>CAWUFW010000033.1:367500-5167500 GCA_963921515.1 Calotriton arnoldi
ACAAACACACTGTCAACTTTGTGTACAGGCATAAAAGTAGAGAACATGCTCAAATCATGTGTAGTTTTTTTTGTGTACGAGGTCCAGTGAGATTAAGAGATTTGATCAGAATCGCAGTATGCTGACCTGGCACCAGACTAGAGCCTGGTTATATATGAGCAAGGTCAGTAGCTGTGGCCTTTTGGTTACATCTCTTGCACCAACTGCATACGAGCATAGACTGCCTTAAAGCATATTCAGTGGAATACATTTGAGACTGAGGACACGTTTTAAGGAGAAATGAAGTAGCTGCCGCGCTGCCCAAAACTGAGGCACTTTAAAAAGCCAAATACTTTGTATTTGAAAAGGCACATACATGTCCAAAATGTTTATGTTGCTTACAGGTGGCCTGACATGAAGCATGTGACTGGACTGCTTGTCTGGAAAGACTTTGTAAGTACGGTTTCAGACTAGTTTACGCTTGAGTTTATTCTCAGCTAGTCGGGGCCTACTTTTGTGTGCTAGGACAGTGCCGAGGATAAATTATGTTACGTCACGCACGTTTGAACCTGTGCTTAATTTGAGCCGCTGGTTTCCGGTGCTCAGAACTGGCACTTCATGATCAACACCGGCGCTAGAGGAGATTTAGTGATTCGCCGAGAATCACATGATGTTGCTGACGCCAAGACTCAAACCTGGCTCCCCAGCTCTGAAGTCGGCAGCTCTAGCCATTACACCACATCCTCGCCCCACTTGTAGGGTTTCATAGCTTCTGTTTTAGGTGGCGTTAACAGGAGAAATGGGCTGATAGAAGCTGCCTCCTGACGAGAGCCCCGGCACTTATTTTTTTACAAATTAACCACTGGTTTGAACCCAAAAAAGTGCAAGTACACATTTAGAAACACTGTTGCTACATAAAACCAATGTAAAAGGGTTAGTGCAGAGAGGAGGCACAAGTAACAAACATGTACAGTCACACAGACTGCTTCAATAATTTGTGTCTGTCCATTGTACTAAAGAACAATAAAGAATATAAACCTAATGTCACTCACCTTAGCACAGAGAAGAGATGCAACTAACAAAAACATGGGGCCGTATTCCAGAGAGTGCCCCGGGGGGGCAACGAGCGATTGCGCACGCTTTGCGCTTCCGGGGCCTTTAGTATTACAGATGGGGCCGCAGACGATTGTGTAGCCACTTCTGTAATACCGATAGGGCTGGCACACAAAGCACAAGCGCTATCTGCAGGGGGCGTTCCCTCATTTGCATGGGGTGTGCCCCATGCAAATGAGGGAATCCCTTTGCCTCTGCGCCTGCGCCATATTACAGACGCGGGTGCAGAGGCACAGAAGCTGTCAGGGGGGACACTGACAGTGCGTCACCTAAAAGGTGGCGCACTGTCAGTCTGTCCCCTGATTGCAGTCCTTTGGTGACTGGAAAGGGGGTCCCATGGACCCCCTAGACATCCCCCTGCAGGCGGGTGCAGTCACTGACTGCACCCGCCTGCAAGGGGATCTCTAATCCTCTTTGAAAGTGCAGGCAGGTGCCGCCTGCACAGTGAAAACACAGAGCGGCTTCAAAGCAGCCACTCCATTTTTAACAAGAATGCGCTGCCCCCACGGCAGCGCAAATTCTCGGCTGTCCTGGGAGCAGCGCATTGCATGTTATAGGGTGCACTTTCCCTGTTTGTGCCTGGTGCACCTGTTTTAAGGTGCGCCGGGCGCAAACAGGGAAGGTGCGCCCTGTACATAAGAGGGCCCATGGAATCACAGACTGCGTTAATTACTCTTCTTTACAGTGTTGCACTAAATAATATGTTTTAAGGTTTTTTTTATTGTCTTACTAAAGTGCACCATACAACTGGTAGATATTTTACTGGACCCTCGTTTGAAAAGAAAAGATATTTCGGGCGCAGGAGCCGTCCTGGCAGTTTGATGCTGCTTTAAAGTGCTTTGGATGGAATCATTTGTAACAGAGGAAGAGTAAATCTCAAAGCGATTTTGGAGGAACAGAGAGGGCATTGTTGCACTATAGTAGCAGTTGTAGCCAGCCTGCGCCTGAGAGCGTTTTGGTATCAACTTTGTCTAAAGGCATAAAAGTAGTGACAGTGCCTAATCTGAGCCGGTGGTTTCCGGTGCTCGGCACTGGCACTTAATTGTAAACACCGGCACTAGTGACTGTCTGCCACAAGGTGTCTCTGTCTGGCTAATTTAGAGATAACCACAACAACAGTTCATTATTAATTCAATATACATTAAAAATGACTTACCTGCCACCCAAGCCATTCTTATAGCTTTGGGTCCCTGGAACAGTCTGAATTTTAACACCTGTAGGAGTATGGGGGTTAGTAGTTGTGTTGTTACTATCAATGGCAGCAAGGCAGGGGCAAGGTGTGGAGCAAGCTGCAGTGGCTTTCTGACAAGAGCCCCGAAACTTATATATATATATTTTTACACATATTAAGCACTGTGCACATGATCAGCAGATTAGAATGAAGGATTTACATTTTTTGTTTCAGAGGTCCAGGGAGATTTAGAGATTTACCCAGAATCGCAGGATGATGATCCAGCACTGGACTTTAACCCGGGTGTATACAATCAAGGTCGGTACCTGTGGCTATTAGTTTACATCTCTTGCACCTAAGTGCATAGGACTATAGGATGCCTGAGAGCGCTTTCGGTGGAATACATATCAGAATGAGGACTTAGGCACAGGTTTTAAGGAGAACTGAAGTAGTTGTCGCGCTGCACAAAATTGATGCCTATAAACAGACACATACTTTGTATGCGCAGAGAAGAGGCACATCCTACAAGCACATGCATTAACACGGACTGCTTTAATATTACCCACCATTTGTTTGGTGCTATAAAAGTAAGTGCCAAATTCCAAAACAAATTAAGGTTTCAACACAAACATGTACGCAATATTTTGCTTTATGCGTGTTGTTGCAATGAACTCTTAAAATAAATGTCTTCATAGAAGGAACAGAAGTTAAAAGCAACCCAAAAAGTGTAGCATGGAAGTGGAAACGTGGAAAGAAAAATGGAAAAAAAGTCAACTATATCACAGCGCAAGGACACTAATCAAACAAAATCAATTAGTACTTGGTCCATGCTCCAGAGAGATAAAAAGAAGTGACCGGCGGCATATGCTAGCCAAATTGCGGGCAGTCAAAAAGAGTGACAATGAAGCCACCAAATGGTAAGTAATGGGTGGGCTCCAAGCCCTTTATTGTATACAATACCCCTTGCAGCACCAGCGCATGTGCGCTGTCAGGCGAGACCTAAAAAGGATTAAGCTTCCAGTATTAAGTGCAGCCATTTAAATCACAGAGAATTAATATAATGAATGTATAATCACTTCAGGTTATCCAAGATTTCTGGGGTTGCAGGCGCACAAATTGTGCAGCAATAGTACTACGTACAAGCTGATCTTTTACAGGATTAGAGTGTGGAAAACTAATGTGGAAGAAAGTAATTTGGAGAGCCCAGAGCTGCATGGAATAGTGAGGAATAGATGTACAGTTTCTCAGATTACATATCGTGGGAAATGCACTATACATAGAAGAAGACAGAGTCTGTACCCACAATTTCAATCTCAAATTGGCCATTGTGTTTGTAGTAAAGAAGTCGGACCTGGCTAAAATGACTTAGTGATATTAATTTTGAAAGAGGATTATTATTATTATTTTTTAGAGAGTGGAGTGGTTAAGGGCAAGTCTTCAAGTAGGAACAAAAGATGACCAGAGGAATGAGATGAATTGTTGATTGTTGATTCTGCTCCACATTCTTTAGAGAGACATTCTCTTCTTTTTCTTTTCTCTAACCGTGGGTGTTTGGAGCACTCAGAGAGAGAGTAGTGGTTTCTAAATGTTTGGATAATCTTTATAAGCTGTCACAATTTTGGGCGCTGACTGTATAATTCAACTGTTAAGAAAGTAATTTGCCTGGAACATTTGGAGTAGCAAGACTGGCATCTCCTGATGTGGTATTCTACTGCATGACTGGCATGAACCCTATGTTGGTCACTTCCAGGGTCTGAGCATCTTTTAAATTATTCTATAAAAATGTTTGAAATATTGTGCGCCTAAAATGCATTATTAGGCAGAATGGGAAAATTATATTGGCCGGAGGTTGACACATTGTTGAATCTTCACATGTATATGTGTTCGTAGTGCAAAAATCAAGCGGCAGGGATTACGCAGAACAAGATAGCTTAGTTGTTAGAAAGGTAGCCAGTATGCAGGCCGGAAGTCCACGAAGGACACCCGGCCGCACTATTAGTGCCAATATCTAAACTGGCTAATATTTCTATGCCACCTAATGCATAAGTAATATTCTATACTTAATGACGGCATCAAGGTGAGAAGTGAAACATAGAAATGAGTGACACAATGCAATCAACATATTTTCACCCGATGCAGCTAACAAGAAAAGCAATTGGGCAAAAAAAGATGAATACAAAACAGACTAGATCGTTACACCAGCCACACGAGTAACAAAGTGGAGTAAAGGAATACTAATAAGAGCTAAGAGATTGTAAATAGGAAATGACAAGCATGCAATCAGTGGCAAAGCTGGCTGTGAAAAGACCAGACGCATATGCAAAAGGTGAGTCAAACTGCACATCCACTGGAACTCAGTAAAGAGAAAATATTCAAACCAGCTTTGGCCAAGTCCATCCATGAACAGCTGCATGCACAAACACCCAAAAGCAGGCACCCAGAAAGTGACTCAACAAGTTGATTCACCAAAAAGCCTGGGGTAATGGAACTGACATCAGACACCCTTTGACCAGAATGACATCAAAGGAAGTGACATCACAGCACCCAGATGTCTTTCCAGAACACGGGGTAGGGATGGCATGAAATAATGTTAACAGGTCCTGCTACACTGTGTCAGGTGTTTGTAATGCAGTGAGGCTCCTTGACTGATCTTTCTACAGAGCACCGCGCCTTCTGCGAAATGTTTTTTTCTTTTCCTCTCTTTCGAAATTGGTTCTATAAAATGTAATCACAAAAGCTGTTCAAAAATGTCCTCCAATGCGCTGCATGGGCGCAGATAGGTGGCCACTTCAATGGCCTTTGTAAAACGTTACTACAAAACACATTTGAAAATGTACATCTGTCCGTACACATTTGTGTGCATGCAAAGGCAGGTGTCTAATGAGAGCGTTTTACAAGAGCAATTGCTAAAGAACACAATCAATGGTAAAGGTATAAGATCAGCAGTTAAAACAAGATCTATTGACGAGTTCAATGCTTGTTGTTTTTTGCAATGGACAACGGTAAGAAATCATGTTCCTGCTTGGCCTGTTAGGGGCCCTCACTGCATTATAGCAGGAGAGCGGCAGATCCCTGAAACGCAGGGGTATGTTATGCCACAAGCAGGATGACATTTTAGTTCATTAGAGTGTGCATCGCATGCACTTCAGAATGTTTTTATTTCCCAAAATAATACATTCTGAAGTGCGATGCACATTCTAATGACATTATTTCCCAAACGAGAGTATCAACAGAAAGTATACTCATCAGAGCCCTCTTTTGCGTCTGCCCATTGCACTGCCATTGTGATGGAGGAGGCCTGGGGTCGCAAGAGCAGTGTCAGGGGTAGCAAGGAGCAGGCAGTGGGTCCCGGCTGCGACTCCCCATAAGTGAGGTCCATGCCCTGCAAGCAGCTCTGCAGCTCTTCAAGCCTCCCAAGCAAGAAAGAGCAGGCAGCCAATCAACATCATAACGGAAACTGAAATAGGCAACACCAGGAATCACATCAGCAACCTTCAGTAAAAATAAAAGAATTAACATTTTGTATGCAGCGTTTCATACTGTGTTTCTGCCCTTTCTTTGTGCTGTAAATGCCAGGGGCTTGTATTACACATTTTTATGTCACTCAGAGCAGTCCTCCCCTCCTTGAGGGCAAAGATACCTGAAGAAACCGCTTCTCTTCCACCACTCCCAGGAAAGACACATCCTTTTACAGTGCCACTTTTAGAACACCTCCTCCGCAAAAAATAATATTAAGAAAACCTCCATCATAGGGGGCAACTGTAATGATCAAGAACACCATACACTCCACCCATCCTAGGCAATCATAAAATAAAATGACCTCTCATAGGAAGACCTTAATGGAATGCAGAACAACACGATGGCATAAGTTGAAACTATTTCCCGAGGAGAGGGGAGCACCCTTTGGGCAGAGGGCGCACACAGGGTAGAGCACACTGTATCAAAGGTATTTCCCAAATTGACTTATTTCAGAGGCATTACGGTGTGGGTGCGGCATTCTGCTGAGGTCCACTGCCCACCTGCCTTTTTGTAACACGATGGGATAAGTTCACAAATGCATTTGAATAACAAACGAAGAGTTCCACATTAGCAGTTCCATATTTATTGTAATAAATGTTAATGCATGTGAGCAGCAGTACACACCCTTCACTTAAACCTGCATATACACACAGTTATTAAAACTGCGTTGGATATACTGCATCTGATATATGCCGCACTCAGTTGACTATTAGACCTGTCTTGCACTGGTCACAGGTCAAGTGACCAGTTGAATCACAGCATGGATTGATGAAACCCCGAGAATAAGGCCTGCAGTGCTGCCGAGACCCAGGCCTGATTCTTGTGACGGGAGCACACTGCCTCACATCCCAGCACTCAGTTCGCACACTGTTGGCGCAGCAAGTGCTGTGTATCTCTAGACCCGTGTTTCAGGATTGTTGACCCTCTTCAGTAGAGAGTAATACATTGTTTTAGAGGTGCTAGAAATGCTGCTCACAGTCTGCTCAGGTCTCTGTACCACTCACTGAGCGCAGGTGCATCAACCAGAGCTTGTCAGCTCATCAGCTTAAGGAAGCGTATCAAACAAAGGAGGATGGGCGCACGCTGCCTCACATCCAAGAACTCAGTTCACACAGATGCATTATGGTAAATGAGGAGCATGGTAACACTTACTTCACTAGAAGTCTTTAGTTTTCAACCCTGTTGATGCAGTAAGTGCTATGTATCTCTAGACATCTGTTTCAGTATTGTAGTCCTTCAGTAGGGGGTAACAAGTTATTTAAGAGGTGCTGGAAAAGCTACTCAAAGTTCTTCTCAGGTCTCTGTACCCTTCACCGAGTGCAGGTGCATCAACCAGAGCTCACCAGCTCAAAGAAGCCTGATTGAGCTGGTGAGCTTGGAGTGATGCACCTGAGCTCAAGGAGTGGTACGGTGACCTGAAAAGACTGTCGGCCGCATTTCCAGGAACTCTAACTGTATGTGTTACTCTCTATGGATGGACAACTATCCTGAAACATGAGCTTATGTCTAGAGCTACTCAGCACTGGCACCACCAACCATGGTGAAAACGAAAGATTTTTTAGAGGAAGTAAGTGTTACCATGCACTGCATTTACCAGAACGCATCAGAGTGAACTGGGTGTTGGGATGTCAAGGCAGTGTGCTCCTGCCCGATTTTTGTCTGATTCCTGAAGTGACGGCTGTCAATGTAAGTCCATAAACAGAGGTGAGTAAAGAAGGAAAGGCAGAGTTGCCGTAGACTGCAGGGACCGACAGAGACCCCCCAACCTCTACTGAGCACCCTATTCCCGGCGCAGTACAAAGGAGAACTCCAGTGCTGCTTTTTCTAAGGAGACACGTGGGACATTCGTCTGCTATCTCACACTTTATGAAGGTTCCTGGTGGGCGCTAGAATACACTTAACTGACATGAACAAGGCCCCGGCTACCGCAGAGCCACATTAGTGCATAGCACACACACCACACCTTGGCTAACAGTCAACCTCCAGTCAGTGACACCTACTGGATCAGAATACCCCGAGCAGAGATCCAAATAGGGGAAAAAGTATTGTGGGAGTATTCCAAGCCAAACACCCCTGTGTATGGGACCCAAGCTCTTCCACTACCAAGGTACTCTGAAGTGTTATCAAGTTCATGGTCAATAAGATAACTCTCACAACAAGACCGTCATTTTCCCTGGAAGCAGTCACAAATCACCCCAGTCTGACCATGTGAAAAATGTATTTTCAGCAGTGTTTAAACCATGACAGTATCATCTTGCAGTAACTGGGTCTTCCATGTTCACTCATTCCCTGCTAGAAGATGGTCATTCAGATGATTTATTTTAGCCATTCTACACAACTGATCGAACCAGTGTGAAATTCCTTTGGCTATACAGAGGTCGGCTGGTCTGCTTAGTTTCACAGCCAGAATTCACATCATTCCTGAAACATAAGAATGGTGCAAATGGTCTCTTGTTTCTCTACATAAGTAATGCTCTTCAATTCTGGATACCCAACCTCTAGGTTGCAAAGATGATCATTTGACATTAATACGATTATTCACACCAGTTAGTATTGACATGGAGTCGGGCTAAGTGGGTGCAAAAAGGCCCAATGGTTTAGTATCACTGGATGAAGATGTGAAAATGTTTTTTTTTTTGTTTTGTTTTTTTAAATGGGTGACAGTGGTTCTTTATCAGGTTCAATTTTCCGCTTCACTTTTATATCATATCTTAAACATCTTCCCAAGTCATTTATCTCTAGAAAGCACAGTCAGTCAACTTCAAAAAATATAATTTACTGCTGAATCACACTAGTCTCATACAGACCATGCGCTAAAGGCTAACATATTAGTTGCTGATAGACCGTCTAACATTCAGTGCTATCAGGAATTGATGAAGCGAAAGTACCCAGAATTCATCACTAAGAATGTCTCTAAGCAAAGGGACAGGCATCTTTAGAGGAGAGTTAAAATTCCCCACAATTTGATCAGTCATATATTGGGCTTTAGTATTATTCATCCCTCTCAAGAAGCACACCTAGATTCCATATGCCAACTCGTGCGTATCCTATAAGGATGATGCAGCCTATATTTTTCACCTATTTGGTCAGTTAATACAATTCACTGAAGACATTTGTTTGTGGATGCTACAGAAATTGCCTTTAAAAATAAAGAGTTTGTGGTCCAGGTCAAAAGGCTTTCTGATAAATGGCATAAATATACTTTTATTGAGGAGGCAGAAAAAGTTAGATATTCTTGCTTATA
This sequence comes from Calotriton arnoldi, assembly GCA_963921515.1. Lineage (NCBI taxonomy): Eukaryota > Metazoa > Chordata > Amphibia > Caudata > Salamandridae > Calotriton > Calotriton arnoldi. Next base: position 376,527 of record CAWUFW010000033.1, read on the forward strand.
TGCTACGTCAATTGCCCAATCTACAGGAATAACATTTAATTGCAACAAGAGGTAAAATCATGCATCACTAATATTGGAGTCAATGCCTGCTACTTTACAATTGGCAACAACATAGGGGCCTGTTTCCACATTTGCTCTAGACCCGAGGGAGCTAAAACTATTAGAATATCATCCATCCTTGATGGACAGTCAACTTTCTAAATGCCAGAAGATACCAGTATAGAACCATTAATCCTAATAATTCACTCGTATGTGACAGATTACCTACAGGGACAGATTAGATAAGAGGTTTAATGTAACCGGCCTAAATTGGGCATAGATATATTTTGGGGTTTTGGAATTTATTTTTAGCATTTTATGATGGTTGGTGCAACAAGAGCATTTGGGCTCCATTTGGGCAGTTTTAGCATTTTTTCTTTACTATTATGTATGAAGGCAGAAAGTAAATCCAAACTCTGTGCCTCTGAATTTGTGGGGGATGGAAGTGGAAGGTGGGATGATGGTTCTGAATTTGTGATCATCAAACTTGCTACTAGCTGGCTATAAACTACTCATACTAGTAGAACATTCTGCCTCCAGTGCAATTGTAATTGGTTCTTCTGAACTAATTCTAGCCAATGGCTGAACTTACTTCTTATGATGTGTGAGGGGACTGTTTGTTCAGAAAGAAACCCTGTATGAATAAATTGCATTATCATTAAAAACATGGATGCTGCAGGCCCCCTCAAACCAGATGTACTTTGCACTGGTGATGGTTTTATGTAGCAGACCGTCTCCTTTATTCGAAGCTGTAGATTCTGGAGGGTGGGGATTCCTTATCTGCTGCAGAAAGCCATTAAATGGATAGGAAGACTGTACTTTAGGTTCTCTCTCTTTCTAACAGAATTCTCAATTTTGAAATAGGGTTTGGAGGGGCGGGATATATGGCAATAATTCTTAATAGGGTTGGTTTGCTATCCCAACGGGACAGACTCAGGTTATCAGTATGACCCACTCAGTTCCCTACAATTCCCTGGATGACAATGAATTACTTATCAAATGTATCCTTCAAACTGCAGAGCCCCGTTAATCACAGAGATCTCCTACTTCAAATGGTCTTACCCTCCACACCTCTATGATCATTGACCTTTTGAACCTTCCTAGTCAACAACAGACCTTGATGGATAAGGAAAAATTACTTATTTGTAATCCTAGTTCTCCTCCGGGGAATCCTCATGAAAGTCATAAGCATTGAACTGCCCCACACATGCTTGGGATCCCAGAGCACTTTTTACAATGCTTTTCAATAAAAAAGCTAATTAAAAAAAAGTAGATATCTTTGCAGCCTCAAAGAGTCAAATTGTCCAAATTTCATTTTAAAAAGAAAACAAATGAATTTTAAAATATCACTAACATGAGAAGAGTGACTTGGAATATCCTTCAGAATTCTTTTTTTTAAGGAAAAAAAAGGCTAGCAGGGAAGTGTAGGGAGAAAGGCTTCAGAAACAGATTGGAAAATTGACACCTCACATTTAAGGAGTCCCTCTCCTCCAGTATGTCATCATGCCCTGCTTGTTACAGTTAGGACAGTTAACTTTTAGGATCTTGGGTATTAAGACACAAAAACACTATCCATCTAGAAGCAGATTTTTCCGTAGTGGCTAAACCCATTATGATGGGTCCATAATTTAGGAACAAATGTTCGGATTGTCCAATATCTTTTGTCTAGCTAGAATTTGAATACTATCATTATATTCACGCTATGAAGGGATATTTCCACTGGAAGGCATGGATTTGGAAATAAAGTTGACAAATAGTTTGATCCACATGAAACTCTTATACAAAAAAATGGAATGGTGTGGTAGTTTTAGGAATCTGGGTAGTTAGAACAGTAGAAAACAGAGGGTTCCTTTGGAATAAATTATTTTAAAAAAAAAATCACACTTTTGAAGTGAACAACTAACATTTCACTATCAACACTAAAGTTCAATATAAGCAGCATGGAACCAATTTCAGAGCAAATGTGGGGGTGGGGGGGGGGTGTTAGACCTGGCACCATTGGCGTGGGTCTCCCATGCATTTTTTTCCTTTGCCTCCTGTGTTTTTTGCTGTGTGTTGGAATCCGTTTTGCTGGTCTAGATGCTTTGGGCACTTTGCCACTGCTGTTCAGTGCCAAAGTGCAAGTGCTACCTTTGTAAATTGTTGTTATGGATTAGTGATTCCATGATTGGCATATTTGATTTACTTGTCAGACCCTAGTATATTGCACTGTGTGCGCCCAGGGCCTGTAACTCAAATGCTGCTAGTGGGCTGCAGCACTGATTGTGCCACCCACAGAAGCAGCCTGTAAAATGTGACTCTGGCCTGCCATTGCAGAGCCTGTGTGCAGTCTGGGACTGCCATGTCGACTTGGCAAGTGCACACACTCGCCAGTCCCTAAACGTTCCCTTTTCTACATATTAGTCACCCCTAAGGTAGGCCCAAGGTACCCCTGTGGGTAGTGCATTGTATGTGAAAGGTAGGACATGCCCTGATGCGTGTGGCAAGTCCCGATAGTGAAATACTGCCAATTTCGTTTTCACTATTGCAAGGCTACCTATTCCCATAGGACAGAATGGGGAGTTTGTTTATAACATCTCATAAACATTACTAGCCCTGGGAACAAGGTAGAAAAATAAAGTTTAGTATGCCTGAACTCAGAATGTTAAAATGCATCTTTTAGTGAGGGTGATTTTTACATTCTGTGTTTGAAAATACCACTTTTAGAAAGTAGGTATTTTCTTGCCTAACCATCCAGTGTGCCTCTGCTAGGTTTGTGTATTGAAGGTCTGGCTTTTGGATGACAGGGGCTGGAGAGGGGCAGCGGCTTCAGAAGTCTGATGAGTCAGGGCTGGGCTGAATAGACCTGGGCTGCATTTAGAGTAGGGGGAGGAGATTTCCTTTCAGCTGAATGGGCCTGGTCTGCCTTCAACAATGCTGTCTCCACCTCCTGCCAGGAAGCTGCACCAGTGAGGACGGAACTGGTTTTGGCTGGGTACAGACACTCTCTGCCTTCAGAGAACAAAGGATTTTGGTGTATAAAAAGAGGGGCCCAGACCCCAGACTTTTAGATCACTTCTGGGAATCAAGAGGAACCTTTGCCAAGGAGAAGATGAGGAGGAATACTGCCCCTGTGCTGTTTGCTGTCTGGGGTTGGCTTGCAGTGGTTACTTGCTGCCAAGGAAAGGAGAAAAGGACTTTGCTGTTTGCTTAGTCTCCTGCTTGAAAGAAGATCTCCAAGGGCTTGAAACTGAGCTTGCCTCCTGTTCTGAAGTCTCAGGGACACAAAGACTTCACCACCAGCTCCCCTGAATTTCCTTTCTGGGAACTCTAATCTGCAAAGAGGTGCCTGCTGCTGTTCTGGACCTCTAGAGACTGTTTTCCGCTGGGAGCTGGAAAATCGACGCAACTTCGAAGAAGCGAGACGCATCCGCATCTGTTTCCGACGCATCGCCGAAGAAACCGTTGCGGCGCCTGCCACGGCTCGAGAAATTGCCGCACGCCGCATTGAGTGCACCGATCTCCAAAGTCCGAGTTCACCGCCAAGTCCAACGCAAGGCCTGCTGTGCGGCTCCACAAGTTTACGCATCGTCACCGGATCGTCGCATCGAGGCGCCAAGTCTGTTGCATCGTTGGGGGACGCAGTAAGAAACTGACACATCACCTCCCCACGCAGTAAGAAACCGACGCATCACCTCCTCTTCGGTAAGGAACAGAAGCATCACCTCCCCTACGCTGCAGTAAGGAACCGACGCTTCACCTCCCCTGCAGCCCGTTTTGTTTGTTGCGTGACGCATCCCAGGTACTTTGTGAGACTAGAGTGTCGCATCTGCACTTTGCTTTGAACTGAACTATTTCTACCATCTGAAAGTCATTTTTATTACTGTATTGTTGTTGTTTGGTCTTGTTTTGATTTAGATAAAAGATCACTTATTTTTCTAAACTGGTGTGGTGTTCATTTGTAGTGTTTTCACTGTATTACTGTATGTGTTCACAAATGCTTTACACACTGCCTCTGAAATAAGCCTGTCTGCTCGTGCCAAGTTACCAAGGGGGTGAGCAGGGGTTATTTTAGGAGTGTATCCCCCTTACCCTGACTAGAAGCAAGGGTCCCTATTTGGACAAAGGTACCTACCTCTGCCAACTAGAGACCCCCATTTCTAACAGGGGACAATTAATGCAACATCAAAAATGTTTAAATGTAAATATCATGAACATGGGTATGGAATACAGAATGATGACCATCACAACATTCATCATCAGGTAAATGATTTTATTGGGTACACGATAATGTACACATACAAAAAAGCTTATAATATATAATAGTCAGTGAAGTGAGGCAAGGATTCAGTACTCAAGTGGTCAGACAAATTAACATATACAGTGCAAGACAAATACAGTCTTGGCAGAACGTTTTCATTGTTATACAACTGTTCTACTGCACTCCTATCTCTGTAGGATGATTTGATCCATGTTAGTCACTTGGGGTTGTTGTGCGTAGAGGTGTGTTATTTCAATCCTTAACAGTACAGATGCTTACGCAACTACTATCCTGAAGTAAAGTCGAAGATGCTTATGTTGAACATTGGAGTAAATGGTGTAGCATGGATCTGATACAACTTAGGGAAGGAAACTTGGATGAGTCCTCAACACTGGCTCGTTCTTATGCAGCATAGTATAGGGTTCATGGCTGCACAGGGCCTGAATCTCACTAACCCTCCAAAATGACGTTATTGCTATAAGAAAAGCAGCTTTCCAAATGAGATGTTGAAATGCCGTCTTACGGATCGTTCACAGGGGAACCCATGAACATAGAAAGAACAATGTTAACGTCCCAAGGAAGGAAGGGAATCTAACAGGGGAAAATACCTTCCGAATAATCATCAAGAAAACTTTCACCACAGGCATTCTAAAGAAAAAGGCTTGTGAAGGAGACATTCTATGTATTAATTTATTTCAGTTTAATAAAGCGCCAGAGCACCAAGAGGCATAGGAAGGCTTTACTTAGTAACAGTCACACAAAGGTCGTACATCAAGCAAGTGCTAGAACAATAATGGAAGAGGGGGAATGAGTAGTTAACAGCAGGAAGGGGAGTTGAGGGAGGACAAGGAGCAGGTGGCAGTGGAGAGGGTTAGGTGAGTGGTCAGAATGGGCTGCAGTTTGGTCACTGAGGCAAATGGAGTCTGAAGAGAGGAGTATTTAGAAGACAGCTGAAGGACTGAAAGGTAGGTTTGATCCTGATTTCAGTGATGAAGAGAGTTCCAGAAGAGAGACAAGAAGTAGAAGAAGCAGAAATAGCTACACGAATATTGAAAGTGTGGAGAAGTGCAGCCCAGATATTGCTAAGCGTAGAAGGTAGAGGGATATTGCCTTTTCTAGACATCTGGAACAGTTGGGGCAGTTCTGAACACACCAAACGCAGACCGTCTTCCAGTTAAAAGTGTACAATGCTCGGACTGCTTAGCCTCTTTCTAAATGTCCATACAGTCTTGTTACAAATGTAAAAGCCATTATTGCTTGAGCTCAGGAGCCAGGCTGCAAAGTTCACTGAGGAAGTTTGGGATGTAAAATCTGTCATCCGAGCTTGTGAAGGAGAACTGGATCTGCAGGGCAGCCTCCTGTGTGGTCACTCCAACGGGTGTAGGTCTGTAAAGCAGCATTCAATTGGCCACTAAGAGCTATTAGAATCATCCTGGCTTTGCAGTAAGACATTTTTATTAGCGCTGATGGAATCATGGTGATCGGTGGAAAGGAATATAAAAACATCTGACAAGTATAGCAAAAGGACATTTCCCTTAGGCACTGGTTGACAGTACCAAGAGGAGAAGTCTGGGCATTTCTTCTTTCCTGCTTCTGTAAACAGGTCTTAACAGGGGGAAACCTCAATTGTGAAAGGGCTGCTTCTGCATAAAGGGCTGTGATCGGTAAGTCTCTCACTATGAGCCATTTCTAAATTGTCTGTTCTTCCAGAAAAAAGGGTCTGGAATGAGTCACTCCTTGCTTATTCAAATAGTGCATTGCTGTTGTATAGTCTGTCTGCACATGTAAGGACTTGGTCTTGTAAGATCGGAGAAACATATTTAGATCCAGGCGGACTGCTCTCAATAATAGATGTGGTGACAACTCTGTTTCTTGAACTGTGTTACTTGAACTTAAAGATGATCCATGAGTGCAGAAGAGAGGTGTCCGACTATTGTGTGTTGGGATTTCTTGATGAAATGGTACACCCTTCAATATGGTTTGTGGCCAGTACTACCAGGCATAGAGTGAGCATGTCTTCCCAGCTCACAGTTAGTTGGTTCTACTAGTTCACTGGGCATTGCTGAAGAGGCCTTATATGCAGAATGGTTTGAGGAACCAGCAAAATGCAACAAGTCATTAATAATACTAGAGATGATATCTGGTGTGCCACTGGGTTCAGAACTCATAGCAGATTGTGATGCATTAGGCAAATAGATGGCATTGTGGCCACTGAAAGACAAACTCTTGAGATCCCAGTGTCCATAGCTGTGCCTTGACAGTGAATTGACTTAACTGGAACAGCAGTTAATTTCACATGGCGGCGTCTGTATTATGATTCTCACCCCACACGTGTTGTTTTAAATGATTATTTAAAAACGGTATATATTGTTGATCTCCGATGAGCTCTATATCAAAAAACAAAAAGTGATCACATGGCTGACATGTAAATGACGACAGCAAAGGATGGATCGAGCCATTTGACACAGGGGAGAGCCAATCGTCTAACTAGGGGTAAGACACAAAAGTGGTTTTTTGAGGTATGCTGTTACCAGCACCAAACATTTGGAGAACATCCTTGAAGCAGGCTTTAAACCAAATTAAGGACTTTGAATTGGAAGTGATCGTTGTCCACTAGGAACCCCTGATGTTTCCTCACAATCAGGATGTAGAAATTAGTGTCCTGGTGGTCTATGGCACACATCCAGTCCTCTTGGTGTAACTGTGGGAACATTTAATGCAAGACCAGCATTCAATTTTTTCTTTCTTGATCCATCTGTTAGTTGTTCTGAAATCAAGGTTGGGTCTGAACTCTTGCTTCAGTCAATTCATTTGAACCAAAACGTAATAGAAATAAATCCTAATTTTAGTGATGAGGGACCTCCTCCTCTGATTGCTTTTCACCATTTAGCAGCATATTCATTTTACGCAATATTCAGCATCCATCTGTCCCCTGTTATTTTGTGCAACTCTAGTAGATATTTCATTATGCTCCCCCACCCATACCTTCACCTCGGTTGACTAAAGGAGGAGGAAGTGGAAAAAACAAGTTATACCTGTACACAGTGGTTCTTCAGTATTGCTGTCTTTCATAGCTTCACATGCTTGAACCTTCCCCATCGTCATGGTGGGAGTCCAAAGGTAACAGTAATAAAAGCAGTGCTAAGATTTAAGCATTAAGAATCACATTGAAAACCATAGACATTGGTTTCCAATTCACATTCTTTTAATGCAACCAATCAGAGTAGAGACCCTGAAGCACTCATCCCTTGCAGTGCCACCACAGCTCAGATTTCGAGCACAGTGCAAATTAAGGACAATAAGAGGTATAAAGAGTAGGAGAGCCTTAACTGGGAAGAGGGAGGTCGCATGTGAATCTATGAAAGCTATTGATACTAGATAACCATAGCCTATAGGTAAGTAACTTGTTTTTTATCCGGTATTGTATCTTTCATAGATTCACATGCTTGAATCAGACTAGTAAGCAGTATCAAAGTAAATACAGCGGGAGGTAAGGCAAACCACCCCACCATGAAAACCAAACATAAAAGTATCAAAATAGTATCAAAATTTAACTCACTTTCATAAATTCAAACAAAGATTTGAAAAAACATTGCATAAAATAATAGGTATATACTCATGTAAATGCAACTATACATATATAGTATATATAAAGTTTCTGTACCTCAATGAAACAAGCAACGTAATACTTCCTGCCCAACAGCGGCATCCGCCTTTCTCAAAGAATCTAGACAATAATGCTTCATGAAAGTGTGGACATTAGTCTATGTCGCCGCCCTGCAAATGTTTGGTAAGAAAACTTTGGCAAACAGGGCTGAAGATGCAGTTACCTTTCTTGTACAATGTGCTTTAACCTTTGCAGTCAACGGTTTTCCTGCTCTTTCCTGGCAAAAGGTAATGGCTGCAGACCCAACGAGCAATAGAGGTCTGTGATAGAGAGTAACCCTTTCTCGGTGGAGCCAATGAAATTGTCTGTTGTCATTACGAAATGGGGCTGCACAGGAATGAATGATAAGCCCCGAGATCTATTTGCCATATTCTTCCACCAAGCCATTGCTAATTTCACAGCTGGGGTACTTCATATTCTATCTTCGAAAGTTCTCTGGTATTGAACCCATGGTGCGTCTAGTTGCTCTTGTAAAGGTCTCATGTGAAGACGGCAATTTGGTAATTAACAGGATGCAGCATGACATACTTACCAAAACTGACTTGAACTTACGGAACAGAAGTTAACTATTTTCCCGGAGGGAAGCTGTTATTCTCTTTAGGCGGTGAATCCTTACCACAGTTGGAAATGCCTTGGAGACATTCATATCCAGAATTGCCACCAGAAAAACAGCTGATCTAGATGGAGTTAGGGACGACTTTTCCCTGTTTAGTTTGAGACCTACGGTTCTGAACAGCCGCAGACAGGCCCAAGTGGACCTTCTTGCAGAGGGGAATGTGGGACCCTTTATAAGCCAGTCGTCCAGTTAAGGGAGCTAACGGTGTTTGTTTCTTCTCAACAAACCCGCCACTGGGGCCATGCTTTTTGTGAAGACTGGGAGCTGAACGCAGGTCAAAAGGAAGTACTTTGAATTGGTAATGGCACCCTGTCATCTTGAACCTCAGAAACGTCCGATGCCTCAAATGTATGGGGATATGGAAGTATGCATCTAGGAGATCCAGAGATGCCATGTAATCCTCTATTCATGAGATGTAGAATTTCCTGTAATGATAGCATTCTGAAAGGTTGTTTCTTTATGTATTTAGGAGCCTCAAATCAATCACTTGTTCCATTTTTCTGACTTCTTCTTTATGAGGAAGAAGTTGGAATAAAAACCTTTGCTGCGGTGAATTCAAGAAACCTCCTCTATCGCATCCTTGGAAAGAGACAAATGAATATACTACTTAAGTAGAGACAGATGGCAGTAGGAGTACCCTTTCTCGGTGGAGCCAATGAAACCAGAAGTAGATCCAATTTCCTAAAGGTATTTGTTCTGTCTATGTAGAATTCTAAACATCGTCTGACATTCAGAGAATGTAGGGCTCTCTCCGCTTTAGACAAAGGATTTCTGAAGAATGCTATAAACACAATAGGTTCATTCAGGTAAAAGGAAGTTGGTACTTTCGCAATTAATTTAGGATTATTTCTTAATTTGACTGTCATCCTGGAATTGTAAGTAGGGTTCATTAACTGTCCAGGCTTCAATCTGGCTTATCCTCCTAGCAGAAGTGAGGGCCAATACAATAGCAACTTTCCACAAAACATATCTTATGTCTGCTTTGTGTATAGGTCCAAAAGGACGTCTTATGAGCTGAGACAATACTGTTTTGAGTTGCCATGCCACAGGGTGAGTTTTTACAGGAGAATAAACTCTAAAAGGTTTTATGCTTCACTGACTGGAACATCTCTTGGCCCTTTACATAATCTACAGAGAAACTGGGAGGCAGCCCTGGACAGGGAATTGACTAACCCGGAATGGAGCAGAATTCGGTCTTCCAATAGAAACATTTCCCGTAACACTAGGCTGAAGTATATTCAGTTCAATTATGTGCACATAACATATATGACTCCCCACCGACTTCGGGTTGCCTATGGGGGTGAGATACGTAGATGCCCAAGATGCAATCATAACGACTGAGACTTTATTCACATGACCTGGGTCTGTGCCGGACAGCGCCTATTCTGGGACGAGGTCTTAACAATGATAAACACCGCGGTGGGGCGCACACTGACTCCAAGATTGAAGTGTGCCTTTTGGGACTCTTTCCCAGACCACCTAAACGGAAGGTGGGCAATCGATTTATCCACTTGGCCATGGCACTAGCTAAAAGAAGGATAGCCCTGTCCTGGGAGTCCACTAATGGACCTTCGGTGGGGCTTTGGAAACGAGACGTCACTTATTGGGCTGGGGCAGAGGGCACGGTGCTGGCCCGGGAAGAGTCTAGAGCCCTGAGACGCCATCCCATGGCTGAGGAATGGAGGGAGGTGTTAACTAGTTGGGAACACCCAACGCAGGACTAAGAGGACGAGGACGAGCCTATAGAGGGAGATGAAACAATAAGAGAGGACGCAGACGGCACCTAAGAGCACCCAGTATGCATGAACCCTTGTAGGGATGCCCATATACCAAGAAGATAACGGTCACTAAACAAATGAGAGGTAGACGAGATGATAACTAAAAGAATGGGAATACTACACATTTATACCGGTCACCTTTCTTCCCTCCCCCATATACCAAATTGAATAGTTAAGGCACAGTGAGCTAGACATAGACCTAATAAGAAACCATTAGGGCAACCCCGTGGCCCCTCCACCCTTTGTGAAGCAATCCTCCCGATTAACCGCCCACGCTATCGCAATGACTGCCCCCCGCATGTTTTCTTTATTTGTTTAGTTGATCTTAGTTTCGTTAGGCATCAAACAGATGGCACTCCTGTGAGCACTCCCCTGAGATGGGTCGACTACATGTGGTATTTTAAAAGTATATTTGAGACACGATTTGTAGATTATAATGCCATAACTCCAGAGATAAGTGACAATACCCGGAAATGCCATTGTATTGCATTGGGAACCTTTGAGAAGGGTGTTGACGTAAGATAACTCTGAAATATTCGACTACTGTCATGTACGTCTCTTGAAGAATATCAGGAATGCTGGCAATAACCTGTATGTAATACGGTTAGTAAATTAAATGCCAATAAAAATATGTTTGAGAATAAACTCTAAAAAAAACTTCTCATGAAATCTTTAATAGTCTGTTGGACCATGATTTCCCCCTTGGCCTCTGAAATCTGCGAGGCGGAAGATGGGGAGGCTTTTGAACAAATTCCAGGATGTGACCATGAGGTATTACGGCCAACACCTATCTGTCGAAAAAGATGCTATTCCATTGATTGTAAATTTATGAAAGGGGATTTTCTAGAGGCCATTGATGAGGAACTGAGGTGACTAATGCCCGCAAAATGTCACTGGCACCTAAAGGCGTCCTGGGTCTTTCCTCCAGCCGGAGGGCGTCTACGTGCCAGCTGTCAAGCATATGAAGAGGCTGAAGTAGCCCTAAATTGCTTCCGGGATGAATATTGCAATCAATACCCTTGTTGAGAATATGGATGGTATCCGTTTTATTGGTAAGGGATTCAGGACCTAAACTGTCCTTTTTCCCTGCCTCCAAGGGCTGGAAGTGCCATTGTTGCAATTTGCCGAGAGAGCGCTCGGTGTTCATGTCTGCTTTTATGGATTGAAGGGCATCATCCACGTTTGCCAAAGAGATTTTCGCCATCGAATTGCAAGTCCACAATCTCTACTTGACCCTATGGGCGAAACGATGTGGCCTTCAGCCAACCTTGGCGACGTAGGACCACCGCACCAGTCATCTGACGAAAAGCTGTTGAGGAGAGATCCATTGCAGTGGAATTTCGGGGGAAGCTCGCTCACCCTCCTGAAGAACCTCCTCTGCCTCCTTTTTATGCTTCAATAAATATTACAGGAGCGCAGAAATGTCAGACCACATTTGGCGATCATATATCCTTAATATGGCCAGTGCATTGAAAGCCCTGATGGAAGTTGCTGCCAAAGCGGAGAAGCGTTTGCCAATATTGTCCAACCCCCTACCCTCCTCATTCAAAGGGTCGGTCCAAGGAACAGAAGAGTTCTTGGACCGCCTTTGGTCTGCTTTCATGATGACAGAGTCAGGGCGCGGATGACCGGTTAAACAAGTAGGTGAGTTGTCTGGCACTTTACACTTCTTGTACAGCCAGGTGACAACAGCTGCCACGGAAGTCGGGGTCTTCATGAGCTTCAAACTTCTCTCCCATATGAAATCGACTATAAGGATTGAACAGATGGATTTCTGAGCTGAATCCTTAAAATTATATATGAAAAACTCATTCTGTTAGACGGGAAGAGACAAGTCAAAATGTTTAGAGGCCCGTTTCAAGAGCTCATGAAAAACTTCGATGTCTCTTGAAGGTGAGTTAGCAGGTGCCGTGCAGTCGAAGCAGATAAAGGAGCTACATAATCATCCCACTCCTGATAATCACCTGATGGGTCCTGAGGAATCTCACCCTCCTCTGGCTGATCCTCCCAATCACTGTCAATAAAGTTACCACATATAGTAATGTGAGCCAGGACAGGTTTCTCTTTTTGAGTTTTAGGAAGGGACACTACTCCTGGCGTTTCTGAATGAACTTGAGTACACTGAGCTGGAGTGTTCGCCTCAGGGAACCTTTTGTAATATTCGTTCAGCATGAGGTATAAGTTTGTTACTACAGACATAGGTACTGAAATGGTGTCGTCATGTGAACCCTGATGCTCTTCAAAGGGTTCATCATAAGGATAATGCTTCTGAAAAGAAAACTCGCCCTCTAGATAAGCAGAAGTGTCCTGACCTGCATCATCATCCTCTGTGTCCTGGCATTACACATTTAACAGCAAGGGACTGTAGGCTGGTCCAAAGGGTCCCTCATTACCAGAATCCAGCATCTCAAGAATACGCACCGGGGGCAGAAGGGACACCTTGGTTGGATCCTGATGTATGGAGGTTGGAATTCCCTCAACCGAGATGTAAATCCTCTCTTTATTGGAAGTCGACAGACTCGTTGACGACTGCGTTGACAACAACAACATAAACGGTCCCTTCGGCGACGGGTGAGTGGAGGGTCTCATCGAGTTCGAGGAGATAGTTGATGTCAACGGTGGAGCGATCAACGCCCGCGACGTCAACAATACCTTCATGGACGAGGAAGATGTTGTCTTCGTTCTGATCATTGGAGTCACAGATAAGCCGTTGTCGTCCCCAGCATGGAAGAAGATGCTGGTGTCAACGATTTGGTCGGCATCGCGTCAGCCAACGATGGGATGGTTTTCGATGACTAATCCATCGATGGATGGATTTTCTTCACTGGATGCTCCTTAAAAGGAGTCACAGGTACTGATGAGGAAGAAGAATGAGCCTTTTTGTGAGAGGACGAATATTCAGCAGTCGCTCTACTCACAGATCTTTCAGCCCCAGACTCCTTGCAGTGAGATTTCGCTCTCTTGGAGTCCTTTTCATATGAGGTGGAGCCCTCACTTTTATGCTTCTTCCCAGAGGAGGAATGACTCCTTACTTCATCATCATCAGAACTGGAGTCAGAATGGACCTTTTTCCTCTGAAGCCAAAGAAGAAGCCTGGCCTTGTGATCTTTCATGGTCCTTGCTGGAAAAGCCCTGCAATGCTTATGGTTAGGGTGTAAGCAGTAAAGGTATTCCTAGTGGGGATCTCAGAAAACAATCTTGGTTTCCCACAAGATTTGCAAGGCCTAAACAGCCTCTTCTTAGATCCCTCTGACATGTTGGTAACCAGGAAAACACCCAAAAGCCTGTACCTCTGAGCTGCCTGAAGGTCAAAGATTCACTTTGGAGAGTACAGGAAAGGTCAAAAGTTGACAAAACACCGAGACTGAGCAGAGGCCAGGGAGACTCCCTCACACGTGATGTGCGGTAAGAAATCTAAGGTGTGGTGGCTCTGCAAGGGATGAGTGCTTCAGGGTCTCTACTCTGATTGGTTGAAGTTTGGTTGCATTAAAACAATGTGAATTGACAACCAATGTCTATTGTTTTCAATGTGATTCCTAAAGCTTAAGTCTTAGGACAGCTCTTATTACTGTTACCATGGGAGTCCCACCATGGCGATGGGAAAGATTCAAGCATGTGAATCTATGAAAGATACAATACTGGAGAAGTAACTATTTTACTGGTGGCTTCCCATCAGCCTATGATGGCTGATAGTCAGCTATGCCTTTGGAAGACTTCTGTCGAGGTAACTTTGTCTTTGCTGCTCGGGGTCAATGAGTGGTTTCAACCTTCTGAGGACAGTAACAACTGGCAAAGGATTTGTACAGGCATTTTTTGTATTCCTTCGTTTTCTCCAGGTCAAGTGCCATCAGTGTCCCCCATCTCTGACTTCATGTGGTGTATCTCATTATCTGCATGAGATCTAAACTGTGCAATACCTGAGAAGGGAAGATTTATAATACACTTTTTTGCTTTAGGTTTTAAGTCACACACTTCTTCTCAGAGTCAACCATGGCAGTAGCCACGAGCAGCTAGGTCAGAAGAGTTAGCCACAGAACTAAAGGACTGATTAGAGGCTAGCATATAACCATTTAGAACTTCTAGGAAGTCTTCTATGTCTTTTTTAGGCAAATTTTCAGAAAACTACTTGAGTGAATCTTAAAGTGCTCTGTTGTACCTGCCCAATAATGCCACAGAGCTAGCAATCTTCATTACCGTTGCTGAAGTACCACACACCATTTTGCCTACTGAAGCCAGTAGACTGCTCTATTCATCTTGAGCAATGGTAGATGACGGTTTTGTGGTCTGGTATTTCTTGGCCACTGACACCATTACAGAGTCCAGTGGTGGAGCCACTGGCAGGAAATGAGGGACTTGATCAGGAACCTTATACTTATTTAAAAGCCTAGTAGGAAAAGATTTGTCTGAAGCAGGCATTATAAATATTTGCATTGCTGAGTCAAGCAGACCTACATCGCCGGTACCTAAAAGAGAAGAGGTCTTTAGAATGACAGATGGTGGAATGTCTTAAAGATTACCACTGTTGTCGCTGGTGGGGGAGCCACCAGAATATTTACTTTGATGCTTCTCCTACTAGAACCTCATTGAGGGGCCAATTCACAAAGGGCCTCCGCACTTGTGCCGGAAGCCCCGCAGTCATGGTGGGGGGACCCACCTTCTTGGCAGGGGGTCCGCAATGGGTAACTGCAGTACGGAGGTCCCGCCACGACTGCGGGGCCTCCACCTCGAGTGTGGAGGCCCTTTGTGAATCTGGCCCTGAAAGTCACAATATCATCTATCTATAGGTGAGAGCCGAGATGGAGGATCCTCCATGAATGTAGGAGAATAGCCCCGGATTGAATAAGAGGAAGACGATGCAGTTCAAAGAGGACATTAATGACTACTTGAAGGTCCAGAAGTTTGCGAACGTGAAAGCCTACAACTCGTACATGGAGACATTTATCGACTGCGGGGATTTTTATAACATGGTCATACTGGAAGAGATGTAGGTGGTTTATGCGATCTGAGTAGTACCTCAGCACAAGCTGGTGTTAACTATCACCGGCAAAAAATGTGCAGAGAGGATGGTAAGGAAGGTGAAAGATGCAGAGAAAGGGGATCCCTTGACAGGGAAGTTGCCAGAAAAGCATTGGAGGTGTAATTTCACAGGTATGTGAATAAGCTTCTGAATATTAAGAATCGGATTGAAAAGGTTTACAATGTGAAAAAAAGCTAAACATGCTGAGCTCAGTGCTCCAGGATCCTTCTTCCAGAAGCTGAACAAACAGAATTGCCATGTCACTGGCAGGGCATGATGGGATACTAGAGGAGCAGGGTTTCTTATAGATGCATTGATAGTTTTCCGGTCTATGTTTCTGCAGTGTACATCCCTACAATGCCCAGCTTAGATTTATTTTACTTTCAAAGGTTTGTGAATATTTGCAAGTCACTATTTCTTATTGTAGTGATTTTTTTAAATGAATTGGTTACTTTTTAAATGAAGTAATTCATTTTGGCCTATTTAGTCTTTCGATAGACTGCAAAGATCTTTATTTAATTTTTAAATATGCTTTTCTATTGTGGTTATATATACACAATTTTTGTGTGTTTTTTTTAAAGTGCTGATTGATGCTGCACATGGGTAGGGCACCTCAGTGCTTATAACTATTAATCATTACCTCCCAGGAGGAGAAACAACATTTCTCTTATTGTTGAATACTACCACTTCCATAATTTCATTGGTTCATACAGATTGCAAAACTACTGTTGAAAACAGCTATTTTTTTATAATGCTATCATTATCACGCTTTATTAGATAATAATAGTTTGATAGCACTCTGTCAATAGAAATCTTTTCTCAAGTTTTGTCTCTGATATTTCTTTATACTGCACGAGAACGTAATCTATAAGTTAATTTATGTTGAATAAATAACCAGAATACATAAATTGCATTTCACTGGAGCAACTGTTGGTGGGTACCTCTGTAAATGATTATACTACTCCTGAGTATACTACTTCAATCAGCACCCTCTTTCCAATATTGATTTAAATTCTTCTTTGAGAAAAAGAATCTCCTCTATAGTGCTTGTGATTTACTGTGATCTTTTTTGTCTAGGATATACTTGCAGCTTTGTCATTTCGAATGATAATGAAACAGGTCACCAGTAACGATTTATACTAATCAAACACTCTAGTCAAGTGATATATATATATATATATATTCACTGAAAAAACCATAGGTTTCAGGCACGTTATAGTTCGAAATTAGCATTTAAAAAACCTTAGAAATTCACTGAAAAAAACCATAGGTTTTAGGGAAAGTTATAGTTGGTTGGACATTTCACTCGTACAAAACCAGAGAAATTCCCCGTTATAGTTAGTTCAGCTAACTATAACTCGCGCCCCGCAATGCACTGCTGATGACGTCACATATTACATCACTCATGACATGGTCAGTGACATCACTGATGACATCATCTAGTGACTGTTTCTGTAAAGTTTAAATATGTTTAATATATATAGGGAAAGGCGTATTGAAGAATGAGTGGGTGTATAAGTGTCTGAATGGATGATTTAGTAGGTGTGTGACTGACTCTATATGTGAGTGATTGAATGCATCTTACTGAATGCACGGGTTAGTGACTAAACTGTGTGAATGTCTGTATCCGTCTGTCTGTTGTTGTGTAAGTGGCTGCATGGGTTTGTGAATAGCTACATGAGTGTCTATATGGGTTATTGATTGGTTGTCTGAGTATCTGTATGGATGCCTGAGTGTTTGTATGGGTGGGGTGTGTGACTCTGTGCATAGATGTGTGAGTGGGTGATTCACTGGGTGCATGGTTTCAAGAGTGCATCTGTGATGGACTGTATGGGTGTGTGAGTGTGTGTATGGGTGTGCTAGTGAGTGAATGTATATCTCAGTGGTACATGTGTGAGTAACTACATATGTGAAAGGCAGTATATATGTGTGTTGGAATATATAAATAGCTATAAGTGAGACTGTGTGATTATGAGAGTGACTGTATGGATGAGTGTGTGCTTGTTTCAGTGATTGTATAAGAGCGTAAGAATGTCCTAGTATTTGTATGAGTAAGTGAGCTGGTGTGTGTATAACTGTATAGGTGAGTAAATGGGAGTGTGATTAATTATTTGCATGACTGACTAGGTGTGTGAGTACCTCTATGGATGAGTGGTGGTGTGTGAGTGTCTATATAGGCGTATGAGTGCATATGATAGTCCTGTACTGAGTGATTGTAAGTATGAGTGACTGTACGGGTGAGTGAGTGGATATGTGTTTAGACCTAAGAATCAGTGAGTGGGTATGTAGTTATTGCTACTGGAGTGTCTATGGTTTTGAGAATGGCAGTCTGTTATTTAGAGTTGGTGTATCAAAGGTTACATTAGGGTGTGAGAAGATGCATCAAATTATCACATGGATGATGTCTTCAGTGATGTCATTTGAGATGTCATCAGTGATATCAGTGATGTCACTGACCATGTCATGAGTGATGTCATGTGACGTCATCAGCAGTGCATTGCGGGGGCGCTAGTTATAGTTAGCTGAACTAACTATAACGGGGGAATTTCTCTGGTTTTGTACGAGTGAAATATCCAACTAACTATAACTTTCCCTAAAACCTATGGTTTTTTCAGTGAATTTCTAAGGTTTTTTAAATGCTAATTTCTAACTATAACGTGCCTAAAACCTATGGTTTTTTAAGTGAATTTCAAAGCTTTTTTAAATGCTAATTTCTAACTATAACATGCCTGAAACCTATGGTTTTTTAAGTGAATTTCAAAGGTTTTTAAATGCTAGTTTCTAACTATGCCTACAGAGGTAGGACATGTGAAGAAAGAAGAAGAAAAGCGCAGAAAGAAGGAAGACAAATGCAGAAAGAGGCAACAGAAGTCCAGAAAGACAAAGAAAAGTGCAAGAAGAAGGAAGAGATGTGCAGAAAGAACCAACAGAGGAGTAGAAAGTACTCCTGTGCCCCCAACTTTTGCTGATGGGTACTGGTGGTAACTGACTCTGTCTCTGGTGGTAAAAGACACTTAGAATACAGTGAAAACACCTACATACACTAGGGAACACTATGCGTTGGGGTACCCTTGTGATTAGCATGACCTCCTCTGTATTTGCCATGAGTTAGTGCCTGGGTCATTGGATGAGTACATGGGTACTGACTGGATGATTAGAGTACTGCAAGGAGAGTGGATGGTGAATTTATAAGTGCTTGTGTTTTGGCGGAGTGATTGGATAAGTACATGGTGCTCGTTGGTTGATTGGAGGAGTGCATGGGTAGTGACAGGGCGATGGCTGGACTGCATCAGTAGTGCTCAGTGTAAGTTGGAGGATTAATTCCCCTTGAATCCTGAGGGTCCCTATTTGATAAAAGCGGTGGCGGTCCTCGGGGCTTAGGGGCCTTGGAGGCCCCCCAAACATTAAAAAACAAGCCTCGGGAGGTGGCGGTCCCCGGGCTGCGGGGCCCCCGCGGGCCCTGCATATATTTGTTGGCAATGCCCCCGGGACCTGGCCCACCCTGGGGTCTCACTAAATGAAGCGCGGTATCCCGCACTTCATTTTTTTACATTTCGGCGGGATTCGCGACCCCAGCGCGAATTTCGCCAATTGTTTTTAACAAAATGCTTTTTGGCCCTGGGGTCCTTGTGGGACCCCTGAGCAGGCCTAGGGGTCAGGGTGTTTCTACCCTGCCCCTTTTCTTCTTTTTCACCTTTGTTTCCCTGTTTTCTTGTGACTCGGTTCTACCGAGTCACAAGATGGCTGCCAACACTTCCTGGTTTGGAGTGTTGGCAGCCAATTAAAATGAAGCTCGTGGTCGGGAGGGTTCGCGGATCCACCGCGCCTCTAGATATCGATATTTGTTTTTTACAATTTCTCAGCAACTACAGAACGGATTTACACCATTTTTAAAAAGGTCGCTTTCTGAGCCAAGCAGTTCTCAAATAGCGACAAAGCACTTTTGAATTATTTGTTATCTCTATGTTTTTTTATCCAGTTGACCACTTGATTAAATGTTACGCTTAGGGGAGAAAATTTGGTGTTACCAAGTTGGAGTTTCTGCTTCAGCTCGTCATTCTGTGATTCTGGTCAAATCACTTAATCTCCCCATGCCTACAACCAAAATGAGTTTGTCCTTGTATGATGTAACCAATGATCATGTAAAGCACTGCAATATCTGACCAGCCTGCACTATATAAAACTGCAAAAACACAATGGATAAAAAGTGTTTTCCACACTTCTGTCATTGGGCTATACGTGGGCTACATCTGGGTGATATTTGTGCTACATTTGGGCTCATTTTTCTCTGGTGGCCATCTTGGGAGACTTCAATTACATTCATTAAACTTTATTCGATCTGATTTAGAAACATAGATCATAAAAGTGTACATAAAAACAGTAAATCCTCTTTCTTAATACAATACAGTGAGAATTAATTAAAACCAGTAGGTAAAAACGGGTGTTACAAAGCCCGGTTCAGAGCAACTTCAGGTTAACAGAATAGTAAAGTTCAATGTTTCGCAAGATCAATCTCATGTACTTCGTGCAAAATACGCAATAAGGGGTCCAAGTAAGATGCAACGCTCCAATACCCGACCAGTCTGCACTATATAAAACTGCAAAAAACTAAAAATAAAAAGTGTTTTCCACACTTCTGTCATTGGGCTATATGTGGGCTACATGTGGGTGATATTAGTGCTACATTTGGGCTCTTTTTTCTCTGGTGGCCATCTTGGGATACTTATTTGTTATGAAGTTTCCTTATTTCCTCATTTACTGCAGTCTCCTCAGTAGGAAATGCTTTCAGTTTTTTACTTTGATTCCATCAAGAAGGCATTCAGATGTGTCACACATTTGCCATAAATTCAGAATGTTATTACTCTAGTTGTTCATTAGATCACTGTAGTAAAGCTACTGCTCACCAGGGAGTTAACTGGAAGTCTACTGCTGGTATTGAAAGTGATTGTTTCAGTCTGCATGTCAGAATTTTCTAATGAAATAGAAGAGGATTTGAGATCTCACTTAAAACATGCCCTAATTTTTCTTTCTGCAGAACTAACCATAATTTCTATGGCAAAATGAACCCCTCATTGTTTTCCTTTTTAAATTAAATGTTTTAAGTGTTACCGGTTTATTCCAATCAAGATGGCTTCAGGTGTGCCATAATTTTTTCATAAGTAAGACTGTTAGCGCTCTAGTTGTTCTTTAGAACACTCTGGGAAGCTGCAGTAGAACACAAAGGAATCAACTGGCAGGCTGCTCCTATTGAAATATAACAGGAAGATATTTGTAATCTCACTTAAAACATGTCCTAATTTTTCTTTCAACAGTACTAACCATAATTTCTATGACAAAATGAACCCCCTCATTTTGTTCCTTTTTAAATTAAATGTTTTAAGTGTTACCGGTTTATTCCAATCAAGATGGCTTCAGGTGTGCCATAATTTTTTCATAAGTAAGACTGTTAGCGCTCTAGTTGTTCTTTAGAACACTCTGGGAAGCTGTGGTAGAACACAAAGGAATCAACTGGCAGGCTGCTCCTGTTGAAATATAACAGGAAGATATTTGAGATCTCACTTAAAACATGTCCTAATTTTTCTTTCAACAGTACTAACCATAATTTCTATGACAAAATGAACCCCCTCATTTTGTTCCTTTTTAAATTAAATGTTTTAAGTGTTACCGGTTTATTCCAATCAAGATGGCTTCAGGTGTGCCATAATTTTTTCATAAGTAAGACTGTTAGCGCTCTAGTTGTTCTTAAGAACACTCTGGGAAGCTGCAGTAGAACACAAAGGAATCAACTGACAGTCTCTGCCCTTGTTGGATTTACATGTTTTACTGAGAATGTCAGACTTCATTCTCACATGACTGAGAAAGATAATGTGAATTTAGAGAAAATATGCTCTCATTTTAGCTTCTGGAGCACCTTCCAAACCTCTGTGGGACAAGCATGAGAAAATTGTTTTCTCTCAAACATGATTCATGAAATCCCAGCAGAAGGTTTTTCACAGGGTAAAATCACCCTAGAACACACCACAATTCCTAAAATTAGTATGGTACCATCAACAAATGAATTCTAATGTAACTAAAGTCTGTTATCACCCTTTATAGTTCTCCTTTTGGTGACCCTCAAAATCTTCTATTCACTACAATGCATTTCATTGGGGTGCTATCATGTATATTGGTCGAAAGATGGCTGCCAACACTTCTTGGATGAAGTGCTGACAGCCAATCAGATCTCACGATGACATGTGTGGTTAGGCTCCGCCCAGATATATAAAGTTCTTTTTCCTTTAATATTTAAAAACTACTGAACGGATTTACACCATTTTTGAAAAGGTCGCTTTCTGAGCCAAGCAGTACCTTTATGCCAAATTTGGGGTAAATCCGTTCAGTAGTTTCCGGTGAAGCCTTGCACAAAGTTCCCTATGGGAAACTGATTTTTTGACTCTTATTTTTTGAATTTCTCAGCAACTACTGAACGGATTTACACCATTTAACAAAAGGGCTCTTTCTGAACCAAGGGCTACCTTTTGCAAAATTTGGTGTAATTCCGTTCAGCAGTTCGGGCTGTAGCTTTGTCTAAAGTTTCCTATGGAAAATAACATGGAGAAAACACGTTTTGGGCCCCCCCTAGTTTCTCGGCCCCCGCTTGCCGAATCACCCCGAAACTTTCAAGATAGGAGCGGACCGGAGCGCCCCACAAGTTTTGAAAATTTCACGAAGATTCGTCGACCGGTGCCAAAGTTATTGGGAATAGAATGTTGTGAATTTCCTATGGAAAATAGGTCCTAACTATAACTACCTACTGGCGACCGCCAGTAGGTAATATATACATATATATATATATTGTGTGTGTGTGTGTGTGTGTGTGTGTGTGTGTGTGTGTGTGTGTGTGTGTGTGTGTGTGTGTGTGTGTGTGTGTGTGTGTGTGTGTGTGAGAGAGTGTGAGAGTGTGAGTGTGAGTGGGTCATATTATAAAAGTAGCACATATTTACCTCAAGCACTTGATCATTCTAATAGTTCTATTATTTATTAAATCACCATATTCACCCTCGTATGTACAGTAGCAGCACTGCTTAGTTTGCTTGCTAATGCATATTCTGTTATAAGTTTGGGTTCACACACCTGAAATCACAAAACCAATAACACTAACAGGTGTTATAATTCATTTTTAAAAGCAGAACAAGCAACTCGAAAATACCTTTCTTAGTCGATCAGGGGAAAACTCCAGACCAACAAGGAAAAGGGTGAAGAATACTCCAAACTCTCCTAGAGTCTCCACCTGTACAATGGACTAAAAAACATACAACAGTTAATTACCCTATCCAGTGACTGTTGCTATTTTCTTCTAATTGCTTTTTACACAGCATCAGTTTGGGAGCTTTTCTTTAAATACCCTGTTCAATTGATATATATATATATATATCTGCATTATGCACATTGATGTGGGAGGGTACACCCCCTTAGCTACCACAATTTCGAGTTTTTAATATTGATTGTTCTGCCAAAATGTTGCACCAAAATGCAGACTATCACAAGACCAGACCATGAAGTAAGTACATGGGGAAGATATACATTTACTTTTCTTAATACTTAACTATTATATATATATATTTAGTCAAGGTATGCAGATGTAGTGGTAAGAACCGTAAATAGATGCTTAACTATAAACTTACCTTCTCTACATTCTGACTGTGACAGTAGAACATGAAGACATTTTGTCACTCAGTATTGGGACATATATCACACACTTAGGGATTCAATGTATCTTTCATATTAAGATGCATCTGTCAATCACTTAGTCCTCACAAAACCCTAACAGTAGATGAATGAAATATCATCTAACAAATAACACCCACATTTGTTTTTGTCGTTATGTATTAAAAAAAATTAAAAAAAGTTGCACAAAATAACCTGGAGTTGTCATCAAACAGTCAGCCTCAAATCTACAATATAGGATGGGCAACATTTCCAGCAAAATGTGATAATTACTATTTTGTTCAGTTCCATGGTTGAAGAAAAAGTGTAAGTTTTGGGACTAAGTTTGCAGGTCAGCAAGTGGTTTTACTGTATGGAAAAACTGCACCAAAATTGAGATTTAAGGTATTTTTTCTGGAAGTAACGGTTACCAACTAGTTAAAGGGAAGTATTTTGTTTCACATGGAATACGCTATTATCTTTTTAACTATAAATAATTTGTCTAAACTCCTAAAGAGTGAAACATTGCCTTCTTTATTAAAATAATACAGACGTTATTTACAGGGTTAGAAAAACTTGACATTAATATTAAAAATGTATAGAAGTATTTAGGAGTTGTAAAAACTTGTGACTGGTTGAATAAAACGCTAGTTATAATTACTCCACTCAGTTTGCTGTAGTTTATTAAAGCAAAATAGTTTTCAAAAACTCGCTGTAAAAATGGGATCCGCAGCTGCTGAAACAAACACATGGAAAAGCAAATCGAAAATGGCAAAAAAATGTTATCGATTCTTTTCAAGGAGCATTTTTTACTAGTTGGAATCATAGCAGCCACTATGTTTTTGCAGTGAACATTCTGACTTTCCTGGAAATAGGAAATAAAGGGGCAGGGGAGCAAGTTTTATGCTCATCAAGTAACCAAGCAATCTGCAGATGAAGCATTCTTCTAACGGTTCTTATATCTCCCTGTACACAAAATTAAAAAGAGAGATAAAGAAATACAAATTCTGCAAAAAGAATTAACCTTTGCTAAAATGATGGTGGGGGACTCTGGGATCCTCACAGACATAATTCTAGGCAAAGTTTCCAGGGCAGTGTCTATCAGGGGGACCCCCAACTTCAGCTCTCCTCTCCTACCTCTCACCTTCTTCCCTAAATATCCCTCTACTTTTATTCTTCCACTCACCTTGTAACTTTAACCTCTGGCCAGTAGTTCTGCAGAGCGTCGTTGCCTGGCATGCTTATTTTTAACAAAAATGGGGTTCTTTTGGCCCACTTGAATTTATACATTTTGGTCAGGGGGTTGTTGCTTTTTAAGCTTGTTTAGCCCCCAAAAAACATGCATTTTGAGCTTCTTTAAAAGCCAGCCTCTAGGCATCTGCTATGAAAGATGTCAGCTGTTGGGTAAGGAGCACCCAAGACGTTAATGCATAGGGAATCTGAAGCATCTTGGCTAATCATTGATCCTGCATATGTAAAGCAGGGTATGATGGATACCATCTTGGAAAAATGCTCTAAAAAACAAAACTATGTTGTTTTTTTTTAATCTTTGTTCTTACTTACAGAACTGCATAAATCAAAGTAAATTGATTTTGAGTAAAAAGAAACATACTACAGCTAAATCAAAACAATTATATTTAATAAGGTATCAACTAAAACCTGCCAATGTAGAAACCACGGGCTGCGCACAGCTGCTTCCAGAGCCTCATTCCCTAGCATTCATACATTTTGTGCTGCTGCTAGGGGCATTATGGTCTCCTGCATTTCAAACACTCAAATTTCAGCCACAAATCGTAATGAGTATGTGTTAGTAAAGTACAGTAAATACATATAACAATTTGCCTATTCTCACCCTTTTGGGCCTAGGTCACATTTGTGGTTCTTTTTGGTTCAACAGAGGAAGAAGGGAGAAGTGAGGGGGTTTGAGCGTTCGAACGTGGACCATGAATCAAATAACAAATGCACTTTGAATTGAGAGAACATTTGGTACTCAAGCACTAGAATGGCAATCTGGCAAGGATAAGGTGTCCAACAAATGCTTCTTGTTGTCAAAAGCTGTCTCTGGAAGATGGGACCAAGCGAGTAAGGAGCATTAATGCACCCTTCTCCTCTGTGACAGTAGGGAACAGTCATTGACTGGGCTTGGGTTGTTAATGCTTGCTTCCAACAAAATGCTTTTCAAAATACAGCTCAGAATGCAGTGGGGTAAATACTGGAAATCTCATGATAATTGGTACGGCTTTGGTATACCACACAACGATAGAGGAAAAATGGACTGCTTGATGCAGTACAATAGGGGAGGGAGTACAGTATGGAAATCCCACCCTCGGAGGACACCCTTCCTTCACTCATCCGCTCCATCTGCGAGATGATCCTTATGTCAACATGTAGCGTGGCTGTACAGTGCAACAAATACTGGTGACTGAGGAATTGTACCAGGTCTCAGAGTATTACTTTACATGTTATGGTATTGTATTGTAATTGCATTTATATAGCGCTTACTACCCCAGACGAGGCGTCAAAGAACTTTTTTGGCGAGTAGCATGCTACTCCGGAATCCATAAAGGATTAGTGGTGAATTAGTATAGTGAAATATGAAAGTAATTTGAGTGGTGGATATGTTAGTTATTTGGATTGAGAAGGATAGCGGAGGGATAGTAGAGGGAAAAAGGTTTGCATTTATATAGCGCTTGCTACCCCTGATAAGGTGTTGAAGCGCTTTTTTGGTAAGTAGCGAAGGGATGTCAGTGATCAGAGCCTCATAATATTTGTATGGGAATAATTATACAGATTCTTTATACTATGTAAAAACTCAATACAACAGGTTAAAAAGTGTAAATAGTAAGATAACTAGTTTAGGAAGTTAAACTTAAAACGGCTAGGCTTTTTATCTTAAAGATGACTGTTAAGTTACAGTTCTAAAAGATATTTGTGAGTATGAAAGTAATTGGGCTAGGTTGTTAAAAGCTATATCTTTTCATCTCAGTCAAAACTGCATCTAGTAAATAATACAAACCAAACGTATTACAAGACTTAGCAAGTGATAAACGTAAGGAAGACAGATGAACATAGATTTCAACTGTTCAAAGTCTATTCTTACCTACATAATCCCTGACTAAATGGTATTTTAATTAAAATCCAGTAAGATGCAGTTGTCGCGATTTAAAAAAAAAAATCTTTTGTATTGGTAATACCCCCAAATAACCTTTAAAGTGTCTTTACTGTTACACCTGAATCTACACTATATATATTGGATCTGAACTATTTGTTGCATTTAGGTCTAAAGTTAAATCGAGTGCAAATAAAAAAGAAATCAAATATGAAAATGAGTTTTAATGTCAAGCTTATGTCCTCTTATTGCCCGCTCTGATAAAAACACTGCTAGGTAGACTACACGCACAAACATTCTTTGTGTAGGGTTGACTTACTGCAGAATTTACCAGAATAAATCACAACTGCTCCTTAAAAAATAACGGTCAATAAATCCCTATGTATTTTTAAGTTGGGCGTGTCTTCTAAACGAACTAATATGCTTATAAGATCAAGCTTGTTTTAGACACTTTAAAGAGTTGTAGAGGTTTCTTACAAATCACACAACTTTTAATAACTTGAATATCAGTGAGAAGAGATTTAATGGGGTTTGAAATGTTTACACCCTGTAGAACAGTTTTTCACCGCTCTTTCCACTGCTTGAATTGAACTTCTTTTTACTCAAGGGAATTTATCTGGCACAGATGCTGAGAATTTCAACACTCCTAGTCCTAAACCTCAAGACGACTAGGGAAATTAAGTATACGATAAAGTAGTAAAGTGGTCTGCAATAGCAGACCTTTGAAAATATTCTCTCTGCCTGGGAATAAAGCAAGAGAACTTCACCCCAGGACATCTAGAAAACTGAGCGGAACAAAGTTAATCAAGTAATTTATTATATGCAATAGGAATATTTTAATCTCTGTTCCTCGCAGCTATGAAGGTGTGCACATAGATACTAGCAGTCAGAAAAAGTACAAAAAGGCCTCTGAAGAAATTCAAAGCAGAGAACATTTTCTCCAAGTACACTGGTCTTACCTTTATACTGTTTAACCCAGATGGACCCAATAGTACCCCACAGATTACATATCCAAACATGGTGGGTAGTCCTATCATTGTGCAAAGCCAACCACAAGGCAGAGACAACATTCCAATTGTAACAATATCCTAAAAGAGAAGAAACATTTTAGCTAAAAATAGTCTTGTTGTTCATTTACATAGCACATGCAATGTAGTGGCAGTATTTGTAGCACTATCTTCATATTTGTGCAAATAGTTTCACACTTACTTGTGTCCAAGACAATTAAAGAAAACACCAGCACTGTATCTTCACCTATAGTCATTAATGCAGTACACTTGAATTCCTCTGTTGCAGGGATTCTGCACATACACAGAACTATGCACAGGATTATTGGACTTCGGTGTATAGGGACTGTGCCTTCCTACCACCTTAATACCCACGGGCCCAGGACCAACTAGCTATAGTGTCTCACTTGCCCTCCTACACACTCACGGGGACGCAAATGATTAGACACCCCAGAACACAACACTCCCGTATCTCTCAGGAATCGTGGTAACAAGACATACCTTTTCGCTCACACTCTCGTACCTGTCCACAATAAGATCTGATTGAGACACGAATATAGTTTAAAATGTTTATTTTAACTAACGTGCTTTAACATGCAGTATATGTGCCACAACAAGCAGAAAAATGCATAACACGAATATCGTTAGCATTGTAGCTAGGCCATACATCATAAAGGGAGATGTCATCTTATATAGACTATGGAGAAAGGACTATAGTGCCTAACCTCCCTCCCTTTGACTAGGAGTATTATATAATAGAAGATCTCTGGGCTTTGTCAGCAGACCCCATACCTTAGACTATAGATACCCAAGACTCAAGAAACCCAAGGCGGACCCGAGAGACCTCAAGAACTTCCGGCCCATCTCCCTGCTCCCGTTCCCAGCGAAGGTCATCGAGAAGATCGTCAACGGACAACTGTCCCGCTACCTCGAGGAGAACAACATCCTGGACCCGTCCCAGTCCGGGTTCCGCAGCAACCACAGTACCGAAACTGCCCTCATCGCTGCCACCGATGACATCAGGGCCCTGCTGGACAATGGTGAAACTGCAGCCCTCATCCTCCTGGACATCTCAGCCTCCTTCGACACTGTCTGCCACCGCACCCTACGCACACGCCTCCACAACGCAGGGATCCGAGACAAGGCTCTGGAATGGACCACCTCCTTCCTCTCCGGCAGAACCCAGAGCGTCCGCCTCCCCCCATTCCGCTCCGAAGCCTCAGAGATCATCTGCAGCGTACCCCAAGGATCATCCCTCAGCCCGACATTGTTCAACGTCTACATGGCACCGCTCGCCCACGTCGCCCGACTGCACGACCTCAACATCATCTCTTACGCCGACGACACCCAGCTGATCCTCTCCTCACCAAGGACCCCTCACCGCCAAAACCAACCTCCACGAAGGAATGAAGGCCGTCGCCGAGTGGATGAAGAACAGCCGACTGAAGCTGAACTCAGACAAAACGGAGGTCCTCATCCTCGGCTCCACCCCCTCAGCCTGGGACGACTCCTGGTGGCCCACCACACTGGGAGCAGTACCGACACCCACAGACCACGCACGCAACCTGGGGTTTATCCTCGACTCAACACTCTCCATGATCAAGCAAGTCAACGCCGTCTCATCCTCCTGCTTCAACACCCCCCACATGCTCCCCAAGATCTACAGATGGATCCCCACCGAAACAAGAAGAACGGTCACCCAGGCCCTCATCAGCAGCAGGCTGGACTACGGAAACGCCTTCTACGCGGGAGCCTCGGCCAAACTCCTGAAACGACTGCAACGTATACAGAACGCCTCGGCACGCCTGATCCTCGACGTCCCACGCCACAGCCACATCTCACCCCACCTGAGAGACCTGCACTGGCTCCCAGTCAACAAGAGGATCACCTTCAAGCTCCTCACCCACGCACACAAGGCACTCCACAACACCGGACCGGCATACCTCAACAGACTACTCACCTTCTACGCCCCGAACCGCCAGCTCCGCTCAGCCAACCTCGCCCTCGCCTCCGTCCCCCGCATCCGAAGAGCAACCACCGGCGGCAGATCGTTCTCCCACCTCGCCGTCAACACCTGGAACACCCTCCCCATCCTCCTACGGCAGACCCAGGACCTGCTAACCTTCAGGAGGCTACTCAAGACCTGGCTGTTCGAGCAGTAGCAGCACCCCTCTCCCCAGCACCTTGAGACCCTCACGGGTGAGTAGTGCGCTTTACAAATGTTCTGATTGATTGATTGATAGATGGTATTTCTACATCGTAGGTGCGTGTTGCTCTTCTCCCTGGAAAGGTCCCTCTCCAAGAGTCGCTTACCAAACACGTATCCCCTTAATATCAAAGTATGCAGCAGCTACGCTAGTGTGTTTTGTCTAGGTGCTAGGGCCTGACCAGAACAGAACAAGGGGCACTGTTTATCGACCTTGCTCCCAATGTTCAGACTAAACTCCAGGAACAAGCAGAGAACGAACACAGCAAACAGTTCTCATGTGAAAGGCATAAACAGAGTCTTGCAAAATAAAGGTTTGTAGTAACGTGCGCAAAAGCGGCATCATGGCTGCATGGCCCATGCTAACCTAGTAATGTCGATAATGTACCCATCGGCCACGTGACACCCTCCCCTTGGCCAGGTTGCAGCATATAGGTAAAACAGAAGTGCAATGGTAAGCAGAGCCAAAAACGCCTGGTAAAAATAAAAATAATAAAAATAATAAAATAAAAAACAAATTTATAATAATGCAAAAAGGACATGGTTGACTGTGTTTTAGTTTTTGTTGTTTGTTCAAAAGTATTATCTAGAATGGAAAAATTGTTCAAGGCGAGCCTGGAAGGTTCATCAGATTATATGCACCATGGAATGCAAGCAGTTCCAAAAGGTCATCCCTGTCGTTTGTAGCAAAGAGGGACGCCATCCAGTTGAGCAGTTCGAATGAACATACGTGCTCCTCATAATCCAATGCCTCCAGGAGCATATCCAGGCAACTTGCGTGATTTTCGATGAAACTCCGTTGCAAGAGGCGATGTGCAGCCTCACAGGTATTCCAGCCTGCCAACACCCCAAGTGCAGCCGCAAGCATCAAACGTCCGTCCCAGAACAGGCCTGGTCATGGGCCAGCAAAGGACCCACCAACAGATCATAATCCAGGTCAGCGCAGGATGTATTGGAGAGGCAGACATCCAAGGCCCAACAGAAAGGGCATCTTCAGCAATAGAACACAGGTTGCACCCAAGTGAAATAGGCGAAGCGAAAGGTAAGTCCATAACTCACACCAAGCGTCGCCAATGGCAAGCATCCAAAACGTTGTCACATTCATTCATGGTACAATCGCAATTGGCCGGGTCTGTGTAGTACCACATGATGGGCAGCCATTGCGTAACAGGAGCAGGAGTACCAGCACGCCGCACACCAGCAAGAGGATCAGAGGAAACCCTCCGAAGGCGCTGGAAAAAATAGAATGAATAAAAGCTGGTATTACTCCAAAAATCGTCTGAAAGGAGGACACAAGGCCGGATCCCACAAGTTTAAAAAAATGAGCAAGGCCTTCAGTATCAGACGCATTAAATATTTGATGAATCAGTTCCCCAAAACTTAGTGGGAGATTCGTATTTAGCAGTGACTGAATCTCACTCGATGTTCTAGCCACCTGCAATTCGAAGGTCTCTCGAGCCGAAGTGAGAGCGACCTCTTGTTAAAACAATAGCGCTTTGAGTCTGCTTAGTTTATTGAAATCGGTTTACAAAGTGGGAATTGAAGGCCACAGTGAACTATCAACACTCCTGTGTGGGGGCGGAAAGAGAACATTGCTACAATAAGTAACTAGTTGGGAAACAGTTACTATATACGGAATGCCGGCTCGTAAGCCGCAGCAGGTGTGGTTATTCAGGATAAGATAACCTTCGTTCGAAAGCAAAGTTAGCGTGGTAATAATAGATGGGACTGGTGTTCCTTTTAGAAAACAAGCCAAATTTGGGGCTGTGACGTTGCAAGCACCGTGAAGCTTAACTTGTGTGCAGACTAAAGCATGTCCCATTGTAGAATCACAGTCCTCCCCTGTTAGGAAAACTTCCTTTTCATCACGTTGACATTGAAATGTGAATGGTAAGGACCATAATTTGTGCAGGAAAGTACTACCGAGGGGCTCAAATCTACCAATTGGATAATGTTTCATGCATGCAGTGAACTGAAAAAGGGGAATGGGTAAGAATATAACCCCATGTATTAACCATACTGTAGAATCAGTCTCCGCTATTGAGAAGGGCAACTGGTCTAGTTTCTCAATATGTAACAAAGTGTATGTGGAATCTTTCATGTACATAAGCTTCTGCTTGTCTGTCAGATTAAAAGGTAAAAACAGAGCAGTAGCATTCAAATAATCCCATGGGACTATTCCATTTTTCAACGTTTGTAAATTCCACCCAAATTGCATGACAGATCGCAATTGATTTTGACCATGATACAACATAGATACATCATTTTGTACAATGTCAATAACAGATGAAACAATATTATCCAATGTGTAAATACGCGAAGACAAAGTATTAATACGGTTATCGACCACATCTAAAACTTTTCTCAAATTGTCTTGATCAATTTGTCTTAAGCGGCTTCCATCTGTGACAGTTTCCAAAATTCATTATATGCTGCGTATGCAAACAGTTTAGGGTGAGGTGATTTTGTACCTAAAAGGAAGTTAGCCAAATCAATGTCACAAGATAAAAACGAGAGATGTTGTTTCAAAGACGACAAAGTAGAATGTTTCAACCATTGCTGACACAATTTACCCACAGAATATGTAGTCACTGAATGAGATTATGTGAAACGAGGGTCTGCTCTACTGAGCGTAAATCCACTAGATGCGCCTGAAAAGCGCAATTGGCATGCATTAGTATTCAGAAGCCATATTAACCAACCCAAGGGATTAGTGGACGAGTTAAGGGTGCCATTCTGGACCATATTATTCAAATCATCTAACGTATGATTAGTATATTGCTGCCAGGTAACATAGGCTGCCAATGATGGAAACGAAGGAAAGTTTAAATGTTTTGCAGTAGCTAAACCAAAACAAGTAGTCTGTTGTACAGTCTGATTCAGGAATATCAGCTGTGATGGTATCAAACACGCACAATGTAATGATTCAGTTTCCTGCAGCTGCCAATCATTGGTACCCCATATTGATTTCAAATCAATCATGTCCTTCAAATAATCATAATCTTTTAAGGACAAATCGGTTATGAAAGTTGAAGAATATACCAATTTAGTATGGGTCAGCATTAATTTCACGTGTGTTGGTGCATTCAACCGAAAATAATAAGATTATGGGTCTGAGAGATTATATCCAGAAAAATAAACAAATTTTTTCATCTGTGTTTGTGAACTACCCTGAAATGGCGTAGGACAATGTTCCCACTGTGTATAATTTATCTTAGTTCTGACTGTATTGGATTTATGTAAAAAATGATGACCATAATGTTGAAAACAGAATAAATCAGCATAGTTAGCAGAGTTTAAATATGAATCCTCAGTTTCAAAAGCAGTGTAATATCGTAAATCTGAAAAATATGCATGCACGGCATTAATATCCCAGTCATCAGAATGCATTCCTGGCGTGATGACATCACCTAAGGAAACACGAAAGACATATGGCATTCGAATGGTCTCAGTCGGGCCATAGATTTCATATGGAACCTTATCACAAACTATGCCATTGCCGACTGGAAACGCTGAGATGTTAACGTTGGGTTGACCCCTTTTCATTTTGTGAGATGAAGTATGTGGGGCCAATGCTCCATCGACCGAATGGACAGGTAAATAATGTCTATTGATTAAAAGGAAAAAAACTGTCACAAACCCAATCCACATGAAGAGGAACACCATCATAAGCACCATCCATACGTACGTCCATGGCGGAATCAGATAGGTTTTTCGAAACCAGGAAAAGAAAATGGAAAATTGACTTGGGGGCTTTGCCTCAGTGGTAGCTGATGAAGATGACGAAGAATTTGAAGAAAAGTTATCTCTGTCCAAATAATAACCACTAGCACCCAGGCGAAACAATGGGGGCTGATCAGCATTAAATGTTGAATGGAGTGAAGTATCTGGAACAGCAACCATAGGTTCCAACGGCGGAGAAGGATAGTCATGATGAATAGCATTGGAAGTTGATGATAAAACAGGCAACAGATCAACGGAGGTTTCCACTTCGCGTTCCATTTGCAAAGGACTCGTTGTGGATGACATCGGGTGCAAAGAAACATCCCATCGAGTAACGCTTCTAGGCATATTATTCAGTATTGGCCAAATGGTGTAACTTGACATGTTCAATGGAAATGAACAGATTCTCTTTCCGACCAGGCAGTGGCGGTAAAATCACAGTCCGAGTACCCTGCAATCCAAGAATGGGACCGGTGCACGACAGGATGGGCCAAATTATTTCTCCAACTTCTCTCCGACCAGATCACCAACTTTCGGAAGCCACGCGGTTACAGGAATCAGCACCGCTGCATCCGTGGACAAGGACAAATGATCTTTTGCAAGAGCATCTCGAGTCTTTTGTAGATCCTGTAACATAGCACAATGGTTATCTACGTCAAAGGTTGCGGCAGCCGCCGCAACGTCTAGACCATCAAGGTCTGGCACAAACATTTTGATGCCAAAGAGCATTTTGTATGGGGCCCGCCCACCCAGAGATCTTCTAGGGAGATTATTTAGTGCACGTTGGACTCCATACAAATGAGTCAGCCAACTCCTGCCAGTACCTAAAACTCTAGCTGTCAAAGATTGCTTTAAGTCTCGGTACATTCGCTCCACTACGGAATTGCCCTCAGGCCGGTATGGAGACGAAAATTGCATCAGCACCCCCAGTGACTTCATCGCGTCCTTGTAAGCCTTAGAGGCAAACGCGTGGAAGGTGCCGCAGGCAAACATCCCGACAAAGACACACAAATCTCTAATGACATTTCGAGCGTCAGCACTACGTTGTGGCCAAACCCAAAGGAATCTAGTGCACGTATCTACTGCAACTAAAATATGTTTATATGCAGTGTCGGACGACAAAGGACCGCAGTGATCAAGGTAACTACAACCAAATGGCTGATTTGAAATGTAAAGTTGCGTATATGGTGGACGGCGTAATCTGTTGACAAATGTCACAAGAAAGGACATAATTACGAGTTTGTCAATACAAGCCACGCCACCAAGAATGCTGCTGCAAGAGAGACACTGTTGCTGAAACTCCTGCATGAGCAGAAGCTATGCCTTCATGGGCGGCAATGATCAAAGGAAGTCTGCGGTCCTCGTTAGGAATCAGCCGATCCCCAACAGACAGTATAGTAGCAAATGGGATTTGCTCAGGTGACAGATAAGAATACTTTGAAGGGAAACCTTGTGGGAAATTAGCCGATCCCCAACAGACAGTACAGTAGCAAATGGGATTTGCTCAGGTGACAAATGATAAGAATACTTTGAAGGGAAACCTTGTGGGTACTTCGTCCCATCCTTCGTCGCAGCTATAGCCGCAAGAATATCATTATCAATTTTAGTCATGGACCTAGTTACTGCTGCTACTGAACATGTGGCCAATGCAGATTTGGCTGCCTCATCAGCCAAAAAATTACCAACAGCATGTGCTCCCACACGCTGATGGCCAAGAGCATGGTTAACATGTGTGAGTGGCAAACGTTCCTTAAGAGTGGCCACTCGGACCCAAAGCGTTTTATGCTTTATTGCGCTACCTTTAGAATCACGATAATCATTTTGAGACCAAAAGTACAGATAGTCATTAAAGGACTGCACACAGTAAAAGGAATCGCACACTATAAGAGTAGGTACATCAGGATCAGCGAATTCTAGAGCCAACACTAAAGCACGCAGCTCAGCTAACTGAGCTGTACACTATCCCAGGCCTGCGTGTGCACCAAGGTAGACTTAAATTCCCCATCAACCATAGAGCCTGCTACTATAGCGCAGGCCGCCGAATAAGCATGTTTAGATCCTACGGCGGGTTGTGCAGAACCATCGGTATAAATGATACATGTGTACCGATCAAGAGGAAGCAAAGACGACGGAGTGGGATGAACTTGTTCATATTGTAAAAACTCCTGTGTCTGTAACGACGGGTCAAAGATAAAAAGTGACATCAGCCAATGTACTTCCCCATTGAATCCAGCGAGGATGTAAAGCTTTAGAATTTGGAACACTCGCCTTAGTGACTGCTTCTAGAGCAGGCACAGGCGAGACCATAAGAATGCGTTTACCTTGAGCAAGAGAGCGCTCTTTAAGAATCGCCATCTGGAATGCCATAGGAATTTTTTCAATGGTGGAAAAACGCATCTCCGCCGATGTGTACAAGTGCAATTTGTAAGCAATGGGGACTGTGTCTCCCTCATTGAACGTCAAGTAAGTGAAACCTACTGTACCTGGCACAATTCTTATCAAATTAGTAGAATTGTCACGTGTTAACAAGAAGTTGGTTGCAAGCAGATCAGACTGCAAAGACCGAAGAATTGTGGTATGTTCCGGAAGCCAGCTGGAAGACGAAAAAGAGGGTTGTATCAATGTGTAAAGCAGTTTGATAAGCTGGGCATAATCCGGGAAATATGTCCTCCTGAAATTCAAAAAACCCAGCAAAGATTGTAACTTCTTTAGTGTAGACAGAGGTTGTAATTGAGCACATTTCTCCAAAAAGTGGGGGGCCAACCCCCTACCTTCATTGTTGAGCTCTTAACCCAAGAAGAGTACAGCCAAATAGGCGATGTGCGACATAGCAAAATTAAATTTGTATCCTAAGTCTGCAAAAGACAAAATGATGTGATCCACATGCACAAGATGCCGTATTAATTCGTCATCTGTCAAGTAAATGTCATCGACGTACGAGAAAGCATCAGGGTCTATGTCGTATACAAGAGACACAACACGTGCAGCAAAAGCCCCAGGGCTATTATTATAGCCCATAGGCAAACACGTAAACCGTTTCTGATTGCCGACCGTGGTCAATGCGGTTAAGTCACGGCTGTCAGGGGCTAAATTGTGACTATAAAATCCATTGGATATGTCCAGAGTGGTTTTATACTTTTTACGAACTATGGTATTTATCAACGCAGAGCTGTATGTGTTCTGTACTCCAAACGTACGAACATGACTGTTTAAATTTCTGTAATCCAAAAACTATGCGATATGAACCGTCCGGTTTCACTATCAGAAAAAGAGGATTATTCATTGATGAAACACAGATTTAAATCACTCTCTGATATCCCAGTTGGGTCAAAATTTCAGTTACGGACGTTTTTGCATCACGTTTGATCGGATATTGCGCTTGTGGCCGAGGCACAGAACGTAATGGAATTTCATGTGCGGGTGAATCCCTATCCCAGCCCACCTGATTACGATACACAGCTGATTCCCATTCCGACGGGTAAGCTTGTTTCTCCTCCTCCGAGACGTAACGGGAAAAACTCGGGAGTATTACGTCCTCCCCTCGGGAAGAAGCCAAATCCAATCCGCCTCCACCAACAAAATGTCATAAGAGGAGGTAAGGTTGTACCAAAAGACTGCCTTAATTGTCTGTTTAATATCACCTTCAATTTGGAGGATTATCTCATAAAGTCTATCAGGGGGTGCAACTCGTGTATCCGCTGTTTCCACTGTAATAAATGTATCAGTTGCTCTCGCCTCCAGACAAGGACGGAGTGCCTCCCACACTATGGTAACTTCCGCTGCGCTGTCGAGGAGTGTCACTGCTCATCTCCAATCGAGGAGTAGGGTTCTCACTGTCTGAGGCATACTTTGCAGTCAGTGCAACAACTTTTTTCTTCTGAAAAGGGGCACGATAAGGAGGTAGTCCCTCTGGTTTGGCTTTTACGTCAAACTGGCGTGGCGGATCACGTCATTGTTGCGTGGTCTCGCCTTGTCTGCGATCCTTTCGCTCCCCTTCACCGAATTGTTGTTCCGATGATTCCTGAAAGGAACGAGAAGAGCGAGGATCAGGAACCTGAAACCTCTCAGGTGTCTTAATTTTAGAGCGGTCACGCAAATCATATCTACGCTCAGAAGTATCAGGCGTCGGTGAACCCGCACGCGAACCTTGCTTCTGTTGTTGCTGCCGCTGATTTCTATTCCAAGCCTTTTTAGGAAAGACTGGACGCCCCTCCTTTTCAGGCGGTGGCTTATTCTGTGTTCGAGTAAAAGGTCTAATTCCCAGATTATTGCGCCCCAAGGATTTGTATACTTTTGCAATAATCTTCGACAATTCACATTGTTTATCCACATCAGCTACTGCCTCTAGGCGCTGACTCACCTGCAAGCTAACTGCTTCCCACTTGACGTTAGCAAGAATCATGTCGGAGACAATAGGGAACACGCCTACTAATCTCATCCCCAACTCCAGGGCGGCCTCCACCCCATGTTCATCTTGAACCTTTTTAAGAACCGTCGGAAGCATGGTCATTGAGGGGGTGCCAAAACACAGTGAATAAAACGCCACAAACACCTTCCCCCAAGTGGTGCAATCTGCAGATTGGGAATAAGGCCTTTAGGTAAGCTCATCGTAAGTATCCTGTGTTTATCCACAGGAGAAGTGTGTGGAAAAACAGCCTCAAGTTGCTCAAATGTTTCTTCCACTCAGAAAGGAAAATCATCCCTATTCGGAGGTCGTTTCCCCATCTCCGAATTAATCATGATAGGACTAATAACCACGCCACCATGCCCAGAAGGCTGAGCGGCACCAGCTGGAGCAGCCAGTACATTACGAGACAGATACTGAATAACACTTCTGTGTATATCAATCAAGTTTGTGTGTAATATGCGCAGCTCTACGTGTGAAACACCAAGATGATTTGGATGTGGTGTAAATCCCACCAAAACGGGCCACGTGGCCTCGTCGACCGATAAGGGGCCAAGACGGACCACTGAAACGGTGAGGAAGGGCACCATTAAACCATATGGTATGCTCCCAAGCTGACAACGGAACTTCAAGTAAACAATATGGATGGTAAATTTGCGGAACCGCACCACGTTCATATTCATGAAAGAAATTATCGTTTCCATCAACAGCTGGAAACTTAACCCAGGAGTAAAAAACCTCGAAGCGGAAAGCGGCATCCGCCTCTACGACAAAAATAAAATCCGCTCCTGCAATCGGGACTCCATGCTGGGTCAAATGCGCAGTAACCGCAGCGCGTTTAGGCATAGCAATGTTAATAGCCATTATAGAGACTGTAATTTAAGTTTAGAAAAAGGTAACGCAATACCGGGTTAAGAACAAAGAAAATTAAACCTTTTAAAATTCAAGCTTGAAAAACC
Source organism: Calotriton arnoldi (assembly GCA_963921515.1). Classification (NCBI taxonomy): domain Eukaryota; kingdom Metazoa; phylum Chordata; class Amphibia; order Caudata; family Salamandridae; genus Calotriton; species Calotriton arnoldi. The sequence continues at coordinate 414,979 of CAWUFW010000033.1, forward strand.
TATAAAATCTCAACTATAGGAGGTAAACTCCCTCGCACCACGGACGTCTCCGAAACTGGTGAGAGGGTATTGTGGACAAGCACAAACGCTACTCAGGGGTCTTGTGAATAAGCACCAGACCAAACGTTGGTGGCGCCATGTTGCAGGGATTCTGCACATACACAGAACTATGCTCAGGATTATGGGACTTCGGTGTATAGGGACTGTGCCTTCCTACCGCCTTAGTACCCACGAACCCAGGACTGACTAGCTATAGTGTCTCACTCGCCCTCCTACACACTCACGGAGAAGCAAATGATTAGACACCCCAGAACACAACACTCCCGTATGTCTCAGGAATCGTGGTAACAAGACATACCTTTTCGCTCACACTCCTACCTGTCCACAATAAGATCTGACTGAGACACAAATATAGTTTAAAATGTTTATTTTCACTAACGTGCTCTAACATGCAGTATACTTGCCACAACAAGCAGAAAAATGCATAACACGAAGATCGTTAGCATTGTAGCTAGACCATACATCATAAAGGGAGATGTCATCTTATATAGACTATGGAGAAAGGACTATAGTGCCTAACCTCCCTCCCTTTGACTAGGAGTATTATATAATAGATCTCTGGGCTTTGTCAGCAGACCCCATACCTTAGACCATAGATGGTATTTCTACATCTTAGGAGCGTGTTGCTCTTCTCCCTGGAAAGGTCCCTCTCCAAGTGTCTCTTACCTAAACATGTATCCCCGTAATATCAAAGTACGAGATTCCAGCAGCAGCTCTGCTAGTGTGTTTTGTCTAGGTCCTAGGGCCTGACCAGAACAGCATAACAAGGGGCATTGTTTATCGACCTTGCTCACAATGTTCAGACTAAACTCCAGGAACAAGCAGAGAACGGACACAGCAAACAGTTCTCATGTGAAAGGCATAAACCGAGTCTTGCGAAAAAAAGCTTTGTAGTAACGTGTGCAAAAGCGGCATCATGGCTGCAGGGCTCATGCTAACTTAGTAATGTCGATAATGTACCCATCGGCCATGTGACACCTCAAAGTTGGAATATAAGGTTCATACTACATTTTCAAACATGTCCAACCTTGTCAAATTTGAATATTGTAGCTCTGCTATAATTCTTCAAAACAAAGAGATTATGTAAGGACATATGGCCACCTGTGTCCATTTCAATAAGGCAGCAGTCAACCCAGTGCTGAAAAACAATCATACAGCATCCAAACTAAAAGATCTCTGCCAAAGTGACCCTTCAGGGGACCCGCAGGGCATTGCAGCGCCGGCCCGACGAGGAGCACCCGCCCCATAATGAAGCATGACATCCCTAGGGATGTGTGAGGGCAACAAGAAACTGTCTTGTTGTCTGTCCCCCTTTTTGATCTGCACATGCCAACAGTACCTTCTATTGCTGCTTTACTTTTTCTTGGTGCTTTTTCTTAGATCTTTAAAAAAACATGTCTGGTCCCCTTTTTTTTTTTTTTTGTCATTTTTTTAATTACATTTTTCTCTATTTGCAACCTTTGCTGGAACTTAATAGGTTAGTGATGTTATTGGTGCACGGCACACTTTAATAAAGCCACTATTACTAAAATATAGAGCCCGTATGTGCAGGGGAGCAAAAAAGCTGCTTTTCTGCTTGGAAATCCCTGCAGAGCTGCCAAGACTAGTGACCTAACTCAAAGGCTAACCACTCATACAGCCACAAATACAGACGGTGCAGCTAACATATCTTAACTCAGAAGAACTCAGAATATAGAAACTTCATAAGTGAAAATGGCTCTAAGCTTCCACAACTAGCACTTTGCACTTTAAGTCTTGGATGCATTTGCGCCTCGACATAAATCTGACCCAGGACGAATAACTTTGTATATGCTGCACCTTACACTGTCTGAAGCGGCTGCAACTAGGTTTCATGCACTACAAATGTGGCTCCTAATACAAGACTCTGCGCATCCTGCTGGTTTTTCGAAAGACTCAAAAGCACAGCAGCCGCTCGACAGACTTGGACTGGTTGCACAGCACAGCAACATGTTGAATTCTCCCCGTTGGGGACCCCTAGGTATATTGGCATCTTCAGGGGTGACAGTTAACTGCCCGCAGCCTCATCACCCTTCGTTGAAAGAAACAGTATTCGAGTCTTATACAGTGTCATACATCATTGCAATTTGCCCTTTTCTAGACATCACCCCTTAATCTACACAACTAACTTAAGGGGCGCCTATTAGAGGTCACTGTGTATTAGTATTTTTCGCTGACAAGTTTTAATAATCACAGTATACAATAGTAACGGTATTTTACAGAACCCACGTTATGGTTATGTTTTATGTCACACATGATATTGTCCGAAACCTTTCAAGGAATACCGGGCCGAAGAAATACATTTTTCTCAAATTTTATGGTTTGTGAAACCTTTCGTAACAATTTTAATTAACTGAACTAAATAAAGATTTACTTAGTGATGTTATTACTTGTGGTGGACTACCATCCACCCCAATTAATAATTCATTTTCTTAGAAAACCATAAAATGTGGGTGATTAATCTCCCCATAATGCTTGTATCTTCTGATAGATGTGATTTGTCAAAACATGCTTTTAGTACAACACAATACACCTACTTGAAATTGATTACAAGTGGCTAGTGATGTGCCCCGGTTCCCAACTAAGAAATAAGCATTCAACAAATAGCCTTTTTCATTGAAAGTGTGAGGGAAGCTAATGCACAGCAGCACAAACACAGTCTGTGTTCATCTCAACAGTTTTTAAAACACACTAATCCTACTTCCAATGCAGACAGTGCCTGGGTGCCTGCACCTCCCTGTACTTCATAAAAACTGAATTAAAGCAGGCAGATTATAAAGCTAATATATTTGCAACGTTTTGGTGCTGCCAAACATTACATCAGTGCTGAACTCTAAAAATAGAAAATAATTATCTGACAAGGTAGGATAGGTGGATATCACAGAAAAAGAGTAGTGAGGGAAGCAGACATTTACATGCAGTACCTTTCCAAAAGCACTAGTGTTGAAAACTTTAGATGATAGGTGAGGTATAATGAAAAATGGGTGAACTTATGAAAAGCAGGCACCCACACCAAGCAACACTGCCCAAGAGCACTCTTCCCCTCTAAATTACATTTATCGATTAGCGAATTTGGTTTGGGAAGGAGAGAATAACTATTTTAAAAAGTTGAAAGGTTCATATTACAAAAAAAATGCTATAACTAGCAATGACTTTATAATGCAAGCACCAAGGAGCTCTAATACGATTTTGAGGTTGTCTTCTGCCTCTATGTGGTCATATCCAGCACTGCTATATGAGGGAGACAAATGACAATGATATCATTCCACAATGGTCTTTGCGATGGTGAGCTAAAATCTGAATTACGTATTCAATCCTAACTTGGTTAACTCTCCCCTGAAATATAACTTGCCAACATTATTTTTGAGGAACAGACTGAAGGGGAAATCCAAAAGTAAATTTATAGACCTGGCTCTCCTTCTGCCAAAGAGACTGAAGCCCCCAACTCCCCAGAGTTGCTGCTTGGTTAACAGATGTGCAAGGATGATCTGAGCAGGATAATACCACACTTCTGATTCTCAGAAGGAGGGGAGTGAGATGTGCGTTTGCTCGGACATGGGATGAATACCTGTTGCCGTTTACCAGACCAAACATCAGATATAAGACAATGTAGATTATGACACGTGAATAACAGAAGTGGCGGAGTGGACAATCTGCTCAAAGTAACCACACTTCTTTGCACCCAGATGAATCGTCATACTGATTAAATTTCTGTACTTATTGATCATGAACCTTATATACTAAATGTCATTATGTGTACAGACCTTACTCACAACATGGTGAGAGCTGAATGAAAACTTGATTTGTTCCTATGGCATATCTTTCAGTGAATGGCTCATAACAGGGTCATACACTGCAGAAAGTGGAAAGAAGTATGGGTCAGTGAGTGGCAGTGCCCGCAAAGGTGTTCACAAGAGGGAAGAATCGAAGACTAAGGGTAAGTGTTGGAAACTGGGTTACTGGTTGAGGGAGGTGAAAACCTACTCAAGCAGCAACTCCAATTCCTGTTGGTGAAACATAAGCAAACCCAAAATTAACCTGTGCTTATCCCTCTGGTAGCTTGGCACAGTCAGGCTTAACTTAGAGGCAATGTGTAAAGTATTTATGCAGCACTTAACAGCAATAGAGTGAAAACATGACATAAGAAAAAAATCACACACCAATTTAGAAAAATAGAGTTAAATTGAATAAATTATTTGAGATCAAAACAAGATCCTAATAGTAAAAGCGGAGATATGCAATTTAAAAGATTGAAATGAAAACAGTGCTTACAAGCACAAAGCGCTAATTGTGCAGGCCGACCAGGATTGAGCGCGGGCCGGATACAGGGACCCAGTTAGTCCCGTTGAACAAAGTATCTTAAATTCTGGTTTGCAGAGCGGTGCAAGAACACATGTCGAGGATGCATTGAGCAGGGTCAGTTCAGAGGAGCTGCGGGTTGGAACAAAGAGTCCTGCATTATCAACGAGGATGCCGTCCATGAGGGGCTTGTGATGCAGAGTCCTGCATCAAAGATACGACGTCCCCCAGCATGTTCTGAAGAAGCATTGGGGCTGTGGTGCGGTGTCCTGCGTCATTGTCGAGGAGGCAATCGACAAAGGGCTTGAGATGTGAAAGCCTACGGCAGAGATGCATCATGCAGCGGCGGTTCTGAGGAGACTGCGGGCTGTGATGCAAGGTCCAGCATCGGGGATGTGTCACACTGCAGCGGTTCCGGTGCACCTGTGAGGAAATGCATCGCGCTGCAACAGTTCTGCTCTCAGGAGCACAGGTGGACTGGCAGAGCACCTTCAGACCCAGTTCCAAGGGTCCAGAACTGGGATGGCACCACTTGTGGGCTAGGACTCACAGCAAGTGGAGTTCAGGTGCTGGGTTCAAGGTGATTGGAACCTTTTCTGTCCCCGAGGCTCTGATCAGGAGGCAAGTTAACTAGCCCTTGGAGTCACTCTGATGGTCCTGGGTTCAAGATGCAGGTCCAGTTGTTTCACTCAGGCAGCAGAGTAGTAGTCCTTCTTGTAGAGCAGCACAGCAGTCCTTCTGAGTCTTTCACAGGTCCAGAGATGAGCTGAACAGTTCGGTCTCAGGGTCCAAAATTTATACCTGGTGCCAACTTTGAAGTAGGAGAACGTTCTTGAGGTTTCTCCACAGAGAGGTGTCTGGAATTTCCTGCCTAACTGCCCTAGATCCAGAACTGGGTGGGGAGGGGGTGGGGATCACAAAAGAGCCTTTGTGATGTGCAAATGTGTGGTAGTTGATAGCAGTTAGAGATGGACCAACCTACTAACACCTACCTTCCCTTTATCTCACTATCTGGGAGCAATACACAAAGACCAACTGCCAGCTACACCTAGTCATGTTACCCAGGTTAAAGGTACCAAATGGTTAGGACAACAAAATGGCAACTTTCTAAAAGGGCAGTTTTTCAGAATTGTGTCTAAGAAAACGACTATACCATTACAGAGGTTTTTAAATTACAATTTCTTAAACAAAAAACTCTGCATTCCTACCTGCTCCCAATTGAAAGTTATCACTTATTAAATGTAATAAGCTTACCCAATGTTATCCTATGGGAGATGTAGGCTTCACAGTAGTCAAAAACAAATGTAGTAGTTTTTCACTAACAGGACATGTAAAAACTTAAAAGTACATGTCCGACACAGCACCCTGCCCTCCTGTTTACAGGGCTGCATGCCCACTAGTAGCATTTAATTTACAGGTCCTAGCTACACGGAATACCACTTTATTAGGGACTTTCATGTACAAAAAATATGCCAACTGGGTGCAAACCTATTTTAGCATGTTTAAAGGAGAGAGCACAAGCCCTTTAGCACTGGTTAGCAGTGGTAAACTGCGCAGAGTGCTAAAGTCAGCAAAAACAAAGTCAGTAAAAACAAGAGGATTGAAGGCAAAAAGTTGGGGGGAAACCACTTCAGGGATATCACATCCAACAGTAAGGAACTTGAGAGGCATTACAAGGCCCTGCTATATAAGACAGATGATGAAATAATCTGTGAATTAGGGGATTCCTGGGGACAACTCCAAACTCTGAACTTAAAGAATACCTCCAGGAGCTGTTCCACTTCATTCTGTGGTGCCAGGAAGACACCACGATTGACTGTGATGGTACACATGTAGTCTACAACCACCACGAAACAACCGGACACAAGCCATTTTGTCCCAAATCCATTTTGTAACCTCAAGAAGAGATTCTGAAGATAGGGTGCAAAGCAGAACCAATAACATTTAGGCGTGCCACCATTTCCCTGTTTCAGCATGTATCAGTATCAGTGTCTTGCTTGTCTTCCATAAATAAAGACTTAACTTGCACTTAAAAAAAACACATCACTACTAGTTTTATATATGATGTTGCTGCTAGGGGGTGCCTCAAACATTCCGGGCAGCCTACGAAGCTTGCCCTGGCCTTAACAAGCGCAACTTATTTTGCTGACCTTTTAAACAAATTAAAATCGTGAGTGCGAGTTGGAATGTTTGGAGGTGCGGTGGTGAGCTCCAGACAATAACGATGTTGGATAATGTCCAACACCCATTGATCCGATGTTATGGATCGCCAAGTGGGTAGAAATTGTTTTAATAGTCCCCAGACAGGTGTGGAATGATGGGGGGGAAGAGGAGAACACAGTCACTGCTTTATGGAGGGTGCAGCACCACATGGGAAAGCACCTATGACTCTACCCTTTGAGTTGTTGCCCCGGTTTGTGCCCCTGCTGTAGCCTCGGGGAGAGGAGTGGTGACTCTGCCCTCAATGGTATGAGGAAGAGGCATCGGATGATGTTGTTTTTGAGCCGGCCCTATAGGAAGAGTGGCGAAAGGAGCCCCGGGGACTTGCTGTTTGTAATGCACCCATGGACTTCGCAACTTACGTGTCTTTTTTCACTGTTTCAAGAGCCTGGAGAACCGGTGGGCCAAAAAGGTGTTCTTATCAAAGGAGACATTTAACAGGCTATGTTGTACCTCTGGCTCTAAACCAGATATGTGCAGCCAGGCACAGTGGCGCAACAAACTAGTGTTAATGCATCTGGCAGCAGTGTCTGCGGAGTCAAGGACGCACCTAATAGATGTATCAGAAACAAGCTTGCCCTCTCTGCTACAAGATCCTGCCCTCTTTTTATCCTCTTCTGGGAGGTGTCAGAGAAGTTCCTCCACTTCGTCCCAGTGGGAACGATCCTATCTGGCCAATAACCCCATGGTGTTAGCAATAGGACAGTGATTGGCGGACTGTGCTGCTACTCTTTTGCCAGAGGAATCAATAAGCTTACTCTCCTTATCAGGAAGTGGAGCGTCACTAGCAGCCTGGGAATTCGCCCTTTTTTGGGTGTTGGAGACAACCAGGGAGTTAGGTGGAATTTGCCCTCTGATATAAATAGGGTCAGAGGGTGAGGCCTTATATTTTTTATTGACCCTGGGAGTAATGATATGGGTTTGTGCAGGATCTTTAAAAATATCATTGGCATGTCACAGCATACCCTTGAGCATAGGGAGATATTGTATTGCCCTATGTGTAGTGGAAAGGGTTTCAAAGAGGAAATCCTCCTCCAAAGGCTTCTTATGAAGTGGCACCTGATAATAAGTTGCAGCCCTGCCAATAAGCTCCTGATAAGAGGTGGAGTCATCAGGAGGAGATGGACCCAGCAGGGTACAAGTCGTGATCAGTGTCCCCTGTAGGGTCAATGTTGTAGGCCGACCAAGGATCAGGGGGCTGTGGTGCATTAAAGGTATCATCCCCTGTCCCCTGCCCACCTGGGAAGAAATGTGCGCACCCCCGTGGAGTGATGTCTAATGGATCACCCTGCAAGTGAGGGGGAGAGGGTGAAGGTGGGGGAATAAAGAGTGGTTGTAAAGGAGAAGATGGCATAGAAGGCTGCAAGGGACTGGTTGCCTTGTCAGTCTTCTTCCTGGGTTGCACCGCCAGATCAATGGCCTCTTCGAAGGAGAGTTGGCACTTGGATGGGGGTGGCGCAGAAACCAGTCTTGTGGAGAATCTGTTCCACTGGAGTACCAGGGTCAGATCTCGAAATCTCCAGAGCCAAGATGGATTTGTGTTTCGGTACCGAAATGGTTGATGCTGAAGACAGAGCTGGTCGGCTAGGCACAGAAGTGGACGTCTTTGACTGAGGTTTCGGTGCCGAGCCTAAGGGCAGGGCATCCAAATCAGATTTTTGGTGCCGACAATGGCCTGTTGGCAGTGGCCTACGTTCAGACGGAGCCAAATGTTTTTTAGGTGGCAGGACGGGGACTTCAGTACTCACAGTATGCTGACCCGGTGGAAGGTCCTGCATCTAGAGGTCAATTTATAATTCGGAGACGGAGCCTTTGATGGAAAAGGAAAATACTACTTACCCAGTATGCATCTGTTCTTGGCATGTAGAGCTATAGAGTCATATGCTATGCATAGATCGCCATCTAGTGTTATGTTTCATATAAGTACCCTAATATAGGCCCGGGTAACATCATACCCATTCACCTACATTACCTCCCCTACAATACACTGTAACGAACCTTTTAGGATTGAACCTTTACCTAGTTCTAGTCCTGGGTACAGAAGGAGGGTTTCTCCTGAACAATAGAGTCCTATAACTCCATCAATAGACTCACACAGTATGAATGAATATTCATAAGGGTTCTTAGAAACCAGGCTGGGGCTACACCACCTTCCTCCCCATATCTATGTGCATGGTTCATCCCATACGTCATCCTCAAATCCAACAATGGCTAATACAAGCAACAAGGGACAAAGGAGCCCTAGATACTTTCTGTATAATTATAGCACCTCTTGCTAATGTTATTCAGAGGGAACCGAGACTTCCAGGCCGACACACTGACCAGAGACGCTGAGGCTCCTGCATGCAGACGCTCCAGCTGACAGCGGTCTGAATATCCCTCGCGGGGTGTCCAACTCGAGACCAAGAAGGGCTCCTACATTCTCACATTCCAGGTAATGGGGTTCGACTAAATCCTAGAGGGATTCTTGGCTTTACACCTACTCACATGCTAGGTACACTTAGGTACATCTAGATAGGCATCGTAGGAGTACGCGCTTTCTTTTATCCTGCATTTTATATCCATGTATTTATTCATGCTTATTGCAAGATGGTAGAACTGTACTATCCTTTTATATTCATAGTACTGCTAATCATATATCTCTGCTACTGTCTAATGGTTGTTGCAGCTCATATATTTTACACGAGAACAACAACTGTTCAATAAATCCTTATTGAAACGCCCAGACTGTTTATTCTGTGAATCTCTGAGATAAATTAAATGAGCACGAGTGACTGAGCGAAAAGTAGCACATTGTTTCCACGATCTTGAGGGATCAGGGTTGTCATGTTCTGAGGTTGCCAGAAACGAATCTCTCCCCGATAAGAGGAGACACTGGTGGCACTGTGAGCTAGCTTATGCAAACAGGCTAACATTCTCGGTGGGGGTGCTCAGAATCAGTCTGCCACCAAACCCACAGTTTATGTTATCCGAGCGCGCAGGTCCTGCATGGGTACTATAGGAACTACACGACACTAGCGTTGGGTCCAGATGTTTGCACTTTGTTTTTCTTCGAAGAAGTCTTTTCCAGTCATGAGGTTGGTGACTCCTCCTTTCGGTGATAGTGCACATGGGCATCGACTCCATTGTTAGATTGCTTTCCCGCAAAGGGTGATAATGGAGTTAGTAAGAGTAGTAAAAGGAGATGTCCATGAATGCATGTATCCAAGTAAGATGTTACTGCAACAGGTATAGGTACCCGGGGAGGCGGGTGGGCGCATATGACTCTACAGCTCTACATGCCAAGAACAGATGCATACTGGGTAAGTAGCATTTTCCGTTCGAGGCATATGAGCTGTAGATCATATGCTATGCATAGACTACATAGCAGTTATCTCCCAAAGCGGTGGCTAACCTGTATCTGTTGCAGTGGTCTGAAATAGTGTACGTAAAACTGCCTGGCCCACTCTAGCTTGTTGTCTTGCCAACACATCTACACAATAGTGCTTTGTGAATGTGTGAGGTGTAGACCATGTTGCAGCTTTGCATATGTCATCTATGGGTACATTTCCTAAGAATGCCATAGAAGCCCCCAGTTTGCATGTGGTGTGCGCTCTAGGGGGAACTGTTAACGTTCGTTTTGCTTTTGCATAGCATATTTGAATGCACTTGACTATCTGTAGGAAAGTGGGTTTCTGTTGCAGTAACCCCCCCACTTTTTGCCTGATAACTGATGCACTTTTCCTTGGTGTGCCCTGGATCCCTGCCAATCAGGTACCCAGGGCCTGTGTTCCTTCCCTAAAAACTGTACTCAGCCTAAACCCAATTGGCATCTCTGGCCACAGGTAAGCCCCTGGTAAATGGTACCCTAGGTACCCAGGGCACTGTGACCAGAGAAGACCCCTAAGGGCTGCAGCACTTATTGTGCCACCCTTAGAGGCCCTGTACCCTGACACACACACACTGCCCTTGCAGGCTGAGTGTCTTGGTGCAGAACAAAACAGAGAGTCGACATGGCACACATCCCTGTGTGCCATGCCCACAAACACACTGCCCTGGCATACCTCAGTCACCCCTCTAGCTGGGTGCCCTATGCCAGTGGTGAGGGCACAGGTGCATGAGCCCTGTGCCCCTACAGTACCCAGGCCCATTCCTGGGCACTGTAAGTGCAGGGCTGCCATTCCGAGTATATGGTGCTGGGAGGTCGTCAGCACGTACTCCACAGCACCATGATGGCTGCACTGAAGACTGAGAAGTTTGGTATCAAACTCCTCAGCACAGTAAACCCACACTGATGCCAGTGTGGGATTTACTGTAAAATGCACGTCAGAGGGCAACTTAGAGTTACCCCCTGAACCTAACCTACAATCCACGTCTTGTCTGAGGGGCTGCCTAGGCTGCCACACAGCAGACATGTTGCTGGACCCCTGGGTAGAGAGCCATCCGCTCTCCCGGGCCTGCAACAATGCACGTCCTGGGTGAGGTGCTAGGCCCCTCCCCCAGGATGGGCAGGGGGAAGCTTCAAAGGCATTCCGCCTTTGTGAGCTTCCCCAGACCACTTGCTGTACTCAGCAACTGGTCCCCACCGGTTCCTCCCCCATCCTGGTGGGAAGACTGGAGGGAAACACCAAGGGAGGAAAGGGGTGTGCCACCCTCTGCCAACCCCACCCCTCAGGTGGGGGAGGCGAGGTGAAGCACATCTCCGGGCTCTCGCCATCTTGAAGATGGGGAGCCCTGCCCAATCAGGACTAGGCTCCTGCCCCCTCCCACAGGAGAGTGGCAGGATAGGGGTGTACTCACCCCAGGGCAGGGACCCATTGGTCCCTGCCCTTTACCTACCTGTAACGCCCCTAAATCTAGTATTTAGGGGCACCCTGAACCTTCCTTCCTTAGATTCCCGCAACCTAAGAAGAAAAAGGACGAAAGAAGACGCCCAGCAGAGGAGACTGCAGAGAACAACTGACTTGGCCCCAGCCCTACCGGCCCGTCTGCAGTTTCCAGAGATCCTGCGCCAAAAATAGTCTTGTCCTGCAGCCAGCGACCTCCAGAACCCCAGGGAGGACTGACTGCCTTCAACAAAGACCGGATCTCCTGTGAACAGCAGCTCTGTTCAAAAGAAACACCAAACAAAGACTCCGAGCCTGCTGAGGAGAAAGAAACCCGACGCCTGGAACCACCACTGCACCCGTCGCCTACAGCCCGAGTTCAAGTGGCCCACCGGTCCCAGCGAGGTCCCCCAGCTCTCCAGAGTCCGAGTCCACCGTGGGTTGACCCCTCCAGGACTCCCCGACGTCGCCTGCAGCCTCTGCACGGAGAACCCCCAACCGCGAGTGGCCCGGTAAGGTGAAATCCGACCTCAAAAGACACCCCTGCATCCAGACGCCCTGCGCCCTGGAGAAAGGAACCCGAGGTGCACCTACGTCCCCGAGCCCTCCAACTTACCTGCCCAGTTGTTGGTTCCTCCTGGAAGTCTTCCTGGACCGAGCCTGCAGCTGAAAACCCAAACCGAAAATTTCCATTGAAATCAACAGGGCACCCGACCTCAAAACAGCACTCTGCACCCGGCCGCCCTAGTGCCGCTGAGGGTGCCTCTTTGGTGCTAACTTGGTCCCCAACGTGCCCTGAGCTTAACCCTAGGAGCTTTGCTCCCACAACCCCGTGGCCTGCTTGCCAGCCGCCACCAACCGGAGTCCCCCTATCCTCCATAGGATAACATTGGGCCTCAACACTCTGCACCCGGCCGCCCTAGTGCCGCTGAGGGTGCAACAACAGTGCATCACTGACCCTGGGAGACCCCTGAGTCTAACCCCAGAACCCTAACTCAAAAGACCGATTACTTACCTCGAGACCGATAACTCATTTTTCCTCATAGGATAACATGGACACTTTTTCTTCCAAAAAGTTTCTAAGTGTCGACTTTTGAAAACAAGAATATTCTTTAAAAATCGTACAGACTACCAAAACGTAATTACTTACCTGTTTTAAGTAAATGTCCCAGGGCTGAACCTAGGAGTCCAGCACTGGATTACAAAAGTAACGTTAAAAGTAACTTACCGGCGAATTGAATTTTCTTACATAGGGATCCATTGACTGGTTTTCTGTGAAATTTCTTCTAAGTGTCCACTTTTGAAATACCAAAATATTGCTTAAAAATCACAACAGTAACGAATTCCGAATTACTCACCTACTATCAGGAGAGACCTCAGTACTGCATCTTTTAGTCCAGTACCGACCATGAAAAGTAATTTTTACCGTACTTACCAGTAACTGGAAATTCCTCTCATAGGATATCATTGCCTGCTTTTTGTTGAAAAAGTTTCTAAGTGTCGATTTCTGAATCATACAAATATTCTTTAAAAATCGTACAAACTACAAAAACGTAATTACTTACCTGTTTTAAGTAAATGTCCCAGTGCTGAACCTAGGAGTCCAGCACTGGATTACAAAAGTAACGTAAACATACTTTGCTTGCAAACTGTATTTCCTTCCCTAGGATAACATTGGTAATTTTACCCAGAAAAGTTTCTAAGTGTCAACTTTTGAAATACAGTAATATTCCTCAAAAATCACTACCATAACCAAAACGCTTTTTCTCACCTGTTTACAGGAAGTGTCCCGGGACTGAATCCAAGATCCAGTCCCGTGGTTAGAAAAGTAATCCAAAAAGTAATCTATTGCATTTAACCAGAAATTTCCATTGAGCTCAATGTATAATTGTGTTTAAAATTGTGTTGCATATTGCAACAACTGTAACTATTGCATTCAAAAGTCTATTGCCAATTGAACAGTAGTTAACTAAAGCATCTCATTCTGAGAAAGTATATTTTGACACCCATTGTTGGTTCTAAAATAAAACAACTATATTTTTATATACAAACCATTGGCCTAGAGTTCAGTTCTTGAGTGTGTGGCTTCATTTGCTGACTGAGTGTGTACAACAAATGCTTTACACTGTCCTCTGATACTGCCTTACTGCTCGACCAAGCTACCACTTTAGAGAGTAAGGTTATATCTAACTTTAGCCTCTGCCAAACCTCTGGGGACTGTGGACTCTGTGCACACTGAACCTTACTTTGGTGCAGTATATACAGAGCCACTTTCTTACATTGGTGGATCAGCGGTGGGATACAAACTTGCATTGTTGGACTACTTGGTTACCATCTGATCACACGACAGAACTCTTAAATTGCCTTTAGAATTCTGATTTTTTCAAATTGGCATTTTTTACCAAATTACTAAAAGTCTTGTTAGGGCCTTGCTTAAGTCCCTTTAAAATTGTAGAAAATAAAAAGTCACTATAGTCAAGGGTAGAGGGGTTAGAACTTTTTGTTAGAATGTCTCAAGAAAACAACCCAGCTATTAGTGAAAATAATAATGACATACAGGACATGGTTGAGGAGCTCGACCTCACCCCTTATCTTCATTTGACTTTCAAAGAGATAAGGTCCTTATGTAAACTTAAAAATATACCAATGGGCCAGCATCCAACCAAACAAGGGCTCCAGGAGCTCCTGGCTGAGTATGCTAAGGCCCACCCCTCTGAGCATGGTGATGACCACGCAGAGGAGGAAAGGAGTGAGGAGGATGGGGATGGTAACCCACCTCCACCACTTCCTAGGGAAGACAGGGTCACTGCACCCTTATTTCCAAGAGTAAACCTCTGGGGACCTAGGGGCCACCTAGGTGGTTCAGGTCCCAGAGAGGACACTGAGGATAGCCTTAGTGAGGAGGACCACCTTTTAGCAAGGTTGGCCAAAAGACTGGACCTAGAGACCAGACTCCTGGCTCTAGAGAAGGAAAGACAGGAGATGGGTTTAGCACCCATCAATGGTGGCAGCAATACTAAAACTAAGGATAGGGAGGAAACTTCTGATCCTAAAATCCCCAAAGGGATTGTCCCTAAATTTGAGGAAGGTGATGACATCACCAAATGGTTCACAGCCTTTGAGAGGGCTTGTGAAATAAGAAAAGTAAAGAAACCTCTCTGGGGGCACTCCTGTGGGAACTGTTCTCTGGTAACTGCAGAGACAGGCTTCTGACCCTCTCTGGGCCAGATGCAGGGTCCTATGACCTCATGAAGAATACTCTGATTGAGGGATTTGGGCTCACTACTGAGGAGTATAGAATTAGATTCAGGGGGCTCACAAAACCCAGACCCAGTCCTGGATTGACTTCGTAGACTACTCAGTAAAGACACTGGATGGTTGGTTAGCTGGACATAATGTGCAGGATTTTCCTGGACTTTACAATTTGTTTATGAAGGAACACATACTAAGTAATTGCACAAACGAAAAGTTGCATCAGCATTTGGTAGACCTAGGTCTAATTTCTCCCCAAGAATTGGGAAAGAAGGCAGACCACTGGGTCAGAACAAGGGTAACTAGGACATCCACTGGGGGTGACCAAAAGAAAGGGGTCACAAAGCCTCCCCAGAAGAAAGATAGTGAACCCCTTAAGGATAAAAGTAAGGAGTCCCAGGCAGCCCCCCAAAACCTGTCCAGGAGGGTGGGCCCAAAGACACCTCACAAACTAAACCAGGGTACCAAGGTAAGAATTGGGATCCCAACAGAATATGGTGTCACAACTGTCAGAAGTCAGGACACCACACCAAGGACCCTAGCTGTCCTAAAAACAAGATCCCTAGTACAGCCCCAGGGGTGACTAGTGTAGCCCCAGGAGTTGCCAGTGTAGCTCTGGAGGAAGGGTCCTCAGATGAGGAAGTCCTCCTAGCTTTCAACTGGAAAATGGGCCCAAGAGGTAAGCTGGAGATCCCAGAGGGGAGTAGACACTTCCACCGCCTACTGGTGAATGGAATCCCAGCCACTGCCCTGAGAGATACCTGTGCCAGTCACACTGTGGTGCATGACAGGTTGGTACTCCCACACCAGTATGTCCCAGGGGAATCAAGGAGAGTAAGGGCTGTCCCAGGGGGAGTCACTGTTAGGCCTGTGGCTGTAGTGCCCCTAGTCATAGCTGGGTCCCTTAGATGGAGAAAGGTGGTAGTCAGTAAAGACCTCCCCTTGATTGTCTCCTGGGGAATGACCACTTAGAGGTGGACCTGAGCCAAAGAGAGGCACTGGCCCAATGCCAGGCCTCACCCAAGAAACCTGGGGGGCTCAACCTGCAGTCAGTGCAGCTGAGCCCCAAAAGAGTAAAAAGGAACAGGGTAGGAAAGGTGGGCAACTGTTAGCCACAGTCCCAGAGGGCCAGGGAGATTCTATCCCAGTGAGGGAAAACTCCAGAAGTGGCCCTGGTAAAGCCCCCCTAGCCAACAAGAAGACCTGACTAGTCAGGCAACTGTCCAGCCTGAGTTGGTGGCTCCTCAGCTGGCAGAACAAAGGGTGGAGGAAGGGTGCTCACTACAAAGTTTAGTGACCCCCACCCTAAAGCAACAGGCAGACAGCCAGGACCCAAAGAGACCTGTAAGATAGCCCCTTCACTTGCCAGACAGGAGCTAAAGGTGTGGTTCTGGGCACTGACAGCTGTCAGCAGCCTCTGCTGGGTGTTAGCCTTCATGGCAGCCCTATCCTTGGCATGGTGGCCTAACCCCCTGCCAAATAACAAGCTAGGCCCCCTGACCCTATTGGTCATGGTGGGGTTGCTCAAACTGTGGGTGACCTCTGTGGGTAAGCTGGGCTTTGCCCTGGCTAAGTTAGACTTTGCAGAGGTGGGCACCTCTGAACCCAAACTTAAAAGATGGGGTGAAGACACTAAAGAGCAAGGAGAGGAGCTTTGGGAATTAGGTCCTGAAACTGATGAGGTAGGCCAGCTCCCCAAAGGGACTGACCTGGACAGAAGGATATAAGGCGGAGTAGGCCCTGCAACTTTCAAACCACTTCCCCAACTCTTCCTCGCCTGAAAGACTAGACAGGCTCTCCCAGCGTTGGCTGAGTCTCCTGGCCTTTGGGCTGGGGGGGCTTGTGTAGGAAAGTGGGTTTCTGTTGCAGTAACCCCCACTTTTTGCCTGATAACTGATGCACTTTTCCTTGGTGTGCCCTGGATCCCTGCCAATCAGGTACCCAGGGCCTGTGTTCCTTCCCTAAAAACTGTACTCAGCCTAAACCCAATTGGCATCTCTGGCCACAGGTAAGCCCCTGGTAAATGGTACCCTAGGTACCCAGGGCACTGTGACCAGAGAAGACCCCTAAGGGCTGCAGCACTTATTGTGCCACCCTTAGAGGCCCTGTACCCTGACACACACACACTGCCCTTGCAGGCTGAGTGTCTTGGTGCAGAACAAAACAGAGAGTCGACATGGCACACATCCCTGTGTGCCATGCCCACAAACACACTGCCCTGGCATACCTCAGTCACCCCTCTAGCTGGGTGCCCTATGCCAGTGGTGAGGGCACAGGTGCATGAGCCCTGTGCCCCTACAGTACCCAGGCCCATTCCTGGGCACTGTAAGTGCAGGGCTGCCATTCCGAGTATATGGTGCTGGGAGGTCGTCAGCACGTACTCCACAGCACCATGATGGCTGCACTGAAGACTGAGAAGTTTGGTATCAAACTCCTCAGCACAGTAAACCCACACTGATGCCAGTGTGGGATTTACTGTAAAATGCACGTCAGAGGGCAACTTAGAGTTACCCCCTGAACCTAACCTACAATCCACGTCTTGTCTGAGGGGCTGCCTAGGCTGCCACACAGCAGACATGTTGCTGGACCCCTGGGTAGAGAGCCATCCGCTCTCCCGGGCCTGCAACAATGCACGTCCTGGGTGAGGTGCTAGGCCCCTCCCCCAGGATGGGCAGGGGAAGCTTCAAAGGCATTCCGCCTTGTGAGCTTCCCCAGACCACTTGCTGTACTCAGCAACTGGTCCCCACCGGTTCCTCCCCCATCCTGGTGGGAAGACTGGAGGGAAACACCAAGGGAGGAAAGGGGTGTGCCACCCTCTGCCAACCCCACCCCTCAGGTGGGGGAGGCGAGGTGAAGCACATCTCCGGGCTCTCGCCATCTTGAAGATGGGGAGCCCTGCCCAATCAGGACTAGGCTCCTGCCCCCTCCCACAGGAGAGTGGCAGGATAGGGGTGTACCCACCCCAGGGCAGGGACCCATTGGTCCCTGCCCTTTACCTACCTGTAACGCCCCTAAATCTAGTATTTAGGGGCACCCTGAACCTTCCTTCCTTAGATTCCCGCAACCTAAGAAGAAAAAGGACGAAAGAAGACGCCCAGCAGAGGAGACTGCAGAGAACAACTGACTTGGCCCCAGCCCTACCGGCCCGTCTGCAGTTTCCAGAGATCCTGCGCCAAAAATAGTCTTGTCCTGCAGCCAGCGACCTCCAGAACCCCAGGGAGGACTGACTGCCTTCAACAAAGACCGGATCTCCTGTGAACAGCAGCTCTGTTCAAAAGAAACACCAAACAAAGACTCCGAGCCTGCTGAGGAGAAAGAAACCCGACGCCTGGAACCACCACTGCACCCGTCGCCTACAGCCCGAGTTCAAGTGGCCCACCGGTCCCAGCGAGGTCCCCCAGCTCTCCAGAGTCCGAGTCCACCGTGGGTTGACCCCTCCAGGACTCCCCGACGTCGCCTGCAGCCTCTGCACGGAGAACCCCCAACCGCGAGTGGCCCGGTAAGGTGAAATCCGACCTCAAAAGACACCCCTGCATCCAGACGCCCTGCGCCCTGGAGAAAGGAACCCGAGGTGCACCTACGTCCCCGAGCCCTCCAACTTACCTGCCCAGCTGTTGGTTCCTCCTGGAAGTCTTCCTGGACCGAGCCTGCAGCTGAAAACCAAAACCGAAAATTTCCATTGAAATCAACAGGGCACCCGACCTCAAAACAGCACTCTGCACCCGGCCGCCCTAGTGCCGCTGAGGGTGCCTCTTTGGTGCTAACTTGGTCCCCAACGTGCCCTGAGCTTAACCCTAGGAGCTTTGCTCCCACAACCCCGTGGCCTGCTTGCCAGCCGCCACCAACCGGAGTCCCCCTATCCTCCATAGGATAACATTGGGCCTCAACACTCTGCACCCGGCCGCCCTAGTGCCGCTGAGGGTGCAACAACAGTGCATCACTGACCCTGGGAGACCCCTGAGTCTAACCCCAGAACCCTAACTCAAAAGACCGATTACTTACCTCGAGACCGATAACTCATTTTTCCTCATAGGATAACATGGACACTTTTTCTTCCAAAAAGTTTCTAAGTGTCGACTTTTGAAAACAAGAATATTCTTTAAAAATCGTACAGACTACCAAAACGTAATTACTTACCTGTTTTAAGTAAATGTCCCAGGGCTGAACCTAGGAGTCCAGCACTGGATTACAAAAGTAACGTTAAAAGTAACTTACCGGCGAATTGAATTTTCTTACATAGGGATCCATTGACTGGTTTTCTGTGAAATTTCTTCTAAGTGTCCACTTTTGAAATACCAAAATATTGCTTAAAAATCACAACAGTAACGAATTCCGAATTACTCACCTACTATCAGGAGAGACCTCAGTACTGCATCTTTTAGTCCAGTACCGACCATGAAAAGTAATTTTTACCGTACTTACCAGTAACTGGAAATTCCTCTCATAGGATATCATTGCCTGCTTTTTGTTGAAAAAGTTTCTAAGTGTCGATTTCTGAATCATACAAATATTCTTTAAAAATCGTACAAACTACAAAAACGTAATTACTTACCTGTTTTAAGTAAATGTCCCAGTGCTGAACCTAGGAGTCCAGCACTGGATTACAAAAGTAACGTAAACATACTTTGCTTGCAAACTGTATTTCCTTCCCTAGGATAACATTGGTAATTTTACCCAGAAAAGTTTCTAAGTGTCAACTTTTGAAATACAGTAATATTCCTCAAAAATCACTACCATAACCAAAACGCTTTTTCTCACCTGTTTACAGGAAGTGTCCCGGGACTGAATCCAAGATCCAGTCCCGTGGTTAGAAAAGTAATCCAAAAAGTAATCTATTGCATTTAACCAGAAATTTCCATTGAGCTCAATGTATAATTGTGTTTAAAATTGTGTTGCATATTGCAACAACTGTAACTATTGCATTCAAAAGTCTATTGCCAATTGAACAGTAGTTAACTAAAGCATCTCATTCTGAGAAAGTATATTTTGACACCCATTGTTGGTTCTAAAATAAAACAACTATATTTTTATATACAAACCATTGGCCTAGAGTTCAGTTCTTGAGTGTGTGGCTTCATTTGCTGACTGAGTGTGTACAACAAATGCTTTACACTGTCCTCTGATACTGCCTTACTGCTCGACCAAGCTACCACTTTAGAGAGTAAGGTTATATCTAACTTTAGCCTCTGCCAAACCTCTGGGGACTGTGGACTCTGTGCACACTGAACCTTACTTTGGTGCAGTATATACAGAGCCACTTTCTTACACTATCCACCTTGCAATACCTGATTTTGATATGGGATTGCCTTTGTGTGGTGGAGCAAAAGCGACAAATAGTTGATTTGTGGTGCGGAAAGGTTTTGTCCTTTCTATGTAATAAAGCAATGCTCTCTTCACATCTAATGTGAGTAGGGCACGTTCTGCCACTGAATCTGGTTGAGGGAAAAACACAGGTAACTCAACAGATTGATTGATATGAAAAGCAGAAATGACTTTAGGAAGGAATTTAGGATTAGTCCGAAGAACCACTTTATTTTGGTGCATTTGTAAAAAGGGTTCTTCTATAGTTAATGCCTGAAGCTCGCCCACTCTTCTGAGTGATGTGATAGCAACGAGGAAAGCAACTTTCCATGTGAGAAATTGCAGTTCACATTTGTGCAATGGTTCAAAGGGTGGACCCATTAGTCTGGTGAGAACAATGTTGAGAATCCACACTGGAGCAGGTGGACGTCTCGGGGGGAATGGCTCTTGAGTCCCTTCATGAAGGCTTTGATAACGGGCACTCTAAAAAGAGATAGATGTTGTCTATTCTGGAGGTATGCAGCTATTGCAGCTAGATGTAAGCGTATGGACGTGTACGCTAAATTGGAACGTTGTAGATGTAACAAATAATGTTTTGTACAGAAGCATCAAGCGGGTTGATGTGGTTATTACAGTATATCACAAACCGCTTCCACTTTGCTGCATAGCAGGCTCTTGTGGTAGGACGTCTAGCCTCTTTGATAATATTCATGCAGTCTGGCGGTAGATTAAGATAGCCAAACTCTAAGACTTCAGGAGCCAGATCGCCAGATTGAGTTGACCGGGGTCTGGATGTCTTATGTCTCCATGGCTCTGTGTGAGAAGATTGGGTATAAGACGTAGCTTTTGGTGAGGAACGACTGAGAGTTCCAATAGGGTTGTGAACCACGGTTGACGTGCCCATGTGGGAGTAACTAGGATTAGTGTCAGGGACGCCTGTTTGAGTTTCCGAACCACTAATGGAATGAGTGGGAGAGTCGGAAAAGCGTAAGCAAATATCCCTGACCAATTCATCCATAGTGCATTGCCTTTGGACAATGGGTGTGGATAACTGGACGCGAAGTTTGGGCATTTTGCGTTTAGATGTGATGTGAACAGGTCTCTCTGTGGGAAGCCCCACCTTTGGAAGAATGGGAGGAGAACTTGAGGGTGTATTTCCCATTCGTGGATTTGCTGTGTCTGTCGACTGAGCAAATCTGCCATTGGATTGTTTACTCCTGGAAGGTGTTCTGCTAGAAGATATATTTTGTGATGTATGGCCCATTTCCAGATGGTCTGTGCTAGCTGTGACAGCTGGAGAGAGTGTGTCCCTCCCTGTTTTTGTATGTAGTACATGGCTGTCATGTTGTCTGTACGAATTAGGACAGTCTTGCTTAGTAGCTGAACTTGAAATGCTTTCAGCGCCAGAAAAATCGCTAGCAGCTCTAGATGATTTATATGAAGCGGTTTCTGCTGCAAGTTCCAAATGCCCTGAATTGTGTGGGTTTGGAGATGCGCTCCCATACCAGTCAGTGATGCGTCTGCTGTCAGTACTATCTGTGGAACCGGGTCGCTGAAGGGCCGCCCTTTTAAAAGGTTTTGTGTGTTCCACCACTGCAGAGAGCAATGGGTGCGGCTGTCTGCCAACACTAGATCTGATAACTGACCGTGAGCTTGGTTCCACTGACATGCTAAGCTTTCCTGTAGGGGACGCATTTGAAGTCTTGCGTAGGGGACTATAAAAATGCAAGACGACATCATTCCCAGTAACTGCATGAACACTCGAGCTGGTAAGGAGTGTTGAGGCTGAAACTGAGACATCAGGGTTTGTATATTCCGGACTCTGGCTGGAGTTTGGTATGCTAGAGCTTTTTGTGTGTCTATAGTAGCTCCTAGATATGCTTGAGATGTGGATGGTTGGAGATGGGATTTGCACAGATTTACTGTGAATCCTAGCTCGTGGAGCAATTGCACACTTTTTGTGTGTGGCGTAGACAGCTGTTGTGGGAGCTGGCCTTTATGAGTCAGTCGTCTAAGTATGGGAAGACATGAATACGTTGTCTTCTTAGATGGGCTGCGACTACTGCCAAGCATTTTGTGAAAACCCTGGGTGCGGTTGTTACTCCAAATGGGAGGACTTTGAATTGATAGTGCTCTCCTGCTACCACAAATCTGAGGTATTTGCGGTGCGCAAGGTGGTTTGGAATATGAAAGTAAGCGTCCTTTAAATCCAGAGTGGAGAGAAAGTCGCCTTGCTGAAGAAGGGGAAGCACTTGTTGGAGTGTTACCATATGAAAATGGTCCGACTGATTGTATAGATTTAGTTCTCTGAGGTCTAATATAGGCCTGAGTGTGTCGGCTTTTTTGGGAATTAGAAAGTAGAGGGAGTACACCCCTGCTCCCAGGTATGTTAAAGGGACTGGTTCTATTGCACCTTTCTGTAGCAAAACGAGAACCTCTTGCTTTGAAGGGTGAGATGTTCTTGTGACATGAGGTGTGGCCTTGGAGGAATGTTGGGTGGAGTGTTTGTAAGCTCCAGGCAATAACCAGATTGGACAACCTGTAGAATCCATTTGTCTGATGTAATCATATTCCAAATGGGTAGAAATTGGGAAAGACGTACCCCGACAGGAGTGGAATGGTCGGGGGTATGAAAAAGAAGTCACTGTTTGGTGTTTGCAGGGGAAGTGCGTGTAGAGTTACCTCTGCCTCTTCCCTTGCCGTTGTTTCCTCTATATCTACCTCTAAAATAACCTCTTGAAGAGGGCGACTGATTGTTGCCCTTGGAAGAGGGATTGTCTGTAGACACAGTTTGAGCCGCCCCTGTAAAATGAGCGACGAAAGGACCCTCTGTTGGAAGGTGATTGTAAGGCCCCCATGGACTTAACAACTTCAGTATCCTTTTTCATCTTTTCTAGTGATGTATCGACAGCTGGACCAAAGAGGTGTTCTTTGTCAAAAGGTTGATTAAGAATAGAGGTTTGTACCTCAGGCTTGAATCCTGAAATTCTTAACCAAGCATGTCTACGGAGCACTACACTAGTGTTTATTGCCCGAGCTGCTGTGTCTGCCTGATCTAGAGCACACCTGATAGAGGTATTAGTTATTAATTTACCCTCTTGAATAAGGGCACTAGCTCTAGACTTATGCTCATCAGGAAGAAATTCAATGAGCTTTGAGCTCATCACAATGAGCCCTACCATACCTTGCCCATAGTGCTTGAGCATTGGCAATGCGCCAATGATTAGCTGCTTTTGACGCTACCCTTTTGCCCGAAGCGTCAATTAATTTGGACTCTTTATCAGGAGGAGGGGCTTCACCGGTTTGCGAATTTGCTCTTTTACGAGCGTTGGAAACTACCAGAGAGTCCAAGGGTACCTGTCCTCTGATATATACAGGGTCATTAGGTGCAGATTTGTACTTTTTCTCTACCCTGGGAGTGATGATTCTAGCTCTTACAGGGTCTTAAAAGATATCAGTATGTTTAAGCATACCTCTTAACATTGGTAATGTTTGTGTAGCCCTTTGAGATGAACTTAGTGTGTCAAACAAAAATTCCTCCTCTAAAGTCTCTTTATGAAGCTCTACTCCATGATATTGTGCAGCTCTGTTAACGAGCTCAATATATCCAATGTTATCATCTGGAGGAGAAGGTCTGGATGGATATAGGTCGGAGTCATTATCTGGTTGAGGGTCAGCATTACAATTATCCCATGGGTCAGTATCCTGTGGTATGTAGTCATCTACATCCCCATCCCCTGTATCCTGTGGGTCAGGTGATGGTGGTGGAGGAGAATGTGTAGGTGTAATGAGTAAATTTGGATCAATGGGTGAAGAAGGTGGAATGTATGGTGGAGAAGGGTTAGTACCCACATTTTTCCTTTTTAGAGGAATGTGGTAGTCTTCTTGTAAGCCCATTTTCCTCTTCTCAGGAAGTTTGGCATGAATATGTCCAGTTTCTGGATGAATCACAATCTCCTTCTGTTTCGGATCCGAAGGTGGAATATCGGTCCAAGGCTCTTTTGTTGAAGTACTTTCTTTAGACGCCGGTTTTGGTGTCGAAAGTTTCGGCACCAAAGTTTTCGGCTCCGAAGATTTAGCCTTATGCAGCGGTGGCACGGAAAACAGAAGGTGTTTGTATTTCGACGCCAAAGGTTTCGGGTCGGCACCGGCGTGGGGACGAGTAGAGCCCGAGCCGGAAGGCTGCTGTTTATGTTTTGGCGCCGAGCCCGAAGGCGGGGCGCTCAAAACCTTTTCTCGGTGCCGACCTTGGCTCGAAGGCAGAGGAGGAACCGGAGCCTTTTTATGGAGGAGATGGTGGGGGAAGGAAGTCTCTTTACTCACGATCCGTTGTCCCGGTGCGAGGGCATCGGAGTCGGCTTCAGACACTGAGATATGTTGCTCCTCCATTTCAGCTTCCTGCGCTTGTGATTCTTCTTGTTCGGACTCGTCTTCGAGGAGATCCGGCACGGAGCCACCTTGCTGGTACATTTCGTGACGTCGAGCCCGACGGTCACAGAGCGTCTTCTTCGATCGAAACGACCGACACGCGTCGCAGTCCTTCTCGTCGTGTTTCGGGGATAGGCAAAGGTTTCACACTTCGTGCAAGTCGGTGCGCGGAAACTTAGCGCAACACCCTGGACAGAACTTGAATGGAGTCCGTTCCATCGACTGCTACCGACCCCGGCACGGGTAGGCCTAACGGCCTTCCACGAATCTTCCGATCAAAAGTTTTTGAGTGTAAACGATATGCGGAGAATGGGAAACGCGATCGATAAACAATACCGTCGAGGGTAGTGGATTGCGCGTCGAAGGGGGCCCGAAGAACGGTGCCGAACCGGAGCGCAACAATTCACATCCGAACCTGATGGCGGAAAAAAACAATCTAACAATGGAGTCGATGCCCATGCGCACTATCACCGAAAGGAGGAGTCACCTACCTCGTGACTGTAAAAGACTTCTTCGAAGAAAAACAAAGTGCAAACATCCGGACCCAACACTAGATGGCCATCTATGCATAGCATATGAACCACAGCTCATATGCCTCGAACAACCTCTTCCTCGACCACAGAGGCCTCGTGGAGTTCTTCCTCCTCAACATCCTGATGTTTGAATATGTCGGGCGTATCGTCGACCTCTCGCCGCTGCATCTTCCTGTGACATGCCTTTCAGTCTCATCGAGATTTCTCCGACCGAAACAATTAGCAGGTCTCGCAGTCCTCTTCCTTGTGGTCGGGAGACTAGCACAGGTTACAGACCTGGAGAAGACGTCCGTTCCATCACCAGTGCATTCTATGGTAAAGCCGATGGGAAAGAAAGATCGGCCCGGATGGGCGATAATTTTGCAGATTTTAAAACCCAAAAGTGGGAACATGTTTGATAACAATACCAGTGAGGTACGGGTGAATCACAAACTGAAAGGAGTTTGAAACAGTCTTGACCCGGAGCGCATTAACACACGTCCGAATCAGACGGCGGAAAGAAAACAATGGAGTCGATGCCCATGTGCATTAACACCAAGAGGAGGATTCACTTTACCTCGTGACTCGAAAGACTTCTTCGAAGAAAAACAACTTGCACACATCCAGACCCAACACTAGATGGCAGGAGTATGCAAAGCATGTGCATCTACAGCCACACATGCCTCAAACATACACAATATCAAGTGCATGTTAAAAATTGAAAAAAGAAAAAAAAAGTACAATAAACGTCTCGGTTAATATAGTAAGAATCAGAAAGAACGCTGAAACTCACAATCTCAAATATAGCTTCTATGACGGACATTGAAGATTGCAAATGCGTGGCAAAGGGCCAGGGGTCACTTTTACTGGCAGCAGGTAATCACCAAAGGGATAGAGCCAGCCGGGAGGCATCCAAGACTGGATTATAAATGCCCCTCCTTACTCTCCAGCCACACATCTGAGGAACTTTGCAGCAGGGCCAGACATTTGCAGTGCCAACACCACACCTTGCATCGCCATATATGTTCCTCCAATGATTCATGGGTGAGAGTCAGCACCACCATGTGGTTTCCTTGCTGCTTTCTGCTGCACCCAACAGTCTAAACTATCTCTCCACATACCTTGGACTGATGGGTCGTGGCAGACGAGGTGGATCCCACTTACTGTCCCTGCCCTGGCTCAGGCTATGCCCATTCTCCTCAGAGAGCAGATGTAGAGTTACAATATACGGCTCGATAGCACTATGGCTGAGAGATGGTTACAGCATTGTGCTGAGTGATCCTCGTGCAGTGCACATGTAACCCTTCACACGCGACACTCGTTTTTCACCCTTGTGGCCAACCCCAAGCCTTGCACGAGCAGTAATGCTGGAAACAGCAACAGACATGCTTTCAGTTCAGTGATGTTTGGCTCATTTTACTGAGATTAGGGCGGGGTAAGGCTTCAAGGCTGACCATACACTTCACCCGTGAACTTAGTCATGTTGTCACCAAACAGGAGTCTGAAAGACTAAACCTGTTTCAGTTCAGCAACTGTTAAGGCTATACAAAGAAGTAAGTGCGACTGGGGGTACGTACCTGAATAAATAAGTGCTTCATCAGCCTCTGCTCCTGTGCCATACTCAAAGCAACTATAAAGGGAGTGGATATTTTGTGTCTTGGATGTTTAATTCTTCTGAATACTAGAGTGAGCAGATTCTTCCATACTTGCCATAACACTGCACTTGTTTTACGTTACAATCTTGATGCACATTACAAATCTTTAAGCAAATAACTGGCATCACAGTGATGAGGCCAAATCAGGATAAAAAGGTCTTTGATTTTTTTACCATTCTAGAAGGATATTTGTCTTTGGCAAGCACAGCTATATTTCTTATGTCACTAAATATCATCCCAGCCTGGTTGAGTGTGAGGTATGGATATTGCTCACAGAAGGGGTAGATTCCTTCACTGTATGGCCTAGGGCACTGGTGACTGACTGTCTACTGGCAGCTAGTTTATTGTTGGCCCATCTCTCACTGGCTGACCACCTCTTCTTGATGGCACTGATGATTTTTGAAAAGAAGCTAAGCACAAAATATTGGTTTTAACCTATTCCATAGGGATAATACGACTGCCCCCTTCCCAAGAAAATGGAGTATATAATTTTTTACGTTCCACTACAAACTCTACCAAGATTTTTGATTCAGTCTCATTAAATTCTTTAATGCATTTTATAGAGGTGGGGCCGTTTTATTCACTTGCTGAGAACAAAGTGACCATTTTCTCCCATCTTTTTTGTTGGAAAAGACCACCCCCACCCCCTTGCAGTGGTCACACTTGCTCTATGCATTATTGGGGGACGTTATGACATTTGCCAAGACTGCTTTTGTTTCCAGTCCACCCCTGGCATACTCCAATTATGGATAGTGTGCAGGCAGGAAATGTAATCAATAAATAAACCTAATAAATAGTTTAGCATAGCTTTGTTCCCCTTATTGATCTGGCAATGGAAGAATCTGCATTAGGATGTCAACCTATAAAGTTAGTCCCAACAAGGAGCAAGGGTATTGACAAGATAGATTAATCTAAAACACACAATAATGGTTTCTTTGATCGGTTTTGTCTATTTCCTGAGTGAATTGTGGGATGCAGCTAGAAAGGAGTTGGTTGTGCAAACAAGTTGTATGACACAATATACAGATCAATAAGAACGACCTACAATTATACTGCATCCAATACTTTCCATAACACTACATTGTAACGATAAGTGTACGCTCTCAATGAGATCCACTAGTGTGAACATCCGGTTCCAAATCTGTTTATCCACTAAGATATAGCAACAGTGGGTAACAAAAGTTGTTACCTATTGTTGCTACGTCTGAGAGCCTGTCAGTGCTGCTGCACTGGTTCTGTGCTCTGATGGTGGGCAGAGGGCACAGCTCCAGGAGAGGAGGGATTGCGCAAATGATAGTGGGTTTGGTGACTGGAAGGCAGTTCTTTTTTACATTTGGGAGAGGTAGGAGAAACCATGTTATTTATGACGTCTTCATACTCCTATGCCCTTAAGTAGCAGCTGAAAGATGGGGCAGAGGATTTTGGGGCTATAAAAAACAAAACATTATACATGGGAGAAAGTGAATAACAGAGAAATCATAGCAACAGAGGGAGACTGAAGTTGTTTCCCACACTTGCTTACACAGTAAAGTAATTCTATGCTGCTCTGGTAGGTCTCTTTGAGACTGCGAGTGCAGAGCAGGATCTCTGCTCTGATGGAGAACAGCAAGCACAGCTTCAGCAGAAGGAGAGGGGAAGGAAGGGAAGGCACAGAAGCTATTGAAGGAGGGTGGCAGGAGGCTAGGGCTTTTTTTTTTACATTTAGAACACAGAAGAGAAGCTGTATTTTTTTATGTCTCCACATTACTTACTCCCTTGCTAGAAAGTGAAAGCAGGGGCAGAATATTTTGGGGTCATACATAACATAAAATTCTAGATGGGTAATGGGTAGCAGTGAATAATGGAGATATTTTTCACCGCAATGTTCCGAGTGTGTTACAAAATGGGTTTCTGGTTGGCAGAGGTATGCACCCTGTGCAAGCAGGAAACACATTCCTTGTCAGGGTAAGTCAGATAAACACTAAAAGATAACCTGTGCTCACCCTCTGGTAGCTTGGAACAGAGCAGTCAGGGCTATCTAAAGAGGCAATGTGTAAAGTATTTGTGCAACACACACAGTAACATAATGAAAACACCACAAAAAGACTCCACACAGATTTAGAAAAATAGACAATTTTATAAATAAATCAAGATCACAATGATAAAACTCCAAAAGGCAGAAGTCGAGTTATGATTTTTTAAAGAATAAAAAGAGTTCTAGCGCTTAGAAGCAATAAGTGCCAATGGGGGTTATCTGGTTGCGCTGGACCGGGACAAAGTCAACAGTTGAAGCCGACCGCGATGGACTGCTGGCCGGGGACAAGAGCCACGCAGGCCTGGTGAATAGAGTAACTTGATCCTGGGTTGCAACAGCGAGATGTGGGGTGCAGATGAGCGATGCATAAATGTGGAACCCGCAGTCGAGATGATGCGTCACTTTTTTTCGCGCAGTGCCGGCGATGCATCAGGTCCAGTGAGCAAAGAATCAGTTCGGAGTGCAGCAGCTCCGAAGGGAATGCGACGGATTAATCCACGCTGGAGGGGCGATGCGTTAATCTTCTCCATGCAGTGGGGACGACGCGTTGGTTCTGAAGCGGTGGTTCCGGATGCGATGCAGCGGTTCCAAGTGGGATGTGCCGATTCTACTCCCGCAACAGAGTCGATGCACTGGTTCTGTTACACATAGACTGGAGATGCGTCGATTTCTCTGGTGCAAGTATCTGGGTCCACATCCATTGAACCAGGCACAAGAGCAGGAGTAGAGACTTTGATAGCTATGAGTCTGAAGCAACAGGAGGCAAGCCAACAAGCCTTTGGAGATCAATTTGGTTGAAAAGCAGAGTCCAGCTCTCTCTCAGCAGGGTCAGAGAATAGCAGGCAGCAGGGCAGCACAGCAGAAAAGCAGATCTTCCAGATCAGCAGTCCAGCAGTGTGTCAGTCTTTGATGCAGCACAGCGGTTCTTCTGACAGAGTTCAGTTACAGGTCCGGAAGTGTCTGATTTGGTGGAGTCAGAGACCCAGTACTTATACCCACCCGTGCCTTTGAAGTGGTGGTGATTTCAAAGAAGAGTCTTTGAAGTGCACAGCTGTCCTGTCTTCCTAGCACTGGCTCCAGACTATCAGTAGGAGGTAATCAGTCCTCTGTGTGGGGACAGGGAACTACCAATTGAGGTGTAACTATTAGCCTCTCCTTCCCTTCCTGCCCAGAAAGAGCCATCAGAATGCAGATGAGCACTCAGACACACCTAACCTTCCAGTGTTTGTGGCGGTCTAGAGGGAAAGCACTAACTGCAGCTGTCACCCACCTCAGACGTGTATTGGAGACGGGCTGCAGGCACACAGAGCTGTAAAAGCAGAGAAATTACTACTTTCTAAAGTGGCATTTCTAAAATAGTAATGTTAAATCCAACTTTACTAGTAAAAAGAATTTATCATTACCATTCCAAAGATATAAAGCATGATACAGCCACTCCTTTCTAATCAGGAATTACAGCTTAAAAAAGTATAATAAGGAATTCCCAATGTTAACCTATGAGAGGAGTTGGCCACACAATAGTGAAACACTTATTTAGGTGGTTTTCACTATAAGGACATGCAAAACTTAAAAGTACATGTCCTACCTTTTACTTACACAGCGCCCTGCCCTATGGGCTACCTAGGGCTTACCTAAGGGTTGGCATATGCAATAAAAGGGACATTGTAGGCTTGGCAAAGGGTTTTAAATGCCAAATTGAAGTGGCAGTAAAACTGCACACACAGGCTCTGCAGTGGCAGGCCCGAGAGAGGTTTAAAGGGCTACTTGTGTGGGTGGCACAATCAGTGCTACAGGCCCACTAGTAGCATTTAATGTACAGGCCCTGGGTATAAGGTATTTCACTTTACAAGGGACTTGCAAGTAAATTAAATATGGCAATTGAATATACACCAATGTCACCATGTTTAGGGGAGAAGCACATGCACTTTAGCACTGGTCAGCAGTGGTAAAGTGTTCAGAGTCTGAAGGACAACAAAAATAAGCTGCAGAAAGAGGTGGTAAACAGGCAAAAAAGTTTGGGGAGAAATTACCCCAAGGCTGACAGGTCTAACAAGAGTGATATCTACCTAGAAAAAAGGTTCCCCCTACAATTATGCTTCTAGGTCTGGGATGAGGAGGAGAAAACGCCAACTACAATAAAGAAAAGTCCCACTTGACCTGTTTTGCTTCCTATATGCCTCACAAGTGCTTATGGTTCGGATACCCAAATGGATTTTACAAGTCATTCCATAAATTACAGCAAAATCTTTTTTACAGCAAAACATTTTCATATATCAAAATCAGAGAATACCCCCACACAACAATCCACTCACTCCTACACAAATCCAAAGTCACTACCTACCATAAACTACATTCATACCCTGACTCAGCTATTCTACACATACACAGAACAAAATACAACAGAGATACATTTTTGTTTTTTTGTCCGTCATAGCATTGTGAGCTGAGATCACTCATCAAAAGCGGTCATGCATGTTTCGGTATGTACATTCATTGTGTCCAATCACCTTCTTCAGGACCACGCAACAATACGAATGCTTCATGGGGTGGTCAATAGGGGGAATCAGTCTGTTCAGCGCATTAACGCTGATGAATGACTTAGTCTCACACTGGAATCAGAATAATTTGGCACTTCCTCAGTAATCCTTTTTAATCAATTCCATTCACTGGAGCCAACACTGTTGGTCAGGCAAAAATCTTCATGATATATTGTCCTTAGGCGAGACAAAAGTCACAACTACCCGGTTCACTCCTGGAGACTCCTCTTCCTATGTTGGAGCATCCTCAAAGAAATTCCTCTTGGTGCGCTCACGTTGTATTCAGGCTCCCACGGTACTGCAGGAATCTGGTGCCTTCAACGTCCGGATGCGGCAGTCTTATTTGAATATATAAAAATGTTTTGCTGTAAAAAAATGTTTTGGCTGTAATATATGGAATGACTTGTTAAAATTATGCAAATGCGGATGTGGATTATTTTGGTATTTGATTACTGATGTTAACAAGTATGCTAAAATAAAAAGATATAAGAATAAATTATGTTTGATAAATGATATTGCATACCGAGTATAATTCCATTTGGGGATTAGAACCATAAGCACTTGTGGAGCATATAGGAAGCAATACAGGTCAAGTGGGACTTTTCTTTATTCTAGCTAACACGATGTCTATGTGATGTCAATGAGAATCTCTTGGTGACAAAGATCCTCGTTATCTGTGCATATTTCTGTACATCATTTTTACCTTCACATCATATTCGCAACCATATTAAGTATTGTATTCATCTATAATTCTTACGAAACCTACCTCAAAATTATAGTGGTTCAGTTGTTGCAGTGGATGCAATATTATTGTCACTAGAAATGCAAACAATGTAATACCTGAAGAAAACATGTATTCACACTTAGTTTGCAGTACTATACAAATGCCATTTATTCTAAAGCTTTTTGTAAAGAAACAAGGGAACCCAAGTAAGGTCTACCAGAGACCTTGGGAATTAAGCTATTATCGAGAACAGTGGTCCCTAGACAAACAGCAATGGGGTGGGGGGAATGAATATAGACCCGGTCAGTACTATATTTGTAAAACTTGTCCAGCCGGACAGAGGTTTAATATTTAATATTTGGATCATACAAAAATAATACAAACAACAATTCAAGTGGGACACAAGCCTGCATCCTACTTGGTCAGGAAGGACAAACAGTGGGGAACATAAAAGGCTCAGGCAGAACTGTAGGTTTGTTAAAGACACAATTTTTAATATAACAAACAAATCACGAAGAAACATCTTTACACAAAAAATGGCAAATTAGATCAGTGTATAAGGTGTATAGAGTGTCGACGGCGTTTTGATCCATATAGAACATAAATGGATCATCATCAGGACATTTAGAATTAGCATGCCTGTGTACAATTGCCTGTAATAATTAAAATAAAAAACGGTGGGAAGGAACTAGAGGGAAAAAGGGGAAGTAAAAAAGAATTAAAAGAGAGCACCAAGTCAGGTACAAACATTGAAGGAAATTGCGGGCTAGTCATTATTGTGGTACCAAAGTTGCAAAGAACTACATGCAAATTACAACCAAGCAACAAACGTCTATGATCGAGAATTTAAAAGGCCGTGTGAGTAGGCGTGAAAAAAAAAGGGGGGCGGGGGAGAAAAAATAGTGCCCCGCTGCGCTTATCCGCTGGAGTATGCCGGTATAGTCAGAATAATTAGAAAGGGCAATCGGAGATGGTGACAGCTGAACAGTTGGCCATGCGCGCAGTAGTTAACAAAGCCATGAACGGACAGAATAGATTAGAAAGAGACCTACGCATTGTCAATTCCCGCGTGGATAGAGATAGAAGAGCAGCTGACGGCACAGTTGGCGAGCAGCTGGACCTGAAAGGGAGAAATGAAAGACTGTAGGGAGAGGAGAGAAATTGTGCCGGCTGTCGCTAAGTGAACGGAGTGCTTACCACGAGGAAGTCACAGGTGTATTCTAGGAAAATCGGACCGCTTAGAGGCGTCTGTGACGATGGCGCAGTGTTTAGGAGGATGACATGTGCATACAAAATCACATATTTTACGGAAAAACGGGGTGTGTTGAGTGCCAACACGGGGAGTACATGGTGAAAGAGAAAGTTGCTTACCCATACAGTGATGGGAAAGGATGCACTCGGTGGCGTGTATTCAAGATGAAAGACGGAATTGGGGGAGCCGTGCAGGCGGACTCCAGGGTCCAGACGGGGAATGCCTATAAAGGAAAATGAATTGGTTCACGCCTGATAGTAGTGGTATGTACAGGAGGTACTGGGTGCTAAAAGGTGGGGAAAGGTGGGGAAAGGAACGCTTACCTCGGTCAGAGTTCCTATGAGGCAAACAATGTGTGCCGGCGTTCGGGATGCAAATGAGTAGACCCCGGAAATGCTGTGTTTAAAGAATGTATTGGAGCGTGATTCGGCAGTCCAAGTCAGATGGTCCCATGACGAAATTAGAAGAAGGACTAGGGAAGGTGGTGGGGTGGCAGCCATCTTGGATGGGTACGGGATTTCGGCAATAGGCATGGATTTAATGACGTGGTTAAGTGTAGAAAGCCGCTCTCATAGGAGCGAGAGAGTAGAAAAAAGAGACACAAAGGAGCCATCGGAACCCATCACATTATTGCATATATACGTGGGCGAGTACATTAGCGTTCGCATAGGGACTGAAAAAGTGCGGGAACGCTGTCAAAAGCTCCTGACTGGGCAGTGAGGGTCAGGTGGTTACGTGGCAGAAAGAGAGGAAGGGCTTTGTGAGGTCGTACAGTGGCGGCCATCTTGAAAGGATAGAAAGACAGACATGAACCATATATTTCAAAGCGTGGCTATATATAGAGAAGCGATATAAAGAAGGGAGAGTGGAAAAAGAGTCACAGGAGAGCAATAAGAGTTCATAGCAACAGTGCTCATATACGTTGATGCAAAAATTGTCGTACTGCATGATGGATTACAGGTATCATATACTCAGTACAGAAACACATTTTGCGTTATATAAGTGTAGTCCAGTCTTCAAGCCGGTTCAAGCCTGTGTGTATGCGCTTAGTCTTTAGGATCCATTTTAACTCTTCCTTGTTGAGTAGTTTGGAGATGTCACCACCTCCTGGAGGAGGCTTTACCACACTTATAACTGTCCAGCGTATGTCATTCTCGGTGTGGCCTGTTTCCTGGAAGTAAACACAGCATTTCCGGGGTCTACTCATTCGCATGCTGGACGCCGGCACACATTGTTTGCCTCATAGGAATTCGGAGCGAGGTAAGCGTTCCTTTCCCCACCTTTTAGCACCCAGTACCTCCTGTACATACCACTACCATCAGGCGTGAACCCATTAATTTTCCTTTATAGGCATTCCCCGTCTGGACCCTGGAGTCCGCCTGCGCGGCTCCCCCAATTCCGTCTTTCATCTTGAATACACGCCACCGAGCGCATCCTTTCCCATCACTGTATGGGTAAGCAACTTTCTCTTTCACCATGTACTCCCCGTGTTGGCACTCAACACACCCCATTTTTCCGTAAAATATGTGATTTTGTATGCACAGGTCATCCTCCTAAACACTGCGCCATCGTCACAGACGCCTCTAAGCGGTCCAATTTCCCTAGAATACACCCATGACTTCCTCGTGGTAAGCACTTGTCCGTTCACTTAGCGACAGCCGGCACAATTTCTCTCCTCTCCCTACAGTCTTTCATTTCTCCCTTTCAGGTCCAGCTGCTCGCCAACTGTGCCGTCAGCTGGTCGTCTATCTCTATCCACGCGGGAATTGACAACGCGTAGGTCTCTTTCTAATCTATTCTGTCCGTTCACGGCTTTGTTAACTACTGCGCGCACGGCCAACTGTTCAGCTGTCACCATCTCCGATTGCCCTTTCTAATTATTCTGACTATTCCGGCATACTCCTGCGGATAAGCGCAGCGGGGCACTATTCCCCCACCCCCCCCCCCTTTTTTTTCACGCCTACTCACACGGCCTTTTAAATCCTCGATCATAGACGTTTGTTGCTTGGTTGTAATTTGCATGTAGTTCTTTGCAACTTTGGTACCACAATAATGACTAGCCCGCAATTTCCTTCAATGTTTGTACCTGACTTGGTGCTCTCTTTTAATTCTTTTTACTTCCCTTTTTCCCTCTTGTTCCTTCCCACCGTTTTTTATTTTAGTTATTACAGGCAATTGTACACAGGCATGCTAATTCTAAATGTCCTGATGATGATCCATTTATGTTCTATATGGATGGAAACGCCGTCGACACTCTATACACCTTATACACTTCTATAATTTGCCATTTTTTGTGTAAAGGTGTTTCTTCCCGATTTGTTTGTTATATTGAAAATTGTGTCTTTAACAAACCTACAGTTCTGCCTGAGCCTTTTATGTTCCCCACTGTTTGTCATTCCTGACCAAGTAGGATGCAGGCTTGTGTCCCACTTGAATTGTTTGTATTATTTTTGTTTGATCCAAATATTAAATATTAAACCTCTGTCCGGCTGGACAAGTTTTACAAATATAGTACTGACCGGGTTTATACCCATTAATTCTAAAGCAGCGTAACATATGCTAGTAAATCGTTGGTCCATGTGCACCATCTTGTCAAACCTACCCTTTAAAAGATCGGCACAGATCAATGGAGCACATGTTGCCCTTTCTTAAATTCCATATGCGAACAACCTGTTAAAAGCAAAACGACAATCGTGAACATTACCTGCGCCATCTTGCCTGGTGGAATTCTATGTGCACATAAGTTGCAGTCATTTTAATCTATCACAGCCATTTTGTACTCTGTTGGTCACCTTTGTTTCACCCTGCCCTTACTAGCATCCCTCTGACCCTCTGACCGACCTGGTACGTGTGCTGGGGGCTATAAACTCTATTTGCCGTAACAAACCTCAGCGCCACTTGCTGCCACAAACTCGTTTTTCCTCTCATCTCTGATTTCAGGCAAACCTTTGGACACTCTACCCCTCACTGCACCTAGTTACACAAACAGGTTCCAAACACCAAAAAGACTCTTGCAACATGATTTATTGCACTGCAAACAGCAAGACTTGTTGTTACCAACAATGGGACCTGTTTTTATCAACAGAACGGACTCTTAGATCTGGCCGGTCTCACATGTTTTAGACCCTGAAGCAAGGTCCAGCTGCAAGATAAGATTGTCTGTTTGACCTGGGTGGGAAGGGAATTACTGTTGGGCTTGTGTGACAACCTGCCCGGGGCGGGGACCCCAAGTTTGTGTAACCATGTTGATGAAACCAATGCATTGTGTCAAACCTGTATAAAAGGAAGAGCCAAAGGAGTTATCAGCAGAACACCTCCCTCAGACATCCCGGTGTCTGCAGTTGACGTGATCTCCTCATGAGAAATAAACCTTTTTCTTGACTTCCAGTTTCCAGCGCTTGCCTCATTTTTTTGATAGCAAACCCAAAGTGAATTAGAGGTGGAACCCTGCACCGGGCAGCATTGAGGGTCTTAGAAGACTCGCTGCCTTTCACAAATTGGCGCCCAAACGTGGGGGCCCATCAGCGACGCGTGGGTCCGGTAGAGAGGTCCTAACGACGGAGTGAACGACTAAACGATTGGGGTATACCTACCTGAGAAGACCCTTGTCTGGCTGCCGATCGACTGAACTTCACCGGTTCCGAACGGACCTCTCTCGAGTGACCTGCGGGCCTGACTGGGACCTTAGAGGAACGCTGCATTGATTGTTGGAGTGAGAGGACAACCAGGCGCTGGAAGGGGAAGACGAAGAACCGTCCATACGGTCCGGGTAAGGTCGTGAAAAAACGACTTAAATTGATTGATTGAATAGTTTGATTGAAATACTAGTATTCCTTTTTGATATTGAGTTATTTGCGACATTTCCCTGCTTGCAAACAACGAAGAATAGGAATATTCTCTCTTTGCAGGCAGCGAAGGACAGGTAGTGCAGACTTTTTGTCTAAATTGATTGATTGAGATATTCATTTTTGACCGATAAATACGTCATGCCTGTTCTCTAGATTGTTTGATTGTAATTGTTTTGGACCAGACCGTTTGTTAGAGCTCAGTCAGCTGGCACCGCCGGAAGGCACCCCTAACAAGGACATGTACCTAAAGTATGGATTAGCCACCGTAGCTTATAGCAAACTATGGCATAAATACACTAGGAAGGATCGGGTAAATCAGTGGCCACTGACGGGATCTTTCGATCTTGCTAAAATAGAAACGTTAGAATTAGCTCTCCACAAAAAGAAAACTAGACCAGCCATGTTTGACAGTTTTGGTTTATGGCGAAAAGAGGCAGCTCAAAGAAAGAAAAGGGACGAAGCTAGACAAGATAAAGAAACGCGAAAATCAGCTTACCAAGCCTGTAAAAGATTAGAAGAAAAACTAAAAGAAAAGGAAATCGATAAAAAGGAACAGGAATCAAAAATATCAGGTCAATGCCCTGTTAGAACGCCCTCAACTCTTTACCCCAAGTTACCAGCAAAACAAAGGGTAGATGATGATTTATTGTTAGGTCCCCCAATCATATACATGCCACCCCCTTACGCCCCTACTCATCCCGTAGTACAACGCCAGGACCACCAAAGTATAGCCGGAGATGGCACGATCGCCTCAGTCTCCACCGCCTCTGCTCCCACCGAGTCACCCACACCAAATGCCTCAAAGGATACAGTAGTAGAGGTAGGATCAAAAGAAAAAGGAGCGCCCAGGGTCCCACGATTAAGTAAAAATGAGCGAGCAGGCATTGATAAAATAGTTAAATCCCTCATAGATAGGAAGGAGACAGAAGAGTATGTAACTGACATATGCAACTCCTATGTTGAAAACCGCAAACGATACTTTATTGTACGTCTCTGTTACCACACTCTTACTGCATATGAAGAGAAGTACCAAGATGTAGGGCCCAAGCGGCTAGTGGCTCTCTATAGGAAGGTAGACACCGGAGATGAAGGCGACAACGATGTTACAGAACTCTTTTCATCCACACTGGAGGTATTCCGTCACCTTGTGGAACAAGGACGGATAGATAAGGACAGGACATCTAAGATAGCAGGACCCCCGGTGGAAAAACAAGATAGCATGATGCCGATAAAAGAAGCTGCCCCTTATTGGGTACCTCCTAGAGGACAAGGGACTCATGACGATATGAACCATCAAGACGCTAGAGGAAGGGTGGTCTACAATTGGGTGTATCAACCATGGACAGACAGGACATTTTGACGTTCCGTAAATCTTTACCGGATTTACGAAAGAACCCCACCGCCTTTACACCGAGCTAGGTACTGCTCTGGGATCAACAATAATGACACTTGCCGACATAGACTTGTTCTTCGGGTTATGTTTGCCAGCAGATGTGTGGAAACAGATTAGGAAAATAGACCATACCGAACTACTTGGTCATACCTGGGAACAACTCAACACACTAGATAAACAGCGGAACCCTGGTCAAAAACCGGTTAAAGCAATATTGGACCTCCCTGACAAAATAGTGCAGAAAGTGAAAACGCTGATCCCAGAGAAAAAGATAGACTGGTCCATAGTCACCGCGTGCCGCCAGAAACCACAAGAGGATGTCTCAGAGTATTTCTCCAGATTTGAAACGGTGTTCTCCGATTACAGTGGACAAGACATGTCCACCGCAACCGGACACCACTTATTTGTGCAGAACTATGTCAAAGGACTACTGCCAGATGTATCCCAGAAATTACAAGCCAGCGAAAGTAGTTGGGCAGCATCTAAACCGGCGGCCATTCTCCAAATGGCCCAGTACTATGAGCATCAGAGAAACGAAAATGACAGGGCTACAGAAAGGAAAAAGAAGGACTTGAAGGAAAGGGTAATGGTAGCACAACTCCAGGGGGCGAATACAGGAAGGGAGCAATATAGGGGAGGATACCAGCAGAATACCCCTAGAGTACAGCCACCTAGAAACAATTCATCGACATCATATGTAGGACGCCAAGACCTAGGACAGGATCAATGTGCATTTTGCAAAGAATATGGACACTGGAAAACCCAATGCCCGGCTTTGTTAGGAGCTGGTAGGGGCAGAGGGGCGAGGGAAATAGCAAGTGGACAGAGAGGAAGAGGACGTGGGAGAGGGTACGCGAGTGAAGCAAGCGAGGAAAGGCCAGGAAGAGTGAACACATTCGACCATCCCAAACAGAATCAGTACCAACAGACAGATTATGACAATACGTACGACTTTGCATAGGACAGCCAGGGGCAAGGGAGGGATCCAGTCGAGCTCTATGTTGATCAGCAAGGCCCTTATGTTACCGCTGAGGTCCTGGGCACAAAGTCGCCATTTCTGGTAGACACGGGAGCAACACGTAGTGCACTATCCAAACGACTGATTCCAAGGGCACCCTTGTCAGGCTCACATGTGACCTCAATAGGATTTGACGGTACGCCCTCCACCAACCCTTTGTCCCGACCGATCCCTTTTAACCTTGACAACAATAGCGTCGAAACGACATTCCTCCTCTCTTCCAACACCCCAGACGCCATTATGGGTCTCGACCTTTTGAAACACTTCCATGCGACTATCAGATGCTCACCAGACGGAGTGCGTGTCGTCCTGTATGACAACCCCCAGCGCCATAGAGAGAACCCTTCTCAGCACATGTTTCCCATCTCCGAGACTGACGCATCCCTACTGGACACTTTGCCATCACACTTATGGGCTAGGGCTGATTCAGACGTAGGACGAATGATGATTGACCCAGTACACGTAACAATACGACAGGACGCAACCCTACCGAAAATACCGCAGTACAAAATATCGCCAGAGGGTGAGAAGGCACTGACAGAGATCATACACTCTTTGGTAGAGGCAGGGGTGGTAGAGGAAGTAGTGAGCAACGTTTGTAACAGTCCCATACTACCGATTGTAAAGAGACAGGGAGAGGGAGACGGAAAAGCCTACCGCTTCATCATTGACCTGCGGGAGATAAACAAAATCGTAGTGCCACAATACCCAGTAGTTTCCGACATCACGACAATTTTGACTTTAATCCCCTCCACTGCCACCACCTTCACTGTAATTGACCTCAAAAACGCATTCTTTTCCATACCTATACACAAGGACAGCCGCTATCTATTTGGATTCACCCTAAACTCCCGTTCGTATAGATTTTGCAGAGCACCTCAGGGGTACACTGAGAGCCCAAGCATCTATAGCCAGGCGCTTAAAAGACAGTTGGACGCCATACAATTGCCAGATGGAGTGGCACTAATACAATATGTAGACGACATCCTTCTAGCAGCGGACACCATACCAATAGCCGTCACAGCCACCATCAAACTACTCCATTTTCTTGCTGAGAATGGTCACAAGGTCTCCCGAAAGAAATTGCAGTTCTGTAAATCACAAGTGACCTATTTGGGTCACCTTTTATCCAAAGAAGGGAGGAAACTCACGCCTGACAGGATCCAGACAATTCTAGACACCCCCGTCCCCAAAGATCAGAAACAAGTCCGCTCTTTGATAGGTCTCACTTCATTTTGCCGACAGTGGTTACCGAACTTTAGCCTCATTGTCAAACCCCTTCTCTCCCTCCTAGCTAAAGACATCCCCTCACCTCTCCCCTGGACCCCCGAATGCCAGTTAGCCTTTAAAGAACTACGCAATGCCCTTTGTTCAGCGCCTGTCCTAGGAACCCCGGATTACTCCAAACCATTCTTCCTCTACACGCACGAGAGGGAAGGATGTGCATTGTCTGTCCTAACACAATCAATTGGTCACAAACAACGCCCTTGTGCATATTTCTCTGCCACCCTCAATCCAGTAGCCAGAGCGTTGCCAGCGTGCCTGCGCACTGTGGCAGCTGCAGCAGTATTGATACGCCAGAGCGAAGGAATAGTACTCTCCAATCCAGTCACTGTTTTAGTACCCCATGCAGTCGACACACTACTAAACCAGACCAAAACCCAACACTTGACTAGCGCCCGACTGACAGGATATGAGTTGACCCTGCTAGCACCGCACATTACCCTAAAGCGATGCACCACCCTCAATCCAGCCACACTGTTACCCCTACCCGAAAATGATCCTAGCGTGACTCCACTACACGACTGTGTGACACTAACCGATGAACAAACAAAGAGTAGAATAGATCTCAGAGACACCGCCTTTCTAGAACCAGATGGAGAACTATGGGTGGATGGTTCGTGCATCAAACTCCCCGACGGCACCACCTCAGCTGCATACGCTGTCACCAGAGCCCGAACCGTTCTGGAAACAGCCCGTATTCCCCAACGTTCAGCCCAGGCTGCAGAACTCATTGCCCTCACACGAGCATGTATCTTAGCGACTGACACGACAGTTAACATATACACCGACAGCCAATATGCCTTCGGGGTGGTTCACCATTTTGGGATCTTATGGAAAGAAAGAGGGTTCCTGACTTCACACGGTACACCCATCTTGCATGGAGATTTAGTCTCCGCCTTGACGCAAGCAGTCCTCCTCCCCAAGAAGTTAGCAGTGATAAAATGCCAAGCACATAGGAAAGTGACTGATCTCATTGGACAGGGAAATGCACTAGCAGACGTTACTGCCCGAGCCACGGCAGGAGACAGAACTACGACACGAATGTATGTGACCAGATCACAAGCTGAACGATGGACTGACGCTAGGACCACTGTAAGGGACATACAGACTACAGGCACACAAGACGAATTGACCGAGTGGGAAAAGGTGGGACTAAAAGACGAGGAAGATTGCTGGAGAACTAAAGACGGAAATAAATGGCTGTTACCCAATGCCTACCTCATCCCCATATTGACCATGGCACATTTACCAGCACACATAGGCTCCACCCCCATGATTGAACTAATCACCAGAGTATGGCATAACGTCAAGATAGCAGAATCTGCAAAACGCCTAGTACAACAATGTATAGTCTGCCTACAACACAACCCAGGGAAGGGGACAGTAGTACCACGGGGAGGGTTTGGAGTCCCTGACCACCCCTTTCAAATCCTTCAAATGGATTACATTCAACTAGAGAGATGCCTTGGTC
This sequence comes from Calotriton arnoldi, assembly GCA_963921515.1. Lineage (NCBI taxonomy): Eukaryota > Metazoa > Chordata > Amphibia > Caudata > Salamandridae > Calotriton > Calotriton arnoldi. The sequence continues at coordinate 457,070 of CAWUFW010000033.1, forward strand.
TAAAATATGTCCTGGTGGTTGTGTGCGCTTTTAGCAAATGGGTGGAGGCATATCCCACCCGCGACAATACCGCCTTAGCCACTGCAAAAGTATTGCTGAAAGAATTCTTCCTCCGATACGGCCTATGCAGAATTTTATGGAGCGACAACGGCCCCCACTTCGTAGCCGAGGTGATACAGAACATACTGAGAGGGTTGGGGGTAAAACAAAAGTTCCATGCCGTCTTCCTCCCCCAATCAGCGGGCCTGGTAGAGAGACACAATGCAACGTTGAAACTAAAACTAGCCAAAATAGTTGCCACGACCGGGTTGAAATGGCCCGACGCCCTCCCATTGGCATTGTTATCGATGCGCTCCACCCCAACCAAACACCGACTGACCCCGTATGAGGTGGTCTTCGGCAGGCCTATGAGCATTTGGGCGGCACCAAGACCCACCTCCATTAACGATGTCCCGAACATATTAATGTCGGATTACTTGCATAAATTGACAAACGAGCTAACAATTATCCACCAACAGGTGCAGCAAGCCTTGCCTGACGTATCCAGGGGCCCGGGACATGAAATAAAGCCAGGCGACCATGTATTGATTCGCAACTTCCAAAGAACGAAGAATATGGAGCCTAGGTGGACGGGCCCCTGGCAAGTCCTGATCACCACCCGAACTGCCCTCCGAGTGGAAGGAAAACGAAACTGGCTGCACGCTCATCATTGCAAATGAGTCCCTCCAACCCTGGCAACCTGTGAAGGGGTGGAGGTGCAAGAGGAAGTACTCGCGAGAGACCGACCAGCTCTGAGTTGCTACCCACAAGAAGACACCCTCGAACTATCAGAATTTCCCGACCCCACGGTGCCATCCAGGAAAGGGTACAACCTAAAAGCGACGAAAGGAGGGAGCTCCAACGACCAGGCCACTAACTAAGTCAAGGTCTCAGATCAGTAGCACAGTCAAACAATGCTACCAGGAAAGCGCCAGACAAAAGTCTGTGGTCCTAACAGTTGTTGAGCTTCTCGAAGATGATGGAGGAAACTGAACACCTGCAAAACCACCGCAAAGACACCAAGACTGCTAACCTGCACAGCACAAAGACAATTGCACTTGTAGCCGCATTTCTCACCTGTCTCCTGCTAATGGTCGCACTCTGGATCATTGAAGAGAATGCACCTGCATACAGAACATTGTCACCCACCATGCAACCAACCACCAAGAAAGAACACTACCTGGTATCACTACCGCCACATCTCCGAGAACGTATGCAAAAGAAACAATTGATGGACGGAATGCTGGACAATGCAAACATTCACCCCCAGTCACAAGGATCTGGGTTTAATCCATCATTCTTTTGCTCACCACACCACCCCAGTTTGGACCCAGCCATATGCAAATCAGTCTTGACCCTGTTCCTTGTGGGAACAGTCCAGCCCGAACTGCCAAGCCAGGTCCTCCCTGGACCGGAAACAAGCATCCTGGGACCGGTTTCAGGGCATCACCCTTCTTCAGCCAGGCTAGCTTGAATCCAGTGGTGTAGTGAGCACGGGACCCACGTCTGGGCATACCCTTCCCACTTAGGGCGACATATGCAAAAGAAACAATTGATGGACGGAATGCTGGACAATGCAAACATTCACCCCCAGTCACAAGGATCTGGGTTTAATCCATCATTCTTTTGCTCACCACACCACCCCAGTTTGGACCCAGCCATATGCAAATCAGTCTTGACCCTGTTCCTTGTGGGAACAGTCCAGCCCGAACTGCCAAGCCAGGTCCTCCCTGGACCGGAAACAAGCATCCTGGGACCGGTTTCAGGGCATCACCCTTCTTCAGCTAGGCTAGCTTGAATCCAGTGGTGTAGTGAGCACGGGACCCACGTCTGGGCATACCCTTCCACTTAGGGCGACATATGCAAAAGAAACAATTGATGGACGGAATGCTGGACAATGCAAACATTCACCCCCAGTCACAAGGATCTGGGTTTAATCCATCATTCTTTTGCTCACCACACCACCCCAGTTTGGACCCAGCCATATGCAAATCAGTCTTGACCCTGTTCCTTGTGGGAACAGTCCAGCCCGAACTGCCAAGCCAGGTCCTCCCTGGACCGGAAACAAGCATCCTGGGACCGGTTTCAGGGCATCACCCTTCTTCAGCCAGGCTAGCTTGAATCCAGTGGTGTAGTGAGCACGGGACCCACGTCTGGGCATACCCTTCCCACTTAGGGCGACATATGCAAAAGAAACAATTGATGGACGGAATGCTGGACAATGCAAACATTCACCCCCAGTCACAAGGATCTGGGTTTAATCCATCATTCTTTTGCTCACCACACCACCCCAGTTTGGACCCAGCCATATGCAAATCAGACTTGACCCTGTTCCTTGTGGGAACAGTCCAGCCCGAACTGCCAAGCCAGGTCCTCCCTGGACCGGAAACAAGCATCCTGGGACCAGTTTCAGGGCATCACCCTTCTTCAGCCAGGCTAGCTTGAATCCAGTGGTGTAGTGAGCACGGGACCCACGTCTGGGCATACCCTTCCCACTTAGGGCGACATATGCAAAAGAAACAATTGATGGACGGAATGCTGGACAATGCAAACATTCACCCCCAGTCACAAGGATCTGGGTTTAATCCATCATTCTTTTGCTCACCACACCACCCCAGTTTGGACCCTGCCATATGCAAATCAGTCTTGACCCTGTTCCTTGTGGGAACAGTCCAGCCCGAACTGCCAAGCCAGGTCCCTCCCTGGACCGGTTTCAGGGCATCACCCTTCTTCAGCCAGGCTAGCTTGAATCCAGTGGTGTAGTGAGCACGGGACCCACGTCTGGGCATACCCTTCCCCCTTAGGGCGACATATGAAAAAGAAACAATTGATGGTCCGAATGCTGGACAATGCAAACATTCACCCCCAGTCACAAGGATCTGGGTTTAATCCATCATTCTTTTGCTCTGCACACCACCCCAGTTTGGACCCAGCCATATGCAAATCAGTCTTGACCCTGTTCCTTGTGGGAACAGTCCAGCCCGAACTGCCAAGCCAGGTCCTCCCTGGACCGGAAACAAGCATCCTGGGACCGGTTTCAGGGCATCACCCTTCTTCAGCCAGGCTAGCTTGAATCCAGTGGTGTAGTGAGCACGGGACCCACGTCTGGGCATACCCTTCCCACTTAGGGCGACCTATGCAAAAGAAATCTCCGAGAACGACGCAAAGGATTCTGGAATAATTCTTTCGTGCAGATGTTGCACCAGCACAATCTTGCCACCAATGCTACCAACTGTTGGGTCTGTGGGCTGTTACCACATGCCACTGAACATTCCATCCCTTTCATCCCTTCGCCCTTTTCTATTCACGGATCTTGCCTTGCCTGGATGATGCTCCTACAAGAAAGTTACAAAGACAATGCCACTTCCGACGGAACAATCGCCCAGTTCTACAACGAGTTCTGGCGAAACAAAACAGGAAGGACAGCCGCCCCCTTCTGCCCTCACACCTTCAATGCGACATTCCAGATTAATGTCCCCTCCAAAGAACGAGTGGAAATGCAAGTGTTCAATAATCCTAACAGAGCCACATTTTCCTACCTGAAGAAAAGAACTGCTGCAACACTGACTGTGGCCCTATCTGTGGTGAACGTCTCTGGCCTTGTATGCATTGAAGGCCGTGGGACTAAGAATGTGGGTCACAGCACCTGTAGCATTGTAAGGACTTTGAACACTGCCAACCCCCAGCGCTTGTTGCATCACCCAATATGTACTTTGTTTGTGGAACCAAAGCCTACACCTGGCTCCCAAGAAACTGGGGGGGCACGTGCTACATCGCCTTTGTTTTGCCACCAACCTACACAGCCCCTGCAGAGCATCATCGAGAAAAGCGTTCTAAAGATATTGATCAAGCAGACTCTGCCTCATCACAGTTCCTCGACGCAGCAAAAGGGCTCGTCCCGCTATGGGGTCCGATGGCAAACAGCCGAGCCATCAGACATCTGTCCCAAGCGGTAGAGACCGCCCTGAACGTCACTGCTGGCATCCTCACCAACAACACTGCTGAGCTCCAAGCGATCCATCTGGTTACCCTGCAAAATCGCATGGTCCTGGACGTGGTACTAGAGGACCGTGGAGGAGCATGCCGCATCATCGGTGCAATCGAACATCTCCATAGACTATCTTCAGAAATTCATCAAGGATCAGAGACTTGGACAATTGGAAGTTGGCTTTGGGGCATCTTGAAGGAGTGGGGTTGGAAAATATCAATGATTCTCTTGGTCCCAGTATTGACAATATGTGGTTGTTGTTTGGGTATACACTGTATACCACCTTTGTGTTCTCTTTGCATAACTACCTTGCACCCTAAGACTATGGACACTCAGCTAACAAAAATGAGAGTAATGTATGATCAAGAGATACAGGACATTATGGAGATCGAAATAGACTGACAAGCTGGCTAGTTATGTTCAAAGGGGCCACTGTTAAAAGCAAAACGACAATCGTGAACATTACCTGCGCCATCTTGTCTGGTGGAATTCTATGTGCACATAAGTTGCAGTCATTTTAATCTATCACAGCCATTTTTTACTCTGTTGGTCACCTTTGTTTCACCCTGCCCTTACTAGCATCCCTCTGACCCTCTGACCGACCTGGTACGTGTGCTGGGGGCTATAAACTCTATTTGCCGCAACAAACCTCAGCCCCACTTGCTGCCACAAACTCGTTTTTCCTCTCATCTCTGTTTTCAGGCAAACCTTTGGACACTCTACCCCCCACTGCACCTAGTTACACAAACAGGTTCCAAACACCAAAAAGACTCTTGCAACATGATTTATTGCACTGCAAACAGCAAGACTTGTTGTTACCAACAATGGGACCTGTTTTTATCAACAGAACGGACTCTTAGATCTGGCCGGTCTCACATGTTTTAGACCCTGAAGCAAGGTCCAGCTGCAAGATAAGATTGTCTGTTTGACCTGGGTGGGAAGAGAATTACTGTTGGGCTTGTGTGACAACCTGCCCGGGGCGGGGACCCCAAGCTTGTGTAACCATGTTGATGAACCAATGCATTGTGTCAAACCTGTATAAAAGGAAGAGCCAAAGGAGTTATCAGCAGAACACCTCCCTCAGACATCCCGGTGTCTGCAGTTGACGTGATCTCCTCATGAGAAATAAACCTTTTTCTTGTCTTCCAGTTTCCAGCGCTTGCCTCATTATTTTGATAGCGAACCCAAAGTGAATTAGAGGTGGAACCCTGCACCGGGCAGCATTGAGGGTCTTAGAAGACTCGCTGCCTTTCACAAACCTGACAATTGTTTTGTTAAGCAGTCTATGTCTATATATATATATTTGTATATTACCCTTATGAAATGACGATCAGCATGTGTCATCGTTGAATCACGGGGCTTTGTGAGTATATACTGGTTGTTTTGAGAGTCGATAAGCATGCTGAGTCCCATGTCCTCCTCCACTTCATGCTTTGAGGCATTTCTTTTAATATTCGGTACATCCTCTTCTACCCTCAGAACGGCCTCAACATTAACACCTTGGACCTGTCAAAGAAAATCATGAAACAAGCACAGTTTAAAACAAAATTGCACCATTAAAGGAAATCTATTGACAACGCACATCTCTTTCTGCATATATTACCCCCAAACAAATATGATTGACTAGAGACTTGCCTCGAGGTCTGCAGTTGCTAAATTGGGCTAAGCAGAATAACTACTATTGCTCTTATCTCCTGTCACCTCCCTGTTGAGAGAGCTACGGTCAACATAGAAGTGAATTTCGCCATTGGCTTTTTAGCAACAACTATTGGTGCCAACCATTTTGTTGCTTCAACAGATTCTATCATTACCATGTCATGAACCGGTCTTTTTTTTTTATCACAGTCTTGTGCACTTACAGGCACACGTCTTACCTTCGCAACAACAGGCATTGCTTTTTTTAACATCTTATTATAGTTTTAATACCGTTAACACCCTAATTCATTACAACAAAAACAAAAATATAACTTTTTCTCAAACTTTTTCACATTTTGTTCAATTTCCTGGGTTTGCACCTGAGGATTAGTATTAGGATTCGATGTGACAATCTAACCTAATCTAACCTAACAATCTTTGATGAGGCCAACCTAGCAAATTGTCTCCTTTGTTAGAAACATATAATTTACCAATCAAATATCTCCTTCCAAGCTCCAGACAGGCGTTAAAGTAACCCAACATTTTTAGGTGACTTACCCCCAATAACCCACAGGACGCACATCCATTTTACATAGTTTTATTTTCCCCTTAAAATTCTCCTCAAATATGGATTTACTAATTACGGCCAAATGTGAACAGGAATCAAATCTTATTTGAATATCTATGTTGTCATCTTTAAAGTATTACTTAAGTGATCGCTGTCTGAACCACACATTGGAATACGACCTCATGTGAAATCACCTTCCTATCGTTGCTCTTTTTTCATCTTGCTTCTACAACACTTGTTGAAGTGTTATGTTTTTTACCACATTGATTACATTTGTAAGACAGGACAAACACTCATACTGGCTTTGTGAATTTGTTTGCACACCGAAAGAATGCCCCACTGTAATTACTTTTGTTTTTCTTAGCATCAGACACAAGTTTTACTTCTAATACTACTTCATCCACCTTGTCTTGGTGAAACATGTGTTTGTTTATAGCACCACTCAGTTCTTTCACACACCTGGCAGTGTATTCTACTCTTTAGGCTACTGTTATCAACTCCTCTAGTGGAGGTTCATCTTTTAGCCAAAGGTCTTCCCTTGCTTTATTGGTATCACACTTCAATACAAATTGGTCCCTTATCCTCTCCTCTGTTGCACCACTAAACTTTCAGTTTGAGGTTTTTTCCCTCAAACTGGTAATGTATTCTTCCACTATCTCATCTTTTCCCTGTTCCCTTAAGCCGAAGAGGTAGTGTTCCATGATTGTACTGACAAGAGGCAGATAGTGTCAATCTAGCTTAAGAATACATGCCTGCCTTTCACCTACTAAACAGTGCATGAGAAGAAAAAACTTGCATTCAGCACCGAGATTAGTTACACATACCCTTTACAAAAATAAATGTACACTTGCTCTATTTTACCACTGGTTTAGGGCTGTTTAAAAAAAATGGTGGTGGAATTACATTGTGCAGTCTAGTAACCAAATTATGTATTACTGCATTCGCCAACAGCAGCAGTACATGTCACACAGAACTCTTAGCGGTTCCTACAATTTAAATCTGTGCTGAACCTGCAAAACCAATATTATATGGTTTTCATTTTTTTTTTTAACACAACTGCACTTGCTGTATTAAAAAAACAAGAATAAAATGTCCACACTAGTCAATTTCAAGTAGACGATGATGTACCTGACACAGTAAGAAAGAAGCAACAAATTCACAAAAGAAATTACCTTCATCGCAATGCACATCCAAAGAACGCTCTTGACAGCAGTCGAAATTTATTCGTTGAAGTGTGCCAATCACCGAGTGTAACGGGCCAAGTATTCTGATGCCTTCTTTTCCTTTTCACTACAACCTGAACGCTGTATGGGTCTGTCAAGCTTGCCCAAACTAACAAGATGGCTGCCACTGGGTCACTTAACATATCTTTCCACGGCCATTTGGGTCTACTTGAATTGCTGTACAGTGTCACTGAATGAGAAGTTCACAGAAAATAGTGCTTGTTTTTCTTCTCCTGGAGCGCAGAATGCGCTTCACTGAATACTGCCTAAGTCTACCACAGAGCACATGTGGCTTCTGAAACCCACCATAACATAGGTCTCCAATTACATTTTGTGCACTTCTCTAACAAGCTGTGACACGTGCACCTCTTCTCTGTTTACTCGAGTGCACCTCATCTCTTTCTTTGTTCAAGTAACTTATTCTCCTTCACTTTACTGCTCGATGTTGAGGTGTTAACTGCTTCCCTCGTTCCACACGAAAATAACAACACAATTACTATTTTTAAGCATGGATTCTGAGCATTTCACCCATCAACATTTCCAGGTAACTGCCGCACATTCAAATAAAAACATTCTAATATTTTCATCACTGGGACCTCTTAGGTTGTTAAATGAAGTGGTTTCATCAGATTCGAGGCTTTTTGAGAATGTCAAAACAATTTGACCTGGATTCTTGCAGAAATATGCATCTGAAGTAAATCACATGGAGAAGGTGTGATGTCCAGTTTTCTCGGTTCGGTAATCAGTCTACCTGTAGGCTATCATACTACGTTCAAGTGAGGCTTATAGGGTATGTGCTGAAGTAGTAGTACGTCATGCCTAGTGATTACTAAAGCTTGCAAGGACTGCACAAAGGTAGAGATTTCAAACATTGACTTGTTGTAAGGATTGGGGCTTATATTGTCAACGGCTTCCTGGATCCAACTAGCATGGGAAAAGTACCATTGAAAAGGGCCCAAATCACAAACATCAAATGGTACAATTAGCAGCCTATTGCTGAAAGACACATTTTTTGTCCAACCACAAAACATTATATAATCACAAACAGAATGAAAACAGCGATTGCCCTTTTAGCGTTGTAAAGTATGAGGTATTTGATAACATGGACCTCAGATTCGCTTGTTCATTATACAGCCCAACACAGGAGGCAGAAAATGTAATTAAGAAAAAACGAAAATCTGAAGATGTGTTCCCCATTTCTTCACTTACTGATTTGTTGTCGTCAAAGGCATGTTCTTCAATTTCCTTTTCAAGCCGATCAGCTGCCTTTCTGACATCTTCAAGGATCTCATCAAGGATGGAGAGGCTTTTGTTCTGATGCTGCATGTTCATGAGAGCTTTCACCTGATGTTTCTCTGCTGCAAGGAGCTCTACATACTCCTGCTCCTCCTGCAAAAGATCAATAAAATATACAGAAGTCAAGCAGTTTTAACAAAGGAATTTGACTTGGCTCACTATTTTAAATGTCACATTAAAAGTAGTAATGTTAAATCATGATGGAATACCAGCCTTGTTTGTCTCCTTGGTCAAAGACTACTACTACCTGTCAGAAACAGCTATGTAAAAGCTTTATGGTTGGGATAAGGAAACATCTATAAATAAGGGTCTGAAAAGTTCTGTTCCCTGCCCCCACCACACACCTTCTGGCATTTACTCCTTGCGGCTGGGCAGTTTCATGCCCGTCTGCACTTTACATCACAAGATCCGCAAACCAACTTTTGATAAAAAACACAGTGTAGACTGGTCATCTACAGTAAGGTCTTACTCTTTTTTAACCAATTACACATTGTAAAAGACCAAAGGCCACCGTTAATCTGAACATTACTCTACTACAGACAGATACTACCACAGTGAATGGCCCATTTGCAAGGCCATTTACATCAACTTCTCCCTGCATGGACCATGAAATCAAGTGCCCCAAACTCTAGACTATGTGTTTTGTGGCCTGAGATGCAAAAGTGACTACAACACAATTTGCAATACGACCTTCATCATTAACAAGCATCCTTCTGGAGATTAAGCACTGGCTTTTCCATCTCATTACATGTTGTTGAACTCTCTTTTTGCTTTCCTGGACTCATATTAGACAGCCTAATTCTTTCTGGGTAATGTAGTTTTGGTTTGCTTCCACTGAACAAATTGGACTAACACACCTGAGAGCAATGCTTTTTTAAGATAAAAGCTTTGAATAGAAAATAGGATGTCAGTTCATAAGTATATCATTTCCTCAAAGCCAATGTCTAGCCCATGACATCTTAAAAATCAATCAATGGATCATAATACCTGCATGGAAAAGGTACTCAACACTGATACTAATCACTCTTAAATCAGAGGCTGACAACATCTATTGATCAATGTATTTGTTTTATATAATCCTTTACACCAACATTTTATCGAGATCAACAACTTATTATGAATACTTCTGTTGGAATAGTACAATAAAAAGGGAATTCAATGCCAATATAGATTGAAAACAGTACAAAGAATTGTGCTTGAAACAACTATTTAAAATGTCCTGCCTATCAGATGGTGGAGGCAGCTCGTATTGAGTTGGAACTTACTTCATAGAAAATGCAAGCCCAAAGTTAGGTCTTAAGGTGTTTGCACTTCCTTCAGGATCTCCAAAGAGGATAAAACCTCCAAGGTAAGTTGGAGGGAGTTGTCCTCTTGCAATAATGCATTTCTAGAGAATTCACGAAAAAGTAGTGGTTACTTCTTCCTTTAATGCCACTGACTTGCATTCAGTTAACGGCCTTTTAGGAATTAAGGGAATCCGCTTAAGTACTGCTACTAGCTATGGATGAGGAATACCTTATAGAAACGTCTTCTGCTAGGACAGAAGACATTATTAGAACTCCAGTAAAGGATTTTCTAATACTGGCTCTAACAGTACTATTCCATTATTCCTAGCTGAAGTATTCAGGCGACCGGCCTGCTTTGAACACGCTTAATTATATAGTGAATCCTTTGAACCCCCAAGACTTTCAGTCAAGAGCATCAAGGGAGCGCAGATAGCAGGGGCTGGGACAGGCGGTGGCTCACCTTGCAGCAGGCCATCAGCTCAATCCCAAGATCTAAATACCAGATTTTTAACTGCACTGACTTCAATATAGGCTATTGGAGCTAGAATTACAGTGGCTGCTGGCACCAGATGTGCCATCCAATGGATCCTTGTTAAAGGATTTAAGTGTACTCATTCCAGTTACAGGGCCTTGAAAGTGTCCTGCATTGTTATTTTTCACCACTACCTTCCCGAGTTATTAGTGGGTAATTTGCACACCTGCAGCCTTCCTCAAATGATATAGTCATTTCTCAAACTCCCTCTCTGGTATCGAACCCTGATTTCATGTTACCCGTGGTCACAATGGTAGGCACAGAAAGTTCCACTGAAAGATGACTGGGCAGGCATCTGAATTTATTGTCGCCGTTAAAGGGGTGTGCTTTCAGCCAGAGGTTACCTGGAGTCACAAAGCAGCTGGACGTGACAAGTTTGGTTTTGGTCTGATAAATGTACGCAGCCCAACAGTTCAGTGCTAGCATGTATTAGCTCTAGAATTACCTAAGTCATGCAAGTAAAGGATAGAGTGATCAAATGAACCAGAACTGCTTTAACAAGCAATTACAGTTTCACTGTACTGCTATGTGTACGTTCAGGTGAAAAGGCTTAACCTTTGAGACAAATTTATGCTAATGGCACACTCAACGAGGTACCCACATCTGATAGAGGAAGGATGAGCCACGTGCCCGTCCAGCACTGGCATGTGGCACCCCTTGGCAGCCTGCTGTGGGAGTCCCTGCTTGCCTGCAGGGGGCTGGGTGGACAGGGCAGTCGCACAGGCACCACGTCCCAGCCTGCTCCATAACAAAAAGGAGAGGTAGCCTGAGGTGCAGACTGAGCAAGATGAAGGGGTGCCGGCCTGGGCGGCGGGGACACCCCATGGAATGGTCGTTCTGAACTGCTGCGGAAATGAACGGGGTAAAAAAGGGCAACAGCATGGTCCATAGGTGCCGGCATCCAGAACTAGCACCACCTGACCCCATCCACTCTGGTCAGACCACTAAGGGGGCATAAGCTGGCTGGCTGTTTGGCCTTCGCTCTGCTGGGTAGGGAGGCGCTCAAGGAGGGTCTCCACGAAACGGAGGCCCTCGAGTCAAGATGATTTCAGATGGGATGAAAGGTCTTTGCTTTAAGCAACAGCCAAGGCTGTTCAAGCAGTCCTTCCCAAAACGGCCTAAGTGTATCCAATCGGTCAGAGTATCGACCATACCGAAGAAGGCTGCCCTGAACAAGTCTGTCAGTTCGCATTTCTGCCGGTTATCCGGGAAGGCAGGCTCAGCGGGAAAGCCCATAGGACAGGGTCGGAATGCAGACACAGACATGGGTGCCTAGGACAGGCCGACCGGGGGCCTCACAGCACCCGGGGAGAGCAACTGGATGGCATATGGGTCCCTAATACCTTGTACCTACCAATCTGGAATGTGGAGGAAGGTCACCAGGCTTTCTTGTAATCCATGGACACCAAGTGACAGAGGAGGCCGTTTGAGCGACTGCACTCCACCTCCTGCACCCCTGGCTGGGTCTTGAGAGACAAATGAGCCCTCATTGGAACTACCTGGGAAGCCCAGCCATCTGGATGTCCCTTTGCCAAGCTTTCCTTTGGCGTGTGCGACCAGATGTCGGGGCTTGAAAGTCAGCCATCTGGTCACACCATGTATAGGAAATAGATTCTGAGGGACTCAGAGGGCCAGACTGACAGAGCCCTAGCTGGGCCTCAGGCACTGGATTGTGGGGGGCTTCAAGGAGCTCAGACCCAGAGCCTAGACTCATGTTTTCACCTCAGCGAAGTAGATGAGCCCTCCCCCAGCCTGTGGGACCCTGTCCTGGGCACTTTGAGACACAGCAGGCTGGAAAATTGAGCCCCGGGCCAGGTCAGAGCTTCTTAACCCAGCCAAGCAGGAAAGCCCTCCTGGTGGCTGAGGGACTCCATCCCGGGCAAAGGCTGGCAAATGGAGGCCAGGTGCTTCAACCCCTGGGCTAACCGGAGCTTCTTAACTTGGCAAAGCAGGCAAGAGATACCAGAGTCTGCAGGACCCCGTTCTTGGGTCTAAGTGAAACAGCGGGCTGGAGAATGGAGCCAAAGGACAGGGGCTTCTAATTTACTCCAGGCCAGCTGTAACACTGACCCAGGGCCCAGTCAGAGCTTCTTAATCCGGCTAAGCAGGCGAGCCCTTTTGGGCCTGTGGGATCCTGTCCTGGGCACTTTGCGACACAGGGTGTTGGAGAATGGTGCCCAAGGATGGGGGCTTCCACCCCCAGGCCAGTTAGAGCTCTGACCCAGGATCTGGTCAGAGCTTCTTAACCTGGCCAAGCAAGGAAGCCCTTCCTGGGCCTGCAGTATCCCATCCTGGGCACTTTTTGACAAGGCAAGCCAGAGAAGGGACCTCAGGCCCATGGGCTTCTACCCCCGTTTAGCCAGATCTGACCCATGGCCCAGTCAGTTTCTTAATACAGCTGAGCAGTGGAGACCTTTTGGTGCCTGCCGGACCCAGTCCAGGACTCTAAGTGACACGGGCCTTTGAGGGGAACCCAGGGCTTTGGGGCTTGCTCCCTGGGCCTGTTGATCACTGACCCTGTGCAGCCCCATTCTGTAGGCTTTGTAACTCTTAGGCCCTGACCTGACCACCGTCTGACCAGAGCAGTGACCGGAGGTTCAGTCAGAGTTTTCCCTGGACCTCTAGAAACCAATCCTGGGCTCTCTGGGGCTCATAGACCCCAGGTCCCGGGAGTCCTCACCCAGGGCCCACCAGAGCTCTGACACAGCACTAAGCCGGGTCTTTTCAGACCAGTAAAGCAGGGGAGCCCTAACCAAGTGGGTCCCACTGGGGCTCTGGTCTAGGGCCCTTATGCCATAGGAGTGAGAGCTACCAGATGGACAGCAATTCACCCACACCCTTGCCTAGTAATACAGAGAAGCACAATAGCCAATCTTGTAAACTGTGCACACCAAGTCACAGAGCGGAACAACTGAACAAACCCATACAAACTTCTGTAACCCTGACGGGGCTTGAAGTTTCAAATTGGCCTTAATTGGGACTTTCAGGGCAGCATGGAGTTCTGAACAGTGAGTCACACCGGAACTGAAATGTTTTGCTTATTTATTTTAAATGCAAAATGTAATGTCACCAGTGACATTGGCATGGCACATTTTGCACCACCCATGTGGGTGTGATAAATGTCTCAGGTGTAATTTCACACACCCATAATTACAGCATCGCCTACCCTTAGATTTTAGCAGAAAGGGCCTAAAGACTTAGATTTCAGAGTAGTGATGAAAGAAGTCTACTTATGCCTAAATGGATATTATAGAAACTGAAACAAGAAGTATAGCACTAATTTACCCTCTCTATAACAGCACTAGAACAGTGTTTTGTAGAAAACGCTTGATGTTGGTGGTTCCCCATAATCCAAATACAGAAACAACTTTTCTCTTATTTGCTCTACAGAAAACAGAGAACCTTTTATAGACTCCAGGGACCATGCCGTTCAGCTCTCACCTTTATTGCAGCTTCTCGTAAAGCCTCCAGCCTCTGTTTGCTGCTTTCCTTCATGTTCACAACATCTTTGTAGTTGCCTTGCAAGGCCCTTTGGAGCCCATGGACTGCTTGAAATACAGAGTTTTCGCTTTCATTTAGCTCTTTTGGAAGATCTCGAAAGTGTGCACCTGGAAAAGCTTCTCTTCATCTGAGAGACTGGAGTCCTTCTCCACCGCTTTGATGGCACTCTTTAACTTATTGAGGACCACGTTCTTATGGTGAAGAAGCGTAGAGAGTTTCCTGCAGTTGCCAAAGAGCCACTGTTTTCGCTGGGTGACCGCTGCACCTTTGCCCTGGTGCAGCTTTATTGCGTGCTTCGCTACGCTGTTATGTTCTGCACCTCTCACTGACTGGAAAGGTAGCAGGCAGGTCATGAGCCACAGCAACCAAACATCGCAGGGTGCCCTCATTGTGTGTTTTTGTCCACAGAGCAACCAGACATGTACATTCAGACACAGTCACAATGCTTCCACCACACACTTCTTGCATCTTCAGTGTATAGCTCAAATTCTGAAACGAAAATAAAGTAATACGGTAAGGTGACCAATTTGAGAAAATATTTACAAAGCACACAGTCTGCCAATGCCTGGCCTCTTAGAACTGATCATATAATTCAGTAGCGCTGTGGTGAATGATAAGAACAGCAACACAAATAATGATCCACTGTTTTAGGTTTGGCATAATCCTGCTTGCAGCACCTGCATGGAATTTTCCAGGGCATAAGAATAAAGGCCCTTGATGCTCTATGAGCAACTGTAGGCTTTTTACTTGATTAGCAAGAGAGGTATGCAATTTGTGGTGTTTAGTTGCTACACCATGCTAATGTAGAATCTACATTTTATTTTATTAAATTGCATTTATAAAGAAGTCCTATCTTTCTACAAACCATTTGAGCGAGGCATAAAATATCGTATTTGTTTGTCCACTACTCCATTGCTTAACTGACATAAATCAATTTACAGAAGGATTCAGCAGGTCTTACTAAGCAAGCAATTTTTTAATTCCAGAGGAAGGCGGAAAGCGAAACATTGTGTCGCAAATATACATTTGTGTACTTTGGTGAGCAATGGAAAATATTTCAAGGATGCCTGTGAAACAGGGTTTTCATCTCATAGTGATAGCCCCAAATTCCTTTGTACATCTTTATCATTGTCCACAGTTTAATTCACATTCTGGTCATGAAACGTTTACAATAACTGAACATTCTAATTTCAAGAAGAGCCCATTGTTGGCTGCAACTTGCAGATTATACCTTGAACAAACTCTCCCTTCTACTGACAGAAGATTTTTTTTAACAAAGCAAAATGTATTTTTTATTGTACATTCTTAGCTGCACTATTAGGTATTTTTCTTATATTTATGTTAGACAGACAAACACTATGGTCTTTTATTTCACTTACTGTTTGTATTAAACATTTGTTTAAAAAAACAACACACTATTCGCCCCAAAATAAAGGTGTAAATTAAAAGAAATAGTGGGTAACATGAGTGCTGTTGTCCTGATTTGTCATGCTGGGATTCTGGTGACATTTGCAAACAAACCACTGGTTTATTATGTAATCCGAACTCATCGAGGGCTACATACGACCTTATTACTCATGTTACTTATTATGCATTCACTCGAGAAACTACATTGGTAATGCAAGTTAAAATAATATACTTAGTAAATGAAGTGACAAGCTTGGAAAGGAAAAAAAAAAATACTGAATAAATGCAATTTTCTTGCTGACATAACTTTGTTCTCCGCTGTGTCTTATGAGGGTTCATTTGCTGCAGTGGCGGCTCCTCTGCTAAAACAGAGAAGCGTCGCCCCACTGCTTTGCAGGAGCGTGAATACAGGAAAAATAAAATGATAACTAGTTATTATCATGTTATCAGTTTCTGCTGCGGCAGCTTAGCGTGCGAGGCAGAGCTGCTCTGCTCTCAGAGCAGGGAGAAGAGTGGTGGCACTATATAAGTGTGCATTAATGTTTGGGGCGACCGTCTTGGGCTGGTCAAACAGTCATGCGCACTTTGCATGTTCTCCATCCAGGCTCCATTACAGCATGGGTGGAGAACATGCCCAGGCTCCCAGTCCCCGCCTGAGCGCCGAACCACGGCACTCAGACCAATCACAATGCTGCATTGCAGCGTTGTGATTTGCTTAGGGAAACCTGGGTGCTTCCTGGGTGCTCTGTTCCTGTTCCGAGAGAGACAGCGGTGGAGAGATGCGGCGAGGAGGTACGTTTAATATTTTTTTCTTTACGCCCTCACTTCCTGCCCTGCCTCCCCCGATCTTTGCCAGTTGCCACTGGTTTGCTGTTGTGAAAACACTTTCAGTTGAGGGACCCTTTAATATATCACAAAGGCCGCACATTAGGGTGGAACTTTGCCATTCTTATGATTAAAAGAGGCGAGGAGCCTCGCCCCTATGAAGAATGGTTGTTAACAGGTAATAAACAATACCACTTCAATCCTGGGCTATTGTTTTTAGGTTTCATAGATCCAAAATGGTTCTCCTTTAGAAGGTCCAATATTCATTTTATTTTTCGTTTATATTTAAAGAAACCCTACTCTAAGATTGCTGGTCAAGCGAATGGATGTAAAAAAGCATTAGTAAAGCCAGTAGCTGGGCCTTTTATAGCCTTTACCTAGTGACTTTACTAACGCATAAAAACATTTACATTGCAGCATTTATTCTTTTATCTATGGAATAAACTACACAGGCTGCACAAAGAAAGCTGATTCACTTTGTCCTTTGACTTCTAAGTAATGTCATCTGAGAGAGTGCTCCGATATCTTCTGAAAAAACGTAAAAAATACCAGACGATTACAACAAAACATTAGCATATATCATACAAACCTCGCACAAAAAAGGAAATGGGAGTGGTCGGTGAGGGCACATGAAAAAAAAAAAAAAAGGTCAGGGGCAAGGAGGGAAAGGGAGGACACATTTGTTCCATCTAGATGATGCACTCTGACACTGATGTGGTACAGGCAACATGGCGATGCTGTAACCACATGCAGAGAATGGAGCTACCTGAATACAAGTGTAGGCAAATTCATACAAAGCTGCACGTGTGCTGCTGATGCGCCTGTCCTAAAAAAAAAAAAAAAAAACTACCAGTCTAATAACTTTCAATAACACATTCCAGAGGCATCACATACGTTGATTCAAAATTATTAGAATGCCAAGTTATTTTGAAATATGTTTAGCTTAACCACTAACTTTGCTACAGCAGTCAAGAGGTCAACCAATGCACGTCCTGCACTGGACCTCAGCTGCCCAACATAGGTTCAGAAAGGAGTAATCCATGGCAGATTTTTAGCCTATCCACATACAGTAAATTAATCTAAAGAAAACCCCTTAGATGGTCGAGGATTTTTAAGAAAATCTGGCAAGTACCCAGCCCACCTAGTACCGCAGGATCCTTTGGGATGAAGGTTGTGTGTGTATAATAATGTCTTGGACATCCTTGCACTATACTGTGTAACATTACATGTTTGTTAACCTTCATGTACTAGACGTCTGCATATTTATGTATGCATTTAAACTGTGTTCTCCGTTGTTTTAAACGAAATATATATACCTTCTTGTTTTTTTTTTTTAAATGCATACAATGTCATGGAATAGTGATTCATTGTAAACCTTCTAAATCATGGCTTCAAATATTTTAGTCCTAAGCAAGTGACTGCAAACTTCAACTAATTTTCGACACAGCTTACATGCGCAATAGGCCCAATATGAACCTACTTGCCGCTGGTCCGTGAACCATGATTCCTACAGTACAGCGAGATGAAGTTCATGAGTGACCTGTTATTCACTCATGAGTATGTCGAGCAAAATAACAATTTAACAGTTTTCAGGGTACATTGTGTCCATTATTTACTCAAAAGCAGTGGTTTAAATGGGCAGGTACTCTCCGGTACGGAGTATCTGCACTTCTTTAATTTTTAAATGGAGAGCACCTGCACTTCTCAGCACTGCTGAAATATATTTAAAGGGAGAGTACCAGCACTTCTCAGGGTCAAACAGGTACTCTAAAGAGTGAGTACCTGCACTTCTATATTTCCATTTAAAGCACTGCTCAAAAGGTTTGACACACATTGCTTAAGATGTACAGTGGCCATGCAAGGCTCCCTGGAGGGCGGTTTAGGGTGTAGACAGTGGCGGTGGCGTACCTAGTACATGGTCTAGGGTGCCAAAAGTGTGCAGAAGATTGCGAAGAGTCTGGTCTTGGAAGGGTATACAGATAACGGCTGTAAAGAGTAAAGCAGGTGCATGGGAGCAGGCAGAGAGTTGATAGCAGCGCATAGATGAAAGCTAAGAAAAGGCAATGCAATAGGAAACAGCAATAACTATGAGCCATATGCTTTTTCACAACCTGTAGGAAATTGGATTGTTAGATTATGCAGTAGAGATGCCTTAGTCTTGATAGGACATGTGGTTAGTTCCCACCCGATCAAAACCTGTGCGCATGCATACAAGTTAAAGCAGGTTTCTGTGAGTTATGCATGTACCCTTAGTAGCGAGCCCTACTACAGAGAAAAGTGTCTGATAAATAAGCAGTAACACACTAAAACATTACAGTAAACAATTGAACAAGATAAAAATCCCAAATTAGTTAAAAAATGGAACGACACAAAAACTTTGGTAGGGACAATGAGACATTCAAAAAATGAATTGGGGTTCTTTTGCACAAAGAAAACCTTAGGAAGTACTCATTTAAAGGAGATGGCAATGACTTTCCAAGACTGTCACTGGGTGGTAGACAGAGTTTTTGTCTTTGGCATAGAAACAACCCCCTCCCCCATAAAAACTGTTTTATTCACTTGCAACTGAACATTTATTCCATTTACTTATTTTAGGTAGTGGTTGAGTATATACTCAGATCATAAGGACTGAGGCATCTTCTTTGGTACTCTAAAGTTTCCCAAACTTCCAAGAAATACTTGTTGGACACTATCCTAAATGCTCAAGTGAGAATAAAGCGTTCCCCTAAGACATTCCGGTCTACAGCCAAAAGTCCAGTAACCACTGGTAATGTTGGTTTTCCACTAGGCGGATGCAGCTATTCCACACTTTGTCATCTCACCATAAGAAGTTGAAGACTAGGCACGCTCCTTCTTGAACAGAGCTGGACAATCCTTCGTGTGTTTGTCAGCAAGAGGGTCAACTGTCCTGATCCGGAGAGCAACTTCTCAGATCCAGAGATTCAAGAGGAAGCAGGCATCACATTCTTCAGCCCTTCTCAAAGCACACAAAAAAATCTTCCAAGCAGGTAGTCTCCTAATGACTTCTTTGTCCCAAGCAACGCTATGCCTCATGACTCGAGTCAGCCGATTATAGAATGTCACCTGAATAGTAATTGGCAAGTTTCTCTAAGCAAACAATGTCAGAATTCCTACACATTCTCTTCCTCTACTTTAGAGCACTATGAACCAGTTCCTGGCTCACAAGAGCTGATTTGCTGCCCACAAAATGCCTCAATGCTTTTTTTCTTATATTTGCAAGATGACAGATCATGGCATTGTCTAGGTTTCTCCCTCTTACTCGAATACCTGCTCCAAAAGTCAAGCTCCTCTGCCTCCTTTAAGATCTAAGCAAGCCCTGTCTTCCCCTTCCTAGGGAGAATGACTCCTATCAGTATACACCATGATGTGCTTCATGGAAGGCCAGTGCTGCAGTTTCATTTTGGCCAATATTTGGGAAAACATAAGGGCAATGACAGGCAAGATGGCCACTATTGGCAATGTGTTTTGAATAGTGCCAAACGTTCATCTTTAGAGCCTTGCCAAGACGAAAGGTAGACTTATCTGAGCAGGGCTGCGATCAGGAGGCTGGACAGCAGGAAGCCATTTGCTCTGGAAAGGCCTGTGATCAGAGATGTGAAAAAAACTGGGTGCTACACGTGAACTGCAGGGGAGTCAACCAGAGGTAGGAGTTTAATTTTTAAAAAGAGCACACCCGAAAAATAGCAACCTTATAAAAGCATCTACGCAATATATACATAATTCCAGGATGACTATTTCTATTTTCAATAATTAGTTATAGGCCGTGAGAATGCCTCTGCCATCGTTTCCTAACCCAAAAGTGAGAAATAAAAAGTCCTTTGAAACTATGCGAATTTAAAGAAGGCCGTTTTATTTATAACTTCACTTAGTTCGTGACTGCCTTTACGTTTAACCTTATGAGCACTTCACAGCTGACTTACAGAAATGTCAACTATACCAATTAAATAGTGAAAATGGTTACCGTTTTAAGGAAAGGCACATGGAGTGAGGAAGCCAGTGACAGTTTCACTGCCTAGGTGTCGGAAGCACCAACTACCCCGTTCCACAAAGGATAAAACAATCTAAGGAAAAAGTGTAAAAATATGGATTTCCAACAGAACCCTAAAACCCGACGCAATGAAGTGGTATTCTAAGACCACATTTTAAGAATGGTCCCCTTCAATAGCAGAAAACACAAGGTTAGCAATAGGCGCCTTTACTTGCACTAATGGTAACATCTTTACATTAAGGCCAGAGTTAATATAAATAACCAAATGAATGCCAAGCAAACTGTAAGAAATAAGAGAAGGAGGGAAGCAGGACATCCTAGTGTTATGTTTACCAAGCAGTGCGGTGAACAGTAACAATAGGGGCGGAGTAAAGGCTAGAAATACAAGCTAAAACAATGACCTTAGCAAATAATGTCACAGGGTTGGAACGAAGAAATCAAATCATGCAGTTTTCCTGTTGCAGTGGTTATGGCTTGACTATCTAGACATAAAACAATTGTTCCGCTTTAGATCTTAAAAAAGAATGCAGGTACGTTTCAACTTCCACATGGCTTAATACGAATAAATGTGGCAAAGATGCAGTTCCACCGTCTTTTACAGACAACAGAACAGTTTGCATCTAATTTTTGACAGACGCTTTAACATTTAAGTTACGAAACAGGTTTTATCTTATATTCTAATGCAAGGTGCCACTGTTTGTCAAGGAGACAAATTACATTTCTCCATTGCCCAGAGTTCAGCACTTAAACAAGAAGAGATATAATAAGTTATGAGGAGTTGTATATAGCGCTGAAGAACAAGTTACTTACCTTCAGAAATGCTCCTTCTGGTAAGGACTCTAACTAGCAGCAGATTCCTCAACTTCTGAATATTCCCCAGTGATCAGATTGGATCCGGAAACATTTTTCGTAGTACCTTTATGTGCCAAAAGGTAACGCCATGCGGCTCTGCAATGACGCCTTTCCACTCCAGAAGCAACGTGTGGGACCTATAAAGGCACAACTCCTGCGCACTGACGTCAGTTGCTTTCAAGACTGTCCGCACCTCCAGATGTGGAGCCCCAAGAACATATTGGTATATCAGTGTGCATATTCCTAGACTTAGGTTCTTATTAATAGGTAGAGTCCCATCATGGAACAGAGAGAATGGGAGGGTCGGTTAGGAATCTGCGGCTAGAGTATCTACCTAAGAGAGTTACCAAATGCAAGTAACATGTTCTTGTGAGACTTCTAGCCACATCCCACAGCGAAGCAGTACCCTTTGGGATGTGAGCTATGGATGGACTCATACCAGAAAGTCCTGCAGAACCCAGTGGGCAAAGTGTCCGCCCAGGTGAACTTGGCTGTCCAAACAATAGAGCTTTGTGACAGTAATCCGGTATAATAATAATAATCCGGTATTTGTAAAGCGCGAACTACTCACCCTTACGGGTCTCAAGGCGCTGGGGGCCGTCGTGGAAATTAAGTGAGCTATTGCCCAGAGTCACATGGTGCTGAGCTGATCTGCCACCGGAGCCGGGGATCGAACCGTGAGCCCTGTGCTCCGAAGTCAGCTGCCCTGGCCGCTGCACCACACCTCTCCACAGTATGGAGAGACACCCAAGTTGCTGCCTCCGGATGTCTAGGAAAGGGACTACGCATGCTAACGCAGTAGTGGCAGCTTTGGCCCTAATGAAGTAAGCCTGCAAGACTTCCAGAGGCTGCTTCTTTGCAAATGCATGGCAGATCTTAATGGAGAGAACGATTTAGTGAGAGATGGTATGTTTCTGCACAGCGTTGCCTTTTTTCGATCCAGCAAACCCCACAAACAGCTGATCATCCACTTACTGGTCTTTGGTATGATTTATGCAGAAACGGAGCTCTCTTTTGGGATCCAAGCAGTGGAGTCGGTCCTCCTCTGTAGATAGGTAAGGCGGAGCGTAGAACGCCGACAAGATGATGTTTTGACCGACGTGGAACGGTGTCAAAACTTTCGGTAGAAAAGAGGCTCTACTTCGCAGAACCAGTTTATTGGGGAAGAAGGTGGTGTATGGTGGATGAACACAAAGAGCCCGAAGCTCACTCACATGTTGTGCAGAGGTGATGGCAATCAGGAACAAAGTTTAAATTGTAAGAAGCCGCAAAGGACAGCTGTTATAAGGACAAGATTGAGGTGCCATTGGGGCAACTTTGCCACATCACGATCATCCTTAATTGCCTGTGACAGAACAGGGCGAAAATCTTCAGGAATACCTGGGAGGACTTGCACCACAGAGTCCCAGAGGGCAGGAGTGCAGTGGCCCAGGAAACAGGAGGCATTAACTGACCACAGGGCAAACTGGCCGATGAGAGGAGGAGTTATCCAAATGTCTCCTCTCGCTTTGTTTCCCTGTCAGGGGGAGTGGTAGGAAAATTGTTGGGGTTGGTCCACCTGGTGGAGGCCTACACCACGAGGTTCTCAGAAGAAGGGTACTGTGACAAAAAGGCCAGGTCGCCTGAAGCAGGGTGTTGGCATATGGCAATTTGCCAGTAAACAGGAAGGCCGGTACAAGGCTTAGCACAAGCCCTAAGCAGGGTATCTGTCAAGGCCTCACTAAAAAACTATGAGGCTAAAAAGCAGTCTGCAAAAGACACACAATTAATGGACGGAATGCAGAACAAATCAAAACATTCACCCCCAGTCAAGAGATCTGGGTTAAATCCATCATTCTTTTTCTCACCATGCCACCCCAGTTTAGACCTGGCCATATGCAAATCAGCCTTGACCCTGTGCCTCATGGGAACAGTCCAGCCCGAACTGCCAAGCCAGGTCCTCCCTGGACCAGAAACAAGCATCCTAGGACCGGTTTCAGGGTTTCACCCCTCTTCAGCCAGGATAGCTTGATTCCAGTGGCACAGTGAGCCCAGGACCCACGTCTGGGCATACCTGGCGCACTTAGGGCGAGAAAGCAAAAGACACACAATTGATGGACGGAATGCAGAACAAATCAAAACATTCACCCCCAGTCAAGAGATCTGGGTTAAATCCATCATTCTTTTGCTCACCATGCCACCCCAGTTTAAACCTTGCCATATGCAAATCAGTCTTGACCCTGTGCCTCATGGGAACAGTCCAGCCCGAACTGCCAAGCCAGGTCCTCCCTGGACCAGAAACAAGCCTCCTAGGACCGGTTTCAGGGTTTCACCCCTCTTCAGCCAGGATAGCTTGATTCCAGTGGCACAGTGAGCCCAGGACCCTCGTCTGGGCATACCTGGCGCACTTAGGGCGAGAAAGCAAAAGACACAGTCTGGCCAGGATGCAGGACTTCTGTCAGTTTGTTGATGTTGTTTTTACCTCCATAATAGGGAGGAGGTGGTTAAGGACTTGGGCCACCCTACCCATAACCATGTCACAGTACGCAGGTTCTTCCGTAGCCAGGCCAAAAGGGCTGAATCTGAGGAAGTGTGCAGCCCAATAGAGTCTGGCAAGTCCTCATACCAATTGTCATTGGCATAAGACAAGGCGAACTCATCAACTTGGTCATAATTGTTATCAGAGTGTTTTAAAAAGGGAATGTAAAGAGTGCAGCTTGCCTGGTGGTAAGGAGAGTGCAGAAATTTCAGCCAAATTTGGTTGAAACGTCAGGCAAATTCAGGCATGTGCTGGTTGAGTCAGCATCGAAAAAGACAAATCGGGCCACCTCTTTGCGTGGCGAAGTCAGCGTCTATGTACCCGGGTCCATAGTGGGTATTGGCACCCGAGTCTGCATCGGTACTGCAGCCAAAGGTGGAAGCAACTCAGAGGGTCCAGCTGGTGCAGAAGGCGAACCCACCTGCGGTAATCCAGGTGGAAGGACTCTAGGCTCTGTGGGGCCTGAAGGCGTGCCAGAGTGAGTAAGCAGAGATCCCAAAAGCCTGAACGTTGCTGAACGAAACTCTTCAATCTAGTGTGGAGTGGCTGAAGGGCCTGGAAACTCAAGTCATGAAGGAACCAGCTGCAGAATCGGCTCAGATGTAATCAGACTTCAGGAACTAGACCGTTGGCGCTGGCCACGAGCTTCATGAGGGGAGTGGGAATGCCATGAAGGAGTGGAATTCTGCTTCGACTTCATCTGTTGTGCTTACCTGAGGATTTGGAGCACAACGAAGATCAGCCTTGAGAGCAGTTCTGTTGACTACAGGAACGGGAGTGGGACCGAGACCGAGCTTTGGACCTGGAGCAGTCTTGAGACCGTCTCTGCTTGTCCTTGGCAACGTGCAGTTTTGCCTCACGTTCTCTGATGGTCTACGGGATCATCATCATGCAGTTTCCGCTGGTCTTGGAGTCATACTTCGATCCCCAGACACCACAGGCAAACCTAGTGGGGATCTGTCACAGACATCTGTTTGTGACAGCCCTTACACAGTAGCTTAAAACCTGATTTGACAGTGTACCCTTCAAGAGCCTAGCACATGACCCGCTGTCCCTAGTTAATATGCATAAGGTGGGAGTCCCCCATCAGTTATGTGTGCATACTGTTAATGCACCCACTGCCACGGTGCAATCCAATACAGGATTATAACAATTCCAAAAAAATTGCAAAGGTGCACCACTTAGCAACAAGACAAAACAGACACATAACAAATTATCAAGTCTGTGTCCATAGTATTTTTCTTCAAGTCTCTTCTTTTATTCAAAATATTTTAAAAGCCACTCATGATTGAAAGGTACAGCCGACGTGTTTCGTCCAGAGATGGACTTCTTCAGGGCATAGAGACAAAAACGGGCAATCCTGGGAAGAATCAACATCAGTGTCCGTGGTAGGTAAGTATTGCGAACAGGATTGCAAGAGTTCGTTTCAGCAGGAATTATTGAAACGGCGATAAGTGCTTCTCTTCGAAGCAAGAAAAAGTCAGCGGTATAATAACACCAGACGGTTAAGCAATCAAGACAGTCTTCCCTTCGCAGGAGGTCCCTCTAGGTCGGATTACAGCCACATCGAGGCTGGATCGGGTTATTGTCCCTGTTATTTTCGGCCCACCTTACTGTGGTGAGACCTTTGGATTTATTCATGCTGGTGTTATTATACAGCTGACTTTTTCTTGCTTCGAAAAGAAGCACTTATCGCCGTTTCAATAATTCCTGCTGAAACGAACTCTTGCAATCCTGTTCGCAATACTTACCTACCACGGACACTCTGACGTTGATTCTTCCCAGGAGTGCCCATTTTTGTCTCTATGCCCTGAAGAAGTCCATCTCTGGACGAAACGCGTCGGCTGTACTTTTCAATCACCAGTGGCTTTTAAAATATTTTGAATAAAAGAAGAGACTTGAAGAAAAATACTATGGACACAGACTTGAGAATTTGTTATGGGTCTGTTTTGTCTTGTTGCTAAGTGGTGCACCTTTGCGATTTTTTGGAACAGCTTAAAAAAACCTGTCATCTTAGGGGGTGACATCCGTTGTACACTGTTGAAAATCTGAGAGAAAAATTGTGAAAAGCAGTCTTTGAAAGACAAGAGAAGCTCTGGATCCGTGTCTAAAGTTGTGGAAAAGGGGGCGTGGCCAAGATGGCGGCGAGATAGGACGTGGATTCCTATCCCTCCGGCGCCGCCGCCTATTAGCATTGTCACAGCGCCCTTTCTAGTGCCCATCCGAGCCTACAGACGGGTGCCTTACCCCACGGAACTGCCAGGGAGTACGCAGAGAGCTCAGCCCCGGGGCATCTGCAGCCAGCCCCGCCGAGTGATCCCCTCCGGCCCCGGCCTTGCTGCGGCCCGGCGGGAACTGTGCGGCCGGGCGGGAGGCCGTCCTGCGGCGCCGGACGTCTGCGGCGAAAGTGCTTGGACTGCGCCCCCTGTTCCTGACGGGGTGTGCCCTCTGTCCGCTGGGCCCGTGCTGCCCGGAGGCCAGACGGATTGGGGCGGACTGCTGGGGGCCTTGCCGGGACTGACGGCCGGCTGCCGGCGCTATTTTTGGACTTAGGTGCGGCCCGGCGAGAGGGGACTGCGGCCTAACAGGCGGCCTACCCGGGGGATTCTGAAAGACAGCGGGGGCCTGCCCGGCGCCCTCTGGTTCGCGCCCCCCTCCCCCTGCCTGGGGGCCTGCAGCCTGCTCACGGTCCGGGGCCCGGATGGTGGAGCGGGGCCTGAGCGCCGATCGAGCGAAGGGTGCAGCCGGGATCGCGGTGATCCCCAGAACGACATGCCGGTAAGGTGAAGCGGGCCGGGCAGGTGTGCTGCCCTTAATGCGTGGGGGGCTCGGTCTGCAGCCGGCAGACGGTGCGGCGCCTGACCGGACCTGAGAGCGAGGCTTGCACGTGGGGTGCAGAGTGTTGTCCAGATATGAAGCTGGTCCGGGGGCGCCCCGCAGGACTTACGGAGCCAGGGGGTCCTGCAGCTGAGGACGTGTGAAGGAACCGGGCCTCCCATACCTTGCAGTCCCAGCATTTCCAAGTAGTGGGCTGGTGCTCCCTTCCCCCATTGGCGCCTGGCCTCAGTGATCTGTGATGGTGCCGCGGAGCTCCAAGGATACCTGTGCTCCTTCCTGGTGGGGCCCTGTGGCGGGCTGTGTGACTTCGGCCCTGGCTGAGGGGCACCACGGGTGCGCGCCAGTGGTGGGGTGAACATCGAGAGGCAGGGCGCCCCATCCCCCCTGGGCACTGTCCTCATAGAGACTCCGCATCACCCAAGGCCTCCTCCTTCCTAGAGGATCAGGGAACCCTCCTGGTCAGCAGTACGCCGAGAAGGTGGGCAGGCGTGAGGGTAGACTTTCGACGACCCCCCTGGACGTGGGAAGAGAGAGTGGTAGGCCTGCAGGGGGACGCCTAGCTTCAATATGTCGTCAGCAAGGGGGAGGCGAGACAAATCCCTGAAGGATCTGCTACAGAAGACGACGGGGCCTACGGTAGCGCAATCTGGGGCTGGCGCAACACTGGTGGACGGAGACGATGCCCCAGCGACCAAGGCCTTTATGGTTGAGCTCTTCTCCGCCATCAAAGAGGACATCCAAGACCTGCGATCGCAGCTTTCCGCAGATCTGCGGGAGGTGCGGCGAGATGTTGACGGCATCGGGGAGCGAGTGGCTACGTTGGAGGAGCACGACCTGAGTAGGGAAGACGACCTGCACCAGCTGCAGCAGGAGATGCTTCGCCTCCGTGATCAAAATCTGGACCTGCAAGCCCACGCGGAGGATTTGGAGAACCGTTCCCGACGCAACAATATCCGGATTCGGGCGGTTCCATGGAAAGGTGAAGGTGACGACCTCAGGGCATACGTCGGCGACCTGTTCCTACAAATTCTAGGGGACGATGAAATACGAGAGATACAAATGGACCGGGTGCACTGGGTGGGCCTTCCGCGTGGCGCTAAGGCCCCCCCCTCCTGACATTCTCGTTTGCGTGCACGATTTTCAGCTAAAGGAGCGCATCCTCCGCAGGGCTCGGGATACCAACCCAGTGCAATTCCGTGGTCATCAGCCTGTGCTCTACCAAGACTTAGCGGCATCCACTCTGACTAAACGTCGGTCTTTCAAGCCCATCAACAACCATCTCCGTAACCAGAAGATTCCTTATTCATGGGGCCATCCGTTTCGCCTTATCTTCAAGTGGCAGGGCAAATTGCACCAGATTCGATCCCTGGATGACGCCTATGACAAGCTGGGCATTGAAAGGTCGCCTGCAGAACCACAGGACACCACACCTCTTCCCCGCAGGCGGCGTCGCTCCTCCGAATGGCAGCGTGTGGGGAGTGCAAGATCCAGCCCCGCGCCGGACATAGCGGCTAGCAAGCTAGAGAGGGAGGCGGCCCTCTCATCAGTCTCCCATGTCACTGACAACCCCGAGGCAGCTGGCGATGTTTAGCATGGCATCTGGTGGGGCGCCTCAGCAGGCGTCGGAGGGAAGAGTCCCTTCAATTGGAGTTCTGCCCTGAGTATCCGGATGGTGGTCACACTGTCCCAGCCATGTTGTGGGTCTTGGCCGCGTCTCCCTACACGCAGTACTTCGAGACGAACTTTTGTCCTGGTACCATGTTTTTCCTTCCCTTTGTTGTTCTTTGGGGTTTTTTATGTGTTTGTTTTGGGGTTTTTTTTGGGGGGGGGGGGGGGGGGGGTTATTTGGGGGCTCCGCATCAGTTCTCGGGCGAGTTAGGCAGTTGGCCCATTGTTTGGAAGTGAGCCCGCGTGGTTTTCAGCCCATTGGTCAGGGGCAGTTGCATAGCGCTCCGCTTCTCCGCAGCTGGGATGGGTAGAGACTTGAAAGTTGTTAGCTTGAATGTGCGTGGGTTAAACAATCCGGTTAAGCGCACAGCAATACTTTCCCTTTTAGAAAACTCCGGGGGGGATGTTTGTTTGCTCCAAGAAACCCATCTGTTAACCAAAGATACCAAGCGAATGAGAGACCGGCGCTTTCCGCTCCAGTTCTGGTCCTCGGCGCTGTCTAAACAAAATGGGGTAGCAATCCTCTTTAGTGCGCGCTCACAATGCAGGGTGGTCTCTACAGTTGCTGAAGTGAAGGGCCGATTGTTGGCGGTATGGGTCCAATGGGGAGATGCGCACCTAACACTGGGATCCTTATATGCCCCGAATGAGCGACAGGAGCCCTTTCTGCGTCTCGCGCTGGCGGAGGTCCTCGCTTCCCCTGATTCTGCGCTTCTGATTGGAGGGGATTTGAATGTAGTGATGGATCCGGAGTTGGATAGATCTGGGCAGAGGGCTACCCAAGCGGGGACGCTATCACAGGCAGGGAAACAGTGGCTGGCGGACTGGGCGATGTGTGGCGTATACAGCATCCCACAGAACGTGATTACACATACTATTCAGCGGCACACAAGACATATGCACGTCTAGACCACTTTTTAGCCTCCTCACCCCTCCTCCCTCTCCTACACGATGCGGACATCACCCCACGCTCCCTCTCGGACCATGCCCTTATCTCAGTCCTGCTCCCAGTGCGATGCGACCGTTCCAACCCTTCGGGCTGGCGCCTTCCCGATTCCCTTCTACAATCGGAGGAAGTTACTCAGCGCATCCGGGACACTATAAAATATTATATGTCTGAGAATGATCAGGGAGGTATCTCTCTAGCGTCGGTCTGGGAGGCACTGAAACTCGTGGTACGGGGGGACTTTATAGCGGTCGTGGCGACCTTTTCGCGTCTCCGCAAGGAGAAACGAGCAGAACTTGAGAAAGAGGTAGGAGAATTAGAGGCGGTGCACAAGCGCACGGGAGCGCCGAGAGTGTGGAGGGAACTGGAGACGCGGCGGCACCGCATGCTGAAGCATCTGGACCTCGACAGAGCTGAACATGCGCTTCTGGGACTCCGACACAAATTTTCTCAGTGGGGATAAGTGCGGGAGGATGCTTGCGCATAGGCTGCGGGCACGGGCGCAGGCGACCGCGATCTCCTCCGTGCGGGACCAGCAGGCGGTTGAACATACGGAAGATCGCCTCATTGCCGATACTTTCGCCAGTTTTATCGGCGCCTCTACGCAAAGGAGTCTGCCCCCCTACAGGCTCCTGGGGAGTACTTGGCCGAGTGAGATATCATTCCCTTACTCCGACCAACGGCGGATCTCTTGGATTCCCCTATTCGTATGGAAGAAGTGATATCGGCGATCGCCTGGCTCAAGGTGGCCAAGTCACCGGGCCCGGACGGATTCCCTGCTCTGTTTTATAAGATCTTCTGTGCGGAACTGGCACCCCTCCTGACGCGGCTTTTTAACTCTTTTCTAGACTCTGGGGAAGTGACACCTACTATGTCTGAGGCAGCAATTACTGTCATCCCTAAAACGGGGAAGGACCCGGCGGAGTGTGGCTCCTACCGCCCGATTTCGCTCCTCAATGTGGATGCGAAATTGTTTGCGGGTGTCTTAGCCTCCCGCCTCAGTCCCCTCATGGACAATATCATAGACCCGGACCAGTCCGGCTTTATACCGACGCGGCAAGGGGGAGATAATACCAAGAGACTTCTGCACCTTATTGACTCTATTCACAGATCACGCACTCAGGCCTTCCTACTCTCGATCGACGCAGAGAAGGCCTTTGACCGCGTGGATTGGGAATACCTATTTGCGGTGTTGCGAGCCTTCGGATTCGGAGATACTTTTATCCGCTGGGTCTGGTGTCTCTATGCCTCCCCTACGGCGACGGTGCGGGTCAATGGTTGGCGGTCGGCCCCCTTCTCCATTGCCAGGGGCACACGGCAGGATTGTCCCTTGTCCCCTCTCTTATTTGCGCTCTACATGGAGTCATTCGCTCAACGCATTCGCGCGAACCCTGGCATAGTGGGCCTTAAATTTGGGGCGGATACTCATAAAATCAGTATGTACGCCGATGATGTCATACTTTCCCTCACACAACCCCGGTCTTCATTGCGATATCTGACGCGGGAACTTACCACTTTCGGTGCTGTCGCGGGGTTTAAAATCAATTTCACGAAATCACAAATCCTCAATATATCCATCCCGGAGGCGGAAGTACAAGATCTGCAGCAGGACTTTGCATTCCACTGGGTGTCTACGGATGTCACGTACTTGGGTATTCGGCTGACCTCGTCTATTGCTAGGACAGCTGCTCTTAATTATGCGCTGCTGCTGGAGCAGACGACCAAGGCGCTGGACGCCTGGTCGCGACTCAAGCTGGCGTGGTACGGCAGGATCGCGGCAGTAAAGATGACGGTGTTGCCGCGCATTTTATACCTTTTCCAAATCCTTCCCCTGAGCCCACCGCCAGGAAGTCTTGCGGAAATTACAGGGTCTGCTGAATAAATTCTTGTGGGATAACAAGAAACCACGTCTTGCATTTGCGCATGTGGCTGCCCCGAGGGCGCAGGGAGGTTTGGGTTTTCCGGTAGTGAGTGCATATTACCAAGCTGCATGTCTCCGGTACATCACGGAATGGAATAGGCCGATGTCCAGCAAACACTGGAATTTCATGGACCAAACGGTCGCCGGTCGGAACATATGGCGGGAACTGTGGCTCCGCGTAAGCACAGACCGTGGGGACTCTATTCCTCGCCGGTCACCTCCCCGACACTCAAGGTGTGGGACCAGTTGGCAGGCCCAAAAGGGTGGACCTCCTTCCCCTCTCCTATGTCCCCTATTGTGGATAACCCAGACTTCCAAACAGGATGCGCTTCCCCGGTCTTCCAGCGCTGGAGGGAAGAGGGATGTAAAAGAGTGGGTTTCCTGTTTGACCTCGAGGGCCTGATCCCCTTTCAGCAGTTGCGTAGGGAATACGATTTGCCGCTGACAGATGCCTTCCACTACTCGCAGGTAGCACACTGGGTCACGAGAGCAGAGAATGTTGCAAGTATGTCCCGCCCCTTTACTTCTTTCGAGAGATGGCTGGTGTACAAGAAGGACGACCGTAAACTCATTTCCGAGCTGTACGCCATGATCACTGCACCACCTAAGAAACACCGTACGAAAGCGCAACTTAGATGGGAAATGGAACTAGGGCGGCCTCTCACGCACAAGGAATGGGAACACATTTATTACAGAGCACATCACACGGCTGCGAATACAGCAAGGGCGGAGTCTGCATACAAAGTAGTTACCCACTGGTACTATTGTCCGGCGCGCATCAGGAGTTGGGACAAGTCCAAATCGGGCCTCTGCTGGCGGGGGTGTGGTCTCACAGGCACGTTGGTCCATTTGCTTTGGCGCTGCCCAAAACTGGTGCGTTACTGGGAGGCAGTCCTTGATGACATAGACGCAGCATTTGAGATTAAGCTCCCTCGTGCTCCTGAGTATACGCTACTGGGCCTTCCCCATCCTAAGTCCTTTCCACTGAAATCCCTAAAGGGAAAGCAAATAGCCATGGCTTTACTTGCAGCGCGAAGGGTCCTTCTGGCTCACTGGGGCTCTCCGACGATTCCAGACCCTCGAGACTGGATCCAGAACCTTTGGCAACTCTTAGCGATGGAACGATTGTCGCTTAGTGTGGAAGGGAAGGGCAAGGACTTTCCGGAACTGTGGGCCCCCTTTCTACAGATTTTAACTAAAGATATGAGGGAAGTAACGTGTCCAAAATATCTTCAAATCCTGCGACTTATACCCCTAGATCCATCTGGTGCATCTTAAGTGGGATTTTTTAGGTGCTGGCCCCTGAGGCAGTAGGATTGTCCTAGCTTAGAGAGTGAGAACTGATGTGGAGGGTGGGAAGGGAGGGAGGGAGGGGATGTTTATTTGTGTTAATGTTCTAAAAGTGGAATACTCACCAGATGCCTGCCTGGCTCACTTAAGGTCTGAAATCTACGCGAGGTCGTCCTCAGGGATGTAGACCTGAACGCTGCGTTACCTTCAGGAATTTTCACTCTGCCGGCGCTTTGATGTAGGCAGTGAAGCTGTGTATGTATTACTTGTGAGCCACGAAATAAATACGTTTGATTCTAAAGTTGTGGAAAAAAAGGAACTTACATCAGCACACAGGAGTGGCACCTATATTGGTCCTGCAGGTCACTTCCATAATGGAAAGGGTTGAGCATGGAGCTGCACGGTGCCACCTTTCAGCGTGCAGAGGTGCTAAGAAAAAAGTTTTTTTATTCAATCAATCATTCAGGATTTATAGGGCATTGCATATCACCGGTGAGGGGCTCAAGGATCTGGAGACCCCCCGGAGTCATATGCCTGGGGAAAATACAAAAGGTGAGAAATCTATGGCTAGAAGTCTCTATCTGAAATGGCACTTTTTTAGCCACTTTTGAGCACTGTGCCATACATTAATTTGCCCACGCTTCAACTATGCCACCAAGGGGGGCCGAGCCTTCTCCATCCTTCTACCCACCCTTTGGAATAAGTTGCCTAGCCAGCTCCGCGCAGAAAGCCGCCTTCTTCCTTTCAGAAAAAAACTGAAAACCATTCTCTTCACTGAAGCTTGGGCTCAACTGTTTTCCACTCGCCCTGGACTGACGCCACTCTTCTTGCAGCGCTTTGAGACCTTCTGGTATTAAGCGCTTTATAAATTCAAATTAACAATAACAATAACTAAAGACTGCATAACTGGTTACCCTCAACACTAGTTTGACAGTTTATTCCTATATTTGCATTTGAGTGTCTTAAGTAGTGGGGATACAGGTGCTGATGCTACAGGGGAAGGAGGATGCAATCATTGGGCACGGTTGACCAAGAAGAGTTACTCAACAGAAAGATCCTAATTTCTCCGATATTAGCCACATGGTTGTTTAAGCAGTTTAGTTTGCAGATGATTATTGAAAACAAGGTAGCTCAGGGGCACCCTTATTGATTTGGGTGGGTATATGGGGAATTTCAAAACTTGTGCCCCAATTCTTGTCTGTCCTCGGTGTAGAGAGTTGGCTGATTGACAGTCTAGCCAGTACCAAGTATTTGCAGATAGTGTGGACCCTTGTTCCAGAATGCTTTATGCTTGGAACTTTGAATTTGACCCGGACTTCCACTAGGCACCCAATGGGTGTTTTAAGGTAGAACTGCAGAGGTAGGTCTTATCCAATTAAAGTCCAACCCTTGTGCCTCTTTTTTTTTTTTACTCACAAGTTGACAGGCTTCATCGATAACCATGCGTAGATCACATTACAGAACACCAGCATGGCCATAATTAGGGAGCTGGTCAGTTCCATGTGATCCTCAGTTTGAAGAAGTGGTTACGCCTCAACAAGAAAAAAACAGTTGGATCTTCACTCTTTTTTTATTTTTTATAACGTTCATGTCAGTGTGACTGACAGATGAGAGTCTAAAAGTACTTGAGGTATGAAATACTTTCTGTTCTGGCAACCCCAGAGATGAAGGCCAAGTGAACAGAAAAGCTCGTCTTGGGTACCATCAAGAAGCAGACCTTCTGTTTTAGTATTATTAAAGTACAGGGCATTTTCCATCGTCCAATTGAAGATGTGGTTTAATAGCTCGGATGTAGGCCTGGTTCCTAGTTTAATTTTCTAAGTGAATTTGAATCTGGGTGCTGTTCTAGTAGATTTGAAATTGTAGCATTTGTTGTTCAATTGAAAGTAAATATAAATCACAAGTGGTAATGACAAGGAAGAGTGCTGCTGTCTTTTGTCCAACTTGGTGGATTTCATCTTGATTGGCTCTGGGTATAAATGTATGCTTGAATCCAGTTCAACACATTGACAGTCATTCCCATCTACTCATCCAGCTTTTTCAGCAGGATTTTATGACCCACTATTTCTTATATTGTGTAGAGTTCCAAGAAAATTAAAGCAGTTGGATGAACCTGCTTAGGGTGAGGCAAAGCAATTCTCAGATGTTTTCTCTTTAGGTTACCACTCCTGTAATGAGTCTGAATCGTGAAGGGAGATTTTGGAGAATATTGAATTGGTCCACATATTTTCAAAGTTGTCTTATGACCACACATTCAAGGAATTTAGTTGAGTAGAAGATATCTGCTTTCAGTTGAGTTAAACCTTAATGTTGGATGTTTGTCGGGGGGAGGGTGTGGGTGGGGGGGGGGGGTGATTACAGGTTGCTTTAAGCAATCAAGCACTGTCTCCTTGAGTTGGGATTTCATTTAAACCCACTTGAGAGCGTGGAATGAAATAGCAAAATACTTGGAAACACACAAATAATTATTGAGAGGTGCACACACGCCCTTAAAATCGTCCTATTTAATTTCTACACTTCAAGACTTGGTTCAGCAAGTGCTTGATGAAAACGAGGATGCAATTATGATGTGGTGCTTTAGTGAGATGAATAGAATAATTATTGGGTTAGTAGCAGATTCTGGGTTACCCCACACTTTGTAAGCTAAAGATGAATATTTTTATATTTTAATTTGACCCAGCAAAATCTACTCTGAGCCTTGGTGGTCATGGATGTAAACCTATTCATATGTTGCGTAAGTTGGATTCCTTTCATTGGTCAAAAGATAGTGGGCAACGTTTATATACCAGCTAAGATCTGTACATTAGGGTGGAGGCATCAAAAGGAGTTGAAGATTAAGTTAAATTCAAATACTACAGATCAAGGGATGGCCAATAAAGACTACTTACAGTCACCAATGACATCTAAAGACAAGGTGTTCAGAAGTGGATTATGGCATACCTAAAAGCAATACCCCAGGAATTTTCCTATAAAATGTTCCTTATGATGGGGTTTACTAGCGTCTTATAAAGCAGGACCTTTTCTGAGTCTAACAAGGGAGCCACTGAAGAGAGAGAGCTGGAGCATGTATAAGGATTTTAAACAGCTCAATAGATGGAGAGGTGTAGATAAACACAGATTACCATTTATCAATAAACTGTGGTTCATGCTTGGGCATTTGGCACTGTTCGGTGTTTAAGACGAATTAGCTGCACACCATAGAATGTGATTACATGTTCAATGTAGAGCTTTAACACAATTTGTGACATAATGAGATCATACAACTTTTATAAAATACAATTCAGTTCTTGAAGGGAGAGCCTATCTTTTATGATGGATTCCAAGTGCATGGGAAGAACTGAGAGGAGCAGGATTTGGCACTTAAAAAAGTATTGCAAAGGCTAGAGAATGTAGGTCTGACTGTCCCAAAAAAATGTCAACTGAAAATGCCAGAAGCAGCATGTTTTGAACCCACTGTGTCTAAGAAAAGCATGAAGCCAACAATTGTGTTAGCCAATGCTACTCTGAGGGTGCCCTAACGAACCAGCAAGGATCAAGCGAGGTGATTCCTTGGAATATTACTCAAAGTTTGTGGATGGCTTTGCCACGAAAGCACAACCTTTAAGAGTGCTTATGAAAATGAAGGTTTCATTTTATTTGTTCAGAAGAATGCAGAGAAGTGTTTGAGGAGATAAAAGGAAGGATTGGAGAAATTCCTACGTTCAGCAGGTGGAATGCAAGGAGAAAAACATAAGTAAAAACAGATGCTAGGATGAGTGGTCTCTAACTTACATTGTCACAAAGTTCACAATAGTAAGGATATAATCACAGTCTTTGCCTTCTGGGCTTTGAAGGTTACAGAAATTAATTATTTTGTAGTAGAGACAGCATTAGCCTATTTCTTGGCAGTTCAAGGGTTCAGGTTTTACCAGTGTGTAGAAGTAATATAAATCTTTAGTAGATGTTTACACTATGAAAGGGCTGGAGGCAGCAATACTTCATATAAGGTGGATTTGGAGGGAGAAAGGATATATTTCAGGCAGAGTATTTGACTGGACTGAAAATGATGAGGCAGGTTCCTTGTTATGGTTACTCAGTTTAAAAAAGGATGTGGTATAGATAAGAGAGGAAGATAAGGATGAGGGTCTTCAGATGCTTAGTGGAGCTATCAACGAGAAGTAGAAGAGAAAGATAGTTTACATTGTGTGATGGAGCTGGTAAGATGTTGTTGGACCAAGGAGGACAATATTTATAGAGATATATAAGAACTTTGAAATCGGAGGGAAGAATTAATTATGTGAGATTGGTATCTTGATGATCTTTGATAAAATTGTACAGTCTACAGACTTTAATAAGAAGTGTGGTTCTAGTGCATGAGGGATATTTTCGGATAGCCATTAAAAGAGGATGGGTAAGCAGACCTACTGTTAGCCTGGAATCAACAACTTGATGGAGGCACAGATGAAAAATTGTATTGTGTGTGCTTGTAATGATAAAGGGACTTATTAAGGGTTTAATGCAGAGGGGCATCTGTCAAAATGTGGTGGATGTCCCATCAACCACCATTTGGAGAGTCATTGATATCAATAAGATGTCAATACACTGGATGGGATATCTACTTTTTGGCAGATGTCTGACATCCGCCCAACTCCGGCCTTCATGGACTTGTCAGCCGCGTTTGACTGTGTGTCCCACCAGAAGTTGTGGCCTATGATGGCGGAGATGGGGATTGATCCACCAATTATCCACTTCATTTATCAGCTATATGCCAACGCTACGGCCTGTGTGAGGTACGGCCAAAACGGAGAATGCACACGCATGTTTAAAATCGAGAAGGGGGTCAGGCAGGGCTGTGTCCTCGCCCCGTTACTTTTTTCCATCTATACTAACGGGGTGGAGGTGGCCCTGTCTAGCTCAACTCTCGACGTGCCCAGATTTGATGACTCCCCTGTACCATTACTGGCTTACGCTGATGATGCAGTGTTATTAGCAAGGACAGGGGTAGCACTCCAGAGCCTTTTAACTGCTTATGCCTCATTTATGGCCTCCCTAGACCTCAGTGTCAATGAAGCCAAATCTTTTATCATTATAGCTGACGCCGCTGGAGGCGCAAAAGTGCCCCATTTCCATCTGGCCTCCAAGAAAATTGAAGTAGTTGACTCCTTTGCATACCTGGGCGTCCTGTTTGATAGTAAACAAACCTGGTTGAAATTGGTGGCCGCCAGGGCCCTGGCCATGGAAAGAAGCCTCCTAGCATTAAAGGGGTGCACCAAGAAGCTGGGGGCCAGTCCGGTGGATACAGTTAAAACCATTTATTTAGCCAAAACAAAGGCGGCGGCAACTTATGGGGCTGGAGTCTGGGGGATGGCTCATATCGAGCAATTGCAGAGAATGGAAGATATCTTCTTCAAGTCTAGGGTCTCACTACCACCCACTGCATCTAATTACATCTTACATCTCGAATTAGGGCTCCCCTACCTGTCTGACTGTGTTAGACTGGCACTGATTCTGTTGTGGCTATCCATCTGGCGAAGGATGACGGTTAATTTAACCCAACGCATAATTAGGGACTGCCTTAGGTTGGAGGGTCGCAACAGGATCGGCTGGATCAGCTACATGGAAGCGGAGCGGAGTGCCATCGGGCAGGAGGATTTGTTTAGGGACCCATCTTCCGGCAGGAATGTCTCCAAACGGAAACTGATCGATCTATTCGTGCAGAGGGTTGGTTTCATTTGCAGGGGAAAGAACTGCTCCCAAAAAGCGTTTATCGCTTATGCCCTTGTTCTGCCTAGACCTGAGGGAGACTATTATTTTTATCTTTCACGCATCACTATGGCCCAACATAGATTTATTTTGGTGCGTTTCCGTTTTAACTTTATCCCATTGATGCTGGGGTTCCCGGAGAGGAAGTTTAAGCACGCTGACCTTGCTTTGTGTCCATGTGACAATGCCTCCCCTCAAACCGACCTGCATTTGGTATTGTTTTGTAAATTTTATCACAAGGAAAGAGAAGCCTTTATTTTGCCCATCTTAAGACGCCAAAACTTCAAACAATGTAGGGTGGCATTGTACTTTCTAAAGTCTTTACCCAATCCGTACGTTTGCTTCTCGGTAGCATCTTTTTTGTGGGCTTGCACGAGAAAAAGAAAGCGGATGGGCATGTTGACCTGAAATACTGTAAATGTTTTTTTTTTTCTTTTTCCCTTTCTTTTAGTTAAACATGATTGTAAACTGTGTTTTATGATTTTAATGGTCTGGAAAGATGAATCTGTGCTTTTATGATTTATTTATAAATAGATCGAATAAAGATTTTAAATGAAAATGAAATGATAAAGGGACTTAAGGGTTTAATACAGTGGGGCATCTGTCAAAATGTGGTGGATGTCCCATCAACCACCATTTGGAGAGTCATTGATATCAATGCGATTTCAATACACTGGATGGGATTTCTACTTTTTGGCAGATGTCGGACATCCGCCCAACTCCAAATAAGGCCCAGCGTTCCAAAGATATTTAGTGCACTCTTCCCATCAGTTGCGATTCCAGAAAAAGTCCTGGAAGAAACTAGCTTTGGACATTATCGGACCCAAAGACGTTTAAGGAGTAGAGGAAGGTTTATGCTAGCTTTGGTGAACTACAATTCTATGAGGATTGTGATGGAACTGATCAATGGAGTGAACACAAAGTCTGTTATTACCTTCTTCAGAGAGTAAATAATTTTCTGAGAAGGATGCCATTAGACACCACAGAACAGCACTATACTGTTCTCAACCCAACAGACTAGTAGAAACAGTGAACACAATTGTGAATGACTATGTAAATATTGATCTGGGGAGTCCTTCTACATGAATAAACCATCTTGGTTAATCCTTTCTCAATATTTCACATGACTCGGAGTGTAAAAAAGCAGCACCACTTCTATCTCTGAAGCAAAAAGGTTATGATGAAGTTTATTGGATGAACTTGGTGAAGATTTCTTAGATGAATCAAGTTCCGTAACAGGAAAATTTGTTTGAGGCAGGAAGCAAGAGAAAGGTACCTTGAAGTTGGCGACTGGGCAAAGAAGAATCCAAGGCATGTAATAAAAGCAAGAAGTGTGTTCTTAGCACCTGAAGGGGCAGAACTAAAGTGAGAAGGTATGGGGTGGTAGAAAGCAGAGACACTTATGAGCAGGGTGGTTAACAGTGGATGAAGTTGGGCAGTGAAGTTGAAAATAAATGTACTAAGTGGGACAGATTTTAACAAGAGTTATCTTTTGTGATTCCTTTCAATATTTTATCTAGATCCTTTTCCGGTAAATTTCTTTCCTTCTTCATGGTACTGAATAACTTCACACCTCAAACACTGCATACAGGTACGTGCAAAATAAGTATCTTTCGGTTCACTCCACTCCAGCACCTACTCCACTCCACTCTCCCAATTCAAAGCTGCTCAGACCTAACAATTCCACCAAACATCCAATATCTTGTGATACTTGTGCAGACAACCACTCGCTGTATAAACAGTTTTCTTCAGCTGCTGCAGATACATCCATACCTCAGGTCCATTCCTTAGGGGTAGGTGCAATCGAGTGCCTGGCAATATGTTGTTATGCCACCAGTAACTCGGAAGCCACAGGTCGCTGAGGCCTAGAGTGTCGGCCCCTCCGAATAGTCAGGTTAGCATGCTTTGGGTATGGCATTAGAGTGTAACCCACTATTTCCCTCATGGCTTGATGTATGTTGGCCCAATATCGGGAATGACTGGGCAGTCTCATATCATATGGGTGGGAGAAAAATAAAAATCGGCCTGCACAGCCTGGTATCTTGAACAGTGATAGTCTATTCATGTACAACAGTTTGGTTGGGTTGTAATACATCCAGTGAAAATATATAAATTGAATCAGTCTTAATTTGGCTGATATAGCCAGGCATCTGGCCTGCAACGTTGGCATCTTGCCATTCATCATCTTCAAGCCGGCCCATGTCATTCTGCCACCTACCCCTCAAATGTGTGAATGGGTCTGGGGAACTTACCACCAAAGATCTATAGATGCAGAATATCCCCGCCTCAGTACGCTGTTCCATCGCTACCTGTGATTTGATCGGATTAAATTCAGGAATATCTCCCAAGAGGTCTTAATGTTTTGGGCAATGAAAGGGCTAATGCAGTCCAGTGCTAAAAATGCATCCCACAGTGGCAGTTGTCCACTGCCACCTATTATTAGTTATCAAAGAATAATAAAAGGAAGCACCTTAAGAAAGACACCAAAAGGCAATTACTTTTGAGCCAATTTATAAAATTAGATTATTTACTAATCATTCCAACAGCCGATTCACGTGATCATCTTTAACTACAGTTATTGTTGGGGGCGTGGCTGACTGCCGAGCATGGCGGCCGCACAGTGAGTGAGCTCCGTGCCCGGATCTGCTAAATCCTGCCTAATCCTGGCAGTTTCGGCCCCACTGGCCACCAAATCTCCTACTGAGTACACTCCCACAAGCTGGAGGGCACTTACCCGGTAATTTGCTGCTGGGAACCGCTGACCTCTCCCGATCACCGAAGAGGGCCTGGCTGTTGGGCGCGGGCTGCAGGATCGGCGGCCTGCCCTCGAGGAGGAGCGGAGGAGGCGCCGACACCGTAGCGGAGGCCGAGAGCGAAGCCGGAGGGGCACCACATCTACGACCACCGCTGGGCCCCCCCAAGACCAGCGGGGGGGCGCTGAGGCGAAGTGGACGGCGCAACGCTCGAGACCGGCCCGCCGGCTGCTGAGACCCTGAACGGGGCGCGGCCCGGCTGCCTCCCTGCTGATCTGTGGTTGAGCGGGGGCCGCCGGGGGCCTGCACCATTGGCAGTGTGGACTCCGTCGGCCATTTATGGAATGCCGGAGCCAGTACTGGTGGGGCGGCGTGGCGTTCGTGACCGCCGACCGCCTGTGAACCTGCCGAGCTGCGGAGAAGGTAACGCTGCTTGCGGGCCCAGCTGCGACAGACTACCTCACCGCCCGATTCCCCTTCACGCTGGCTGGCACCATCTGCGCGGAGTTGTCTTTACTGCAGTCACGTGAGGCCTGGATTCTGTGGGGGGCGGCTGGAGCGTGTCCCTGGTGCCCCTCATTGCCGTCCCCTACTCGCACACTGCAGCCACGCCGGGGGGGGGCGCCTGTGGGGTCGCTGACTGCTGCCCGCCCACCGTGCTGACGACGACTGGTGGGATCCTGGCCCTGGATGGTTGTTGCGGGGTGAGCACAGCTGCGTATTGCGCGCTACTCCGCTCCCCCTTCTGCCTCTGCTCTGGAATCTGTGTACGCTGATGGGCTCTGGCACTGGAATTGAGACTGGCCTGTAAATGGATCGGTCGGTCGAGGATGGGTGAGTGCAGATTTGTACTTACCGCGCCACCCCTGTGAAGAGGGGAGAACCTGTTTGAGTGCTTTGTGACGCCCCACCCCGGCTGACCAAAAGTTCCTGGACCCACTGTGAACACCCTGCCTGCATGCGATAGCTGTCCCTCCCCACCCATATGTCCTGGCACGTATCGTTGGGACCCCATCACAGGGTTGAGTGAGGAGACTGCCCGGCGTGAGCCCGAACTCAAGCACTTGGGGTGCACTGCCTCCCTGGGGGAACGCTTGGGAGGTCATCTGGGGCAACGCTGGGGCCCCCTACTTGGATCTCCCCCACCTGTGTAGCGCCTGGAACGCAGAGCCAACAGGGAGAGGCGTGGCTGCTTGGCGTGGGAAAGTGGTGGGCCCGGGGCAGGGGACTCGAAGATCCTCAACCCATACACAGCCGCTGCATGGCGAACCCCTTGCCAACCCCAGGCGTGGCCTAGGCGACGGAAGGAGCGCCCCACTGACGGCTGTGCGCGGCCCTGCCATTCCCTGCGGCGGTGGTCGGCTACTTTCTTTGGGGCCTACGGCTGGCGCCTCACGGTCTCACCCCAATGGGCTGCCCCAGGGGCAAGGGGCAGGACGCTGGCACTACTGACGCCCAGCAGATCGATGACACTGTGCCCGCCACACAGACACCTAACCGTATCCCACCTACTGACTTGGAGACCCCCCCGGACAAGCTGGACCTTATCCTGAGGGAGGTGCGTGACTCGCTAAAAGCTATTGAACAGCAACTTGGTACTCCAACAACGGGGTTTACTCTCCTTAAAGCCGAGCATGACAAGCTCGCCGCGGTTGTCAAAGATAATAAACTCGCACTGATGGACCTGGTACCACAACACAAGGATCATAGTGCGCAGCTCCACAAGCAGGTTGCTGGGCTACAGGAGAGGGCGGACGACGCGGAGGGACGTGCCCGGCGCAACAACATCCGTGTCATAGGCCTGCCGGAACGTTGCGAGGGACAGGACGCTACCAGATTCATGGAACAGTGGTTCAGGGAACACGTGGCCCCAGAGGGCCTCTCGGATCTTTTCTGTGTAGAAAGAGCACATAGAATCCCGTCTGGCAGACCAACTGCGGGGGCTCACCCCCGCTCCCTAATTGTCAAAGTCCTGAACTTTAGAGACCGCGACACTATTGCAAAAGGCGAGAGAACTGTCCCAAATACAATATGAGAACCAGCGGATATCCCTATACCCGGACTACACCGCCCTGGTTCAACGTAAGCGCTCCCAATATCAAGATGTAAAGAAAAAACTCAGAGCATTGAACGTTAAGTACGCACTGATGTTCCCGGCCAAACTAAAAGTGATCCACGACCACAAGACACAGTTCTTTGACACACCTGACGAGGTGGAAGAGTGGCTCGAACTTATGTTCCCCCCGGTGGGTGTGCCCCCTCTTCGCAAATAGTCACTGCCTCTCCGAAGCCAAGACGAGTCCGTAAATCGAAACGCCTCCGGCGGGGGCTCACAGCAAAATCCGGGACTCCCACGCCGGAGCAGGCCCTACGAAATCAGGCGGAAGCCCTCGAGGCGGCCACCAGGTTCAGAGACGAAACCCATCCAATACTTTCGGACTCCTCAGAAGACGTCTCGAACTGTTCGGATTCAGAGACGAGTATAAACCTATTCAGTAACATCACACCCCAAACGGCTGATGGTTTCTTGGGATGATGCTATGTTGTGGTCCATGCTGGGACAAGTTGTACGTCAATTCCACCTCATTGTTTAGGTAAGAATTTAAACCAGCAAAATGCAGCTGCACCCACAGTTCCGACACTGCGACACATGCTGACAAAAAAGGTCTGGGCTGCGTGGAGCTCGTGACGCTCTCACCTCACTAGGCAGCCTACAGAAACACACCCCCCTTTACTGAAAGCAATACAAACATTGTTACTAGTTAGCACCGTTGTGCACATGGTTTGGGCCAGCGCAGTTCGAACAGCTGGCCCGAGTATTGTAGAAGGTAGTTTTGTAGTTTTAATGATCTGGCCCACCACTTGCGCTACCCGGAATATCGCTGCTCCCCCAATGTTGCACATGCATTCCCCATTAGCACACCTCAGACACGGATGCAGGACAACTACAATGTGATCACCTGGAATGTACGGGGCCTGGGGTCGGTCCACAAAAGACACAGAGTCCACGCACAATTAAATAGGCGGCGTGCACATATAGTATTTCTACAGGAGTCAATAATATTGTCAGATTTCAAAACAGGGGTAAAAGTAGATTTAACTTTCAATTTAGACTCAAAAGGAACTGCATTTTGGACATTTAAATCATGAAATGTGTCCTCAATATCCTGATTTTCCCCTTCAGCAAATCTTTCCAAATCCAAACAACTGGAGATAAAACCCAGTTTCAGGTGGCAAAATTTAACATCTTTTGGACATGCAATTGGTGGGGAGCCTGCAATTACCCCAAAATTTGTAATTCATGTAGGATATAATCTTCAGTTAACTGATCGAAGGGTTTAATGTGCCCACCTGACCATGCATCCCTGACGTTAGAAATGCCGATCTGGTCCCAGGCTTTAAGGCCCTTCATGCCAACACCTAAGAAAGCCAAGAGCCCCGCCACAA
This sequence comes from Calotriton arnoldi, assembly GCA_963921515.1. Taxonomy (NCBI): domain Eukaryota; kingdom Metazoa; phylum Chordata; class Amphibia; order Caudata; family Salamandridae; genus Calotriton; species Calotriton arnoldi. The sequence goes on from CAWUFW010000033.1 coordinate 501,354, forward strand.
GGTGGCCTATCCCAGCCAGACCCTTTCCTGTGCGTCCTTATCAAGAAAGGCTATATTAAAATCCCAGCCTTGCTGGGGCCATGGCTTGACGCCCAATGAAGATAGCCACTTGACGGGGAGCTACCGGCGACCACAGGGATATTTTGACCCATTTCCATCTTCTTGGCCAAACTTGCACCCACACGCCGACATGAGAGGTAGGGAACCTCTTCTGCATGCAATGATATAATTACAGATGCATTCCTGATTGTTTTCAACGACTTCCCGCCAAGTTGGTTCTTCCGAGAGGAAAACTGTCAGCGCCACCCTCATCCCTCCTCGCTGTTTATCGCCCGCATTTTTCATCAAAACTGCATCTTCTGCCATTTGGGCTTCCTCAGAGCATTGTTCTTTATTTTTTTTAAATCACTTTCTCTTCCTCCTGCCTTATTTTTACCAGGCACATCGCTCAAGACTGTTGCATTAACATGATTTTCTGCCCAAGATCAAGTTTAGGAAGTCCTCTTTCAACCTATGGGGAAACCTCATAACCTCAAGCTAAGTGCAACTGTTAAGCCCATATCTGCACAATACTCTATTGCCACTGAGAATTCTGTTGCTATTCTGGAATCTACCATGGACGGCATTTCTAATCCTCCTCAAGACACTATCCCGTCCTGTTCATCCCTCAGGCCTCCACCCTCCTCCTCTAAAGTGCTCTCTAAAACACCTCTGACAGCATCTTTACCAACTAATAAAAGCCCTAATAAAAAGATCCTCCATCGCCTGTCAAATCCACAATTTCTATTTCATTGGATCCTATTTTAGAGGGAATTCCTGCTTTGAAACTGTACATGGAAGATACAAATAAAAAACTTCAACAGTTAGATGATAAGTGGTCTTTAATGGAAAATAGGGTTACAGACATAGAACAATGGATCATCGGCATTCAAGACATTGCCCAGGATGATAAGCTTCTCCAAACCGAAGTAGCACATCTTAAGAAATTGACAGGAAATCTGAAAAATCGCAACAGACTAAATATCCTCCACATTTATAGTCTAGTTGAAGGTTTTGAGGGCTCTCAACCTATTATATTCTTTCAAACTTTTATTCCTACAGTTTTGGATATACCAGATTCTACTAACTTAAATATACAAAGAGCGCTCATCCCATCTCTCGTCATCATCACACCAACCTCGTGGGCTTATTATCTTCTTTCTGGAATATCAGGACCTCCTCATGGTGATTAATGAAGCAAAATCTAAAGGCTGAGTTACTTGGTCTGGTAACTCGCTATTTTTCACTCAAGTTTTCGCCAAACCTACAGCGGACAGAAGGAAGACGTTTCTAGACATGCGCCCTGCTCTACGCTCCCTTGGTCCCCGTTTTAGCCTGTTTCACCCATGTTTACATAAAGTGAAGGATACTAATAAGACAACGACGTATGAGGATCCTTCTCTATTGCAAAAATGTATTGACAATTGTAGACATGAAGCAATGGATACTTCTAAACATCTGCATTCATGAAAATTATTTCTGTGTTTTGATTATCTTTATATAGGTTATCTTTATAATATTTTACCTAATGGTATTAAGTAATGTTATTCATGTTTTTGTTTACTTATCTTATGGAGAATAACTTAATTCTCTCTTTTCGCCCCATAGGTTCCCTCCTTCCCATGTTTCCCATTGCTGTACTGAATAGTTATATCTGTGGTTTGGATTGTTCCCTTCTGGTTGCCTCTGGATTCCGGTTACGTCCTCTTACCTTGTGGTCTCACCACCACCACTTACTTGTTTGCTACCCGGTATGTTAATTCTTTCCTTTTGTCCTCCTGATTGTGATTCTGTTTCCTTTCTTTCTTACTATAACCTCCTTTCACTTATTTTTTTTCTTTTACTTTCTATTGTTTTCCTCTTTATCCATTTCCTACCTTTTATTCCACTTGTCGTTTTCCTTTGATATTTGCTACTTTGCTCATAACTGTCTCTCTATTTAACTGATGTTGATGATGTTAAAGTCCTCCATTATACAAGTTAAATTTTTTCATAGCTTTTATCTTTGTGTAGAGTGCTTTAGTACCCTTATGAATTGTTCTTTATGACTTTATGTGGAATTACATGGAATGTTAAAGGGCTGGGTTCACCCATTAAACAACAGAGTATTGTCTTACCTGGCCAAAGTAAAGGCTGACATTGCTCTCTTACAGGAAACCCATATTGTAGCTCTAGAATTAAAGAAACTAGCATGAAATTGGGGTGGGCAAGCTTTCTCCTCACCAGGATCTGGTAAACGAAAAGGTGTCATGATTCTTTTGTAAAAAGACCCTGGATGTCACACTAATATTGCAAAAATCTGATTTGGAAGGCAGCTGGTTTGTCTTGAAATTAACCATCAATAAGACAATACTTACCTACGTTAATGTATATGCACCAACACAAGTTGACTAAACATTCTGGCCTAATATTTCCCAGAAATGAATGTCTCTCACGGATTATTACTGATGATTTTGGGGGCAATTTTAATCTAGTACTGGACCCCTTTTTGGATCGTTTTTCTAAAACCTATTGTATTCCTTCTTCCATGCATAAACAATTCATCTCAGCCATTTCTCAAAGATCCCTTATAGATTTCTGGAAAATTTGTAATGCATGTTCAAGGGGATACACTTTCTTTCCCTCCCGTCCATTTTTCCCAGTACCGAATTGATTATATTTTTGTCTCTAAGGCTCTTTCTCAACATATCACTCATGCTGATATAGATGTCTTTTTAATTTCAGATTATGCCCTGGTTTTGCTAGAGCTAGATTTCCTTCCTCCTCTAAAAAGAAGACTCTGGTAATTTAATACCTCTGTTTTATTGGACACCACTTTTACACACCACTTTAACTCTTTCACAAATTCTTTACATTGAATGAATCTCCCAATATATCACTTTCCATTGTGTTTGGGATTTATTTAAAGCTGCTTCTAGGGACTTTATTATTACATATATTTCTCGTAAAAAGAAAGCAAACTCAAAAAAGTATTGGATATTATGAAACACATTAAAACACTAGAACACTCCTACTTTTCGTCCACATCCAAGTCAAGTTTAGATCAATTAGTAAAAGCCAAATTTGAATTAAATACCTCTCTACACAAGAAGCTGACTCCTTTCTTCTCAAATCCAACGCCAAATATTATGGTGGCCAAAATAAAGCAGGAACATTTTTAGCAAATTATCTTAAGATTAAAAAGTACTGAGTCAAAATAGATACAATTTTACGTGACGATTCTACTCCGGTTTTTAAAGATAATGGTATTTTAGCCGAATATACCAAATATTTTCAAAACCTTAATACACCAGAAAATTATCATTCCCAAGCTGATATTACTTCATATCTGTCCGCCATTCATAAAGAAATTGAATTAAATACTGATTTCCCCTCCCAGATGAGGAGATCACACTTCAAGATATTCAAACTGCACTCAATTGTATCAAGAAAGGCAAAACTCCTGGTGCTATTGGATTTTCTATTGAATTTTATCTTCATTTCTCCAAAAAGCTACTTCCTAGATTACAACCATTATTTACATTCTTTGGCTCTTCTAATACTGCTACATACCAAGATGCTTTAATATGCCTTCTCCCCAAAGATGAAGATCACAGGTTCTGCAAAAATCTTAGACCTATATCTCTTGTTAATTCAGACTATAAGGTCTTTGCTAAAAATGTTATCAAATTGAATTGGCAGAGAAGAATCTGGTTTCTTAAAAGGCAGACACCTTCCCAACAACACTTTACTCTTTTTCGACATCCTCAATAAATTCAACATGAATAAACACTCATTAAAAGCTGTCAGTCTAGACAATGCTGAGAAAGCATTTGCTCGCAAGAAGTGGAATATTATCTTTTCAAACCTTACTTGGTTTGCATATGGACAAAAATTCATTAATCTAGTATCCCTTCTATAATCATCGCCTAAAGCTTCTACCTTTGTCAATGGCTTAATTTATCCTACCTTATGCCCCTTATATCCTTTAAATTTTATTCTTGCTCTCGAACACTTTTTATCCTCAATCAGACAACATGATAGCATACAAGGCTACAAATATGGTCCCAGTCAAATTAAATTCTCAGTATACGCTAAAGATATTCTTTTATATATGTCCTCACCCAATTCTTCTCTACAACTGTTTCTAGACACGGTCTCTACTTTCGCCTCCATCTCTGGTTACAAACTGAATTCTGAAAAATATTAGATTCTTCCCTTAAATAAATGGTGTTTAAACATGATTTTATATCATGATTTTTTTCTCTGGAATTCAGTTAAAATTAAATATTTGGCTTACAAATTCATCGAAAAACACTGTCTTCCTGAATTCCTCCACCGTTCTCACATCTTTATCCACTCTTACCTCCTGATGGCATCCATTGTATCTTTCCTGGCGGGGCAGGTTGGATTCTATCAAAATGATGTTAGTTCCCATCTTTCTTTTCTATCTCTCTGCAGTTCCCATAAATATGCCCTCTTTTGTTTAAAAAATATATATACTACTTTAGCAAACTTTTATGGAATAACAACAAACCTCGTATGTTTCTTAGTAGACCACAACGCTCTAAATTTAACAAAGGGATAATTTTCCTGATTTCCCAGCATGTCACACCACATTCTTTTTGAAACATTCAGTACATTATCAAAAAGACCAACATATAAAGGATACCCCTTATGGACAGATTTAGAGTTGTTTTGTATTCACCCCTTCTCCTTTTCAGAATTATGATCATTTACTCAACGTACTTCTTGAACATCCCTGCCTATTCTTAAAAATGCTTGCAGATTGTTATGCCAAATCTATATTTCTTTTTCCTCCACTATAGATCAATTTCTTAATTCTTTGATTTAGTACAATAGGCTTTTTAAAATAAAAACCGAACTATCAATTGGAAATCCTTGAGAGGTAAAGGATTATTATGGACCTATCAATTATTTCAAGATCAATCCTGTATTCCCTTCTCACAGGCTCAAACCCTTTTTAAATTTCTTTTCTCATATGAAAACAAATGTATTTCCTTGATCTCAACTTTTTCTAATTCTTACACATTTTTGTTCACTCCACACTCATACCTCTACTACCTCTTTTGCTACTTCCCACCTGCAAGCTTTACCACCAACCTTTCCTACAGCCTCCTGCATTTATAATATTATCACCTCATCCCCAGCTATTAGACAGAAAACAGTATTGGAGATGCATGGAGATACAATGGTAATCTGACTTACAGACTTCTTTCGCCCTTTCCCTATGAAACATAATTTGGCTTAAAATCCGTAAAACCTTACGCGCCGCCATCACAATCCAAACTCTCTTTTTCATTTATAGTAGAGTCATGGTTACTCCAGCTAAACTACACACATACAACCCAAAGTTCCCTTCATCCTGCTGGACATGCACTGCTCCCCTCTAAGATCTAAAACAAATGTTATTTGATTGCCCCACCACAAATCAATTTTGGTCAAAAGTGTGGTCACTAATTAATTCAATTTTTCATACACATACCGGTTTCAATTTTGCAAATTTGTTTTTAGGTAGTCTCTGATGATTGGTCAGATTGTGATTTTAATGCACATATTCTAGATTGATTAAATGCAACTGGCTTCCAGCAAATAACAAAAGATTGGAAAAACTCTTGTGATATATCTTTTAGAGCATGGTGGTATGTTGTATGCGATAATCATAGATTATATAGATTATATACCAACCCACTATCTTTACCTATCAACAGAACCACTCTCTGGTCCCGGGTCATGATTTTCCTTGATTCCTGTGCTTTTAAATCTAACCTACATCGACCCTCAATTGAAGAGGTTGCTAAATCTCCTTGGATCACTTGTTTACTGCTTACATATTGTATCCATCATTTACTTCTTACATCATTAATTTACTCTACATTGTTACTTTTTTCATGTTTATATTAATTTGTCTTAATAGTTGTACATAAAAAGTTTTCTGGGCTATTTTATCTTCCTCTCCCTCTTCTTCTCTCTTTAGTCTCATTTGCTTATACAAGTAATTTATTATACTATTAATGCTTATCTTACTGTACGTATTATACTGTTTGATACATCACATTGTACACTGCTATTATTGCATCATTCTTTAATAAACATTTTCATTAAACTTAAAAAAAAAAAAAAAAAAAGAAATAGCATTGCTGCAGGTCCCCCAATAACATGGACTCCGAGGTATTTTAAAAAAACTTTGTTAGCTTTAGAGATCTGCATGCTAGTAAGTTAGATTGGTGGCCCACTATTGGCACATACTGTGATTTGGAGCAGTTTACTTTTAAGCTCAACACCTCTCCACAAACATACACCATTTTCAGTAATCTGGGGACCAACTGTTCCAGTATCTGCACATAGACCTGAAGGTCATTGGCATACAGTGACACTGGGTCCCTGTGTTCCAGAGTCTAGTGCCCCTCCCAATCGGGAATGGGGCGATATCACACTTTTGACTAAGTTGCGCCCAGGATTCACAATACAGTGTTTGGACTAATCTTAGAAATCTGGGCCCAAAGTTCATTCTATGCAGGATTTAGGACATGAAAGGCTTGTGGACCCAATCGACGGCCTTATCAAAATCGATTATTACTAAGGCAGTCTCCTCTTGGTTCCCCTTCATTCTGGCTACTTACTGATTACTTGCAGGCGACGAATACAGTGCCTGCTTCCACGATCTGGAACAAAGCCATTCTCATCTGCGTGTACCAGCGACTGAATCACACGCAACAGCTGTGTGGCTACAATTTTAGTTAGAATTTTGGTTTCCCTGCTCATTGGGGATATCTTGCAGCATGATAATGAGTCGGTGGGGTCTTTCCCAGTTTTGGAATGACGACGATTGTGCTCCACTCATGTTCTATGACATTCTGTCCTCCAATGCCGCCTCGTCAATTAGAGGCAATAAATGCTTGGGTAAGAGAGAGGAATAGCGTTTAAAGAACTCTAGGGGAAGCCCATTTGGGCCTAATGTCTTACCAGTGTTCATAGACGCAATAACCACCTGACCTTCTGCTACAGATATCAGGGCATCAAGTCCCACACCTTTGGAAGAAGTCCAAAAAGAGTACAATTAAGTATTTTTTATGGGGGTAGACTGTTAAGATGTTCTGGGGTGAGGGCCTCATACAGGTCAATGAAATATTATACAAATGCTTTAGCTATGGACGCTGCATCAGAGGCCAGTGTACCATCACTGCGGCGAACACGAGGAATCACGTGGTGTTCTATATCTCGTCACCAGCCAATACACTAACCGGCCAGCTTTGTCTTCCCACTCACAAATCCGATGTTGAATGAACAACCAGGTGAGCTCAGCCATGTTTAATCGGAGTCACCTAAGCTCCTCCACCACCACCACCACTGCCAACCGATTCATCGAGTCCTCATTTCTGTTTAGAGAGGCTGTGTTCTTATTCGCCTTGGTTTCCACCTCCAGAGTGTTTGCTTCTTTCCATGGATCTGTTTTTTCACTCTTGTAATAAGTGATTTGGCCCCTTATCGTTGGTTTAAAGGCCTCCCATATGGTGACTGCCAAATCTACTGATCTAACATTAACCTCTCAGCATGCGGACATCTTATTTCTGAGGCGGTCAACAAAACTTTCTTCTCACGCCACCATGTATTGATGCACCAGCCAACCAGGGCGGTCAGCAGGCTCGCGCCAATATACACCCTTATCGGGGAATAAGGTGATAAACTATGCGGGAGAATCTTCACATACCGTACACCAGTTAGATTGATGGCAGGCATAAAATATAATTAAGGCATGAGAATGAGGACAGGTAATGGGAAAAGAATGCGAATTGCCGAGTGTCTGGTGCAATTTCTTCCAGGTATTACACAGCTCAAGCGCATCCGCCATGATGCAAGTTGAGTCGTTCCGACTGTTGCCCTGTCATCTAATAAGTCTCATGTTGGATCCATCACCTCGCCCTGTAAAATCAAGATCCCAGTGGGCACATTCTCTATTTTTGTGCAAGAGCCACCATTGTGGACTCAATCAACACCAGGGCTATATAAGCACAGATGACAGGCCACGGCCATCCCATCAGAGACATAATGAGGGTTATGAAGCAGCCCGGTGCATCTGGGTGAACCGTTGATGGAATCAATGGAAACTATTTAGGGAGAAGTGTGGCTATCCCACTCACTCCCTTAGCGTATCTCGTGTGATATACACTGAGAGGACTATGTTTACTAGGGCACTGGCAGTTAATACCCAGTAAATGAATTTCTTGGCAAAAGGAAAATGTCAGGGCCAATTTTCTTGACATAAGAGAGGACGCAGCTCTCTTAAATTTATCATTAAGCCCATTAACCTTCCAAGTGAAGACGACTTGGCTGTGTCATGTGAGGAAGTTGTATGATGTAGCTAACTGAATTAGGAGGCTTTGAGCTGTGAAAATGGGGCTAAATCTAAATGTATCCTTGAGGAGGGGGTACAGCTGGCATCTTCCCAATAACCCCCAAAGCCTCTCCTCCAGTCCTGAGCGTCTGTCTCCAAAAGCTTATAGCAACTCCCGGCTGTTCTCCCCACCCTGCACTTCTCCCCTCAAGCCAACTTTAAACTTCAAAATAAGATTACCCCAAAAATAAACTTAAACACACTAATGATTAAAACTAATTAAGGGTTAGGCTACATCTCGAGGCCCGCAATTTTACCATTACATTAAAACGATTAACAAGCTTATTTGACAGGCAGAAAAGCCACAGCACAATCTGGATCAGGCTTCATCAGTGTCTATTCTTGGAGTGTCTCCTACTGAAAATGGATGTTTTGAGTCTCTTTTTGAAAGTCCCTTATGTTAGGCTTTGCAGGTTTATTCTCTTCCCGCCTCTTTCCACAGGAATCCTGAATAAGTCCACTTGTGAATTACCTTACATCAGTGGTTTGTGGAATTTATTCTCATCAGTTGGGTATAAATTCTTTCTAATCTTCTACTCTATTCCTTCTCACCTACTCCTATATAGCCTTTGCTTCAAAACCCTATCTTGCCAGATGGAGAGTGAAAGGAGTAATCAGCCTTGTGTGTGATGTTTGTGTAAATATCTCCTGCTCCTCTCATGGTCAGGCTTTATATTCACAAGTTAAGTAGGAGGCCCTATCAATGACTTCCGCCTTTCTATATATAATCAGTTAGAGTGGTGATATATTCACCCGTCAGACATAATCATTAATTTGTTGGCTTGCTTTATAAGCGAGGAGTGATACCTCCCACTTCAAAAGGCTGGCCCGACTCTTTAAGGATTTGCCTCTCCCTCTTTTACGGTTGAAAACCCATCATGGTATTGGATTCCATTATGCCTCATCTGAAAGACTCACAGCCCCGCCGCCTACGTTGGCCACGACCCACTGATGAAACGAGGGTGCCTGCAAGTCCAAGAATTGGTCCACTTATTCTACAGGTCTCCTGCCTGCAATTGTCAGCAGAGAGCATGTATCTCCTTGGAAGAAAAAAAAGAAGACGGGTCCACAAAGCACCGATAAAGAGGCCTTTAGGATGCTCAGTGGTCCACTGCATGACAAGCCGGGAGCGTTGATGTACAACAAAATGTGTATTCAAATTTCCTTCACCCCTGAAAGGGCTCCTTGGGAAATGTGGCACAAACGGCTAAGGGAATGAAAAGCCTGTGAGGATGGGAGAGGAAGAGGTTAGGATATATGATACTTTAACAAAATGTCACGCTTTACTCACTTTTTAACGCTCTATTCCATGCATGGTTGCTGTTGGATGTATTCTGGTATGATAGTTGATTTTTCTTATTTCTTGCTATTTTTTTATCATTTTTGTGGTCATTTTCTTATTTGATAAAAGGGTCAAAAGTGTTAAAATGTGCATAATTTTCAACAGATACCTTTAAATACAGCTGTAGAAAGCTTAGGACTGGATTGCTGGCGGTTCCTCCTATGCACTGATGGAGAGACAACACTGATGGGCAGTTACCGTGCACTAATAAATGTCAAGGCCTTCACCCTGCCTAAGCATCTGTTTATTACACTGTGCGATATTCTCTATGAACAATGGCAACCTGCAGTGACAGTTTTGATCACTGCCAAACTGGAGGAAATGCTTTCAGCGCAAGTCTCCACAAACCTTGGGTGTTTGGACCTGATAAACTCAACTCATTCTCTGATCTCACAAGCCTATGGCACTGGCTTCCGAGGGCATAGGTTACAGCCACTGATGGCTAAAAGGAGGCCATCACCACCAGAATTACAGGAGTTAAGGAAACGGTTTACCTTCTTGGAGAACTCATGCAGGATCATTTTTTGCTGCAAAAGTCCATATGTGGCATTATTACCAAATATAAAAAGCATATTATAAGTATTGCAAATACTGATCATGTTTTGTTGGTTGTGTATTTTGATAACCGACAAAGAGTAAAACATTCATCAATAATTCAAGTATTGTTTGTCAAGCCTACCTCCGCATCATTAAGTAGCCCAGCCTGCTTCTTCAATGCTTCAAAGTGCACTACATGCCCTTGTAAGTGCACTACTGTGTAACACAAGGAAAAGAAATACCTATGTACCAAGTGCCATCTTTACACATGAAAAAACAATTCAACATGGGCTCTATGAGGTGGGCATATCAAATCTGATAACTGCTGTTATTGAATCTGCAAGTCAGTATAAATACCTAGTTTGAAAGAGACTTCAAATACACAACCAGCCTAAACTTGTTTTCGCCAAGGTTGATTCGCTCCAGAAAGCGTCGACATGTGCATTGTTCTAGTGGAGTCGAATATTATTTATTGAAGTGTGATATAGTAGAATATAATTTATGTCCCTACAAAGCTCTCTTGATCATCATAACATTACTGGTTCTTACAGATGCCATAGCCATAACAAAAGCAAGCTCATCTTAAGGTCGATAATTTTTCCCCCCTCAGAGTCTGTGGAGACATTAACAAAAAGTACCTCAGCACCGCAACACAATGAAGTGATGGCAAACATGATATCTGAGTTAGCATATGTTAACTCTTTTTATTAAGTTTTGCTCATCATTCAACAAATGCAATAATCAAATCATTTGTACAGTTTACACTTCAAGCAGAGTATTTAACAGTATGGTCTCGAGAGTGCTGGTCATTCTGTGTGGGGACATTGTGCGAGGGAGAGACGTCATCCCTTAATGTGTGGTACACAACAGTGCCCGGCACCTCGCCCCCTCCCACATACACCCCTGCAGTTCGAGTAGCCTTGATAGGTACGCTAATTGCCCCATATTTCCTCCCATTTCTGCAGGCAACCCCTGCTCCGATACACCACCTTTTCTGCCTACTGACAGCAATCCATGTTGGTTTCGCAATCCGTGATCCTGGGGGTCAGTGTAGCTGTTCCCCATGCACGTGCTATGTTTCATTTAACCAGCAGTGTGCCCACCACCAGCCAGAGCCTCTGATATCTAGGTCACGTTGTCTCACCCTCGATATTCAGAAGGAGCCATTTCGCGTCTAAGGGGAACACCATATTGTGTACCCAGGCCATTATTTGCACCACTCCTGCCCAGTATATCTGGATGATCCGGCAGTCGCAGAATATGTGGAGCAAATGTAACTCTTGATTCAGTTCTCAGCTTAAAATAGGATCGTCCAATGCTCTCTTAACCAGGCCACCATAGGCACATCCACTCACACAACATAAATTACATTGTATGGATGGACACGCAGCATGCATTATTTTAATTATATAATACACTTCAAGTAATATGAATGGTGCATTCTTTCTACTTTCAAATTGGTAAGACGGTGGAACTGTTTTCTCCAAAGGATGTACTACTGGATCCAACATCGTGTTAGGTAGGGATTTCTATAATTTAGGAGTTCAGTCTTAATATAGCCTACCTGATTGGATTACAGGTTATGGTGCATCACTGCGCTACTGCCAGGGCCATATAAACCAACGCTTTCATCTTACTGCAGTACCCGTTTTGATTTTTTGCTTCCTTATCATGAAGGGATTTCTGGTGCAGTCGCTTGTTAGTGATTAGTGTTGGCAGCATTTACATTTTTAATGTCAATGAGCATCGTTCATGAATTACGCATCATTGATTATTTTTAACATTATGATGCAAGGAAATGCAAGATGGCCATAATTGTGACAAGTAAAGCATGACTGAAGCAAACAGCTCGTAATACAAGGTGGCTTCAATATTATTTTTAATTGCTTTTGTACTCCAGGAGAATTCATAATAGGAATCTATTAAAATGTATTCGGTAGAAGTGGGTGCAATTTGCACATCGACTTCTGAAAGCAATGGTATTTTGTGAACCAACCTATGTATTAATAGACTGGTTCACAAAATATCGATTCGCAGTGGGTCGCAATCCGACCTGCCTCATTAGTATGCATGAGGTAGGTCGCAAACTGAGACCCTCTACGATTGGTTAAAGTCACGGTGGCCTACTGGAGTCAACAGATCATCATGTCTGTGACTGCATTTAAATAAAGCTATTTTTTTAATGCTGCCTGTTTTCCTTAAACGAAAACGAGCTGCATTTAAAAACACAAGAAAATGAATACTTTTCTACACATTTTTTTTTTTTTTTACGAGCAGGCAGTGGTTGCATGGACCACTGCATGTATGGAAAAAAAAAATCTGTTAATATTCACAAAGGGGAAGGTACCCCTTGGGAGCCCCCTTCATGTATGCAAATACTTACCACTACTTTTAATTTGGTGGTAAAAATGTACGTTCTGTGATCGGAGTTTGGTTGCAAAACATTACTAGATAAGCTAAAGAATATGCATCAGGAAGGGACGCCTCTCACATGCCCCTTCCAAATGCCGAATCTGTATTTATTCTAAAACCCAAATTGCAATTCAGTAATATATTACAAAATCGCAATATGGGTTTGGTTCAATTAAAAAAGCCATTTTGCAATTGCAAATGCTGAAATGCGACCTTTGTGACAGTAAAAGAAAAAACAATTGCTTGAAACATCAGGCCCCAGATCTCTACACTACCCTGTAATAATAATACTGCAGGATGGATTAAAGGTCTACTAACCCTTAAGATGTCACAGCACAGTTATGAATCGAAGGGGTGAAATACAGGGCACCAGCTTTATTCCGAATTCGATTGAGAATGGCTCAGCTTATGTCTTTTAATCAGAAAAATGGTAATGACATAAGATATGTCCAAGATAGCGGGAGCAGGACACCAGGAGGCTCCCTACAGAATGTGCCATTCCACGAGAGAGCTATTAGACAGGTGATATCACTTCCAGTCAGAATCATGCAGCTATGCTGCAAACTTTGAAGAGACCCCCAGGTGGCATAAAGCATGGTACACAAATATACACAAACATACTGTAAAACCAGGGCAACATATTATATTCTACTGTCTAGACATTAGGGCAGTGTTTCTTAACCTTTTGACTTCTTTGGACCCCACTTAAATATTTACTGGAATTCAGTGACACCTACGGAGTCTTTATTGGAATCAAGGGGCATCCACTGAGTCAATACTGGAAGCCGGGGATCTCAGCCTAAGCAATTTCCATTATTTAAACAGCAAAACAATACACCAAAATATAGGCAAAATGTATTTTCAATGGGAAGGCTGGAGCTTTTCTAAATTCATTTGGGGGGACCCATCATCAATACTGTTTTCCATTTGATGTACTTGCACTCATTCCAAGAATCAATCTGAGGATACCAACTTAATGACCACCAATTTCAAATTCCTTCAAATTTACAGAACCATTTCAAATGTTTAATTTTATATTTTGAATCTTTATTGATTTATCTTTGTTAATCTCTCAATATTAATCTATTTTTTAAGCCGTCACAGCCACCTAAGTAGACGTCATGGACCTCCAGGGGTCCCCGGACCACAGGTTAAGAAACTGTTTATAGGCTTGATGAATCTTTGTTTCCATATTTTTGTGTATTGTCTTTCAGTTTGATTCACAAAATTGCTTAGGCCAAGGTCCCCAGATTTCAATAAAGGCTCTGTGGGGGTCGCCGTATTGCAACAGTGATTCATTGGGGGTCCCCAGACTCTATTAATGATTAAGTGGGAGTCCACAGAAGTCAATGGGTCAAGAAACACCTATCTAATGCATCCAAGGCTTGACACTGCCAGAAATGTTTATCCTACGTCATTTTACATTTTTCCTAAAAACAATATTATTTTAAGTTATCAATACAACACATGACATTCCATTCCACATGGCTAGTAAACAATTAGTCAAGAGCCCAGCACACCTTCGAGTTCATCAGACAGTTACAGAGAAAAGGAGGAGCACATACTGATAAGCTAGCAGGGAACATCACCAGATCCTTGTGTGTTGCATGTTCCAGGTCATGTTAACATTGATTTGCCTTCAGAAACATCACTGCAGAAGCACAGATAATTGAATGTTCACGATTCCCAGGGGACTCTAGTAGGCCCAAGTAATCTGCAACCACCAAAAATGGAAATTAAGGTACAGAATTTAGAAAATAACTGGGGGCACATAACCTGAGATGAAAGGAGTAACATATTGGCCACTTAGATGTCCAGAGTTTGCCCGTATTTAAGTTGTAACTTAATTGTAATAGGGTCAAAAGTAACTTTTTCACATAAAAAACATCAAAATTCAAAGTAAAAACAGAGTTATTAAACTTTAAAGTAGACATAATCTGAATAAAAGTACAATTCCTCTGTCAGTATTTTAAAAATCCAATCATAAAAACTATTTAGAAAGAGAATTGGCATTGCAGCCTACGTACTACAGAAATGGCAAGATATAAAACAATCCATAACACTTCACTGTTGCAGTGATGTGGCAGCCTACGTAATGACAAGCATATCTTTACCATTGACAGACCGGCCATTAGAGCTATTCATAGAAACCAGGGTGTCCTGTTAAACAATAGCTAAACACACCTCATTTTTGTAGGTGCTACGTAAAACGTGGATTGCTAATCAACAGATGACATTTCTCCTCCTTTATTAACTATTTATTCACCTTGAAACACTTCTCTTTTTAATATCCTATGTAAGTGTAAAGCAATAGAGCAATGTAAGAACCAGTCACAGAAGTGCTCGCTGCCTTTTAATTTCTGGGAAGTCTCACAGGCTTTACTACACACAGAAAAGTGGTCTCCAACCTTTTCTGTAACAAGGGCTACTTACGCTCTATAAAAATTATCCTGAGCTACTAATATTATTTGTGTTGTAATAGTGACCACATCAGGCACAATTATATTAGTGGCCACGCTATGCAAGATTACCAGAAGTGATAACCTCAAAGCACCCAGCAGGGTTGCTACCATTAAAGTAAAAAAGGCTTTGTCAATTTGGAATACCTTTACATAGGTAATACATAAACAGCCATAGCTGCAATGCTTGTGGCACTAATGTAATACTATTAGTAACAAGTCTACCCAGTGCCACAGGATTCACCATTCCAATATCAGCTTTAAAACTATTTAAGAAATTGCACTATTTTTCTCCAAAACATCTTTTGAGTTCTGAAAAAACACACATTTTTGTCTCAAACACACACTTTTCAGGTTTTGACATAAATATAGTAATTCGCCTACGCAAAAGCTTCTCATGTACTTGGCGGCACACAGGAGAGCTATTTAAAGATAGCTTGAGAGCTACCAGTAGCTCACGAGCTACTCTGAGAAGCCTGCTATGGAAAATCACATTAACTTCACCCGCCATACAAAAGAGAAGTACTTCCTAAATCTTCTGAATTCACTACTGTAGAAATAAAAGCCTCAGCTTCCTTTAATGTCCTATTATTAGCACAAGCCATAGAAAAATAACATGTATAATTGTAGCTAATAAGGAGTTTAACAGTCGACAATGTTAGGCATTGAAACCAGTGGTGCAACAATTTCCAAGGCAGAGAACTGCATGAATGAAAACTTGATGAAATACAGATGGATTGTCATATCAACACATGATACATATATCTCTGGGAAAGAGAAATAAGAATTATATATAAATACCTATCTATCTTACATAGGAGGTGATACCCCCTGTATGGTTAAGGCAACGTTTTCATTGAAAATTGAGATCTGTTATCTTTTGGCGCAGTTCGACAAATCTGAACTCAATTTTAAAAATCAAAATTGATCCACTTTGGGCTTGGCATTTGTGCAGACTTGTCAAGTGCGGCCCATAAAAAGGAATGGGGTCAAAAAGTGCCACTTCCCACTTTAATTCCCAAAGGAATTTTTACTTGTCGATACGAAAAAATGGTTCAAAGGAATTTAAGCAAACTTGACATGGAGGTAGCACTTTACTCAAGGAGGTGTCTTTGTTTGGTGTGGTGTAAATCTGTTCAGTAAACTTTATGAAATTAGCATTTAAAATAAATGTTGGCATGAATGTGTTAAATTATGCAGATATCTGGACTGTTAATTTGCACAGTCCTGCAAACCAGGTTTTGTGGAACCAAATTAAAAAAATACTCAAAGCTGATTGGATGAGGGAGCCGTTTCTCTAATCATCACGTTCTAATCCATAAACCCAAAGTCGGAGCTGTGGGACCAAAGCTCTCCGATTGACTGGATGCAATTTCAGGAAACATGTGGCTACTATTACAAGACATGTGCAAGCAGTTCCAGAATCCAGGAAAAGGAAAAAGTAAAGGCACATAAAGGGGCACAGTCAGTACACCCTGACCACCAGCAGGGCCATGTTCTTAATTATGGTTGATGGGGAAGCGAGAGGGGGCAAATGGACTCCTCAAAGTGATTTCATTTTGCTGCAGGGTTAGCGGAACCTGTAACTGGGTTATGGCTAGGGTCTGTGAAACGAGCACAAGGTTCATGTCTCTAGGCTGGACCTTTCGTAGGTTTGCAAAACCAAAACCAGGCCCACATAGCACACGGGATGTCGAACTGAAGACCAATAAGCTTGCCACAGATGTGCTACCCATGGACACAAAGCTTGCAGTGGGTTGCCACCCCTGTCAGATTGAAAAACTGTTGAACGTGTCAAATGATTAAAATAAATTACTGAAAAAAACAAAGTTAAAGTGAAGCTATGGTTAGCACTGCATAATACATCTAAATATAGGTTTAAAAAACCCTCATTATAACTTTAAAAACACAGAAAGGAGGTTACGGCTACAAATTAAAACTGAAGGAACACTGAAATTCACAAGTTACGGTTAGGACCGCAATTTCAAAACTTGTGGAGCCAACCCATTGTGTTATAAACTTTTCTAGCATAAAAGCAATCTCTATACAAGCATTTAAACTAGGACTAATTCAAATTCAGTAGGGACGAAAAAGACCAAGATGAATAGTATCTGTTCCTATGTTAGCAAAGTTGATGACAGCATGATGTCCTGAATCTACAAGGTATTTTGGTTATATTTGAGCATCAGTGGGGCAACTTGCTGTGTTTAAAGTATACCTACGCTATACCAGTTTCTCCTAAAAATTATAATGTTGAAGAAGAAAAGGGGAGTTGGCTAGTAAACAAATTAAGGGACCTAACAAATCAAACACAGAAGATGTCACTAAAAGGGATAATTAGTCAAAATGTCTAGTAGAACTTTCTATCAAACTAAAAAACGTACTCATAGAAGTATAATTTAGGTGGTTGGATGCAACCACATTACTAAGGTATTTAAAGGTAGAATTGCATACCCCTTCACTTGCCGATCAATATCTTCCCTGTAGTTAAGGATTTGAGTGACTCACAATCTGCACATTGGGAGAACAGCATGGAGAAATCTATTTCAAATGTGTATTTCACAAGCAAATTTAAAATAGAGCAGTTCCAGAAAGAGAGAAGTAAAACAATCAATGGCAAATGCAGTTTATTTGTGCTGCATGCACAAATGTAGTTTATCACATTAATGACTAACCTAGTGGTTTTGGGAAAAGTAGCAAAGGGAATGCTTTCTGTGTAGAATGTATATTGGAGTTACAAAATCCAATCCAGCAAAAAGCACTATGATAGAATGCACTTTTTAGAACAATATAGCTCCCACATGCTTTCTAATTGACGCACTTCCTGAAAGGCAGAATTATACATCATTTAGCCATCAGCAGGAGGTGAGCAAGTAAAACTCACCAGGGTAGAGCAAGTAAAACTCGCCAGAGTAGAGCAAGTAAAACTCGCCTGGGTAGAGCAAAAGCTCACTCTGTTTATTTTAAAGAGTTGGTACCAAGATCTCATGCAGACAGCTGTGTTGCCAAGCTGGACATAAAAAGATGGAGCTAAAACTAGAAACAAGAAAAATTAAGATATCCTAGACGAGGTGGTGTCCAGTTACCAGAAAGATATCAAGAACAAGGGAGGTAAACCATTTAATAGAGATGAAAAATACTAAGATATGGTAGAGTTTACTACTAGAAAGGAAATCTGATGACACTATGATGTGGTGCCTCCTCTGCTTGTTTTTTAAGAAAATATGTTACCAGCTCTTCCACATAAGCAATGGACTGATTAGGAGAGGCTTTAGTATTTAGGCACAATGATGTTATCAGTCATGGCTGTGTCATGAAAATATGGACTGCTAAGCACAGATGGTCTACCAGCTGAATGATATGTCTTGTATGCAGGGATCCGCACTACAAGTTTGTTAAAATATTATGGCACCTTGTGTAAGAGAGGTACTCAGTCAACAAAGAGGCCCCTTCAAAAACCAAACAGAATGGCTCTTGATGGATCTTCATACCACCCTTTATCAATATTAAATACTGCTTATAAAATATTGAGCAGGATACTGATGACTAAACTACTGGTTCTCCCAAGTCTGGTCCATCCAGACCAGTCTGGTTTATACCAGATAGAAGTACCTTACCTAGGCAGACTTTTCTATGTAATACTTGATCTTTCAAGAGGCATTAAGGGATGACTTTAATAGACATAGAAAAACATTTTATATAGTTAAATGGAAATTTATCCAAATCACCCTGAAAAGTATGAAACTTGGAGACCATTTTTTTTAAAATTGATGGAAATGGGTATACCAATAGTAAAAACTGAGGACAGGCGGAAAAAAAGCATCCAACAGCTGGGATTTGATAGGGTACCGTCAGCGTTGCTCCTCCTGTCTCCACTTATATTTGCATAAGTGATGGTGCCTCTGTGCAACGAGATGCCACAACGACAGACAGAGGAACAAGAAACTGAGGCAGATAACTTCCCCCCTTACCTATCTCCGTGTCCTCTCCTCTGTTTTCAGCCAACATCTGCAGAGCGGGAGGTGGACTACTCCTTTAAGGGACTCGCACTGTGGGACTCGTTTCCCGATCATGTGACTAGGTCACACGATCCAATTCCCATGAAGAAGGAAGGTACGAAAGAAGGCTGGCATTCGACTCCAGAGGCCAGCGCGGGAGAAGGCGATCCAGAGGAAGAGTGCGGACGTGTAAGAACCTTCTTCATCTCACCAGGACCGAAGGGAGTGACGGGCCCGCAAGGAGACTAGGAAAAGACGGCAGAATCTGAGTACCGGAAGACTGCTGCCGGGATGGACCTAGAGAGGGAGCCGGACCCTATTCGGCATCGTGCAGACGCCAGCCATGTTCCAGGAGGGATGTGGCTACACAAGGTACGGGACCGGCTGGGGACCGTGTGGGAGAAGGGAGCAAGAGCTCTCAAAGACTGGTCGGGAGGAGGGAGCTGAGAGAAAGCGAGGCGCTTGGTGTGTCCTTTGGCATAGCTGCGCGTAATCTAAGCCGCAGTGTGAGGCCGCGAACACTGGTGCTGGTATTGGGTGAAAGCTCCCTTCACACCCTTCCCTAGTCACATATAAGGACCCCTGAGCCACGTCCTTACATTGTTTTTTTTGTTTTGTTCTATTCCTCTTTTATTTCGGAATAATCCCTCCGGAGCCTGATGACAAGGGGAGGAGACTAAAAACTAAAAACACCACTCTCTGAGGGAAGAGAGAGAAGACGGCTGCTACAAGGAAAAAGGGCATGAGAAGACGACCCTATAATAAGAGAGCGAAATCAAAACTCAATTAGTAGTTGTATTCACATTAAATCACCTCAACCTTATAACTATGTCTCTGTCTTGCTTCTCCACCGCGCCACACTCTGGTAGGGTGAGTTGAGGATTCCCCAGACCGTGTAGGACTTATGGTTAACAACACAAACCACAAGATAGCATAATATGCAGATGGCATACTCCTGTGTATGTCAGGCACACAGAAATTAACTCCTAGAAGTCATGGGGATCTTTGGTGAATGTATTCACTTCTCAGGCTTAAAAATTAAATGGGGAGAAATCCTTGTTTTTTATTTTTTAATTGAGAGATGGTATCACCTCAAGTGCACAACTCCTTACTTACACTGGGCTACTATGGGTTTCTCACAAGTATAAATATCTGGATGTCAGAGTATACTGGTCCATAGATAATCTAACTGACGGCAACCATAAAAAGGCTCTGTCTGCCCTGCATGGTTTAGAGCAGTTTTGGAATAGGTTTGTAATATCCAGAATGGGTAGAATGGCCCAGACTAAGATGGCTGTGCTACCCAGACTCCTATATTACTTTGCAGATATATCATTGTGGTTGCCCACCACCTTTTTTCAAGGAAGCAGATTTGCTATTTTACTAATTAGATGGAAGAAAGAGAGGAAAAGGGATTCTCAAATGAAAATTAAACAGGTTGTCATGGAAGGGTGTCTGTGGGTGCCAGAAACTGAAAATTATTTCCCGGTCGCCTAGCTTTATTGCATGGCAAGATAGATGTCGACATCGGAAACGGGTGAAGAAGGATATGTGACTAATATATCCTTTTTATTAGTTGAGAAGTGCCACAGGGACCCGTGCCAGTTGGAGGAAAATCTCTCCAACATTTGATAGGAAAGGTCATATTATGCTGCGTCGCTATTTAAAGGAGACAAAACTAACATTGGCTTATACCCCAGAGCTTCCAATGTGGTGCTCTCCAGGATCTGATTAAATTTGCACAGGAACCTATCAGGATTAACAGTTTCTAATAAGGGTGGTCAACTAAATCCACAGTACAGAAACAGGACCAGTTGCCTCCACATGCGATATTCGCATCATGCTTAACAGAGGAGACGCAGCAGCCCTCATTCTCCTGCACCTTGACATGGTCCCCCACCACATCCTCATCAGGCTCCTGCATGAGACTGGCATTCAAGGACCCGCTCACCACTGGATATGCTCCTCTTTAACAGATAGAACACAAGCCGTCAGCCTGGCACCTTAATTCTCGGAAGCCCACAAACTCATCTGCGGAGTGCCTCAAAGTAAACCTCAGTCCCACCTTCTTCAGCGCATATATGATCCTTCTGGTCAATGTCATTGGCGCACACATCATCAACATCCTCTCCTACGCTAAGGACACACAACTCATACTTTCCTTTTCGGGCAAGCCCCCGACACAATTGACAAGTTCACCGCCTGCATAACCAAAGTCATTAGCTGGATGAAAGTTAATTGCCTCAAGCTCAATACCAACAAGACAGAAGTAGTGATCTTGTGGAACAACATCTCACCATGGGATTCCAACTGGTGACCAACCGAACTCAGACCCACACTCACACTCTATGCCAGAATAATCATTGACAGCAAACAGGACATGAACACATAAGTCAATGCTTTCAATGCATCCTGCTTCCACACCGTGCAGATGTTGAGGAAAATCTTCAAACGGCTCCCAAGCAATACTAGAAAAACTATACTCCCACCCTAGTCACCAGCAAGTTGGACTATGGGAACACGCCACTCTATCCCGGGATCACCAAGCAACTCACTAGAAGACTACAAAACATCCAGAACTCAGAAGCCAGGCTCATCCTCAACCACAAAGAACTCACATTATTCTACACCTCAAGGAGCTCTGCTGGCTCCCAATACACAAACGCACTCATTTCTGACTCCTAACACACACATTCAAGGCACTACACAACTTAGGCCTCACCTACTTGAACAGTTGCATCTTCTTCCACCAACCAGTCAGACACCTTCATTCTGCAGGACTCCTACTTGCACACATTCAGAACCACTGGTCCTTTAGGAAATCTCTGAAGACCTGGTTGCTCTCCATCTAAGAACTCTGTGGGGTTTTTTCTCTTTCCTATGGGTCTCTCCTTACAGTTGGTTCTCTTTTGAGACTAGCGCTGGGACGCCCCGTTGCTGAGGCAGCCATGCGTTTTACAAATTTTATAATATAACATAACATTATATGCATACACAGAACTAGATCAGGATGACAGGAGCGCTCTTACATCACTCCTAAAGCTTCGAACAATCTCACACTCCAGTTAAGTGCCTCCTCCTCTCTTCTTGAATTCCTCAAGAAGCTGAAGACCCGGCTTTTCGAATAACCAACCTGCCATAAGCAGGGCTAGGAACTCACACCTGCTCAACGCCAGGATACCCACAGTGTGATAGTTTGCTTTACAAATATACATAACAGGGGATGGGGGCTCATTGCGCAATAGAATTTCTCACTGCATTCAAAATGTTTAATACATATATAACTTTATTGTATATGGTTATAAAAAACCATTACAAACTAGTGCAATTAAAAGTCAGGTAGTCAATCAAAAAAGCAGCAACAATCAGGAATCATTTCATCATTTATGACAAATGAAAAGCTTAAAAACCACACATTTAAATTATTAATACTTATTGAGCCAGTTAAACTAATATCTTGTAAAAAGACATTATCAAGGACTAAGATATAAGAGAATTAAACTAGATGCAATTGCATGAATGCATTGTAGTTAACTATATGGTCCAAAGTAAGTATGCTACTAGTTGGCCTTCTCTAGTTTCTTCTCCACCAGCATCAAGAATTTTGTAAAAGCGATATTAAGGTGCAAATGATTAGGGTCCGAGCATGCCATGATTGCCTGTCTACAGGAGCGGATGCCCTTTTCATCAAGCAGTTTCCTCATCAAGGGTCTCAGTTCAACTAGTAGACAAGAACAAATACAGATGATATGGGTGATAGTCTCAGTTGTCCAATGACATACCTACAGACCCTACTATATTTGGATTTAAGCCATGGTGGAGCCAGGTCAGACTTTGTCAGACCTCAGAATCTAAAGTGCATATACTTCTTTTTAAGAAAACTGAATAGCACAATCCCAAGTAAGGCAACTGTTGTGAACTGTATGGTTATTCAGAATCATCCAAGCATAGGAATGTTTCCCTATGCTGTATTCTTGATAACCATTGCGTAATATCATTTACAAATTTTTAATTCCTGAAATGAAATGGGCAGCGCCCACAAGTTTCTTAATTGTAAAGAATCTAAAGCAGCATACAGATATTTCCGATAAGAAGTTGTACTATTGTTACTATTAATTTCCAGTCCAAATTGCATAGTCCAGAGAATTAGGTTCAGCTGCCTTTAACTTAAAACACACTTTTAAAAAAGTCCCTAAACTAGTAACCGACTGGCTTTTTACAAAAAATTCCAAGCGGATTTGGGCAGGTGAAGCACTTTTTCGGAGACTAAAAACTTGCCTATAAATTTTTCCAATAATCAGGTCCATAAAATTTGCTGCTTTGCCATAAAAACCTTTGCAGACGTAGGTTGAGGTGTGCAATGGCTTAGCATTTATTATTTTAACCATAGGCTTCAGCGTCATACCGCTCAGACACCTATTAATAGTTAGAAAGGCAGCCAACAGCTTTTGATTTAATAGCCTGCTTATGGGCTTGCATGCTCCCTCGTTTATCGAGAATGGCTCCGAAGTATTTATAATCCGATGTTCTTTCGACTTGATCGCCGTTAATATACCAGTGGCCCTCTTTCTTGACCTGCTTCCCGACAAGGAGCATTTTTGTTTTTTTCTGATTCATTTCCATTGTATTTCTCATTGAGAACTTGTACAATTCCACTAGAAGTCTTTGCAATCCAACCCTGTCTTGCTGAATAGTAGATCATCAGCATAATAGACAGGGCAGAGGATACCCTCCCAGTCTTGGGAGATGACCAGACACCTTGTCCAATTCAGTGGGTAAATCAGCAAAATATAAATTAAACAAGAGTGGTGCAAAAACGCAACCCTGCTTCAGACCGGACTCAGTTGGTATTTTTCTTGAGGGGGTAAACGGGTCACCAATTTTTATGCGCACTCAAGTTTTGGTCTATAGCTTGATCCCTTTCAGCAGGGCTGGCAGAATCCCCCAACAAGGAAGTTTTTTAACCATAAGTTGTTCCTGGATAGTCGATCAAATGCGGTCTAAAAGTCAACGAAACAGAGAAATAGTAAGGTTCGCTTTGCAAAGGTTTGATCCATTATTAATGATAAGGCGATCAAATTCTAATTTGTTCCCATACCTTGCTGAAAACCTGTTTGATGTTGCATATTTATTTTTTATTCTATTGCCTAGAAGAGTAAATCATGCATAAGGAGTCTCGCAAAGTATTTCGCCTCCATATCAAGAGAGTTATCAGCTGATAATTTGATGGGTCATGCGAAACCCCTCCTTTAAATATTTGGTGCATTACTGCACCTCTCCAAGAATCCGGGACTTCTTTTTGAAAGGCGCAATTATAAAGAAGAGGTAATTTAGCAGCCCAAATGTCTGGCATTGCGTTAAATAAAGCTTGTGGGAGGCCGGTTTGACTAGGAGCAGCACCAGGTCGACAGTCAGATATTATTTTCTTGAATGTTATATTCAAGCTTGGGACTGTACAAATGATGTTTTTTTTCTGGGAGACGTTTTGCTGAAGCCATCTTCAAGTGTGTAATCCTCAGATATTACATTTATTTGAGAAGTATGACTCCATTCAGCCCACAAATACGGGAAGGTTTGTCTCTTAGAAAATGGTTTTAGTAAAAAGGAGTTCCATGTTATTCAAGGATGTTGCCATTATTTGCTAATGAAGTATCTTTTTCTAAGTTACTGATCATCTTTCAGAATTCCTTAGAGTTCCTGTCTCTGCTTGTGTGAAGATTAGACCAAAAACGACCCAGTTGGTATGTTTTAACTAACCACAGCTCCTCCTATAGTTTTTTCTTAAGGCTTTAACGATGTTCTCCTGAAATTTCTCCTGGTTTCTCCTTTAGCAAGCGCAAACCACAGTTTAAATCTCTTCCAAGCTTCTTAACGCAATAGTTGGCCTTATCCGTCTAGGCCAAGTCTCGCCAAGTAGGCAAGCACTACTGCAGTACTGCGCAAGTAGGTTTTTAGTAGAACAATTCCATTCATTCAATAACTTATCCTCCGAATTATTCCAATGATCTAACATTTGCCAACAGTCAGACAGTATCGGGGTTGCTACAGATGCAGACCACCTTGGCCTATTTTAATTTTTCAAATATACTTGCCCCAGCAGTGAATTTGATTTTTGATATGAATTGGTCTTGCTAGAAAGGCGCAAACTTGCGGAAAGTGATAAATCTCTGGTCCATTTTGTAAACGATAATATGCTCAAACAAAGATAGACTTGCTGCTGTATAATCAATAATAGTGCTTTACTTTGTACAAATAAAAGTGCTGACTGATCTTTAGGAAATCTGCCATTAAGAATTTTAAGGCCAGCTGCATCTAGCAGGCTTAAAATCAATTCTCCAAGTTCACCACATCGCTTAACTTTTTTAGTCTCCCAAAATGGAATTCCACAATTCATCCTGTAATGGAATTTGCTCAACTTCATGATGAAAAAGAAGGGGAGGGGAATTGAAATATCCTGTTATGAGGAAGTGAACACTGGCATGTTCTTGTTTCAGCTCCATAATCATCGAGTCTAATTTAGCCACTATCCGTGCTTTATTGTAGGGGAGATATAAACAGTTCAAATTATTAAAGGTTGCTGCTGCGAGCATAGACAGTTCTCAAGCTTGACTGCCAACGTCCACTTCTCACCGGCATCCAGCACTGTAGCCTTCAATTGTAAATCCAAAGAAACATATTGATGCTCTCCCCATTGCCCTGCCTTAAGCTTATTTCTTTTGTGGTACAGATTTGGTACTCAATAAATCTGATCAATGGCATGGGGGAGGTGCACCAGGATTCTTGTAAAATTAGGATTTGGAATTGGCTCAGGTATTTGATTGTATCTTTTTCAAGGAGCAAATTCGATAAGCCATGCACATTCCATGAACAGATATTTATTGACTCAATGGTGGAGCAATTTAGTGTTGAATGCAATGGTTGAGCCGAATTTCATTTCTTTTTTGCAACTATTAATGTTGCGGGGAGCCATCTTCGGTCCCGAGTTGTTCCATTTCTAGCTTCTTTTTTTTGGGCGGAGTATTCCATGAGGTCGCAAATAAGTGATTGTTAAATTTGCAGGCAAGCATTTAACAAGAGCGGATTTTTTTGCCAATGGTGTTCCGCAATACTGACGTGTGTGAACAGCGGTGCTCTTACACTGGCTTTCAAGTTCTTGGTTCGTTTTGGACGTGGCCAGAATGGTGAATTAGACTTTATCTATGCATTTCTCAAATCTAATTCCCCATTTCTTAAAAGTTAATCTTTTTGAATAAATCAAGTCTAAAATCTCTGTATTTGCCCATATCTACAAGATGGGTTTATTTGCTAAAGGACAACCAGGGGGGAGGGGGGGGGGGGGTTTGAGGAACTTGCCGGCTTCTATGTGTGTTGAATTCAAGTGCGCCAAGCCTTCCTGACTTTGTAATAGCTTAATTATGTTACCATGATTTAACACATCATGACTGCCCCTAGAAAGTTACTCGTGCATCAGAATAAGATTTGCAGTAGGGTTGTCCATAGTTTCATCATATTGATTAAATTGTGATGCTCTATCATTTTGTAATGCACCAACATTCTATTTACTACCCAGCATTTCTTTTACTGTATTAACTGCCTCATCATCGTCCTTATCTCCTTCTTTGGAGAAAGACCCAGCTAAGAAAAACTGCAGATTTGATTAAGTTTAGGCACTTCATCAGGATGACCATTAGAAACAAAATCGCTGTGAAATCTTTATCTCGTCATTTCTGTCTTGATAGAGTTTGTGCTATTTCTTGGGTCTCCAGGTATGTCGCAGCTCCAACATAGAGCTTTTGGAATGGAACTATTAGGATCGTCTGAAGTGGATTCTTGTTGGGCTTCAGTGTGGTTTCCTTATTCTCAAAGTAATTTTATTTAAGTGTGCTGATAGAGACAAAGTTGGTGGGGCAGATTCCATGATGGTGCTAATTCGCTTTTGTGAAAAATGGGGAACAACTTTGGTGGCCCCTGGATAGGTAACGGATTTTACTAAGCTAACTTTCTTATTCTTACTTCTTGATTTCCACAGCCTTTTCCATTCACGTTTTGTTGATGGTTTACTGCCATTAATTTTAGGACTACTATTATTGCTACCAATGTTAATAGCTGATCTGAACTCTGAGCTTGAACGAGATTTTAAATCAGGAATGTCCTCTAAATTCATTACAGAGTGAAGCTCAACCTGGTGAGTAATTTGATTACTGTGGAATAGAGTTTTTGGGTTATTCACCATATTTGCAGAAGGTGTTGTTAAGCAGGCAGAGTAACAATGTTCTTAGTACAATTATTATCTATACTATTTCTATGGAAATGTGCTGACCAGGGTGTTTGGATTTCTTGCATCCTCCTTTTTCTGAATGTTTTGATGTTGTTGAACATGATGTCATGAATTTAATTTCAGAGGTCAGAGATTGCAACACAGCAGGAAGAGAAGTTAGTTTTTCTATGATCGGCGAACGGGCACAGCTGTTTCTCTGATTCCAGCAGCAGATGAAACCAAGGCTGTTACAAGGGTAACGGACGAATCAAAGGGGTTGGCCTGCTTAAGGCTGCATCCTATTGATCTTTTGAGAACCCTGGCCTGGGGGAACAAACTCCCAATGAATTTTCTTAGAGAGCATCAGGTGAGGGTGACATCAAAGGGTCAACTTCTTCGAGGATTCAGGAAACACTACAAGAGGAGTCCCATTTATAGGTTGCAAATCCTTTGGTGATTATATAGGCTTTTTTCCTCATGTTCCAATATGGATGCTTGCTGAGAAACTCGAAAGAGCTGCTTGTTTTGATTTAGTGGGTGGATTAGCATCAAGAGAAGAGACCTCCAGCTTTTTGAAGAAGCAGGTCATTAGGGTCACTTAACCTGATGATGAGTAAATTAAGGCGTAGTGTTGAGTACGCTCTCCTGTTGGTTTAGTGGTGCTGTTAGGAATTTTACAGTGCTCTTTTTTAGGCTCTGTGGCTCTCTTATGTGACGCTGCTATCGCGTTCTTATTTACTCTTCTGGTTCCTATCATGTATTTTTGGTATATTGGGGCTGCCAAAAATTTCCAAAAGGATTCTATAAGGGGAGTCATTATTTAGAAAATGAAACAAGTATTGCCTCATACCCTCTTAAATACTGCACTTTGGCACGGAATCAGGAAAGATTGCCAACCAATTGAGGCAGGAGCCATGCAGTTATTTGACCAATTAAATTAAACTGGATGCTCCTCAAAGCAGCCACGACCGGCGTTAGCTTCCTTCAGGAGGCAATATTAAAGTTTGAACAATGAATAGCTGGTAAGGATTGTACAGTTTCAAAAGGCCATGCTTACGGTCCTTACTTCATTTGTGTAATTTAAAAGTTTTCCTGATAAGTTATGAGGACTTACTCTTACTGGAATTTAACAGTAGTTTCTCCGTCGTGAGTGTCAGGGGTGAGTCTGATCAATTTTCCAGCACTTTTGCAACAAACTTATTTGTGGAGAATTTCCTTGGGCGTATCAGTGGAGCTGAGGGAGAATTCAAGACCATCCCGAGCCTAAGGACTAAAGTGTCCCACTTATTTGCTGCATGTGGCACTTTCAGACACTGTTGAACACACACCACATCATGCCAAGGTCTCTAATGCAGAAACCAAAAGCAAAGAAGCTGGTCAAGGAAGCAGGTTCAGTGAAATTCCCAATCCTCAGTTCACAAGGCTTAACACTCTTTAAAAATTCACGGCGGGTAGTCAAGTCCATCTCCTCCTCCCCTACCTGGCGGCCCTTCTCAGCCCAGGTCCATGGCTGAGATCGGTGCCAGAGACCTGGAGACCGGAGCCACACTGAAGCAGCCCTCTCTCCAGCCGAGCACCCTCGGAAGAGGTCAACCTGCTTGATGCTTTCACCAACGGCTCCCAGACGGTGGAGGACTGACAATTCCCTCGTAGACCACAACACACTGGGGAGTCTGGGGTGAGACGCGACATCTTACGAGCTTCTACTTTGCGACTGCTCCCACTGCTGTACTTTGCCCAATGAATTCAATGAGTGACCCCTGAAAATTCAACTTGAGTCTCTTCTAAGAATGACCTGATACTGTAGCTTCACCAAGTGAAAGAGTTCTTTACAGAAGCCAGGGTATCTTTACAGTGCCTCCCAAACTTCCATGTCATCCCTGTCCCCATTGGATGATCTGCATCCGACATTATAGCCCAGGATGAATTATTGCTCTCTGCACTGTTTGTCTCTACTGACCTCTTCTTGCCAGTCACAGTTCTCCTGGCTGCCATGTGTAATATATGTCTTTACTAAGTCTTGAGTGAGAAGAGAGCAATTGAGAAGGGCGTGGGAAGGGCACTGTATCAAAGGCACAATGCTTACTCAAAAGGTGTCCATCATGGGAGCATCTTGGCTTACTCTCATCATTGTTTTGGTAGTGAATAATAAACTGCAAAGAACACAAGTTCTCCAGGGGCTCATTACTTCTTAGTTTTCGCCAGAGAAGGTTCAAATAAGCTTGAAAGGATTCTGTGCACGTACTTCATTCGCCATGAGACCACCCGACTTCCTGAAGGGGCTCTGTAGAGCTTAACTGAAGGGCATACCTATTCAAGGTCACCTAAAATAAATCATCTTTTCAGGTCGGGTAGAGCTGTGGTAGAAAACAGTGCCATCCATAGAAGCAGTCTTACTGCTTATTATCTTTTCTTTGGCTAAAAGAATGAGCCTTAATGAGGACACATGGCATGGGATTATTTTTTTTATATTACAATTTTAAATTATGCCTGGAGTTCACCTTTGCTAAACAGCTGCTAAATATGTAACACCCTGAAAGTGATAGATATTGACAGTAGGTTTAGAACAAAAAAATGTTTGATAGGGAAAAACATTATAAACTCTAACAAAAGTCTATGCCACAGCAAAGTGAGAGTCTGGCAAGTGATGCGTATAAAACTTTGGAAGGCGATGTTTACAGTAGTAATATGGCTTTGAAAGCTAGTTTAAAGCTCCAGGGAAAAATCTTAAGAGGGACAAGCATGGCAAAACCAATAGGTTTGGATTTGGCAAGCTGGTGATGGTTATTTTATTACTAGCATGTGTTCCATAAATAAAGGAAGGATAAAGACCATACTGCCACCTAAATTTGGCAGCCATAAACTTGCAATAAAAAATTATGTTTAAAAAGAAATCCATTGTATATCATTTCAAATAGAACTGGTGCTTCCTCATAGGAAAGTGTACTTAAAACCGATATAGAAACACTTGAATTTTAATGTATATTAAAAGGGAAATGTGATTCTTATTTGTACACTGAGAAGTTCCTACCGGTTTTGAATTACTATAATTTGATGACCTATAAACAGACAAGGATTACTTAAAAAATAAAAATAGAAAGAATACAAAATAAAAAGGCATTAGCAAAGTAAAGTACTGGCCAACCAGCCCAGGCACAAAGGTGCAAATCTTTTTATGTGGCTGTGCAAATGTGTTTGGAAAAATGTCATCAGTCAAAGGGCAAGGGAGCCAAAAGGCCCCCACTGTCCCATTCTGGATGCTGTAGTGGGTGGAAGTAAAGGAGGCAGAGCTACTTAAGGCTAGAGCCAGGCTTAGCCGAGCTGCCCTGCTTTGGCTCGAGGTCCTCTTGGGCCCTCATACCCAAAGTGAGCCGAGCCATCCGCCTACTTCATTGTACAATCCCTGACATCCCTATTACCTCCTGCGCCAGAGGTGCTGCCCAGTCTGCACCCTCATAAACTTTCAGCTAATGGGGAGGAAGTGAAAAGCCATACAGTGCATATGACTGCTGCCCCCGCTCCCAGGGGATAATTAAAATGGAAAAAGCATGCACAGTACAGGCCCTGCTATGAAAGTCTGTTTCCAATGAACAATGAATGGCGTTAGATCTCCCAAACATTTTGGTTTGCTAAACATGTAATTACCCTTAATGATGGTGTTGAGCAACTACTTAGGTTAGCCTTTTTTTTAAGTCAGGAGAAGCTGGTGGATTAATAGAAGAACATGCTGGAAGACTTCAGTCGTGGTCTAGGGGGTGAAGCCTATGGACTACTATTATGTAGCAATCGTTTTTACTTCTTTAACTTGAACCCGGCAGAGCAGTAAAATTGGCGAGGCCAAGCGGCTTTTCATGTCGGAAGGGGTGTTGAGGCAGACTAGCCTTAGCTCTGACGTGATATTTTTCTTAATTGAAAAAGGTTAGCAATTTATTATCAGAAGTGAAGCCGGCTAACATCTGCTCTTCATCAAGTGAGATTTGGATTTGTGGCAGGCTCCGTAGTGACTGCTTTATTGTTTGCTTTTGCCTGCGGAGGACAATTACAGCATAAGTAGGAGAGAGAGCTTAGCAATAGTAAGCCAGATTCCTTCTTCCACCTGCTACAGGTTTGGTTCCTCTTGGAAACTATCATTGGTATCATGACGAGCTCTCATCGAGTAAGAGTAGTACTGCTGGGTACAAATCCTTTCTCTGGGGATATTAATATTAAGTAAAACTGCTCATAAAAAAGTCACAGTTTCAGGAGGCTCTCGTCTTGGGGTGGTTGATGTAGGACAACAACCTATGCATAGTTCCCTGCTGATTACAACCTGTGCACTGGGGGCGAGAGACCTTTCCAATAGCAAACATCTTTGCATTTGTAGTTTTTATGAAGTGTTTTGGTTTCTTTCCTAGTAAACTCAACATGTATTAGATAGAGCAATGTGGTTCACTCCAATTTCACTTAAAAGCACTACAATTTTCTATGAATCTTCTTCTTTGACTGCAATATCAGTTTCACTCTGTTTTTTTTGTGCCAAAAAGGTTTGGATTTGTTCATGAATATTTTGCCTTTCAATTGATGTCTACTTGACAAAGATGTCAGTTCTGCAGCCCACATGAATACCTAATCCTTGTTCTGGTGACAGGTAGCAGATCCAGTTCATTCCTGAATTTAAATAGCAGCAGGTCTCTTTCCACAATTAACCTTGCAGGGAAATCTTACCACAGCACCCTTCCTCCCAAGTAAGCGAGAATGGTAAGTGGAGTCAATGGGAGGTGCTAAATCCCTTCCTCAGAGCCCACAGGCATTAAAACTTCTTATGGGGATGTTTAACTAAGGTGATTGTGAGGTAGCTACCATAAGGAAGCTGGAAAAATGCATGTAATGGTTTCCTTGAGATCACAAGACTAATCCCAATAACCAAAACTAACCAATACCCACTGAATTAATCTCTAACTTAGGTTCTGGTGTTGCAAACTATTTGCCATAAAGTGCTTCAACGCCTCGCCAGGGATAGAAAGCGCTATATAAATGCAATAACAATAAAATATCACCATTAAAATAATCCCTGTAATTTAACTTTGTATATTTATCCAGAAAGGCTTCTTGTATCAAACTGAATTGACATATAATATGTACCTTTTTAAGAGTATACAGATTTACCTCCTCAAAGACTTTTGCCCATCAACGACAACAACCCTGCAAATTTCCTTAACTCAGTTAAATCTGTTGTGTGTACCTTAATAGGGCATGCAACGGGGAAGGCATTAGTCTCATCAGAATCATCTCAGACAATTCTTCAAACACCATCTCACGGAACTTCAATATCTTGGGGCAGTACACCATGCTAGGTGTATAAAATCCACTTGGTAGTGACCAAATCTTGCATCAAATCTAAGTCCTATGTCTAGCAATTCTGCTGGTGTAGAATAGCATCCATGGAGGAATTTATAATGTATAATTCTGTGTCTGCCATCTGCTGATATCTGTCCTATCTGCTAACAAGTGTTTCCATTGTGCATGTCAGGCAAGTGTCAAGATCGATATGTTAGGTTAGGTTACGTTACAAAAATGTAATTAGAGCAGCGTATACCCGAGGGTGTCTTGGTGCTGATAGCTACACAGATTAAATGGGAGACCGTTTAGGACACAAAAGTTAACGATTGAAAAGCCGGGTTTTAAGAAGTTTTCGGAAAACCTGTAGCGAAGATGCAGATCTAATGTGGAGAGTCAGCAGATTACAGTGTCTAGGGGCTCCAGCAAGGAAACTGCTATCACCCCATTTAGTTTCCTTGAATCTAAAGGTCGTCACTTTATAGGTGCACAAAGATCTGAGGTTCCTGCTAGGGGTATACCACGAGATAGCTTGTCTCAGGAATTCGGGACCATATCATGCAAGGCCTTAAAAGTGAGACAGAGGGTTTTGAATTTGATCCGATTCCTGATGGTGAGCCAGTGCAGTACCTTGATGGCAAGGGATACTGAGTGATGTTGAGGGAGATCAAGGAGTACTCTGGTGGCGGAGTTTTGGAGGACCTGCAATTTGTTAATGTATTGTTTTTGTAGATTGATGTATAAACCATTGCAATAGTCAATTTTAGATAGGATGAGGGAGGATATGACTGTTTTCCTAGAGTTAATAGGTATATAAGGAAGAATCTTTTTGATGGTTCTTAACGTATTGTAAAAGGCGGATACGGTGGCATTAACTTGTTTGCTGAGATAAGTTGATCATCAAGAATCACTCCCAAACTCTAGGACTTTGGGAGTCAGCATTGGGAGCGGACCCATTTCTAATGGCCAGCTATCAGGAGTCCAAAAGTGAGAATTATTTCCGAAGAGAATAACCTCTGTCTTATCCAAATTTAACTTTAGGCAGTGCAGTGCCTGTCCATCACGGTGTCTATTTCTCTCATGCAATTATGGAGCTGAGAGCTGGTGTGTTTAGCCTCATTTACTGCAGATAGCACAATTTGTGTGTCATCTGTGTAAGAGGTAAGTGATAGACCGAAGGATCGAATCAGCGGGGCAAGTTCAGCTACATATAAGTGAAAAAGGGTGGGACAGTGCGGAACCCCGCATAGTAGCGAGAAGGTGTTGCAGCGGAAGCTGTTTAGCATCACCATATTATCCCTATCCTTTAGAAACGATCTGAGTAACTCTAAGACTGTACCCTTTATGCCAACAGTCTTTAAACGACTGCATGGTATCGAGATATCACATTGCCCACTGACCAATAAAGGGCAATGTAATTCTCTGGCTTGGGTTAGTGTGTACAGTTTAGACATGCTGTGTGAGGTGTCTTTTGGTGTGCATTTATACTCCAGCGCAGACAGTGTAAGTGGCTTGCGAGGGAACATAGTGTGGAGCTTCCAAAACTCAAGTTTTAATCTATTTCAGAGGAAAGTAACAAGGAACTGTTGTTTGGGTTTGCAAACTCACCTAGGGAGACAAATTGATGGCTACTGAACAGGTCTCCCACCTGCAGTTTTTGTAGCTTTACTAATTGCCGACAGGCTTTAGGTTCAAGTGTTGGGGTAATCAATCAATCAATCAGTACTTGTAGAGCACTGCTAGTCATCCCGGGGGGAAGGGGGGTATCCAGGCACTGGTGAGCCATGCTGGTCGAAGAGCCAGGTCCTAAGCTCCTTCCTTAGGTGGTCAACGACAGGGCGATGCGTAGGTGATGAGGGAGGGCGTTCCAGGATCTGGCGGCGAGATGGGAGAAGGAGCGTCCCCCAGTGCGGATTTGGCAGAAACGTGGAATTTTTGCGAGGGTGAGGTGAGCGGAGGTTTCTCATGAGTAGGTGGAAGGTCAGGATGTAGTTCAGGTAGAGGAGTCCAATGTTGTTGAGTGCCTTGTATGTGTGGGTGAGGAGTTTGAACAGGCATCTTTTGTGTACGAGGAGCCAGTGGAGGTCCTTCAGATGGGTGGAGATGTGTGACCTTTTGGGAAGGTCAAGCAGGAGTCTGGCCGCCGAGTTTTGGATGGTTTGGAGTCTTTGCATGAGCTCAGAGGAGGTGCCTGCATAGAGTGCATTGCCGTAGTGGAGTCTGCTGGTGATGAGGGCTTGCGTGACTTATCATGGTCTTAGCGGGGAGCCATCTAAAGATCTTGCAGGGGAGGCCAATCATGTGGAAGCAGGCGAAGGCGACTGTGTTTATCTGGCGTTTCATTGGGAGTTTGTTGTCCAGTATAAAGCCAAAATTGCGTGCCTGGTCTTTGGGTGGGGGGAGTGGGTCCAAGCTCTGAGGGCCACCAAGAGTCGTTCCAAAGGGTGTTGTCTTTGCCCAAGATCAGAACTTCGGTCTTGTCGGTGTTTAACTTGAGGCAGCTGTCTCATATCCATGTTGCGATGTTTTGCATGCATTTGTGGAAGTTGGCTTTTGTCTCCGTGGGGTTCACTTATAGTGAGAGGATGAGCTGGGTGTCGTCAGAGTAGGAAACGATGTTGATGTGGTTTGATTTGACGATGTGACCGAGTGGTGTCATGTAGATGTTGAAGAGGGTTGGGCTCATGGAGGAGCCTTGTGGTACCCCGCAGATGATGTGTTTGGGGTGTGAGGTGAATGAGGGAGGCAGACTTTCTGGGTGCACCCTTTGAGGAAGGATTCTATCCATTTGAGGACGTTGCCCGTGATTCCGATCTAGCGGAGTCTTTGGATGTTAATTCCTAGTGACATATATGGTGCATAGAGGATTTCTAACCCTGCGTGTTTCTCAGTATTTCCCATGCCATAGCACTGCAATCCACCGGGCTAATATCCCCAGCACAGATATGTGCAGTTTGGCTAGTACTGTTTTTAAATGTGGTGAGTAGGCTTCATCAGTCTCCACCATGATATGTGGTGCAACTGAGGCGGGCTGAAACCAATAATGAGCAAACTGTGCCTCTGTGCTCAAATAGTATAATTCAAAATCTGGGATTTCTAGCCCTTCCTGTGGTTTATGTAATGCTGTCCACTTAATCCCATACCAATCTACATAGTGCAAATTGTAGCATTGTTTAAAAAAAAAAATCACAAGTGGGATAGATAGGGATATTATGAAAGAGGTATAAGAATTCTGTAAGTACTACCATTTTTATAAATGCAACTTTGGCAACCAGTATCAGGGGGAACTCCCTCCATCAGCACATCTGACCCATTACATTTGTTAGAGCAACCCAATAATTTACTCTACGGATTGTCTCTGTGTATTTTTAAACCTAGATAATTTATTATGTACCAGTGGCTATTCTAGTGCACACTTACGTGTCTCGCTGAAACAAGGAACAGCGATGTTTTATACTAATTAATATTAAGACCTGAAATCGCACCAAAACGCAGAAACACCCAATTAACAGGTAAATGTCAATCGAAGGGTCTTTATCCACATAGTTCGATACAAGTATTCTACACGTCATGAAATTCAACCCTCTCTGCGAATGGTGCTGCCTGAGCATGCATGACAGTTGCTCCAACCCGAGTGCAAATATAAGCAGCGACAGGGGTGCAACCTTGTCTGGTACCTCACCTTACGTCTAACGACTGAAACAATATGCTGTTGATGGCAATTCTGACCATAGGTTGCGTATATAGTAGTTTAATCCAGGATAGAATCTCACCTCCTCTCTCCATCCTTTTCAGCACTCTAAACATATACCCCCACTCAATGGAGTCAAATGCCTTGACTGTGTTCAGAAACACAGCCACAGCTTGCAGTTTAGGGTTTAATTGGTGCAGCATAGCAAACAGTGTACGTGAGTTGTATGCTGTCAGCCAGCCCCATGCAAAGCCAACCTGCTCGGGCAGTAACAGTTTTGACATTAGTAGCATTAATCGTACCACAAGTATTTTTGTTAAAATCTTGTTATCCAAATTAAACAAGGAAGGGAGAGATATAAGGCGCATTGCGCTGGATCTCTGCCTGGCTTAAGACATGTTAATTATAGAGCCTCCTGCACAGTGGGTGAAAGTATCCCTCCTTTTCTAGCCTCTTCATACACGTGCAGTAGATGCTGTGTCAATATGTCCGCATATTCCTTGTAAAACTCAGCTGTGAATCTGTCACTTATCTGCCTAGTCTCCTGGGAGTTTGCGGATAACCTGCCTCATGTCTCCTTCCTTTATTGGTTGTGCCAAATATTCTCTATGGGGTTTTCAAACCATGCCGGAGCCACCTTTCCCATAAAATCGTCAATCTCTTCCTCTGAGCATGCTAAATGTGTCTTGTACAGGTCTGCATAGAAATGAATGAAGAGTTGGAGAATATCAGGGTTGTCAAATACATTTCCACCTTGCCCATTGTTTAGCTCCGCTACCTCCATCAATGTTTTAGAGTCTTGTATCATTCCTGCCAGGATCCTGCAAGTCTGTCTCCCTCCTTGGAAATATGCAGTGTGCCGCACCATATTTCCCAAAATATATTCTCTCTCTGCCTGCTGCTTCTGTATACTAGCATTTTAGTTTCATTATCTTTGCTTGCACATTAGCATAAGCACTTGCAAACTGCAGTGCCTCCTTTTACTTAATCTCTATTTCAAGCTTAGAGAGGGTATGCCTAAATACCTCGAGTATTCCTGTATGCTTTGCTATGCAAATACCTCCAATATATGCCTTAAAGGGTTCCCATAACATCCCAATGCCCGGGCCCGGTGCAGTATTGATCTGAAAAACTCCTTAATAGCTGCAAGTATTTTTTCTTTAAGCAACCGATATAGTAATGCCTCCGACAGGAAACGTCACTGTGTTCTTGAAATTAAACAATCCAGATGTTTGTCTGATTCGAGGGTGTGTGAGCAAGTTTTGTAATGTCCCAACAGCCAGTTACATCAAATACACAAAAGTTGATGGGATGATCCTTGCAACAAGTCTAAGCACTGGTAATCTTACAGGGGTAGCATTCCAACCCATCTTTCTTTTGTCCACCATGCCACCTCAGATTAGACCAAGCAATATGCAAATCAGTCTTTATCCTGCCCCAATAGGAACAGTCCAGCCCAAACTGCCAAGCCAGGTCCTCTCTCAACAAGTATGCAAGCAACCCAAGACCAGTTTTAGCCTTGATTGGGGCTCTACAGTTGGGTGTAGAAATGGCAGTGAGCAATGGACCCATGTCTGGGTATACCCAGGGCCGGACTGGCCATAGCGGGCACCGGGTGTTTCCCCGGTAGGCCACTAGGGTGGGGGCCGGTTTTGGGCCCCTGGGGGCTGTTTTTGTTACCGGGGGTCGGCAATATCGGCCCCCTGTAACAAAATCGGCCGAAACCGGCCCTCGCAAACTGCTCGGCTGCACTCCCCCTCACCCCAGGGGGGGGTGGGGGGCTGAGCAGTTTGCCAGGGCCGGTTTCTGTTCCCAGTCCGGCCCTGGGTATACCCTTGGCCCCTTAGGGCGGTACATCAAAAACACAAAAGGTGATGAGGATGCTTGCAACAAGTCTAACCACTGCCAATCCCTTGAGGTAGCATTCCAACCCACCGCTCTTTTGCCCATCATGCCAACTCAAATTTGACCCACCCATATGCAAATCAGTGCAAGGTTAAAATCTCTTCCCTACAAAATTGGGCCGCTCATTAAGGTTATCAGCCTAGCTGAAAGGGATTTCAGAAAGATGGGAGAGTCCACATTGGACCCATACATGTTAACTAGTGTAGGAGCTCTGTCCTGAAACTTCCCCTGTACTATCAAGTAGCATCTCTCAGGGTCAGCTATCACCTCAATCAATATGAATCGTACTCCTCTTTTGATCAATATTGTGGCCCCTTTGGAATATAAGGAGTATGATACAAGCCAGCGACTCATCGCCTATTTATTTGCTAACTGATGTTCACTCCATCTGGTGAGGTAGGTCTCCTGAAACAACACCAGTAATTGCCTCACTTTTTAATGATTATTAAATCCTCTTACCTTCCATGTGACAGCATTGATGCTCATTTTACCTGTGTGCTAATCCATGTCTTTGTATCTGTAATTGTACATCTCAGTGATGAGGTGTCTATCTATTCCAGTGTCACTCTTTTAAACATCATCCTGTAAACATTTGTAGACAACTGAAATATATAGTGTCAACCCCTTCCCTAACCCCCTCCCATAAGTATCCCCAATTGAATCAGAATGCATCAATCCCTTCTGTCAGGACCCAACTTATCAATAACATACTAAATAACGTAATGGGTAGTTAACCCGTGGGTTCACCAATTGATCATTACCAGATGTAAGTATGATAATCTATCAATGTGGAAGCCATTCTGTAACATATTCACTCGAGCGCCATCTCGCCACACACCCAATACCTGACCCTGTGCTTGTGTTTCATTAAATAAGGAAGAAAGTAGGGAGCATATTAGATGTATAGGAACCTATCTAGTCATCTAGCAAAGCCAGTACTTTACCTAACTTGCATAACGGCCCATGGTTCTATTAGTGCATGACAAAGACTCAGGCGAGGCTCCAGCTGTCAGTTTCGATTTAAGCTGATTGGGAAGAAATATTGCTTACCCTGCCACTGCAACCTCAGCCACGTCGGGTACTGCATAGCAGATTGGATGTCCATTTGTTGGCTTTTTTTTTTTTAAACTGTTGCAAATCCATGGCATGCTTCTTGTACAGCCTGCTTCAAGTCCGGATACAGTGCTGTATGATCTGCCTGCTGCATTAGTGTCAGCTTTTCTCTGGCCATTTTGAGTGCTGAGTCTCTACCTTCAAATTCAGGAGTAGGACAATTTTAAGATGAAGCTGGGACTTCAGGTGTGGTTTTTGCACCAATCCTCGTGTGCCGGTTACACTGCAAAGAGTGATGAAAAGCAATCTTTACCAAACGCTGAAGCAATAGTGACTCTACAAAGCATTCCATTGGGCCTGTAGCGATTCTGAAAACCCAATTATACGCAGGTTGTTTCTTCAAGAGCTCGCATTGAAATCGAATTTTATTTTTATTGCAGATAAGTGCCAGATTTTTTTGCAGTGTCTGCAATCTTGCTGATGGGTAGTTAGTTGGTCTTCTTTGTCCAACATCTGTCTCTCTGACATATCGACTCTGGCTGCCTCTTTATTCACACTGCTCTTAAATTGGTCAACTCTTCTAGCCAGTAAGCCTGTTTTTGCATGAATAGATTTTATGCTTTGCTGCACCTTAAGGAGTGCTTTTTCTTCTTTGTTGGGCTTGGGGTGTTTTTCTATGGCCAAAGACTAATTTGGCTTGCTAATTGCCGTGTTTGCCCATTTTGTGTAGATTAACATTCACTTGCTTTCAGAGCATGCGCAGGACCTTATGGCTTTTATGGGTGGCAGTCACAGCTTTTTCGTATATCTGACCATTCCACAATCTTTTGAGAATTTAAGTCATGTTTGTCTGCTGCTTAGGCTTTTCTTGCTCCATGTCACATCAGGGCTACACCTGCATTAACTATTAGGCATTTGGTACCTCGCACACCATCTTGAGTGTCTTGTGAGGGATAGCTGCAGTGGCATTACCATTGTGATATTTGCCCAACTGTCAACAGGATAAATGTTAAGCAGCAAACCAATGTGCGGACTCTCAAGGGCCCCTGCAGCAGAAAGCACTCCCAATTTTTCACCCTAACCATGCTCTCTGGGCCTTAATGCACCACTCCTGAAGAGCTGTATTATACAAGTTATTTTTCTTTGCCTTGCGCCACAGTTTGTCCCAATTAGGCTATGCTGTAACCCCCAAGCCACAATCTATTCAGAGCTCTTACTTTTCCCCTCTGTGTCAACATTTTCTCAACTTCTGCCACGTGCACAGCTCA
Source organism: Calotriton arnoldi (assembly GCA_963921515.1). Taxonomy (NCBI): domain Eukaryota; kingdom Metazoa; phylum Chordata; class Amphibia; order Caudata; family Salamandridae; genus Calotriton; species Calotriton arnoldi. The sequence continues at coordinate 542,026 of CAWUFW010000033.1, forward strand.
CAGTCAGCATCCATCTCCCTCGTCACTCACTCACTCACTCACTCGCTTGTCCTTTGTTTGTCTTTTGGCTAAGCTGTGGCAACTTCTCCTATCGGATGAGCTCCTCTGCCATCCACAGCAGGTTGCGGGTCAGCGAGTCTCGTCTGAGCGCACTATTGTCACTGCTGGGTGTCAGCAAACACACAACCCCCAGCATCGCTGTGGTCAGGCCTGCTTCTGTATCGACCTCTGCTTTGCATGCCTTGTGACAATGGCTCCTACTGCTGGGTTTAAGATACCGATTGAGCAATCGGGGTCATTTCTCATCTTCATCGTCCCATGGCTGGCAGTGCTGAGCCCCGATGGAGCTGGGCTATTTTGTTTTATTATGGCTCCGGTGTCAAGAGCCTCCCAGATTCCAAGCCATTTTAGGTGCCGCTCTATGGTCCCCCTGAATGATTTTAAGTTCTTGTTTAGAAACTATTGCTTCTAATAAATGGCACGTGTTAGACCTGGCACCATTGGCGTGGGTCTCCCTTCCATCTTTCGCTTTTGTCTCCTCTGTGTTTGCAGGTGTTAGATGCTCTGGGCGCTGTGCCACTGCCATTCAGTGCTACAGCGCGAATGCTCCCTATTGTAAATTAACTGGATGAATTGGTATTCCCATAATTGGCTCATTTGATTTACCCGTTAGTCCCTAGTATAGTGCACCGTGCGTGTCCAGGGCTGGTAGACCGAATGCTGCTGGTGGGCCTGCAGCGCCAATTGCGCCACACACAGAAGCAGCTTGTAAAGTGTGTCTCAGACCTGCCATCGCAGAGTCTGTGCGCAGTCCAGAACTGCCATTTTTGACTGTGAAGTAAACCCACTTCCTAGTCCCTCAACCTTCCCTTGGCATCATGTAAGTCACCCCTATGGCAGGGTGCATTGTATGTGAAAGGTAGGACCTGCCTTGGTTTGTGTGGCACTCCATTTCGTTGTTCACTATTGCAAGGCTATCTGTTCCCTTAGGCCAGAATGGGCAGTTTGATTATTACATCCTATAATCCTAGCTGACCCAAGGAACATGTTTGAAAAGTCGAATTTAGTATGCCTGAGCTCAGTATATTAAAGTACATCTTTTAGTGAGGATTATTTTTATAATCTGTGTTCGAAAATACCACTTTTAGAAAGTAGGTATTTTCTTGCCTCAGTCTTCCAGTGTGCTCTGCTGTTGTGTATTGGCTGTCTGGTCTTGGAGGGACAGGGCAGGCTGAGCCCGACCTGGATTGAATAGAGAGATCTGCAGTTGGAGTATGGGGAGGGGTGACCCTTTGATCTGAGCAGGGCTGTGCCTGGCAAGGTGAATGATGGCTCCACCTCCCACTGTGCGTCTGATGGCAGACCCCCTCTTCCTCAAAGGCAGGATGCAGCCTTGTAAACAAAGTGCTCCAGGACCACACCGAACTGGTTCTGGCTGGGTTCAGTGACTTGTGACTTTTGAGAACAAAAACCTGTGGGGTATGAATATCTGGGCCAAAACCCCTACAGTGTGTGTTACTTCTGGATGTCAAGACGAACCTCTGTCCGTGTAACTAGAGGGAAAGGACTTTGAAACTTTCATCCATCTTGCTGAAGCAACTACCCAAGGGCCTGATTTGAGCTTGCCTCCTGCTGAAGTCTCAGGGACATTAGACTTCACCCATCAGCCTTCTGAATTCCTATTGAGGGGGGTTCTACTCGCAGGTGAGGCTTCTGTCGAGAATTCCAGAGCCTCTGGGTCTACTGCGGGGAACGCGGGCTGAGAATCATCGCTATCGCTATTGTGGGCCGCTGTAGCTGAGGAGCTGTTGCCGCTGAGAGCCCGCATTTGTCTGTGCTACGAGAATCATCGCTATCGCTGTTGTGGGCCGCTGCAGCCGAGGAGCTGTCGCCGTTGAGAGCCCGCGTTTGCCTGTACTACGAGAATCATCGCTATTGTGGGCCGCTGCAGCTGAGGAGCTGTTGCCGCTGAGAGCCCGCCTTTAATCACCGTCTCAGGATCATCGTGAGTGCACGCCGCGGACCGCTGCAGCTGGGAGCTGTGGCCGCTACGAGTGCGCCTGTCATCATCGCGGCTTCCTCCCGAAGCTGCGTGCCGTGCCCCTTTAAACCTCAGGTACATTGTGCATCACCGGGTCGCGTAGACCCCAGCCTCGAACGAAGTTAGTTTCACACGCTTTTGAGTGCTTTTATCGCCTTTTAAGTGAACCTATATTTACGTGCATTGTGGCTTCCTGATAGTCTTTGAGCGTTGTGTTAAGCTTATATAAAGATACTCATTTTTCTAGAGCTACTTGTGTGGTGTCCCTTTGTGGTGTCTTCACTGCGTTATTGTGTATGGTCATAAATGCTTCACACACTGCCTCTGAGATAGGCCTGTCTGCTCGTGCTACGTTACCACAGGGTTGAGCAGGGGTTATCAAAGGGTGTAGCCCCCTTACTCTGACTTAGGAAGAAGGGTCCCTACTTGGACATTGGCGCCAGCCACTGCCAACTAGAGATCCCCATTTCTAACATTGGTGGTCAGCGGTGAGGATCAGGACTTGCATTTGTGATCCACATACAATAACTGGTGTACACTACTAGTGAGTGCAGACCTAAACGCAACCACATACGTTTTTGATCTTGTTCTATTTTTGATCGTAATTGCTAGTTATTTCTACAATGGGTAAGCCAACATCCAATGCTTCGGAGGATCTCACCTTTGAGGAAGAGAGGTTAGAAACCTACACTGCCAAACAGCTAAAGTCTTTTTGCAAGCAATTCACCGTCCCTATTGCAGGTCTCTCTAGGAAGGAGGACTATCAGAAGGCGCTAAAGGCCTCGTTGGAGGCGAGGGAGTCCCCCGGGAATGGGAGAGAGCCTGTGGACGGGGGAGAGAATGCCGGAGGGCAGGAGGATGACGAAGTGGATTTAGTGGGCGGTAAAGCACTTTCCAGTCCAGGTACTAGTGTGTCCTCAAAGGGCCTGTCTCCAGAAGAGATGGAGGACAGGGAGAGAGATAGGAGGCATAGTTTGGAGATGGCCAAATTAGAAGGTCAGAAGGACGGGAGGTCGCGCGCACCGCGACTCAAGATGGCCGCCTGACGTCGGGGCTCCGCGGCTCATCGGACCGCGATTTACTTTTTTGAGCGGTTCCAGCGCCCCCTAGACACCAACGATGATGAATTCCTGAATCGGAATTCCTGCACATTCGGAGGCACTGTTTTCTGCCCTGAATTTCCTGCCAGATAAAGGGAAATTATGCAGGTGGTCTCTCAAGCCAGGTAACGGCTGCCATTTTGTTTGTTGCCCTGCCGATTTTACCTCAGCTTTTCCTTCGGAGAGTTGATTTTCATCGCTCCTGGCATATTTTCTGCACTTCTTTCAGTATCCTACGAATTTAATGTTGGAAGTACTTATTCTTTACATTTGACTGCCTAAGGTGGATTTTCCTGCATATCTTCCTGCGTGATGCCTGCACGTCTCGGAGTTCTTCATGTTTGACTCTATGTAGGAACAGTCACTTCATATGTTTTTGAGGAATTACTTTTTGCGAGTGAAGTATTGGGCTTTTACAATTGACTTTACTTATCCCCCAGTTGGACTCATTTGGTGTACTTTCCCGCCTACTTCTCCTCATATTTCCTCACACGAAGGTCTTCATCGCTCTCAACTGGAGTCTCCTGCCGGTATCCTGTATCTTCTCACATATCCCACTATCTCAGCGCTATTGTAGATTGTTGGGTCACTGCCTATCTGAACTCTCCTCTGGTCATTATTTCATGGGTAGGAGCAAACGCCTGCCGCGCCACTCCCAGAATTTGAAGTGGAATACTCCAACTGCCCCTGGAGTTGGCTGCACTGTTTTCAACAGATTCTCCTGCTTATCTGAGGCTTTGTCACACAGTGAGTGTACCTCCACTGCAGAGCCATCCAAAACAATGGCATCCAAAACACCGCTACCTTCAGCCACCGGCAAAAGGCTCAAACAGGATCCTCCTTCTCCCCCTAAGTCTACCTCGCCGGTGTCTTTAGACATGGTTCTGGAGAAAATTCGTGCTATCCGACCTTTCGTGGAGGAAACTAATGCCCGTCTTCAAGCAATGGACTTAAGTGGGCTTCTATGGATTCCCGTGTGGCTGTGGTGGAACAACAGCTCGTCCTTGTACAGGATGTACCTTCAAAAATATCTTCTCTGGAAAAAGAAGTCTTGCAACTTCGAAGAACCACTGAGGATTTGGAAAATAGAAATCGTCGTAATAATTTACGCATCTATGGTCTTCCTGAAGGTCTTGAAGGTGAAGACCCTGTCACATTCTTCACTTCTTTTTTGCCTCAGCTCCTCGGTCTTCCGTCTGCAACCAAACTGAACCTACAACGCGCACATAGACTAGGCCCTCGCCTTTCTTCCTCATCTGCGCCATCTAAACCTCATGGAATAATTATCTTATTCCTACAGTTCACTGACCTTCTCCTTGTTTTGAATGCCGCTAAATCTAAAAGAATCTCTCCTGGCAGGGCACCAAAATCTTTATCTCTCAAGATCTCTCTTCGGCTACAGCCAAACGACGCAAAGAGTTTTTGGATCTTCGTCCACCTCTCAGTTCCTTGGGCGCCAGGTATGGCCTGTTCCACCCCTGCATCTTCAAGGTCACTTTTCTTAACAAGACTTCCACCTTTGAGGACCCTGCTGACCTCAGAAGATTTATTCAGACTCATTCTCATGCTTCAATGGAAACAACTCCTTCTCCCTCTGGATCTTGACTGTTATGCTCCTTCTTTTGTATTATTGCATTGAAGGCATCGTTATAGTTTATATTATTTTGCCTCTTCTGACCTTCTGGTTTTGTTTTGCATAACTCTTATTCCCTTTTGCAGGTTCTCTGATGCTTACGTGTTCCTCTTCATGTTCCCGCTCCTCCTTTTGTCTATTATTTGCTGTCCTGATGTATTGCGCTGCCCCCCCTGTTGGGTGTGCTGTTTCTGTTGTCCGTCGCAGTCTCATCCTTCCTTGTTCCCCCTAAGGTACGTATTACAGTCGTCATTGACATGTACTGTCTCTTCTTGTTTCTATCCTTTCTCTCCTTCCTTCTCTCCTTCTCCTGCCTTTCCTTTGTATCCCTCTCCTTCTTTCTCTTAATTGACTTGCTTCCCTCTTCCTGTATATTTTTTTCCTTCTATGATTTTTATCTTTCTTTTTCTATTTTCTTCCTTATCCTTCCCTTTATCTTACTTCTAGTCTTAACTGATGCATATTTTGGTTTTTATATATTTTCAATGGTTCTATATTCAGAGTTGTTTCCTGGAATGTGAAAGGTTTTATTAACCCAATTAAAAGACAGAGAATATTATCCCATCTTGCCTCTTATAACCCTGATTTGGTTCTTTTACAAGAAACCCATCTTACAGAAACTGAGGCGTTAAAATTAAAAAAAGGTTGGGTGGGTTCAGTCTTATTCTCTCCTAGTTCTAATAAAAAAAACGGTGTTGTAATTTTATGCCACAAAAAAATTGAATTGTAAAATGATATCGCAAGAAATTGATACAGAAGGAAGGTGGTTGTTAGCGAAGTTGTTAATTAATAATATTTCTTTAACTGTTTTTAATGTTTATGGCCCTACCCATCCTGACTGTTCCTTTTGGCCTATGATTACTCAGAAATGTATTCAATTTAGAGATGATCTCTTTATATTAGGAGGCGATTGCAATCAAGTTGTTGACCCCTTTCTCGACCGTCAATCTCAGGTACGCTTCACTCCTCACAAGACTCATAAGCATTTTCTTGATACTATCTCTCAAACACGGCTTGTTGATTCTTGGAGACTCTCCCACCCAGACACACTCGACTTTTCTTTGTTCTCCCCTCCTCACAACTCCCTCTCCCGTCTAGATTACATTTTTCTCTCTCAATCTTTGTCTCAAAATCTGCTGTCCTCCTCTATTGAACCTATTGTCATTTCTGATCATGCCACAATTGTTACTGACCTTGATTTACTCCCTCCACATCCCAGGTCCTCCCGCTGGCGTTTTAATAACTCTCTTCTTCTAGACCCTCTTTTTTCTTCTACCTTTATCACTTTTATCAATGAATTTTTTGACCTAAACAGTGATTCCTCTTCCTCCCCTCATACATTATGGGACTCTTTTAAAGCTACCGCAAGAGGTTTCATCATAGATTTTGTCTCGAAAAAAAAGAAACGCTTTCTTCAACAGCATAAAGCTACACTGGCACATATTAAGGCCTTGGAGCATGAATTCTATACTTCATCAGCGGACGCAGTCTTGCCGACTCTGATACGCGCCAAATTAGCATTTAATAAAACTACGACTGATAATGCATCTTCCATTCTTCTCCGTATTATAGGGGTCGCTACTATGGAGGTCGAAATAAAATAGGAAAACTTTTGGCGAATTCTCAAAGTCCGCAAAGACCGTACTTTGATTGATTCCATATATTCCTCAGATGGCTCACTTGTTCATAAAGATCAGGACATTCTTAATTAATTTAAACTTTTCTATAATGATCTTTATACTCCAGAATCTCCTCCTTCCAGCTCTCTTATCCAATCTTACCTTGATAAGCTCCCAACCCCGTCTAACTCTCACCTTAATCTTTCTAAACTTGACACAGATTTATCCCTTAATGAATTATCCACTGCTTTAAACACTTTAAAGACAGGGAAAACTCCCAGCCCGGATGGCTTTTCAGTCGAATTTTATTTGCATTTTTCTCACTTATTACTTCCTAAACTCTTAAATCTTTTCCACTCCTTCCATCTTGCCGGTAAGACAGAAGGTACTTTTCAAGAGGCCACAATCTGCCTTATTCACAAAGAAGGCCGGGATCCTATGTATTGTAAAAATTATCGGCCGATTTCCTTGGTCAATGTAGACTATAAGCTATTTGCCAAAACGCTTGCCTTACGTCTAGACCCTCTTATGCCTCATCTGGTAGGTAGGGAGCAATGTGGCTTTGTCAAAGGCAGATTGACTTCCGATAACTCTCGGCTCTTTCTGAACCTTTTAAACAAAACTCCCTCCCTTTCCACGAACTTGCAGCCACTTCTGTCGATGCCGAAAAGGCTTTTGATAGGGTTGACTGGTCCTTTTTATTTGCATCTCTGAAATGGCATGGCTTTGGTCCCAAATTAATTTCACTTATTTCTTTATTATACTCTGCTCTCAAGGCCTCCGTACTAGTCAATGGTTGCGTTACATCCTATTTCCCTCTTCATCGCGGAGTCAGTCAAGGCTGCCCTCTTTCTCCCCTTCTCTTTCTCTTAGCCCTTGAACCTTTCCTATCCTCAATACGCAATAATGATTCTATATCTGGTTTTTCTTATGGTGATCAACATTTAAAACTTTCAGCTTATGCAGATGACATCCTACTTTTTATTTCTGCTCCCGAAATCTCGATTCCTCCTTTATTACACGAATTCACCTCCTTCTCTCTGGTTATAAAATTAATTCAGATAAAACGGAGATTCTTCCTCTCACTAAATTTTGTCTTCCTCATTCCTTTTCTTCCACTGGTTTTACATGGAATAGCTCTAAAATCAAATATTTAGGTATGCGGTTCTCCAACTCCATCGCCTCTTCTGTTAAATTGAATATGACTGCGGCCCTCTCTCGGATTGATAAGCTACTTTCTTCCTGGAACCCTCTCTTTCTTTCATGGTGGGGTCGGTTAGACTCAATTAAGATGATGATCACCCCTATTTTGATCTATGCTCTCTCCATGCTTCCCGTTCATATTCCTGTTTGTTATTTTAAGAGAATTGACTCTTACCTCTCTAAATTTCTTTGGAAGAATAAAAAAGCCAGGATCTCCTTATCTTCTCTTCGTAAGACAAAATCCAATGGAGGTGTGAATTTCCCTGATTTTCGCTTATATCATAAATCATTTTCCCTTCGTCAGGCCTCGAGATGGCTCCTTTCCGAACCTTCCCCCTTCACTCCTCTTTGGCTTTCCATTGAACAAGCTTTATTATTCCCCTTCACTTTAAAGGAAGTTCTAACCTTCTCTGCCAAGACCCCTTGTACCTCTCTCCCCTTGTTCAAGTACACTTGTGCCTTATTGAAGCCTTTGACTCAACCAAAATCTATTTCAAGAGAATCTTTTTTAGATTCTCCAATTTGGCATAATTCCCTTATCACTATTAATAACAGACCCATCTTTTGGAAATCTTGGAGATTAAAGGGTATAATTTGGGTCAAAAACCTCTTTGATGGCTCGTCCCCGTGCTCTTTTCCCCAATTTCAAGCTCTATTTCATTGTCCCCGCTCCTTCCTCCAAAAATTCATTATTTTGTCGGTAATTCTTGACATTTTCTATTCCCTTCCCTCTTCCTCTCTTCCCTTTGTCCAAAACGCTCTTCTCAAACTCCTTCTCTCTTTACCTAAAGCTTCTCCCATCTATAAATACTTTTTGGCTCCTAATCCAGAACGTACTAAAACTAAATTGGAAATTTCATGGGAATCTGACCTGGGATGTGAATGGACCATCATCTTCTGGGACAAACTTTGGTCCCGTTCTCTAAAAATTTCTCGATCTGCTTCTCTCACCCAATCTATGTTTTTCCTCTATCATAGACTTTATCTTACCCCTTTCTCTGTTGCTAGATTTTCTCATTCTTCTAATACAAACTGTTGGACCTGTGGCTCTTCTAGCGCTGACCTTGTACATCTTCTCTTTCTTTGCCCTTCGGTTTCTAAATTTTGGGGGAAAGTCTGGTTCTATATTTCCCGTCTTTTTTCCCTTTCCATTCCCTATTCTATCCCTCTTCTTTTCTCTGGAAGTCTATCCGATTCCCTTGATCTTCCCTCCCACAATCATGGTCTCTTAGACCTCATGCTTGCTCTAGCTTTCCAGCACATCACTCTCAACTGGAAAACCCTCACAAAACTCTCCATTCAACACTGGTGGAATAGTCTCTGCCATTTTCATCGACTTGATATTGCTTTCGCCTCCTCCTGTAAGCCAATGGTTAATAGGGATCTCTTTTGGTTGCCTCTTACTACTTATTTAGACACATTAGCGTTAGCAGATAACTCGTTTAAATTCCGAGAATTTTAAACCTCCTTGAATGTTTATCTTCTCTGTTCTTTGCCCTTTACCTTTCTTGGCTTATAGTATTTAATAATTATACTAGGTTTATTACTCACATTCCTATGTTAATATGCATTATCTCATTCTATTATTTGTAAGAGTTTCCCCCCTTCCCTTCGTTCCTCTGCCTTCCCCTTCCCTCCCCCTTATTCCTTGTAAAATTTAAACAGCTTTCTCCTTTGTTTTATACTAGCCATTTTTTCGTTATATTTCTATTTTAATATGTTTTACTCTGTATTGCTGGTCTTCTGTATTTCTTGTCATTTTTCAAATAAAGCTTTTAAACATAAAAAAAGGTCAGAGGGGGGCGGAGCTAGCTCGCGACCAAGATGGCCGCTTGAGCCGATAGCTCCGTGACTCGGAACAACGATCCGATCATAATCCTGCAGCTGCAGCTCTAACCGGTGACGATCTCGCGGGCCCTAGACTCGGCGGAGCGGAGGAACGAAGGGCGGCGTCCCGCGCGGCTTCCTGAGAGAGCCGTGAACCGATCCTTGTGCCGAGCGGACTGGGCCTTGAAAGCCGGGGCCCACAGTGACGGAGAGAACGGCGACGGACCGACTGGGGCTGCTGGGAAGGTGACCGCGCTCCAGCAACGCACCGCGCAGAGGCCCAAATCACCCTACGATCAGCGAGGTGAGGTGGCGGCAGCTGGTGATTGCGGCTCTCTCTGCTCCGGTGCTACGGACCGGGCCGGACATTGCAGCTGGCGTACAGGAGGGGCCCAGGTGGACGAGGGGCACGCACTGACATAGACGGTCGCCCTCGATGAGGTGCGGCGCTGCGTACCCACAAGGCCCGATTAGACAACGCGGAGCCGGGTGAGTGGAGCGCCGGAGCAACGAAGGAGAGCTGCGCGACTCGCCTGGCGGCTGGGACTGCCTCTGGTACACTGGCTCCCCAGAGGCCCGGGCATCGGGTGTGACGAAGATCTAGCTGACTCCTGGAGGGCCTCGCTGCGGAGTCCCGGAGGGGAGGGGGGGGGGGGGTTCCCAGCTACGCGACGCGCCCGGGCTGGGCCTAGGGACCCTTGGTGGGCCGACCACCACACGAAAGCCAATCTGTTGGAGGGGGCACGCAGGGACTTATACTCCTCGGCAGCCCTGGTGGAGAGCTCCTTCGTTTCTGGGAGCAACGCGCAGCCCTGTGGCCCTGCTAAACCACGAAACACACTGGGGACAAGGTGCACTACTGAAAACAATCGCCCACTGGAAGTCCCCTGAGACTCTGGTGATACTCTGGTGAGGGTCGCCTTGAACGGCATGGTGGAGCAGCAACCTCCCCGAGCCATAGAAGCTGCTAGACTGGTTGAAACCCACGTGCTTCTGCAGTGGAGAGATCCTCGAGTGTCCGCGACGGGGACTGGGCCAGGCCTACATTTGCTGTTATTCTCCACCACCCCATTGGGCAGCAACATCTCGCAAGCTAATCACTGGAGTGATCGCCCTGGTGGGGTAGGCCATACCCTGGAGAGGGGCGAGGGCGCAGTAAGGTGTGCCCCAACTTGGTGTTGAGGAGTGAGGGAGCCGAGCGCATAGATGCAGCAGCGCTCAGGAAGCTACAATGGGGCGAGTGGACAGGGCGCAAACTAAACTGTCGTTTGAACAGAAACGCTCCAAGTCCAGCAACGGCACCGCCGAGGATGGGGCACGCGATCAGGACCGGACAGCCCCCGACCCCCGCCAGGATATCCGAGGGCTGCTGATGGCCATGGAGAAGAACCTCCAGGGGGGTATTACCTCTCTGGGCACGAAATTGGATGCCCTGTCCTACAGGATGGTCCGCATGGCCGAACGCCTTGACAAGCATGCTGAGAGGCTCGATATGTCAGAACGTAGACTGACAGAGACGGAGGAGGCACAGACAGCATTAGATACCGAACATAAACAACTGGGCAGAGTCCTGCAGGTCCTTCAGGACAAAACAGAGGATCTAGAGACGCGCTCTCGGCGTTGCAACCTCCGCATCACAGGCCTACCAGAGACAACCCAGACTGGCAATATGGAGCTATTCACGGAGGGACTCCTGAAGTCGTTACTAGGAGATACCTCTTTCTCAAATATGTTTGTGGTAGAGAGGGCGCATCGCTCTCTGGGCCCACGCCCGGCGCCTGGAGCAGCCCCAAGGCCGATCATAGCAAAATTGCTCAATTATAGGGACCGGGACGTCGCACTGAAACTGGCTCGGGAGAAACAACAATTGCGCTTTGAAGGATCAACGATATCTCTGTTCCCCGACTTCACGGCCCGGGTCCATGAGTCCCGCAGACAGTTCGCGCCCATGAAGAGGCAACTCCGTGATATGGGAGTAGACTACGCCATGCTATATCCTGCAAAACTCAGGGTTAACAGACAGGGCCGCTCCCACATCTTTATGGACCCGAAAGCCCTGCAGAAGGCACTGAAAGAATGGATGAAGGAGAAGCGGTCCGGCCTGGATGCTCAGTTGACGGAGGGGGCTGTGGGTGGCTCCCTGGATGAGCAGGACTAAGTGCTTTTTGGTGCCAATATCTGATAAGTATGACCTAATGGGAGTGGGCAGGAGAGAAAGGGTTTTTTTTTTTGGTCCTGTCTCTGACGTCAGGAGTGGCTCTCCCATTACCTTTGATTTCATTAACGTTGTGCACCGGGGCCGGGGGAGTCCTGTTGCCTGACTGAGAGGAATGGGGGGGGCACGTTGAACGCATTTAACCTGCAGTGGGGTGGGAAATGTGCCTATCAGCGTAAACAGAATCTTAACGCCCCATGACGGTGGGACTGGAGGGCCCCCTAATTATTCCGCTGAGAGGCTCCTCCCCTAGCACCAGTAAGGATTTAGGGCCCTGGATGAAGCGGTGACTGTGGGGTGACCTCGTGGCGCTGGGCTCCCAAGATTGCTAGCAGCCGCACGTGACACAGGTTCCGGGGTGCGGAAATCGGCCTCGGCTGGGCTTAGTTTCTAACTTCCTTTTGTGTATTCTTGCCGAGTGAGCTACATCCACCCCTGTGTGAATTACACTAGAAATGTTCGGTTCTGTGGGAAGGGAGGGAGGGGCGGGAGGGATCCTTTGGTGGGTGGGGGGGCATCGCGGCCAAGTTGGGGACGGGCAGGCGTGGGCGGGGTTAGTTTCATGTCCTGGCACAGTATGCTACTATTGACATCTCCAACAGCTGCCAGAACGTTAGTGGGGGGTATTTGATCGATATGGGCCTCGTTTCAGTCGGCCTGATGTGGGAGGGGGGTGGGAACATGTTGAGATGGTTTCTTGATGTGCTTATGGTTGAGACACTTTATGACTTGCAACAATATTGCAGAGCAGCCCTGACAAGATTTAAGGTGTGGACACCGGACGACACTCTCCCAGATGACTGACACAGCTACGACAAGACATGATACGCCCCTAGATTCCTTGGCCCTGCTCACTTGGAATGTCCGAGGCCTCAATGATTATAGGAAGGTCCGTAAAGTGTTGAGCTATTTATATAGACATAGGGTGGACGTGGCTCTATTGCAGGAAACGCACCTCCCGTTAGACAGCCCTATTCTGAACACCAGGGGATTACTGGGTAATATCCACGCGGCGGGCTTTACCACCCATGCTAGGGGTGTCCTGACGTGGGTTAACCCGAGGGGGTCGCTCCGATTGACGCCTCTGAAGACGGACAGGGACGGAGGGTATGTTCTATCTAAATGCAGTGGTAGGGGCCTAGAGCTATTCTTTTTAAATGTATATGGCCCTAACTATGATCATCCAGCCTTCTACGACGAATTGACGGCACTATCTCACTCTTACGCCCAAGGGCAGATCCTATGGGGGGGGCGGGGGGGGACTTCAACCTTGTCAGGGACCCGGCGCGGGATAGATCGGACGGACCAGCCAGGCAGCCCTCGGCATCGGCAAGAGTTGTGGAGGCATCTTTGACTCAGTTAGGCATGCGAGATGTCTGGCGACTCAGACACACAGGACAAGGTGGCTATACCCACTATTCAGCGTATCATAATGTATACACTCGAATTGACTATTGGTTTGCTTCGGACCGCCTGACGTCACACATTCGGGCCTGTACGATTCTCCCTCGCACCTATTCCGACCATTCGCCCCTGCTCCTGACACTTGCTTCCACCAAACAACGGATCCCTCCCTTCTTATGGCGGTTCCCGCCTCATTCCCTCCTGGACACGGTTTTTAAGGAGGAGCTTGCTTCGGCAATCGAGACATTTTTTGAAACCAACTTGGGCTCGGTCGACTCCTTCCAGACCATATGGGAGACCTTCAAGGTCTACATAAGGGGCGTAACTATTTCCAAGCACGCAGGAGTCCTCAAATCGATCAGGAACAGACTGGCTGACTTAGAGCGCAAGATTAAGGCACTAGAGTCTTCCTGGATCGAGTTACAGAACACTGAGCTCAACTCTGAGATAGCGCAGACTCTTCAGGAATATCACGCAGAAGCTGATGCAGAGATAAAGCATCTAGGGAAATACGCTACGGCCCGCAATTATGGAGCGAGTGAGCGGCCGGGAGCGGTCTTGGCGCAACTCCTCAGGTCACGCAATACCGGAACTTAAACCGCAGCCAGGTGAACCCCCATTAACGGACGCCCAAGTGGCCGAAGCCTTTAGGCAATACTACGCGGGCCTTTATTCCACTCGGGGCAATAGCTCGGATGACCAGATCCTTGACTATCTGACGCATATAAAGCTCCCATGGCTCTCCAATTGGCACCGAGAGTTCCTGATGCGTCCAATTGAGCGAGACGAAATCATACTAGCTCTCTCCGGCATGAGGGCGGGTAGTGCGCCGGGAAGTGATGGACTTACGGTCACCTTTTATAGGGCGTTCCTTGACCTGCTGCTCCCACATCTGGTCACACTATTTGAGGACATGTGTACCACAGGAGAGATGCCCCCAACCATGCGTGAGGCGATACTTGTGGCTATCCTCAAAACGGGAAAGCCGCCAGATGAATGTGCCTCATACAGGCCCCTGTCTTTAATGAATGTGGATGCCAAAATCTTCGTGAAAATTCTTGCGAACCGTCTGATGCCGATGGTCACGACTTTGGTGGCCCCGGAGCAGGCCGGAAACCTAACGTATAATCTGCGCACCGTCTTTGCTGCCTTACAACATACTAGGCCGGAGGTGCCAGCCATCGCGGTGTTCCTGGACATGGAAAAGGCATTCGACTCTGTTGAATGGCCCTTTATGAGGCAGGTCCTCAGCCGTATGGGGGGGTCGGTGAGGTTTTCTTACAACTCCTCGCTGTGCTGTATACCTCCCCCACGGCGCGCGTTTGGATTGGCTCATTGGTCACTGACCCGATCAGGGTCTCGAGGGGCACGAGACAGGGCTGCCCCCTATCCCCCATTCTTTATGCCCTGATTGCGGAACCCTTAGCTTGTGCACGGAGGGAATACCACGACCACAGAGGTATCCGCTTTCCTAATTACCGGCTAATCGTCTCTACATATGCAGACGACACACTACTTTATGTCAGGGATCCTGAGGCCAATTTGTCTCCGGTTCTGCGCGAGGTGGTCCGCTTCGGCTCACTGTCCGGTTTAAGAGTTAACTGGAACAAATCCATCATGTTCCCCCTCACTCCCGCCACGGTGCCATTCGAGCCTGAATTCCCTCTGCACTGGTCCACGGAAGCGGTGCGGTACCTGGGGATCCGACTACATACCGACTCGGAGGTTGTTCTCCGGGAGAATTATGCAGTCGCCATGTCACGGCTCGAGGACGACATTGATAGGTGGTTACGCCTCCCGCTGTCATTGCTGGGAAGGGTGTCTCTGATGAAGATGGTGGTGCTACCGCGTTTCCTCTTCACGAATATCCCGATGGTCCTCACCCGGCCCTTTTTCCAGCGCCTTCAATCCCTACTGATTCGCCTGGCATGGGCGGGCAAGCAGGCACGAGTGGCATGGCGAATACTGACGTTGCCATATTCTATGGGGGGTCTCGGTGCCCCTGATTTGGAACTATATTATAGAGCTGCCCAGAGTTCGCATGCTTACCATTGGATGCATGGCCCCATAGACATACCACACGTGCGGATCGAAACAATTGTTGCTGCCCCTAGGCCTCTTCCCTCATTGCTGTTCGTACCTCCTGATCGACGCACAGGTATCATGGACTCCCTCAATTCGGTTGTACATGCCTGGCATTCACTATTGGCTGCACAGGCAGGCAACATACTATACTCCCCGGTGACCAGACTGGACTGGTGTTCATGGCTGGTTCCATGCAAGGATAGGAGGGTCGTGATTGCGTTACAGACGCTGAACATTCAAACTGTGGGGGACCTTTTCTCGGACGGCACTGTACGCTCGTGGGGAGAGGTGTCGGGTGGGGAGGATCCGCCCACACCGTTGGCACACTTCCAATTTCTTAGAGTCTGACACGCTCTACGGTCGATGCTGGGGGAGGATATGGCAGAGCCCCCTGACTTTTTGGCTCTCACTGCAATCATCCGGGCGCAGTCCCCTGCCAGACTGGTATCCAAACTTTACAACATCTCGCTGTCTGCGAGAGGCGGAGATTACACCAAGCCACAACTAGCCTGGCAGCGGGACCTGCAAGTGGAAATTACGGATGACAAATGGCTATACTGTTGCATGAGCACCAAAAGGGTCTCGTTGAACGGACGCCACAGGCTCGTCCATTTAAAATTTTTAAACAGGGCCTATTATACACCGGAACGCCTGTATCGCTACGGGTTACGCGAAGATCCCAGATGTGACAGATGCGGGGAATTAGTTGCAGATTTTATCCATGTAGCCTGGACCTGTCGGGGGGTTGCCGACTTCTGGAGCAGAGTCTTTGTAGAGATAAATAAGCTAACGGACTTGACACTTGACCCGGACCCGTTCCTGGCCTTGCTGGGGTACTCAAAGCCTCTCACTAAGTCACTTAGACGACTGATTGACATGGCGCTCCTTTTAGCCAGGAGATGCGTTGCGACTTGCTGGATGCGTGGCCCGACGCCCACACTCGGTCAGTGGTCAAAAGACATGCTATACTGCTGCACCCAAACAGAAAATTATAGCGACTTGCTGCCACCACGTTCTAGACCGAATTGTTTTTGGGCCCTATACATAATGAAGAGGGCGACATTGGAAGCAGATGGCCCTAGTACAGTCTGACTCATACATATCGACATGACCCCCCTGAACGCGATCCCCAGTCTGCGAATTTGCCCTTGGAGACACAGTACATTTAGTTCTCCAAAAATATTGACTCCACACAGAGAGGAAAAAGGGGGGGGAGTGTACTCAGCCCGGCCCACCATGTGACTATTGAATTGTATGCTGCACTGTGTTGCCTTTTCTTTCAGGGAACCATGATGTATCAATCTTTGATTGTCATAGGAAGATGATATTGTCTGTAAATCGTCTCTGTTCTTTTGGGGATCTTTCAATTTCCTTTTTGTTCTTGTATAAAAACTCAATAAAGAAAGTTTAAAAAAAAAAAAAGAAGGTCAGCAGGACCTAGAGAGTAAAAAGTTGGATATTGAGAATAACAGGTTGGCATTTGAACTTGAGAAAATGAAACTGGAGCATGAGAGAGTATTGAGGAGCTGGAGATCAAGGCTAAGAGTTTAGAGATCTCCCCTCTGGTGGCAGCATACCTTTAGTACCTACCGAGAGTAGAGTTTATATACCCAAGGATGTCATCAAGGATTTCCATAAGAGTGAGGATATTGGGCAATGGTTTGCCGCCTACGAGATAGCAATAGTGTCCCACCGGGTCCCTGAGAAGGATTGGGGAGCGGGGTTGTGGGGACGCTTTGTGAGTGATGGGAGGGATACCCTGTTGGATCTGCCTGAAGAGAGCAGGATGGTGTATGCCCATATGAAAGAGGCCTTGATGATGCGATATGGTTTGACCCCAGAGATGTACAGGCAGAGATTTAGAACCTGTAAGAAGTTAGAGGGTACCACTTGGGTTGAATATGTGTCTTTTTTTTGCAGAGCAATGGATCGCTGGGTAAAAGGTAGCAAGGTGGAAACTTTTGAACAACTGTATGATTTGTTTGCGTGGGAGCATTTAGCTAGTAACGGTTTTCCAGAGCTACGCCAGCACCTTATTGATAGCAAGCTAACTAACCCTAGGAAGCTTGATGAGGAGGCGTACCGCTGGGTGAGCACCCGGGTTCGCAAGGGTCATGTGGGAGACTTCGCCAAAGGTGGGCAGGGTCCCCAGCAGAGAAGTGGGGGGGACAGGGGTAAACAGAGGGAGTTCCAGAGAGGGCCCCAAAGTAATTCCCAAGGGAACCCAGGAGTGGTGTCCCAGTCTCCCCCTGAGAAAAAGCCAGTGCCCCCGACAGGTAGGCCTGTTCATAGGGGGCCCCTTACTTGTTTTAAATGTGGTCAAGTGGGCCAATGGTATTATGATCCCCATTGTCCCCAGAAGGACCTCAATGCACCACCCCATGCACCAACCCGCCAGCTTGCTAGTGTAGCCCTGGGAGGGGAGGAGATGGGTGCCCAAGGTGGGTGGGATCCCATAGAATTGACCCTTGTCTCGCTAGGAGACTTTGAGAAGGTCCCTAACCCCACGCTGCCTGAGAACACTAAGAAGTACAGGCAGTGGGTGACCATCAATGGCCATAGGGTGGAGGCTCTGAGGGACACCGGAGCGAGTGTGACTGCTGTCACCTCCCGGTTGGTGTCCCCAGAGCAGGTTGTCCCCCATGCATTCTGCCCAGTAGTGTCAGCAGACAACTCTGAGAGCCAGTGTGAGGTGGCTCAAGTTCCCTTTGAGTGGGGGGGATCTCAGGAACTCTTCAAGTAGCTGTGAGGCCAGCCATGCCGGTAGTCTGTCTGTTGGGCAACGATTTAGAGAACTCCCCGTGGGCTACAGTGGAGAGGAAATCTCACTTGGAAATGTTGGGTCTGCCTGAGTGGGCGTGCACGACCACTCGGTCCATGGCAGCCAGTAAGGACGTTCAGAAGGACCTGGAGCCTGAAAGTATGGCCCAGGCTCCTGCCTTAAAGAGAAGGGGTAGGGGGCGCGGGAAACCGGCCCCCATAGTTCCCACAGTCCAGGAGGGAGCAGACCTTGAGGGGGATGCCCTGGAGCCTACAGGGGAACAAGTAGCCGAACTGGGGGACCTGCCTGGGCTGACCCATTGGCAGCAGGAAGGAGGGCCCACCAGGAAGGAATTTTGTGAACAGCAGAGAACGTGCCCTTCTCTTGAGGGGCTGCGGCGACAGGCTGCAGCCCTGGCAGCTGGTGATCAGTCAGGGTCACATCTGATCTATTGGGAGAATTACCTCCTTTACAGCGAGCCTAAGGTTGCTGAGCCTGGGTCAGCCCGTGTGCTGGTGGTACCCCAGTGCTTCAGAGCCTTCCTACTGGGGTTGGCTCATGATGTCCCATTGGGAGCTGACAGAGATTTGGAGTTTGGGGTCTCTGAACTCACAATTTAAAAATACATCTTTTGGTGAAGTTGGTTTTTAAATTGCGTGTTTGGAAATGCCACTTTTAGAAAGTGGCCATTTTCTTACCATTATGTGCCTCTTCCTGTCTGTAGAATCCACATCTGGGTTGGCTGACAGTTGGGCTCTTGTGCATTCACTCTAGACAGTCACACAAAGGGAGCTGATGTGTGCCTTGCATATCCTGATGGGCCATCACCAGGCTGATGGGCCTTCCTGAGCTAGAGTTGTGGGAGGAGTTGTCACGGACACCCCCCCCCTATAGTGTGTCTGGAGCCAGGCCAGAGAAGGGCAGGGTCTTGTACACTACAAAGATTTTCGTTTGAAGTTTGCCCACTTCAAAGGCAGAAAGGGGTATAAGTATTGACCTCTGACACTCTCAAATCAGAAAATTTCTGGACTGAGGACATTCTGCCAGGAGGAAGATCTGGATGCTGTAGGAGGGACTGCCACTCTGCCCGTTGCTTTGTTGTGCTGGCCTGCTGCTTGCTGCTTCTGTCCTGGGAGTGAAAGGACTGAACTTTGCTTTCTCTATCCTGCCTCCAAGGGCTTGTGTGCTTGCCTCCTGTTAAGAAGCCTCAGGGCCATCAAAGAGTTCACCTACCAGTGCCTGTGCTCTTCTGCTGAGAGTCCTGACTTGCCAAGTGGTGTCAAATCCAGTCCTGGGTCCTTAGAAGTAGAATCTGGTGAACTGGAGGAGAAAATCCATGCATTGACTCCCAGTGTCTGTTTTTATCAACGCATCGCTACAAACTTCGATGCATTGCGGCTAGCACCAGAGCGTGGTTCCCGATCGGCACATCGACCACGGCTTTCACTGCAGACCCTAGCTTTCCATCGCAGCGCGTCAGAAGAACAGCCGCAGCATGCGTTTCGAGCACCGCATCACCAAAGTCTGTTACGCACCACTCCAACCTCGACGCAGCACCTGCTTCATCACTGTGGAATCGGCGCAGCACGTCTCGATTTTCGACGTATCGACCCTGGGCGCCGATTTCTTCATCGACGTTGTACAGCAGTAGGGAACCGAGGCGGCGAATCCAGAATCGACGCATCACCTCCCCGGACAGTAAGGAACAGATGCATCACCTCCCCCGACAGTAAGGAACAGACGCATCACCTCCCCTGCGCAGCAGTAAGGAACCGACACATCACCTCCCCTGGCAGTAAGGAACCAACGCTTCACCTCCCCTGGGAGTAAGGAACTGATGCATCGCTTTGATTTTCCGGTGCCTCACCTCCCCTGCGCCTTGCACCGTCTTTTGATTTAGACACATCCAAGGTATTTTGTTCTAAAAGTAAGACACCCATAGATTTCTATGGACGGAACTGATTTAACCTTTGAAAAGTGATATCTTTACTTGAGTATGTTGGATTTTTGTTGTTTTGGTCTTGTTTTATTTAGGTAAATATTGGCTATTTTTCTAATCTGGTGTAGACTCATTTTGTAGTGATTTCACTTTGTTACTCTGTATGTATAAATGCTTTACACATTGCCTCGGAGATAAGCCTGACTGCTCGTGCCAAGCTACCAAGGGGGTGAGCAGGGGTTATCTTAGCTGAGTAATCCCCGTACCCTGACTAGAGTGAGGGTCCCTACCTGGACAAGGTGCAAACCACTGCCAACTAGATACCCCATTTCTAACAATGTTGTTTCATATCTTTTGGAAAAAAATGTACAAAGGTTTCTCAAAAAGTTCTTTGAGGTGGACTTGTTTGTTCAAAATTGATACATTGCTTTATATATAAAAAATAGTAGAATATCATACAATCTTCTTTTGTCATATTAAGTTGTTCACCAAACAATGCATTTAGCCCAGTCCATGCGCTCCATCACTGGAGTTTACAAATGTTTGTAGCAATTGTAAGACCCAATGAACAAAAGCACTGAAAGTTTGAGTTTATAAATAATTAATCACGCAAATGCTACTCGCATTCTTGTGGAAATTAGACGTAAAGTGCTCAGAATCCCAACGTAAATTATCACCAAGTCCCATAGCAGAGGGTTACCGGTTATCTATTTTTTTTTCCAAACATACTTTTATTGGCATTTCAAATTGACATTCTCTTTGACAATTACAAATGTGCGCTTATATCATACCATAGCATGCCATATATTGAGAGCAGTGACATACAATTGTTTCTGTTTGCATATTAATTAGATCTCTGCCTCCCCCATTGAGGGCGACTATAACATGACTCACTTACACCCATTATTACACTCCTCTTATCTCTCAAGGTTGCCATGTGCTTAACTTTCAGTAACCTATATGCCACCATATTTGTATTTTTTATTTCACTCAGAAGCTGGGGAGTCGCCAGGGACATTATCTGTTTCTTGTTTTCTTCGAACGAACCAAAACCAGATACAAAACAACTTTGGGGTGTTCGCGCGAAGGCAGGCATTGCTGCTATACTAATTATCAGCCTGAAATAACTATGCGTTGTGGGGCAGGGGGAAGCGAGGGGGTCCCAAGGCCTCATCCGCCATTCCCAGGTAGAGTCTATGGTTGGCTCACCACTTCCGTATATGGTGTTTGATACTTAAGGGGGGTGGGGGCAAGCTCACTAAGTCCCATCAGCCCCGTTGCCCTGGGGCTTGTTCTCCTGGACAGTCTCCTCACTGTCGTCCGACACCTGTGCCGTGAGCTCCCAGTTAGACAGCATGTCCCTCCACTGCTCTGCCAGAGGGTGACATTTTGGAATTCTGGCCTTCTCTCTAGCTAAGGCTCTGCTCTCCGCCTCTGCCCAGTGCGTGACATCTTGTCTCCAAAGCCCTCCCGATGGTCTCAGGGCTGACTTCCAGGACATGGCTATCCGCCTCTTGGCCAATATCAAGGCCAGATCAATAAATCTGTTGCCAACCTTTCTCGTGGGGGGCTGGGAAACAGTCCCAACAGGCAAACTTCTATTGTAGCCTCAAGCACGCGCCCTACTGCCGCATTTATTTTGTACTAAGACCTCGTCCCAGAAGGGTCACAGCTCCGCACAGCCCAAGGTCATGTGTAAAAAGTCTGCATCAATCTGTGTGCACCATGGGCATTTACGTGGTTCCCCCCCGAATGTCACCTGTATCCGGTGCGTGTCATGTACGTCATGTGCACATAATTAAACTGAACGTATTTCAGCCTAGTATTACGTGAGATCCCTTTATGGGAGGACAGATTACTACGCCATTCCAAGTCATTTAGTTCCCTCCCCAGGGCCGTCTCTCAGCGTCTCCGTAATTTCTGTTAAAGGGACCAGTGTGACCTCTGTCAGCGATATATAAAACCATTTCACTTGGTGGCCTGTCGATCCTAATGTAACTAGAGCACCAGATGCGTCTCTGGTTCCTGCCGGCCCTTCCCCCAAAGTTTCCCAAAGGTTCGAGCTAACGCTTCATACTGTAAAAATTGCCCCGGCGGGATACCATAGCCTTCTACTAGTGCCTCAAAGGGAGTTGGATTCATCTCCTAATAACAATCCCCCCACTGTCTCCACCCCAACCTCCAACCATGGTGTCAATTGATCCGTCGTAAAAACTGTCCAAGGGTTACCATGGGGTAAGCCCACCAGTAGTATCGTTGGTGTGTATCGTGGGACCCGGGGTGTTTTAACCATGCATCGCTTCCAACTTTGCAGTGCCGCTGTTTGCAGTATCGATCTGTACGGGACAGAGACTGTCGAGTCTAATAATTTGGCCAATAGGAGGGGAGATTGTGCATCAGCTGCCATGTGAAAGTCCCTTCTGGATTCACTCCTTCCACCCATTATGCTAGCCATTGCATCTGAGCAGCCAGGAAATTTAGCACCCCTAATCCACCTTCTAACATGGGGCGCTGAAACGTCTGTAGTGAGACCCTACGTCTTCCTTCCCCCCAAATCAGGTCCCGTAGCAGTGAGTCCAGTTGACGGAACCAGCTTGCCGGTACTGCTATCGGGAGGTTAATGAAAAAATAGAGAAGTTGCGGCCACATGACCATTTTAGACAGGGAGATCCTGTCCATAAGGGGTAGGCGCAGTGAGCTCCAAAAGGGAACACTTGCTTTAAGAGATCTGAGAGTTCTACCTAAATTTCCCTCCCTGAGGTCATCCAGTGAGTGGAATATATGAATTCCCAAGTATTTAAAGGTGTGAGGCGCCCAGTTAAGGTCCGCAGGA
Source organism: Calotriton arnoldi (assembly GCA_963921515.1). NCBI lineage: Eukaryota > Metazoa > Chordata > Amphibia > Caudata > Salamandridae > Calotriton > Calotriton arnoldi. The sequence goes on from CAWUFW010000033.1 coordinate 564,686, forward strand.
AGATCCTGGGGGCGCGGCAATGCTCCCCCCACTGGGAACAGGTAGGTCTTATCTTTATTGACCCGTAGGCCCGACAATTTCTCAAATCGTCCTAGAAGTGATAGCGCCGTGTCGGAGCCCTTCTCTCCATCTTCCAAGCATATCAGCAGGTCGTCTGAGTAAAGGGATATTATATGTTGTCTTCCATCCACTCTCATTCCCAGCCCCCAACCCCTCCCCCCCCTCAGAGCAGGGAAGCCAGCGGCTCAATAGCCAGGGCAAAAAGGAGAGGAGACAGGGGGCAGCCCTGCCTCGTGCCTCGAAAAATCTCATACTGAGTAGACACCATTTTCCATGTCTTTACCCGTGCAGTGGGGCATTTATACAAGAGCTTAACCCATTTGACCCAACCGTCTCCAAAGCCCATATGTTTCATCACAGCAAATAAATATTCCCATCCAATGGAATCGAAGGCCTTTTCTAGGTCAATGGACAGAATGGCCGCTCGCGTGAGATCGCGCGCCTCTGAATGGTATATTACTGAATACAATCTGCGCAGATTGAATGCGGTATTCCGAGATGGGACTAACCCATTTTGGTCCTTGTGGATCACCGTAGGCATATAGGGGAGTATGCGCAGTGCCAATACTTTATTAAGAATCTTAAAATCCATGTTAAGCATGGAAAGGGGCCTAAAATTTCCAACTTTCACCCCCGGGGTGTTGGACTTAGGGAGTGGGATCACTAGTGCGTCCCGCGTGAAAGGAGGGAGACTAAATAATTTCAAAGATTCGGCATATAAGGTCACCAAACGAGGAGTCAATTTAGAAGCATACCTTGCATAAAACTCCACAGGGAGCCCATCCAGTCCCGGCGTCTTCCCTGTAGCCATATCCTTAGGAGCTCCCTTTATCTCCTCCAATGTCACCGGTCCTCCCAGGGCGCCCCGGTTCCAGCAGGCGTGCCGGCAAGCGATGAGCCCTTTCAAGGGAGTAGAATGTGGATAACCCCTCCGGTGCAATGACTGAGCGCAGCCAGGGCTCAAGGTATGTCACCATATCACTTCCCTCCACTCCTTCAGGCAAGCCCACCACCTGTATATTATTCCTCAGGTTGCGGCCTTCCACATCCTCAGCCCTATGTTCCAGAGTGCGGACTCTATCAGTGAGCTCAGTGACCTTGAGTGTCAGCGTTTGCCGGGCAGGGAGGAGGTCTGCAATCAAGGTTTCTGCTGTTTTAACCCTCTCCTGCTATTACTGATGCTCCGCCCTCAGTAGCCCCAGCCCCACCGACACTGTACTAATGTCTTGGTGGAGCGTCGCTTTAGTGTCGGCGATAGCTTCTAGAATTTTTGTAAGCTGCAGCTGAACTGGGTCCACCTCGGGTAGCTGGTCTGGTTTCCTCTGGCTTGGCTCCACTGCGCCGCCATCTTGGTCGGACGGGGTCCCTGCCGCCTTTGCCCTAGTCTTGCCCATCGTGACTCTAAGGTTAATCAAGCAAGGTATTTCAAAGCTGCTCCGCGTGGTAACCCAGATAGGGCAGATTCAGAAGCGGGGACAGAAGGTGGAGCCCAAGGACCGGGGTCCCCCCTGCTATCATGGGATTAGGGGCCCACCAGCTCCCGTGTCAACAGTCCCGGTCGTGTTCCATTCCAGTATCCCCACTAAAGGGGCGCAGCACGAAAAGAGCGGGGGCACCTCACAGGGATAAGGGTTCCTCTCAGGTGTCTCGTGGTGACAACACTACCACTCACCTTACCCCAGCGCACCCTCAGGGGCTGTTGTTCATAAATCCCCTTTCTCGCCGCAGTGGCAGGCCCTCGCAGGTTTCCAGGGGCGAAGGTCTGCAGGGTGAAGGATGCAAGCCACCCGACCTGGGTTATTCCGGAAGGTGGGGGGGGGGGGGGAGGGGACAGGACTCCCTGCCGCTCCTCGCAGTGTGCGCTGCTTCCCCCTCCAGCATCGCTCTCATCTCTTGTGCCCCCAGTTTAGCCCAGTCCATTTTTGGGCTTCCCCCCGTGCCCAGCCGCTCCCCTGTGTCACTCCCCGGAGAATCTCAGCTCCGACGGGTCTCAAACGCCCCCTCAGAGCTGTGGTGCGTCTCCTGCCCGGCAGCCAGGGCCCTTGCGTCTCACCGCCACGTCCCGCCTCTCTCGTGGCCCGGCTGCACCCCCCTTCAGCCGCAGTCTCAGCCTGCCCAGTCCGCCCGTCAGCACCTCCTCCGGGCCGTGGTACGTCACCTACCCAGCAGCCAGGGCCCTCGTGTCTCACCGTCAAGTCCCGCCTCTCTCTCGGCCTGGCAGCACCCTCCTTCAGCCGCAATCTCAGCCTGCCCAGTCCGCCAGTCAGCGCTCTCCGTTGGCCGCAGGTCCACCCGGGGTCCGCCTTGCTCCGTCCCTCAAGGCCAACCTCATCTCCCGATCCAGGTCTCGGCCGCCATCTTGGCTCATCTCCGATCTGGGCTATCGCCTCTCGTTTCACTCGAGCTTCTGTCTTCCGCAGTTCTCTCGAGCCCCCCAAAGCGCTCTCAGGTCCCCCCGTACAGGGTCTGGTTCCACAGACCGCCGATATCTCGGCCTGTCCGAGTTTTAGCAGGATTTTTGTCGGGCCAGCACGAAGCAGTCTGCTCACGTGTCCGCCATCGCTAGCGGCCAAGCCACGCCCCTTGGGTTACCGGTTATCTATAACAACATCGATCTATGAAAAAGAATACACCAAGGTATCTAAAAGTCTTAAATGTGCATACATAAATGTCTTGTCAATCAAACAGAACCCAAGTGATAATATCTGTAACCTGTTGGAGGAATAGAACCGCAGGTAACAAGAAACCGGTCCCATATTTGACATGAATAATGTTAGTGAAGCATGATCTGACCCCTGATAAACGTCTTGCACTGATCGTTATCTTACCTACCCTTTGCCTCTGCAGTCTTACTGGTTTGTCTGGTGTTTTCAAGTTGCACCCCTGTTGGTGTTTTTGGTGCGAGCAACCTCACAGTGATCTAATTTGCACCAATGAAAGTACGGTTGTCATCCGATATCCACGACGGATACTCACTACGTAAGTTATGGGGAGCATTCTGCTGCATCTGATAGTGTCGATTAAACATACCTTAATGTAGTAATTTTTGTTTGTGCCTGCAGTATGGTTTCTATGAATACACGTAACTTTATCCAGCTCTCAGCATCTGTGTAAGATAATGATACATGTGTGCCTTTTAACAGTGTACTGAGCACGTTTTACTTACATTAATTGCCTCAAATAGGATAGTGGTTTATTGTTATTTGTAGGGGACAATTGTCGTCCGTCAGCAGGTTACAGATATCATCACTTGAGTTATGTTTGACTATCAGGATGTTTGCGTAGGCACATTTAAGAAGTTTTAGATATCTTGGGGTATGCTTCTTCATAGACCGACATTGGCAACTTGTGACCATCTGCTATGGGTCTTTTGTTATTACTTTCATTGGGATTGTGGCCACTTTACTTCTAATATTCACAAGTGTATGAGTAGCATTCGCTTGACTGTTACTTATTAATTCCAATTAACAATGCTATTGTTTATTGGCATGTGCAATTGCTACAGAAATGATTAAACTATCAGGAAGAAGTGCATGGACTGTCAGAAACACATTGAGATTGATGAACAATTTAATATGCCAAAAATAAGAGCGTATGAAATAATATTTTGAATATACAAAGCAACAAATCAATTTTGAATAAACCTAAAAGCCATTTTGAAACTTTTATGAAGCATTTTTTCCCCAAAAGGTATCAGCATGATAAAATGTGTGATAAACTAAAAGAATCTAATAATAATCACTCAAATGAATTATAGAAACAGTGCCATTCTGTGAGGGACTGCATAAGGCATTTTGAGATAGATATCAACAGACACATTATCCACTTACTGTTTCATCACCTGAGCTTTCAGTTATCTGTTGGAGATGCCCCCAACTCACCTAATGATGCTTGGGTTACCGTCCTATTAACAACGGCCATTGTAGGAACGATGTCTTACAGACAGTTAGTAGCATCCCTGAAGTGGTCGAGCATATACAGTGCTAAGACTGATCAACTATGTGGCCTTTGAACGAATGCCAAGTTCAAGATGTTTCAACAGGGGCTCTAGTTGTTAGGGCGGGTGTAGTGTTAGTGTATGGCGTAATTAGTCCTTTGTCAATGTTCATGATGTGAACCTCACACTCACATTTTGTTAATGACAAGCTGTGTCTCGTGTATTGTTTACTTTTATCCATGTTTTGGTTTGACTTCAGCTCATGCCCCACATTCCTTCTCCATGGTATCCACAACCGTGCACCCAGACGCGGCTTGGATTCCCTGGATATCAGACCTGCGGGAAGTGGGCTCCTGCATCTGGACAAGAATAAACTGCTTACTAGTGATATTTACATCGTAATATATTTGCCGACCAACGACAAACTTGCAGGAGCCCACTGTCAACTTTTCGATATACTGATGTCATCTGGCTCTTCTCGTCAAGCCTGAAGCCCTCCCCTGCTCACAGTTCCGCTGCTTTGACCTCATGCCTTCCCATCTATAACTTCTGCTGTGCCGTGGGACTCTGGATCTGGCAGTGAGTTCATTTATATAAGGGGAGTTATTTCTTAATTTTCCGCACTCTTCATTCGAGCGCTAGAGGGCTTCTTCAGAACGCGGTGCATGCGCACCTTTACCCGCGCTTCCTTCGCATGCGCGTTACTCGTGACTCATTCAAATGAACCTTTGCCCTCCGACGCACTGCGTCAACACGACATGGTGGCCATATTGCTTTGGGTTATTTCTAAAAATTGGAAATCAATAATGCTGCGTTTTCAAGTTTTAGCAGCGCAACGTGTAGCACTGATATAGACATCCAGTTACCGGCAACTGTGAGATTTTACTTTCGAAATTCTTCAATTTAACTGTGATTTACTCTTTAAAAAAAGTACATTTTACTATTTATGTTTCAAAAAATGTCTGGTATACAACAATCTGTTCAGATACAGCCTTTTCTACAAAATCCTGATAAGTCACCACAGTTATGGGAAAAATGGTCCAATAGTTTTGAAAACTTTTAAAGTAGCCATTGATGCGGAAAAATGTAATGCTAAAGGGAAAAAAGCTATTCTATATAAAAATGTAGGTGTGGAAGGTCAACAGATTTTTGAAAATCTACCTATCATCACACCCTGTGGAGAAGGTGAAGGCTGGAATTATTATTATTTGGAAGCTGTCACTAGACTAAAGAATATGTTTACGGAACAACCTAGTGTACTGCCAGAACGATTCAATTTTAATAGAGGGAAACAGACCCCAGAGGAAACAATTGAGGAGTATATGTCTGCACTTAGAATTCTTACTGCGAAATGCAATTTTGGACCAAAGCTGGATGTATCCATCAGAGATCAATTTGTGTTTGGCTGCAATTCAAGAACAATACAGGAACGTCTACTTTCCTTTCAAGACCCCACCTTAAGTGAAGTACTAGACATGGCTAAAGCTATAGAACATTCCATTATGTCAAGTAAATGCATTTCAGCAGACCTCATTGTAAAACCTTTCAACAATGTGAAAGTTACAGATTCTGGTAACATTTTATCTTACAGGGCTAAAAGTAACAAGCTTCCGCAAAAAAGGAACAAATCATTTGGCTACAAATGTGTTTCAAAAACACATCTTAGCAATTATGCTGTGTCCAGCTGTTGGAAAAAGATGCACTAAGTGCCACAAAATGGGTCATTTTCAGGGTGTCTGCAGGAGTGTGGGAGATACCTCTTGTATTGGCTCTGTGGACATAGCCTCTGTTACAGAGGACTGTACACAGGATTTGTCGAGGGCTGTCCTTACACTTGATGTAGATGCAGTTGATGTGAATTCTGTGAAAGGGCCTATATGTGATGTTTACAGTGGTTCTGTTATGCTTGACATGATGGCAGATTCAAGGGCACCAATCACAATTATTTCAGATACATTACATGCTCAACTCTGGGCTAAACTTAAACCATTACACAAACCTGATGTGTTTCCTAAAGCTTATGGTAAGCAGGATATCGAGGTGGTTGGTTTTTTTGTGGAAAATGGGAGGTGTTTAGGTAGAGAAACTTACACAAAAATATACATTGCTGAAAGAGGTACACTTATTCTAGGTTGGCAAGATTTAGCAAGGTTGGGGTTGATGCTTGTGCCTGGTTCATCCAATCCAGTAAGGGAGTGCGGTGTACAAATAGCTTCAATAGAAAGCTCTGAATGTAGCATGTTATCAGAAATGATGAGCACTTTTCCAGTAGCTTTCACCAATAAAATTGGCACGATTCACAACTTTAAACACAAGATAAAGTTTTTTAAAATGCTATTCCCATTTTACACAAGGTAAGGTCTGTGCCTTTGTCAATAAGATATGTTAAGATATTACTTGAGAAACTAGAGAACAGGTGATTATACAAACTGATTCTTCAGAGTGGGTCGGCCCCATTGTTGTAGTTTGCAAGAAGAACAGGGACATAAAAATGTGCACAGACTTACGCACACTCAAAAACCTAGTGATTGACTGCTACCCTTTGCCCAAAATTAATGATTTACTCTCAAACATCAGTGGAGTTAAATTTTTCTGTTCATTAGATCTTCGCTCTGCTTATCAGATTCGCCTCGCTGCAGTTTTGCAAGACCTCACGACCTTTGTCACTCCTTTTGGAGCCTACAAATTCCTAAGGTTGCCATTTGGTCTTGCATCTGCAGCGAGCGTGTTTCAGAAGTTGATGGACACCATTTTGTCTGATATCCCAGGTACCAAAGCTTATAAGGACAACAATGTTTTAATAGTTTCAAAAACAGTAGATGAACATAAAAACATTTTACAAAAAATGTTGGAGGTTTTCAGAGGTGTAGGCATCGCATTTAAGCCTGAGAAATGTAACTTACTCGAAACTGAGTTAGATTATTTAGGTCATCATATATCTGACACCCGTATACACCAGAAGTTTTTGTTGGTACAAGCCTTACAAGATGTTACTCCTCCCAAGGATAAGGATACCTTAAAACTTTTCTAGGAATGAGCGAATACTATTCCAAATTCATACAAGATTATGCAACCTCTTAGGAAATTGTTGCAGAAAAATGTACAATTTGTTTAGGATGATACTGCTGACCTGTGATATTTACATCGTATCAGCGGGATATGTTAGCTTGATTTCTACTTTTAGTTTTTCGTATATGGGCTTGCTGAAATATTAATTTGGATCAACGCAATGCATCTCACTCATTTCCAAAAAAGAGAGTCCAAACAGCCTTAAAATTGGCTTCCCATTGCCATGTACCTGCTTACTGATATTTAGAACAGCTTAGAGTTGCACTCACTCACACCACCTTCTTAGTACTGCAACTGCATGAACCTCATCACCCGTAAACAGAATGGTGAGGCGGGGAGAAAGGCATATGGGGGGGCGTAATCTTGGCCGTACCCCATTTACTCAGAAATGTTTTCGAAGTCCCCATGGGTGCTCACGCTCACAAACACAACTTCACGCATCTTTCACCTGGACTGGGCTGGAGCTTGGCTGCTCTTGCTTGTAACTGCTGCCCGGTACGCCGTCAACCTCATCCCCGTGCGGACTAGGATGCCTTCCATCAGTTGTATGGATGTGCTAGCAGCACTATTGCGTATCTGTCATACACGGAAACGCTTCCGCTTTCGTTCCCCATTCAAGCACGCGCAGCCTTTCGGGGGTTTGTAGTTCCCAAACGGTTCTTCACAGCCCTTTCCCAAGTTGGTGCCACCTTTCAACTTCTGTCATACGAATGGGCGGGACGCATACCGATGAGCTGCCCTATAAGTAACACAGCGACAACTTTGATAACGTCTCATTGGTTGTGACCTGACGTACGGCCTGCTGAAGCCAATAGGAATGATAGGTCGGAATAAACTTGGGCGGGGCCAAGTGACTAACGGTGGCCATGTCTTGGTCAGGCACAGCTTAGCTAGGTGACAAACATTTGCAAAGAAGTCATTATGGAGAGTAGAACTTGAAGAGGTGGCTGTACAAAGGGTATATTGCGCTGTCGACTGTTCTGTCAAAGAAACGGCTGAAGCCCGCAGTTTACTTAATACATGTTGAAACTCGAGAGTTACAATTCTGTTTATGAAGTAACGTCTATGAGTAGGTTAGATTTCTAACAAATTCTGTAAATATCGTGCTCACAAGGTACAAGACTATTATTGTTTTTCATTTGTCATACCATTTATCGAAAGTAACGATACATTTAAGAAAAATGTGAAATTTTCATTAATCTTAAACACACAACTCACCGTTTTGCGCTATCGCGGGGAATACACAATTACCTAAGAATGTTTGCAATTTCAAAATGGCTGCAAAGTTTCAGAGTACTGATTACGATACAGACCACAAGTTCAACGATGCCTTGCTTCTCCCGTCACCTTGCGTTTGGGAGGCGTGGCCGTGTACGCTGGAGCCGGACAGCGGCAACAGCGCCACTACAGAGAGTGTAGACTCTCTTCCTGGAGGCCGGTGTTTTTTGCGCGTGCGCAGTGGTAGCGCAAGCGCAGCCAAGTTGGGGAATCGCGGGTGATAGAATGGTAGGTGAATAAATCCCCTACTATCTTCGGGTGCTGTCACTGGACATAGGCAACCGTGCTAAGGAGTGGACTGTTGCCGCCTCGCCTCTGGGCGCATGGCAGTGGGGGGAGGGTGACTGTCATAGGGTCTGTGTTACAGCAGAGTCATGGGCAGGAACCCCTGTAATCCTCCTAGCTGGGAAGGTCACTGTGGGAGGAGGGTGGCGAGGGAGGTTGGTATTTTCAGAGCTGAACCTCGTACCTTTTCCTTTTTAGGAATTTGGCAGGTTGTGCTGCCGCAGCTTTCTCTCCGCTGCACTCATTGCAGATTCCTGCCTACGTCTTCAAGATAAAGTAGATCCTTAAAAAGAGAGAGGACAGGGTGAACAACTCCCTTCCCCTGTATATGTACACACTTCAATGAATATACGATCGACCGGTGGAAGTTTATAATCCCACCCACCTGATGTAGAAATCAACAGGGCAGAGTTTTACGGTCAGCTGTTTGTCACACAAGAGCTTGGGTGGGGGCTTGTGCATGTCTAATGTCACCCCCTCAGTGACTAAGAAGACATTCTTAGGTGTGGTTGACGTATTTTTGTCTTGCATTAATGTTGTCTTGGGTGTGTCTTGTTAGCAGAGATATTTATCTCAGTGTGTTGTGAGGACAGTATCCCCGTTTCTCGCGAACTTACCCCTACAGACCTCAGCCATACCACTCGCTTTCACTCTCATCAGATCTCGCTATTGGGGAAGCAGAGACGAAATGGGCACTGGGAGATCGTCAACTTCGTTTGAGTAGCCGCGAGGTAATGGAGATAGTGGGAAGAGGTATGCGAGAATTGTGGTGATATCTAATTTTTTTCATAGCGCAGCTTACAAAGCTTTTCAGCGCTTTTCATTGTGAGGCGGTGTGTCCCAGTTAAGGGTTCTTCGATACCTAAAGTTACCCGATGGCTCCATGTCACGGGCACACTACATTTCTACTCCTTTACGTGTATTAATTAACACACTGAGTTGTTGGAGCTAAACACTTTGGTTAGGTTAGTCGAAACTGTGACTATAACTAGAGACTGATTTGTAAAAGCAAAGTGGTATTCTGTTGACATGACATCCTCTTTCATTTCCATTTCTGGGGAGTCTTATATTCTAACCTTAGACAATACATGTACGTTCCTGCCTACGTTCTTCTTTTCACTGTTCATACTTGGATGTTTCTTCTCTAGAGTCATATTCATAAAACCCATGGTTGTCACAAAGTATTGATTTGTTCTTTATGTTCCTGTTGGTGCAATCAGTACTTTTTTCTGTCTTTTTATGGGTTATTCCCGTGGATGTCTACATGGGGGAGAGGGAGCTGGGTGATGCATCCTGCCTGTCTGTGCATATCAGAATATGCATTGCTTGTGGGTGATACTGGGAGTTATGCTGTTGTTGAATCCCATGAATGGGTTACTTTGCCTGCTGTCTATTGTGTAGTGATCTAGCAATTTTTCTCATACAGAGTTCCCTTTCTGAGGTGGCAACCTGGTATTGTAGCAGCAAGTTGGCGAGTCTCTTCAGGTTTGCACCTTCTGTCATGAACTAGAGTTTTAGTAGGTATTAGAGATGGAGCCTGATTTTAAAGTTTTCGACCTTTAGTGAGTTGGTAATCGCCAAAATAGTTAAGTGTTGTGTAGCTGAAAGACTGTAGTAGACTAGAGGATAGGATATGTTTAATCTCTAGGACTCCGAATATATGTGTTAAGGGCGTTCTTGAAGGTTGTAATTTCTCATGTTTAACAGGTGTGAGTAGGGCTGTTCTATAGGTCTGTAGTGGATATGGAAAGATAATCCCCACCTATTAGCTTTTTTTTAAGAAAGGGAAAGTGTCCTTAGCCCAAGCTGGGATATTGCTTGTTGACTCTGGTAGGACTATTTAAATCATATCTTGTTGGTGTGGACATGTTAGTTAGTTAAGGAAATGCGCTGCACAATGTACACGGACAGAAGAAGAATATTTTGGTTACATGTGTGATCAACATGACAGGTCATCCATATTCACTCTTTGATTCATGATACTGGTTATAGCCATCATGGACGCCACGCTGCTTGGCCAAGGTAGTGTAATGCTCACATGTTTGCAGCATACAAGTACAAACATTCTGTTTTGCGTGGATTGCATCCACTTATTGACCCCAATGCAGGCATTCATGTAAACTTGGAGGCTCTGGGTAGGGTAATCTTTTGGGTTTTAAAATGTTTGGGTTGTAAGCATTATTGTAGCTTGTTAGCTGAAAGGAGAGAATGAAAGACACTAGCAGAGTCTTGTAAACACTGAAAAGAGGAGGAGATAAGGGCAAGTTCTTTGGGAGGTTGCATGTTGGGTTGTAGGTCTAGAACAGTGTGCTGCGGAATGGTGAAGACTGTTGAGTTATGTAGGAGACTCAGGATTCCTTTGTTGTTCTTGTTTCTTATTAGATCAATGTTTTCCCATTTTGATATTAATGTATGTTCTGTGCTCCTAAATGTTTGGAAATGAACTTACCTGGGTTTGGCTGTTTGTGTGTCTGCGTTTTTGGATGCGGGTTATATGTGCGAAGTTCATAGGTTTTTCACAATATGGCATTTTGGAGATAGGTTTAAAGTTTCAGTGGCTGAGCAGGTTTCCTATCTGTACCTTTTTTAAGTAGATTAACTAAACGTGGATCTAATTTCATACTGGTATCATCCCAAAATGCAGTGTTTTCGCTGTAGAAGTCAGAGGTGTCTCTTGTGTTCTTGATATTCCTCCCAGCTCCCCCAAATCCCTCTGTATTTAAGGGGGCAATCTCTGGACTCACAAATGGGGAGTTACAGCATGCAACATCTATTTATGGCGTGCCTCCACTGATCTTAGCTGGGAGATATTTCCTGCAATTCTGAGCAATGTCATGCTTTCCCATTGTGTGTCCCAGTCTCTGAAGGGTTTTCTCTGCCCGAGTAAAGTCCTCGTCATCAAGTATGTTCAATAATGGGGGGCATTTTACCACCAGTCGGAATTCAATTTTACCACCAGTTGGAATATTGAGCTATATCCTCCCAAAAAGGCCTGAGTACAGGGCAGGACCAAATAATGTGGTGGATATTCCTCACAGCCGTCGGGCATCTGAGACACTCCGGTCCCAGACTCCTGCGGAGAGTCCAGAGTATGACTGGGTTAAGTATATTCGATAGAGGTATTAAAACTGGATATGTCGATAACTAACTGAGGTAGATGCCTCTCTGGGGGTCATGAGCGTAAATGTCCACTTGTCATCATCCTGTTAACCAATGGCACGTTCCCAAGCCTCTCTGAGCTTCAGCAAAGTATCTGGGGAGTTGATAACTAAGGTTTCCCCAATAGGAGACCTTGGATGTGGTCAATTTTGCTTCAAGGGGGCTACATTTGGGAAAGTCTTCTAATGTTGTCAGGTATGGGATAATAGCATGTTGGGGTTGGAAGTTTCTATAAAGTTGTGAGTGTCGCAGGCCAAATTCTTCCAGGATTGTTGAGAAGGGCTTAAGGGTACCGGCAAGACCCCACATCGCCCAGTATCAAGATTATCAATCGATCCCACCCCCTAAAACATACTAGTGAAGTGGCAACAGGACAAAGTAGTGTTAGTCTTTATAGGAGTTTGACCTGTTATCCTACCAGACCATCCAATTTGATGATTTGAGGAATTCTACGCATCCATCACCATGGGGTCCGTGGCTGAACCCACCTATGCAGAGTATAACCAGTCAGTAGTGATGATTTGATAAGCAGCTTTATAGTACGTATTATGGACTATCATGGCGAGACTGCCATCTTAAGTGAATTTATAGCGCTTAGCCAGTGAGACTCGAGGTGGCATCACTTTCACAGGAAGGACCTAAGAATGGCAGTCAGCATGTGGATATATCTACGTAGGAGGAGAAAAGGGTAGTTCTTTCGTATAAAGAGCATTTTGGAAAGAGCTCTACAATGTCCAATGTTGTGTGTCTTTGCATATGTTATCTAGTGAGGGTAGAATATTGTTAGCACATGCTAACTCCTCTAGAATGTAAGGTGGATACCTGATACTCCATGTGTTAACAAGCATTCCGGTGGTCTCGCCACAAGTCTTATAGTCACCCTCAGATCATAGGTGGAACATAGTGGCTTTGAACCAGTTAGTCTTGAGACCAGAATATGTGCCAAATTCTGCCAACGTCTGCATCACAACGAGTTGCTCAGGTAAATGAGGACATCGTCTGTGTTGAGCGAAACTTTGTCTACCAGAACCGTGGAACATTTCAACCCAGTTATTTGTTTTTTCTATCGAATAACTCGAGCCAGGGGTTCTGTTGGAATAACAGATATTAGCAGGGAGTGCAGACACCCCTGTCTCAATCCATTTCAAATGGAAAATGCTGTGACAGCTCCTGTCAAGTCCACACCTTGGCCGTGAGTCCACAGCAGAGGAAACATTTGTAGGCTAGGAAAGGTGATCCAAAGCCCAAATAATGCAGGAGGTAGCCCCATGAAATACTGTTGATCGCTTTTTCGAAGTCTATCAACAGTAATGCCAGGGGCTCATCTAGCCTGTGTCAAATTGTTATACCTTTGGTGACACATCTGTTGTCTGGTGGCTCGATTAGGCATGAAACTTCAGGTAATTGCTTGGGCGAGATGAGTCGCCAATATTTTGGCCAGCATTTTTGATTCAGAGTTGATCAATGAGATTGAACAAAATGATATACATAGGTCTGGGAGTCAGTATGGTTTAAAATGGTCACTATGTGTGGTTTGTTTATCTCTGGGGGGAAGCTTCCACACGTTTTGGCATCAACAAATATTTCTGGGACTGATTGTTCCTAGAAAGGCATTTATAAAATTCATCTGGAATGTCGTTTGGGCCCAGTGTTTTACCAGAATTCAGTTGTTGAACTGCTTCCATTCTCTCTTTACTGACTATAGGGTTATCTAATTGTGTGCTCTCAATTTTCTGGGAGCATCAGCATCAAAATTTGGGCCAAGTAGGAGGGCAGCTTGTGGAGTGGCCTTAGAGGGTGAGTGATAGAGAGCGGTAAAGAGCGAATATGTTTGCATTGTCTAACAGATGTTTATCAATAGTCCCATGTTCACATCTGATATGCCTCACTTTGTTCTGTCAATGCAGTAGCCAATGCATCAGTTTACTGGTTTTGTCACCCTAGTTGTAGAGTCTGTCGTGCTGCAAGACATTGTTTTGTGGGTTGAGTCCATTCTGATCTGGCTATGCTGCAATTGTACCCGGATGAGGGTACGTAAATAGAGTTCTGTGACATCGGCCCTGTAGTTTCATTCTGCTGTCTGTACTGCCTCTTCTAGGTCAGTAAGAGTACAAAGATGTTTCCACTTTTGGTGAGATGTGTCACTGATCATTTGGCCCCAAGTGAATGCCTTGTATGCCTCTCAAAGTGTCGTAGGCGACTCCACCATTCCTTTGTTGATGTCAAAGTCTGTTGTCGTGGCTTCTTTTAGGTCATCCCTGACCTCTTATTTCTTGAGCCACCAAGGACACATGCGCCAACTAGGCATATAGGATATTGGCTATAAAATTGCTATTCAGTAGCAGCGTGGTCTGAGAGGCCCCTGCCATGTACATTGACTCCCCTAAAATGGGGTAGGTCAGCTGTGGGGACCAAGAAATGATTGATGTGGGGAAAGGATCTGTGTGTTACAGAGAAAACTGTATATCCTCCATCCCGTGGGTGGTAGTGAAGCCACTTGTTGCTAAGACCCATTAAATCAGCTAGGGGAGTTGTCTAGGGTGTTGTCGCGAGGGATGTTCCTGATCCATCCCTCGAGTGAGGGTGCTTCAATTAAGGCAGTGCCATTCATTGATAGAAAGGTCTTCGACAGTGGAGGTGGTGAGTATACACAGCATAGTGTAAGTGGTGCACAATAAAGTGTGCCTGCCACTGCAGTATATTGACCATGCTGGACTTTCCATGTGTGGGTTATGGTTAGTGAGAGATGTTTTTGTATAAAGATCGCCACCCCGTAGATCGTTGTGCATAGGCTGCATGCAAAGGTTGAGAAAGCCATTTCTATTGAGGTATCTGCAGAAGTCCCCCTCAGATATGTTTCTTGTATCATTAATATGTCTGCCCTATAATCCTTAGCAGCTTTTAGAACTGCCCATGCTTGTTCAGCAGCCCAGTAACATTCCATACGATGCATCATATTAGAGTCTGAGAGTGTGGTGATGAGGTATCATCTGCCATAGTAGATTGCAATGTGTGGGTCTACGGCTGAGCTTACATGTTTGGAGATCTGATGCCTAAACCATGTAACCAAGTAAACTGTGGAACTTCTCTCCTAACCTACCCCATAATTTGTAACTTGAAAGATCTGTCATACATAAACGGCAACTGTGCCTGGTGGAGTGGGGCGCAGGCCAAAGCCTGCTGCTCATTCCCCCTTTTCCCTAAAACTTCCTAAAGAAAACTAAAGGATAAACTTCAAAGTTAAAGAACATACAAGGTTTCCCAACCCAGACTGCAGAGAGATTAGTCCATGCTGTCAAAGGGCTACTGCGTGATATCCCCATACAGTGTCAGTCTGTCTCTGTCCGTTATCCACAGAGATTTGTAATTTGGCTAAGCAATGTATGTTCTAGTTTCATTGTCAATAACAAAAAGAGAACGGGTCTTTTTCAGGTATCACCAATATGCCTGTAATCCCTTCTAGGTGGTTATTCTAGGTAAACACACTGCCTAGGAACCCATAAGGTTTTGTAAAAGAACCCTCACTCACCTACCTGGTAGGTGACATGCTTCAACATCGGGCTCCCACCCTGGTCACCGAATGTTTCCAGGGTGTGCTACGACGCCTGTTTACAGCGGAGCTGGGTTTTTTTGGTTCGAGGGTGAAGTGGTGATGGTGAGTGAATGGTGCTCGAGTGCAGTGGTTAAAATTGGCTGAAAACTCCCAGTCATTTCGACTTAAATTTTAATCACGGGAGTATTGGTCAATATTAAATAGTGGCGGATATGTGAAGGATATTAATTTGATCCTACTTATCCTCATACGGTCTACATGTTTTAGCCATATTACTTTGTGCCCCTCGGGGTCAGGATGGCTTATATCAGGACCAAAAAGCCGACATGCACGCTTAGGCATGCAGCAACTGTGTGAGAGGATTGTACTTAAAACTCACTGAAAATCCACCGTATTATTTATTCTTCTTTCACGGTGGTAGCCTTTTGCCACCTGGGATCGGCCACGGGGGTGGACCCTTTAGTCACTCTTTCTTCAAGGTATCTCACCCTCTGTGATACCTGATCTGCCGTGGTCGTCCCGCATCTAGTTTCATTGTCTCCAATGGGTAATGTGTTCAACTCCTTTCTCTTTTTCCCAGGGGATGTGTTTGTTTAACACAAGTCATTCATGTTCCATTTCATATGTGTCTTTGTCTTCGGATGATTGGGGGGAAGGTCTCAACTGTTGGCTCCATCATCTTGCGGATTGCTAAGACTGTTCTCAGGAGCCATCTTTCCCACAGGCAGCACATCTTCTTTCTCAGCACGCTGTGCATGGTCTCTGCCTCTTCCAGTCCAACGATGCTTCCCTTGATTTGTTGTCGGTGCCCCATGTCGCTGTGGCCTCGCTTAACGTTCAGGAATTCTGAGGGTCCTAGCTGAGGTTGTTCCTCCACCTACTCTCACGCTGGCTGTGGAGTTTCAAAAAAGAAGGTGCGGATCTGGAAGAGTACCTTCAATTTGACAGGGTAGAGTAATATACATCGCCAATTGTTTGCCCTCAACTTCTTTTTAACTTCTTCAAATGATTTGCAGGGCAATTGGGCAGATTTAGTATAACCATGGAAGATAAATATTTGCTGAAAGCCATAAAGAACTTCTCTTTCAGTCTTGCACCATTGAGAATTTCTTCCCTGTCTCTTTAATTAAGGAGTCGAGGCGGGGCACCCAGAGGCAGCCTTCGAGTTATTGTGTGAAGGGCACACTGGATGATAAAATATTGATGTATTTCCCATCAGGGACCTACTGACGGATCCACAGCTCTAGGTATCATGGTAGGTCTCCAGTACCCTGGTCTCTGAAAATCTGATGAAGCATAGGTTGGTACTATGGATCGCCCCTCAGCATCTTCTGCTCTCATTTCCAGGGAGCGCATCACCTCTATCAACCTTTCTACTTTTCCCTGCATGTCTTTGACGGAGTCCATAGTCCCCAGGAGTCTAGTTTCGACTGCTGTAATTCTTTCAGCTGCCTGCCGTAGATCCTGTTGTAGTAAAAACACATCTATTCTTAATTCTCCAATTCTAGTTTCAAATCTTTCTCTAGGGCAGTGGTTCCCAAACTTTTGACTCCTGAGGACCCCTATTGAGTCACTACTGGAAGCCGAGGACCCCCAAGCAATTCGTACGATTTAAATTTCAAACATTAAAACAGTAATTCGTAAAAAATAAACACACGTGTGCACACCAAACAGATACCCAAATTACTAAAGCTTTTAGTATTTTATATTGAAAAAATTTGCAAAATCGAAACTTTTTAATAGGAAGGTTGGTGCTGCATCTCGGCTACTAACTTTTCGATATTTGGCTTTATTTTAGAGTATGAGGCTCCTGCTCCTGACGGGGCCGGACTGGAACCCAAAGCAGCCCTGGCAAATGTTGTCAGGCCAGTCCCCGTACGGTGCACACCAAGTGCAGTAAGTGAGCCTGGCCACTACAAAGCGGACTTTGGGGGGCTCTCCCACCAAGAAAATTTGGGGGAAAATGGTGCATTCTACAACACATTTGTAATTATATATTGAATTGTATTCGCTTTCAAAGCATAGTAAATGATGACCTTACTATGCACCAATACAACAATCTTTTTGGGGCTCTTCCATGAATCCCTCCCTATCATCCTCCAACAGTGCCTCTCTTCTTCCCATAGCACCTCTGTCACATGTATTTCATTTGTTTTATAGCATCTCTCATACTAGTGTAGGGTGTCAGAGCACTTTACATCACACACATACAGAAACAATGGGGAGATTTACAAAAAGTTGCGCAATGCTGCGCAGCCCCCGCGAGGCTGCGCTGCGTTGCGCGACAGGGAGGGAGCAGGGGAGCGCCATATTTCCAAAGCTATGGCTCTCTCCTCCCCTTTCTCTTGTGCCGGTGCTGATTTCAGTTGCCCCGCGCCGTGTGCATGAGTGTAGCATAGGTTTTGTACAGGAAGGGTACCCTTCCTGTACAAACTACTATGCTAGACACGAGGGAAAGCTTTTTCCACTTTATAGGCGTGCTGCACAGTGCAGCACGCATGCAAAGTCGGAAAAGGAAGGAGAAATGAAAGAATTTCTCCTTCCTTGTGCCTAGTTGAAAAGGGCGCAGTGTTCTCACGCTAAACCCAATCTACTGTTTTTAGTAAATTGGGTTTAGCATGAGAAACCTTGGGTGGTTGCATGGGAACAAGTTTAGTGCTGGAAACTAAATTACAAAAAAAGATTTTGCGTCGTTTTGTGTCACTTTTGTGACGCAAACATGGCGCAAAAGCTTAGTAAATCTCCCCCAATGAATCATACGTGTGTAAATCTGTGTATAGAAAATGTTACATAGGGGAAAGGGGACTTCAAGGTGTAGGATTCACATGTCATCCATACTGGTAAGCATTTTTTAAGAGTGCTTGATTTGGAGAAGCACAAAATCTGGTTTCAGAAGGTAACACAGTGGTTAGCGTTGACTTTAATGATAAGAATTTAATTCTACCCAAACATACCTTTTGGCAGCATCAGGATAATGAAAGACTGGGAAAAAAGATGGCATACTAACTTGTACCATGCAGTTTGTATGCAGCTCTTTGACGGCAGTTCATAGCTGACGGTGCTAGATTATGATTGTAACTTATGAACTGCACAGTAACAAAAGAATCTCTGTGACAAGAGCAGTAACCCAGCTATGCACATAAAATACTGTTTTATTAAAAATGCATGGTACACGTTCTTTGGAGCAGGCATATTAACCCTCTGTGCTACCTACCATCTCTCTCCAGCAGGTACATTAATCACTCGAGTTATCTTGACACTTTTATTGTTGTCGTAAAACTGCAGATTATACAAGGAACTTTGCATTGCTTTTAAGACAGCTGCCTGCGGACCCCCTGGGAATGTGTCAGGGACCCCTGGGGGTCCGCGGACCCCAGTTTGGGAAACACTGCTCTAGGGTATTGAATAGTTTAGAGTATCCGCTCTGTGAATTGCGGGCTCTCAAGTGCTTCTCCACACGGCACAGCACCCGTCTTGGTATGTTGCTGCTTAGGTTGCAGTCCGGGGGGTCACACATGCAAATGACCTGGACCATTTTGGAGTAAAATGTGTGTGCCTTCAGAGAGGATTGAGTTCAAGTTCAGGCTGTCTCTGAGATTGGGAAGCCAGGAAAGGCCCCAGTACAGAACCCATGCAACTGGTATCGCAGGGTCACGATTCACCAGCCCCCGGATCACTTGACCTGTTATCTCCTATGA
Source organism: Calotriton arnoldi (assembly GCA_963921515.1). Lineage (NCBI taxonomy): Eukaryota > Metazoa > Chordata > Amphibia > Caudata > Salamandridae > Calotriton > Calotriton arnoldi. The sequence continues at coordinate 583,725 of CAWUFW010000033.1, forward strand.
GTCGGGGTAGCACAACCTGTCACATTCCCCCACCAGGCAGAGAAGTAGCACAAGTCTAGTGGCGCTTCGATGGGGGGACCCAAAGGTCCGAGCTGCATCACCCCAAGTGATGGCGTGGTGACTCTGCAGATAGGTTTGTGTCAAGGCTGATGTCAGGATCAAATTTAGGATGTACCTCTAGCTGCTGCGGTGTAGGTTGTTGAGCCGGGGTATGTAGGCAACAGTTCTGGTTTGGGGTACCCAGCCGCAATCAAGCAGGCGAAGACGTAGTGGGGGGGGAGAAGAGGGAGAGTAAGTGGACCTCCAAACCGCACCAGCAGGGCCAAACAGGCCACCCAGCCGAGGCTCCATCCGGCGTCAAAGAATGGTCTACACCATAGCCCACCACCACTTCGCCTCTTCACAAAGCCAGGCAATGGCAGGTCCACACAGAAGACACAGGAGGCCTGCTCTGGGGCTGTGCACCGTTGCCCTTATCGTGGAGGTCTCCACCGAGTATGGCGGGATCCCTCCAACCCATCCCTGTGGTACCCCAGGACAGACAACCACAATCCGGCATGGGGAGGGCGCCAAGCCAACAGGTAGCCCCCCTTAGATCCGCCTGGGCTCGCCTCCAGTGTCACAGGATCCCTGGTCGCCCAGCCCCTTCATTGTTAGGTCTCCAGGTGCTTGCAAGTTGCTGATGTTCCCTCGCTGTGATTCTCAGGCCTCCAGGATCCACCACCAGCGTTTCAGGCCAGTTTACACCTATGTGCAATCTTCCATTGGCACTACACTACAGCCGAGTCCTGATCTCCGCTTGGCATCGGCGCCGGAGGCCCGGTGACTCTTTCTTAACATTCCCTTTGGTATTGCGTGGCCTGAGGTGCCCCTCCGCTCGCGAAGCCACGCTGGCTGAACCTGGTCAGATATGTTGTCTTCTGCCCCCTCCCCCGTATTCCCCCCCACATACAGACACCACGAGAATCAATTGCAATGTCTCACCACTGGGGATTTACCAGGAATATTTTTTTCTGCGGAAGCACCATGAATATACAGAGGCTTGCTCTAACTCTCCTAAAATGCACTCCAGACCCACATGAATTCAATCTGAATCACGAATACGCAAGGAGAAAGGGCAATTGGAAAAGATGGAAAAATAATTGATGCAAGGCTTTCTTCGCATCAGACAGATTTCGGTAGGCGCAACTTTTGTATTCTGGTATACAAAAGAAAATATAACATTAGTGTTCTTTTGACTATTATCATAAGCTAGATTTTATTACCACTTTGTTTTAAAGCAAGCTAAAGCCTGGTTTACAATCATCTTTCTCAGCTACTCCTTAAATTTCTTATAAAATGTAAGTGTACGTTCAATCTTCAAATATGACAGTGATTTATTTTTATGCTGAAATTGTCTGCAGAGAAAATAATCAAAATATGTGTTAAAGAAATCATCCTACTTCTAACACACTGTAGAAAAACAAATGAAATTCACAGTATTAAAGGAGGTGAGTTACCAGCACTCACAATCCAGTAAAGTTCACACAAAATATGCAGAAAGTCCGGTCTTTACCTGATGATTCCCATTTCAGCAATGTTTATTCCATAGCATAAACAGCATCCCAAGCAAATCCTTGACATGTTTATTAAAGTTCAGGAAAAGACAGTCATTGGTGAAAGTACACCCTCCTGCCAGACTCCTAAGACCAGTAGTAGTAACAAGAGAAGCAGATATCCAAAGCAACCTGAAGAGCAAAGTGTGGCTCCAAAAACTCCAGGGTTTCCAAGACCCCAGGAGCAGGTTTAGGAAGAGATTTGATTCACTCCACTTTTTCCTTATATACTGAAGATTCAAGATGAGCGATTCCAAAAAATCTCGCTAGATGAGATTTCCAAGTTTTGTGATATTTCATTTTAGTTTCGCTTTCAATTTGTGGTATCTTTGTCCGTCGCACCACCATTTTGGTGAGGCATTTATGCAAACAAATTCCTGACATGAAAGTGTGTTAAGTAATTGTGCAGTAAAATTGTGTTTCCTTTTGCTACAGCCTTCTATAGGTCACTACACTTAAGACCTATCAGTCACCCCTATAGCAGGCCGTGACAATCCTGAAGGCAGGGTGCTGGGTTTTACGTGAGAGGGTGCCCCTGCATGAGTAGAGCACCCCTGCAGCCTTGGGAGACCATTCTACTGGGTTGTCAGTGAGGCAGCCAGACATATAGGTAGAGGTGCATTATATGCTCACGTAAAATGCTATCTCAAACGGCTGCAACAAACCATGTCGTGTTTTGGTATCAAACACCTTGGAATCATTCCTGCACACCGGTAACCGGTGTGGGAGGTATGATTCTACCCTTCAGAAGCAAGCTTCGTGGGGTCCCTGGTCTTCCCGCTACCAGCCTTCTTGACCCGGACAGCAAAAAATGGTTGCTGCCGACCAGAGACACATTTCTGCCCTCCTGCTGCTGAGCCAAACTCGAGCAGAGGAAGGCAGCACAATAGGCATCCTGTCACAGGGAGGTGTGACCACCTCCCAGACAGGATTTAGTCTATTGGAACTGGGTGGGTGCACTTCCAAAGTGCCTGACAGTCTGCACGAGGGGCACATTTGGTGTCCCTGTGCATAGTCCAGTTCATACCAGTCCTGGGAGCCGTTGGCTCCTGCTCTGGCATGAAACTGGACAAAGGACATGGGAGTAACCTCCCCACTGTCCTGACCCTCCCCAGGGAGGGTCCCCATAATCTGTCCAACCCTCTCCCGTGGGTACAAAAGGGCTTACCTGGCTGTAGGACCATAGATTCGACGTGGACAAGATTCTGATCAAGAAACCACTGACCTTCGACTGTCTGGACACTCTGGACTTTGCTGGACTTCGACTGGGCCCGACTTCGTCTCCCTCTCTGTCCAAAGCATCGTCTGTACCCGTGCACCATACAGGCACCATGCAGGACCTGTGGAGTATCAAGGACAACTGAAGTATCTTCCTTGGGGTCAAGGAGTCACTGCCCTGCATTCGCAGGCACCGAAACGCAACTGACCGGTCTGCTGATCCTGAGGTCCTGCGGACTCTGAAGGCTCCAGTAACACAGGAGGTGGGTTCCTATGTTGGTTGAGCTGCCCTCTCACCGAGTTTGAGGCTAGTATCCCTCGTGGGGACCGCATAGCCCGAACCCCTGTGCACCGCATACTTTTGGAAGTGCATATGCTTCTTGGCGTTCCCCAACTAAGTGCATTGGGCTATCGATAGCCCCAACCTCTGCGCACATTTCGTACAAAGGACTTCGGCCTCCTCGCACTCTGTGCCCTGCAAGCTGTGGCTTTGTGAAACTGCTAGAGGTCCCCTCGCAACTCCGGTGCCTTCGGCCTGTGGGTCCATTTGAGGGACAACACTGCTTTTCTTGGGCTCCCTTGGTTGCTCCAGGCCTGCCCTGACTCCCCTTGCTGTGGTGAGTCCCCTGGTCCTTGCTGGGCCAGACCGTAACCTTCTTTGACCTCCTTCGTGGGTTGCCGCTGCCAAGGCTTGTTGGTGCTCCCGCCGAACACCGACCCCTCAGCACTCGACATCCTTCGTGGGACAGCTCGTATCCGGCTCCTGGTCGTCCTCGACGTCTCCTGGTCCCTGCAGCTGTAGAGTCAAGGTCTCCTTCACACCTGAAGCACCCAACATCGGTGGGCATTCATCTATTGAGCCCCTGGTCACTCCTGAGTGACCCAGACTCTGTCCCCTCTGCTTTCAGGTTCCTTCCTTCAAGAATCCACCTGTGGGTTCCATTGGACTCTTATCTTCTTTCCAGCAGTGGCATTTCTTTGAAGACTCCCATTGAGAACGACGGCGATTTCCGACGCCACTTCAGCCCTATGCACCCACCGTCCCTGGGATAGGTAACTCTGGTACTTCGGTATCCATGGATGGGGTGGCTCTCCAACCTTCTATGTTCCAAAGGGTTTCCTCGTAATCCACTAGGAAGGGTTCTTAAACTTTAAAATTGCAACCGCGACTCTCCCATTGAATTGTACGTAGCACGCAGCCGTGTTCACACACTGCACCCGTCCTCCGTGGGGTCCCTCCTTACTCACCTTGGGTGGTTCCTTGGGGTCCCAGCGATTCTACATCCTTTAGACACTGTCTTGACTCGAGTCTTGGTTCTGAAACCACTATTTTAGTATATGGTTTGGTCTCCCCCGGGAGCCCACTGTGTATTAGTGCTACTTACGATTGTTTCTGTGCTACAGTATTGTGTGCTTTGTGTTTATCTGCATGTAGCAGATACTGTGAGGTATTTAAGGTGTGTTATAATAATAAATACATATTTTTAAAACTACTGTGTGGTTTTCCTTTCATTTAACCAATACATTAAGGTTGCATTCTGGTAAAACAAGCTGCTTAACATTCCTTCAAGACTAAGCCTGAAGGCTGCTCTCCACAGCTACCACTTGGATAGCATTCTAAGGTTATCTTTGACCTCTTAAATCACCATAAGGGGTGTTTGGACTGGTGCAAGGTGCCCACTTTAATTAGTGGACATCATATACCAGGCAACCGTCTCACAATCTCCATTTATCATGTACGTAAGTGGCATTAGCCATGCAGACATATTAGAGGATCATTTCTTTGTTGAATAGTATCATGACAGTCTGAAGCACCAACACATCCTACAGTCATTGATTCTGAAACATGACCCAAATGAGGCAATGTCTACCTCTTGGAGCTGTGAGGTCAGGTAGCATCTGAATCTATGCAGACTCATTCCCTTGATGCCTATTGAGCCTTGCTGTTGATAGGGGACGGCGTTTTTAATGGGTGGAGTGGAACGTAGAAGTGGCTCTGGTCTCTTCTGTTAGGTTCAGTCACGATCACTAGATTGAAGAGCTTGCAGCACATTTCTTTAGTGCAGGATTTGCTGTCTCCTGCTCCTATACAAATGCTACAGAATGCCATGAGACTGATAACTGAATGCCCATATAGCCTTCCTGCAGCTTTGCTTAGGTCTGAATGGTCCCAGGATTTTGTTGGACTACTTCTTTGTCCCTGTTACCACACTAAAACGGTGCCAACCAGGTCCTAACTGAAATTCCTTTACAGCTATGTGAGGTGCACACAGCATTTTCCCCCCAGAAGCACCCACCTACCTCTTGGCTTTGTCATTTACTATCAGTATTCAATAGGTTCTATTGTAAGAATCCTTTATCTGTCCTCTGACACTTACTGTTTATGAAATAGGGCCTACACTACACGTTAGTCCCGAGGAATGGTTTAATGTGGTTCCCAGTCTTGATCAAGAGTCTATCCTGCCTGGGTCACTGACTTTGGGTCTAATGGAGAGCACCTTTAAGTGAGTTCTCCTATCCTCCAGCTCAGTTTGATTGCTGAGGTAGAACGGTACCCTTCAGAAAAGTCTCCCTTCCCAGCTTCAAACTGAGAGAGCTCTTCCTAAATTTGAAAGGGAACCCTTCTTAGCAGTCATTTCTGAGACTTGCTTCGCACCTGCTGATTACCTATAGGGTGTACACGCATTTGTTTTCTAATAAGCATTCTTGAGGTTTTTCCTTTTTCATTACTTTGTTAACCCCTCTTCTGGTGTTTGTAGTTTTAATTGATACAAGTTTTCCAAGCTGGCAAGTGTGACTGTAAGGGAAGGCAGGGAAGAATGGCAATGAGAAGCTACAGCTTTTCATTACTGATGATTTCACTTTTGTGCTTTTATTTTCTTATTTTTATTGTGGTTTGACTTGTGCCCCAAATTAGTTTTGTTCTGATTCTCTGTAGCATATCTGGAGCTATTAGTTGTGAAATGTGCTATCTTTGGTGTGATAAGTTTGGTTGTGAATTACTGCCAAAAGCAAAGTGCATCTATGTAATTTTGCAGGTGTTATCTGCAAAATATTGTGGATTTATAAAATATTACCAGCAGAAATCCATGGTGGGTGGCTAGCAAACAGTTCTATTGATATATTTGACATTTTTGCACAACTCAGACAAGTTCAGAACCGTCCTGTCATTCTGCCTTTTAGAGGTCATCATTGATGACAGAAATGAGACATATAAGTTTGGCTAAATCATTGTAGCAGAGAAACTGGTTCCCTTACTGTAGGGAATGGCCTCTTGCTCCAATCACCATCCACTTATTGTAGTCATAAGACAGTGCGCCGAGCCCAAAAGTAGCACTTGTCAATCTCCTGTCCATGTTTGCCATTATTTGTACTCTAATAAATGCTGTAAGAGGTGCATGATAATCAGGGTAGACCTCGTTGGCAATAATTTACAGTACTAAATATCTACTTAAGTTGATTTCTGAGATGCAAGTGTCTTCGTCTATCTTGACCTTTCTTTGTGTGCTAAGGACCACATCTATTTATATCTGTTCTTTCTATTTACATTTTTCTTAATTTGCTTTCCAGTTATAAGCTTCGTATTAGTAGTTGCGGAAATCTCCCTTTTCTGAATGTCACCCTAGATGTATCTCTTTTGGTAGACCCTATTTTTATTAGCAGGCTTTAAAACTCTGTTCACTTTACCCCTGCTAACAGTTGTAAAGTGTCTGTGCAAATTAGCTTATCCCTAATTGGTATATTTAACTTGCTTATAAGTCCCTAGTTTGTGGTGAATAATGTGTCCCCAGGTCCTGGAAGTTAGAAGCCCCAGTGGGCTGCGGCATCGTTTGTTCCATCCACTACAGTGGCAATTCAAACATAGCTTTGGACCAACCCTGTGTAGCTTGACTGTTGCAGTGTAAACATGCACTGCTACATGTCAATATAAACACCTTTTGGCAGGTAACAACCTCCCTTTCAAACATTAGCAAGTCACCCCTATGTATGCCTTGTAGCCCACAAAAGGAAGGGTGTCTGGTATTTAATAATGGGACATGTAGAAAGTTAATTTTACCATGTCCCTACAGTGACAAGGCCTTAAAAGCTATTTTCGCTTTGGCAGGCATAGCTGTCCTGTGTAGAAAACCAAAGTGCAGATTAAAATACTAATAGTGGAACTTCGGAAAAAGACCAGCTAGAAAAATAATTAAACAACGATTTATTTTTAATAATTATTAAAAATCCAATTCAATGGTAAAGTTAGATTTTGATTAAATATTAAGGGATAGTAACTTTTAGAAAGTTATCCTTTACTTGCCTGAACTATCAGAAGGCTAATTAACCCATGTCTATGCCAGTTCTTAACCAGTGATTAGCCCTGTATAGGTGTTTGAAAGATGTGAAATGCCTCCCAGGAGCAAGCAATAGTCTGACCTGAGTGGACAGAGGTGACTCCTTTAAGTTCAACTGAATATGCTGGATGTGGGACGTGGGTCTCCTTTTGATAGTATATTGTCAAATTCTGCTTCGCAGATCTTCTGAGTTCACATATAACACTTGGGGCTCACTTGGAAGAGAGAGAACAGGTTGCGTAGACCATTCTTGAGGATCCCATGTCCGGTTGCTGAAGTACCCTGTATTTACCCTAACAGAGTTCTGTCTCTGAGTTTGTTGTGGGCACAGTACGTACTGCAAACTGGATTTTAGCATTAGATGTGGGAAAGGACACTAGGATTACCACAGAACAATCCCAACTTACACCCTCTAGCCCAAGTTTAGTGTGGCCAAAGGCATTTGCCATCTTGAAAATGCCCTGCGCATAGCATTTTGGACCTGTTTACAGTAAGGCAAACAGTAACTGCTGAAAAATTGGGTAGGGATACCCAAGGGAACTTCAACCCCATTTGTTAGGGCGTGCCCAGGAGTCTTTCCCAGCCACTAGCTTGTGCCAGGCATAAATGTGGCACCTCCAAGAACCTACGTCAGAACAGTTTTTGGGCCTGCGGAAGATCAGAAGAGCAATGGACCTGGTGTTTGTTACCTTAGAGAAGCACTGAAGGACTAGTCCTGCTACCTTTTGAACCCACGGCAAATATGTGGACTCCAAGGGCCAGATGGCTGACCTCATGTGTGGCTACGAGTGACAACAAGCTGCAAGAGTCCTTTTCTTGAAAGTACCCAGCTGACCAGTGGCAACTAGACCTGGTCTGGACTCAACTGTTGGCCTCTGCCTAACACCCAGAGAGTCTTTGAGCGCCTCCCCCAAGGTCCTGGTCTACTTTAGAAGTGTACTCCTGTGGTGAATTGGAACTCAAAAGACTAACTCAGAAGGAAAAATCTTTGACCAGGACAAACATGTTTGGTTTATCTGACCCGCATTACGCCTAGGTCTACCATGACCATTGACTCTCATTGGTGGGTTTTGACGTGATTACTACTTAAAACTCAAAAACATCATATCTCCTGTTCCCCTTATTGGATTTGTCATGTTGGTGTCATTTCATTTATTAAATGGTATTTTTCTAATTCATTTTGGGATTTTTATTGTTTTGCATTTTGATTTTATTACTGTTTTGGTACTGCATAAATATTGTATACATTGCCTTAAGTTAGCCCTGTTGGCTCTGTGCCATAGTTTTTTGTTTTTTTTAAACTTTTTTTTTATTTGTTGATGGTTTAAGCCATCCGGCATCAGGAAATCCGTACAGAGACGTCAAAGTCCCGGCATAATACAATCTTAATGAGCAACAATACAATGTGATCATAACATTTCCTACATTTAGCAAAGATTGCAGTGGAAAAATCTACACATGAAGTAGACAGTACCTCCAGGACTAGAAAGAATATAGCCACAGCAGATATCTACATCTAGACTCTGTACAGTGCGTTTAGCCGAGTAAATTCCCCATAGGCTCTGTGCCATAGTTACCACGGATTTGAGCTCATGTTAATTTAGTGACTTTGGGGGTTCCCCCTGACAAAGGTTGTGATTATTCCTTGAGATGATTAGTCCCACATCCCAAATAATCCAGTTTCTTGCAAGCATTGTACAGTTCTTCACAGCGTACATCACAAAGCTGTTGCACCCATGACTGTTCTTTATTGCTGGGGGCGTGGCTAACGAGCCAATGGCGACGGACGCGTGAGCTCGGAGCTCCACGACAGCCTGCACATTTATCCTCACCAATTGCTGTTGCCCCGTCACCGGGGGCATGCACCTGGCCCTGCCGTGACTGGGTGACACCTGGGCCTGATTTTGTAGAGACCCGAGAGCTCGTGGAGCCGAATATGCCGCGCGGAGCGAGTGGAATAGCTCCGTCCTCGAGACCCCAAGATGGCGGCGCCCGCTGAATCGGAGCGACTAGCCCGAAGGTTGCAGAGAGGGTCCGACTGATCCTAGCGGTTACCTGTTTGGCTCCGGAATCTCCACGAGGGCTCGGCTGACCCGGCTCTGACTGAGGGGGGCTGCCGAGGTGAGCGATATCCAACGCGGTGTCTTCTTCCACTGCAGAGACTCGAATGCTGCGACGGAGCCCCCATGCCCCTGCCTTACTCCTGACGACTGCTCTGGGGCCGAGCTGGGCCTTCTTGCCGCTGTGGCATGAGCTGCCAGGGGGGCCTTCCCCCTTCGTTGACCGGCCCGGAGGCCGCTCGCTGCTAGAGGGCGGATGCAGTTGGGGATCGGCGCCATCTTGCTGGAGTTGCGGCGGGCCAGGGCCCACCGCTTTGACACTGCTAAAGATCGTTGCACCCCCTTGGCGGGCTGGGGCGGAGGTTCCCTGTGGGGCCCTGCTGATGTGACTGCTGCCGCACCTCTCGGAGATCAGGAAGTTGCGATTGGGACTACTCACCTGGGTGCTGTGCGCCCTTTCCAATTGCTTGGAGCTGCGCGCTGCAGACCTTGGAGGTTCGTCCTCGGGAGACCTGGCTCTGACTTTGTGCCCCCACTGATTGAGGAGGTGAGCGGCCGTGCTCCGGTTGTCGCTGCGGGATCCCCGCTCCTATCTGGGGGGGGGGGCTTTGATCCGGCCGAGGGCGCGGCCGAGCTCCATCCCTGCCAGAGTCACCGCACGCTGGGCTTCTTACCCGGAGAGTAGAGGAGCGCGTGTCATCGACGTGCACAGTATTTCTGGCCTTGGACCTGCTCGTGGTGGCTGGACACCGGAGCCTGGCCATTCGTGCTCCACGTGGTCAACAAGCGGGGGTGATCCCTGGACGACACTGTTGCCCGGAGGCGTGGGGGCCATCAGTCGAACCTGTTCCGGCGACTGAGCCGGTGGGCGCCGCTGCTCGTCTGTACCTGGCTGGTGGCGTTGTACTCCTGGGAAGATGGGGAAGCCCAGGGGCAAACAAACGGGGGTTCCCCATGACCAGGATGAGTCGGCCTCGGAACGCAGACGGCAAGACTCACCCGAACCACCAGCCGACAATTTGGTCCAGCAGCAATTGGCCCATATCTTGCAGGCTATAACGGACACCAGAGACTCGCTACATCAGGACATGGCCAATGTGGCGGTGGGGCTGGGGCTCCTGCAAGCAGAGCACACCAAGCTGGCTGACCGGGTGAAGCAGACGGAGGCCTCCCAGGCGGACATGGCACCGGTGCAGCAATACTTCTCGGCACAGATGGGGGATATAACCCACAGAGTTCAATCGCTGGAGAAAAGAGCCGAGGATGCTGAAGGGCGTAACCGCAGAAACAATATACGAGTGCTGGGTCTGCCGGAGGGGGTGGAAGGTACTAATATGATAGACTACCTGGAGGGCTGGCTTCGAGATGTGTTGGCACCCGCTGGATTGGCACAGTTCTATACCCTGGAGAGGGCTCACCGGGTCCCTGCCTGACCCCCGGCGCCGGGGAGGCCTCCTCGACCGGTGGTCGCTCGACTCCTTCATTACAGAGACAGGGATTTTCTACTGCAGAGGGCGCGCTCATCAGCGCCCTATGCGGTGGATAATAGTAAGGTGTCGATCTTCCCTGACTATACGTTGGAAGTCCAACGCCGCCGCACGTCCTTCTTGGCGGTCAAGAGGGCTCTGCGTGACGAAGGGCTCCAGTACTCCTTGATGTTCCCGGCTCGACTGCGGATAGCCTTAGATGGCAAGACTCACTTTTGTGATGATCCCAAGGAGGCTTGGGACTGGATTGAATAGTATAAAGCTGGCCGCGGACCGTCTGAGCGAAGACGCATGCCTCCCCCCGCGGAGCAACGCCCGCAAAGAACCCGACGGGCAAGACATCGACGCAGCACCCTGCGAACACCGAGTGCCTCCCAGAAGGAGAGAGAGAGGTCTGGTGCCCTGCGGGTGGTGTCAGAATTATTGCAGGACCATAAACTTCCGTCTGGAGCAGAAACGGAGTCAGAAAAGATATCCGGTGGTTCGGCATCGGACGAGTCGCAAGATGACAGTGTTAAGTTGCCACATGTCACTCCGGGAACAGCTGATATCATTTGACTGCTCTGCTGCTTTGTACTAGATCTGCCTCGCTCTTTCTCTTCCCTCTTGTCTGCCGCTTATTCCTTCCCGGGCCTCCCGGCGCTGCACCCTCTTTTCTTACACTGTTGGGGTGATGGGTGGTGAAGGGGGCTCTACGGGTTCATTGATATGCGCCCCTGGATACGGGGCAATGGGTGCTATTAGAGGCATAGGCGCTGCATTGGGTGCGGTTACATTGCAGGGCACCGTCGAACCCATAGCCGCTTTCCCCTTTGATCCTCTGTAGTTACAAGAGGATACTGAGCGTACAGTTAGTTTGGATGGGGACTAGCGTATTAGTGCCTGTTCTGGGGAGGGTTTTTTTTTTCTTTTTCTGTTTTGTAATGGGATGTTTTTGGGGCCTCGGCGTATCACACTAAGGGGGCTACTACGGTACTGTGCACTGCTCTGTTATGGGTTCGTCACTTGAATTGAAATGCATAACGTGGAATGTCAGGGGCATGCATACAATGGTGCGCCGTCACAAGATACATGCGTACTTAGTGCGTACAGGGGTTCAAATTGCCTTCCTTCAGGAAACGCACATCACACGTCAAGAGGGTCTCGCCCTGCAGCGTAGATGGTGGGGTCAGGTTTTTTATACAACTTATTCAGCCTTTGCGCGGGGGGTCTTAATCTGGGTCAGGGCGGGGGTTCCTTTCCAGCCTACGCAGCAGCTAATGGACCCAGAGGGGAGCTATGTGATGGTCGCGGGCCGACTCAATGGCAGAGATGTAGTGCTGAGCAACATTTATGCGCCCAACACAGAGCAGCCGGCCTTTTTCAGCCAGCTGTCTGGGAAACTGGCGTCCCACCTGACTGGGTCAGTAATTATGGGCGGGGACTTTAACTCTGTTCCTGATGTTTTCCTGGATCGATCTCATCCACCTTTCCCTGACGCACCTATCCATAAGATCTCTAAGGCTAGAAGGGATTGGCAGCATAGATGGGGGCTAGTGGATACCTGGAGGGCACACCTCCCGGGAGTTCGCGATTATTCCTTCTTTTCAGCATTGCATGAACTCCATGTTCGTTTAGATGCGATACTGTGTTCCCCAGATATTCACGCAACAGTCCAACATAGCGAATACCTCACCAGAACACTCTCAGATCATAATCCGTTACTCCTACGAATACATTGGGCTCAGGTGCGTCCTACAATCCCGACATGGCGCTTATCTCCAGAACTGTTGGAGGACCAGGTCTTTCGTGAATTGGTGGGAGCGGGCATTACCCAATACTTTCTAGAAAATACTGGCACGGCGTCCTCATCTGCTGTGGAATGGGATGCCTTTAAGGCTGTGTTACGGGGCCATTGCATTACCAACATGATGGGGGTGCGTAGGATGCTCTTACAAGAAATAGAGACCGCGGATCAGCGCCTGCGTGAGGCGGAACAGGAACGACCCGGGCTGCCTGATAGACAACAGGGCTTGTTGGAGGCGTGGGAGGCGGTCGCCACGCGGGTTGAGAGGCTGCGCTGTTTTGTCTACAAAAAATATTTAGCGCACGCTCATGCTGAGCGCGACAAATCCGGAGCATTGTTGGCTTGGTTAGTTAACCCCGCTAGACTGGGGACGGTCATACTAGAGTTGTGTAGTCCGACGGGAGAAATTTGCTATACTCAGCAGGGGATTAATGATTAGTTCCTTGCATATTACACAGATCTCTATCGGTGCAAGGTGACGTTGAATGATGGCATCCTGGGGGAGTTTCTCGTTGCGGTAGATTTTCCAAAACTTGACAGGGCACAGGCGGAGCTGCTAGGCCAAGATATAACTATTGGAGAAGTTCAGGGGGCGATCAAACATATGGCGCGGAAAAAGACCCCTGGGGCAGATGGCCTGCCGATTGAGTTTTATTTGACCTACATTGCTCTCCTGGCTCCTAAGTTAGTGGTACTTTATAATGAGGCGAAACGAGCGGGACAACTGCCTACCACCACCCGCGAAGCCATAATTATTCCACTGCTGAAACCGGGGAAATCACCTTCTGATGGGACCGCTTATCGCCCGTTGTCCATGCTAACTACTGATTATAAGATTTTAAGTCGGATCTTGGCAACTTGGCTGCTCCTGCACATGGAGTATTTAATACACAGGGATCAGGCGGGATTTATTCCGACAAGGAACACAGCCATAAATGTGAGACGCCTGATTCGTATATTAGAAGCAGACAATTACCCGAAAGCATCAGCTGCCATTTTTTCGGTCGATATAGAGAAAGCATTCGACAGTTTAGAATGGCCCTATTTATTTCAAGTCATGCTCAGTTTTGGCTTGGGTGACACCTTTGTAGCTTGGACGGCATTATTGTACAAACATTCTACTGCTTGGATTAAAACGGGGGGACAGATTTCGGTGGCCTGCGCTGTGAGCCGTGGGACGAGGCAGGGCTGCCCGCTCTCCCCTCTGTTATTTGCCCTGGCCATGGAGCCCCTAGCGGCCCACGCCAGGACGGGATTGCGCTATCCGGGGCTTTGTATACATGGTCTAACCCACTACATTGCGCTCTACGCCGATGATCTATTCATGTTTTTAGCGAATACGGCCGACGCCCTCATCGGAGCAAAGCGTTTACTTCAGGACCTTGGCGCTGTTGCTGGAATCAAGGTGAATTGGGCGAAGTCTTGCCTGTTCCCCGCTGCCCCACTGGCTGGTGGCCCTCTCATTACAGAGGGGGTGCAGTGGGAATATCGTCTGACGTAACTGGGGACCCGCATCTATCATACGCAGGCCGACTTGCTGGAGGGTAATGTGGGTAGAGCAATCTTGAATTTTGGGGGGACCCTACCTCTATCGGTGGCTGGTCGAGTGGCCCTCCTTAAGATGGTGACCCTCCCCAAACTGCTGTACTATTTTAGAACCCTACCAGTCTGGATACCTGCGTCGATTTTTAAACAACTCCAATCAATGATCACGGGGTTTCTCTGGGCTACTGGCAGGCGGAGGGTGGCATTGAAAACGCTAATGAGGCCGAGGTCCGGCGGTGGTTTGGCGGTTCCTGACCTTGAGACATACTACTTGGCGGCTCAATTACAGTGGCTTACCCAAGCAGTAGCGTTCGAATTTCGAGGACCGGGCGAACAGGATGGAGGGCAGGCCCCTAGGCAGGTACTCTCCTGCATCATTTTACGACTGCCGCTGCGGCTCAAAGCATTCACTGTCGAGTTACGGACGTTTCGACTTTGCTGGAACAGGAGCCAGAACAGAGCGCATATCGCGCGTCCTTATGCCCCGGAGATCCCGCTGGCCATGTGCACTGCTCTTCCGCATGGGGGCAACTGGACTGCACTGACCGAATGGAAAGAGAAGGGTTTGTATACACTAGGGGACCTATATGAGGATAACGCCTTGCTTCCCTTCGGTACATTACAGGATAGATACGATTTGCCTCGTGGGGACTTTCTATTCCATTCGGCCCTCGTTGTGGCCATCCAAAAGCATTGGAGAGAAGGGTTGTCTGAACCGCAAACCTCAATGGCCTGCCAGTATGTAGTGATGGCGGCGGGAACCTTTAAGGCAGTTACCTGCCTATATAGGCGTATGACACACGAGACGCTGACTCCGTTGCTGGCGCTGCGACAGAAGTGGGAGGAGGATATAGGGGAAGAGATTCCCGAGAAAGTGTGGGCTGAACTAGTCGAACGGGCGTGGAAGAGCTCTAGAAATGCCCGTTTACAACTGGTGCATTTTTTTATTCTCCATAGGGCATACCTCACCCCGGCAAAAATTAATAGATACTTCGGTACGGATATGGCAATATGCCCGCGATGCAACACGGAGGTTGCGGATTTTCGACATATGATGTGGGACTGCCCCCAGCTTGGGACGTATTGGGAAGAGGTGGTTACGCTCCTGTGCGACATCACTGAAAGAGATGTAGAGCCCACTATGGCCCTTTGTCTGCTCCACTGGTTCCCCCATACATCTAAAAACAAGATCACTAGTAATTTTTTGGACCTGGGCCTTCTCTTGGCTAAAAGAGACATTACAGCACATTGGAAGTCCGGGAGGGGCCCCAGTGTCCAAAGATGGAAGGCTGACCTCCTTAAATGGGCGGAATGCGAAGGCCCCGTTAGGTTGCAGCTGGCTAACCGTGCAAATAGTGAGAAAGCCTTGGAGGCAGCAAGGGCCTGGGAGGCATTAGTAGTCTTGCTGAAAGTCCCAGACGTTGAACTGGATGTAAACCCCGCGGTTGGAGATCCGGCTGTTTTGCCCTGACCATTATGTGCTCACTGACTGGCTATCTGGGCCTATTGTACCTCTGGCCACATCTGCCTCTGCAGCACTCCTTGATCTTTGCTGTGATATACTTGTATTGTGTTCCTTAGTGCTGCACCTAGCTGCGGCCATAAAATTTTGGTATATGTGATACACCGGGGAAAGGGGGAGGGATAAGAGGGAGGGGGGTAAATTTTGTTTTATATTCTTAATTGCGCGACGTAGGTGTCTCTCCGCTGGTTTTCATAAAGCACTAGCCGTTACTAATATGTTTGCTTCCCAATGATCTTGCTGACAGTTGGTACTATTACACTGCAGAACGGTACACTATATCTGTTGACCAGGGCAATGTCATTTATGCCTGGGTGCGACCAGGCTGTGCTGTTATTACATGAGAACTTGTCTGCCTTTGTATTCTGAACACAATTGGATTTCTTTGTTTTGGAAATAATAAAAATATACTTTAAAAAAAAAATGACTGTTCTTTATTGCTTTGGCTTGTTGCAGGGGGGGATCTTCCTATACTTGAATACCCAACATTGATCAATCCCATCGCAGTCAACAATGCCCATGATAAAGGCCTCTACACTGAAACACATCGTGTCAGTTCGGTGCTGCACTTTATGCTTGGAAAGTAAACTTTCTGCAGCTGATGCTCAAGACAGCATGGGCTTTGGGAGGGAGTTCTATAGTTTCGAACCCAGAACTGAGAAAGAGTGCCCTACAATATGGGCCAAACAAAACCTAGGCACATTGCACATGGCCTGGTTCAGTGATCTCGGCATACATATGGGCTGAAAAGGCACCACCCAATACTGAATGTAACATGGACCTACTCCAACTCTGGCTTTGAACATATAGCGCAGAGCCTTGAATCGAATACGCTTTGTAACCATAAGCCAATGAAGCTCTTGTAGGAGGTGTGAGACAGAAACATATTTCGGGAGCCGATACAGAAGACTAGCAACTGAGTTCTAAACTATCTGTAGATGTCGGATGGACTCTTGATCTATTCCTAAATACAGGATGTTGCCATAGACTAATCTAGATACAATTAGAGCCTGCATCACTATCCTTAAGGCTGCTTGGGGAATCGTCCAGATGATATTTGTAATCCACTTGAGGACAGTGAAACAGGTGGATGTAACTCTACCCACCTAAGGCTTAATGGAGAGATTCGCACCCAATACAAAGCCCACATTTTTAACCTTGAGGTACAGATCAGGAAGAGTCCCCAGGGATTCCGGTCAATGTTGTGGGCCCCAGAGTTGAGTATTCTTACCCAGGACCATGACCTCCATTTTATCATCTTTGAGCTTGAGTGTGTTATTATTCATCCAAGTGGCGATTCGACTCGTGGCCAGATTAAGATCGACCGGTCCATGACCCTGTGCAGATGACAAAGAAAAGATGATTTGTGTGCCATTTGCATAAGAGAATAGGGTCAGACCACAGCTCTCCACAGCATCTGCCAGTGGGTGGACGTAAATATTAAACAACTTTGGCCTTAGCACTGAGCCCTGAAGGACTCCTGAAGTTAAAGCCTGCATCTCTGACCTAACGTTGGTCGAAAAGACTTGAAACTTCTGATCCTTTATGAATTATGTTAAGCAGGCCAAAGCTGTTCCTTCAAGGCCCAATGTTGCCAATCTTTCGATCAACATGGAATGGGATACATTGGCAAAGGCCACACTAAGATCTAATAACAAACTCGGCGGTTCCACCCCTCGTCCAGGAGTCGTATGAGATGATCCATGACTCCTAGGGGGGCGGATTCAGTACTGTGCTCGGCCCTGAAGCTCGACTGCTAAGGATGTAAAACATTTTGGGCTTCCACTTAAGTTGTAAGCAGCTCGTTCACATGTTTCTCTAAAATTTTGGAAAAAGTGGGCAGCAGAGAAATTGGTCTGAAATGTAACCAATTGGTCGGATCAAGAGTAGGTTTTTTTTTTTAGGAGCGGAAAAACCATGGCATGCTTCCAGCTCTGTGGAACATGGCCCTCCCGTAGAGGAGTTAAGGAGATTCACCACCACCTGTTATAAATCCGGATCCAAAAGGCTGAGCTTTGGACATGGTAGGGGATCCAGTAGAGAGCCTGACTTGATTAACGTTAACATAGCCGAAAAGGTAGATATCCAGAGGACGCCACAGCTTCGTTTTAGAGATTAGACCAGACATATTCATGCTGTTATGCTCTTTTTGAGAACAATTCGAAGTGGGGCTGAAGACAGCAGATTACACCCCACCCTTATGGCCATGGACAAATGAAGGTGGATATCTGTCTCCTAATTGATGGAAAAACTGGGCCAGCTCCTCGCACGAGTCTGAGAAGGCGAGGGTGCTGTGGATGTTTTGCAAGGGTTGGAGAGTTCTTTAACCACATTAAAGAGCATCTTAGGACAGTTTTGAGCATTAGTGATTTTGTCAGAATAAAATAGTGCTCGTGCTGTTTTACAGAGTCCATGGTAGTTTTTTTTATCACTATTCTATATTTAGCTTTAGACTCCTCATCATAAGACTACCTCCTGGGTATTTCCAGGCCCTTGCATAGTTTTTTCTCTAGCCAAAGCATTTCATTGAACCAGGGAGCTGGCGGGTGGGTTCTAACTGAGTGAATAGATGTGGCCGGTAGAATTGCCTCCAGGGAATTCGAGATCCAACTATCTATCAGCCCCTGATCAAAGTTGACTGCTTGCTTTAGAGCAGGTTTGGTACTCAGCAGTTGCAAATTCAAGGCCGAAACATCTAGTTTTGATCAATTCCTAACTTAGGGCCCGATTACGATGGCGGGCGGACACCCTGTCGCAGACGGGACCGCCCGACAGGCTGTCGGCGGTCCCACAGTAGGCATTAGGATGCGACCGCCACCACGGCGGTTGCAATACCTAAATTTTGCATTGTGGCGGGGCCTCTGGCTGCAGCACCTGCTGCAATGCAAACAAGCATTGGCATAGCCAACAGGTCTCGCCTTTGGGACCTTATAAGTGTTTAGCCATGCAACAGTTGATGTTGTTGCACCAAGGATATTGTACTGCATAACTAAATACTTATAAGGTCCCAAAAGCGAGACCTATTGGCTATGCCAATGCTTGTTGTAATTCTGAAGTGAGATGGAAACATACATTCTAAAAGGATCAAAACAAATCAAGACACTTTACTTAGTGATGTGTGAATGACTATTATTCACTGAAACCCACTCTCCACGTGTTGTTTCTGTGCTATATAGTTTTATCAGCAAAAATGCATGTCTGTGGGCATTTTATTGAGAAATGTGATGTCTGTAAATGATTGTGCACTACCACACCATGCTTTAGTAATATATTTATGTCAGTGTGGTCCTAATTGCACCACCACCTACATACTGCATCCTTACCCCTCTCCTGTTGAACTGGTGTGGATCATTTGCTACAATTTCTCTTTGTGTGACACTTGGATTTTTCACAATCCCTACGAAATGGATGATGTCATACTGATGGCAGCACCCCACTCTGAAAATTGTTCGAGCACCACTGGACTTACAGTTGCAGAGCTCATCGTAAATTGCTAATGTCGGTGTTTTATTGTCCATGGGACTTAAAGATTACAGAGGGGCTACAGGCCTGTATCACCAAGGCATCTGTATGCTACAACCAGACCAGTAGCACAGAAGGCCATTTGGGTAGATGACAAGGAGGAGGGTGACAGAAAGGTTGCAGTGACCAGGCATAGATAAGGGTATTGCACAGTCCATGAGGGATCATCTTTTTGTATTAGTTGATTGTTGCTCTCTGTGAAATAAAGTGAATTTTGTCAGAAACTTTTTTACGGTTCTTGAACCTTTTCATGTTCGCACTGGCCTATAGGGCATCTGACAGTGCCAGAAGGGCTGGTCTGCTGAGTGAGTGTGTGGGCTGTTTTTTGGTCTTGGTGGACCTGTTTTATGTTCTGGTGACATGGTTTTCACTGTTGAGTTACTGATGCTACCAAAAACATTGCCTGCAGCAAGCCCAAATGCATGCAGTTTCCCATTCCTTGCAAAATGCTTATACAGCATTTCTTCAAGTTGAAAACTGCATGACTTACAAATGTGAGCGACTTTTATCTTGGTGCCCAAGCCTGTTTTCTGTCCCAGGCCGACCCTGGACCTTTTACCTGGACACCTCTTATTGCCCTGCTCTGTACCTAGCGTATAATCATTCTATGTCTATGGGAAAATGCTTTAATACATATGAGCCTTAGAGTTTAGTAAAGGTGTAAAACCGTGTTTCCTGAGGACGTGCAGTTTGCTTTCTTTATATTTCAGCATAATCTAGGCCATGAGGTTTTTGGTGCAGGTGCATACCAGTTAAAACTCACTGAAAGGTTGTCATATAGACTTCTTAGCTTTACCATGTTTACCCCAATTAATGGGAGTTACAGCCAATGTTGGTTTATTTTACAAAAAAACACTGGCGTCTGGTTTTCTATATTGGTTCATAGTTAAAGAACTGCTTCTCTCATTTAATTTCGGCTTCCTCTACCACAACCCGCTCACTTTCATTCCAGCCAACTGACTAAACCATGTTTTGGGTAGCTTTGCAGGTGCACAATCATTGGGGAGAGGATGTGGTCTCACGGCAGTGGCTAGACTGCCGACCTTCGAGCTGGGAAACCAAGGTTCCAGCCTCGGGGTCGACTCCACGTCCTGTGATTCTGGGCAAATCACGTAATCTCCCTGTGCCTAACCGAAACTCGCTATATAAATCTGCAACAAAAAAAATCATGTTCTAAGTCGATAACCTAGAGCGGCGCAACATTTCTAACTTAGGATGACTCTTCTGCACCGTCTTGCATGTATATGCATACCTTTTTTAGGTAAAGGGGTTTGTAGGAGAATGCAGTCCTTTTGTATGATGGCTTGGTTGTGTTTTAACTGAACGTGTGCATTGTTTGCAAAAGGATTAGCTCAATCCATCATTACACAGGCCCCTGCTGACAGGGGGACTGAGGGAGCCGAGGGGATCATTCGGTGCAACCACCGCTTCCCAGACAGCAGCTACGATTCTTTATACTGGTACCGGCAAAAGTCCGGCCGGATGCCGGCGTTCATCCACCGTGTGTACGAGGGCACAGAGGCGGCTGGACGACACACCATCCTCGCGGATCGGAGAGAGGGCTCCAGCACCCTTGTCATTTCTGCCTTGCGTCCCGGGGATGGTGCCGTGTATTACTGTGCCATAGAGCCACGGTAGTCTGGGGTAACACGTGTGCTGCACAATAACTGCAGCGGATAAGCAAGCTCCCCCCAAAGCATGAGTCTTCTTGCCAGATTTCTGCTCTTAAAAGTCAAAACAGTTATTCTGATTTTCAAGAAACTATCTACAGAGAATTCTAGGAGTTCGCCCCAAGGAAAGTTTGAAAACTGCATTTTGAGACATACTTTTCAATTTGTTTGGTTAAAGGCAGCAGGTTTTGCAGGAAGTTCTGAAGGAGCATGCATAGAATATTAAAATACTTTCATGCGGAGTCACATTGATGGTTGGAAGGGAGCTGAACCTAAGAACAATCGGAGAACAAGCGCCTGCCTTTGTCTCAGCTGCGCACGTCGTCCTGCCTGCAGTAAGAAAAGAGGAGTGGGGGCGAGCGCGGCAGCCTGCTAAGCTGACCACACGCTCGTGCACAATGGCCATGTGTTTTCAATTATCGCGCCCGCGTCAGGGCACGATAATTGGAAACAGATGCTGGCCGTGCGGGTAACCGCACGAAAAAGGCCATTGTGCAAGAGCGTGTGGTCAGCTTTCAAATGCCCACTACATAAAGTCTTCGCCAGAAGCAGCGCTTGCGCGCTACTCTAGGCTCGACCTAAAAAGGGACACCGTACATATCCCTGCACTACGTGGCAGGCACCATGTGGTGCTTGCCACATGGTACAGGGATCTGCAGGGGGGCACCATAGGTGCCCCCCTGGGCCCACAGCTTAGGGCCAGGGTAGAAGGGGGTCTCGCTACGGGCCCCCAAAGACCCTTTCCACCTGCCTGTTCATGGCGGGTTAACCGCCATTAACAGGCAGGCAGAAAGGGACATCGTAATCCAGGCACCGCCACCATTGTAGGGAATGTGAGGCCCTCCACCGCACCGATGGGCTCAAGGAGCTTTCCGACCTCCATCATTCCGCCTGCCATTATAATATGGCGGGTGGAAAACAAGCAAACTGGCGGTGAGACTGCCACCGACAGGCTGTCAAAGGCGGTCTCACCGTCCTTGTAATCGGCCCCTTAGTTGTTGGTTTGGTCAGCCCTATCGAATGAATAGCCGGGATCCTAATAGCAAATGGTACTGCTAAATGGTCTGACCAGAGTAACGATTTGGGAGGATCTCTGGGCACGTCCTTTACGTTGGAAAAAAACGGATCCAAGAGGTGATCGACCTCATGAGTAGGAGTCCAGTTACAATCCCCAAAAATATTTGTGTGTATATATATATATATATATATATATATATATATATATATATATATATATATATATATATATATATTCACTGAAAAAACCATAGGTTTCAGGGACGTTATAGTTAGTTGGACATTTCACTCGTACAAAACCAGAGAAATTCCACCGTTATAGTTAGTTCAGCTAACTATAACTCGCGCCCCCGCAATGCACTGCTGATGACGTCACATATTACAGCAGTTTCGTTTTCATAGTGGTTGAGAAAGGTGAGCATGGCCTCCAAACACCTTTTAGCAATCCCACTGTGTGGGATTTACTGGAGGTAACAGGAGGGGTAGTTAGCCCCCAACGTCAACCTTGGGGGCCAACTACCCCTTTTATTACCTCCAGTAAGTCCCACACATCAAGATTGCTAACTTGTAATATCAGGCCCCGCCCCCTCCCTGCACCACTGTGCAAACGCGCCCCCTGGCGCGTTGTAAGTTAAGGGATTAAGTCCCCTTGAATCCTGAGTTGCAGAGAGGTGTTCTGAGGCCACGCCCCTTTTTACACCACGCTGCAAATGCGGCTTCTGGCGCACTGCTGCTCAGAGGATGAAGTCCACTTGTGTCCTGAGGTCCTCAGGACACAAAAGGATCTCATCGCCCCACCAGCAGTGCGCCAGAAGCCGCGTTTGCAGAGTGGTGTAAAAAGGGGCGTGGCCTCGGACCACCTCTCTGCAACGCAGCTCTGTGGCACTTACTGGAGGGACCAGGTGGGCTAGTTGGGCCTCAGGATTGAAGGCGACTTAATCCCCCAATTTACAACGCGCCAGGAGGCACATTTTCACACTTGTTTTGTTAGGCCCCGCCCCCTCCCTGCACCACTGTGCAAATGAGCCACCTGGCGCGTTGTAAATTGGGGGATTAATTCCCCTTGAATCCTGAGGGTCCCTGGGGGCCAACTAGCCCACCAGGTACCTCCAGTAAGCGCCACAGAGCTGCGTTGCAGAGAGGTGTAAAAAGGGGCATGGCCTCGGAACACCTCTCTGCAACGCAGCTCTGTGGCACATACTGGAGGTACCTGGTGGGCTAGTTGGCCCCCAGGGACCCTCAGGATTCAAGGGGACTTAATCCCCCAATTTACAAAGCGCCAGGGGACACATTTGCACACTTGTTTTGTTAGGCCCCGCCCCTCCCTGCACCACTGTGCAAGCGAGCCCCTGGCGCATTGTAAATTGGGGATTAATTCCCTTGAGTCCTGAGGGTCCCTGGGGCCAACTAGCCCACCATGTACCTCCAGTAAGCGCCACAGAGCTGCGTTGCAGAGAGGTGTAAAAAGGGGCGTGGCCTCAGAATACCTTTCTGCAACGCAGCTCTGTGGCGCATACTGGAGGTACCTGGTGGGCTAGTTAGCCCCCAGGGACCCTCAGTATTCAAGGGGAATTAATTCCCCAACTTACAACGCGCCAGGGGGCGCGCTTGCTGAGTGCTGCAGGGAGGGGGGGCCTCCAGCACGATGCCGGCTTTTATTTTTTATTTTTTACAAGGGGGGCTGTGTGGCTCCCCTAATTTTACATTATTTGGGGCCCTGGGGACCCCATCCCCCAGGGCTTGACCTTTTTTTTTACATTTTTAAAAAAAAAAAAATCGGGAAGGGGTCCGCGCGGCCCTCATCCCCCGGGGCTGTGCCTCTTTTTAAAACAAATTATTATTGAAGGGGGGCCACGTGGCCCCCCTCCTGGGCCACTTCTGGCCCCGGGGACCCCATCCCCCGGGGCCGGCCCTTTGTGTTGGGGACTGTGGGGGGAGCCCCAATGCCCCCACGGTCCCGCCGGCTCCCCGCCTCCTGCGGGAGCCGGCATTACTTTTGAGCAAGGGGAGCTGCTGACATGCAGCTCCCCTTGCTCAAAAGCAATCCTGCTTTGCTTCATTGAAGCGAGAGCAGGTTTCCTGCTCTCGCTTCAATGAAGCAAAGCAGAGTTTGCTATGACAGGGCGGGAGCCGTGCTCCCGCCCTGCCATAGCAAACAGCAGTGTCCCGGGGGTGGGCACCCCGGGACACTGCAGGAGCCGGCCATGGGGGGTGGCGCTCCCCAGGGCCATCAAGGGCTCCTGGAGGGGGGCCGTGCAGCCCCCCTCTTAACGTTTAAAGCCCCAGGGAGGTGGTGGTCCCCGGGGCTGCGGGGGGGCCGCGTGCCCCCGCACATAATCAGCATAGCCCCGGGGAGGTGGCGGTCCCCGGGGCTGCGGGGGCCCCCGCTATTATTTTTTGACAATGCCCCCGGGACCTGGCCCACCCGGAAAATTTTCAGCGGGATTCGCGACCCCAATGCAAATTCCGACAAAATTATTTAAAAAATGCTTTTTTTGGCCCTGGGGGTCCTTGTGGGACCCCCTGAGCAGGCCTAGAGGATCAGGGTGTTTCTACCCTGCCCCCTTTTCTTCATTTTTCACTTTGTTTCACTGTTTTCTTGTGGCTCGGTTCTATCGAGTCACAAGATGGCTGCCAACACTTCCTGGTTTAGAGTGTTGGCAGCCAATCAGAGTGAAGCTCGTGCCCGGGAGGGTTCGCGAATCCTCCTCGATGCTCAGATATTGAAACTTTTTCTTTCTTTAATTTCTCAGCAACTACTGAATGGATTTACACCATTTAACAAAAAGGGCTCTTTCTGAACCAAGGGCTACCTTTTTGCCAAATTTGGTGTAATTCCGTTCAGCAGTTCGGGCTGTAGCTTTGTCTAAAGTTTCCTATGGAAATTAACATGGGGAAAACGCGTTTTGGGACCCCCCTTTTTTTCTCGGCCCCCACTTGACGAATCACCCCGAAACTTTCCAGACAGGAGCTGACCGGAGCGCCCCACTAGTTTTGAAAATTTCGTGAAGATTCATCAAACAACGCCAAAGTTATTGGGAAAACAAAAAACGCTTTTTGAATAGAAACGAGGTCCTAACTATAACTACCTACTGGCAACCGCCAGTAGGTAATGTGTGTGTGTGTGTGTGTGTGTGTGTATATATATATATATATATATATATATATATATTCACTGAAAAAAACATAGGTTTTAGGGACAGTTATAGTTAGTTGGACATTGCACTCGTACAAAACCCGTGAAATTCCCCCGTTATAGTTAGTTCAGCTAACTATAACTCGCGCCCCCGCAATGCACTGCTGATGACGTCACATATTACATCACTCATGACATGGTCAGTGACATCACTGATCACATCACTCATGACATCTCAAATGACATCATCCAGTGACTGTGTGTTTCTGTAAAGTTTAAATATGTTTAATATATATAGGGAAAGGCGTATTGAAGAATGAGTGGGTGTATAAGTGTCTGTATGGATGATTTAGTAGGTGCGTGACTAACTCTATAAGTGAGTGATTAAACGTATCTTACTGAATGCATGGGTTAGTGACTAAACTGGGTGAATGTCTGTATCCGTCTGTCTATTGCTGTGTAAGTGGCTGCATGGGTTTGTGAATAGCTACATGAGTGTCTATATGAGTTATTGATTAGTTGTCTGAGTATCTGTATGGGTGCCTGAGTGTTTGTGTGGGTGGGGTGTGTGCGACTCTGTGCATAGATGTGTGAGTGGGTGATTCACTGGGTGGATGGTTTCAAGAGTGCATCTGTGATAGACTGTATGGGTGGGTAAGTGTGTGTAAGAGTGTGTTAGTGAGTGAATGTATGTCCCAGTGGTACATGTGTGAGTAACTACATATGTGAAAGGCAGTATATATGTGTGTTGGAGTATATAAATAGCTATAAGCGAGAGTGTGTGATTGTGAGAGTGACTGTATGGATGAGTGTGTGCTTGTATCAGTGATTGTATAAGAGCGTAAGAATGTGCTAGTATTTGTATTAGTAAGTGAGCTGGTGTGTGTATAACTGTATAGGTGAGTAAATGGCAGTGTGTTTAATTATTTGCATGACTGACTAGGTGTGTGAGTACCTCTATGGATGAGTGGCGGTGTTTGAGTGTCTATATAGGAGTATGAGTGCATATGATAGTCCTGTACTGAGTGACCGTAAGTATGAGTGACCGTAAGTATGAGTGACTGTACGGGTGAGTGAGTGGATGTGTGTAGACCTAAGAATCAGTGAGTGGGTATGTAGTTATTGCTGTTGGAGTGTCTATGGTTTTGCGAATGGCAGTCTGTAATTTAGAGTGGGTGTATCAAAGGTTATATTAGGGTGTGAGGAGGTGCATCAGATTATCATGTGGATGATGTCATCAGTGATGTGATCAGTGATGTCACTGACCATGTCATGAGTGATGTAATATGTGACGTCATCAGCAGTGCATTGCGGGGGCGCGAGTTATAGTTAGCTGAACTAACTATAACGGGGAATTTCACGGGTTTTGTACGAGTGCAATGTCCAACTAACTATAACTGTCCCTAAAACCTATGGTTTTTTCAGTGAATTTGTAAGGTTTTTTAAATGCTAATTTCTAACTATAACGTGCCTGAAACCTATGGTTTTTTCAGTGAATTTCAAAGGTTTTTTAAATGCTAATTCCTAACTATAACATGTCTGAAACCTATGGTTTTTTTCAGTGAATTTCAAAGGTTTTGTAAATGACAATTTTTAAATGTATTAATTGTTATATTTATTTTTTTTGATACTGATTTACTACATTTTTAAAACTATTTTTACATATTTTATTTTTTAAATTACATTGTAATTACATTATACATTACATTACAAAATATACTTTCTCAGAATGAATTACTTTAGTTTAAATACTTCGCAAATAGGCAATAGACTTTTAAGTACAGAAGTTACAGTTGTTGCAATGGGCAACACAATTTCAAACACAATGCAACATTGAGCTCAATGTGAATTTCTAGTTAAATGCAATTAGTTACTTTATGGATTACTTTTTCTAACCACAGGACTGGATCCTAGATTCAGTCCTGGGACATCTCCTGTAAACAGTTGAGTAAAAGCGTTTTGGTTACAGTAGTGATTTTTAAGGAATATTATTGTATTTTAAAAGTTGACACTTAGAAACTTTTTCACATAGAATCACCAATGTTATCCTATGGGAGGAAATTCACTTAGCAGGTAAGTAGTGTTATCGTTACTTTTTCTTACTCAGTGGTGGATCCTGGATCCAGCACTGGTGCATCTCCTGTAAACAGTTGAAAGAATGCGTTTAAGTCATACAGGCGATTTTTAAGGAATATTTGTAGTTTGTGAAAATCGACACCAGCATTTCTGCTGAAAACCAGACCATGGATTCCAATGGAAGGAAATACAAGTTACTGGTAAGTACGGTTAAAATTACTTTTCAGGATCAGTACTGGGCTCAAAGATGCAGCACTGAGGTCTCTCCTGATAACAGGTGAGTAAATCAGAATTCGTAGTTCGGCTGATTTTAGAGGATTATTATAAAGTTCCAAAACTCCACACTTAGAAGAATTTCCAAGTGAAACCAGTCAATGTTAGCCTATGGAAGGAAATTCAAGTTACTGGTAAGTACGGTTAAAATTACTTTTCAGGATCAGTACTGGGCTCAAAGATGCAGCACTGAGGTCTCTTCTGATAACCGGTGAGTAAGTCGGAATTCGTAGTTCGGCTGATTTTAGAGGAATATTTGTAAGTTTCAAAAATCGACACTTAGAAACTTTTTCAGCAAAAAGGCGGCAATGATATCCTATGGAAGGAAATTCAAGTTACTGGTAAGTACGGTTAAAATTACTTTTCAGGATTAGTACTGGGCTCAAAGATGCAGCACTGTGGTCTCTCCTGATAACAGGTGAGTAAATCGGAATTCGTAGTTAGGTTGATTTTAGAGGGATATTTGCACAATGGTGAAGGAAGGGGATGGGGCCTGAGGTGACATGTCTGCAAACACGCCCTGTGGCACGTTTTAAGTTGGAGAATTAATTCCTCCTCAATCCTGAGGGTCCCTAGGGGCCAACTAGCCCACCAGGAACCTCCAGTATGCGCCAGGGGGCTGCGTTGCAGAGAGGTGTGCAGAGGCCACGCCCCTTTTTACAACACTCTGCAACGCAGCTCCGTGGCGCTTACTGGAGGTACCTGGTGGGCTAGTTGGACCCCAGGGACCCTCACGATTGAAGAGGATTTAATTCCCCATCTTAAAATGCGCCACGGGGCCTGTTTGCACACATGTCACCTGAAGCCCCGCCCCCTCCCTTCACCACTGTGCAAACGCGCCCCGTGGCGCATTTTAAGTTGAAGGATTAAGTCCCCTTGAATCCTGAGGGTCCCTGGAGTCCAACTAGCCCACCATGTACCTCCAAAAGCGCCACAGAGCTGCGTTGCAGAGAGGTGTAAAAGGGGCGTGGCCTCTGTACACCTCTCTGCAACGCAGCCCCTGGCGCATACTGGAGGTTCCTGGTGGGCTAGTTGGCCCCAGGGACCCCCAGTATTCAAGGGGAATTCGTTTCCCCATCTGCAAACGCGCCAGGGGACGCGTTTGCAGACTGCTGCAGGGTGGGGGCGGGGCCTCCGGCACGATTATTTTTTATTTTATGGGAGGGGGGCTGCGTGGCCCCCCTTCCCTTGGCCTCTTTGGGCCCTGGGGACCCCATCCCCCAGGGCCTTACCCCCTTTTTTTAAATTAAACGGGAAGGGGGCCGCGTGGCCCCCCTCCCATGGCCGAATCCGGCCCCGGGGACCCCATCCCCCGGAGCATGGCCACACTTTTAAATAAATTTTTAAGGAGGGGGGCTACGTGGCCCCCCTCCTCAGGCCTCCTTTTGCCCCGGGGACCCCATCCCCCGGGGCAGGCCTTTATTTTTAATTTTTACATTTGTTTTTGGGAGGGGGCCGCGTGGCCCCCTCCCGGGCCACTACTTGCCCCGGGGACCCCATCCCCGGGGCTGGCCCTATCCTTTGGGGTCCGTGGGGGACCCCAACTCCCCACGGACCATGCCGGCTCCCCGCCTCCTGCAGGAACCGGCATTGCTTTTCCACATGGGGAGCTGCTAACATGCAGCTCCCCGTGTGGAAAAGCAATCTGCTTGGATATTGGAAGAGAGAGCAGGTTTCCTGCTCTCTCTTCCAATATCCAATGCAGTTTGCTATGACAGGACAGGACCCGCGAGGCTCCCGTCCTGCATAGCAAACTACAGTGTCCCGGGGGTAGGCACCCCGGGACACTGCAGGAGCCGGCCCTGGGGGGTGGCGGTCCCCAGGGCCATCAAGGGCTCCAGGAGGGGGCCGCGTGGCCCCCTCCCTCCATGTTCAAAGCCCCGGGAGGTGGTGGTCCCCGGGGCTCTGAGGTCCGTAACGGACCCCCATATTTAACTCTTTAGTGCCCCGGGGAGGTGGCGGTCCCCGGGGCGTGTGGGGGGGCTGGAGCCTCAGATAACCAGATAACCTCAGACAACCAATCAATAATAATATATAGACACTCATGTAGCTATTCACAAACCCATGCAGCCACTTACACAGCAACAGACAGGCGGTTACAGACATTCACCCAGTTTAGTCACTAACCCATGCATTCAGTAAGATCCGTTTAATCACTCACTTATAGAATTAGTCACGCACCTACTAAATCATCCATACAGACACTTATACACCCACTCATTCTTCAATACGCCTTTCCCTATATATATTAAAAATATTTAAACTTTACAGAAACACAGTCACTAGATGATGTCATCAGTGATGTCATTTGAGATGTCATCAGTGATGTCATCAGTGATGTCATCAGTGTTGTCACTGACCATGTCATGAGTGATGTAATATGTGACGTCATCAGCAGTGCATTGCGGGGGCGCGAGTTATAGTTAGCTGAACTAACTATAACGGGGGAATTTCACGGGTTTTGTACGAGTGCAATGTCCAACTAACTATAACTGTCCCTAAAACCTATGGTTTTTTCAGTGAATTTGTAAGGTTTTTTAAATGCTAATTTCTAACTATAACGTGCCTGAAACCTATGGTTTTTTCAGTGAATATACGTGTGTATATATACGTGTATATATTCACACAAAAAACAAAGATTAAACATAAGTTATAGTTAGGAAAACTTTATTTTTGGTATACAAACCCAGCTTAAACTACACAAACATTAAAAATTCTAAAGTTATCTCTTAAATTTATGATTTCTGAACCACGTACACACTTATTTACATCTTATTTGTGTCAAACACACTTTAAACTACACAACTGTAACAAATTCAAAAGTAATAATTATCTAGTTAATTTATCATTTACGCACCACTTTCACATTGCTATAAGTCACACTTATAACTCGCATTTATACATATGCACCAACTTTAAATTAATATCACTCGTGTACCTCCATACACAGTCTTGTCACCTCACTCACCACGCTACATTAATGTACCATGCACTGTGTTCTGGCAAATAACGTAATTTCAGATGTCCTAAGTGTTTAATTCAATGATTTAACTTCCTATAACGTATTTAATATCCAAGGGTATGGCTAGTGCATGGATAAGGGGCGAGTTATAGTTAATGTAGTGTGGCAAGTGAGCTGGCAAGACTGGTACAGTATATTGTGCTATAGTGGATTGGAGTAAAGTGGAATGAGCTATAGTGGAGAGGCATATACTGCAATGGCATATAGCGAAGTGGCGTAAAGTGGAGTCGCATACAGTGGAGTGGCGTACAGTGAACACAGATGCAATAGAGTGGCATATATCGGGGTGGCATAGAGTGTAGTGGGTACAGTGCAGTGGTATACTGTGGGATAGCATACAGTGGAGTGTGGTAAAGTGGATTTATGTTTTGCAGGGGTGGTGAATTCCTATCACCCGACGCCCAAGACATGTTGGTATCTCTGGGGGTGCTAGAAGATGTAATTTCTATTTTGTCCAAAGGACAAATAGGTAATAAATTGAAATAAACATGGGAAGAGCTGTGGAGCGTTTAGCGATTTGTTGGATTATCACTGTGCAAAAGTCATTAAAAAAAATCTTATGGTGTTAAGACACCCGCTGCAGAGAGCTTTGTGTGCCCAGTAAATCTTAGGGAATAATATTATTGATAAGATACCTCTAGTGATTAATACACTTGCTGCAGAAATTCAGTGTTTTGCCTAGTCATGCCGTTGACACAAAGTAGCACAGGGGGTTAATGTGTCTCCTGTAAAAACCACATTGTGTAACATGCATGTGCTATTTTTAGGCTGAGCCTGGGCAGTGCATGCGCTGCTCTGCGAGGCATTTTGTTCCTAGACTATGGGCATTAGGTACCACCCATGTTTTCAATTGGCTTCTCTTATTGCCCTTTGTAAATACCCTCTTTTGATTGGTCGATCGGCTTATTAGTCCCTCCTTTTGGGCTTTTGTCTCCTCCCATGAGGACTGCCCCTGTTACTTGTTATACTACGCTTCACGTTATTTCCCGAACTGCAACAGCACTCTTTAAGTAGTTGCCTTGCCTCTGCTCATGCTCCTGCCCTGAAACCTTCGTGGCCTCTTCATTTGTTTCAGCTTGGCCTGTCACTTAATCTTTTAATCTCCCATGCCAGTCCCTACACCACCTCACCCCTCCCACAACAGGGCATGTCTGCCCCCACCACCCCTCCGAGGTCGCTGCTTCTTCTGACTCATGGCGGTGCTTTTTCAGCAGAGGCGCCTGCTGTGCCGTCCGGTCTGCCGCATGAGTAAAAACATTTCCATTAAAAACACGCGACACCTATTGCACTCCTTGGATGTCACTGCGATCCTATGACCGCAGCCCACTACTCCCTTGTCCACCGCCGACTAAACTACTAATGACCGGTCTCCATCTAACCACTACCTACTCTAACTCAAGCAAATGCGAGACAGGTTGCCTTGCAAGCTCACCGCGGCTGTATGGATCTTGAAGCCCACCAGCGGCTTACTCGAGTGTCAGTGAGGCCAGTCTGGACCGAGTTTTCATGAGCCCTCAGTGCAGCAATAGAGCAGCTGCTCGCACGGCACCACCGCAGTATTCATCCTGCAACTGCTTGGACTGTGTAGTAAGTATAGCGGTGTGGCCATCGCTTCTATGCGCCTTACCTTGCCCCGTACTTGCTTAGACCCTTTGCAGTGCTTAACAGTAAATGGCACTTAACTGTTCGCCTTTGGACATCCTTTGTCCCGGGCCCACACTCCTGCTGGGATGGCGCCTTTGTGAATGGAGCACTTCCAGAAGCAATGGTTCTATCTGCAGATGGTAGAACAAGCATTTGCAATGCAATAGGTCTCGCATTTGCGAGAGTTAGAGCTATTGGCATTGTAAATGACAATGCCTTTTATTTATGGATTTTGAAAACCTGCAAGTGGTGCGAAAACATGCACTTTGTACTTATAGTCCTTACTTACGCGAAGTAAAGCTGGCAGTAAAAGAATCATCCTTGCTTCTCGTAAGCAACAACCATAAGTGCAAAGTGTGTGTTTACGCTCCGCTTGCAGGTTTTCAAAACTGATAAATAAAAGGCATTGTCATTTATGCCAATAGCTCAAACTCTCGCAAATGCGAGACCTATTGAATTGCAAATGCTTGTTTTTTATCTGGTACATGAGTTAAAGCTTTTCACACAGAGATCCTTTTATACTTGCAGTTCTTAAATAGTCCTTCTAATATATCACAGTGAGCTATGCACAGGCATCATGAACCTGGCTGCAAACTGCAAATCATAGGTTTAGAACATTGTTTTTACTCAATCTTTTGTTATTATAAGGTTGCTAAAATGGTTTCTCTGGGTAGTAATATAGTCTTCTTAGTCAAAATAACCCCTATCACTGTGTTACAGTTAAAATCTTGACTTTGTCTTTACTGGTAGGGATTTTATGTGAAGAGTGCATGACGGACAGAAACACAATGTGTGACCTCTAAACCTTGAAACTCTCATTTTCTTATGTAACATCATACATTCATATGTACAATATTACATAAAACAATGAGGGTATGTACATTGATTTACACACTAGTATGATTATTGTCAATGTATAATGTGTGATGTAAAGCGCTCTGACGCGCTAGATTAGTATTAGTAGCCCTATAAAATATTTAAATAAATAAAAAAATAGTAAGTGCTATTTAAATTGTTATTCGTGTAATTTCTCGTATAAACCAATGCATCTGACATTCTTACAGTGTATGCATATCTCTTATTTACGGGAATTAAACAGAGTCAAAAGCTTGGCTCCACATCGTAGTTTCTCTTAAGTACATTACCTTTACATTGAGACTTTACCATTGCGTTGGATTTTTAATAACTATTAAAAATAACTAGTTGTTTAATTTCTCTAGCTGGTCCTTTTCCGGAGATCCACTATAAGTACAGAAGTGATGAGCGGTGTGCCTTTGTTTCCCGTCCTTTGCATTGACATCTAGGTATTGGGCTCTAGATAGCTCCCAGCCAGGATTTAACTCCAACAAAAGGAGGGACTTTTAAATTTGACCTTTGTTTTAGGCCCAGCTAGAATCTAAAGCATGTTGCTGCTCCAAACAGAAAACTGAGTACACGCTGAATGGAGTACTGGTGTTGGCAAAATACACTGGAGCAAATTCTGTGTAGGTTTATTTCTCCGAGGCTAGACAGATCCCTGATCCAGCTCAGTAATAACTGCCGCAACCAGTATCCAGCTGCATCCCTCTTCATTCCAGCACATATCAAAAGTACACCCTGGTCAGCTATGTGTGAGACAAGACTGGTGGTACAAACCATATGCTTTTCATGAGATTAATGCACATTCCATAATACACTGAAATTAATTTAAATGCCAACAGCAAACCAATGACGCTTGTGCAGAATATGATTTGCTAGTTGAAATTTATGTGCGCCTACCAGTTTGAGTAGCAGAGTTCTGTGCCACCTAAAGAACAAACATAAGCTTTTTTTCCAGGCCAAGATGAAGTCCATTACTGTAATCCATCCACAAGCCGATAACAGCAGTAAATACAGAATGCTGCCTTCAAAAAGGAGACACAGAAAAATACAGCTAACAGCTTAAAAGGAAATATACAGGTTAAGGAGAGTGCAGAGATCTGAGATATCAGATGCAGATATGCCTAAGTCTTAATGCTCAAATTCTAGCCGAATTTTACAGTCTTAGGGCTCTCTCTCTCTTCTGGCCACAATTTGAGCCCCAGAGTCCCACACTAGTACCAACCATCATTACTTAAGGGATACTAAAGGGATTCAACCTCAGCCAATGACTACCTATCCAACACCAATCTTAAACATAAATTATCGAAAGAGGGTTGGTAAGTGTCCCACCATAAAGGTGAAAATAGAAACCATGCGACTGGATGAGGTGCCCTAGAGTTTCAATATGGATGATGAACAGACTTGATGACAGTGCAGAAGTCTGAACAGCAAAACAACGCAAGGTACGTGCATAGCTCATAAAAATGTACGGAAAGCATTTGAATCCGCTTAAAGAAGAGAAAATGCACTCCCTCAAAATAAGTGCCTCTACTTGAGATCTTTTAGAGATCATGTCTAACAGCAGCATCTATGACACTATCAAAAACTACTTGTTGGCTGAATAACAGTAATGCCACTTTTCCAGTACAAAATTACATTTTATCTTTGTGTTATTGCAAATCATTTTGGTCTGTTTCATCAAGAGTAAATACAAATCTTTTAATCTTTGTGTCCCGATCATAGAATTCATTTGCCAAGCAGGTGTGACCAGTGGA
The DNA here is from genome assembly GCA_963921515.1 of Calotriton arnoldi. NCBI lineage: Eukaryota > Metazoa > Chordata > Amphibia > Caudata > Salamandridae > Calotriton > Calotriton arnoldi. Next base: position 618,247 of record CAWUFW010000033.1, read on the forward strand.
TTTCTTCACAGGACATGTAGATTTCTGTAGCTTTTTGTACCTTTGAAAAGTGGGTTAATAAAACAAAATTCCACACCCCTGGTCCTGTAAATATTTTAGAGTGTACTTGGGTGCATTGTACTGACGTACAGTTGAGTGTTGTACAGTGTAGGGTCAATATATTTGAATATTAGGTACTGAAATAGCACACACAGTACAGTAGAGTGGGGTACAGTGGAGTGCCATACAATGGAGTGGGGTACAGCTGAGTGGTGAATTCAGTGGTGTTCAGTGTAATGACGTTGAGTTTAGTGGTGTTACGTTTTTTTTTTTCCAAAACACTTTTTTATTGAGTCATCAGATAAGATAATCACATTCTTTACAGAAGAAAGAGAATATAGATTGATCAATGTAATAGCTTTCAAGCAGGTGACTTCTATATGACATTTATAATACAAAAAGATAAACCTTTCGGGTCTGTGAACATCAGCCCCTAACTTTACAAACCACTGTGTCTTGGCGTTAAGTTTTCAGATGTGCACTGGAGTGCCATATAGTGGAGTAGCGTACAGTAGAGTGTCGTACAACTCAATAGGGTTAGTTATATATGTGTCTCCATCCCCGCCGCGGGTGGGTCCCATTGGGCCTCCTCGGGTGAACGATGTAGACCTCTAGGTAGGCTTCTTCCTCCGTCCGCTCTCTTCCTTCCCGGGCCCGCGTTGCGTCTGCTTTGCTCCGCACGGGAGCTTCTCAGTGTATGGAGCACTCTGCTTTGGTCGTTCCACCTCCATGCAGTTACGGTGGAGTGCTATCCCCCTTAGGGGGCTGCAACTTTCGCCAACTCCCAGAGAATCGTAGGATTTTTGTGTGGCCGGGACGGAGCTCCGCTTTAAGCGACCGCCATGTTGGTACTCCCGGCCACGCCTTCTTATGGGTCATGGATGGCTGGTGTTTAAGGGCGGTGAGGGTTGTTTATGGTTCAGGGATAGGTGGTGTTTGGGTGTGTTGAGGTATTTTAAGGGGTATGGGATGGGTGGAGTTTAGGTGTAGAAAGAGGTTTTTAGGGTTCAGGAATGGATGGAGTTAGGGGTAGTGAGTGATTTTTAGGGTTCAGGGATGGTGGATTTTTTTGGGGGTAGAAAGGGCTTTTAGTCTTCAGGGAATAGTTTAGGTTTGGTAAAGGGTTTTGCCGGAGGCAGGGATTGATGGGACCAGCAATGGATGGTGTTTATGGGGTGAGGATGGGTCAGCGAATTAAAAGCATCTGAAGTAATTGTTTGACAATGTAAAAGATATAAATATGAAATAATGTCCCCTGAAGTTAAGCACTAAAATACATTTCTCTGACAAAACTGTTTCTGAAAGTAAAACCTGCAACCATTGCATTTACACTTAAAAAATAAACATTCCAAAGCTAATTTCAACCAAAAAGACATTCTATGAATGGTTTCTATGAAAAGGTAAATGCCATTAACTTTGAAAATTTTCATTGAACAGTTTAAATGAATAGTAATGGTATTCCTTTAAGGCGTTTGTCTAGAAAATCACATACAACCCATTTTGCAATGTTCTGTGAATTTACCACTTAACTCATAGTGCTCGGAAGTAGCAAAATTGCAGTGTGTCGCACAGAAATTGATGGAGGGAGTTCTTGAGTTAATCTCTGCCACTGGTAATTGCTTTGGGCCATTTGCAGCCAATAGGTTTGAGCTTGTAGGACGATCCAACGATATGCAAATTAGTCTTGGTCCTCTCAACAAGGGACTGTCCAGCCTGAATTTCCAGGCTGCATGCAGAATGCCACAAAAAACTCTGAAATCATTGAATGAATAAATAATAATGCCAAGATGGAGTATTTATTGCATTACTTTGTGCTATGACATCACAAAGGAGCTTGTGCCTCTAGGTTTTAAGACCGCCTTTAGGAACAAGCAGCATTCACCAGAAGCATTCTTCTGATTGGAGTCTGAGCATATATCAGCTACGCATTGCTGTATTGACACAGGCTGATGGCAGCCTTGACCAGAACAGGCCTGCAGAACCGATTGTATTGCAAGTCTTTTTTTTAGGTTGAAGCCTACCCGACAGCGCAACTGTCAGATTTGCCTTCGACTTCTTGTGGGCATTCTGAAAGCTTCCCTGGGAATGCATTCCACCCATTGCTTACCATTGGCTTTGTGGTTTGTAACTCAGTTGCTTTCTTTCTATTGCTGGCTTTATTTCTTTTAGGCTGTCCAGCTTGAGTTTGCCCCATGCGCGGAGCACTGCCTGTTTACTGTATTCCTCTGAGTGCTCGCTTTCTGTAAGCAGGCCTTAAAATCTTATTTTTTTCATGTCACATTTGCTTTGCATTCAAAGACGGAGGTGAAATGTCACTCTGTTTACTGCTGCAGCTTGGTATTTACTTTTCTTTCTCAGACTTCAAAAGGAGAGAATTTGTGACAATCTTACTGTGAAAGGAAAGGCTTTTTTTTCTAGCACACAACATGAACTATGTTGATATTTCAGTATATGTCAGAATTGGGAAAGTGCATACAAAGCACATTTTTTTGCAATTCTGAAGTGTAGTGGAAACAAATATTTAAATACGATCAAAACATGTCAGTACACTAGGTAATAACATTTCCACACATTATCTTATGTGTGCAATAAAACTGTATGCCTGTGCAAATGTAATCGTCATTTCATTTGAAAATGTGTTCTCTGTAATGGCAGTGTGCTACCACTCCATGCATACTCCGCACTACGCCACTCCACTGTACACAACTCCACTCTAGAACACTCTACTCCTCTCCATTTTATAACAATTCACTCGACGACATGCCACTTCACAACACAACACACCACACCACTCCAATCTACGACATGCCCCTCCACTCTACGCGCCTCCACACACTTCCCCTTCACTCTGATACGCCACAGTACGACACACCACTCCACTCTACACTACAATACGCCATACCACTTTACTCCCTTCCACTCACCCCACTCCAATCTACCTCACTCCACTTGAGTCTACTCCACTCCACCCCAGTCTACTCCACTCCAATCTACCCCCCACCACCGCAGTCTACCCCACTACAGTCTACCTCACGTCACTAACTTTTAGCCGTGCTGAACAGCAGCCACACTGGTGTACAACATGGCTGAAACACATTGCCATAACCAATAGCTCTCGCATAGGTGAGACCTATTGGCTTTTCCAATGCTTCTTCTTTTTCTCTACTCGCTGTCCTCTGTGATTTTTTTTTTTTTTTTCTCCAGTTTTTTTTGGCTACTGGAGCTTTATGTACTAGATTAGCTAAAGAGATGGTGCAGTTGTTCTTGCTTTGAGAGAACACCAGTTTATGGTGTTTCCAGCTGGCCTCCTTTCTTCCTCTGTGCTTGTTAAGAATAAAGGGATACAGATCTATTGTCACTTGCGGATGCAAAACGTTTTGAAAAATCTGTTTAGGGTGAGCTGGGCTGGGGTGGAATTGTATAACTAATGTCACTGCATATGAGGAAAAATTTATCTTATGGTCTAACATAAGGGAAGTGCCTCAAAGCTTTATTTTTAATATTGTTTAGTGATTCTGTTCTAATCAGTTCCCCTGCCTCTTGTATGTGTAAACTATTGTATGCTCATAGTATGATACTGCTAATGGAAATGGAATCAAATATGAAAAGATACTTTAGAAAATCCAATATCAGCAACTGGAGTATTTAAGATGGTTTGAAAATGATGGAGTGTCTCTTAACCCCAGCTCCTCAAACCCCAGATCATTATCCAACTATTTTATAGAACTTGTGCAACCAAAGTCATTGTCTCGGAGTCCTTAATTTGTAATCCTCCTTTCTGGAAAGAATGCATATGAGCTGTGTGAACGGGCAGTGGAATTGATGACCACTACCTTCGCAGCATAACTGTAAATCCTTATCCTGACTGTGCAAGTGTCCGACATTGTTTAGTTAGAACCTGGCCTTCTTCATACATGCCCCATCTGCGCCACACACTTGCACAGATTCCCTGCGGACTTGCCACATCATTATTCTTCCCACCTGTGGGAGTAGAGAAAGTTTTCTATTTATGTCTATTTAATTTATTTAGAGCATTACTGACTACCAGTGACTTAAGTTGGGTGATTAGTAACTCCCTATTTTATACATTGACTTTATGATTATATTTATATACTTGGCTAGATGCAACAGAACTCCATCCAATACTTTCCATGAAAGCAATTTGGGAATAATGCAGAATAATATTGGTGCTACAAACTGATAGGGTTAATCATGATAAATAATAATCAGATTATGGATAATCCAGTTGCTGGCAGACCTCTGGCCCTTGCCCACAAATATTAGAAGTCCTTTTTGCTGACTTTGACACGCTAGTCACTCTTATATAATAATTTTCATTTGTATGTTGTTTATTTGTTATGTATGGCTCTCCTAGAGAGCCTCTATCTTTTATTTCAGTTTCGTAGGCCCACATGCATCAAAGCAAAAACCGGTCGCAAACGGGCAGATTCTCAGAATCTGCCTCTTTGCGACCGGTATTTTTGCATTTGGGATGCATCATCCCAAATGCAAAAATCGCAATTTAAGTAATCTCTAAATTGTGATTACTTAAATTGCCATTGCATTTAAGGAATCGCAAATTGAGATTCCTTAAATGCAATGCATTAAAGTAAAAAAACGAGCGATTTCGCTAATAGGGGGAGCAAATTACTATGAAGTTGAACTTCATGGTAATTTGCAAAAAGTTTGAAAAATGCACTCAAGTGCATTTTTCAAAGTTCCATTTTACACACACACACATGCCCTTGGGGCATGTGTGTGTGCAAGATGTACTCATATGCAGATTTCAGGGGTGCAACAGGGTGTCTTTTTGACACCCTGGCACCCTTGAAATTGCATTCTCAATTTGCGATTCTCTAATTGAGAATCGCAACTTGAGAATGTCTTCCCATTCATTCCTATGGGCCTCTAGGCCCATAGGAATGAACGGGGAGGTATTCCTTAATTGCGACTCGCAATTTGCAAGTCGCAATTAAGGAATGTTTAGAAATCGCTATTTTTAAAGCGATTTCTACATGCATAGCCTTTTGCTATTCCTTATTAGCGAATCCTTATTTTTCGCTAATAAGGAATCGCAAATGGCATTGTTGATGCATGTGCCAGCAAATGTCATAACTCACTGCTATGACGTAGCAACAGCTGATAACAAAACTCATTACCCACTGTTGCTACATCATTCAGGCGGTCCAGGGCAGGCATGCAGGGCTCTGAGAGCCTGTGAGCGCAGCTATGGTTGTGTACTTTAAATGAAAGCAGAAAGCACAGCTGCAGGAGGGAGACGGAAGTCAGGAAAGGGGGAGTTTGGCCAAGAATCGCTGGTAAGCATTTTTTTTTTACCTTTTCGACAGGGATACATAACAGAGGCAATGTTGTATATGGCACTCCCATTACTCCTCTCCCCCTGCATAGCAGCTGAAAGCAGGGGCAGTGTTTTGGGGGGCCACACATAACATAAAATTATAAATGGGTTAAAAGTGAATTAAGAGGATGTTTTTCACCCTTGAGATTCTGAGTGTCATCATAGACACTCCAGCTTCACTCTTGTTGTCTACTTGATGTCACTCAGAACTCCTCTGTGAAAAACATCCCTGTAATTCACTGTTACCCATCTATAATTCTATATGTTCAGTATTGTTTGTATTCTCAATTAAGGGCAATTAATTTTTAAATGATTCTTTTTAACATATACTCAGCTCCTGGACCTCCCAGAATGCCCCTCCCTCAGTAGATTGTTTTCCAACTGTAGTTGTGGAATTCACTGACCTAGATCAAAATATAGAAAAGGGCTTTCTGTCTTTTTTTAAATGTAGACTGACAAAGGTTGCTTTCCGGAAAGTTAGTAACATTAGTATATGGAAAATTATTCTTGCAGAAAGTTTGCCAATATTTTTACTTTATTCAGAAACTAATCTGAAGACACCAAGGTGTTCTCTAGAGACAACCTTTACATAGGTCCCCAAGTGCACTGTTTGACTCTTTACTTGCGAATCAGGAAGTATGTTTTTTGACGTTTGACTGTTGACCACAAGTGTCATGCCAGCATGTCTTAGCTTGTGTTTTGAATTCCCAGTAGCTGTCCTGAACAAATAGTTTTGTTGTCAGAAAGCGCAAGTCACTAGCAAAACTCTATAAAATGAAAACTCTGTTAAGGTGTGGATTACCCAGCAGAAGTGTGCAGAACTGATGTGGGCTACCAGTTGGTAATGATTAGCCTTTTTTTGGGGTACAGCTGAACTTACTTGGTTGTAGTTGGTCCCTAGTGTGCATAAATATGTGCAACTGAAACTACTATATCTATCATTACTATCTGCAGGTAAAGAGAAGCTTCAGAATCATGGGCAGGTGGGAGGTGGTTCTTTTCCAGATGAGTCCCAAACCAAGAGGAACAGAATGATCTTTACAAACGGAGAGTGAGCTTCTCATTAAACAGATGCTTTTTCAGCTTCCTTCAGAAATGAAGACGTAAAGGACCAAGCCCAGTCTATGGTACAAGCTTGGCGTATAACCCCAGGAAAGCTTGTTTCCTTATTGCACGTCATAATTTCCTGTCTGGCAATATCATAACTGCATATGTTTCATTAGTGTCTTGAGGTGATGAGTATTTACAGCTGGTAGGTCAGAGTATTTTTTTTTAAACTGCCTTTAGCCATTGTACCAAGTTTCAAAGAGGGTACAGGTCTGTAAGTGTACCCAGTGACGTTCTGCCAGAGTGATCTAGTATTAGACCTTTGAGTAAGCCAATGGTTTTCAAGACCGTCTCTTCATTGGAGACAGGTGGGTACCGAGGATGATGGTGGGCAGGCATTGACATTGGTCTGGTTCGATATGGTTAACGCTTTGATGGTGGTTCTGAAGTTGACTTAGTTGGGCATTGTTAGATTTTCACAGAAGATGACAGGCTAGTTGTATCTACTTGAGGGCCTAAGACATGAAGGAGTTATCGCTTTTAGTGAGAAGCTGAGGCATTTTGAATTGCAGTGAGGTGGGCATTGAATCCCTACAGATAATCTTGTAGATTTAGCCTTGGATCCAGACTCCATTGGCACTGATGGTGATGAGAATGAATTCGGTCTTAGTGGGTTTCATTTTCAAGTAGATGGACATGCAAAATTGGGTGAGAGTGAGGCAGATCGTAAGTTGGTTTTGTACTTGTATAAGGGACCTTTCTAGCGAAGTGGGCGTCAAATGTGTGATGATGGATCTAAAATCATTGATTCATTGGTTGTCCTGTAGCAACCAGATGCTCCATACAGAGAGAAGGAAAAACGCAGGTGAGAGGAGCTAAACAATTCTAGAAATGACTGCCCTAAATTATTCACAGTGGTTGTGATGTGGTTCCTCCAGCATTTACATCACTGTTTTGTTCTCTGGATTATCAAAGTCTCCAATGGAATCATCACATTCAAGTTAAAGTCCATTTCAGATTTACACAAGCCCTTTAAATTCAAGGCTTGTATTGTTCCAGTTTAAAAGAAGAATTCTCTCAAATGATAGTTTCATTAATGTTCTATGAAGTTAATATAATATACACCACTTATTTTGTGTAACAGGCAGCTCAGCTTTTTCGTGCATTCATCTAGTCACTATAAGAAAATATGGTCAAACGCAATATATTTTTTAAACGGTTTTCAAATATTTAAGCTTTTAATTGCACACCTGTTTTGGCAAGTTTAATCTACTGTTTGCTTGCAGTATTCATGTCTTTCATGACTAATTTGTTTTTTTCAGTCAGTCGCTATCAGCCTTTTACGTTTTTATTTTAGTATAATTTCCACTGCATTGGATGAAAAACCCAAAATGCTTGTTACGTTGACTATATTCTTAAATAATGATACTTTACTCGGAGTTACAATAAAAAAAGAGTGACCTGCTCGCCAGTAACAGACGTTTTTTTCGTAATCAACAAAAATGCATTGGTGCTTGTAAACACGTCTTATATTTGTACATTGTTGAGTAGTGTGTGCCATATTTGGGATCTGCAATGGTTTACTTGTGCTTTTAAATTAATTTTAGGAGCTTGTCCCTGTAACCTGTATCTGCACCAAGTGTTCTGTTTTTGCGATTACATTTCTGGGTGCCTAAATGTATTTTGCTTCATCGTTTTATCCTATTTGTTTGCTGCTTTGTAAAGTGTAAGATAATTGTACATATAGGTTGCTGTCATTTCAGTTTTGCGGAAAAAGTGGCCTTTTTAACTGCAGAAGAACAAGCCTTTGTCTTCCTGTAATGCTGAAGTGAGCTGTGTTATGGCACCGAAAAGCTAATTCCCTGTAAAATCTAGGCATTAGTAATAGAATGCGGAACTCATCTTCTGGATTAGCTTCATTGGCTTTCCTACTTCTTTTGCATCCCAAAGCATAAGCTTAAATCGTCACAGAAGGACAAGGTCCGCCAGTTTATGGCATTTACCCAGGCTGGCGAAAGGACTTCTATTTACTGCTTAATGCAAAATGAGTGGAAACTAGAAGTGGCAACAGACAACTACTTCCAGAACCCAGACTTTTACTACAAAGAATCCATGAAAAACTCAGTAGACAGGAAGAAATTAGAACACTTGTATAACCGGTACAAAGGTAAGAACCCCTTTCTTACACTATCTAATTTGAATGATGTCTCTTAAGTACATTTGGCCATGTTTAGTTTTTAATGTAAATGTGTGTGGGTATGTCTGGATTAGCTTGAAATTGCATTGCTGCCGATAGACACCATATAGTTTTATCGCACCTTAATATATAAAGAATATTAGCTAACAAAATGAATGGAACTTCTCAAAACAAAGAACATGAGATAGTCAGTATAATAAGTGATTTGCATTGAACATCCCTCTCAGTTCGGTCAACTGAAATGGAGCTGTGACAGGTGCAGCAGAATGGCATTTCACTATGCATATTTTTTGTGTTTGCTATTCTTAAACATTTGTTAACATTTGCATGCATCAGAGATTTGCCTAGAGTTTGTATCTAAGAAGTGCCTTGCCATTCTAGAACGAGCGTTGCCCTTCCTAAAACTAATATTACTGATATCTGTTTTCTTCACAAAATCATATGTAGAATACTCAAAAATGGGAAAGATACTTCTGACCTCCTGAAATCTTTAGAATATTATTGCATAGTGTGTACACGCTCTGTTTGAAGTATTGTTCATTCGTAGAAGTGTGAAAGCTCACCTCTGAGAGGAGGGTGAAAGGTAAAAATAAAAATCAGTAAATCAGGATATTGGATGTTTTTACCTGCCCTTTTGTGAAGTCCCTGGACAGAGCATCCATTGATGAAAATGATGTACCATTGCAGCTGAGCACATGTTTCCGTTTGTTTTTATTTCGAAGTGAGATTTTTGTTAGCTTGCATTTTAAAAATGCACCATTGTTGTTTATTTTAAACGCAAGCTAACAAAAATCTAATTTCCAATAAAATCAAATGGAAACATATGCTCAACTTAAATCTTTCTCTTTATAATTGCATTCATTGTGCAGCACTTTCTATGGCTAATAGAGGTCCTTTTACAACTCCACAGGGGCACCTGGTAACAGCCTATAGTACTGCACCCTTAACTTTCTTCGTGGATTTTCTTTTATTACTTATGCTACTGCTGGGATATTTGTTAACAAAACATAAATATCAAAGCAACATTATTTGCAACACCAATAGCTCAAACTTTCAGTAATGTGAGACGTATTGCATTGCAAATGCTTGTTGTATTTTGTCCCTAAGTTTTTGATTTTTCTATTTTGTCCATAAGTTTTTGATTTTGTTTAAAAGGTAGGTGTCCTGCAGATTCCAATTCGAAATTCTAAGCTGCCAATTTAGTTGCTTTTAAGTTCATTTTATTGCAGGTTTCAACCAGCAAGGGAGCAGTCACTGGAACATGAGCCTTTGATTTAAAATTAAATTCACTTAAGAGACTCTCTGCTACTTACTCCCACACTATTATCAGACATTCATACGATCGAAACCGGTTTTCTATCAGCAGACAACTACTCTCCACAATGTTGGATAAAAGGCCATTGCACATTCAACTTTTTAAGGTTTGTTGTGCTAGTGTTGACTCCTGCATCCATTGCCTTTGATTGCATCTGGGGCATAGGAGACACTAAATACCTGGGGGGACCTGACGGGGACAGCATTGGGGACTCTCCATTGACCCTATACAAAGTGCCTGTGGTCTGCAAGTTGTAGGCTCCGATAAACGTATACAATCACAGTTTTAAATTGAAAAGGCGGAATAATGATAAAGGTGGGCATATAGTCAGTCTGCTTTCATGTTTTTTAGATTATCCAAAGTAATTAGAAAATATGTGAAAAAACATGAACTTTGCATCATAATGCACCAAGCAAACAAGGGTTGGAGGGTAAAAATGGAAGAATAAATAAAATGTTCTTAGTGACATTCCTAAACCTCAAAATGCAGATAGAGTATTCTGAAACAGTTCATGTAGCAATAGCTTCAAAAAGCTCAAGATGCTAATAATAATCAATGGTTGCAGTAGATTGGGGACCTGTACACAGTTTGAAACTTCTCACGATGGAGCATGGGTCTGATACATCAACCATGTCTGTCCAGGTCAAAGATTTTACCTTCTGACTTTTTTTCCTTTAAGTCCCAATCTTCACAGGAGTAGATTTCTAAAGGCCCCTATGGCCTCAGTGGAGGCACATAAAGACTCACAGGTTTTCAGGCAGAGGCAAACTACAGAATCCAGTTCAGGACCAGTTGCCACTTGTCAGCTAGACAGTTGCATGAAAGGTGTCTTGTTGTTTGTTGTATCCCTGCAGCTTGAACAGGTGGCTAGTGTTATGACCCTTTAAATCTACTTCTTTATCCTGGGTACAAGAGGGCACTGGTCCAGTCCTTCTGAGTTCCTTTCAGGTCACAGATAGCAGATCCAGCCCTCTTCTGTTCTTCCTCAGGCCCACAGGTGCTCTGAAGAGGATGACTGGAGGTGTCACATTTATGCCTAGCACAAGCTAGTGGGTAGGAATGACTCCTGGGCACGCTCTAAACAACAGGGTAAAAGTTCCTCGGACCAAATCTACTCAATTTGGGCAATTTCAAGATGGCATAAGTCTTCAGTCACATTAAACTTTAGAGCTGAGGCTTAGTGGGGAGTATATTATAGTAATCCTCCCACACCTAAAATTCAGTTTTAGGCAGCCACTGTACTCCCAATAAACCCAGAGACAAGTATGGTAAGACAAAAGCAGGGGGATGCAGCAACCAGACAGACAGTGGATACACAAGAATTGTTAAGACATCTTGTTTTCACCCTTTGAAGTGCTCCCCAGGTGTTCTACTTAAAGCCCAGAGACCGAATTCTGGTAAGACAAAAACAAGGACTTCCAGTAACCAAACAGTGGATTCACAAAAATTGTCTTGCCGCCCTGTTTTTGCCCTGCCCTTTGAAGTGCGCCTTCAGTGGTATATGTAAAACCCAGCAGATCTGTGAAGCAGGATTTCACACTATAGCAGTATTTGACAATGTAATATCAAAACGATGCTCACTGCCCTCACCCTGCATAATCTTTGAGATTCAGGGGAGTCACCCTTGCTCATTTGGTCCGATCAAGTCCGTCACAGCTGACCTGTTGCGTAGCTCCTGGTAGGAATTTCACACATATTCAAATGCTAATCACTGGCTGGGGGAAGTTAGAGAACAAATGCAAATTAGTCTACAGGAACTTTAGGTAGGCAAAAGGTAACTTTCTTAAAGTTACTCTTCCTTAAGATTTGTTAAAAATATGACTTTACAATTGATTTAGGTTTATAATAATCATTAAAAACAGTTGTTTAATAATTTTTCCAGCTAGTCCTATTCGTGAGATACAGTTTTGGGATATTAATCTGTATTCTGATTTTCTAAATTGGACAGCTAGATCTGCCTCAGTGAAAAATAGCTTTTGGGTGCTAGTCACTGTAAAGACTTGTTAACATTAAATTTGTACATGTCTTACTTTTAAAGACCAGGCTTCCTTCCTTTTAGGCAACAAAGCTTACATAGGAGTGACTGATTAAATATGAAACGGGTGGTTTTAACCAGTCAAAGGGTGTATTTTGACGGGGCGAATTTCAGTTTTTATACTGTTACAGTGAGGCTACAGTGGAAGGCCCGAAGCCAAGTTTTACACTGTCTCTGTGGTGGATGGATCAGTAGGTGCTGCAGTTTATTAGTGACATTAAACTTACAGGCCCTGGGTACAACTTGTACCATATATTAGGGACATATAGATAAGTTAAATATGCCATTTAGGAGAATGCCAATTCAGCCATGTTTAAAAGGGGGTCAAGGACTTTACCACTGGTTAGCATCAGTAAAGTGCATAGAGTTCTACAGCAGGCAAAAACAGCCAAAGCACAAATCTAGGGGTACACTACACAAAAGATGGTCATTTCCCACTCTTGTATCCTAGAAGTCACGTACTTAGGCATTTTGCCGCCTCTTGTGACATGGGCCACTCACACACCCCTATTGATAACCTCGACAACACTAGAAAAAACACAAACTTGTTCTTTGGGTGGGCTGGGGAGTTTTGGGGATTGTTTCTTATTTCCTTTTTATTATTATGAATTTATGATTATGGTGGCAGTTTTATTGCACTGCTTCCATGGACTTAATTTTTTTTATTTTTGTACTGGATACCAACAACTTTGCATGTACCACCAGAAAGCATGTATGGCAGCACGTTTGTAATACTATTGTACCAGTATCAACCTGAAAATCCTAATAAAATGTGTTTACAAAAAAAATGGTCATTTCCTACAAGTATGCTGTAATAAACACTGCATTAAAATCTCGTCACGGCTCCCAACAGTGGGATTTTCCACTGTTTTAAATCCTGAGCATTTTCATCAGAAGAACCACGTCTGCCATAGCCACAGTGCTGTGGGCACTGTGGAACCAGGAAAAAAGATTATTGCCTGCCTCCCCGTTGACAAACTGGGTGCTCATGAGCAATCATATTTTCAACATATTCATCTGCTCCCATTTGCTGTAGCACTGCACAAGATGGAGGTTGGCGGGTTGTTTGAAAATGACCCCCTCTCTAGGATCACCCCAAACATTTTGCCTTCCTCCTCCTTTTCTTGCTCATTCCTTTTGAGGGCCTTAGGACTCTGAGCACTTTACCACTGCTGACCAGTGCTAAAGTGCATGTGCTTCTCCCCTAAAACATGGTAACATTGGTTTTTCCACAATTGGGATATTTAGTTTAGCTGTAAGTCCCTGGTAGAATGCACTACCTGTGCCCAGGGCCTGGAAATTAAATGCTACTGGTGGGCCTGCAGCACTAATTGTGCCACCCACATAAGTAGCTTTTTAAACATGCCTCAGGCCTGCCACAGCAGAGCCTATATGTGCAGTTTTACTGCCATGTCGACGACATTTAAAACCCCTTGGCAAGCCTCAAACTCCCCTTTTATCATACTTAAGTCACCCCTAAGATAGGCCCTGGGTAGCCCAAAGGGCAGGGTGCTGTGTAAGTAAAAGGTAGGACATGTACTTTTAAGTTTTGAATGTCCTGGTAGTGAAAAACACAGAAATTCATTTTTCTCTGCTATGCGGCTTACCCCTCTCGTAGGTTAAAATTGGGGATTCTTTATTACGTTTAATAAGTGTAAATTCATGTTGCATATCATTGGAATAGAATGATAAACCCTCTTTGCTGGCAAAGTTGAATTTAACTTAACTATTTTTAGAAATGGCACTTTTAGAAAATTGGCATTTTTCTGCTCTTCAAGCTCTGTGTGCCTGTAGTCTGTCTCCAATACATGTCTGGGGTGGGTGACAGCTTGACTTTGTGCATTCCCTCTGGACAACAACAACACAAAGGAAGAGTAGGTGTGGCTGAGTGTCCATCTGCATCCTGGTGGCTCATCCTGGGCAGGATAGGAGGGAGGCACTGACACACTTACACCTGAATGGGTAGTGTCTTGTTCCCACACAAAGGACTAATTAACCCCCTGTAGTGAGTCTGCAGTCAGGGCTGGAAAGAAAGGACATGTGAGCACTTCAAAGACCCTTCTTTGAGTAAGACATGGACCCACTAATCACAGACAAGCAATGGATATATTGCTGCAAACAGACTACCGCTCTCTCGCCCAACGACAGACTGAGACTCCAGAATCTGTGGCGGTGGCATCCCTGTAAGTGTACATGCATTGATGTGGACTGCATGTCGTCCCCCTCTCCACCCGAATAAGTCAGTACTCGTTGACTGCAGCACACCCTAACAATTAAAAATCTTTGGTGGGCACTGAAGTCTTCCTCTCATTACAGATTTAATGAACTTAATCTGTTTTTCTTCCAGCTTTTGTTAGTATGGACATTATATTGTTCTGTGGTCCTGCCCTGACATGCTTCCTTTCCCCTTGCCCCTTCCTCCCCTTTCCCCCACCCTCTGATGCTTGTTGCTGTACTTTTTATTATTTACTGTATTTAAGGCCATGGCCTTTTGTGATGTTCATAGTTTTAAATGCCAATAAATACAATTAAAAAAAAACCTTCTTTGAAGTCACCCCCACTTCAAAGGCACCACTGGGTGTAAGTACTGGGTCTCTGACCCCACAAATTCAGACACTTATGGAGCTGTGAAGAACATCTGTCAGAGGAACTGCTGTGCTGCTGCAAGGACTGTCAATCTGCTGGACTGCTGCTCTGGAAGAACTACGTAGAATTTTTCTCCTGTTGGAAACTTTTTCTGCACAGCCGAAATTTGTTTGCAGCATAATAAATGCAAGTCAACTGTCAGTTGCACACAGAGTTACTCTTGAATGCAAACATTTATAACATCTTCAATACCTGGACACCGATATAGTGCATTAAAAATCCTTACTTCCAAGTGGTTAATCTTTCCTATTTGTCCCTCCTTTTTGTTGGTTGTTCACTCCCACCATGCAGCGCCCCATTAGTAATAGCCTTCCACTTGTGCCATTTTATTTACTGGCTCAGGAACAATTTTTTTTAATTTTGAAAAAGCACTTCACACAAGTGTTCAAGTTTTGTTTCCCTTGATCAGAGTGACTCCCGGCGAGCTTCATCTTTCAGTATGACTGCCGCTTCGGGAGGACGCTCGACTTTCTTTTTTTCTGCACACCACCCGCTTGTTTTAAAATTGCACATTAAAGTCAATATATATGCACATTTCATCCATCCAGTGTATATTTTCAAACAACTTGTTTGCATTATGTGGTGTTGGGTTTGTTTTGGGCATCTTTGTGCAACGCAAGCATGTCTTAGGCTTGTTTTCAAGGGACATATCGCTTGTTTTTACTGCAAGAGGCTGAGGCTGCGGGAGCTTAGAGGAGCATTGGTAGCATCCTGGTTTG
The DNA here is from genome assembly GCA_963921515.1 of Calotriton arnoldi. NCBI lineage: Eukaryota > Metazoa > Chordata > Amphibia > Caudata > Salamandridae > Calotriton > Calotriton arnoldi. The sequence goes on from CAWUFW010000033.1 coordinate 633,604, forward strand.
CTCAGAGGTGAACATAGCACACCTTGTGGGTGTCTCGGGGAGAGGAATTTATTTCAGCGAATGAGTAACAGTCTCTCACCATGGAGTGGGGAAGTGGATGGCATTTTCTGAAAATGCTTCTCTACCCAATTAAGTCCACTTCAATCTACTCTTCTCATATGAGTCTGCATCGTACAGCCTTGTATGGCTTCCCCACAATATGTCCATATTATCTGATTGACTCATTCCAAGATTCACATACTCTTTTTAACAGCCCTTCGCAAGCTTTACAGAGTGTCCCTAATGCCTTGGAAGGAAGGAAATCCTTTGTTTCTCATCAACCAACTCAAGATAACTCTCATCCTAAATTTGGTTCTGTTTGCCTTCACTAACCCCCCAATTGTACCCCATATACTGTAATCCATTTAAGTGAACCTCCATTGCCGGTAGAGGCAATTGAGGACTGTCAGTCTTATCAACAAAGCAGCCCAATGGTGCACAAGGAATGCCAATCCCCCTTTTCCAATCTTTGATGAAATACTTCTGTCTCGTAGAGTTCAGTAGGTAGGCCCCACGCGTAAATCAGTGGAGGGCAACTGCATTGTTTTAAATTTCAGAGATCCTGAATTTGTAAGGTTCATTTTGATGCATGTGAATAATAGGGGTTTTAAATTCAGGTAATATAAAGGCACGTCCTCTTGGTTTACCCTCCACCACTTGATTTTAATTCCAATTCCATTTACAATAATCCTTTTAGATCAAGGTACAATGGCACCCAAAGACCCATTTCAACCCAGCGCTTGCTGGCCCCTTTTACTCATGTAAATAGATTTGAAGTGCTATCAGGCTTAGCAGAATTGGATTGACGCCCACAGCCAGACTCTTTTGCAGTTCTAGGCAACGAGTTTAGAGGAGTCAAAGCCTTATCAGGGGTTGTACAAATAGGGAAGCAATCCGTGCCTAATGGAGAAGTGCTGATTGTGCCCCAAAGTATCGAAGTGCCCATTCTGGCTCAAAATGATGACCCCCACTTTACAGCTTTATCTTGGAATATTGCGGGGGATAACTCAAAGTTGAGTAATGCTGACTGGGTGAATTTTGTCTCAGGTTTTGACTTAATTTGTTTTGCAGTAGACATGGTCAACAGTGAATTTTCAAATAAATGGGTTTCGTTCTTTTGTATCCCAGCTAATCGCACTACCTCTGGTAGGGCGATGGGTGGATTGGCAATGCTTTTGGCTGTGAAACATGCTTTGGTGAAAACAAAAGTAATTTGTTCTTCCCTGTGGTACCATATAGTATTATTATCTTATTTAACTTCGGCAGATTTATTAAATGTAAATTATTATAATAACATTTTTGATCATCGAAATTCTGAGGTAGCAGATGATCTGCAAGAAGAAATTAGCAAAATTTTATCTAAGTGGTCCCCATTATGTATATTATGGTTTGGTGATTTTAATTGTACTCTTTCAAATGTAGTGGGACTCAAGTTTGAGGGCTGGATAATAAGGATGGTCAACTATTGTTGCATTTTAACCATTCTATTTTATGGGAAGCTCTAAACAAAATTGTGACAGCCAGTGACCTTTTGTTTTTAGATTGTGTAGGAAAATACGACAGGGATTGCCTGACCTTTGTGGGGGGAGAGGGGGGCACACAAGTGTAATTGATTTTACGATAATGGCTAGAAATTTTATTAACATAGTTGAGAATTATAAAGTCTTCCCCCACTGTTCCAGTGACCATAATCCCCTATCAGCGACTTTTATATTGCAAACGAGGAAAACCCAATTGCGTGAAGTCCCAATAGGATTTAACACCAATCAAGGCGTTAGGTTTAAATGGGACCAAATATGTCCAAGGGCATTTGTAGAAAATATAATTAGTGGAAGCTTTGAGCTTGTTAATAGCTGTTTGAGCTATGAGAACCTACCAGCTGCTATTGTCTGGGATTTTGAAAATCTGTGCGCAGTCATTTCTCATAAACTTAGAGTGAAACCTCATTGTCATAAGGAGAAGCCTTTAACACAGTGGTTTAATAGAGCTTGTACGAAAGCCCACAAAGATTTAAAAGGTGCTCTTTTGACCATCCCACGTGCCATAGATTTAGTCAGGACCCTGAGAAAGCATTATAAAGTTATGATTAAACAAAGAAAAGAAGAGTTAAGGTCAGAGGCCTGGTCAGATTTGGAGGAAGCAGGGGCCCTCAAAGATACAAAAAAGTTTTGGGATGTCGAAACCGCGCGTTATTTACAGAGGTCTCCTCTCAAAAAATGGACTCATTATTCCTTGAGGACTCATGGGTGGCACATTTTACGAAAATATTTAACCCTTCAAAGAACGAGGGTGCTCTGGGTGATCGTGAATTTGAAGAGTCCCTTTACACAGAACAAACAATTCTATTCAGTAACTCTATTACTGTAGTAGAGGTGGAGAATGCAATTGCTCAGGGCATCAGCTTAAAAGCACCAGGCCCTGATGAGATGCCCATTGACCCTTTTAAGGAAAACAGTAGCTTGTGGGCGTCAATGCTGATAAACATCTTTAGAGCCGTTATAGTGGGATCCTTGCCAGCCTCATGGAGAGAGGCTATAGTAGTCCTGGTGTTTAAAAAAGGCGATAAAAATTATCCTGGCTGCTATAGACCAATCTCATTGACTGATTCTACAGTAAAGGTGCTGGGTAGGGTCCTCCTGGCTTGACCAGAAGAAGTGGCTGCTGTAAATAATATACTATCAAAAGCCCAGTATGGTTTCAGGCGAGGAATGGGTACTGTAGAACAGTGCCTCAAGCTATCACTGGTTGTCAGTAAATACACCAAGTCCATGAAGAGCTCTTTACATCTTGCCTTCATGGACTTGTCGTGCACTTTTGATATGGTCAACTGTGATAGGTTGTGGGCATTGTTAGGCAAAGTGGGGGTAGAGGAACCATTAGTTGCCCTATTACGTTGGTTGCACCAAGATAACTCAGTTAAAATCTGTTATGGCCCCAATGGGGAGAAATCGAGATCCATAATGTGAACTGAAGGGGTTCATCAGGGTTGTATCCTAGCCCCATTTCTATTTCTTTTATACAGTAATGGACTGGAGGCCCACCTGTTGAGTGGGGGGAAAACTTGATTATCGTAAAATTGGCCCTGATTTTATCCCAACGCTTCTATATGCTGTTGATGCTGTCCTTCTTGCAAGGACAGCAAGTAGCCTACAGAAATCCCTTGACGTCTTTTTTAGTTTTATGAAATCTCTTGACCTGAAGGTTAATCCTAAAAAATCGTATGTTATGATCTGTGGCCCTAAACGAACGAAGTCCAGAACCTTCATGGTTCAAGGAAATATAATTACTAAGGTCAATAGCTTTTCTTACTTGGGACTAGTTTTTAATTCACAGTTATCATGGGACACCCTACTCAGTGTTTGATCTTTGCAATCATCTAGTGATTGGGGCACTTTTTCGCTTTGCTGCAAAACTCGGACAGAAGCCAGTAAAAGAATTGCTGACACTTTTCAAAGCGAAATGTTTATCGATTGCTTCATATAGAGCGGGTGTTTGCGGCTACAGCAAGTGTTCAAAGCTCCAGTTAGTGGAGACTAATTTTATCAGAAGACTTTTAATGGTCCCGAAAGGTACATCAACTCTTTTTTGCCATTCAGAACTGGGTTTGGAAATAATGGATGACAGACTTGCGCTTGCATCCTTGCTGTTATGGGCAAAGGTTTGAACCATTCCCGAATTAGAATTCACAAGAGCAATTATCCGAGACTGTATCTACATGTCTAATTCTGATAGTATTCGATGGCTTAGGTATTTGAAATTAACCTTTCAAGATTTAGGATAAATTAATTGTTTTATTAATCCAGCTACAATGCCCCAACAAGTAAAACCAATGATTAAAACCGCTTATGCAGTAAGGGCTAGTGCATATCATACACAAGCTTTGAGTCGGCAGTGTTCCGTGGCTCACTTGAATCTGGGTTTACTAACAAACCAATCTCAATTTTACTTGGCTTTTACTAGGAATCAGCAACATAGATTTTACTGGACTATATTTTGTCTCTCTTTGGTGCACTTTCTAGTGGCTTTTCCACAGAAACGCAGCTGGTCTGATAACCTTGTCATGTGTCCATGTAATAATATGACAAAACTGAGCACTTTGCTCTTTATGTTTTGCACTTTGTATAAGAATGTAAGAACTACATTTTTGTTCCCATTGTTGAGACTTCTCCGTCCATGCACTTATATAGATGGTTTTAATTATTTGCTCTCTTTGCACCCTTTGGATATTTGTTCAGCGGTTTTATGCTTTATTAGAGGAGCTATTTCTATTAGTAGGCGGTACGGATAGTAGTGGGTAGGAATTATATGTAACCACTAGTTTTATTATCTGAGTATGTTTCGGCCTATATATGCCATATTGTTTGCTCTACAGGATAGTGGCAGTTAAATTGTTATTGATGCTTTTATTGCTCTGTGACAGGATTGTGTTTTTTTTAATGATGTAATTTATTGATTCGTTTTTATGATTTTTTTTTTTTTTTAATCGACTAAAGCTTGTTTTGACTTGACTTGATTGACTCATTCTTATTTGTGATCCTGCAATTAAACCTTTTCTTTGGCCCTTCAAATTTCTTCTTATACGGGTTGCTGTGCTGACAATGCATATTCTTCTTGTTTGAATTTCTAGAATAATTATTCTCTTTATTTTCCTTAGAGGGTCCTCGATTGTGTGGTTTCACCACATCCCTTTTCTATAAAAGTCACTTAAATGTCCACCTTTTTATGTTTAGCTCTCTGGATCCTGTCACCTTGCTGGCTTCCGAAAAAAAATATTCGTTATTTGGATCCTGACACATCATTGATTATTTGAGTCCATGAGATCTCCCCTTTTTGCTAACAGAAAAAATCTGAATCCTTGCTACGTCGCTGACCATGTTAACATTTTAGCTGAACTTTGCCCTCGCCTTTGTCCGTTCTTTAAATAGCAAAGCACAACTAGGCGCTTTTATTTTGAAAATGATGACTATTAATAGTAAGTATGTTTATTGTTTGATTATTTCAAATCTTTACAATAAAAAGCAATAAAAGTTCAACATTGCTACTAGTCGTTTAAAATGTCAATAAGGTCTTGTACTTAAGATGATCAGCAGTAATTTATATTTATTTTTTTGTACCTCAATAAGAAGACAAGTAGGTAAAAGTAATTAGTCAAGAAGGCCTTGGGAAATGACGAGACAAATAGGGTAAGGGGTGTTTTATTGGCACTGTCCAAGGAGATGACGGTTTCCTCAGTCAGGGAGTGGTTATCAGTCTGTTGTTAGGGCAGGTTGGGGTATTAGCCCCTGGCGATGTTTTGCTGACTTTATAATTGCCTTTTCCACACCATGGATGTACTTGACTGTAAATGAAGACTACATTGATGGCTGGGATAATGGCTAATATATTGACCAGTTATTGTAATGCTGTCAATCAACAGTGCACATGCTTAACCTGGGCAGATGCTGATCACTGTCAAGTTTTATTTGCTATAGGGGGCACAACCACTTCTCAGCAGGGGTGCTGTACTTCCAATTAACTGGAAAGTATCAGCAGCAGGTACTCTGGAATAGTGAGTACCTGCACGTCTATGCATCTTTGTAAAGCACCAAGAAGTGCCAACCCTTCTCCCTGAACGGGGCCAGCATTTCTCATCAGAGCTGCAGTATTTTTAATGTGCACATGCCAGCAAGTCTCGGCTGTGTCTGGCAACAGTGTTGTGTCTGGGACTCTGCTGCAGACACGTCCATGCTTCATTGTTGCACCCCTACTCACCTCTATGCGCGACCTGTAAGACATTGATGAGGCCCAAGCAGGAGCTTTTCAGATGGCCTGCTGCACTATTATGAACCAGGACTCCTCGGCAGAGCTGCAGTAGTTTAAAGGGGGCTGTGCCCACACCTTTCTGCTGCTGGATCCCCTGTAATGCATGCAGTATAACTGAAGCTTCCACATTGATCAAGTGTTGTGCTGGTACAAACTTTAAATATCTGCTCCTGTTTATTATTCATAGCGCTTGCTGACACAGATCGGTGACTTCGTAGTGCTTGCTGAAACAAGGGGTGCTCGCTCGTAACCCCTCTGTCACGTGGGCCAGCCCAGCCAGTATTTTTAGCTAACACTCTGCATGCTTGGATTTCAGGGGGGAGCAGTACTAGGACTCGCAAACCAAAACTACATGTCCCAGAATACAAATGTTCTTTTGACTCAAAAGCTAGGAAGGTTTGAAAATGTCAAATAAACCTGTCGCAGGAGTGTGATTACTTACAGTACGCTATCCAAACTCATTCTGAACCTGGGGGCGCAGCTCTGCTATTGGAAAATATTACAAAATCAGTTGACACTCCGGCTAAAGTACACGTTTAAAACAGTGTGTAGTAATTGTATAGCTCTTCAATCCCTGGTGGCACCGCACTCAAGATAATGTGCTGCATGCCTACACGCTTAAAAGGTCCAAAAGGCAAGATCTATTGGCTATGCCATGTTGTTTTTTATTGTAGCAGAACAGGATATCGTTCACAGTTTGCAAAATGTTTCTAAAAATTGTGTGAGTATTAAGCAGATGTATATAGCAATATTTCAGTAGAGCTTGTGTATTTCCTCAGTTTTTGTAACTCTCATATTGAGACATGTTACTAGCAATCTATTTTTGAGGTGTCATTACTCTTGTGAGAGCCTCCCGAGTTGCTCACTGGACACTCGCAAGATCATAGAGTTCTAAATTTCCTTGTAATCTATTGTATACAGTTTGCATCATGTTTTCAGTTATTTAATGCTAATCTTTAATAGAATAGTCATTAACATATGGTTGGATATGTTTTTTTAGTGCTCTAGCGAGACACTCGTGGGAGCCGGATGCACAATCCCCTGCATGGAGCCCGAGGGCGGGCTGTACTTTCTGTTCGCCTCTCGCGAAGTACTATCTTTACAGATGTTATCCCTTAGATCCCCCTCTCTAAATCTAGGGGGACAGCCTGCCTTTCTGCTGCCCCCTTCTATAGCTATTTTACTTCATTTCCACAACTACTCCAATTTTTCATTGTAAACAGTAATGGCGGGCATTTCAATTCTGACATTCGAACAGCCAGCCGATCAGAGCACTCGCTCTAGCGAGACTCACAGGAGCCTCTTGCTACTGTGAGAGCGTGAAGGGTCACGGGAAAAATTTCCTTCTTGACCAATCACAGGGCTCCATTTTTGATTGTGAGTTCTCATGCGATGCCCGCAGGACTTTTGCTAGCCCAACTGCCAAAATATACAATTATTTTTTACCCTTAATATCTCAATCTACTGAACGGATTTGCATCAAATCACAAAAAGCACAATCTGAGGACAAGATCTAGCTTCTTGCGAAATTTGGTGTAATTCCGTTCAGCAGTTTTTTGTATAACCTGTGTTAAAGAAGTCTATCAATCAATCTAACAGCATTTGTAAAGTGCAGCACTGTCACCCCTAGGGTATCTAGGCGCTGTGTCTCCGTCGAAGAGCCAGGTCTTGAGTCTTTCTGAAGTCTGCCAGCGCGGAGGCTGTACAGAGCTGGAGGGGAAGGTCATTCCAGGTCTTTGCAGCGATGTAGGAGAAGGAGCCACCACTTCTGTGTGTGCGAGGGCGAGTGAAAAGGAGTGCAGGTGTCTAGCGGGTTGGTGGAAGTTCTGTCGATGGTTGATGTAGGCAGGTTCTAGGTCGTGGAGGGCTTTGTAGGTGTGCGTGAACTGGCATCTATTCTGGATGGAGAGCCAGTGGAGGTCTCTCAGATGGGGTGCAATGTGATTCGTTTGGGGAGGTCCAGGATGAGTCTGGCTGCTGTGTTCTGTAAGGTCTCGAGTCCTCTGAGGAGCTGGGTGGAGATCCCGGCAAAGAGGGCGTTGCCGTAGTCAAGGCGACTAGTGATGAGGGCCTGATTGGCTGTCTTTCTGCTGTTGGTTGGGATCCATCTGAAGAGCATGCGAAGTGAATGTGTGGAACCAGGAGGAGACCACTGCGTTGACTTGTTGTTTCATGGTCAGTTGGCTGTCGAGGATGATGCCGAGCTTGCGTGCATGGTCGGCCGGTGTGGGTCTGAGTTCTGCGGCCACCAGCTGTGGTCCAATACGGAGGTGTTCTTCCCAATCAGTACTTCCGTTTTGTCGGAGTTGAGTTGGAGGCAGTTGTCTCTCTTCCATTTGGCTACATTGGTCAACATTGCAGAAGTTGGTTTTGGCGTTGGAGGGTTCCTCGGTGAGCAAGTGTATCAGTTGGGTTTCGTATGTGTAGGAGATTATGTTGAGTCCGTGGGATCTGACGACGTCTGTGAGGTGGTCATGTAGATGTTGAACAGGGTAGGGCTGAGGGGTGGTCCTTGTGGTACGCCGCATATGATGTCTTTGGGTGCGGAGGTGAAGGGAGGCAATTGGACGCTCTTTGTGCATCTTGTAAGGAAGGAGGCGATCCACTTGAGAGAGTCTTGCTGTATTCCTATGTTGTAGAGTCTGTTGATGAGACGTGTTGTGAAGATTCATCAAACTGTGCCAAATGTATTAGCAAACCAAAAAACGCTTTGGGGGTGCGGTGTGTGTGTGTGTGTATATATATGTATATATATATATATATATATATATATATATATATATATATATAGTTTAAATTGCATAGTGCACAGACTCCATTGAAGTTTTTTTTTTTAAAGGGATTTCTTTATTCACAATCTTCTTTTTCTTTACTTTTTTAAATAGATTCCTGGCCCATCTACAGGATGCTTTCAGAGTGTTGTAGACAGAATGCATTAGAGTCTGATGGTATCTTGTATGAAGGACACCCCTTGTTTCACTTTGCTGATAAAGACTTTACTTCCAACCTTTACACTTTTCCTCCTATTTTGCCCTGTTACAGTAAATTATTCTTTAGCAATATCCACCTCGACAAAGGAGCTACAAAACCGCAATTAATATGTCAATGCTGTTGTTAATATATTCTATTTTACAACCATTTTAGGTATGATAGTACAATTCGGTTTTAAATTCTGTAAAAAGATTAATATTCCCATTAATTATTTAACAGACAATAGACGTTTAGGCCAGTGGACTCTGACAAGTACGCCTGATGGTGCGGTGGAAATAATATGTATAGAAGTGTGGTTGGGTGGAAACTACATGGAGTGGATATGATTCTGGGGTCAAGCTGAAAATATATGACCATCATGCGACCCAGGTGGGCGCTAATTGAGGCTATGTGATTGCACTGTACTTAATGTTGGCTTGGAGTTTGCCTTTTATTTTAGTCTTATTACTATGACTATGGGAAGCAAGCTTTTACAGGAGGAAAGTGGTTTACATGTATGTACACAGACTGTGCCAAATGTATTATGTGATGCTGTATGATATATCTAATAAAAAGATTACACACAAAAAATAAGTACCCTAACACGAACAAAACAAAAAAACTAATATTCTTTCCACAGACATTGACGCTGCTAACAACCGTTGCAAACGCATCCCACATGTTTTGCACTGACAGCTATATTTTTGAGTCAGAACACAGTTGAGCACATTTGTACTCGCATTCAGAGTGTACAGCTGATCTCTTCGGGTAGTTGAAGTGTTGTGACAGTCGCACACTAGAGTACCCGACCCTCATTATTATGGGGATAAAGGAAACATGCAGCTTTTGCCTGAAGATTAAATTAACACATTATTTTACTCCTAAACTGGATATAAAAGAAACCCAAGATTTCTGCGATTTTTCGTTTTAATGTTTATCATGGGATGAGTGCCCTGTCAGATTCTTCTTCATTGCTAGTGGGTGAATGTTGTCACATTTTGTGCCACCCTCTTCTATAAGTGGATAGCATAATGCTGGAGATTTTCCCAAGGGAATGGATGCCTTTCACTGGGTCTTCAAACTGTGATGCCAACCCCAAAAACTAATCCAAAATGCCTGCTGCTCTTTTCAGAATGAGGTGCTCTGCAGGATAACACATGCTGCTGTTCTACCTCCCTGAGCGTAAATCTGTTGCCCCAACCTTTTAGCACAAGGTAGCCTTCTTTGTTAGGTCTCTCAGTCTGAGGTGCCTTGGTGTTCTAGAGCCCGCGCCTCACCCTGATCCCCAAAATAGCTAGCTGCCAGTCATCACCTAGGTGGTCTGTTGTGGCCGACCACTTGCACTACCAAGGTATCATGGAGGCCTAAATCTCTAGGTTTGCCTAAGGAGCTTTCAGACAGCTGTTGCCAACACCTCCAGAAGTGACCTTTTAGCAGCCATAGCCAGTGGTTATTTTAGGCTGATTACCATGCTTCGCTGAGGCACCCTTTAGAGGGCAACACTGGAGCATTTTACAAGAGTCTCATGATTCATGTATGCTGTTGTGTACCAGACTTCATGGCATTGTCATCGAACCAAGGTTTTGATTTGGGGTTTCCATAAGCCTGCCAATTTCTTCTGGGTGATTTTTTTTAAGTCTGTGCGCACTCGAGAATATTACTGGCTACAAACAAAATGTCCCTTCAGAAAACCTGACTTCATCCTTATTCCTCCAAGGGAATCCCTGCTTTGGGTAATGGTTCAGTTGCAGACCGCAATTCTCTCTTAGGACTGTGTCCCTAGCTCCTCTGCAAATGAAAGCCAGGAGCTCCCTATAGAGACAGCAATGCAGTATTCACGGCGTCAGTGTTTATCACCCTGAGCCCTGGCCCCTAAGACTAGCTCTTAAAACGCCCCCACAAAGTCATGTCCAGTGTTGGACTACATTTGATCTGGTGGGAGGGATCCTTTCAGCACCAGCCTCAGGGGCCAGCAGAGTCTTCTGCATTCAGATGAAGTGACTAGTGAAGCCAGTCCCATGTTTCATTGATGCGCTGTTTGCATCGCCTGTTCTAACTCGTCAGTTACTGGATGTGCTGCAAACATAATATCTCTTTGTTAACTTGGCGCAAACCCTCAGTCTTCATCAGGTGCACCGCATGCCTGAAAACTGTTTTTCTCCCTAGTCCCTTACACAATAGATTGTTTAAAGGACACATTTGGATTTTTATTTTAGACATCATTGCTTAGGGTCTCAGAAAGACACAAGACTGCTAATGAAGCATTTAGAACTGAGAGCTCTTTTCATTGGCCTTAAATCTTTTCTTGCATATCTCAGGTTTAGTATTGTCTGAATTATTGCTCACATCATGGTACCCATGTTTATTTGAGCAACTTTATCCCACCCTCTGTGGAAAATGCCTTGGCTGATTTGATAGCATGTCATTTTAGTTTAAAATCCCTTTACTGAGAATTTAGCACACAAGCAAATCAGAATAGCCACAGGCATCATAGTGCCCATCACTCAAATTTCACTTAGGTCATAAACTTTGGAATAGAAAGCCTACTATTTGCTATACAATATAAGGTCATTGGAGTTGAACGCAAACAGCCAAAGAAACATCAGAGAGAAAAATTGCACTTTCAGTGGGCTTCTTGGCATTGCGTGAGATTCAGAATCACACTTCTCAATAACAGGTGTGAACAGCACAGTTACCATTATGCAGCTCCATTTACTGTCTACGTTTATGCTCCAGGAAATCACAAACTGACTGGAGTTGTGTGAACCAATCCTCTCTGATCATAAAAGATTCAACAATGACTGTGATGCATCCCAAGACAACGAGTGGCTAGATTGTCTTGATACCCAAGCCTAATAAGGATGCGGCTCATTACTAGATCTACAGATTGCTGTTCAGCTTAGTTTGATACCAATATCTTTAGCAGGGTCTTCGCATTGAGACTACAGAAAGTCATCACATTCTAAATGCATGAAGAACAAATTGATAGCAGAAATCGTTTAGATGGGTTATGACTGTACTTTAACGCTATTAGGTGCAGAAAAGGCATTTGACCTTATTGGTTAGACCTTTATGTTTAGGGCACCACAATAAATTAATCTTGGAGAACACCTTGTTAAAGTGGGTTGCCACTGTATACTATATCGCCATACCGTTTCTTCCCCTCCAGTGACAAATGGTGTCCTGTAAATAACTAGGCATTATGACATGCCACTTGGAAATGAAGATTCAAATTGAAACCAAGATAGCGTTTTACAAGGAATGGAAATCTCAAAAGAAGTCTGGATTACCTTGCCTTTATTGGTGATTGACTGAGCCATATTAGCCAAAATGGTCATGCTCCAATGTTACTTGTATCCGTTACACTCTGCTTGCTTATATGCCAAAGGGATGCTTGTAAAATGCTATTCAGATTGCTTAGAAAGTTGGCTTGAGCCGGGTACAATAGCAGGTTAAGAGTTTTGAAAAATTAGTTATGAGCTTGGCATCCAGGCTTGCCATATTACGTTTAAAATTTCTTAACGACCCATCTTCTGTGTATGCTAGATTGAATTGAGGAAGGGAATAGCCTAGACAAAACACTGATTGAAGGCATGGATGGCAGAAGCCCTCCGGAGGAGCATTTAGGTGTCCCCTGATCAGGAGTTGGACCTTCTCTGTACCTAACACAGGGGACTAGTAAATGCATGTAATTTTGTTGTTGGAGGAGGCTGAGGGATCAGCTATGGATAAACACCAAAAGGGCAAGCACTTTACAGTTTGCAAAATATGTGCCACTATAAAGTCTGCATTATTTCAATACAGAGTCATGTGATAAAGGACATGCCGAAGTGGATAAGAGAGTGTTTGCAAGATGAGTGGGAACCTATTCGAGAATAGATTGTTTTGGAAAGTTTATGAAGCCAAGACAGTGTTGAGGTCCTGGCTGACCACTTCAACTGCAATCAGAGACTGAGAAGTGCTGCAAAGGTTATTTGGGACATTTTTACCAGATAAGCTCCCTGAGAATAATACCTTGCTTTATCGGGTGAAAGTAGGAGCATTTATACACTTTATAAAGTGCCTATGACTGATGTCTCAGGAGTTGACTCTGGAATCAAAAAGAAATTTAGTAATAGAGATGATGAATGCCACAAATGTAACCAGGAAGGCTAAGCCTTTGTTAACTTGATTGGGGGGCACACCAAGATCACAGTGCTGGTATGTATTTTACGATTGTGGTTGGTACCGAGAAATATAGCTATAAAAAGCTAACTTTTTTTTTTCTTTCCTTTTTTGGTCCTCATATGCGACAATCCAAAAAGGTGTTTGTTACAGTGCATACTGGGTTTAGAGAACTAAATATACACACGATACCTGCCGGAGGTTCCCTTGCCCTGATACACCTACTTTCAACCTTTATCTCGAGGTGTCGAGGATTCCCCCGCATACCTCCCATTGGATTAGGATGTCTTAATCCTTGGACCGTGTTAATCCTCTATTGCCTATCTGAATTTGAATCATGACTAACAAGAGGTTCCCAAATACTGGCTCTCTTCTCAGAAGCATTTATACAGTCTAACCTACCAAATCGTCTAGCGGTCTTTAACCAAACTGCACAAGACGGTGGACTACTAGAAATCCAATTAATACAAATTTCCCTGCGAGCAATGATAAGCAGAATTAATAACAGTTGCTCAAGCGATTTCTTGTTCTTCCCAGTAAAACTATAGTCGTCTAGAATCCCAAAAATAATCAAAGATAGGCTTACCTCTATGTTCTTTTTCAATATATCTGTTAGTATCTTACCCACTTCTAGCCAATAGGCATTCACGCCAGGACATTGCCAGAACATGTGCACATCATCTGCTTTCTGGAGCCCACATTTCGGACAGCATCTTATTTCTCCTCCTATTCTGGACAACTTCTTTGGGGACCAATAGACCCTGTGCAAAGTAAATAAATGGTTCTTCCTTAAAGGTGCGTATTTGACAAACAAGCATAGTGTATTCATAGATACTTGCCACAGAGTTGTTAAATCGACGTCTGGAAGGGCCCCTTTCCACTTTTCCTCCAGTGGCATTGTAAAGGAGTCTTCCTCTTGGACTAACATCCAGTACCATTTGGCAGTCTCTTTTTTCTGTACAGGGTTGCCGTATAAAGCTGTTTCCCACTCATTCAAGGCTCCTACAGATGATTGACTTTGGGCCCAACTTGTTAATTGTAAATATTTAAATCTGGACAATAAATTGTTAGTTTTTTTTGACAGTCCCATGAGATTTGATTCTGCTCGTCCATTAGTTGGCCCCATTTTTCAATTTCAGCATCCATTAGTGGTGTAGATAAAGAGTCTTGTAAACAGGAAGGAGTCCTGGGCGATTTCCAAATAGGAGCCATTTGACTATAGTAGGGTAACTTCAATATTCTCCTGACCTGAATACAGAGTCTACATGCAGCGTTCAGGAACTTCAAACAATTTTTTTTTGAAGAATTTAGGGTGCCCGTATTTAAACAAGAAGAGTTACCTTGTTCTGCTAAATCACTAACTAATGCTCCTAAACAAGGTCGAAGTAGCTGGATGCGTTTAGTTAAAAGTGCTCTAATGTTTTTTAACTGGAAAGCTCAGCAGTATAGCAAAAAGTCAGGTAAAGCAAGCCCCCCCGTCTATCTTTTTTTTTTGCTGAGTTTTTTCCAGGCGATTCTTGGGTTTTTATTAGCCCATATAAAGCTTGTCAATTCGCCTTGCAATTTTTTAAACCATTTTAACTCGAAATGTAATGGTAGGGCATTAAATATAAACGTGAACTTTGGCAAAATCATCATTTTTATCAGGTTCACCCGGCCGATGATCGTTAATGGTAGGGTAGATCAGGTATGTAACAGCCTTTAGTTTCTTTCATAAGTTTTAGAAAGTATATCTTTGCCATTTCTTCCAGGGATTTAACTACCTGGACTCCTTGATATCTTATCTCTTTTTTCACGTTTTTCCTTAGAGTAGAATCAAGTTGTGTATTCCAGGTCATTATCTCAGTTTTCCCTTCGTTTACTTGGTACCCAGCTATCTTGCCAAAGTCTTTTAATAAGCCCATTATAATTGAAAAGGATTCTGTGGGGTTTTGCATGTATAGTATTAGGTCATCAGCGTAGAGCGCCTCTTTCTTAACCCAACCTTGATGTTCAAAAGGCTGGATCAGCTGTTCCTTCCTAATCCTCCTTGCTAAGGGCTCGATTTATAGATTAAACAGCAAGGGGGATAGGGGACAACCCTGCCGTGTACCTCTACCTATTCTTAATTGCTGAGTAAGTGAACCGTTAATTAAAATTCTTGCGGAAGGGCATGTGTAAATGTTTTTTATAGCATTAACAAAGTTGTTCCCCAGCCCATTATGGGTTAAGACAGTGTGGAGAAAGGGACAGCTAACCCTGTCAAATGCCTTAGCGGCATCGACAGTCAAGATAGCTAAGGGAATATTTTTTTCTGTGGCCAAATCTATAGCACATACCAGGTCATGGGTAAGATCAATTAACTGTCTGTTTTTCATAAACCCTTTTTGCGAAATTCCTATTAGATCTCCCAATACTTTATCTAGCCTTTTTGCCAATATACTCGTGAATATTTTATAATCATTATTAAGCAAAGATATTGGGTGGTAGGACTCACAGTCTTTAGGATTCTTGTGGGGTTTTAATATAAGGGTTATTGTGGCCGCATTCCAGGATTCTGGAATGTATTCCTTATTTATGTAGACAGAGTTAAATAATGCGGTTAATGAATGAGTAATTTCCTCCACTATGACCTTCTAGAATTCGCTAGCAATCCCATCAGGTCCAGGTGCTTTCCCATTCTTCAAGTTTCTTATTGATAATGATACTTCTTCAGGTGTAATGGGGTTATTGAGCAGAGATTCCTTATCTGATGAAAGTTTTGGAAGAGGGTCACTTGAAAGCCACGTAATTAACTGTTCATGCGACAATGAGATCTCTTCCTTGTATATATTTTTGAAGAAGTCGATAAAAGCAGCCCCAATGTCATTATCATCAGTACAGCTTGCATCTGACCCTTCCAAAATTATCTCTTTTATTGTATTCCTAGCTAGGTCTCCCCTAGTTTTCCATGCCAATAACCTCCCGCATCCCTCTCCGTACTCATAATGCGCCAGCTTACTAGCGAACCACTTTTTCTTAACTATACCTTCCAGATGTTCCTCAAGTTCTTTCTTCCCCTCATCAATTTGTGCCTGGATCTCATTCACTGCTACGGAGTCCTGCGCTACATAGAGATCTTTTTGCCAAGAGGTTATTTTCTTCTCTATCATTTCAATTTTTTTGTCATTTTCTTTCTTCCTATGCGTGGCATAACTAATTATTCTCCCTCTGATATAGGCTTTGTATGCATCCCATATAACCCGTAATGAAGTGGAACCAGCATTTATTTCAAAGTAGTCTAGCGTGTCTTGTTTCAGTTTTTTTTGTATTTCCAAGTCTCCTAATAAGGACCTGTTTTACAAGGAATGGAAATCTCAAAAGAAGTCTGGATTACCTTGCCTTTATTGGTGATTGACTGAGCCATATTAGCCAAAATGGTCATGCTCCAATGTTACTTGTATCTGTTACAGTCTGCTTGCTTATATGCCAAAGGGATGCTTGTAAAATGCTATTCAGATTGCTTAGAAAGTTGGCTTGAGCCGGGTACAATAGCAGGTTAAGAGTTTTGAAAAAATTAGTTATGAGCTTGGCATCCAGGCTTGCCATATTACGTTTAAAATTTCTTAACGACCCATCTTCTGTGTATGCTAGATTGAATTGAGGAAGGGAATAGCCTAGACAAAACACTGATTGAAGGCATGGATGGCAGAAGCCCTCCAGAGGAGCATTTAGGTGTCCCCTGATCAGGAGTTGGACCTTCTCTGTACCTAACACGGGGGACTAGTAAATGCATGTAATTTTGTTGTTGGAGGAGGCTGAGGGATCAGCTATGGATAAACACCAAAAGGGCAAGCACTTTACAGTTTGCAAAATATGTGCCACTATAAAGTCTGCATTATTTCAATACAGAGTCATGTGATAAAGGACATGCCGAAGTGGATACGAGTGTTTGCAAGATGAGTGGGAACCTATTCGAGAATAGATTGTTTTGGAAAGTTTATGAAGCCAAGACAGTGTTGAGGTCCTGGCTGACCACTTCAACTGCTATCAGAGACTGAGAAGTGCTGCAAAGGTTATTTGAGACATTTTTACCAGATAAACTCCCTGAGAATAATACTTTGCGTTATTGGGTGAAATTAGGAGCATTTATACACTTTATAAAGTGCCTATGACTGATGTCTTAGGAGTTGACTCGGGAATCAAAAAGAAATTTAGTAATAGAGATGATGAATGCCACAAACGTAAACAGGAAGGCTAAGCCTTTGTTAACTTGATTGGGGGCACACCAAGATCACAGTGCTGGTATGTATTTTACGATTGTGGTTGGTACCGAGAAATATAGCTATAAAAAGCTAACTTTGTTGATGTTAGTACTGGCACAGGAACCATTTGGTATTAAACAGCTCATTAAGCATCCACCCACAATCAGCCAATGGAGAAAGGTCAGAGGTGGAGGAGGGCTTGTATATCGTCACATATTAAAAAGAGAAATGGTTTATTTGACTGGCAGGTACTTTCTAATGCTCTCCTTATCCCACCTGACTTGCGACTACCATGATCGCGCTTTCACACAAATTCTGTTTGGTTAGTAATGTCTGTTATTTTTATAGTTAATCAGTACATTGATGAAGGCATTACTAATGTCCCTTCACCGAAAGCAGTCAACATATATTAATGTGCTACTATATTTTTGTGGCAGACTGCCTGACGCATTGTGGTAACCCTGGAGCTTTCTGTTTTATATTTGACTCCTATAATTGGAACAGAAAAACTCTGAAAATATAAAATGGAGACATTGCAATCGTCTTGCAAATTATTCCTTTTTTGATGTATTGAAATGAATGGCTTCTCCCCTGGGTTATACAGCAAATCAGAGCTTTGAAGTTTGTGAAGGCTGGGCCTGAGCATGTGTCACAGCTCGTTTTGGTGGGTTGCACAAGTCCACATGGAGAGTTCCATCATTAGTAATACTCATCCTAGAGCTCTTGTTCGGGACAACGAGTGTCATCCGGATTTATGGTGAACGGGTAGGCGGGGTGGACTGGGGGAGGGGCATATGTGGGAACATAGCTGAGTACATATGGTATTGGAGAGCATAGTAATAAGGATTTGACATTTTTCCTTCAGATGAAAACAAAGCACACTTATTGTAATACTCTTGCTGTGTTCTCCAAGTTTTCTACTCCATTATCCATGCAAGTCATAGACCTCAAAGCACATTTTCTGGTAGCCTCAATGTGCTGCATTTCATTACAGTGTTTCTGAGCCTGGGTTTCATGTTCCAATGCCTTCTGTTCTAGTCCCAGGACTTGGATTTTCCATACTCATTTAGAGACCATTTCAGAAGGCTTCGCTGTGGGTGATGTAAGCTACCCATTGATCTTCAACTTCGTTGGCTGCCCTTGAAGGCTGCTGCGTGACAGACTGACTGGGATGAAAAAAACTCTTGCATCTCTTTGGGCTGTCTGTGTATATTTTCTTTCAGCAGCATGGATTTCGATTATAATCAGTGGAAAACTGCCACGCTTTTTCTCTCCTATGGGTATTTTCGTTTTCTGTCTACTCCAGAGAAGGAGGGGAATCAGCTGCAAACAGAGTGCATTCCTCCTGAATGAAATGCCTTCAGCTGCTAACCCTATTTGTGTCCTGTCATGATGCCAACTCCAGGTCTTCACTTTTTCGCTAAAAATCCAAATCTTTGTGCTGCCATACCAGGTGGGCTGTTGGGATCAGCCCCTCAGCAGTGGAACCTCATTTGGGGGCTATTATTGCCACCCTCACCTCAGGTCATGCTTTGACAGTGGCATCACTGCTTATGCTGACCTTGCTGCCCACATCAGAGAGAGTTGGACACCAGAGCACACTGATTTTGAATCTTAGTGTGTGGAATAGCCTAGGTTTGTGCTCCGATTATTCTCTAGTGATTAGGTGCTGTAATGCTCCTCATCTGAATCTTGTTTTGGCCCATTTCCATTTCACCTGTCCTCTGGAATAGAGCCACGCTGAAGCCCTAAAAAAAAGGGTTCTTTTGGTAGCCCTTCAAGCCCCTCTCTCTCAAGTGTGCTATTTTAAATTAACTCAGTGTAGCGGTTTACCTGTCAAGGCACTATGAATGTAGAAATGAACACACTTGACTGGTTGTTGCTGTTAAGTATCATAGTGAGTTCTTCACTTGTTAAAATAACTGTGAACATTTCTTTAATAGAATGAATTGCCACTTATGAATATAAATTGTCCCCTGTATACTTAATCTATAAGTGAGGGTCAGAACTTTCCAAGGGATGTGTTAAGTTAACTCTCAGCTTTCCTTGAAAATACCTTGATCTTGGGTACAGTCTAGTTTTCACCCATGGCCCAGCATGTAGACTTTGGTCTTGATCGTGGATGGTCTTAGGATGATCTTAGATGCAGGCAGAAGACCCCTACCTTCCACACTGTGTCATATGAAATCCTCCTTTCATGTCTCCACCATGTATGAATTAATGCTCAAGAACTTGTATGTTTATCCTTTTTCCTGAAAGACTCATGCAGGTAGTCAGACTCTCATCATGCCCATTCTCCTGTAGAACATTGCAAAACGACTGCCCCTTAATTGAAATTCAGTAGAGCAAATGCATACCTCTTGTTGAATATGCATAAGGGTCAGTAAAAATACATAAAGTAGCAATCCTTGACACTTTCCATAAATTCTACTATTCTCTCTACACTTGTAGTAAACCTCTCTCCCCATTGGATTGCAACTTATACTTGAAGGCCCTTCTGCTCCCTTCTCTAAACTCCGAGAATATAAAAGTTCTGAATAGACTCATGGAGAGGTCCAAAATTGTTAAAGCTATAAATGCATTGAGACTTGAAAGACTCCTGACCCGGAAGGCTTCCTCGCAAGATTTTACAAAGAATGTCAGGATTAAATTTTGGAGCCCCTGGAGGCAGTATTCAAGCACTTTGCTAACACTGGAGAGATTAGGGATGCAGCCATAAATGCTATCATTATGGTCATACAAAAGGAGGGGAAAGAGCCACTTGAAAGTAATGGGTTGCCACCTTATTACCTGGCTGTACAAAGCCATTCGAGGGCTGATGGCTACCTCACTCGCCTTACTCAACCACAAATGGGATGCTGAGTTTGGAAGGGCACTGCATGATAAGGAGTGGGAACTAGCGCTCGAATTCCCAAAGAAGATCAACTGCGATTTGCGTTTTAAGAACATACAGTTGTTTATACTACACAGAGCCTACTTCATGCCCATGCAGCTGCGTTGTCACTTCCCGGAAACACAATTTGTGTCTCCCCACTGTCAAGCTACGGATGCTGTGCTTATGCATATGTTATGGTCGTGCCCAGCCCTTCAGGATTATTGGCGCACCATACATGCCGCACTGCAGGCGGTCATGGGGGCTCCCAGATATAGCCACATGGGAGGCATGTTCCTTCAGCGTCTTCAAAAGGAAAAAATAGCACAAAGTGCAGATGCGGTTCGCAGCCCTTGCATTATTACTGGCTAAGCGTACTATTACACTCCACTGGCACTCACTGGCAGCACCTTCGACAGAGGCATGAAGAGGCACGCTTTGAAACTGGTGCACAGCAGAGGAGGATGCCCTTCAATATGAGGAGGGCTGACGAATCCACCGGAGGCCTATCTCCCCACAGTGGGCCGCTCTCCTCGTGCGTTTCTGGCAACTGGGTGGCAAGGACTAATTACCCCAGTGACTCCCTGGCATGCACTGCACATCAAACCAGTACCCTTCTCTCTTCCCAGTGGTGGGCCCACCATAACATGTTATCTGATGTTCATCCTACCCTTCCCTCCGTGCGAGAGTACTCCCCCCTGCACTTGTCCACCTCTCGCCCGTTCTCAGTACCACTCACACAGCCAATGCAGCCGCATGTTGACACGTCCCCCCCCACCTGCCTTCTTATCCACTGTTCATTATTCCTCTCACAACCTCGACCACATCTGAGACAGGATGTAGGCACCAACCTTCTGGTTATAAAATGACTTGATGCATTACTGAGTACTAGAGTTCTCATATGTTATGACCTCTACATATAACTGTCTGCTGCCTACCTTCTTTCTTGTATTTTTTGTTATTCACCTTGATGGATCATGCACTGTCTGTTGTGGTCGCTCTGTTTATCTACTAAAACCCAATAAAAATGATTTTGAAAAAAAAATATATATATATGATGAAGTAGGCTCGAAACAGCCCATGGAGCAGGGTGCAGTTTATTTAAAAAGTTGAACAAAAACGTTTACGTTTTACATGTTCTGGTAGTAGTTAAAAACACTGATTTAAGAGGTTTTTTTTCTATGAGGCCTACTTCTCCCACAGGATAATTGGGTTACCTTATTTCATTTAATACGTGATGACTTTTGTTTGGCAAGAGGTAGAAATGTCATGTTTGGTGACTGAGGAATTGTAATTTAAAATTCACAATTCTGAAAATGCCACTTTTAGAAAGTTTGCTTTTTCTTGTCCTAACCATTTGGGGCCTTGGGCCTGTGTCCTGGGTCTCATGACTGTGATTAGCATGGCAGTTGACCTTTGTGTATTCCTCCCAAACAGTGAGACAAAGTGGGACTAGGTATTGGCAGGGTGGGCCATCTTGCCAGGATGTGTGGGACATAGCTGTTCCTTGCCCCACTTACATTTCAAAGGACCTTCCTCAGCACACTCAGAAAGAACGACCCACTAGCCCTTTGTTACTTGGGACACCTTGGAGCCTGGACAGGGAGGAAGCAAAACTCCAGAAGTCTCTTCCACTTCAAAGCTGGCACCAGGTATAAAAATAGGATCTTCAGACTCACTCTTCATTTTTGGCTTCATAGTCATTTTCTCTGCTTTTCCTGAACCACTTCGGTTTGAAGCAGACGATGTTGATGCTCATCTGGGCATTCATGGAAAGCTGATGAAGACTGTACAAGGAAATAATTAGGTGCAAAGGGTTTACCCTGTTTACAGGCCAGCTGCAGAGTTTGGATGTTAACAGTGAGGAATGTCACCATTCATGAACAGATGTACTTTATGGGAGTCTGAATTTCTAATTGATCCGGCAACAAGTTGGTTTTTGATATAACAAGAGAAGTTGGAGCCAACAGTTGTCATTGTAAAAGGACCAACAAGCCCAGTCTTTTATGTTTGTTTCTGTTTTTATCGCCCTTGAAATAAAAAAACTTTTTTTAAAAAAAGGTAGTTCAAGGCAGTATGAAAATATGAAAGCTTTTGTTTTCCCTTCAAACTAAGCACTATGGCTATTTATGACAACCATTGTGTTGGAAAGTTATTTTTCATCTCTTCTTTACTCTACTCGTTTTCTATTAGAGGACCTGGTATTGGCCATGTTTACAGATCAAATGTGGTTTATTGATAATTTAAATATTAATTGTACCTTTTAGACAGATTTGGAAATCCCTATCACTGCATTAATGGGAGCAATTCAATAATGTTGTTTCAGAAAATGTCTATGGAAGTAGTGATAAGGAAAACTACTGCTGCACCTCTTCAAAAAATATATTAAATATGTTAGTTTCAATGTATGTAAAATAAATGCACAGTTTTAACCTTGACTATTTAATAGCGAGTAGGAACCTAGTTAGAATGGTAATATTCGCGTAACAGCCAAGTAATGTGTTAAACTGAGTTTGAAGTCTTACTCTGTCGTATATCAATTTGCTGTTAGCAACTGTACGATTTCCTTAATTGAGCTATATATGGGTTCTATCACAAAGATCTCAAAACACGAGATTTCCATTGACTTAAATTTATTGTCTCTTACTTACACGTAGCTCACATGGGTCTGGCCCAGCCAGCACTTAACCGGTGATGTTCAAAGTATTCAAAGGCACAGCTGCATACATTTTGACTGTGCAAATTAACAACAATTTTATCAAAATTATATCCTAACGTATTGTCCTCTTTGAAGGATAGTGGTTAGGTATGAGTGAGCCAGTAGAAGGTGATGAAGAATTCTGGGAAAGAGCTATTTCAAGAGCCAATTCTATGAATCTTAAACAGTCCTCTGGCTTAAGATGTTCCTGCAGCAAACACCAGTTTGCTGCAGATGAATGCCTGTTGCACAGTTAAGTGTTTACATCTGGTAAATACAGGCACGCAAACCACTGTTTGTACCCAGTAACTGTCTGCATGTCTGCTCATGAGATTTTTGAATACTACCAAAGTTCGATAACTCATATCTGTGAGGTTTTTGTGTGTAATAGTTACCTACACATCCTTTACCTCATTTTGAATTACCATGGGTTAACACAGCTAGTGAAGCATAAAGACTAACGTCGACACATCAAATCTGACAGTGTCATGGAAAATTACCTAAAATGTCCATAGTAAACATTACAGCATACATGTATTTAACCAGTACCAAAACATGACCGCCATTACTAAGAAAAGTCATTGATAAAGTAACATACCAATGATGTAAAAGCAAAGTATTTTGCTCCATTACCAGGAAAAACGCATATCATTGTTAATGTTCACACACCACAGGAAATCCCATTTGGCCATCTAGATTGGCCTTGTGATGTCTGCAGTGATGTAAGAGTATTGTTGGAAGTACAGAAGACTATCTAATGTTTCCGTTCAATGTATTGCATTTAGTGGTGAGTACATTGTTGTGCAACCACTAAAATGCAAATACAAGTCTGAAAAGGGGTCTTTTAACAAATCATTTAAACTGAGCTGGAGACCAGAATGATTGACACCTAAAGTGAAACCATGAGGCCTAAAGTGTCTTCTAATACTGCTTGGCACATAGAAATAAGCCTAAAGTAGATGTTATGGTTTTGCTAACTATAGTGTTCTGGGATCTATATGCATTATGTTTTTCTTTTTGGCTTAGCATGCCTCAGTGCAAGTGAGCATGTTGAAAAGTAAGCAAAGTAAAAAATAAAATATGGTTACCAAAGTCCAATTTGAAGTACTCCTTTGGACTGAAAATGTGGCCGAAGAGCGAATAATCCGAGTCTTGCAGTTCCATTGGGGCAGATTTACAAGCCCCTTGCGCCACTTTTGCGTCACTTTTAACAAGGGAAAAGTGACGCAAATGTGGCGCAAGGGGCTTGTAAATCTGCCCCATTGTATTCAGTGAACCTCCAGCTGTACTTTGGTGCCCAATCTGAATAGTGGGAACCTCAACAGTAACACCACCAAATCATGTGACTCCTTGATTAGCTTTTATAAAAGTAATTCCTCATACATATTCATTATTTGCAGAGTTGAATACACACATATGTATATACAAATAAAGTGTGTGTGTGTGTGTGTGTGTGTGTGTGTGTGTGTGTGTGTGTGTGTGTGTGTGTGTGTGTGTGTGTGTGTGTGTGTGTGTGTGTGTGTGTGTGTGTGTGTGTGTGTGTGTGTGTGTGTGTGTGTGTGTGTTAGTTATGTATTTTCTTTTAACCCTTCCAGTCTTTTGTGCATATTTCATTTTTACTCACATATTGAATAGGTGGGGGCATTTAATTTTCTTTTGAGTGATTGTTTTCACTTACAGCTCCCCTTTTCTAGGCAATATTGTTATGTTTTAGCAGAGGATCAAAGGCACTGGACTCTGAAATGTTCTTCAGTTCATTTCTGTTTTTTTGTAGAATGGCTTTATTGTTCTTTGGTCAGTCCTCTGTGGATTATTTTTATCACATTGTGTGAACTGCGGTACTACTGATCTTTATTTTCAGAAATTGTCTATTTACTCTTTTTTAGCCTCACTTTCCTCCTGCATGGTTCTTTTACACTTTGTGTCGTTTTGTGCCTCTATTCAGTGTATGTAGTTTTGTTGTTGGCACTTAAATATATTTTCTGTATGTTGCAGACGCGTCTTTTTTTTAAGTCCCTTTGTGTTTTTTGTAATTTTAGATTGAAGGACTCATTGTTTATTTAGTCTAGAATATCATGATGTTACATATTTTCACTCCAAATAGCCACATTCTCTTGCATTATGGAATTGCACCATCAGTATAGTTTGGCACACTTTGGGCCATTTAGTGCAATTTTCTCTATTGCCTCCTTCCTAATTTTAAGCTAGTCCCTAAACCTTTTTTTTTCTTATCATTTTATAGTGGCTCCCTTCTTACTAACCTATACCTAGTAATATAACATTAGAGTCACACTTAGCTGTTATTTTACTTAGTCTGTCAAGTTTGAACCATTATAACTATATAGAGTTTGGTTTTGGTGCACAGCATAAGACTCTTTTAAAATAATGTTTTTACCTATCTAGCATTGTGGTCTTTATGACAAGGTTGTATTCGTTCAGTACTTGTTATTTAGTTTTAAAATGGACAGTTTGAGTATTTATCGTCCCATCTCTCTGATTGCTATGATTGAGATGAAACCAACTTAATTTTTTTCAAAATCCAACCACTTCGCATTTCCTGGCCAGAAAAAGGCACTTTGTGAGACACACATTTTAGGCGCTGGCATGAATCCAACGGTGACTTTCTTCCTGCTAAGGTGCCTCTGTTCTGCAAATGCTGTGAGCATTTGACTAGTATACTACCATTCAGGCAACATTATATACGATCTTGTTGAGTGGGGGTTCCACTATGCTGATCCATTGCTTAACGTCTACGACAGAAATAGGTATTTTAGCTGGCAAATTTGTGTCATTGGTGGATTAGTGTGTTTCGCTTGGAATGTGCTCAGTTTACAGTGATCGTTTCCTAGAACTTCAAAGCGCTCTTACCTATTTTGCGTACGTTATGAAGTGCCTTACTGTAGGCTTCTGATCGTTTTTTTGTTACATTTCCTGTTCACTTTTTCTTTCTTTGCAGTTTTTACTTGTTGCTCTATTTAGATGGATGTAATTGCTGTTAAGTCGTACTTCCTGAAGTAGACAGCGGCCGCTGACACACCACAATTGTGGGCTTGTTTTTGGTCTCTGGTTGAACTCTTACAGCTACCTTTTTCCACACTTCACTCTAGCTGCTGTTTTTAGTTAGTAAATTGATTTGTTGGGTCAGTCTTGGCTGCATGTCTGCTTTTAGCTTTTCTTAAAGTACCCTCTTATGTATTCAGATTTTCAAATATCTGAAGCTGGACTTACCAGCTGTTTGACCCGACTTACTGCTTTTCCATTTTTGAAGTCTTTGTACTCGCTTGAGTTTATTGATATTTTATCCCGTGAAATATTGTTAGGAGTAAAGTTTTTATTGGTATTCAGCCTTTCTTCCGAGTCTTCCCAGACAGCGGGCACATGCGCTGAATAACAAAAAAGACTGCAGATGCAGGTTGTGGCTAAATGGCCATCATCAGGGTGGGAGCAAGCAACGGGGGCACCCACCGTAAATACAAAATAACACTGGGCAATCACAGCGGGGCTAACATCTGCCTCTAGAGTGCATTGTTGGTTGCCCTGTGGTGAAATATCTGTAAATCTTTTGATCATGTCTAACACCATTCTTTCTTGTTGGACCATATGTGCTTTCATCAAGGAGTGTGCTTCCCCTTTTTCTACTACTTGTAGTTAGTATGAAGAGAATATCCCATGTTTTTGCCCTTTGTTCTCCTTCTTTTTTGTTGGTTCCTTGCATGCTCTTAATGTAGGTCTTTTTTTTCTTATTTCTACATTTACATTTCTATTGTTTTTCTTCTCTGCCGCTCCATAAATGCGCCCTCTTATCTTCGTTCCTTTCTTCTTAGTTAGGATGATCTTTGTCTTGTTCCCTTTAGAAACAATTATGTTGTTGTCTCTTACCTGATGAGTGTCAGACTTGTAGTATTTGCGTGTCTTCCACAAATAACACTTGTCATGCTATATATCTTCTTGATTCTGGAACATTCAGTTTATCTACAACCCTTGTTCATTGATCTCAGGAGCTCATTCTCATAATCGTACCATATTATTCCCCTTTGGATTCTGTCTGTACCCCTGAGCATGGATTAGATATTTTTTTCCTGCATGCCATCATCTACTTTTGTGCCAGTTCTCTTCCCTCCCTTCACCCTCTCCTTACTTCCTGCTTTTTGCTGTTCCTTTGCTCCTGACCGTCTCTTTGGATATATCCTTCTGTTGGAGTATGTTGTGCTACACCATTTCTCTTCGTTTTTTAGGTCTCGCCTACGCAGCGCGCATGCGCTGAATAAGAGGAGAACTCTTGAAATCGATTCGCTTTTTCGCCCAAAATCGTGCACGCTTTGCATTGCTTTCAATGGCAACGCGTGCACGTTTGGCGATTCCCTTGCGGGAGCGAGCTTTGGCGACATCTGTTTGTAATTATCTTGCAAACAGATGGTGCCCCTGCTCGCTCCCGCAAGGGAAACGCTGTGTCTTTTTTTTTTTTTTTTGCTTTTCGCTCGTGCCGTGAAGCAGTCCTGCTGACTTCCGCCTACCCCGCCTGTGCAATCCATTTGCTGCCCGCCGTTGCCGCTGCTGGTTCTATCCTACTTAAAGCCCCGGTCGGATAAAGGTTACATTGGCACCTCTCCGTACGAAGTCAATTTGGCACATCAGACTTTTCATCGGCTTACATATAAATGATTATTTTAACATATGCTTTCTTGGGTTTGGAAATTGGTTCAAAGCCTTTGCAAGCTCACCAGTTATACAGCTTCACATTTTCAATCAACTTTCCCAATTTGGTAATTCGCTCTGACAGATGAGGGACTAACGACAGGAATTGTAAAGCACTTTTGTTCAGCAGCATGGCGTCTTATACGTTACTCTTTTATATTAAATAAGTTAGCGCTCCAGCTTTTTTGTTAGTACACTAGTTACAATTAATCTTTTTGTGATAGGAAGCAGTGGAAGCACAGAGAGGAGGTGGAAGCTACAAATGTTAAACGCTCGCCTCTGCAAAGTCGTTCTTTTAAGTCTAATTAGCGCTAAGGAAGCAAGGTGGCGACA
Source organism: Calotriton arnoldi (assembly GCA_963921515.1). Taxonomy (NCBI): domain Eukaryota; kingdom Metazoa; phylum Chordata; class Amphibia; order Caudata; family Salamandridae; genus Calotriton; species Calotriton arnoldi. Next base: position 661,400 of record CAWUFW010000033.1, read on the forward strand.
ATACGAAGTCTGCCTAACAATTGCCTAAGGCCACACTAAAAATGGCGCCTGAGTGCTCCCGTGGCGTCGCTTCGTGGCGTCATCGCGCCACTTGCTGGGCATGGCCGTGGAGAGGCAAAGTTTGTCAGTGAGAGTGAGGGAAGTGAGGGCGCTGGAGCCGTACGGGTCGCCTTCTTGGTCTTTTGGGAGCGGCTGGCTGAGGCGCCACAGGCCCCGGGCCGGGCTCTGGAAAGGCGCCTGCTTCTGTTTTTAATTTATACACGTATCTACATTTTTAAAATTCGGGACCGGTGAGGGCGGCGCCTTCTGGGGCTCTAACCATTCAGACATCTCCTGAGACACAGAATCGGCAGCAGTGATGACGAAAGAGTCCAGCATTCGTGCCCTGCCCTGGTCCATCAACAGGGATGATTATGAACTTCAGGAGGTGATCGGTGAGTGCAGGCCCTGACCCCTCCTTCACCCTTTAATACCTCACAAAATGTGTGACAGGTCCCACAGCTCTGTTAGTTTCCAGGGCCCCTCTACACTCTTAAACATGGGCTTGTGACAGCCCATGCTAATCCACTGTAGACTGCCAAGGTTTGCCACGCACACCTACAGACATGGGCTGGTTGTTCTCAGATTTACATCCGTGCTATCCGGCACACATACAGTTAATGACAGTTCAGAGTGCCCCCCTTTTCTGGCCTGCCATGCTCTGTGACCTCAGTAGACACAGCCCGTGCTGACAAGCGTTTGTTATAATAGTTCTAATTCACAGGTCTAGTGGCAGGCTCCAAAGCCAGTCTGTGACCATGAATTTCTGTGTCTCACCCCTACACACACATGAGTTGGTGATGGGTTAAATAGCTTTCTCGGTGCTGGCAGGCCCTGCTACCCCCTACACACACAAGTTGGTGACAGTCCACATTGCCTTCATCTTTGCTCTTAAGGCCCTATCCCTGCACACAGACCCATGGTATGATGACTAGTCATGTTGCCCCCAGTCGTTTTGTAAGAACCAATCCCCCCTCAACATTAAAACATGATTGAGCTCTTCCAGTTCCACACACTTCTGTTAGGGCACTTAGACCCCCCCTCCTTGTTTTAGTAGGTCCTAACCTCATAGGTCTCAATCCTGGAAAAATTAGTGTCATAACATTTCAGAATACATCTTTGCAATCATGCAATGAAACTGTTGGTCGTGACAGGTCTGGTGTCAGTTTTTCCCGACATACACAAGCCACTGAAAGACTCAGAGGCCTGCTCTGTTCTAAAAGTCCCTTAGCCCCAGAACACTCAACCAAGATACTATAACAAAACATGCCTGTTCTGGCAAGGTTTAATCCTTAACTCGTGCACACACATGCGCTTGTGACAGACTCCAGTATTCATTTCTGCTATAGAAAATAGCCCCCCCATAGCCCTCTAAATGGTCTTTAACAGGGCAAAGTCGCTGACGTGCTACCCACCCCTCCCCTCCATATGCAGAAGCCACAGAGGAAAGAAAACATTTTAAATTCTTGGCTACTGCCAGCATTTCTCCCAAGCACTTCTTGGACAGTTATAGGTTCCAGATCCTGTACTTGTGCTATTAGGACCTGATCACACACCCCTAAAATATATTGATGACAGAGCCTCTTTCTGTGCTGGCTGGTTGTGCTCTTTTTGGACCCATAAACGGGCAGAAGCAAGCCCCAAAGCTCCTTTGTTTTGTTGATGTCTACTCTATACCCACACTTCTCTAAACAGGTGCAGCTTGTCTTATTTCTGTAAAGAAAGGATTGCCGCAGACTCTTGCTGTCCAGTCATAGTTTGCCCATCGCAGTTGAAGAACTAAGAGACAGCTGAAGAACCCCTTTCTATCCTTAAGTGTTTATTCTCTACCAACAACACACACAGGATCTTGTGACATGCCCCAGAGCCCTTCTGTGCTGTTAGTGTTGACTGCCCTACTTAAACATAGACTAGTGATAGTCCTCACTTCATTTCTGATTACATCTTCACACAAGCCCATACTGGCTTGTGATTTGTTCCGTAGGTATGGGATGACAAGGCCTCCTTTATTCCCCTCTCTATACTACAAGAGTTTAATAGCTCACCTTATCTCCAAAGAGATTTGGTGGTAGGCGTCAGTCCTGTCATTCAGTCTGTCTCTCGCTGCTTTTGAGTCTGCTCAGTACTGACACACGTAAATAGGCACAATGTCTGGCGCCCAACGCTCTATTGACTTAGGTTCACCTCTATTAGAGTACATACGTATTAGTCATATCCTCAATACCCCACATTCCCTTAGTTTCCATAGTCTTTTGCTATCCTCTCGTCAAAGAGGGGCTGCTTAAAATTGCTGCAGTGTCTGCATATTCCCCAAAGTTCTAGAAGAATCGGTACTCGTTGAACTGGGAAAAGTCCTGTGAACCTGTCAAATACTATATGCCATGGCAGTCTGCCAGCTTCACCTTCAAGTGCTCCGTGACAAATCTGGGAAAAGCCCTAAGAATTAACTCTTAGTCCTAGCATAGCCTTCCTCCACCTCACACAGGACCCGTGATGAGCCCACACGCCCCTCCTTCGCTAACAAAGTTTGTGTGCTGTCAACCCTTGGTGCGCACAGAAATAAAACAAGCATTGGCATAGCCAATAGGTCTCGCATTTGGGACCTTATAAGTGTTTAGTTATCCAGCACAATATCCTTGGTGCAACAAGTTCTTGTAAGTTTTGGGATTGCTGTTAAGCCTCTGTGCTTTTTTTAATATTGTCCAATGTATTAGCGGGCAAATTGTTGCTGTAGTTCTATGTGCATGTTCCCCTTTTCTGCCTTTCAGCAGGCTTTAAAAGAATTCCTACCTTCTACTACCTCTGAAGCCATAATTGTGGTTCTTCCAAAACACAGGTGTGATTCACTTGGCTGCTCCTCTGATCACTCTTTATAAATGCTTAACCTGAATTGTATGGTCTTGGGGAAAGTAATGACTAAACATATTCTGCTGATATTAACAGATCTCGTGCATCCAGAATAGACTTGTTTCACCCCTGGCAGAAGTACCTCTACAAGTATGCGGACACTCTTTCATGTCCTTGATTGTGTTTCTGAGACTTTCTTGGAAGCAACAGTGGCTTCCATTGCCTCACAGTATAAGCTATGTATAAGTATTAGTTTGAGGCTTATGAGCTGTAGATTGTATACTTTAGCATAGATCGCCATCTGGTGTTGGGCTCGGATGTTTGCACTTTGTTTTTGTCTGAAGAAGTCTTTGTAGTCACGAGATAGGTGACTCCTTATGGTGATAGTGCGCATGGGCATCGACTCCATCTTCAAATTGTTTTTTCCCGCCATCGGGTTCGGATGTGACTTGCTGCGCTCCGGGTCGGTGTCGTTATCGAAACCCCCTTCGACGCGCAATCACTCACCTCTCGACGGTATTGTCTCGATCGCGTTTCCCTTTCGACGCGCATCCTCTACTATTAAGCTACTCGACCTAGACTTCGACGCGGGCCGCTGGGCCTACCCGCGCCCACCACGTTGGACGTCGATGGAACTGACTCCCTTTAAAAAATGTCCCCAGTGTGGTGCTAAGTTCCCACACTCGGACCTACACGAGGTGTGTAATCTTTGCCTCTCTCCGGAGCACGAAGAGAACACCTGCGAGGCCTGTTCATCTTTCAGGTCCAAGAAAACCATCCATGATCGTCGGGCTCAACGCCACGAAATGTCCCTGGGAAGCGCTTCGATTCCGGACATCTTTGAACCAGGTCCCGATACCCTTCCAGAACAAGAGGCCGAGGAAGAACAGATCTCCGTCTCCGAGGCCGATGACGTCGACGACACAGTCACGCCAGCTCAGCGGTCCGTGAGTACCAAGACCCCTGTCCTACCCACTCCCACACAGGAGGCTCCGGTAACACCTTCGCCCTCGGGCCTAGGTCCACACCGGCCAAATATTTCAGACGCCCCGCCCTCCGGCCCGGCTATGAAACCGAAAGACAAGTCTTCCGGCTCGGGCTCGAGCCAACCCCACTCCGGTACCCATAAAACACCTCCGGCACCGAAGCCCAAACCCATAAATGTGCCACCACCGGCGCCGAAAACACATTCGACGCCGAAACCCTCGGCGGCGAAACAGCCAAAAGACAAGCCTTCGGAGCCGAAACAGCCAAAAACCAAGCCTTCGGAGCCAAAACAGCCTAAACCGAAGTATTCGGAGCCGAAAAACGTCCCTGAACCGAAAACTCCTACACCTAAGCCTAAACAGGATAAAACCCCTCATAAGGCAAAAGAACATACGGACCATAAATCTTCGACTCCGAAAAAGGACACTGGATCCAAACACCCTTCTGTACCAGATCTTCCAGATCCAAAGCAGAAAACAATACATATTGACCCAGAGACTGGTCGTATTACTTCCACAACAAAAAGGAAACAGGACTATTCACAAGATTCTCCAGTTCCTAGTAAAAAAAGAAATATGGGCACTAATACCTCTCCACCTCTTACACCTTCCCCACCCTCTCCTCCTCCTACTGATCCCAATCTACTATTTTCTCCAGTACATTCCCCACAACCCTCAATTTCACCTCCACCACTAGACGAGGATAGTGATTATGAGGATAGGGATAGGGATGGGAACACAAATCCACAAGGGGTTGATGACGACGCAATCCCACAAGATCCAGATCCCTGGCAGGATTATAATACTGATCCGGATCTACAAAATGACCCGGACCTACATCCCTCTCGCCCATCCCCTCCAGATGACAATGTGGGGTTTGCGCAACTAATCACCAGGGCTGCACAATATCACGGGGTACAATTACACTCCGATCCCTTAGAGGAAGTCTTCCTATTAGAAACTTTCGCTCAGCCACAAAAGTCCACACACACCCTACCAATGTTGAAGGGCTTGCTTAAACATGCACCAGAAGTGTTTAAAGACCCCGTCAGGGCCAGGGTTCTTAACCCTAGAATAGATAAAAAATATAAGGCAGCTCCCAACGACCCAATATACATCAAGGGTCAGGTCCCTTTAGACTCCCTTGTGGTGTCTAATGCACGTAAAAGGGCCAATTCACAAACCACAGGCGACGCCCCACCTCCTGACAAAGAATCAAAACTTTTAGACGCATCCGGAAAACGTGTTGCGTCACAAGCTGCAAATTATTGGAGAATTGCCAACAACCAAGCTCTGCTGGCAAGATATGACTGAGCTCACTATGATGAGCTTGAGAAGCTTATCCAGCATCTCCCTGACCGATATAAGGACAAGGCAAATGACCTTATACAAGAGGGTAAATTAATTACAAATATATCAATTAAATGTGCTCTTGATGCCGCTGATACCGCATCTCGTGCCGTTAATACCAGCGTTTTGTTACGCAGGCACACTTGGCTCCGGATATCCGGTTTCAAACGAGGTGCAAACCAGTATTCTTAACCAGCCTTTCGACCAAGAACATCTCTTTGGGCCTACAGTCGACATATCTTTAGAAAAGATGAAAAAAGATACAGAGACTGCAAAATCTATGGGGGCCTTGAAATTACCTTCCCATAGAGGTTCTTTTCGTCGCTCCTTTTATAGGGGTGGCTCCAAAACCAATACATCAGAGCAACCCTCCTCATCTTATAAAAGCCCCAATCAAAGTTCCTTTTCCAAAGGATATTTTAGGGGAGGATACAGGGGCAACAACAATAAGGGAAGAGGACGCGGTAACAACACCCGCACCTCCCCTACCACCAAGCAGTGACTTCCCTCCACTTTCCCCCGACCACTCCACACCTATCGGGGGACGTCTCTCACAGTTCCTACCTGTCTGGAATTCCATCACCACAGACAGGTGGGTAAGACAAATTATCCAGTATGGTTACTGTCTGGAACTCGCCTCCAATCCCCCACACATCCCTCCCAAACACCGTCCAATGTCCACGGAACATTTGACCCTTCTAAAACAAGAGATTCTCTCTCTCTTACAAAAAAACGCAATAGAACCAGTCCCCTTACATCATCAGGGCACAGGGGTTTACTCGCTCTATTTTCTAATCCCAAAAAAGGACGGCTCTCTCAGGCCAATACTGGACCTCAGACCCCTAAACCTCTACATTCAATCAGACCACTTCCACATGGTCACTCTCCAACAGGTGCTCCCGCTACTTCAACAAGGCGACTTCCTCTCCACTCTGGATCTAAAGGACGCATACTTTCATATTCCTATTCATCCCTCTCACAAAAAATACCTCAGGTTCATAGTGGACGTTCAACACTATCAGTTCAAAGTCATCCCATTCGGAGTGACCACAGCACCCATAGTCTTCACCAAATGCATCGCAGTGGTGGCAGCTCACTTACGAAGGCAACACATCCACGTGTTCCCTTATTTGGACGACTGGCTCATAAAAGCCAAGTCTCACAACCGTTGTGTACAACACACACACAAAACCATCCAATTACTTCACGACTTGGGGTTCACAGTAAACCTCACCAAGTCTCACCTTCAACCGTCCAAAATACAACAGTATCTAGGAGCCACTCTAGACACTTCAAAAGCCCTAGCATACCCCAATCCAGTCAGGATCCGCACCATGCAGGCTCTAATATCCCAATTTCAGCCTCAACACTCATTGACAGCTCGAGTCTTTGTGCAGTTAATCGGAATGATGGCCTCTTGCATCCTCATCGTCTCTTATGCAAGACTCCAGATGCAGCCATTACAGGAATGTTTGGCACATCAGTGGAACCAGGCTCAAGGTCAGTTGACAGATCTGGTGTTGGTGGACAGCCGCACACATCGCTCTCTGCATTGGTGGAACACACAAAACTTGTCCACAGGGCGGCCGTTCCTCGACCCGGTTCCACAGATAGTGCTAACGGCAGACGCATCGCTCACTGCTGGGGAGCTCATCTCCAAAACCAAACCGTTCGGGGCATATGGACCCATCAACAAAAACAACTCCACATAAATCACCTGGAGTTACTGCCAATCTTTCTAGCACTAAAGTCTTTTCAACTCTTGCTAGTAGGCAAAGCTGTCTTGGTACGTACAGACCACATGACAGCAACGTACTACATACAAAAACAGGGGGACACACACTCTCTTTAGCTTTCACGACTAGCGCAAAGCATATGGAGATGGGCTATTCCTCAAAACATATACCTCCTCGCACAACATCTCCCGGGAGTACACAATCAGATCGCGGATCTGCTCAGTCGTCAAACACAGCAGATCCATGAATGGGAACTTCATCCTCAAGTTCTTCTTCCATTCTTTCACATGTGGGGTCATCCACACATAGATCTGTTCGCCACACACCAAAACGCAAAATGCCCAAACTTCGCCTCCAGATATCCACACCCATTGTCCAAAGGCAATGCGCTATGGATGAACTGGTCAAGCAAATTTGCATACGCTTTTCCGCCTCTCCCGCTCATTCCGTTAGTGGTTCGGAAGCTCAAACAACACTCCCTCACAATGATCCTAGTTGTTCCAACATGGGCACGATAACCATGGTTCACAACCCTGTTGGAACTCTCAGTAGTGCCTCATCAAAAGCTGCACCTCTCCCTCAAGTTCCTCACTCAGAACCATGGAGAGATAAGGCATCCAGATCCCAATCAACTCAATATTGCGATCTGGTTCCTTAAGTCCTAGAGTTTGGCTACCTCAATCTCCCGCCAGACTGCATGAACATCTAAAGAGGCTAGACGTCCTACCACTAGAGCATGCTATGCGGCAAAGTGGAAGCGATTTGTCATTTACTGTACAAACAACAAAATCGATCCGCTAGATGCTTCCATCCAAAACATTATCTGTTATCTTTTGCATCTACAACAATGTAACCTAGCATACACATCTATACGGCTACATCTGGCTGCAATCGCTGCTTACCTCCAAAACAGACATTTGTCTTTGTTTAGAGTACCCGCTATCAAAGCGTTTATGGAAGGACTTAAAAGAATAATTCCACCTAGAGTTCCACCTTCTCCTGTATGGAATCTCAATATAGTCCTTACTAGACTCATGGGTCCCCCATTTGAACCTCTGCACAAATGCGAGTTACAGTTCCTTACTTGGAAAGTAGCCTTCCTGGTAGCTATCACATCCCTTAGGAGAGTTAGTGAACTCCAGGCGTTAACCATACAAGAACCATTTTTACAAATACACCATAGTAAAGTGGTTCTTAAGCCTAACCCAAAATTTCTGCCTAAAGTAGTATCTGCCTTCCACCTTAATCAGTCGGTTGAACTTCCAGTATTTTTCCCTCAACCAGACTCAGTGGCAGAACGCGCTCTCCACACGCTAGACGTTAAAAGAGTAATACTCTACTACATCGAAAGAACTAAGCCCTTTAGAAACACAGAACAACTCTTTGTAGCTTTCTCCCCACCTCACAAAGGCAATCCCATTTCAAAAACAGGAATTGCAAGGTGGAATGTTAAATGCATCCAAATATGCTATCTTAAAGCTAAACGCACATTAACGATTCCCCTAGAGCTCATTCCACACGCAAACTAGGGGCTTCTATGGCATTCTTAGGGAACATTCCCCTAGATGACATCTGCAAAGCAGCAACTTGGTCTGTCTACACCACATACTTTCACTAAACACTATTGTGTAGATGTGCAAGCAAAACAACAAGCTACTGTGGGCCAGGCTATACTAAGAACACTTTTTCAAACCACTGCAACAGATACAGGTTGCCACCGCTAGGGAGGAAAACTGCTGTATAGTCTATGCTAAAGTATACAATCTACAGCTCATATGCCTCAAACAGAAAATGCTACGTACCAGTATGCATCTGTTCTTGGCATCTAGAGCTGTAGAGTTGTATACTCCCACCCACCTCCCCGGGTACCTTTATCTGTTGCAGTATTATCTTATTTAGATACATTTCATGGACATCCGTGACTGCGGGCGTGTTGAGTTGGCAACTCCCCGTATTGCCTAGAACCAATAGGAGCGCTAGTCACCAGCTTTGAGGGGGGCGGAGCCCTAGACGCCGCCGCAAGCTTTAAATTCATGCCTGCAGCGAGGACGCGCAGCGGGCGTGCCGCTGGCGCGCCAAAGGCAAGCCCGTCTGCGCCCGTCCGTGCCTGGACGGGGCAAGGGGCATGTCATTATGGTCAATAATACATCTACTCGGAGGCCACCCTTAAAAATTTGGCACCACAATATAGGCAAGTACTTGATCATCAACTTCGCTTGAAGCTGTCAGAGATAGATCTCCTTTGCCCTAACCCTACATCTTACTGTAATAATCAAAAGGGAGGGGGGAAGAAACCTGGCCACACAGCTCTGGCTAGATCTGAGGGAAGTCAACCAAACCGGGACCTTAACATTATGTACCTCAACACACGCTCTGTTGTTAAGCATCAATTGGAACTTTTTGATTTCTTGACCACTGATTCACCAGATATGTTGTTTTTGGTTGAAACATGGCTAACAGAGGAGTCTTCCCCTGAGATACTAGCAGCCCTCCCTGAAAATTATTTCCTATTGCAAACCAATAGGTCCTCAGGAAAAAGGTGGGGTGGGGTGGCTGTTGCTATTAAGAAAGGATTACCTTTCATTGCCATTTCCCATTTTGAAATCACCTCAGTCGACACTCTTGTGATCAAACTGGATTCTCCTAACAACACACTGATTTGTGTACTTCTGTACAGACCTCCCACAGCGATGCCAGATTTCCCTAAAGTTTTAGCCAATAACATTGCATCTCTGACCGTAGATTATGACAAAGTTTTGATCTTAGGTGATCTGAACTATTGGGCCAATGAGGCGGAAGGGGGAAAGTTGTCAGGGGAGCTAACGGAGTCCCTAACCAGTTTAAGTCTCACTCAGCATATCCATTCCCCCACGCACATCAAAGGCCATACACTTGATCAAGTGTGGTCCATCAATCTTATACTCCAGAATCTGACCATCCACCCTTGTGTATGGTCAGACCATTACATTATCAGTTTGAATGTGAGGGATATGTTGTTGCATAAGCCGTCACCACCACAAAAAAGCACTTTTAGAAACTGGAATCGGATTGACATGGCATCCTTGTTGGAAACAACCCATGAGCAGCCCACTCCTCAGGAACACCTGGACAGTTTTGAGAGGGAGATTGCAAACTGGCACACTCATGCTATAGACATCCATGCCCCCTACTGATCAAAACCTCCCACCTAAGGCGACATGAAGCATCCAAATGGTTCACTGCTGATTTAAAAAGTGTTAAACTTAACGTGCGCCAAGCTGAAAGGAAATGGCGTAAAACTTACCTAGCACAGGATAAAGCACACTATATCGCAAGCCTTACTATCTATAAAAGAGCCATTCTTGAGGCTAAGAGAGTTTTCTTTACTAATAAGGTTCTGAACTCTGACAATAGGTCAAAGGACATTTTTAAGATTGTAAAGGAGCTATCTACTCCTGAACGCGTGACCCCGCCTATCACAGCAACACAGGAACTTTGCAACGATCTGAACTCCTTTTTCGTGGAAAAAATCAAAAAAATCCAGGATTCAATTGGCTCTAGCCACAGTAGCCTTACTGACCTTCCTGTTCCTTCAAACTCTCTCTCTTTGACAGCTTTTCCTGACCTAAATAAGAAACTCCTTTTTGACCTTGTAAATAAGGTAAAATCAGGCTCCCCTAAAGAGGTATGTCCTCTTCATATATTAAAAGCCATTTATTTGGCGTACCCCGATACTGTCCTTCAGCTTCTGAATCTTTCTCTCACCCAAGGTATTGTGCCCTCAGTTTTTAAGGAAGCAGTGGTTGTTGCATTGCAAAAAAAGCAAGGCCTGGACCCTCATAAGCTGGAGAATTACAGGCCTATATCTCTCCTCCCTTTTCCTGCTAAGCTATTGGAGACTCATGTAGCCAGATGTCTTAGCTCTTTTCTAGAGGCCTCCATGTTTTTGGACACCCACCAGGCGGGTTTCCGTCCATCACACTCTACGGAATCAGTCATACTGTCGGTCATAGATGACCTTAAAGGCCAGGCAGATGTGGACTGTACTCAGGCCCTTATACTCCTGGACCTGTCTGCGGCATTTGATACTGTCAACCACGATATAGTGTTGGATCGTTTAGCCGCAGCTGGTCTGGGGGGCTCAGCCCTGGATTGGTTTAAATCCTTTCTTGAGGGCCGCAAACAATCAGTGTGGCTCTCACCTTTTAAATCCAACACTGTAGACATGAGCTGTGGAGTCCCGCAGGGTTCCTCTCTCTCTCCGATTCTTTTTAATGTTTACATACGCCCGCTCATTTCCAGTCTCCGGCAGATGGGGATTAAGATCTATAATTATGCTGATAATATGCAGCTAATTTTTACTATTGATGAGTCACCTGAATCTGAGGAATTCGTTAGGAATGCTATGATTTTCATCAAAAACTGGATGAATAATAATCAGTTAAAATTGAATTCGAAAAACTGAAATAATTGTTCCGAGAAACAAACTCATGCACTGGACTCCCACACATTGGCCCCCGGAGCTTGGTGCTGCACCGCTCCCCAAGCCGGTGATTAAGAGTCTGGGGATACAAATTGTCTCGGATCTCACCATGAACTCCCAGATTGGTTCGGTAACCTCGGCCTGCTTTGTTCAGCTTCGTAAGCTGCGCAAGATAAGAAGATTCTTCAGCAGAGAGGCAAGCATCCAAATCATTATCGCCCTGATTCTTTCCAAAATTGATTATGGAAATGCACTGTATCTTGGCCTCCCGCAACATCAGAAGCACCATCTTCAGATGATTCAGAATCAAGCAGCTAGAATCCTCTATCAAAAGGATAGACGATGTCACATTAGCCCACTGCTGAAAGAACTCCACTGGCTTCCGGTGGAGCAACAAACTATGTTTAAAACAGGGTGTATCCTTTTTAGAGCCATTCAGGGTACCGTTCCCAGTTATATCTCATCGAGAATCAGCAAGTATGCCCCCCAGCGCACCCTTAGATTTTTGCATCTGAATCAACTGGTTGTACCGAGATTCAGATGTAAACGCACTGGAGGGTCGCGGTTCTCTACACTGGGCCCGAAATTGTGGAACTCATTGCCGTTTGCTCTGAGACTTGAAGAAGATTATGTACGGTTTAGGAAATTGCTCAAAACCTGGCTCTTTACTTTAGCTCATAACTAGACTGCTCCGGCTTCGAACCCTCTCTGTTCAACTCATAGCGCCAAGAGACCGTTGGTGAACGTGCGCTCAAGAAATATCCATATAACATAACATAACATCCTTTTCTATTCTCTTACTAACTCCATCATCACCCTTTATGGCGAAAAATAATCTGAAGATGGAGTCGATGGCCATGCGCACTATCACCATAAGGAGGAGTCACCTATCTCGTGACTACAAAGACTTCTTCAGACAAAAACAAAGTGCAAACATCCGAGCCCAACACCAGATGGCGATCTATGCTAAAGTATACAACTCTACAGCTCTACATGCCAAGAACAGATGCATACTGGTAAGTAGCATTTTCCTTTCCTGCCAGCATAGCAATCCTAGCAAGCAAGCCCCATGTACTCAACTGTTCATGTAAGACATCAGCAGCAATCCTAAGAATTACATTTCTATTCCAGTAGTTTACGGTATAGAAATGTAATTCAGTACATTGACATGCTGCTCCCATGGCTAACATAGGTGAAGGGGCTGGTGGCATCCTTTTAAGAAAAGTAGGTTCAGTGTCCTTCCATCCACGTGACTCTTGGGAGCCAGCGCTCTCTTATTACATGCTGCCATATTTTTGTGAATTATACTCCATAATCACAGGACTTAATAACCACTGCTCCGACTGTCCTAGAAATGTTGAAAAGTTTATCAGTTCTTTTTTAAAGGACATTTTCAATTTTCATTGCATCAAGAATGACACAGTCGTGTTTATGGGCAATGTTTATTATTAGTTTGGATCATTTTTTGTTTTGAGTGGACCCCCAGATTAATAAACTAAGTGCATCTGATCCATGCACTAAAGAAAACTAAGGAATACATATTTCTTATGTGCATCTTGGACCCTGTTAAAAAAAAAAAAACAGAAATCTTAAAAGCGTATGCCTGTTCTGCATTGCTTTTTATTTATCTAGTTCACATTTTGTATAACTCTCCTTTACCAAAATCAGGTGCCAATATACCTTATAAAGAACATTGGTGGACATAACTGATTTTTTTAGGTCTTTTGCCATCTGATCTCTTAAGATATAACATTAGAAGGAAGTGGGATTGGCGGGGGCGGGGTGGTGGAGGAGGGGGTTGGGGGGACTTCACCAGAAAAACACTGGGTGGCAAGCATGTGTGATCTGGATTTCTCTGATTCAAGTCTGACAACCTCTCTCTGACCATCAGAGATTTGTAAAGCTGAAGATCAGCACATTGGCGTCTTCAACTGGCTGAATTTGAAAATGATGATTGCGAGCTAGAATTTAATTCTAACTTCTTTAGGAAGCCGGTTCAGTTCGCAATAGATCCAGGTGATTTGGTGCCTTTTTTTTTTAAACTGGAGGCAAGTTTGGTGTTGGAGTTCTTTAGGGCTTCGAGGGTTGCCAAAGCAGACTTGTATCCATGCATGATATGGTAAGTTCCTGGACAACCGAACAAAAGTCTTTAGATTGCTGGGTTTTTCATTTTTTACAGTAGAGAAGAGTCAATCTTGAGGTTTTTAATATTGTGTGCTCATTATGAGACCACTTGAAGAATGTGGAGCTAGCCATGTGAGGAGAGATTTAACCTCCGAGATGAGGGTTGGGGTGAAGTCATAAGTGTGTACAGCTAGCCAAGAGTGGTCAAATTTGATTTCAAAATGTTCACGGAAAAGGATGAATTCAGTCTTGTTGGGGTTTAAGAAAATTATTCAACATCCAGTTGTGAAGGTTAGATAGGCAATATTTTAGCTGATTTTTTTTTCCTGAAAAACATGCACCTTGAAAACTATAGCACACATAGATTTCTAAATGTAAGTATTCTGGTACATAGTCTGCTAGTTGTCAATAGACTGGTTTAGGTGAATTCGTTCATTTTTACTGTTTGGACCTGTTATTTTTTTTTTTTCTTTGCGGTCTACTAGGTTTGCTGTTTGCTAGGATAACTATTTCGTCTTTGGAGAAACCACTTGCTTGATACTCACTCTGAATTTGGAGGCAGTCCTACTGCCTGTCTGCTAACACATGTACACTAACCTTTTGTTGATGCACCTTGAGAAGGCGGGGCAAAACTCTAGCTGAAAACTTGTGTGAAACCCACAAAGTTCTGACTTTGTGGAAGTTCCCAATAATGTATCTTAGTCATTACAACATTTTAAGGTTCTTGAATCCCTCTGTTTCCACTCCTAAAACATATTTCCCAGGCTGTATTTGTATTATTTTTCGAAGGTGCACAATCCTCTGAAGTTAGCTCCATTGTACACTCTTTTCCCCACATCCTGCTTTCCCATCAGTTTCTCCCCCTTTCCTTCACTTACACAAACCTAAAATGCTACCAGACAGACATTTCCACTTTAGTTAGTGCATGTCAGCTAAGTGATCTTAAAACTGTAAACCAGGATTCCATTTTGTATGCGCAGTTCTAACTAGTACTCCTATCATAAGCATTGAAATGTGTTTAGGAGAAACAGGCGGAAAAAGGGGAAACTATTGTCCCTGTGATATTTTCGGTTTTTTACTTTCTACTGTCCGATGCGGTCTTATTCTTCGGTTGTGACATGGTGAAGCATATCCACAATTTGCATTTTTCGTCATAAAGGATACAAAACATCCAGTTTGCTGCTCTGGCAACATCAGTACTTAAGCTGAGGGTGGGTGCTCACCACCTACACAAATTAAGCACTGAACATCATCCTTAAATTATTGAAACTGATTTTGAAATTGCTTAAACATGTTTTCGTCGGTTTACATTCATTTAGGTTTGCAGTGTTTTTATCACACAATCGGATGATGGATATTTTTAAAATCTACATTATTAAGCTTCTTAAACGTACCCATATAAATAAAAGTATCTGATGAATACACTTGATGCGTGCTACAACGTTTTTAGTTTAAATGCAGATAATGTATTTAATATGTATATAGCATTGAACAAACCTTCAATGACATTTATGCTATGACATATGATTTTGTTTTTCACTTCTCAGCAGATGTATTGACAAGATTTATTTTTCTCCATTTTTAAACAGACCCTCACGATGATAATAAAATAGGTATAGATGGAATTCAGCAGTTTTGCGACGATTTAAACCTAGACCCAGCCAGTATAAGTGTCTTGGTAATAGCGTGGAAATTCAGGGCAGCCACGCAATGTGAATTTAGTAA
The DNA here is from genome assembly GCA_963921515.1 of Calotriton arnoldi. Lineage (NCBI taxonomy): Eukaryota > Metazoa > Chordata > Amphibia > Caudata > Salamandridae > Calotriton > Calotriton arnoldi. The sequence continues at coordinate 676,669 of CAWUFW010000033.1, forward strand.
AAAGGAATTTGTGGATGGCATGACGGAACTTGGGTGAGTACCTTAACAGAACCAGTTTAATATGTTTCCTTAAACTGAATAGCGTGAAAGTAACATCCAATCACTGTGCTTATCGTACGACCTATTTATTGCAGCAATTGTTAACGTAGAAAATCATGTTCTTGATTTCATTGCACAATTTCATTTGAAATCGTGTATTCTTTACTGGAAATACACACTGGCGATGCTCTAGCAGGCCCCTGCCAAGAATGTATGAGTGCATTTTCATTCACTGTTTTTATATTCCACAGTATTTCAATAGTTTGATTGTAGATATCGTATAGTTCGACAGCTGTTAACTATAAAAACGGGGGCTAGCACATGCCCTTTGACAATCAAACCTCCTGAGACGTGGCTTAAGTGTTTCAAACAATCCTTATTGAAATATGCAAACAGATCTAAATAACCAGCGACTAAAATTAGCATATTTTTTAAAGATTTGTCGTCATTTTCGTTAAATCACATGGGGAGCAAAGGCATCTTTTGGCAGCTGGTACCTTTAAATTAGGGGTGGGCGATATAGTCCGTTCCTCCGGCGCAATTGGCAGAATTTTGGCCACTCAGTGTTATGCTTGTAACGCAGTGTTTCAGACAAATTCCGCCTACCGCTGTGTGGCAGATTTTTTCTCTTTCACGTGGCTCAAAAACAGTAAGTTGACAAGCATAAGCGAGATTTGGCGTCCCCTACCTCGATTTTCAGTTGCTAGGAGGGCACATGGCGAGGTTTCTTCAACGTGGGCAGTCGCAACCTTTCGCGGTCTGAAAGCTGCCACTCGAGTAGAAAATCTACTTGAGCGGTGGTAAAATCAACTCAAGAAGCTGCGCCCTCTGGCGAGCCAAATGGAGTAGTTTGCACTGATTTTTCAGCACGGAGCGAGCTTCCGATGTTAAATCACAGCGCGAGTGGCGCAATTGCCAATTTCCGCCCATTCGTGAAATTCCACGTCTTGCGGAGCTTTTTTGTAACTCAGCGGAATTCCGAAGAGCGAAACTCCACGAGTTCCGCCCAGGCCTACTTTAAATGCCATCCATGCGTTACGATACTAAAACAAAACAATTGGGTGTTCTCAGTGAACCTTTGCATATCTTCGCTATCTGCTTCTGTCTTGGTTCTATGGTATAATCACCAAGGATCAAATGTATAATGTGGTACTTTCACAGTGCATTGTTCCCAAGGTGCTAAAAGTCTGCTGGAGTGAGTAGAGCTTGCAGACTTCTGAGAGGGCTGGATGCTTTGTCGCTAGCAGTGAGCATGCAGTTGATCCAGCGGGTTACTAGCAACAAGCATTCATACACAAAATACTCACCTGGGCCCATTCATTCACGCTAACTAATAATCACCGCTGGTGGGAATCAGTTGTACTCTTTATCAAATCCCTGCTACCAATTACCTTTTCTGATTGAAGAGTAATCACTTACCAATGGACCTTTGATAATTGGGGTTGAAATGAGATCATACAATACACAGTTTCATTAACCACCTGAAATAACCACTGACTCAGGAAGTTTTAAAACGTTTATCTAAATTCTTTAGCAGAGTAAATTACAAATCACATAATACTTAATCGCATATCAAGGAGGAAGCATACTATATAATCACCTATTAATCACAAATGACGGCCCCTCAGAAAGGAAAAGATAGAGACAGCAGTACAACTAAAGATTACGCATTTATAGTTACCTAAAGGTGTGAAAACCAAACCCCTTGGCCAAGGAGTTGGAAAGATGGGTCCCAAGAAGGATGAAGACCAAGACCTCCGGACCAGGGACAGGATAGGTGACCTCTCTACCAACGACGCCGGCGTTGTTCCCCTCTCTGACACTTCGTTCCTCCTCGATTCTTCCGTGTCTTCTTCTAATAGAGTCCGCCGCCCCCACCTCAGGACCTCTTTGGACAGCAGTTCAGTCTGTAATTGATCAGCTCTCGTCTATAGCAGCATCTAAGCCTAAGTGCCTCCAGCTCTCTCTGTGCACTCCCAAGCGCTAACTTCTGCTCCTCCTAAGCTAACTAATTAGCTAATTCTATATCTAATATACCCTTCTATGCCCATGTACCTCCCATTAATGTTTCAATATTATGGGCCCACTATTTGTGATTGGACAGGGACAGGGGGTTGATCCTCGCACCATGTCAATTTAGTTCAATTTTCTTAAGCCCATTGTTTTAAAATACCGCCCCTCTCAATTAATACATTTGCTTTATTTCCCACCCATCTCACGACAATTTTTAATACAAAGTGTATACAAAATGTATCAATTTGTAGGACATCTCGGATGAACTGTGAAGGTGATCAGCGGGTCATGTCCTTGGACATCTTCCAAGTTGGCTTCATCGCTTTCCTTTGTTATTTTTCAGGGCGCATGCGCAAATCATGTGGTTTCTTGAGCTGCCGTTTAGTCAACCCAGGCCCACTTTACGAACTAATAGAAAATCAAAGAAGAAACATATTAAAATCAAAAATAAATGTTTTCACTGTATACCCCCTACTTCTACTCTACTCCCATTTAATTATAAATGTCTATCCCGCATTAGTAGCGTTAGAATACCACATTATTAATTGCAGCAATGCGAAAGCTTTAGCATGTGAGAACATTAAGCGGCCATTTTAGCATACACTGCGCAGAAGCAAAAGATTCCCTCCAAGCAAAGAAAGACGTCATACCACGTGACATGGTTGACACATGCGCAGTAGAGTTCCAGCGCTTTAGCGGCCATTTTGGATTAGACCAGGATTACTTATTAGTGGAAAACACATAGGCAAGCATCTTCTAGATAAAAATTTTGTGTTTGCACATTATTAATAAAGACATTACAGAGTTTTAGTACAAATTAATTAATACTGTGAGAGGATTGCTTCCGAGCAAGTCTCATTGTGAGTCCTTGCTCCATCAATCCCCTCTCTGATGGCGTTTCTGAGCCATCAAAACTACCTATAACCAGATGCCAACTTAACATATTTCTGTCACATTTTCATTTTTACATTGTCTATTTTTATCTTCTCCTTTCAGTTTCTTATAAATTTCACTTCTCAGAACTTCTAATTCCATTTCATCTAATTTCCTTTTCTTGCCTTTTCCTGTCACCCTATATATTTCCTTCTTTCTACAACATTTGCACCATATCATTATTGACAATACTGTTATTGCTATCCCTACTAAGGGTACTATTATTTGACCTATGAGTCCTTTTCCTACATTAGTAAACCAGGTACCAATTGACGCAATGCTATTTGTCAATCTTTCCCATACACTATCAACTTCCAGTGGTTTCAGTTCCTTCTCAAGTTTAGTAATATTCTTTATATATGTTCCGATTTCTGCACTTTTGTCCGGAATATATGTGCAACAATGTTTCGTTTTCAACAATTTACAGACTCCGCCCTCTTTTGCTAATATTATATCAAGAGCAAGTTGATTTTGCATAACCATAGATCTAATCGCAACCATCTCCGCATTAATCATTAGAAATCCTCCAGCAGTATCCGTTGATAAACGATCAACCACTGTAGACAATTTACATATCTTCCTTGAGTTCAGAATTATTCCCACTGAAGGTATCGATGCACCAAATCTATCCCCTACAATTTCTGAAAAACTAGCTCTTTTACTAAGTGTTAATTCACTATTATTTTCATTGCTCCCAGTGTTTCTTTTTACGTGGTATACTTTTGGAAAAACTATTCCGAAATAACAACTTCCATACCACCGTGCAGGAAGCCTAAAGTAAGCCTTATTCCCACACACATAATAGATTCCAGGAAAAACTGAATCTGTTCCTCCTTTTAGTCCCCAACTTCCAAGAATTAAGAAATTATGTTCACATTCACTGGTACCAATAAAAACATTGTTATATTCAGTCTTTAACCTATGAAGACAAATTTTCCCTGTTTTTACAAAGTCTAGAGCCATAGCAGCTTGAGCCTTGCCAGGTGTATAAATACCCTCTTTCTCAGCCCAAGGTGGAAGATGAGCTTTATGCTTAGACGCTTTCTTTTGGAAATTCTGTCTTCTATCTTCAACTAAGTTTAAAAATATCTTCTCTTCTTCACGTATTGAACATGTTAGATTGCTTCTATGTGCATGTGTTATGTCTATCGACTAGATTGTTAAGAAAAATTCTCCCATAAATTGTGCATCTTGACTACTAAGCACTGGGTTCAGATTCTTTCGAATAGGAACCTCTGAAAATATCACATCTATATTTGAATAATACTGAAGTTTCCCTGTTCTATAAAATAAACTAGTTAGTACACTGCATGATATGCCATAAGTTAAAGGCAAAATGATATGTTAGACCTTATGCTACTGATTCAGGTAACTTCATACAGACATAACAGTCACTAACTTCCATTGTATCTACATACTGGAACAATAATTTAGTAAAAACATTTAAACTAGTATCGTTATCTATTACAACGTGATGAAAATCTGGTTCATCCTCTGCATCTATTTCTACTCTATTACCTTTCAGGTTATCTATCCTTGCCTTGGTATCGTTGTTATTCTTTTTGTCCATTATCATAAGGTAAGGAATTGCTACAATCACAACTAACCACACTATAAGCACCACTACCAGACTACATATGCATATAGCACAGCATCTTTTACAACATTTCCGTTTCGGTCTCCCAGAAACTCTGTCGTCAGCCATTTTTGACAAGGAAGATTTCTCTTCATTTATTTCTTTCAAGACTTTAACGTTATCAAGGTGGTTTCACTTCTTTTTCATAAGTCAGTTCTGCACTTGTTCCTTCGTCACCACTTTCACTTGACTCTGAACTCTCGCAGTCTTCGAGGATTACATAAGTCCAATCAGGACCTTTAAACTTATTGTTCACGAGTTTCAATCTTTTGCTTTTTCGTTTTTCAGTCCCACTTGTTTGTCCAGATAAGCTTGTTACTTCATTTACTTGTTCTGGGTCTGCACTTCGTTTTACTATATGGTATTTCACTCTTTTAATGACACTAGGCCAATGATCACCCTTTCTGGCCTTCTTTGTTTGCACTGTATCTCCACTTTCCGAGTCTTTTCCAAAAACTCCTTTATTCTCACGGTGTGGCACAAATTGTTTGTCCTCGATTTCAGTTTCCCCTTCTATCTGCTCTTGTTCAGGTCTTGTTGTTGTTTCTTCAGTTGCCTGATTGTGAGTTTCTGCTAACTGGCCCTGTTCAGGATTGACGTTTTCATGCTTGATGCTTTCTTGTTCGATGTTTTCTTGGTTATCTTCTCCCTGAACGTGTTTTTCTTGTCCTAACAGGTTCTGATCAGGGCTTATTGCACTCTGTACTTCTGCAGCCTGACCGCGTTCTTCTGAACCTGTCTGTCCCTGCTCAAAATTTGTTGTTTCGTTGTCAATTTGAGCCCAGTTTCCTTTCCCTATCTGGGCCTGCTCAGGTTCTCTTATTGTTTCAATCTCCCTATCCTGAGCTGGTTCTTCTTCGCCTATCTGGTCCTCACTAATTTCCTCTAATCTAGCTCTACTTCTTGTTTTGATGAAAACTTCAGGTATATCGACCACTGGTATCCAGTCCTGACTTGTGCTCGGTTGTTCTTCTTTAGCTTCTCCCGAATCTATCACTTGGGATTCTTCAGCTGTCCAACTTTCAGCTTCCTCAGCTATTGATTCTGTCTGAGGATCTCTTTCTTCAGGAGCTGGCACCCTTTTGGTGTGGCTTACATGAATCCAATTAGGCAAGCCTGCACATTTCACTGCTGTGTTTGTAACCAATATAACCTGACAAGGTTCTACCCACCTGGGTGATAAACACGTTTCTCTGGTGTGATGCTTCACTACCACCAAGTCTCCGGGGTTCAGATCATGCTCTTGTTCAGGCTGCCTGGAAACTGCGTCTTCTCCAACCTGGTGAGAGACAGAACGCACGAGGTCAGCCAATGCTTTGCAATAATCTAGAACCATATCATCTGTTATGTTCAGCAGTTTATTTCCAGGTACATGGGCTTGTCTCATCGCTCTTCCCATGATGATTTCATGTGGACTCAATCCTGTATTTCTATCAGGAATGCTTCTGAGTCCCATTAAGACAAGAGGCAATGCATCTGGCCAATCTAACGATGTGGATGCACACATCTTTGACAATTTTGATTATATTGTGCCATTCATTTGTTCAACCACTCCAGAAGCCTCTGGGCGGTACGCACAGTGCAATCTTTGTTCAATTTTAAATGCTTCACAGATTATTCGAATTACATCGTTATTGAAGCGACTCCCTCTATCTGATTCCAAAGTTACTGGGAAACCGAACCGGGGAATGAGTTCTCGTAACAACAGTTTTGCAACTGTTATGCTGTCATTCCTCCTGGTAGGGTAAGCCTCCACCCACCTTGAAAACAGACACACTATGACAAGTACATATTTCAGTCCTTTACATGGTGGTAACTGAATGAAATCTAACTGCAATCTCACAAATGGACCCTCTGCCTTTCCAATTTTTCCCAAACCAATTACTGTTCTCCTTCCTGGATTATTCATTTGGCAAGTTAAGCACCTCTGTCAAAGACTCTCTGCTGCAGCCCTAAACTTTGGATTGTACCAACTTTGTCTGAAAAGTCTAATCATGGCATCTCTCCCTACATGTGTGTCTCCATGATGCATTCTGGCCATTTGTGAAATCAGGCAATCAGGCATGACTGGTCTGCCATCTGAATAAACCCACACGTCATCATCTGTTCTTCGTGTACACCCTATTTTTATCCACACATCCCTTTCACTCTCCTCAGCATCATCCTGCAATCGTTTCACATCATTCCATGTTTCAGGTGTTGAACATAGCATAAGTTGGCAGCTGATTCCCATCCTTTCGACTTTTCTGTTCACTACCAATCTGTTTCTGGCACAGTGTTGAGCAATTAGGTCTGCGTATCTGTTACCGGCTACCACCCAGTCATCTCCTGACTGGTGTGCGGCACATTTCACCACTGCCAATTCTTTTGGTGATTGTATTGCCTCCAATAATTCCTTTACAAACTGCCCATTTTTGATTGGGGATCCTGAAGAAGTCATGAAATTCCTCTGCATCCACAGTTGGCCAAAATCATGCACAACCCCGTACCCATATTGACTGTCCATAAATATGGTTACTTTTAAATTTTTCCCAATTTTGGAGGCTTTGATCAATGCAATTAATTCAGCTACTTGTGCAGATTTTACTCCTGGTAAATAGGATGCTTCGACTATTCCAGAAAGTTCACATACTGCATAGGCTGCACTCAATTTGCCATCCTCATGCCTGAGGCATGAGCCGTCCACAAACAGCTCCCTGTCTGGGTTCTTCAGGGGCATTTCCTGTATGTCAGGACGCGGTTTGGTGCACAACTCTGTGACTTGCAAACAGTCATGTTCTGTGTCATCCTGAACTTCTTCACAATATGGATCTGGTAATAATGTAGCAGGATTTACAATTGTGCACCTAGCTATGGTCACATTTTCAGCTCCTAGAATTATTCGCTCATATCTTGTCATCCGACTAGGTGTGAGATGCTGAGTTCTAGTTCTTGTCAACAAGATTACAACTGCATGTGGGACGAACACCTTGACAGGATGTCCCATTACTATTGACTCACTTTGTTCAATGCTCATACAGGTAGCAGCTACTGCTTTTAAGCAGCCTGGCAATGCTGCAGCCACTGGGTCCAATGTAGCAGAAAAATATGCTATAGGATGCCTGTCTAGTCCATGTCTTTGGGTTAGGATTGAAAGTGCACAATTTTCTCTTTTATAGCAAAACAGTGTGAATTATTTTGTATAGTCAGGCATACCCAGGGCAGGTGCCTCACACAAAGCATTTCTTAATTTTACAAATGCACTGGCACTTTCATCATCCCATTCAACTGGATCCTTTGCTTTCTTTTTGGTTAACTGAATCAAAGGCTTTGCTAGTAGTGAAAACCCTATAATCCATTGTCGACAGTATCCTACTATCCCTAGAAACATTCTCACCTCTCTTTGTGTTACTGGCATTTTCATTTGCTTAATTATTTTTATTCTCTCAGACGTTATTCTTCTCTTTCCTCTTTCAATTTGGTGTCCCAAATATTTAACTGCTGTTGTACAAAATTGTAACTTCTCAGGTGACACTTTGTGTCCTTCCTCAGCCAAATGATTTAATAATGCAATTGAGTCGGCGACACAATCGTCATGAGTTCTTGATGCGACTAACAAGTCGTCTACATATTGCACCAAGACTGAGTTCCTGGGCACTACTAATTTTTTTAAGCACCTTTTTAGTATCTGATTAAAAATGGAGAGACTTTCTGTGTACCCCTGAGGAACACAATTCCACACATAAACATGGTTTTTGAATTTAAACGAAAACAGATATTGACTATCTGGATGCAATGGAATTGAGAAAAATGCTTGGCACAGATCAATTACAGTAAACCATTCTGCATTCCATGGTATCTGGTATAGGATCACTGCAGGATTTGGTACTATAGGACAACAAGGTACCATAATTTTATTAATTTTCCGCAAATCCTGAACGATCCTATATTTTCCACTAGGCTTTTTCAAACCCATAATTGGCGAATTACAAGGGCTACTCATGACTTCTTTTAATATGCCTTGTTTCACCATTCTGCCAATTTCCTCAGTAACTCCTGCTTTTACTTCTGCACTCATTTTGTACTGTCTGGTATTTGGGAAAATTGCGCCTTCCTTGACAGTGATCTTCACTGGGTCTATTTTTGCCATGAGACCTACTTCTTTCCCAGTAAAATCCCGTACCTTAGAGCTCACTGTAATTCTGAACTCTTCTGGTAATTCATCTTTGGTTATCAAGGAGAACATCTCATCTACTTCCGTACCTTGCTTGGCTATCATGAATTTGTAAACATGATCTTCATCCGGGGTCTGTATTGCAACACCTTCCGATGTGCAATTCATTTTGCACAGTAAGTCTCTGCCCAGTAAATTTACTGGACTGGAATCACACACCACAAATTGGTGCATTTCTCTGAAGTTTCCTATTCTTACTTCCATAGGCTCAGTAAGGGGAGTTCTGATCTTTTGATTGGCTACACCTACAACTTGGATAGCTTCTCCAGAGAGAGGGAGGTCAGGGATGTCTGCTGTTCTCACAGTAGAACGGGTAGCACCAGTGTCCAAAAGAAAAGTGATATCATTACCTTTTACTTTCCCTTCAACAAATGGACCTGACTGATCTACCGGCAAGGATGCGCCAAGTACGCACTCCTTCTCCCCCTCTCTTAGGCACCGTCATTGATAATCATATGGATTAAAATCATCCTGTAAAAGAAACTGTGAAGTTACATATTCATTCTTACCACTTCCTCCTTGATATCCGACGTCGGTACCGTGCTTTGCTCTGCTTACATTACCCTGTATAGGGGCAGGTGGCAACTGACTCTGAGGATTTACACCCTGCTGTGAGTCATTCTGCGTCTGTGGATTTAAATTATGATTTGGGCCATTATTATTTTGACTCTTTTTACATTCGTTCTTCCAATGTCCCAACTTTCCGCATCCATGACAAGTACATTTCTTTTAAGCCTCTTCTCTACTCATTTGTCCTCTTACCTTTCCACCATTCCCTGTGTCACCATTCGTTCCAGATTCTTTTCCCTGACTTTCTGTTGGATTATCTAAATTAATTCCCTGTCGCTCAGCCATTTTCACTTGAGCCCACATCACTTTTTCTTGTAGTTTCTTGTGCCTGTCTTCAATGTCATCTCCACAATATTTAGCATATTTTAAAATTTCATCAATAGGCTTTCCCTGCCAGCATAACATGTGTTGCTTAATCATCTGACAAATCTCTGGTTTTAGACCATAAACGAATCGATTGACAAACTGACTCATATTTTTGTCTCCAATATCTTCAAAACCGCTGTGCTGTTTGAACACCTGTAATAGACGTTCATAATAGGCACGTACCGATTAATTTGCTTCTTGGGTAGTTCTGTCTATTTTCACCCAATCTGTTTCTTTTGGTGGTATTTTCCCTTTCAAATAAGTTATTACCTGGTGATACTTTTTCATCACTTCATTAGATGGGGCACCTGTCTTTGGATCTCTAGGATACTCTTCACTAGGCCAGTCGATTGTAATTTTACAGTCTGTCCATAAATCGGCAGGTACCACTATGTCAAACAAACCATCTAGGTCCTTTAATAAAACCTTTGAAACTTTCACAAACCTCTCAACTTGCTTGTACCATTCAATTGGTTTTTCTCTCAATTTTGGAAAATCATTTGTAAATGACAAGATGTTTTTCCTGCTCCATGGGACATGAACATAACCTCCTCCTGGAACCTCCCGCATCGGGTACATCTGTTCTACCTTTCCTGTTTCCTTCAATAAATACTCAGATGTCATTCTATTGGAACGTGCTTCTTCCTTTTTCTTTGTCCATCTTGTTTTCCATTTATCCAATTCTCCCCATTTCTGTAATACTGACATTAATTCTTTAACTTGTAATTTTCTACCAGATGTATTCATATTTTCTAAGTCTTTGTCAGTAAATTCTGCTCTATATGGTTTCTGTAGTACCTTTGACTTTCTTATTTCAATTCCCATCTCTGAAGCCAAATCTGTTAACTTTTCATGGAATATTTTTACGTTTCTGGTTATGCTCCTACATACGAACAATAGTTCTTCTTCACTGTAGGTATTTAAACGATCTACTCCTACATTGCCTGCTATCATTTCTTCTAATTCGACTTTTAATTTATAGATGTCCAAAATCTTTGGGGGTGAACTTTCTGTCTATTCCTTGTGCCCATCTTTCTAAGTCTTCTGGAGTAACTACTGTTGCACTTTTAGTTCCTGAAGATGTTATTATATTTACATCCTTTGAGCAACCAGGTGTGACTCTTCTGGGGGTGCTATTTGCGGATTCTCGAATAGGCAAATCCATTAGTGAAATCATAGATTCACAATCGCTGATATGGTCATCAATTATTACAGCTTCATGTTTAGGAATATCCACAGGTGTAGGCATAGCTAAAGGCTTCGGGCAATTTACTTTGTCACCATATAAAGGGACCACGGGACCAATTGTTACAGGTATGGTCAGGGAATCAGGATGTACATTCAACTGTTATTTTCTGTATCAATTCTGCTCTGTTCCTGTCTAAAGCCTCTCTTTCCTTACCCTGAAGTACCCTATTAACTGGTGAATTATGCAGTACTTGAGGTACCAATGGTGTTCTCAAAATTGGTGCACTTGGGGAACATCCTCCCAACCCTTCCTGGTATGGTGGAGGGTTCTTTAATATTTCTTCCATAAATTCATCTTCGGATTCTCCCAACCCTGTCATATGTTTAGTCTTTTCTTTGCATTTGCTCCCTAACGGCTCATCTGTCAGTAAGCATCGCTCGTCTCCACTGTTTCATCTGACTTTCTCTTGTCTCATTTTGGTGTCTAGGGAAAAATCTCCTATAACCCCTATTGCTCCTGGGTCTATCGCGTTCAAATGCCTCTGTTTCCCATTCTTCTAGGGCTTCGTATTGCGTTAATCTTGGTCTGGGTTCTAATTCATACATTTTCATTCTTAAATTTTGAGGAATTCTCCCATTGAAAGTACCATTCTCTGTTAAAGCTAATATTCCATCATCGTTTGTATATTCTATCCAATTTTCCAACCATACACAAGTATGATAACCCCTCTCCATCATCATGAATGAGGCGGGCGTTTTTGCTGGTGGAAGGATAATTCCTTCCCTAGTTTTGATTGGCTTATCCTTCTTAAAATAATTCTTAATCTTTTGTAAGAATGACATTTTTCTCTTTTCTCCGTACATTTTGGGTAAATATCTGTTTATTGAATTATATTCTGCAAAACCTAGGAATCTCCTGTCTGGACGTGTTCCTATTAAAGTCGGATCGCGTTTCCACATGTAATCTACACTGTCCACTAAGATTTCGACTTCTATGCTGACAACCAATCAAATTCCAGCTAACATTTGTCTCGGGGCCAATCCTAGCGCGGCTTCTCTGTGTGACGTCTATTCACCCTCTCTGACGACCCCTCCTTTACAATCTGCGCTTCACGCCCGCTGTTTCAACCAATCCCAGCGCGGCGTCTGTGACGTCAGCTCTACTCCGCCAGTTGACCCTCCCTTTACAAAATCGTACGCAAAATTTTATTTTCTCAATGCTTCTTATTAAATTTTAATAACAACATAAAACATTCGCTATCTTGTCAGTTTCCCTAAATTTGAAAAGGATAGATTTCTCACACGTAGTAAAACCCTTCCGTTTACTAGACATACACTATGAGTAAAACCTTTCCGTTTACTCTTCACGTAATCTTCGGAAATACCTGCTACTCCTTCAATGTTACCCTTTCTAGGTGATACAACATCAAATTTTCACCAGCGTATTCCTTTGCTGTCACTCACACACACAGAGTCCCTAACAAGTACTGATAGCCCTGCTTAACTTTTCAGTACTATTTCTGCCTGACAGATAACCTCACTGCAGTATGGCTTCCACTTACCATCCGCTATTCAAATTCCCCGGGGATTTCTAGACAACATAAAACAAAAACTTTTTAAATGGATGTTAGTTCATAAAAATAAAATTCTCATTACCCAATTAACAAAGTATAACCATCCTCTGATAGCCAGAAAACTGATCCAGCGGGTTACTAGCAACAAGCATTCATACACAAAATACTCACCTGGACCCATTCATTCACGCTAACTAATAATCACCGCTGGTGGGAATCAGTTGTACTCTTTATCAAATCCCTGCTACCAATTACCTTTTCTGATTGAAGAGTAATGACTTACCAATGGACCTTTGATAATTGGGGTTGAAATGAGATCATACAATACACAATTTCATTAACCACCTGAAATAACCCACTGACTCAGGAAGTTTTAAAACGTTTATCTAAATTCTTTAGCAGAGTAAATTACAAATCACATAATACTTAATCGCACATCAAGGAGGAAGCATACTATATAATCACCTATTAATCACAAATGACGGCCCCTCAGAAAGGAGAAGATAGAGACAGCAGTACAACTAAAGAGTACGCATTTATAGTTACCTAAAGGTGTGAAAACCAAACCCCTTGGCCAAGGAGTTGGAAAGATGGGTCCCAAGAAGGATGAAGACCAAGACCTCCGGACCAGGTTCAGGACAGGATAGGTGACCTCTCTACCAACGACGCCTGCGTCGTTCCCCTCTCTGACACTTAGTTCCCCTCTCTGACACTTAGTTCCTCCTCGATTCTTCCGTGTCTTCTTCTAATAGAGTCCGCCGCCCCCACCTCAGGACCTCTTTGGACAGCAGTTCAGTCTGTAATCGATCAGCTCTCGTCTATAGCAGCATCTGAGCCTAAGTGCCTCCAGCTCTCTCTGTGCACTCCCAAGCACTAACTGCTGCTCCTCCTAAGCTAACTAATTAGCTAATTCTATATCTAATATATCCTTCTATGCCCATGTACCTCCCATTAATGTTTCAATATTATGGGCCCACTATTTCTGATTGGACAGGGACAGGGGGTTGATCCTCACACCATGTCAATTTAGTTAAATTTTCTTAAGCCCATTGTTTTAAAATACCGCCCCTCTGCATTAATACATTTGCTTTATTCCCCCCCGTCTCACAACAATTTTTAATTCAAAGTGTATACAAAATGTATCAATTGTAGGACATCTCGGATGAACTGTGAAGGTGATCAGCGGGTCATGTCCTTGGACATCTTCCAAGTTGACTTAATCGCTTTCCTTTGTTAGTTTTCAGGGCGCATGCGCAAATCACGTGGTTTCTTGAGCTGCCGTTTAGTCAACCCAGGCCCACTTTACAAACTAATAGAAAATCAAAGAAGAAACATATTAAAATCAAAAATAAATGTTTTCACTGTATACCCCTTACTTCTACTCTACTCCCATTTAATTATAAATGTCTATCCCGCATTAGTAGCGTTAGAATACCACATTATTAATTGCAGCAATGCAAAAGCTTTAGCATGTGAGAACATTAAGCGGCCATTTTAGCATACACTGCGCAGAAGCAAAAGATTCCCTCCAAGCAAAGAAAGACGTCATACCACGTGACATGGTTGACACATGCGCAGTAGAGTTCCTGCGCTTTAGCGGCTATTTTGGATTAGACAAGGATTACTTATTAGTGGAAAACACATAGGCAAGCATCTTCTAGATAAAAATGTTGTGTTTGGACATTATTAATAAAGACATTACAGAGTTTTAGTACAAATTAATTAATACTGTGAGAGGATTGCTTCCGAGCAAGTCTCATTGTGAGTCCTTGCTCCATCACAGTCCCAAAAGCATGGAGTCGGGAGAGGGCCCTGCTCCCTCTGGTTATTCCATATTCCTCCAGGGTCCTTTGGGACCCATAATAATTTAACCCCTGGCTGCGTCAATCCTAAGCAGGCTAGCGACAAAGCATGCAGATTCGGCAGTAGCAAACACTTGTGGGCTTTCGCGGTATGCTTGAGCATTCTGAGGCCAGGATAGGAGTGAGACAAACCCCATTGTGAAACTGCCACCATGAGAGTTGGAGGGTGCTGATCAGACTTTAGGCATGGCCAAGGGGAAGCAACAAGAGGGTTAACTTTCTCCAAACCCTTTGAGGTTTTGGACACTCCACTATGTCAGCTTGTGCCTGAGAGATTGGGTATACTTGTCCCATTGAAACCCACCCACAGAACTAGAAAATGATCTAGAAATTCAATCGTACCTGAAGGAGACAAGCTGGGTGCCGGTACGTTTGCGGTGGAACTCTGAACAGTTGTAAGAGCATCTCTGCTTCAGTTAATGTGAAAGCAGCATGGCTTACATGGCAGCAGCTCTTAAAACAGATGGTCCCACTTATTTTAAGGGATACAGGTGGCAAGAATCAGAGGATGCCCAGGACTAAGGAGAAGAGTCTCTCATAGGAGTTGAGCTGACCCTGTTAAAAATTCATAATTGCTATTTACTCTAGTTGTAAAATTGAGAACATTGTTTCAACTGTCAGTACAATGGATAATATGCTGGAGTCTCACTGAAAGACTTGTTGGTTTTAGAATCCACTTGGTGTCCTGGAAACGTTTATGACTTAAAGGTACTCCTGCTTGGCGGAATTGGAGTAATTCAATAGCTGCATAGTAAATAGTGTGGTAGAGCTGGACACGAGAGGAAGCGCAAAAAATGCTTTCTGAGGAGCCCAACCTGAGGGTTTTGAGTGTCCTCTCTGTGATCCCTGCAGATCCCTTTCAAGCCAAGATGTATGTGGTAGTTTGGGGGTCTTTTGGATGGGAACAAGGATGCAGAGTGTCCCCTGATTCTCGGGTTCAAAAGAACCCCAGTGAAGGGACCAAGAAAGTATGCATGCCCAAGATGAGAAAATGAAGTGATTCTAGAAAACCCAGAACTGAGGAACAGGTTTTTTAGGTGCGTGATCTGAAAAAAAGGAAGTATTCAATAGGGAAACCATATTCTACTGTCCCTGTATTAAGGACAATCTCAGGAGGAAAAAGGCTGTTTTCAATAGAAAGAACTGGACTTATTGGGGTTGCAGACTATGTTCCATTTCCCAGCTAAGCTTAAATATTTTCAACTGGGTAAACCATATGTATTCACCCAGGAGGATGCAGGTTTTCTTAGAAGGGTCGAGGAGTAGAGATGCTGGTTGATGATCGAGATTTCATTTCTTAGTTGCATTTGTAGTCTGTATAGGGGATGCATGGAAGGGATGGTGTTTGTTCTTCAGGTGTAGGCAGATGACAATAGATCCATAGGGTTAAGTGGTCCTCAAAGGGTTTTTGTTGTCCATTCTTATTCCTTCCTTGCTTTTGTGTGTGGCCTTTTCCCCTTTGAATTCACTTATAATGTGGTGGATTTACCACCTGTTAATTGCTAACAAGAATTGCAAATTTTGTGGAAGTTGTTAAGTTTGATATGTAACTATGAGTGTGATGAGGGGAGTGTCGGACAGGGCTTTTGAGTTTTGTTGTGCTATTTCATGCCCTTTTAGTTTTCTTTGAAGTTGGTAAAAATAATTTACTCCTAATAGGACTCCAGACAAAAGGGCTTTTCGTAATTTGGTGCACACAGCACATCCTATGAACATTATTGGAACATGGTTTTGCTGTACACCTCTTTGTGCTTTCCTGGGAAGGTCTGGACTATGCTACAAGAGTTAGTGGACCTCTACACCTTCCTTAACATTTGAAATGGCCCCTTATTGCTATGGCTATTTCTGCTAGAGACTACAGTCACAATGCCACATTGAAAGCAACACATTGTGAAAATGCTTATCTGGGCATCATGAAATGGTCCCATAATATTACTGCGTGCTCCTTGATTTAAATAACCTACTTCAGTCACAGTGAAAGCATCCAGTCATGGGCCGCATCCGCATTGCAATACATCTTACCTGCCTTGTGCTGAAGGTAACCATTCAGCTCCTTGTGCTCACATTAGCCTTCTCAAACATTGATAGATTATCCTGCGAGTCATGAAGATCACCTACTTCCAACTCCCTTCTCCCTGTGTTCCTTGTGCAATGTAGACATTGCAATTCACAGTTGCATTGCACAGTTGGCACGATGCAAATGGGAACTTTGCATTCACAAAGCAGTTGGCTTTTCTGCCATACTGTTTTTTTCACATTAAAGTCCTTTCTGATCTGTCTACAGTAAATCAGTGGTATATGAATGATTATAATAACTGTTAGTCTTGACCTTTTCAGCGGGTTTACCCCCAGACTTTTTGCTTTTTGGCCTCCTCTTTTTGACCCTGTTTTGTTGGTTTTAGGACTCTGGGCACTTTACCACTGCTATTCAGTGCTAAGGTGCATGTGCTCTCCTGTTAAATTATGTAAATGGATTAGTGTTTCCATGTTTGGCTTATTTGATTTAATACTAGGTCCCTAGTATAGTGCAATGTGTGTCCAGGGCCTGTAAATCAAATGCTGCTGGTGGGCCTGCAGCACTGATTGTGCAACCCACGCAAGCAGCCTTTCAAAGGGTTCTCTGACCTGCCACTGCAGTGTCTGTACGCAGTTGTGACTGCCATGTCGACCTGGCAAGTGCACCCACTTGCCAGGCCCTAACCTTCCCTTTTATTACATGTGAGTCACCCCTAAGGTAGGAACAAGGTACCCCTATGGGCAGGGTGCAGTCGAGGTGAAAGGTAGGACATGTACTGACAGTGAAATACAGCGTAATTCGTTTTTCACTATTGAAAGGCTATCTGTCCCATAGGATAGAATGGGGGGACACTTTGTAACATCTTACAAGTGTAACTTTCCATTGGGACAAGATAGAGAAATGGAGTTTAGTAGGCCTAAACTCAGAATTTAAAAATGCATCTTATGGTAAAGATGATTTATATATTGTGTGGTTGAAAATGCCACTTTTAGAAAGTAGGCCTTTACTTGCTTAACCATCCTGTGTGCCTCTGCTGGGTTGTGGATTGCCTGTCTGACTTTGGAGTGACAGAGGCTGGAGATGTGCATTCATTGTAGACAGCCACTGGGGGGGGGTAAGGTATGTTCTGCCTCTCCTGAATGAGTCAGGGCTGGGCTGAATAAGACCTGGGCTGCATTTAGAGTAGTGGGAGGAGATTTCCTTGCACCTGAATAGGCATGCCTTACACAGTGCTGTCTCCACCTCCTGCCAGGAAGCTGGACCAGAGAGGACTGAACTGGTTTGGACTGGCACAGAGACTCTCTGCCACAAGAGAACAAAGGAAAAGGCTGTATAAATATTGGGGGCCAGACCCCAGAACTTTAGATTACTTTTGAACCTGCCAGGAAGAAGAGCTAGAAAAGCTGCCAGGAGGAACTGCCACTTTGCTGCGTGCTGTGCTGTGTTGGCCTGCTGCTTCTGTCTTGGGCAGGGAAAGGACTGAATTGTACTTTTATCATCCTGCTGTTAGAGTTTTCTCCAAGGGCTTGAAGTAGAGATTGCCTCCTGTTCGAAGTCTCTGGGAGATAAAAGAATTCCGAGAACTCTTTTGAACTCCGAAACCTGCCAAGAAGAAGAGCTGGAGAAGCTGTGAGGCGGAACTACCACTTTGCTATGTGCTTTGCTGTGTGCTTTGCTGTGTTGGCCTGCAGTAGCTGCTGCTGTCTTGGGCAGAGAAAGGACTAGACTGAACTTTCTGCAACTTCTTTGTTTGAGTTTCTCCAAGGGCTTGAGGTAGAGCTTGCCCCCTGTTCAAGAAGTCTCAGGAACAGCAAAGACTTCAAGTTTGTCTGCTACCAGCACTGGGAACTGTGAGTTTTGTGCTGCAACAGAAGAAAAAGCAACCTGACGCCATCACCGACGCCGCTGCCGGCTTCGTGTCCTGAAGGCACCTCAGAGGGTCCCGCCGCACTTCGCACTGCAACCCTGGTCTCACTGACGACGTTTGCCGCCACCGAGCCTCTGCTTGCAGTGCAACCTGTGGGCACCGTACTTCGCCTCACTTCACGACGCGGCCCTGGTATCCCCGACGACGCCACTGCACGCCGACATCGCCGCCGCTGCTTGCACCGTGGTTCGAGGGCACCGCTCGTAAGTTACACGACGCACCGCCCTATCCCGCACCGTAGTCTTGGTCTATCGATGCCATCAACTCTGGTTCGTCAGCCGACGATGGCGCTCCGGCAAGGACGACGGCACTGCTTGTGCCTCATGAAGCCTGCTGATTTTCAGATATCTTTTGTGTCCCAACAGGCTCGGTCATTTTCAGTCAAGCCAATGGATGGTGGTGTAAGGATCGGAGAATAAAAGAAAGGGAAAGCAGTTTAAGTCTCCTCTTCCACCTAGCAACACGCAGCTTCTCTGAAAAGGACTTTTTGTATTTGTTCTGTGTCGTTAATATAGTGCACACTGTGACTTTGTTATGGCTGAGCAGCACATTCTGTAGTCCTGAGATGACTTTCCCAGCGGTTCAGAGGTTTCCAGTGCACACCAAAGTGCTTGTGGAGATGTGAAATTAGTGGAGTAAAAGAGTGTTTCTCTTCTAAGTCAGTGTGTCAGACAGAGTGAGTTACTGGTTTGAAGTTTCAGGCCTGAGGACTGTATCTGCTCGCATAGGTGCCTTCTCATTCATTTTGCATGCCCTTTTTGTGACGGATATCTCGAGTAACTAGGAAAGCTTGGGCTGTTGGGGGGCCCCATTAATTAGTTTGTTTTTGACTGACATGCAGAAGAAAAATTGGGCCAACATCATAACAAACCAGCCACCGCTGTAAACCCGCTAGCTATACAGGGCTCTTTTTGTATGAAACAATTTGATTTTTTTTTTTAATATAAAACAAAGATGCCCTTAAAGTGCAATACAGATGTTCCCTTACATCTCTACGAAGAGAATTAGCTAAACATTTGTTTATTGGAAACTGACACAAATTGGGTGATCCAAATTGCCAGCTAAATCTATGGAAATTAGTAAGAACACAGTATTTACAACATCTCTAACAAGGACACTTGAAAAGCGAACCACCTAAATCTGGTTCTACAATTTCAGACATGTTACACATCTCCTGTCTGAATTTGTGTGTAAATGTGGGACCCTGCTAGCTGTTCCCATAACAGGTAGTCTACGGATAAAGAAAGGAATAATCCCCAGAGGACTGCTGTACAACCAGGGCTGGTGTTTGTCTAGCAGCAGTCTCCCAAAAGTGAGGGAAAATTACCTCAGGTTTGGAACTCTTTCTGATGGAGTTGTATGCCTGTCATGAAGCTCCGAGAAGCCTGCCTGCTGCAAGAGGGAAGGAGCCTGTCAACTCTGCAGAATGAAAGACTGTCAAAGAAGGAGCAAGGACCAGTCCCTTCCCGGTGTCTGTGGGGCACCCTGAACAGAGGACTGCTAGAGAGAGTGCTGTTGAGCCAAAGTGTCGGAGGCCCCTTAGTCTCTCAATGCCAATTGCTGGTGGAACCAATACTGCAATTGCAGAGGTCCAGTCAGGGCTGTGATTGTGTGTCTGGATATGCCTGTGCATGACTGCATCTGTGCAAGTTGTGATCGACCTGTCTGTGACATCATCTGCCCACATCCTGACTGGCCTGTGCATGGCCGCAACAACAAGCTACTGTCAGCCCATGTAGGACTAATAGCAAAGACTATCGCTAGCCCAAACCTGGCTGCATCTGTGTCCCCTCGTCTGGGAGCTGCAGCAGACAGGCAACCAAACTTATGACCAGACTGAGGGTGACTGTGGTTACAAAAACGCCACCAACCCCTATCAAGGCTTCTTCAGGGACCTGCCGGCACAAGTGTGTGCCCAGCATCGAGGCACTGAAGCCAGGAACACCTGCTGTCAGTCTGGTCCGGGCCACGCTTCACCAAGCACCTACACTGAACTAGACTTTGAGAAAGCGCACCGCTGTGTGTGGCCCAAACACCCGAGGCGGAAAAGACTAAGACCTGCCACTCAGCCGGAGTATGCAGACATGCTTGAGGGTCAAGACAGGCAAGGTTGACCTGTGAAGACAGAATCTAATCGAGAAGTGGTAGGAGACTGAAATGATACTGTTTGCACATATTATTTGGGGTGACTAATCTGCACCTGAGCTATACTCATGCTATTTCTTAATTCTCCTTGGAGAGAGCGAGGGAGCTAGGAAGGGGTGGGAGGGAGTGGGAGAAGGTGCAACATCAACCCAGATAGCACCTAAAGACACCGAATTGTTTTTTGTGAATAAAAGTGTGTAGTACTTTTAGTGTGTAAGAAAGTACTTACTTTCTTGTAAAGTTAAGCAATGTGCTGGAATTCTCCTATTGTATTGTTGAGCTCTGAGCTCAAGCACCACCCACACTAACTCTCTGAGAAGCCTATGACTTTTCGCCATCGCTGCCACTGAGAGTCAAGTGCGGAAAGGGTTGTACTCAGTAGCGGCTGGCACAGGTAAGTAGATATACGATGGGAGAAGTAAAATTAAATAAAAAAAATAATAAAACCACTTACCTTGCAGTCGCCGCATCGGTGATGTGACGAGCGCAAGGTAAGTGGTTTTGCTTTTTAAAAATTTTATTTTACTTTTACCGTCATATGTCGACCTACCCGCCTCCCGCCTCACCGCTCTTACCTGTGCCGGCCGCCACTGGTTGTACTTTGCCTAGTTTGCAGAGTCATAATAGGATGGACCTCTGGACATTAGAGGCAAATTACCTCAGCCCCGATGGTTGAGACCCAGTAGTCCCTGCTTGCCCTGTAGCCCCCTAAACGGGTCTGACAAGCATACTCTTTCTCTGCCCTTTTACTTTCTCTTCCTCTGTTGCCTGCTCTTTCCTTCTCTCGCTTCCTTCCCTTCTCTCACTCCTGTATAGTTTCATGTCTCTTGCTTGTCGGTGACCTTACGAAACCTCAAAACATGAATACTGAAGCTTTTTTTAAGTTTAACAGTGATGTGTTTGTTATCTAAACATTTACTGCAAGAAATATAAAAAAGACAAATGTTCATAACACTACACCAATAAACTTTAAACTCTTGAAAACTTGTCCCAAGAGGCATGCAAGGATTCAACTGAGCGGGAGCATGTGCTGTCCGTTTCTATGGAAAACAAATTACTATTGTAGACTTTAAATGCTCTTGGATACATAATATGATTTATTCTTTTCACAAAGCTAAACAACCTTGTCCCCAGGTATAAGAAATAGAATAGCCTGTTAAAGGGCCTTACTTAGCATTAGCACTTCTATAGCTTCTATTGCTGTGGTATTCATAATCTTTTTTACCTGTTGGTCTTACAGGTATGAAATAGAGAAAGTGCCCTTTTTGCCCAAAAAATAATAACATTTGAATTGCAATGGTGAATAGATAATTGGCAAGTTGTACCCAGCACACATTCCTTGTCCATAGAGGTTGCCACTCAAAATTCATTTAAATCCAGCTTACTGATGTTTCACTGGACAAAGCAAACACACACCTGATGAATTTAAATCCCTGGATTCGCTAAGAAGCTAAGACTTTGGGGGAAGGCTGCAAAATAAATAAATTGATTGTACTTGAGGACAAATTTTCTGGTGTTAACAGCATTTCCGACAAGTGTGTGGTTCATTTGTACAGTTCCAGGCAGACAACACCATGTTAATGCATTTAAAAAGGAGGAGGTAATTGTATCCTCCCTCTAAACTACCACAAGAGTATTGTCAGTGATCAGTTCAGCATGATTCACCTGGTTACCGCTTAGCCGGAAACAAAATTGCTTTGCCGCTCCCGTATGCAGGCAAATAGGAATATCTCACTAATTGGAGTTACACAACCCACTAGTAGGCGAGATACTTGCACAGTAGAGGAAAACAAACATCATTTTGTTGTCAACATATGCAAAACAAAATGAGAAAACTTTGTGTCCAGGTGCCCATAATTTCATTGAAGGGGAATGCTGGGTAAAAGAGTTTGTCAAAGATCTTTACACTAATAACCATGGTACCCTCACCTGCTGGACATGTCAAGAGAGAAATTCACCAATAACTCATGTAGCAGGGGGAGTGGCTGAGACACCCACAAGCACCTATGTTGAACTTAGAATCATGGCTCCTGAAGTCTTTGAGTTAAACCCCCCCAAATATGGCACAGCGATGGTGAAGTTGTGCATGTTGCAAGAAAGCCCACACATTGAGGCATTCTGCAGCAAAATGGAAACCATTTGTTTCATAGTGTCAGAAAAATAATGAACAGACACAAACACCTGATGAGAGATTTATTAATTTGCTAAATAACAATTCAAGTTGTGCTTCAGTCACAGTATGTTGACAGCCGTTTTGGCATGGGGTACTTGAGAACAGATCACTCTTTTCAATCGCAGTAATGCCTGCTTATTGGATCCCGTTAAAAAAAAAAAAACAGTATGTCCATCATACTGACTGCTATCTCAAGTATAGCATCCAAACACTGTATTAAATAGGTTATTTTTCAACTAATGCATAAAATTATTCTAAAACATCTAACATGGAAATCGGATTTCTTATTAGCAGTTACCACCTTACATAAGAGTCCTGACAAGACAGTCACCTGGAGTTAGATAATTTCTGGTATTCACTTTAATTAAACTATTCAGTTGCTGGTATTCTTTCAGAATCCCTCAACAGCAGGAAGGGCTATAAAGATACTTGCTTTTAAAAGGGCAATAATGTATTACATTGGAGCAATTAAGAGAGTCTACGGGACACCACATTCTTTATCACAATTAATGGGGACGTCTGTAAACAAAGGTGGGACTCCCAAATGGATTTTAGAAACTATTCGGGTTTGATACTCTTTAGCTGAAAGCCTTTACAAGCAAAAACCAAAGCTTCATTGTTAGACTTGGCACCATTGGCGTGGGTCTCCCTTCCATTTTTTTTGCTGTTGCCTCTTATGTTTTGCTGGTTTTAGATGCTTTTGGGCACTGTGCCACTGCTGTTCAGTGCCACAGTGCAAGTGCTCCCTACTGTAAATTGATGTATGGATTAGTGACTCCATGATTGGATGATTGGTTTACTTGTCAGTCCCTAGTACAGTGCACTGAGTGTGCCCAGGGCTTGTAAATCCAATGCTGCTGGTGGGCTTGCAGCACTGGTTGTGCCACCCACAGAAGCAGCTTGTAAAATGTGTCTCAGGCCTGCCATTGCAGAGCCTGTGTGCGGTCTGTGACTGCCATGTCGACTTGGCAAGTGCACCTACTTGCCAGTCCCCAAACCTTCCCTTATCTTCATATCAGACACCCCTAAGGTAGGCCCAAGGGCAGGGTGCATTGTAAGTATAAGGTAGGACATGCCCTGGTGTGTGTGTGGCATGTCCTAATAGTGAATTACAGCCATTTTCGTTTTTCAGTATTGCAAGGCTACCTGTTCTCCATAGGCCAGAATGGGCAGTTTGATTATTACACCTTATAATCCTAACTGACCCAGGGAACATGGTAGAAAAACGAATTTAGTATGCCTGAACTCAGAATGATAAAATACATCTTTTAGTGAAGTTGGTTTTAACATTCTTTGTTTGAAAATACCACTTTTAGAAAGTAGGTATTTTCTTGCCTAAACCATCCAGCTGCCTCTGCTCAGGTTGTGTATTGTATGTCTGGGTTTGTGAGTGACAGGGGCTGGGGCTGGGGGATTCCAGGAGGCAGGGTGAGTCAGCACTAGGCTGAATAGGTCTGCCTGAAGGAGGATGGGTGGGAGGAGTTGCACCTGGGTCTGAATAGGGCTGTGCCTGCCTTCCACAATGCTGGCTCCACCTCCTGCCGGGCGTCTGATGGCTCTGCCCCTCACTCTCAAAGGAAAGAAGGAGTCAGAAAAACAAAGTGCTCCAAGACTGACCAGAACTGGTTTGGACTAGGCAAAGGCCTCTGCCTTCAGAGAACAAAGAGAAAAGGTGTATAAAAAGGGGACCCAGACCCCTAGGAAATTAGATCACTTCTGGGAAATCAAGAAACCTGTTGCCAAGGAGAAGAACCGGAGAAGCTGAAGGAGGAGTACTGCCCCTGTGCTGTTTTGCTGATTGGGGTTGGCCTGCAGTGGTTGCTTTCTGCCAAGGACAGGAGAAAAGACTTTGCTGTGCTTTGTCATCTTGAAGAAGAGAATCTCCAAGGGCTTGAACTAGAGCTTGCCTCCTGCCTGAAGTCTCAGGGATACAAGACTTCACCAACCAGCTCCCCCTGCATTCCCTTGCTGGGAATTGAAGTGCCTGCTGTTGTGCTGAGCCTTCTGAGAGACTGCGTGTCGCTGGGAGCTGGAAGCGCGACGCAACAACGAGAAGCGTGTCGCCGCCGCAGCCGCGGTCATCGCATCGCCAAGGAAGCGAGACGCCGCTACCGCTGTCATCCTCGCATCGCCGAGCGCGGCGCATCACCGGAGAAGCGGGACGCTGCCACAGAGGTCATCGTCGCATCACCGGAGAAGCGCGTCGCAGGGCCTGTCGCGGCTCCAGAGATCATCGAGTCGCCGCACGGCCGTCGGGCGTGCACGCATCACACCAACGTTGTCGCATCGCAACCAAGACGCCATTTTGTCGCATCGTACCGGAGAAGAGTATCGCATCGAGATGCCATCTTGTCGCATTGCACCGGAAAGCAGTAAGAAACCGACGCATCACCTCCCCACACAGTAAGGAAGCGAGCATCAACTCCCCTGCGCAGCAGTAAGGAACCGACGCATCCACTCCCCTGAGTGTAAGGAACCGACGCATCACCTTCCCTGCGACCCTTTTGTTTTCTTTGCGTTACGCATTCAAGGTACATTGAGAGTAAAGTGTCGCATTTACAACTTGAGAGAACTGAACTATTTTATAACCTTTTAAAGTCTATTTTTGAGTACAGTATTGTGGATTTTTGCTATTGGGTCTTGTGATAAGTCTATATAAAGATTACTTATTTTTACATAACAACCTGTGTGGTGTCCATCTGTAGTGTTTTCACTGTATTACTGTATGTGTTCACAAATGCTTTACACACTGCCTCTGAGATAAGCCTGTCTGCTCGTGCCAAGCTACCAGGGGGTGAGCAGGGGTTATTCTAGGAGTGTATCTCCCTTATCCTGACTAGAAGCAAGGGTCCCTATTTGGACAAAGGTGCAAACCGTTGCCAACTAGAGACCCCCAGTTCTAACATTGGTGGTCAGCGGTGAGGATTTGGACTTGCATTTGTGATTCATATACAGTGATTGGTGTACACTACTAGTGAGTGCAGACCAATACGCGACCACATACATTTTTAAAGGACTTTTTTCCCTGGAACCTTTATTTTTGTTGAGAACTGCCAATTTTCACCATGAGCAAAAAAGGATCCATTGCACCTGCAGATATTGAATTTGAAGAAGATAGGGTTGATACCTACACTGTGCCAGAACTCAAAGCTGTTTGTAAAAAGTTTAAAATCTCTGAGAGGCCTCAGCAGGAAGGAGGAGTTTCACAAGGCACTGAAAGCCTGGTTGGAAGCACGGAATGCCAGTGGGCAGTCCGAGGAGCCTGTGGAGGAGGCAGAGAATTTAGTTGGGCAGCTTGAGGGGCCATTGGGCTTACCTGGGAGGGGAGTGCCTTCCAGGGAGGGCAGCAGTGTTTCTCAAAAGGGCCTGTCTCCAGAGGAGCTGGAGGACAGGGACAAAAGCAGGATGCATGAAATGGAAATGGCCAAACTGAAACAGGGAAGCCATGATAGCCTTGAGCACAAGAAATTGGAGTTGGAAAGTAAGAGGTTGGCCATGGAAGAAAAGAAGATGCTTTTAGAGCATGAGAGAGTGGTGAGGGAGCTAGAGCTAAAGGCTAGGAGCCTAGAGATCACTCCCTCTGGTGGCAGCACACCTCCAGTGCCTGTAGAAAGTAGAGTGTACATCCCCAAGGAGGTTATTAAGGATTTCATGAAGGGGGAGGACATTGGGCAATGGTTTAAAGCATATGAGATCGCCATGACATCACACCGGGTCCCTGAGAAGGATTGGGGAGCGGGGTTGTGGGGCCGCTTTACAGGTGAGGGAAGGGAAACCTTGCTAGCCTTGCCCACAGAGGATCAGATGTCCTATGCCCACCTGAAGGAAGCTTTAGTGGCAAGGTATGGGTTAACTCCAGAGCTTTATAGGCAGAAGTTTAGGAACTGCAAAAAGCTGGAGTCTAGTACCTGGGTGGAGTATGTGTCTTATTTTTGCAGAGCATTGGATGGATGGGTAAAGGGTAGCTAAGTAAATGACTTGCAGGGGTTCTATGATTTAATTGCATGGGAGCACTTGTCCAGTAGTTGTTTTCCAGAGCTACGCCAGCAGCTTGTTGACAGTAAGCTGACTAATCCTAGGAAGCTTGCTGAGGAGGCGGACCGCTGGGTCAGTACCCGGGTCCACAAGGGTCTTGTGGGAGACTCCGCCAAAGGTGGGCAGGGTCCCCAGCAGAAGAGTGGGGGGACAAGGGTAAACAGAAGGAGTTCCAAAAAGGGCCCCAAAGTAAACCCCAAGGGAACCAAGGTAAGGGTTCCCAGCCTCCCACTGAGAAAAGACCATGGGTCCCAACAGATAAGTCTGTTCAGAAGGGGCCCAAAGCATGTTTTAGTTGTGGTCAGGTGGGTCACTTTGTAGGAAGTCCCAAGTGCCCCAATACCGTGACCACTGCACCCACTGGTGCACCATCCCGGCAGATGGCTAGTGTAGCCCTGGGGGAGGAGTTGGGTGCCCAAGGTGGGTGGGGTCCCGCAGAGATGTCCCTGGTCTCTTTAGGAGACAGTGAGATGGTCCCTAGGACCCAGCTGCCTGATAACAACACTAAAAAATACAGGCAGTGGGTGACCATCAATGGCCATAGGGTGGAGGCTCTGAGAGACACCGGGGCCAGTGTGACAGCTGTCAGTTGTCGCCTGGTGTCTGAGGAGCAGGTGGTCCCCAACGTATTCTACCCTGTAGTTGCCGCTGACAACTCAGAGAGCCACTGCAAGGTGGCCCAGGTTCCCTTTGAGTGGGGGGGTCTCAGGTATCCTTCAAGTAGCTGTGAGGCCAGCCATGCCTGTTGACTGTCTGCTAGGCAATGATTTGGAGAGCTCCCCTTGGGCGAAGGTGGAGCGGAGGTCTCATTTGGAGATGTTGGGTCTGCCAGAGTGGGCGTGTGTGACCACTCGGTCAATGGCAGCCGGTAAGGGTATTCAGGAGAACCTGGAGCCTGGAAGAAAGGCCCAGGTGCCTGCCTTAAAGAGAGGAGGCGGGGGGCACGGGAAACCGGCCCCCGAAGTTCCCACGGTCCAGGAGGAGGCAGACCTTGAGGGGGATGCCCTGGAACCTACAGGGGAACAAGTGGCTGAACTGGGGGACCTGCCTGAGCTGACCCATTGGCAGCAGGAAGGAGGCCCCTCCAGGGAAGAGTTCTGCGAGGAGCAGAAGAAGTGCCCTTCTCTTGAGGGCTTGCAGCAACAGGCTGCAAGCCAGGCAGCAGGTGATCAGTCTGGATCACACTGGATCTACTGGGAGAATGGTCTCCTGTATAGTGAGCCTAAGGTTGCTGAGCCTGGGTCAGCCCGTGTGCTGGTGGTACCCCAGCGCTTCAGAGCCTTCCTACTGGGTCTGGCTCATGATGTGCCTTTAGCAGGACATTTGGGGCAAGACAAGACCTTTCAAAGGCTTGTCACCCACTTTCATTGGCCCCAAATGCGCAAGAGTTCAGATACTCATTGCAGGACCTGTCAGACTTGCCAGGCAAGTGGTAAGATTGGGAGGAAGCACAAGGCTCCTCTCCAACCTTTCCCTGTTGTCAGCACCCCCTTTGAGAGGGTGGGTATTGACATTGTGGGGCCTCTGGATCCCAAGACAGCCATGGGCAACAGGTTCATCCTGGTCTTGGTGGACCATGCCACCCGGTACCCGGAAGCCATCCCTCTTCGGACAGTGACGGCCCCCGTGGTGGGACTTGCACTGATGGGGATTTTCTCCCGTGTGGGGTTCCCCAAGGAGGTGGTGTCCGACCGTGGTACTAACTTCATTTCCAAGTATATGAAGTCCCTGTGGCAGGAGTGTGGTGTAACCTATAAGTTCACCACTCCTTACCACCCCCAAGGTAATGGGCTGGTTGAGAGATTCAACCGGACCCTTAAAGGCATGATTATGGGTCTTGAAGAACCCATGAGGCGTAAGTGGGACGTCCTCTTGCCATGCCTGCTCTTTGCTTACAGAGAGGTGCCCCAGAAGTCCTTAGGGTTCAGTCCCTTTGAACTGCTGTACGGCCATCCTGTAAGAGGACCTCTGAGTCTGGTCAAGGAAGGCTGGGAGAAAGCTCCCAGGAAAACTCCCCAGGATGTATTTAGTTACATGCTGGCCTTCAGGAACCAGACTCGGCGTTTCAGACAACTCGCTGAGGCGAATCTGGAAGCCAGCCAGGAAGAGATGAAACGTTGGCATGATCAGAACGCCACTCTGATCGAGTTTCAGCCTGGACAAAAGGTTTGGGTCATGGCCCCAGTGGAGCCCTGTGCGCTCCAGGATAAGTGGACCGGACCATTTGAGGTGGTGGAGCGCATGAGTGATGTCACTTACTTGGTGGACTTGCAGTCTCCCAGGAACCCCTTGCGGGTCCTGCATGTGAACCGCCTGAAGCCCCACTTTGAGAGGTCTGAAGTGGGCATGCTCTTAGCAACAGATGCTGGGATGGAAGTGGAGACTGAACCTCTTCCTGACCTCCTGTATGCAAAAGAGCAAGATGGGTCAGTGGATGGTGTGAACCTCTCTCCCACCCTGACCCCTGAGCAGCAGAATGACTGTCGCCAACTGTTGGGGCAGTTTTCTGATCTGTTCTCCCTGATTCCCAGTATCACTGAATGGTGCATCCATGATGTGGACACTGGGGACAGTCCTCCTGTGAAGCACAAAACTTACAGAGTGACTGACAGGGTGAGAGCTTGCATCAAGGAGGAGGTCTCCAAGATGTTTGCCTTAGGGGTGATTGAGTCCTCTAACAGCCCTTGGGCCAGCCCAGTGGTCTTGGTCCCAAAGGCTGCCGCACCTGGTGCCACACCCGAACTCCGGTTCTGTGTGGACTACCGAGGACTCAATTCAGTCACCAGGACTGACGCGCACCCCATCCCCAGAGCTGATGAGCTCATTGATCGGTTAGGGGCTGCCCTGTACCTCAGCACGTTTGATCTAACGTCTGGATACTGGCAGATCGCCTTAACTGATGGGGCCAAAGAGAGGTCAGCATTCTCCACACCAGATGGGCACTACCAATTCCGGGTGATGCCCTTTGGGATGAAGAATGCCCCTGCCACCTTTCAGAGGTTGGTCAA
This sequence comes from Calotriton arnoldi, assembly GCA_963921515.1. Classification (NCBI taxonomy): domain Eukaryota; kingdom Metazoa; phylum Chordata; class Amphibia; order Caudata; family Salamandridae; genus Calotriton; species Calotriton arnoldi. The sequence goes on from CAWUFW010000033.1 coordinate 706,368, forward strand.
CCAGGTGTTGGCTGGGCTGGAGGATTTCAGTGCCGCCTACCTTGATGACATTGCAGTGTTCAGCGCCACTTGGGAGGAACATCTGCACCACCTCTGGGAAGTGTTGAAGGCGCTGCGGAGGGCAGGCCTCACGATCAAGGCGAGTAAGTGCCAGATCGGGCAGGGTTCTGTGGTGTACTTGGGACACCAGGTTGGGAGCGGCCAGGTGGCGCCCCTACAACCCAAGATAGATACCATCCTGGCTTGGGAACCCCCAAAACCCAGACAGAGGTGAGAGCCTTCTTAGGACTCACCGGGTATTACGGGAGGTTTGTCAAGGGGTATGGCAACATTGTTGCACCCTTGACTGAGCTGACTTCCAGGAAGCAGCCCAGGAAAGTGAACTGGACTGATGCCTGCCAAAAGACTTTTGATGCCCTGAAATCTGCCATGTGCACGGCGCCCGTGCTTCAGGCGCCCAACTTCTCAAGGGAATTCATTGTGCAGACAGATGCTTCAGAGCATGGTGTTGGGGCTGTGCTTTCACAGATGAATGAGGAGGGCCTAGACCAACCTGTAGCCTTTATTAGTAGGAGGTTACTCCCACGGGAACAGAGGTGGAGTGCGATTGAACGTGAGGCATTTGCTGTGGTCTGGGCACTGAAGAAGTTGAGACCATACTTGGTTGGGACTCACTTCCGGGTTCAGACAGACCACAGGCCCCTCAGGTGGTTAATGCAGATGAGGGGTGAGAATCCAAAACTGTTGAGGTGGTCCATTTCCCTACAGGGGATGGACTTTACGGTGGAACACCGCCCTGGTACAGAGCACGCCAATGCTGATGGTCTGTCCAGATTTTTCCGCCTTAGTGATGAGAACTCCCAGGAGGAAGGGGAGTTCTCCCCACATTTCAGCTGGAGGGGACACGTGTTAGACTTGGCACCATTGGCGTAGGTCTCCCTTCCATTTTTTTTGCTGTTGCCTCTTATGTTTTGCTGGTTTTAGATGCTTTGGGGCACTGTGCCACTGCTGTTCAGTGCCACAGTGCAAGTGCTCCCTACTGTAAATTGATGTATGGATTAGTGACTCCATGATTGGATGATTGGTTTACTTGTCAGTCCCTAGTACAGTGCACTGAGTGTGCCCAGGGCTTGTAAATCCAATGCTGCTGTTGGGCTTGCAGCACTGGTTGTGCCACCCACAGAAGCAGCTTGTAAAATGTGTCTCAGGCCTGCCATTGCAGAGCCTGTGTGCGGTCTGTGACTGCCATGTCGACTTGGCAAGTGCACCCACTTGTCAGTCCCCTAACCTTCCCTTATCTTCATATTAGACACCCCTAAGGTAGGCCCAAGGGCAGGGTGCATTGTAAGTATAAGGTAGGACATGCCCTGGTGTGTGTGGCATGTCCTAATAGTGAATTACAGCCATTTTTGTTTTTCACTATTGCAAGGCTACCTGTTCTCCATAGGCCAGAATGGGCAGTTTGATTATTACACCTTATAATCCTAACTGACCCAGGGAACATGGTAGAAAAACGAATTTAGTATGCCTGAACTCAGAATGATAAAATACATCTTTTAGTGAAGTTGGTTTTAACATTCTTTGTTTGAAAATACCACTTTTAGAAAGTAGGTATTTTCTTGCCTAAACCATCCAGCTGCCTCTGCTCAGGTTGTGTATTGTATGTCTGGGTTTGTGAGTGACAGGGGCTGGGGGATTCCAGGAGGCAGGGTGAGTCAGCACTAGGCTGAATAGGTCTGCCTGAAGGAGGATGGGTGGGAGGAGTTGCACCTGGGTCTGAATAGGGCTGTGCCTGCCTTCCACAATGCTGGCTCCACCTCCTGCCGGGCGTCTGATGGCTCTGCCCCTCACTCTCAAAGGAAAGAAGGAGTCAGAAAAACAAAGTGCTCCAAGACTGACCAGAACTGGTTTGGACTAGGCAAAGGCCTCTCTGCCTTCAGAGAACAAAGAGAAAAGGTGTATAAAAAGGGGACCCAGACCCCTAGGAAATTAGATCACTTCTGGGAAATCAAGAAACCTGTTGCCAAGGAGAAGAACCGGAGAAGCTGAAGGAGGACTACTGCCCCTGTGCTGTTTTGCTGATTGGGGTTGGCCTGCAGTGGTTGCTTTCTGCCAAGGACAGGAGAAAAGACTTTGCTGTGCTTTGTCATCTTGAAGAAGAGAATCTCCAAGGGCTTGAACTAGAGCTTGCCTCCTGCCTGAAGTCTCAGGGATACAAGACTTCACCAACCAGCTCCCCCCTGCATTCCCTTGCTGGGAATTGAAGTGCCTGCTGTTGTGCTGAGCCTTCTGAGAGACTGCGTGTCGCTGGGAGCTGGAAGCGCGACGCAACAACGAGAAGCGTGTCGCCGCCGCAGCCGCGGTCATCGCATCGCCAAGGAAGCGAGACGCCACTGCCGCTGTCATCCTCGCATCGCCGAAGCGCGGCGCATCACCGGAGAAGCGGGACACTGCCACAGAGGTCATCGTCGCATCACCGGAGAATCGCGTCGCAGGGCCTGTCGCGGCTCCAGAGATCATCGAGTCGCCGCACGGCCATCGGGCGTGCACGCATCACACCAACGTTGTCGCATCGCAACCAAGACGCCATTTTGTCGCATCGTATCGGAGAAGAGTATCGCATCGAGGTGCCATCTTGTCGCATTGCACCGGAAAGCAGTAAGAAACCGACGCATCACCTCCCCACACAGTAAGGAAGCGAGCATCAACTCCCCTGCGCAGCAGTAAGGAACCGACGCATCCACTCCCCTGAGTGTAAGGAACCGACGCATCACCTTCCCTGCGACCCTTTTGTTTTCTTTGCGTTACGCATTCAAGGTACATTGAGAGTAAAGTGTCGCATTTACAACTTGAGAGAACTGAACTATTTTATAACCTTTTAAAGTCTATTTTTGAGTACAGTATTGTGGATTTTTGCTATTGGGTCGTGTGATAAGTCTATATAAAGATTACTTATTTTTACATAACAACCTGTGTGGTGTCCATCTGTAGTGTTTTCACTGTATTACTGTATGTGTTCACAAATGCTTTACACACTACCTCTGAGATAAGCCTGTCTGCTTATCTACCAAGCTACCAGGGGGTGAGCAGGGGTTATTCTGGGAGTGTATCCCCCTTATCCTGACAAGAAGCAAGGGTCCCTATTTGGACAAAGGTGCAAACCGTTGCCAACTAGAGACCCCCAGTTCTAACATACATTATCTTTTCTAGGAAATTTTATCTATTGGCATCTATGGTGCTGTTACATGGTCGTTCATGCATACTTCCACAAAACATTACTCAGTAACTAATTCCTTCTCGCCAGGAAGTAATGTTCAGCGAGAGACAGCTTAGGTATTTATTTGCAACTAATAATTTTTGAAACCTCTGTGTTTAGAAGGAATTTTGTTACAGAACTGATTCACACCATCTGATGTGACTCTAGAACAGGTTCACGAAGAATAGGCTCACAAGGTGAATTAAACTACTTACCTACCTGTAACAATAGTTTTGAAGCCTAAAGCTATTCTAAATTCACATGCACTCCACCCTCTTGGCTGGCAAACTAAGACCAGGCCATAAATAAGAAAAAGTAGCAGACAGGACAGTATCATTAGGGAAAACATTCACATATAGTGGTCAAGTATTGTGTATTGATGGCTTAAAGGAATCAATGCCCTCACAAAGCTGAAACCCCCCAAAAAAGTTTAGTTTTACAAAAGACATGTCTAGCCCCAGTTACTAGCATTTAAATCTAGAATAGCCTCAAGCTACTAAACTGTTGTTCATGGTAAATAACTAGTGACAAAGGTAAAAGACATGTCGAACAGTATAGTGCAGACTCTACTGGAGGCCTCTAAAGATCAGACACCAGTAAGAAGGCTTTGACATTGGACAGGGTGATGCAGTAAAGACCGTTGGTATCAGTAAGGTAGCTGACCAATGCATTCATGAAACCTGTCCCTGCAGGTTAAGAAAGGGTTCCTACAGGCATGTGTCTGTACCAAGTGATAAAAACATTTAGTCTTTTCAAAATAAATTACCTGTTCACTACAAATCCAGTCATTATATTACCTTGGAAATGTACAGCTAGCTACTTGAAATCAGAATCTGGTCATGTTTACCCTTTTGTCGATCAGGTCTGAGCCAAATCCCTGAAGCAGATTGAAAATCCCAAGTGTTTCTAATGGATACTCACTCCTGCTTATTCCTTAAGTAAACCTTTGTGCCAGGTAAAAGACTGGATTTGAAAAGTTTCAAGACTTTCCTCATCCCTAGTGCTAGGTGGCGCCATGTGGCATTCCAATCAATGTTCACACAGTTGACACACTTGGACATTTAAAGTGCGCAGGATCTGTTGATGCCAGTTCTTTTTTGCCATGCTTCCACAGAGCTGTAATCTGGGGTTGTTGGGGAATCCGTCACCAATTTTTGACATTTGTCAATATTTGGATATTTTTCTGAGATATCTCCCTGATACAGGCAGCGTAATGCCGCAGCATAATCTCACAGCGCCTCCACACCCTCTCGGGTGAAGCAACCACGCTTTACAAATCCGAATTGATTGATTGAGAATGCTCTACTTCTCCGCAACCAATATTGGTAGTGGAACCACATTGTGAATATTATGGTGTCTGGGTCCTCTGCACAAAGGAAATTTGTGTGATATTTCCCTTTCCATGAATCCCAAAGCAGTCGGGGAGAGGAAGGCGAAATGAGTGATGGCTACTCAAATTGTTTGAGGTCTCCCTTTAGACACCCAACTGGAGCCCACTCCTGTTCTTGTTCCAAATTACCTTAACACCATCACAAGATGGACAAAAAAGATCATAGACGTTTTCTTTTTGAGCATTGTGCTAAGTGCAGAAGATCTAAGGAAATGTCTTATTCCTCTTCAGGATTTCCTCTTCAAAGCAGACTCCAGTGCTGAAGCCTGTTTCATTCCCTAAAAGGATTTCTGATGTTCATACTTCAAGGAGGCCATATTAGCAATCTTTGCTCAAAGCACAGACAGTTCATCTTTGGTCATTAAGGCGGCAATTTCAGCAGATCTGATTCATATCCTATTCAAATGTCTCAAGGTATATTCCCTATGGAGGATGATTACCGCAAAGGAGATTACGTTGTTCTTCCACTGGATACTAACACGCAACTGATTGTGGATCAACAAGATCTTAGTTGCTTGGATACCTCTCTTGATGATTTGTAGTCACCGGAAGGTCTCCCTACAGCAGATCACTTGCAGTTTTCTGTTGTGATCCACAAAGCGGCAGAGACACCGTTGATGGGGGTTCAGGTTGCTATGGGAAAAACATCTCTCTTTCTGAAAATGTTAACAAGAAAGTGGGCCACTTAGGGTTTAGTGCCTTTTGAAGAGCCCCTTAAGAATCAGTTGTCAGAAGCAGAGGAGAAATTTCATTGTTCTGCAGTTTCCAGAATTCACTTATGAAGAGCATAGTGTAATCTACTGTAGTAAAAGCTTCTAAAATTCCCAAAATTTTGGACATGAATATTGATGGCTCATGCATTTCTAGTGAAAAGGCCCATAATTCACTTGAAAATGTGAGGCATGTCAGTGTTGGCATGTCGGCCTCTTCTACAGTGAATTAGGTTTGACTTGTGCGTCCTCCATCACACGACACCTACTGGTGGCAGACTAACTTAATTTCTTCCTTGAAAGCAGGGAAGAACACCAGATCTATGGGTTGTTTAGATAATCCAATTTGGAAAGTCCTGGTCTTCTGCAGGTACTCCTCCTTCATTTCCAATTTCCAGCTTGTCCCACCCTCTCACACCTCTTGATGAAGCGGATTCTCTCCTTATTAGCCAAGGGTGTTGTGGACATAGTTTCTTTGGACTAGAGGGATCAACAATGTTACTCCAGATAGTTTCTGATTCCCCCAAAAAGGCAGAGGTATTAGGCCTTTCCTAAAGCTTTGGTGATTGAACAAATTTCTAAGAAAAGATAAATACAAGATCATGATCCTCTTAAACATTTTTGTTGCCCTACAGCCTCAAGACTGTCCGGTGTCTCTGAATTTACAGTACCCTTATTTTCATATTCCAATAATTCCCTATCACAGTCAGTATCTGCAGTTTATAGTCCGCAATTAACTTTTGCAGTTGAAAGTACTTCCTTTTGGACTGACTTCTGTCCCACAAGTTTTCTCCAGGATTCTTGCTGTGGTTGCAGTAGAATGCACATTCACTCCAAGGGGTCTCTTTGTGCTAAGGAGAAACATCACAGATGTTTTTCTTACCCATTTCTATAGACTCATTTTATTGACCACTGATAATTTGAACCTACCAGGATTTGAGCATATGACCATGGAGTTAGGCACAGATGCCAGCAGTGGATGCATTTGTCTCATGAGTCATGGCACCTGGCACGGGCAGACAGCATGCTGTTGATCCAGAAAACCTAGCACTAGATGAAGAATGAAGCTCCCTTCAGATCTCTTTACCAGGGCTATTTTATTACTTTGGTATGAGTAGCTCCAGAAATAGACAAATCAGTCTCCACCTTATTTCTTTAAAAGACTTCTCTCATCTTCCCCTCTAAGTTTTGTACAGAGCTTTCTCTCTCGCACAAAAGCCTCTCACATATATCTCTTTTGCTGTGCCTATATACACCAGAGTGTTTTTTAATGTGTCTTCTAAAATATCTACCCTCCACAAATTGTCAGCAAGGGGTATTCATGTATTGTGCATTGGCAAAGAAAGAACATTGTTATCAAAATTGATTCTTATTGAGACTTCACATGAGTCTTCTCCTAGTCCTTTACTATCAATTGATTTAAAGCCAGCTTTCATTGCTTCTTTTTGGCATGATTTGCTGGTTCCCAGACTGAAAACCTGAGGGCATGTTTGGATGGGTTAAGTTTTGATGGCTTTAATTGGTCCATGAGATGCCCACTCCTGTTACCTACTCTTCATGCACTACCTGATGATACTTAGATGACTATCTGCCCTTCTCAGTCCTATTTGAAAAGGGCCAAAAATGTCTTGCCTTCTGAGTAATATTCTTTGTTGATATCTAGCCATTCCCTTTTCATTGTTTATCTTGTTTTTGCTACCATAATCCTTGCTGGGAGACTACATGAAGCAGTCACTACGTTGCCAAAGAAAAATATTTTTCTGCTATTCAGGAGCTTCCCTTGGATTATTTTCATACTGCGATCATGCCTTTAGGAAATTTATTTGTTAACAATGCTTTCCTCTTTTACTACTTTATTCCTTTGAGGAATCTGAATCTCTCGATCGCATCGTTGCCCACCAAGCAGTGTGACAGTTGGCCTTGGAGATTTTGAAGTGAAGACTGGAACACAGTTTACATCTCTTCTTGCTACTTATCCTGCGGGGGTGGAGAAAATGGAGGCAGGCAGACTTTTCCGCATGAAAGGAAACTCGGCACATTTATCTTCCAATGAATGTTTAATTTATGGTCCTTTCCTGAATCACCTTTCTACCACGGGATACAGTAGAAAATTCCAGAAGATCCAATTATGGAATGGTGATGGTGAGGGATTTACAGTGAATGCTTTCCTGGTAACTGGTTTGGAAAGCTCCTTGATACAATTTTCCCATCTGGTAATTTGTTGAAGCTGTACTGAAGTCCAGGAGCATTCTCAGACCGGTGTTAGCCAAAATTGACACCAAAGTGTGCAGTAAGTTATGCCTTCATAGTGAAGCTTATTACCTTGAAGACAAGCTGTAAGATAGTCGCACAATAGCCAAAAGCAGCAGTTAGCACCAGGCCTGCTTCTGAGTAGTGTGATATTTTTATGAAAGTGTTGCACTCCACACACTCCATTCCTTCATTTTAAAGCATATCTAGGATTTCTACTTCAATCAAGAGATCATTTTCTCTGTCTGGGGAAAGGATGTGGCGTAACGGCCAGAGCTGCCGACTTTGGAGCTGGGGAACCAGGTTCTAGTCTCGGCGCCTGCTCAACATCTTGTGATACGGGGAAAATCACTTAATCCCCCCATGCCTACAAAAAGATGAAAGTGCCCTTGTGTAATGTAACCGGTGCTCATGTAAAGCAATCCAGTAACTCTGGTGCGAGTTCGCGTTAAATAAAACTGCAAAAAACAAGTCTTACTTTAGTTGGGCAAGTAAACTCCACTCTTTTTCCTCAGTCAAGGCTTACATTTGTTAGAGGTTTTCCGACCCAGAAGATATGCAAAGAGTCTCGGGGTTGGGGATTCCTTCCAGCCTGTTGAGGCACACAAACCTGCAGAGCTTCTTTTGCATTCTGGATGTTATCTTTTATTCTTTCATTCTTTATCCTGTTGTACATTAACAGATTTTAATATCTTTTTTGCAAAAATTACTAACTGCTTTTTGGTGTGTTTTATTTCACAGTACGGGTTCTGCTTTCATTCTTTTTGTCTGCATTTAACAACAAGATCAAGACACCTAGGGTTTAAGCAGGTTTTGGGAAGGGTGATGGTATGGCCTTTTATTGTAATGAATAAAGTACCCCCTGCTTATATATAAGAAGGATATTTAAAGTAATCTCAGAGATCCATGACTTAATAAAGGAACTCTGCCTTCTGCCTCTTTCCTCTCTATGGTCATGGAACCCTTCTTTCAATATCCTTATAGCAGAGGGTACTTAATCTCATATATCTCTGCTCAGAGAGTCCTAGATGTACAGTATCAGCTGCACATCGATTTTTATATGCCACATGTATTTTGAATTCCCGTCTTATTACATAAATTCCAGATTCAGACCTCATGTTCATTTAGGATAACCACTAAAAAGCCGCCTTTTTGAATTCAGACAACTGGTCTGCTACTGTTTGCCCGTTTCCTCCTGTGAAATGTTAATAAGCTTTAGAAAGGTGAATGTAAGGTAAAACCATATATTCATCAATGAATTATCTTCTCGGCTTTAGTCATTGAGTTCTTTCCATTCACAGCAACCCACCACAACTCTGGTAAAGTTGCACCACGGATCTGAAGTTACAAAGGAATCATTTGTAGAGGGACACAGAATGAGACTCATAGAGGGGTAAGAATAGGGTGCATGCATGAGCGATTGACATCACCAAAGTAGATCTGGGGCCGTATTACTTAAAGTGCCCCGGGGGGCACAACAGGCGTTTGCGGCTGCTTTGCGCACCCCGGGGCACTTTGGTATTACAGAAGGGGCCGCAGACGCTTGTGCGGCCCCTTCTGTAACAACAATAGCGCTGATGCACATAAAGCTCCAGCATTATCTTCAGGGGGGCGTTTCCTCATTTGCATGGGGGCATCCCTTTCTGAAGGGGGGGAAGGGGGTCCCATGGACCTTCAGACATCCTCTTTAAAAGTGCAGCCATGTTGCCGCCTGCACTGTGAAAACACGGAGCGGCTTCAAAGCAGCCACTCCGTTTTTCACATGAATTCGCTGCCCCTGGGGCAGTGCGAGTTCATGGCTGCCCTGGGGCAGCACATTCATCATAATACGTCGCATTTTCCTTTATTGCGCTGCGCGTGCCTTTTAAAAGGTGCACCCAGCGCAATGAAGGAAAATACGCTGCATGTATAATGCTGCCCTTGAAGGTCATTCTCCTATACTGGCTTAATACTGCTGCTGTAACATGAAGGAGTGTAAGCATGAAAATTCGGGGTTTTCTACTCGGTGAGTAGTGGTTTCCTTTGGTCACTGGCTATTGTACTGAATCTGTCCAGTAACTATTGATATACTGCAGACATTCCTACTGTCTGTGATGAAAACGCAGTACAGAGGTGCTCTCAATTTTCCCTTGAAACAGTACTGTTCGCAAGATAAAATGACTTAACAGGCACATGTCATCTCTTGAACCGTCTGACCTCACGGTAGAAAACACCACCTTCAGTTTGACTGCTTGTAGCAGTGCCTTAATTAAAGGGTTTGTTTAAAACAAAAAGTGACCTCATCCTGTTTTTACTCTAAATAGTGGTTAAGATCCATCTAAAACAAAGTGGCATGAAATGTGGTCATGATGATTAATAACATCTGTTGTTGTTCAAACGTGCAATATACTACCAGTGTGCGGATGCACATCACATATATGCTTCAGCATCCTTTTAATGAGTCTGCTTTGACTTAATCAGTCATGAATCTGCAGATTCAGGAGCCCTGCTATTGAGATGATCTTTGTTGACATAATTGAACTGTTGTGTGACTCAGGTTTGTAGTGAACTGGTGTTAAGTTATTTAGTTCCTTTTTTAATCTTTGTATGTGCTGGTGTTCATGAAGCACTGCCATAGCTCTGAAGCAACACAGTTACTTGGTTTGAGTCCGGAGAGAGATGTATTGAGATCCTCTTAATAAAGCGGTAAAAGTAGAAGGGTTAAGGTTTTTCTGTTTTGGACTGTAGTAGGTGGTGAGTGCTGAGAGCTTCCTTGATGATGGATGAGGCCTTCCTTGAAGGAGAACTCTTTTCTGAAATGCCGGACGGCTCAGGCACAGATCAAGTTTAGGAAGGCTTTAATCTTTGTGGCTTTTTTTTAATTTCTTCATTTTCAGCCTGGACATTTCTGCTTCTTCCAGTGAGAGTTCACCTGCAGATATTTTTGAAACCATTTCCTCCTCACCTTTGGTGGACAGACTGCCTCCTTTTTCACTTTAGGACCAACACCCCCCGTTCACTTGTAGAGTAAGTTGGTCTTGGACGTACCATAAAGGAATTTTAAGAATGCCTGATTGAAGGCTATCTGAGCAACTCTGATGGTATGCTAGAGACGCTGAATGAAGTAATTTGTGACACCTTAAATAATAAAATGCCAACAAAACAAAAACCTCACCTGGAAGTTCCAGACCCCAAAATATCTGGTGTATGTATCCTTAAGAGAGATTATATTTGAAACTAGACAGTCTGAACGGGCCTGGAGAAAAACTTAAACCAAATCTGCGGAAAGAGTTAAAATCAGGGCAATTAAATAATTGTTGGAAAGGTCCCAAATAGGCAAAACCTAGCTGTCAGTATTGAAAAACTCAAATCAGTCTGATAACTCCGCTCTCTCTGTATTATATCATGTAGACATTTAGCAAACTGTGTGTGTCTTCTCACATAGATTTCACAGGCAACTGGCTTCCTATTTCTCTTAAAAGTTCAGAAACTATAAAACTTTAGTGACATGTTCTCTTCTGACGGATCGTGCACTTATCCATTCCCGGAAAAATGGTTGGAGCCTTCCTGCATATCTTAATTTTATCTCAGATTATGTTGTTCTAGCCTCCATTTCGAGCAGCCGCATTTTCTCCCCAGTGGATCCCTGCCCTGTAGTAGTTCTTTTGTCACTGGGTCTTGCATTACGAGCTATGCGGCACAGCTATGTAATTCTAGCCTATTATCGGAGGTGGTACCAGATTCATTGTAGGAAGGGGTGGTTTGTCCACTCCTGAAAGCCTGTCCTTGGTCCTAGTGGCATCCATAACTAACTACAAAGCCATTGCGACATGGAACAGAAAACCTCTCTCTGGGGTGTGTCATGGTTGAAATTCTTGATTTAGTGGGGCTGCAACAGGAGTGATCAATTTGGATCTCTACCCTGCATTTAACAGGGTGGACCCAGACCTATCCTTGCCCTTTGGAAATCTGTGCCTACTGTGTCCCACATATCAAGACAGAATGCTCTGTAAGGTGTGCCTGCTGATATGTGGCTACTAAGCTTCAGAAAAGTCTCCCATCTCAGTTTGAGAGATTTTGAAAATGGCCTGGTCATGCTCTAAAAACGTTTCCTTTTTTTAAGGTGTTTACATTGTATTTTAGGGTATATTTCTGTTGTTATTGATTCTTTTCTTCTTTCCAGGGAGCCTTTTTTTGCAGGAAACATATAATGAAATGGATATTCTGAGTGGACTGTACTGAAAGTGATTGCTGCTAGGAGAGGTCAAGAACTGAATGAGTGTTGACACGCCATTGTTTATTTTTAGGTCTTGCCTAGGCAGCACTTGTGCTGTCTCTTCGAGACATACTGTATTCAGGATATGGCCATGAAGCTCTGCCCACTTTCCACCCATCTTTTTAATTGGCTCCTGCCCCTGTCCTCTGTAAATGGTGGCTCTTCATTTGTTCAATAGGCTTCGTAGTCCCTCCTTAGTACCGCCTTGTCTCTTCTTATATCCTCCAATGAGAACACCCCCTGTTACATGTGTTGTTACTCCCTAGGTTTTAATTACAGCCTCAGAGCACTATTTTCTTAAAGGGCTTCAGGCAGGACACACGCCTGGTCCTAAGCAAGGCTGGCAGTGGTTACTTTACTCACTAGCACATCTCACATTTATATGAGACCTTCTATAAATTTCCCTTCATCAACTCCACACAGAGTACAACCTAATCTAGAATTAATATAATAATTCTTTTGTCACATTTCAAATCTACTAATTGTATATATGGACATAGCTATTTGAATGTACTTGCAGTTCTGTCTTGCATGCAATGCATTATGGGTAGGGTGGATTTACCTTATCTTCTGCAGGGTACCTCTTTTGGCCACATATGGTACTGAACCCTGCTACATGGCTAGGTAAAAAAACATTGGTATTTATAATGCCAATAACTCCGACTGTGCAGGGTGCTGTACAATATGTGGTCAAAATAAGTCCCATCGGCCCTCTCTTTGCCAACATATGGTAATGCACCCTGCAACATGGCTAGGTAAAAAACATTGCCATTTATAATGCAAATAACTCCAACTTTACAGAGACCTCTTTTGGCCACATATGGTACTGCACCCTGCAACATGGCTAGGTAAAAAACATTGGCATTTATAATGCCAATAACTCCAACTCCAACAAATGCAAAACCGATTGCATTTCCAATGCAATGGGTCTCGCATTTGTTAAAATTAGAGCTGTTGGCCTTGAAAATGACAATGTTTTTTACTTTTGCTTTTTTATACCATTGGCAATAGTGCTATGCAAATATAATAACACCACTGCAAATAAAAATACAAAAGTAAAAAACATTGTTTTTTTTAATGCCAACAGCTCTAACTTTAACAAATGCGTGACCTATTGCATTGCAAATGCTTGTTTTAACTTTGTCCGGCATCCATCCATCTATCCAGCTCTCTGCGTGTTGGCCTGTTCCACGATCCACGTGTGCTTCTATGTGCATTGTCAATAACTGCGTGTGTGGCTGCCTGTCTGCGTATGAGTTGCAATATCTTCTTTGTCTGGGTGCCTGTGTGTCTGTTGATGTGTGAAAAGGGTGTTTGTAAGCCATTTGGTTAAGTTTTAAAAGTACTTGTAAATGTTTTGCATTGGGTGCCTATTTTTGCGTTGCCCTTTGTGTTGTGTCACCTATTGCTCTGGGTGTCTGTTCTTCTGCATCTGTTATCTATACTCTGTGCAGGAGCCAAACCTATTGACTTTTTCAGTGCTTTTTGTATCGTATTGCATGTGGGTGATAGATTGCTGGGATGCTAAGCTGTCTGGCTGGAAGTTGACTTTCTTAAGCAGTGGGGAATCTCCCATGTTTTGTGAATGCCATGACCACTCCTGTGAGTGAATCGTTTACAGTGTAGAGAAATAGTGTGAGTAGTTCTCCGGTGAGGCATTTCAGGATGATCGAGGGTAAGATATCTTGGTTAGCCGTTACCTTGAGAGCAGCGATGGCTGCATTTGAGACCTTCTTGAAGCTGGGCTTATTTATTATTTTGTCTGGTGATTTGCTTTGTGCTGTCTTGTTGACCTTTACAGCGATCAATGCTTTAATGGCGTTGCGTTTGTCTTCCTAGTGGGTTGCAGGTGTGTCTGGCATGTGGTTGATGAGGTATGATGGCTTAACCCGAGGTCTTCATTCTCAGGTTAGCTGGGGTGTGAGAAGATTGCTCAGCAGATCCTTTAATCTATTTCAAAGAAATACGTCAGTTGGAAAAAAGGCTGCTACTTCTCACAATTTTGCGATTTTTAAAAGATTTGTTTGCTCCAAGTAATCGGTGGGGTAATGTCTGTCACAAAAATGTCATTATTGTGCATTCTCTTGTTCAACAGGTGCGACAGCACGGAAAAGCTGAAGGCGGTATTGCCAAGATCAGAACAAGAACTAAAGGATGCACTAAAGTTCAAAGACTTCTATCAGTTTACATTTAATTTTGCTAAAAATCCTGGACAGAAAGGTTTAGGTGAGTAAAAAACATACAACTAAACCGACGGGTGGTATTGTCTCAAGTTTTAAGTGATTATAGAAGCATGCTGCTGCATTTGGAAGCAAATAAATGAGAATACCAAAATGACAACATATCTCCTTAGCTTTGTAAATTTGTAAACTTTTAGACATAAGTGACTTAGAGTAGGACCGAAGAAACAGTTGTCTTAACTTTTTTCTATATTTGTAAAGAGCTAAAGCCAAGGCTCAGAATACACAATGAATCAGGTTAGAATGAAGACTGATTTTTACTCGTCTCCTGAAAGTCATAAGGTCTCTTGTTTCACTCTTATTGTGGTCACTGAACAGGGGTCTTAGAACTTGGTACAGAGATGGGTAATTGAGGTAGTAGTAGTAGTAGTAAATGAGCTGGTGATGTGATTCAATGATGTTCATGTGTTTTTAGATTCCTTTAGTGGTTGTGTAGTGCTGCATCACTTTGTACCTTGCCACTGCCTCTGGTGGGACCCATTTCTGTATCATTTGACGCCCTAAAGACTACGTTTTCCATATTCTAAAACAGTGGCACCATTGTTTTAAATCTTTTTGACATAGCTATATTTAAAATTATAATTTTAACAGAAGTTACATCGGTTCCATGATTATTTTTGTGACATGAGAGCGAAGATGTCCTGACATTGTCCTGTAATTTAAGTAAAAGAAAATCCCTCTACCCCCATTCTGTGGCTGCTGTTCCTGCAAAAGCATATCTTTGAGGATATTTGATGAATTCGTTCCAGGAAGCTTTGACTCTAATGTCCATATTTAAATTGGCTTTGGGCATCTGTAAATGATTTTTGAGTGCTTCCTCAAGTACGCTTTAGTTTGTGTCATTGTTTGGCCCTTGATGCTGTCCCTCTTAAGTGACTAATAAGGATGATAAGCACCACACCCCCAACTTTCTCTCACTCTCCTTAACTTTACTGTGCGACATTACATATCAAATTAAAGTCCATTTTCCAGTATCAGAGTTTTACTATCGATTATATTTAATTTACATGCATTATGTCCACTCTAAGAAGGCCTCTGTCAAAATTACTTTAAACCCTTATTACAATAATTCTGCTGCTGCAGATGAAGTACTTAGCAGCTCCCAGTGCTCCCTGCCATTAGTTTTTTTTTTAATATCATTTTTTGCTAGTATGTCAATGCAGAGGATGTCACATGGCAGTGGAAGCAGCAGAGGACTTACCTGCCTCCTTTTTATGTTATGTGTATTTGTGGAGCGCACTATCACCCGGACGATATTCTGGAGCGGAGCAGGGGTGAGTCTAGCCATGCCTCGAGCAGACAGGCCTTTAGTTTCTTGAGGATCTCGAGAAGAGAGATGGAGGCTCTGATGTGAAGCAATCGGTCTTTCCAAGCTTTTGGAGCGATGTAGGAGAAGGCCCAACCTTCAGACCTAGTTCTGTGTATGCGTGAACTGTGTGTGAGTAGGAGTCTGGCTGAGCAGAGGAGTCTGGAATGTTTATGAAAGGAGATGCAGCTATTGAGGTAGGCAGGGCTAGTGCTATGTAGTTCTTTGAAGGTGAGGGTGAGCTTGTGCACTCTTGTGTATAGAGAGCCAGTGGAGCTCCTTGAGGTGCAGCGTGATGTGTGTGGTGTGGGAGGTTGAGGGTGATTCTGGCTGCCGATTTCTGGATGGTTTCTAGTCTTCTAATGAGTTGTTTGTTGATTCTGGTATGAAGGGAGTTCCCGTAGTCCAGCTTGATGGAGAGAAGAGCATGTGTGAAGGTTTTGCTGGTGTTGCTTGGGAGCCATTTTTTCTCAACATCTTCAAGGTGTGGAAGCGGGAGGCTGTGACAGCATTGATTTGCGTGGGCATGCCCCATTTGCTGCTGTTGTTGATCCACAGGGTCTTGGTATGGGTGCTGGGTTGGCTATGTATTTCCTAGAGCTACCGGCCACCAGGAGTCCTTAAGCGAGTTGTTTTTCTGAAGATGGTGACTTCAGACTTGTCTGTGTTGAGTTTATGACAGTTAGTCTTCATCCTGTTGGTGATTCCATTCATGCAGGCGGTGAACTTGTTCTGAGACTTGGGAGTCTTTTCCGAGAAAGAGAGTATGAGTTGAGTGCCATCGATGTATGAGTGACCATTAATGCTGTGTGCGCGGAGAATACTGGTAATGGGGATCATGTAAGCGTTGAACAGTGTTGAGGTGAAAGACTAGCCTCCTTATACAGGTAACATTGTGCCTGAGAGGTGCTATTACTTTAGCTTACTTTCCAATGGAAATGTATAGCAAACAGTATGTGAACATCCTCAAAAGGGCGTAGGTTGATCCACAAAGTGATGGACAGCCCACTGAGCCAATGCCTGAAGGGGCTCACCCAAACAAGCCAATGGCTAAAAATGGTTGACCCAGATTCCCCTTTTCTATAATTTCTTATGCTGTTGTGTGGTGTATCTTGTGAGAGCTGTCTGTAGCGAGACCTCCATGCAGCCTAAAGCTTACTCTCTTCTTGTGTGATATCTGAAAAATACGTAGCAACAGACTCTAGACTGAGATTCTTTATCCAGATTAACAATAGTTACTGAAAAAACCTTTTCCTAATGTTTATAAATATATACTTTTAAACCTAGGTCATCCCTAGAGACCGTGCTCAATATTAAGCCAGCCATGAAAGCTCACCAGAGGCTCCCTGTTGAAGTCTAGATCAAATTGAAAGAAGTACTCATTATGCTTACTGGAATAAAAGTCCCAACTATCTCCAGGGTCTGACATGTCACCATGCTCCAGTTATTTCTTCAGAACTTTCTTGGATATGTTTTCTATTTTTTTCCTGTTGGCACTCTGCAGTGGTTTACGTTCTTCTTTGGCACTTAAACCATCTTTGTAGCTTCGGACAGTGAGGATTTTTGAAGATCTGAAATTGGGATTGTCTTAATTTATTTCTTCAGATATTCCAATTCACTTTTTTATATGATGATCAGACATGTTTTTTTGATAAGAATTTTAACTCTGTCTTTAGTATTGGCAGCATGTGGTACTTTTGATTTTCTTTGTTAATCTGCATTCAAATCGGTTTGATTAGTACTTAATTTGTTTTTCACTTATTTCTTTCATTTTGTCTCTTTTCATCAGTTTCTTCCACTGTTGACAGTATTTTGTTTTGTTTAAAAGAAAATATTGTGTTTCTGTTTCATTTTAATGTTTGCCCTTTAAGTCTTCTTTTGATTCTGACATCTTTCTCCCAAATTCAGATCCCAAAACGCTCAGTGATGTTTTTTTCTGGAGAGAGGCAGCTATCATTCCTAAACTTTCTTGAAGGATTCCAGAGCTCTGTTGCGATTTGGCCAGCAAATCTGCATTCCTCAAGCCACTGTGGCGGTTTGTGCTATTGAGGGCTTCAGAGTACCACCTCATCAGCTCTGTGCCTAATCTCCTTTCACTCTATAAATGTAAAGGAACTATCTCACCAGATTGCTTACATGTATAGTGTGCTGGTAAGAGGAGGAGAAGGGCTTCTTCAGCCTGCAGCTTAAAAAAGTTGTGTGTGATAGGTGATCCCAGTATCTTTCCCCTTTCACTGGCATTATACGTAATTGACAATCCCCGCATGCCTCGGGCATTGCATCTAAATTGACCTTAAAGGACTTTGTCCATCATGCTTTACAGACCCTATCAGAAGCCAGAAAAGAGTGAGGCATAGATCGATTGACCTCCTTCAACCCTATTCTGGCTTCTGTTTGTGCAAATTCATAGCTTGGGAGAAGTACAGGCTTGTGGATATGGGTGGCACAAGTGGAAACGCTACATGTTCCTCTTTTTTCACCTGTTCCCCTACTGCGTCTCAGGAGCCCGCCCAAGTTAAGCCAGATCAGAACTTCCTGCAGCACTTCTTGGACCTAGGTCAGTCAGGATACTGTGTGTGTGTGTGTGTGTGTGTGTATACGCGTGTGCTTGTGTGATTTTATGAGTGCATGAATGTGTGATTGATTTAGGCGGTGGGGGATAGTAGGGAGGCTTTGTGGGTTTTACCGTGGCTTACAGATATCCACATCTAACTTACTGTGGGCATTGCAGTCATAATGATCTTCTGGCCATCCCATGCTTCATAGAAGATGATCTCTGACATACTATGGGCTTTTACGGTAAAATTCTCTCTAATCCAGACATCATAGGTGCCCATCCTTGACATCATCCTGTGCCCGTTCGAGGCAACATTGAGACTATTAAACTCACAAAAAATATGTCTGGTCAATAAAAAGAGAAAGCACAGTGCACACTTATAGTCATAGATGTGTGTATGTGTGTGTTGTATAGCTGTCAGAAGAGGCTTTCTTAAAGGACGAGAAATGAGCGATGTTAGAGGGTCAGTAAGGGGCAGAGTGCAACGAAAATTGTGAATAAAAATGTCTCCAGAGGGTCGAATCTACTTTATTCGATGGTCCTCTGGGGCAGGGTTAAAAAGGGGAGGACTCGGGGATTTAATCAAATATACCCCTGTAGATGGACGCTTTTATTCACAATTTTCATTGCACTCTGCCCCTCACTGACCCTCTAACATCGCTCATTTTCAAAACTCCTCAGCTCCTCCCCTTTGGGGAGTGGTAGCCCACACCAAGGACCTTGCGGTACGGGTGTGAGGAGGGTCCTCGGTGATAAAGCATCTCATCCTCGGGTGAGTGAGGGTTCTCGTCCTTTAAGAAGATCTCTTCTGACAGCTATACAACACACTGCGTACACATGCACGACTATAAGTGTGCATTGTGCTTTCTCTTTTTATTGACCAGACGTACGTTTTAGTGAGTTTAACGTTCGACAAGGAGTAGTACGTTTCTGGTTGGGCCTCTCCCAAAATATCCTTTGTGTGTGAATGTAACATTGAGGCTATTCTCTGTATAACAGTAGCACATCTATGACTTAATTGAAACATTTTTTAAAAAAACATCCTGGACCCTTCTTTGACATTATGTGGGCATTCACAATGACAGCCTCTCTTAGGCGTGATAGTACCACAACCTTGACACAATTTGCCCCTTCTTGGCGACGTTGTGATGATCTTTTGCATAACACTGGCAATTCCTGACACATTCATGTGCCCTTGCAGAAGAAGATTTTTTTTAACTGCTTTTTAAACTGCTTAATACATATAACCAATCTTTAGGGTAATTACGCTGGTAATTCCTGACACATTCTAGTTATCTCTGGCATAATGGTGCCCAATCCTGGTAATTCTTTTTTACATGTTTCACACAATTTTTTACTTTAATTGAGGTGAACTTCCCTACCATATAATGAACATCACTGGTATTTGATGAAGATAAGTAGATATGAAAGACAGACTATGGCCTTGTGAAACAGTAGTACATTGATGTGAGAGAATAGACACCTGCTTATGATTCCATGATTTTACATTGAAATATAAATCTGCCCTTCAGTTATCACACCAGGTTAGATTTATCTACTTTTAGGTCGTTGCCAGGACTACCATGTGAAGGTCGGGTATGTCTTAATATGTAATGTCAGAGAGTATTAAGAGTGGTTAGTTTCTTTTTCACATCACTATACAAGTGAGTAGTTGGTAAATATGACTTAATGATGTTTGAGGACCAAACGTGTAGATTGCTAAAAATGAAAGCCTGAAATTTTGGGATAAAAATACTATTCTTTTCCATGAAATGAGAAGGTTATTTTTATGCATAATGACATTTTTGTATTTCACGGTGAAAAGATTGTCTCTTCAGCACATGGTAGCTGATGATTCTGGCAAAATTATTTCATTTCTGAAATATATTTCCAGGTTAAGTTTATATAATTCATGTGAGTTGCTGGTTCTTGTTCCTAGGTGCTAAGGGTCACTTATTATGGCATTTGAATTTTTGGGGGGAATTTCAGCATCTACATTTATAAACATGTTTATGCTATCATTACTCTATTATTACTCTACTGCTCTTTGAGGCATTAGCTTGTAAACCTTATGTAACTGGTTTGCTGCCTGATCTTGTGAAGTCCATGTCATTTTTCGGTAGAATTACTGCTTGAGCCTGAAGGATTTGCATAGCTCAGCTGTCATAGCAAGGTGATTTTGGAAATGGTATACATTTTCCACCCTGCCTCTTCCAAGTGGATGCTTTGTCATAGCAAGTGAATGAGGATCTAATTAGAAGGGGCAGGATAAAAAAACAGATGAAGTGAAGAAAAGGGCTATTGACATTTCGAAAACTGAAATGCCATGTTCACTTGTATTAGAAGATTTTTGACAACTGCTAAATACATATTGCTTTTTAACCAATCTTTTGGGTAATTATGCTGGTAAATACACTATCTTTCCACCATTTTTTAAAAGTTTTTATGGATGAGTTAAGACTTGCTGGCACACCACATATTTATTGGAATATTTGAGTAATTCCCTTTCCCAACTTTTGTTTGTATGAAAACATATGCTGTAAATTGTGACATTTTGACTCCGTTTTTTCCCCAAAATTTCCAATGGATGGTTGAGTGAGGGAGAACTTTCCCCGAACTCTTCTAGTAGAATCTGAGCTGGCTGTCTCGCTTAGTCAAATTTTACGGCATGTATTTATTTACATTGCACCGCTTTCAGAGTTCACGAGACATCACTGAAATGTATAGCCTTTAATCCGTGACCTGCTCCTTGTTGGTTTTCTTGTAGGTCCTAATGTTGTCAGTGCCCCTTTAGTCAACTGTTTTCTTTTACAGTGGGTTCTCATACATTTATATTTCATGTGTCTACTCCAAAAACATCGTCATATTGCCTTAAATTCTTTTCTGATCTTATTCTGAATATTTCTAAAATGTTCCTTTGTGAGAATTTTGGTTTTGCTGTCCTGCTAATCATCGGAACTTTCAGCTTTCTGTTGCTCTGTTAAAGTTGCCATGTGTTGTTATCAATGTTTTACTGTACACAATATTTAAGGTTATTTACATCCGTTTTTTTAAGATTGTTGTTCGGCCTGCACCTGTTTAAGGACTGTTCTTTGATTCACGAAACACATTTGCTATCAGACATAATAATCCTAAACTTCGTTCAGATTACTTGACTCAAATGGCCATTGTGTGTGCAGTCATGTCAACTCAACTGTATTAGGCCCGTTTTTCCACAAGTGCTTTTTTGAAGGTTTATCTTAAGTTAAAAAGATTGAAAGGAAGAAAACATTTCTTTATTTAGGTGAACAGGGCAACTAGTTTTGACTAAGCACCTTTTTTTGCAGCTAAGTTTCTAAAAGGTACAAATACAGAACGTAGAGGGCACCGTCATACTGTGGTTTCACCTGTGACAATCTGGCTAATTGATCAACTATTCTACCCTATTTTCTGCAAATTATTGTTGCTTTGCTGGTGGGTACTACAAAAGAGTAGAACCTTGCTTAATATGGGTACATGGTGAGCGTAAACCATGCATATGGCCATTACTTAAACTCCTTTGAGGAAAAGGAATTGGAGCAGTGATAAAAAAGATGCAGCACAGTTCAGTTGTCCAAAGTAAATAATTAATGTAAAATTATCAATTCTACTATAGTGCAGTAGTACCATAGAAAAAGATGTAGGTTTAGAGACTACAACCAGTTATAACTCCTGCATTGCATACGATTTGTCTGTTACCAGTATTTAGATGTAGCATGCTATACCCCAATAATTCCAACTTCTGTCTGGAATTCCCCACGATCTTTGGCAACTTCAGCTATGCTTGAAAAGTAGTTTTGGTGTGCAAAGTGTGTTCCTATTTGTATTCATGCTGCTGTGTAGCAGCTTCATTGGCAGATGCACAAGGTCTGTTTCAGTGTTACAGGCATACTCCTTTTTGGGGAGAGACAATACATGGCAGTTTCTAGGATTACTGCTGGGAAGCTTTCCAAGACTACTCGCATGCGTAGTGTTACACATGTATAGATAGATGGAACTATTTTGCAGTTTTCTTTCATTTCTGTGCAGGAAAACTGTTTCCTCTTGAAGAAGCTCCTGCCATTACACCATCAACAATCATTTTTGTTGCAGCCCCACCCTGGCTAGAAACGTACTCCTGCCATTGACTGGAAGGAACCTTCAATTGCATCCAGGGAAGGAATGTACCAGCTTAATGTTTGTGACTGCCTACAACTTTCAAGTTAGTGGGTGCTAAATAACTTAAGAAAACATCCCTGCGCTGGAGTGCCAACAAATAGTGTAATATTACGCACGAACAATTCCCTTTACAAGTATAAATTCACTTTCTGTTTGAACCAAACATGGTTTAAAACTTATAAGTAAAGGTATGTGTGAATTTCAATTTGAATGCAGAAATTATAGTTATGATGGTGCTGAGCAGGTTTCGCGGTGGCAACTAGAAATATATTTAAAAGTGCCTAATCTACTTTTATAGAATGCCAGATGTATAATGGAAAAAATAAATATTAATCCGCCATGTACACAACACTGTTTTTTAATTTGAAATGCTCTGAAACATTTCTTTGCTTTTTTTCAGATTTAGAAATGGCAGTTGCATATTGGAATTTAGTTTTGTCGGGGAGGTTTAAATTTTTAGATCTCTGGAATACGTTTTTATTGGTAAGTAAAAATTGAATTTGTTTTGAACGAAGATATAAATTGTACAGTTATGCTGCCTTACAGGTTTATACCTGGCTACATTTATACCTGGCTACTGCCAGTGCTTGTAATCTGTAGGGGTGAGGACTCGGTCAAGTGTATAATGTAATGCAAATTGTACTAAGAATTTAAATCACCAGGCAGATGTGGAGATTTGCCGTTTAGTTTGTTGCTTTTTTCGTTTTCACCTGCCTTATTTCAGCTCATTGTGGTAAGTTTGAGAGAAAATTACTTAAGGGCGTTGTCTGCCACTTTTATTTGTCAGTGTTTGTCACATACTGTACATATTATGAATTGTTGATGTAATGGTTTCTTTTGCAATTGATGTTTTATTTTGTAATTGGCTTAGATCATCGTCCCACTGTTTAGTAAAGTGAGTATGGTCTTGCCATATCTGGGGTGTAACACGAGAAAACTTATCACTGGCCAGTGCGTAATGGCACTGGCAGTCTATTGCAGTGTATCATGTTTTTAAAATATCAATGTTGATGATGTTTAGTTATGATCTGCCCACACTAGTCTAAACCAGTTTTATTTTTAGTTATTGTATTTCTTTACTGTGGAATATTTTTCTTGAATATTTTTGGGGAATTGGTAGACTTTGGACCTGAAGAAAAGTTAGTTAATGCCCCTTATAAAAATATATATGTATATGAATTTCTTTTTATATACTATAGACGTGTACATCATGACTCGCCTCAACTTACAAATTAAAACCTTTATTAATGCAGAAGTTAATGCCAATCGAAAATATTCCACATTAATCAAACATTCTACTCTCTCACTGTAAAACAAGTTAGTGGTTTTGCCATGTATCTGTGCTAGCAAAAATCCTTTCTCTTATAGAAATATTTCTGAAAACGTCTTACCTATCACTCAATCATTTGTGTTACGTTTTTCAGGAAACCGAGCAGAGCTAAACGGCATTTGTTGCGTGGGTCTTTTTCGCAGTAATTGTGCACGGTCTTGCAATGGTAGTTGTCTGCTTTTATTCACTTTATAAACTATCTTCTACAAGTGAAGTGGTCTTGTTTGTTGGCATATCTCACTTGCATCAATGCACCCTGGTGGGCTTCAAGTCTATCTGCACATGAATGAATAGCAAGCAATTCGTTCAATACAGTTTTTTCATCTATCTATATTTTGTGGTGAAATACTGTTTGATTTGTGTCAGACCCTGCTCAGAGGGCCATGGGGTGAGCAGGAGTTACTGAACCCAACCGTGGAGGTTGAGGTCTTTTACTACTGATGTCCTGGGGCAAGGCCTACTATGGGTCCTGAGCAACAGGGCCAAGTACCCCTTCAGCAGTTGACTTTCAATGGTAGTGTGGGTCGAGCAGACCAAGCCTTCTTAGGGGGGAGGTAGACACTGAAGCGATGGCGGGGAAGCGGACGAACACTGGATCACAACTCAAAATACCTTCAGTAGTAGCAATCAATGATTGTCCAGTCAAATACTTTCTTTTATGAGAAAATGAATATTTATATATGACTACAAAGTGAAATATGGCATACACAAACAATACACACAGCCCCCTGAGGTCAGGGCTTGAGTATTTAATAGGAAGTCCCCCATGGCCCACTTCCCTCTCGCTAGTGGTAGTGGTAGGCCCCTATTCATTATAGGCAACATTCAGGTTAGGCCCCACCAGCAGTCCAAGTCTCCAGAGTCCTACTCTGACTCTGTTCTAAAAGTCAAAAGAGTTCATGCGCCGAATCGCTATCAGGCAGACAAGTTCCACAGGGCCTTCTGGCCCTTCACTTAGTCTTACCCGCACAAGCAGGGATTGTCTGACCAGAGTCTCCGAGAATGTCTCTCTTGCGGGCACTGTGGCTGTCTCTGGTTAGTATCACACATGTCTCTCTGCAAGGGCCACATCTGCGTCTTCTCGGTGCTCTTCCAATGCAACTGTAAGTTTTCTTTGGTCTTTCCCTGCGGCTTCTGGTTCAGATCCTCAGTCAGGGCTCTGGACCGCACGGGTCATCCTGGCGGCCTTTCCTCACGACTATGGTATCAACCAGTCTACAATCCTTGTCTTTTTCCGATGGTGTCCCTTGGCGTATGGGGTCACCACACCTGGTCCTTGATGGGCTGTTCAGCACCACAGTAGGTTCCTCTTCACTGCAGCCCCCTCTAGCATACAGACTCGCCGACTTACACACGGCACGTGAGCAATGGGCCAAACAGCATGGCTAATTTCACAGCGGCCCCCACTGGCTTACAGGGTTGCCAATTTGAACCTGCACACGTGCAACAACCTGATCGGTGCTTTCTTCTGAAGTGCCCTATCCTCTGCTCTCCCTCCAGAAATCAGTTTGTCACAGCAGGAATGACTACAAATCTGATTGACTCACAACACAGGCCATGGGAGTGACTAGAGGTTTACACCTGAATGTTAGCTTCAATGATGTGTATCAAAAGGTTACCCCAGCACCTCAGCCCTACTCATTAGGATTCTCTTATCAGCCCCATCTCCTTCCCAATATGTCCTCAGTCCCCCTTCCAGTGACCTCTCTCTGAATCAAACAACACCCTTTGAAGTGTGCAGGAGAGTCTGACTCTCCTTCCTCCAATGTGTGTCCCTCCCAGCCCACAGGAATGCAGCAATTCACAAATCTCTCTGGGGGAATTCCTCTACCTCCTCATGCACTTCCAGTCAGCCCTGGGTCTCCAAAATGGAACCCAAGATCTTTCATGTATTGTACCATTCACAGGCACACATACACTCAGCACATGCATACAATACACATGCACGACACAGTGCTGCATACTAACTTAATGTAGACCAAGGGTGAGTTAAGCACACAGTGGAGGAACTTTACATGAGTGAGCCGGTAGACCTCACTCCAGTTACACGGGTGAAAAGGTCTGTTCACTTCTGCTGATCACTACACATAATGTTGCCACTACTGCGCCCGTGCTGCTTAACTCCTGTCAAAGTCAGTAGCCTTTTATCATTGTGAGGGTAGCGCTTCGGGCGCACCACCTGGTCCAACAAGATTGCAACCCGTGAGAAAGGCATATGTCATGGCGCACATTTATGATCCATGTTCACCCATGACAACTAAAATCAGCACCAGGTATGCAGACATCGTTGTAGCTCGGGCACTCATGCAGGGGTGCACATCCGTCAGCATGCGAGGGATGTTTCCATTCCAACAATTTGTATTTGGTGCATGTTTACCTCTGCTCTGTTTTCCATTCTTCTTTGCTTTTTATTGTTTAGAATCTTAATTTGACAGACCTTCCTCTGTTTCTCATGTGTGAGAATTTCCTTTTGGTCCGTTTAAATTGCGAGGCAAGAACCAAAATTGAGACTCCATTCTTATTAAATCACCAGTTTGCTCACCTTTTCATCAGTGGTTTCAGCACTGTTCCGTGTCACTGTCTTGCATCATCAACACTTTCTATTGCGGATTCATGATAGCACAGTTTGGCATTGTAATGCCTCCCTTATGGTTCCCCGAGCTGTTTGCACCTATCTGGCTCTGCTGTGTTACTTTTATCACCTATTAAGGTACAGTTACTGATTATTTCCATTACCGCTTTGTTTTCCTTGCCTAAGGTTGCCTGACCGTTCCCTGCCCTTTCATATTTTTATTATTTCCTTGTTAACAGCCATATGGACTCCTTCTGAGAGTTTCATAGCTCTTACTGAATATTTATTTAATTGAATGTAATTACTTGTCATTTTGTATCCGAGTTCCAGCCTGACATTTTCTGCAGTAAGCCTTGACTGCTTGACTCGCTTTCCCTGGAAAGTCAAGCGTGCAAAGGGAGAAACTTTATTATCCGTTTGGAGTACAGTAGTAGGGCAAAGGAAAGTAATAGTAAACGACAGTGCCCAACCACGAGCAGGCCAGTAATCACTATTTACAGAGTAAAGGCCTTACAATTGCAAACACATCCTGGCAGTGAGCACTGAACTTGCTGCACTTCCAAAACTATTAATGCAAGTTTTTGCCTCAACTACATTTATCCTCCGAACCATCCAAAACAAAAGGTTTCTTGAGTCAATGCACCATGAAAGTGTTTACTCCTCGTTTGTGAAAGTAATGTGATTCTTCTTTAGTCATAATAAACATTATTTAAAGAATTCTGCT
The DNA here is from genome assembly GCA_963921515.1 of Calotriton arnoldi. Taxonomy (NCBI): domain Eukaryota; kingdom Metazoa; phylum Chordata; class Amphibia; order Caudata; family Salamandridae; genus Calotriton; species Calotriton arnoldi. The sequence goes on from CAWUFW010000033.1 coordinate 733,134, forward strand.
TTTAGGAGACAATAGAAAAGGGATATTCTCCAGTGCTGAATCTTTCAGAGATTCACATGCTTGAATCTTCCCGGTCGTCGAGGTGGGAGTCGCACTGTATTCTAATTAGAATTGTAACCAAAGGCACTAAACAGTAAAGCCAAATCCCCTGAGATTGTATGCCAGTCCACATAATTGTAGGTAGAACTAAACTTCAGCCAATCAGAGAGCAGCCTCTGTCTCATTCCTGTCCTCAAGAGCCACCACACCACTGATCTCTTGCCACACCTTGTGTGAAAGGGAGTCTTCCTGAGCTCTCCTCAGTTTTGCTGGAAAATTGCTACGGTCACCTCCGGTGACCTTCAGTTGAACTCTTTTTCCATCTACAGAAGAATCTTACTCTGCCTGTAGTTATTCTGCCAGAAATCCAACGTGTCTATTTAGGCTCTGTAAGGTTTGTGGTAAGATGAGGCTGTTTTCCGACGCCCCTCACAAGGAGGGTCTGTATTATTTATACTCTGATCACTAACCTAAGAACTGTTTCTGCCAAAACATTAAAAGACAGAGAAACAAGGCTTCTCTTATGGCTTTAAAAGAGAAAAACTACAGAAAATCCAGTTTCTGGAGAGGAAGGATCACTAACTCCAGAAAAAAAGGCCTTGAAGAAAGAAAGACATGGTAAGGAGTTTGGTGGGAGCCACCTAAGAAATGATCAAAAGGGACAGAAATAAGACTGGCTAACAGGAGCCCGGAACAGGAGAAGTCGGGTCATACAGCAACTCCAGGCCCATCTAAACAAAACAAATCAACGTCCGAACCTTCCACTCTTTTTTGAGCTGCCTTAGCCTCTGCAGACGTGTAAAAGCCTGCCACAGATCCTCCTAACAGATCACTCCCGTCGACGGCACTGTCAACGGGGCTATGATGTCTCCGTCGACGACGACTTCTACCACGGTGTCAACTGCATCTTCAACATCACGATTGATCTCGACGATGTCTTCACAGTCGTTGAGCCCATCCGGACGATACGTCGGTGCCATCGTCCACGACCGCACCAGCTATACCAACGACAACCTTGGCTCTACCCTTGAAGCCAGTTTCATCGACTGCCATTACTGAACCCTTAATAAGACCAGAGCAAAGCTCACCAAGCAAGGATTCCCCTTTGCTACTAATACTCCTTCTAGAAATTGGAGGTTCAGACGAGGATGAAGATGATGGACCTTTCGGGACTGCAAGTAGCCCATCACAGCTGCATGTAAAATGCCTGGAAACTGATAAGGAATTTGATCAGGACCTTACTTGCAAGGGTATTTCTCCTTTAGGGAAATGCACCATGACAAAAGAAGATCGTATGATAAGTTTCACAAGGATTATCCTTATGAGGAAACTTTTAAAGAACAGACATTTCAGAAACCACTGATGCAGGCTCCTATAGCCTTGTTACAGACCTTCACATTATGCTTAACGATTATTATAAGAGATTACTGGAAAAGGAAACTACACTCCAGCTGCAGCAACAAACTCTGATGTCTCCAGCTGGTATTTTGTCAGGTTCTCCTGGGATAAGGACACAGGAAAAGAGCCCTGCTGCACAGCAAAGAGACATTCCACAACCCAGACATTTGGTACCAATTACTTTTCACAATGACTATGTCGATAGGGCAACAACGATGAAGAACCTGAAAAAGGTGAAATACCTAATGATAAGGCTACAAATGCGGGAAGCTAATGTGACGACTATATTGCACCAGTATCGACCACCTCCCAACACCTCCAGCGGCCAGTTCGCCACCAGATAATATTGGGGCCTTCCAGGTCCTCTTAGAAGGAGCTGCTAAAAGGCTTGATCTGCCAATATATGTTCAACAAACAGACTGTTTCCTACACGATTTCAAAGAAACCACAAGGAAATCTGTGAGATCTTTACCCATTGTGGAGTATATTTTGGCAGAAGGCTTTAAAGTCATGAAAAACCCTGCTACAGTGGCACCTGTAATACCTAAGCTTGACAAGAAATATAAGGCCCCGGATAAACTCCCCAGCTTGTCTAATAGGTCATCCGAAGCCAGATTCTATGGTTATACAGGCGGCGCAATGTTAGTTAAAAAACCCAGTGACACCATGTTCAGCTCCTCCTCCCTGGCAAGGATGGGAGGAGGCTGGATAACATTGGAAAGCATTTTTCTGCTATGCAGCTATGACTATACAGGTGTCCAATGCATTAGCCATTATGGGCAGATATGACCGTCTGATATGGTCATATTTGATGTCATTTATTGACTATCTGCCGGAGGACAAAAAAAAGGTGTGACCTCTATCCTTCAGGAAGGAGAGAAGACATCCATAGAGATTATCAATACAGCAATGGATGTAGCATTGACTGGATTCAGACAAATGGCCAGAGCAGCAGTTTTAAGAAGTCAAGGCTAGTTGAAGGCAACATCTTTTTGACCTAAAGTACAAACAAAAATGTTGGATATGCCATATAAGGGAGAAGCTCTTTTTGGGAAGCATATTGATGATGCACTTCAATAAAAGCTGATACGGAAACAGCAAGCTCACTAGGAGTCCTCTAACAATGCCGGTTTCAGTCATTTCGTAGTGCTAGGGGTACAAGTCAATATTCCTTCAGAGAGGGCTATCAGTCTCACATATATCAGCCATATATTAGCCAGCAATTCCCTCAGCAATATTGACCTCCGCTATTGGCGGCTTTCTGCAAACAACCCAGTAGGAGGAAATCTGCTTCTACAGAGAGGGAATACAAGTCCTTCAGAAGACAGTGACAAAGTAATGACACCGGTCTCCTCTCTTCAGGTAGCTCCCTTGAATGTAAGAGACACACAACAACTTTTACAAAAACTGGAGAGCCATCTCTTCGGTTTGTTGAGTGTTGAACATCACCCAGCATGGTCTTACCCTAGAATTTACTCAGAAACCTCCTCGCAATCTACCTTGCAGAAGGTCACATGAACACCTTTGTCTGTTAAAAGAGGAAATAAAGTCGCTTATGCTCAAGGGAGCAATTGAAGAGTTCCCACAAGCTCACAGAAACACAGGCTTCTACTCCGACTTCTTCCTACTGAAGAAGAAAAATGGAAAACTGAGACAAGTTTTAGATCTAAGACAGCGCAACAAGTACCTCAAAAGCGATCACTTAGAATGGTTACGCTGCAGGATATCATTTAGCTGATAAACCCAGGGGATCATATGGTATTGTTAGATCTACAAGATACCTTCTTCCATGTTCCGATCCATGTCAAGCACAGGAGGTATCTTGGATTTGAGACGGCCAGCTGTCACTACCAATTCAAAGTCCTCCCTTTTGGATTAAAATCCACCCCAATAATTTTCACCAACTGCATGGCACCAGTAGCAGCCTGCCTGAGGAGAAATAGACATCAGATATTCCCATACCTGGAAGACGTGCTAATAAAAGGAACTTATACTAGGCTTCAGTAAGTTCCACAAAAACATGCGTTCAAAATTTTAAAACAATTTAGGCCTCAAACTAAATGGGGAACGATCTTGCCTTATTCCGAAAACATGAATTACATTCCTGGGGGCGATTCACAACACGACTCTACGTGGCCTTTCCTACAAAAGAAAGTGTTACCAAGGTGATAAGGCTAGCGTATGCCCACTCACAAAAAAAATTCACTTTAGTCAGGCAGTGCAAATCGTTCCTGGGAATGATTTCTTCTTGCATTCCACTGATCCCCAAATGTCGTCTGTTCATCAGACCACTACATGAATAAATAGACAAGCAAGGGAAACGGGAGACAGGGGCATTCGACGATGTCATCAGTATTACATTGGAAATGGTAAAGGCTATGGTGGATGATAAAAGACAACATTTCTCTGGGTCTAACTTTTCTCAACAAGCCACCAAATGACGTCACGACAACAGATGCGTCCATGGAGGGTTGGGAAGTACATCTCAAAGATTTGGAAGTGTGTGCCAAGTGGTCAACCAAAGAGAAAACGAGGCACATAAATTTCATAGAACTGAGAGATGTGGCCCTGGGGCTCTGTGCTTTCTTGGCAAAAATAAAAGAATCGGCGGTAATGGCCCGAACGGACAACACAACCACAATATCTTTTTTTGAAACAAGCAAGCAGGAACAAGATCACATCTACTGTCCAAGGAAGTAGAAGATATTTGGAATTGGTGTTTACACCACTAAGTTTCCATGAAAGTGGAGCATGTGCAAGGCAAGGAAAACAGTGGTCAGTGATCCAAGCTGATCTTTAAGAGTCTGCCACGAATGGGAGATGTCACAAATAACACTTTTGAAAATGTTCAACAAATGGTGAGAACCGACCTTAGACTGTTCACTACCTCACTCAATCGGAAATGCCAACACTATGCTTGGGAAATGCATTCCAGATTGCTTATACAAGAATTTTTGTACATGTCTTTCCTCCTCTGCCCCCACAGATTCTAAAAAAAATTGAAGAGAGAACCGTGTCAAATTATCCTAATAGTTCCGGCATGGCCAAGACAATTTTGGTACACGGAACTTATCCTTATGTCCCAACAGCAACACATTCCTCTCAAACCAGTTCCATGTTTTGAAAAATGGCCAGGTAATGCACCCAAATTCAGAATCACTAAATTTAGAGGCCTGGCTCTTGTACACAGTGAGTTCCATCAGTTGACTATCTCCCAGCAATGTAGAGACATACTGTGAGAAGTTGGCCTGGTATATGCTGTCCACTAATTAAAGTGGGAACCTTGTACCAGTCCAAACAACCCTTATGGTGATTAAGTCAAAGATAACCTTTATTGAAAGCTATCCTTATGGTAGCTATGGAGAGCAGCCTTCAGGCTAAGTCTTGAAGAAATGTTACGCACCTTGTTTTACCAGAATGCAACCTTATAGTATTGGTTAAATGAAAGGGAAACCACACAGTAGTTATAAAAATATGTATTTATTATATATAACACTCTCTAGTATCCTCTACACGAGGATAGAACGCAAATCAAATAACACAGTTGCAAAGAATCAAACGTAAGTAGCACAATACACAGTGGGCTCCCGGGGGAGGCCAAACCATATACTAAATAAGTGGTATAAGAACCACGACTCGGGACTTGACCTAGTCTAGAAGGTGTAGAATCGCTGGGACCCCAAGGAACCACCCAAGGTGAGTGAGTAGGGACCCCACGGAGGACGGGTGCAGTGTGAGAACACAACCGCGTGCTCCGTACAATTCAATGGGAAAGTCGCGGTTGGAAAATCAGAGATTAAGGCCCCTTCCCAGCAGACTACGAAGACAACCCTTGGAACTTGAGAGTTTGGAGAGCCACCCCACCCATGGATACCTTTGTACCAGAGTTACCTATCCCAGAGGAGCCGGGTGCAAAGTGGCGTCGGAAACCCTCGTCGTTCTCTACGGATGTCGACAAAGGAATGCTGCTGCTGGAAGAAAGAAAAGTGTCCAGTGGAATCCAAACGTGGATTCTAGATGAGAAGAACCTGAAAGCAGAGGGGACAGAGTCTGGGTCACTTTGGAGTGACCAAGGGCTCGTTAGACGAATGCCCACCGATGTCGGGTGCTTCAGGTGTGTTGACGGTGATCTTGACTCTTCAGCTGTGCGGACCAGGAGATGTCTTGGACGACCAGGAGCCGGATGCGAGCTGTCCCACGAAGGATGTCGAGTGCTGAGGGGTCGGTGTCCGGTGGGAGCACCAACAAGCCTTGGCAGCGGCAAACAACGTAGATGGTCAAATTCGGTGTCGATCTGGCCCAGCAATACCAGGAGACTCACCACAGCAAGGGGAGTCAGGGCAGGCCTGGAGCAACCAGGGGAGCCCAAATAAAGCAAAGTTGACCCTCAAGTGGACCCACAGGCCGAAGGCACAGGAGTCGCGAGGGGACCTCAGGCGGTTTCACAGGATACCAGCTAGCAGGGCACAAAGTGCGAGGATGCCGGAGTCCTTCTCAGAAAAGATGCGCTGGGGTCAGGGCTACAAATGGCCCAATGCACGGAATTGTTGCACGACAACAAGCATGTGCAGCTGCAAATGGACGCGGTGCACAGGGGTACGGGTTATGCGTTCCCCACGAGGGATATCTGCCTCAATCTCCATAAGAGGGCAGCTCGACCTCGGAGACCTTCAGAAACCCACCTCCTGTGTTGCTGGAGCCTTCGTAGTCCGCAGGAGCTCAGGGTCAGCAAACCGGTCAGATGCGTTACGGTGCCAGCTTTTGCAGGGGAGTGACTCCTTCACTCCAAGGGAGATTCTTCTGTTGTCTTGGAGATCCACAGGGTCCTGCACGGAGCATATATGGATCACGGACAGTGGCGAGACTGGGGACGGCAAGGGAAGACTAAGTAGAGCCCAAGGGAGGTCCAGCGTGTCCAGACGGTCGAAGTGTAGTGGTATCTTCTTGCAGAATCTTGTCCACGTAAAATCTAATGTCCTGTAGCCAGGTAACCCATTTTATACCCACGGGAAAGGGTTGGACAGATTCTAGGGACCCTCCTAGGGGAGGGACAGGACAGAGGGGTGGCTACACCCATGTCCTTTGTCCAGTTTCGCGCCAGAGCAGGAGCAAATGGCTCCTAGAACTGGTTTGAACTGGACTATGCACAGGGACATCAAGTGTGCCCCTCGTGCAGACTTTCTGGCACTGTAACAGTGCACCCACCCAGCCCCAATACACTAAATCCTGTCTGGGAGGTGGTCTCACCTCCCTGTGACAGGATGCCTATTGTGCTGCCTTCCCCTGCTCGAGCTTGGCTCAGCAGCAGGAGGGCAGGCTCGTGTCTGTGGCTGGCAGCATCCATTTTGTGCTGTAAGGCTCGAGAAAGTTGGTACCGGTAGACTTGGGTACCCCCAGAACCTCGGTTCTGAGGGGAGGAATCATACCTCCCACACCAGTTACTGGTGTGGAGGTATGATTCCAAGGTGTTTGACACCAAACACGACCTACTTTGTTGCAGTCGTTTTCGAGATAGCATTTACCGCGAGGTTATAATGCACCTCTACCTATATGTCTGGTAGTATCACGTACAGCCCGGGAGAATGGTCTCCGAAGACTGTAGAGGGGCCCTGCTCATGCAGGAGCACCCTCTCACGTAAAACCCAGCACCCTGCCTTCAGGATTGTTAAGGCGTGCTATAGGGGTGACTTATAAGGTTTTAAGTGTAGTGATATATATAGATATAGTAAACCTATATCTCTCGTAAGTGGTGCAAGCAGCAGCTTACACAGGCTGCAGTAGCAGGCCTGAGGTTCCATTTTGCATGGCCTCTCATGGGTGGCATAATACATGCTTCAGCCCATGGGAGGCCTCTGGGGTACCTATGCCCTGGGTACATGTGTACCATATACTAGGGACTGATAAGGGTACCCCAGTATCCAATCTAGAGTTGTACCAAAGTACATACATAACAATTTAAGGGAGAAAGCAGATAGGCTGGGGTCCTGAATAGCAGGATCCCAGCCAGACTAGTCAAAACAGTGGGTGCAAAAAGTGGGGGTAACCATAAGAAGCAGATCCTACTTTCCTACACATACTATCAAAAGCAATCGCTGAATCCACAAATAGATCATATAAGGCAAAATGGCTAAGATTTTGCAGTTGGTGCTCTCCAAATAATTTCCATCCTTTTTCTCAACATCAGCACAGGTATTACCATACCTACTCAGCTTAGCTTGCTCTGATCTATCACATAGTTCAATCAGAGTTCATGTTGCAGCAATATCGAGTTTCAGGAGATCCTGGAACCAAAAGTCTTTATGGTCAGAAAGGCTCATAAAAGAATTTTCAAAAGGGCTATTTAGAGCTTACCCTCCAATGTAAAAAAAAAAACAACCAAAAAAACAATTGCATGGCAGCTGAAGACAGTCTGGGCAAATTTGGTGCGAGGGCCTTTTAAACCTATATACAAGACAGACATCAACTTTTTTTCATGGAAGACCGCTCTTCTCATAGCCCTTACATTGGCTAGAAGAAATAGCAAAATACTGGTGTTTAGAATACAAAGACCCTGCTTGCAATTTAAAAAGGACAGGTTTGTTTTACAAACTAACCCTCATTTCATACCTAAGGTCCCAACAGATATCACCTTAAGAAACCTATTGTCTTAAAGACCTAATTTCAGAATCCCTCAAACAAAGCAGAAAGAGCGCTATATTTCTTGGATGTTAAAAGGCTCTTGAAATTTTATATTAAAAAAATACAACTTTCAGAAAATCTTATCAACTTCTGGTTGCCTTTGTACCTTCAAGAAAGGGACAAGCTGTGTCATGAGATAGTACAGCAAAATGGGTATCAGTTGCCATAGCTTTTTGCCAGAAAAAAGCAGGAAGACCACTTGCAACTAATGTACGTCCTTATTCAACAAGACGTGTAGCACCCTCTACACCTCTTTTTGCCGGGGTATCATTACCTGACCTATGCAGGGCAGCCACATGGACAAACAGACTTACCTTTACTAGACACTATTGTCTAGATGCAACTACTAACGTAAGATGCAACAGTGGGTCAATGTTAGACACCAGGGATGGGGTTTCTGGTTGACTAGGGTATGCACCTAAGCCAGGCAGAACCCACCACTCTAGTCAGGGCAAGTAAGTTACATGCCGAAGATAACCTGTGCCCACACCCTGGTAGCTTGGCACAGAGCAGTTAGGCTTATCCCCAGAGGCAATGTGTAAAGTGTTTGCGCAACACACTCACACCAGTAACACAATGAATGCACCACAAAAGAGACTCTACACAGGATTATATAAAAATATATGTATACATTAAACGGAGACCAAACGACATAAACATAAAAACTGTGAATACTACACCAATCATGAGTCAGCACTCATTATCCTGACAAAGCAAGAATTAAATGGAATATATTAGGACCTCGGGGCATGAAATGCAGCAGCTTAGTTAAAGCGAGTAAACACAAGAGTCACCATAGTACCAGAGATTCATCATAGCCCTCGGAGTAACACCATAAACATATAGGGGAAAGTATCTTCCAGTGCAGGAATACTACTGACACAGCGCACCTGCACTTCTATTATACATTATGTGGTGCTTACTGTAACTTCTGTGAATTCCTTTTATCAAAAGCATGGGGGCCTCCTTTGAGGATCCATCCTGTGGTGTTAACTTTTAGGCCAAGTACCCCACAATACCAAGTAAGGCTCAACTGCCCCCAAAGTCCTCTGCATAGGATCATGCAAGAAGGATAGGGCACAAACTGTGGGATTCATGCAGGAGACCTCATTGGGTCCCTCCTCTATCAGCGTATGAAATGTAGATGGTTACTGGCGCACTGTGTAGCAGCCAAGACCTTTCAAGTCTGGCAAAGACCATCCTTAGATATGCCCCCAGCTGAGAGGAGCACAGTTGAGAGGGGCCACTCGGGCCGGCTTCATGGGAAGAAGAATGAACCACCAACAAAGCTGCCCGCAACGGGAGTGCGGGACAGCGCCAGAACTCCCGAGGGGCCTGACTCACCAATGTCCTGGTGGGAAAGGGCCTCCTCAGGGAAGGTAATCACGTGTACCTAGGCACTCAGTAAGGTTTCCGTTTCCTGGGGTAACCACTCGCTTCTGTGAGTCAGCGGCGGCACAGGCAGCAATGAGGGGAAGGCTTTTCCGCCAAAGGCTCCCAAACTGGAGAGGGCTTTGGACGGCCCGCACAGGGGATGTGACTTCAAGGCAGGGAATCCCGTCAGTGGCGTACGTCGCAGTCTCCCCGGCTGGGGGGGCTGTAATACCAATCCAGGCTCTGTTAGGAAAGGAAGGAGGATCCACACGCGCTGATCTTGCTAAGGGGTGAAAGGCAAAGCACCTGCTACGCGTTGTCTTGGGGGACACAGTAAACAGAAAAATGAAGCGCTCACCATGCACTTGATTGCATGGGAAGCCAAGAAACAGGGATCCCCACGCACTGGGCTCCTTGGGAGGCACAAAGAGGGGCACTAAGGGGCAGGCAGGCCAACACCATGAAGCAAGTAAGCCTTGTGGCAATTCCTCCTGGCAACCCAGCAGGGCTCAGTGCACCCAAAGTCAGGGAACAGCTGGCAGCAGGGCCAAAAGCAGAAAAGTAATCCAGTGAGTCCTTTGGGCCCCCCAGCAAGTAGCAGGGCAACAACAGAAGAGCCCTCCAGATGAGTCCTTTCTGCAGCACATCAATCCCTCTGACAGGGGTTTGGTCCCAGTTCCAAAAGTGCTCTAAAAATTTGCCCCTATACTTATACTCAAAATGTCTGATCTCGGGGGCACTTCCAAAGAAACCTTACATGTGCACAGCCCTCCCTTGCATTCCCAGCCCTGGCTCCAGACGTACAGTTGGTGGTGTGTGTATATATTTATATATTGCGTAAAACCTTTGCAAGAAAAACAGGCATTTGCGGTGAGCAGATTCTGAGTGTCACTGGTGTTGTAGGGTACTCTGTACTACAGGAGCTGCTCTCCACCTAAACTTGGGACTACCTAGAGTTCTCTCCTTTTTTGCATAATTTATGCAGCACTCTAAGCCTGATGTTTTTAAGACCAAACCAGGTTTATTTTAGCCGTCTTCTGCCTAAAATCTCCTTACCATGGGACTCCCACCTCAACGACAGGGATATTTCAAGCATGTGAATCCATGAAAGATATCAATACTGGAGAACCCCAGTTTACAGGTAAGTAACTTGTTTTTTTGTCCTGTGTTACACATGTATTTTACAGATCCCTGCTTCTCGAAAACTATGATTCTACGTCAGGACCGGAGGCGAGGATTATGCCTTCTTTCTTCACTTTATTCTCAATAGCAGCCATTATTCAAAACGTGAACATCGACTACATTTCCCATGAACACTTGGGAAAGAAGTAGAAAATAACGTCCAATGGGGAAACAGCCCCATAACATCCAATCAGGAGGCATAGTGTCCAAACATAGTCCCTCTTCAATGCCCCTTCTCCCTCTTTCTTCGCTGCTGCGCAGCCAAGATAAGTGCTTCGTTTTTTTTCTGTCTGCTTATTACCTTGTGAAAGTGTTTAGGCTTACTGTAGTGCTTATTTCCATGTTACTTCTCTTGCTTGTGCTGCTACCGCGTGTTCTTCTGTGAGGCAGCTTCTCCACGGTCTGCCTAGTTTCTGTTTTCAGCTGAGGTGTTTTCTCTGGCCGCGGGAATGCTCGGCGCTCCTACACGGCAGTGACTGGTGCGGCTCCTGCGGTTGAGACCTCCCGTTGCTAGAGGGCGCTAGGGGCACCGCAGGACCACGGCGCGCGAGGTTCAACTTCCTCACAGAGGAGAACTGACTGCTCACCGCAGGTCCGGAGCCTTGCCGCCTGAAGACTACGCCCCAGCAGGGGTCTGTACAGCCGATCGGGCCGCTCCCAGCAATTACGGCTGATCACGCTTGCTTTGCCTGACGCTCTGCTGCAGACTTGGCGTTCTGCTGCAGAGTCTGTAATTGAGTATTGTTTACGCCCTCTGGGTCAGTATCATTGTTAGGTCTCAGAGGCCTATCGGGACACACTCCCAGGCCGGCCCCCTACCAACTGAGCACCAGGGTGAAGTATTCCAGGGCTTAGACCCACCTAAAAGCGAGGTGCTTGCAAGAAAATATTGTGGCTGACACCCAGCCCCCACTTACTGAACCCTCCCAGGTTCTCAGGTACTCTTGGGCTTTACCCCTATATTGTCTCCTTGTTGCACCCACACCACTTTACTGGGTAATGGATTTTGAGGAGGATCCCCAGGGGATGGAGGACCCCCTGGCGGCCCTTCCATGGGATGATGACTTCTATGATGCAGTGTCAGAAGCCATAGCCCCCTTAGAGGAGCACCTGTCCCGCCAGTTGGCCCAGTCCTGCGCAACGATATCTGGGTCCCTCACAACACCTAACCTCCTGAGACCCCAGGGGTGCCCCCCACCCCCTTGGCAGTCCAAGATCCAATTCCGACGAAGCATCGCCGTGAAACCGGAGTGGACCTGGATGCCTTTGACAGGCTAAAGCAGGCCTTTCTGGCCAGTCAGCCTCCTCCCTTGCCCCTTGGGGTTGATGGGGTTCCAACTCCCGATGCTTCTGTGCCAAACCACCCGGACAGGGATGTAGACGATAAGCCCGGCCCTTCTAGACCATGGCTTCCCTCCCACCCCTCCCAGACACCCTCGGTCTTCCGAATGGGCTCCAGCCAAGAAGGTCGCAAACTATGTGGCGGGGCGCATTTGGAGACCTCTGGAGGAGTCCTGTAACTGCTTCCGGGCTGAGTGCCCACGCCCCTTGCTGGAGGGGAAAGTGGCCCTCGCTCCGGAAATTGACGCGCTCATGGCCACCTTCCGCCAGTAGTTCATAAAAGACCCTGAAAAGCAATTGATAGATACTGCCGGGCATGCCAGGACAAGCTTCTGGACACCTTGGGTCCTCTCACAAAAATTCTGGATATGGCCTCCTCCAGTCCCGGTGAGTGTTCTCCCTTCCTGTTTAAGGGTAGGGGGGTGAGGAGGTCGCCTCGCTCCTCTCCAAAGGCGCAGTTTCTCTTTCAACCCCCATCCCCGGGGGGTTCATCAGGAATCTCTTCCTGGTCGACAAGACCGATGGAGGTCAGCGGCCAGTGATCAACCTCCGCGAGTTCAACGAGTGGCTTGTTTACTGCCACTTCAAAATGGAGGGTATTTATCTCCTACATGATGTCCTTTGACCCCTGGACTGCATGGTACGGCTGGACCTCAAGGACGCCTACCCCGTCATTCCAATATTCCCAGCTCACAGACGGTTCCTTTAGTTCATGTGGCGGCAACAGACGTTCGAGTTCACCGCGCTGCCTTTTGGTCTCTCCTCAGCCCCATGGTGCTTCACCAAGGTCCTCAAACCAGTGGTGGAGTACCTGAGAGCTCGGGGAATACGTCTGATAGTGTATCTGGACGATCTTCTCCTGATGGGTCAGTGCCCTCACCAACTGTCCGTCCACCTCCAAATGGTGGTGGATCTCCTTCAGAGCCTGGGTTCGTGGTGAACGAGAAAAACTCAGTCTTGACTCCGGCTGAGATTGACCTTCCTGGGCTTCGTCATAGACTAGACCTCATCCACTCTAAGTCTGCCCTCCAGAAAAGTGTCAAAGATTCGGCACGAGTTGAGACGTACTCTCGCCAAACAGGTGTCTCTCAGACAGCTGGCCCGGGTGATGGGCCTCCTCTCCTCATCAATTCAGGCCATTTTCCCAAGTCCCCTTCACTATCGGCGCTGCAGCGTCTGAAGGCCTCATATCTGCGCTGGGGTTTTCCCTACTCTCTGAGTGTTACTTTCTGAAGAAGCTCGAGAAGAGATCCAATGGTGGCTAGCCCACATGGACGCCTGGACCGGCGAGCAATCTTCGGCTCCGCCCCAGACCTGGTCATAGAATCCGACGCCAGCAGGGCAGGCTGGGGTGCCAGATGCAGCGCCTTCTCCACGGGAGGATTGTGGTCTCCACAAGAACAGAGGTTGCATATCAACTGTTTCGAACTACTGGCAGACTCCTTCGGAGTCCATTGCTGAACGAAGGATTCCATCCAGTCCTGTGTCCTCCTCAAGATGGACAACATCTTGGCGGTCCGTTATATCAATCATTTAGGTGGCACTCGTTCCAGAGCGCTCTCGGACCGCGCCGCCATATTTTGGCAGATTTGCCTAAAGCGCCAGATTTCGGTCACACCGGAATACTTACCGGGCCACGAGAACCAGGTGGCCGATTTCTAGTCCCGCAATTTCTGGGACTCCAGTCTTTGGAGGCTCGACCCAGAAGTCTTTGCTCTCCTGCACGACCGATGGGGGGCCTTTCTCGATGGACCTGTTTGCCTCGAGACTAGACCATCAGCTTCCCTGTTTCTTCAGCTGGAGACCGGACCCACTGGCAGTGGCCACGGATGCTTTTCTCCAGGACTGGAGCTGGGAGAAGGGTTATGCCTTCCCTCCCTTCGCAATGATCACAAGGACCTCCGTGCAGGTCAAGAGAGAGGGGGCGGAAGTGGTTCTGATCACTCCCATTTGGGGATCACAAGTTTGGTTTCCAGTTCTTCTGGAACTTTCCTGGGATTCTCCAATCCCACTCCCCTGCTTTCCAACTCTCCTCCTGAATCCCGACCAAGCTCCGCATCCATTGAATCAGGAGGGCTCGTTGTCTCTCATGGCGTGGTGGATTACAGGGGACGATGGGAGGTCCCGGGCCGTTCGGAAAAGGCTGAAATCTTCATGTCCAAGGATGGGCTGACAGCACAGTCAAGACATACAGATCCGCATGGGATAGATGGACCCGTTGGTGTTTGCGACGGAGTCTTAATCCCGTGGATGCAGATGTAGTGCACATTCTTAATTTTCTAGCACACTTGGCCTCTAGTGGTTTAGCTTACAGATCGGTGAATACCTTTCGGTCAGCTATTTCAGCCGGCCACGTTCCACTCAATGATGTGGCGGCTGGGGAGCACCCCCTCGTGTGCCGTTTGTTGCGGGGAATCAGTCTCTCCCTTCCACCAGAGCCCCGCTAGTCATCTCTTCGGGATGTGAACCAGGTGCTTAACCTGTTCCTGTCCTGGCAACCTAACTGTTTTCGCCAAGCTAGCTTTGCTGCTCTGCCTCATCTCTTGCCGTAGCGTATCTGACGTGAGGGCACTAGACATTACAGGCAGGATCTTCTCTCCCAGCGGAGTGTTGTTCACACTCCACAGACGAACGAAGTGTTATACAACATAACTTAACCCGGAATTTCTGGACTCCCCAAAGCTGTGTGTTGTCCAATGCCTGAAGACATATTACAAAGTTACCGAAGACTTTCGTCCCCCAGAGGAGCGTCAGCGCCTCATTGCCCTGCGTAAGTCATTTAAGGCGGTTTCCTCCCCGACCATCGCTAGATGGGTTAAGTGGGTGATGCAGGGATTGACCTTCTGATTTTTGGGGCCCATTCGGCACGAGGTGCAATAGCCTCTAAGGCATTTGGCTTAGGTGACCGTTTAGAGGATATAGTCAACGCGGCGTACTGGCCTTGGGACTCTACCTTCAAGAGGTTTTACTTCAAGCCGGTGCTGGATATGGCTCACCTCGTGGTGAGCAAACCTTAAACGAGCATAATCCTCGCCTCCAGTCCTGACATAGAATGAAAAATTTCCTAGCTATCGTAACGGAACGTTTCAATTCTATTAAGGACTCTGAGGCGAGGATTATCCCACCCTTGGTATTTTCTATGAAGATTTTGCCCTCCCTGTAAAGAGTAAGTAATACAAGTTGTTGGATTTGAGATGGTCTTGATATATATGACTGAATATCCTACACTCTGACTACTTAAACTGCTGTTCTTCCGCAGGTGATAGTGGTTACCCTGCTATGTAGTGGAAATGTTCCTTTGTCATTGTAGGGACTGACTCGAATAAACAGGACTCATGAAGCTGATCCAACAGCTGACTTCGCGCGACGAAAGAGGGCGAAGGGGCATTGAAGAGGGACTATGTTTGGACACTATTCCTCCTGATTGGATGTTGTGGGGCTGTTTCCCCATTGGACGTTATTTTCTACTTCTTTCCCAAGTGTTCATGGGAAATGTAGTTGATGATCACGTTTTGAATAATGGCTGCTATTGAGAACAGAGTGAAGAAAGAAGGTATAATCCTCGCCTCCGAGTCCTTAATAGAATTGAAACTTTCCGTTACAATAGCTAGGAAATTTTTCATTATCCTCATGTTAACTTTTCAGTAGGCAACTTACAGATTAGGCTGCAGTGTGTGGCAGGATATGTGGTCCCCATGAAATATGAGGGAGTAATATTGAATTTCCCTTAACCAGTAAACCGTAAACTAAGGCCCATTTTAGACCACAGACAGCTTCACAAATTCTAAACTCTGGTTAGGTTATGGGTGTTTTCTGCATTTCATTAAGCACCAGCCACAAAACTTAACTGATTTTTGTGGTGGCAAGAACACTCTCCACATTGAATGTGTTCTCGGTTGGTATGCACTCAGCTTCAAGAGTGTTGTGGAATCCAGTCCCCTTAAGAATATAAATAAAGGCATCCCTTTAAAATAACTTGCTAATCAATCAATCAATCTAATATAGTAACTCTGGTAAAAGCATACAGAGGTATACACAGTGCACTGAAAATGACTCTCCTTCGCCTAATTAC
Source organism: Calotriton arnoldi (assembly GCA_963921515.1). Lineage (NCBI taxonomy): Eukaryota > Metazoa > Chordata > Amphibia > Caudata > Salamandridae > Calotriton > Calotriton arnoldi. Next base: position 749,218 of record CAWUFW010000033.1, read on the forward strand.
TTAATTAAACAAAATCAGTTGGTGCCTCTGCATTGAAAATAATTTGCCATTGCAGCTGGTTTAGACACTCCTTTGCAGGTAGTATTTCTTCTAGAGGAAAGATTCCTGAGTGTCTAGTTCTTTTTTGTTGTTGTTTTTCCTGGAATAACTTTGCATGCATTTCTCTGTGCTGTCTATGCTTCGTGGTTAACTGCATTGCGGTAATTCCTTCGGCTTAGCAAGAATCAGGCTTTTACAGTTGTACATAAAAAGGTCAGGAGGGAGCCTTGAAGGCTTTCGGAAAGCTGGTCACTTTGCTTCAGTTTTGCGATTACCCCCATTGCAAGCTGGAGTTCCAAATTAAGTAGAGGTCACAGTAAACTTTTCAAGTTTTAGTTGTAACGCCCTTATATGAGGCCTTGGAAGCTAGACTAGCTTTCAGTGTGTCTACCACCAAGTTTTTAGGTTGAGCCTAGACAGCACATGTGCTGTCTCTTGACATGCTGTATTTAGTCAAGGGAGCTTACAGCCTGCCTCCAGCTTCTGATTGGCTTTTCTCAGTGTCCTTTAAAAAACGTTGCTTCCAATTGGATAATTGTTCCTGCTTGCTCCACCTTTTTTCTCAGTTGTTGACTTCCATGGATCGCTCACAGGACTTGTCCTCTTCCACTTGTGCTATTGTACGTTCGATCTTTGGAACTTTTTTTTTTTTTACATAGCGAGGCACCCAAATCACAGTTGCCGTGCTTCAGTGTATGCCAGATGATTGGCAGACCGTTGCTGCTTTTAAGCAGGCCATTCTGTATTATGTATCGAAACCGCACTGGGGAGGGAGACCCCCCTCGCCGCTCTGATCCTTTGATAAACAGAAGGTTCTGCAGTCATAATAGGAGCCGGTGCAGTGCTCCCCGGGAGTTGAGCAGAGCGAACTCCTTTCACAGCCCAAACAATGAGCTTTAAGAAACAGGACTGTAATGCATTAGTAAACTGACAATGCAATTGCAGTTACTTCACCGGCTCTTTATTGAATTAACACCGCCTGCGCTGGACCTGTCCACCCTGCAGATATTTGTGCAAAGCTCGCATTACTAAGCGAAGAGTGTCAGCCATAGACTTGGGAGACATGGGCAGCGCACACATTCCAGCTGCACTGCGAGGTGCGGGAGCCCGCGAGCCCTCCTCTTCTCCACTTCCCATCAGCCCCGTCCTTCCGCTCGCCACCCTCATTTACTCCGCTCTCTATCCAGTTCAGAATCAAAACTCTCCACCCTCCTCTACCGCTGTTTGTGTCCTGTTCAGTGCATTCCTTCTGCGGGGCTTCACCTATGCTTTCCACCCAGCTGCCTTCTTTCGTTCCTGCTCTCATTTGCTTTTCTGTCCAGATTCCACTCTAAGCTAAGAACCCTCTTTTAGTCTGTCAGTCGACCCCTGCCTCCCACTGCCGCCTATTCCTCTATTTTTTCTAAGTTCTTTTTTTTGTAAGTACTTAAATAGTGTTCCCTTTAAAGGGAATACCAGCTAAAGTTATATTTTTGCGGGAAAAAGGCAAATTGAATATTTCACAGAAAGCAAAACGTTGCCGTACCTCAAGGAGTGAAAGAATACGCTTAATGTCTGAGTAACTGTGTACAATAACAAACTTTGAATAATGAAGCTTATATTGGGATGCTTTTACACAATTGCAATGTTATTTTGGGTATTTTTAATTGGACACCCTTCGCACATAAAAATGACAGCACTAGGGCAGTCTGAAAACAATGCACTGGAGAGGTAGTTAAGCATTTTCCATAACACACACTGTACTTAAGTGCTCATCTAATGTGGCCTAACGGCTAGAGGGTCGACCTTGAAGCCTCAACATCCTGTGATTCTGGGCAAACCACTTAATCGCCCTCTGCCTAAGAAGATGAATATGTCCGTCTGTAACTTAACTGGTGCTCATGTAAAGCGCTCTGATACCTTCAGGTCGAGTTTGCGCTATATAAAACAAAACAAAAAGTTGATGTTTGTTTCTGTGATTGCAGTTTTGAACGTCATTGACTTCATCCGAGCAAGTCGCATCTGGAACGTTTGCACTTTTAAAAAAAAAAATCTTTTTTTTATACTATTGTTCCAGCTACATTCAGAATTTGTGTTCACTTAGGCAAGTAAACACATGCTAAACATTACAATGAATACTTCTGGAGTGGGGGTATGAAAGTCACTTGTTTAAGTGACTTGTCCAGAATAAAAGGATGTTGCAGCGGCGACACCGACCCTGCTTGTTTTTTATTTTGATAAAAGGTACATCGTTATATCGCTGTGGTCTTATTGCAGTGTAAAATCATTAGAAAAGAATACATAAAAATAAGCGTTGACTTTGTGGTGTTCGCTTCTACGTATTTCACATTGATAGAGACACTTGAAATAAAGGTTAATTTTTGTCACTGTGTAAAATGTTATGCTGCCCAATCACCAGAAAGATTATCAACACTACGGTGTAAACTCAATGAGGTTGTTAGATGAGCAGGTGCTGCCCTAGAGAAAGGTTTATATTTGCGGAGATGTCGTCTGTTTAGGTCTAGTGTGACAGAGCAGCTTGGCTCAGTCTTGTTCGCTAGTAGAAGCCAAATGTCAAAATATCACATAGCTTGGGACACTGAAAATCCGTAACACTTTTGGTGAAACTAGCATTAGCAAAACCAATAAATCTGGCTTTGATGTACTAATGCATGCAAATAGCTTTTGTGCGTGCCAGTGTTTGTACTTAAAAGTCAGACCAATTTAGCTTTGCTAGTACTTGTTTTAATATTGAAGTTCTTGAACGCAGTTTCTCAGGTGCTTTGAATTAAGTAATCCTGCAGCAGTGTTTTAAGGTACTGTGCTTTATCCACATTATCAAAATGTAGACTTTTTAGCCATCTTGATCTTATTCTGCAACGCTTCCAGAGGTCTCTAATGCTTAGCGAGTCCATGTCTAGTGTTGGAAGCGAGCATAGCCCTAATATGAATACACTTCTTTCCAATCAGAAGTTTGTTTGGGGGTGACATTAGGCGCAATGTTTGTGACCTGGAAATCTGGGTGTTTGGCACCTTACAAAATAGAATTGACACATTCTTTCTCACTTACTTTTCTTTGGATGGGATATCCGTTTGAGGGAGTGCAAATAAATATATGCGTATCTCTTTATACTGAAAAGGACCACTTCTTTTCAGTGTGATTTTACCATTATTTTGCTTTACATTGAATCCAGGAATGCCTGCGGACATCAGAGTCTCAGCCTTTTGTCCTAGTGCCTCAGAGACTTTGGTTTCTGTATTATACAACTCTGGGTTTGTGCCTTGGCAGTCAACAATCTGGCAAAAATGAAGAAGATGTTGAGGTACCCAGAAGCCCCATCAGACAAAGTTAACTGGATTGTCCATTCACAGGAACATTGTGGTTTCAGTTTGCCAAATAACTTGTCCAAAATAAAACCTGCAGTATCCATTGAACATGTCTTCCAGCTCCAGTGGTTGGTATAAATTGGCTCACAGTATCAAGTGAGGAAACTTGGAGTTAAGTTTGAAGTTCTGCCTCATCTTCAAATGTTGATGTCTTGCTATGTGGTATCTCAGTGATGCATTTCATTTCTTATTTAGAGTGGACTGCAGTGAACATAGCTGTCAGTTCCGGTGTAGTCAGTTGGAGCGTGGCGGGCTGATTACCGTTGAACTTTGTGTTGCCTACTTTGTTTTTCCTCACTGCTTACGAGTGTGGCATAGTTGTAAGTATTTGTAGAACTGGATTTATGAAGTGTGTATTCAACCTGTAACCCCTGGAAGGATTTTATATATGGCCCTGCCAAGACATCACCCAGTTTGGAAATGCAGATGAGGTCCCATCGGCTGAGCCCCTCTAATGTAGTTTGCAGGAGCCATGTGCCGTGCCATAGGGGGTTTCCTGCATGGGTGTGCGGTCCCACTGGATCCATCTAAGAGTCGACCGCCTACAGAGGACTGGCACACAAGTGAGCTTTGGGAGTGTTTTAGGAAGACGGTTGCCAGTTTGCAGTCCCTCGATGTGTTGCCTGCCGTGTAAGGGCACTTCAAGCAGAAAAGCGGGGGTCATTCTCGCCCCCTACCAGCTTGTTGTTAATTACTTGAATCTGGGATGCCCAGTAATAGAGGCGTGGGTCTGCCATACCCATACCTCCCTCATAAGTGAACTGAAAGCTTATCCTAGGGGGTTCATTCTCCCAGAGAAAGGCTTGTATCCTTGCCAGAAGACTTTCAAACCAGGATCCTGGGATAAGGAGGGTTACATTTTGAAGGGTATATAGGAGTCGGGTGAGGATCATCATTTTAAAGAGATGCACTCACCCAAGTTCATTAAGGGGGAATCTTGTCCATCTGGCCATGTCCTGCTTAGTATGGGTCAATAAAAGGTTATTGTGGAGGCTGGCCATGTCCTGCCTAGCACGGATCAATAAAAGGTTATGGTGGAGGCTCTATCGAAATGTATACACCCCCAGGTATTGGAAGCTGAGGCGACGGATCGGAATGAGAGATTGCCAGTCAAACGTTGTTTTGTTGCGCCCCAGAGAGACTAGAAGCGACTTCATCCAGTTGACCTTGAGTCCTGAGGCTTCTCCATACAAACCTAGTATTTGGAGGAGGCAGGGTCCTGAGGTATGTAGGCAACTCATGAAGATGAGGATGTCGTCAACGTAGAGTGCAATGCGATCCTCAAAGCCTGCTTGCCAACGGAATCCCTAGAGTTGTGCATCACATCTGATCCATGTTGCTGGGGGTGAACAGAAGCGGGGAGAGTGGGCAGCCCTGTCTGGTTCCCTGGCCAATCAGGAATGTCGGTTAGCGGGTACCATTGACCCTTACTTGACCACATGGCTTGGCATAAAGCACTTTGATGAAGGAGATAAAGCGGGATCTAAATCCCAGTCGCTGAAGGACTTGTAACAAAAATACCTAGGGTAGGGAATCAAAGGCTCTCTCAACGTCAAGAAGCAGGAGTGCTTTGGGGTCAGAAAGTGTCGAACGTCAAGAAGCAGGAGTGCTTTGGGGTCAGAAAGTGTCGAATGATGGGCAAAGCAGCATGGACTCTGCAAATACAATGATGATTGCTGTGGAATGGCATAAAGTGGCATTGGTCAGGATGAATAAGCGTGGTAATCACTGGCAGAAGGCTATTGGTCAGGCAATTTTTAGTGCCTCGCTGTTGCCTACTTCTCAATGATGAGCCCCAGGTCTATGAATCTAGTGTCAACTTTTTGGGTTGTAGGTTTAGGGCCCAAGTCCCGCATACACCTGGGTAATTCTCCTATTTGTGCACGTCCTGCTATGCGTTCTAGCTCTTGGGTGATCTTGTCCCAAAAATTGACTATCCTTGCCCAGTCTTTACTCCACTTTTTAATCTTTCTCTGTCAACTGGATGAGTCCCCGCTGAGTGGAGACAGGCCCTAGTACTTCCTTTTCTCAAGAAGCCAAAAGCAGAACCCCACACCCTGCCAACTATCAAGCAATTTCTCTCCCACCTGCTCGGCATAAAATTATCTAAGCATAAGTTAGGCCTCTCCTATCTTCCCAGATGGAAGATCTACTGTACTCCTCATGACCCCCATCAGTCCAGTTTTAGACTCTGATATATAACAGAATCCCTTCTCGTTGGTGTCTCAGACGCCCTACACATATGCCTCGAATCGGGTAGTGCCTCTGTTTTAATTCTGCTTGATCTTTCTGCGGCTTTCAACATGGTCTCCTACAAGATTCTCTCCTTCTGCCTTATAGACGTGAACATGGGATGCTGTGTCTTAGATTGTTATACATTCTTTCTGACAGTTTCCAGCAGTATATATGCCACTGTTTAAATCCAGTTTTAGAAAGATCTCGAGCAATGTCCCACAATGTATCACTCTCAGCCCAACCTTTTTCACTTTTTACATGACACCACTTGCTAACCTCATTCGTTAGGCCTTACTTTCTTTTCATACGCTGACCATACCAAACTCATTCTGAGATTGGATGGTGACCTGACCCTACTCCAGACTAATTTCAAACATTGTATGTCTGCCATCGCTCAATGGATAAATTCCAACTCACTTAGGGTTTACTCATCCTAGATCAGAAATTCTGGGTTTTTGTGATCTCACCATCTGGAATCTCTCTTGTTTGCCAGAAAAGCTTGCCTCTCCGGCACCTCCTATCCCTGCTGTGAGGAATCTAGGTAACATCTTTAATATAGATCTCTCTTTTCAAGAGCACATTTCTAAAACTGTCTCCCTATGTTTCCTTCTTCTAAAAACCATAAAGAAGGTTCTCACATGCTTACCTCGGCATCCTGCAGTGGTCAGCATTCAAAGCCCTATCTCTCCCAGATCTCACTGACATACTCAACTCCCTCAAAGTCACTTCTTATAAAGATGTTTTACCATTGTTCTTAATCAAAGCTCTCTAAGGGGACCCTCTCATACCCTCTACTTAGTATTGTCAGTGCCTCCCTCACTTAAGGCATCTTCTCTTATGCACTCAAGACCGGCTAGATCCTCCCACTCCTAAAAAGACCTACCCTATACCCTGATGACCTCTTCACCTCCCAGCCCATCACTCACCTACAATTCATTAGCAACATCACTGAAAAAGTAGTCTGTGTTCAACTCCACGAACACATCAGTGCAAACTATCTCCTGCACGACTACCAGTCTGGCTTCTGATCATGCTGCAGCAAAGAGACCGATGCACTTTTTACCAGAAATGAAAATGGCCCCTGCCTCCTGATATTACTGTAGCTCTCGGCTGCCTTTGACAGTCGGTCATTCCACCCTCCTACGCACCCTGGAGTCTTGAATGGAGTTCAATGGTAGTGTCCTTCACTGGTCCTCCTCCTACCTTTCTAAGTTACTCCAGTTTGTTCAAATGGGCACGCACAGGTCACAAAATATCCCTATCACCTGCGGAGTCCTCCCGGGTTCCATACTGTATCCTGTCATCTTCAACTTTTACGTGGAGCCGCTTTGTACTCTACTCACAGATAAAGGCAAAATTCAGCAGTATGCCGATGACACACAACTCTACTTGAAAGTCACCTCTGATTAAGACATCCAACGCTTCAAACACTGCATGACTATCATCCAGGCCTGGATGTCCAGTGCCTACCTGCTTCTTCATCCTAACCAAGACAAATTACTGTACTTTGCCAAGAACAACAAATAAGATACAGTGCATACCTGGCTCTATGACATGAATCTTGTCGGCTTCGAACTTCACCTTTCACTGAATGCCTAGTCACTTGGATTCACCCTGGACACCAACCTCACCCTCAAGAAACACATTGCCAAAAAACAAACACACCAGATAACAGCGCTCTCTTCTAAAGAAAACCAAACCATTTCTTCCAGAAATCGAATTCAGACCGCTGTTCAAGCCCTCATTCTCCCGTATCTGGAAGGTGGGAATTCCCTACACCACAACCTCCAAGACTCCACACTGGCATGTCTTAGGGTCATCCTACATACAGCAGCACGTTTTATCCAGGCCCTGAAGAAATATGATCACATCACCCCCAACCTGTTGAAACTCAATTGGCTACCATTGCCATTCCACACTATATTCAAAGCCAGATTCTTCATTTACAAAGCCATCTTGAATAGCCCCCACATTTATTTTGCAGACAATCTCACCCTCTCTAGCATTTCTGAGCACACCTGTAGTCTGGACATTATCAGACTGCAGGCTAAGAAGTGTAAAAAAGAAAAAACAAAAACACAGGGCTTTTCCATCTATGCACCCAGGGTCAGAAACAGCATCCCTGTATCCATTACAACTGCCCAAATGCTGCTTGAATTTAGGGAAGAGTCTTCTCTTTAAAGAGCACTACATCCCAATGCATTCACCATCCACAACCCCACTTCCTATTATTTCTATTAGTCGTTGACTTTATGCTTATCTTTGACCATGTACAGCGTTCTGCTGCCTTTTGACTAGGTTTGCACGATAGAAATAAGATTAGGGAAACCGTTGCACTCTATACATTTCGTATATTAAACAACTGCACAATCGCTCTGCAGTCGTATGGAATTGTTTCAAAGTTTAATAAAAATTTCAAATGTCATTTATGTATCACTTGCATGTTTCACAAACCGAATTTCATATAAGTTTAATTCATTTTTCTTCCTGGAGTTGAAAGTAAGCTCTGTCCTTTGTTGTTTTGGTTACTGAAAATGGTACTGCTGCTTTGTGGTACCTTTGCACATGAGCTGGGTCCAAATGGCAGCTGAAATGTTATGATTGAACTCCGGATTGAAATGATGATTAACTGTGGGAATCGGATGCGTTGTTCCCGATTCTCCTGTAACTCCTCATTTCTGATGGTGGGTAATACCAGGCTCAATACCTGGGCACTCGTGATGAGCCCTAACAAAGTATACTTAGAAGCACTAGCACGTTTCCTTCATTGCTGCTGTGCATTATTGCTCATCCCCATCTGAAATATTTACTGTGTTTGTGTTTGTTATTTAGGAGCATCATAAAAGGTCAATTCCTAAAGACACGTGGAATCTTCTTTTAGACTTCGGAAATATAATTGCAGATGATATGTCGAACTATGATGAAGAAGGTAATGTGCAACTTCATTAACGGGTAAATAATGCAATATGATTTAATTAAGCTGTCGTACTATTCAGTATTTTGCCTTGCTCCTCTATGGGTTATCTCTTCAGCTAATGCTTTAGTTTGCCAAGCGTTGCTGAAGAGGGCTTTCTTTTTATTGTTAATGTTTTTCTCTTTCTATTTAAATACAGTCTGTAGAAAATGCTACTTGAGGAATCTTTTTTTTTTTTGCTGGGTGGTTCCATATACCACTGAGTTTTATACCTGTTCGGTAATGTGGGGGTCATGGATTCGAAATGCCACAGGCCCACTCAGCCTTTTGTTGATCTGAGTTGCAAAGTTAATACCACAGAGTTTGGTACTAGCCCCCATTGTTCATTTGGCTTGAAACAGTTCAGTTTGTGAAGCAAGCAGCATAAAAATATTGTTACTCTTAACGTCACTCCGTGGTTTATAAGGTGTCCTGCAGTTGTGGTGTTTGTGGCATTACTCGTGAGTGACGTAGCTACTGTTTTCACCAGTCGTGCTGCAAAGTGATGTTGAGGACATGTAGACAGACTTGTCTTGCATTTGTCATGATTGGTGTTACCTTAACAAAAGTTAATAGATTACAGTTTTAATCCCAGCTAGCAGGATCGTCTAATCTGGATAAGTGTATATATCTAGGCCAGTTTCACCATATAACATTTACCTGTAGCGCACATCTCCACTTTACTTGTCTCTTTGTGCTTAATTATCAAGGGGGGTTTTAACATACTTGGTATCACTTATTTTATTGACCTCAGTAATATAAACGTCGGTGTGGCCCACCCAAGGATTCATTCTATTGACTTGCAGGTTGCATATCGTTTTTCACGGGCTCTCACATTAAAGAACCATCTCGCTGAAAAGTATTTTCTGATAAAGGTTGTACCTGAAGATTCCTCTTTTAAAATTGTCTGTAGGGGGAGCTGGCTACATCTCAGCACTGAAAGGGATGCCAACAACATGTCCCTGCAGCCCAGTGCACTGAAGTTGATTCCCTTTTTTCCGCACTCTTAGCTGCGGGTCCCAGTGCTGGGCTCAGGGAATGCAACCTCTCAATAATTCATGGTTTAAGCCCTCTTCCATACTTAATGGGCAGTTGTCCAGCTTGGACCCCCATAAAGTCTATATGTGGTGCCTAGTGTCGAGGCACTACTCAAGGTAGTGCGATAAGTACATCCGCATGCACCCCAAAACCATAATTATGGTCCATGGTGAGGTTGGGGCTTGATGCCAGTCATGCTCCAGGTCTAGGTGCCCCATCCAAATCATGCTCCTTTACTTTGTCTTAGTCCTCTAAGGAAGAAAAAAGGATGCACTATAAGAAGAGGAAGCATTGAGATTAATCACCTTGATTTTGCTTGAAGTCAATAGGTAAGTCCCTTCAGCACACTCTGCCCCTGGCGTAATCACCTTTGGAACCGGACTGGGAGACATTAACCCATCCAAGGAAATTCTCACTGTGGCGCCAGCCCCTGAGGCTCCGCCAATCACTTTTCTGCCAAAACCACATAAGGCTCTGACACCAGCTCATCTGGAGTTTTCAATTCTGGGGCTTATCCAGCCCTCGTTCTCAATGTTGTGATAGCGATGTTCCTTCCGACATGCATCAGTGCCCGTTAGGTTACCATGGGTCCTTTCTGGGCTCTGTTTTGGTTCTCACTGGTGGGTCCTCCCTTGGCACCATACATCCTCCTGTTATCACAGGATCTCATCTGGTGCTCAAAAACTCTCCAGGAGCTCCTGTACAAACACCAGTGCCTCCTAAAGAGCAGCCTGTTATAAAGTCAAAAGCTACCCTAATGAGGTGCAAGGGAAGGCCCAGAAGATAGTGGAGGAAGAAAGCTACAGGGAAGAACAGCTAGACACCACATCACTCCAATGCTTTTGGCAGATGATGGACAATATTTTCAGTGTTGATTCGAATCCACTTCATACGCTGGAGATGGTATAGCACAATATAAACAGTAGCATTGAAGCAGGCAACTTTCTGCCATCCGTCTCTTCCAACATAGCAGACTTCTTTGCTTTGCAGAATGCAAGTGGACTGAACACGTCCCATGAATTGGAGTGTCCCTTATGGCTGGACTCCCTGGAGGTGGCTTCTTTTCACTTTGTCCTCAGGAAGGCCGCTGAAGCGCTGCAACTTGCCCCTTCTTACTGTGGAACTCAGAACATCCTGACTGAAGTCCTCCAGCCGTCCATATCATTTTTGGAATCCATGTTGCTCTTTAGTAAGGCACTCTGGAACAAGTAAAGACTCCCTTGGAGAACGCTCCATCAGCCCCGGGCAAAACCTCCTGATAGCAAGCGGATGCAGGTCAGCACACAGATAACCAGCCTTTTTGTCAGCCCATTTATCTCCAGAGAGCGTAGTTGTACAGAGTTTGCCCTTTACTAAACAGAATCCTTGTGAGTTGCCTGCAGCGCCACCTAACATATCATTAGAACATGTCTAGATACTGTGCCTTTGTGGCCAGGGCCGTGGACTAATCAGTGACATTACTGAGAAATGCATGAGTCAGATCAACCAGATTCTCTGGCAGTGTGTGGTCTACATGTACAAAATGTACATTCAGCAGGGTGCGTCTCTTCGGAGACCAGGTTGACGTGCCTTAGAGAGATTTTAGATAGGCAGGGCAACAGACCAGTCTTTGGGTTTGTAGTTACCTACCAGGGATACAGACGGCTTTGGAAGTTTCGTGGTTTCTCAAGGGGTTTCACCCTTCACCAACGTCAGCCATCCCAATAGGCCCAATAACAACAAAATCAGCTGCTTTGACAGTGCAGGAGTAGAGGGAAGGGGTCGCAAAAACCCATCAACCTTCATCCTCCTTGTCCTCTTCTGTACCATAACAAAAACCTCTTTAGCTTTGCCTTTAAGGAGCATGTGCGGGGCTTGGTAGGATGGGTTTCCTTCTGTTATGCTGGCCTGGACGTTCACAACAATAGACCAATGGGTCCTCCAAATGACAGAAAGCAGGTATGCCCTACCCTTCAAGCAGGCTCCCCCAGATCTTTCACCTCTCTCCCTTCAGACAGAAGACCATGCAGGAGGTGCAGCCCTGCTTCGGAAAGGAGTAGTGGAGTTGGTTCTGGAACAGGAAATTGGACAGGGGCGTTATACTCGTTACTTCCTGGTCCCCAAGAAAGATGGTGGTCTTTGTCCGATCCTAGACCTCAAAATATTGAACTTGTTCCTGCACAAGCCTCAAGTGCGATTGGCACTTGAAGCAAAAGACTGGATGGTGCTCTGTGACTTGCAGGACATGTGTTCACCATACCGATCCTGTGCTCTCACATGAGGTACTTGCACTTTGTGGTAGGCTCTACTCACTACCAGCTCACAATCTTTCCAGTTAGGATAACATCACCACCTTGAGTGTTCACCAAAGTAATGGCTCTTGTTAAAGCTCATTTAAGAAGGTCAGGGGTCACGATATTCCTGTACCTAGAGGACTGCCAGCTCACTGCATGTGGTGTTGCATCACCTGCAGGTATCCGCTTTGCTGCTGTGTTTTTTTCCTTCAACACCCCAAGTCTTACCTTGATCCCTTTCAGTGCCGCCTCCTCATAGGGGCAGTACTGGACATATTGTCCAAGACACTCTTTCCTCTCCGGAGCATCCAGGGCATTCTGGAAGTGATTCTGATGGTTCAGGAGAAAGCCTGAGTTCCAGTCCTGATGATTTTTCACCTGCTTGGTCTGCTAGCTTCCACTATCCTCCTAGTCATATACGTAGACTGGCACATGAGGGCTCTCCAATGGTGCCTCTGCAGACAGTGGTTCCATCACTGGAGATCTGTTGGATTCCATCATAATCTTAAGAGACACTGCAATGAACCTGGCCTGGTAGCCGGTTAAGGAGTACTTGTCGCAAGGGATGGCCTTCTATACCCCTAGCTGTGACTACAGTGGTGACAGATGCATCATCTCTCGGGAGGGTTGCTCTTCTGGAAGAAATTGAGATGAGAGGCTTCTGGTCTCCAGAAGAGCAGATTTTGTTTGACAGGTGGCTCAAACTGAGGGCGATTGGTTTGGCTGTCAGTCATAGCCTTCCTCACCTCCCTTCGCTGACACTGACTAGATCTTGACAAACATTCTGCGCTAAATGTAGTACATCAGTAAACTGGGAGGAGTAGAGTCTCACCTCTTTTGAGAATCATTGAGACTCTGGGCTGCGCGCCCCAGATATTGCTATTCTTTAACCATATGGTTGACTCTATGAACACCAGAGCCATCTATCTCAGTTGGCATTACCTTGCTGACCACGAGTGGTGTCTGGAGGTGATCCAGCATAACTTTACCCTGTGGGACACACCTCAGTCAGATCTTTTTGCCACTCATGACAATGCATATTGACCGCTGTTCTGTGCCTTGCACTATCTGCCACAGGGAACCTTGGAGGACGTGTTTACAATGAGGTGGAATTTTCCACTTCACCATGCATTTCCTCCCATAACCTTGATTCCTCAGGTTCTGAGGAAGATTAATCAGTAACGGGCCCAAGTCCTCTTCATTTCTCCGAGCTAACCAAGAAGCGTATGGTACACAGACCTCCTGTGCATCTAGTGGTGTTCCCCGCTCTGACTACCTTTCAGAGTGGACCTCCTCTTCCTGTCAGAGGGATAGTTACTGTACTCCAACCTCTACTGCCTCACTCTTTATGCCTAGAGATTGAGCTGGCTAGCTGATCTCCTTCCAGCCACCTCTTGTAGTGGTCAGTGCAGTACTATCAGCTCATCGACCCTCCACTGAGACGGTCTACTCTAGAAGGTGGAATAGATTTTTTTGCCTGAAGTGCAGAGCAGAACATGGATTGCATGAAGGCTTGTCAGTAGGAGGTCCTCTGCTTTGCCCTGTCATTAACCCAGCAGAACAGCACAGTGGGCCTTATCCAAGGGACACATTGCTGCTTTGCCAGCATTTCTCTGCCTTCCAGACCAGCCATCCCTTTTCAAGTTTCCCATTATGATTACATTTTTAAAAGGGTTGACTCGCATATTCCCTCTGCTGACCTTTGTAATGCCCCAGAGGGGCTTGAACATTGTTTTGAGTTTCCTAATGGGTGCTCACACTTGACAGTTGCACCTGTTAAAGTTTAGGACACTTTTTCATGTGGCAATTACTTCAGCAAGGCTTATCATTGAGTTGTCTGTCCACCCTACACATTCTTCTTCCCAGACAAATTAGTCCTTAGAACTAACGCAGCGTTCCTTCCTAAGGTGGTTACTCCCTTACTTCTGGGATAATCCATTACCTTCCCTGCTTTTCCCTCACCCTACCAAGGAGTAGGAGTGATTACACTGGCTGGAGGAGGAGTGATTACATGAGCTGCACTTAAGAGATCAGGTTTGGCGATTTAAGCTCTTTGTGAGTGTATAAAGGTAGCAAGAAAACCAAGGCAGCCCTGAAAAGGACTGTGCCCTGGTGGATTATACTCTGTATTGTAATTTGCCATGCCCTTGCCAATAAGGATCTTCAGGAAGTAATTTGGGGTCACTCAACCAGAGCAAAGTCTTCCACCTCCTCCCTCAAAGGGGTGTTCCTGTAGCTGAGATTTGTTGCAGAGCAACGCAAGCTTCTCAAAGACATGCACCAAGATTTTCTCATTTGACCACTCCTTCAGATCCATCACCTAGGAGAGGTATTGCTTTGTAATCTGTTTAACAGGTGAGGAATTTGCAGGTAGGAGCATCCTTCAGAAGAAAAAGTTACTTAACTTCAGAAAGAACCTTTCTGGTGGATACTCTTTCTATCTGCTGCTTCCTTGCGATACCACTCGCCTTCCTGTTCTGAAGGCTGGTTGTAAGCCATATTAAAAAAGTGCCAATTTAGATCGTTGCACTTCATTTCCTCATATTGCTTGTCAGTGACTCGTCTTTCCTTATACAGGCACAGAAAAAATGGTCAGGGAACTGATGTCAGTGGGCGGTGGTCACTGTAGAGCTTTAGGGATATCCTTTCACTGTAACCATGTCTGATCTTCCAAGCATGCGTGGGAAATGTTGGACCTGAACCTTTTTGCAGGGTTATCCCCAAACCTTTTGCCTTCCTCCACCTATTTTTCGGAGCTTCTTTTTGTTGGCTTTAGAACTCTGGGCACTTTACCACTGCCTGCTAATCCGTGCTAAAGCGCATGTGCTCTCTCCTTTAAAACTTGGTATGATTGGTTTACAAAAATTCCCTTCTCCTGTTGATGTGATTAGGCAGAGATTATCTCCTCCTGGGCCTCTCTTTTCTCAACGTGAGAAAAAGGGACTAAGTGTGCGATAGAGTCTTATGCAGGTTGCCAAATTTACAATAAAATAATTCAATGCTTTGTGATTACACAGTCAAGCGAAACAACTACACAGATGCAAAGGAATAAGATGTTTACCTATTTTATTAACCAGTACATTCTTCATTATTCATCCATATCAGTTAAAAACACTTTTCCATGTTATTTATTAAAAAAACATATACAATACATAATAATAAAACAAAGATATTTTGAAAAAAGACTGTCGACGCGGCGTTTCGGTGTTCTAAAATATCGTCACCTTCAGGACAACAATTTCCAATTATAAAAACATCTAGACAAAAATATGAACATTGAATTATTGTAAAGAAAGAACTGGTATTCTTATGTTTATATTCCTTTGCTCGTTTTCAGAAAATACATGTAACAATCAAACAAACTTTTCTTTTGACATTGTATATTCATACAACCATCTATCCCCACTTAATCTCAAGAACGGCTCCTTAATTCATTTGGGGTCTCACCCCTTTCATTAGATCAAAGTTGTTCTACCACAATTGTATAATTTACTTTACATTAAATCATCTCTATACCATGGTGAAGAACATCATCAACACTGTTCGATATATATTTACAAATAATCATTCTAATATTTGGTAACCTGTAGACAGTATCATGTCGTTCACTCTCCTTGGGAGAGGGTTTTACTTTTAACTATTATTTCTATCCCTGAAAGACTGTATGTTTTGTTGCATACCTGAATTTGGTACTGTTTTGAAGCCCCAATCAATCGGCAAAAGATATTATTGCAATCCTTCAGTACTTTCGGATAAAAGATAGAATGGTGCTACAAAGAGAAAGAGGGGCTGGTAACTTAGTCATCTCTAAATGTTTTTATGACTTATATTAATAAAACTTAATCATCAGGCTTATTAATTATCGTGTAGAGGAAAAAATACCTTTTAGTTGCCTGTTATTCATAAGTTTCTCTGTATCCTCACTCAGTATTTTCACCATGTATGGCTATCTTCTAATTTTAATGGATTCTGTTTAACTGACAGAGAGAATTTACATATAATAGGAAAATTAAGATCTATTCTCACCATCCAATTTTATCGCATCTCTAAGTTATTCATTTAACATTTAATATCAAGGGTATATAGATCTAGGTACCTTTTTGCGTAGAGTGCGTTTTATATATCGCTATCTCAATTTACTTCAAACTTCTTGTTTCTAACATCATTCAAGAAAGTCTGTTATCTGCCGACAAAATAGTTTATTTCTGTTAGTCAGCGCCACCTAATACATCTTTCAATTTTATATCCTATTCTAGTCATTCCAGGCTTCATTATTCACCCCTTACCTTATTCATTTCTGAGGGATATATGTGGGACGGACTTTACTTGGTTAGGTTCCTCTCTTTTGTTCTAAAACCCAAAAATGTAATAAATAAATGTTATATATATATATATATGAACTAACACATCTTGTTTTACCAGATAGTATTTTTTTCTTTTTATCAAAAAAGGATTTTTGGCATGGTCCCTTTATTTGGCTTTGTCTTACTTTCGTGGGGAAAATAACACACTGTAAGATGGCCGCACTCGAAACAGATGAGTCTGCAGTAGGACAGCAGAGTAGTGTAGGTAATTGAATATAATTGGGCAACTGACAGCCAATAGAGAGGAGTATAAAAAGAAGACCTAAAGTTTCCAAAAATCAGTTGGAGACTGAGAGGCCAGCAGGACGGACGTCTACAGGAAATGCTCTTCCCTTTCTCAAGTAAGTTCTAGAGTTAGACTAGGCTCCCCACTATATTTTTTGAAGGTATATTTAAAAAAATGGGAACCTTTTGGTAATTAAGTTATGTTTTGTTTCCTTAGTTTATGATCCGACAAGACTTAGATGAGACACCCCATTTTAAAAAAGGGTGGTAAAGAGGAAAAGGCAAGAACCTTCTCCACGAAGGTAAGACAAAGCCAAATAAAGAGACCATGCCAAAAATCCTTTTTTGATAAAAAGAAAAAAATACTATCTGGTAAAACAAGATGTTAGTTCATATATATATAAAATTTATTTATTAAATTTTTTGGTTTTAGAACAAAAGAGAGGAACCTAACCAAGTAAAGTCCGTCCCACATATATCCCTCAGAAATGAATAAGGTAAGGGGTGAATAATGAAGCCTGGAATGACTAGAATAGGATATAAAATTGAAAGATGTATTAGGTGGCGCTGACTAACAGAAATAAACTATTTTGTCGGCAGATAACAGACTTTCTTGAATGATGTTAGAAACAAGAAGTTTGAAGTAAATTGAGATAGCGATATATAAAACGCACTCTACGCAACAAGGTACCTAGATCTATATACCCTTGATATTAAATGTTAAATGAATAACTTAGAGATGCGATAATACCAGAAGCATAATGTATTATATGTTCATGTATGTTTGTATTGCCTGTCTCCTTCTCTCCACAGGCTTTGAGCTACTACAGGGGGACACACCCTCCCTCATCACCGCACCTTAGCGCGTGCGGCATCACCATTGGTCACGTAAAATACACCTGACCACCACGTTCTTTCACTTTAAACACTAACACATAGGTTCTGAAGAAAGCCAGCAAATGTAGCTGTCTGGCTGAAACATGTAGACCTGACCTTCCATTACAGGATATAAGAGACATAATTCAATCTCTACCCATATCCGCCTCTTTTTAATACTGCCAGAGGGCCCACCATTAAAAAACCCACCTTTAGTTATAAGGGACCCAATGGACAGTTTTTAAACTCCACCAACACTGCACGGCTCAGCACTCAGCACACACAAAAACCAGCTCTGCTGTAATTCAGGCGTTGAAGCACACCCGAGGTGCACTCGGCACCTTGGGTAGGACCCGATGATGAAGCATACCACCAACTAGGTTGGTGGGATGGGGTTTTCATAAAAACAAATGGTTTTCCCAACACATGAACATCCAGCTTCTAAAGTGTGAGCCAGTTCTTATTGATATTCTTTGTACTATTCAGGGAAGTGAACTAGCCCACACATTACCCCCTTTTTCCTCTCGCTCTTTCATTTGATTTACATAATACGCTGCGCACAGCTGTGAGATCTTTTACACTTTCCTTAAACTACATACACACACCTAACACCATGGCGGAAAATCCCGGACTCACCTTTACTGAGGAGGATATTAATGAAATCCTCGCAGGCCCTCCTCTACTGGCGGACTTCAACATATCCCAAACCATCTCGCAGACCACGGATTGGGATAAACTTACCGAACAAAAAAGGAACAGGATCCACACCATATTGCATGGGGTCATCCTGACCGGATACTTGCGCACCAATACAGCACCCAAAGGTTTGCTGGTGACCAACGCCCCAGGATCTTCCTGGATGATCCATCCTTCAGGAAGGACTGGGCACAAATAGCGTGGCACTGCACAAGGGACTGGATAGTCTTGATTATCAGAACAGCTAAAAGACTATCTGAGGCAATGCTCATTGAAATCCAAACAACGGAAAACCACTTCAAAACAACCATAGCCTCCTTCAAAAAGAAACTAGATGAGACCAATAAGGAGATGACCGAGTATAAGGAATACCTAACGCAGTCAAAGATTACCAAGTTCCAGAAGGACCTCAAAAGATTTGCCTACTCTAAGGTGTACCCATATGCTGACGACAACTACGTCGCCCCAAACAAACAGGACACATCATCAGACGGCTCGGGAGACGACACGTCGGTATCAATCAATCAGGGAATTGTAAGCGCGCTACTCACCCGTGAGGGTCTCAAGGCGCTGAGGGGGTTGGAGGGGGGGTCCGCAGATCTGTTTAGCCGGAGAGCCAGGTCTTGAGGGTCTTCCTGAAGGTGTTCAGGGAGGGGGCGCATCTGATGCCTGCCGGTAGCTCGTTCCAGGTCTTGGCTGCAATGTGAGAGAAGGATCTTCCGCCTGCTCTGGCTCTGTGGATGCGTGGGGTTTCGGCCAGTGCGAGGTTGGAAGATTGGAGGTTTCTTTTGGGTACGTGGAAGTTGATTCTGTCATTGAGGTATTTGGGTCCGTTGTTGTGTAGGCATTTGTAGGCGTGAGTGAGGATTTTGAAAGTGACTCTTTTCTCCACGGGGAGCCAGTGGAGACTTCGTAGGTGTTGGCTGATGTGTTCGTGTCGGGGGATGCCGAGGACGAGTCTGGCGGCGGTGTTCTGTATTGTCTGGAGTTTGCGGAGTAGGGACTTGTTGATGCCGGCGTAGAGTGCGTTTCCATAGTCCAGTTTGCTGGTGATGAGTGCATGGGTGACTGTATTCCTTGACTCAGGGGGATCCACTTGAAAGTCTTGCGGAGGATGCGGAGGGTGTTGAAGCAGCTGGAGGTGATGGCGTTGACCTGTCGGTTCATGGTGAGTGATGAGTCGAGTACGATGCCGAGGTTCTTGGCGTGGTCTGAGAGGGTAGGTGGGCTTCCGAGGGCAGTCGGCCACCAGGTGCTGTCCCATGCAGAAGGGGTGGTACCGAGGACGAGGACTTCTGTCTTCTCGGCATTGAGCTTCAGGCAGCTGTTGGTCATCCAAACTGCGACGTCTTGCATTCCTTTCTGGAAGTTGAGTTTGGCAGTGGTGGGGTCTTTGGTGAGGGAGAGGATGAGCTGGGTGTCGTCGGCGTAGGATACGATGTTGAGGCTGTGTTGTCGGACGATGGCTGCGAGGGGGGCCATGTAGATGTTGAAGAGGGTGGGGCTCAGTGATGAACCCTGTGGATCCAGCTCAGGGAGCAACCAAAGAACAAGAGGTAGAGGGAAACCCCGCAGATGGCAACAACCATGGGATACGTACCACCAAGAGGGTCAAAACTACTTCCCACCTACGTACAGCCACCCACCCCAGAACCCCTTCTTTGGATGGCACCACCCAGGACCCCAGAATTTCTTTACATAAAACCAGAGACCCCCTTTTTAGGGAGATGCCGGAGGGCAAGAGGAAGGAGAAGAGACCAACAACGGGTACACTGGGCAGAAGAAGCGGGTCCAGTGGGTGCACATACCAGAAGCAAATCCAAGGAACCCCAACCAGGAACAAGCGGACCGAAATAACAGGAAACGCACAACAGGAACCGAACCTGGTATTCAATCTGTCCTCTACTACACTGACGGCCACGAAAGAACGAGTCCTGAACAAAAGACTCACTTTCGTCCCCACCGCTCGCCTCAACAAATTCCAACTTCATTGTGAGCTGGCGGAATTTTTCCGCAAACTGAAACTTAAGGCTTTCTTTGAAAACCAAACGCCAAGAGAGCAGGTTCTCAACACCAACGAAACAGGTTTGAAACTAAAATCAACCTTCTGCCCGCCCCCATCCACTCTACCAGTGGAGATTGCCGCCTTCGAACAGGCAGTCTACAAGGAGATAGAGGAGACCATGGAGAATGAAACCTTCAACAACTTGACCACAGAGGAATGGGAAGCCCTGCGCAGCCTCCAAAACAACATCAACATCGTCATCAAACCGGCCGATAAAGGGGGCGGCATAGTCATACAAGATAAAACTGACTACACGAACGAATGCAGACACCTCCTGAATGACTACCGGAACTGCAAACAACTCAGAGAGGACCCCACAGGAACACTAAGGAATACCATAATCACAGTAGTGGAAACAGCAGAAGCCAGAAACCACATCTCCAAACAAGAGGCGGATTACCTGTGCATCAAGAAAACCAGAATCCCGTACTTCTACACCGTGCCCAAAATTCATAAGGAGATCAGACCACCACCGGGACGTCCCATAGTGTTGGGGTTCAATTCCCTCCTGAAGCCTCTGTCACGATTCTGTGACTTTTTCCTCAACCCACTAGTACAGAAATCAACAACCTATCTTAAAGACGCCAAACACCTCCTCAATCTCATCAAGGACATACAATATGATCCACACACACAGCTCTTGGTTGGCCTCGTCATAGAGAGCCT
Organism: Calotriton arnoldi; assembly: GCA_963921515.1. Lineage (NCBI taxonomy): Eukaryota > Metazoa > Chordata > Amphibia > Caudata > Salamandridae > Calotriton > Calotriton arnoldi. The sequence continues at coordinate 770,014 of CAWUFW010000033.1, forward strand.
ATATACCAGCCTCCCCCAGAATGAGACCTTGCGGGTTATAGAGCGCACATTGGAAGGAACAACATGGGAGTTCAACACACCAAGGGAATTCATCCTACAATTCGCCACCCTTGCCCTCAAGGAGAATTATTTTGAATTTGAGGGTGACTTCTTTCTTCAAACGAACGGCCCTTCGATGGGCAGCACTTTTGCCCCCAGCGTGGCAGTCATGTACGTGTACCATTTCAAGACCACACACATTTTGCCCCCTGAAAATCCCTTCAGCGCCAACATAAAATTCTGGCGTCGTTATATTGACGATATCCTCTTGATCTGGACAGGGAAGGAGGATTCCCTAGCAACCTTCATGACTTGGTTGAATAACCGTGACCCATATCTGAGGTTCACCAGCACAGCAGATGACATGAAACTGGCATTCCTGGATCTGACTATCGAAGCCAAGGAAGGAACTTTACAGACCACTACCTTCTATAAACCAACGGCCAGGAATTCACTACTCCAGTTCGACAGCTTCCACCTGCGCCCGCTCAGAGAGAATCTACCCTACGGTCAATTCCTCCGCATCAGAAGGAATTGCAGCAGGATTGAAGACTTTCAAAGACAATCAACTGACCTGGCTGCAAAACTCAACCAAAGAGGTTACCTGGACAAAATCATACGCTCCACCAAGAAGAGAGCGCGGAACCAGCACAGGGATGCCCTACTAGAAGATACCCATAGGGTGGACAACACTATCCCCCTCATGTGTGTCACCACATACAATACAGTCTCTAACAGAGTAACCCAAATCATCCGAAAGAACTGGCAGATCCTCAACACAGGAAGACTCAAATTGGAGCAACCCCTCTTCTCCTACTAAAGAGCAGGTAGTCTGAAGGATCGATTGGTCTCAACACGCCCCAAGCAGGTACACACACCTAGGGGCAACACTGTCCTCAACGCATGGGGCCTTCCCAACATAGTGGGCCATTACCCATGCGGAAACTGCTGCGTCTGCCATCTCACTCTCACCACAAAGTCTCTTGAGTTAGAAGTAGGCAAAACATGGCACTCCAGAAAATACACCAACTGTAACTCTACACACGTTGTCTACCTGATTGAGTGCCCTTGTGGCCTCCGCTACATTGGTATGACCAGCAGAAAGATTAAGACCAGGATCGGAGAGCACCGGAGCAATATACGCTGCAAATGGAACACCACGAGGATGACGGAGCACTATATCCAGAATGGACACACACCCAACGACCTGAGATGGGTCGTGATAGAGCAAATCGAAACCACCATCACAACAGATGAGAATCTTCTATTGCAAAAAGAACAGCGTTGGATTTACCGCTTATCAACCCACAAAACCGGGTTAAATGACAACATTCCTTGGAATACTCTGAACAACCGCTAATTTTAAATATGGCGTGAGACCTGGGAACACACGTAATATCCCTTCCAAAAGAATACCCCTGCCAAGTTAGATCAAACCTCTTGGCTGCCCCTACTCCCACACTGAACCTATATCATGTATATGGCTAGCTCCTACGTAACACCCACCCGAGAACACGCAGTAGGTGGCCATACGTCTGGGGAACAAACCAGCCTATGGGCATACATTCGGATATTTCCTATATTCACCTTACCCCTACATGAGCCCCGCAAACAACCTTGACTTCGAGTATGTCTACCTAAAGAGGGCACTCAAGGAATACAAACTCCCGGTCTACCGCTGCGATAATGGTTATTAACCAGGCCCCATTATCACAACGAGCCACGGTCTTAAACCATTTTTTGAACAAACACACATCAGTCCCAAACATTACCCCATATATGTTTGTTAACTTCTACGGGAACAGGGTACACTCTTGGATCCCCAGTCTCACATGGGGACCCCATAGTCTGCCTTCTCTGTCTACAACATGGGAAACAGCCACTCCCACAAATGACGCCACACCGCTTCGCTCCGTGACGCGTACTCTGCCAATTACGTCCGTATTTGGCGGGAGAAGATGGATATAAAACGGCTCTCCCGAGCTCATCCGCATCCACGGAATCCCGAATAGCAGGCCGAAGCAGGTATGGGAAGCGAACAGACTGCCTTAAAGAAGTAAGTAGGGCTCTTGGATCTGCAATCCCGCTCCAAACATGGAGGATCCCATTGGGACTGGGAACGCTTTCAGTAACGGGTCTTTTCTCCTTCTCCTCACTTTCATCACACTCTCAGTGTGTGACTACAGGTCCTGCCCCTCGCGGGATTCATGTAGCTCGTGATGACAATTTCATCGTAAGCATTCCGCCTTTTAATCTAATTTTTAATCTAATAAGACCGCCTTAACTACGGGTATATTCACAATAGCGCATACAATTCGGCATTATAAATGTGGTTATGCACAAGCGCCACCTTCCGCTTCACTCCCGCATTACTCCGCATAATAACCGGATACAGCGCACACCATGTCACAGAATTATTGTGCGAATACCAGAAGCATAATGTATTATATGTTCATGTATGTTTGTATTGGCTGTCTCCTTCTCTCCACAGGCTTTGAGCTACTACAGCGGGACATACCCTCCCTCATCACCGCACCTTAGCGCGTGCGGCATCACCATTGGTCACGTAAAATACACCTGACCACCACGTTCTTTCACTTTAAACACTAACACATAGGTTCTGAAGAAAGCCAGCAAATGTAGCTGTCTGGCTGAAACATGTAGACCTGACCTTCCATTACAGGATATAAGAGACATAATTCAATCTCTACCCATATCCGCCTCTTTTTTAATACTGCCAGAGGGCCCACCATTAAAAAACCCACCTTTAGTTATAAGGGACCCAATGGACAGTTTTTAAACTCCACCAACACTGCACGGCTCAGCACTCAGCACACACAAAAACCAGCTCTGCTGTAATTCAGGCGTTGAAGCACACCCGAGGTGCACTCGGCACCTTGGGTAGGACCCGATGATGAAGCATACCACCAACTAGGTTGGTGGGATGGGGTTTTCATAAAAAACAAATGGTTTTCCCAACACATGAACATCCAGCTTCTAAAGTGTGAGCCAGTTCTTATTGATATTCTTTGTACTATTCAGGGGAAGTGAACTAGCCCACACATTACCCCCCTTTTTCCTCTCGCTCTTTCATTTGATTTACATAATACGCTGCGCACAGCTGTGAGATCTTTTACACTTTCCTTAAACTACATACACACACCTAACACCATGGCGGAAAATCCCGGACTCACCTTTACTGAGGAGGATATTAATGAAATCCTCGCAGGCCCTCCTCTACTGGCGGACTTCAACATATCCCAAACCATCTCGCAGACCACGGATTGGGATAAACTTACCGAACAAAAAAGGAACAGGATCCACACCATATTGCATGGGGTCATCCTGACCGGATACTTGCGCACCAATACAGCACCCAAAGGTTTGCTGGTGACCAACGCCCCAGGATCTTCCTGGATGATCCATCCTTCAGGAAGGACTGGGCACAAATAGCGTGGCACTGCACAAGGGACTGGATAGTCTTGATTATCAGAACAGCTAAAAGACTATCTGAGGCAATGCTCATTGAAATCCAAACAACGGAAAACCACTTCAAAACAACCATAGCCTCCTTCAAAAAGAAACTAGATGAGACCAATAAGGAGATGACCGAGTATAAGGAATACCTAACGCAGTCAAAGATTACCAAGTTCCAGAAGGACCTCAAAAGATTTGCCTACTCTAAGGTGTACCCATATGCTGACGACAACTACGTCGCCCCAAACAAACAGGACACATCATCAGACGGCTCGGGAGACGACACGTCGGTATCAATCAATCAGGGAATTGTAAGCGCGCTACTCACCCGTGAGGGTCTCAAGGCGCTGAGGGGGTTGGAGGGGGGTCCGCAGATCTGTTTAGCCGGAGAGCCAGGTCTTGAGGGTCTTCCTGAAGGTGTTCAGGGAGGGGCGCATCTGATGCCTGCCGGTAGCTCGTTCCAGGTCTTGGCTGCAATGTGAGAGAAGGATCTTCCGCCTGCTCTGGCTCTGTGGATGCGTGGGGTTTCGGCCAGTGCGAGGTTGGAAGATTGGAGGTTTCTTTTGGGTACGTGGAAGTTGATTCTGTCATTGAGGTATTTGGGTCCGTTGTTGTGTAGGCATTTGTAGGCGTGAGTGAGGATTTTGAAAGTGACTCTTTTCTCCACGGGGAGCCAGTGGAGACTTCGTAGGTGTTGGCTGATGTGTTCGTGTCGGGGGATGCCGAGGACGAGTCTGGCGGCGGTGTTCTGTATTGTCTGGAGTTTGCGGAGTAGGGACTTGTTGATGCCGGCGTAGAGTGCGTTTCCATAGTCCAGTTTGCTGGTGATGAGTGCATGGGTGACTGTATTCCTTGACTCAGGGGGATCCACTTGAAAGTCTTGCGGAGGATGCGGAGGGTGTTGAAGCAGCTGGAGGTGATGGCGTTGACCTGTCGGTTCATGGTGAGTGATGAGTCGAGTACGATGCCGAGGTTCTTGGCGTGGTCTGAGAGGGTAGGTGGGCTTCCGAGGGCAGTCGGCCACCAGGTGCTGTCCCATGCAGAAGGGGTGGTACCGAGGACGAGGACTTCTGTCTTCTCGGCATTGAGCTTCAGGCAGCTGTTGGTCATCCAAACTGCGACGTCTTGCATTCCTTTCTGGAAGTTGAGTTTGGCAGTGGTGGGGTCTTTGGTGAGGGAGAGGATGAGCTGGGTGTCGTCGGCGTAGGATACGATGTTGAGGCTGTGTTGTCGGACGATGGCTGCGAGGGGGCCATGTAGATGTTGAAGAGGGTGGGGCTCAGTGATGAACCCTGTGGATCCAGATCAGGGAGCAACCAAAGAACAAGAGGTAGAGGGAAACCCCGCAGATGGCAACAACCATGGGATACGTACCACCAAGAGGGTCAAAACTACTTCCCACCTACGTACAGCCACCCACCCCAGAACCCCTTCTTTGGATGGCACCACCCAGGACCCCAGAATTTCTTTACATAAAACCAGAGACCCCCTTTTTTAGGGAGATGCCGGAGGGCAAGAGGAAGGAGAAGAGACCAACAACGGGTACACTGGGCAGAAGAAGCGGGTCCAGTGGGTGCACATACCAGAAGCAAATCCAAGGAACCCCAACCAGGAACAAGCGGACCGAAATAACAGGAAACGCACAACAGGAACCGAACCTGGTATTCAATCTGTCCTCTACTACACTGACGGCCACGAAAGAACGAGTCCTGAACAAAAGACTCACTTTCGTCCCCACCGCTCGCCTCAACAAATTCCAACTTCATTGTGAGCTGGCGGAATTTTTCCGCAAACTGAAACTTAAGGCTTTCTTTGAAAACCAAACGCCAAGAGAGCAGGTTCTCAACACCAACGAAACAGGTTTGAAACTAAAATCAACCTTCTGCCCGCCCCCATCCACTCTACCAGTGGAGATTGCCGCCTTCGAACAGGCAGTCTACAAGGAGATAGAGGAGACCATGGAGAATGAAACCTTCAACAACTTGACCACAGAGGAATGGGAAGCCCTGCGCAGCCTCCAAAACAACATCAACATCGTCATCAAACCGGCCGATAAAGGGGCGGCATAGTCATACAAGATAAAACTGACTACACGAACGAATGCAGACACCTCCTGAATGACTACCGGAACTGCAAACAACTCAGAGAGGACCCCACAGGAACACTAAGGAATACCATAATCACAGTAGTGGAAACAGCAGAAGCCAGAAACCACATCTCCAAACAAGAGGCGGATTACCTGTGCATCAAGAAAACCAGAATCCCGTACTTCTACACCGTGCCCAAAATTCATAAGGAGATCAGACCACCACCGGGACGTCCCATAGTGTTGGGGTTCAATTCCCTCCTGAAGCCTCTGTCACGATTCTGTGACTTTTTCCTCAACCCACTAGTACAGAAATCAACAACCTATCTTAAAGACGCCAAACACCTCCTCAATCTCATCAAGGACATACAATATGATCCACACACACAGCTCTTGGTTGGCCTCGTCATAGAGAGCCTATATACCAGCCTCCCCCAGAATGAGACCTTGCGGGTTATAGAGCGCACATTGGAAGGAACAACATGGGAGTTCAACACACCAAGGGAATTCATCCTACACTCGCCACCCTTGCCCTCAAGGAGAATTATTTTGAATTTGAGGGTGACTTCTTTCTTCAAACGAACGGCCCTTCGATGGGCAGCACTTTTGCCCCCAGCGTGGCAGTCATGTACGTGTACCATTTCAAGACCACACACATTTTGCCCCCTGAAAATCCCTTCAGCGCCAACATAAAATTCTGGCGTCGTTATATTGACGATATCCTCTTGATCTGGACAGGAAGGAGGATTCCCTAGCAACCTTCATGACTTGGTTGAATAACCGTGACCCATATCTGAGGTTCACCAGCACAGCAGATGACATGAAACTGGCATTCCTGGATCTGACTATCGAAGCCAAGGAAGGAACTTTACAGACCACTACCTTCTATAAACCAACGGCCAGGAATTCACTACTCCAGTTCGACAGCTTCCACCTGCGCCCGCTCAGAGAGAATCTACCCTACGGTCAATTCCTCCGCATCAGAAGGAATTGCAGCAGGATTGAAGACTTTCAAAGACAATCAACTGACCTGGCTGCAAAACTCAACCAAAGAGGTTACCTGGACAAAATCATACGCTCCACCAAGAAGAGAGCGCGGAACCAGCACAGGGATGCCCTACTAGAAGATACCCATAGGGTGGACAACACTATCCCCCTCATGTGTGTCACCACATACAATACAGTCTCTAACAGAGTAACCCAAATCATCCGAAAGAACTGGCAGATCCTCAACACAGGAAGACTCAAATTGGAGCAACCCCTCTTCTCCTACTAAAGAGCAGGTAGGTCTGAAGGATCGATTGGTCTCAACACGCCCCAAGCAGGTACACACACCTAGGGGCAACACTGTCCTCAACGCATGGGGCCTTCCCAACATAGTGGGCCATTACCCATGCGGAAACTGCTGCGTCTGCCATCTCACTCTCACCACAAAGTCTCTTGAGTTAGAAGTAGGCAAAACATGGCACTCCAGAAAATACACCAACTGTAACTCTACACACGTTGTCTACCTGATTGAGTGCCCTTGTGGCCTCCGCTACATTGGTATGACCAGCAGAAAGATTAAGACCAGGATCGGAGAGCACCGGAGCAATATACGCTGCAAATGGAACACCACGAGGATGACGGAGCACTATATCCAGAATGGACACACACCCAACGACCTGAGATGGGTCGTGATAGAGCAAATCGAAACCACCATCACAACAGATGAGAATCTTCTATTGCAAAAAGAACAGCGTTGGATTTACCGCTTATCAACCCACAAAACCGGGTTAAATGACAACATTCCTTGGAATACTCTGAACAACCGCTAATTTTAAATATGGCGTGAGACCTGGGAACACACGTAATATCCCTTCCAAAAGAATACCCCTGCCAAGTTAGATCAAACCTCTTGGCTGCCCCCTACTCCCACACTGAACCTATATCATGTATATGGCTAGCTCCTACGTAACACCCACCCGAGAACACGCAGTAGGTGGCCATACGTCTGGGGAACAAACCAGCCTATGGGCATACATTCGGATATTTCCTATATTCACCTTACCCCTACATGAGCCCCGCAAACAACCTTGACTTCGAGTATGTCTACCTAAAGAGGGCACTCAAGGAATACAAACTCCCGGTCTACCGCTGCGATAATGGTTATTAACCAGGCCCCATTATCACAACGAGCCACGGTCTTAAACCATTTTTTGAACAAACACACATCAGTCCCAAACATTACCCCATATATGTTTGTTAACTTCTACGGGAACAGGGTACACTCTTGGATCCCCAGTCTCACATGGGGACCCCATAGTCTGCCTTCTCTGTCTACAACATGGGAAACAGCCACTCCCACAAATGACGTCACACCGCTTCGCTCCGTGACGCGTACTCTGCCAATTACGTCCGTATTTGGCGGGAGAAGATGGATATAAAAAACGGCTCTCCCGAGCTCATCCGCATCCACGGAATCCCGAATAGCAGGCCGAAGCAGGTATGGGAAGCGAACAGACTGCCTTAAAGAAGTAAGTAGGGCTCTTGGATCTGCAATCCCGCTCCAAACATGGAGGATCCCATTGGGACTGGGAACGCTTTCAGTAACGGGTCTTTTTCTCCTTCTCCTCACTTTCATCACACTCTCAGTGTGTGACTACAGGTCCTGCCCCCTCGCGGGATTCATGTAGCTCGTGATGACAATTTCATCGTAAGCATTCCGCCTTTTAATCTAATTTTTAATCTAATAAGACCGCCTTAACTACGGGTATATTCACAATAGCGCATACAATTCGGCATTATAAATGTGGTTATGCACAAGCGCCACCTTCCGCTTCACTCCCGCATTACTCCGCATAATAACCGGATACAGCGCACACCATGTCACAGAATTATTGTGCGAATACCAGAAGCATAATGTATTATATGTTCATGTATGTTTGTATTGGCTGTCTCCTTCTCTCCACAGGCTTTGAGCTACTACAGCGGGACATACCCTCCCTCATCACCGCACCTTAGCGCGTGCGGCATCACCATTGGTCACGTAAAATACACCTGACCACCACGTTCTTTCACTTTAAACGCTAACACATAGGTCCTGAAGAAAGCCAGCAAACATAGCTGTCTGGCTGAAACATGTAGACCTGGCCTTCCATTACAGGATATAAGAGACATAATTCAATCTCTACCCATATCCGCCTCTTTTTTAATACTGCCAGAGGGCCCACCATTAAAAAACCCATCTTTAGTTATAAGGGACCCAATGGACAGTTTTTAAAGTTCTCCAACACTGCACCACTCAGCACACACAAAAACCAGCTCCGCTGTAATTCAGGCGTTGAAGCACACCCAAGGTGCACTCGGCACCTTGGGTGGGAACCGATGATGAAGCATGCCACCAACTAGGTTGGTGGGTGAGGGTTTTCATAAAAATTAAATGGTTTTCCCAACACATGAACATTCAGCTTCTAAAGTGTGAGCCAGTTCTTATTGATATTCTTTGGACGATATCCTCACCTTAAGCGAGTATCGCCACATAATCCTCAACTGGGCGATAGGTTTATCTCCAGTCCCTCTTACCCCTCCTCTCCGGTAACTACAGGGTTCTTCGCTTTTCAAGCTTTGGTTGCATTATTTATCGTTCCCACTGTGTTTTCCTTTGCTAAAGACAAGTACTGTCTTGTTAATTAGGATTGTGATCTGTAATGCTTCTGAAACCGCTATCAAATAATTTTTGTTTTGGCAGCAGTACTGTGACTCATTATACAGTGCCCTGTTAGCAATTAGGCAGCAACTGCAAATGCTACATGCTTGCCAGCATGCTGAATCATTTAATTATTCTTCTAACTGCAGTTCCCATCATCCATATGCACAGGAAGTGACATCACTAGTTTCCTTCCAAAACCGTCTTTAAAAGACGAAGTCACAATGAGACTTAATTTCCCATCAACATCTGCACAGAAAGTGACATCACTTTCTACCTTCTTCCTATTTCAGTCAACTCTTAAGGGTGTACTGTCGCCTGGGTGCCTTTAGCAAAGGGCTGACACTGACAAGTGCATTGCCTGTTTGGACCTGTTAGAGCCAGATAGGGTTATGGGCCAGAGCCCTTGCTCCAGTAAAACTTGCAAGGTACGATAAAATCCTGTGCATCATCCAGTACCCTATTCTGCCAATCCCCACAAATACATCCAGATGTAGATGACCCAGACCCTAACATAGCTTTCACACAATTCCTCGACCCAACCTCGTATATATTCTACTAACTACCATACACTCTCAAAATAAAGTACACATATTCCACTTCATGCTCACACTGCAATACTCCTCACACCAGATATCACAGACCTCATCACCGGTCACAAGCTTGACGCCCTCTTCACCACAGAAACATGGTTAACAACCACTTGTTTGCATATCCTAGGGGTCATTTTCCCACAGGCTACAGCATCCATTGTGTGGACCGAATACATAAGGGAGGAGACCTCACTGCCTTCCATAAGTCCTCCACGTTCTGCACTCTCATCAAGCATGTACACTCAACTTCTGGCATGCCATTTTCCACTCTCTGCAACTCTGGCCACAGCTTTGTATCTCATCTACAGGCCCCCTGGGCAGAACAAGTACTTCATTGATGAAGTCTCAGATCCCTTCACCACTTCATCCATCCGACGTACCCACACCACTCTCTTGGATGACTTAACCTCCCAGACAACACAGCCTCAAAAGAATCAAAAGACTCCCTCTTCAGCCTCATGATACACTCAGCGAGGTACAGCATGTCACACAACCAACATACTCCAAAGGCCACATCCTGGACCTTGTCTTCTCAACATCAACAATCCTTTGCAAACGACCCATACCCCTGGACTGATCACTTTGCCATCTCCCTGCTCAGTGTCCTACAAGCAAACCAAGGTCAACACAAAAAAGAAGACCAAACCTTCGGATCTTTCAAAGACGTTGACATAGACAAACTAATGCTTGAACTCATCTCATCCAATCTATTCTATGTCTGATGCAAACACCCTTCTACACAACTTCAACAATTCTTTGGAAAGCCATGCGCACATCCACGCCCTAATTACAGCATGCAAGTGCATGCTAAAATGTGCAGCACCCTGGAACTCTAAAGACCTTGCTGACAAACTATTCATCCACAGACAGGAAAGAAAATGGAAGCATAACAGAACTCTTGAGGACCCCTTGATACTGATGTCCTACATACAGTTCAATATGCAGACAGCTCGTCACATCAGCCAAATCAAAGTACTATACTAACATCATTAATGGAGCCACCAACATAAGCAGAACACTGTTCAAATAATCAAACACTGCATTAGCCACCATCAGACCCACCTGTTCCTCCCTCCACAGAAAAGTGCAATGCCGTCAACCTGTTAAGTGAAAAAATGCAAAAGGTCCGACAGCATATCGACAACACCAAGTCTGCTTCATATCTTAACCACCTCTTCTGGTAGAATCCGGCAACGGTCAGCATTGAAAGCCCTATCTCTCCCAGATCTTGCTCACATACACAACTCCCTCAAAGCCACGTTTATGAAGATGATGCCTTACCATCATCCTTTATCTAAGCTCTCTCTTGGGATGATTTCTTACCCGCACTTACTACTGTCAGTGCTTCCCTCACTCAAGGCATCTTCCCAGAAGCTCTCAAGACAGGCCAGATCCTCCTACTCCTAAAGAAACCTTCATTAGACTCTGATGTCTTTGCAAACTACCAGTCCATCACTCACCTACCATTCTTCGGCAAGATCATTTAAAAAGCAGTGTATGCTTAACTCCAAGATCACATCAGTACTAGCCATCTCCTGCACGAAAAACAGTCTGGCTTCAGATCAAGCTGTAACATGGATAGTGCTACCTTGCACATCGTAGACAATGCCCTCTTGAGCATAGATGACGATGACCCCTGCCTCTTGATATTGCTAGACCTCTCAGCTGGCTTTAACACAGTCAATCATCCCATCCTCATACGTACCCTGAAGTCTCAAATGGGACTCACCGGCAATGTCCTATACTGCTTTCCCTCCTGCCTTTCCAACAGACACCAGTTTGTTCACAAGGGCGACTTCTAGGGGCAAAAGATCTTTATCACCTGTACTGTCCCTCAGGGTTCAATACTGTCTGTTATGTTAAACCTTTACAATGAGCCGCTTGGAGATCTACTCACAGATAACCACATCAAGATTCACCAATATGAATCACAACTCTAGTCTTATCTGCTTCAGACATCCAATGTCTCAGACACTACTTGCACATAATCCAGCCGCCATGTGAAGCTCACCCCAACCAAGACCGAAATCATTTGTTTGCCAAGAACAACATGCAAAATACAGTGCAAACCTGGCTCAATGACATGAACCCTGATGACTTCAAATCCTGACTTTCACAGAATGCCAAGTCACTTGGACTCACCCAGGACACCAACTTCACCCTCAAGGAACACATTGCCAAAACAAACACAGCCTGACACCAGCTAACTCTTCTGAAATCACTATCTGGAAGAAATGGTTTGATTTTCTTCAGAACTGCTGTTTAAGCCCTCTTGCTGTCCCATCTGGAAGGTGGTAGTGCCCCTACATGTCCTCCCAGACTTCATACTGGCATCCTTTTGGGGCATCCTACACGCCGCAGCACTTCAGATACTGCTCGAAATCCATTGGCTCCGCTTGTTGGCCTACACCATCTTCACAACGAGCTGCATCATTTAGAAAGCAATCACAACCAACAACCTGCTTATTTTGCAGACGCATTCACCATCTCGGCACACCTGCAGCCAGGACACCATCAGACTGCATACAGGAAGTGTGAAAGAAATGTTAAAAAAAGAGAGTAGGTCTTTTCCATATCTGGAACAGCATCTCCATATCCATCAGGACCATCCCAACATTGCCTCCAATTTAAGAAATAGTTGAAGACTGCACTTTTAAGAACACTCCATCACAATACATTAACCATCCAGAGCCCAGAGCTTCCTCTCCTTACCTGTTGACTTTATGCTAGCCTTGGACTATGTACAGCGATCTGCTGCCTTTTAGATTGGTTTGCGCTGCAAAAATACCATATACATATATACATAAGTATTGTGTTTTATTTCTCTATTTCAGGAGTTTTTAGGTGTTCAAGAGTATCTAGTGATTGCAGGTGATGTGTAGTGTTCATAGGCAGGGGCCCTGGCCGATCACTGTTTTGTGTTGAATTGCCATTTATATCATGCATAGTAATGTGTGTGTGAGTTTTTTCACCATTTGACTTTGTTTTGCTTTAAATATATATATTTTTAGATATTAATAATCTGTTAATGTACTCACTCACAACCCTGGATGGATAGTCCACCCTTTTAATGCAGCTGTGATGACTGCTGTACTTTACTTGGACTCTGCTTCCTTTGGGCTAGAGTAGAGGAGGATTGGGAGGCCCACTTGCGGTCGCAGACAGAGTACCCAGAATCCTTGTTACTCTTTAGTGAGGAAGGACATCACTTTGACTGTGCTTGGTTATCCCTGCAACTGCCAGAATCGTGGACTAGGGAAAGCCGGACATGGTTTAAATTTAAGTTCTCTTTCAAGAAACATGTTTTCTGGGGCATCAACCCACTTAATATTTGACAATTTTCACTCAGTTTCCTGTACAAACTAGCAGACAATAAATTTAGACTTCAAACTTCTGTTCAGACATATATTCTGTTACCAAAGGGGTTGGTTCAATCAATACACTGGTTACGTCATGCATTAAAGTTCCTTTTTCATGTATGCTCCTCCTGGCTGTTTCTCTGTTTCCATTGAGCGCACACTGTGAGAAGTTGGCCTGGTATATGCTGTCCACTAATTATAGTGGGCACCTTGCACCAGTCCAAACAACCCCTTATTGGAGATAGGTTAAAGACAACCTTATTGAAAGCTATCCTAGTGGTAGCTATGGAGAGCAGCCTTCAGGCTAAGTCTTGAAGGAATGTAAAGCAGCTTGTTTTACCAGTCTATAATCTCTTGAGTGACCAAATGAAAGAGCACCACACCAGGTATATATTCAAAATATATGTATTTATTGCTAAACACACCCCTCTAGTCTCTTTATGAGGCTAGAGTTCAAGTACATAAGTTAGAAGTTATTTAAACACAGTAATAGCACAAATACACGTTTGGGCCCTAGGGGCGTACCAAACCATATACCAATAAAGTGGTATAAGAACCACGACTGAACTAGACACTAGGCCTAGAGCCTCTAGAAGTGCTTGGACCACAAGGAACCACCCAAGGTAGTGACACAGGGGACCCACGGGGGACGCGTGCAGTGTAAATACACAACCGCGATACGCCGTTGACTTCTATGGAGAAAGTCGCGATCAGGAAATTAGAGAAAAGGGACACTTAAAGGAGGACTTGGAGCAAACCCTTTGAGAACTAGTACTTTGAAGAGTCTCTACCCACGGGAGCACCGGAGTACTCGTGTTACCTCACCCAGGGAAGCCGGGTGCATAGGTGCCTTTCGGGGTCGGGTTTCGTCGTCGATTTGAATGGCGATCTGCTGCAAAGTGCTGCTGGCGACCAAGTGGAAAGTGTCCGGGTGATCCAAGAGTGGATCGGAGATCTGAAGAACCTGAAAGCAGAGGGGACAGAGTCTGGGTCACTAGCCAGTGACCAGGAAGGCGATGGACAGATGCCCACCGATGTCGAGTGCTTCAGGTGCGTTGACGGTCGTCTTGACTCTTCAGCCACGAGGTCCAGGAGGCGTTGTCGGCGACCAGGAGCAGGATTCGGGCTGGTACACGATGTCTGTCGAGTGCTGAGGTGTCGGCGACCGGATTGGACCCAACAAGCCTTGGCAACGGCAAGTCTCGATTCAGAGGAAGATCGTCGATGGTGCAGACCAGCAAGGTGTGGGGAACTCACCCAGCGAGGGTAAGTGAGGACAGGCCTAGAGCAACCAGGATGCCCAAGAAGAAAAAGATTGGCCTTCGTTAAGGGCTACTAGCCAACGGGCTAGCGACCGCGAAGGAGCCTCGAGACGTCGCACGTGGATCTGGCTCACAGGACACTCGTGGAGTGGAGGCCAGTGATCTTCGGTGCAGTTGGTGCTGGAGGCTAGGGCTACTCGGAGCCCAAAGCACGACTTCGTGGGAGACCCAGAAGAGGACGCACTTGCAAATGTGCTCGGTGTCCAGGGGTCACGGTCTCACGTCACCCACGATAGCTACGGGCCTCAGCTTTGCTGGGGACTCAGGGTAGCCTCGGGGAAGTCTGAGAATCCACCTCTGGTGATGCGATGACTTCGGCGTCCGACGGGAGCTTCAGAAATGCGAACCGGACAGATGCTTCTTTGGTGCCTGCCAAGCAGGGGAGTCACTCCTTGACCCCAAGGGAGATTCTTCTGTCCTCTAATCGTGAGTAGAGCGTCGAAGGTCCAGGATTCTGTTTCAGAGTTTCGTCCAGGGATAATCTAAAGTCCTAAGGACTGGGTTCCTATACTTATACTAAGTTTAGGGGTTGGACTACTCTGTGGCCCCACCTATGGGTGGGTCAGGGCAGAGGGGTGGCTACACCCTTTCCCTTTGTCCAGTTTGCGCCAAAGCAGGGGCTGCAAGCCCCTGATCCGGTTTGAACTGGGGTATGCACAGGGACACCAAGTGTGCCCCCAGTGCAGGACTTCAAAGCACCAGAAAGTGCTCCCGCCCAGCCCCAATACACATTATCCTGTCTGGGGAGGTGGTCACACCTCCCTGGGACAGGAAACCTATTGTCCAGGCCTCCCCTGCCGGAGTTTCGTCCAGCAGCAGGAGGCCAGACTTGTGTCTGTGGCAGTAGCATCCATTTTGTGATGCCAGGCTTTAGAAAGAAGTTACCGGCCAGGCCAGGGTTAACATGTCTCTCCCTCTAGAAGGGTGGAATGCTACCCCCGCCGCCAGAATTGGCGGGGGGGTAGTATTCCAAGATGTTTGACACCAAACACGACATGTTTAGGTGCAGCCACTCCAAAGTTAGCATTTAACGCGAGGTTATAATGCGCTTAAGAGTATATGGTCAGGCTGCACTACAAACTGCATCAGAGAAGGGTCTCCAAACGCCGCAGAGGGGCCCTGCTCATGCAGGGGCACCCTCTCACATAGGAACCACGCACACTGCCTTCAGGATTGATAAGGCCTGCCATAGGAGTGACTTATAGGTTTATATGTGTGTATGTATTTAGTGATATATGTAACCTATATCACAGTAAGGGGTGCATGCACCACCTTACCCAGGCTGCAGTAGCAGACCTGTGGTGTCAGTTTGGATGGCCTTCCAGGGGTGGCATAATACATGCTGCAGCCCCTGGTAGGCCTCTGAGGTACCTATGCCCTTGGTACATAGTATACCATATACTAGGGACTTATAAGGGCACTCCAGATTCCAATCAGAGATGTGCCTAAGGCACATGGAAACCTTTTACAGAGAAAGCAGATAGACTGGGGCCCTGAATAGCAGGATCCCAGTCCAACTAAGTCATAAACCAGCAAAACACCATAAAAAAAGTGGGGGCAACCATATAGTCAGATTCCACCTTCCTACACACACTTCAACCCAAGTGGTGCAGCGTCGAGGAATCTGCTTGTTCAGATGTTTAAATATAGATCAAGTGCCCGTTACGAGACCCATAGGCTTACGTCAAATGCAAGCACATCTCATTTTCCTTGCATCAATACTTACCTAACAATAGATCTAAGGAAATCTTTACAATTGTAAATGAATTATCTAACTCAGACAGAGTCCTAATTAAACCTATACCTACTCAAGGACCCTGGGCCTGATTCACAGAACTAACTTGCGTCAAAAACGTAAAGTTAGTACTTTTTGGTATTCACAGAATACACTTACTCATTTTGGTATTCACAGAATGAACTTACTCATTTCGGTATTCACAGAAGTTAGTAGTCCTAACTTTAGGACTCCTAAATGCCTTCTGTGAATACTGAAAGTCTTAAAGTTAGGATTTTTCTCAGTTTAGGAGTAGTAAAGTTAGGACTCCTAACTTTAGGACTTCCTAAATGCCTTCTGTGAATACCGAAAGTCTTAAAGTTAGATTTTCTCAGTTTAGGAGTAGTAAAGTTACTCCTAACTTTACTACTCCTAAACTGAGAAAAATACTAACTTTAAGACTTTTCGGTATTCACAGAAGGCATTTAGGAGTCCTAAAGTTAGGACTACTAACTTCTGTGAATACTGAAATGAGTAAGTTCATTCTGTGAATACCAAAATGAGTAAGTGTATTCTGTGAATACCAAAAAGTACTAACTTTACGTTTTTGACGTAAGTTAGTTCTGTGAAGCAGGCCCAGTGTGACTCCTTGAATAACTTCTTTATCGATAAGATTTCCACCATTAATTAAAGCCAGTATTCCCTCACACACTTCTAACGTGATACTTCCCTCTACATATAGGAATCCCTGCTCTCTTGATCACTTTACAGCCATCAGCACTCAGGCCTTCAAGGACCTGCTGTCCACAGTAAAATCGGGCTCTCCGAAGGACTGTTGTCCACCACATGTCTTCCCTGCCCTCCCGGGCTCAGCCCTCGCCCTTTTGAACGAGTCCCTTTCCCAGGGCTGCATCCCTAAGGCTTTCAAAGAAGCAACTGTGGTCCCCCTCTTGAAAAAACCTGGAGCAGACCCCGAGATCCTGTCAAACTACCGCCCGATCTCTCTGCTCCCGTTTCTGGCTAAGGTACTGGAGGCCCTTGTGGCAAAGTGTTTGTCCAATTTTATGGAACAATCCAACTACCTTGACCCACACCAAGCGGGTTTTCGTCCCGCCCACTCTACAGAAACGGTGATACTGGCGGTCCTGGACGCTCTGCGAGACAAAGCTGACAGAGGCATTCCTCAGGCCCTGGTACTATTAGATCTTTCTGCCGCCTTTGACACGGTCGACCATGTTATCTTGGCAGACCGTGTCAGGGAGGCCGGCATTCAGGGCTCAGCCTGTAGCTGGATTAGATCTTTTCTTGAGGATCGTTCCCAGTCAGTCCGCATAGCACAGTTCACGGCACCTAAGTTAAGAACTACATGCGGAGTCCCGCAGGGCTCCTCGCTATCCCCTCATTTGTTTAACATCTACCTTCGGCCTCTGATTCAGTCCCTGAAGGAAAGGAATGTAGCCACCTTCAACTATGCCGATGATTTACAATTAATGTTTACCATCGACAATTCACCAAAATCTGTCGCGGAATTTCAGGCTACCATGTTGTTCATCCGCCACTGGATGGACCACAACCATCTAAAGCTTAATCCAGATAAGACTGAATTAATTTTAACAGGGGCCAGCCACAAATTTTGGGGCCCACACTATTGGCCGATGGAATTAGGACCCTCCCCCACCCCTTCCTCATCTGTAAAAAGTCTTGGTGTCACAATAAATGACGACCTGTCATTACGATCGCAAGTCGGAGCAGTGATCTCCTCCTGCTTCTTCCAGTTGCGAAAGATTAGGAAGATTAGCAGACTACTTACTCAAGCAGCATTAATACAGGTCGTGATAGCCACGGTCCTATCACATCTAGACTATGCTAATTCAGTCTACCTAGGCATGCCATTATTTTTAACCAAGCGGTTACAGATGGTTCAAAACCAAGCGGCCAGATTGATCTACCAGCAACCTAGATGGCAATCTGCCACCCCTCTTCTAAGAAAATTACACTGGCTTCCCATCCCCCAACGCTGTGCTTTTAAGGCTGGCTGTTTGATCTTTAAATCCTTACACGGCCGGAGCCCCAAATTCAAAGACAATCTCATATCAAGGTATACCCCCTCACGCACTCTACGCTCAACTCATCTCCAGTTACTGACAACTCCCGCCTTCAAGTTAAAGCGACAAGGAGGTTGCAGGTTTGGTTCTTTGGCTCCGAGATTGTGGAACTCCTTCCCATTAGAAATTAGGTCATGCACTGACCTATTATGCTTCAGGAAAATCCTTAAGACACGGCTGTTTGTCCAGGCCTATGAATAAATCCTCCTGGGGGCCCGGCACATCTTAGAGTCAGCGCCATGAAACCAACCGTGTACGTGCGCTTTATAAGTTTTTTATAACATGACATAACCTCCCCCAGTTACCTTCTCCTTCCCCATCATTGTGGAATAGAATCTACTTCTCTAGCATTGAGCATTTCCTTTGCAGGTCCCAGCCTCATTTCACTTTCAAATTTCTTCCAGTTTTTAGACTCTTTAGTCTCTTATTACTTCAACTTGTGTAGCTTATTTGACAGTACTCTGGATTGAAGCTGCACAGGCCATTCAACTGGCCATTTTAAGCAGCTGAGCCTCCGCATCTATTGTGTGGGGAATAGTCAACCATTGCACAACTTCCACTTCCCTGCTACCATCAGTGTAAAATTCATCCAGAACAGTTGTGTGCTTGCAGATCAAGGGCAACCCAATTTTGCAGGAGACTTTGAGCGTAGTCAGAATAGAAGTCAATAGTTAAGTACAGTTGTATAGTTGGGTATATACTACCTGTCCTGTGTGTGAGGCAGCTAGGTTATTGGTCTAGTTTGAAAGAGTCAAGGGTCTCCTTTATAGCCTGTTGCTCTCTGGCCTGGTGGCTGGCATCAATATTTCCCTCTCTCCAACATCTCACACTGCTGCTCCACTGCGAGGAGAAAAGATAGCCTACTTCACCCTCCACTGTGGAACCCGCACCATCTTTCATCAACTCTGCTTTGCATTGCCCTCATCTCGTGGCAAGGCCTTCACCACGGCTTGCCGAGTAAAGCGGTGTGTCCCCTCTTCCTCTTCTCAGCTGGCTCCAGCCTCCGTACGCAAGTCAGCCCAGGCACTGGTTAAGCAGCCCCCACCAACCATTGGATGGTTCCTGCTCTTTAGTGCATGCAGTCGGGGTCCAGCACAGTCACTCATTTTCGGTGCTTGATGGGACATCCACCTGCCATCTTGTATTCAACAGAAGTACAGGGGTTACCGTCCCTCCTTTAAACACCACTGTAGCATTTCAGCCACCTCACAAGGGTCTTGCTTAATAGCCAACCACTTTCGCTCTCAGTAATTGCTGCTGCTGTGGTAAAGAGGAAAAGAACAAATTGATGGGTGAGAATGATTTTGTCATAGCTTGTATGCAGTTCTCAGCCTTTTTTTATACAGAATGTACATTATTAATTAAAGTTTATGAATTAATCTAGTCCGAGCATTGCGTTTCCTTGACTGTGACTTTGTAAAAACATATGTGCAGTTTTAATTTAAAGGTTTATAACCCCGTTAGAATGTTTAGCAGGAATCAAAGAGTAAGGCAACAGATTTTTAATGGATATTAGTTAACACAACTTCCTCAAAATATACAGGCTGGGTTTATTTACAGTCCATCCAGGTGTCAGCTGAAAGTCAGCGTAAAACAGGCATCACCCATCCAGTAATCAACCTTTACATTTTTCCGCTCCAAAAGGTGCTATATCGTAGGAAGGAGTTCCAGTAGACGTAGTAAGGTTAAAGATGAATAGTTTATTGTTCAAGTTAGTCTTCAAGTAAGTTCAGAGGTATAGATGTAATTAACCACACCAGGAGCAGTCTCCCTGCTACTCAGCCCAGGATCCAACTGACACTCCACCTCACAGCAATCCACATATTCCAATGACATCACCATCCACACGAACATTCTACCCGACACATTCACACTGGCTGAGCAGCAGAGGCAGAGAAACAGGGAAGATGCATGGTGTCAAAACCTTAGATATAACGCACCTTCCCCCTTTATAAAATGCACAAAACAAAAGCGAATAGAAGTAGGAACATCACAGTAATACAAAAGAAAATTTCAAGAGAAAGAATTGCAAATGCAAAATAACTATGCAAAAACATGCTAAATTAAGCAAGGTAGAAATATAATACTAAAGAGAAACAATATAGAAAAAGAGAACATGTAGCAAAAATGCAAAATGTATACAGCAATTGCAATAGGAGAACACAACTCACTAAATAGAGGCTAAACCTAAACATACTGAAAAGTGCAAAAGGAAATAAGCTACATAAAAGAAGCATAACTAAGTAGAACACGAAAATGGAAAATGTAGAATATGTGAACCAGAAAAGACACACATCTCCTTCCTTAGCAGAGCAGAAATGAAACAAGAAAATTTCAAAAAGAAGGATGCTGTCCAAGAACACCCCCCAAAAAAAAAGAGACATACATAAATAAGAGAAAAGTATTCCACGAAAACAAACAAGAATAGAGTGCTCCAAAATTACCACCAAAACCACACCGGCTGGCCAGGCTGGCGAAGAAAATAGGGAACACGGAGCACAGCAAAAAAAAGAAAAAAGGATACCACGTGAAACCAGAAAACAGGGATAAGACACAACCAGGAAAAAACAGGTACTCCCATGACAAAACACAGACAGAACTCCAAAGGTGAAAAACAAGAAGAAAACAAGTGAACCAGAAAATGAGCAATGGGTGAATTGCACCCAAAGAAAGCAAGCAAGGGTGGCTAACACCCAACCAGAAGGTAAGCAAGGGGTGACTAGCACCCAACCATAAAGCAAGCAACGGGTGGCATACACCCAACCAGAAAGTAAGCAACGGGTGGCTAACACCCCAAACAGAAAGCAAGAAACAGGTGACAAGCACCCAATACACCACCGGTGAGACACCAAGCAAAACAAAGAAAAGGGAGATCTACGCCCCACAGAAGTAAGGGAAATCTCCAAACAGAAAACGCAAAGAAGAGTGATCTGGGTGGACTGCACCCCACAGAAGATAAATGGTGCAAACACACCTCAAAATGAGACCACACAGGAAAGTAAACGAAGAGAAATGCACGTGCAACCAGTAGCACACAAGAGAAAAGGAATGCACAGTAAATGGAGGTCGTATAAAGAAGCAAAAGATAAATGAGAAAACTTAATGAGAACCAAAGAGAAGAAGTTACACATCAAAGTACAGAAAGGAAAAAGAAAGAAAACCTGCATGCAAGAAAGAACATTGTTAACAGCACTGTCGCATGTAAATGTCAAAGTAGTAAAAACACTATCATAAATAAAGTTAAAGCAGGAATATCAGAAATATAATGGCAGTACTACACGAAACAAGTAAGCATTAACACCTTCTATCAATAGAGAAACGTTAGAAAGCATATGTGACATGGCAAGAATGAAATAAAAACAAAATAAAATGCAGGTGCAAGGAAAAGCAGAAAATAAAAATAATGGTAAACACGCCATGTTTATGGGAGCCAAAATGTGACCGCAAAACACAGTTGCTTGAGTTACCAAGCATGATCTGAAGTTCCACATTCATCGGAGAAGAAAGAGAAACGCAGCGGTGAAATCTACAAAGCGTCTCTGTTCAGACGGCGGAGAGCTGTAGGCAGGAAAGAAATAAACCCCAAAGTACTTGAGAAACATCAGGCTCCACGGACATCGAAGAGAATACGGCAGGGGAAAGTCCGAATTGAAGAATGAAGGATCGCCCCAATTAACATGGCGGCACGCAGAGAAGACGCACACCGGATGGCTCAAGGCCTGCAAGTGTGTGAGAGCGTCTGCAAGCAGCAAGGAACCAGGATTCCATGAAGTCAGGCGGAAGAAGAAAGGAACGTCCAAGAACAGGCTTACGTGGAAGAGCGCGCGGGACGCGCGCAGAGACCATGGACTCCTCACAGAAGATTTGAAAAATGCGCAAAGATAAAGGTAAGAATGCGCGCGGCGTCATGAAGCCACACCATGACAGAAAATGGCATTCGGGTGAACTCGGACCCCAAAAATGAGACCCACAAGTGTGTCTCTCAGGGAAACAAAGGGAGCGTCCCTCTCCAGATCCCATCCCATAAGCCATGACCGCCAGGAATAGTCGCAAAAGGCAGAAGGAGCAGGACAGGTGAACGGTCCAAGTCGGGCATTTAGTAAAGGCTTAACCTTACCAGATCAATAAAGCCCGCAGTATGTCGAAATTCACTGGTGCAGGCCCAATTATGCCATTTCATAGAAAATCAGTTGACCAAAATCTGTAAATGTCACAAATCGCTGTAGCACATAGTGAAAGAGGGGTTTGCCTCTTGGCTTAAGGATGAAGTAAGCAGAGCAAGAAGCGTACACCCTGTCAATGGGCTGTCTGGTGAATCTGGACACTGGTGGGGCAGAAGGGCGCAAAATCCTTGAGTGGATTCTTATATAAGTATAATCTTGAATGAAAGTTCCTTAGAAGAAGCTTGAAGTAAGTCCTCGCGCGTAGTTTTAGATCCAACTCGTCGCCAATTTATGTTGTATTGTAGGAAGGAGTTCCAGTAGACGTAGTAAGGTTAAAGATGAATAGTTTATTGTTCAAGTAAGTCTTCAAGTAAGTTCAGAGGTATAGATGTAATTAACCCCACCAGGAGCAACCTCCCTGCTGCTCAGCACAGGATCCAACTGACACTCCACCTCACAGTAATCCACACATTCCAATGACATCACCATCCACACCAACATTCTACCCAACACATTCACACTGGCTGAGCAGCAAAGGAAGAGAAACCGGGAAGATGCATGGTGTCAAAACCTTAAATATAACAAAAGGTAATAATGGCAACGGATTTAAAACCTTTCCCATATTTAATTTTACCTCTTACAACATGGACCAGCCCAGCCGCACAGTTTCTTAGGAGCCCAATTGTCCCATCAAAGATTAACTAGCGCGCCCACATTCATCTCAATACACTGACATGATGCCTCCCTGTAACCCGAGGAATACCTCTGCTGTACCCAGTTCCCCTAGCGTCGCCCTGTTACTCAACCATACACGTCTGTAATAAGTTGTTAGACCCTTCTAACAAGCATACAACTTAAATATCATATGGATGAATGGTTAACGCTAACTACAAAAAGACTCATCCCTTGGTCAACCCCCTTAAATAGCTCAATCCTTTTATTTCATCTGTAGGATGTCACACACTTTGGGGTGTATTGGGATTGTAAATCCCCCACAGGTATGATTCTCTTTCTTGAAAACAAGATAGGATAACAACTCATTTAGACAAGGGAGAAACACTACATTGTTGTCCCCTATAAATGTCATCTAACAGTCAACCTCGCCATCTGATGTGGTTTGAAAGTTTCGGTGTACAGTCAGTCCTCCAAGCGGCGATTAGTCAATGTATCCAAGAGCAAGTTAATTGAGATCATTTGTTTGTATCACGTTCAAGTAGACCACAGAATTTCAGTCAGTAGACAATTGTCTTCCGATAAGAGTTTATAGTCATTAGACCCCCTTCCCACAACCTGGAAATTATGGTATTGTGTAAACTTAAAGTACATAGATATATTATATATAAAATAAGAACATTTTGTTTGGTTACTCTTCACTGCGAGTGCATACTTCAGACAGCCTGGCAGGCCGCCCCCATGCACAATTAGAAGAAACATGTCCAACTTAGAGCACGTGGACCCATCTAATGGTGCTTGTCCTAACTCTTATCATCCCATTGTCTTCGGACTACAGTTATTACAAAGATTAAGACCATGAAGCCCCAGTTCTTACACAGATTTAATGACTTCAGGAAAGCACTGAAAGGCCCCAGAAGCTGAGAGGCATATCTCAACAATTGTTTTATCATCCACTCCCCCCAAAAAATGCTAGATTACTTTTGCGGTAAAATGGTCAGATTGTGTTCTTTCTGTATTTTCGTTTTGTGTGGCTCCATTAAATGCTGCAACATCACTTGGTGTTGAATGTTCTCCTGCAGCAAGGTAAATGACGCTAGAAAAAATATTGAAAAGTGAATGAAGTTTGGGAAAGAGCAATGCACATGCAAGTTTACGACTAGGTGAAACTGAAGAAACCTAATTGGAGGTGTATTGGACACTTGAGATTTTTGAACCCTAATCTGACTGTCATGCAGCAAGACCATGATTTAATAGCATCGTACAAGGTGGAACGTTGGACGTTTGACTCAATGCTCAATTGAGTGTTGCATAAAGTCTGCTATGGGTATATAGTATACGGATTGCTTAATGTTAGCCAGTAGTTGCAGGTGGACCTCACACTGCTCATTCTTTAGGATCGGGTCTTATTTTTCATCATCAGACTTTGACCCAAAACAAGAGAGTGAGAGGCAGACATGGAGGAAGAAAGAGCAAGTTGGAGAAACCATGGCAAAGGGAGAAAGTCGAGATGAAAAAGAGCCTGCAAAAGGGATATAAATGGGCGAGGAACATTTGGTCATGGATGACAGAGGCATGGGATGGAACCAAGACTTGATAACATTGTTATATGGCAACTCTGACATTCAGCAGCACAGGCAGCATGCTCTTAAGGAATACTTTGGGCATCAGCACTTATTCTTTTACAAATGAAACACTGGGCATAAGTAGGCATCTGGTGGATGACTGTGGTTTGTATGGTAAGAAGTAGAAATGATCTTGTGGGGGCTGCAGAAAAAAGTGATCTAAGTTGGCAAGTAGAAACATATCCAAATAGATAAATGGAACTAAGATGAGAGCAAAAAATATGGATTCCCAGAATGCTTAAGGATTTTGTGGTGTGTTAAAAGTAAACAAATTTATAAATGTTTATATATGCAATATATTATTCCTTCCTGACATTCTTCATTGTATTGCTCATTCACATCCCACGTTCGGGTTAATTGTAAAAAGAAGAAAAGTGTGGCCTCCAGTATAGAGGTTTTGTCTATAATGTTGCTGGTAGATGATGAAATTTTGAATGTTAGCAGTTACCCTTTTACTGTTGTGCCATGGCGGTTTCTCGTAATTGCCCAATAATGTAATTGTTTTGTGTACACTTAGGTGACCATTTTTGTTGCACAATGCTCACTTTACCTCTAAAACTTGCACCAAGCACCTTGAAACTAGGGCTGGTGTCATGTTAATGCTCCTTCCCAAATAGCCTCCAATTTGTGTGTCATGTTTTTGTATCACCCTTGTATAAAACATTGGTATTGGAAACCACTTAAAATCCAAAATTAGATGAATGAGTGTATTTTCGGCCTGTAATTATTCATCCCTAACTTCTTTTGCTGTAGTTTATTCAGCTGTATGCACTAGATCGTTCTTACCACTGCTGCTCCTAGTCGATCTGTGTTACTTTGGTACATAAGGGATAATAATGTAGAGTTTGAATTACAATACTTTCCTTATTTGTATACCTACTCAAACACATGCTTAAAATACTTGTTTGTAATCTCGAACTTTTTTTTTCACTTTTCAGGAGCATGGCCTGTTCTTATAGATGATTTTGTGGAATATGCTCGACCGTTAATCTCTGGAGGAAAGCGTAAAATGTTTTAAAAAGACATTTTAAACTGGACTATGCTTTTAATACGAACTGCTTCAGGGAACGAAGACATTGTTGGCCAATACTTGAGCACTCAACGTCAGCGGTTGCAACAGTGATGGGGCTTAGTCGTTGACCGAAATGAGAGTCCCATTTTTGTTCAGCTTATGGAAAATAATGGCTAAAGGATGGACATTGCAAGACAGTACTCACAAAATAGCTCTGGCTGTTTTTAGGATGTTGGCTTCAACTATTGTATTGGTTGTCTCATAGAGAATGTAGATTTTGCATGATTTTATACTTTGGAGCGGAGTGGTGAGATACCATTTTATTCGCAAGAAAGAAAGATTTGACAGCACAGCATGCCATTCAGTTCATGGCTTGAGGTAAAACACCAGCAGTTAAATAACAACTGTATTATATTGTACTTACAAAAAGAAAACAGTATTTGTGGTCTAAATTAAATCCTTAAATGAAGCAGTTGTATGTTGTACTTTTTGTTTATCATTGTTTAACTGCACTAAAAATATTTCCAAAACATTGGTGCTCTTATTTTAAATGCAACGTTTACATACCTAAAAAAATTAATACACTTTCTAGACGGTTTCTTCAATATAGGTATTAAAAATAACACCTTTAAATTAAGTGAGCATAAATATATTTGGTCCTAGAAAATCACATATTAAGAACTTTCACTACAATAACTGGAAGATTTATAATCTTTCTGCTTTCACATTTGGGAGCTAGGACAGCCCTTAAGGACATTATGTTCATTTTTATCATTCTAAAATAAAGTTGTTACAGAGGAAAACCCCATACCAGTAAATACATATACAATCTCTATATATGTGTGTGTTTCAGGTTGAAAGATATGTCTGGTCAAATATATAGATCCATTGTCTATTCTCTCACTTATTTGGAGGCAAAGGAACTTTGTGTGTGGTGTGCCATATGCACATGTTGACTACGTCCTTGCACAGCCAATCACAGAGATTCCCTCACACACGGATGCACAAATCCTCTAGTACATACACAAGAACACCTAGACAAACTTCCACACACCAACATACAGGCCAGAGATGCACAAATTATCACATCCAGGCAATCTTTACACACATACACAAACCCACCCAAACATTCACATCCCACAAACACAGAACACCTAGGCACAAAAGAGATATTTACTGTGGCTCCTCAAATAAATGTGTACATGTCACATTCTCATTTACAAACGTATAACACCATTAGTTCTCTCATTCAAGCCTTTAGACCACTTATATTGCATTACTTTTTTTTATAAATTGCACCCTGCCTCTGAAACACATTTAAACAGAATTATAAAACAGAGCCATCACTCGGGCTGTCCCCTATAGACATGGCCCACTAAACTCATGAAAGATAGCTGGGAAAAAACAGTAATCAAACTCCTGTAAAAAAAAAAATGTTTACAAACCCAAGCAATGTCTGGCAAATACCCATTCTTCCCTACCTATTTAAACTACTTCAACATTTTATTTTCCTCAAAATTCAAGAATTCATTTAACACAATTTACTGTTCCACAGCTGGTGGTTGTCTCAGTTCTAGTTGATTAGTGTTGGACAATGGATGCCTGAGGTCCAAATGCTCTTGTTCTCCTCGACCTTTTGGCAGCATTTGAGAAAATAGACCACAATATTCTGCTGTCCAGACTAAATGATATTGGAATTAGAGGGACAGCCCTAGCATGGTTAAAATAATATCTGAGCAACCAACAGCAGTTGACGTGTGCGGTGCCTATATAGACACCACACCAGCGGGCTGACATCAGTTCTTTTTTTTCCACTCCAGTTAGCGCAGATCAAGAGAGAGCTACCTCCAGTTATTTTTTGACTAAGTTTTTTTGACGTTTTGCCAAGATTTTTTTTCTGGAGTTTGTTATGGTGTTGTAGGGTTGTTCCCCAAGAAACCAGTGGGGTTTGAGAACTGAGGATCCTGTCACAGAGAGATGTCTCACAGACCACCATCTGGTTTGCCTGTGGTGCTTTGAGCTGGACCACAACTCCCAAGACTTGTGAGGACTGCCGTGCTATTAACCCCAAGGCCCTGATGGAGTGTTCCTTGAAGCTCCTGCGGTCTTACCTTCAGAGTTCCTTGGTGGCAGTCAAAATGAGTGTCTTGGCCTAGGTGCTTCAGCCAGGAGTCATCCCCTCAGAACACCTTCTTCCTTTTAATGCTGGCCTCATTGATGTCCTGCTTGGGGCCTGGGCCAAGCCCTGCACGGGCGCCTGTACACAGGACAATTGCCTGCTGCCACCACCCGCACCTGGGCACCTGGCTTTCCTCACCCAGCACCTCACCCTAGAGAGCCTAGACGTCCAGGTCTCCACCTCCAAAGTCAAATCTGCAGCATTCCCTACCACGCTGCCTGATAGAGATACGTGGGTCTTGACATCTTTCCCAAGAGGATGTTCCCTTCCACCAGCCTTGCACTTTGGTTGGTTAACATTGCCTGCCTTTTGGGCTGATGCACCCACACAGTTTGGGATTCAGCTGTGCAAGTGCTGCCCCTTGTCACAGGCTATTGCAGATGGCCGAGATGCAGCAAAGTTCACTATTTGCTGCAGATTTGGTACGACCCGTACCTAGGCAGAGCGATTGTGTCGGTGGCACTCAGAAGCTACGCTTGGTTGAGATCAACTGGCTTTTCGAGGGATGTCCAGGCATCCCTTATGGACTTACCCTTCAATGACACACATCTCTTCTGAGACAAGACTGAATCAGCGCTGGAGGGTTTTAAATACAGCCTAGCCACTGTGAGGTACTTGGGCCCCCCCTCGGCCCCATGCAACCCCATTCTGCCTTTCACTCCTTTCATGGCTATGGTAGGGACTACCAACCACGTCCATTCCCACATAGCCACCACGGCCAACAGACTCCTCATTCCTTTCATGCCTGGGGAATGCGGTTCCCACAAGCCTTTTCAGACAACCAGCCAGAGGTTTACCCAGTCCGCCACCGCCCCTCCCGGCAGCCGCAGCCTCCAAACCACTTTAGTTTGCCCTCATACCATCACGGTCACCCAGTTGGTGGAAAGATCTAGCATCACCTGCTCCACTGGCAGTTCATAACATTGAACAAGTGGGTACTTCATATGGTTCAATGGGGTTATTAGAAACCCCGCCACTCTTGCCACCATCTTTAGAACAGCCGACAGAGGGCCACCTTTCCCTGCTCGTCAGGAATTACTGGCTCTTTTGGCCAAAGGAGCCATCAGGAGGGTGCCAGTATCAGAAGTAGGTCGTAGTTGCTATTCCTTCTACTTTCTGGTGCCCAAGAAGGACAGCGTTCTCCGCCTTGTTTTAGACCAGAATCCTCTCAATTTCTTCCTGAAAAAGAAGAAATTCAAAATGCTGACGTTATCTCAGGTTCTCTGTGCTCTAGTCCCGGAGACTGGATGGTTGTGCTGGATTTGCTGGATACCGATTTCCATAGTCCTGTCCTGCCGACCCACAGGCGCAACCTGCGGTTCACGGTTGGCCACAAGCATTATTAGTTTGTGGTGCTCTGTTTTGGCCTTACCAGCGCCCATCAGGTGTTCACAAAAATTATGGCAGTGGTTGCAACACACCTGCGGAGGTCAGGGGTTCCAGTCTAGACGACTGGCTGTTGAAGGTGGGCTAGCCGCAGCCAGTTGTCTCCCACCTCCAGACTACAGCAGACCTCCTGCATCTGTTGGGGTTCACTATAAATCTGCCGAAGTCACAACAGGCTCCCTCTTAAATGCTTCCCTTCATCTGAGCTGTTCTGGATACAGTGCAGTTTTTTGGACCTAGCCTGCAAAACAGCGAGTCCAGGATATTCGGGCTATGATTCCCATGTTTCAACCTCTATCCTAGATTATGGTGACTCTGAGGCTGCTTGGCCTCATGGCCTCCTGCATCCTGCTGGTAACACAAGCCCACAGGCCTATGTAGGCTCTGAAGTAGAAGCTGAAGTTCCAGTGGGCGCACCATCAGGGGAAATCTCTGAGATCTGGTATCAGATATCGGAGGCAACTGCAAAAGACCTGCAGTGGCGACTGACGGACCCCTATTAACTCTGCGACAGACCACCCTCTTCCCCAACTGTAGATAACTGTAGTGACCGATCCAGCACTGCTGAGCTAGGGCAGCCACCTGGGAGAGGTGGAGATCAGAGGACTCTGGTCTCCAGCAGAGTCTCCGCTCCAAATCAACTTGCTGGAGTTAAGAGTGATCCGACTTGCATTGAAAACCTTTCTTCCCTCCATCAAGGGGATGCTAGTTCAGGTGTTCACAGACCACTCCACTGCAATGTGGTATTGCAACAAACAGGATTAGGGGGTGGGGTTGTGGACCCTGTGTCAAGAGGCCCTGTGCCTCTGGACATTGCTCGATGGTCAGGGCGTTTCTCTGGTGGTATAACATCTGGCTGGCTCTCTGAACTCCAGAGCGGACAATCTCAACCATCTATGCCTAGCAGATAAAGAACGGCGGCTCTATCTAGAGGTGGTGCAGGGTCTCTTCAGAGATTGGGGAGAACCTTGGTTAGATCTATTCATCACAGTCGAGAATGCGCATTGTCAGCACTTCTGTGTGCTGGAGTTTCTAAGGTGAGAGTCGCTCAGAAACACTTTTCGTCTCAAGTGAAGGTCCGGCCTCCTGTACGCCTATCTGCTGATAATACTCCTGCCAAGAATTCTCAAGAAGATTAGGAATAACCGGGCCTTAGTTATTCTTGTGGTTTCAGATTGAGCACGTAGAGTATGGTATCTAGAACTCCTGAGCATGAGCATCGGTCCTCTAGTCAGGCTGCCCCTTCGGGAGGATCTTCTGTCGCAGTAACAGGACAGGGTCTTGCACCAGAACCTGCGCATGCTCTGCCTTCATGCGTGGAGATATGAGTGGCGACATTTGACAGTTTTTGACCTTCCTCCTGAAGTCTGGGGGGTCATTTTGGGAGCCAGACGTCCCTCAACCAAGACAGTATATGGCTGCCATTGGGCTAAATATGTGGCTTGATGTGCAAGAATATAGGTTGATCCCCTTTCTGCACCCTTATCTGAAGTTTTGTTGTTAGTTCTCTCATTGGCCCGGCAAGGCTTTGATCTTAAAGGGTACCTTTCAGCCATATTGGCATTCTTGCGGTTGTCAGATCAGCCCCCCTGTTCAAGTCACCAGTTGTGACTTGTTTTCTCAAGGGTCTACCGCATATGTTCCTCCAAAACCCTTCATCATGACCCAGTGGGACTTGAACCTAGTTTTAACCTTCCTTTTGTGTGCGTCCTTCGAGCTCTTGCACAATTTCCCTCTTGCTTGTTAACCTTGAAAACTCCCTTTCTAATGGACAACATCGGCCAGGAGGGTTAGTTAGCTGCAAGCTCTTTTTGTGCACCCTCTATACACCTTTCATCCCTGACAAACTGGTGCTGACAATATGTGCCTCTTTCCTCCTGAAAATGATGGCATCTTTTCATGTGGGCCAGACCATCACCTTCCCTATCTTCTTTGCTGCACCTCACCCTTTCAAAGAAGAGGAGAGACTCCACTGTCTGGACCCAGAAAGAGAGCAATCATTGATTGATTGTACCATAGAGTTCCCAGTGGATGTTCAACTTTTCGTTCAGTTTGTTGGGGCAAAGAAAGGGAAGACCCCACAGAAATGGACAATCTCCTGATGGATAGTGCTCTGCATTTAGATCTGCTACGTACTGACCACGAAGCAACCCCCTGAGGGTGAGCGTGCTCATTCCACCAGAGCCAAGGCTGCGACCACTGTATTAGTTTGATGATTCCCTGTGATGGATATGTCAGACTGTGACGTTGGCGTCTGCACATGTTTACAAAACCCTATTGCCTGGACAATCAAGTCCTCCAGGACTTCCTAGTGTTAATCTTTCTGCAGCCTCACCTCTGGATAGGTATTGCCTGAGTATCTCTTCTAAGGTAAGGAATCTGAGGCTAGAGGTCTCTGCCAGATGAACTAATTACCAATCTTTGGTAACACCTTATCTGGTAGAGACTCTTATTTAGCCACAAATTCCTTAAAGAGCCATCCTCCCCACTCTGCGAACTGATTTTTCCATATAGGGTAACCCTTATGAGGTCCTTAGTGTCTGCACACTAGCACATCAGCAACTTTCGTGGCTCTGCACTTCTGGCTTGGAAAAGTTGCTAAAAGTAACAGCACGCTGGGGTGGCGCCTATATAGGCACTGCACACGCCACTGGATGACATCGCCAACGTGGAGCTGAACGACGCGAACTACCTGCGCACAGTGGTACTGCTTGAAAAGTTTCTGGAACCAGACTGACTCCTGGGGATGATTCTAAAAAAGGAAGGAATCTGCGACTATATAGTCTCTACCAGATAAGGCGTTACCGAAGGTAAGAAACTTGTTCATTAATGTCTTAATGTATAATTTTGGGATCTCTTCTTTCTCTAGAGACAAGCCTTATACCTCTGTATTTGTGGAATTGCGTCCCAAATACTGGCAAGATCTTTTGATTCACAGCCAAAATGGAAGAAGTTGGCTGCTCTGTTTAGCTATGTTTCAAAATGCCCCCACCACATGCACACATTTGTTATCTCTGTGGGTTATATCTGTTAGTAGTATCTCCATGATGCAGTGATGGCTGTACTCTATGGTGATTTCAAAATGTCTGCCATTATGTGTACCAAATGTTTGTTCTCTCTATGGTTATTCGCTTAGTAGTGTCTCCATAAAGTAAACATGGCTCAAATCTATGGTGATTTCAAAATGGGCATTGAGCTGCACAACACATATGTTATCTCTGGTTATGTGCACCTTCACCCTGTAATACCAATATAGAGTAGCAATGACGCACCTCAGATAGATTCTTGACAAGCAGTACTACACATTTCTACAAAATGACTTTAATTGTTAAAAGTTTATAAGATGAAGAATTATAAACAAAACTTGATTATAATTTTTAAAAAAATCTTCAGAAAAAGCACTTATAACTTAGTTAAAAATACAATTCGGATTCAGCCTTGTGTGTATTTGCAATTTCATTATGCTGACCTCTCACTGATCATTGCTCTTTCCTGTACCTTAGATTGTCCTTCAAACAAAAAAGGGTAGCGTAGATAATAATGAAGAATAGTCAACCAGAATACTTCTTTCAAATATCTTTCTATAAACTATTTTTTTAACCCATAATAAGGTATTTGTTTAAAATTTCTATTCTCTCAATTATGTACCATATTGTAATATTCATTCTACAGCTGTTTTTTTCCACAGCTTAGTTGTGGTCCATTTACTTAGTTTAACTCGAACACATTAAACTTCCTTATTTGTAAGATTAAGTCCCAATAGTCATGTATAAAAAAATGTTTACAAATTATTTTCCTTAAATTGAGAGTCCTACAAAAATCTCTTTTATATTTCTACCTAGGTGTGTTTGTATAATGTAATCGAACAAATTCCTACAATAAATTATATTGCAGATAGTTTACATTTCACAGTTTTCTTATCTTTTTTTAATTCTCAGCCTGAGATCAGCAACTTCACGAATAATGCCTTAATATGGAAGTATTTCATCCATGGTTAATTAACCATTTAAAACTGCTAATAGCAAATTTGTATTCATAGTCCATGTATCGAATAGTAAGCCTATATAGTAACATTTGTAATATATTACTTATAGTGCCCTAACACATAGATGTTAAATCTCAATCCTACACTAATAAATCATATATCATTTTATCTAATTCACTAACCAGCCTTCTAAATCACTATCAGTTTACCTAATCCACTAAACAAACTTGTAATTCACTATCTATGTTTAGACCTTTCTCCTTAGTCTCCAAAATTTGTAGAGGTCAGCAGAGTTTTCTTACTGTGTTCACTTTTATCAGTGCTTCAGGTTGTTAGTTAAATGAGGTATCATTTTATATAAAACAAGATGTTTCTAGGCTAATTATTAACTACGTCCATATTATAATCTACATTATTTGAAATACAGATAGCACATTACCAAACTACAGAGAATAATGTATTGGGGGTTGATAACAAAGGTAACTGATAATACTGATAAGTTTGTTTGGAAAAAAGCATTCAAGATTCTAGAAATATAAGAAGTTGGTGCTTTCATGGCAACATATAGTAGCTTTGGAGGTACACAGATCCGATATACAGTGAAGCATGTGTTTGAAATGCACAAATTACTTTATAGGATTACAAGCAAGGTAATGATTTTTTAAAAAGTTTTCATTTTATTGAAATGAGGTTTATTTAAAAAAAATGTTTGCAGTATCTTGATATGAGATTCACGCAGAGCAATGATTACCATTGTGGTTTATTACTAAACCTTTTTAGCTTCTAAATAATGAAACGTAAATGGCCAAAAGGGTAGAATGAGAAAACTAAAATACGAATGTGATATGTATAAAAATATTTGGGGATCCATTGAAAATGTATGTTTTGTAACAAACAGGTTATGTATAGGCTTATTTATTTGATTAAGAAGAAAAATAATGAATAACGTTGCGTTAATCCTATACATTTTATCTTGTAAGAGAGGCAGGTTAATTACAAATGCAAACATTTTGACCGACTCCTCGTAGGAATCCGTTCCGAACGACTCGCCTTCTGCGAGTCCAACCGAATACGATGGTTCCGAACACTGTTCGGACAGTCTCCCATTGACTTCAATGGGACCCTGTATTCCGACCAACAACACAGGCTCCCATTGAAAAAAAAGGGGTGGTTGCGGAAAACCTTGCACCCTGTCGCAGTCACCCCATGGTGCCTGCTACACTGTGCATGGTTTTAAAGGGGGGTCCCTTGGGTACCCCCATGGGCCCCCACCAGAAGCCTCAGGGTGAAGGCTGCTATGGGCCCCCAAAGTCAGTTTCCGAGCCGTTCCGTGTCAGGCAGACCGATTCGGAACAGCTGTCCGAATCCGACATCGTAATAAGTCGGTCGGAAACGCGGTCCGTAGAGCTGTATGATTCACCTTTGACCGACTAGGAGTCTCCAAATGCTGGTCGGAACTGATTCGGGCTGACCGAACGGTTATCTTTCCATCATAATCGGTCGGTCGTAAATGTTTCCGAGTCGGTCGGAAACAGGTTTTGACACGGTTTAGGAGAATCCAACTGCCGTTCGGAGCCTTTCCGACCGACATCATAATGAGGCCCTAAGTGTATGAAAGCACTTATTGTCTAACAGAGCACCCAGCAGCAGATGGTAGCTGTCGGGCTCTCAAATTAATGTATTTGATTGCCCATAGGGGGTGAGGGAACAAGAGAAGGGCAGGTGAAGGGGCAGCAGTGTTGGCAGGCAGGTATTTGAAGGAGGATTAAACAGCACACGAGAGATGCACTCTGATGAAGTTCTTAGCAAAAATGAAACAAGTTGTTAAAAGTAGTTCCCTACATATGAGCAGTGGGAGGACACAAGTCAGCCAATTAAAAGAATGGTAAAGAGGATATTCTCCAGGGAAGGCACAAATACAAGCAGAGGAAGGCAAGCCATTGAATAAGACGCAAGCAAATGAGAGTAGCATTAAAGATAACTAAAGTTAAACAGTGTGCAGACTCATTGTACGTTTTTGGTATGGCCCACGAGAGGCTTTCGCCTAAAGACAACTAAGATCAGTCTGGTAGGTGAGTCCTAAAAATGAAAAAATCTAAATATGCATAAAAAGATTTTGTAAATATGCTTTCTCTTTCATTTTAGTGAGTATGAATCAATTTGGAATGTTTTTGTTCCCTACAGAAGCAACAGGAAATCGCAAAAATGTGTTGTCCATTATCTATCAATAAATACACTAAAGGAATGGAGTGCATGTAAATTATTGTAACTCTTTGACTAGTTTGATGCTATTTGAACCTATAACCGATGGACCAGGTCCATTGTACAGCGAGGATGCAGATACGCTGGTGTTACAATTGAGCAATTGCCTAAATGTATTTATTGGTGGGTTACAGTGCTTACTGTTTTGTCAAAAAGCTGCCCTTTGCTCATATCATTTTAGGACTTGTTGTTCCCATACTTATTTCAAACCTATACTTGCCTTGTGTCTCTACACTCAGTTGTAAAATAATGGACTAATACAGTTAAAAAGATCAAATCCAAGGGTAAAAGAGCATGTACCTACACGCAATGTTAGCAGTGATGCTTGATAACAGCCCTCATTAAGGGTCATACCAAGAGATAAAGTGCCCAGTGCTTCAAAGTCAGTGCAACTAGCTATTCCAGCGATAACCATTCGCTAAACAATAGGACACAACCCCATTGATGAAATCGCTTCAAGGGCTAAAGTGATCCATGCTTCAATATCAGTGCAAATAAGAGCAGCAATGAATATACATAGATGGTATACAACAGTATCATCATAAGGTCCTTGTGTTGAAAACTGCTTACAAAAGGATAAAATAATTGTTCTTAATTGGGTGTGTAAAAAAAGAGAGGACCATAGATCATTACACTTCACTTTTCAAAATAGCTCTTCGTTTATGCCAGACTGCCTCTAAAAATTTGCTAACAGCTAAAGCGGTTCTAAGAGATGTATCGGACTTTAAAATTCGAAGAGCTACCTGGTAACGAGAGACCCCCAGTTCACGACATATGGGAATAATCCACTTGCGACGAGAAGTAGAATACTCTGGACAAAAAAAGAGTAGATGTGGTTCATTTTCATCGCCCTGGTTACACATGAGACAAACCATGGTTACCTGTTCTTTACTCCATTTATGGGTGAATGATCTTAAAGGGAGTGTCCCCAGGCGAAATCGTAAAAACAAGCTCTTAGGAAAAGAGGAGGGTATAAAATCCAAGTATTCCTAAAAAAAAAGGTAAGAATTTATGATCAAGAAACTTATTGGTCAAAGATCCCACAGGGCTTCTATTTGTGAGTTCTTCGTTAAAGTATGCCCAATAAATAGCTTTCAATAGGTTTTTATCCGTTTTTGTAAATTTAGTTGGGTCGGCCCAAAATCTGAGAAGTCCTAGCTTCCCCATCCAGGTAAACACATGTTTGAACCAGGGGAGCGATCTAGCACCTGGTAGCTTAGGAACTTCACCAAGCGACTCTCTGAAATCAGCAAGCTCTGGAATACTCCAGAGACGGACCCAGTAAACTAATATTTTTAGTACGGCCACATCAGTTACTTTTTTTAATCCCAGTTCAAGATACAGCGGAATAAAGGGTGAACTGGATGGGAGGCAGAGTAGTTTCCTGGCAAAGTTGTTTTCCGACAGGGGCAGGACATCCATAAAACCCAATTTTTCAGCCCCAAAAAATGCAGCCCCTTGTGCCTTAGCCCGAAATATCTCCAGGATTGGGGATACTACATGTGACACCGTTCTCTTTTGTGTCCTCAAAATGGCATTTGACCTATGCTCGATTAGCAGCCTGCTTTTAGTAACCTGGTCCATCCACTTAAAACTTTCCATGAATCGTACCCCTAGGTTGTCAAAATTGTCTACCGTTTCAAGAGCCTCATTTTCTACCCGAATGGCTGCTTTACCTTTCTTGACCCCTTTGCCCAGTACCATGAATTTGGTCTTGTTTACATTTAATTCAAGGCCCTTGGCATTGCAAAAGTCTAAGATTTTATTAACCAGGATCCTCAGACCCATTGGTGACTTCGAGATGAGGAGGGAGTCATCAGCAAATAATTCAATCGGGACCTTCCTATTGTTCAGCGTTGGGGAGTCGTTAACACAGTTTTCTAAAACTTCGACTACATCATTTAGATACAGG
Organism: Calotriton arnoldi; assembly: GCA_963921515.1. Taxonomy (NCBI): domain Eukaryota; kingdom Metazoa; phylum Chordata; class Amphibia; order Caudata; family Salamandridae; genus Calotriton; species Calotriton arnoldi. The sequence continues at coordinate 807,593 of CAWUFW010000033.1, forward strand.
TAGAATAGTGTGGGTGCAAGAACGCAGCCTTATTGAACTCCACGTTCGATCGGGATGCGTTCCGTTAGTTCACCATTCGGACCCCAGCAGACCTAGCAATACAGATTTCAAAATGACATTTATTTTCTTCTATGTAGAAGTGTCAGTACATATCTCTGCCGTCTGCCTAAGTAAAGCAAGAAATTTTACTTGTTTTCTATATTTACTTTGCTTTGTAGTAGCAATCCGCCACACATAAATGGGATGAATTGCCTCCTCTTCTGTTGTCATGGGAGTGGACACGAAATCTGGCAGAAAAATGTCTTTGCCCAGATTAACTGCAGACAACATCTTGTAAAAAAAATAGGTATCCAGACCAGAGAAGGCCTTCAGTAACCCCACCCATCTACTCAACACAATGGTTGCAAAAAAGTTACTTTGGCAAAAGCATCAAATGGGGCCTCGTTCAATAGCTGAAAAGGCACTGATATAGTTTGTGGAATTAACAATACCAGTGGAAGATTCGATTGGGCCAGAATACTTTGCCCATGATCATAAACTTAGGCTTCTGATACAGGCCCAGAACTCTACATTTTCCATGTCTTCTAATAGTCAATAGAAACATTAACAAGTTGACTCCCCTCCCTGAATGTAAATCGTGGATGAGCTCTCAAGAGAGTCTATATAATGTTGTATCAAGGCATTAGAACATAAAGGAAACTCAGTAGTGATGACAAGTATATCACTGGCCGCCAAATTGAGGGCGTAGTAAATAATTGTATACAAGACTTATTAATACATACATGCACCTTTGAGAGTGAAAAGTATTGGACATCTAGGAAAGCAAACAAAAGGCAAATGTAAGGTAGGATACGGTAACATATATGAAGGCCCAAATAAGGTGCAGAAAATAATTAGAAAAAACTCTGGAAATTATATAGATCAGCCATTATACTAGTGTTTAAAAAAACGTAATAGACGAGGTTAAAACATCAGCTAACTCAAATAGGGAATTATTTAGGACCCTGCACAGCAGACCTTAGTTTTAACTCCCATATCGTCCATATTTTTTTAGGACGGGGTCAAGAGATCTTGGCTAGCAATAATTCAATCATGCATTGTGATAAAGGAGACTATTGGTGCAAAAATGCCAGAAATAACATCCAGGTGGTGTGCACCCTTATCATCGAAGTCAGAATATCGGTGATACTAAATATTGAAGACCGAATATTGTGAATATATTTATATGGAGGGAAGTAATATCATTGTACAGTATATTGTTTTTATGATTAGTTTAATGATATTGGTTTGAAATGCCATTGTCTTAATATTGTTTTTGTATGTTTTTGCTGTCATTTTTTAACTATATAGATTATTTTTAAAGAATCATAATTATATTAATTGTCATGTTTTTAATATCAGGGCATTGGGAATAAATTGGGTTTTAGAAGGGGCAGTATTTTAAATTATTTTATCTAATTATTTTTAATTGTACTATGTTAGATAACTATTTTGTCTAAATTTAAAAACGTTACACATTTTTATTAGTTAATATAGTTATATAATATGTTCTTTTTCGGGTTATATGGGGTAGTACTGTAAATAATATTTTATTTGTTTTAAATTGTAGTATTTTTTTTTTAAAGAAAGAAAGTGTTTCCTCGTATAAACCAAGATAGCAAATTACATTTTATTCATTATTGTATTTAGATGCTTAGGAAGTTTTTTTAATTTCAGGGTGGTAATTTTAGGGGTTTGGTGTGGGATAGAGGGTGGGCAGCAGTTTAAATTAGTAAGTATAGTTTTAAAGTATAATGGATTATTGTAATTAATATTGTCTAATTTTTGTTTTTAAAAATTAAACTTGCATTTTATTTGAAAAATTTTTTAAAAAAATTGTTTCAAATTTGTGAAACTTGCATTGTATAATTTTGGTGATTTGTTGAAAGATTTTGCATTTAAAGTTTATAAACAATTTATATTTGTTTTATTTTTTAGAATGTATGTAACATGTTTAACTTTACATGTTTATGTTTTATAGTTTTGTTTTAAACAATTTTAAATGTTAAATATATTTGAATATTACTGGAAAGGTTAATTAAATGTTATTTAAAAATGTTATTTAAAAAACATAACTATCTTTATGGATAGTAACATAATTTAAATTATAATTAATGTTTTAGTTCTATTGCTTTATATTTCATACATTTTTGTAAACGCATGATTTATGTATATACATTTGTTTATAAATTTTTACTTGAAAAGGTATACATTGTTGTATTTTGTTTTATAAAGAAATATGAGTTGTTTTTTTACTAAAAATAATGTGTTTGTCTTTCAATTTGTTGAGCACTCCTATTTAGTAACTGTGTGCTTTTGTTGATAAAAATGATCTTTTAACATTTTTTTTAGAATAATTATTTTTCAATTTTTTGCGAATGTTTCGTGTGGGGTATGCTGGATTGGAAGTACTTAGTTTGTTCGGATTTAAATTTTTTCCCCAAGGAGGCATAAAGTGCAGCTCCAATAGTACACCTGTGCCCCCTTAATGTTTAACACTCCTCCCTATGTAGCTTAGTTTGGAATGGAAATAGTAAATCTAAACCCATCAAAGTCCACCACTTACCCCAATGTAGCTTAAGTTAAAGTGGAATTGGTAAATATGTATCTTTTAAAGTTTAACAGTTGTTCCCCAATGTGTGTTAAGCTGGAATGTGGATAGTAAATTAGAACCCCATTGAGAGTAAAACTTTTCACCTTGGTTCTGTTGGGGTGTAAATATTCTATTCTATTTATCTGAAAGAGTACTTTTTGATAACATTTATATATTGTTGGTTTGAGGGTCATATATTTTGTGTAATAGTTTTAATTTTTTAATGTATAATATATTTAATTGTATTTAAATGGCATGTGTTTATTTTTGAACCATTTTATATGTATTAACAGTTGAAAAAATTTACACATCAAACAGTATTATTTAAGTTTTATTTTATTGTTAATAAGGAATAATTTGTAGTTAATGTAAATTATTTTTTCTAAGGTACAGTTTATTCTTGTTATACATTTTTATTGTTTTATATATATTTGTGTATCACTTCAAACTGAAAGTAAACGTATACATTCTTAATATAATTTAACATATATTTAACAAGTAATAATTTCTGATCACTTATGCATCATTGATACATTTTTATTTTTTGGAAATTTTTATGCATAGCATTTTTCAACATCTTTTCACATTGTTTTACAGTTTGTACACATTTTTATTGACAAACCTTTTATAATATTTTCACATTTCATTATTTCACAAAAAGAAAAATCCATATTAATACATTTGACATTTTTACTGCATCTTTTACAGTAAAAAAAATACATTTTTATGCATATTTTAACCAATGACTGTTTCTTTTTCTTATAGTCCAATATTTAATCCAAAAATATATCTTATTTATTTCAATAAATTTATATGGATGCTTAGTTTTTTAAATTTTTTTTTAAGACACCATTTTGTTTTTACCTCGTACATGTGATTTTAGTTTTTTGTTTTATTCTAATCTGTAGCTGTCTTGATTGGAGGGGATTACGAATCTCATTGGTAAATGTAAGACTTGTTAAATTGTATCTCTATACCTTAATGTTATTGTTAGTATTTAGTGTTTGTACAAGTTGCGTAGTTTAGTTTGTTGGGTTTTTGAAGTAGGTATTGTTATTTTGTGAAATCTATTTAACTTTGCTTGGTGTGTCGTGTAGTTCCTATATTACCTATACAGGATCTGCGCGTTTTGGATAACATAAACTGTGGGTTTGGTCGCAGACTGATTCTGTGCACCCCCACCGGATATGTTAGCCTGTCTGTATCAGCTAGCTCACAGTGCCACAAGAATCTCCTCTTATCGGGGAGAGAATAGTTCTTGGCAACCTCAGAACATGACAACCCTGATCTCCCAGGATCGTGGAAACAATATACTACTTTTCGCTCAGTCACTCGTGCTTACTTAGTTTGTCTCAGAGATACACAGAATAAACCGTCTGGGCGTTTCAATAAGGATTTATTGAACAGTTGTTATTCTAGTGTAAAATAGATGAGCTGCAACAGCCATTAGACAGTAGCAGAGATATATGATTAGCAATACTACAAAAGTAAAGGGATGGTATAGTTCTACCATCTTGCAATAATCATGAATACATACAAGTATATAAAACACATGATAAAAGTGCGTACTCCTACGATGCCTCCCTAACTAGATGTACCTGAATGTACCTAGCATCTATGTAGGTGTTATGCCAAGAATCCCTCTAGGTTCTAGTCAACCCCATTACCTGAGAATGAGAGAATATGGGACCCCGTCCTGGTCTTGAGTTGGACACCCCGCGAGGGATGTTAGACCACTGCTAGCTGAAGCGTCTGCATGCAGGAACCTCAGCGTCTCTGGTCAGTGTGTCAGCCAGGAAGTCACGGTCGCCTCTGTCTTTCTAAGCAAGACATTATGTATATATACCCATAGGTCTCCCCAGGGGTCCTACCTTGCTGTGTTACTGTGTCAGCCTAAAGGATGACGTCGGGCCTGAACTTTATTCAGAGATATTATACAGGAGATGTCAGTCCTGCTGTTAGTCCTGCTGTGCTTCCAAGAAGCCTCATGCATAATGTATGAGAATCGAACTAGGGAAAAACCCGCGTTCTGAATGCAGTGTCGTATCTAGGTAAAAGGTCAGTCCCTATGAACCGTTATGTATGTAATGTAGGGAAGGATATAGGTGAAAGGTTGCAGTGTTACCTGCGCCTATATAGGGTACCTATATGGAATATAACAGGTGTTTATAATAGGTAATGTTTTTAGAATGGCAATATGTGTTAGGTTAGTTTGTGTAGCTAGGGTGATTTTGCTTAGTAATAGGTTAATTGTGTACATATGTTTTTCATATTTCCATAATGATATGTAGTTTATGGTGTTAGGTTTAATATGTGTTTAATTTTGGTGATATGTACGTTTGTTAATTGTTTTGGATAATATTATTTGGGGTGATGGGTTGGGATGTAGTTATCAGATTCTGTTTTACAGCACAGAAAAACACATCTTTAAAGGTTGTTTATTTTGGATGTCTTTTTTTGTTAAACTATTTTTAAGAGATGTTTTAATATCTCTATTTGATTTTTGTGCAATTTTTTAATTTATATTTTTCAGGATTTTTAATTGATTTTACACCTGCATAAAAGTAAATATTCTATGGCGTTTCGTTTTATATGCATTATTTTGGAAAATGTTTTTTTTTTTTTTGGTAGTCTTTTGTAGATTTATATTATAGTGATGGAGTATTTAAGGTGCCTTACTGCTGTAAAATCCGAAGTTTTATTTCTAATTTACGTTTTGTATGGGTGGTAATGTTTTAACATATGCATTGGTTCTGAATTATGTGATTTGTTATGTGCATGGTGATTGATTTGTGTTGATAGATGATTTTTTTTGGTTGAGTAATGTTTATTTTATTTGCTCAAAAAATGTGTGTGTAATGCATTATTTTATTCTTTGTAGGTATTGTGTAGGACTATGTAGTAGTGTATAGGCTATGGAGTCTAGCCAGTCTATGGGCGGTAATTCCTTATACAGGTTTACCTTTTTAGGATTTCATGCATGCATACGATTTGTTTGGTTACTCTTAGTTTTAAAGTTTGTGATAGGGATTGTTGTATTCTTAGGGTTTGGTAACTGTATTGTTTTAGGAGTGTTTCTAAAAAAAACTGGTATAAGCTTCAGGGGTGTCTGCCTGTTTTGGATTCTAAAGATTTGTGCCAACCTTCTGCTCCATTGTTCAACTTGGATTATTTTATTTAGTGGATTTCATATACATTTCACCAGTTGATGTGGAACCTGACTTGGTGTCTGTTGCCAAAGAAATGTAGGTGGCCAAACCAGGTGCCTTAAAAGTAATCTAGGAGTGGGGTTAATTTATCCTCGTTGTCTTTCTAAAATGCTACTGCAAATAACTTTTCAATTTGGAGTTCGATTGAGCTGTTTGTAGAGTATCAAATGCTTAAGGTGAATTTCTTAACTTAAGTGCTGCCATATGGTTCTATTATAGTGGAAATAACACCCTTTTAGTTGTGTGTTTGTATACTTTTTTGATATTATGTGTATCATAGAAAACCCAAAATCTCTAATTATTTTATTGGGTGCATAATTTCTCCTCTATTGTGTTAAGCAGTTCTAAGCATGTGTTTGTTTATTGGGTAGTAAAGCAAATAACAGTGTTTTAAGGTTGAGCCGAGGCAGCGCATGTGCTGTCTCTTCGAGACATGCTATATTCACTCTGTGGACTTACAGCCCACCTGTAGGCTTATTTGCTGTCTCCATTGTCACACTCCTATTTTTTCTTCCCATTTGTTTATGGCATGCATTTGTCATGCCTCTTTCAGTGTTTATCCCTCCCAGAGAGCAGGGACCAAGTGCAATATCACTTCACTAGTTACCATTAGAGCATGTGTTTTTCGAGCTACCTTTTTTTTGTTGAAAAGGAATGAATACGTTTGGTTCTTTTTTTTTTTTTCTTTCCTTGTAGATGCGGCACGCCTTTCGCCTATGAGCACAGCACCGGCTTTCATGTATCTCAATCGCGGCCACATCAGGAGGCCGTGTGCATGTAATTTTATTAGCACGTGCCTGCTTCACAGTTGCCACGCTTCATGTTTCAGCATGGCGGCTGCACGCCCAACTTTTATCTACACAGCACAGAGCCTACAGCGTTTCGTAACCATTTTGTGCCGTGTAGGAGGAGGGGAGGCTGTAGGTCATCAAGCTGCAGAAGCTGGGTCTTTCTGGGGCAGCTTTTAATATCACGACATACTGGTGAGCCACGGTGCCGCATTTCTCTTCTAAGTTGTAAAGACACTGGCAATGTCTGCAGAGGAATCCGCTGACCTGGTGAGTTGGAGCGCATGTGTACAGAGAAGGCCTGCCTCTTCCTTGTGGCCTTGTGATCAGAGATGGGTTACCTTATTTCTTCTGTTTGCTTTGCGAGTGTTTGCTAGTTTGTTACCATAGATGTGTGGGCTATAAGTTTCATTTTGTCCTTGTTGTTGAGTGTTCTGAAAGAACATATTTCTGCCTTGTATTCAAGTAGTGAACATTGCTGTATGAATACAAGTCATGTCACGGTACGTCAGCATAACATGGGGAAAGAAAATAACTCTTATTATGAGAAACATGGTCAGTGTTTCAGCCTTGTGCAGCCAAAAGGGCGCTGTGACGTTGCCTCACCATAAGGCGTGCATCTTTTTAAGTAAAGAAAAGCAATAAAGTTCATAACTTAGGCCCTCATTATGATGTTGTCCGGACCGCCACCGACAATCCTTCTGCAATGGTCCACCTGACATCCAGGGCAACAGTCCGACTGCCGGATTAAGATGCACGCGGTTGGAGCGCAGCGGGCAGGGGGGAAAGACTGCCGCCTCGGACAGGCTCAAGGAGCCCGTTGGGGCGCACGTCGGACAGTAATCTCTACAATGAAGACGACGCCTGCACAGGCACCACCGTAGGGATTACGATGTCCATTTCCCACAGCCTTTTCATGGCTGTCCTACCACCATGGAAAGGGTGTTGGAAAGAAACTTTGGGGGCCCCTAGCATGGCCCCCATGCCCTGTGGGCCTCCGCTATGTGGCCAGCGGGGCACACGTGGTGCCCCCCCCCCCAAACATCCATGCACTGTGGATGGATGTTTGCAAACATGCCTTTTACCACTGTGGCTTGTGCTGTGGCCCTTTTCCAGACCGCAATAGTGAAAAGCATGTTTCCGACCGCCTACACGGCAGTCTCATCTTAATATGGTGGGTGGAATCGCCAAATACATGTCGGGCGGTCTCCTTCCCGCAGTGATGGCGGTCGGATGCTCGTCCAACCACCATCATAATGAGGCCCTTAATGTTCTTTTCTATTGCCAGCAGTATCACAAGCATGTCACAAGGGGCAATAAAATGACTTTTTCAGCTTTTGCAGAGCCGGACATTTTTTTTTTTCTCCAAACCCATCACCCATGAATGACAAATAAGGGCAGCAGGCGACCTTCCCGTGTACTCCGCAAGCGGTCATGTAATAGAGATGTGGTGACCTTAGTCACGGTTTCTGCGAAATGCCTTGGATGGCAGTACTATGCTTTCAGGCAGAGTGGTGATGGCTGCGTGCAAGAAATGATAACCAAGCTGTGTTCCATGCTCACAGTGCACCCTGGCCCGGAGCAGCCCACGTGCCTTGTTCCCAGCAAGTATACCTATGGTGTCTCGTTTTATTCACTTGAATCTGTCCATGAGTAATATATAGTTGGTAGAAAAAAGGTGGATATGTTCTAAATAATGCATCCATGATCCATATGGGGCATTGCTTTAATGTTTGGAGATTTTGTTCTTTACTGAAAATTAAAATTTGTTTTTCGTTGTTTTGGTTGTCTTTGAGGAAAAAAAATCTCTTTTTTGTTGGTTGTTAGCAAGTGGACAGGGATACCCATCTCTGCAAAGGTTTTAGGGGTTAAGTTTACTATTTTTTTTTATTGTCTTTTTCCAGATATCGTTTATTTGAAGTTAGGGACAGTTGGTAGTTGTGCTTTACAGTGAGTAGGAATTTTGTAGACATTTTCTTTAAGTACGGCTCCACTTGGAGCACTTGAGCTTGTGGTAGGCTTCTTTGATATCTTGAACTATTTTCCTGACCCCTCTTTCTGCCATTTATAGCAGATGATTATGCTCAGTGGTGTTTTCGGTCTCATCCTTCACAGCTTTTGTCCACCCATAGCAGCCATTCAATAGTATCTGGGTCATTTCCAGAGGCTACTTTCTTGCTGCTATGTTCTTTGCTGTAGGTGTAGCCTAGATATGTTAGCAGAGGCTTTCCTCTATGGGATGCAGTGCATCATGCTTCTTTGGACATGTTCTAAGCTGTGTTATATTTATATGATATAAAGAAAATAATTTACCTTGTTTTGTGTGTTAAACTAATTGTTAAAAAACTACATTTACAACTGTTTCTGTCTGTTAACTTACTGGTTGAAGCACTCTTCTGATTTTTTGGGTTAGTTCCTTTGTTTTTTGCTTTCACCTTTTATTCTCTTTTGTTGTGTGTTTATCTTTCATCATATCTCTGTAGTTTTAAGGTAAAAGTAGATAAATATACTTTAGATATGTTGTTAATATGTAAATATTAGTAAAAGAAAGTTAGGTGTTAGCTTGTGAAACTACTTTTACGTAGTGTTTTTTTGTGATGCTCTGTACATGGCTAGCTTCTTTTATCTCATTTGACTGCGGGGGCAATCGTGACATAGTTTGCTATTTTTATTGTGATTTGTTAATTGTTTCTTTGTTTTGTTTGATTGTTTTATGTTTGTAGTGTTGTGATTGGTGCATCTGATTTTTTTTACATTATTTTGTGAAAGATAACTAATGCATATTTGTCTATATGTGTTAAAAGATGTTATATTTTTTAAATGTATGCATATGTATAATTGTTTACATTTCTTTTGATATTGTGGTATGTCAATATTTTTAGGGTAATCATAAATATAGGAGTGTCCATGTTGTATATTCCTATATTTATTACCACAATATTATGAACTTTCGATGTTTTTATTATCGCTATTGTGACTTTCAATAATGTATTTTACATAGGGTCAATGTATTTTCGATATTATGGTCTACGATATTGTGGTGTTGATAGTTGTATATGGCGATACTTGTGTTGTCAATATTGCATAGTACAATCTTTCTAGACAATCTTTCCAAGAAACATTACCCCTATTGGAGGCTAGAACTTGGCACTATTTCTGCACAAATAATACGGTCTTGCTTTGGGGTGAACATTTCCAGTCAGACATGGTTGCCTGTTGATAAATCTTTGAAAAGGGGTAGACCAGATACCCATAGGATGAGTGGACCACTAACCTGAGCCGGTCAACAATTATATTCAAACTCTACTGAAAGTGCACCACTAGCAACAACCTCAGAAAATTTCCAGCGCTCTCATTCCTACCAGTACTTCGGGTTTGGTACCTATTAATAATAATAATAATAATACAGCCATTTATAGAGCGCGAACAGCTACCTCCAGCAGAGGTGTCCCGGCGCTATAGCAAAAGGTGGTACGCAAGGGTCAAGCAGAAAAGCCAATAGCCCATAAAGGGCTAATCTAGGCTAAAAAGCCATGTTTTTGCTGCTTTCCTGAATTGAGGTTCAGAAACAATCTTGACGCAAAGCATTAGGCAGGGAGTTCCATAACATGGACGCCTCGACCGTGAAAGATCTGCCACCCATCCGAGCTTTCTTAACTCGTGGGGTGCAGAGCAGGTTCAGAGCATTCGACCTCAATGCACAGGTCTGCTTGTAGGCGCAAAGCCGTTGTTTCAGGTAGCTAGGGCAAATACCATGGATAGACCGGAAGGCTAGGGTTAAGGCCTTGAATTTGATTCTTTTAGCCACCGGCAACCAGTGCAATTCCTTGATATGCGGAGAGATATGATGACGAAAAGGAACACGTCTAATCAGTCTCACAGCCGCATTTTGAACCATCTGAAGTTTCTTAACAAGGTATGCTGGCAAGCCAACATAGAGGCCATTCGCATAATCCAGCCTAGCAGTTACTGTGGCATGGACTATAACCCGACGGGAGTTCTCCGGGAGCAGATGTAGAACTTTTCGCAGATTTCTCAATCTGCCGAAGCAGGCAGCTGTCTCCTGCTGAATTTGTGCCGAAAAGGATAAGTCTGTTTCCCACTTTACTCCCAGATTTTTGGCCGTGTCTGCTGGAATGCCTGGAAACGTACCATATTGCCAATTTGTTACTACGATTGGTCAATATGGGAATTCAGGATGTATAGGGCGAAAGTGTCCGACAACTTGTATCAATTTCCACTGATATGTCTGCTGATGATGTAATTTCAGGTGCCATCATGCACAGCCTGCCTTCTTTCGACTCGTCTGACTTCCACTCATTTGGCCCCAGATGGGAGATGGGACACAGAAAGTTTGAGAATTTGCTGCTGGCCACTTGCATGAAGAATACCAATGAGAAGGTCTGGGATCATCTCATTATTATGGTTGATGTTGATCCTTTTGTCACTTTTCTCCAGAAGAGTTAACTTGCAGAGAAGTGATGAAATGCCTGAGAGAAAAGTTTGATTCCAAGTGCAACATTGGTTTTCAAAATGATCTGCCAAAGTCCTATGGATTGCATGTGCGATTTTGCAACAGATATACAAAAGTAAGTTTTCCACTGTGATTTCCACCAGTTCAACAATGTAGAGGTGATATAACACAACTTTGAAGGCTGCTGCTTCTTGAGATTTCGTACAAAACTGTTAATGGAACCTCTATCACTTCCTAAACTTCATCAGATGGCCCTAACTCATGTCTCTGCGAAAACATATGCTGCCATCATCGAGGCAGAGAAAATTGCACAAGTTCTTCAGATGTCCACCACAGTAAAGGACAAAGATGAAGACTGCACTATCCCAACTGTGGAAATTATGCTATCACTATGCTCTTGCATTCTCACGTACTTTGGACCACAATTGCCAGGTAGAACAAGAACTGCTGTGTTTGCTGAATCAGGATATCTGATGATTGGTTCAACTCTGCACGCAACTTCCTTAGTTGCAGTCCTGAAGAGAAACTCAGACAAGATGTGTATGCTTTAATATTCACGTTCCAAATACAATGACTGAGCGAGATATTAACAGGACTACAAATCATTGATAAGATCTGCTGTTTCATTAGTGCCTGAACTCACTGTACAGCCATGGTACATTACATATTTTTCCACACATCTAGCTATACTGCTACACAATTCAATTTTAGAATATTGCCAACAACAGAATTTTTCTGGAGGTAATCATTTACAGTGATGATATTCTCAAGTTTGGTTATCCTCACTTAGCACTTGCTACAATATGCACATGCTTGGAAATGTATCCTTCAACCCAGATCAGTTTGAAGTTTGACAAGGCAGAACTCACATTCTTTTATCCTCGTTTTCTCCAGCCAAGGAATGCGGCCAGATCCTGACAAGGTAGCTGGATGGTAAAACTCTTCCATGCATGCTGATTTCGAGGATAAAAGTTAGCATCTTTCAAATCAAATCAGAAAATCAGTACTGTGGAAGCTAATTTGATTATATTTCAAGGAAATTAGATTGAACTTTTCAATTCCCTTAAATTTTATTACTGAACATGAACCCCTCTTTTCCTTATTAGCAAATTTTGCTTCCTATTGGAACAATGTTTATTTCTCTTTTCGATAACCTCCCCATAATTACCAAATTTGCCTGTTCTTTTTCCGCTTGGGACAAACAAATATTGGGTAATAGAATAGCCTTCCATGCAGTGTTGGAAAGTTGGGGGGTCCCGTCGGTTTCCTGTTCCGGCTGCTGTTTCTGGGCCCAGGGAAACGTGTTGAATTTGTCCTGGTGTCGTTTTCCTTCACTGGAAATAATTCAACAGTGCCCGCAAGTTGTCTGCATTCCGTTCGGAGCAGCAACAAACCAGCAGCAAGGGGACTTTCCTATTTTAACATCTAACTGTGCACAAAACAAAGGCCTGATTTAAAGGGCAGTCGAATCACCTTTTGTTCAGTACCATCCTGGTTGTGAGCCATCTGGAGCCTAACACGTAAACACCAATACAATAGAAGAAAGCACAGGCGCACAGCTTGATATCACTTCACAAGTACTTCGGAGAAACTATTAGAGGCAGATTTTTTACTTTAGGCCTGATTCAGATCTTGGCGGTCTTACTGCCGTCCCGCTGCGGTCCCTATTGCTCCGCCGAGTCGACAGTCTTTCACCCACCATATTTAGATGCATGCTGGCTACCTTGCCGTCTGCATCTACAGAGTGTTTCCCACTGCGGTCGCTATACACCGCTGCTGAAGTGGAAAACTCCAATGCTGGGGAATAATACTCAATCGCCGTCAGGGCAGTGGTATCTGGCTGAGAAGATTTAGATTTCACAGTTGTGCTGGCGGTCTTCTAACTGCAGTTATCAGACAGATTGAGTCCATCACAGTACATGCACAAAAATGCACCATCACTGTGGCCATTGGATGGATGCCAGTAGAGCACATTTGATATCCATTGGCCAAATGGAAACACCTGCATACCATACTATAAAGTGCACTCCATTTCAGACCATGATCCTTTGCCATTCCACTGCACCACAACACTTGCCAGCAGAGCTTTTCACAGTTAAGGCAGGTTTTTTTTGTTTCTTGTCCTTGTTACTTGTCCCTTCATCTTCTTTAATTTTACACCTTGTGGTCAATATTTTTTGGGAATATTATTTTGTTGCACAATGTCAGGCCACAAAAATCCCCATTTCACTGACAGCGAGTTGTTTGTCATGGTGGATACAATCATAAGAGTAGAGCCACAATTTTTGGAGCCCAAGTCCAAAATACACCCCTATTGCAGAAAAGGCAAATGTTAGCCAGAATAGTCAACAGAGTAAATGCTGTAGCTAACCACCTGCACGCACAGGAGGAAATTAGGAAGAGGTGGAACAACCTACGGGGGAGGGTGCATTCCCTGGCCTCCAAGCGTCACCTGGAGGCCAACAGGCCTGGTGGTGGTTCTGCCATTCCCCTGTTACAACCTATGCCCTGGGAGGAGAAGGTCTTGCAGATCCTACATACTGACGGCTTGACAGGAATACCTGGTGGAGTGGAGTCTGGTAAGTTACACTTTACAGACTCTCACTAAACATCAATGTCCTGTTTGCTTTGAAGTCAGCTATTTCTAATGTGTTCTGCACATATTTTCATAACACAGAATCCCAAACTATCAGTTTCAGATTATTTTGATTGTTTGTGTGAATGTATTGTGTTGCATCTAGGATTACAGGTGTTAATCTTCATTGCAAGTCACCTGATGGTATCGTGCCTGTAATTGTTACAACACCAAATAACCCATTACCCATTTTTGTGTCATATTGTAATTGTCTGACCCAGTTCCACTGCATATTTTCCACAGGTATGCTCCACTAACCATTGTGCAAGTGTTGGTAAGTTGTTTGTCTTTGAAATGACCACAACTACCATGATGCCCTGTTTCTGTTTTCTCAGAAGAATATTGCTGTCATATTACTCATTCTCTCTTGCAGCTGCGGTTTCTGTTCAAGGAGGTCGGGGCTCCACCCCCATTAAATTCCCTCACAAAAGGAAAGCATTGAAGCAATGCTAAAACTGTTTCTTTAAATAAAAAATAAAAAACTTGTACACACAGTGTATACACATTTAATTATTTTGCTGGGAGCTGCTGTACACTCCCACTCACCATACTCATTGTTGCTGTGATGACAGTGACATGACACTTTCCCTAAATAGGCTCCCCTGGGCGGGCCGAAAGTCTGCAGTATTTGCCGGGCTGACAATCTCACAGCCCTGAGGCCTGTGAGGTCATTAGCTCGGCAAAGACACTGCATCCATGACCAGTCTCCATGCCCTGATGACGTGCGCGTAAAGTTATCCCTGGGTATTTAATTCTCAAGCCCTGTGGCGGAGCTTGACCTCCAGGTTAATCAGGTAGTGGAGAGCATTGTCACGGCACCCTTTTCCAACTCGTCACAGGGTGGGGTGGGGCCCTATCCTGTGACGAGTTGCTAAACGGTGTGGCAGAGTCTGCGCTGTTTGTCACCAGGACTTTTGAAGAGACAATGCGCAGACTCAAGGTGTCTGCATCCTATGTTGCAGTTTAAGCTGGACGCCATTTAAGCTCCGGTATGTCCTCAGATTTACTGCCAGCAAGCAGACTCGTGGGGACGGTGGAACGAAGGACAAGGTGCTGCGCACTAGAGGTGCGTGTGTTTATGTGAAGGAGTCCGTATCGCCGACTCGCCTGGCTTGAAGCTTCCCTCCGTGTCACCAGGTGAGGTAGCAAAAATGCCAGCTGGGCCCGGGCCATTTGGTTTGTTGCAGTTATTGCAGACGTGTTCAAATTTATGCCAGTTTTGTTGCTTGGATAATTATTACCTCCTTCATACTGTTTGGAGGGTTTTGAAAGACAGCAGCTATTTTTATTGGACTATCTATGTGAGGTTTGTAGAAACGCTTGAAAAGTTCCTGTGTTGAACTCTACAAACAAAATAAGGTCAGTGTGCCTACGACATAAATAAATTACTTTAAATCACTTGATAAATATTTGTGATGCTCTAAACAGCAGAACAATTTATAGCACTGTTGCACTCTCTAATCAGCAAAGAGTTAAAATGGGAGGCTGGGGACGGCTTGTATATTGGAAAAATTTTCCTCATTGAGCTGATGCTCATGGTTTAACCTGCAGGTACCTTCAGCCGCTTTACATCGAGACACATTATGTAAGCAAAATAATTGTGCTGCACTTAATTTCATGCAGCAGGATATTGGATGACGTTCGTTTGATAGGGCAATGCAACAAGTAAACTGCGTTTATTTATATCCTCCAAGGACATTAGATTAATGTGGTTGTGCTCTACCCCTCCCCCTTCTTGGATGTCGTAGGAAAATGCTGGAGGTAAAGTTTTGCTGCTTTATTGTGATCTTGGAGAGGGATTTAAATATATCTCTGGTAACTTCCTGTATTAAAACTGCCTTTCTGTGATTCTTATATGCCAATAAAGTTAGATATAAAAAAAAAGAAATGTTCTCAATAGGTCCAACTGGCAGTGCACATGATTAGGAATCTGCCACTGAAGAGACCTCCACACCAGCCCAGGATCAAGCTGTCGGTGAGGAGAACACTCCTGGTAATCTGGAGGATGATGAGGAGCCTGGTCCAGCTGGTCAGTATGGGCAGATGGCCCCATTGACGCTCACTGCGCTCACACCGACACCTCCCACCCCAGCTGTAACACCTCAGCAAACCAAAGACTCCACTTCTTGTGTTCCTACCACTGTGACACTGACCGTGTGCCCCCCAGTCCTGGGTGGTGTTGAGAACACAGCGCCAAAAATTCCGGCTCACCCAGGAACTAGTCGGATGGGGCACACTGGACCAAAGGCACAGGGTACTGGGGGGAGGGGTCGTGGGAGGGTGTTTGTGGGCCAGCATAGTGAGGCCTCTGGGGTCACCATCACCCAGACCACCATCAACCAAGTCTTGGGAGCCTGCCATTAGTCCCAAGACATGATGGGCCAGGTACTCATTGAGCTTTGGGAGATGAAGCAGTAGCAGAGGGAGCTCAATCAACAGATAGTGGCTCACACCTCAAAATTTGGGCTCACTGACCGGGGTGCGGCAGGACATTTACACCAATATGTGCAGGGCATTCCGAGCACCATCTATCCCTTCCTGTGTTCCTACAACATCTGAGCCATCTACATCTACCACAGCCACAGGAAGGGAAGCCCTGTCACCGGAAGAACCACCTGCAGCTGCCCAGCCCCTGCAACTGTGCATCATCCCCCCTCCCCCCAGCAGGAGGGGACGTCCACGCATATTACCAGGAGGTGAGGATGGCAATACCTCTGCCACCACCAGCAAGAACTGCTGACACTAATTTTCTCCAATGTGTGCCTGGACATTTTGGACATTGAACTTCAAACAATTTTGTCTCTCCAACTATAGTTTCATTCACCACGACTGACTTCTTCACTTTTTGCTTTCGTTTTGTTATGTTCACCCTCTTTAATTTTATCACATTTAGTACAATACTTTAGCAAACTCAAAAACTCATAGACTGGTGTTGTATATCTCAACTCTATCAATACATTTGTTTTCTTCCACCATAACTTGACAATGACAAAAATCTAAAGATTGTGTAAGCCTAGATAATTTGCAAGTAGGTAATGTTTATCTCAAGTTCCCAAACATGACTTCCAAAAATGTCATACCAATCATCTACCACTATGTTTATTCCATTTGACCAATTCTTGTTTGTCATCATTTGCACTAACATATTACACTAATACTCCGTGCCAGTTTGCACATTTCCAGTTCAAGACCTAGCCAACATGGAAGAAGGGGATATGTCTAAAACAATAAGATAGAATAGGCAAATTATGGTTGACTCATGTCATCAGCTGAAGCCAGGATCTTCTGGCTCACATAAGGAATCCCACATCAATAACACCAAGAGACAAAAAAAACATGGCAGCACTACATTTCGTACACACAGGATCATTCCAAACCACTGTTCCAGTTTCTGGTGGAATGTCACAACCAAGTTTCTGTGGTCTGCCACAAGAAGTATGTCCCACAATGATGTGACACATCAACACCTACATACACTTTACAAACAATGAGGATTTTTCCAATGTCATTTACCACATGTAGTTTGAGCAATTGATGGCACATATATTGTTTTAGTGCCAATAAACGACAGAGAACAAGTCCAATGTAATCTTCAAATCTTCCACTCAATCACAGTGCAAGTTTCCTTGGTACAAGATTTGTACACTCAAAGTCTGTGCCTGTCTTTCCCAGGATCAACCCAGGTTCCCTTTGTACTTGGAAACAGCACCATATACCTGCAGATGTCACAACTCTGAAATGTCCAAATGAAGATGACATGGTGAAAGAACCTAAAACAGATCAAAACAAAAAGATTACCAATCACACAGAACATAATGGCCACATCACAAAGTCAACGTTTGGGTGGCACAGTTTCACAAAAGAATCGGAGATAAACAGTGTAACTGAACACAGTAGTAAATGTGTCAAAACGTTGATCAGCAAACACCTTTGGCCTGATTTTCCCTGAACTTGCCTTTCCTAACAAAGTACCACCACATACTTCTCTCATTACCAAATCAATAGTTGGTGTAACGTTGAAAGATAACATAAACATATGCTTACACTCATGAGAAGAAGTTGTCAATGACATCTCGACGTAAGTCAACTACTTCCTCTTCACCACTATCATCTTCATTTGGCATATCAGGATCCTCACCCGGTGGCTCTTCATGGTCTCCATCCTCTGTGATGTACGGGATGTTCCGTCAGAGGGTAATATTGTGGAGCATACAGCAGGCTATGGTGAATTGGCACAATTTATCAGATGAGTAGAGGAGGGCTCCGCCAGTTTTGTCCAGACAACAAAATCTGTCCATTAGGAGCCCAAAAGCCTCTTCCACTGGCAGCTGTGTTCTTTCATGAACCTTATTGAAGTGGACTTCACCTGGCGTTGTTGTATTCCTCAGCTTTGCCAACAACCATGGTCAGTTGGGATAAACTGAATCACCTAGATGGAAGACAAAAAAGGTCCAAAATAATCTGACATGATTCCAGATTATGCAACTAGAAGCACCCCGAACAATATAATGAAAGATTATACTAACCAACAAGCCATTTGAGACATTTGCATGTGTATGGGGCTGTTCCGTAGTAGAAAGGAATCATGGGTTGAGCTGGGGAAATCCGCACATACGCTTGTGATGTATAAATCCCGTAAGCAGACAGCTTGCACATTGATTGAATGGAAGTGTTTCAGATTCCGGTGGACATGTTCTCTGGCATGTGATGGCACTAAGGCAATGTGTGCAATCAATTGCTCAAGCCACATGCGGTAGGCGAACTAAACCATAAACATACCCCTTCACATTGGCTAAACCTGTTGCCGTGGAAACTGGATGAAGCTGTTGATGTGCCTCATCATTGAAGATATTAGTTCTTGTAGCACACCACTGAAAGTTGGTTCTGACATTCTACCATATACTGCCACAGTGTATTGGAAGTATCCTGTGGCCACAGAATGAAGTAGTGCCATGAGTTAGACAATTGGTGTAATAGAAGTGAGATTTCTGTGTGAGGCTGAAGATCTGGTTCCAGCTGATGACATAAATCGAGTATACTCTGCCTATTCAATCTGAACTTCTTAGTTATATCCTTTTCGTACACGGTGGAAAGGTCTGGAAATGGGTGGTACACCTGACGTCTCCTTACTCTCCCAGGGTTCACATGTCTGCATTGAAAAATACATTTGAACACTTGACAACTTTTCCACAGCAACATATTTGGTGATTAACAATACAGTCATGTAGTTCTACAAAATATATCCGGTTTAACTACATATTTTAATCTAACATTTGCTTTTTGTCATTTATTCTTCACAAATGACATTTATAGGCTAATATGAAATTTACATGTACAAAAATTGTAAATAATACATTTAAAATTTATTATCTACACTATTTTTTATATTTTCCTATAAAAACACCGTAAATGGAGGGGTAAACAACACAGTGCTTATATCTCTTACCAGCTCAGTAACGCAGTACATGTAAATGTTTATTTTTAAAACAGAGTGTCCATCAAAGTTTGAATATGTAAGTAAATTAGCCCCTATTTTGAGTGGTGGTGATGCACTTAACAGTCACAAACACACTATTTTAAACTTCTAAAATAGCGGGTGCCTGACCTCGCCGATAGGCCAGTTGGAATCAGACGGGCGCAGCGGAAGTTCACAGCGTAGTTGGCGGTAAACTCCACGAGACATAGCCGTAGGCTAACTTTGATTAAAGTAACGTACGACGGCCAATGGCTGTATCCATCTGCGCTAACGATCATGTACGCTGCGTACATGTACGCAGTGGTTGGGAAAAAAGCTCACTTGTCTCCTAACACTGCTGCCATCAAGACCACCAACACTTTTGCTGCTGCGTGTTGTCTCTGGGAACAACGATGCCAGGTCTAGGCGGTTAGGGGGCCCCTGCCTTCTTGCCAGAGGAGCTGGATTTGCTGGCACAGAGGTCCTCTCCCTGTATGGCCAGCTCAATGGCTCACCAGAGGAACAGGTACATGTCTGAAATGTGTATGGTATTCTTTCCAAATGTTTTTTTCCCATTAACACAGGCTACAATGTCCCTTTGAGTTCCTGAGTGAAGTGTGGTTAGTGATGTGAAAGGTCATATATTTTGTTCCTTACAGAGGACAATCATTTTGGGGATTTCGAAGTACTTCACAATACTAACAAACAACATTAGCATGTGTTTTGTATTTAAAGCCTTAGATTATAATTGGTGTGTATGGAGAGATGTATCCATGTATATAAATTAGGAAACACATGATATACTCTTCACAGCTGTACATAAAAAGGTTTCTCTACAAACATTATGGGAAAGATGTTAGCTATGTGTATGGTCCTAAATATCACTCAGCCTATATCAGGGCTTTCCAAACAGTTGTATGGGGGCTACCAGTAGCCTCTTCAGAGTAGCACACAGCCTTGAGGTCATTAATTAGTTGGGCACAAGGTTATTTTTGCATATAAAATTCTAGGCAAGGCTGTGTTCATGTGACATCAGGATCATCAGGCTGCAGATAACAGGGCCCGACAATGAGCAGTGGTCAGTCAGGATAATGGGCCAGGCTGGGTCTGAGTCTCAGAGAAAAACAACTGAAGCACTGGGTTACAGCTGTCATAAACATATATCCTTGCCAAGTCGAAAATTGAGGTGTGCTTAAAACAAATGCCTCTGAATACTTTTAAATGGACAACATTAGAAAGGGAGAGTTATCTAACTTCATTAACTAACACTAAATTTCATTTTTCTCCCATTTCAAAGTGTGTCATGTCCAAACTGCAGGCCCCTTACTCACAGTGGCCACTATTCAGTGTGCCATAAGTATTTGTTTATCCTTCAGTAGTTCACAATCTTTCGCCCTGTTCAGAATAAGGTCTCATCACAGAATATGTAGCAGCCCCCCTGGGCTCTATGCTGTCACAGGCCTGGATTGATGAGTTTAGCCCATGACATGGGATGCGGGTAGGCAACAGGTCAGTACAAAAGTGTGTATTACAACATTGGTTTTGGTCAGCATGTGACAATACACATGTTGCATGCTAACTTATGAGTTATGCCAGTGATAGATGTAGAAAATTGTGTTACATCAATACAAACAAAGTCACCAAATCATTTATTTTTTCTTTCATTTCTTTCTATCCATACGGGTCAATGCCCATCAGAAGTGGAACATATGGAAGGCCATCACCAGGAAGGTGCGGACCCTGGGGGTCTACAAGCGGTGCAGCGTCCATTGTTGCAAGACGTGGGAGGACCTACAATGCTGGACCAGAAAGTCAGCTGAAGTCCAGCTCGGGCAGTTCTCCCAACGTGAATCTTTGAATTATGTTGCATATGTGACTTAGTGTATGTAATAATGAATGTGATGTTCTACACATTTTTTACTACACTGAAAGCCAGCATATTTAGTGAGACAATTTCACTGAGATACAACAAACTTCAATTAACTAGAGGTATTTTGAAGTGAAATGTGAACATGTGTATTGCTCTGTGCTGAGGTGTATTGGAAATGTTTAGGGCTATGTATTTATTTATGCTTTGTAAGTAATTTGTCAATCCACCCAAATATTTGTTTCTGACTGTCTTCAACAGCATAGATATCTACATAGTATGAAGATACATTGCTAAGCTACTTCAGTGCAGAATTCATTTTTTATTTGTGACAAATGACATATACTTATGTGACTTGAAGTAAGTGTTACCATGGTGAAATGGCCAAACGGAGGTAACCAGCTTTCAGTTTATGCTAATATTGGTACAACATTGCAGTATTTGTTGACACGTGTATTCATATTTTACTTAGTGAAAATGGAACGTATGAATATTTTAGGGCCTAGTGAACACACTACACAAAGGTAATTTGGGCTCATATCCTTTTGGTGACATCAGTTCACTATTCTAAACTACAAATGCCAGCCATTCAGAGATGTATAACACAGTTGCGGCCGGCATAACTCACGGGTGGGGGTGCAGGGGGCAGTCTTGGGGGAGAGGGGGTCGTGCGCGGGGGGGTGTCATAATAATAAAACATTTACAAAACTTACCTCGAGGCCGGGTGCTGCGTCTTCTCTGCTCCTGTTCTCCTGCCAACGACAGGAACAGGAAGCAGACAGCCAGGCTCACTCCTCTAAGACAATCACAACGCTGCAATGCAGCGTTCTGATTGGTCTGATTGCCATGACAAGGCGCTCAGCCAGGGACTGGAGAGGTGGGCATTCTCCATGCAGGCTGCAATGCAGCCTGCATGAAGAAGGGGAAAGGGCGCATGACTGGTTTAGACGGCCCGATAGGGCCGACAAAACAGTCATTGCGCACTCAGAAGTGGACAAACCACTCCTCCCCTGCCCTGCTCTGGAAGTAGAGCAGCCCCACCTACCCGCCCGCCGCCAAAGAAAACATAAAATGGTAATAACTAAGTTATTACCATTTTATGCTTTTTCTTCTCGCACTGCGAGAAAGCAGTGGGGCGACGCCCCTCCGCCATAGCGGAGGAGCCGCCCCTGGAATAACAGTTCCTGGAGACATGTAATAATGGATAAGAGACCAGATCAGACATGATATAGGAGTGATCATGGAGAATGACATAACTGTGACCAAATGGAATCTGGAAATGTTGCCTACATGCATGAGCTTATGCTAATGTAGAACCAAAGTTTGAGAGGCGCGAAGCAGGTGAAATTTGTAAACTTAGGAACTGTTTTTTTATCAAGTTCATGATCAGTTCTGTTTACATAGATCCAATAACACCATTGTAAATGTCATTTCAGCATCATCAAGGACAGGCGAAGGAGAAGTTGCCAACATAGGTGGGGAAGCAGCTGACCACTGTGTTCTGGGTGTGGACACCACCAACACTGAAGGAGCCAGTTTTGCAGAGGGTGAGGGGAGTGCAACGGAAGCCACCAGTGACTTTACATATTCTTTGGAGGCCTCCTCCAGTGAGCACTCTGCAGTAGTGGTGGATCCTACTGCTCCTGTCGCACCTGCATCCTTGTCCGCCACCCAGAGTACCATCTCCAACCTCCCTCTTGCTTCCCCCCAGTTGGCCACACCCGCACCTCTAAAAGGGTTGGCGTCTCCTTCGCTGCATGCACCTCACCCACTGCCCCCGTCCCTCCGTCTGTGCTGAGTGAGGAGGCTATTGCCCGCCTCAGGAACATCTCTGTAGGCCAGACTGCACTTCTGAATGCCATCCAGGGGCTTGGCTGCCAAATTCAACAAATGGTAGCCTACCTGGAAGGCATTAACAAGGCTATGTCTGGCCTACAGAGGCCTTTTCAAGGTCTGGCCTCCTCACTGACTGCAGCCTCCCAACCTTGTGCCCCACCTCCCTCCCCTATCCAAATCTCCTATTCATAGACCTGTCCCAAGCACACACACACACCTTTGCACGCATCCCTTCACACAGACACAAGCAACACACACAAACACAGGCGCATATCCAAACAGACATCCCCAGCACAACCACAGACACCACACCCACATCTACCAGCACTATCACAGACGCCACACTCACCACCACACCCACATGCACCAGCACAACCACAGACACTGCACCCACCACCACAGCCACATCCACCACAACCACACCCTGCACACACACCCACTAAACAGAAACACCCACACTCATCCATACAACACACACCAACAAAGCAATACACACCCAAACATTCATGACATACACCAGACCCACAGACACTTGCACCCTCAACAGACACATGCACAACAGACACTTCCACTCCCTCTACCTCCCAACCCCAACTCCCTCCCGAACATCCTACCTGTGAGAGTCTTCTGTTTGCTCTTGCCCTGAGCCCTGCCTCACCCAAGCCCACCGCTCCCACATGCACACCTACTTCTTCCACCCACCAACCCATCCTTTTCACATCCCAACTCACCCCTCAAAAGACAGGAACCACCCCTACTACCCCCCAATGTACCCCTAAAAAAGGCAAAGGCCCAATTCCAAAAGCAAGACCATTCCTCCCAAAGCCACACTCCCCCTCTCAAACCCAAGACCACCCCTCCCAAACCCCGCTCCTCTTCAAGGTAACATCTTTGAGGGGCCTGCTCTGCCCACTAGATGCTCCTTCCCATGGAGGTTCTCCTGGCAGTACAATTAGAGGCAAACTGAGTGCCAAAGCACACTTATGCAGAGGACTTTGTGGCCAAAATATGGACTGGCATTTGCCTTGTTTGAAACAAGTTGAGAAAGTAATCTCATTGTGAATAAATAAAAACATTTCTTTTCAGCAAGTTTGTCCTGGCATTAATTTTCCTTTGCCGTTGTTTGATTCCTAGCAATGTTTCAGTTTAAAATGTGTAGTACATATTTTTCTTTAGCATGATGGTAGGAACTACTACATACTTTTGAAATGTCTACTATGTTAAGTGCATACACTGGTTTACATGTTGTGTGATGGTCATTAGAATTTAGGTACAGCTATTCACTATAGTAGTGGACACTTGCACCAACAAATAGATATTGAGACCATATTTACTGATTACTGATAAGTATGTACACATATCCACTGCACCTTGTAATATTATGTGCAAATTAAAATTGCATACAATACAGATCTTGCACTACACAGGGGGAATGTTACATGGATGAATATATATATATATATATATATATATATATATATATATATATATATATATATATATATATATATATTCACTGAAAAACCATAGGTTTTAGGGACAGTTATAGTTAGTTGGACATTTCACTCGTACAAAACCATAGAAATTCCCCGTTATAGTTAGTTCAGCTAACTATAACTCTCGCCCCGCAATGCACTGCTGATGACGTCACATATTACATCACTCATGACATGGTCAGTGACATCACTGATGACATCACTGATGACATCTCAAATGACATCACTGATGACATCATCCAGTGACTGTGTGTTTCTGTAAAGTTTAAATATGTTTAATATATATAGGGAAAGGCGTATTTAAGAATGAGTGGGTGTATAAGTGTCTGAATGGATGATTTAGTAGGTGCGTGACTGACTCTATAAGTGAGTGATTAAACATATCTTTCTGAATGCATGGGTTAGTGAGTAAACTGTGTGAATGTCTGTATCCGTGTGTCTGTTGGTGTGTAAGCGACTGCATGGGTTTGCAAATAGCTACATGAGTGTCTATATGGGTTATTGATTTGTTGTCTGAGTATCTGTATGGGTGCCTGAGTGTTTGTGTGGGTGGTGTGTGTGTGTGACTCTGAGCATAGATGTGTGAGTGGGTGATTCACTGGGTGCATGGTTTCAAGAGTGCATCTGTGATTGACTGTATGGGTGGGTTAGTGAGTGAATGTATATCTCAGTGGTACATGTGTGAGTAACTACATATGTGAAAAGTAGTATATATGTGTGTTGGAGTACATAATTGGCTACAAATGAGTGTGTTATTGTGAGAGTGGCTGTATGGATGAGTGTGTGCTTGTATCATTGATTGTATAAGAGCGTAAGAATGTGCTATCACAGATGCACTCTTGAAACCATGCACCCAGTGAATCACCCACTCAGTGATGTCATTTGAGATGTCATCAGTGATGTCATCAGTGATGTCACTGACCATGTCATGAGTGATGTAATATGTGACGTCATCAGCAGTGCATTGCGGGGGCGCGAGTTATAGTTAGCTGAACTAACTATAACGCGGGAATTTCTATGGTTTTGTACGAGTGAAATGTCCAACTAACTATAACTGTCCCTAAAACCTATGGTTTTTTCAGTGAATTTGTAAGGTTTTTAAATGCTAATTTCGAACGTCCCTGAAACCTATGGTTTTTTCAGTGAATTTCTAAGGTTTTTTAAATGTTAATTTCTAACTATAACGTGCCTGAAACCTATGTTTTTTTCAGTGAATTTCAAAGGTTTTTTCAATGCTAATTTCTAACTATAACGTGCCTGAAACCTATGGTTTTTTCAGTTAATTTCAAAGGTTTTTAAAATGCTAGTTTCTAACTATGCCTACAGAGGTAGGACATGTGAAGAAAGAAGAAAAAATGCACAGAAAGAAGCAAAAGAAATGAGGAAAGAAGCAACAGAAGTCCACAAAGATGAAGAAAAGTGCAGGAAGAAGCAAAACATGTGCAGAAAGAACCAACAGAGGAGCAGAAAGAGGCCTTGTTGCAAAATTATCCTGTGCCCACAACTTTTTCAGACGGGTACTGGTGGTAACTGACTCTGAATAACCAGGCCTAGAGCCAGTGCTATTCTAAAAGACACTTAGAATACAGTGAAAACACCTACATACACTAGGGAACACTATGCGTTGGGGTACCCCTGTGATTAGCCCTCAGGATTGAAGGGGAATTATTTCCCCAACTTAAAACGCGCCACAGGGCGTGTTTGCACACGTCACCTCAGGCCCCGTCCCCTCCCTTCCCCACTGTGTAAACACGCCCTGTGGCCGTTTTAAGTTGGGAGATTAAGTCCCCTTGAATCCTGAGGGTCCCTAGGGGCAAATTAGCCCACTAGGTACCTCCAGTAAGCGCCATTGCAGAGAGGTGTAAAAAGGGGCACGGCCTGCACCACCTCTCTGCAACGCAGTGCAGTGGTGCTTACTGGAAGCACCTGCTGGGCTAGTTGGCCCCCAGGGTCCCTCAGGATTGAAGGGGAATTATTTCCCCAACTTAAAACGCGCCACAGGGCGTGTTTGAACACGTCACCTCAGGCCCCGTCCCCTCCCTTCCCCACTGTGTAAACACGCCCTGTGGCCGTTTTAAGTTGGGAGATTAAGTCCCCTTGAATCCTAAGGGTCCCTAGGCTCAAACTAGCCCACTAGGTACCTCCAGTAGGCGCCACAGAGCAGTGTTACAGAGAGGTGTAAAAAGGGGCGTGGCCTCTGAATACCTTTCTGCAACGCAGCTCCCTGGTGCATACTGGAGATACCTGTTGGGCTAGTTGGCCCTCAGGGACCCTCAGTATTGAAAGAGAATTAATTCCCCAACTTACAACTCGCCACGGGGCGCGTTTGCACAATGGTGAAGGAAGGGGGCGTGGCCTGAGGTGACATGTCTGCAAACACGCCCTGTGGCGCGTTTTAAGTTGGAGAATTAATTCCTCCTCAATCCTGAGGGTCCCTGGGGACCAACTAGGCCACACAGCCCCCCTTCTTAAAATAAAAATAAAATAAAAGACCGGCATCGTGCCGGAGTCCACGCCCCCTCCTTGCAGCACTCTGCAAACGCGCCCCCTGGCGCGTTTGCAGATGGGGAACGAATTCCCCTTGAATACTGGGGGTCCCTGGGGGCCAACTAGCCCACCAGGTACCTCCAGTATGCGCCAGAGAGCTGCGTTGCACAGAGGTGTTCAGAGGCCACGCCCCTTTTTACAACACTCTGCAACGCAGCTCTGTGGCGCTTACTGGAGGTACCTGGTGGGCTAGTTGGCCCCCAGGGACCCTCAGGATTAAAGAGGTATTAATTCCTCAACTTAAAACGCGCCACAGGGCGTGTTTGCACACGTCACCTCAGGCCCCGCCCCCTCCCTTCACCAGTTGGGGGATTAACTCCCCTTGAATCCTGAGGGTCCCTGGGGTGCAACTAGCCCACCAGCTACCTCCATTAAGCGCCACAGAGCTGCGTTGCAGAGAGGTGTAAAAGGGGCGTGGCCTCAGAACACCTCTCTGCAACGCAGCCCCTGGCACATACTGGAGGTTCCTGGTGGGCTAGTTGGCCTCAGGGACCCCCAGTATTCAAGGGGAATTCGTTCCTCATCTGCAAACGCGCCAGGGGGCGCGTTTGCAGAGTGCTGCAAGGAGGGGGCGTGGACTCCGGCACGATGCCGGTCTTTTATTTTATTTTTATTTTAAGAAGGGGGGCTGTGTGGCCCCCCTTCTTTTTCTAATTTATTGGCCCCGGGGACCCCATCCCCCGAAGCATGGCCTTTTATATTTTTTAAAAATCTTTTGGAGGGGGGCTGCGTTGCCCCCCTCCTCAGGCCACTTATGGCCCTGGGGACCCCATCCCCCGGGGCCGGCCTTTGTTTTTTAAATTATTTATATTTTTTTCCTACAATTTTGGGGAAGGGGGCCGCGTGGCCCCCCTCCCGGGCCACTTGTAGCCCCGGGGACCCCATCCCCCGGGGCTGGCCCTCTCCGTTGGGGACCGTGGGGGGGTCCCCAATGCCCCCACGGTCCCGTCGGCTCCCCGCGTCCCTCGGGAGCCGGCATTGCTTTTCCACATGGGGAGCTGCTAAGATGCAGCTCCCCGTGTGGAAAAGCAATCGTCGTTGGTTTTTGGAAGAGAAAGCAGGTTTCCTGCTCTCTCTTCCAAAACCAAAGCAGTTTGCTATGGCAGGGCGGGAGCAGCGAGGCTCCCGCCCTGCCATAGCAAACTACAGTGTCCCGGGGTGGGCACCCCGGGACACTGCAGGAGCTGGCCCTGGGGGGTGGCGGTCCCCAGGGCCATCAAGGGCTCCAGGAGGGGGGCCGCGTGGCCCCCCTCCCAACATTTTCAAAGCCCCGGGGGTGGTGGTCCCCGGGGCTGGGGGGCCCCTTTGGGCCCCCCATCCCAATACTACAATTGCCCCCGGGATTTGGCCCACCCGGGGGCTGAATATTAACGAAGCGCGGGAGCCCGCGCTTCGTTTTTTTTTTTTCCCTCGGCTGGTGTGGAGGTTTCTACCCCATTGTTGGGTTGGCGGTAAGCCACATCGAGATTGGCCCGGCGGATAAACTGGAGGTCATCCCTCCGAAAGCCGCTTTTGTCTATCCCGCAGTCAATGCGGTCAAGATTTCCTGGTGGTGACAGCGGAACCGCAGCGGTCTTTCATCTATGCAATAGCCAACATCGAAATAGAATGGGCGGACCACCAAGACTGCAGGCGGGAAGACAACCAAAAAAGGGACGTCTGGACCAATTCCACTGAGATCTAAATCAGGCCCTTAGTTTAGTGCCCTATGCAAGAGATATGCATGCACTATAAAAATGCAATATTTATCTGTCTGAATGAGTAATTACACAAATATTGATTTAAATGGCACGTATTAATTTTTTTATTTATGTCTTTTATAGCGCTACTCATCCCAGTTTAGGGTACCAGAGCGCTTTACATCAATCACACAGGCACAATAACTCATACAAGTATGTATATCAATGTACAGGAAATGTTACATAAAATGAGGGCTTTTACATGTATGAATCGCATATCATCCATACTTGTAAACATTATATGTTAGGAGTGAATGGTTGGGAAAACCACAAAGTCAGGATATAAAACGTATCGCAGTGATTACGATTATAAATCCTAACAACACTTTATTTCTTTCCAAAGGAACCCTTCTTTGCACTCTTAGAATAACAACCAATTGAGGCAAAAAACAATAAGGATTGAAATCCATGACTTACAGTTTGCACGCAGCTCCTTGATGCCGGTAAATAGATCACTGTGCTATATTAGAAAGCTTTCAACTTATGAACTGGAAGTAATAAAATTATCTCTGTGTCAAAAGCAGTAGCCCACTTACCTATCTAAATAAAATACACATCTGTGATATGCATGTTACACAATGTGCTTTGCAGCAGGCACATTAACCCTCTACTATGAGTCAAAACTATGGATGTACAAAATAAAGAACTCTAACAGAACTGTGTTAATCACTGCCAATTTCTTTGTAGCAGATTTTGTTATTTATAAATGTATAAACTGATTGTCAGACTCTGCTTTTTTTTTTTAGCTCCTCCTTTCCTCTGCCGCACCTCGACCCCCATCTCCTTTCCTCTGCTGCACCTCGACCCCCCAATTTATGGGCTCTCAAAGTAAAAAAAAAAATCCAATCCTAGCACTGCTTCCATAGAATCACGTAATACAGGGATCTGAAATCAAATTTTTAAATTCTTTGCTGAATTGTTAACCAGCCGCCTTTACTTGGAGACATATAATTCAAAAGTAGAAACATACTTGTTGGCAGGAGGCAGTTTTCTTCATGAACTGTACAAGTACCTGCTATGCTACTGGAGCTAATCTCTCGCATCTCTTCAAGATTTATTTTTGTAAATATACATCGGTACTTCAATTTAATGTAAACACTTTAAGGCTTTCACTTACAATTGTCATAGCATGGCATTTTGGTGAAATCTCCAGATCGTGGCATTTTTTAATACTATACGAGAATGACGTGTTTTTATACATGATCCGATTTAAGCTGTTGTGATCGAAGTAGTGGTATGGTGCATCATGTATAAGGTACGCATGCATATAAACATCCCTCGTGTATTCCTTTCTAAGAAACGTTTGATGTACTTTCATCTCAATTGCAGCTTTTTTGGTTTATGGAGCATTTGTTTGTTGAGTGTACACTTCATGCAAATCTAGTTCATGTGTATGAAAACTAATTTACTCTCCCGATGTCGTATGTACATTAGGGAACATGTATACAAGGGCTTGCCTTGTAGTGCATTTAGAGCGAATACAGACGTCATCATGGGCGTCGGAGATGGAACAGTCCCGATGGAACAACCGGATTCTCACGGAATCATATACAACATGGGGAGCACATCAAGTATCTGCTAGTTACCCTGAATAACCAGAATTTTCCAAAACGGTGCATCTGTATATATTCGCATGCTGTCAGCGCCACCTGATGGTAATTCTGGGAAATGTAACCCTGGAAGCCAGTATATGTATTAAAGAAGCCCTAGTAAAAGCCAACAGGTATTATGTTAAAATATATAAAAAATAAATGAGTAGCCTAGCATTCCAGGTATACAGCCATGTCACTGAAATGCAATCATTTTCAGGTCGCTGTGCACATATGTTCAGGCAAAATA
Source organism: Calotriton arnoldi (assembly GCA_963921515.1). Classification (NCBI taxonomy): domain Eukaryota; kingdom Metazoa; phylum Chordata; class Amphibia; order Caudata; family Salamandridae; genus Calotriton; species Calotriton arnoldi. Next base: position 838,110 of record CAWUFW010000033.1, read on the forward strand.
CATTCACTCAGTGCAAAAAAGCCAATAAATGACCATCATTCTACTGTACTTGGTGGAGGCTGGAAGCAAAATGTTAATGAAACTTGAACAGACAAATGCGTTAGGAGAGCTGACTGAAAGGACATCTAGTTAGTTGTATGTATATATATGTATATATTATCTACTGGCGGTCGCCAGTAGATAGTTATAGTTAGGACCTAGTTTCCATAGGAAACTCGTTTTTTGTTTTCTCAATATCTTTGGCGCCGGTCAATCAATCAATCAGGGGTTTGTTAAAGCGCGACTACTCACCCGTAAGGGTCTCAAGGCGCTAGGGGTGGGGGGGGGTGCAGGTTCCATCCATCAAGGAGGGGGTCTGTCGAAGAGCCAGGTTTTGAGGTTTCTTGCGAAGATGGGGAGCGATGTTGTCTGTCTGAGGTGGAGCGGAAGGGCGTTCCATGCTTTGGCCGCGAGGAAGGAGAAGGAGCGGCCTCCCGATCTGGTCTTTCTGGTGCGGGGGACCACGGCGTAGGAGAGCTGGGCTGATCGTAGGGTCCTTTGGGGTACGTGGAATTTGAGTCGGCTGTTCAGGTATGCTGGTCCGGTGCCGTGGAGGGCCTTGTGTGCGTGGGTGAGCATCTTGAAGGTGATTCTCGCCTCGACAGGGAGCCAGTGGAGTGTGCGCAGGTGCTGGGAGATGTGGCAGTGTTTTGGCAGGTTGAGGAGCAGTCTTGCGGCGGCGTTCTGGATGTTCTGTAGCTTGCGGGTGAGGTTTTTGTTTATTCCGGCGTAGAGTGCGTTGCCGTAGTCGAGTCTGCTGGTGACCAGGGCGTGAGTGACGGTCTTTCGGTGTTCGAGGGGGATCCATTTGAAGGTCTTACGAAGGAGGCGGAGGGTGTGGAAGCAGGAAGATGAGACAGAGTTGATCTGGCGGTCCATTTTGAGCTCAGAGTCCAGGATGATTCCCAGGTTGCGTGCGTGGTCCGTGGGGGTTGGCGGGTTTCCGAGGGAGGGGGGCCACCAGGTGTCGCTCCAGGCATCGGGGTTTGGGCCCATGATGAGTACTTCTGTTTTGTTGGTGTTTAGTTGTAGGCAGCTGTTTTTCATCCATTTGGCGACGTCTTCCATGCCTTCTCGAAAGTTGCGTCTGGCGGTGTTGGGCTCGTTGGATAGGGAGAGGATGAGCTGGGTGTCGTCTGCATATGACACAATGTTGAGTCCGTAGGTTCTGACGATGGGGGCGAGTGGAGCCATGTAGACGTTGAAAAGCATCGGGCTGAGGGAGGAGCCCTGGGGGACTCCGCAGGTGGTAGGTGTGGGGTCCGAGAGGAAAGGGGGGAGTCTGACCCACTGCGTCCTGCCGGAGAGGAAGGAGCGGATCCAGTCGAGGGCCTTGTCCTGGATTCCTGCGTCGTAGAGTCTGCATATTAGGGTGCAGTGGGAGACTGTGTCGAACGCCGCTGATAGGTCGAGGAGGATGAGGGCTACTGTTTCTCCTTTGTCCAGTAGGGTGCGGATGTCGTCTGTTGCGGCGAGGAGGGCGGTTTCCGTACTGTGGTTTTTCTGAAGCCAGATTGGGAGGAGTCGAGGATGTTGTGTTCTTCAATGAATGTGGCGAGTTGGCTGTTGATGGCTTTCTCGATGACTTTCGCTGGGAACGGGAGCAGGGAGATGGGTCTGTAGTTTTTGAGGTCGGTGGGGTCCGCTGAGGGTTTCTTTAGGAGGGGTTGACCTCGGCGTGTTTCCAGTCGTCGGGGAAAGAGGCGGTCGCCAGGGAGCGGTTGATGGTGTGGCGGAGCATGGATGCGATGGTGTCAGCGGCTCTGTTGAAGATGTGGTGGGGGCAGGGGTCCGTGGGGGCCCCTGAGTGGATTGACTTCATTGTCTTCAGTGTGTCTTCGGTGGTGAGGGCTGGCCAGTCGTCAATCGCTGGTTTCCGGGTGTCGGGGGTGGTTGGTGAGGGTTCAGTGTGTTGGTTGTCTTCATCGAAGTTGTCGTAGATGCTCTTGATTTTGTGGTGGAAAAAGGTGCTGAGTTTGTCGCAGAGGAAGTTCCTTGCTGTTGTGCGCGTGGGTGGAGATTCTGTCTTCAATCGCTTTTTTCCTCGTTTCTCTGATGAGTCGATGGTGGGCGTTGGTGGCGGCTCTGAAGTTGTCGTGGGCTTCTGTGGATTTGGTGTTCCTCCAGGCCTTTTCGAGGCGGCGGCATGTGCTTCTGGACTCTCAAAGTTCGGTGGTAAACCATCTGGCTTTCTTGGCACGGGTATTGTTGTTTTTCTTGAGGGGGGCTATGGTGTTGGCGCTGTCCGAGATCCATCTATGCAGGGTTCGGGCTGCGGTGTTGGGGTCGTCGTTTTCCGCGATGGTTGGGGTGGAGTTGTTGAGTGAGGATGTGAGCTGGTCGTCGGTGATTTTGGTCCAGTTTCTTCGTGGAAGCAGGTGCTGGTGTCTGTGGATGGTGGGTGTTCTGAAGGTGAAGTGGACGCAACGATGGTCGGTCCATGGGAGTTCGGTGGTGTGGCTGAAGGTGATGGAGTTTCCTGTAGTGAAGAGGGGGTCGAGGGTGTGTCCTGCTGAGTGCGTGGGCTCGGTCACGATCTGGCGCAGTCCAATGTTGTGGAGGTTGTCCAGGAGGGATGTGGTGTTGGGGTCCAGTTGGTTGTCGAGGTGGAAGTTGAGGTCTCCCAGTAGGGTGTAGTTGGTGGATGCGATGGCCTGCGGGGAGATAATGTCCGTGATGGAGTTGGCAAAGGGTCCGCGGGGTCCAGGGGGTCGCGAAATTTTTAAAACTCGTAGCCCGCTCCGGTCAGCTCCTGTCTTGAAAGTTTTGGGGTGATTCGGCAAGCGGGAGCCGAGAAAAAAGGGGGGTCCCAAAACGTGTTTTCTCCATGTTAATTCCCATAGGAAACTTTAGACACGGCTACAGCCCGAACTGCTGAATGGAATTACACCACATTTGGCAAAAAGGTAGCCCTTGGTTCAGAAAGAGACCTTTTTTTTTTTAAATGGTGTAAATCCGTTCAGTAGTTCCTGAGAAATTAAAAAAATAGAGGTCGGAAAATCAATTTCCCATAGGAAACTTTAGACACAGTTACAGCCGAAACTGCTGAACAGAATTACACCAAATTTGGCAAAAAGGTAGCCCTTGGTTCAGAAAGAGACCTTTTTTTTAAATGGTGTAAATCCGTTCAGTAGTTGCTGAGAAAATCAAAAAATAATAGTTTCGATATCTATGGCCGCGGTGGATCCGCGCACCCTCCCGATCACGAGCTTTATTCTAATTGGCTGTCAACACTCCAAACCAGGAAGTGTTGGCAGCCATCTTGTGCCTCGGTAACCGAGGCACAAGAAAACAGGAAACAAATGCAAAAACAAGAAAAGGGGCAGGGTAGAAACACCCTGACCCCTAGGCCTGCTCAGGGGTCCCACAAGGACCCCCAGGGCCCAAAAAGCATTTTTTTTTTTAAATCGGCCGACTCGCGCTGGGTGCGCGAATCCGGCCGAAAAAAAACGAAGCGCGGGCTCCCGCGCTTTGTTTAATTAAGCCCCCGGGTGGGCCAGGTCCCGGGGGCATGCAGAAATAAAATTGCAGGGTCCCAGGGGGACCCCCGCAGCCCCGGGGACCGCCACCCCCCGGGGCTTTGATAAAATATTTGCGGGGGCACACGGCCCCCCGCAGCCCCGGGGACCGCCACCCCCAGGGCTTTCATTAATTATTTGCGGGGGCACACCGCCCCCCTGCAACCCTGGGGACCGCCACCCCCCCGGGGCTTCTTTTAAAAAAAATATATATATATACCTGCGTGGGGGGGTAGAGCCCCCCCACACGCCCCGGGGGCCGCCACCTCCCCGAGGCACTAAAATGCTAATTTGGGGGTCCGTTACGGACCCCCGCGCCCTGGGGACCACCACCTCACCGGGGCTGTGCATGTGATGGGAGGGGGGCCGCGCGGCCCCCCTCCTGGAGCCTGTGATGGCCCTGGGGACCGCCACCCCCCAGGGCCGGCTCCTGCAGTGTCCCGGGGTGCCCACCCCTGGGACACTGCAGTTTGCTATGGCAGGGCGGGAGCCTCGCGGCTCCCGCCCTGTCATAGCAAACACTGGTTTGGATTTTGGAAGAGAGAGCAGGAAACCTGCTCTCTCTTCCAAAATTCAAACCAGATTGCTTTTCCACACGGGGAGCTGCATGTCAGCAGCTCCCCATGTGGAAAAGCAATGCCGGCTCCCGCAGGATGCGGGGAGCCGGCAGGGACCGTGGGGGCATTGGGGCTCCCCCCACGGTCCCGAACGAGAGGCCAGGCCCCGAGGGATGGGGTCCCCGGGGCCAGAAGTGGCCAGGGAGGGGGGGCCACGTGGCCCCCCTCCCCCATAATAAAATTAATTTAAAAACGCAAAGGCCAGCCCCGGGGGATGGGGTCCCCGGGGCCATAAATGGCCTGAGGGGGGCCACGCAGCCCCCCTCCAAATAAATTAAAAAAAAAAAAAACACTGGCCATGCCCCGGGGGATGGGGTCTCCGGGGCCGAATATGGCCTCGGGAGGGGGGCCATGCGGCCCCCTTCCATTTAAAAAAAAAAAAAATAGGGGTCAGGCCCTGGTGGATGGGGTCCCCAGGGCCCATAAAATAGGAAAGAAAGGGGGGCCACACAGCCCCCCTTCTTAAACATTTTTTTTTTTTTTTAAAGACGGGATCGTGCCGGAGGCCCGCCCCCTCCCAGCAACACTCTGCAAACGCACCCTGTGGCGCGTTTTAAGTTGGGGAATTAATTCCCCTTCAATACTGGGGGTCCCTGGGGGCCAACTAGCCCACCAGGTACCTCCAGTAAGCGCCACAGGGCTGCGTTGCAGAGAGGTGGTCCAGGCCATGCCCCTTTTTACACCTCTCTGCAACGCAGCTCTGTGGTGCTTACTTGAGGTACCTGGTGGGCTAGTTGGACCCCAGGGACCCTCAGGATTCATGGGGACTTTATCCCCCAACTTAAAATGCGCCACGGGGTGCGTTTGCACAGTGGTGAAGGGAGGGGGCGGGGCCTGAGGTGACATGTGTGCAAACACGCCCTCTGGCACGTTTTAAGTTGGGGAATTAAGTCCCCTTCAATCCTGAGGGCCCCTGGGAGCCAACTAGCCCATCAGGTATCTCCAGTAAGCGCCACAGGCCTGCGTTGCAGAGAGGTGATCCAGGCTATGCCCCTTTTTACACCTCTCTGCAACGCGGCTCTGTGGCGCTTACTGGAGGTACCTCGTGGGCTAGTTGGACCCCAGGGACCCTCAGGATTCAAGGGGACTTTATCCCCCAACTTAAAACGCGCCACGGGGCGCGTTTGCACAGTGGTGAAGGAAAGGGGCGGGGCCTGAGGTGACATGTGTGGAAACACGCCCTGTGGCGCATTTTAAGTTGGGGAATTAATACCCCTTCAATCCTGAGGGCCCCTGGGGCCAATTAGGCCACCAGGTACCTCCAGTAAGCGCCACAGACCTGCGTTGCAGAGAGATGGTCCAGGCCACGCCCCTTTTTACACCTCTCTGCAACACAGCTCTGTGGCACTTACTGGAGGTACCTAGTGGGCTAGTTGGACCCCAGGGACCCTCAGGATTCAAGGGGACTTAATCTCCCAACTTAAAACGGTCACAGGGCGTGTTTGCACACATGTCAACTCAGGCCCCCCCCTCCCTTCACCACTGTGCAAACGCGCCCCGTGGCGCGTTTTAAAAGGTAGTTTTAATCCCCCTGCCCTATTATGTACTAGGGCCTTACAGAGGAGGTCATGCTAATCACAGGGGTACCCCAATGCATAGTGTTCCCTAGTGTATGTAGGTGTTTTCACTGTAGTCTAAGTGTCTTTTAGCATAGCACTGGATCTAGGCCTAGTTACTCAGTCAGTTACCACCAGTACCCGTCTGAAAAAGTTGTGGGCACAGGATGATTTTGCAACAAGGCCTCTTTCTGCTCCTCTGTTGGTTCTTTCTGCACATGTCTTGCTTCTTCCTGCACTTTTCTTCGTCTTTGTGGACTTCTGTTGCTTCTTTCTGCATTTCTTTTGCTTCTTTCTGTGTGTTTTTTCTTCTTTCTTCACATGTCCTACCTCTGTAGGCATAGTTACAAACTAGCATTTAAAAAACCTTTGAAATTCACTTAAAAAACCATAGGTTTCAGGCACGTTATAGTTAGAAATTAGCATTTAAAAAACCTTTGAAATTCACTGAAAAAACCATAGATTTCAGGCACGTTATAGTTAGAAATTAGCATTTAAAAAACCTTAGAAATTCACTGAAAAAACCATAGGTTTTAGGGACAGTTATAGTTAGTTGGACATTTCACTCATACAAAACCAGAGAAATTCCCCCGTTATAGTTAGTTCAGCTAACTATAACTCGCGCCCCCGCAATGCACTGCTGATGACGTCACATATTACATCACTCATGACATGGTCAGTGACATCACTGATGACATCACTGATGACATCTCAAATGACATCACTGATGACATCATCCATGTGATAATTTGATGCATCTTCTCACACCCTAATATAACCTTTGATACACCCACTCTAAATTACAGACTGCCATTCTCAAAACCATAGACACTCCAACACCAATAACTACATACCCACTCACTGATTCTTAGGTTTACACACACATCCACTCACTCACCCGTATAGTAACTCATACTTATGGTCACTCAGTACAGGACTATCATATGCACTCATACACCTATATAAACACTCACACACCGCCACTCATCCATAGAGGTACTCACACACCTAGTCAGTCATGCAAATAATTAATCACACTGCCATTTACTCACCTATACAGTTATACACACACCAGCTCAATTACTCATACAAATACTAGCACATTCTTACGCTCTTGTACAATCACTGATACAAGCACACACTCATCCATACAGCCACTCTCACAATCACACACTCTCACTTATAGCCATTTATATACTCCAACACACATATATACTGCCTTTCACATATGTAGTTACTCACACATGTACCACTGAGATATACATTCACTCACTAACACACCCATACACACACTCACCCACCCATACAGTCCATCACAAATGCACTCTTGAAACCATGCACCCAGTGAATCACCCACTTACACATCTATGCACAGCGTCACCCACACCCCACCCACACAAACACTCAGGCACCCATACAGATACTCAGACAACCAATCAATAACCCATATAGACACTCATGTAGCTATTCGCAAACCCATGCAGCCGCTTACACACCAACAGACAGACGGATACAGACATTCACACAGTTTAGTCACTAACCCATGCATTCAGTAAGATACGTTTCATCACTCACTTATAGAGTCAGTCACGCACCTACTAAATCATCCATTCAGACACTTATACACCCACTCATTCTTCAATACGCCTTTCACTATATATATTAAACATATTTAAACTTTACAGAAACACACAGTCACTGGATGATGTCATCAGTGATGTCATTTGAGATGTCATCAGTGATGTCATCAGTGTTGTCACTGACCATGTCATGAGTGATGTAATGTGTGACGTCATCAGCAGTGCATTGCGGGGGCGCGAGTTATAGTTAGGTGAACTAACTATAACGGGGGAATTTCTCTGGTTTTGTACGAGTGAAATATCCAACTAACTATAACTGTCCCTAAAACCTATGGTTTTTTCAGTGAATATATAATATATTATCTACTGGCGGTCGCCAGTAGATAGTTATAGTTAGGACCTATTTTCCATAGGAAATCCGCGACATTCTATTTGAAATAACTCTTGCGTCGGTTGACGAATCTTCGCAAAATTTTCAAACTTTATGGCCCGCTCCGCTCCTACCCTGAAAGTTTCGGGGTTGATTCGTCAAGCAGGGGCCGAGAAAAAAGGGGGGTCCCAAAACGTGTTTTCCCCATTCATTTTCCCATAGGAAACTTTAGACACGGCTACAGCCCGAACTGCTGAACGGAATTACACCAAATTTGGCAAAGAGGTAGTTCTTGGTTCAGAAAGAACCCTTTTTGTTAAATGGTGTAAATCCGTTCAGTAGTTGCTGAGAAAATCAAAAGTAAAAGTACATATATATCTATGGCCGCGTCTGATTCGCGCACCCTCCCGATCACGAGCTGCATGCTAATTGGCTGTCAACACTCCAAATCAGGAAGTGTTGGCAGCCATTTTGTCCTCGGTAGAACCGAGGGACAGAAACAAGTGCGCAAAGCGCACAAAGGGGGCAGGGTAGAAACACCCTGACCCCCTAGGTCTGCTCAGGGGGTCCCACAAGGACCCCCTGGGCAGAAAAAAGCATTTTTTTAAATTTTTTTTTAAATCGGCAGGATGCGCTCAGGGTGCGCGGATCCTGCCGATAAAAATCGAAGCGCGGTCTCCGCGCTCGAGTAGTATTTGCCCCGGGTGGCCCAAGTCCCGGGGCATGCGGAGTTTATTTATATAATGCTGGGGGCCTCTAAGGGCCCCCTAAGCCCCGAGGACCGCCACCCCCGGGGCTTTCATTTTAAAATGGTGCGGGAGGGCACTCGGCCCTCCCGCAGCCCCGGGACCACCTCCTCCACGGGGCTTCTTTTTTATTTTATTTTTATTTCCTGTGTGGGGGGCTCGAGCCCCCCACACGCCCGAGACCGCCACCTCCCGGGGCACTAATAAGTAAATGTGGGGTCCGTAACGGACCCCGAGCCCCAGGGACCACCACCTCCCGGGGCTTTAAAGACATGTGAGGGGGCCGCGCTGCCCCCTCCTGGAGCCCTTGATGGCCCTGGGGACCGCCACCCCCAGGGCCGGCTCCTGCAGTGTCCAGGGGTGCCTACCCTCGGGACACTGTAGTTTGCAATGACAGGACGGAGCCTCGCGGCTCCCGTCCTGTCATTACAAACTGCTTTGGATATTGGAAGAGAGAGCAGGAAACCTGCTCTCTCTTCCAATATCCAAAGCACATTGCTTTTCACATGGGGAGCTGCATGTTAGCAGCTCCCCATGTGGAAAGCAATGCCGGCTCCCAAGGGACGCGGGGAGCCGGCGGGACTGTGGGGGATTGGGGACCCCCACAGTCCCCAACGGAGAGGGCCAGCCCCAGGGGATGGGGTCCCCGGGGCAAGTAGAGGCTCGGGAGGGGGGCCACGTGGCCCCCTCCCCAAATTAAAAATAAAAATTTTGAAAAAAAAAAAATGAAAGGCCGGCCCGGGGGATGGGGTCCCCGGGGCCTTAAATGGCCTGAGGAGGGGGCCTCGCAGCCCCCTCCAAATATTTAAAAATTTTAAAAAGAGGGCATGCCCCGGGGATGGGGTCCCCGGGGCCAATATAGGCCCAGGGAAGGGGGCCACGCGGCCCCATCCCGTTTTATTTTAATTTTTTTTTAAAATGTAAATCCTCATGCCCCGGGGATGGGGTCCCCGGGGCCAAAAGAGGCCAAGGGAAGGGGGCCACGCAGCCCCCTCCCATACAAAAAATAATTAAAAAAAAAAGACCGGCATCGTGCCGGAGGCCCCGCCCCACCCTGCAGCAGTCTGCAAACGCGTCCCCTGGCGCGTTTGCAGATGGGGAACGATTTCCCCTTGAATACTGGGGGTCCCTGGGGGCCAACTAGCCCACCAGGAACCTCCAGTATGCGCCAGGGGGCTGCGTTGCAGAGAGGTGTACAGAGGCCACGCCCCTTTTTACACCTCTCTGCAACACAGCTCTGTGGCGCTTTTTGGAGGTACATGGTGGGCTAGTTGGACTCCAGGGACCCTCAGAATTCAAGGGGACTTAATCCCCCAACTTAAAATGCGCCACGGGGCGCGTTTGCACAGTGGTGAAGGGAGGGGGCGGGGCTTCAGGTGACATGTGTGCAAACAGGCCCTGTGGCGCATTTTAAGATGGGGAATTAAATCCTCTTCAATCCTGAGGGTCCCTGGGGGCCAACTAGTCCACCAGGTACCTCCAGTAAGCGCCACGGAGCTGCGTTGCAGAGTGTTGTAAAAAGGGGCGTGGCCTCTGTACACCTCTCTGCAACGCAGCCCCCTGGCACATACTGGAGGTTCCTGGTGGGCTAGTTGGCCCCTAGGGACCCTCAGGATTGAGGAGGAATTAATTCTCCAACTTAAAACGCGCCACAGGGCGTGTTTGCAGACATGTCACCACAGGTCCCACCCCCTTCCTTCACCATTGTGCAAATATTCCTCTAAAATCAACCGAACTTCGAATTCCGATTTACTCACCTGTTATCAGGAGAGACCTCAGTGCTGCATCTTTGAGCCCAGTACTGATCCTGAAAAGTAATTTTAACCGTACTTACCAGTAACTTGAATTTCCTTCCATAGGATATCATTGCCTGCTTTTTGCTGAAAAAGTTTCTAAGTGTCGATTTTTGAAACATACAAATATTCCTCTAAAATCAGCTGAAATTCGAATTCTGATTTACTCACCTGTTATCAGGAGAGACCTCAGTGCTGCATCTTTCAGCCCAGTACTGGTCCTGAAAAGTAATTTTAACCGTACTTACCAGTAACTTGAATTTCCTTCCATAGGCTAACATTGACTGGTTTCACTTGGAAATTCTTCTGTGTGTGGAGTTTTGGAACTTTAAAATATTCCTCTAAAATCAGCCGAAATACGAATTCCGATTTACTCACCTGTTATCAGGAGAGACCTCAGTGCTGCATCTTTCAGCCCAGTACTGATCCTGAAAAGTAATTTTAACCGTACTTACCGGTAACTTGAATTTCCTTCATAGGCTAACATTGACTGGTTTCACTTGGAAATTCTTCTAAGTGTGGAGTTTTGGAACTTTAAAATATTCCTCTAAAATCAGCCGAAATACGAATTCCGATTTACTCTCCTGTTATCAGGAGAGACCTCAGTGCTGCATCTTTCAGCCCAGTACTGATCCTCAAAAGTAATTTTAACCGTACTTACCGGTAACTTGAATTTCCTTCATAGGCTAACATTGACTGGTTTCACTTGGAAATTCTTCTAAGTGTGGAGTTTTGGAACTTTAAAATATTCTTCTAAAATCAGCCGAAATACGAATTCCGATTTACTCACCTGTTATCAGGAGAGACCTCAGTGCTGCATCTTTCAGCCCAGTACTGATCCTCAAAAGTAATTTTAACCGTACTTACCAGTAACTTGAATTTCCTTGCATAGGATATCATTGCCTGCTTTTTGCTGAAAAAGTTTCTAAGTGTTGATTTTTGAAACATACAAATATTCCTCTAAAATCAGCCGAAATCCGAATTCTGATTTACTCACCTGTTATCAGGAGAGACCTCAGTGCTGCATCTTTCAGCCCAGTACTGGTCCTGAAAAGTAATTTTAACCGTACTTACCAGTAACTTGAATTTCCTTCCATAGGCTAACATTGACTGGTTTCACTTGGAAATTCTTCTGTGTGTGGAGTTTTGGAACTTTAAAATATTCCTCTAAAATCAGCCGAAATACGAATTCCGATTTACTCACCTGTTATCAGGAGAGACCTCAGTGCTGCATCTTTCAGCCCAGTACTGATCCTCAAAAGTAATTTTAACCGTACTTACCAGTAACTTGAATTTCCTTCCATAGGAATCCATTGTCTGGTTTTCAGCAGAAAAGTTTCAAAGTGTCGATTTTCACAAACTACAAATATTCCTAAAAAATCGCCTGTATGACTGAAACGCATTCTTTCAACTGTTTACAGGAGATGCACCAGTGCTGGATCCAGGATCCAACACTGAGTAAGAAAAAGTAACGATAACAGTTTTTAACTTCTAAGTGAATTTCCTTCCATAGGATAACATTGGTGATTCTATGAGAAAAAGTTTCTAAGTGTGAACTTTTAAAGTACAATAATATTCCTTAAAAATCACGACTGTAACCAAAACGCTTTTACTCAACTGTTTACAGGAGATGTCCCAGGACTGAATCTAGGATCCAGTAATGTGGTTAGAAAAGTAATCCATAAAGTAACTAATTGCATTTAACTAGAAATTCACATTGAGCTGAATGTTGCATTGTGTTTGAAAATGTGTTGCCCATTGCAACAACTGTAACTACTGTACTTAAAAGTCTATTGCCTATGTGCAAAGTAATTAAACTAAAGTAATTCATTCTGAGAAAGTATTTTTGTAATGTAATGTATAATGTAATTACAATGTAGTTTAAAAAATAAAATATGTAAAAAAAAATTCTAAAAATTTGGAAATCAGTATGAAAAAAATTTATATAACAATTAATACATTTAAAAATTGTCATTTACAAAACCTTTGAAATTCACTGAAAAAACTGTAGGTTTCAGACATGTTATAGTTACAAATTAGCATTTAAAAACCTTTGAAATTCACTGAAAAAACCATAGGTTTCAGGGACGTTATAGTTACAAATTAGCATTTAAAAAACCTTTGAAATTCACTGAAAAAAACCATAGGTTTTAGGGACAGTTATAGTTAGTTGGACATTGCACTCGTACAAAACCCGTGAAATTCCCCGTAATAGTTAGTCCAGCTAACTATAACTCGCGCCCACGCAATGCACTGCTGATGACGTCACATATTACATCACTCATGACATGGTCAGTGACATCACTGATGACATCACTGATGACATCTCAAATGACATCACTGATGACATCATCCACGTGATAATCTGATGCACCTCCTCACACCCTAATATAACCTTTGATACACCCACTCTAAATTACAGACTGCCATTCGCAAAACCATAGACACTCCAACACCAATAACTACATACCCACTCACTGATTCTTAGGTCTACGCACACATCCACTCACTCACCCGTACAGTCACTCATACTTACGGTCACTCAGTACAGGACTATCATATGCACTCATACTCCTATATAGACACTCAAACACCGCCACTCATCCATAGAGGTACTCACACACCTAGTCAGTCATGCAAATAATTAAACACACTACCATTTACTCACCTATACAGTTATACACACACCAGCTCACTTACTCATACAAATAGTAGCACATTCTTACGCTCTTATACAATCACTGATACAAGCACACACTCATCCATACAGCCACTATCACAATCACTCACTCTCGCTTATAGCTATTTATATACTCCAACACACATATATACTGCCTTTCACATATGTAGTTACTCACACATGTACCACTGGGACATACATTCACTCACTAACACACTCTTACACACACTTACCCACCCATACAGTCTATCACAGTTGCACTCTTGAAACCATCCACCCAGTGAATCACCCACTCACACATCTATGCACAGAGTTGCACACACCCCTCCCACACAAACACTCAGGCACCCATACAGATACTCAGACAAGCATTCAATAACTCATATAGACACTCATGTAGCTATTCACAAACACATGCAGCCACTTACACAGCAACAGACAGACGGATACAGACATTCACCCAGTTTAGTCACTAACCCATGCATTCAGTAAGATACGTTAAATCACTCACTTATAGAGTCAGTCACGCACCTACTAAATCATCCATACAGACACTTACACACCCACTCATTCTTCAATACGTCTTTTCCTATATATATTAAAAATATATAAACTTTACAGAAACACACAGTCACTGGATGATGTCATCAGTGATGTCATCAGTGATGTCATTTGAGATGTCATCAGTGATGTCATCAGTGATGTCACTGACCATGTCATGAGTGATGTAATATGTGACGTCATCAGCAGTGCATTGCGGGGCGCGAGTTATAGTTAGCTGGACTAACTATAACAGGGAATTTCACGGGTTTTGTACGAGTGCAATGTCCAACTAACTATAACTGTCCCTAAAACCTATGGTTTTTCAGTGAATTTCAAAGGTTTTTAAATGCTAATTTCTAACTATAACATATCTGAAACCTATGGTTTTTTCAGTGAATTTCAAAGGTTTTTTAAATGCTAATTCCTAACTATAACATGTCTGAAACCTACGGTTTTTTCAGTGAATTTCAAAGGTTTTGTAAATGACAATTTTTAAATGTATTAATTGTTATATTCATTTTTTCATACTGATTTACTACATTTTTAGAAACAATTATTTTTACATATTTTATTTTTAAATTACATTGTAATTACATTATACATTACATTACAAAATATACTTTCTCAGAATGAATTAATTTAGTTTAAATACTTTGCACATAGGCAATAGACTTTTAAGTACAGTAGTTACAGTTGTTGCAATGGGCAACACATTTTCAAACACAATGCAACATTCAGCTCAATGTGAATTTCTAGTTAAATGCAATTAGTTACTTTATGGATTACTTTTCTAACCACAGGACTGGATCCTAGATTCAGTCCTGTTACATCTCCTGTAAACAGTTGAGTAAAAGCGTTTTGGTTACAGTCGTGATTTTTAAGGAATATTATTGTATTTTAAAAGTTGACACTTGAAACTTTTTCTCATAGAATCACCAATGTTATCCTATGGAAGGAAATTCACTTAGCAGGTAAAAACTGTTATCATTACTTTTTCTTACTCAGTGTTGGATCCTGGATCCAGCACTGGTGCATCTCCTGTAAACAGTTGAAAGAATGCGTTTAAGTCATACAGGCGATTTTTTAGGAATATTTGTAGTTTGTGAAAATCGACACTTTGAAACTTTTCTGCTGAAAACCAGACAATGGATTCCTATGGAAGAAAATATAAGTTACTGGTAAGTACGGTTAAAATTACTTTTCAGGACCAGTACTGGGCTGAAAGATACAGCACTGAGGTCTCTCCTTATAACAGGTGAGTAAATCGGAATTCGTATTTCGGCTGATTTTAGAGGAATATTTGTATGTTTCAAAATCGACACTTAGAAACTTTTTCAGCAAAAAGCAGGCAATGATATCCTATGGAAGAAAATTCAAGTTACTGGTAAGTACGGTTAAAATTACTTTTGAGGATCAGTACTGGGCTGAAAGATGCAGCACTGAGGTCTCTCCTGATAACAGGTGAGTAAATCGGAATTCGTATTTCGACTGATTTTAGAGGAATATTATAAAGTTCCAAAACTCCACACTTAGAAGAATTTCCAAGTGAAACCAGTCAATGTTAGCCTATGGAAGGAAATTCAAGTTACTGGTAAGTACGGTTAAAATTACTTTTCAGGACCAGTACTGGGCTGAAAGATGCAGCACTGAGGTCTCTCCTGATAACAGGTGAGTAAATCGAAATTCGTATTTCGACTGATTTTAGAGGAATATTTGTATGTTTCAAAAATCAACACTTAGAAACTTTTTCAGCAAAAAGCAGGCAATGATATCCTATGGAAGGAAATTCAAGTTACTGGTAAGTACGGTTAAAATTACTTTTGAGGATCAGTACTGGGCTGAAAGATGCAGCACTGAGGTCTCTCCTGATAACAGGTGAGTAAATCGGAATTCGTATTTCGGCTGATTTTAGAGGAATATTTTAAAGTTCCAAAACTCCACACTTAGAAGAATTTCCAAGTGAAACCAGTCAATGTTAGCCTATGGAAGGAAATTCAAGTTACTGGTAAGTACGGTTAAAATTACTTTTCAGGACCAGTACTGGGCTGAAAGATACAGCACTCAGGTCTCTCCTGATAACAGGTGAGTAAATCGGAATTCGTATTTCGGCTGATTTTAGAGGAATATTTTAAAGTTCCAAAACTCCACACTTAGAAGAATTTCCAAGTGAAACCAGTCAATGTTAGCCTATGGAAGGAAATTCAAGTTACTGTTAAGTACGGTTAAAATTACTTTTCAGGACCAGTACTGGGCTGAAAGATACAGCACTGAGGTCTCTCCTGATAACAGGTGAGTAAATCGGAATTCGTAGTTCGGCAGATTTTAGAGGAATATTTGCACAATGGTGAAGGGAGGGGGCGGGGCCTGAGGTGACATCTGTGCAAACGCGCCCCGTGGCGCGTTTTAAGTTGGGGGATTAAGTCCCCTTGAATCATGAGGGTCCCTACGGGCCAACTAGCCCACCAGGAACCTCCAGTATGCGCCAGGGGGCTGCGTTGCAGAGATGTGTAGAGAGGCCACACCCCTTTTTACACCTCTCTGCAACGCAGCTCTGTGGCGCTTTCTGGATGTACCTGTTGGGCTAGTTGGCCCCCAGGGACCCTCAGGATTGAAGGGGATTTAATTCCCCATCTTAAAACGCGCCACGGGGCCTGTTTGCACACATGTCACCTGAAGCCCCGCCCCCTCCCTTCACCACTGTGCAAACGCGCCCCGTGGCGCGTTTTAAGTCGGGGGATTAACTCCCCTTGAATCCTGAGGGTCCCTGGGGTGCAACTAGCCCACCAGCTACCTCCATTAAGCGCCACAGAGCTGCGTTGCAGAGAGGTGTAAAGGGGCGTGGCCTCTGTACACCTCTCTGAAAGGCAGCTCCCTGACGCATACTGGAAGGTTCCTGGTGGGCTAGTTGGCCCCAGGGACCCCAGTATTGAAGGGGAATTACTTCCCCATCTGCAAACGCGCCAAGGGCGCATTTGCAGAGTGGTGAAGGAAGGGGCGGGGCCTGCGGGCCCGATCGTTTTTTTTTTTCCCTGAAGGGAGGCTGTGTGGCCCCCCTTCCTTTTTCCTATTTTTAGGCCCTGGGGACCCCATCCCCCAGGGCCTTACTCCCTTTTTTTTTAATTAAAATTAAAAAAATGGGAAGGGGGCCGCGTGGCCCCCTTCCCTGGGCCTGTATTGGCCCCGGGACCCCATCCCCGGGGCATGGCCTCGATTTTTATATTTTTATTTGGAGGGGGCTGCGTGGCCCCCTCCTCAGGCCATTTAAGGCCCCGGGGACCCCATCCCCGGGGCCGGCCTTGACCTTATTTTATTTTATTTTTTTTAAACTTTGGGGAGGGGGCTGCGTGGCCCCCTCCCGGGCCACTTATGGCCCCGGGGACCCCATCCCCGGGGCCTGGCCTCACGTTGGAGACTGTGGGGGTCCCCAATCCCCCACAGTCCCAGCCGGCTCCCCGCCTCCTGCGGAAGCCGGCATTGCTTTCCACATGGGGAGCAGCTAACATGCTGCTCCCCATGTGGAAAAGCAGTTGGTTTGCATTTTGAAAGAGAGAGCAGGTTTCCTGCTCTCTCTTTCAAAATGCAAACAAGTTTGCTATGACAGGACGGGAGCCGCGAGGCTCCCGTCCTGTCATAGCAAACAGCAGTGTCCCGGGGGTAGGCACCCCGGGACACTGCAGGAGCCGGCCCTGGGGGTGGCGGTCCCCAGGGCCATCAAGGGCTCCAGGAGGGGGCCGCGCGGCCCCCTCCCATTCAGTGCACAGCCCCGGGAGGTGGTGGTCCCGGGGCTTGGGGGTCCGTAACGGACCCCCATATTTAAATGTTTAGTGCCCCGGGGAGGTGGCGGTCCCGGGGCGTGTGGGGGGCTGGAGCCCCCCACACAGGTTTTTAATTTAAAAAAAGAAGCCCCGGGAGGTGGTGGTCCCCGGGGCTGCGGGAGGGCTCAGAGCCCTCCCGTACCATTTGTAAAGAAAGCCCCGGGGGTGGCGGTCCCCAGGGCTTGGGGGCCCATTGAGGCCCCCATACATAAATTGAACACCCCCACCATGCCCCGGGACTTGGGCCACCCGGGGCAAAATGCAATCGAGCGCGGGAGACCGCGCTCGATTTTTTTTCGGCAGGATTCGCGCACCCTGAATGTATCCTGCCGATTTTTTTAAAAAAAATTACAAAATTTTTTTGCCCAGGGGGTCCTTGTGGGACCCCCTGAGCAGACCTAGGGGGTCAGGGTGTTTCTACCCTGCCCCCTTTGTGTGCTTTGCGCACTTGTTTCTGTCCCTCAGTTCTACCGAGGGACAAAATGGCTGCCAACACTTCCTGATTTGGAGTGTTGACAGCCAATTAGCATGCAGCTCGTGATCGGGAGGGTGCGCGAATCAGACAGCGACCATAGATATATATGTACTTTTACTTTTGATTTTCTCAGCAACTACTGAACGGATTTACACCATTTAACAAAAGGGTTCTTTCTGAACCAAGAACTACCTCTTTGCAAAATTTGGTGTAATTCCGTTCAGCAGTTCGGGCTGTAGCCGTGTCTAAAGTTTCCTATGAAAAATTGCATGGGAAAACGCGTTTTGGGACCCCCTTTTTCTCGGCCCCGCTTAGCGAATCCCCGAGACTTTCAGGGTAGGAGCGGACCGGAGCGCCCCACAAAGTTTGAAAATTTTGCGAAGATACGTCAACCGGCAAGAGAGTTATTTCAAATAGAATGTTGCGGATTTCCTATGGATAATAGGTTGTAACTATAACTATCTACTGGCGACCGCCAGTAGATAATATATATATATATATATATATATATATATATATATATATATATATATATATATATATTATCTACTGGCGGTCGCCAGTAGATAGTTATAGTTAGGACCTATTTTCCATAGGAAATCCTCAACATTCTATTTCCAATAACTTTAGCGCCGGTTGACGAATCTTCGCGAAATTTCAAAACTCGTGGCCCGCTCCGGTCCGCTCCTATCCTGAAAGTCTCGGGTGATTCGTCAGAGGTGAGGCCAGAAAGGGGGTCCCAAACGTGTTTTCCCATGCAATTTTCCATAGGAACCTTTCATCGCAGCTACAGCCCGAACTGCTGAACGGAATTACACCAAATTTGGCAAAAAGGTAGCCCTTGGTTCAGAGTCGTGCCTTTTGCTTAAATGGTGTAAACACATATATATCTGGGCGGAGCCTAACCACACATGTCATCGTGAGATCTGATTGGCTGTCAGCACTTCATCCTGGAATTGCTGGCAGCCATCTTGGGACCAATATAAATGATAGTACCCCATTGAAATGCATTGTAGTGAATCGACGATTTTGAGGGTTAACAAAAGGAGAACTATAAAGGGTGATAACAGACTTTAGTTACATTAGAATTCATTTGTTGATGGTACCATACTAATTTCAGGAATTGTGGTGTGTTCTAAGGTGATTTTACCCTGTGAAAAACCTTCTGCTGGGATATCATGAATCATGTTTGAGAGAAAACTATTTTCACATGCTTGTCCCATACAGTTTTGGAAGGTGCTCCAGAAGCTAAAATGAGAGCATATTTTCTGTAAATTCAAATTATCTTTCTCAGTCATGTGAGAATGAAGTCTGACATTCTCAGTAAAACATTTACATCCAACAAGGGCAGAGACTGTCAGTTGATTCCTTTGTGTTCTACTGCAGGTTCCCAGAGTGTTCTAAAGAACAACTAGAGTGCTAACAGCCTTACTTATGACAAAAGTATGGCACACCTGAAGCCATCTTGATTGGAATAAACTGGTAACACTTAAAACAGTTAGTGCTGTAGAAAGAAAAATTAGGACATGTTTTAAGTGTGATCTCAAATATCTTCCTGTTATATTTCAACTGGAGCAGCCTGTCAGTTGATGCCTTTGTGTTCTACTGCAGCTTCCCAGATTCTTCTAAAGAACAACTAGAGCGCTAACAGTCTTACATATGCCAAAAGTATGGCACACCTGAAGCCATCTTGATTGGAATAAACTGGTAACACTTAAAACATTTAATTTAAAAAGGAACAAAATGAGGGGGTTCATTTTGCCATAGAAATTGTGGTTAGTGCTGCAGAAAGAAAATTTAGGGCATGTTTTAAGTGAGATCTCAAATCCTCTTCTATTTCATTAGAAAATTCTGACATGCAGACTGAAACAATCACTTTCAATACCAGCAGTAGACTTCCAGTTAACTCCCTGGTGAGCAGTAGCTTTACTACAGTGATCTAATGAACAACTAGAGTGCTAACATTCTGAATTTATGGCAAATGTGTGACACATCTGAATGCCTTCTTGATGGAATCAAAGTAAAAAACTGAAAGCATTTTCTACTGAGGAGACTGCAGTAAATGACGAAATTAGGAAACTTCATAACAAATAAGTCTCCCAAGATGGCCACCAGAGAAAAAAGAGCCCAAATGTAGCACAAATATCACCCAGATGTAGCCCAGATATAGCCCAATGACAGAAGTGTGCAAAACACTTTTTATTTTTTCTGCAGTTTTATATAGTGCAAACTGGTCAGGTATTGGAGCGTTACATCTTACTTGGACCCCTTATTGCGTATTTTGCACGAAGTACATGAGATTGATCTTGCGAAACATTGAACTTTACGATTCTGTTAACCTGAAGTTGCTCTGAACCGGGCTTTGTAACACCCGTTTTTACCTACTGGTTTTAATTAATTCTCACTGTATTGTATTAGGAAAGAGGATTTACTGTTTTTATGTACACTTTTATGATCTATGTTTCTAAATCAGATCAAATAAAGTTTAATGAATTCTATGGCAGGACGGAGGCGAGGATTATGCATATCTTTCCTCACTTTATTTGCATAGCAGTTCAAAGAAACGTAACACAACAATCATTAAACAAAAGACTACACAACCCATGAACCATTAGGGGGTAGTCTCAAGGCAACTATAGTCCAATCATATCACAGTCCATCGTATATAATATCGTGATGTCCCTTCCGCTTTCTTCACTGCTCGTCAGTTAAGTGCATTCCTTACATTCTTGGCTTAATCTGACATTGTTGCTGTTTGTATAGCGGTTTCTTGTGCACATTATTAGCATTATTGCCTTGGTATTGTTTCATATTCCCTGCGCAGCAGGCTCTTGCCTGAGCGCGTTCTCCCCCTCGCAGTTTCTCCCGCTGTGTGCTCTGCGCGCGGTGAGATCCTGTCAGGCGCGTCTGGTCCGAGCGAGGCAGCTCCGTCGAGCGCTCCCGCTGGTCTTTATGCGCGTTTGGGAATCTGGTCACTCCTTTAGTGTCCGCTTGATTCCCGACCAACCCTTGCCTAATTTTGACACCACTACGCGGTGATTTCCCCACACGGTCACGTTAGTGACCAGCGCCACCTGGTGGTGGTAATGTGGTATTGCGCCTCAGTCTATTCTTATAACAGCTTCGGGGAAAGCCCAGCTGTTGGAGCACCGGCGAGGGGGCTTTCTTAAGGATTTTAAGGGCATTTGTTCTGTGCTCACACCCTCTGCTATCATGTCTTCTCCAGAAGACCATTTTTACTCCTCCTACCAGGAAGTGGAGGAGGAATGGCCCCCAACTTCTCCCTCCAGCAGTAGACCAAGCCCTCTCTCTGGCTATTTCTAGGGCGCTGGCTCCTCTTAGGGATCAGGTTGATAAGCTGGCGAAAAGCATCCCTGGGGTGTTCAGTGACCCAGATCTGGTGGTGGCGGGTCCAAGTAGCTCCCAGATGGGGAATAAAAGGGCCGTTAAGCATAACTCGGGGCACTTGGAAGGATTTGATAAACTTATGGAGACCTTCCTCAAGAGTGCGTGAATGCTAAAACATGCACCCTGCCGGGAGGAGGATGGTCCCGGAGAAAATTGCGACACTGTCACCACTATTGTAGACCCCGATGGGTTTCCCTTAGAGGGAGAGGGTGTATCGGAGGACGATTTCTCCTCCGATGAGGATAAGGACTCGGGGCGTCCCTGGCGTCCAGAGTCCCACTCCTCTCAGTCCCAGGTTGGGGACGGGGTCCACTCGGACATGTTCGAGCCTAACAAAGTGGCAGAGTATGTGGTGGGGAAAATCCATCAACCCCTTGAAAGGGAGGTCAGGAATAGGATGAGGGGAGAATGCCCCAGGCCCTCACTGAAGGGGAAGGTGGCACACACGCCTGAAATTGTTGAGAAACTATGTACCTTTTTCTCCAAGTATATGAGGGATCCCAAGAAAGGAATTGATAGGTCTTGGACGTGGTAGGGCCCTTGACCCAAATTATTCAATTGACGGAGCGTTCCAAAGAGTCAGGATCCCCTTTGTCCACGGATATTGTGGCTGGTTGGGCGCACTACCCTAAACCCTAAAACACTACCCCCTCCACTACCCAAACACCACTGCACTACCCTAAACCCTAAAACACTACCCCCAGCACGACACCCTACACTACCCAAACATAACTGCACTACCCTAAACCATAAAATACTACCACCAGCACGACTCCCTACACTACCTAAACACCACTGCACTACCCTAAACCCTAAAACACTACCCCCAGCACGACTCCATACACTACCCAAACACCACTGCACTACACTAAACCCTAAATATACCCCCAGCATGACCTCCCACACTACACAAACACCACTGCACTACCCTAAACCCTAAAACACTACCCCCAGCACAACCCCTACACTACCCAAACACCACTGCACTACCCTAAACCTAAAACACTAACCCCAGCATGACCCCCTACACTACACAAACACCACTGCACTACCCTAAACCCTAAAACACTACCCCCAGCACAACTCCCTACACTACCCAAACACCACTGCACTACCCTAAACCCTAAAACACTACCCCCAGCACGACTCCCTACACTACCCAAACACCACTGCACTACACTAAACCCTAAATATACCCCCAGCATGACCTCCCACACTATACAAACACCACTGCACTACCCTAAACCCTAAAACACTACCCCCAGCACGACCCCTACACTACCCAAACACCACTGCACTACCCTAAACCTAAAACACTAACCCCAGCATGACCCCTACACTACCCAAACACAACTGCACTACCCTATACCCTAAAACACGACCCCCTACACTACACAAACACGACTGCACTACCCTAAACCCTAAAACACTACCCACAGCATGACCCCCTTCACTACACAAACACCACTGCACTGCCCTAAACCCTAAAACACTACCCCAGCACTACTCCCTACACTACCCAAACACCACTGCACTACCCTAAACCCTAAATCTACCCCCAGCACGACCCCCTACACTACCCAAACACCACTGCACTACCCTAAACCATAAAACACTACCCCCAGCATGACCCCTACACTACACAAACACCACTGCACTACCCTAAACCCTAAAACACTACCCCAGCACAACCCCCTACACTACCCATACACCACTGCACTACCCTAAACCCTAAAACACTACCCCCAGCACGACCCCCTACACTACCCAAACACCACTGCACTACCCTAAACCCTAAAACACTACCCCCAGCACGACCCCTACACCACCCAAACACCACTGCACTACCCTAAACCCTAGAAAGAAACCCCACCCCATGCCCAATCCCCCTTACCTCTCACTCCTCATGGTTCCTCTCTCCTCGTGGTTCCTGCTTCACATTATCTCTGAGGGCGGTGCACGTCGTTGTGAGGAAACGGAACAGCCTCTGTTTCCTTACAACGACATGGATCGTCTACATGTTTTTAGAACGCATGGTCATTTACCATACATACCTTTACAACAAAATTCGTTGTAAAGGCATGCGTGGTAAAATGACCATGCGTTCTAAAAAATGCGTAGCAATGACTTCGTGATGTACAACGCATGCGTGGTAATGCATGTGTTGTAATGGTATCGCAAAGTAAAAAAGTCGTTGTAACGGCTGTTTACCGATCGAAGCTGGCCCCTGTTCTTCAGTGAGATGTTTATTTGATTAATTAGGAGGAAGGAATGTGTTTTTTTACCGAAAAGTGCATTCCCGGCTGTTGTATTGTGAAAGTGTCCGCGTGGCCTGGTTTCACTTCCGGTGAGAGAGTGGAAGAGTCTGTTTGGATCTAAAGGAGTTCTGTTGTTGGACGGGGCCGGCGCGACATGTCATCAGAAAACATAGCTAATGGAAAGGCATCCTCCCTGAAGTGTGGAGCAGTTCCATGAGAGGTCAACGAGTGTGCATCCCACCGCAGTATGACCGTACCGCGTGACCCATGTGCCACCTCCAGGGTACGGGAGGCAGAAGCGGCATCGCATGTCCTCTTGAAGACCGTTGTAGCACTAATTCTACATTTTGGTACTAGGGCATTTTAACTCGTTGTTCCTGCCAGATACAAAGAGAAGATCCTGTGTTATTCAGTGCCCTCGTTACCTTTTTGTGGGTTGTGGTGCTTGTCACTTCGCTGCCCCGCCGGTGCACACGACTGGGCACCCCACCTCGTGTGCCATCTGCAGGGCCTCTGCCCTCGGATCACTGGTTTCGGTTTCTGGAGTGGCAACATAAACAGTTGCTCCCAAAGGACTAGCCTGAACACTTAGGTGAATATCCCCTGCACCAGCATTCCACAGAAATTCTTTCCTAGCTCTCCCACCTCAACGAGCACGGCTCCGCTCGCGACACCGTATGACGTCATCGGAGCCATAAGAGGACCTTGTCGGCGTGCTGACGTCAGTTCCACCCATCTTTTCCGTGCCACCGAGGCAAACAGGGACCGAGACATTTTCACATGTATACATAGTATAATAAATATATATATATTCACTGAAAAAACCATAGGTTTCAGGCACGTTATAGTTAGAAATTAGCATTTAAAAAACCTTAGAAATTCACTGAAAAAACCATAGGTTTCAGGCACGTTATAGTTAGATATTAGCATTTAAAAAACCTTAGAAATTCACTGAAAAAACCATAGGTTTCAGGGCGTTATAGTTTTTGGACATTTCACTCGTACAAAACCATAGAAATTCCCCCTTATAGTTAGTTCAGCTAACTATAACTCGCTGTGCCCGCAATGCACTGCTGATGACGTCACATATTACATCACTCATGACATGGTCAGTGACATCACTCATGACATCACTGATGACATCTCAAATGACATCACTGATGACATCATCCAGTGAATGTGTGTTTTTCTGAAAATTAAATATGTTTTATATATGTATATCTCAAGGTCGATGGAAGAATAAATGGGTATATAAGTGTCTAAATGGATGATTGTTTTTGTAAAATTGATTGTATAACTATCTTAGTGAATACATGGGTTAGTGAGTAATGTTTAAATATGACAATATCTGTATCAGTCTCTCACTTTGTGTATAAGTGGCTGCATGGGTTGGTGAGTAGCTACATGAGTGTCTATATGGGTTATTAGTTGGTTTTTTGAGTATCAGTATGAGTGTCTGAGTGTCTGTATGGTTCGGTGGGGGGTATTACTTAGTGCATAGATGCATGAATGAGTGACTCACTGTTTGTATGTGTTGAAGAGTATAACGTCCCTGCAACATTTGTTTTGTGTTAGTGAATTTCTAAGGTTTTTTTAAAATTCTATTTCCTAACTATAACGTCCCTTTAACCTTTTGTTTTTTAGTGAATTTCATCTTTTAAAAAAAATATAAATCGTACTACAATTTGACCCATCAGTTCAATTTACTAATATACATTTTCAGAAGTTTATAAATACATTTTATTTACACATTCATTCTTATTATATATTTTAAAACTGCAAATTAAAAATATTAAGGTACGGTAACCTATTTAGTTTTTCTATAAATGCAATGCACTAAGTCTTTCTTAATTTTTTCATTCATTTTATAGTTTTGCTGGTCCCTTCCCAACCAAAAGCACACATTCAGTACTAAAACAACAACACATTTGATACAAACATATGCTACTGCAATTTCTATGAGTCTATCACTACCTGTGTGTGGGTGTGTGAATGGCTTTATGGGTGTGTAAGTGGGTTTGGGAGTGGGAGTGCTGTGTGTGCGTGTGAGTGGCTGTATGGGTCTGTGAGTGCCTGTGGGTCTAGGAGTGGATGTGTGAGTGGTCTTGTGGGTGTGAGGGGATGAGTGGGTCTGTGAGTGGCTGTGTGGGTCTGCGAGTGTCTGTGTGAGTGGGTGTTCAAGTGAGTGTATGAGTGGTTCTGTATGAGGGGTTCTGTATGAGTAGGTCTGTGAGTGGCTGTATGGGTGTGCAAGTGAGTGTATGAGTGGTAGTGGGCGTGTTAGTAGTTGTGTGGGTCTGAAAATGGGTGTGTGAGTAGTTTTGTGGGTCTGTGAGTGGCTGTATTGGTGTGTGAGTGGTTTTGTAGGTATGTAAGAGTATGTGTAGGTGTGTGGGTCTGTGAGTAGGTGCGTGGGTCTGTGAGTAGGTGCATGTGTTTTTTTTAATTGGGGTCTGGATCTGCAGATCTGTTGCAGAGCACACAGGGGGTAACTCTGAGTGCTGCGGTTGATCCGCGGACCCTCGTGCACTAAAGAAAACATTTTTAAGCAATTTCTTGCCCATGAGGGGTCCCTCGCAGACCCCTCCATCAGTCAATCAATCAATCAGGGGTTTGTTAAAGCGCGACTACTCACCCGTAAGGGTCTCAAGGCGCTAGGGGGGGTGCAGGTTCCATCCATCAAGGAGGGGGTCTGTCGAAGAGCCAGGTTTTGAGGTTTCTTGCGAAGATGGGGAGCGATGTTGTCTGTCTGAGGTGGAGCGGAAGGGCGTTCCATGCTTTGGCCGCGAGGAAGGAGAAGGAGCGGCCTCCCGATCTGGTCTTTCTGGTGCGGGGGACCACGGCGTAGGAGAGCTGGGCTGATCATAGGGTCCTTTGGGGTGCGTGGAATTTGAGTCGGCTGTTCAGGTATGCTGGTCCGGTGCCGTGGAGGGCCTTGTGTGCGTGGGTGAGCATCTTGAAGGTGATTCTCGCCTCGACAGGGAGCCAGTGGAGTGTGCGCAGGTGCTGGGAGATGTGGCAGTGTTTTGGCAGGTTGAGGACCAGTCTTGCGGCGGCGTTCTGGATGTTCTGTAGCTTGCGGGTGAGGTTTTTGTTTATTCCGGCGTAGAGTGCGTTGCCGTAGTCGAGTCTGCTGGTGACCAGGGCGTGAGTGACGGTCTTTCGGTGTTCGAGGGGGATCCATTTGAAGGTCTTACGAAGGAGGCGGAGGGTGTGGAAGCAGGAAGACGAGACAGAGTTGATCTGGCGGTCCATTTTGAGCTCGGAGTCCAGGATGATTCCCAGGTTGCGTGCGTGGTCCGTGGGGGTTGGCGGGTTTCCGAGGGCGGGGGCCACCAGGTGTCGCTCCAGGCATCGGGGTTTGGGCCCATGATGAGTACTTCTGTTTTGTTGGTGTTTAGTTGTAGGCAGCTGTTTTTCATCCATTTGGCGACAGCTTCCATGCCTTCCATGCCGTCTGGGTGTGTTGGGCTCGTTGGATAGGGAGAGGATGAGCTGGGTGTCATCTGCGTATGACACGATGTTGAGTCCGTAGGTTCTGACGATGGGGGCGAGTGGAGCCATGTAGACGTTGAAGAGCGTCGGGCTGAGGGAGGAGCCCTGGGGGACTCCGCAGGTGGTAGGTGTGGGGTCCGAGAGGAAAGGGGGGAGTCTGACCCGCTGCGTCCTGCCGGAGAGGAAGGAGCGGATCCGGTCGAGGGCCTTGTCCTGGATTCCTGCGTCGTAGAGTCTGCGTATTAGGGTGCGGTGGGAGACTGTGTCGAACGCCGCTGATAGGTCGAGGAGGATGAGGGCTACTGTTTCTCCTTTGTCCAGTAGGGTGCGGATGTCGTCTGTTGCGGCGAGGAGGGCGGTTTCCGTACTGTGGTTTTTTCTGAAGCCGGATTGGGAGGAGTCGAGGATGTTGTGTTCTTCAATGAATGTGGCGAGTTGGCTGTTGATGGCTTTCTCGATGACTTTCGCTGGGAACGGGAGCAGGGAGATGGGTCTGTAGTTTTTGAGGTCGGTGGGGTCCGCTGAGGGTTTCTTTAGGAGGGGTTGACCTCGGCGTGTTTCCAGTCGTCGGGGAACGAGGCGGTCGCCAGGGAGCGGTTGATGGTGTGGCGGAGCATGGGTGCGATGGTGTCGGCGGCTCTGTTGAAGATGTGGTGGGGGCAGGGGTCCGTGGGGGCCCCTGAGTGGATTGACTTCATTGTCTTCAGTGTGTCTTCGGTGGTGAGGGCTGTCCAGTCGTCAATCGCTGGTTTCCGGGTGTCGGGGGTGGTTGGTGAGGGTTCAGTGTGTTGGTTGTCTTCGTCGAAGTTGTCGTAGATGCTCTTGATTTTGTGGTGGAAAAAGGTGCTGAGTTTGTCGCAGAGGTCTTGTGAGGGAGGGATGTCGGTAGACTCGCTAGTGGGTTGGGCGAACTCCTTGATGATGCTGAAGAGTTCCTTGCTGTTGTGCGCGTGGGTGGAGATTCTGTCTTCAATCGCTTTTTCCTCGTTTCTCTGATGAGTTGATGGTGGGCGTTGGTGGCGGCTCTGAAGTTGTCGTGGGCTTCTGTGGATTTGGTGTTCCTCCAGGCCTTTTCGAGGCGGCGGCATGTGCTTCTGGACTCTCGAAGTTCGGTGGTAAACCATCTGGCTTTCTTGGCGCGGGTATTGTTGTTTTTCTTGAGGGGGGCTATGGTGTTGGTGCTGTCCGAGATCCATCTATGCAGGGTTCGGGCTGCGGTGTTGGGGTCGTCGTTTTCCGCGATGGTTGGGGTGGAGTTGTTGAGTGAGGAGGTGAGCTGGTCGTCGGTGATTTTGGTCCAGTTTCTTCGTGGAAGCAGGTGCTGGTGTCTGTGGATGGTGGGTGTTCTGAAGGTGAAGTGGACGCAACGATGGTCGGTCCATGGGAGTTCGGTGGTGTGGCTGAAGGTGATGGAGTTTCCTGTAGTGAAGAGGGGGTCGAGGGTGTGTCCTGCTGAGTGCGTGGGCTCGGTCACGATCTGGCGCAGTCCAATGTTGTGGAGGTTGTCCAGGAGGGATGTGGTGTTGGGGTCCAGTTGGTTGTCGAGGTGGAAGTTGAGGTCTCCCAGCAGGGTGTAGTTGGTGGATGCGATGGCCTGCGGGGAGATAATGTCCGTGATGGAGTTGGCGAAGGGTCCGCGGGGTCCAGGGGGTCGGTAGATGAGGGTTCCTCGGAGGGTGGCGGTGGGGCTGGCCAGTATCTTGAAGTGAAGGTGTTCCATCAGTTCTGTGGGCTCGTCAGGGAGTGTGCTCAGGCGGAGGCTGGATTTGTGGACGATGGCGATTCCTCCTCCTGGGCGGGTGGGGCGGTCCTTCCTGGAGATCTTGTATCCTTGGGGGATGGCGATGGCGATGTCCGGTCCCGAGGTGGTGTTGGTCCAGGTTTCGGTGAAGAACGCTACGTCCGGGGTGGTGCTGTCGAGGAGGTCCCAGATTTCTGTGGCGTGTTTGTGGAGGGATCGGACGTTGAGGAGGATGCATTGCAGGGTCTTCGGTTCGGTTGTGTTCTTGTGGGCGGGTTGTGCTGGATCCGTGTTCTTGGCGGTGCTGCAGGTGTGCCGGCAGCGGTGACAGCTGAAGGGTCCGTGGGAGTCGGCTGGTGATGCTAGCTTGCAGTTGTTGTTGCGGCCTGGGTTGAGTGCGTGGAGTGCTGCTGGGTCGTAGCGTTGGCGGGGCGGAGGTCCAGGGTTCCTGGCGCTGGTCGCGGTCGGGTCGCGGACGGGCGCAGACGGGCTTGCCTTTGACGCGCCTTCGGCGCGCCAGCGTGCGCCCGCGGCCGCGGCCGCGCAGTGGCCGCCATTAAGTAGGGGTCGGGAGGCCGGGAGGGCTGGACAGCTGGGAGGCGGGAGCGGGGAGGGGAGCTGGATTGGGCCGGTCGCGCTGGGGGAGGGGCCGCGGGGGCAGCAGCGGCGGGGAAAGGTAAAGGGAGGAAATAAGGGATAAAGAAAAAAGGGAAAATAGGCAGAAATAAGGCACAAAAGAGCAGAGATGCAGAAAGGTGAAAGATAAAAGAGGGTAGAAAAACGAGTGAAAACTAGTGAAAGGGCAGAGCGAGAGGAAGGGAAAATGAGCAGAAATAAGGCACAAAAGAGCAGAGATGCAGAAAAGTGCAGAAAGGTGAAAGATAAAGAGGGTAGAAAAACGAGTGAAAACAAGTGAAAGGGCAGAGCGAGAGGAAGGGAAAATGAGCAGAAATAAGGCACAAAAGAGCAGAGATGCAGAAAAGTGCAGAAAGGTGAAAGATAAAAAGGGTAGAAAAACGAGTGAAAGAGCAGAGTGAGAGGAAGGAGACAGAGGTCCACTGGACCACCAGGGATGAGGCGCAGGGAAACCTGCGGGTGGAGGAGGGCCTCGATCACCAACACTCGAGAGTGCAGGGGCAGGCCTCACTTAATGGTGGAGCTGCGAGGGTGGGAGAGCAATTTCACTGACAATGAGTCAGTGGTCTTGCTCGCCTGTCCCCGCAGTGGCCGCCATTAAGTAGGGGTCGGGGAGGGCTGGACAGCTGGGAGGCGGGAGCGGGGAGGGGAGCTGGATTGGGCCGGTCGGGCTGGGGGGAGGGGCCGCGGGGGCAGCAGCGGCGGGGAAAGGTAAAGGGAGGAAATAAGGGATAAAGAAAAAAGGGAAAATAGGCAGAAATAAGGCACAAAAGAGCAGAGATGCAGAAAGGTGAAAGATAAAAGAGGGTAGAAAAACGAGTGAAAACTAGTGAAAGGGCAGAGCGAGAGGAAGGGAAAATGAGCAGAAATAAGGCACAAAAGAGCAGAGATGCAGAAAAGTGCAGACAGGTGAAAGATAAAGGAGGGTAGAAAAAGCGAGTGAAAACAAGTGAAAGGGCAGAGCGAGAGGAAGGGAAAATGAGCAGAAATAAGGCACAAAAGAGCAGAGATGCAGAAAAGTGCAGAAAGGTGAAAGATAAAAAAGGGTAGAAAAACGAGTGAAAGAGCAGAGTTAGAGGAAGGAGACAGAGGTCCACTGGACCACCAGGGATGAGGCGCAGGGAAATCTGCGGGTGGAGGAGGGCCTTTATCACCAACACTCGAGAGTGCAGGGGCAGGGGCAGGCCTCACTTAATGGTGGAGCTGCGAGGCTGGGAGAGCAATTTCACTGACAATGAGTCAGTGGTCTTGCTCGCCTGTCCCCGCAGTGGCCGCCATTAAGTAGGGGTCGGGGAGGGCTGGACTGGGAGGCGGGAGCGGGGAGGGGAGCTGGATTGGGCCGGTCGCGCTGGGGGGAGGGGCCGCGGGGGCAGCAGCGGCGGGGAAAGGTAAAGGGAGGAAATAAGGGATAAAGAAAAAAGGGAAAATAGGCAGAAATAAGGCACAAAAGAGCAGAGATGCAGAAAGGTGAAAGATAAAGAGGGTAGAAAAACGAGTGAAAACTAGTGAAAGGGCAGAGCGAGAGGAAGGGAAAATGAGCAGAAATAAGGCACAAAAGAGCAGAGATGCAGAAAAGTGCAGACAGGTGAAAGATAAAGGAGGGTAGAAAAACGAGTGAAAACAAGTGAAAGGGCAGAGCGAGAGGAAGGGAAAATGAGCAGAAATAAGGCACAAAAGAGCAGAGATGCCGAAAAGTGCAGAAAGGTGAAAGATAAAAAAGGGTAGAAAAACGAGTGAAAGAGCAGAGTTAGAGGAAGGAGACAGAGGTCCACTGGACCACCAGGGATGAGGCGCAGGGAAACCTGCGGGTGGAGGAGGGCCTCGATCACCAACACTCGAGAGTGCAGGGGCAGGGGCAGGCCTCACTTAATGGTGGAGCTGCGAGGGTGGGAGAGCAATTTCACTGACAATGAGTCAGTGGTCTTGCTCGCCTGTCCCCGCAGTGGCCGCCATTAAGTAGGGGTCGGGGAGGGCTGGACAGCTGGGAGGCGGGAGCGGGGAGGGGAGCTGGGTTGGGCCGGTCGCGCTGGGGGGGCGGGGCCGCGGGGGCAGCAGCGGCGGGGAAAGGTAAAGGGAGGAAATAAGGGATAAAGAAAAAAAGGGAAAATAGGCAGAAATAAGGCACAAAAGAGCAGAGATGCAGAAAGGTGAAAGATAAAAGAGGGTAGAAAAACGAGTGAAAACTAGTGAAAGGGCAGAGCGAGAGGAAGGGAAAATGAGCAGAAATAAGGCACAAAAGAGCAGAGATGCAGAAAAGTGCAGAAAGGTGAAAGATAAAGGAGGGTAGAAAAAGCGAGTGAAAACAAGTGAAAGGGCAGAGCGAGAGGAAGGGAAAATGAGCAGAAATAAGGCACAAAAGAGCAGAGATGCAGAAAAGTGCAGAAAGGTGAAAGATAAAAAAGGGTAGAAAAACGAGTGAAAGAGCAGAGTTAGAGGAAGGAGACAGACGTCCACTGGACCACCAGGGATGAGGCGCAGGGAAACCTGCGGGTGGAGGAGGGCCTCGATCACCAACACTCGAGAGTGCAGGGGCAGGCCTCACTTAATGGTGGAGCTGCGAGGGTGGCAGAGCAATTTCACTGACAATGAGTCAGTGGTCTTGCTCGCCTGTCCCCGCAGTGGCCGCCATTAAGTAGGGGTCGAGGAGGGCTGGACAGCTGGGAGGTGGGAGCGGGGAGGGGAGCTGGATTGGGCACGGTCGCGCTGGGGGGAGGGGCCGCGGGGGCAGCAGCGGCGGGGAAAGGTAAAGGGAGGAAATAAGGGATAAAGAAAAAAGGGAAAATAGGCAGAAATAAGGCACAAAAGAGCAGAGATGCAGAAAAGTGCAGAAAGATGAAGAAAGAGGGTAGAAAAACGAGTGAAAACTAGTGAAAGGGCAGAGCGAGAGGAAGGGAAAATGAGCAGAAATAAGGCACAAAAGAGCAGAGATGCAGAAAAGTGCAGAAAGGTGAAAGATAAAAGAGGGTAGAAAAACGAGTGAAAACAAGTGAAAGGGCAGAGCGAGAGGAAGGGAAAATGAGCAGAAATAAGGCACAAAAGAGCAGAGATGCAGAAAAGTGCAGAAAGGTGAAAGATAAAAAAGGGTAGAAAAACGAGTGAAAGAGCAGAGTTAGAGGAAGGAGACAGAGGTTCACTGGACCACCAGGGATGAGGCGCAGGGAAACCTGCGGGTGGAGGAGGGCCTCGATCACCAACACTCGAGAGTGCAGGGGCAGGCCTCACTTAATGGTGGAGCTGCGAGGGTGGGAGAGCAATTTCACTGACAATGAGTCAGTGGTCTTGCTCGCCTGTCCCCGCAGTGGCCGCCATTAAGTAGGGGTCGAGGAGGGCTGGACAGCTGGGAGGCGGGAGCGGGGAGGGAGCTGGATTGGGCCGGTCGCGCTGGGGGGAGGGGCCGCGGGGGCAGCAGCGGCGGGGAAAGGTAAAGGGAGGAAATAAGGGATAAAGAAAAAAGGGAAAATAGGCAGAAATAAGGCACAAAAGAGCAGAGATGCAGAAAGGTGAAAGATAAAAGAGGGTAGAAAAACGAGTGAAAACTAGTGAAAGGGCAGAGCGAGAGGAAGGGAAAATGAGCAGAAATAAGGCACAAAAGAGCAGAGATGCAGAAAAGTGCAGACAGGTGAAAGATAAAGGAGGGTAGAAAAACGAGTGAAAACAAGTGAAAGGGCAGAGCGAGAGGAAGGGAAAATGAGCAGAAATAAGGCACAAAAGAGCAGTGATGCAGAAAAGTGCAGAAAGGTGAAAGATAAAAAAGGGTAGAAAAACGAGTGAAAGAGCAGAGTTAGAGGAAGGAGACAGAGGTCCACTGGACCACCAGGGATGAGGCGCAGGAAACCTGCGGGTGGAGGAGGGCCTCGATCACCAACACTCGAGAGTGCAGGGGCAGGCCTCACTTAATGGTGGAGCTGCGAGGGTGGCAGAACAATTTCACTGACAATGAGTCAGTGGTCTTGCTCGCCTGTCCCCGCAGTGGCCGCCATTAAGTAGGGGTCGGGGAGGGCTGGACAGCTGGGAGGTGGGAGCGGGGAGGGGAGCTGGATTGGGACGGTCGCGCTGGGGGGGAGGGGCCGCGGGGGCAGCAGCGGCGGGGAAAGGTAAAGGGAGGAAATAAGGGATAAAGAAAAAAAGGGAAAATAGGCAGAAATAAGGCACAAAGAGCAGAGATGCAGAAGAGTGCAGAAAGGTGAAAGATAAAAGAGGGTAGAAAAACGAGTGAAAACAAGTGAAAGGGCAGAGCGAGAGGAAGGGAAAATGAGCAGAAATAAGGCACAAAAGAGCAGAGATGCAGAAAAGTGCAGAAAGGTGAAAGATAAAGAGGGTAGAAAAACGAGTGAAAACAAGTGAAAGGGCAGAGCGAGAGGAAGGGAAAATGAGCAGAAATAAGGCACAAAAGAGCAGAGATGCAGAAAAGTGCAGAAAGGTGAAAGATAAAAAGGGTAGAAAAACGAGTGAAAGAGCAGAGTGAGAGGAAGGAGACAGAGGTTCACTGGACCACCAGGGATGAGGCGCAGGGAAACCTGCGGGTGGAGGAGGGCCTCGATCACCAACACTCGAGAGTGCAGGGGCAGGCCTCACTTAATGGTGGAGCTGCGAGGGTGGGAGAGCAATTTCACTGACAATGAGTCAGTGGTCTTGCTCGCCTGTCCCCGCAGTGGCCGCCATTAAGTAGGGGTCGGGAGGGCTGGACAGCTGGGAGGCGGGAGCGGGGAGGGGAGCTGGATTGGGCCGGTCGCGCTGGGGGGAGGGGCCGCGGGGGCAGCAGCGGCGGGGAAAGGTAAAGGGAGGAAATAAGGGATAAAGAAAAAAGGGAAAATAGGCAGAAATAAGGCACAAAAGAGCAGAGATGCAGAAAGGTGAAAGATAAAAGAGGGTAGAAAAACGAGTGAAAACTAGTGAAAGGGCAGAACGAGAGGAAGGGAAAATGAGCAGAAATAAGGCACAAAGAGCAGAGATGCAGAAAAGTGCAGACAGGTGAAAGATAAAGGAGGGTAGAAAAACGAGTGAAAACAAGTGAAAGGGCAGAGCGAGAGGAAGGGAAAATGAGCAGAAATAAGGCACAAAAGAGCAGAGATGCAGAAAAGTGCAGAAAGGTGAAAGATAAAAAGGGTAGAAAAACGAGTGAAAGAGCAGAGTTAGAGGAAGGAGACAGAGGTCCACTGGACCACCAGGGATGAGGCGCAGGGAAACCTGCGGGTGGAGGAGGGCCTCGATCACCAACACTCGAGAGTGCAGGGGCAGGCCTCACTTAATGGTGGAGCTGCGAGGGTGGGAGAGCAATTTCACTGACAATGAGTCCCATGGAGGTCATGGTACCGCTTCCCTGACTCCTTCTATCACTTTTACATTTAATTTCCCCCCTGGTGTCCTAGTCCAGATGCACAAAATGGTGGCCGCAACTTTCCTTTTAGGTTGTGGTCAGCCATCACGACTTTGTTGTTAGAGCGCTGATCCACCATGGTGGATCAACTGTGTATCTGCATCTCTAGATATAAATAAAACTTTTTACATTAAAATTCTAAAACTACTAAACAGATTTACACCAAATTACAAAAAGCACTCTTTCTGGGCCAAGATCTAGCTTTCTAACAAATTTGGTGTAATTCCGTTCAGCAGTTTGGGCAGTAGTCGTGTCGAAACTTCCTATGGTAAATAGCATGGGGAAAACGTGGTTTGGGATCCGCCCCTTTTTCTTGGCCCCCTGCTTGACGGATCATGCCCACATTTTCCAGAAAGCAGCTGAAGTGAATGGCAAACTAGTTTTGAAAATTTCATGCAGATTCTTCAAATGGTGCCAAAGTTATTAGCAAAAACAAAAAACGCTCTTCCTATGGAAGCTAGGTCATGACTACAACTACCTACTGGCAAACCGCCAGTAGGAAATGTAAATCTATCTATCTATCTATCCATCTTTCGATCGATCTTTATTTTTTCTTCACTGAAAAAAATGAAGGTTATAGTTAGGTGAATTTGTCAATGACATTAAAGTTTTTTGTTTGTTTAATAAAAGCTTTATTAAAGTGTGATACAGATGTAGAAAATGTCTTTTTAAAATTAAAAGCCAAGGTTATGAAATAGAGCAATTCCCAAAAAATGTACTTACAAGATATTGTATTAAAATAAAAGAAGAGATAAAGTATACAATGAGCCTATTAAGATAATGTCATAATTCTGCACTCACAAAATTGCATTTATGTTTTATAATGTGGAAAAAAGAAAAACAAAGAAAGAAAAAGACGAAAAAGAAGAGAAAGAAAGAAGGAAGAGAATGTCGAAAATATGCAATACATGTCCTATATGTGTATCATATAATAAACTTATGTCATATAACAACTTATTTCATATAATAACATTGGTTAAATATAATATATATGCTAATAAACAGGAAAGGGTAAAACAGTCATGGGGCCTGAAAAAAACACTGTAGAATCCTTGGGAGGTTTGTGATTTTTACTTAAGTAGTCAGTGAGCGGAGACCAAAAGAGTTATTGATTAATCATCTGTAATGTAGAGGTAACCAATGCTGTACCAAGTCTATGATGAGAAGAAAGAAGATTCCACCAACTAGTAATATTAACATGTTTGGCATTCTTCCATTTGGATGTAATAACTTGAAAAGCAATGGCAAGTGACAGGTTACACAAATTTACCTAATTAGAATTAACTGGTCAAGAGCATGAGGAGTCGTCCCCCCCCCCCAAAAAAATGTTGTTGAATATCAAAGGGGAAATTAGTAGAGCAAATAGTAGAAATGGTCGTACATACCTGAAACCAAAAGGCTGTAACTGGCGGACAATGAAAAAGCATATGTAGATATGTGCCAGGGAGGGAGTTACAAGACCAACAAATAGTTGAAAGAGTTGGATTGTATTTATGCAAGGAAAGTTGGGTAATATTCAGACTGTTATAAAAAATAATAAAGGGTTTGTGTAGTACTGGCATCATAGGAAGTATGGTGTATCTTGCTCCAAATGAATCCCCAGACCTTTAAAGGAAAGAATGCTGAAGATCCGTCTCCCACACTAATTCAGTTTTAGATTTGGGACGAGAAGGGGTAATGTAGTGCAAATATTTATATATATATAGGATGCTTTAAGCGATGAGGAAAGAATAATTGGTTCAGGAGGCATGGAACGAATAGGAGATTGCGACTGCATGAGCATGGAAATAGCTTGCAAAAGAGCATCCTTGAGAAACTCATTACAGGAGGTATAAGCAGAATAAAGACCAAATTTAGTTTGAATTTCCAAAGAAGAAAGAGGAATCATACCACACATTAATTGTTTGACTTGAATGATGCCCTTTAGAACCCATTGTTTTAAAAAAAATAGTACGATTTGAAATTTTGATGTGTTTGTTATGCCAAATAGAGGATTCCAAAAATTCTTGCATCGGAGACATGGGTCGTGTTAAAATACGCAAGATATAATAGAATATTTAATAGACTGAGCGGTAAAAACCCGAGGAGGTTTTGAAAAATGTGCTAGTGAGTGGAAAGGGAATGGTGATATAAGGGAATCTTCCAGATTACACCAAACATTATTTGGTAAAGAGTGATCGTCCCTAATATAAGGTAAGACTTGCTTTAGGACAAAAGCAGTATGATACTGTTGAAAATTTGTAACATTTATGCCACCCAATTCTTTAGGTTTATAAAGGGCAATTAAAGAAATGCCTGATTTTCCCCACGCCATAAAAAAAACAGCAAGTGACTTAAATTTTTTTAAAATGAAGCTTAATGGGTAGCATGGACAGATAAAAATTAATGACGGGCAGAAACATCATCTTTATAGTGGCCAGCCTGCCTCACCAAGACCAATATAAAGGAGACCATTTTCCCGTCATTTGAAGAATTTTATGTTGGACATCATCTAATTTAATCTGAATGGTGTTTGCCAGGTAAGTAGAGTATTTAATTCCCAAACATTTGATAAATTGCGGGGACCATTTAAGCCATGTGCCAACAAACATATCCTTCAAACAATACTTAATAAGGGGAAAAACCTCAGATTTTGAAAAATTAAATCTATATCCAGATAACATAGAATAAGATGATAGAAAATTAGCAAAAGCAGGTATTGATGATTTGGGATCAGAAACACATTGTGGAAGAGGTGTGGCGCAGCGGCCAGGGTGCCTGACTCCAGACCACGAGGTTCACGGTTCGATCGCCGGCGTCAGGTTAGCCCAGCACCATGTGACTCTGGGCAATAGCTCGCTTAATCTTCCCGACTGCCCCCAGCGTCGGGAAACCACTCCGGAGGTAGCTGTGCGCTTTACAAATGCTGGTGTTTCATTTCATAAAGGATCACATCATCAGCATATGCTGTGAATTTGATTTCAGTGTCTTTATATCAGAAACCCTGAAAGGAAGAGGAGTATCGTAATGTAAGAAAAAATGGTTCTAAGGACAAAATAAAGAGTAAAGGAGATAAAGGACATCTTTGTCTGGTTCCCCGTAAAAGAGGAAAATACGAAGACTGGATACCATTTAGAAAGACGGATGTCATCGGAGAAGAATATAATATAGCTATATGTTTGACAAAAGTTGGACTAAAACCATGCCTTTTGAGAGCACGCATCATAAATCGCCAATTGACACGGTCAAAAGCCTTTTCGGCATTCAAAGTTGCAGCAGCCATAGGCGTATTATTAGTTGAAGCAATATGTAAAAAGTCAAAAAAACACTCTAGAATTATCAGTCTTGTGCCTACCTTTTATAAATCCAGTGTGCTCTAATCCAACCATATCCGTAATAAGAGGGGAAATCCTAATAGCTAAAATCTTGGCAAAAAGTTTACAGTCTAAATTAATAGGGGAAATAGGTCTATAATTGGCACACGAGGAAAGATCTTTATCTTTTTTTAGGAATTAAACAGATCATAGCTTCCAAGAAAGTGCCACGGGCTTCGTTTTGTGTAAGAAAATACTGATATACAGTAAGTAAATGTGGGAGTAAAAGATGTGAAAAGCATGAATACAATTCAACTGAAAATCCATCCGGACCAGGGGCTTTATCTTTGGGCAATTCATCAAGTGTGGATTTTATTTCCAAAATTGAAATAGTCTTATCTAGAAAGGAAAGATCTTGTACCTGCTATTGTCGTGGTGGAAGGGAATGAGTAAGTGCAGTAATTAAAGGAGAGGAAATAAATAAATAATCAATTCTGGATTGGGATTTATGAGTGGGTGTGTAAAAGTGTATTCCTGAGTGTCTGGATTATACAGCCTCCAAGCATCCACTAGACCTCTGGAGTGAATAAATCGCGTAAATGTTTGCTGCATCTTATTAGGAACATATTAAACTTGGGAATTTTTATCTAAAAAGGGTCTACAGTCTGATTGAAATTACCGCCTTCTGTGAGATTTGCATTTGGACAGGAGCGTAGCATAACTGATATTCATTCACAAAAATTGCACATCAATACCAGTAGGACCATAACTATTCGAAATGGAAATAGGTGTATGATGAATAGTAGCGTGTATGAGGACCCATCAACCTTCTGCATCTCTCTCCTCTTTCTCTATTACCAAAGGAAGGGATTTATGAACTAATATATTAACCCCATTTTTGTGAGAAAGGGCTGGAGAACAGAATACTTGACTAACACAATTTTTACCCGAGTTTACATCTTTACAGTGCGTTTCCTGTAATAAGGCAATAATACATTTAAGACGGGATAAGTGAGTGACAACTCTGTTTCTTAATAGGGTTACGTAAGCCCTTGACATTCCAAGAGATAACTTAAGAGCATTTACCATTCAAAACATATTATTATACAAATTTAATTAAGCTGACCATATAAATGAACCAGAACAACACAACCATTTCAAAATGAGAATCAAAAGAAATAAGATGACACTTGTACCCAATAAAGATCTATAATGAATAATGAGACAATATAAAAAGAAAAAAAGAGAAAAGCAAGAAGAGAAAGAAAATAGGAAAAAGGAATCAAGATGGAGAAAGAAACAATGAGTCCAATAGAAACAAAGAGGATGACAAAAAGCCAAGTGGCTTCAGTCATGAAGAAAGTGGAACACATCCAGTGTGAAAAAAATAAAATGGAGGGGTAGAGAAGCACAAAAAAGAAGACAGACAGCAGACTGAAATCAGCCAAAATTGGACAACAATGACCACGAAGACAATCATTATCAATAGATAAGAAAAATACAGAAACAGACAGCAGTTAAGCGTATGAGTAAGACCGAAAAGAGACAAGTAATACCAATAAATAAACAAAGAATTAAAGTGCATAAATGACCAATAAATACCACTTACCAACAAATGAGGATAATATATAAACAATAGGTCTAGGAAGTGAAGCACATGGGAGAAAACACACCAAGGAAGGGAATCCGGACTAGACAAAAGACCTCTGTAAAAGGGAAAAAAATAACAAAAATAATAAGGTTAAGTGGGAAAACAAATTAAATAGCAGTATCAACAATAACCCAAGAATGTTTAAAAATACACACATTAACATTAATAACAATAGAATTATCTCTCTGAAGGATTAAGCATGGTAAATTCAAAGGAAGGGAGATAAAAAAACAACCATATTAGAAATTAGGAAACAATAAAACAAAAGTTCGGGGTTTCCCAAGATCCATTGCTTCACCCTTATGCTGAAAAATAAATTTACTCAAGTCATCTGGGCAGTCAAATGAGAAAGTTTGTTCCTTATAGGTGACTTTGAAGAAGCATGGATGCACAAGACCATATCGTGCATTCATGGATCGTAGAGCAGGGCCGAGGGAGAGAAACACTTTTCGACGAGCGGCAGTTGTACGTGCCACATCCTGGGAGAGCAAGACCGTCTGACCAGACCATAACATTTGTTTCCTTTGCTTGGCCACCGATAAAACCATAAGTAGGTCAGTACATTTTGGCCCCGGGAACTCCATCCCCCGCGGTCCAGCAACTTTTTGAGGGGGAGAGGGGCATGTGAGTCACCACTCCCCCGGATGATTTTGGCCCTGGGGACCCCATTCCCTAAGGCCTTCACCCTTTAAAGGTGAGTGCTCACACAGGGCACTCATCATACTGTTGTTAGGGGCAGCGGCGGAAGCATACAGAGGGAGCCGCTATTGTTCCCGTCTGAATGGAGCAGCTACTAATGCTGCTCTCTGCAGGTGAGGATCAATATTTTCATCAGTTTTCTTGCTCTGCTGAGCCTGCCCTGGAGGTGGGCTCCCTCGGGGCCTTTCAGGCTCTGGGAGGGAAGCCGCACGGACCTCTCCCCATTGTTATGCATTTTCAGCCACACGGGTGGGCTCCCTGGGGCCTTTTCGGGCTTAAGGAGGGGGTCTATCTGGCCCCCATCCCATTTGCTGCATTTTTGGCTCCGGGGGTGGGCTCCTCTGGTCCTTTAGAGGCTCGGGGAGGGGGCAGCGCAGTCCCCTCCCCATAAATTATAAGATCAGCCCTGGGGGTGGGTTCCCCAGGGCCTCCAATGGCTCAGGGATAGATGGGCTCCCTCGGGCCCTTTCAGGCTGTGGGAGGGAAGCCGCACGGACCTCTCCCCATTGTTATGCATTTTCGGCCCCAGGGTTGGGCCCCCTGGGGTCTTTTTGGGCTTTGGGAGGGGGGCTATCTGGCCCCTTCCCATTTGCTGTATTTTCGGCTGCGAGGGTAGGCTCCCCTGGGCCTTTAGAGGCTCGGGGAGGGGGCAGCACAGTCCCCTCCCCATAAATTATAAGATCAGCCCTGGGGGTGGGTTCCCCTGGGCCCCTAATGGCTCAGGGATAGGGGCCAGGCACCCCCCTTTCCATAAAAATAGTTTTTGGACAGGGAGAGGCTCTCGAGGGCTTATAGTAATAAAAAAAAAATGCAACCTGGCCACCATTTAAAAAAAAAAAAAATTCCCCAATCCTGCAAGTGTCTCACTGTATCACTCCAATTTGGCAGTTTTTTGGCGCCAGGCGGGGGTCTCTTAGGGTCTTTTTCATGGGGCCTAGGGGGTCAGGGTATCCCTATCCCTACGCTGTCCTATATATCCTTTTCTCTTTTTTTTTACACAACTTCAGCACAGGGGACTAAGTCTCACTGAGTCTCACTCCCGCAGGTGCGAGATGGCCCAAGGGGAATACAGCTCCCTGGGCCAATCAGAATACTCTATTTTTTAAGTTTGTGCTCCCGCAAGAGTCTCAGAGACTCTTGTGGTATTTTTCACACTTAATTTCTCAGAAATTACTGAACGATTTAGACTAAACCACAAAGAGTACAATCTGTGGACCAAGACCTAGCTTCCTCCCAGTGGCGGCTCGCAGAGGGAGTGCTGCGGGGTGACGGGGCGGGTGAGGGGTAGGGTGGGGGGTAGAGGACTATGACATACAGCGGAACGGAGTAAAGTAAGTAAATAAATAAATAAAACAATTTACCTTGCGAGCGCTGCATCGCCAACTCGGCAATCCAGCGCGCGCAAGGTAAATTGTTTTATTTATTTAATTACTACTTTACTCCGTTCCA
Organism: Calotriton arnoldi; assembly: GCA_963921515.1. NCBI lineage: Eukaryota > Metazoa > Chordata > Amphibia > Caudata > Salamandridae > Calotriton > Calotriton arnoldi. The sequence goes on from CAWUFW010000033.1 coordinate 879,849, forward strand.
CCATGTCTCGAGTCCCACTACCCCTACCCTCTCCCGCCCGTCACCCGCAGCACTCCCCTCTGCGAGCCTCTTACTTCCTCCTGAATTTGGTGTAATTCCATTCAGCAGTCTTTGCTGTTGCCCTGCCTAAAGAAGTCTATGGAAAATGCATTGGCATTTTGTGTTTTGGGAACTCCTTTTTTCTTGGCCCCCACTTTATGGATCAACCCGAAACTTTCCAGGAAGGAGCTGAGGTGGATGTACTTTTTTTTTGAAAATTTTGTGGAGATCCACCAAACTCGGCCAAAGTTATTAGCAAACAAAAAACAATCCATCTTTTGAAAAGCAGTCCTAGCTATAACTACCTAGTGGCGACCGCCACTAGATAAAATGTGTGTATGTGTATGTATATATATATATGTATATATGTAATCACGGCGGGTCCAGGCCGTGGAGTGATCGCACCGCCCAAGGAACACAGACGGGCCCTGCACGAGAGGGAAAAGTTCTTCTTGGCAAGCAGGCACAGCAAGGGAATTATTGAAGCAGGCGTAGTTTTATCCGAAGGCTCACTGAAGGGCTTGGAAATGTGTCCTGAATTGGCGTGTTAGTAACCAAACCCACCGGAGGGCAAAACTGTTGCATAAATTAAACTACATGTCCCAGCAGGCACTGTGAAAGGAAACTCCAGTTGGAAGGCACACCGGAGGCCAATTAATGAAGGCACGTAAAGGACGATGCAGAGCAAGTATTTTCATGGTTACTCGCGCTGGCCTCTGAGGAAGGAGCAAGAATGCTTTGAAACGTGTTAGGCCAAAGGACTTAATGATTGGGATGAAAAGCCGCCTGTTTGCCTTAATAAAAGTTTGTTACTTACCTGTTGTGGAGCGCGGACTCGTATCTGGGCAACAATGGTGGATATGTAATCACGGCGGGTCCAGGCCGTGGAGTGATTGCACCGCCCAAGGAACACAGACGGGCCCTGCACGAGAGGGAAAAGTTCTTCTTGGCAAGCAGGCACAGCAGGGGAATTATTGAAGCAGGCCTAGTCTTATACGAAGGCTCACTGAAGGGCTTGGAAATGTGTCCTGAATTGGCGTGTTAGTAACCAAACCCACCGGAGGGCAAAACTGTTGCATAAATTAAACTGCATGTCCCAGCAGGACTGTGAAAGGAAACTCCAGTTGGAAGGCACACCGGAGGCCAATTAATTAAGGCACGTAAAGGACGATGCAGACAAGTATTTTCATGGTTACTCACTCTGGCCTCTGAGGAAGGAGCAAGAATGCTTTGAAACGTGTTAGGCCAAAGGACTTAATGATTGGGATGAAAAGCCGCCTGTTTGCCTTAATAAAAGTTTGTTACTTACCTGTTGTGGAGCGCGGACTCATATCTGGGCAACAATGGTGGATATATATATATATGTGTGCTCCAACATCTACGAGCCATCCAGAACCAAGACAATACTTACCCTGTTGCTAGACATTTTAAAGACAAACATGGATCTAAGACAGAAGGGCTAAAGTACTTTTTGATTGACACAGTGCCACCGAGTAGGATAGGTGGAAATAGGGAGATTAAGCTTAGAAAATTGGAAACCTGCTACATTTTGTAACTAGATTACAAATGGCCAGCGGGTTTGAACACAACAGAAGACCTGTACACGTGCTTACACTGAACTTTACTATCAGGGAGTCCAGGCATAATACCATACCAGGAGAGAACCAGTAATTCCTCAAAGATTTTCTATATCCTTCAAAGGAAAATGACTGGTTTAGCATTTATGTGCAAGGGTATTTATACCTTGAACCAAAAAAAAAAAAAATGAGCCGGAAAAAATACAAATAAAAAATAAGCCGCCAAACACATATCAATGTAATTATTATTGGAATATAGACATGGTGTAGACAATGAAATTTCATTAAGGGAATTTTAAACCATGAAATATTATATATCATTTTTAAAGTCATATCAGATTTTAACACTTCTGCACATTGCACCTTGGGTTATGTGAGGCAATACGTGCAATCAGTATTGCAAGGATCACAGATAACCACATCATTTCACTTTAGCACTTTTAATAATATGCAGCATTAGACATAAGACGCTTATCTGCTTAGGTTTCAGACAATGATGAAATTTTAGCAAGCTTGTGACTATAATTTATATGTAGAAAATTTTAAAATGTATTTAAACAAATATTTATATCTATATTTATATTGATTTTATATTTCATGTTTATACATATATCTATATTAATATTTGTATTGATATTTATTGGAGTCAGACTGAGTCTACACATGAAATCAAATGCGTAGTCTCTATGTTAGACAATTGTTATTGCTTGCTACACAATATCGATGTATGTCTTAAGACCGTCACATTCGGTGTCTCAACAGAAATTGATAGTCCACTATTTGTTGAGTACAAATATGCGTTAACACATTTATGTGGATTATATATAGGAAATTAGGAAAAACAGGACAAATGTCCAAAGGTACAATACATTGAAAACAACAACGCATAGGGCAATAATGAACGAAATATGTACCCAGGTTTTGAGTCATAAAGTTTGTTTTGTTGTGACAAAGAAAAGACTACACAAGAGAATGTATACAATGTATGTTGTCTATGTCTATGCTTGCGTAATTTGCATGTCTTTCACCTTGCACCAGTCACTTTAAAAAGCACTACCTACTGACGTAGCGTTGTCATGTGAACAAGGCTCGCAAGAGCCGAAACGCGTAATGGTTGTCAGAAAATAAAGGAATATTAGCACGCATATCATGGTTTGTGCCCGTTTTGTTGGAGAAAGGAGAACTGCAGCAACAGCGGAATCCAAGCGATATATATATATATATATATATATATATCTATCCATCCTCCATTGCCACGCAGGGAGCCAACAACCTTGACAGGGCGGCCAGTGCTTCTGGTGCGAGGCTTCCAGAATAAAATACCAACAATTCCCACTCTGACCTTCGAAAGAGGTACACCGACACTGGTAATGTTGCTTTCAATTAAATTTAATTCATGGAACGATACGGAGACAGAGGGCTCACTGTTCCCAACGTTTCTGCTCACCAGAGCCTTGATCACGGGAGGCAGTCTCTCTGAATTTTGAATTGCCCACGTGGTATTCCTTTTCAACACGCAGGCCGTATTCTTTAGCAGAGGGCGCAAGGGAAAATTCACCTGACTTTGAAAGCATGCAGAATAATGTATTTGGAATGTCCTTATTTTAATATTCTGCGCTGCATATCTTCTCATTTTAAAGTCATTCCCATTGCACAAAAATAAAGTGTGCCACTCTGCACAGTCCGTTTTAACTTTTCCACTTACTTCTTTAAAAGCAACAAACACCCGCAGACTTGGAATTCTTTCCTTCTGCTCCCTTACTCTCCACACTCCGAGAACACCTTCTCAGGGGGCAAGCAGGTCAGGCTCCAACTAAATATATATATATCTTTTCAAAACGCCTCCTGCGCGGTAACAGAAAACCTCGGCACTCCAGTATAGTTGCAAATAGTTTTAATCCAAATCCAGAGTCACATAACACCAACGCGTTTCGGTGCTTCCTAGCACCTTTGTCACGACGTCGATCACCTCACAACAATTACTTTTTGTGCATTATGTGAGTACGAGCGATTCAATAAAGAGCATGAACATAGACAGAGGACTTTCTCATTTGGTTATCACAGCCATCTTGGAACATGTTTATATGTATATCGAACTTCAATCTCAATCCGTAATTCATATAGTTAATACACGCCAAAAAGGAAGTATAATTTCTGAATACTAAACTGATAACCCACAATGTATGGCTTGTTAGTATGTAATACAATTACCTCTTTGTTAATGTCCAAATAAATAGTAAGGAAAATAAAAATAAAAAAGTAAGAAAAATAAATAAATATAACATCTCATATTGGCCAACCGCAATGACAGAACAGAGTAATTGCACAATTACCTTGTATTCAAAAAGGGGGAATCACGTCAACGTGGCACATCTAAGAGAATACTATATACGTGTTCTCCCTTATTACACAGTGTCAAACCATGCATTTGCATACCATTACAAAGATCTACTCGGCAATTGTCATGAGCAGTATCAAAACAGTCTAACCAGACAATGGAGAAAGAAAGCATCACACATTATTATAGTCACACTCCTGCCCTAGTAGGCTCAGCTTCACATAGAGCCCTAGTTATGCTTATAATGCTCAGGTAAAGAAGAATGGATCTCCACTGTTTCATGATCCCCCAACAGCACTCTAATACCGTTCCTTTCAAGGGAAGTCCTCCTACAAAACAACAAACCAAGAAACAACAATAATAGGTTAGAGCAACCTTCTCTTCGTTCTCTAAGATCACTCGGTACTCAATAAAATCATAAATAAAAAAAGAATTAAAAACACACGTGATCACTAATATGTCAGGAGTTAAGGCTAGAGATGTATATATAATTCTTCGTCAATATTCAAGCCATGTGGCTCCTTACTGTCCATCTCCAGGATGTACAAGGACTCTAGTCTCCTGAGTTCCTTTTCCCTGTCACCATCTCTCTTTTTCTTCGGTACACTGACTATGACACTGTATTTCAGCAGTGTATGGTCCCCACCAGGCATTTGTTAGAAATGCCGTGCAACAGGATAAGTTGGGTTGTTATTTTTGATGGACCTTAGGTGTTGTAGTATGTGTCTATGTGCTGGCAGAATAGTGCTTCCAATGTATTGTTTGGAGCATGGACAGCTCAGTGCATACACTGCAAATTCTGTTTTACACGTAAGATTTTGTCTGATATTCAATGTTTTGCCTAAGGGTGTTTTTATTGTGGTAAGGTTCACACCATTCTCACACGCCTTACATTTGCTGCATTTTCTGAAGCCCGGCTGTGGTTTTAGCCACATCGGCACTGTGGTCACTATCTCATTTTTTACAAGTAAGTCCCTCATGGACTTAGCTTTAGAGAAATTGACTCACGCCGAGATTTCGAAGTGGTGGGATGCAGTGGCCCTGAAAAAATACATTGAAGTTGGCAGAATCCCACGGGGGCTAAGAATTATGATTACCCCTAGCTACAAGAACCCTCATCCAGACCTAATTAAGGAATGGGTGGAATGCAACACAGCGAGCTCAATGAAAATGATGTTATTCTAATAAAGTATGCTGAACTTAAACGAGGTAATTTACTGGATCAAATCAAAGCTACTAATGAGGAGATCAACAAAGACAATGACAAGGAGACAGCAACTCAATCCAGAAAGGAAATGAAACAGAGAATGTCCAAACATGAGGACGGGGTGAAGCAAAGAAAAGCCCATAAGTTCCATAGGGACAAGATGGATTATCTACAAGGCCAAATTTACACCTTTGCCAAAAGATTTGAAAACATGCGCAGACAGAGACAAAACGAAGTCAATCAACTACGAAAGGAAGTATCACTCAGTGACTTCAGCTCTGAAACAGGGACAGAATCAGAAGGTGAACATCCCAGAGTAACACATGGAGACAAACCAAGTACGTCTTTACAGGAGGAATTCGGTTTTTTATGCTCAGACCGAAGGACAAACCACAAGCCAAACAGGCAACCCCAGCAAAGAGGAGGCGCCAACAAAGGAGAGGCAGCAAAGGGCAGCGAACAGGAACCCAAAGGAAGGGTGACAAGGAGTTACAAGAAATGAACGAGGAACCTAAAACGGTAACCAATTTAACTAACATTGAGCTTGACAAAGATGATGAAAGAATACTCTCCTTGGGTCTCTCCTTTTGCCCTGTTTCAGGTTTCAACTATGCACAGACAAGAGTTGATCTCTATAAGTTTATTCGCAAACTGAGACTGAAGAAATTCTTCAGCATGAAACCTGCAACAAGCGAAAGCAGAGCGGATGATGAAGAAACCATGGAAGGACTAACAGTGACCGATGCCCAGGGGTTGGGGGTACTCCTATCCTTAGACGATCATGCACAGGAGGACACCAATAAAAGAGAGTTGTTAGAGACTGCAGGCATCAACATTGGTGAAGGTGGCAACACTGACTTCTGGGTACAATCAAGATTTGTACCACCTATCATGAATGATGGTATTGAGGTGTTTTTTGATTTGTTGACGAATGAAATAAGGAGAATACAGAGAAAAGTATATGTAAAAACTAGAGCAGCTGAACCACAGGATAAAATGTTTAGACAAGTTATAAACAAATGGAGTAATGTGGAGAACTGTGTGGTGAGGCTCTCCGACAAAGGAGGTAATGTGGTCCTATGGGATAAGAGTATGTACATGCGTGAGGCCTAATCACAATTAAATGACAGATTATGTTATTCCCGAATAGGAGGTTGGAATACGAGAGAGTGAAAGAAAGATTCTTGACACAATTGACTGAATGGAGAGATGATAACCTGCTTAGTTGGGATGAATGGAAGTTTTTGAGTAAAGATGTACCCAAAATTCAAGTATTCTACCTTATCCCGAAAATTCATAAGGATAAAAACAAACCACCAGGTAGACCAATAGTGGCAGCAAATGACAGTCTTTTCGAGAATACCTCAACTTACATTGATAGGTTCCTACAACCTATTGTTAGGAACCTACCATCATATGTTAAGGATACCACTGAGTTCCTTAAGATCATCTTTGATGTAATTTGGGAGGATGACATGCTGATGACGACCCTAGATGTGACCTCCTTATACACTAGTATTAGGCATAAGGATGGTCTAGGTGCCACAAAACATTTCATAAGAGCCAGAGCGATCAAGTTTTACAAACACAATGATATGCTACTAAAAATGATGGAATGGTGCCTTACGCATAACATTTTCTGGTTCAATGGGGAACTATTTCAGCAGCTACAGAAAACTTCGATGGGCATCTGATTCGTCCCCAGCTTTGCTAATTTGCATATGGGCTGGTGGGAGGAGCAGGTGCTCAACGGACCAGGTCTCAAAGAATTGGTGGAGCCCATAGTATTATGGGTAAAGTATATAGACGATGTTTTTGCTCTATGGAAGGGTAGCGAGACATCTGCCAGAGCTTTTGTAAAGAGGATCAATGACAATTCACTAAATTTGGATTTCACTTGTGAAATTAGTAGCAAGGAGATGAATTTATTAGATGTCAACCTTGAAGTTAAAGGCCCTAAAATCACTACCACTCTGTATAGAAAACCCACGGCAGGCAACAGCTACTTGCATGTTAGCAGCTTCCACCCATACACCCTCAAACAAAGTATTCCCTATTGAGAATTACTTAGAGCGAGACGCATATGCAACACAGAGGAGAACTACGTGCAGACAGAAAGGAATATGCTTATGCGTCTGCAGCAGAGAGGTTACACACAAGAAACACTACAACAGGCACATAGAAAAGTTACCCAAAAGAAAAGAGAAGAAATCTTATTTGCTGATGATAGAACTAAAATTAGGAATAAAAAACATGAAGGATTAAGGTTCATAACCACATACAATGAGAAACATGGGCTGCTAAGAAAAGCGCTGACAAAACACTGGCACTTGATCATTAATGACCCTGTAGTGGGAAAAGACTTCCCTAAAAGACCACAGATTACATACAGAAAAGCTAAGTCCATGAGGGACTTACTTGTAAAAAATGAGATAGTGACCACAGTGCCGATGTGGCTAAAACCACAGCCGGGCTTCAGAAAATGCAGCAAATGTAAGGCGTATGAGAATGGTGTGAACCTTACCACAATAAAAACACCCTTAGGCAAAACATTGAATATCAGACAAATCTTACGTGTAAAACAGAATTTGCAGTGTATGCACTGGGCTGTTCCAAACAATACATTGGAAGTACTATTCTGCCAGCACATAGACACATACTACAACACCTGAGGGCCATCAAAAATAACAACCCAAGTTATCCTGTTGCACGGCATTTCTATCAAATGCCTGGTGGGGACCATAAACTGCTGAAATACAGTGTCATAGACAGTTTACCGAAGAAAAAAAGAGATGGTGACAGGGAAAAAGAGCTCCGGAGACTAGAGTCTTTGTACATCCTGGAGATGGACAGTAAGGAGCCACAGGGCTTGAATATTGACGAAGAATTATATATACATCTCTAGCCTTAACTCCTGCCGTATTAGTGAACACGTGTGTTTTTAATTCTTTATTTATTTATGATTTTATTGAGTACCGAGTGATCTTAGAGAGCGAAGAGAAGGTTGTTCTAACCTATTATTGTTGTTTCTTGGTTTGTTGTTTTGTAGGAGGACTTCCATTGAAAGGAACAGCATTAGAGTGCTGTTGGGGGATCACGAAACAGTGGAGATCCATTCTTCTTTTCCTGAGCATTATAAGCATAACTATTGGTGTTAAAGACTGAGAAATTTGGAAAGCAGTCACAAATTGCCCACTAGGGCTATATGTGAAGCTGAGCCCACTAGGGCAGGGGTGTGACTATAATAATGTGTGATGCTTTCTTTCTCCATTGTCTGGTTAGACTGTTTTGATACTGCTCAGGACAATTGACGAGTAGATCTTTGTAATGGTATGCAAATGCATGGTTTTGACTCTGTGTAATAAGGGAGAACACGTATATAGTATTCTCTTAGATGTGCCACGTTGACGTGATGCCCCCTTTTTGAATACAAGGTAATTGTGCTATTACTCTGTTCTGTCATTGCCCTTGGAATTCAATATGAGATGTTATCTTTATTTATTTTTCTTACTTTTTTATTTTTCTTACTATTTATTTGGACATTAACAAAGAAGTAATTGTATTACATACTAACAAGCCATAAACTGTGGGTTATCAGTTTAGCATTCAGAAATTATACTTCCTCTTTGGCGTGTATTAACTATATGAATCACGGATTGTGATTAAAGTCCGATATACATATGAACATGTTCCAAGATGGCCACGATAACCAAATGAGAAAGTCCTCTGTCTATGTTCACGCTCTTTATTGAATCGCTCGTACTCACATAATGCATAAAAAGTAATTGTTGTGAGTTGATCGACGTCGTGACAAAGATGCTAAAAAGCACCGAAACGCGTCAGCGTTATGTGACTCTGGATTTGGATTAAAACTATTTGCAACTATACTGGAGTGCCGAGGTTTTCAGTTACCGAGCAGGAGGCGTTTTGAAAACATTCTCAGCAGCATGCGGCGAAGCGCTGCATGCTTGGCTCCACCGGCGTTCAGGCAGCCGAAGGAAACTCGCCGACACCAGGAGGATATATATATATATATATATATTCACTGAAAAAACCATAGGTTTCAGGCACGTTATAGTTAGAAATTAGCATTTAAAAAACCTTAGAAATTCACTGAAAAAACCATAGGTTTCAGGGACGTTATAGTTAGTTGGACATTTCACTCGTACAAAACCAGAGAAATTCCGCCGTTATAGTTAGCTCAGCTAACTATATCTTGCGCCCCCGCAATGCACTGCTGATGGCGTCACATATTACATCATTCATGACATGGTCAGTGACATCACTGATGACATCTCAAGTGACATCACTGATGACATCACTGATGACATCATCCAGTGACTGTGTGTTTCTATAAAGTTTAAACATGTTTTATATATATGCCAAGGTGTATTAAAGAATGAGTGTGTGTATAAGTGTCTGGATGGAAGATTTAGTAGGTGCGTGACTGACTGTATAAGTGAGTGATTAAATGTGTCTTACTGAAGGCTTGGGTTAGTGACTAAACTGTGTGAATGTCTGTATCAGTCTGTCTGTTGTTGTGTAAGATGCTGCATGGGTTGGTGAGTAGCTACATAAGTGTCTAAATGGGTTATTGATTGGTTGCCTGAGTATTTGTATGGGTGCCTGAGGTTGTGTGTGGGTGGGTGGGAGGTGTGTGACTCTGTGCATAGATGTGTGAGTTGTTGATTCACTGGGTGTATGGGTTCAAGAGTTCATGTGGAAACAGCTGTATGGGTGGGTGAGTGTGTATATGGGTGTGTTGGTGAGTGAATGGATGTCTCAGTGGTACATGTCCAAGTAACTACATATGTAAAAGGCAGTGTATGTGAGAGTTGGAGTATATAAATGACTATATGTGAGAGTCAGTGATTGTGAGAGTGGCTGTATGGATGAGTGTGTACTTGTATCAATCAATCAATCAATCAAATCCTTTATTCGATCTTACACATAAGATCATAAAAGTGTCAGAAAAATATTTACAATCACATTTTAGAAAAAGCATTATAAAAATAGCTTAAAACCTGAATCTTAAAAATGTGCTACCATACAGTTTATATAAAAATTCATTTAATCTATATACATAATGCCGTAAAAATTATGAAAGTCATTTTTAAGTCGTCTTATGTGCCAACCTGCTTTCTCTTTTTAATGCATGCCCATAAAAATGACGCTAACGAAAAGCACACAAAAGAATTTTGCAAAGATTTGAGAAAAACAATGCTACACGACAATATTTAAAATTGTAGCGCTTGCAAATTGGTACGATAAAATTACGCCTTTCCTGATGGTAGAAGCCACAAAAAAATAAAACATGAAGATCATCCTGTGTAGATAAGTTGTCACACGGACATAGGGAAAGTTCTGAATGTTTATATTTCTTCCCTGGATATCCCACCATCAGAGGAATCAGATTTAAACGAAATCTAAGCAAGTACTTGTATCAGTGATTGTATAAGAGAGTAAGTATGCATTAGTATCTGTATGAATAAGTGAGGTGGTGTGTGTATAACTGTATAGGTGAGTAAATGGAAGTGTGATTGATTCTTTGCATGACTGACTAGGTGTGTGAGTAACTCTGGATGAGTGGCGGTGTGTGAGTGTCTGTATAGGTGTATGAGTGCATCTGATAGTGTTGTATTGATGAGTGACTGCATGTATGAGTGACTGTATGGGTGAATGAGTGGATATGTGTTTAGACCTAGGAATCAGTGAGTGCGTATGTAGTAACTGGTATTGGTGTGTCTATGGTTTTGAAAATGGTAGTCTGTATTTTAGAGTGGGTGTATCAAAGGTTATATTAGGGTGTGAGGAGGTGCATCCGATTTTCACGTGGATGATGTCATCAGTGATGTCATCAGTGATGTCATTTGTGATGTCATCAGTGATGTCATCAGTGATGTCACTGATCATGTCATGAATGATGTAATGTGTGACGTCATCAGCAGTGTATTGCGGGGGCGCGAGTTATAGTTAGCTGAACTAACTATAACGGCCGAATTTCTCTGGTTTTGTACGAGTGAAATGTCCAACTAACTATAACGTCCCAGAAACCTATGTTTTTTTCAGTGAGTATATATATATATATATATTTCTCATGCATCTTTTTGAAAAACATGAGGCTGGTGAGGCAGATAAGCTGTCTTGAGCCCAGACCTAAAAACATAGATAAGCAAATACCGATGAGAATCATACTGATGCAAATTCCCACACAAAGACACTTTATGCCCACTGTATGTGATACCCATCGGCACCAGAACACACGTTATGAATGTTGCAGTAGCCATGGCCAACAGTCTGACATCATTCACCCTCTTGCTCCGAGTCGAGGCTGACATACATCTGCGATGAAAGCTTGCCACAAAAACCCCAATCACGATCGACTGCTAATCACAGGGGCATAGCTAGTGCGCCATGGGTCCTAATGCAAGGAAGAAAATGATTATGGGCCCACTGGCCACTTTTTGAACTGTGAAATACAGCAGTAGTCAGGGTTCAGTGGGTCCCTCATGTCTCTGGGTCCTGGTGCCACTGCACCCGCTGCACTAATGGAATCTACATCCCTGTCTAATCCTGAGTTGGTTCCCAAAACGAGATCACAGTGGCAGAGACAAATTTCAGGTGTTTCCTCCTGTTTATGTGTGTTGAAATTGGGAACAACATGTACCATTAACATGAACCACCAGCTAATTTGCGAGCCCTTTCAATAACAAATGTATGGTGTATAACATCCTCCAAATTTTAGTAGCCTGATCATAATGATGGCCAAAACATAGAGATGGCACAACCTCTCCTCTCTCCCAAGACCGGTGATGAGAATCTTTCCATCCTGCGAGATGGTACAACCACCCTATAACTTTCAGTCCAGTCAAATCAAGAAAATCTTTATTCGGCATACATGGCACAAAAGATACTTAAAGTAAACTAAAAGACCAGGCAATAAAATACATGTATCACATATACATCCAGGGACAATAAACTGCATTTCATCATAATGCGTGGTTTCAGGAAGCTATACCATTATGTCAAGGTTTGCCTTTTATTCCAATTACATTTTCCACCAATATCACTAGAACATCCATAATATGAACATTTACACATGAACACAGTCAATATACTTTTATTGCATTATTAATTAAAATCTTTACAATATTTGTAGAGGGAAAGAAGACTTTACAGTAAATAGTCTAGGCAAAAACAGGTGCATTAAATAAATCATTATAAGTGTCGTAAGGGGCACAATTAAAAAGCAATTAAATAGTGCTTCATGCAAAATAATTTCACACAACTATACAATTTTAGCTAAATTCATCTTAACTTAGTCATCGAATTCCTTGTTCTAATAGAACTTTGAATACAACTGACACCTGAAATAGTTATACATTTTGAAAAAAGTATTCGTAAAAAAGAAAATGCAAGTCTATAATTTCTAATATTAAACACATGAAATAAACGTAATAAAAACCGTTTCCACAGAGCCCTATAAACTCGACAAAAAAGAGTAAAATGAATTCTTGATTGTACCGATCAGTTGTCACAGGGACTGCAGGACAAATCCTTCTTCCACAAACCCTTCTCCAAAAAGTCAGTAAAAAATCTACAGTGCTAAGCATAAATCATGTTAAAAAAAATCTGTGGTACACGTTCGTTACAGAAATGAGATACGGTTCAATGGTCGTAGAATTGTAGTATAAGTGCACGTGATGGATTTACTAGCCTCTGTTAAGGTCCTGGTCTCAATGCATTTTTCTAAAAATAAGGATTTCAGCGTGTCTTTAGAACCAAAAAATTGCCTAAATCAAGGGAGGAAAAAACTTCTGGATTCCTTATCCAATCGAAACCCCAGTTACATATTTCAGTCAGGGTATTTTAATAGCCATGCTCCGGGGCTAAGCAATCAGAAATAATCATACGATTAAGGCTGGCTTCTTGCTTTGACCAGATAAAGTACAAGAAGACGGAGCTTAATATGATCCTCCAAATAACACCCCCCTAGCTCGGCATGTCAAATAAAAGCACTTTTAGGGACAGATAGTTGGTTACATAAAAAGGCATTCTCTGCTGATTGCAATGCCTTTAAGTCCTTTTTGGCCCAGAGATCAGCCCCATAGTTAGCAATACCAATTCACTTATTTTACAAATTATCATCATGTCTCTAAGGGTATCTAACCCAGTTTACTAGAAAATCTAAAAATTACTTCGATCGCTCTTTCAAACTGGTGTTCTCTCACCATCCGAAGATGATCCCAATGGAAAGCAGAATCCACAGGAACCCCAAATACTGAAATGTTATTATTTTTGTACAGGGGAGTCTTGCTAAAATGAGACTTTGTTTTAACAGATTGAGGGCCACAGCCATCACAAACTATTAGGCACAGTTCGCTTGTAAATCCAGCTGCTCCGTGAAGTGTGTAAATGAGTCGAAGGGTATTTGCAGCCCATCAGCCATACATGCCATGAAAACGGAATCATCGGCATTGAGAATCATGGGGACCAGACTTAAACCCATCTGGGGTATATATACTGCCCCTTGATACAAAAAACCTTCAAACTCATTAATATACAAGGCGAATAGAAAAGGGGCCCAGACACGCCCCCTGCCAATCTTAAATTAATGAGTACATTCACTGTGGATGCCCTAAAATACACAGACAGTAGTATCAGTGTGTAACTGTATTAAAAATTATTTGATCTACCCCTAGGGCCAACATTTGTAGCCAAAGTTTTGAGGTCGAGTGCACTCGCCAAGACCATAAATGCCCAGTGCATTGCACCACCTTTAACAACTGTATGTATGGATGTCAACAAACACAAATTGAGACACTGCTCAATAGTTTCTAGACACTGGCATAAACCATATTGAGTCCGGACCTTGGAGTTCTGGTCTTGGCAGAACAGTATTCCAGGCAACAATTGACTAACCGTGTATTCTGATACTTACTGCACCAAGACAGATGTGAATCGCCACATTTAAACGCCCATGCAGTATTTTCTTAAGTATTTGTTTGGAACATATGAGAGAGCTAGGCCCACTTAAACATCCCTACTCAACCAGATGTTTTTTTTTTAGCTGCTTGAGAGGTAAGAGGGAAGAAACAATCACAATTTAAATTTCAATACAGTGTAACCAAATTTATCCACACAATAATTCACTCAACAACTAAATCTAGGATTAGTAAGGTTCAATTAAAAATTCAAAAATAGATTGATATAAATCAATCTCAACATCACAATATAGAAATATAGAACAAACAGAATTAATCCAAATCTCCTGAAGAGATTTACCTATACAACAAGAAGCATATGACTAATTCAGATGTGATGATACAAGTAATCAGGAAAAAGAATTAAACATTAAATTGCATCAAATGATTCTCAAAGGAAAGCATGAGCATGCTATCTCTCCTACATTGCCTTAAAAGGGACTGCCCTTAACTTAGAAACATTGAGTAAGTATACATATTAGAAAAGTGTCAGCTGTCAGAGTCTTCAGTAGAAGAAACTCCAACCAAGGGTCAAGTAGCATGAAGCCACACAAAGCAGCAGAGGTCTGTACCTCATGAAGTCCTAAGATGTCTCTCTGCCCCTCGCTACATTACAGCATAAGACATTAGTTGCACTCAAGGTAAGTCACATGCTCATCTCCAGTAATTTTCCACGATTCCAATACAAATTGGTTACTGGCACCACCTTTCCCACATCGATAAGTTGGTACTTCATTCATCCTTGACCATTCTTCTCCTCCATGGGAACTCGACTCCTTGCTCGTTACCGCAATTCTCCATGCCAAGATCCATCTTCTCATACCTTGCTATCTAACTGGGAAAAAAAACGTCATTTCTAACTAATAAGGCTTTGTCCGCACCCACAATAGAAACAAAAAAATGCAAACAAACACATTCTACATTGAAGGTTAAATACGAATTACATGTTAGACTTTAATGTGAGTTTGTACGGAAACAGCTCTCGAGGCACAAAAATCATGTCAACTTAATAGCGCATAGGGTTACAAATATATGCACATTTCTACACACATAGCAAATGCAATTTCTTAACGCATGAATAAATTGCTAAAGATAACAGAAATGATGTTATTTCTAAGTACACCAATATAAATATAATTTCTTGTCACACGTATAAATGCCTGAACATTAGTCTACACATAAACCTTATTTCATTAACTTCACAATGAGACAATCTAAACTTACATTTTGTCTAGAATATTAATATGTAAATGTTACAAATACCTTTATTATTCACATTTCTATGCACACAATTTATAGGTCCCATTAGTTTTATGTGGAGTACTTTAAATATACAATACCCCATATTTCCTTAGTAACATTAATCACACAGAATATATTTGAGTGCTAACTACACAATTGATTATAATGCACTTCTACAGTATTTTAGGATGGGATCAAAATTACACTGCTCCAATCCCCCCTCTGATGGTGTATCAAGCCATCACAAAATCTCTTAATCTTATTGTTTGATTTTATCAGATGAACTAATCTAAACTCTTGTTGAGGCAATTGCCTTTCGCCTGAATTCTTCCTAACGTTTCATTTCTTTGTAATATTCACTCTGCTTCTTCTCCAAATCTATATCTTCTCTTTTCTGGGCTATTCCTTTCTTTGCCTTATAAATCCTGTACACTTTCACTGTCAGCATCACAACCAATGCACAAAGAGCAATGATCAACAGAGGCTTCAAGATGAAGCCAAATATATTACTTCTCAAGTTCACAAACCATCTACCTATGGCACTAAACCCATTTACAACTTAATCTCAAACACCTGCGGTTGCCAATTCTCTCAATTCCCTTTGTGTGTCAGACATATTCTTTATACACTTCTGTAAATCCTTACTTTTATCTGGGATATTAGTACAACATTGTTGAACCTTCAACATCCGGCAGACTACACCTTCTTTTGCAAGCAGAATATCTAAAGCAAGCTGATTCTGCAAAACTATAGCCCTAATAGCAACCATTTCAGTATTTACAAGCAATAGAGCTCCAGCAGTATTAGTGGATAACCTATCAACTACAGTCTTAATATCATTCAGTATCACCCCTAAATTTGATATTATAGTGCCAAAAATATCTCCCACAATTTCTCCAGCACTAGCACCTCGTTTAGACCTATATTCTCCTCCCAAACTGGATGATCAAATTTTTCTACATGATAGATCTTTGGAAAAACTACTCCTAGATAACATGTGCCATGCCATTTATTAGGCAATTTGAAATAAGCATTCTTCCCACAAATAAAATAAACTCCAGGCATCCCAGGATCGCCACCGTCCAAAAACAACTTCCAAGATGCTCGGACCTCAAAGGTATGATCACATTCACTTTTCCCTAGAAAGATAGTATCATGTTCATTCTTCTCATTCTGTATGTACAGCTTCCCTTGGTGTTGCCAATCTAATGTCAATGCTCCTGTGTTCCCTGCTGTCTGGTGATCCTTTTCTTCTTGTGACCAAATGGGAAAATGTGTTTCTTTAGCTGCATTAGTCTTTACTTCTCTATACCTATCTTCTACTTGATTTATACATTTCTTCTCAATGTCAGTGAGAATACAGGTCAAATTATGAATATGTGCATAAGCAGTGTCTAACGTTTTAAACAGGGCAAAATATCTACGGGCAGTTTCAGTAATCTGAGCATATGAATGTCTATTCAAGTGTTTGAAAAAAGGAACTTCTGAAAGAACTAAATCATAATTAGAATAGTAGTACTGGAAATTACCATTTGCATAGAAAATACTCAACAGTAAACTACGAGTGAAACCATATGTCAGGGGTATATGATGGTAAGTAATCCCTTCGACTACTGAAGCAGGTAACTGCATCCAAACATAACAATCTCTGGCTTCTATCGTATCGACATACTCATTAAGCAACCTAGTCTGAACGTTAAATGTATAATCTACTCTAGGTAAATCTACATGCAAGTTCTGCTCTCTTAATGTGTATAAACCTCCATCTACTTCATGTGATGATTTCTGCCCAGGTGTATGCTTTTCTTCTACAGCGCTAGTGGAATCTGAATATAATCCTACAAGCAGTATTATTAACCCCAACACTATAATTGTTATTATTGCACCTACTATGTACCTACATCTACGGTTAGAATTATTAGTTTCCATACTATTTAGACTCAGACCAAGTGAGTAGAGAAATAGCAGCAACAGAATCTTCTCTGTTGGTGTCCACTTGTGCAAACAGCAAGATCAGTCTTTAGTTGCTTAAAAATATTATCAAAGGCATGTACAATCTTCATGAGGCTTCCCTAGCCCTGCTCCGTGTTCTTCTAGATTGCAACCCTAATTTTATTCTTCTTCCACTCGGGCCTAGGTAATCTTCTTAAGCAAGTCAACAAAGTTCATTCAACATCTCTAATGATAAAGGGACCAAGTTCATTTATGAGTATTTCTAATATCATTATTTTCAGCCCATCAACCAGCACAGGAAATTCCTCTGAATCTTGATAGGTAAATTCAGCTTCATACAGTACTAGGTGTCTCAAGGCACTCAGTCTTGTTGGGTAAGGTAGTTCAAAGGTAAGAAGAATGTTCAGATCAAGTTCCGAAAGCTTCAGATGAATCTCCAACTATTATTCCAGAATCTCCAAAATGTTCCCTTGCTATATCATCTGTAACAAGATAAGTCCACTCAAGAGAAGAATATATCCCACAAGACACGCTTAATCTCTTGGACCTTCTTAGATTAGGCCATTCACTTTAATCTCCACTCAGCTCAGATGCTCCAGATGGATCAGCTATGGGTCCAAGGATTCTTTCAAAAGACAACTTCAGTCTTCTCGCTTTATTTCTTGGCCAGCTTTCTTCCACCACCACTCGTTGTCCCACAGCACTAGTTCCTTCATTGGGGCAGAGATCTGACTCATTCACCATCACAGCCTCTCGACCACTGCTGGTGCCTCTTCTGGGAGTTGTGCTGTTACTTCATCAAGGGCACATGGGACCCTACGAGTGTGGGATGCATGCATCCAGTTAGGAAGGCCACCAGATTTGACAGCAGTCATAGTGACCAAGATCATCTGGTATGGACCACACCAACAGGGCTCTAGACATTTCTTTCTCACATGCTTTTTCACAATGACGCAGTGTCCAGGACCAAGGTCATGATTCATGACACTGCTCCTGATGTGGCGGGACTGTAGCAACTTCAACCTGGTCAGACAGAACGAACCACCTCAGCCAATCCTTTACAGTAGTCTAGCACCAAATCATCTCTGATGTTTACAAGCATATGCACAGCAGGCAATCGCATAGTCCTTCCAATGATGATCTTATGGGGTGACAATCCTGTCCTTTGATCAGCACTGCGAAGGCTCATCAGCACAAAAGGCAATGCGTCAGGCCATTTCAGAGATGTTGAAGCACACACTTTAGCCAACCTTGATTTCAGAGTGCCATTGACCTGTTCCACGATGCCTGAAACTTCTGGCAGATAACTGCAATGCAATCTCTGCTCCACTTGCAATGCTGCATGTAGCATTCTCAGAACCTCACTATTAAAATGAGTCTCTCGGTCTGATTCTAAAGATGTTGGAAATCCGAATCTCAAAATAAGTTCCATTGATAACAGCTTAGCTACCGTGAGGATATCACATCTCCTAGTCGGGCAGTCTTCCACCCAACATGAGAAAATGCACACCACTACTAAGATGTACCTCAATACATTGCTTACATCTCAGCAAAATTCAACTGTATCCTGTTGAAAGGACCTCCGTATCTCCCTATATTGTTCAATGTAATAGCAGTCCTTTTAACCACATTCATTTTTTGACAAGTCACACATCTATGACACAATGCCTCAGCCATCACTCTGAACTTGGGTTGAACAAGGTTTGCCTGAACAATCTTACCATGGCATCCCTTCCTACATGTGTTGACCCATGGTAGTGCCTCGCCATCAGCGGCAACAAACTATTGGGCAGTACTGGTCTCCCATTTACTAAAACCCAAATGTCATCATCTCGTTACACACATCCAGCTCTAATCCAACCCTGCTCAGTAACTTTCTCTTGCAATCTCTTCACTTTATCCCTTGTATCAGCAATGATCATCAGAAGGTTGAAATTGATTTAATCTGCTCCTCATTTGTGTATTCACCATTAAAAGTGCAAACATTTAGGACACGGTAACGTGCGACCTCGTCTGCATAACGATTCCCAACTGTAACAAAATTGTTTCCCTTACAATGGGCAGAACATTTGACAACAGCAATCTGGTTAGACATTTGTAAAGCCTCTAACAGTTTTCTCACATTTTCTCCATTGCAGATGGGGAACCCTGATGAGGTCATGAATCCCCTATGAGACTATAACTGTCCGAAGTCGTGAACAACACCAAAGCCATACTGGCTATCGGTCAATATTGTCACCATTAGCTGGTCTGAAACACAGTATGCTCATGTAAGGGCAATCAATTCGGCCACCTGCGCTGAGAATACTCCTTGAAGCCAGGCAGCGTCCAACACTCCTGCAACAATACAGACAGCATGGGCAGCCCTCAGGATTCCCTCATTATCCTAAACAAGAGCCATCTACAAATAGGGTGTAATCAAATTCAGGTAATGGCTCATCCATTATATTGGGCCGTGGCTTGGTGCACTGTTCAGTGACATCAAGACAGTCATGTTCTACTTCGATCTCATCCACATCACAATCAGGTAATGGAAGTAAAGTGGCAGTGTTCAGAACTGAACATCTCTTCAGAGTTACATTTGCGGCAGCCAAGATAGTTTGTTCATACCTGGTGAGCCTGCTATTCGTCAAATGCTGTGTGTGTGTTCTGGTCAACAATAGTTCAACAGAGTGTGGCACATAAACAGTCAAAGGGTGACCCATTACTATGCTCTCGCATCTCTCTATGCTCACACCTGTTGCCACAACGGATTTGAGACATCCAGGCAACGCTGATGCTACTGGATCTAGAGTAGCTGAGAAGTAGGCAACTGGTCTACGGGCACCTCCATGATTCTGAGTCAACACTGAGAGAACACAACCTTCTCTTTCACTGCAGAAAAGCGAAAATGCTTTATTATAGTCAGGCATTCCCAGTGCATGAGCACGACACAGACTCTCTCTCAACTCCAGGAATGCATTCAAACAATCATTGTCCCAGGGAACTGGATTGGACACATCCTTGTGTGTCAACCTCTGCAGAGGTTTGGCCATTAGGGAAAAGCTGGGTATCCAATGGCGACAGTAGCCCACCATTCCCAGAAACATCCTGACTTCTTTCTGCGTATGAGGCAGATTCATTTACATGATCGCCGATATTCTTTCTTATGACACCTTTCTCGCACCTTTCACAATTTATGTCCTAAGTAGGTTGACTTCTGTCATACAGTACTGCAACTTGCTTGGGGACACTTTATATCGATTCACAGCCAAATGGTTCAACAAGGCAATGGTATCAGTTTTACATGCTTCTCGAGTGTTTGCTGAGATCCAGAGGTTGTCTATGTATTGACTAGAACATAATTGCAGGGCATGACCAAAGACCTGGTTAAATATGGAAGGACTTTCTGTATACTCTTGTGGGACATGGCACCATGTTGAAACACAATTCCTCAGCCATAAAGCGAATAAAAACTGCCTATTTTCTTGTAGGGCAATGGAGAAAAATGCCTGGCAAAGATCAATCACAGTGAACCATTCAGCCTCACATGGAATATGAAACAATATTACAGAAGGTTTTGGTACCATGTGACAACAAGGAACCGCTATGTTGTTAATTTTACGGAGATCCTGTACTATGCTGTACTTACTGCTTAGCTTCTGCAAGCCCATAATAGGTGAGTTACATGGACTCCCCAGGATCTCTGTCAGAATACCTTGCTCAATCATAGTCTTGATTATAGGTGTAATTCAAACAACTGTTTTGGCCGTCAGGTTATTCTGTGGGGTTCCCGGATATTCAGCATTTGGCTTCACTTAGATACAGATTGGCTCAACTCCTCTGATGAGTCCAGTGTCCTTTCCCGAAAAGTCCCAAACTAGGTCTCTCACTGTGTCTCTGAGATCCGACGGTAAGTCTTCTACCGTCAACATGGGGAACAATGAAACGTGCAAATTTTGATTTGCCAGTTTGAAGGCAATATCCTCATCCTGTGTCTGAAGCTCAATACCCTTTGGTGTGCAATAGATGGTGCAATTTAACTTGCACAACAGGTCATGTCCTAAAAGTCACCCAGGACTTGAATCACACACCACAAATTGATGATTATCTTCAAATGTACCTATTTTAACCGGCACTTCTTCAGACAGGGGGTTTGACAACCTCTTATTTGCAACTCCTACAACTTGGATTGTTTTTCGTGAGAGGGGTAGGTTCGAAAACTCTGCTGTTCTCACAGTAGAGTGGGTAGCGCCAGTGTGGATCAAGAAAGTGATATTGTGGCCATCTACATCAGCCTCAACGTATGGTCGACTCTGGTCTGCCTCTAAGATTGCGCCAAGTGTAAAGTCTTCCTCTCCCCCTCAGTCACCATCATAAGGACTGATCTGAACCGTATCCATTAGGAGTCTCAAACATGGGGTACTGTTGGAATGGATTGTTACCATTGCACATATTCTGATTCCCACTTATGTCTGTGTTCAGGTTAAACCAAATGTTATTTCCCAGCTTACTGTAGCATCGGGGTTATGGCACTTGCATTACAGGACCTTGGGGACCAACTGAATTCTGAGATCTCGGTCTTGGCATATTCTGAGGTTGCATACCATTACCCTGCCATTGACTACACCATCTATTCTGCTCTTGATTTGCAGGATTAAGGCAACATGCACGCTTCCAATGCCCCAATTTATTACAAAAATGACATGGATTGGACTTCTTAAAGGTGGCAACACCAGCTTCAGTCCTTGGATCAATAGGAGCACCTCTTCCCTGCCCCTGAAATCCTCCACCTTGTTGCACTGGAACCCCTGCCTGGTAGACTCTCTGCATAGGGACAGTATTCCCTACATAAGGCTGAATTTGACCTCTTTGAGCAGCCTTCATCTGTGCCACCATCAACGTTCCCTTCAACTTCTTATGCGTCATCTCAATCTCATCACAAAAATATTTAGCTTAACGCAGAATTTTGTCGACTGATTTTTTTCTACCAGCAAATCAAATGTTGTTGAATTGTAATACGAATTTCAGGCCTCAACCTGGTCACAAATCTGGACACAAACTATCCCATACCCTTCGGCTCAAGGGTGTCCATCCCACAATACTGTTTAAAAGCCTGCAACAACCTTTCATAAAATGCATGAATCATCTCTTTAGGTTCTTGAGTCGTCCTGTCAATCTTTACCCAATCAATATCCTGTGGGGATACTTTAGCCTCCAACCAAGTAATCAACTGATCATATTTCTTCATCATTATAGGTGAAGGGCCATGTGTCACCGAATCCCTCTCAGGCTCACCTTCGGGCCATTCTGTAGCTATTTTACATGCAGACCACAAATCACTAGGGGCTACAATCTTGAACAGTGTATTCAAATCAATCCACAGCACCTTCAAAATTTTCACAAATCGATCAACCTGTTAGTACCACTCTGCAGGCTTCTCTCTCAATCTTTGGAAATTATTGGTAAATGCTGCAAGATCACCTCTACTCCAAGGGACATGCACATAACCTCCACTTGGTACTTCTTGCAAGAGGAAAAGCCTTGACACCTGTTCCCTTTCCCCTAAGGGAGGTGGTTCTCCCGTTACTCTTTTAGAACCCTTTCCTTTAGCCTATTTGTCTTCCCATTTGTCCAATGAGCTTAAAATCCGAATGCTCAAAATTAATTTTCGGATTTGGGTCCTCAACCCTGGTAATCTCAGGTTCTCTCTGTCCTGATCGCTGAACGCAAGTCTATAGTTCTTCTGTATTGCCTTTGTTCGTTCTATGTCAACATCATATATTTGAGCCAGTTCAGATAATTTCTCGTGAGCCTGCCTCGCTCTCCTAGTAGCATCTTTACTCATAAATAGCAATTCATTTTGGTGGTAAGTATCTATTCGATTAAGCTCTAGACTACCACTTATCATTTCATCTCGTTCAGTTTGTAATTTGACCCCATCAATCAAATCTACCTTTACACGGCTCGCAGCAGTTCACCCTCCTTCACAACTCCTCACGCTCTCTCTCATTCCACTAATCATATGAAAAACAACAAATAGCAATTGCCTGCTCCTCTAAAAGAATCAACAGAATCTACTCACCCGATGAACACACACATTCACAAATTAAACCTCGACCAGCGGGGAATCACTTCAATCAGTGTAGTTTCCCTCCTGCACAAAACGGTCCACCACACTAATCACAACTCTGTCTTGCACACAAAAGTTCCCTATCTCAATTGGCCCGATGTCTCATGACAATCCCCACAAAACTTTAGCAGACAATTACAACACTATGCCTTCTTCACTTTTATTAAATAGCCCGGGATCTTAGGTCACATCGGACCCGATGACAACTTCAACAACAACTTAACACCACATTCACAAAATCTCTGAAAGACCTCACACAATTACTATTTCACCGCAAGCTAAGCATAAACCTCATACACACAACCCTACTAGTACTCACTCTTTCACCACCGATGTTTCAACGCATGCCACTGGAACTCCATCTATTCTTCACGTCTCGATCCTGCACTCTGGACTAGGGCCACTGGGGTTGAGTCTAGACTGTTCTAAGTTAGACTCTATCTCCCGCTACTTCAAGAGCTAACCATCCTACTTTGCTAACAACTGAGAGAGCTGGGACCACTTAAACATCCCTACTCAACCAGATGGTCTTTTTTACCTGCTTGAGAGGTAAGAAGGAAAAAACAATCACAATTTAAATTTCAATACAGTGTAACCAAATTTAGTCAAACAATAATTCACTCGACAACTAAACCTGAGATTAGTAAGGTTTAATTATAAATTCAAAAATAGATTTATATAAATCAATCTCAACATCACAATATAGAAATAAAGAACAAACCGAATGAATCCAAATCTCCTGAAGAGATTTACCCTCTATAACGAGAAGAATATGCTTAATTCAGTTTTGACGATACAAGTAATCAGGAAAAATAATTGAACAGTAAATTGCATCAAATGATTCTCAAAGGTAAGCATGAGCATGCTCGCTCTCCCTTCACTGCCTTAACTGGGACAACCCTAAACTAAGAAACATTGAATAAGTATGAATAATAGAAAGGTGTCAGATGTCAGAGTCTTCAGTAGAAGAAACTCCAACCAGGGGACAAGTAGCATGAAGCTACACAAAGCAGAAGTAGAGCTCTGTACCTCATGAAGTCCTAAGATCTCTTGCTGCCCCTCACTACATTACAGCATAAGACATTAGTTACACTCAAGGTAAGTCATGTGCTCATCTCTAGTAACTTTCCACGATTCCAACACAAATTGGATACAGGCACCACCTTTCCCACATCGATAAGTTGCTATTTCATTCGTCCTTGACCATTCTTCTCCTCCTCCATGGGAACTTGCCTCGTTACCTCGTTTCTCCTTGCCAAGATCCATCTTTTCGTACCTTGCTATCTAACTAAAACAAAACCCTTTTTTTCTAACTAATAAGGCTTTGTCCACACCTACAATAGAAACAAAAAAATGCAAACACATTCTACATTGAAAGTTAAATACAAATTAAATGTTAGACTTTAAACGTGAGCTTGTACTGAAACAGTTCTCGAGGCTCAAAATCATGTCAACTTAATAGCGCCCAGAGTTCAAATACGTGCACATTTCTACAAACATAGCAAATGCAGTTTCTTAACGCATGAATAAATTGCAAAAGTTTACGAAAATGATGTTATTTCAATATATATTCAATATGAATATAATTTCTTGCTACATGTATGAATGCCTAAACATTAGTCTACACATACACTTTATTTTATTAACTTTACGAAACACATCTAAAAGTTAATTTTGTCTAGAATATTATTATGTAAATTTTGCAAAGACCTTAATTAGTCACATTTCTATGCACACAATTTATAGGTACCATTAGTTTTACGTGGAGTACTTTAAATATACACTACCCCATCTTTTCTTAGTAACATTAATGACAGAATATATTCGAGTGCTGTCTACACAGTTATTATAATGTACTCCTACAGTGTCTTAGGATGGGATGAAAATTACGCTGCTCCACATACTTCAGGGCCCCCTGCTCACAATCACTTTGAATTGTATTACCCACATTTGTGCTCGTTGTAGCCCGCATGATGCCAAACAAACTTTCAGAAATGGGTTTTGCACAAAAATTGTTGAAATACATCTCTTTCTGAGGACTCCAAAAGTCCTTAAGATGCCACTGGGCAAAGAGAGAAAGAGGTGGGGGTAGACGAAGAAAGGAAAGGGAATTCACATTTAGAAATAGACAGAGGTGAGGTAAGTTGGGGGCCCGGGTAATTGTCCACTTTGCCCAATACTCTAAAACGTTTCTGCAGCCATGTGGTCCAGTACAGCATTGTTTCAATTTTCAACAAATTCTTGGATTTTTGGTAGGAAGCCAGATCTTGTTTACCATCTCGCATTCATGACTAAATGACCGTTTCCATAATTCTTTTCCTCAGAAGCGGCCTCTGCCCTAAAAACGGTCTCCCAAAGCTCCAGCCCACCGTGGAAATGCCTGGTGAAAAAACACAGGAATTCCAGGCCTGCCTTTGCATGTTATTTACCACAAACACTTTCAAATTACTTTATCTTCACATGCTTGTACTTCAGAATCTTGAGGTGTGTGCAGCGAACGAGATCAGAGGTATAAACTGCAATTGCAATAGAATAGGGAAATTTGTGTAGATTTGTGATTAAATTAATATTAAAAGTGAATTCAGCTTAAGGATGGCTACCCAGGAAGGGCTATGTAGCCTCATGCACCAAATAACAAAGGTATGAATTTAAAGACTGGGCCATTCATTCATTCATTCTGTTTGTCTGACTGTCAGTTTGTGCATGGATGCTGTTAGAAAAGTTCTGTGATATCTACAAAGCTGAACATAATATCTTTCAGTATTGTGACGTGAACTATTGTTCCTGATCTGAGACTATTCACTCAGGTAAGCTGTCTAGCCTAATGATTTACTATAGAAACGGCTGCGCCTGATGTAGATCAGTGGTCCCCTTTACAGAGGCCTCCAAAGAGTATTTTTGGAAACCCTTTCCACGACCACCAAAAACACAGTTTAACTTTGATCTTGCAGCTTTTCACCAATGAAGTCTAATGTGAATGTATGCCAATGATGCGGTGGGGATAGGCTGCAACAGTACTTTGAGAACTGTGTGGTCAGAAGTGAATTCAGAACAAGGTTCACCGCTGTGTACAAACTTGGTGATCTGTTTCTGCATAGTCCACCACCAAAAATATATTTTTACCGGTGACACTTTTTTTTAACAATCAAATTGCCTTCCATTTGTTTGCCATTGCTCAAAAATCCCTTTCGAGAGTGAGCATAGAGTGTACTTGACAGGCAACCCTCCTTTTAGTGGAACAGCTATCCTGTTAACTAGCCCTAAGAAAGAAGTAACTGACTTGAGTTCAGAAAATGTTCCACCGGGTAATAAAACCTGTCATTCTGTTTTTAACTACCTTGACGAAATGTGGTAAAGCAATAATACCTAGCAAAGAATAGTGTCTGCCACAGCTAATGCCCAGTATTTTCAGACTTCTGGCGTGCACAAAAAATTAAGTAAGTCTTCTAGAAGACCTTGGATGCATGGGGTGCGTTTCAATGTGAATGGCTGAAAGAAAGGGGAAAAAGTAATAACTGATGAAGGTGTTTGAGACCCTTTACTAGTGAAGCAACCTTTGAACACTTGTCCCGTGGCTCTGCTACAGTATTTGACTAATTCAGAGATCACAGATTGGGTGGCAAATACGCAGGTGATCGTTGGTGGCAAACCAGGTGGATTGGAAAGGTCTGGGTCCACAGCAGACATCCTACTGGGCAGTCTTAAAAACAAAGGTCAAAAGTCTTCACAATATGGCCATGGAAATTTCCATGGTTCTCAGTTGTGAGATATTCTATAGATGAATAAGTCCTATAAATACGCAGTTCTAAAAGTGGCAAGGGTACCCAGAGTAAGCCCACTGAGGGACGTTTCAGCTGTGCTGATGGGCCAGAGAGAAGAATAAAAACTCCATTGGGCTTGTCACAGTTTAGCAGATATCCAGCCTACACTTTCACCTGGAAAAAGGATGCATCAGGACACCTGAGGATGCAGTGGCGGTATCCTTTGATGTCTGTGATCCAGCGATCTGGGACTAACAAATTTCTATTACCTGAGCCTAATTCATTACCTTACAAGTCCCTTCACGCTGGGTGAGTGAATACCAAACTTACCAATTTCTATTACCATATCATCCTCGCATTATCCATGGTTGCGATGCGATCTTTATTTATGTAATCAGGGTTTGGCAAACTAATATTTGGATCTAGAATAATACTATCGCATGCTCATCATAAACCAACTCTAAAAATGACAAACTCACTTATGAATTTATAATGCTTTATCTAATAATGTGATTGCTTATCAAATACAATACGGCTCGAATCAATGATCACCATTCAAGAAACAATATTTGAGAAATGACAAATAACATCTCATAAACGATGCATTGAGTGAGTGGATAGGCGTAGAGACAAAAGTTTAGAGACAAAAGACATTTGCAAATGATTATGCAAATTCAGATATAATACTAACCCACAAATGAAATTAGGAAAACTACTCTTTGGCCATGAGAGCAGCAAGGCCCCTCAAGAAGAGATGAAGAGCAAAGACTAAGTCAGGATTCAGCAAACAGGAACAGCCAGCCCAAATAGGAATAGGAGACAGCAACGCAGCCCTCTCCTCTCGCAAAGTAGTAAATCACGCAACGCAAACCCCACCCACCAGGTAGCTAAGTTATACTCTAAATCCCAAGAAAGACCAACCCACAATGTATCATAACACACAATTTCTCTTCATTCTATTGGTTGAGGAAGGGGGTGTTCTATCACACCACTCTCGTCGTGACGACCCTGCAAAATAGTCTATTGTCCATTTTATTCATTTTATCAACTTCCAACCAAGGAAATACAAATTCGAGCTTCCTTCATATACACATTTCCTCCAATTCGGTCATGTTACAACTTTTGTGCCTCGATTGTTCAATTGCGCCGCTCTCTAAGGAAGTATTCTGGCTTCGAAGATTAATTTGTTTCTCCACACAAACTTTGGCAGGCACACAGGACCCATGAAGGACGAACAGTTTCCGACTCCCCTTTCTTGCACAGTTTTAACACACATTTATTTTCTAAAATGACTCTCGGGCCTTTTCTGCAGGGCAGAAAATCATATTTCTACGGAAAACAAACACAATTATTATTAATCACTTATAATGCTATACCATAAACGCACCCACCCTGGGTGTTGCATATTTCTCATTTATACCATGCGCTTCCATAAATAATGTTATTTCCAACGTAAATTAGTATAAAATAAACAAGCAGGATAAGTCCTTTTATTTTTCATTAGTCATAAGCATTTGCGGCCTACTTTGGCATTTTAGTTCGCGCTTGCGCAAGTTCATCTTCCCTCATGTTAGCCCTTTTTCGCGTTTAGTTTGCACATCACATGGTTAGTCATTTTCTCTATGAGGGTTCAATCCGAGCAGGTTTCATTTCACAAAAACCTTGCTCCATCACCTGGGACGCTGACCCTGTATTTGTCACTTAAAACTCAACAGTACTTCCACACTGCCCATGTAGAATGTTAGTAGCATATGACGAAATGAGGCAGCTTCAAATCTTACAATGATTTATTTCAGACCTTGGCTTCTTAAGTTTTCTTAATTTTAAATTCATAGTCAATAAACTGCAACTCCAGATTACACAATGTGTGCTAGAAGTTCCAGCCCTGCAATGTTACTACCCAGTAGCCCAGTTAGAGTGGGTGTTGGGTTGGCTACCTGAGGCATGGTCGAAAAAGGCTAAATACAAATGCTAGTCCCTAGGGTGGGTATCCCCACTCGAAGCCATATTAAAAGCCTGTAGCTTGAGTGAACCCCAACTTGATGCAGGGTGTCGGATTCTGTTGGTCCAGATACCTCACTAGGATGCATCAAAGGAACTTTATGCACCCAAACTACTATTGTGGTGCCTTTCTTGATTTCCTGAGGTGAGGAACAGAGGTGTCCATAAAGCACTCTGGTCAGTGAAAGGTGATACGAGAAGGTGATTTATTTGCAGGCACCCATTTGCTTCGATTAACAGAACTCAGATAGGAAAAAGACGTACCCATTGGCCATTTCATGATGCACCTTTCACTGACAAAAGCAGCACGACTACCCTGGGCACATGAAATGTCTGACCCACCTACCTACCCATGGTCATTCATGCATTGTTTATATTCGGTGGCGCCCAAAAACTAGTAGCCCATTTTTATAAGACAATAAGCAAAGGGGATGTGGGGTGGGGCATAGTCAGGACATCCAAGATGGGGGGTGCATTTTGGTAGAGCTCTGTCCAGAGACGCTCTCAATCCCACATTTGTCCACCATTCCTTGGCCATCTACCAGCATCCAGAGTCCCTCTTTATAGGGACTGGGGGTAACCTAGCCGAGAGGGGTACAGAGGGATTGAGTCTGGGCTGGCAGCCTGAATTGTAAGGGTCTGGGCCTGCGACAAGTGATGGAGGCCCGACCTGGCTGGACGAACGCTAGGCCCCGACCTGCGACTTTGGACTGCGGAGCAGAGCTGCTTCTCCCAGTTGTGCTTTTTTTTGTTGAGGTGCCCTAAAGAAACGGGGCAAAAGAGTGTGGCCCGGAGCCAACCCCATATTATCTTGAAGGGCTTGTGGCATTGTGGTGGGAAAACACCCTGCTGCTATAGAGCAATGCTGCTGAGTACTCCAGAGGAATTTTATCTCGAACCGGTGGTGAGTGGGCCTCTATGATTGCAGCGGCTAAGCCAGGCATCTCATAGGGCTACACTGCATGGTGGCGGGACTGGTTGGGGCTTGGCTTGGCTGTTACGGACTGGCCAGTTTTGTTGGCTGATTTGACCTATAGCCACGCCTGAGGGGGACTAAGGGGCTATGGTGAAAGCGCCGGCCCTGGTCATTGTTCTTGCCGCCCTCACGTGAGGTCCTCGAAGTGCACTGCAGGGTGAGAACTGCCTTGCATGAACAATCACTGGTTTACACAACTAGGGACTGAGATTTGAATGAGTTGGTGTTGCCGTGGCGCTCGCGACATGAGTGTCACCTGTAGAGCTGCATGGTAATAGATCGCCACAGGCTCTTCTTGTCTGTGCGGGATGCCCCTGCTGACTTTTGTTCATCTGGTCATTTTGCCTGATCTGATGTTGTGGCACACTTTATCCTGCAGTTGAGGGCTCTTGAGGAAAATAGAATATGTGTTATATTGTTGCCGCACAAACCAGCTACGTTGAGGACGAGTATCGTTCTGAGAGCGAGGGTGGCGATGACGTCTTTCTGTTGATCTCTCCATCTGCAATGGGCACTTTGCTCATTCAGAACCTTCTTTCTGTTCCAGCAAGTCCCATGCTTGTGAAACAGCACTCTGGGCCAATCCTCTTACCATTGGACCTCCGACGGACCTTTTTAGTCGCCTGAGAGGTGATGGGAGTTAACATGTTAATCAAATTTCAATTAACAGTGTAACACGTTTGGCTACACAGTAAGAACCAGGAATCAGTCACTATAGTTAAGAAGATTTATTACAACTTAGCATTTATTACAACTTAGCAGTCAATTAAGGTACACAAATCTTAGTACCATGCTGTAAAGATACAGAATAACAATCGGGAAACCCAACCTCATAAAGAAGTTTAGTCATACCAGTATTAAACAGAGAAGTTCAGTCACAGCAATACAAAAGATCAATAATCAGATTTGATACACAGAGTAGAGTTTCTCATACTTTCTCCTATACATGAGTAAATCTAAGTTGGAGCCCAGACTTAAAAGGATGGTTGCATCTAAAGAGAATCTCAAAGCTCTGGAAATTCGGTGAAGCGGAAAAATAAAACAGGGCAGTGAAAATGATTGGAAGGTGTCAGCATTTCAGAAGCTCAGTCAAAAGTCTTCTTGGGTCAGGGGAATAAGTGTTAGCCTAAGCCACACTTTAAAGAGAATCAAGGGCAAGCATAGAGGTCTAAACCTCTCAAAGTCCAAAGGGAAGAAGAATGACTAAACTCAGACGATGTGAACACTTGATATTACGCACGAGTCTCATGAGCAACACCCCTCTGTTCGCATCCTCAGGGGGTCCATTTTCCTTTCCTGATCTCACGTTGTAAGCGGCAACATTTACGGAGTATCCCACACTGGACATTGGAACAACATCATCCTTGTTGAATTAGGCTATGTTGCAAGAATGCTGAATGAGACCTTTCAGGTCATGCTCTGGCTCTCCATGTTCTTCATCAAAATGTTCTTCTCAGGCTCTCTCTCTATCGCTAATACAGTATCTTATCTATTCTTCAACTGAGAAAGCATGAGAATTGTACCTGCAAGGCAAAGTCATGTAAGCAGAAAATAGAAAATCGTATTTTATGCAGCATGGAAAACTGGCCTTGATAAGGCATCTTTAAAGTATTAACTCAATAGTGCATATTTAATATGTGTGTGCACATTTAAACACAAATTAATATAATATGTCAGTACATTAGATGCATCTTATGTGTGGCATACAGTTATATTTTAACTGTGTAAGTATGTCTAAGAACTACATTTGAATGAAATATATAAAACATTAGTGCACACATTACATAAATCATTTTCATTTCTATAGTGAGTACACGTCTAATACGTAAGGATGGTTTATTATTCAAGTCTTCAAAGAATATATCATCTAATACGGTTAATGCACACAGTTGTATGAGTAAAGTCTCTAACCCTTCAGTGAATGCACTTTTAATAATGCCAAGTGTGAAGGAGCATAAACATTTCCTTTAGAATTTAGCATCACTAATGACAAACCTGCCTCGGGCTTCAGACATGAAACTGCATTTAAAAAGTCACACGCAGACATTTGGTGCTGCAAAATGAAAACATGAGGCTTTGATATTCACAGGCTTTAGTCAGATGCTTTCCACTTAGCAACCCATGTAAGACATTGCACAAGTAATTCATAGCTTGACTTAAATGTGTTCAGTTGAGATTTTTGTTTTCACTATAGAATGTGATTTAAACTTGTAAAAATTTTAAATGTGTGTATTAGTAGAATGTAAATTGTATTAGAATTAACACAACATTTTAAAATGTAGAAACACAGAAACAGCTTATGGTTTAACTCTTGCTCTGAAAGCTTCAGTTGGCCTTCGAGGTAAGCAAATTAATTTTTCTCTTTCCCTGTGAAAAAGAAGATCACTTGGCATAATTTACAGCATGTAATCTCGGAGCCTTATCTGAATTGCTGGAAATGTTTGAACAAAGCCTCTGTTAATGCTTTGCTTTAGTGAGATTAGAAAACACACACATTTAAAAAGTGCATTACCATGTTATGTTTAATGTTTCTTGCTTAATTAATAAGTTCTTTTGCAGCTAATGTTATGTGTTTAGTTAAAAATAAAATGTTTCTTTAAAGGAAGGTGAGCAGATTAAGTTATATTAAATAAGATGCAGAATATGTCGTGGGAAGGATTTTTCGCCTGTCTGATGGATGACATATGCAGACTGCCGAGGGGTGGAGGTGTCCTTTTGGAGAATGCTGGATTTCGGTTAAATGCAGAATGAAAATCATACCACATGCTTTGTAACATTATTTTTTTTATATAAATACGTTCCTAGTTTAGGAGTTTCAGAACCCTTGCAGACAGACTTTGAGATGGGGGCTGCAGAGGAGATTTAGACTTCGATGCATGACTGAAGGGAGCAGAGCAGATGTGATTTGCAGATGCAGATGCAGGAAAGGAGAGGGCAGACCTTGATGGAGAGCAGAACTGAGGCAGACGAAGGCAGATTAGATGCAGGTTTTGTTCTATTCTGACTTTTTTTAAATCCCCAAGCTTTATGCTTTGACTCACTGGCTTTACCAAGGCTTATTTGCTCTATGCTTTATTTCTCTTTATGGGAGATTCTGCAATTATTAATTATTGATTTAGCCTCATGCTAATCTCACTCTTGCTTTATTTGAACTCTTCATGAGTCCTGACTGACATCATTAGTGTCTCATTTTCTTAGAATACAGATTTTTTACCTGTATGAAACGCACTGTATGGAATTCATGATATGCTCTGTACTAACTTTATTTTTCTATTATCAATTCTGCAACCTGATTGATACCTGACCAATGAATAAAGAGTCAGAGAATCTTAAATATTAATTAGAAAATAAATCCCTTTAAAACTACTCACAACTCTCATTATTGGCCAAAATGTTTATTTGCATTTGATTATTTGCCCATGTTTATGGTCAAAATACGGTGGCCAAGATCCAGCCCCTCAAGTGGAAAAAGGGTAATGGTAATTAAAGGTAATGGTGCCACATTTCCTAAATTTTCAAAGAGAGATTATCCTGAGATTTCAGCGTTTTTAAGTGCAACACTTTTCTTTAGTCATTAGATCACACAAGAAACATGTGCTAAGTGCACATTTATGTTATGTATTTGTGACGTGTAAAGGGGTAATCAAATTTATGCTGCACTACTGGTGTTACATCCATGAAGAAAGGGCAGCCCTAGAGGCTGTTTAAGAAAAACATGAGGTGCTGATTCATCGGGCAGGCTTCTTGCATGGTTGACAAAACAAGATATGTCGACACCAATAGTCTTGATATGATCACAGCAGGGTCACTTGTTTTATTCTCAACAAGAAATAAAAAACATATTCCACCAGTACTATTCTAGCTTTTATGATGGCAGTGACCAGGTGGATATGATGCAATTGACCCTTTCCTCTCAGAAAAAATATTGTCCCTAATCACTGTTGAACAGAAAGAGAAACTGCCTGGCTTGGACAGTCCTCTACAGGAGTTCTACCAGACCTTCACTGATCAATTAGCCCGTCCTCCCACTTATTGGAGCTTTATGCAACCGCCATTAACAAAGGGAAGCTACCGCATTTCCTTCATGAGGGTCTGGTGGTCTCTATCTTTAAACCTAGCTGTGATCCCACCCTAATGACTTCTTCTAGACCCAGGGCAATACTGAATATGGATTACAAAATATTTAGCAAAATTCTTCCCATTTTGATCCATTCAGATCAAAATAGCTTTGTGCCTGGAAGGAATACCTCCGTCAATATTCACATGCTCTATAGATTAATGGAGAGTGCCCTCCCTTATTCCCCCTCTCTGCTTCCCTCGTATTGGACTTGAAAAAAAGCATTTGACATGCTTAACTGGGAATATTTATTTGGGGAACTAGCAAAAAATTTAGGGGTCATTATAATAGCGGGCGGATCGCCACCGCCCGTATGGCGGTGGCGATCCGCCCGCTATTTTCCACCACCCGCATCCCATTTCCCCCCGCCATATTATGATGGCGGGGTGGACCCCGGCGGACGGAAAGACCATCTGCCGGTTGTCCGCCGGTCGACTCGTCGACCGGGCGGAAAACATGCATAATATGGTGGCGGTGTCTGCAAGACACCGCCATCCATATTATGATGATGGCGGAAAGCAGCCCTACCATGGCGGCGTTGCCGCCATGGAAAGGCATGTGGCTTCGCTGTTGGGGGCCCGTGAGCGGGCCCCCAGGATGTTGGGGGGTGGGGGTGCACATGGGGGTACCTATGGTACCCCCTGCATTGGCATGGACAAAGTGGCAGGCACCGCACGGTGCCTGTCACCTTGTGCATGTCAATGCACAACGTGCATTCCCAGCATTGTGGCGGGCGGTGCTGTGAGCACCGCCCGCCACAATGCTGGGAATAAGGGATGCCACCGCGGCATCATAATTGCAGGTGCGGGACCGCCGCACCTATAGTGGGCGGTCCCTTTGGCCGTTGCGGTGGCGGGCGGACAAAGTCCGCCCGCCAACGTAATGACCCTCTTAGTTTGGTGGATGACTTGCATCACGAAGAGCCGGGCAGGGACCACAGCACCCAGGCTCCACCGGGCCAGAGACGTCACTTCCTTCGAGCCTGGAGGTGTTTAACCGCAAGACACAAGCCCCGCTGCCCGGGACTTGTATCACGAAGAGCCGGGCAGGGACCACGGGCCCCAGGCTCCACCGGGCAAGGGACGTCATTTCCTTCGCGCCTGGAGGCCTTTAACCGCAAGACACAAGCCCCGCTGCGCGGGACTTGCATCACGAAGAGCCGGGCAGGGACCACAGCCCCCATGCTCCACCGGGCCAGAGACGTCACTTCCTTCATGCCTGGAGGCGTTTAACCGTAAGACACAAGCCCCGCTGCGCGGGACTTGATTCACGAAGAGCCGGGCAGGGACCACAGACCCCAGGCTCCACCGGGCCAGAGACGTCATTTCCTTCGTGCCTGGAGGCGTTTAACCGCAAGACATAAGCCCCGCTGCCTGGGACTTGCATCACGAAGAGCCGGGCAGGGACCACAGCCCGCAGGCTCCACCGGGCCAGAGACGTCACTTCCTTCGCGCCTGGAGGTGTTTAACCACAAGACACAAGCCCCGCTGCGCGGGACTTGCATCACGAAGAGCCAGACAGGGACCACAGCCCCCAGGCTCCACCAGGCCAGAGACATCAGTTCCTTCGCACCTGGAGGCGTTTAACCGCAAGACCAAGCCACGCTGCGCGGGACTTGCATCACGAAGAGCCGGGCAGGCTCCACCGGGCCAGAGACGTCACTTCCTTCGCACCTGGAGGCGTTTAACCGCAAAACACAAGCCCCGCTGCGTGGGACTTGCATCACGAAGAGCCGGACAGGGACCACAGCCCCCAGGCTCCACCGGGCCAGAGACTTCACTTCCTTTGCATCTGGAGGTGATTTACTGCAAGACTTAAGCCCCGCTGCGCGGGACGCGCCGGGGCAAAGCCCAGGCCAAGAGTGGGCCTGTCTGCTCCCGTCATAGCCCAGAAGAGGCTGGGCTGGGCCACCCCCCTGAAATCTTCCTCCTGAGGACTACGGACTTTCTTTGCCCACAAGGTACTGTGCATTATCTCATAATGACTTAAAAGATATAATCAGGTTTTCATTACTAGTTAATTCACTACCGTTCTACCTCAGGACATAATGGGAAAAAGGAAAGTGACTGAGGGTGGGCTGGGAGGCGCTCAGAGGAAAAAAAACAAGAAGAGAACCCGGAACTCAAGCCCTGTGGTAGGGGGGCAGGGGAGGGCGTGATGACCCGCATCGATAACATACTGTCAGATTGTGAGGGGCTCCTTGCACCACCTGTTGACTCCAGTGCTTTCGTTCCCAAGGCTTCCCACACTCACATTACCACGAAATCTACCAACTCAGGCCTTGGGAGCATACCGAGCCTATTTAAAAAGGCAGCTAATAGGAAACAGTTAGCGAAAGCCACTGAAGCTACCGAAGAGCCTCACACTACTCCACTTTGCGAAACTAGTATCCAACTTGAGCAATAGATTTTTACCTCTTGTAGACCAACCGGTAACATCTGATATGGCCATTATCACTGGGATCCAGGTAGCCATGGACATAGAGGCCAGCAGGCTAGACATGATCCCCCAGTCTAGTGGCGGAGGGATAGAGTGGTCTGAAACATCACTCTCCAACTTAGACCTTCAGAGGGAAATCCTTGCCTTAAGAGAAACAATAGGGTCTCTGACTGATCTCATTTCCAAGTTGTACACTAGTATAGAAGTATTAAGTAGACCTGAGACACCACCTTCTGCAGGCTTACTGAGTGCAGATACGAACTTGAACTCGAACCGCCTCCCTTCACACCCCCCTCAACCAACACGCAATGCCCTGACTACTAATTCTGTATCCCAGACCAGTTTCATAGGCTATCGCGACACGGGCCTCTGGAGCACACCATCTATAAGTGCTAAGTAACAAGAGGGAGTTAGGGAGAAAATGAAGGGAACCATAGCACATATGATGGCACCAGTGCAAGGAACACCTCTTCCTAGCAAAGGATGTAGTGAGGTGCTTCCACTTTTCAGGCCCCACCCAATCCCCCATAATGGTCATCAGCATACCATCTACATGATTAATGTACCTAAGGCCGACCAATACACCAAATACGAGAATGGTGAGGCTATCAAGAATAAAGCCATACACTGGATTAGGCTCACAAGGGGGTGTAGATCTGTGATAAGAGACGACATCTTGAGAGCAAGAAGATGCGTCCTGACTAACAGCACTGTAGATGCAGTAGAACTCACATTTGCTGATGAAAGCTTAGTGCACAATCTAATCACCCTAGAAGCCAGAATATGCCCCCCATCCACCACAAACATCCAACTTAAGTTGAATATTCCTAGTCCTGCAGCACAATCTATGACCATTTTGAAGCCCCTAAGGGGATCCCCATCCCCGTCCCTATCCCAGAATGACTGACTACAAACAGAGTCCTCACATGAACATGTGTTCGCTACAACTTCCAACCCTGACCCTGACCTCATTATGGCTTGTTCCCCTCAAGAGGGTTTACGTCTGGAAATTGAGCCAATGATTCTCATTACACGCCTTCCCTCTGCCACACAGAAGCTCTTGTGTACGGGAGACGATCACCAGGTTGGAGATAAAACTATATGTAATTACACCATGCCCCCAGTAGTTGAAACCGATCTCCCATCTCCTCACCAGGACCTTTTACAGTCCACAGACTTAAAATAGCCTTTTGAAATGTGGCTGGAATAAGGGGCAAACTATGTCTATCCCAATGGCTTGAGCTTATCAACTTACACGACATCTGCATTCTGCGGGAAACTTGGAGCCTGACCCCTATCCACATCCCAGTGTTCGTGACACTCCACAAATCGGCAGTCCCATCCAAACAAGGCCGCCCTTCAGGAGGGTTGCTAACCCTGATTAGTGTTGCACTAAACTGCGATACTAAGGAGCTTTCCACCAATAACCCAGACTTTCTTGGGGTTAGGTTAAGGGGCAAAACGGGCAAGAGTTTAGACATTTACAATGTTTATGCAAGGAGCTCTAGAGGGGGCAGATCTCCAACTATACAAGTCTTAGATGAGACGTTGGATACAAGGCTAGCTAGCTGTCCACCCCTTATTTGTGGGCAGCGACTTCAATGTTAAATTTGAGCCCCTTGACTGGGAAGACATTCAAGAGTCCAATGAGGAGGACAAACTGTGGTCTGTCCCATCCCTGGTGCTTCCACCAATAAAGAAGTGGTCCCAAGTAGTCCCAAAGATGAATGCATTAACCTTAGAATATAGGCTGTGGGCCACAAATGGAAGAACCCATCCTGATAAAGGAGAGGGGTTGACTTACATTGGCCCAAATGATGCCAGCTGGATAGATTATATACTTGTGGACCTCACCCTATGGCCACTTGTAGTTGATATGTCCATAGTCCACAACTGTGAAAGTGACCATAACGTACTTAGTTTGACACTCGAACATCCATGGGGTGAAAGGGATAGGACAGCTCTTGCCAAATTCGCCACCAAAGGTCCACTGATCACATTCCATTATAAATGTAAATAGCTCCCCCTTATGTTCACACAATAATTTTAAAAGGATGGTTGTAACTCCATACCAAGCATTGTGAACTGAACAGCAGGCAATATTATGCTATTTTTATAACCTGTGATATAGGGTGATTAAGTTTGTATTGATGAATTTTGGTGTTTTAATTGCGTGAAGATGCACACTTTTACACATGTATTTTAAATCTTGGCTGTGTAATCCTTATGTATTGTACTTTTATGGTCCTACGACCGAATGAAGTTTTAATGATGATGACTGCTATGGTTAACTCGACTGTTATACTCCTCTCCATATCCTGAGTAAGTGTTGGTGTAAAGCCCAGATGATTCAAGGGCTTTGAAACTGGATAGTTTCAAAGAGTTTATCATAGACACCCCACAGCTTTAGTAACTGTCACTGTCTCAAGACTTCATCCACTCTCCCCAATACATTCTAGAACCTCAGAGTGACAGGATTCTCTGAGAGAGCATTGCTCAAAGTGACAGCATTGGATGATTCCACAGTTGGTAAACAAATATTCAAACCATTTGAGGTCTGCAGAGGGAGGAGATACGACTGTCCCGTCTCCTCTGCCTTCAGCACTACCTATAGAGCCATTGGTTGCTCTGTTGTGTAGGGAGGGGTGCTTTGGTTTCTTTCTTTAAAGTCACTGAATGATAGGTTCACTACTCAAGGCTTATTGACACCTGCTTTTCTGCTGCATCTCTTTTTGCCATGGACTAAACTTGTTTGCGATTTACCACAGCTGGTATGGGTGCCTCCAATGTGGTTTTCAACTAACTAAACATGTTGCTACCTATGTCCTGGCGATCCCGCTGCTAGGCTTCTTTAAGGATAAGGGATTTCTCACTAAGCAAGACTTACGCCTATGGAGTGATTAGATTTTTCACACTGTTGATGATCTTTTCCAAGAAAGTCACCTTCTGCTTTTTGATGAATTAACAAATCAATATAACCTACATAGAGGGCAGTTTCTAACCTACAATCAAATAGTCCTGGCCTGTGATATGCAGTGGTCCACAGCGTTAGTGGAACTGGACACCAATGCATTAACACAGGCGCTCCTCACCATGGGGTGGGCCGCCATTACATCACCTGGCTATATCGAGCACTGCTGGACCATAAACAGTTACCACTCAATGGGCTCTGAGAAGCTTGGGAAGCTGATTTTAACAGAACATTTTTGGTACTGAATGGGATAAGGCCATCACCAGCCCCTGTAATGTTTCTCACAATGCGCGCATCTAAAACAGTGAATTCTTTATTTTACATAGAGCTTACATCACTCCTGAGAAGCTAAATTGTATGTTCTGGGATGCCCAACTGCTTTGTATCCCCCTGTAGTTCCCCCCAGTGGATTTTCAACATATGCAATAGCGGTGCCCATCCTTAACTACATATTGGCACTCTATAGTAGACACTTACATACGATTACTCAATATCGGGGACTAGAACACCTGGGGACCTATTACAGAGAGTGCCCCGGGGCACAACAGGCATGTGCACCCCTAGGGCACTTTGGTATTACAGAAGGGGCCGCCGATACTTGTGCACCCCTTTCTGTAATACAGATAGCGTTGGCGCATATGTAGTACCAGTTCTATCAGAGCGTTCCCTCATATGCACATGCGTCTCTTAAAGGCTGCTCTCTGGAAGGGGGGAGGAGGGGGTCCCATGGACCCCTCAGGCATCCCCTTGCATTTGGATGCAGTGACTTACTGCACCCACATGCAAAGGAATCTCTTTCCCCTCTTGAAAGTGCACTCTGAAATACAGAGTGGTTTTGAAGTAGCCACCCCATATTTCACCTGAATGCACTGCCCTCAGGGCAACGTGACTTCGCACTTGCCCTGAGGTCAGTACATTCACCATTATAGGGCGCACTTTTCCTGTTTGCTCCCGGTCCACCGGTTTTAAGGTGAGCTGTGGCACAAACAGGGAAAGTGCGCCCACATGGTAATACGGGCCTTGGGAGGCCAGCGCACTTCACCTATTTAAGCGCTGTAAAAAGGATTGGGTGGGAGTTCGATTTGCTGATCTTGCACTTTGGTAGCTTAACGTAGTCTCACACTTAAATGGAGGGCAGCAGCCCCTCCCTCTTGGGTCCTATGGCAGCACTCCTTGATTCGTTGGGCGACAGCCAGAAGTCTAGCTCTGCAGCGAGAAGAAATGTGAGGCCTCCGTAAATGCCCTATCTCAATGGAGTGTTATGTCATCCTATTAAAACTTCTAGAAACAGGAAAAGACAACTTACAACCTCCCTAAATCCTTAAATGAGGTAACAAAAATGCATTCCATATGGTTCTGGCTTTATCAGATTGCTTGCTCCTACATTGACTTCATCGCTTCCCTCATCACCGAGACCCATGACTGACCTGGGTAGCCGCCATCATATTGCTATTGTAAAAGTGCTCCTCTATTCCTGTTTTACAATGAAATGTATGCTTTTCTCTATTAACGCTAACACTGTGTATGTAAGTAAAGTAGTATATTAATTTATTTTATTGTGTTTAGTTGTCCTATATGATGTTTTTCTTTTTTACAATGTCTGGATCAATTCCAATAACGAATA
The DNA here is from genome assembly GCA_963921515.1 of Calotriton arnoldi. Taxonomy (NCBI): domain Eukaryota; kingdom Metazoa; phylum Chordata; class Amphibia; order Caudata; family Salamandridae; genus Calotriton; species Calotriton arnoldi. Next base: position 921,190 of record CAWUFW010000033.1, read on the forward strand.
CTGAATTACAAATATAAATAACAAGTGTGCCTTTCATACTTACCAGTTTGTAACTGATGCACTGAAAATTGCACCGATTAATACTTACCATATGTATTTGTTAGCATATTGAACTGTACTTGGCATAATGTTAAAACCAATAAAATATATTAAAAAAAGACAATACGCACATTGATCCTAGTGAACATTGGCATACTCAAGTCAAAATGGAAAGCAACCATAAGGAAAACGGCTCGAGAGGAATAAATTGTGTGTATTCTTCCATCAACAATAAAATATTATTTACTATTGGAGTATCGCAATTGCTTTACATACTCAACTCTAGAAATTGTGCCAAAAACACTGCTCCGGATAGCTGCAACTCTACTTTGTTCATAATTTTTTTCTCTTATTACAAATTCGTGTCTATTATCACCACATTCTTTAATACAATGAATCATCAACCATTGCAAAATGTATACAATCATTAAAAGATAAATTTACGCTCTTTCCTCATATATTTTTTCACAACCAATTGACAGCCCACGTCTTTTTTGTATGTTGGATCTGTCTTGTAGGTCGTCCACATGTGTATACAATTAACATCCAACCTAGTATCCAAAAGATCTACATACTATTTGCCTTAGATTGATGTTTTGTGTAGTAAAACTTTTTCATCTCTTGTAGACTCATTATATATAAAACAAAAGTCGACGCGTTTCGTCCTTTTTTGATTTTTGGCCTCCTCAGGACTATATAAGGCGAGTGTTACCTGTTTGTTTCAAAACAAACCGCCCCTAATCCGACATCCTTCCCGTTGTCGGGGGCAATAACAGAGTGACTGCACATGCTTCTGATGTGTCTTTGTGAATATCAGCAAGATCCCAACTAATTTTTCCCAAGATGTTGGTGAAGACAGATGAGGTCAGTCGATCAGTCGTCCAGGGGGGTTTAGTCCTCTTTCCTTAGACGCTCCAACTTTTAGAGTATGCATCTCGGTCTGAGTGCGCTGGCTGTGATCTCTCTTCCCACAACCTCTATTGCGGGCATGAGTGTCTAAATGGAAAGCAGATCTGGAGAAAGATCTATCAGACAGTAAATGTGAATCTGTACTGTGAAATACACCAAAAAGGTCACTAGCAATGCTAGGTGGAAATGATTATAAATTAATAATTTACACCCTGCATCTCTTATGCCTTGCTGACTCCACAGAGTGTACCCAGGTCTCTTGGACACCTGCTCTAGTTGTATGAAGGAGTGGATTTCTTTCACATGAGGCTTTACTATACAGTCCTCCAAATATTCTAGTGAGAAGCCATGAACAGAATTACTTCTCTGACAGGTAAGCGTGATCTATTTTCTCTGGTCACATACCTGTTTGCCTTAATATCAAGACCAAAGAATGACAAATAATTATGTAACTTTATTGACTTGTTTTTTTTTAATGGGCAAAAGTGATAACAATGTACTAGCATTCCGCTAGAGTCCCTGAACTCTCTATTTGGACGTCATAACTGTCAAAGGGTACCACAGTGGACACTGAAAGAATGGCAGAGCTACACAGAACCGGTAGAAGTGCCCCAGCTGCACTGACATAGGACATGATTCCATAAGAATTAGACTGAAACTGAGGCAACTAGCTGCCCTGAATATTTAAGATTCATCGACCAGACTAGTCACTAATTCCTAGAACCACAGCGGTATCACTGTAATTGTACTGACACATCAAACTACATACTACTTACACCTGAGCTGACAGCCAATGCCTGCTCAGACAGGGTCAGCTGAGTACGGGCTCATCACCACACTGCTTGTACTATAGCAAAACTGCATCCAATAGACAACATAAATGTCATTATTTCAGGTCTTACTGCATGTACCTGTAAAGATTTCCCTAAAAGAAGGCTAGCATTGAATAGAATATTATGTAATATTTGTTATATTAATCTGCAACTGTTGTGATTCTATGAGCCATATATATGAAATTTCGGATTTGCACATTCCAAATAGCGAATACATAGAAATCGCTATTTGGGAATCACAAAACGGTATTATGTAACTGGCGATTCCACAAATAGAAATTCCTATGATTTGCATTTGCAAATAGGAAATCGCAAAATAGGAAATCGCAAAAATGCGATTTCCTAAAAGCAAATCGCAAATTAGGAAACAGCTTTCAGGATGCAGAATGATGATGTCAAACCAGGGAGTTTACAAACCACTGCTAGTGCATCACACCATTCCTGGATAACACCGTGGCTACAGAAGATGGAAACAGGGACTATGGGAGCAAGAAGAGGAAGATAACATTATTTGAGAAGGAGCTGGAGCTCCTTATAGAAGAGTGTGTCTCCAATATGGACAAACTGTTTGGGAAGGCCTCCTTCACAGCCCCAGAGAGCCAAAAAACAAGGATCTGGACCAGCATCCTGGAGAAGGTTAACTCCCCAGGAATCACCCAGAGGACCATCCCAGAGATCTGCAACAGGTAGTATGGCATGAGAACTTGCACGAAGGAGAAGGTGGCCAGCAGGATGGCTGAGGGATGTGCAGCAAATGGAGGACCCTTAAAACACCCCCCTCCGACTCCCATGCAGACACTCATTGAAGGGACCCTGGAACCGGAGAGTGTGATGGGGGTAGCTAACATCAACACCTCCAGTCCAGCAGGCACCAGCCAGGGTAAGTCATCTTCCCTTTACTTACCTCGCAAAACATAATGTTTGCAAATCCATTTATCATACATCCCAGCACAAACAACTTCATTGAGATGCTTGCCCAACTCTAGCACTGCATCATGGGAGTTGAAGTACACATCAGTTGCTGGCTGTACTGTGTACTGATGACTACACCAAACATATATGTACAACATAAAAATGTCACAAACACATGAAGCAGAGTCACAACGCATTGTGGGCAAACATTAACCATTTATTTACACAAACTATTTACATGCATTTCAACAGGTCACAGCCTGGATGTGTCAGGAACCATTGCAGCCAAAGGGGCTACTGACACTGATGTGGTCACTGAGGACACAACACCTTCATCCCCTCAGCCCATCACCCCTACTCCAACTGCCAGGACAGCAGCCATCTCACCACCAGCAGAGTTTGTGGACAGTGATGAGGGACATTCACAACGCAGGGACCCCACAACACCAGAGGGCAGGATACAGACAGTTCAGAGGCCAAACATCAGCAGTCCATACTGATAACATGTCAGACTTGTCGGAGAGTTCCTCTGTGTATGGTGGATTGGAGAGGCCCATCATCTCTGTCCAGCTCCTGCAGACAAAACAAATAAGAACTGTCAGTAGGCATCTGGTACGAATGTCTAGGTCGCTGCAGAAATTTGAGACAGGGCAGGACCGGTGGCTAGCAGCAATGGAGAAGGAGCATCATGTGCAGGGACAGAGGCACAGGCAGTACCTTCCAAGCTTTGATTCATTCACCCAATCCATCAACCGCTTGGCAGTAACCACAACAATGCTAGCAAGGCGACTAAAAATTCATACTGACATGGGGCACTGCTGTCAGGGCGTTGCACATTGGCTAGTGCAAACGACCACAGCCCTTGAGAATATCCAGACCCACAACCTCTGTATCCCTAACATCCTGCCCCCCACCTGAGAGCGAAGAGGGCTCTAACCTCAGGGGTATGTCCATTAAGGATGCAAACATTCCAGATGCTCAAGCCAATACACTTCTGGGACTGGCATGTGAACAGTTCCACAGCCTAGTGTTGCTGACAAGGCACCCAACCCCAGAGGCCAAAAGAAGTGAACCACGGTACATTTAGAGGAATGAGTCACCTTACTTTTGTTTGGCATTACTTGCTTTGTTGTTACTTTTTAAGAATGTTACATCCACAAGGATCCAGTTGATCCTTGAGAGAAACAATGTTGTTGCTACTTGTATAAAAGTTGGTCTCTCAGATGACGTGAGAGGAGAACATGGCGGCCGCTAGCTGAGAAGCCGCTTGCCGCCGGAGGCACTTACGCTCTGTTCCTTCCCGTTTTTCCTTTGGAATGAACTGAGGCTTTTTTTTTTCTTGGTGGTTCTTCTTTCTTCCTTCTTCGACGGAGTTTCTCCGGTTGAGGCTTACGGGCGCTGCTTTTCCCCCCGCTGGATGTGTGTGCCCGCCGACTTGCTGCGCTGGTCTGCCGCCGCCCTGGAGCTGAGGAGGGGGCGCAGAGCAGCGGCTCGCGGGCTCCTCCGGGCCGGCACAGGCAGAGGCAGCACAGGACGACTTTCTCTGTCAGAACAGCCCAGCGCGCTGCAAACTCCGGAGGGTTCACTTCAGATACAGCGTCTAGGAGAGCTGAAACAGCGTTCATCGTCGCGAGGTCAGGTGCAGTGGGGGCAAGGGGGAGGATTTCAGGTTAACACTGCTCCAGTTCCTGCTGCACTGACCACGGAGGGGGGGGAGGCTCGTGTTCACTTCCTTGCAGCCACCACATTTAACAACACCTGCTCAGACATTGGAGGGTCAGGGGGGGAGTAAGAACCCCATAAGTACCACCGCAATTGCAGTCCTAATACCGTGCCCATAACATCTGGCAATAAGAGGAGTAAAGGGCGTGGTAGTGGGGTGCGGGGGACTGCAAAGGCCAAGAGTAATAAAACCTTCCAGGGGGGGAGAAAAAGTGGTGTTGGCTGTAATGAGATTTGTAGTGGTGACACATCTCAGGAAAAGGAGGTGAAGGAGAGTACATCTTTGGATAGAGATAGCATCTCTACATTTCAATACTGTGAAGTAAAAGGTAGGACTGTCAAAGCGAGGAGAGCAAAAAAACAACTTCTAGATTCAAGAACCAAGATTACTCCTTCTCTGCGGTCTTATTTTAAGGTGCAGCCACTAGTGTTAGATATAATCGAACAAGGAGAGGCACTTAGAAGACACTCGAAAGGGCAGTCGGAGCTACCCCTAATTCTGGAAGGAATAGAAGCGGCAGGTAGCTCGTATAGAGCTGGGCAGATCTCCCAAGAAACGGTAGCAACGGATACTGTAGTAGCCACTGCAGCGGCATTGACAGCTCCGATGGCCTTAACAACTGTAAATATGGTTTCGGACTTAAATAAGACTCTTCCACATAGAGTAAATGTCGAGGCTCCAGCTAGGTCAGATAATTATAGCACAGAAGGTGCAGAAGTCCAAAAATCTGTGGATCAACAGGAGATTGGTGGTTCCTCAGTGGCCTCCCTGGAAGCTCTTTTTTCCTCCTTAGCGGTGGATATAAAGAGAGGCTTTTCAGTCTCCGAGGCAAACCAAGGTGAGATTCGGCTCTTCTGCGAGACGCTGGATAAGAAAATTGATCTCCTGAACTCTAGGACAGAGGTGTTGGAAAACTCTGTAGGAGAAATTAGAGAAGAGTTAGGAGCGGCTACAACAGAGATAACACTCCTTAAGAAAGAGGAAGTAATGCTTCGGGACAGACTTGAGATGTTAGAAAATAACTCACGGAGGAACAATTTACGTCTCTTAAATGTCCCGGAGGGGAGTGAAAGGGAAGATATTAAGTCCTACATCGCTACCCTTATAAAAGAGTCTATTCAGATCGAGGAATCGGTTGAGGATTTGAAGAAAGACATACAGAGGATCCACAGGGACCCTTTCCGGAAACACCCTAACCGGACAAAACCGAGGAAAATCCTTATAAACTTCCTTACGTTCTCTCTGAAGGAGAAGATCCTTAATTGTGCCCTAAAGCAAAGATCCTTGAAGCCTAGAGATTTTGCTTATGAAATTCGTTCTGATCTGGCCCGAACAACCTTGGACAGACAGTGGGAGTTGGGCAGAAAAATCGATGTTTTCAAGAGACTCGGTGCGGTTGCCCAGTTGAAGTTCCCTGCACTTCTGAAAGTCATGCATAACAATAGGATGTACAACCTTAAGACAGTGCAGGAGGCAGACGAGCTTCTTGAAAGCCTGGGTAGAGCTACAGTCACTAAATAGCTGAGTGAAAATGTTTAAGAGATTCCTACATACCTATCGGCTTCCTTCACGTTAATTAGATTTGAAAAAATAAATTTAAGAAAAAAAAAAAAAAATGCATAATGCAATGCACAATACACTGAACCGCCAATCACGATTGGGTTTATCTTAAAGACGAGGGAGACACTTCTTGTACAACTAGCCTTATAGGGGATTAGAAATGGAGTGTTCTCTTCTCGGAGCCTTAGTTTTCAGTTCTTATATGTAATGTAATGAAGGATGGGTGTAGGTTGCCCCGGCAGGCAGAAACTGGACTAGTAGTCCAGGTAAATGGGGGTAGGGTTCTCCAGGGGTGGGGCAAGGAGGGGAGGCTTGAAGGGGGAGCATGGGGTGGGGAGCATAGGGGTAAAAAAAGAAAGAAAAAAAAAAATCCTCATTCGCCTTTTAGGTTGGTGTATGCACTGTTGCTATGTTGGGCCCGGGTTTGGTACTCCGGCATATTAGAAGTTCTGTTGCTTGAACCGCCATGATCTTGATACAGTTTTTATCTTGGAATGTCAATGGGTTGTGAGTTAAAAGTAGGAGGGCAAAAATGTTGCAATATCTTAGAGACTCTCCGGCACAGGTTATCATCCTGCAGGAAACGCATCTCCTAAAAGAGGAGTTGGTTGGAATCTTTAGCAAAGTAAAGTGGGTGGAACACGCTATTGGTACTAATCAGAGTGCTAATATTAGAGGTGTAGTTATCCTGGTGAATAAAAAAGCCAATGTACGTGTTCTAAAAACAATGGTAGACCCAGGTGGCAGGTGGGTTATTGCTGAATTGTCCATTCAAGGTTTCCGCACAACGGTGGTTGGTTACTATGGACCGAATCGAAATGACCCTTCTGCCCTGAAAACAATTTTTTCAAATTTGCTCGATTTTCCAGAACCAATTATCATGGCTGGCGATTTTAATATAGTTTTAGACCCCTTACTTGACAAATCTCCAAGTAGTAGAGCAAATGTGTTGTCCAAGTCTCGGGTGTATCTGCAAACAATGATGGCACAGTCGGGACTATGTGATGCCTGGAGGGATAGGTCAGGCTCTCAGTTAGGTGTCTCCTTTTACAACAACAAGTATAGACATAAGTCAAGGATTGACTATTTTTTAGTGAGCCATGATCTAAGGGGTAAGATTAAGAACATCGGATATCTGACTCCTCACCTGTCGGACCATGCAGCTGTTTGGTTGGATTTGGGCTTAATAGGAAAGGATCAATCAAGGGTATGGACGTTTGATCGTTCATTACTTCTAGATGACCTTGAAGTAAAGTATCTATTTTCAGAAACGGAGTGCTTCTTTGATACTAATATTGGTTCAGCCGAAATCTCAGTAGTATGGGATGCTTGGAAGGCTTGCTTGAGAGGCTTGGTCACAAGTAGGGTATGTTATAAGAACAAACAATATAGGGAAAAGTTGGCCCAGACGGAGTCTGAGATGAAGAAAATAGAGTTGAGTCTGAATAGAGAGAGTGTCCCTGAAAAGCGGCAAGAGTATATTGCGGAATTAAAAACCTTGAAAGATCAGTTAGATACCATCATTCAGTTGAGGATCACAAAAAAATGGGAGGCTAGCAAAATGGCCCATTTTGAATATGGAGAGGGAGCTAGCAAACTATTAGCATGGAAAGCCAAGTCCGATAGGATGCAAAATATTATAAAACGAATAGATAGTGAGGATAACACCTCTTCAGTATCCACAGACAAGGAGATTGGAGAAGCTTTTCTAGTTTTTTTCAGGAATTATATAAAGAAGACAGAGTAGTAGACGGAGTCTGTGCTATGGACTGGTTAGATGGAAAATTGTTTGCCTCCCTAAATACCCTTCAGCGAGAGAATTTGGAGATGGATATATCCGAGCATGAGGTTAGGAAGGCCATCTCCGCTTGCAAGAGAGGTAAGGCTGCAGGGCCTGATGGGCTTCCTGCGGAATTGTATAGATCTTTGGAAGATGCCATAATCCCGATTATGACTGCACTTTTTAATAACATATTATCGGAAGGGGCTAGTCCTCCTGCTTCATGGGGGGAAGCTACCATCTCATTAATTTTGAAAGCTGGAAAGAATCCGGTAAACTGCGGGTCTTATAGACCCATTTCCCTCCTAAATACAGAATATAAAGTTTTTACGAAGATTCTCGCGGATAGGTTGGATACAGTAGTAGGCGGTCTCCTACATTCAGATCAGAAAGGTTTTATAAGAGGTAGAAACTTATTCGACCTCACACACGATTTTATTGGTGCTATAGATGTGGCTTCTACCTTTTCTCTACCGCTGGCAGCAATGACATTGGATGCCACTAAGGCTTTCGATAGGGTCAACTGGACATATCTCTCTGTTGTAATGGGAAAGTTTAACCTTGGAGATACATTTTGCCATACTATACAGCTTTTATATCGAGATCCGCTGGCAAGACTGTTAGTTAATGGAAAACTGACCAATCCTTTTAAAATCACTAGAGGTACCAGACAGGGCTGCCCACTCTCTCCGCTTCTTTTTGATTTATATATCGAGCCTTTTGCTCAGTGTTTAAGGGATGAGCCGAGTATTACATCATTCAGGTTTGGCGCGTGGGAGAGGAAGGTAGCCCTGTACCCGGATGACGTCTTGATTCTGTCATCTGAATTAGAGACGTCTTTTCCTCAGGTCATTAGACTTGCACAAGATTTTGGGCGGGTCTCTGGCTATGAGATGAATGCAGAAAAGACGGAGATCATGGCGTGGAATTTGCTGGAGTGCCAATATCAGACGAAGAGTGAGATGAGATATCTGGGAGTCAGGATAGTGCAGAACATAGACAAGATCGCTGGGACTAATCTTATTAACATCTCTAAGGATTGTCAGAAACTTATGAAGTCCTGGGTCCATCTCCCACTGACCATTTTAGGCCGGATTAACTTAATTAAAATGATCATATTACCGAAAATTACATTCCTCTTCAACACCATTCCCTTACATTTTGAAAAGCAGGCGATTGATAAGCTACAGCAAGCTATCAATTCATTTGCTTGGGCATACAAGGCCACGAGGATAGCATGGAAGAAGCTTAGGCGCAGGAGGGAGAAAGGGGTCTCACCCTCCTGGATCTTCAGTACTATGCCTGGGCCTTTCAACTATCATATTCCAGGATGCTCCTGAAATCCCCAGATAACACAGATAGGGGAGTCATGTTTTCTGCTATGATTGAGGGGGTGGGGTTGCCACTAGAGGGGTTCCTTTTTAAATATGGTGACCAAAAATACTTCAAAAAGATCAGGTTGAAAGTTCTCTTGGCAGCGGCCCGAATGTGGGCCAGGATTAAGCGATGTACGGGCCTGAATTACTTTTCAAGTTTAGCCCCCTTGTGGGATTCGCCAGGGGCTCCAGAATGTCTAAGAGACAAGTTAGCCATACCACTCAGAACAGCTGGGCTTACTATGTGGAGGGATTTGACTTTTGAGGGGTCACTTTTACCATGGGCATCTCTACACAGTATGTTGGAAGAGGGCATGTCTAGGTTTAAATACTAACAGTTGCAGAGTTGGTCACAGAATCTTAAAAAGCCGATAGGAATAGGGAACACTCTAGAGGAGCAACTGGTTCAAAGACCAGGGAGTAGCAAGGAGGTGTCTTTCTTCTATTGGTCTATAGAGGAAGCCGTAGATGGAGATTTTAAATTGGCGGAAGAATTGTGGAAAACCTCCATGCCAGATGAGAATTGGGAGGATTTGTGGCAGATTTCGTTCCAAACCCTGTTTGCTATTGTAAAACCTGCCTGGCTTAGGAGGAACCACTATTTCACCACTCATAGAGCCTATTTATCTCCTGCAAGACTTTCTAAAATAACTAATGGCCCCCCAATAAGCTGCAAGAAATGCGACCTAGCAAACGCTTCTGATATACATATGTTTAAAGATTGCCCTGGGCTAATAGAATTTTGGGAGAGAGTAGGGGTAACTTTAGCTGACATTGTGGGAATCCCTGTTCAGATTTCTCTCACTCTGATCATTTTTGGAATAAGCAGTGAAATTATAGGTCCTATAAGGGGTTTTCTTTTTTATGCAATTTTGCTGGCAAGGAGAGAAATTTGCAGGAGATGGGTAGAGGCCACACCCCCCATGCATTCAGAATGGTTGTCCTCTTTATATAGGACCTCTATGATAGATCTGGGAAGACTGCAGAATAGTAAGAGGAAAGCAGTATGGGACTGTCTGCTCAATTGGCCTCTGCGTTAGTCTCCCTGGGGCTGGTTTGATTTGATTTGGGGTGGGTGGAGTCTAGGGTCTTAAATAAATTTGTTTTTCTATTATTAAACTATCTTTTGGATCCCATGATTATGCCTCTCTGGAAACTCTCAGGCTAGGTCGGGCCTTGCTCCCTTCGCCCAGTTTCCATTGTGTGCAGGCCCGTACCAACAGCCTTTGGTCATAATCCACCTGAAGAGAGTGAGATCTTTTTCCCCGCTACAAAGGGGTCAGCGGTATTTTGGGGGTTATGGCATACCAGTAGGTGGGCACTGTCCCAGGTCTTTAACTTGATTGCCTACGTCTCCTTGAAACCGAGAAATGGTATGGACAGCCCACCTAATGCCGACTGTGGTCTGAGGCGAATGAGGATAAAAAAATAAAATAAAATAAAAAGTTGGTCTCTCAGTTATGCACCAAGCATTACCGTCATGTGTGATGTCTCATTATTAGATGTTTTAATTACTCTTACCTCAGAAATAGTTGTTGATGATCTCTGTCTGATGTGCACGTCCCTCTGCTGCACATATACCACCCTGCTGCACCTGTAGTGGTGGCAACTCATCATCAGAGTCAGAATCAGGCTCTATGGAGATGTCATGCAGACCCTTCTTCATTGCAATATTGTGCAGTATGGCACATGTGACGATGATCTTGCAGCATGTATCTGGTCTGTACAGCAGTGCCCCGCTAGTCTTGTGGAGACAGCGAAACCTGCACATCGGGGTCCCAAAGGTCCTCTCTATGATAAAACGCATTGTCCTGTGTGCCCTGTTGTACTGCCTTTCACTCAGAAAAAGGGGGAGGAGGAGGATTGGGCTAGGTTCACCCTCCTGTGTGATCAGAATACATCAAAAAGAATCCGTAGGTGATGGATCAAAAGAACCTAGCCAAGAAACAAGGGCGGGTTCACCAATTGGGGTGAAGGCCACCGCTGCTGGAAGAAAAGAAAAATTTATTTTCTTGTGCTCCCTCACTCACCCAGGGTTGCCCCTAGGTGACATGCCTCATCATTGGGGCCATCCCAAACATCTACTGATTGGGGCGTGCTGCGACTTGCGGATTTACGTAGGAGCACTTACCTTGTGAGGCTATGTGTCGTGCAGTGTAGGGGAAGTGGTGTAAGTGATGTTTAAAAAAATTACCTAACTAGTGAGCTATTGTTTTATTCCTGCTCCTAGTTGGTAGGGATAAAAAGGGGTTAATAAAAGGGAAATGTAACTGTTATGTAATTATAATCCCTTATATTATGTCAACATGTTTCAAGGTATCCCCTAAACCTTTTCTTCAGGACAACAAAGGGACCAGCCCTTTGTGTACCACTCGTGCCGGACCTATAATAAAGTGAAGTGAAAAATTATTAATGCACACCTATTGTGTGAGCATTGGGAAAAATATATACATACGGTTGCTTATGAACACGTAGTAACTGTCATTGGAGTGTATTGGGGAATAATATATATTGGTTTACTTTGCTCACCATGATGTCCAGAAAACTGTGGAAGAACTAGGAAAAGGCACTTTGTGAGCCCCCCATGCCACTACTATGACACCCTGGTGACTGCCAGAAGCTAAGAGGTGTAGGCAACACAATACCTGCACATGTGGTGGGATTGCATTGCTTCTAAGTGTTAGGGCCTGTAGCTGAGGTTGTAACTCAGCAATTAAATCAAGTATTACCTGACTACTGAGTCTGTACCTCTCATAAATCTCCTCCTCAGTCCGTTCAAACAGGGTGACCATAACCCTAAATATCCTCTCCAGTCTCCTCCTCCTTCTCTGCCTCCCAGCCAAAATCCTCATCCTTCTTGCCAGAACATACAAAGCTGCCAGTGTGAAAGAGCCTGATGCATTTGTGGTGCCTTTTTATAGTTTGCACCTGATTACCACCTGATCTAAATCAATGGTAATGGCACTTCCTAAATGGCCGTTTTGCGACTAGTCGCAATTAGGAAATATGTTGTACATGCGGATTGCGATTTCCAAAACTTTAATTTCTACTAGGTAGGAATCGCATTTTGCACCATCGTAAATGCCTTTTGTACATTCCGAAAAGGTATTTTGCATTTCCTAACACCTCAAAATTGCGATTCGCACATTAGGAAATGCAAAATGCCTATGTGCATATGGCCCTAAGTGTTTTATTTGCATGTGTACATAAAACAAATGTTGCAAATTATCAACATGCAGCAACACAACTATGCTCGATGTTTAAAGAGACAATAAAGATATCAAAAAGGCAAGGGTGAAAGGCCACTCCAACAGAGTGTCAATAAAGTAGTCTCAGATTTGTATGCTTTTCTAATAGCAGTGAGGTGCTCACTACCTGTATGCCAGTTTTACCAGCTGGAGCCTTCCACCCTGTGGCAATACTGATTCTGGGGGATCAGTATTTACGCTGATGGGATAGGTGTACCATTGGTCATACCTCTTGATGAATGTATGACTGCAGAATGTGTCCTCTTCTGCCAAGACTAGATTGTTATATCAACCCAAAGCTAGGGTGTTAAAATACACTTCCTAAAACATATTCTTACCTAATTGTGAGTGAGTTTTATAGGAGGGATCCCCATCTCCCTGATGAAAACCTGTGACCCTTTATGGGCTACCTTATGGGTGGAAACATGTCTGCACCTTTAAGGATAATAGAGACATAGTACTCAAATCTCTTCTGCAGTTTTCAATTTTTAATCCTACCCAGTTTACCATTTATTAAAGGAATTCCCTTGGGTTTACGAAGAGGTTGTTTTATGTAATAATCTGGCTCCCTATATCACCCAGCTACTCTTATTCTGAACTCCCTCACAATGATAGTATCGTCTTGCCAGGGTGGGATAAGGGTGCCTATATTGAGGCATGCCACAAAAGTGTGGCTGAGGCTTCCTCATCCAATATAAGAAGTTTTGGCTTTCTTATGGCCGGTAGTTGCAGCCTACTCATTGATCGTTAATATCACCATATTTTTGTGTGGTTTATTGAATTTATATGCCGCTCAATGAGAAAGTACAGAAAGGCCTCCTGTCCTACATGCCTGCACCTGTTAAACACTGACTGGTAGATGCAGGGGGAAAGTCGGGGCAATCAAGAAGCAACCACGACTTCAGAACCCACCAAGTCTATCATTAAAGCTGACCCTGAATACCTTCAAGAAGGAACATCATGGCAAAACGAGCAGTGATGTTAACAAAACCCAGAATTGTGTGTGAGGACTGTTGAAGGGAGGCAGGCTGTGGACTTGGTAGGCTCAAGAGTGCTAGAGGTAGAAGAAAAAGTAGTCCGCCTTGAGAGATTGAAGATGATCTCTGATTGCCAAATGGGAGACGTAGAAGCCAGACTTGCGACGACCCTAATGAAAGTGGAGGAGCTGCACAACAGGTCCCTGAAACAGGATAGACAAACTTCCCAGAGAGGTCTCCACACTCCTAAACCATTTATGGTAAGGATAGTATCTCTAAACGAGGATTGAATGCCCTAGTGAAAAGGAGAGACCTCTGAAGGTCACCCCTGTCAATTGAACCGGATATAATCTGTTTACATGAGACGCATCTACAAAGAGGAGAGCAGAACTGGATGAAGGGCAGGGCCTTCCCAGTGGCCCATCACTCATCCGCAGCTACAAAGCATAATGGGGTGGCTATATTCACAAAATGGGGATTCCCTCTCATGCAAACAGACTGCAAAATGGATAAGGAGGGAAGATTCTTACTTCCAAGGGGCCTAGACGTAGATGGACAACAACTACTGCCTAGGTATATGCCTCCAAAACAGCTCATGACTCTTTGTGAAATTTGAAGACCATTACAGCTTTTGTACAGAGAGACAGTCTAGTCACTGACGACTTCAACTCAGTAAGGGATAATCAATGAGACAAATTCAGGTTTGGAGGGGAAGGGGGCAGTCAGGCATGCTCTCTAAGAAACTCAAGAACACACTGCGGGAGATGGATCTGAGGGATTTGTGGCAGGAACTACATAGGACACCAACTAATAAAATTGCTTTTCACACCTACACGAAACACACTTATGTATTGATTATATATAATGATTAGCTCTGTTTTAATTCCCCTGGTCAAACAGCTGATGTCTGCTTAACATCAGTATCGAATAATGCGCCAGCCATGCTGAAGCTGCATGTGGGATTGCAATGAACTAGGACCTTTAAGTGGTGGTTGCATCAGTCCTTAATCCGGGACCCCATTTTTAAAGAGGAGACAGAGAAACAGATAGATAAATATTTCGCTACTAATGAGTGGTCAGGGTTTGGTACCACCAGGGGTTGTCTGTGGCGCCTTAGGCGGTGGTTCAGGGAAAGTGCACCGCACTTTTTTTTGATAAACCAAATTTTATTGCATTTATTGTATTTATAACATACATACAACAATTTTTCAGTCACATAGCCAGGTATGAATGCAACGCATAATAATTCAGCAATTCTGATGCACCAATAAAGCCAGTCTATAGTAATTCCACCAGCAGCCCCATATCCCCATATGTTTATTTGGGCACTCTCTCGCCGTATAAATAAGTTCTTCCATTTTTGCACACCAGTCCATTGCCTTGTGCCAGGTATCGATGTGGGGAGAGTTCGCCGAGCTTCAAACCCTGGCCATTTGTCTTTTAGCCACTAGGATGCCCAAGTCCACCAAATCACTTCTAGCCCCCCAACCCCACCCAAGTCTTCCATTAAGCCAGGCAGCGCAAGCCGCAGCGTGGGGACAATAGGGAGGTCCAACACACAGGACAAGAACTGAAACACAGCACCCCAGTAGGCGGCGATCCCAGGACATGACCAAGTCATGTTCATCCCCCCATCTGCGACATGCAGTTGAGGGGGGATCCTGTGCCTTCCACAGCTGCAGTGGTGTCAAATAGGTGGTATGTAGGTATATTAATTGGATTAATCTGAGCTTATCTGATATGGCCTCTTCCTGGGAGCCATGAGGGCCTCTATCGGCTCACTATCTTCCATGGGGCCCACCCAGTCCTCCAATCAAGCCCTCCCCAGGGCAAGCAAGTCAGGGGAATTAATAACCAGCCATCGTCAGGAGCCACAGACTCAACATCGTTTCCTAGGCCGATGACACCCAGCTGATTCTCTCCCTCACCAACGAGCCCACCACCGCCAGAAACAACTTTCACAACGGAATGAAGGCTGTCGCCATCTGGATGAGAGACAGCTGCCTTAAGCTCAACTCAGACAAGAACGAAGTCCTCATCCTGGGGCCCAACATCTCTGCTTGGAATGACTCCTGGTGACCCACGGAGCTAGGAACACCCCCACACCCACTGACCACACACAAAACTTCGGCATCATACTGGACTCTTCGCTCACCATGAACCACCAGATCAATGCCATCACCTCATCATGCTTCCACACTCTTCGACTGCTTCGGAAAACCTTCAGATGGATCCCCACTAAGGCCAGGAAGATGGTCACCCACACACACATCAGCAGCAGACTCGACTACCGCAACACACTCTAACTCTATGCAGGCACCACCCAGAAACTCCTCAGGAAACTTCAGAACATGCAGAACGCCTCAGCCAGACTGGTCATCAACCTCCCCCGCTGCAGCCACATCTCCGAACACCTACGAGAACTCCACTGGCTCCCAGTCAGCAAGAGTCACCTTCAAGCTCCTCACACACACCTATAAAGCCCTCCATGTCGCCAGCCAGCATACCTGAACCACAGCCTCTCATTCCACGCACCCACCAGACACCTCCGCTCTGCCCAACTGGCCCTCGCCACCGTCCCTCAGACCCGCAAGACCAGGACCGGAGGAAGATCCTTCTCCTACCTCGCTCCCAAATCCTGGAACGCCATGCCTCTTCACCTCAGGCTCTCCACTTCTATGACACAATTCAGGAAGGATCTCAAGACCTGCCTCTTCGAATGAACCCCAGCACCCAGTAAGACCTGCTGGGTGCCCCCGCCCCAGCGCCTTGAGATCCTCATGGGTGAGTAGCCTGGCTTAACAAGCTCTGATTGATTGATTTATAAATTTGGAAGATACCCCCCTGTCTTAATGATCACATGAGTATTTTAGCCTCCATGGGGCTGTAGTCTGGCCGCTCCAGGAGTAAGTTTGTGTAACATGTGAGAGCATGTCCAAGTTGTATTTTTTTTTAGAATTGGGTCTGATGAAGGTGAAAGACTGCCTTGAGGTCCTTGTAGAACTGCATGTGAAAGCCCTGCCACGTGTCCTCCAGTGTGGCGATCCCGATGAGTTATTGCAAAAAGTCTGCAGCACACCCTGTGTTTACTCCTTAATGTTAATCTTATCGTTTTACTCAAATTTGGCGTGCATACACTCCAAGTGCACTCCGTTCCTTTTAGTGCACGATTCTGACAATTTCATTCACAAAGTTGTGACACGAGACTTGCGTGTCACAGAGGAGTTGCACAGCTCCATGCACATTTGAATCCAATTTAGACTCGTACTCACTAGTAAACTCGGGTTCATCCAATTTTTATTCAGTGTTCTATTCATGTTAATCCGTCACGTCACAGAAATAAAGTTCCAAATTTTCACGCATACTAATTGCTCTCGAATTGCCCATCCGGGCCTATTCATAGGCACGTGTAGAAACTTCATTCATCCGTTATTTTATATCACCCAATGCATTTCGGTCTTGTTGACCTTCCTCAGGGGTATCTACAATTATTAAAAAATTATTAAAAAATACATTCATCAACCCCATATCATTTACATATAACAATAATTCAACACTAACATATATTGTGCCTAAACCCCAAACTCTTAATTCATCCTTATTACGCGAATCACTGCTCCTGTACCTCCCCTTTCGTCTTTCCCCACGCAAATCCTGTACCTTCAACTTCTGTGCCCTCCTCATCCTTTGCCCAAAACATATCACCCGTCCCTCTACAGATCGAATCACCAATAACGCTGACGTTCAACCCATCGGTAACACCACCTATCTCACTCTCCCCTGCTCCCCAGTTTGTACCTGTAATCATCTGCTGTTATTTCAAACGGTGAAACCGCCTTCTAGAAACGCCATGTTCAAACCCCCGCTCTGCGAGGCATCCGGTCTTTAAGCCGAATGCTTATCTCCCACCTGTGTTCACTCCCACCACGTGACTCCCTCACTCCGCCCTCCATAAGTTCCCAAACCAACAGTGTTAAACTCCCCATCAATCCTTTCACAATATCCCCTAGTTGCCCCTGAATCAGTGCACTTATCGTAAAAATAAATATGCTGAATACATATGAAAATAAACTCCCCAAAGCAACACATTCTTTAAACAAATGTCCATCATGATATGATTAAACGTAATCTTTCAATAACTTCGGGGCATATTAACAACCAGGCGATAGTCAATTATCGCCGCTTTAGCGTCCGTTTTCGGACGGAAAGCGGCGATAATTCTATCGCCTAATCAGCAAGGTCACGCTATCGCGTGAATCCCTGCACTATCGCCCTTTCCCCAACGCCCATCCTGCATCTCTAATGAGATGCAAGGTGGGCGTTACTGAGCATACCCCAGATGGGCTACGTTGTAAATATCGCCGATGTGCACATCGCGATATTTACAAGGCAGCCCACAGGATGATAGCAGACGTTAGATTTTGGCGAAAATAGCCGTTTTCGCCAAAATTTAACGTCTGCTATTATCCCGACTTAGCCATTGGGTGATATAAAATAACGGATGAATGAAGTTTCTACACGTGCCTATGAATAGACCCGGATGGGCAATTCGAGAGCAATTAGTATGCGTGAAAATTTTGAACTTTATTTCTGTGACGTGACGGATTAACATGAATAGAACATTGAATAACAATTGGATGAACCCGAGTTTACTACTGAGTACGAGTCTAAATTGGATTCAAATGTGCATGGAGCTGTGCAACTCCTCTGTGACACGCAAGTCTCGTGTCAGAACTTTGTGAATGAGATCCCGATGAGTTCCCATCTACTGAAGCTCTCAGACAAGACGTGCCCCAGCCATCTTCCCCTCCAAAGAGGGGTTTGCTTAGTGAGTTTCCTATCCCACCGTGTCCAACTCAGTACTGCCCTCCATATCAGCAGGACTGAATGAGAGAGGGCTGGTATGGACCGAGGTATCGCAGGACTGTACAGCATGTCCATTATTCTCCTGCAGGGCACGTAAGACAGCTCAATCCTGTAGGCAGGATCCACCCAGCCCCCATGGAGCCAATCATTCAAAACCACCAGCTAGGAGGCTCAGTAATACAGACATATATTTGCTGTGGCCAGTCCCTTATCAAATGTGGATTTATGCACTTACCAAAGTCAACTCGCGGGTCTCTGTTTGCCTTAAGGAAAGCACGTATCTTTGTCTGCAGTGCTGTAAACCATCAAACTGGGATCATCTGGGGGAAAGTTTTGAAAAATATATAAAAACTGCAGCAGGATCAGCATTTTAAACAGGGCCACCCTTCCTAGGATGCTGAAGGGTAGGCTTACCCCTTTGTCTAGGTGTCTCCACATCTTGGCAACCTGGGTGGAAAAATTCAAGAATCAGGATAATTCCAGGAGTACAGCGATGTGTATTCCCAAGTATTGAAAGCTCAGCCGATGGATGGGAATGTGGGCACCCCATCCCACCTCTACCATATGATCATGGGGACCAGCGGAGACTTGCCCCAATTAACCTGCAGTCCTGATGCCTGTCTGTACAGGTTCAAGATGTGTAGGAGCCGTGTCCCAGTGAACCCTGGCCAGGAAACGAACAAAAGGCTCTTACACATACAGGGCAATATGGTCTTCCAGGCCACCAGAATCCCCACACCTGGGTATTGCATCTAACCCACGTTGCCAGGGGCTTTATCACCAGGGCAAAGAGCAAAGGTGAAAATGGGCACCTCTGGCTGTATAGGAAAGGGGTTCGACAGGACTCTATTCACCTGTACCTGCACCCTAGGAGAAGCATAGAGGGCTTTCATGTCGGAAAGGAACCAGGACCCAATGCCCATTCATTTAAGAACATCCCATAGGAAGACCAAATCCAGGGGGTCAAAGGCCTTTTCAAAGTCAATAAGGAGGAAAGCACTAGGGCCGAGTAGTAAATGTCGGTGTTCCACCGCAGAGTGAAGTCTGCGAATACAGTGTCTTATACTCTGTTGGGGCATGTAGCTGCACTGATCGGGGTGCACCAGGGATGGTTAACCATAAGAAGTCAGTTGGCAAGGATCTTAGCATACAGTTTGATTTTGCTATAGATTAAAGATATCTGATGATAAGAGGCACAGTCGTTGGGGGGGGCTCATCTTGTGAATCACCACTATTGTGGCCAAATCGAGGCCTTTAGGGGAAAGGCCCTTCGGTATGGCTTCAGTGTACATGGCCAACAGCCCAGGCAAGGGGGGGAGAGCCGGAGACATCAAAAGTATTCAAACAGGAACCCATTTGAGCCCAGTGTCCTGCCTGAGTTCATCTGATTAAGGACTGCCTCCAGTTCATTTAGATTGATAAGGCAATTTAGGCCTGCTCTCTCTGCTGCAGATAAAGTGAGTAGTGGCAAGCCCACTTGTATTTTCAAGGTGGCCTGTCCCTTTTTGCATATAACCTTTCACAGTATTTTGTGAAGGCATTAGCGATGTCGTAGGTGTATGTTATTCTACCATGGGTCTAACTTGTAATGTGTGGGACAACTCACTCTACCGCATCATGGATGTCCAACCAGTACAGGAGTTTGCCGGATTTGTCGCCCCACTCGTAGACCAGACTTTGGGATGGAAACCAGCATTTGGGTGCCTCATCTAGACACAGCTGCTTGAAGGATGCCCAATTGATCACTACTTGGTGTAGCTCTTTCTTCTCCCCATCAGAGTCCTGCTCCAGGTGGGTAATCTGGCCCTCTAGCACTGCCACTTGGTGTAAGACCTGGGGATCCCGTGCTCTCAGATAGTACTGCGCCACTTCTCGCATGCAGGCCTTCCTGCCACCTATAGGGTACATGGGGAATCGACTGAACCTTTGTTCAGCTTGTGAAAGTTATCTTGCTCTTGTGTTAGGCATTCCTGCACCTCTGGGTCCACCAGTCTCCACACGTTGACCCTCCAGAGCGGTCAATGGCCGGCCCGGGCTCCCCCCACATGGAGCATAACAGGACAGTGGTCTGAAATTTCCCTGGGTAGTATGTACATGCCTCTCATGCGAATCAGATCAGCGGTGGGTAGTAGAAACAGGTCAAAGTGAGATCCAGATTTTGTGGGCTGCCGGGTTGTGGGTGTATTGTTGCCCCAAGGGATGCCATGCTCGCCATATGTTGCATATCCAAGACTGGAGGCCCACATCCCCAGACATGTCTCAGTAGCGGGCCGGAGGTCTTGAGCTGTTCTAGGCGGGGGACATTACCATGTTAAAATCCCTCCCAATAAATGTAAGACCATGCGAGAGCCGTAGCAGCACCGCCCGCAACTTGTCGAACGTTGACCCTAGCAATTGTGGAGGGATATAGATGCTATTAGGTTGCAAAACCCACCCACAATTGTTCCTCCCACTACTATGTACCTCCGTGGGCATCCCTTTCCATGTGGGGGATTGTCAGTGGCATGGTTTGTGTAGGAGGATGGTAACCACCTTGGTACCCCTAGTGTATCCTGTTTTATATACCGTCTCATAACCGTATTGGATCAGAAGCGGCAAGTTGGTGCCTACGAGGTGAGGTGTGACCAAGGGAGCTGATGGCCTGGGGGAGACGCCTGAACTTGGAGAGATAGAAGAAAAGAAATTCAAGACTAAAGAGCACTTGACAGACAGATATAATTTTGATGATTTAAGCTTCTTTTCGAAGTTTCAGCTCCCTCTGTCACAGGAATCCGTTTGATTTGAGCATCCTCCATGAGATCCGGTTCCCACTGACCCACATATATGAATATTATGCATGTTTTGTGGATGCCGTAAATTTAGAACCTCCTGGGGAGACATAGTGACAGCACTGAAAAAGATACTGGAGTACCCTGTGCCTTTACAGCCAGGAGTTATGGTGCTGGGGCAGAGACTAGATGGGTACATGTGTAAGTTTAATTGAAATAAGAATCCCTTCCAATAGGAGAAGCAAGTACCCTGGTCATTGACTCATGGCATTAAAGATTTTCTAACATCATGGCCTTGGAACGCTTGACCAGTGATCTTTCTTAATAGGGCACATTCTCAGTTTGATGGGCCATATAATCTGCTATCTGGATATATGTTCCATGGCCTCTTGAATGTTTCTTGCCCTCCTAGATGGAGGACGATGGGCTTGTTCTTGTACCACAAGCAGCAGGGAGATTTCGTGGGAGTATACTGGGCCATGGAGGAGGTTAGGGGCAGAAATTGGAAAACCCTCTTGTGCAGGTGAGCATCAGCAATTGTAAGAGCAGTTGAAACTGAGGGCAGAGGTTGGGAAGTTGGCAAATGCAACTCTCAAACATGCATTGGGTACTCCTTGTTCACAAGGGGCCTTCTGTTAATTATTAATTCATTAAACTGAAAAAAAAATCGGTTTCCAAAAAGAAAAAAGTGGCTTAGTATGGTTATGTTAAAAATATTAGACCACCTGCCAATTGAACTAGGACCAGGCCTTATAAAAACATCTTCACAGAGGGGGCCCCAGCCTCCTCCAGCCACTGATGGCCCGCAGACAGGTCTGTGGTGTGTGGAGGTTGGCAAAACGGTTAAATGGGGGTGGAAACCTAGGTCCGGGGAGGTACAGTAACCTGTGGGGCTGGGAGTCCTGAAGCCCCGCTGCATCCCCTAACAGCCCACAGGACCATGGTAAATAGGTATGAGGAGAGAAAAAGAGGGAGAATCTAGGAGATCACAGGCTGCAGAACAAAGGACTATAAACCTTAACTTAACTTATAATTGTGGTTTTGTGCATGTAGGCTCAGCATAGTGATTCTGTAACTGCAAAAATGCTATTTGCTCACAGAAGGTCGTATTTCTCAAGAGACTTCAGCACTGACATTCGGGAAGGCGACAACAGCCGCTTAACCCCATAGTACCTTTCCACTAACAAGGACTTCAAATTCAAGGTCACATAGAAGGAAATCGAAAGAATATTTGAAAAGGCCTGTTTTTGTAATAGCAACGCTTAAATAAGCTGACATTTCTCGAAACAGGTCGCAGATGGGTAGGCCCAGAACCAGACCGTAACATTTGGAACTCTCATCCTTGCTCAAAATGAAACAAAGATGGAATGGGCCTTTGCTATACCTCTGGATTGACGACCGGCCTTGACATTTTGTGTAAATACTGAGGTGCATGGTAGTGCTATGCCAGTGGCAAAGGAGAGGCACAAAATAAATGTAGGTGCTTTGGTATAAGTCAATCCAAAATGTAATGTTGAGTCAGCCAATTATATAATGCTGCAACCATTTGTGAGAGGTGAAAGTGCAAAGCATGCTGTAAAGGGGTCATATGTTTGTTTCCATTTAGCGTGGTTGGACTTACTAATGTACTACATATGCCCTGAAAGGTGCAAATATAAAAAGAAGCACACGTCTGTGGCATATGTTCTCTTTAAGTACACAACTTGCATTCGTAGGCAAAGCTTTTTCGATTATAAAGTGTTGTCAGCATCATTCACTTGCGATTTCAGTTTCCTCTGTAGGAGTCCTTCACTGTGAAACACTGAATATGTCGCACAGAAGTAATATACACCCCAGCAGGATTAGGGACTTGGAAGAGAATAGAGAGCGAGCGGCTAAGTTTAGACTGTTGTTTTAGACAAGAGGGGGCAGTGGCAGAGCCCAGAGGGGCGTGCCTTGCCTTATACAGAGAACCCCCATGCTGAGAGCAATAGCCAGTATAAAGTCTTGGAGCTGCGGTACACAAAGGGGACAGCTGAGCTCCACGCGCCGCCCGCCGGAAGACAAAGGAGGAAGCAGGCACGCGCCATGGACAAGTTCAAGGCCGCCATGTTGCTCACCGGGGTAGGGGATGCTCTGGGCTACCGGAACTTCAGCTGGGAAATCTGCGGCTCAGGTGTGCAGATTCATCAGGAGCTGAAGGAGCTGGGCGGCCTGGAGAAGCTGCTGCTCTCCGCCGAGGAGTGGCCAGTGAGCGACAACACCCTCATGCACATGGCCACGGTGGAGGCCCTGGTGGCAGGTAAGACTCTCGGAAAGCCAGGGGGGCAACAAACTAACAAGGCGAGCAGCATCCTAACCTGTAAAAAAGCTGTGGAGCTTGAGCGGGGTGCTTCCGGAACAATGCACCGATCATATGACACAATTTACACAAGAGAACAGCAATACTTCGACAGGCATTCATGATACAGAGACCTTGAGCAGAACGTTGAACCTTTCAGCCTTTCAGCCTTTCATGGGACTTTGACATTTTTTGTTAAATAGACTTGCAAAAGAGCTAAATCATAGTTAAATTGGCTAGTTTCCAGGCCACAATCTGCCCGATGAAGAGGCCTAGGTGTTTTTAAATATTGACCACCAAAATATGAACTAGCCTAATAAAGATAGCACATCTGCAATGTTGCCTATGCTTGCATTTTCACTTTTTTTGCGCCCAGCTGACACGGTTTTTGCTATATTTTGAATTGATTTAGGAGCAGAGAGCAAAACACAGTTGAATATCCTGAGCACCTGCTTAAGAACAGCAAACAATACTCGTTGATTCGTTGTGTCTTGTTGCATGATCCACACTGTGTTTCCAGCCTCGCTCTGCGTCTCCTAAAAATGCACCAATATTTTTGTGTCACTGTACTATTAGAGTCTCAAAGTGCTTAGAAGTGTGAAGTGTCTGAAAAGAAACACGTTGGCGCTGTAGAAAAACCTCATGAAATAAACAAGATTAAACCATTGTTCCAGTTTTTTACTGCCAGAAGTAAGCCCACACAAAGGACATAGAAGGATTTTTATTTTTGGATTAGGCTCAGCCCGCACTGACAGATGAATGGCACAGTGGAAAATCTTTTGATGTCTTTCCATTCATCACTGTCAGTTATTGCTTCTCATGCCTGTAAATCTTGAGTTAACAGTTGTCCTTTGATGATGTGCGTCATTTGTTGGTTTTAGGATTGATGCCTGTGCACTATTGTCAATTTCAAAATGTCATAGTAGTTGCCCCACCCCCCCCAAGTCACAGAGAGGATTGAGTATGTATTTTTACCGTAGTGTGTCATTAGTACATTCTCCGTTGTGTCTCAGATCTAGGAGTGACCTTACCCGTGAGCTTTAGAGGTGAAGGGAGCCTGTGTACCACTCTTATGTCTGAGCAGAGCAACTATTATGTGTGTCACTGCTCCATGAGCTGCCAGGCAGGTCTAAATTTAGTGCCCAGTGTTCAATTGAAGGGAATGCTCGCTATCCTGTGAACGACTGCTAGGCCGCTGGCCCAACGCACTGTGCTATCTGCTCCACTAGAGATAGGGCCTGGAGGTTGCCCAACACTATCAGGGGAGGAGATGCCTGTAGCATTCTTCAGACAACCGTGTGTGATAAAAAGGACCGAAACCTTCTTACTCAGCACCATAAAAGCTCATCGCGCCAGTCAGGCAGTCCAACCACTCACAGCAGCCATTTTGAGACACAAGTTTGTGCCTCCCCTTCTCGCTGTGACTAAGATGTAAAGCTATACCTATACCTGGCAGATGATGAGCATCTGTAATTGGGAGGGTTTGGTTTCCTGTTTTATGTTGATTTGTGTTTCTCTTTTCATTTGCAGGACACCTTTGCCTGTTTTTTTTCTTTTTTCTATAGATTGTATATTAGCAATAACATATTTTTGAGCAAATGAATTATAAAATGTGTCCTCTAGGAATCTTTTGATAGCAGATCCTTAGAGGTGCACTAGCGTCTACAATGCTGCTTTTGTAAAAATGCAAGGTGTTACAAGGGAGACACTTGTTTTTCAGATCTGTAAAGCACATTTTATTCAAACGGGTTCACTTATGTCTTCAGGCCCCTATAACACAGAAAAGCAAAAACCCGAAACATGGGATAACAAGCATTTGTAATGCAATGGGTCTCGCATTTGCGAGAGTTAGAACTATTGGCAATGTAAATCACAATATCTTTTATCTGTGTGTATTGGTTTGGAGTGGAGTGGATGCGTGTGATTTAGAGTGGAATTATGTGGGTTGAATTGGAATTGTAAGTTGTGGAATTGTGTGGTGTGTAGTGCATTTGTGTAGTGGAATTATGTGATATGGTGAATAGATAGGGTGAGAGCTGCACAGAATAGATAGAAAAGAAGGTAGAGAGGGGTAGGTTGTTTGTGCATCAAGTGGTGAATGCACTCTAGATAGAGGAGCAGAAAGAGTGTGCAAGAAAGAGAGAAAGAAGGGCAGAGCAGGCCACAGACGCTTAAAGAGGGTACGCAGAACAGACCCTAAGAAGAGGAGGAGAGCATGGGTTTGAGGTACGGAAATGTTGAAAAGACACGGGAAAGAAATTGTGCTTGAAGACCAGAAGTGAACTAATATGAAAGTGGCGAGAAGAGTGCGTGAGAGAGCGTAAGAGAGGTGTGAGAGATAGTACAGGAGAGAGAGAGAGGGACGAGTAGGAGGGGCACCCAGAGGGTGGGGGAGTCGAGAGGGGGAATTTTGCACAGTGCTAGGTGGTACAGGAAGGTAACATGTGTGAGCAGGCAGTATAGAAAGGAGACAGGGAGCGTGAGGGAGGGTTGAGAGGGGGTAGTGGAATTGCGAGATGAGAGGGGCAGTGGCAGTGTGAGGTAGAAATGAGAGGGGCAGTGGGTGTGTGGGAGAGAGATGGCGGTTGGTGAAAGTGCGAGTTAAAGATGTGTTGTTTTAGAATTGTTTGTTGTGGAATTGTGTGCTGTGGTGGGGAGTTGTATAGTGGAAGTATGTGGTATGCTGTGCTTTGGAATTATGTGGATAGTAATTCAATGGTATTAACTGTATTAGAAATATGTGGAGTGTGATTTTGTGTTATGGTGTTAATTATGTGGAAATGTATTGTGTGTTGTGTAGTGGCATGTTGGGGAGCTGAATTATGTGGTGTGCTGTTAAATTTTGTGGCTTGATGTGGGAATTTGTGGTGTGTATTGGAGGTGTGTTGTGGAATTGTGTTGTGTAGTTGAAATATATAGTTTGGTGTGGAATTGTGCAGTGTATATTTGAAATGTGTGGAGTTTAATTCTGTGGCGTGTAACTGTGTGGCGGCCAGCACAGTTAAGAGTGGTGGGGGGTGGTGGAAGTCGGCAGACGACGGGATAGGTAATATTAAATAAAGAAATACATAAAACCACTTACCTTGCGCTCGCTGCAGCGCAAGGTAAGTGGTTTTATTTATTTTTTATTAAATATTACCTATCCCATTGACGGTCGACTTCCACCACCCCCGCTCCGCCCCACCATCCCACCGCTCTTACCTGTGCCGGCCTCTACTGGTGGCGTTGAGTGAAATTATGCTTATTGGAATTATATGTCATGGTGTGGAGTGCATTTATGTGGATTGCTTGATATGATATAGAGTGCATTTATGTGGGGTATTTTTATGTTGTGTTGAGTGTAAACATGTGGAGTTTAGTTATGTTGCACTGAATGTTATGTGGAGTTTAATTATGTTGTGTGGTGCTGAGGTGGGGGTGCTGTGCTGGTGCTCATGTGGTGCTGAGTAATGCAGAGTTGGTGCTGTGCTGAGGTGATGCTGCGCTGATGCTGAGGTGGTGCTGCGTTGATGCTGAAGTGGTGGTGACTTGCTGCTAAGGTGGGGCTGCGCTGGTGTTGAGGTGGGGCTAGACTTGTGGTGGTGCACTGATGCAGAAGTGGTGCTGAGGATGAGATGGTGCTGTGCTGATGTTGAGGTGGTGCTGCACTGGTGCTGCGGTGGTGCTGTGCTGATGCTCAGGTAGTGCTGAGTGATGCTGAAGTGGTGCTGAGTGATGCTGTGGTGGTGCTGAGTGATGTTGTGGTGGTGCTGAGTCATGCTGAGTCGGTGGTGCTGCGCTGGTGCTCCGGTGGTGCTGAGCTGGGGCTCAGGTGGTGCTGAGTGAGGCTGAGTTGGTACTGTGCTGAGGTGATGCTGCGCTGATGTTGAATTGGTGCTGCGCTGATGCTGAAGTGGTGCTGTGTTGGTGTTGAGTTGCTGCTGAGGTGGGGCTGCAGTGGTGGTGTTGCACTGATGCAGAGGTAGTGCTGTGCTGATGTTGAGGTGGTGTTGTGCTGGTGCTGAGGTGGTGCTGCGCTTGTGCTCCATTATGCTGAGTTGGGGCTGCACTGGTGGTGGTGCACTGTTGAGGAGGAGGTGGTGTGCTGATGTTGAGATGGTGCTATGCTGAGGTGGTGCTGTGGTGGTGCTCAGGTGGAACTGTGCTGATGCTGAGTGATGCTGTGTTGGTGCTAAGTCATACTGTAGTGGAGCTGAGTGATGCTGAGTTGGTGCTGTGCTGATGCCCAAGTCATGCTGCGTTGGTGCTGAGTTGCTGCTGAGGTGGGGCTGTGCTGGGGCTGAGGTGGGGCTACGCTGAAGGTGGTGCCCTGATGCTGAGGTGGTGCTGTGCTGATGCTGAGGTGATGCTGTGCTGATGTTGAGGCGGTGTTGCGCTGGTGCTGAGGTGGTGCTCTGCTGATGCTGAGTTGGTGCTGCACTGGTGGTGGTGCATGATTAGGAGGTGGTGCTGTGCTGATGCCCAGATAGTGTTGTGCTGATGCTGAGGTGGTGCTGTGGTGGTGCTGAATGATACTGAGGTGGTGCTGAGTGATGCTGAGGTGGTGCTGAGTTATGCTGAAGTAGTGGTGCTGCACTGGTGCTCAGCTGACCTGGGACTATAAGAAGGTAAATGCACTGGGGAGTAGAGTACCCAGTGAGTATAAACAATACACTGGGAGTGACATAGAACAGTGAAGAGGTACTGCTTAGGGTGGGAACATGCAGATTGAGTGGTTACAGGGAAGTGGAAGGGAGACAAGTGCATAGGCTGGGGGCAGGGAGTAGCAAAGGAGGTTAGTGGAGAGGGAAAGATAATAGTCTGAAAAGAAGGGTAGTGGAAGAGAAAGGGGATGCTGCGCAGGGAGAAGTGGGTGTGTGGTGCATGAGGAAGTGGATGTGAGGAGCATGAGGGTGTGCATTTTTGGCCCACTCACATGCATTCTTAGGAGCACTTATGGGATGCAGTAAAGCACCCACCCCTCTTTAGCAATATTTTAGCGCTAAGCTCCAACCGACCTTAACAACACAGCCCCAAAAACTTTTGATTGTTGGTGAAGAACCACTAATTACAGCCTCTTTGTACCCAAGAATGTAAGAATATATGGATAAAAGCAAAAGACAAATATATAGAGATTTAGGGAAGAGAGATTTACTTAAGCTACTTTTAAAGTTGTTTCCTTCACAAGCTCCTTGATACTTTGCTGCTGCTTTATAAATTCATAATAACATTGCCAGAGATACCTAGATGCCCCACGCCAGGTGTGATAGCTCATTCCCATTGCATTCTGAGACTTGCAGTTTTTTGCATGGAAGTTCCAGGTCACCAGTAGCAAGGAGTGTCTAGTGTGTGGTGCTGCGGCAGTAGAGAGCCCGAAAACAAGGCAGCAATTGATTAAACTCCGTAACAGTGGAGCTCAAAAACACTTTTTTCTTTTTTCAAAGATAGGACTATATTTGGGCCAGAGCAGTGGCGACAGAATCTCAAGAGCGAGCACATTCAATGAATGATTAAAACTGATTCCACTTTTAAGTTCCACTCACCTGCTGGGCCCTGAACACACACAAAGAGGTTACAATTCAGCCCCAGCTTGTTAACACGTAGGCTCCAAACTCTGCCGCTGCTGGTTCATCTGAAGAAATATTTAACACCCGGGAGTAGAATGTGGGCCTAGCAGGCCGCCATCCACCCCGTCCCTCTGCCACACCCACCAATACTGACAGTTTATACATTCACAATATCCAGATGTGATCACCTCTGCAAGCAGCACATGCCCTTCTGACCCCAAGCTGCAGAAAGTTAAATACAAGGGCCAGTAAAAGGAACAGGTTTCAACCTCACTAGCGACATTCATGGGCATAAAAGTGTTAGTGAAAGAGAACTGGCACCAAGGGGGCAGCAGCCTCCCAAGCGCCTTGCACTCATATCCAGTCCAGAGGAACCCCAGAAAAAAAGTAAATATTGCACTGAAAGCCCACTCTGCCTGCTCCCTACTGCGCCAGTCATAAAAACGAAATCACCCAGTTATACAATGGGTTTAATAAGAGTTAAAAATGCATCCATCCACCACAATGTCACCTTAGAAAGCATACAAAAAACCTAATGCAAATGCACTTCCATCGATCAGATGGTCACAATGAGAAACTCAAGGAGGGATGTCCAGAAACGTGCAAAGCTATGTCTACCAAACGCACACAGTCAATCAGAAATTCAGCTGCAAGATCCATTACACACCAATTCACTCACATGGGGGATACAGTCACAGGGGTGAAGACACAAGGACGTCCCCTGAGATAACCTAAAAAAAGGGCACAAAACTCCAGTTTCAGACAAGAGAAGAGAGATTTGCACTGTTCAAGATTAGACCTCGAGATCTCTGCTCTAAAGTCGAGATCGGACCTCGACTTTAGAGCAGTGTGCTCAGAGAAAGACACACCAACATACTGCTCAATTCCACATTACACTGAGACTCCAGTACAGACGGGTCACTCACAGTCTGCACCACACTTTACAGATGGGCAGTACCTCACGCTGAAGCTGATCCTTTCACGAGGCTGTCAACTACGTCACTCTGCTGTAGGTTTGAGAGAAGGAAGAGGCCAGGCTGCGGCAGCAGACAGAGGGACACCCCCAGCCTGGGCCAGACAGGTGCCAGCACAGCCAGTTTAAAGAGGCACAGGGGAGAGAGGAGTGGCAGAGGAAGAGAGGCGAGGCCATAGAGGACAGGCAGGATTACTGAGTGGGAGGAGGGAGGGACAACTGAAGGGGGATGTGACACAGAGGGCACAAAGAATCAGAGGATGGGAGGGACAGAGGAGGGCCAAGGAAAAGGAGGATGGAGCAAGGAACCTTAGTGTGTGAGAAGGGCAGGAAAAAGTTGCTGAGGTGAGAGAAAAGGCATTCATCACAACATCAACTAGTTATAAACTTCTAAGGAAGACTGCTGCCAGCAAAGCGCCGACAACATGGTCAATAAGGCACCTTGAACTTGAAAGGGTAAATTAACTGCTGCATCAAGAAGTTGGGGGGTGGAGGGAACGAGAACGAAGACAGGAAGAGGAGGAAGGCGGAGAGCCAGTTAGGGGCCTGGGTGGCGATGGTGGACAGAACTGAACTTCCCCAGGGAGGAGACAGGCCGGACCGTGATGGATCGGGTCTGCCAGCAGCAGCGAGACCTAGAAGTACACTTTCTCCCTTGTTGCCTGGCGTGAGAAAGGGAAAGCAGGAAGAGTAGAAAAAGCTCGGATGGGCACAGAGAAACAGGGCAGGCATAAGAGACAAGTGGAGGAAGGGGTGAAGGTGAGCCGGGCACAGAATGGAGAAAGAAAGTGATGAAGAGGCCAGGGACACATGTAAATGGTGTTAGAAAGCAATTGCAACAAAGGCTAATAAAAAAGGAGTGCGCAGAAACTAAACATATGGGCGATAGTGAAAAGATCCATGTAGCAGGGGCAGTCTCCAGGGCGGGAACAAAACAGCCAAAAGGCAGGACAAATGTTAACTATTCACCAAAGGCACCAAAGGAATTTCGAAAGGCAGACCAAACAACTATGAAAAGCACTGGGTGTGTTCGAAGCCCACAGAGTGAATACGACATAACTCGAAGCCAGCGCATGCACGCTGCCAAGGCTCGACCTAAAAAAAGTAAGGCCAGTAGGACAATATTAGTTTTGTTTTCTACATTTTTGATTTTCATATTGAAGTGTGTAGAACCCTGTCAATTGAAGCCTATTTACTGTGAATCTTGGGTCACTGCTGCAGGTAAGAGAGGGCAGTTTTTTCCGATGCCCAGCCCTGCCAGGTTTTCCAGGTCCATCCGTGATGTGCTGCTCCAGTCCAGGGGTTTTCTTTGAATTCTGTGACTTGTAGTATTATTTATTCCATTATAAAACAGGACTAGAAGTCCCAAGATTCAGAGAAAAAAACCCTAACTGGAGGAGCACATCACACATGGACCTCAGAAATATGGCAGCTTTTGATACCACATTGGCTGAGCTTATGAATGTTGTCAGTGGTCTATATCCTTTTGTGAATGCATTTTAGCAGTAGGACTGCTTTCCATGTTCTGTGGCAACTTTGTCTAGTTAAACAGACGTTAGTGCAGAACCTGGCTTCTGGAAAGCTGAGTAATGTTGTCTACAATGCCCATATTTCATCCTTAATTCTGCAAAAATAGTAATGGACTGCAGCTCGGAACGCTTATCCTTCGTAGCTTGGAAGACAATGGGGCATATTTACAAGGGGATATCACCACCAGAACGTCACTTTTAGCAATGTTCTGGTGGCGATATGCCCTTCTCCATATTTACAAAGCAGCGTTAAGCCACTTTGTGGCTTAATGCCACCTTGTAAACAAGGGCCCTTTACACACACCACTTAGAGTGAAAGAGGCATGCAATGGGTGTTGCTGTAGGCGTTCCACCGCAACACACATTGCTTATGACGCTGCCCCAGATTTACAAGCATGTGCAAATCTGAGGCAGCGCCAAAAACGAATGCCATTCAAGGGTAGGTATTAGAATGGTGAAACGAGGAGAAATACTTTTATTTCTCTTCATTTTTGCTTTTTCTATGTGTGCTGCAGCACACATAGAAAGAGCAAAATGCCATTAATGATTGTTTATGTGCAGGAAGGTATCCCTTCCTGCACATAAACAATCATTGAATAATGATGATTTGCTACTTCTATATGTGCTGCATTCTGCAGCACACATAGAAGTAACAAATCGGCATTAGTGATTGTTTATGTGCAGGAAGGGTCACCTTCCTGGACATAAACAATAATTCCCTGCAATGCAGGCGCCCTTGCACTATGGTGCAAGGGTGCCTGCGTTGGCGCTTGGCAGCTAAATTTAGCACCAGTGCTAGGGAAAACAAAGGAGTGCACCATATTCTTGTGAAAATTGTGCATCCCTGTGTTTTGAAAATGTCAAATTTGACACAGCTCCGCAACCCGACATTTTCTCGTAAATATGCCCCAAAGTTTCAAGCATTCCTATCACAACTTTTGTAATCCCTTCCAGTTCAATATGTCACAATTGCCAATAATGCTGTCCTCATAGATTAGGATCATTGTATGGCATCTTTGCTCCCTGTTGCTGAGCAGTGTTTTTGCAGATTTCTTTATTATATATTGTTTGACATTTTTGTAACATTCAGCATGTCACATGTAAACTCCTTTAAAGCATTTGTTAACACCACCCGCCACAGCATGAACACTTGCTTCAATTACACCACCAAAGTTTAGACTTCAGGCCACACTCAAGAACACTCAATGAAGCAATATGAGTTTCAGGATCTTCCTGAAACTGATGATTTTCTGTCTTCGGATTTTCGGGCAATCATTTTACAGAAGGGGTGAAGTATATCCAGAGAGTGCATCCTCTATTAAAGTAGTTTAAATCTGGGGGCTAGGCGGCTGCTAAAAGGCTACAACCTTGTTTAACTGTGTCTTTGGACTATGGAGCTGATGTTAATAGGTCTTGCATACCGAAATGCTGAGTGAATCAATATGAGGATCTTAAGATTGTGGCGCCATATGAAAGGGAGTTGATGCAATGCTTCTAATATTGCTCATACATGATCGCAAGGTCTACACCTGCAATTGGTTCTCAACATTATTCTGCATCAGTTGAAGTCTGTAGATCACATTTTGGTGACTCTCTGTGGACATGGAGTTTGCATAGTCGTGGCATTCAGGATGATTGCGCTTCTCAATGCTCCTTTATGTAAGGTCAAAGGGTACAGTGTCTGTTTGCGTATCGTCTTTAGGTGGAAATTGATAGCCTTCACCAATTGTCCTACCTATGCTTTAAAAGACATTTTATGGTCCCCAACCTCGCTTGGAGCATGGGATGGCCTTTGACAGAGTTTGGTTAGCCCGGGAAGGGGCAAATATATTATGAGATTTGCGCTTCGCCTCCAATCCTCAGGCGTTGTCTGTTTTGGATATTGGCAATTATTAATTTAGTATAGGCATTCTGTTCCCTCACAAGCATGGCCTCCAGAATTTGCAGATCACAATGACTATCTGTTGACTATATTCTGAACCTCCATCTGTTCTAAAATAACTGCTTATTAAGTAAAATGGATTTGAAAAAACATGCATAGACAAGCAAAGTGGCCAACTCATATTTAATTGGTTAACTTACTTGAAAAGGAAACTGAGAGAGCTTCTTTGAAAAGGAAAAGGACACTTCTGAAAGGAAAAGTCCCGTCATCATGCCCTACCCGGTCCCAGACCAGGATACATCTTTCTTTTGGTAACAGCTTACAACCTAAGGATGCAAGATGTGGCGTGAGGACCTTTAGCACGTAGCAGTACAAGTCACCAAGCAAGGACGACTTCCATGTGTTAGGAAGAGGAATCTGTGGTGTGGCGAAGGAGGGTCAAATAAAAATTCAGGTCCACAGTGGACAACATTAATTCACGCACTTTAGTGGGGTTGTTTGATTTTGTAGTAGCAGTTCCATTTAAAATGGATAAAGTCAGTGGAGAGTTGTGGAGGGTGATGGGTTGCAGTTCATTGAACAGGTTTAAACTGGGCAGCGCTGAGGCAGGTACCTATGAGACTGTTTAGTGCCTCAGCAATTGTTCCTTTTCAAAGACAAGAGAAATATTAGCCTCGTGAAGTGCACCCCTTCCCCCTACTGCAAAGGAAAATAACTGCTGCACAAGAACTAATTGTTCCAGTACTGAATCTTCTTTTATCTGTTTTTGTTGCAAAGCATAACACATTTACTATATTGCCTATGCTTTGTGTTTTCCTGATCCCAGGAGTTATAAGCAATCATTATGCATTATATTATGGATCCTTCCTTGTACTGGAATGGTGGGTGGGGGAAGTTACATATTCTGTAACTTCAATCGAGGTATGAATGTACTGTCTCCTTAGAGGCAATAGACGGAACGAGACAAACAGCAGGAGGAAATAGCAACATTATTGGAGTGATATGCTGAAAATAACAATTAAGTAACGGAGAGGTGCAGATTGTATATCTTTAACTGGTAATTACATGGGATGGTGGAAAAATATAACATTTGTTGCCCTCTATTGCCACAAATCGTACTTTCAGATTTTTTTTTCTTTAAAAAAAGAGTTGATGTGTGACTAATGAACAGTTCACACTAGTTCAAAG
Organism: Calotriton arnoldi; assembly: GCA_963921515.1. Classification (NCBI taxonomy): domain Eukaryota; kingdom Metazoa; phylum Chordata; class Amphibia; order Caudata; family Salamandridae; genus Calotriton; species Calotriton arnoldi. The sequence continues at coordinate 955,619 of CAWUFW010000033.1, forward strand.
AAAATGCAAAAGAAATTATGGTTAGAGAAAAATCAAAAATGTACGAAGGCTGCTTGATACCATAAGTACTGCCCAGTTTTCCTCCAAGTCTGACTTTCCTTTATCAAGTCCAAGCAATTGTTGATGATCTGCTCTCTTAGCATACATCCGGAATTCTCTTTAAGATGCATAAGGAACCTTTTTTTCACCCAGTGTGGTGGCGAGGATGAGGACTATGCAAGTGACTAACAGTGAGCCTTATGCTCGCAGATCTCTCCTCGTGAATAGAACAAAATCTTCACCCATGTAGTGACTAACCATACAATTTCTATGGGGCATATTTACAAGAAAATGGCGGAGTGCAGCGCTGTGGCAAGTTTCGCAAGCAACGTACTCCGCCATTTCCAAAACACAAGGATGCGCCGAATTTACAACAATAGGGCTCACCCCTGTGTTTTCCCTAGCACTGGCGTTAAATGTAGCTGACTAGCGCCAACACAGACACCCTTGCGCCATAGTGCAAGGGTGCCTGCATTACAGGAATGATTTTTTATCTGCAGGAAGGTGTCTCTTCCTGCACATAAACAATCAAAAAATGTTGATTTGTTACTTTTATGTGTGCTGCATTCTGCAGCACACATAGAAGTAGCAATTTTAAAAATTATTTAATGATTGTTTATGTACAGGAAGGGATACCTTCCTGCGCATAAACAATCATCAACAGCATTTTGCTCTTTCTATGTGTCCTGCTGAATGCAACACACCTAGAAAAAGCAGAAATGAGGAGAAATAAAGTTATTTCTCCTCGTTGCTCCATTCTACCGCCTGCTATTGCATGGCGTTAGTTTTTAGCGCTGCTTCAGATTTACAGATCTTTGTAAATCTGGGGCAGCGTAAAAAAACAATGGATGTTGCAATGGAATGCCCACAGCGACATCCATTGCACACACCTTTCACACAGAAAAGTTTGTTCTTGGGGGCCAACTACCCCTCCTGTTACCTCCACTAAGTCCCACACAGTGGGATTGCTGAGAGGTCTTCGGAGGCCACGCTCACCTTTCTCCACCACTCTGCAAACGTGCCTCCTGGCACAGTACTGGTTGGGGGATAAAGTCCACTTTACTCCTGAAGGACTTTGGGGGCCAAGAAGCCCTCCCAGTACCTCCTGTAAGTCCTACGCAGCGGAATTCCTGAGCACTGGTTGGAGGTCCAGCCCCCTTTCTCCACCTCTCTGCAAACGCAACTACTAGTTAAAGAAGCATTTGCAATGTAATATGTTTCACATTTGCGAGAGTTAGAGCTATTGGCGTTGTAAATGTAAAAGTGTTTTACTAATGTTTCTTGGAGTGGAGTGGATGTAGGTTATGTGTAGGGGAATTATGTGGTATGATGTGCAGTGAAATTATGTGGATAGACTTTGTAGTGGATAGAAAGTATGTGGTATTTAGTGTATAGGAATTATGTAGAGTGGGATTATGTGTTATGGAGCGTAATTATGTAGTATGGTAGTCTGTGTTGTGGAGTGGTAACCTCAAGTTCAGTCTTCCTCGTTTCCATAGAAGCTAAACTATAAACTCAATGAGACAAAAAAAAGAAGGAACCACTGAGGAGCACTTCTGAACCTAGTCAGAGGTATGAGCAGGGCCACTGGAATTATGCGACTGTTTGGCTGCACCGACTTTCGCACAATTATACATTTTCCGCATTTGCCACATAATCCATCATCTGCTTCATAATCTGCAGATTTGAAAAAAAAACCTTGTTTCTAGCTCAAACTGCTCAAACCCTACAAAAAATGCAGCGACAAGTGTTACAGCATGGTGGAAGGCCCTTTGCAAACCTAGAATGGTCACCTGTTACTTATTGCTAAATGTGGGTGTTAAATTGGTACTAATGGTGTGCAAAACACTCTTGCTTCTTTCTGCGCCTCTCTTGCCACTTTCTGCATTTCTGTTGCTTCTTTCTGCAACTTTCTTTTTTTTCTGCACTTCTTTCTACTCATCTCTTCCACTTTCTGCACCTCTCTTGCCTCTTTCTGCACCTCTGTTGCCTCTTTCTGCACCTCACCTGCTTCTTCCTGTACCCCTCTTGCCTCTTTCTGCACCCCTGTTCCCTCTTTCTACACATCTCTTGCCTGTTTCTGCAACTCTCTTGCCTCTTTCTACAGTTCTCTTGTCTCTTTCTGCACCTCTGTTGCTTCTTTCTGCAGTTCTCTTGCCTCTTTCTGCACCCCTCTTGCCTCTTTCTGCACCGCTCTTGGTTGTTTCTGTGCCGCTCTTGTTTCTTTCTGCACCTGTTGTGCAAATTTCTGCACCCCTCTTGCCTCTTTCTGCACCCCTCTTTCTGCACCTCTCTTGCCTCTGTCTGCACCCCTCTTGCCTCTTTCTGCACTCCTCTTGCTTTTTTCTGCACCCCTCTTGCCTCTTTCTGTACCTCTGTTGCTTCTTTCTGCACTTCTCTTGCTTCTTTCTGCAACTCTCTTGCAAATTTCTGCACCCCGTGCCTCTGTGTGCACCTCTCTTGCCGCTTTCTGCTCCTCTCTTGCCTCTTTCTGCACCCCTCATGCCTCTTTCTGCACCTCTTTTGCTTTTTTCTGCACTTCCAGATGACTTGGAAGCAGGCTAAGATCCAGCCTCTTTTGAAAAAGCCCTCTCTTGATCCTATGTGTCCTGGGAACTATCGCTCTATTTCCCTCTTGCCTAGTATGGCCAAGGTGTGTGAAAAGTAGTGACCAGGCAGTTGACTGAGTTCATAGAATGCTCAGGCCTGCTCCATCCAGCTCAATCGGGTTTCAGGGCCAATTATAGTACAGAACTGGCCTTGGTTGAAGTCTCTGAGGCTATGCGTGATTGCCTGGATGCCGGTGGGAGGGCAGCCCTGATTTTGCTTGACCTCTCAGCGGCATTCGACACGGTTCCCCATTCACTGCTGTTGACCCGATTGACTGAGATTGGCATCTCTGGCTCAGCTTGGGGCTGGCTTAAATCTTTCTTGGAGGACCGAACGCAACAGGTCTGGCTCCCCCCAGCTTCTTCTTCTCCCCAGAGAGTGACTACAGGGGTCCCACAGGGTTCCTCCCTGAGCCCTCTCCTTTTTAATATTTATGTTACTCCCCTAGTTCAATTGGCAGAGGACTTGGGTGCAAAAATGATCGCCTACGCTGATGATACGCAGCTTCTGTTCACCTGGAGAAAAAATGAGGATGCTATAGACGCCGCTCAGAAATGCCTGACTACAGTTTTCCACTGGCTGTCTTCCGCGCAACTCAAGTGTAATGAAGAGAAATCGGAAATCCTTCTCTTCGGGAAGTTTCCCTCCCACTTCAGAGAAACCCTTTGGCCGTCCGGCTCAGCTTTGCCATCATCTACAGGCCAACCCATTAAAAACTTGTGGATTTGGTTCGAGGAGAACCTCACCTTCTCGACTCAGATCAAGAAGCTGGCTGGGACGTGCTTTGGGTTTCTAAAAACTCTCAGGAAGTTTTTTCCCCTCCTTCCTAGGGCAGCAAGGGAAACGGTCACCCGGGCCCTTATTCTATCTCGGATAGATTACGCCAACGCTCTTTATGTCGGCACTCCAGGCTATCTGCTGAACAGGTTACAGGTAGTTCAGAATGCGACGGCTCGGCTTCTACTGGACATCCCAGTCAGAAGCAGTGTGAGACAACATCTGAGAGCACTGCACTGGCTGCCCGTAGCCGATCGGGTGAAATTCAAATCCCTTTTAATAGCTCATTGTGCTCTTCATGCCTTGGGTCCAATCTAACTCCAAAAACACTTTTACGTTCCACCCAGACCACTCCGTTCTTCACGCCATCTCCTATCCTCGGTTCCCCGCTTTCGATTACAGCGATTGGGAGGCAGTTCACTTAGTGTGAAAGCCGCCCTGGCCTGGAATGCCCTACCGCATGACCTACGTAGCATTCAAGACCCCGCTCTTTTTAAAAAAAAAACTGAAAACACTCCTTTTCAACTAAGCTGGCCATCTACCACCTCTCAAGGCTCGCGCCGGGACACTCTTGTAGTATCCGAGCGCGGTATAAATGGTAATAACATAACATAACATAACTTCTCTTGCCTCTTTCTGCACCCCTCTTGCCTCTTTCTGCACCTCTGTTGGTTCTTTCTGCACTGCTCTTGCTTCTATCTGCTACTCTCGTGCACATTTCTGCACCCCTCTTGACTGTTTCTGCACCTCTGTTGGTTCTTTCTGTACCTCTCTTGCCTGTGTGTACACCCCTGTTCCCTCTTTGTGCACCTCTTTTGCCTGTTTCTGCAACTCTCTTGCCTCTTTCTGCACTTTTCTTGTCTCTTTCTGCACCTCTGTTGCTTCCTTCTGCACTTCTCTTGCATCTTTCTGCACCCCTTTTGACTCTTTCTGCACCTCTGTTGCTTCTTTTCTGCACTTCTCTAGCTTCTTTCTACACCTCTCTTGCTTCTTTCTGCACCCCTCGTGCCTCTTTCTGCACCCTTCTTCCCTTTTCCTGCATGTCTCTTGGTTCTTTCTGCATTGCTCTTGCCTCTTTCTGCACCCCTCTTCCCTCTTTCTGCACCTCTTTTGCTTCTTTCTGCACTTCTCTTGCCTCTTTCTGCAACCCTCTTGCCTCTTTCTGCACCTCTGTTGTTTCTTTCTGCACTTCTCTTGCTTCTTTCTACACCTCTCTTGCTTCTTTCTGCACCCCACTTGCCTCTTTCTGCACCCTTCTTCCCTCTTTGTGTACCTCTCTTGCATCTTTCTGCACCCCTCTAGCCTCTTTCTGCACCTCTTTTGCCTGTTTCTGCTCTTCTTTTGCCTCTTTCTGTACCTCTCTTGCCTCCTTCTGCACCTCTGTTATTTCTTACTGCACTGCTCTTGCTTCTTTCTGCACCTCTCTTGCAAATTTCTGCACCCCTCTTGCCTCTTTCGGCACCCCTCTTCTCTCTTTCTCCACCCCTGTTCCCTATTTCTGCACCTCTTCTGCCTGTTTCTGCACCTCTGCTGCCTCTTTCTGAACTTCTCTTGCCTCGTTCTGCACCTCTGTTGCTTCTTTCTGCACTTCTCTTGCCTCTTTCTTTACCCCTCTTCCCTCTTTCTGCACCTCTGTTGCTTCTTTCTGTACTTCTCTTGCTTCTTTCTGCACCTCTCTTGCTTCTTTCTGCACCTCTCTTGCCTCATTCTGCACCCTTCTTCCCTCTTTCTGCACCTCTCTTGCCTCTTTCTGCACCTCTCTTGCCTCTTTCTGCACACACAGGGCTACTTTTAAACTGACTTTAGGCTCAGCAGTGCCATGCCCTATTATATGCTAGGGACTTAGAGGTAATTTTAATCCCCCTGCCCTATTATGTACTAGGGCCTTACAGGGGAGGTCATGCCAATCACAGAGGTACCCCAACCCATAGTGTATCCTAGTGTATGTAGGTGTTTTCACTGTATTCTAAGTGTCTTTCAGCATAGCACTGGCTCCGGGCCTGGTTAGGCAGAGCCCAGGGTCAGTCAGAGTCAGTTACCACCAGTACCAGTCAGCAAAAAGTTGGGGGGTGCCCAGGTCACAGGATGACTTTGCAACAAGGCGGGTGCTAAAGCTGCCACAGAGCGTTAGTAGGCTCATTAGCCATATGTTCTTCCTAACAGAAGGGTGTTTTTAGAATCTTAAAACAAAATTTGGAGAATTCGAGCGGGGGGCTTTTTTAGAATTTTAACTATTTGGGAATCCAGAAGTTTTAAATTGATTGTGTACTGTATTGTCTCATTTACTTGCTGCTATCGAGCTGTGTTAAAGCTCGGGGGACACGCTGCTCATTGCTTTTTTGCACACTTCCTGTACCGGCATCCATTTTGGGTCAGCGCTCTAGTCGCTGGATCCCGAACAGGCTACTTAGGAGCCCGATGACGCGACCGCGCAGCGGACGCGCCGCTGGCGCGCCGAAGGCAAGGCCGTCTGCGCCCGTCCGCGACTGGCCGGGACCAGGGGCCAGGAATCCTGCCTCTCTGCGTCAAGTAAGGTACTGTTATAGCGCGCAGCAACTAACACTCTTAAACCATGACCTCAGTCTGAATTGTAAACATTCTTTCGATATTGAGAGCACGAAACACGGTTGTGAGCATTGCTCTTTTAAATTTGACTCACGCCCCTTTTTTCCTTTATCTGTTGAGCCTCCGGTCAAAGTCCTTAAACTTTTTTTAATTAATTGCCGGTCTTTACCTAAACACACAACAGAACTGTCTATCCTATTAACTGATGACAGCCCGGATGTCCTGTTCCTTACTGAAACCTGGACTCAGTCCAGTTCTGACCCAGACATTGCCCAAGCCCTCCCCTCTGATTATTTAGTACAGAGGTTAGACAGAGTGTCTGGAAAAGGTGGCGGAATCGCTATTATCTATAAAAGCCACCTCACCTGTTGAATATTCAGCAGCCCTTTGTCTGATTGTGAGAATCTTCATTTCTCAATAGGAGTTTCGGCCACCCTTTCCCTTTCCCTTTCAGGTATTTTGATCTATCGACCTCCTGGGCCTATGGGCCAATTCCTTAAATCTCTACTTGAAATTACAACAAACTTGGCAGGAACAGCACCTAATTTTACTATCTTGGGCGATTTAAATATCCACCTGGATAATTTGGCATCGAGGGTTGCCTCAGATCTCATTCATGACCTTGCTGCCATACAATTGACTCAGATGGTATCCTTTCCTACTCATTCTAAAGGTCATCTTCTTGATCCCGTATTTTCTAACTTGAAGGAGCTGATCTGTTTGGAACCTTATCCTGTACCTTGGTCAGACCATTTTTTGATCTCCCTCCAATGGTCCCCTAGGTCTGCTCCTCCGCCCACTTGTTCGGCAAAAAAATTAAGTCGCTGCTGGTCAAAACTCCCTATGGAACAGTGGGCCCTTGCACTGGATACCATGAGACCATCTCTTGATCCTGACCCTTTACTAGCCAACGATCAATTTAATAATTGGATCGAAGGCTCTTTAGATGTGACTCTTCCGAAGAAGATCATTCACATTAAAACTGGGCCTAACAGTACAGCCTGGTATACACCTAAACTCCGTGAGCTAAAACAGATTTGTAAAAGAGCTGAGAGATCTTGGAGGAAAGACTTCACCTCTCCCAAGAAAAAGGAGTATAGAGAAACCATCAAGGTATATAAGACCGAGATTAGAAAGGCTCCAGCCCACTATTTTGAAGAGAAAATTTCCCTGGCGGCAAACTCCCCCGTGAAACGTTTCGCATTGCTAAAAAACTTTTAAAAGCCCCCGCTCCCCCTGATACTCCTGAAGCAACACTTCATCGTTGCAACGAGCTTGCAGAGTTTTTTTTCAATAAAGTCCAAACCATCAGCAGCACCTTTCCCATGATCGACTCTGACACAGACCTGTTTTGTAAGGATTGTACTGCTCAGAGTCATGAACATGTGTTAGAAGTATTTCCTCCCTTAAACGAGGAAAATTTTCGGACCATCTCTGCACTTGTCAGGAGTGGTTCACCCACCGACCCGGCCCCCCCTAAAATTTTGAATTCAGCGGTGGATTTAGTTGGCCCTGTTATGGTGGACCTGATCAACTCCTCACTCTCTCTTGGGGTGGTGCCCCCTTCGTGGAAGAACGCAATGGTAAAAACTTTATTGAAAAAGCCAAGCTTAGATCCCAGTTGTCTCAGCAATTTTCGGCCCATCTCTCTTCTTCCATGGGTCAGTAAAGTGACAGATAAATACGTTAACTTAGTGCTCTCTAGGCATTTGGAGGACGGCAACCTCCTCCACTCGTCTCAAACGGGCTTTCGCCCACGCCAAGGAACTGAGACGGCGTTGCTAACTGTCGTCGAAGAAACTAGAAAAATTCTCGACGCAGGAGGATCGGCGGCCGTGATACTTTTAGATCTTAGCGGGCCTTTGATACGGTGAACCACCGCATCTTGGTCCAATGACTCCACAAATTGGGTGTGTCCGGAGCTGCCCTGAAATGGTTAAGCTCCTTTCTAGAGGATAGATCCTTTCAAATCTTCGAGGGCGAAGACATCTCAAATCCCCGGCCTCTCCATTGTGGAGTGCCTCAGGGCTCGTCCTTGAGCCCCTCCCTTTTTAATGCTTATATGGCCCCCTTAGCCGACAGTGTCCTCCCCTTTGGAGTGCAACTCGTCACTTATGCTGACGATACTCAATTGGTGATCTCACTGAACCACGCAGACAGAGCCTCTTCCCGTCTGTTGCCTTGCCTCGAAGAAGTCACCAGATGGATGAGATTGTCTCATCTCAAATTGAATGGCGACAAAACGGAGCTTATGCTCCTTGGCAATAATTCCCCCAATGAAATAGATTCCATCTGGCCACCCTGTATGGGTCCAAAGCCCATCCCAAAAAAAGGAAATAAAGAGCTTAGGCTTCTGGCTAGATGATGAGCTTAGTTTTAAAACTCAAGCCAGAACAGTGGTCGCCACTTGCTTTGGCATGCTGAGACTACATCGCAAGGTGCTACCGTTACTCCCTTTTCAAGCAAAAAAATTGATGGTTCAGGCCCTTATACTGTCTCGATTGGACTATGGAAATGCCCTATACCTGGCCGCTCCTAGCTCGGTCCTGGCGAAACTCCAAGTCGTACAGAATTGTGCAGCCAGGATCCTCGTAGGGCTCTCTGGCCGTCAATCGGCCAGACCCGCTTTAAAGGCCCTCCATTGGCTCCCGATCAGGGAAAGGGTCCACTTCAAAGCCCTGTGCATTTCCCACAAGGTGCTGAGAGGGAAGGGACCAGCCATTATTTCTTCTTTGGCCCATCCTTACCGAGCCAATAGGCGGCTCCGTTCGGATGACCTTCATTTAGCCTCAGTTCCTAGAATCCGGAGGGCCAGAAGTGGTGGCCGACTGTTTTCATATAATGCGGCTAAACTCTGGAACGCCCTCCCATTGCAGCTTCGTAGGGAACCTAGTCACAATATTTTTAGGAAGGGCCTGAAGACCTGGCTTTTTCCCATCTAACCCTGTTTCAGTTTAATTTAGCGTTCGCCAGCGCTGGGATGCCTCCGGGTAACTATGCGCTCTAGAAATGTTACCTCATTCATTCATTCATTCATTCTTTCTGCACCTCTGTTGGTTCTTTCCGCATATCTCTTGCTTCTTTCTGCACCTTTCTTCCTCTTTGTGGGCTTCTGTTGCCTCTTTCTGCATTTCTCTTGCTTCTTTCTGCACCTTTCTTCCTCTTTCTGCACATGTCCTACCAGTGTAGGCATAGTTAGAAATTAGCATTTAAAAAAACCTTAGATATTCACTGAAAAAACCATAGGTTTTAGGGACGTTATAGTTAGAAATTAGCATTTAAGAAACCTTTGAAATTCACTGAAAAAACCATAGGTTTCAGGCACGTTATAGTTAGAAATTAGCATTTAAAGAACCTTAGAAATACACTGAAAAAAACCACAGGTTTCAGGGACGTTATAGTTAGTTGGTCATTTCACTCGTACAAAACCAGAGAAATTCAGCCGTTATTGTTAGTTGAGCTAACTATATTTCGCGTCCCCACAATGCACTGCTGATGATGTCACATATTACATCATTCATGACATGGTCAGTGACATCACTGATGACATCACTGATGACATCTCAAATAACATCACTGATGACATCATCCACATGATAATCTGATGCACCTCCTCACACCCTAAACCTTTGATATACCCACTCTAAAATACAGACTACCATTTTCGAAACCTTAGACACACCAATACCAGTTACTACATACCCACTCACTGATTCCTAGGTCTACACACACATCCACTCATTTACCCATACAGTCACTCATACATCTAGTCACTCATCAATACAGTACTATCATATGCACTCATACACCTATACTGACACTCACACACCGCCACTCATCCATACCTAGTCAGTCATGCAAAGAATCAATCACACTCCCATTTACTCACCTATACAGTTATACACACGCCACCTCACTTATTCATACAGATACTAGCACATACTTACTCTCTTATACAATCACTGATACAAGCACACACTCATCCATACAGCCACTCTCACAATCACTCACTCTCACATATAGTCATTTATATACTCCAACACTCACATATACTGCCTTTCACATATGTAGTTACTCACACATGTATCACTGAGACATCCATTCACTAACCAACATACCCATACACACACTCACCCACCGATACAGCCCTTCACAGATGCACTCTTGAACCCATACACCCAGTGAATCACCCACTCACACATCTATGCACAGAGTCAAACACTCCCACCCACCCACACAGACACTCAGGCACCCATACAGATACTCACACAACCAATCAATAACCCATATAGACACTCATGTGGCTACTCACCAACCCATGCAGCCGCTTGCACACCAACTGACACACTGATACAGACATTCACATAGTTTAGTCATGCATTCAGTAAGACACGTTTAATCACTCACTTATACAGTCAGTCACGCACCTGCTAAATCATCCATTCAGACACTTATACACCCACTCATTCTTCAATACACCTTGGCATATATATATAGAAAACATATTTAAACTTTACAGAAACACACAGTCACTGGATGATGTCATCAGTGATGTCATCTGAAGTGTCATCAGTGATGTCACTGACCATGTCATGAATGATGTAATATGTGACGTCATCAGCAGTGCATTGCGGGGGCACGAGTTATAGTTAGCTCAACTAACTATAACGGCCGAATTTCTCTGGTGTTGTATGAGTGAAATGTCCAGCTAGCTATAACGTCCCTGAAACGTGTGGTTTTTTCAGTGAATTTCTATGGTTTTTTAAATGCTATTTTCTAACTATAACGTCCCTGAAACCTATGGCGTCTTGCTTTTGGATTTTAATGACAGGACTCTCCACGCCTGTGTTGCTGGAATCGCCCTGCAGGGTTTGGGGCTCACCTAAAGTCAGAGAAATGGATTGACTCTGCAAATGCAGCCGTGTGAGCATGACCCGCTTGCCCCAACTGCGACAAAGAAAACAAGCATTTGCAATGCAATAGGTCTCGCATTTACACGAGTTTGAGCTATTGGCATTGCAAATAACAATGCCTTTTATTTTTGTTTTCGTTTTTGAAACATAAATAAAAGGCATTGTCATTTACAATGCCAATAGCTTAAACTCGCGTAAATGCGAGACCTATTGCATTGCAAATGCTTGTTAAGAGTAGGCAGTGGTCAGTGGGACCACTGCCTGCTCTTAAAAAACGCTGTAACAAACATTCACAAAGAGGAAGGGGTCCCTTGGGGACCACTTCCCATTCTTGAATGGGTTACCACCTACTTAAAGTAGGTAGTAAAATGCAGATGTTTTGCGACTGCATTTCGGTCATAAAACATTCCTACATACCGATGCGATTCGGTATTAGGAAGGGACGGCCTAAACACGTCCCTTCCTAATAGCGAATCTCAAACCCATTTTGCAATTCGGTAACGGGTTACTGAATCGCAAAATAGGGTTTGCTGCATCTGAAAAGCATTTTTTTGCGTTAGCAAACGGGCGATTCTGAGAATCGGCCTGTTTGCGAAGGCAACATGCTTGATGCAGGTGCCCCAAAATCTTTATTCATGCTCCCTCCACACCTTCTACCCCACCCATCTTTATCTTATTTCCCCGTGACATCTGGCCCTGGCACCATGAACCTGAAATCTTGATCTATTCTTTAACTGCTTCAAACAGTTGGAATCATTATGAAATGCTACAACCATGGCAACCTGGTATCACACTATAAACATAAGCAAGATCCTTTTAAACAAAAGTTCAGCCAAGGCAATGACTAATGGGCTATTCCAAAGCAAACTGGACGACTGCAATATCACCCCATACACAGCTTCTCCTCAAAAGACAAACTTCACCAAGAGTACCATGTACAGTCTCCACTGGCATATCACTCCCTTAACCTATCACAACCAGACGGGGCGGCTTTCATCCAAAAGCAGGACTTAAAAAAAAAAAAATGCTGATCCTAGTATTTAAAGCTGTCAATGGCATCTACCCAAACTAACTCTCACACACGCTCCTCCGTGAGGTCCCCACTTGCTTAGCCATTAAACCTCAGTCACCCCCAAGCCTCAGTCCCTGCACCACATCAAGATTTCATTTCGTTAGCTCACTGGGGCTGGTACACTGGAACTTGCTCGCAGCTGATCAGTGAGCAATCTCCTCACTCCATATTTTCAAGACTGCACTCAAAGCGCACTTAGCCACGCCGGCTAATAACTCTTTAAACTCCTCTTATGAAGCCCTCTATCCCTAGCAAGTGAACTACTGTAGATACGTATAGAATGAAAAACTTCAAAATATACATTTTTTCATGCGTTGTATGTTTTCTCGTTGTCATCACTTGCAAATCTTTACATCAGCTACCGTCCTTCAGTTGTCTGTATCCAAACAATCTGATTCTGACCTATGTACATTTATTTGTTGCTATTTATACAATTTCTTGTATACTTGTCTAAAGAGGAGTGAGCTGAAGCTAAAGATGTGTTAATTTCAGCACAAACTTTCGTTTTTACCCACTTTTTTGCAAATGTAAATCGAGAATGTCCCACTTCTTGCATATCTTCTGAAACAGATCGATAAAAAAGAAAGAAAGACTAATAGTGACAATAAGAGGTAGCCATCTTGTCCTGGTTATCTGCCATAGCACCTGCTGTGAGCACAGGACCTAAGCCCTTGCCTTGCTATTTGTTAAACAAATTGCTGCATTACTGTCCGAGGATCTCTAGAAGTGCAGAATGCATCTGTTAAGTAGTGGTTTTTGCTTAAAAGCATGTCCATTTTCATTACCTATTCTTTGAAACGCCAATATTAGAACATGTATTTTGAACATAAAACAACATTTGTAAATAATAATTCCCTGTTATTAAGCCTGCGTATTTTCATTTTTCTGGTCTGTGGGATGTAACCTTTCCATTCCTGCGCTCTCATTTTCTACCTTTGATCTCAATTAGCAGTCCTTTATATTTTACTTGCAAGTGTGGAATACATTGATTTCATTTATTACATAGCTCAGTATTTGAAAAACTGGACTTCTTCAATATAAAAATATTATCCACGTAGAAAACGAGCGCGGCAGCCTGCTGCGCTGACCAGACGCTTGTGAGTCATGGCCTTTTGCTTGCGATTACCCGCACGGCCAGCATGTGTTTCCAATTATCGCGCCCGCGTCTGGGCACGATAATTGGAAACAGATACCCGGCCGTGCTGGTAGCTCACACAGAAAGGCCATGACGCACAAGCGTCTGGTCAGGTTTCAGAAGCCCCTACAATAAGTCTCGCGCTGCGCGAGCAGTGTTATGCACTGCAACGCTAGGCGCGAGACCGAAAAAGGACTATCCTGAGTTAAATGTATCGTTTGGGAGGCAAGAAAGGAAGGTGAGAGGTGTTGTATTCCTCTTACCAACTTGGGGCGTGAGCACTCAAGAACATTGGGAATTGTGGCAGCGATCTGGGAACATCAACAGAAGCACCATATAATTTAGATACTTACATCAGCGGCTGCAGTGCCGAAGGAAATGGACGAATTGTAACAGCACGCACTGCAGTCCATTTCAGACATTCAAATTTGTTATGGTGCATTCTGGGTTCTGAAGGCCCTCAGGACCCCTGAACCATTTGGAACTGACATCAGCTGGCGTCAATTGAAACTGTTTGCCCACCTACGATTAAGGCTCAATGGAGCCGAAACGCGTCAGCTGCCGCCGCCCCCTTTATGTTAATAAAGTGCTTATGTACCCCGGTGGAGTTCCGGTGTCTTGCTTTTGGAATTTAATGACAGCACTCTCCACCCCTGTGTTGCAGGAACCGCCCTGCAGGGTCGTGGGCTCACCTAAAGTCGGAGAAATGGATTGACTCTGCGAATGCAGCCGTGTGAGCGTGACCCGCTTGCCCCAACTGCGACAAAGAAAAAAAGGACTATCCTGAGTTAAATGTATCGTGTGGGAGGCAAGAAAGGGAGGTAAGAGGTGTTTTATTTCTCTTACCAACTTGGGGCGTAAGCACTCAAGAACATTGGGAATTGTGGCAGCGATCTGGGACCATCAACAGAAGCACCATATAATTTAGATACTTACAACAGCGGCTGCAGTGCTGAAGGAAATGGACGAATTGTAACAGCACGCACTGCAGTCAATTTCGGACATTCAAATTTGTTATGGTGCATTCTGGGTACTGAAGGACCCCGGGACCACTGAACCATGTGGAACTGACATCAGCTGGGGTCAATTGAAACTGTTTGCCCACCTATGATTAAGGCTCAATGGAGCCGAAACGCGTCAGGTGCCGCCGCCCCCTCTATGTTAATAAAGTGCTTACGTACCCAAGTGGAGTTCCGGTGTCTTGCTTTTGGATTTTAATGACAGGACTCTCCACGCCTGTGTTGCTGGAACCGCCCTGCAGGGTCGGGGGCTCACCTAAAGTCAGAGAAATGGATTGACTCTGCGAATGCAGCAGTGTGAGCATGACCCGCTTGCCCCAACTGCGACAAAGAAAAAAAGGACTACCCTGAGTTAAATGTATCGTGTGGGAGGCAAGAAAGGGAGGTGAGAGGTGTTTTATTCCTCTTACCAACTTGGGGCGTGAGCACTCAAGAACATTGGGAATTGTGGCAGCGATCTGGGAACATCAACAGAAGCACCATATAATTTAGATACTTACATCAGCGGCTGCAGTGCTGAAGGAAATGGACGAATTGTAACAGCACGCACTGCAGTCCATTTCGGACATTCAAATTTGTTATGGTGCATTCTGGGTACTGAAGGACCTCGGGATCACTGAACCATGTGGAACTGACATCAGCTGGGGTCAATCTAAACTGTTTGCCCACCTATGATTAAGGCTCAATGGGTCAGGTGCCGCCGCCCCCTCTATGTTAATAAAGTGCTTACGTACCCAAGTGGAGTTCCGGCGTCTTGCTTTTGGATATATATATATTGTTCATCGAGCGGCACTCTAGACATCGTGTTAATTTAATTATTTTATTTAGCAGATCCTAAATACTTACATTTTCATAGTGAAGACATGCATAGTAAAAATATATGCGTGGCAAAAATATTATAGGTAAGTATTACCCTATATATAGGGTGTAAATCCGTTCAGCAGTTTTTGAGATATTAAACGAAAAAGAAATATAGATATCTAGGGATGTGAATCCTCTGTAGATCCAACAGTGTTGTGCTGTTATTTGATTGGCTGCCAACACTGCAACCAGGACGTGTTGGCAGCTATTTTGGGGCTCAGACTCACCCGAGTTGCAAATATAAACTTACAAATAAAGAGAAGGGGACAGGGTAGGTATACAAGGGTCAAAAAGCATTAAAAATATATTTTTAACTTTTTTTTTTTTTTAATCTTTTTATTAACACAGCTCATAAGACCATACATTATACAGTAACGTTTGCAGCTCAATCTCGTTTTCCACAGATTCATTACAGCGAGTAACAGGGGCGGGAGCATGAACAGCACAACCCAGTCCCCAGGCGAATCATGTATCCTCATCCTTCTTCCACTACTCTCAGGGCTCGGTATCTCTTCCAGGGCGCCCAGACCTTTTTCCACTTTGTTATGCACCCCCTACTCTTATAGACCACCTCCTCTGCTCTTTGACACCAATCCAGGTCCCTCTTCCAAGCAGCCAGCTGCGGTGGCACCTGTGCGCCCCAGCTCCGTGCGATATTACGTTTGGCTACTCCTGCAGCCAGAGTCAGCCACAGCTCCGCATACTTGGGCCAGCTTTCTTCCCCCTTTATTTGGAGGAGCAACCACTTGGGGTCCATCGGGACCTCCCTCCCCATTGCCCTAGACATAATATCCGTGATCCCTATCCAGTATATGGCAATCTCTGGGCACTCCCATAGGATGTGAAAAAAGGAGCCCTCCTGCTGGCACCCCCTTCTGCAGAGCCCCGACTGGAGCCTACCCCAGCGGTATAGGAGTGTGCAAGGGTAGTAAGTGCGATGAAGTATTTTTAACTGAACCAGTCTAAATCTGGCCCGGATGGCTATCACTCTGGGACTCTGTATCGCTTCCTGCCAGCTGTCATCGTCTATTTCTCCCAGGTCACCCACCCATCTCGCTCTGAGGGAAATCAGGGGTCTGGACAATTATTTAGCAGCTTACGATAGACTGTGGAGATAGGTTTACCAACTATCGGATCTAACAATAGTCGGTCTTCCAGTGGGGAATATTCGGGAATAGACGTCCCTGGTGTGATGTGTGTTCTGAGGGCATGCAGCAGTCTGATGTATTGGTACCGTTGTGTCGGGTTCATATCGTATTCTGCTTGTAAGTACTCAAATGTTCTAGGGAGTCCCCCATCCAAGCGTCTCCTAGGTACTCGACACCTATCAGTCGCCACCCCTTAAATCCCGTCAGGGCAGTCACCTCCCGGAGGTGGTCTCCCATCCATAGTGGGGCCTTGCCCGTCAGTTTCCGGTCCCAACCCAGGAGCCGATTGGCCTCTCTCCAACATCGTATCACCACCCCTGTGTGCGTCGGCCAATTCTGCACCATCTTCCGGGCATACAGTAGGGACTCGCAGTTACCTCCTGCCATTGCCATCCTATCTACCCGGTATGCAGGTTCCGAGACATCTGCGTACACCCAGTCGTTGATGATCTGTAATTGTGACGCCCAGTAATATAGCCTGACGTCAGGAATAGCGAGGCCTCCATCATATACCCCTCTGTGTAGTTTGCTCAGCGCGATCCTCGGGGGGCCCCCATCCCATAGTAGCGTGCGCACCGCCTGTGCGATCCTTTTAAAGGACTGCGGTGGGACCGGGAACGGAGTATTTTGTAGAATGTAGAGGAGTCGCGGCAGTGTAAGCATTTTATAAAGTGCCGCACGTCCCATAAGGGAGAGTGGGAGCGAGCGCCAGTGTCCGACGTCTGTACCCATACGAGAAAGCTGCGTTTCCAAATTTTGGGCTAGGAACTCATCTCTGTTCCTAGTGATGTAGATTCCCAGGTACTTAAATCCACCGGTAACCAACGGCGCCTCACAGCAGGATGGGATACGCGGTGCAGGGCCCGATAATGGGAAAACCAATGACTTCGACCAGTTTATGCGATATCCGGAGTAACTGCCGAAGAGTTCGAATATATGTAGCACACGGGCCAGCGAGTTGTACGGTCTGGCCAAATAGAGGACGATGTCGTCGGCATAGAGCGATATCCGCTCCTCCCAGCCCCCGGTGACATGATGCCCCATATCATGGGGTCTCTCCTTATCCAGTGCGCTAGGGGTTTCCAACGCTAGGGCAAACAGGAGGGGGACAGGGGACATCCCTGCCGTGTACCCCGTCTCAACGGGAAGGATCTGGACATCGCCCCATTGACACGCACTCGTGCCGTTGGTAGCGTGTATAGCAGCTTCACCCAACTACAGAATATCGGTCCACATCCCAGTCGCTGGAGCATCATAAAGAGGTAGGGCCATTCAATGCTATCGAAGGCCATGGAGGCATCCAGCGCCACCGCCGCCGCCTGAACGGAGCCCACACCCTCCGTCATGTGGAGCACCCGTATAGTCTCCTCAGATTGTGACGCGTGCTCCTGCGGGGCATAAACCCGGACTGGTCCACATGTACCAGGTCCGTGATGACAGGCACTAGCCTCTCCGCCAATGCCTTGGCCAAGACTTTTGCCTCTACATTAATTAAGGAGATCGGGCGATAAGAGTCGCATGTATCCGGCGGTTTACCGGCTTTATGGATTGTCACAATTGTGGCTTCTCTCTGATCCGGAGGAAGCCGTCCCAATTCCCGGGCTTCATTGAACATCCGCAAGAGGGGGTCAGTATCACTGCCGCTTGTTTTTATAGATCTCTATCGGTAGTCCATTGGGCCCAGCCGCTTACCCGGACTTTAGGGAGCCTAGGGCCAGCCCCAGCTCCTCCACCGTGAGGTCTGCCTCAAGTCGCTGTCGTGCTTCCGGCGAAAGCGAGGAGGGCGAAGTCCCGCAGAAACTCCTCGCAGTCGGTCTCTGACCTTGTACACACCGGCGAATACACCTGCTCATAGTGGGTCGCGAAGGCCTCCGCGATATCTCCACTTGTGGAACATAGGGCCCCTGATTTGTCTATCACGCCAGGCACCCAGGATCTCTCCCTATTACGGTGCTCCAGCCACGCCAGCAGCCTGAGTCCCTTATCTCCTACATCATATAGCCGGTGCTGGGTTGCTAGGGCATAGGCCCGCGCTTCCCCTTGTGCCAGTGCCCGCAGTTCTTTCTGTTTCAATGCCAATTCATGCTGGAGATCTGCGGACTCCGCCAGTGCCGGATCGGCCCCCAGTGCCTCCACTTCCCTCTCAAGCCCCCTAATCTGTAGCGATTCTTCCTTTTTTTGGCCCCCAATCAGGGTCTGTGCTTGACCCCGCAGAACCGTCTTATATGCTTCCCATATCATAATCTGGGAATCCACGGAGCCTTGATTTTCTGCAAAGTAGAGCTTAGATCCCTCCCTGAGTTTGTCACTCAGGACTGGGTCTCGAAGTCGCCAGGGGTCTATTCTCGGGAAGGCGGCCTTGTTGACAACCGGACCCTGGAGGGACACTCCCACCGGGGAGTGATCTGATATCCCTCTAGCCATGTGTCTGACATTTGTAAAGTCTCCCATATGTGCGAGCCGGGTGAAGAAATAATCGATTCTCGAGAATGAGCCGTGGCGGGCCGAGTAGAAAGTGTATTCCCTAGACCGAGGGTGGTGCGCTCGCCAGATGTCATGCAGGCCCATGGCAGTGGTAAAGCCCGCCAGCCCTCGCTCCTCCCGAGCCCTAGTCTGGGATTGGACCGATCAACAGACGGGTCCATTACTGCATTGGTGTCTCCCCCAAGAAGAAGGATCCCGACCGGCAGATCCGTCAGAAAGGCCCCCAATTTTGGAAGGAAAGTGGAGTGGAGGCCCGGGGAAGATAGCAGGAGCAAAGAACCAACACCCTCCCTCCCACGTGCCCACCGCCGCCGCCAGACACCCCGTGTCATCTGTCCACGTGTTAGTGACCACCAAGGGAAGGGAGGAGCGCACCAAGATTCCCACCCCCGGGCCCCAGAAGAATAACCCGCGTGTGCGATCATCTTATAGCCAAAGCGGTTCAGGGCTTTGCATGTATTCCCCTTTAGATGTGTCTCCTGGATCAGGACCACATCCGGGTTGTGTCGCTTCAGGTGCTGCAGGACCAATGTACGCTTGATTTTGTCACCTAATCCATGAACATTCCAGGTCCACACCTGTAGTTTAGCCGGTTCCCCCATCTGTCCGAGTCTGTGGCTGTCCGTCTCCCCCCCGTCGCCCCCCCGCTGCACTTCCTCGTTTGAGCTGTCTTTGGTAAGCAATATGTTGGCCGCGAGCTAACTCCCTTGTCCCCCCCAACAACAAAAAGAAAAACAACAAACCCTCTCCCCCCACAGCCCCCCTCCCTGCTACCCTGCTAGGTGAGTCCCCAACCACCCACCCATAGAACTGGCAGAGTGCCTGTCGCCCCATAGCTTACGAACAAACAAATATGTGGGGTTGCGTGTCTGCAGCCGGTAGGAGGATGTATATCAAATTGACTACAGTATCCGCCCATACTATCGTACTCAGCAGGGCCTCTCCCTCAGTACGGCCCTCTATCGGCCTCCCGCACTTGTGCCCAGTGACCCCCCTAATAGCCATGCGCCTGGCAACTTGGATCTCTATCTTTTGCAGGCAGTCACATCCGTGTTAGCCCCCAGGTTCTGGATTGCCACCGCCCGTGTCAGTGTCTTAGTCTCAGTGTCCGCTGCCCCCAGTGTCACTTATCTAGTTGCTGATCCGGCCTCTGGCCGTTAGGCCGCCTCCAGTCATCTGACTCGGTCTCTGCCCGCTGTTGGTGGGAGTCCGGACGTTCATGCCTGCCTTTCCGACCCACCGTGCGCCAGCCCTCCAGCCAGTCACTGGCTTCTTCAGGCTTCTCGAAGAAATGAGCTTTCCCCTCGTCTAGGATTTTGAGCCTGGCCGGGAACAGCATCATGTATTTCACCCCCTGTTCACGGAGAGCCCTCTTCACTCCATCAAAGGAGCGCCGCAGAGCGTTGCACCCGAAGGGTAAAGTCTGGAAAGAAGCGGATGATGGCATTGTCTATATGCAGGTCGCCGGTCGTACGCGCGGCCTGCAAGATGGCGTCTCTGTCCCGAAAATTGAGGATACGGGCAATGATCGTCCGCGGTGGTGCCCCTGGCCGTGGTTTGCCTCCTAGCGCTCTGTGCGCTCGCTCCACAGAAAAGAAGTTGGATAGACGCTTGGGCTTCAGCTGATTGAGGACCAGTTCCTCGGCGAGACCAGTCCATTGACGGGCCTTCCAAACCCTCCGGGACCCCCACGATGCGGATATTATTCCGCCGGGCCCTCCCTTCCTGATCCTCCAGGCGGGCGTAGATGTCTTCCTGATTTTTGGTAAGGGACGCCACCTGTTCTTCCAGCCGCTTTGTTTTCGCCTGTAGACTCCCAATCCCTGTTTCGGCCTCTGCGACCTTCTCAGACATTTTCCTGAAGTCCGCCCTCAGTAGGTTCACCTCTTCCGTGACGGAGTCTAATTTTGGCTCAAGGGTACCCCTGAATTCTCTGATCTCTCTCATGATATCCTTGAGGGAGGGTTCAGGATCCCCGTCACCCAACTCTTGCGATCTGCCACCTGTCGCCCCTTCTTATATTTTTAATTTTTGCTGTGAAATTGCAGAGGATAGGCAAATCTCGGCAAAAAATTGAAAAGAAAAAAACAAGCGCTGTCTACTGTGCTTGGTTTTTTTTCAGCCCCCAGGTGGGCCAGGTCCTGGGAGCATAATTAAATATTGAAAAGGGGGAGGAGGGTGCATGTGCCCCCTCCCTATGGCCAGTTTGTGCCCCGGGGACCGCCATCTCCCTGGGGCTTTGTCAGTAAAATTATAAAGGGGGCATGAGGCCCCCCTCAGTAGACCTTTAAAGACCCTGGGGACCGCCACCTCCCAGGGTCTTGGCCTGCTAATAGGAGGAGAGGGCCACATGGACCCCCTCCAGGTTTTGAGATTGCCCCGGGAACTGCCACCTCCCTGGGACACAATACTTTTAAAAAGGTGGAGGGGGGCCATGTGGTCCCTCCTCCTTGGCCATATTCAGCCCCGGGGGCCACCACCTCCTTAGGACATGGCCAATATATAAGTGGAAAGGGGGCTGCGCGGTCCCCCTCCTGGGCCGTTTTCAGCTCTGGGGACCAACACCTCCCCGGGGCTGGGGCTGGCCCTGTGCACAATGAAGGAGGGGGAATGCAGCCCCCCTTGTGGAACCATTAAAGGCCCTGGGGACCACCACCCCCCAGGACCGGCTCCCTATTTTCCGAGTGTCCACCCTGGGAGGCAGCAGTTTGCTTTCGCTTGACGGGAACTTTGACAGCTTCTGCCAAGCGAGAGCAAACTGTAATTCCGCTCCCAGCAGGCGGGAGCATGAAAACTGCTCCCGCTCGCTGGGAGCAAACTTTTTATCTGTTTCAAGAAAACAGATGAAAGGGATGCTCTCACATGCATGGAGCAGCATTTTTAGCTGCTCCCTGCTTGCGGTAGCAATGCCGGCTCTGCAGGAGGCAGGTAGCCAGCTGGTACCACGGAGGCATTGAGGCTTCCCACACGGTCCCCAGGGGAATATGTGCAAATCTCCATTAAACAAAAAAGTGCTTACATCCTATAAATAAGAGGAAGCACCTTTGTTTGTTGGAGATTCAACTCTGTGTAGTCTCGCCGTCCTCTCTATATGAGGCTTCACGTTGACACAGATTTCAGTATGAAGACGATCGAGGCACAATCACATTGCTAAAATTACACTACACATGGCCTCTAGAGACATTACCTCATGCTCCTTTATGCAGCGGTAGTGTAGAATGTGCACTATACATTTACCCACCGAGGTAGCGCTTACTAATTGCCAGTAGAAAGTACTCCAGTTGGGTAGACCTTTTGTCCCAAACTGTGGACTCTTTTTGGATAAATAATCAGGTGAAGATCCATTCTGGCACCAATGCTCATTTCACAGAAATTAAACGTCAGTGGGAAGTACTTGCAAATATAAACATAGCAGGTTCCCCAGTAGAAGCTCTGCATCTGTAAAGGACAACTGCTCCCAACTTCTTGAACTCATCCAAAGAAAAGCAAAGGTGGTTTCTCTGCAATTCCATCTTGAAAAACGATCTGAAATATTCTATGGTGGTGAATGCATCCTTTCTCTGTTGAAGGGCAATCTCTTATGTAGTGACGAGGGGGATTTTTAGTCTGGTACTCTCCTAGTGAGAGTATAGTCCATCGTTCATCCTTTTAATTACTACGAGTATGCAAATGCCCAAAATGACCTCGAAGTGCCGCGCTTTTGGCTTTAGGCCCTGCGTGGCGTGGGGTTTGATGGCTACAGCGGGTAGGCCGCAGGCCTTATGGCCAACCCTTGCCACGCATGGCCATGGCCATGCGTGGTGCTAGTTTGGATGCCTAAGGGGGGCTGGTGTTAATACTTACCTATAATATTAGCTAAGTTTAATATTTATCTATAATATATATATTTACATATATATATATATATATATCTATATTCACTGAAAAAACCATAGGTTTCAGACACGTTATAGTTAGAAATTAGCATTTAAAAAACCTTTGAAATTCACTGAAAAAACCATAGGTTTTAGGGACAGTTATAGTTAGTTGGACATTTCACTCGTACAAAACCATAGAAATTCCCCCGTTATAGTTAGTTCAGCTAACTATAACTCGCGCCCATAATGCACTGCTGATGACGTCACATATTACATCACTCATGACATGGTCAGTGACATCACTGATGACATCACTGATGACATCACTGATGACATCATCCAGTGACTGTGTGTTTCTGTAAAGTTTAAATATGTTTAATATATATAGGGAAAGGTGTATTGAAGAATGAGTGTATAAGTGTCTGAATGGATGATTTAGTACGTGAGTGACTGACTCTACAAGTGAGTGATTAAATGTATCTTACTGAATGCATGGGTTAGTGACTAAACTGTGTGAATGTCTGTATCCGTCTGTCTGTTGGTTTGTAAGCGGCTGCATGGCTTTCTGAATAGCTACATGAGTGTCTACATGGGTTATTGATTGATTGTCTGAGTATCTGTATGGGTGCCTGAGTGTTTGTGTGGGTGGGGTGTGTGTGACTCTGTGCATAGATGTGTGAGTTGGTGAATCACTGGGTGCATGGTTTCAAGAGTGCATCTGTGATCGACTGTATGGGTGGGTGAGTGTGTGTATGGGTGTGTTAGTGATTGAATGTATATCTCAGTGGTACATGTGTGAGTAACTACATATGTGAAAGGCAGTATATATGTGTGTTGGAGTATATAAATGGCTATAAGTGAGAGTGTGTGATTGTGAAAGTGGCTGTATGGATGAGTGTGTACTTGTATCAGTGATTGTATAAGAGCGTAAGAATGTGCTAGTATTTGTATGAGTAAGTGAGCTGGTGTGTGTATAACTGTATAGGTGAGTAAATGGGTGTGTGATTAAGTTTTTTGCATGACTGACTAGGTGTGTGAGTACCTCTATGGATGAGTGGCGGTGTGTGAGTGTTTATATAGGTGTATGAGTGCATATGATAGTCCTGTACTGAGTGACTAAGTATGAGTGACTGTACGGGTGAGTGAGTGGATGTGTGTGTAGACCTAAGAATCAGTGAGTGGGTATGTAGTTTTTGGTGTTGGAGTGTCTATAGTTTTGAGAATGGCAGTCTGTAATTTAGAGTGGGTGTATCAAAAGTTATATTAGGGTGTGAGAAGATGCATGAAATTATCACATGGATGATGTCATCAGTGATGTCATTTGAGATGTCATCAGTGATGTCATCAGTGATGTCACTGACCATGTCATGAGTGATGTAATATGTGACGTCATCAGCAGTGCATTGCGAGGCGCGAGTTATAGTTAGCTGAACTAACTATAACGGGGGAATTTCTATGGTTTTGTACGAGTGAAATGTCCAACTAACTATAACTGTCCCTAAAACCTATGGTTTTTTCAGTGAATTTCAAAGGTTTTTTAAATGCTAATTTCTAACTATAACGTGTCTGAAACCTATGGTTTTTTCAGTGAATTTCAAAGGTTTTTTAAATGCTAATTTCTAACTATAACGTGCCTGAAACCTATGATTTTTTAAGTGAATTTCAAAGGTTTTTTAAATGCTAGTTTCTAACTATGCCTACAGAGGTAGGACATGTGAAGAAAGAAGAAAAAACGCACAGAAAGAAGCAAAAGATGTGCAGAAAGAACCAACAGAGGAGCAGAAAGAGGCCTTGTTGCAAAATCATCCTGTGCCCACAACTTTTCAGACGGGTACTGGTGGTAACTGACTCTGACTAACCAGAGCCAGTGCTATGCTAAAAGACACTTAGAATACAGTGAAAACATCTACATACACTAGGGAACACTATGCGTTGGGGTACCCCTGTGATTAGCATGACCTCCTCTGCAAGTCCCTAGTACATAATAGGGCAGGGGGATTAAAACTACCTCTTAAACGCAGCTACAGGGCGCGTTTGCACAGTGGTGAAGGGAGGGGGCCTGAGGTGACATGTGTGCAAACGCACCCCGTGGCGTGTTTTAAGTTGCGGGATTAAGTCCCCTTGAATTCTGAGGGTCCCTGAGGCCCAACTAGCCCCCAGGTACCTACAGTTAGGACCACAGAGCTGAGTTGCAGAGAGGCGTTCCGAAGCCACGCACCTTTTTCACCTCTCTGCAACGCAACTCTGTTGTGCTTACTGAAGGTACCTGGTGGGCTAGTTGGCCCCCAGGGTCCCTCAGGATTCAAAGGGAATTAATTCCCCAACTTAAAACGCACCACAGGGCGTGTTTGCGCACATGTCACCTGAGGCCCCGCCCCCTCCCTTCACCACTGTGCAAACGCGCCCCGTGGTGCGTTTTAAGTTGGGGGATTAGGTCACCTTGAATCCTGAGGGTCCCTGGGGCCCAACTAGCCCACTAGGTACTTCCAGTAAGCACCACAGGCCTGCGTTGCAACGCCTGTAACAAATTGTGCAGTTGTGTTTAGGTAGTGAAGAGGGTCGTGCTGGGGGTAGTGTTTTAGGGTTTAGGGTATTGCAGTGGTGTTTGTGTAGTGTAGGGGGTCATGCTGGGGGTAGATTTAGGGTTTAGGGTAGTGCAGTGGTGTTTGGGTAGTGTAGGGAGTCGTGCTGGGGGAGTGTTTTAGGGTTTAGGGTAGTGCAGTGGTGTTTGGGTAGTGTAGGGGGTCGTGCTGGGGGTAGTGTTTTAGGGTTTAGGGTAGTGCAGTGGTGTTTGGGTAGTGTAGGGGGTCGTGCTGGGGGTAGTGATTTAGGGTAGTGCAGTGGTGTTTGGGTAGTGTAGGGGTACTGCTGGGGGTAGTGTTTTAGGGTTTAGGTTAGTGCAGTGGTGTTTGGGTAGTGTAGGGGTACTGCTGGGGGTAGTGTTTTAGGGTTTAGGGTAGTGCAGTGGTGTTTGTGTAGTGTAGGGGGTAGTGTTTTAGGGTTTAGGGTAGTGCAGTGGTGTTTGTGTAGTGTAGGAGGTCATGTTTTAGGGTTTAGGGTAGTGCAGTGGTCTTAGGGTAGTGTAGGGAGTCGTGCCTGGTAGTGTTTTAGGGTTTAGGGTAGTGTAGGGGGTCATGCAGGGGGTAGTGTTTTAGGGATTAGGGTAGTGCATTGGTGTTTGGGTAGTGTAGGGGGTCATGCGGGGGGTAGTGTTTTAGGGTTTAGGGCAGTGCAGTGGTGTTTGGGTAGTGTAGGGGGTCGTGCTGGGGGAGTGTTTAGGGTTTAGGGCAGTGCAGTGGTGTTCGGGTAGTGTAGGGGGTCGTGCTGGGGGAGTGTTTTAGGGTTTAGGGCAGTGCAGTGGTGTTCGGGTAGTGTAGGGGGTCGTGCTGGGGGTAGTGTTTGAGGGTTTAGGGCAGTGCAGTCGTGTTCGGGTAGTGTAGGGGGTTGTGCTGGGGGTAGTATTTTAGGGTTTAAGGCAGTGCAGTGGTGTTTGGGCAGTGTAGGGGGTAATGCTGGGGGTGGTGTTTTAGGGTTTAGGGCAGTGCAGTGGTGTTCGGGCAGTGTAGGGGGTCGTGCTGGGGGTGGTGTTTCAGGGTTTAGGGCAGTGCAGTGGTGTTCGGGCAGTGTAGGGGGTGGTGTTTCAGGGTTTAGGGCAGTGCAGTGGTGTTCGGGCAGTGTAGGGGGTCGTGTAGGGGGTGGTGTTTCAGGGTTTGGGGCAGTGCAGTGGTGTTCGAGCAGTAAAGGGGGTCGTGATGGGGGTGGTGTTTCAGGGTTTAGGGCAGTGCAGTGGTGTTCGGGCAGTGTAGGGGGCGGTGCAGGGGGTGGTGTTTCAGGGTTTAGGGCAGTGCAGTGGTGTTCGGGCAGTGTAGGGGGTGCTGCAGGGGGTGGTGTTTCAGGGTTTAGGGCAGTGCAGTGGTGTTCGGGCAGTATAGGGGGTCATGCAGGGGGTGGTGTTTCAGGGTTTAGGGCAGTGCAGTGGTGTTCGGGCAGTGTAGGGGGTCGTGCTGGGGCTGGTGTTTCAGGGTTTAGGGCAGTATAGTGGTGTTCGGGCAGTGTAGGGGGTCGTGCTGGGGCTGGTGTTTCAGGGTTTAGGGCAGTGCAGTGGTGTTCGGGCAGTGTAGGGGGTCATGCTGGGGCTGGTGTTTCAGGGTTTAGGGCAGTGCAGTGGTGTTCGGGCAGTGTAGGTGGTCGTGCTGGGGCTGGTGTTTCAGGGTTTAGGGCAGTGCAGTGGTGTTCGGGCAGTGTAGGGGTTCATGCTGGGGCTGGTGTTTCAGGGTTTAGGGCAGTGCAGTGGTGTTCGGGCAGTGTAGGGGGTCTTGCTGGGGCTGGTGTTTCAGGGTTTAGGGCAGTGCAGTGGTGTTCGGGCAGTGTAGGGGGTCGTGCTGGGGGTGGTGTTTCAGGGTTTAGGGCCGTGCAGTGGAGTTTGGGCAGTGTAGGGGGTCATACTGGGGCTAGTGTTTCAGGATTTAGGGCAGAGCAATGGTGTTCAGGCAGTGTAGGGGGTTTTGCTGGAGGTGGTGTTTCAGGGTTTACGGCAGTGCAGTGGTGTTCGTGCAGTGTAGGGGGTGGTGTTTCAGGGTTTAGGGCAGTGGTGTTCAGGCAGTGTAGGGGGTCTTGCTGGGGTTGATGTTTCAGGGTTTAGGGCTGTGCAGTGGTGTTCGGGCAGTGTAGGGGGTCGTGCTGGGGGTGGTGTTTCAGGGTTTAGGGCAGTGCAGTGGTGTTCCGGCAGTGTAGGAGGTCGTGCAGGGGGTGGTGTTTCAGGGTTTAGGGCAGTGCAGTGGTGTTCGGGCCGTGTTGGGTGTCGTGCTGAGGGGTGGTGTTTCAGGGTTTTGGGCAGTGCAGTGGTGTTCGGGCAGTGTAGGGGGTCAGCAGGGGGTGGTGTTTCAGGGTTTAGGGCAGTGCAGTGGTGTTTGGGCAGTGTAGGGGGTCATGCAGGGGGTGGTGTTTCAGGGTTTAGGGCAGTGCAATGGTGTTCGGCCAGTGTAGGTGGTCTTGCTGGGGGTGGTGTTTCAGGCTTTAGTGCAGTGGTGTTTGGGCAGTGTAGGGGGTCTTGCTGGGGGTGGTGTTTCAGGGTTTAGGGCAGTGCAGTGGTGTTCGGGCAGTGTAGGGGGTCTTGCTGGGGCTGGTGTTTCAGGGTTTAGGGCAGTGCAGTGGTGTTCGGGCAGTGTAGGGGGTCGTGCTGGGGCTGGTGTTTGAGGGTTTAGGGTAGTGCAGTGGTGTTCGGGCAGTGTAGGGGGTCGTGCTGGGGCTGGTGTTTCAGGGTTTAGGGCAGTGCAGTGGTTTTCGGGCAGTGTAGGCGGTCGTGCTGGGGCTGGTGTTTCAGGGTTTAGGGCAGTGCAGTGGTGTTCGGGCAGTGTACGGGGTTGTGCTGGGGCTGGTGTTTCAGGGTTTAAGGCAGTGCAGTGGTGTTCGGGCAGTGTAGGGGGTCGTGCTGGGGGTGGTGTTTCAGGGTTTAGGGCAGTGCAGTGGTGTTCGGGCAGTGTAGGGGGTCGTGCTGGGGCTGGTGTTTCATGGTTTAGGGCAGTGCAGTGGTGTTCGGGCAGTGTAGGGGGTCATGCTGGGGGTGGTGTTTCAGGGTTTAGGGCAGTGCAGTGGTGTACGGGCAGTGTAGGGGTCTTGCTGGGGGTGGTGTTTCAGGGTTTAGGGCAGTGGTGTTCGGGCAGTGTAGGGGGTCTTGCTGGGGGTAGTGTTTCGGGGTTTAGGGCAGTGCAGTGGTGTTCGTGCAGTGTAGGGGGTCGTGCTGGGGGTGGTGTTTCAGGGTTTCGGGCAGTGCAGTAGTGTTCGGGCTGTGTAGGGGATCGTGCAGGGGGTGGTGTTTCAGGATTTAGGGCAGAGCAATGGTGTTCAGGCAGTGTAGGGGGTCATGCTGGGGCTGGTGTTTCAGGGTTTAGGGCAGTGCAGTGGTGTTCGGGCAGTGTAGGTGGTCGTGCTGGGGCTGGTGTTTCAGGGTTTAGGGCAGTGCAGTGGTGTGCGGGCAGTGTAGGGGTTCATGCTGGGGCTGGTGTTTCAGGGTTTAGGGCAGTGCAGTGGTGTTCGGGCAGTGTAGGGGGTCTTGCTGGGGCTGGTGTTTCAGGGTTTAGGGCAGTGCAGTGGTGTTCGGGCAGTGTAGGGGGTCGTGCTGGGGGAGGTGTTTCAGGGTTTAGGGCAGTGCAGTGGAGTTTGGGCAGTGTAGGGGGTCATACTGGGGCTAGTGTTTCAGGATTTAGGGCAGAGCAATGGTGTTCAGGCAGTGTAGGGGGTTTTGCTGGAGGTGGTGTTTCAGAGTTTAGGGCAGTGCAGTGGTGTTCGTGCAGTGTAGGGGGTGGTGTTTCAGGGTTTAGGGCAGTGGTGTTCAGGCAATGTAGGGGGTCTTGCTGGGGTTGATGTTTCAGGGTTTAGGGCAGTGCAGTGGTGTTCGGGCAGTGTAGGGGGTCGTGCTGGGGGTGATGTTTCAGGGTTTAGGGCAGTGCAGTTGTGTTCCGGCAGTGTAGGAGGTCGTGCAGGGGGTGGTGTTTCAGGGTTTAGGGCAGTGCAGTGGTGTTCGGGCAGTGTAGGGGGTCATGCTGGGGGTGGTGTTTCAGGGTTTAGGGC
Source organism: Calotriton arnoldi (assembly GCA_963921515.1). Classification (NCBI taxonomy): domain Eukaryota; kingdom Metazoa; phylum Chordata; class Amphibia; order Caudata; family Salamandridae; genus Calotriton; species Calotriton arnoldi. Next base: position 984,669 of record CAWUFW010000033.1, read on the forward strand.
AGTGCAGTGGTGTTCGGGCTGTGTAGGGTGTCGTGCTGAGGGGTGGTGTTTCAGGGTTTAGGGCAGTGAAGTGGTGTTCGGGCAGTGTAGGGGGTCGGCAGGGGGTGGTGTTTCAGGGTTTAGGGCAGTGCAGTGGTGTTTGGGCAGTATAGGGGGTCGTGCAGGGGGTGGTGTTTCAGGGTTTAGGGCAGTGCAATGGTGTTCGGCCAGTGTAGGTGGTCTTGCTGGGGGGGGTGTTTCAGGCTTAGTGCAGTGGTTTGTGGGCAGTGTAGGGGATCTTGCTGGGGGTGGTGTTTCAGGGTTTAGGGCAGTGCAGTGGTGTTCGGGCAGTGTAGGGGGTCTTGCTGGGGCTGGTGTTTCAGGGTTTAGGGCAGTGCAGTGGTGTTCGGGCAGTGTAGGGGTCGTGCTGGGCCTGGTGTTTGAGGGTTTAGGGTAGTGCAGTGGTGTTCAGGCAGTGTAGGGGGTCGTGCTGGGGCTGGTGTTTCAGGGTTTAGGGCAGTGCAGTGGTTTTCGGGCAGTGTAGGCGGTCGTGCTGAGGCTGGTGTTTCAGGGTTTAGGGCAGTGCAGTGGTGTTCGGGCAGTGTACGGGGTTGTGCTGGGGCTGGTGTTTCAGGGTTTAGGGCAGTGCAGTGGTGTTCGGGCAGTGTAGGGGGTCGTGCTGGGGGTGGTGTTTCAGGGTTTAGGGCAGTGCAGTGGTGTTCGGGCAGTGTAGGGGGTCGTGCTGGGGCTGGTGTTTCATGGTTTAGGGCAGTGCAGTGGTGTTCGGGCAGTGTAGGGGGTCATGCTGGGGGTGGTGTTTCAGGGTTTAGGGCAGTGCAGTGGTGTACGGGCAGTGTAGGGGGTCTTGCTGGGGGTGGTGTTTCAGGGTTTAGGGCAGTGGTGTTCGGGCAGTGTAGGGGGTCTTGCTGGGGGTAGTGTTTCGGGGTTTAGGGCAGTGCAGTGGTGTTCGTGCAGTGTAGGGGGTCGTGCTGGGGGTGGTGTTTCAGGGTTTCGGGCAGTGCAGTAGTGTTCGGGCAGTGTAGGGGATCGTGCAGGGGGTGATGTTTCAGGATTTAGGGCAGAGCAATGGTGTTCAGGCAGTGTAGGGGGTTTTGCTGGAGGTGGTGTTTCAGGGTTTAGGGCAGTGCAGTGGTGTTCGTGCAGTGTAGGGGGTGGTGTTTCAGGGTTTAGGGCAGTGGTGTTCAGGCAGTGTAGGGGGTCTTGCTGGGGTTGATGTTTCAGGGTTTAGGGCAGTGCAGTGGTGTTCGGGCAGAGTAGGGGGTCGTGCTGGGGGTGGTGTTTCAGGGTTTAGGGCAGTGCAGTGGCGTTCCGGCAGTGTAGGAGGTCGTGCAGGGGGTGGTGTTTCAGGGTTTAGGGCAGTGCAGTGGTGTTCGGGCAGTGTAGGGGGTCATGCTGGGGGTGGTGTTTCAGGGTTTAGGGCAGTGCAGTGGTGTTCGGGCAGTGTAGGGTGTCGTGCTGAGGGGTGGTGTTTCTGGGTTTAGGGCAGTGCAGTGGTGTTTGGGCCGTGTAGGGGGTCGGCAGGGGGTGGTGTTTCAGGGTTTAGGGCAGTGCAGTGGTGTTTGGGCAGTGTAGGGGGTCGTGCAGGGGGTGGTGTTTCAGGGTTTAGGGCAGTGCAATGGTGTTCGGCCAGTTTAGGTGGTCTTGCTGGGGGTGGTGTTTCAGGCTTTAGTGCAGTGGTCTTTGGGCAGTGTAGGGGGTCTTGCTGGGGGTGGTGTTTCAGGGTTTAGGGCAGTGCAGTGGTGTTCGGGCAGTGTAGGGGGTCTTGCTGGGGCTGGTGTTTCAGGGTTTAGGGCAGTGCAGTGGTGTTCGGGCAGTGTAGGGGGTCATGCTGGGGCTGGTGTTTGAGGGTTTAGGGTAGTGCAGTGGTGTTCGGGCAGTGTAGGGGGTCGTGCTGGGGCTGGTGTTTCAGGGTTTAGGGCAGTGTAGTGGTTTTCGGGCAGTGTAGGCGGTCGTGCTGGGGCTGGTGTTTCAGGGTTTAGGGCACTGCAGTGGTGTTCGGGCAGTGTACGGGGTTGTGCTGGGGCTGGTGTTTCAGGGTTTAGGGCAGTGCAGTGGTGTTCGGGCAGTGTAGGGGGTCGTGCTGGGGGTGGTGTTTCAGGGTTTAGGGCAGTGCAGTGGTGTTCGGGCAGTGTAGGGGGTCGTGCTGGGGCTGGTGTTTCATGGTTTAGGGCAGTGCAGTGGTGTTCGGGCAGTGTAGGGGGTCATGCTGGGGGTGGTGTTTCAGGGTTTAGGGCAGTGCAGTGGTGTACGGGCAGTGTAGGGGTCTTGCTTGGGGTGGTGTTTCAGGGTTTAGGGCAGTGGTGTTCGGGCAGTGTAGGGGGTCTTGCTGGGGGTAGTGTTTTGGGGTTTAGGGCAGTGCAGTGGTGTTCGTGCGGTGTAGGGGGTCGTGCTGGGGGTGGTGTTTCAGGGTTTAGGGCAGTGCAGTAGTGTTCGGGCAGTGTAGGGGATCGTTCAGGGGTGGTGTTTCAGTGTTTAGGGCAGTGCAGTGGTGTTCGGGCAGTGTATGGGGTCGTGCTGGGCGTGGTGTTTCAGGGTTTAGGGCAGTGCAGTGGTGTTCGGGCAGTGTAGGGGGTCGTGCGGGGTGTGGTGTTTCAGGGTTTAGGGCAGTGCAGTGGTGTTCGGGCAGTGTAGGGGTCGTGCTGGGGCTGGTGTTTCAGGGTTTAGGGCAGTGCAGTGGTGTTCGGGCAGTGTAGGGGGTCTTGCTGGGGGTGGTGTTTCAGGGTTTAGGGCAGTGGTGTTCGGGCAGTGTAGGGGGTCTTGCTGGGGGTGGTGTTTCAGGGTTTAGGGGCAGTGCAGTGGTTTTCGGGCAGTGTAGGGGGTCTTGCTGGGGGTAGTGTTTCAGGGTTTAGGGCAGTGCAGTGGTGTTCGTGCAGAGTAGGGGGTCGTGCTGGGGATGGTGTTTCAGGGTTTAGGGCAGTGCAGTAGTGTTCGGGCAGTGTAGGGGGTCGTGCAGGGGTGGTGTTTCAGGGTTTAGAGCAGTGCAGTGGTGTTCGGGCAGTGTAGGGGGTCGTGCTGGGGGTGGTGTTTCAGGGTTTAGGGCAGTGCAGTGGTGTTCGTGCAGAGTAGGGGGTCGTGCTGTGGGTGGTGTTTCAGGGTTTAGGGCAGTGGTGTTCTGGCAGTGTAGGGGGTCTTGCTGGGGGTGATGTTTCAGGGTTTAGGGCAGTGGTGTTCGGGCAGTGTAGGGGTCATGCTGGGGGTGGTGTTTCAGGGTTTAGGGCAGTGCAGTGGTGTTCGGGCAGTGTAGGGGGTCGTGAAAGGGGTGGTGTTTCAGGGTTTAGGGCAGTGCAGTGGTGTTCGGGCAGTGTAGGGGGTCGTGCTAGGGTATGTGTTTCAGGGTTTAGGGCAGTGCAGTGGTGTTCAGGCAGTGTAGGGGGTCGTGCAGGGGCTGGTGTTTTAGGGTTTAAGGTAGTGCAGTGGTGTTTGTGTAGTGTAGGGGGTCGTGCTGGGGGTAGTGTTTTAGGGTTTAGGGTAGTGCAGTGGTGCTTGTGTAGTGTAGGGGGTCGTGCTGGGGGTAGTGTTTTAGGGTTTAGGGTAGTGCAGTGGTGTTTGTGTAGTGTAGGGGGTCATGTTTTAGGGTAGTGCAGTGGTGTTTGGGTAGTGTAGGGGGTCGTGCTGGGGGTAGTGTTTTAGGGTTTAGGATAGTGCAGTGGTGCTTGTGTAGTGTAGGGGGTCGTGTTTTAAGATGCAACGCTCCAATACCTGACCAGTCTGCACTACATAAAACTGCAAAAAAACTAAAAATAAAAAGTGTTTTGCACACTTTTGTCATTGGGCTATATGTGGGCTACATCTCGGTAATATTTGTGCTACATTTGGGCTCTTTTTTCACTGGTGGCCATCTTGGAAGACTTCTTTGTTATGAAGTTTCCTAATTTCCTCATTTACTGCAGTCTCCTCAGTAGGAAATGCTTTCAGTTTTTTACTTTGATTCCATCAAGAAGGCATTCAGATGTGTCACACATTTGCCATAAATTCAGAATGTTATTACTCTAGTTGTTCATTAGATCACTGTAGTAAAGCTACTGCTCACCAAGGAGTTAACTGGAAGTCTACTGCTGGTATTGAAAGTGATTGTTTCAGTCTGCATGTCAGAATTTTCTAATGAAATAGAAGAGGATTTGAGATCTCACTTAAAACATGCACTAAATTTTCTTTTTGCAGCACTAACCATAATTTCTATGGCAAAATGAACCCCCTCATTTTGTTCCTTTTTAAATTAAATGTTTTAAGTGTTACCAGTTTATTCCAATCAAGATGGCTTCAGGTGTGCCATACTTTTGTCATATGTAAGGCTGTTAGCACTCTAGTTGTTCTTTAGAACACTCTGGGAAGCTGCAGTAGAACACAAAGGCATCAACTGAAAGGCTGCTCCTGTTGAAATATAACAGGAAGATATTTGAGATCTCACTTAAAACATGTCCTAATTTTTCTTTCTACAGCACTAACCATAATTTCTATGGCAAAATGAACCCCCTCATTTTGTTCCTTTTTAAATTAAATGTTTTAAGTGTTACCAGTTTATTCCAATCAAGATGGCTTCAGGTGTGCCATACTTTTGTCATAAGTAAGACTGTTAGCGCTCTAGTTGTTCTTTAGAACACTCTGGGAAGCTGCAGTAGAACACAAAGGCATCAACTGACAGGCTGCTCCTGTTGAAATATAACAGGAAGATATTTGAGATCACACTTGAAACATGTCCTAATTTTTCTTTCCAGAGCACTAACCATAATTTCTATGACAAGATGAACCCCATCATTTTGTTCCTTTTTAAATTAAATGTTTTAAGTGTTACCAGTTTATTCCAATCAAGATGGCTTCAGGTGTGCCATACTTTTGTCATAAGTAAGGCTGTTAGCACTCTAGTTGTTCTTTAGAACACTCTGGGAAGCTGCAGTAGAACACAAAGGAATCAACTGACAGTCTCTGCCCTTGTTGGATGTACATGTTTTACTGAGAATGTCAGACTTCATTCTCACATGACTGAGAAAGATAATGTGAACTTACAGAAAATATGCTCTCATTTTAGCTTCTGGGGCACCTTCCAAAACTGTATGGGACAAGCATGTGAAAATAGTTTTCTCTCAAACATGATTCATGATATCCCAGCAGAAGGTTTTTCACAGGGTAAAATCACCTTAGAACACACCACAATTCCTGAAATTAGTATGGTACCATCAACAAATGAATTCTAATGTAACTAAAGTCTGTTATCACCCTTTATAGTTCTCCTTTTGGTAACCCTCAAAATCTTCGATTCACTACAATGCATTTCAAAGGGGTACTATCATTTATATTGGTCCCAAGATGGCTGCCAGCAATTCCAGGATGAAGTGCTGACAGCCAATCAGATCTCACGATGACATGTGTGGTTAGGCTCCGCCCAGATATATATGTGTTTTTACTTTTGATTTTCTCAGCAACTACTGAACGGATTTACACCATTTAACAAAAGGGTTCTTTTTGAACCAAGAACTATCTCTTTGCCAAATTTGGTGTAATTCCGTTCAGCAGTTCAGGGCTGTAGCCTTGCATAAAGTTTCCTATGGGAAATTGATTTTTTGACTCTTATTTTTTTAATTTCTCCGCAACTACTGAACGGATTTACACCATTTAACAAAAGGGTTCTTTCTGAACCAAGAACTACCTCTTTGCCAAATTTGGTGTAATTCCGTTCAGCAGTTCGGGCTGTAGCCGTGTCTAAAGTTTCCTATGGGAAAATGAATGGGGAAAACACTTTTTGGGACCCCCCTTTTTCTCGGCCCCCGCTTGACGAATCACCCTGAGACTTTCAGGGTAGGAGCGGACCGGAGCGGGCCATAAAGTTTGAAAATTTCGCGAAGATTCGTCAACCGACGCAAGAGTTATTTCAAATAGAATGTCGCGGATTTCCTATGGAAAATAGGTCCTAACTATAACTATCTACTGGCGACCGCCAGTAGATAACACGTACATATATGTATGTGAGTGTGTATATACATACATATATATATATATAATTGGTATGGTTTTGTGCGTGTAAAATCTGAGTGTAACTGTAATGTCCCTGTAACCTTAAGTTTTTTCAGCGAATATCTAAGGTTTTTTAATTCTATTTCCTAACTCTAACATCCCTGTAACCTTTGTTTTTTCAGTGAATTTCAAAGGTTTTCTATTTCTAAAGTGTTATGTCCCTCTAATGTTTATTTTTTTTTAGTTAATTTGTAGGGTTTATTTTTAATACTATGGGGTCAAATCCGATTCGGGCCGGAAAAAATACCGACCGACTCGGTACGGGAATTTAGTCCGACCGACTCGGACCGGCACCGTACGACCCGGGTAGTACGATGAAATGCATGTGAAACCCGACCGACTCGGACGGAATACAAAACGAACGACCGAGCCGGACGGAAACAAGCCATCCGGCCGGAAAAACACTCGAAACGAACCGACCGACACGCTCCCGGATTGAACCCGAACGAAACGTACCCGCGAACTCCGACCCGCGTAGTACGATGCTGTGCATGCAAAACACGACCGACTCGCACAGAGCTCAAGCCGTACGACCGACACGCATACAAAACCCAGCCGAAGCAACCCAATACTCCGCGACCGACTCGTACGCCGCATATGAAATATAGCTGACACACAGCGGGAACGAGTCGGACAACATCGCACCACACAACAGCAGCGTCCAACTTGGACACAAGAACGACACCTACATGCACCAAAAGCACCAAGGAAAAAAAGTTTTTAAAAAAAGGGCCAAACAAGCAACCACTAAGCCAATAAATACTGGGGGGGGGAAATGGAACAAGGACACACCTCCAACTCCACCTACATAAAGGCCACAAATCCCTACCATGATCCTTTGCAAATCCCACTGACCTGCCAGCAAACAACACCATCACACAGCAACCACAGACACACTCACAGCTCATACATCACACAAGCCACACACCATTACCACACCTACAAATCGCACCCTCACACACACCCAGCTAAACCTACACACACACACCCCCACTTGCACACACACACACATCAATCACCACCACCACCATGCCCCTAAAGAAGAATCCAAAGTTCCTAGATAGTGAATTGGAAGTCATGGTAGATGAGATCCTCAGGGTAGAGCCACAGTTGTTTGGTACATTGGTACAACAGACCCCCATGTCGCAGAAAACCAAGATGTGGGCGAGGATTGTCGACAGGGTGAACGCACAATCACCATGTTTGCGCACAAAGGAAGACATCCAGAACAGGTGGTATGATGTGCACAGGAGGGTCCGGGACCTACTCAAAAGGACTACCTCCTCAGCCAGCACACCGGCAGTGGCCCTCCTGCAAAACCAGTATACCTCAGGCCCTGGGAGGAGAAGGTGCGGGCCATCCTACCACCAGTGAGCGTATACGGACTAACAGACATCCCAGAGCATGGTGAGTACACAACTAATATACACAATATGGTGTGACAATACACACACAGCACTCTCAAAGGGATAGGCAAACCATGCACCCTTAGCAAATACACAGCAACCAAAACATATTCATCCCAAGATGTGAATGCTAGTCAGACAAACACAATACCTGCCATCTCATAGTGATATCTAACTGTGTCATGACATGTACAAACCTAACAACAAATACAGCAAGGCAGTGCCACAAATAGAACCAACAAACACTCTCAGATATTTTGACACCACTACAACACCACCTCACAGGGAAGATCACTGAAAGGAAGGAATTCTGTGTATGCTGGTCAAGTCAGTGTAGCCAATAGCATGATGGGAGTTGGAGTCATAGATATCGCTCAGCCTCACAATTGGCCCATCAACACCACCCTGAAACATGCTCACATCACAGGGAGTGGAAAAGGACACACAAGATGGCTGACACTGGCTACTGCTGGGGGAAGCACAAGGCCCTGCTGGGAACTGTGCAACAACCAACAGCAGGACACCACTGACTGACATCCTGAAAGACAACTTGCACTCCCTGCAATGGACACACGTTCCATGGTGGGATATCTGGCTGGGTGGGAAGGAGGACTCACAGCTCTGACCATAGTTACAAGCACTTCTCCTCACACACCCCCTCAACACTAACTCCACATAACCCACCTGGGAGAATGCAATGCCTCACACTCTAACTGAAGATCCCACAAAGAACCACCACCCTGGGTCATGCTGTGTGAAGCACAGGGACACTCTTGGGACTTGTAGCCAAACAACCGCAAGGAGAACACTCACAACCATCCTGTCAGCACAGGCACCCCACCCCACAGGGAAGCTGAGTCAAAAGGAAGGAAGGATGGGCATGCTGGGAAGGGGGTGGAGGCAATAGCATGATGGGAGTTGTAGGCACAGATATTGCTCACCCTCACAATTGGCCCATCAACACCACTCTGAACCATGCTCACATCACAGGGAGTGGATAAGGACTGACAAGATGGCTGACACTGGCTACTGCTGTGGGGAGCACAAGGCCCTGCTGGGAGCTGTGCAACAACCAACAGCAGGACACCACTGACTGACATCCTGAAAGACAACTTGCACTCCCTGCAATGGAAGCACGGTCCATGGTGGGATATCTGGCTGGGTGGGAAGGAGGACTCACAGTTCTGACCATAGTTACAAGCACTTCTCCTCACACACCCCCTCAACACTAACTCCACATAACCCACCTGGGAGAATGCAATGCCTCACACTCTAACTGAAGATCCCACAAAGAACCACCACCCTGGGTCATGCTGTGTGAAGCACAGGGACACTCTTGGGACTTGTAGCCAAACAACCGCAAGGAGAACACTCACAGCCATCCTGTCAGCACAGGCACCCCACCCCACAGGGAAGCTGAGTTAAAAGGAAGGAAGGATGGGCATGCTGGGAAGGGGGTGGAGGCAATAGCATGATGGGAGTTGTAGGCACAGATATTGCATCACCCTCACAATTGGCCCATCAAGCTACCACTCTGAACCATGCTCACATCACAGGGAGTGGATAAGGACTCACAAGATGGCTGACACTGGGCTACTGCTGGGGAAGCACAAGGCCCTGCTGGGAACTGGGCACAAACAAACAACACAACCACATTGTCAGCCATCTTGCCATTGCTGTCACACTCACACACACTGAAGTCCACTCAAAAGGAAGGAAGGATGGGCATTCTGTGAAGGGGGTGGAGGCAATAGCATGATGGGAGTGGTAGTCACAGATATTGCTCACCCTCACAAGTGGCCCATCAACACCACCCTGAACCATGCACACATCACAGGGAATGGAAAAGGACTCACAAGATGGCTGACACTGGGTACTGCTGGGGGAAGCACAAGGCCCTGCTGGGAACTGTGCAACAACCAACAGCAAGACACCACTGACTGACTTCCTGAAAGACAACTTGCACTCCCTGCAATGGAAGCACGGTCCATGGTGGGATATCTGGCTGGGTGGGAAGGAGGACTCACAGCTCTGACCATAGTTACAAGCACTTCTCCTCACACACCCCCTCAACACTAACTCCACATAACCCACCTGGGAGAATGCAATGCCTCACACTCTAACTGAAGATCCCACAAAGAACCACCACCCTGGGTCATGCTGTGTGAAGCACAGGGACACTCTTGGGACTTGTAGCCAAACAACCGCAAGGAGAACACTCACAGCCATCCTGTCAGCACAGGCACCCCACCCCACAGGGAAGCTGAGTCAAAAGGAAGGAAGGATGGGCATGCTGGGAAGGGGGTGGAGGCAATAGCATGATGGGAGTGGTAGGCACAGATATTGCTCACCCTCACAATTGGCCCATCAACACCACTCTGAACCATGCTCACATCACAGGGAGTGGATAAGGACTGACAAGATGGCTGACACTGGGTACTGCTGTGGGGAGCACAAGGCCCTGCTGGGAACTGTGCAACAACCAACAGCAGGACACCACTGACTGACATCCTGAAAGACAACTTGCACTCCCTGCAATGGAAGCACGGTCCATGGTGGGATATCTGGGCTGGGGGAGAAGGATGGCCCGGATGGCAACCAAATAGCACCAATGCTGGTCAGGCACACACCTCAACATTCAGATTGACATGCCACAGGTTGGCAGGACAATGTGCTACACCAATATCACTCTCTGACTGTCACAATTTAGGAGAATGCTATGTCCAGGCCCGCATCCAGAGGTACAGTCACAACTGTCAGGTGTTTGAACAATTGATGCTTGTAGAAACATACCATACAATCTGTGTCTCTCCCCAAAACAGGTGATGATGGGGACTCTGCAGCAGACCAGGAGGAGTCCCTGTCCCAGGCTCCGGGGGACACTGAGCTCACTGGTGTGGATCAGCCTCTGCACTCCTCAGATGGCGAAGAACTAGCTGGACCCTCCGGTGTCAGTCATCATGCAGCACCAGCCGGACCAGCATCTGCACCCCTTGCACCCACCCCTCCAACAACTGGCAACACACAGGCAACACACAGGCCACCCCTGCCAACACGGACACACCAAGGACCACAGGTGACAACAGCGCAGGGACCCAGGCACAAACTGGAGCTGCTGACAACGAGCCCACGAACAACACCCAAGTGGGCACACGGTCACCTGTGCGTGCCACCGCAGGTCCCGCACGTGTCGCCAGGGGTGGTGGGAGGGGTGGTAGACACAGGTCGCTCTTTGCAGAGGGGTCGGGACTGCATGATGACCCACAACTGGCACGCATCGCGGATGCGTACCAGACTAGCACCGGAGAGGTCAGCCAGGTAGTGGGGATCCTCAAGGACATACAACAGCAGCAGGCTGCCCATCATGCCCGCTTGGACTCCCACATGTCCCGTGTCGAGACACACATGTCACAGTGTCGAGACACACATGTCACATGTCGATACACACATGTCTGGCATAGAGTCCAAGTGGGACACATTGGAACAACTAACAGCGGTGCATAGGGACATACTTACATGCCTCCGCCAGATTAGCACCAACATGGCCTCACCTCCCTGTGTGCCCACAACATCTGCTGCTGAAACAACTGCAAATGCCACAGGGAGGGCGGAGGACTCTGGCGGAGAGTCCCCTGCACCGCGGCAGCCTGCACCTGAGGGTCCCCCACCCAAGAAGAGGGGCCATCCGAGGAGACCAAACTGAGAGGCCGATGGCCAGCTACATCCCCCAGGAAGCCAACACCTGTTCTGGAACTTTTCCCCTGTGTGCAAACTGCACGCCCTGTCGAAGGCAACCCAACTCGCCCACATGACATGGGGAGCTCTAGTTGTCCAAATTCATCAGATGACTGTGGACTTTACTCTGGACATTTCAGCTACCAAGACTTCCAAATCACATGGGAACTTTGGATTCCAATTTCTATGTACAGCACCCACCATCCTGTGCACCATCCCCACACCTTTTGTAAATAAACTCACCAATACACCATATCTGCCTCTGTTGTGATTCCAACGTGGTGTCTGTCATGGAGATGGTGATCAGAAAAATTACACTGTGCATGCTAACTGCTACAGCAACTCCAACACCGTCATGTCAGTCATGGCGACGTGACACATATGAGGGAGACACACCACTAGGGCCACACAACACATACACACCAGGGCCATCAGACTCATCCCCTACACTGATGTTGCCAGGAAATACAGTGCAATGCACAGACACCACACCTATTCACAGTCTGTGTCAACTAGACTACAGGTGCAGTAAGCAAATGTCACTCAGATGTGTGACTACAGACAACGCACATCCCAAAGTGAAGCACAGGTTTATTACACATTTGCAACATGTTGTTTCCACTACAAATGCAAGCTAATCCCACCTGGCTGTGGCCACAAAGTCAAACAATGCAGAAGATAGAAAGTCCAGGGGTGTGTGGCACATCACCTGTAGGTAAACAACTGCTGCCACCTTGGAAGTTGAATCATGGATTCGGGGGATCCAAGTTGATCAAACAACTCCGGCAGCACCCTGTGAAGGACAGACATGACACACAGTCAGAACCACTGAAGAACAGCACAGAACGGCAATACTCATGTCTAATACCTGTCACAAGATAACTACACAAAAGCAAGTTAGCAGGTCAACACTGTTGGGCAGTACAGACCACCTGCAAGGACACATTCCTGCACGCATCCAGTCAAGTTGCACATGGCCACACTCAAACAGCACCAGAGCACCACACACACATATCATGCAAATCTAAATCATTGACATCACAACCCTCTGGATACTCACATTCAGCTGAAGAAGTTGGTGATGAGCTGTGTGCGGACATCACCATCATCATCATCACTGGCATCGTGGCCCAGGCCAGGATCCTCCACAGGTGGCGGATGTTGGTCATCGTCATCCAGGATGAGAGGCAACTCCTTCCGCACTGCCAGGTTGTGTAGCATGCAGCAGACGATGACAATCTTGCACACCTTTGCTGGGGCATATGGGAGGGACCCTCCTGTCTTGTCCAGGCAGCGGAAGCGGCTCTTCAGGAGACCAAAGGTCCGCTCGATCACCCTCCTCGTCCGACCATGTGCCTCATTGTAGCGCATCTGGGCTGGTGTCACAGGGTTCCTGAGGGGTGTCAGCAACCACGGCATGTTGGGGTATCCCGAGTCACCTACAGACAGACAATTGCACATTAGCCGATTTGGAAAAGTGTGCGGAAAGCAACATAGCAGAACACACACAATGGTACAAAGTCAGTACACACCGACAAGCCAGGCACGCTGGTTCTGCATCTGTGACATCATCCTCGGGATGCGACTACTCCTCATCACGTAGGCATCGTGTGCCGAACCGGGAAACGGGCACACACATGTGTGATGGTCATATCTGCAAGACATACCACCAGAGCATTTATAGAATGGTAATGTTTACGGTTCCTGTATGCCTGCTCATGTGCCTGTGGTGGTACCAAAGCCACATGTGTCCCATCAATGGAGCCAATGACATGTGGCATCCTCCCCAGGGCATAGAAGTCACTCTTGACGTCAGTGAGTCGTTGACGTGGTGGGAAATAGATGTACTGGTTAAGGCATCTCAACATTGCCACCAAAACATCGCGTAGCACACGGCTGAACATAGTCTGTGACATACCACCAGTAGATGCCACAGTGTGTTGAAAGGTACCGGTGGCAAAGAAGTGTAGGGCTGCCATCACCTTCACCTTGGGGGTCAGCGCTGTAGGATACGGCCGGCCAGGCTGCAAATGTGGGTCCAACCGCACTGCCAAATCCTCAATCAGCTGCCTGGTGAAGCGGTACCGTCGGATGCTGTCACGTTCCACCATCGTTGCCAGGTCTGGGAATGGTCTATGGACAGCAGGAGCCCTGCAGTGCAGAGGTGAAGAAAGCAAGATTGCCAGTCACCCCACATATGTTCCGTTCACCATACTCAATTTCACATGATACATCATTACCAAACACAAGTACTTGATGTGTGTCTCGTTCTGTTTGGACATATATGGCACCTACATGGACATCATCTAACATCTCTGTTCAACAAGTGTGGACAACAGGTCCCAGGGTGTGCAATGTGAAACCATTTGGATGTGTCACAGTACCCATTTACTGCTCTCACATTCCACACACATACCACAGTGACATGTCTGGACAGATGCGCCACAGGCATCACAACTCATTGACAGGTAGATTCCCAGGGACCCTGTCTTGCCACATGGACACTGGCATGACATGGCGTATCATGTACACGTCAGAAAAACAAACATGACACCCACAGGTGGTGGCCCCAGTAGCCTCTGCAGGACAGACATGGACGTCTGTGACACACACACACAACATCTAAGTCCATGCACAAACAACGTGGATGTGGATACTGTCTCCCATTGTGCACATGGAGTCAGACATGCGAAACACAACATGCACACAGACTGCGGAGGGACATGACCATTGTGGCAATGGGCCACCCTGTGACGTACATGCCTTACCACGTGAGCCTGGGGGTATGTGACATGTCATACACATACACAACCTGGAAATGTGACCATGACACATGCTCCAGAAATGAACATTTGCACATCACAGTGGTCATGTGCACAACACACAAAGGACCCTGTCCCCATGGACACGTGCACAGCCTGGGTGTGTCTGCCCCCAAGTGCCACCCCAAAAACAACATGTACACCCCCATACACAGATAAGGTTATGCTGCCACACATGCCTTAGATACAGTGTGGACTGGGTGTGGTGTAGTAGGTGTGCCCCTGAATCCCTGGAAAGTATATGTGGCTGGCATAGGTTCACCAGTGACCAGCATGGTGACATATGCATGTGGCCTGTCCAGGGACGCGTTGTACAGCAATGGTCCGATCGGTGTGCCCGCATGGACCATTGCATTGAATGTGAGCGGGTACGCGTTGTACAGCAATGGTCCGATCGGTGTGCCCGCACGGACCATTGCATTGAATGTGAGCGGGTACGCGTTGTATCGCGGGTACGCATTGTACAGCAATGGTCCGATCGGTGTGCCCGCACGGACCATTGCATTGAATGTGAGCGGGTACGCGTTGTGCAGCAATGGTCCGATCGGTGTGCCCGCACGGACCATTGCATTGAATGTGAGCGGGTACGCGTTGTATCGCGGGTACGCATTGTACAGCAATGGTCCGATCGGTGTGCCCGCACGGACCATTGCATTGAATGTGAGCGGGTACGCGTTGTGCAGCAATGGTCCGATCGGTGTGCCTGCACGGACCATTGCATTGAATGTGAGCGGGTACGCGTTGTATCGCGGGTACGCGTTGTACAGCAATGGTCCGATCGGTGTGCCCGCACGGACCATTGCATTGAATGTGGCCAGTGCGCGTTGTACAGCAATGGTCCGATTGGCGTGCCCGCACGGACCATTGCATTGAATGTGGCGAGTGCGCGTTGTACAGCAATGGTCCGATCGGTGTGCCCGTACGGACCATTGCATTGAATGTGAGCAGGTACGCATTGTATCGCGGAGTGCAGCGTTGTACAGCAATGGTCCGATCGGTGTGCCCGCACGGACCATTGCATTGAATGTGGCGGGTACGCGTTGTACAGCAATGGTCCGATCGGTGTGCCCGCACGGACCATTGCATTGAATGTGAGCGAGTGCAGCGTTGTATCGCGGGTACGCGTTGTACAGCAATGGTCCGATCGGTGTGCCCGCACGGACCATTGCATTGAATGTGAGCGGGTACGTGTTGTACAGCAATGGTCCGATCGGTGTGCCCGCACGGACCATTGCATTGAATGTGAGCGGGTACGGGTTGTACAGCAATGGTCCGATCGGTGTGCCCGCACGGACCATTGCATTGAATGTGAGCGGGTACGCGTTGTATCGCGGGTACGCGTTGTACAGCAATGGTCCGATCGGTGTGCCCGCATGGACCATTGCATTGAATGTGAGCGGGTACGCGTTGTACAACAATGGTCCGATCGGTGTGCCCGCATGAACCATTGCATTGAATGTGAGCGGGTACGCGTTGTACAGCAAGGGTCCGATCGGTGCGCACGCATTGGCTGGGGCCTGGCATGGCAACGGACGCGTTTTTGAAGCTCCAACGAGTCTGATGCAGTGAATTCAGTTGGCCAGCCACAACAATGTTGCAAATTCATGGGTGTCATGAAGTTGAATTTTTGAAGGATGCTGTGGGCGTGTATTGGTGCTGCAATTCCATGCATTGGTCAGATTCAGAAGATGCAAACGACTTGGACCTATCACTTTGGACACATGGCACAGTATCTGCCTCTGCAGCACACATATAATGCTGGCTGTTCCCCTGAGGGCTCACTTGCCTGCACTACATGCTCCAGGACGACATCTGCCACTACACTGCTGCTGTCTCTGCATCCTCTGGCTCCTGCAATGGCACATACCGTGGAGAGAGCCCCAGCATTCACCCATGAGGAGAACCAGGCCCTGCTGGACAACCTCCTTCCACAGTACAGCAAGCTGTATGGGACACCAGGGGAGCAGGTGAGTGTGCTGTCCACTGCCTTACTAATTGTTCATGTTGTCTGACTAGCAGGATTTACAGTGTGCACACCACTGGCTAGCATGCTCACTGAGTAGTTCGCACCCCCCAAAGTGTGTAGTCACATGCACTGAACAGGTACAGTGGAGTAACAGTGCATTCAAACAAGGTTCACTTCCCATCCAATGATACCATGTAGTAACTGCTGGCAAACTGTCCATAGCCCTCGTTGCACTGCCTGTGTACATCATATGCCCCTGTGATTGAGACATGTATTTCCAACTGTGTGATGCACGGATATGTTGCATGTGTAGTAATGGCATTTTCACTTTGTCATCCTCACAGGTTGATGCACACCAGAAGCAGGATATCTGGCTGGCCATCGTACGGGCAGTCAGATCCGTGGTGGTCTACAAGCGCCGGATCCGCAACTGCCAGAAGAGGTGGCAGGACCTTCGGGGCTGGACCCGGAGGATCGCAAGGGTCCAGCTGAAGCTGTTGCCTCCTCGCAGGAGGGGCGGACACCGGACCCTGACCCCCCACATGCTCCAGATCCTGCCGGTGGTCTTCCCGGAGCTGGATGGGCAGCTGAAGGGCAGACAGCAGCAAGGAGGGGGTGAGTCAAAGACTGCACTGTGAACTCTGTCTAACATGCTATGTGCACTCCTCTGGCGTGGTTAAACTTCCCCAGTACATCAGTCTTGTTGTCCAGTACCCATGTCCCTCTATTGTGACATGGCCACTACCCATCTGATAGGCCGGTGTGCTCTTTACGCTCAGGTTAATTGTGTCACTCGGGTACAGGGTCCTTGCATTTTGCTTTGCTCAAGGTGGGTGACAGCTTTTGTTCCCGTGATATTGTGTTTGCCTTCATGGGCGGGTCAATTGCTCACACAATGCCTGAGTCGTGCAATGTAGTCTAGGTGTAACTTTGATATGTGATCCCCTTGCAGATCAGAATCACCACATGTCCCTGGGGTATTTGGCACACCCCCATGCTGCGGGTGGGTACAATGTTTGGGCCTCAGGAGTATGTATGTCAAGTGTGTCACACATGCTTAGCCACCTGCCTACTGACCAGGGCTCATCCCTCTTGCAGGTGGAGCCGGACAGTCATGCCTACTCCAGGGCATACAATACACTCTGTACTCCCACTCCCGTGTATCAGCTGACATGCTGTGCTCAGTGAAATGTTCCCTCAGGTGCCTGCCTCTGTGTCGTTGTGCTGTGACTACGTTGTTGTGACTCCTGTGATGTTTATCGGTTAGGGGTCAGCATGCCATCTGCAATTGGACCATGTGAGACAAGAATTCTGTGACTTATAGGTGTTTGATCACTTGACTGTGCAGACAGGTGTATGCGACTGTA
Organism: Calotriton arnoldi; assembly: GCA_963921515.1. Classification (NCBI taxonomy): domain Eukaryota; kingdom Metazoa; phylum Chordata; class Amphibia; order Caudata; family Salamandridae; genus Calotriton; species Calotriton arnoldi. The sequence continues at coordinate 1,001,974 of CAWUFW010000033.1, forward strand.
ACTTTCAGGCAGATGTTCATCATTCACAGCACACTGTGAGGTGCTCTGGTTCAGAGAGATGTGTTTCATGTCCCCCATATGTCCAATTGGTATGACGTGGACAAATAGTAGTTCTGATGATGTGGTTTATGGGGGCTGGACATGTGCACTTGTCAGTTACATAACTTGCATTCCCCATGTCCTAGGATTGTGACACAGTGCAGACTGTTGTTGGCTGGCTGCCATGGCCATGTGACTGGAGACAGTGATGTATGACTTTGCACGCATGCCTGTGTCATGGCATTAAGCTTCCTAAGACTGATCCTGCAGGGGAGTGACAAGTGCAACATGCACCCCATTGTGGCATTGACTATCCGGACATGGGTGCATCATGGTGTCTGGTGCTGGTATGCATCACATGCATTTCTATTCCGACTCTGGCCATCCCTTCATCCGGACACCTGCACTGACTCAGTGGCAAGAGATGTGTTGTGTGCATGTTCACATACTGCACCGTGTTCCCTGCAATGTCCAACAACTGTGTAGGTGGTGCATGTGTCAACACTGGGGTCTTACCATCAGACAGGCACCAGACAGATGTGTGCAAGTGCAGGAGGGGTGTGAGTCCCATGGTTGACCATCAGACTGACAATTGGCTTCCCCGAATCTGTGTGAGGACTTTAGGCAATGTTCAACTAAAGATGCCAGGGCTTGCTCTGTGATGTGCTGTATTTACTGTGGTGTGTGCGGTCAGTGCAGGTGACTGATGTTTGTCTGTTTCCCTAATTGTTTGCAGATACATCCACGGCCACAGGAGGGGACAGCTCCACGGACCAGGAGGAGCAGCGGAGCCAGACTGGATCAGCGTCCGACGAGTGGTCAGAGGGACCCAGTGGCACTGAGGGCGAGGGGAGCCACACCGAGGAGTCCTCAGCACCATCCACCTCAACTGAGGACCACAGCAGCTCGGAGGATGACTCCCTTGTGGAGGCGGGTGTCAGCAGCCACCACACCCCAGCTACTCTGTCTGGCCCCGCCACCACCACCACCACCGCCCTCCCATTGGCTCCCATTCCTGAGGTCCGTGGAGGCTCCCGTGCTCGGGAGCGTGTCTCCTTCATGCCAGGCACCACACCCCCTGCCCCTGTGTCCCCTGCTGCCCTGAGTAAGGAGTCTGTGTACCTCCTTCGGCAGCTCCATGTAGGGCAGACAGCAATGCTGACTGTCCTCCATGCACACACCACTCTGTTGACACAGCTGGTGTCGTTCATGGAGGGCATCTCAATGGGTATGTCTGCCCTACAGAGGAGCAATAGGTCCATGGACTCCTCCCTGACGGCAGCAGTGTCCCTCCTCCAACAGTCCCTCACCCCTCCCACCTCTGCCCCATTCACACTTCCTACCACCCTACCTGTCCAAAGCACATGCACACCTGCACATTCACCCAAGCACACAGACACAAGCAGCACAGACACACCCAAGAGAAAGGCAAGACGTGCACACAAGCATCCTCAGGGGACTGATACCACAGACACAGGGGATGGGGAACACACACACACACAGGCATCCACATTCACTCCGCAGTCCTCCAAATCCTCTCCCTCCAAGACCCCTTCCCTTGCCTCGCCTGCTACCACACCTACAAAGAAGATCTTCATGTGTGGCAACATGCCCTGTGCACACACACAAATTTTAAACAACACAAAGTAAACGTTGTTTGCCAATGACGACAGGAGAAACGTTCTTCCAATGTTCCTTTACTGAAGTGTTGAATCAAATGCCAGCCAACACGTGTTTCGTCAATGGGTGTGTAACCCTTGACTTCCTCAGGGCTAAAGGCAATAAGGTAGGACTTAAGACCTCCTGACTGGTGATAATTCCGACCCAGCGGGTCCTATTAGTAAGTCCAAATCGACGAGATATCCCATTAATTTAGTGGATAATCTTAAACAAAGTCATATGCCGACGTATATATATCTTCCCTCGGTAAATTAGATAGTGTCACTTGAGCTCGGTAATCCTTCTTGTATATTTAGGTTGTGCCAGTTTGAATCCTTAAGGCGAGTGCACCCGTGGCTAGTGTTTCTGCAAAGAGTAAACCGGAAGATCTTCATGTGTGACCTCGGCCTCTTCCCCTCCGATCCTGCTGATCCAGCATACCGGGGGAAGAGGAAGTCCACCCACACAGAGGGGAGTGCCCCTTGCCCCCGGACACCCTCCCCCAGGTGCAGGCAGACACAGGACCCCATTAGGAGGTCCCCCCGGACCAGGAAGAGCAAGACCCCACCACCACCACGCAGCTCCACCACCCAGTCTCTCTCCTCCATCCCCCAGGCCACCACTCCACAGGTTCCCCCGCCACACCCTGCCCCAGGTTCCCCCACACACCGATACCGCATCCCCAGACTGCTTAGGCCCTCCCCCCCTGCCACTTGCTCTTCCACCCCCAACCCAGACGCTCTGCCTGTTAGTGGCACTGGTGTGGGGACCGGGTCCCCCCCCCTCTGTCCTGCCCACCTCATCTGCCCTCCCTTCCACTCCCTTGGAGTTATGCACTGCAGTGGAGTCCACTACCACCCCGTCTTACTCAGGCACTGCAGTGGGGACCCAGTCTTCTTCATCAGACCAGCCCACTGCAGTGGTTGCACCACCCACACCAACTGTCTTGTGTAGCACGGTGGTGCTGGCCCCCGCTGAGTCAGACACCTCCACTGCAGTTGCCGGTGACACTCCTGCACCCACCACCCCTTCACTGCCTCACTCTGCCATCCCCTGATCCTGTCCCTGCGGTGCCTGGCTTGCCCCTTGTATGCCCCTCCAAGGGGATGTCCCCTGTCCCTACCAGTGCAGGCAAGCAATGGATGACCAGTTGAGACTTATCACCCTGTTGGGACTGTGTTTTTGGACTGGCCATTGGCCTTAGTTTCTTTTGGACTTCGGACTTTTCTACTCCATTTGCTGAATAAAGCCTCCTTTAGTTTAATTGTGGTTTTTCTTTTGATGTACATGATGTAGATGAGTAGCATCCTGCATTTGCAGTTGTAATAGTGTTCAGATCAGGAAAATGAAGTGTTGCTGTGATGGACTCCATGTCGTCCATGGGATATGTGTCCTGTTGTTGTGTGGATCTATGCCATCCTTTGCTGCAGTCTGAGGGTGTGATGTTCAGCATTTGACACAGGGATGTACGTTTAGCATTCGTAAATGACCATATTTGTCTTACACTGATGCACATCTGGTGGGCTTACCACTGTTCAATGTTCTAATTTCCCTGACTGTGTGCCCATCTCCACTGGACATGCAGTTTTGCACATCAATGTTGAAGGACTCATCTGTGTATACAGTACAACTGGATTGCCACGTGTTTTGGGTGTATGCAGATGACTGACGTGACACTCCCGTACCCAGGCTGATGTGAGCAGAGGCTTCTGTGTGTTGTAGTTGTTGACTCACTGACGGAGTGTCCTGCTGACATGTTTGAGTCGTGCACAGACAAGGTTTGGCACAGCGGACCTTCCACAGGAGTGGAGTGCCCTCATGGCAGTGTGTATTCTGGTGACATTGCGTGTTGTGTGTTGTGTGTGCATGTCTGTGCATGTTCCCTTCCCTTTTCATACACAGGCTGTGTCCCTAGGGATGTTCCTGTTTGTGATGCTTGCAGAGTTGGTATGTGTTCATCCAGCATCTTGGACCTGGTTTCTCCGTGATGTGGGTGCATGGCTAACTAATGTTCATGAGGTTCTCATCCCAGATTGTCTTTGTTGTCCGGGCTGGGGATGTGGGCAAACGCTGATGGGACACATTCAGGATTCCCCTTGGCACTTGTTGTTTACACAAGTAATGTTATTTTGAGTTTGTGGTAGCTTTCAGTGATTGTGACACGTTGTGTGTGTGACTGCTGCCACTCCTCAGGGTCAGAGCTGCAATGTTGGAAGTTGTGTACGTGTGTTCTTTGTGTGTCACCTTGGCTTCTTCGTTGGTGTGTGACTACGGCCAGGATCCCATTGTTTGTTGTGGATTTCACATCATGCGCATGTACGGCGTACTGTGCTGTGTGTCAGACATAGACGAGTCATGTTGAGTGGGCATGTGTGATGGGTTTCTGCACCTTTGTTCCCCCCAACACCCCTGGGATTGTCATGGGTGCATGTGCAATGTCACCAGTCCATGTGAGCTTCACTGCTGCACATTGGTGGAGATCAGGGTGTGTGGTGTTGAGTGTGCAAATGTGAGTTGTTGCACGGCTAGACCCCTACCTCCATATTGGCCTTGGCTGGCAGGCCGTGCAGATTGATTGGAGCTTGTGTAGGTGTGATGGTAGTTTGTTGCTCAGGACACATGGCTGTGGTTCACAGTGTGAACGACATCTACCTTTGTCATCACAGTGGAATTGTCATGCAGGCTAGTGTCAGCACAATGTGGGGTCCCTGGGGGTAGTGCTGTGGTGGGTCTGTCTCTTGCTGTGTTAGTTGATGTTCCTACACGCTTGTGTGACATGTGTAATTTGGGCTCCCTCTCATCTAACAATGCCAGATTGCCCACATAGGGGAATCCAATCCATGAGTTACTTGTGTATGGCACTGTATACACATCTGTGTAATTGGGATTCAGGCCTCCTCATGTGTTGTGTGGTTGCCTGGGGACACTGGCACACACCCCCATCACCTGTTGTGTTTGATATGCAGTGTGAGTCTGCCTGTTTGTGTTAGTGCATTTGCATCACTGCATTAGCATTTCTGTGGTGTGCCATTGGCTGTATGTAGTTTGGTGGTTTTCCCCTGCTCTCCCTGGGACTCCTAGGTCATCAGTCAGCACAATGATCATGGTTTGTATGTCCCATTGCTGCCATGGTATGGTATTTGTTCACCTGACATCGACAGTCTCCACAGGATATCAACATTTGTGTGTCCATTGGTGCAGATATGTGGGTCAGCATCATGATGGTCACTTCTGTCATTGTGTTATTGGCTGAATGTTGACAATGTGGTCCCCCATGTGTGATGTTTGTATGCACATGGCCAAAACGATGTTTCTGTGACACTGCACTGTTAGCCTCGCCCAATCTATGTTGCAATGGGACACAAGCACTACTATGCCACAGATGTTTTAGTTGTTGTGTAACCAGGATTCATCCATACAGTTTGTCTTTGACAGCTTTTACCATGCCTACACTTACCTTATGATCACCGTGGTGATGGTGCTTTAGGCCCCATTGCCACACTGATCAAAAGGTGCATCAGCCATGGACCCCACACTTACCTTTTGGTGACTGTGGTGATGGGGCTTTAGGCCCCATTGCCACACTGATCAAAAGGTGCATCAGCCATGGACCCCACACTTACCTTTTGGTGACTGTGGTGATGGGGAATTAGGCCCCATTGCCACACTGATCAAAAGGTGCTTCAACCATGGACCCCACACTTACCTTTTGGTGACTGTGGTGATGGGGCTTTAGGCCCCATTGCCACACTGATCAAAAGGTGCATCAACCATGGACCCCACACTTACCTTTTGGTGACTGTGGTGATGGGGCTTTAGGCCCCATTGCCACACTGATCAAAAGGTTCATCAGCCATGGACCCCACACTTACCTTTTGGTGACTGTGGTGATGGGGCTTTAGGCCCCATTGCCACAGTGGCCATGGTCGGCTTGTATTGTGGAGGCCACACACATTTATGTGTGACACATGTGATAGTGGGTCACATTGTATGTTCATTGTCATGTTCAGTGTTCTAGGCATTTGACATAGACTACACACGCTTGTCATGTTGTTTGGGTGGATGTAATTTTCTGTAATTCCTTATGTGGGAGTATGCTGGTTGTGTCATGCATTACCCATCCTATGAGTAGGGGTGGTGGTAGTGGCAGCCATCCAGCCCCCCCTGAGTGGGGATGGTAGTAGTGATAGGCATCCAGGCCCCCCTGAGTAGGGGTGGTGGTAGTGGCAGGCATCCAGCCCCCCCTGAGTGGGGATGGTAGTAGTGGTAGGCATCCAGGCCCCCCTGAGTAGGGGTGGTGGTAGTGGCAGGCATCCATCCCCCTAAGGGTGGGGATGGTAGTAGTGACAGGCATCCAGGCCCCCCTGAGTAGGGGTGGTGGTAGTGGCAGGCATCCAGCCCCCCATGAGTGGGGATGGTAGTAGTGATAGGCATCCAGGCCCCCCTGAGTGGGGATGGTAGTAGTGATAGGCATCCAGCCCCCCATGAGTGGGGATGGTAGTAGTGATAGGCATCCAGCCCCCCCTGAGTGGGGATGGTAGTAGTGATAGGCATCCAGGACCCCCTGAATGGGGATGGTAGTAGTGATAGGCATCCATCCCCCCATGAGTGGGGATGGTAGTAGTGACAGGCATCCAGGCCCCCCTGAGTGGGGGTGGTGGTAGTGGTAGGCATCCAGGCCCCCCTGAGTAGGGGTGGTGGTAGTGGCAGGCATCCAGCCCCCCATGAGTGGGGATGGTAGTAGTGATAGGCATCCAGGCCCCCCTGGGTAGGGGTGGTGGTAGTGGCAGGCATCCAGCCCCCATGAGTGGGGATGGTAGTAGTGATAGGTATCCAGCCCCCCTGGGTAGGGGTGGTGGTAGTGGCAGGCATCCAGGCCCCTATGGGTGTGTTTGGCATTGGTGATGCCCATCCCACCCCTATGATTGTGCTGTTGCTAGTGTATGTCATTTGTGCATCCCTATGTGTGTGTGACATATTTTGGGTACGTGTAGTTAGTTTGTATTGTTGGAGTTTGACTTACCGTCTGCGCCGTACGCGTCCGAACCGGTCCCGGTAATAGATGTAGAGTATTGGTAGGACCTGCGCGATGGGATTCATGGTTGGGTCGTCTCGTTCGGGTTTCGCGTGTCTTCGACTCGTACTCGTCGCTGGCTTGTTCGTCTCATAGCCGTGGATCTTCTTGTGGCGCGAATCGGAGCTTATGTGCGGCTCTCCCGGATGCTCAAACGTGCCGGACGTAGCAACGAGTTCGGCGCGTACGGAAGATGCATCGTACTAGTCCGGCCGGAAGGTGCTGTGTATTTGCTTCCGTGCGACTCGATTCGGCGTTTACGGATCCGGCTCGGGCGGAGAACAGGAGCTGGATTGGGTAAGTACGGGTCGCTCGGAATCCGGGCTGTTATGCGCATCGTACTTGTTCGTTCGGACAAGTGTTCGAGTCGGTCGGAAAACACACGTTCGGCTGGTAGTTTTTTCCGGACGAATGCTGTTAGGTGTTCTTCCGGCCGACATCGGAATCGACCCCTATGTGTATTACAATTTATTTTGATTTTTAATGTTTTTTAACTGTAGACATTCTTTTCTATAAATATACTTTAAATACATTTAAAAACATGAAAATCACATATGTACTTAATGTAAAGTATATAAAGTATTTTTAATGTAATTAAACAAAATTTTATTTTTTTTAGTTCGTTTTTTGGGCCGCAGCAGTACTTTCGTGGGTTTGTAAACATAGACAGACTACTACTCTATGGTTTTTAATCCCGATCACGTGATCCAAATGAATCCACGAGTCTAAATCTGCAGATTCACTGAAAATTTCAGAAATATTTCAAATATGTACACTCCTCTATTTTCATAATCACATCAGTGTGAACATATTTACAGTTATATATAAACCCCCTTATATCTGTTTTTCAACAAAGTTACCCATTTTATGAGTTTCATGATTTGGCAAATCAATGCACCGGATTTGCTTCAAACTACACCCAGTCCTTGCCCTTTGATTGGATATATGAGGACCCCACCCATGCACATGGAAAACCACATCCAAAATCAGTTACTTTTCCAGTGAAGGCACTAGAAGGAGGATTGAGAACCAGTGGTGCTCTGCTTTAGTATGATGACTGAAGGTACATCTTCCGTCCAGGATGAACATCCACAACCTGTTGAGGATGAGTAGGAACATACACCACCTCGAAGAAAAGAAAGTGATGTCTGGAAGCACTTTACTATACCTTCTGGTTGAAAGAAGGTAACAGCAAAATATGTGCATTGCAATATTTGAGCAAGCAGTTATCCAGAGGCACTGCAAAGAAGTATTCGCATGGGACAAGTTCCATGTGAAAACACCTTAAAACAATTCATGAAAGTGTCTACAACCGGATGATGTGGGAGAAAGCAGGTGCAGCAGGACAGTCAACCTCTACAGCAGCCATGGGAGAACCATCATCAGCTGCAGTCATTACAATACCAGCCGCTTGCAAAGAACTGAGTGACATGGTTATTCACTGTGTGAAATGACACATGCTTGTCGCTGTAAAAATGTTTTCTGTGGGTGTGTTAGAAATTGGGGTCTCTAGTTGGCAATGGTTTGCACCTTTGTCCAAGTAGGGACCCTTCTTCCTAGTCAGGATAAGGGGGTTACACTCCTAAAATAACCCCTGTGCACCACCTGGTAGCTTAGCACGAGCAGTCAGGTTTATCTCAGAAGCAGTGTGTAAAGCATTTGCACATAACCAACAGTAATACAGTGAAAGCACTACAAACGGACACCACACCAGTTTAGAAAAATATCCAATATTTTTATATATCCAAAACAAGACCAAAAACGATAACAATCCACCATACAGTTCTCTGACATCTTCGATAATCCAAATAGACAGTTTCTTTTAGTCGATAGCTCCTTCTGGGACTGTCACGGCATCGTGAACAACAAATCCAAACAGTTCTGGCTGACCGCAGTGTCAGTGCCAGCTACGGTGTTGCAAAGACCCGCAAAACAATGCCTTTAGAAATGCAGGGCATCAGTGACCTCTCCATGAGCCCCGAAGTGCCGGCGTCAACAGGCGGCGGTTCCGGAGTTCGGTGCAGGAGTCGTCAGGCCCTTGAAGTCGCACGCGTTGCAGATCGAACTTCTCAGGTTTGAAGTTGGGACCACAGGCAGGCGTCGGGACTGCGGTGCGAAGTGCAGTGGTGTGGCGTGCTGTGCCTTCGGGTAGCGGTGTAGGCAGCGGTTCGGTGACGGTCGTCCAGCGGCGGCGGTGAAACCAGGGCTGCAGTGCGAAGTGGTGCAGTGCTCGTTGCGGTGCTGGCAGGTCACAGTGCAAGCAGCGACGTTGTCGTTGCTGAAGCGCTATCGTCAGCTGACGAACTGGAGTCGATGGTGCTGGCAGGCCAAGGCTGCGGTGCATGATGAGGACGGTGCGTCGTGTAACTTACGAGCGGTGCCCTCGAACTACGATGCAAGCAGTGGCATCATTGTCGGCGTGGAGCAGCATCATTGGGGATACCGGGGCGGCGGCGTGAAGCAAGGCGGTGCGAAGTGCAGTGCCCACAGGACGCGATGCAAGCATCGGCTCTGTGGCGACGACGAGTGGCGTCGACGGTGAGACCCGGGTTGTGGTGCAAAGTGCGGCGGTGCCCTCTGCGGTGCCTTCAGGACACGGAGTCGGCAGCGGCGTCATTGACGGCATTGGGTTGCTTCTTCTTCTGTTACAGAACAAACACACAGTCCCCAGTGCTGGTAACAGATAAACTTGAAGTCTTTGCTGTTCCTGAGGCTCCTTGAACAGGGAGCAAGCTCTACCTCAAGCCCTTGGAAAAACTCACAAATAGAAGTTCCAGAAAGTTCAGTCCAGTCCTTTCACTGCCCAAGACAGAAGCAGCCACTGCAGGCCAACACAGCAAAGCACCCAGCAAAGTGGTAGTCCCTCCTCACAGCTTCTCCAGCTCTTCTTCTTGGCAGTCTTCTTGGTTCCAAAAGAGTTCTAAAGTCCTGGGGTCTGGGCCCCAATATTTATATTCAAAATTCCTTTGTTCTCTCAGGCAGAGAGTGTCTGTGCTTAGTCCTCTCTGGCTCAGCTTCCAAGTAGGAGGCGGAGACAGCATTGTCTACAGCAGACCAGGCCCATTCAGGTGCAAGGAAATCTCCTCCCACTACTCTAAATGCAGCCTCGGTCTATTCAGTCCAGCCCTGACTCATCCAGGAAAGGCAGGACACACCTCGACCCCCCCAGTGGCTGTCTGAAGAGAATGCACATCCCCAGCCCCTGTCACTCCAAAGCCAGACAGTCAATCCACAAACCCAGCAGAGGCACACAGCATGGCTAAGCAAGAAAATACCTACTTTCTAAAAGTGGTATATTCAAACACACAATATAAAAATCATCTTTACTAAAAGACGCATCTTTATATTCTGAGTTCAGGCATATTAAACTTTACCTTCCTATCTTGTCCCAGTGGAGAGTTATGCATATAAGATGTTATAAGCAAAACTCCCATTCTACCCTATGGGACAGGAATCACTGACAAAATATCGACCTCAAAAATATCGAGGTACAAAAATATCGTGACAAAAATATCGAAGTCAAGAATATCGACATCCTATCTACATCATGGTAAGTACAAAAATATCGAGAAAAAAAATATCGATGTCAAAAATATCGTTGTAAAAAATATCGTTTTTTTATGTTAAAAAAATAATTTAAAATAAAGTAAATAATACATATAATTAAAAGAAACATAGTTAAAATTATTTTAAAATGTTTAACAATAAAAACTGATACATATAATGTTAAAATAAATTAAACATATACATATAAAATATAATATATATACTTAATAATATTCATAAATAATTATTTTAATAACTTATAAATTGTTAAAAATATTTTATAAATTATAAATACAGACATACACATACAAAAATAATATTATTACAAATTTAAAAAATATATTTAACAAATTAAAAAATTACAATATTTTTAATTTTTGTAAAATAAATTATACACAACATTAAGTAAAACAATACAGAAAAATATTGGATAGCAGAGGGAAAAAATTACTATTCACACTCCAAAGAGTGCAACAGTAGGGAAAGTGTTGGATAGCGTAGGGGTAAAAATTACTATTCCCACTCCAGAGAGTGCAACAGTAGGGAAAGTGTTGGATAGCGTAGGGGTAAAAATTACTATTCCCACTCCAGTCAGTGCAACAGTAGGGAAAGTGTTGGATAGCGTAGGGGTAAAAATTACTATTCCCACTCCAGTGAGTGCAACAGTAGGGAAAGTGTTGGATAGCGTAGATGTAAAAATTACTATTCCCACTCCAGAGAGTGCAACAGTAGGGAAAGTGTTGGATAGTGTAGGGGTTATAATTGCTATTCTAACTGCAGAAAGTGCAACAGTAGAGAAAGTGTTGGATAAAGTAGGGGTAAAAATTACTATTCCAACTCCAGAGAGTGCAACAGTAGGGAAAGTGTTGGATAGCGTAGGGGTAAAAATTACTATTCCCACTCCAGAGAGTGCAACAGTAGGGAAAGTGTTGGATAGCGTTGTGAGTAAAAATTACTATTCCAACTCCAGAGAGTGCAACAGTAGGGAAAGTGTTGGATAGCGTAGGGGTAAAAATTACTATTCCAACTCCAGAGAGTGCAACAGTAGGGAAAGTGTTGGATAGCGTAGGGTAAAAATTACTATTCCAACTCCAGAGAGTGCAACAGTAGGGAAAGTGTTGGATAGCGTAGAGGTAAAAATTACTATTCCCACTCCAGAGAGTGCAACAGTAGGGAAAGTGTTGGATAGCGTAGGGGTAAAAATTACGATTCCAACTCCAGAGAGTGCAACAGTAGGGAAAGTGTTGGATAGCGTAGGGGTAAAAATTACTATTCCCACTCCAGAGAGTGCAACAGTAGGGAAAGTGTTGGATAGCGTAGGGGTTAAAAATAACACACTTATCAATTAAATAATTGTTTTAATTAAATAATGATTTATTAATAAATTAACAATAAATAAATTATAAATACCAATAAATTAAAATTAATAATTACTTTAATAACATTAAATTTCTTCCCATCCTGTTCCCCAATAAACACAAAACCCACTCCACATAAAATTTAACACAATTAATATAATTATCAATTAATAAAAATTAATTAACAATTAATAATTAATTAACAATAAATTAATTATCAATACCAATAAATATTAATAAATAATTACTTAATTATAATAAATTACTTCCCACCCTATTCCCCTATAAACACACAACCCGCTCCTAAACTAAATTAACACAATTAATATATTTATCAATTAATTAATTAATAAAAACTAATTACCAATTAATAATTAATAAACAATAAATTAATTATCAGTACCAAAAAATAAAAATTATTAATTACTTTATTATAATTAATTTACTTTCCACCCTATTTCCTATAAACCCACAACCCGCTCCAATAAAAAATGTATACAATTAATATAATTATCAATTAAGCAATTAATAAAAATTAATTACCAATTAATAATTAATTAACAATAAATTAAATATGAATAACAATAAATAAAAATTAATAATTACTTAATTACAATTAAATTACTTCCCACCCTATTCCCCTATAAACCCACAACCCGCTACAGAACTAAAATGCAAAATGTAATTAAAAATAATTAATAATTACTAAAAATTATGAATTAATTTACTATAATTAAATTACTTCCCACCCTATTCCCCTATAAACCCACAACCCGCTACGGTACTAAAACACAAAATTTACTTTAAAAAAAATTACTAACTTCTAAACAATTAATACATATATTTAAAAAAATTATACAAAACATAAAACATGTAGAACACATACATATAAAATACATACTAAAATACATAACACTAACATAAACATCGATATTATTAACATCGATATTTTTACTATCGATATTAATAACTTCGATATTAACAAAAACGATATTTCTTACCTTCAGGTTGATATTTTGGTCACCGATATTCTTGATGTCGATATTCTGTCCCTACGATATTTAAAACTTGAAATTAATGTAGGTCGATATTTAAAAGTCGATATTTTGTCTGTGCACCATAGGACAGATAGCCTTCCATAGTGAAAAACGAAATGCACTGTAATTCACTACCAGGACAGGCCTACCTTCAATATACACAGCACCCTGCCCACAGGGGTACCTTCGGCCCATCAAGCATCCTGGGACCGGTTTCGGGCTAGCAGCCCTCATCAGCCAGGATGCTTGTTTCCGGTCCAGGGAAGACCTGGCTTGGCAGTTCGGTCTGGACTGTTCCCATGAGGCACAGGGTCAAAACTGATTTGAATATAGCTGGGTCTGAACTGGGGTGTCGAAGTGAGCTAAAGAATGATGATGGATTCAACCCAGATCTGTGACTGGGGGTGAGTGTCTGAAAAGTTTCAGCGCTCCGTCCATCATCTCCTTGTGTTTGCATTGTTTGCCCTAGGTTGGCAGGGTATGCACAGACCTGGGTCCCTTGCTCACTTTGCCACTGGATTCAAGCTAGCCTGGCTGATGAGGAGTGTTACTCCGAAACCGGTCCCAGGATGCTTGTTTCCGGTCCAGTGAAGACCTGGCTTGGCAGTTCGGTCTGGACTGTTCCCATGAGGCACAGGGTCAAAACTGATTTGCATATAGCTGGGTATGAACTGGGGTGGCGAAGTGAGCTAAAGAATGATGATGGATTCAACCCAGATCTGTGACTGGGGGTGAGTGTCTGAAAAGTTTCAGTGCTCCGTCCATCATCTCCTTGTGTTTGCATTGTTCGCCCTAAGTTGGCAGGGTATGCCCAGATGTGGGTCCCTAGCTCACTTTGCCACTGGATTCAAGCTAGCCTGGCTGATGAGGAGTGTTACTCCGAAACCGGTCCCAGGATGCTTGTTTCCGGTCCAGGGAAGACCTGGCTTGGCAGTTCGGTCTGGACTGTTCCCATGAGGCACAGGGTCAAAACTGATTTGCATATAGCTGGGTCTGAACTGGGGTGGCAAAGTGAGCTAAAGAATGATGATGGATTCAATCCAGATCTGTGACTGGGGGTGAGTGTCTGAAAAGTTTCAGCGCTCCATCCATCATCTGCTTGTGTTTGCATTGTTCGCCCTAAGTTGGCAGGGTATGCCTAGACGTGGGTCCCTTGCTCACTTTGCCACTGGATTCAAGCTAGCCTGGCTGATGAGGAGTGTTACTCCGAAACCAGTCCCAGGATGCTTGTTTCCGGTCCAGGGAAGACCTGGCTTGGCAGTTCGGTCTGGACTGTTCCCATGAGGCACAGGGTCAAAACTGATTTGCATATAGCTGGGTCTGAACTGGGGTGGCGAAGTGAGCTAAAGAATGATGATGGATTCAACCCAGATCTGTGACTGGGGGTGAGTGTCTGAAAAGTTTCAGCGCTCCGTCCATCATCTCCTTGTGTTTGCATTGTTCGCCCTAAGTTGGCAGGGTATTCCCAGACGAGGGTCCCTTGCTCACTTTGCCACTGGATTCAAGCTAGCCTGGCTGATGAGGAGTGTTACTCTGAAACCGGTCCCAGGATGCTTGTTTCCGGTCCAGGGAAGACCTGGCTTGGCAGTTCGGTCTGGACTGTTCCCATGAGGCACAGGGTCAAAGCTGATTTGCATATATCTGGGTCTGAACTGGGGTGGCGAAGTGAGCTAAAGAATGATGATGGATTCAACCCAGATCTGTGACTGGTGGTGAGTGTCTGAAAAGCTTCAGCGCTCCGTCCATCATCTCTTTGTGTTTGCATTGTTCGCCCTAAGTTGGCAGGGTATGCCCAGACATGGGTCCCTTGCTCACTTTGCCACTGGATTCAAGCTAGCCTGGCTGATGAGGAGTGTTACTCCGAAACCGGTCCCAGGATGCTTGTTTCCGGTCCAGAGAAGACCTGGCTTGGCAGTTCGGTCTGGACTGTTCCCATGAGGCACAGGGTCAAAACTGATTTGCATATAGCTGGGTCTGAACTGGGGTGGCGAAGTGAGCTAAAGAATGATGATGGATTCAACCCAGATCTGTGACTGGGGATGAGTGTCTGAAAAGTTTCAGTGCTCCGTCCATCATCTCCTTGTGTTTGCATAGGTGTATGCCTGAGTGTGTCAGTCTAGGCATCAAATGTGTGCCTGGGTATACTATTGGATGAATTAGTGTTTGGCTGAGTGTCTCAGTGTCTGCTTTGGTGTATGTCTGGGTGTGTCAGTGTCTGCATTGGTGTATGCCTGCATGTGTCACTGTATGTATCAGTGTGTGCCTGGGTGTCTTATTGCATGCATTAGTATTTAGCTGGGTGTGTTAGTGTATATTAGAGTGTGGTTGGGTGAGTAACTGCCTATATCAGTATGTATATGGGTGTTTGAGAGGCTCTAACAGTGTTTGGCTGAATATGTGAGTGGATGTGTCCTTGTCTGTATGTGTATGTGCCTGGGTGTGTCAGTTTTTGTATTGGAGTGTGGCTGGGTGGGTCAGTAGTTGTATGAGTGTATGTCTGGGTATGTCAGTAGCTGTATTGGTGTGTCCCTTGGTGTGTCAGTGATTGCATCACTGTCAACCTGGTTCTGTCAGTGTCTGAATTGGTGACTGCCTTTGTGTGTTAGTGACTGTATTGGTCTGTGCATGGATGTGTCAGTCTCTGTGTGGCTTTAACAGTGTATGGGTGGGTGTGTGAATAGCTGTATTGGTGTGTGAGTGGGTTTATCAATGTTTTACTGGGTGTATGAGTCGCTGTATCAGTGTGTGGCTTGGTGTGTGAGTGATTGTGTAAGTGTGTGAGTGGGTGTGAATGGCTGTATGGGTGTATGAGTGTATCTAAGTAGTAGTTTGCATGTGTAACTGGGTGTGTGACTGACTGTATGGGATTTTGAGTGGCTGTATGTGTGGGAGTATCAGTACCTTTGCAAATGACTCTATAGTAGGCCTGGGCGTAAAATTCCACTTTGCTCACAGTTTGCAGAGTTTTTCACACTCCTCGTAGAGAGCATAGTTCTGATAAACTCTGCTTAGCGGAGTGGAGGTTTTCCTCTCTCATGGCTCGCCAATGGTAAAAGGAGGAAAATCGTATGCTAGACCATTTCCTGGCGAGAGTTCTCAACGTGGGTGGTCACGGCAGGGTGCTACCACTTGCGTTGAGAAACCTGCTGCTTGCATTGAGGAAGCTGCCACTCAAGTAGAACATCTACTCGAGTGGCAGAAAGAAGCATGGTGCCATTCGGGCTGATTTTACAGTGCAAGACAAACTTCAGGTGCTAAAAAGCAGCGCGAGCAGCGTGACTTACCTTTCTCCGCCAATTGCGGAACTCCGCTGAGCACAGCAGAGTTTTTTCGGCACTTTGCTGCGTTCCGCATAGTGGAACTCTGCCCAGGCCTACTGTATAGGTGTATGAGTTCATGTATGAGTACATCTATGTGTGTGTTTGTGACCCATATGTTAAAGGACTAATTTACATTTTTATAACTTTACCAAAACATTTTATTAACACATTACAAAGCAATTTAAACCAAACAATTAAAAAATAAATGTAACATACGTTATTTAACTATTTACAAATACACTTTTGTGCACAAGTTCTTCAGGAAGAACAAATCAAAGTGATGTTTTCAAGCATCATACAATACTATTAAGGGAAAAAAAGGTTACTGATAAAATCTGCACTGCAATACTCGCAGCAAGTAGTTATCTAGGGGCACTACAAAAAATTATTTACATGGGAAATGTTGCATGTGGAAGCACTTAAAAACAATTCCAGAAAGGGGCCACAACTAAATGATGCGTGACAAACTAGGTGCAGCAGGATAGTCCACATATACAGCATCTTTGGGAGAACCACCATTAGCTGCAGTCATTTTAATCCCACCCACATTCAAACATTTAAGGGAGATGCTTACTCAGTGTGCGACAATACCACATGGTTGTCACCATAAAAATATCCTCTGTGGGTGCATTTTCCCTTTTTTACTGTTTTTAGGTTCTATAGTCATACACCAAAAGTGATGTACTGTTGTACAAAAAAAAACTAAACTTGGTTTCTAACTCTGAGCAGTGCAGAATATATATGGGATAAATGACATATCTTTTTCACACAACCAAACGGTAACATAAAGACATCAAATTCAACACACCAGGAGAACTTTGCTGGTACTTTAACCACAGGTTTGAAATTACACTGTCCTTCATCTGCAACAAACAAAAATCACTTCTTGGAGAAATTACTGATTTCTTTTTGCAAAAGAGTACCAAGCAAGAGGTGCTTGTCATATTCATATGCTGTTCTGGGTAAAAGATGCACCTAAATTTAGAACGGACACAGATGAGTCTGTACTCTCTTTCATAGAACAGTATATTACATTTAGATTTCCAAAAGACACCCTGGAAAAAGGATAAAGCAGCAAGTACTGCGTTTCCAATCACATAGATGTGGAAAGTACCGTCAGCAGAAATATTTAATTATTATCTTAGCTCCCCATTGAACTTTCATGTTTTTCATAGTCTGACGCCAGTTCCTTCTTCCCAGTTCTCTTTGAAAAAAAAATAGTTTAAAACTGTTACAAAAAACTTCTTAAAAAACAACAGAACTTTTTATAAACATTTCAAACGTACCATAAATTTTCCCAGGAATGCTGACACAGTTTCTAACTACCCCTGTATTTCAACCTGCACTCCTCTGGAGTGAATTCATACTTACTGACAAGGGCCTCCTTCATGATGAGATACCTCAACCTCTTCCCCTTCTCTAGGGCCAGTAGGGCATCCCTTCCATCACCAGGAATACAATTCCACAGGCAGCTCCCCAATCCTCATCAGAGATCCTCTGTGCCTCTAGAGCTACATCATATGGTTGAAACAACCTGTCTATATCACCCCCTCCTTAAGGTTAGGCTCTAAGTCTCGGGGTATATAGATACTTTCTTCAGCACAGGACACAGTAGTTTTGCTCCTACCATGTTTGCTACACTCTAACAGCTATTTGGCCTTCACGTCCACCTTCTTGACAGTCACTTCATGAGCCAACAAGACCCTTTTCTCCTTCAAGGTCCTCTCAGCCTCAGCTTTTCTCTCCTTTGCAGCCAGCTGGCCATCTGCAGCCTCAGCTCCCTCTCAGCCTGTCTGTCCTTGAGCTCCTCTGGGGATTGGGCTTGGGAGGAGACACTACTTCCTATGTTAAATCCACTAGGGAACTCTCTCTCTGTGGGGGATCCCCTCTCTCCTCTGGAGCCTTTGCCCAGTCATTTCTCTGCTCCATTCCCTCCTTCTATGACCCACTACCCTTAGGGGCTCTGATTCTAAGACCAACTACAATCAGGATTTTCCCTTCTCAAGAGTGCTGAAGTAGTCCTCTTAAAATTCTTCCTGTGGAGCAGATTACATTCTGCGGATGTCCTCCCAGGCTATAAGGGCATACTAGTACTCAAACCTGGATGCACAGGTGAGAAAATAAGTGTGTGAATGGTCTTATGGGTGTGTGTGTGAGTGAGTGTGGCAGTCACTGTCTGCCTATATGAGTAATGGGTACCTTAATGCTTTTGTGGAAGTGTAAC
This sequence comes from Calotriton arnoldi, assembly GCA_963921515.1. Taxonomy (NCBI): domain Eukaryota; kingdom Metazoa; phylum Chordata; class Amphibia; order Caudata; family Salamandridae; genus Calotriton; species Calotriton arnoldi. The sequence continues at coordinate 1,020,231 of CAWUFW010000033.1, forward strand.
TGGGTCTGTAAGTGCCTGCCTGACTGTATGAGTGAGTGTAAATTGCATACTATTAAATTGCATTCTATAAGCAAGCATCGACATCTAATTTCAAACACATTCATTCATACTGGCATAATACAATGACTATTCATTCAGTATAACAATTCCTCTATCTCCTTTCCGGCTCACTACATTTTTAGTTAATGTTCTCATCTAAGCACCCTTCTATTTTCCCTCTTAGTATAGTGTCGAGAAGCTACACATTTTCTTTCAGGTTACATACACTCACTATGTTTTTCTAAATATACTTTTATATACTACAACCTAATTAACATACCGTAAAAGCTCTTTGCTGTTGTCTCAGTTTTATTGCTATGCCTGGTAGCATCTGTTTTCATTCTAAATCTCCAGTCCGAACTCTTGAAAACCCCCTCCTCTCAGTAGAAAAGCAGATAAAATGGCTATCCCGCACCATGTGTTCTTACTTATGTTGCTCTAGTTAACAAATCACAGGCTTCCTTTCATCTTTCTTTTTTGTTATACCACTTCTAAATGGTCAGTATTTCTTAAACCTTCTCCATGTTTCCTGTGAAGAAACCAATATGATTGTTTTTTTCTCCACAAATCCGTGAATCCTCCACGATGCTCAGCATGGCCCCGTGTAACTTTGCGGTGGATTCGCGGGTCTGTTCGGGATCTGATTGCATGTGTGAGTGTCTGAGTGGGTCTGTGAGTGGATGTGTGAGTGTCTGAGTGACTCTGTCAGTGGGTGTGTGAGCGGGTCTGTGAGTGGGTATGTGAGTGTCTGTGCGGCAGTGTGTGAGTGTCTGTGTGCATCTGTGAGTGAGTGTGTGAGGTCTGAGTCGTTGTGTGAGTGGGTGTATGAGTGTCTAAGTGGGTGTGAGAGTATTTGAATGAATCCATCGGTGAGTGTGTAAGTGTCTGTGTGGGTCAGTGAGTAGGTGTGTGAGTTTCTGTGAGGGTCTGTGAGTGGGTGTGTGAGTGTCTTTGTGGGTCTGTGAGAGTATATATATATTTATTAATTAATGGTGATGATCCGCTGATCTGTCGCAGAGTTACACGGGGGTCGCGCTGAGCACCGTGAGGACGCTGCAGAGCTCTCTAGTGAAAAAAAAAATACATTTTTAGGCAACTTCTTACCCAACATAACTACTTTTACTACCTCTGTTACAGAAATAGGGGGTCAGGAAACCTGTTCTCTGACCCCTTCATCTATTTTGCACACTACTTTTCATGGCCTCTCTAGTATACCGACGATTGCGCTGCACCCCTCTCTGACACTCTCTTCCTCCTCGAGATTCTTCCGCGATCTTCTGATCTAACCCAATTAATTTAGGATAGTAAGTTCTGCTTCAGATTCTGCATTCGGTTCTTCATCAGCATCTCACAGCATCTCTCCCTGCATCAGCATCCCCGACTCCCAGACAGCATCCCGAGCTCTTCTAATTAACTAACTAAAGCTACCTCAATTATACCTTTCGCTCTTCCTGTTCCACCCACTAAAGTTTCAATATCGTAAAAATACTAAATCTAATTGGTCAGGCAAGGGGGGGATGATCATCACACCATGCTTACATGTCACTTTATTCTGTTAAACCATTGCTCGCAAACCCATCCCCTTAATTTGTATTCAAAACTTTATTCCCATCCACTACATGTATCTATTTGAAACATTAATAACACTATGAAGAATAGAACATCTCATTGCTGAACATTTCACCGTCCGTTCCCAGGATATGGCACTCAAATTTGGCTTCCATTCAAGTGTTCTGTCATTGACCTTCATGGCTTCATTCAGTAAGCATGCGCAGGCATTGCGTCATTTTATCCAGTCCGGATATGCAAGAGAGGCCCAAATGCACACTAATAATAAAGTCAAAAGACAAATGTTACTTTCACAAAATAAATGGTCTCACTGTATACCTCCCACCTCTACTCTGTCTCCCTTTTCTTATTAATACTTTCCCGGCATTAGCATTAGTAAAATAGCTTGTTTTCGTTTCAGCTAAGCAGATACCATGCACGCGAGTCTTCAAGACTCCATTTTAGTGTCTTCTGCTCATGCGCTAGAATTTCCCTCCAAGCATTACCTCGTCATACTGCGTAGATGCAGTTGACGCATGCGCACAACAGTTTTCCCCGTTTAAAGCGGTATTAGTCCGTCTTCATTGTTATCCGCTTTAGTACACACATAAGCAAGCTTCGCTAACCCACGTGTTTATGTGGTGCGTATTAATTATTCACAAAAACATGGTTAGTGACTTGTTAATAAGTTAAACGAGAGGATTGCCTCCGAGCAAGTCTCTTTCTTACGAGACCTTGCTCCATCAATCCCCTCTCTGATGGCATTTTGAGCCATCACAAAATTACCCATCCCTTCCCAGATGCCAACTTTAGCACATCTCAGTTCTCTCTTTTCTCTTTCATCAATTCGTCAGTTACTTCTTTTCCCTCTAAATTTTTCATCTTTTTGTATAGTTTTCCTTTCATTTCTTCTAATTGAATTTCTTCATATTCTCTCTTTTGTTTCTTTCCTTTTCCTTCCCTTTCTACATGTATCCTTCCCTTTCCCTTGCTTCTGCAACATTTACATGTAATCATTACTATCATAACTATTGTCATTATCAGAACTACTGGTAATATTATTTGACCTAGAAAACTTTTTCCAAAATCAGTAAACCAATTCCCTATTGATGTTATACTCTTTGTTAGTTTTCCCCATACACTGTCAACCTCCAGTTGGGTCAAGTCATTATGCATTCTTGTAATATTTCCAATATACCCTTTAATTTCCTTGATTTTGTCTGGAATATAAGTGCAGCAATGTTGAATTTTCAACATACCACAGACTCCGCCCTCTTTTGCCAATAAAATATCAAGAGCAAGACGATTTTGTAAAACCATAGACCTTATTGCAACCATCTCTGTGTTAATCATTAAAAATCCTCCTGCAGTATCTGTAGAAAGACGATCAACTATGGTTGATAATTTGCAAATTTTACGCGAATTTAGAATGACTCCAACTGAGGGTATCAATGCACTAAATATATCACCTACTATTTCAGAAAAACTAGCTCTTCTTCTCCGTGTTAATCCATTAGATTTTCCATTGATTCCATTGATTCTGTCCACATGATAAATTTTTGGAAAAACTATTCCAAAATAACAACTCCCGTACCATCTTGCAGGTAACCTATAATAGGCATTGTTCCCAAAAACATAATAAATTCCTGGAAATACAGGATCCGTTCCCCCTTTTAGTCCCCACCCTCCTAGAATTAGGAAGTTGTGTTCACACTCACTGGAACCAATGAAATTGTTATTATAATCTGTCCTTAACCTATGGAGGCAGAATTTTCCCTTTTTCACAAAATCTAGGGACATCGCAGCATGAGTTTCACCCTTTGCATAAATTCCTTCTTTCTCAGCCGATGGAGGTACATGGGATTTCTGTTCAGCAGCTTTCTTTGTTAAATCCTGCCTCCTTTCTTTCTAAATTCAAAAATTATTTTTCTTCTTCACGTAATATACATGTTAAGTTATCCTTATGTGCCTGAGCTATATCTATTGAACTCATTGTTAAAAAGAATTCACCCATAAACTGTGCATTTTTACTACTAACTACTGGATTCATATTCTTTCTAATAGGCAATTCTGAAAATACTACATCTAAGTTTGAATAAAAATACTGAAGTTTCCCTGTTGCATAAAATAAACTTGACAAAACACTACATGATACACCATATGTTAAAGGTATATGGTGATACGTCACCCTTCTGACACTGATGAGGGTAACTTCATACAAACATGACAATTACTTATCTCCATTGTATTAACGTACTGAAATAACAATTTAGTAAACACATTTGAAGACGAATCATTTTCTGATTCATTGTGATAATTTATTTCGTCTTCTACCCCTATTTCTATTCTAGTTTTTTTTATTCTATCTACTTTCCCATTAGTAATTGTATTATTCTTATTACTTGTTTCCATCAATAAAGATACTCCTATTGTTAGAAATAACCATACTAATACTATTAATAAAATACTACATAAGCAAAATCTTAAACATTTTCTTTTTAAACTTCGTTTCGGTCTTTCAGTGTTTTCAATTTCTGCCATTTTAATCTGAGAAAATTTCTTTTCTCTTTTTCTTTCTTTGTCTGTCTAATTTTCTTTTATTTTAAGGAGGTCTTAATTTGCTTTCATCAATCTGTGCAACGTGAACTCTTTCTGACTCTTCACATAAATCTAAATTTTCTAATTCTTCTAGTATAACGTAGGTCCACTCAGGGGCCTTGTATTTTCTGTTCAGATTTCTCAATCTTGGGCTTCTTCGTGTAAGTTTTATTAAGGTTTGTGTAGATTGCGTCTGACTCGTGACTTCATTTACTTGCTCTGGTTTCTTTTCTGACTTTCTTAGATAAAATCTTAGTTTCTTCACTCCTTCTGGCCAATTATCTCCTTTTCTAACTCTTTTGACCTGAACTGCACTTTCACCTTCTCTGTCTCTTTCTAAAGTTCTTTTATTTTCACTTAATCTGGGCACAATCTGTTCTGTTCTGTATTTTCTGTGTTTGGACCTTCCTCTACTTGCACCTGTTCAGGTCTTATTATAATTTGCTCTTCTTCTGCCTGAACTTGTTCTTCTAGTTCTACCTGATCCTGTTCAGGTCTTATTTGAGTTTGTTCTTCTTCTGCCTGAACTTGTTCTTCTAGATCTACCTTTCCCTGCTCAGGTTTCCGAATGTCTTTGTTTATTTCTACCTGAGTGTGTTCTTCTTTCCCTGTCTTTTCCTCTCTACCTTCCTGTATCTTTAATTTAGTTGTTCTTCTTGTTTTGACAGCAGCATCAGGTATTTCAATTACTGGTATCCACTCTTCCTGACTTGTACTTGGCTGTTCGTCATATAGTTGTCTTTCAGAATCTATTACTCTAGATTCTTCAGCTTCACAGCTTTCAACTTCTGATGTTTCAGCCTGTTCAGTCAATGGCTGCTCTTGTTGTTCAGATGGGCTCGGAACTCTTCTGGTATGGCTAGCATGAATCCAATTGGGTAAACCTGCACACTTCACTGCTGTGGTAGTGACTAGTATGACTTGACGTGGTTTATCCCACCTGGGTGCTAGGCACGACTTCCTTGCGTGTTTCTTCACTAAAACCCAATCTCCAGGATTCAAATCATGTGCTTGGTCTGGCTGTCTTTCAACTGCGTCTTCTCCAACCTGGTGAGAGACAGAACGCACCATTTCAGCCAATCCTTTGCAATAGTCCAATACCAGATCATCAGTTATATTCATTAATTTATTTCCAGGAATAAATGCTTGTCTCATTGCCCTTCCCATGAGTACCTCATGTGGACTCTATCCTGTTTTTCTGTCAGGAATACTTCTGAGACCCATCAATAAAAGAGGCAATGCATCTGGCCATTTCAGCATTGTGGATGCACATACCTTCCCTAATCTTGATTAGATTGTGCCATTTAGCTGTTCAACTATTCCAGAAGCCTCTGGACGATAAGCACAGTGCAGTTTTTGTTCAATGTTAAATGCAGCCCAGATTTATCAAATTATCTCATTGTTAAAATGAGGTCCTCTATCTGATTCCAAAGTGACTGGAAAACCGAAGCGAGGTATCAACTCCCTCAATAGTAGTTTAGCAACTGTAAGACTGTTGTTTCTTCTAGTGGGATATGCCCCTTCCCATCTTGAGAACAGGCACACTATGACAAGTACATACTTCAGTCCATTGCAAGGAGGCAACTCAATGAAGTCTAATTGCAGTCTGGTGAAGGGTCCTTCTGCCTTTCCAATCTTTCCCCAACTGACCACTGTCTTCCTGCCTGGGTTTTGCTGCTGACAGATTAAGCATCTTTGGCAAAGGCTTTCTGCGACTACCCTAAACTCTGGATTGTACCAACTTTGTCTAAATAATCTGATCATTGAATCCCTACCAATGTGAGTTGTCACATGGTATACTCTTGCCATTTGAGAGAGCAGACAGTCTGGCCTAACTGGTCTACCATCTAAGTACACCCACACTTCATCTTCTGTTCTTTTTGTACAACTTGATTTTATCCAGATTTCCTTTTCTTTCTCCTCAACTTCTTCCTGCAACTATCTGACCTCATCCCATGTTTCTGGAACTGAGAAAAACATAAGTTGGCAGCTGGTTTCACCCGTTTCAATTTTTCTGTTAATTGGCATTGTATTTCTTGCACAGTATCGGGCAATTTGGTCAGCATATCTATTACCAGCCGTCACATAGTCATTTCCTGACTGATGTGCAGCACATTTAACAACTGCTACTTCTTTTGGCAATTGTAATGCTTCCAACAGATCCTTTACATTTTTACTGTTTCTGATAGGAGATCCTGAAGAAGTCAGAAATCCCCTTTGCATCCAAAGTTGGCCAAAATAATGCTCAACCCCGAAACCATATTGACTGTCTGTAAATATGGTTATTCTCCAATTTTTCCCCTTTTTACATGCCTTTGCTAAGGCCACCAATTCAGCTACTTGTGCAGACTTGACTCCCGGTAAACAGGATGCTTCAACCACCCCGTTATTTTACATACAGCATATGCAGCACTTAATCCTCCTCCTTCTGTTCTTAGACATGAGCCATCCACGAACAATTCATGATCAGATTCCTTCAATGGTGTTTCTTTTATGTCTGGGCGGGGCTTAGTACATAATTCAGTCACATCCAGACAATCATGATCAATCTCATCTTTCACTTCTTCACAACATGGATCTGGCAATAATGTGGCAGGATTCATTATCATACATCTTATCACTGTCACATTTTCTGCTCCCAAAATCACTCTTTCATACTTAGTCAGCCGACTAGGAGTAAGATGTTGTGTTCTTGTCAAAAGAATTTCAACTGAGTGTGGAACGTAGACCTTTAAGGGATGTCCCATCACTATTGACTCACTTTGCTCCAGACTCATGCAAGTAGCAGCTACTGCTTTTAAGCAGCCAGGTAAGGCTGAAGCCACTGGATCCAAAGTGGCAGAAAAATACGCCACTGGACGTCGGCTCAGTCCATGTCTCTGTGTTAAAACTGAGAGTGCACAATTTTCTCTCTCACAACAAAACAGTGCAAATTCTTTCGAATAATCAGGCATGCCCAAGGCAGGGGCCTCACATAAACAGTTTCGTAACTTCACAAAGGCTTCCAAACATTCATCATTCCAATCAATTGGATCTTTCGCTCTTTTCCGAGTTAATTGTATTAATGGTTTCGCTAGCATGGAAAAACTATTAATCCACTGCCTACAATACCCAACTACTCCCAGAAACATTATCATCTCCTTCTGTGTCTGAGGTAGCTGCATTTCTTTGATTATTTTTATTCTTTCCGGTGTCACTTTTCTAACTCCTCTTTCTATTTTATGCCCTAAATATCTAACTTCTTGTTGGCAGAACTGCAATTTTTCTGAAGACACCTTGTGTCCTCCTTCGGCCAAATGGTTCAGTAACGCAATTGTGTCAGTGACACAATCTTCTCGTGTTTTTGATGCCACTAATAGGTCATCAATGTACTGAACCAGTACTGATTTCCCGGGCATAACTAATGACTCCAGACACTTTTTCAGTATCTGATTGAAAATTGAGGGACTCTCTGTGTACCCTTGAGGAACTCAGCACCATGCCAAAATACGATCCTCAAACCTGAAGGCGAAAAGATACTGGCTGTCTGGGTGCAAAGGAATAGAAAAGAATGCTTGGCATAAGTCAATTACTGTAAACCAACCTGCATTCCAGGGTATCTGATAAAGGATCACTGCTGGATTTGGCACCACTGGACAACAAGGCACTGCAATTTTGTTAATTTTTCTCAAATCCTGTACTAGCCTGTATTTTCCGCTAGGCTTTTTGAGTCCCATTATTGGCGAATTACAAGGACTACCCATTATTTCCTTTAAAATGCCTTGTTTAATCATTAGGTCAATTTCTGGGGCAATTCCTGCTTTCACTTCTGGACTCATTTTGTACTGTCGTGTGTTTGGATAAACTGCACCTTCTTTCACCGTCACTTTAACTGGATCTACATCTGACATCAGCCCAATGTCCTTTCCTGTAAAATCCCATACTTCTGGGTTTACTGTGGTTCTCAACTCTTCCGGCAATTCACTTTCAGTCATCAATGAAAACATCCCATCTACTTCTGTACCTTGCTTAGCTAGCATCATTTTATATATAACATCCTCATCAGGGGTTTGGAAAGCGACACCATCTGGTGTACAGTAGATTGTGCAATTCATTTTGCACAGTAGATCTCTTCCTAACAGATTTACTGGACTGGAATAACAAACTACAAACCGATGCATTTCTTTAAAATTTCCGATATGTACCTCCATTGGTTTTGTGATTGGGGTTCTAATCTGTTGATTTGACACTCCTACAACTTGGATGGATTCTCCCGAGAGGGATAGGTTTGGGATGTCCGCTGTTCTCACAGTAGACCGGGTAGCACCAGTATCCAATAGAAAAGTGATGTCTTTACCTTCCACTTTCCCATCAACAAATGGACCTGACTGATCTACCGGTAAGGATGCACCAAGCACGCACTCCTCTTCCTCCCCCCCTCAGGCACCGTCATTGCACATAGTCCGAATTTTCTTCATCATTTTGCAAAAGATACTGTGTAACCACTCTGTTATTCTTACCACTTTCTCCGTGAAATCCGGTGTTCGCACTGTATTTTTGAGGGCTCACAAAGTTTGGCATAGGAGCTGGTGGCACCTGATACTGTGGAGTAACTACCTGCTGCGGCTGATTCATAAGTACTTCATTCTGCATCTGTGGAATTAAATTTTGGATTGTCCCATTATTATTATTCTGAATACTCCCATACTTGTTCTTCCAATGTCCAAGCTTTCCGCACGCATGACAAGGAAACTTCTTCTTCGCTTCCTCTCTATTCACTCGTCCTCTTACTTTACCACCATTCGCCGCTTGATCATTCTGACTCTGCTCTTTCACTTGGTTATTAGTCTGGGTATTTAATTTATTCTCCTGCTGTTCTGACAGTTTTACTTGTGCCCACATCATTTTCTCTTTTAGCTTTCTACGCCTTGCCTCAATGTCGTCTCCACAATACTTAGCATATTTCAAAATTTCATCAACCGTCTTGCTTTGCCAGCACAACATGTGCTGCTGAATCATCTGACTAATCTCCGGTTTCAGTCCATAAACAAACCGATACACAAAATGTCCCATATCCTTGTTGCAAATATTCTCAAAACCACTATACTGTTTAAACACCTGTAGCAACCACTCAAAATATGCATGTACAGACTCATTTGGCTCTTGAGTTGTTCTGTCTATCTTTACCCAATCTGTTTCTTTAGGAGGGATTTTCCCTTTCAGGAAAGTGATTACTTGATGATATTTCTTCATCACCTCCTCTGAGGGTGCTCCTGTCTTCGAATCTCTGGCATACTCCTCACTTGGCTAATCAATTGTGATCTTACACCCTGTCCATAAATCAGCAGGTACCACAATGTCAAACAAACCATCCAAATCTTTCAATAAAACCTTTGAAACCTTTACAAATCTTTCCACCTGTTTATACCATTCAACTGGTTTCTCTCTCAATCTGGGGAAATCATTCGTAAATGACAAAATATCCTGTCTACTCCAAGGAACATGAACATATCCACCACCAGGAACTTCTCTCATTGGACACATTTTCTCAACCGTAACTGATTCTCTCACTGGAAATGCAGCTGATGCTTCTCTTGCTTGTACCTCTTCTTTCTTTCTAATCCACCTAATTCTCCATTTGTCAATGTCTCCCCATTTTCTCACAATATTCATCAACTCTTTTATCTGTAGTCTCTTACCAGAAGCATTGACACTTTCTAAATCTTTGTCAGTAAAATCCACTCGATATGGTTTCTGCAATAATTTCGATTTCCCTATATCTATTCCAATCTCTGAGGCAACTTCTGTTAATCCCTCATGAAATACTCTTGCTCTTCTCGTTATACTCTTATACAAAAATAACAACTCTTTATCATTATAAATGCTCAGGGGCAGATTTACAAGCCCCTTGGGCCACTTTTGTGTCTCTTTTAACATGGGAAAAGTGACGCAAAAGTGGCGCAAGGGGCTTGTAAATCTGCCCCTCAGTCTTTCTATGCTTACATTGCCAGTTATCATTTCTTCTAACTCTACTTTCAATCTACTAATATCTAGGACCTTTGATTGTGGGTTTCGATTGTCAATTTCCTGTGCCCATCTCTCTAAATCTTCAGGGGTAACTGCCGTTGAACCTCCAGTTCCTATAGGAACCAAAGATCTCTTTTCTCTCAAATTTGGTGGTGTAACTCTCTTCGGAGTTTCTGTTAATTGTTCCACATTCGGGAGATCCATTAATGAAATAACTGATTCACTTTCACTGACCTGATCATCCGTAATTACTACTTCTTTTCTGGGACTATTTAACGGAATTGTCACAGTTTGAGGTTTCTGGCAAGTCTTTTTATCTCCATATAATGGGATTACAGGACCAATGGTCACTGGTACTGTTAAAGCTTCGGCATTTAGATTCAATTGACTTACTTTATGAATTCATTCTTCTCTAGTTTTGTTTAAAACTTCTCTCTCATTGTCCTGCAATGCCCTATTAAGTGATGCATCATGCAAAATTTGTGGGGTTAAAGGCATTCCTATCACTGGTGCACTTGGGGTAACCTTACTAGGTGCTTCTTGATACGGTGGAGGGTTTTTAATCAAAATATCCTCTAATAATTCATCATCTGATTCGCCATATCCTGTCGTATTCATGTGTTTCGTTTTTTCCTTACACTTTCCTCCTAACTGTTCTTCAGCCATTATTACTGGATATAAACCCTCGGTTACCACAGCTCTTCTCCAACGCTTCATTTGATCTCCACTTGACTGATACGGATATCTAGGTAAAAATCCTCTAAATCTCTGACCACTTCTGTATTTTTCACGATCAAATGCCTCAATTTCCCATTCTTCCAAAGCTTCATACTGTGTCATTCTAGGAATTGGTTCTAACATATTCATTCGATCTCTCAAATTCTGAAGTATCTTTAAATTAAAAGTACCATGCTCCGGAAAAGCCAAAACTCCATCTCCTTTAGTATACTCTACCCAATTTTCCAACCATACACACGTGTGATATCCTTTCTCCATCATCATAAAGGAAGCTGGTGTTTTGGGTGGCGGAATAGGAATTCCCTCTAGTCATTACAGGCGTATCCTTTTTAAAGACATTTTTAATCTTCTTCATTAACGTCATTTTCTTTGGTCTTCCGAACATTTCAGATGACCGATATATGAAAGAGTCTTCCGTATATCTTCTAGCTCTATTTCCTACATCGCGTCCTATGTCAGCACGACTCACACCCGCAGTCAAATCAGGCTCAACATACAATTCTTTTCCCACCAATCCTAGCGTGGCTTCTATCAATCAACCAATCAGACTCAGCTCACGCTCGTGGTCTGACCAATGCCAGCGCGGCCTTTTGTGATGTCAGTATTACTCCTTACTACTGACCCCTCCTTTACAATCTGCTTCTGTCACACACCCGCTGTTTCAACCAATCCCAGCGCGGCTCTCTGTGACGTCAGTACAACTCCAGCGACTGACCCTCCCTTCACAAGGTAATACGAAAACTTATTTCCTTTACTTTTCTAAGATAAAACCGTTAGTAACAACATAAAAACATTCGCTACTCTGTCTGTTCCACTAAACAAAAGGATAGATTTCAACTTATTCTTGAGTTTCAGAAATTACTCTTCTTCTACTGCGAGTAAAACCCCTGTTTACTCTTCATTCATGCTCAGGAGAACCTGTTACTTCTCCAGTGTCACCCGTATTGGGAAATGAGACCAAAGTTTCACCAGCGAACCCCTATTGCTATCATTTGCACTCTACTTTTATACAAAATATTCCCTAGTTTAACACTGCCAGCCCTACGTAGCTTCTCAGTGTTATTCCAACAGACGAGTAACCTCACTGCAGTATGGCTTCTGTCACCACCCGCTATTCATTTTCCCGGGATTTTCTGGACAACATAAAACAAGACGCTAACTCTTTTGTTAAAACGTAAATCAATAATCAATACTTATCACCAAACTAGTCAATAATAACCATAACTCTGCTACCAGAAAACTGATCCAGCGGTATACCAACAACAGATACTCCGCTACCATATACTCACCTGGGCCCATAAACACAGAACTGAGTAGACCGCTGGTTTAGTTAAAATTTCATATTTCTCAAGATTAGTTATTTAACTTTCCTAACTAACCTTTCACTGATCAAAAAGTTCTTTCCTCTGGTCGATGGACCATTAGTTGAACTAATTGATGGTGATAATTAACATAACCCTTAACTATTCTTTTATTTTGAAGTAAATAATCACAGACTCAGAAAGTTTTAAAATCTTTATCTAAATTAAATGCATGTGAACCATCTCAAAATTACAGTGCAGTCGCCATCATTCTTAGGAGAGAAAATTCAATTGATTAAACATCAAGCATATACTTCGGACTCATACAATAATAAATGCTCAGAAAGGGAGAGGACAGAGAGAAAAGAACATCTACAAAATACATGAAATTATAGTTACCAAGAATGGTGTGAAAGACCAACCCCCTGGCCAAAGGGCTTGTGAGGGTCCCCAGGAATAGGTCAGGAGACAAAGACTTCAGGACAGGATTCAGAACAGGATAGATGGCCTCTCTAGTATACCGACGATTGCGCTGCACCCCTCTCTGACACTCTCTTCCTCCTCAAGATTCTTCTGCGATCTTCTGATCTAACCCAATTAATTTAGGATAGTAACTTCTGCTTCAGATTCTGCATTCGGTTCTTCATCAGCATCTCACAGCATCTCTCCCTGCATCAGCATCCCCGACTCCCAGACAGCATCCCGAGCTCTTCTAATTAACTAACTAAAGCTACCTCAATTATACCTTTCGTTCTTCCTGTTCCACCCACTAAAGTTTCAATATCGTAAAAATACTAAATCTAATTGGTCAGGCAAGGGGGTATGATCATCACACCATGCTCACATGTCACTTTATTCTGTTAAACCATTGTTCGCAAACCCATCCCCTTAATTTTTATTCAAAACTTTATTCCCATCCACTACATGTATCTATTTGAAACATTAATAACACTACGAAGAATAGAACATCTCATTGCTGAACTTTTCACCGCCCGTTCCCAGGATATGCCACTCAAATTTGTCTTCCATTCAAGTGTTCTGTCATTGACCTTCATGACTTCATTCAGTAAGCATGCGCAGGCATTGCGTCATTTCATCCAGTCTGGATATGCAATAGAGAGGCCCAAATGCACACTAATAATAAAGTCAAAAGACAAATGTTACTTTAACAAAATAAATGGTCTAACTGTATACCTCCCACCTCTACTCTGTCTCCCTTTTCTTATTAATACTTTCCCCGCATTAGCATTAGTAAAATAGCTTGTTTTCGTTTCAGCTAAGCAGATGCCATGCACATAAGTCTTCAAGACTCCATTTTAGTGTCTTCTGCTCATGCGCTAGAATTTCCCTCCAAGCATTACCTCGTCATACTGCGTAGATGCAGTTGACGCATGCGCACAACAGTTTTCCCCGTTTAAAGCGGTATTAGTCCGTCTTCATTGTTATCCGCATTAGTACACACATAAGCAAGCTTCGCTAACCCACGTGTTTATGTGGTGCATATTAATTATTCACAAAAACATGGTTAGTGACTTGTTAATAAGTTAAACGAGAGGATTGCCTCCGAGGAAGTCTCTTTCTTACGAGACCTTGCTCTATCAGTACTAATTTTGAAAATTTTGTAAAAATTCGTCAAACGGTGCCAAAGTTATTGGCAAACCAAAAAATGCTTTTCCTATGGAAACTAGGTCCTAAAAATACCTACCAGTGACCACCAGTAGGTAATATTTATGTATGTTATATATATATATATATATATACATATATATATATATATATATATATATATATATATATATATATATATATATTATCTACTGGCGGTCGCCAGTAGATAGTTATAGTTAGGACCTATTTTCCATAGGAAATCCACAACATTCTATTTGAAATAACTTTGGCGCTGGTTGACGAATCTTCGCGAAATTTTCAAACCTTATGGCCCGCTCCGGTCCGCTCCTATCCTGAAAGTTTCGGGGTGATTCGGCAAGCGGGGGCCGAGAAAAAAGGGGGGTCCCAAAACGTGTTTTCCATAGGAACCTTTCATCGCAGCTACATCCCGAACTGCTGAACGGAATTACACCAAATTTGGCAAAAAGGTAGCCCTTGGTTCAGAGTCGTACCTTTTGGTTAAATGGTGTAAATCCGTTCAGTAGTTCCTGAGAAATTTGACAAAGAAAATACATATATATCTGGGCGGAGCCTAACCACACATGTCATCGTGAGATCTGATTGGCTGTCAGCACTTCATCCTGGAATTGCTGGCAGCCATCTTGGGACCAATATAAATGATAGTACCCCATTGAAATGCATTGTAGTGAATCGAAGATTTTGAGGGTTACCAAAAGGAGAACTATAAAGGGTGATAACAGACTTTAGTTACATTAGAATTCATTTGTTGATGGTACCATACTAATTTCAGGAATTGTGTGTGTTCTAAGGTGATTTTACCCTGTGAAAAACCTTCTGCTGGGATATCATGAATCGTGTTTGAGAGAAAACTATTTTCACATGCTTGTCCCATACAGTTTTGGAAGGTGCTCCAGAAGCTAAAATGAGAGCATATTTTCTGTAAATTCACAATATCTTTCTCAGTCATGTGAGAATGAAGTCTGACATTCTCAGTAAAACATGTACATCCAACAAGGGCAGAGACTGTCAGTTGATTCCTTTGTGTTCTACTGCAGCTTCCCAGAGTGTTCTAAAGAACAACTAGAGTGCTAACAGCCTTACTTATGACAAAAGTATGGCACACCTGAAGTCATCTTGAATGGAATAAACTGGTAACACTTAAAACATTTAATTTAAAAAGGAACAAAATGATGGGGTTCATTTTGTCATAGAAATTATGGTTAGTGCTGTAGAAAGAAAAATTAGGACATGTTTCAAGTGTGATCTCAAATATCTTCCTGTTATATTTCAACAGGAGCAGCCTGTCAGTTGATGCCTTTGTGTTCTACTGCAGCTTCCCAAAGTGTTCTAAAGAACAACTAGAGCGCTAACAGTCTTACTTATGACAAAATTATGGCACACCTGAAGCCATCTTGATTGAAATAAACTGGTAACTCTTAAAACATTTAATTTAAAAAGGAACAAAATGAGGGGGTTCATTTTGTCATAGAAATTATGGTTAGTGCTGTAGAAAGAAAAATTAGGACATGTTTCAAGTGTGATCTCAAATATCTTCCTGTTATATTTCAACGGGAGCAGCCTGTCAGTTGATGCCTTTGTGTTCTACTGCAGCTTCCCAGAGTGTTCTAAAGATCAACTAGAGCGCTAACAGTCTTACTTATGACATAATTATGGCACACCTGAAGCCATCTTGATTGGAATAAACTGGTAACTCTTAAAACATTTAATTTAAAAAGGAACAAAATGAGGGGTTCATTTTGTCATAGAAATTATGGTTAGTGCTGTAGAAAGAAAAATTAGGACATGTTTTAAGTGAGATCTCAAATATCTTCCTGTTATATTTCAACAGGAGCAGCCTGTCAGTTGATGCCTTTGTGTTCTACTGCAGCTTCCCAGAGTGTTCTAAAGAACAACTAGAGCGCTAACAGTCTTACTTATGACAAAAGTATGGCACACCTGAAGCCATCTTGATTGGAATAAACTGGTAACAATTAAAACATTTAATTTAAAAAGGAACAAAATGAGGGGGTTCATTTTGCCATAGAAATTATGGTTAGTGCTGCATAAAGAAAATTTAGGGCATGTTTTAAGTGAGATCTCAAATCCTCTTCTATTTCATTAGAAAATTCTGACATGCAGACTGAAACAATCACTTTCAATACCAGCAGTAGACTTCCAGTTAACTCCCTGGTGAGCAGTAGCTTTACTACAGTGATCTAATGAACAACTAGTGTGCTAACATTCTGAATTTATGGCAAATGTGTGACACATCTGAATGCCTTCTTGATGGAATCAAAGTAAAAAACTGAAAGCATTTCCTACTGAGGAGACTGCAGTAAATGACGAAATTAGGAAACTTCATAACAAATAAGTCTCCCAAGATTGCCACCAGAGAAAAAAGAGCCCAAATGTAGCACAAATATCACCCAGATGTAGCCCAAATATAGCCCAATGACAGAAGTGTGCAAAACACTTTTTATTTTTAGTTTTTCTGCAGTTTTATATAGTGCAAACTGGTCAGGTATTGGAGCGTTACATCTTACTTGGACCCCTTATTGCGTATTTTGCACGAAGTACATGAGATTGATCTTGGGAAACATTGAACTTTACGATTCTGTTAACCTGAAGTTGCTCTGAACCGGGCTTTGTAACACCCGTTTTTACCTACTGGTTTTAATTAATTCTCACTGTATTGTATTAGGAAAGAGGATTTACTGTTTTTATGTACACTTTTATGATCTATGTTTCTAAATCAGATCAAATAAAGTTTAATGAATTCTATGGCAGGACGGAGGCGAGGATTATGCATATCTTTCCTCACTTTATTTGCATAGCAGTTCAAAGAAAACGTAACACAACAATCATTAAACAAAAGACAACACAACCCATGAACCATTAGGGGGTAGTCTCCAAGGCAACTATAGTCCAATCATATCACAGTCCATCGTATATAATATCGTGACGTCCCTTCCGCTTCCTCTTTCTTCACTGCTCGTCAGTTAAGTGCATTCCTTACATTCTTGGCTTAATCTGACGTTGTTGCTGTTTGTTTAGCGGTTTCTTGTGCACGTTATTAGCATTATTGCCTTGGTATTGTTTCATATTCCCTGCGCAGCAGGCTCTTGCCCGAGCGCGTTCTCCCCCTCGCAGTTTCTCCCGCTGTGTGCTCTGCGCACAGTGAGATCCTGTCAGGCGCGTCTGGTCCGAGCGAGGCAGCTCCGTCGAGCGCTCCCACTGGTCTTTACGCGCGTTTGGGAATCCGGTCACTCCTTTAGTGTCCGCTTGATTCCCGACCAACCCTCGCCTAATTTTTACACCGCTACGCGGTGATTTCCCCACACGGCCATGTTAGTGACCAGCGCCACCTGGTGGTGGTAATTGGTATTGCGCCTCAGTCTATTCTTATAACAGCTTCGGGGAAAGCCCAGCTGTTGGAGCACCGGCGAGGAGGCTGTCTTAAGGATTTTAAGGGCGTTTGTTCTGTGCTCACACCCTCTGCTATCATGTCTTCTCCAGAAGACCATTTTTACTCCTCCTACCAGGAAGTGGAGGAGGAATGGCCCCCCAACTTCTCCCTCCAGCAGTGGACCAAGCCCTCTCTCTGGCTATTTCTAGGGCGCTGGCTCCTCTTAGGGATCAGGTTGATAAGCTGGCTAAAAGCATCCCTGGGGTGTTCAGTGACCCAGATCTGGTGGTGGCGGGTCCAAGTAGCTCCCAGATGGGGAATAAAAGGGCCGTTAAGCATAATGCGGGGCACTTGGAAGGATTTGATAAACTTACGGAGACCTTCCTCAAGAGTGCGCAAACGCTAAAACATGCACCCTGCCGGGAGGAGGAGGGGCCTGGAGAAAATTGCGACACTGTCACCACTATTGTAGACCCCGACGGCGGGTTTCCCTTAGAGGGAGAGGGTGTATCGGAGGACGATTTCTCCTCCGATGAGGATAAGGACTCGGGCGTCCCTGGAGTCCAGAGTCCCACTCCTCTCAGTCCCCGGTTGGGGACGGGGTCCACTCGGACATGTTCGAGCCTACCCAAATTTACCATCCTAGGTCGGCAGAGTGGACACCTGACGCCAAAGTGGCAGAGTATGTGGTGGGGAAAATCCATCAACCCCTTGAAAGGGAGGTCAGGAATAGGATGAGGGAGAATGCCCCAGGCCCTCACTGAAGGGGAAGGTGGCACACACGCCTGAATTTGATGAGAAACTATGTACCTTTTTCTCCAAGTATATGAGGGATCCCAAGAAAGGAATTGATAGGTCTTGGACGTGGTAGGGCCCTTGACCCAAATTATTCAATTGACGGAGCGTTCCAAAGAGTCAGGATCCCCTTTGTCCACGGATATTGTGGCTGGTTGGGCGCACTACCCTAAACCCTAAAACACTACCCCTCCACTACCCAAACACCACTGCACTACCCTAAACCCTAAAACACTACCCCCAGCACGACACCCTACACTACCCAAACATAAATGCACTACCCTAAACCCTAAAACACTATCACCAGCACGACTCCCTACACTACGCAAACACCACTGCACTACCCTAAACCCTAAAACACTACCCCCAGCACGACTCCCTACACTACCCAAACACCACTGCACTACACTAAACCCTAAATATACCCCCAGCATGACCTACCACACTACACAAACACCACTGCACTACCCTAAACCCTAAAACACTACCCCCAGCACGACCCCCTACTCTACCCAAACACCACTACCCTAAACCCTAAAACACTAACCCCAGCATGACCCCCTACACTACCCAAACACCACTGCACTACCCTATACCCTAAAACACGAACCCCTACACTACACAAACACGACTGCACTACCCTAAACCCTAAAACACTAGCCACAGCATGACCCCCTTCACTACACAAACACCACTGCACTGCCCTAAACCCTAAAACACTACCCCAGCACTACCCCCTATACTACCCAAACACCACTGCACTAACATAAACCCTAAAACACTACCCCCAGCACAACCCCCTACACTACACAAACACCACTGCACTACCCTAAACCCTAAAACACTACCCCCAGCACGACTCCCTACACTACCCAAACACCACTGCACTACCCTAAACCCTAAATCTACCCCCAGCACGACCCCTACACTACCCAAACACCACTGCACTACCCTAAACCATAAAACACTACCCCCAGCATGACCCCTACACTACACAAACACCACTGCACTACCCTAAACCCTAAAACACTACCACCAGCATGACCCCCTACACAACTCAAACACCACTGCACTACCCTAAACCCTAAAACACTACCCCAGCACGACCCCTACACTACCCATACACCACTGCACTACCCTAAACCTAAAACACTACCCCTAGCACGACCCCCTACACTACTGCACTACCCTAAACCCTAAAACACTACCCCCAGCATGACCCCCTACACTACCCAAACACCACTGCACTACCCTAAAACACTACTCCCAGCACGACCCCCTACACCACCCAAACACCACTGCACTACCCTAAACCCTAGAAAAGAAACCCCCACCCCATGCCCAATCCCCCTTACCTCTCACTCCTCATGGTTCCTCTCTCCTCATGGTTCCTGCTTCACGTCATCTCTGAGGGGCGGTGCACGTCGTTGTGAGGAAACGGAACAGTCTCTGTTTCCTTACAACGACATGGATCGTCTACATGTTTTTAGAACGCATGGTCATTTACCATACATACCTTTACAACAAAATTCGTTGTAAAGGCATGCGTGGTAAATGACCATGCGTTCTAAAAATGCGTAGTAATGACTTTGTGATGTACAACGCATGTGTGGTAATGCATGCGTTGTAATGGTATTGCAAAGTAAAAAAGTCGCTGTAACGGCTGTTTACCGATCGAAGCTGGCCCCTGTTCTTCAGTGAGACGTTTATTTGATTAATTAGGAGGAAGGAATGTGGTTTTATTACCGAAAAGTGCATTCCCGGCTGTTGTATTGTGAAAGTGTCCGCGTGGCCTGGTTTCACTTCCGGTGAGAGAGTGGAAGAGTCTGTTTGGATCTAAAGGAGTTCTGTTGTTGGACGGGGCCGGCGCGACATGTCATCAGAAAACATAGCTAATGGAAAGGCATCCTCCCTGAAGTGTGGAGCAGTTCCATGAGAGGTCAACGAGTGTGCGTCCCACCGCAGTATGACCGTACCGCATGACCCATGTGCCGCCTCCAGGGTACGGGAGGCAGAAGCAGCATCGCAGGTCCTCTTGAAGACCGTTGTAGCACTAATTCTACATTTTGGTAATAGGGCATTTTAACTTCATTGTTCCTGCCAGATACAAAGAGAAGATCCTGTGTTATTCAGTGCCCTCGTTACCTTTTTTGTGGGTTGTGGTGCTTGTCACTTCGCTGCCCCGCCGGTGCACACGACTGGGCACCCCACCTCGTATGCCATCTGCAGGGCCTCTGCCCTCGGATCACTGGTTTCGGTTTCTGGAGTGGCAACATAAACAGTTGCTCCCAAAGGACTAGCCTGAACACTTAGGTGAATATCCCCTGCACCAGCATTCCACGGAAATTCTTTCCTAGCTCTCCCACGTCAACAAGCACGGCTCCGCTCGCGACACCGTATGACGTCATCGGAGCCACAAGAGGACCTCGTCGGCGTGCTGACGTCAGTTCCAGCCATTTTTTCCGTGCCACCGAGGCAAACAGGGGACCAAGACATTTTCACATGTATACATAGTATAATAAATATATATATATTCACTGAAAAACCATAGGTTTCAGGCACGTTATAGTTAGAAATTAGCATTTAAAAAACCTTAGAAATTCACTGAAAAAACCATAGGTTTCAGGCACGTTATAGTTAGAAATTAGCATTTAAAAAACCTTAGAAATTCACTGAAAAAACCATAGGTTTCAGGGGCGTTATAGTTAGTTGGACATTTCACTCGTACAAAACCATAGAAATTCCCCGTTATAGTTAGTTCAGCTAACTATAACTCGCGCGCTCCACAATGCACTGCTGATGACGTCACATATTACATCACTCATGACATGGTTAGTGACATCACTCATGACATCACTGATGACATCACTGATGACATCATCCAGTGAATGTGCGTTTTTCTGAAAATTAAATATGTTTTATAAATGTTTATCTCAAGGTCGATGGAAGAATAAATGGGTATATAAGTGTCTAAATGGATGATTTGTTTTTGTAAAATTGATTGTATAACTGACTAAGTGTATCTTAGTGAATACATGGGTTAGTGAGTAATGTTTAAATATGAAAATATCTGTATCAGTCTCTCACTTTGTGTATAAGTGGCTGCATGGGTTGGTGAGTAGCTACATGAGTGTCTATATGGGTTATTAGTTGGTTTTGAGTATCAGTATGAGTGTCTGAGTGTCTGTATGGTTCGGTAGGGGTATTACTTAGTGCATAGATGCATGAATGAGTGCCTCACTGTTTGTATGTGTTGAAGACAGCATGTGTGCAGGACTGTATAGGTGGATGAGTATGTGTATGGGTGTGTTAGTGAGTGAATGACTGTCTCAATAGTGTCTTTATGAGTAACTACATATGTTTTAAACTAGTATATGTGAGTATTGGTGTATATAAGTGAGTATATGTGAGAGTGAGAGATTGGAAGAGTTCCTGTACAAATAAGTAGGTGTTACTATAAGTGATTGTTTAAGAGAGTAAGTATGTGTAAGTTTCTGTAGAAGTAAGTGTGGTAGTGTGTGTATAACTGTATATGCAAGTAAATGGATGCTTGATACTTTGTTTGCATGTGTGACTATGTGTGTGAGTATCTCTATGGATGAGTGGCGGTGTGTAACAGGATGTATAGGTGTATGAGTACATATGATGAGTGAGTACATGTATGAGTGACTGTATAGGGACTGTTGGTGAATGAGTGGATGTGTGTGTAGATCTTGGAATTACTGAATAGGTGTGTTGTAACTGGTATTGGTATGTCCATTGTTTTGAAAATGTTAGTTTGTATTTTTGAGTGTGTGTATCAAAGGTTATATTAGGGTGAGAGGAGGTCTGCCACTCTATCACAAGGATGATGTCATCAGTGCTGTCATCAGTGATGTCATTTGAGATGTCATCAGTGATGTCATGAGTGATGTCACTGACCATGTCATGAGTGATGTAATATGTGACGTCATCAGCAGTGCATTGCGGGCGCGCGAGTTATAGTTAGCTGAACTAACTATAGCGGGGAATTTCTATGGTTTTGTACGAGTGAAATGTCCAACTAACTATAACGCCCTGAAACCTATGGTTTTTCAGTGAATATATATATATTCACTGAAAAAACCATAGGTTTTAGGAAAGTTATAGTTAGTTGGACATTTCACTCGTACAAAACCAGAGAAATTACCCCATTATAGTTAGTTCAGCTAACTATAACTCGCGCCCCCGCAATGCACTGCTGATGATGTCACATATTACATCACTCATGACATGGTCAGTGACATCACTGATGACATCACTGATGACATCTCAAATGACATCACTGATGACACTGATGACATCATCCAGTGCCTGTGTGTTTCTGTAAAGTTTAAATATGTTTAATATATATAGGGAAAGGCGTATTGAAGAATGAGTGGGTGTATAAGTGTCTGAATGGATGATTTAGTAGGTGCGTGACTGACTCTATAAGTGAGTGATTAAACGTATCTTACTGAATGCATGGGTTAGTGACTAAACTGTGTGAATGTCTGTATCCGTCTGTCTGTTGGTGTGTAAGCGGCTGCATGGGTTTGTGACTAGCTACATGAGTGTCTATATGGGTTTTTGATTGGTTGTCTGAGTATCTGTATGGGTGCCTGAGTGTTTGTGTGGGTGGGGTGTGTGTGACTCTGTGCATAGATGTGTGAGTGGGTGATTCACTGGGTGCATGGTTTCAAGAGTGCATCTGTGATGGACTGTATGGGTGGGTGAGTGTGTGTATGGGTGGGTGAGTGAGTGAATGTATATCTCAGTGGTACATGTGTGAGTAACTACATATGTGAAAGGCAGTATATATGTGTGTTGGAGTATATAAATGGCTATAAGTGAGAGTGTGTGATTGTGAGAGTGGCTGTATGGATGAGTGTGTGCTTGTATCAGTGATTGTATAAGAGCATAAGAATGTGCTAGTATTTGTATGAGTAAGTGAGCTGGTGTGTGTATAACTGTATAGGTGAGTAAATTGGCAGTGTGATTAATTATTTGCATGACTGACTAGGTGTGTGAGTACCTCTATGGATGAGTGGCGGTGTGTGAGTGTCTATATAGGTGTATGAGTGCATATGATAGTCCTGTACTGAGTGACCATAAGTATGAGTGACTGTACGGGTGAGTGAGTGGATGTGTGTGTGTAGACCTAAGAATCAGTGAGTGGGTATGTAGTTATTGGTGTTGGAGTGTCTATGGTTTTGAGAATGGCAGTCTGTAATTTAGAGTGGGTGTATCAAAGGTTATATTAGGGTGTGAGAAGATGCATCAAATTATCACATGGATGATGTCATCAGTGATGTCATCAGTGATGTCATTTGAGATGTCATGAGTGATGTCATCAGTGATGTCACTGACCATGTCATGAGTGATGTAATATGTGACGTCATCAGCAGTGCATTGCGGGGCGTGAGTTATAGTTAGCTGAACTAACTATAACGGGGAATTTCTCTGGTTTTGTACGAGTGAAATGTCCAACTAACTATAACTTTCCCTAAAACCTATGGTTTTTTCAGTGAATTTCTAAGGTTTTTAAATGCTAATTTCTAACTATAACGTGCCTGAAACCTATGGTTTTTCAGTGAATTTCAAAGGTTTTTTAAATGCTAATTTCTAACTATAACGTGCCTGAAACCTATGTTTTTTTCAGTGAATTTCAAAGGTTTTTTAAATGCTAATTTCTAACTATAACGTGTCTGAAACCTATGGTTTTTTCAGTGAATTTCAAAGGTTTTTTAAATGCTAATTTCTAACTATAACGTGCCTGAAACCTATGGTTTTTTAAGTGAATTTCAAAGGTTTTTAAATGCTAATTTCTAACTATAACGTGCCTGAAACCTATGGTTTTTAAGTGAATTTCAAAGGTTTTTTAAATGCTAGTTTCTAACTATGCCTACAGAGGTAGGACATGTGAAGAAAGAAGAAAAACGCACAGAAAGAAACAAAAGAAATGCAGAAAGAAGCAACAGAAGTCCACAAAGATGAACAAAAGTGCAGGAAGAAGCAAGACATGTGCAGAAAGAACCAACAGAGGAGCAGAAAGAGGCCTTGTTGCAAAATCATCCTGTGCCCACAACTTTTTCAGACGGGTACTGGTGGTAACTGACTCTGACTAACCAGGCCTAGAGCCAGTGCTATGCTAAAAGACACTTAGAATACAGTGAAAACACCTACATACACTAGGGAACACTATGCGTTGGGGTACCCCTGTGATTAGCATGACCTCCTCTGTAAGGCCCTAGTACATAATAGGGCAGGGGGATTAAAACTACCTCTAAGTCAGAGGTGCAGAAATATGCTACTTTAACTAGTAGTCACGTTTGCAGAGTGGTGGAGAAAGGGTGCTGGGCGTCCAACCAACGCTCACGAATTCCGCTGCGTAGGACTTACAGGAGGTACCAGGAGGGATTCTTGGCCCCCAAACTCCCTCAGGACTAAATTGGACTTCATCCCCCATCCTGTAGTTTGCCACGAGGCACGTTTGCAGAGTGGTAAAGAAAGGGGGCCATGGCCTCCGAAGATGTCTTAGCAATCCCACTGTGTGGGACTTACTGGAGGTAACAAGAGGGGTAGTTGGCCCCCAAGGACATCCTTGGGGGCCAACTTCCCAAACTATTACCTCCAGTCAGTCCCACACAGCAGCACTGGTAAGTACTCGTACCAGGCCACGCCCACTTTGCCCACCACTCTACAAACGCGCTCCCTGGCACGCTCTTCGATGGGGATTGAAGTCACCTTCACTGCTGGGGGTCCTTTAGGGGCCAACTAGCCTACCTTTTACCGCCAGTAAGCCCCATGCAGTGGGATTGGTGAGAGGTAGACAAAGGCCATGCCCCCTTTCTCCACCACTCTGCAAACACGCCCCCTGGCGCGTTGTAAGTTGGGGGATTAAGTCCCCTTGAATCCTGAGGGTCCCTGGGGTCCAACTAGCCCACCAGGTACCTCCAGTAAGCGCCGCAGGCCTGTGGCGCTTACTGGAGGTACCTGGTGGGCTAGTTAGCCCCAGGGGCCCTCAGGATTGAAGGAATTAATTCCCAACTTAAAACACGCCACAGGGTGTGTTTGCACACATGTCACCTCAGGCCCTGCCCCCTCCCTTCACCACTGTGCAAACGCGCCCCGTGGTGCGTTTTAAGTTGGGGGGATAAAGTCCCCTTGAATCCTGAGGGTCCCTGGGGTCCAACTAGCCCACCAGGTACCTCCAGTAAGCGCCACAGAGCTTCGTTGCAGAGAAGTGTAAAAAGGGGCATGGCCTGGACCACCTCTCTGCAACGCAGGCCTGTGGCGCTTACTGGAGGTACCTGGTGGGCTAGTTGGCCCCCAGGGGCCCTCAGGATTGAAGGGGAATTAATTCCCCAACTTAAAACGCGCACAGGGCGTGTTTGCACACATGTCACCTCAGGCCCGCCCCCTCCCTTCACCACTGTGCAAACGCGCACCGTGGCGCGTTTTAAGTTGGGGGATAAAGTCCCCTTGAATCCTGAGGGTCCCTGGGGTCCAACTAGCCCACCAGGTACCTCCAGTAAGCGCCACAGAGCTGCGTTGCAGAGAGGTGTAAAAAGGGGCGTGGCCTGGACCACCTCTCTGCAACGCAGCCCTGTGGCGCTTACTGGAGGTACCTGGTGGGCTAGTTGGCTCCCAGGGACCCCCAGTATTGAAGGGGAATTAATTCCCCAATTTAAAACGCGCCACAGGGTGCGTTTGCAGAGTGTTGCTGGGAGGGGGCGGGGCCTCCGGCACGATCGCGTCTTTTTTTTTTTTTTAGAAGGGGGCTGTGTGGCCCGCCTTTTTTTCCTTTTTTGGCCCTGGGGACCGCATTCCCCCAGGGCCTGACCCCTTTAAAATAAAAAAAAATCTGAACGGGAAGTGGGCCGCGTGGGCCCCCTCCCGTGGCCAATTCCGGCCCCGGAGACCACATCCCCCGGGGCATGGCCACATATATTTATGTTTTTAAGGAGGGGGCTGCTTGGCCCCCTCCTGAGGCCTCTATTGGCCCTGGGGACCCCATCCCCCGGGGCCGGCCTTTTTAAAAAAAAAAAATTATTTATTGTTTGGGGGCGAGGGGCCACTTCTAGCCCCGGGGACCCCATCCCCCGGGGCAGGTCCTATCCGTTGGGGACCCCCAATGCCCCCATGGTCCCGCCGGCTCCCCGCGTCCTGCAGGAGCCGGCATTGCTTTCCACATGGGGAGCTGCTGACATGCAGCTCCCCGTGTGGAAAAGCAATCTGCTTTGCATTTTGGAAGCGAGACAGGTTTCCCTGCTCTCGCTTCCAAAATCCAAAGCAAGTTTGCTATGGCAGGGCGGGAGCCGCGAGGCTCCCACCCTGCCATAGCAAATAGCAGTGTCCCGGGCACTGCAGGAGCCGGCCCTGGGGGTGGCGGTCCCCAGGGCCATCACGGGCTCCAGGAGGGGGGCCGCGCGGCCCCCTTCCTTCAGTTTCAAAGCCCCGGGAGGTGGTGGTCCCCGGGGCTCGGGAGTCCATAACGGACTCCCAAATTTACATACTTAGTGCCCCGGGGAGGTGGCGGTCCCCGGGGTGTGTGGGGGGGCTCGAGCCCCCCCACACAGGTTCTTTTTTTTTTTTAAAAACAAGCCCCGGGGTGTGGCGGTCCCCGGGGCTGTGGGGGCCGTGTGCCCCCCGCAAATATTCAAGAAAAGCCCCGGGGGTGGCAGTCCCCGGGGCTGTGGGGGGCCTTGGAGGTCCCCCCACACATTAAAAAAAAACAAGCCCCAGGGGGTGGCGGTCTCCGGGGCTGCGGGGGGCCGTGTGCCCCCGCAAATATTTAAGGAAAGCCCCGGGGGTGGCAGTCCCCGGGGCTGCGGGGGCCACCCTGGGCCCCCGCAATTACAATATAGCATATTGCATATAGGTTTTTTTATTTTCACGGCAGGATTCGCGGATCCTCCACAAATTTTGCTGATTTAAAAAAAAAAATGCTTTTTTGGGCCCTGGGGGTCCTTGTGGGACCCCCTGAGCAGGCCTAGGGGGTCAGGGTGTTTCTACCCTGCCCCCTTTTCTTGTTTTTTAACGTTTTTTCTACTGTTTTCTTGTGACTCGGTTCTACCGAGTCACAAGATGGCTGCCAACACTTCCTTGTTTGGAGTGTTGACAGCCAATTAGAATAAAGCTCGTGGTCGGGAGGGTCCGCGGATCCACCGCGCCTCTAGATATCGAAACTTTTATTTTTTGATTTTCTCAGCAACTACTGAACGAATTTACACCATTTAAAAACAAGCATTTGCAATGCAACAGGTCTCGCATTTACGCAAGGTTAAGCTATTGGCATTGTAATGACAATGCGTTTTATTTATGTTTCAAAAACTAAAACATAAATAAAAGGCATTGTCATTTACAATGCCAATAGCTAAAACTCGCGTAAATGCGAGACCTGTTGCATTGCAAATGCTTGTTTTTATAAAACTTCGCGGAAGCAGTGTTTTACGGAAAGGCAATATGCAAATGTGGGCCACTTTTTTTTAGCGTGCCTGGGCCGATTTTTAATCCCAATCCGACTCTGCCCCAAAACACCGGCCATTCCCAGTGCCTGGCTGCCCTCCGACCCTCTGGCACAGACCTCAGCGGGCACGCTCCTTTCACTACTTCTGAGACATCACGCCCGGTGCGTGAGGAAGAGACAGTCGAGGGTCAGGCACAGACCTCAATGGGCACTCTCCATTGACTGCTTCTGAGACATCACACCGGACGCTTGAGGAAGAGACGGGTCAGGTACAGCCCTAACCAGGCGCTGCTTCTGTGACATCACGCCTGGCGCGTGAGGAAGAGACAGTCGAGGGTCAGGCACAGACCTCAATGGGCACTCTCCAGTGACTGCTTCTGAGACATCACGCCCGGCGCGTAAGGAAGAGACAGTCGAGGGTCAGGCACAGACCTCACAAGGCACTCTCCATTGACTGCTTCTGAGACATCACGCCAGGCGCGTGAGGAAGAGACAGAGACGGAGCTGCGAGAAGCCCCGCTGGCGCTACACACGTGAGAGGTCCTGGGGAAAGGTGAGAGATGGACCTGGCTGCGGTACTGAACACCCACCCGAGGCACCGTCTGGGGGCTCCCCGGGGAGGTCAGGTGTGAAGAACTGGGGTGGCCCCTCATGGGGCAGATACGGTGATCTTGCACTTGTTCCAGGGGCCCCAATGCAAGCTAGAGGAGTTGACCCCCCCACCCTCGGTGGTGCAGTAGAACGCAACCATTACTGGGTGTAGTAGTGGGGTCCTCGGACTCCTTGTAGTTACGTACCTGCAGCCAAGGGTGGGGGTCGACCAGTCGGAGGAGGCATATCCTGGGGTGCTGGGCATGCAGGTCGCAGCCTGTGGGGCTGGGGGCATCAGCTTTGGTATTCATGGCTGGCAGAACCCCAAAGGCAGACAAGGGACTGAAAGAGACAGAAGCGGCTGGACCTAGAGAGAGAGGTCCCACCCAGAGCCGGCCGTTGCATGCGCGAGCTGGGCCAGGCGCGAAGGCAAACTCAGGTCCCATCCTTCTACACTTCGGCCCTAACTAACCCCTCTACAGGCCCACGAGAAGGAACTAAAAATGATCATATAGCAGAGACATGTGTAGACGGCGTTATCGTCAGGGAAACCTGCGTTCCTGCGTCCAGATTTATGCAGCGAGTGCTTAACCCGCTGAGCTATCTCATCCCTATTTATGCCGCGAGTGCTTAACCCACTCAGTTATCTCATCCGAATTTATGCAACGGGTCCTTAACCCGCTGAGCTATCTCGTCCGGATTTATGCAGTGAGTGCTTAACCCGCTCAGCTATCTCATCTGTGCGCGCAAGGAGTGTTGAGTCACATAAAGTGAAAGGAATGTGTAAAGCAACACCAAAAATTAAAACATTAACACGAAAGAGGGATGAGTAAAGAAAGGGTCCTGCCGAGGCAGCAGCGTGCGAGCTTCACTGTTTATAAATTGCGGCCTGAAAGGCTTTTAAGTGGAGCGCGGCCGGCCGGAAGAAGTCCATGGACAGCCTTTACCTTGCGGGAGCGAGCAGCAAGGCGCGATAATTGCTATCAGATGGCACCCCTGCTCGCTCCCGCAAGGCAAACGCCGCACATGCACGAGGGCCCATTGGAAACAGTGCAGAACATGCACGAGTTTCCAATAAAGCCCGGAGCGATTCCAAGAGGTCCCTCTAAGCAGCGCTTGCGCGCTGCATAGGCGAGACCTAAAAGGGCTCTTTCTGAACCAAGGGCTACCTTTTTGCCAAATTTGGTGTAATTCCGTTCAGCAGTTCGAGCTGTAGCCGTGTCTAAAGTTTCCTATGGGAAATTGATTTTCCGACCTCTTTTTTTAAATTTCTCAGGAACTACTGAACGGATTTACACCATTTAACAAAAGGGCTCTTTCTGAACCAAGGGCTACCTTTTTGCCAAATTTGGTGTAATTCCGTTCAGCAGTTCGAGCTGTAGCCGTGTCTAAAGTTTCCTATGGAAAATAACATGGAGAAAACACGTTTTGGGAGCCCCCTTTTTTCTCGGCCCCCGCTTGGCGAATCACCCCAAAACTTTCAAGATAGGAGCTGACCTGAGCGCCCCACTAGTTTTGAAAATTTCGCGAAGATTCGTCATCCGGCGCCAAAGTTATTGGGAAAAAGAAAAAACGCTTTTCCTATGGAAACTAGGTCCTAACTATAACTATCTACTGACGACCGCCAGTAGATAATATATATATATATATTATCTACTGGCGGTCGCCAGTAGATAGTTATAGTTACAACCTATTATCCATAGGAAATCCGCGACATTCTATTTGCAATAACGTTGGCGTCGGTTGACGAATCTTCGCAAGCTTCCAACTTGTTGGGGCGCTCCGATCCGCTCCTACCCTGAAAGTCTCGGGGTGATACGTCAAGCGGGGCCGAGAAAAAGGGGTCCCAAAACGCGTTTTCCCCATTCATTTTTCCATAGGAACCTTTAGTCGCAGCTACAGCCCGAACTGCTGAGCGGAATTACCCCAAATTTGGCAAAGAGGTAGCCCTTGGTTCAGACTGGTGCCTTTTGCTAAAATGGTGTAAATCCGTTCAGTAATTCCTGAGAAATTCACAATTAAAATCACATATATATCTATGGGCGCGTCGGATCCGCGTGCCCTCCCGATCACGAGCTGCATGCTAATTGGCTGTCAACACTCCAAATCAAGAAGTGTTGGCAGCCATTTTATCCCTCGGTAGAACCGAGGGACAGAAACAAGTGCGCAAAGCGCAAAAAGGGGAGCAGGGTAGAAACACCCTGACCCCCTAGGTCTGCTCAGGGGTCCCACAAGGACCCCCTGGGCAGAAAAAGATTTTTTTTTTTAAATCGGCGGGATGCGCTTAGGGTGCGCGTATCCCGCCGAGAAAAAAAAAGAAACAAGTGCGCAAAACGCACAAAGGGGGCAGGGTAGAAACACCCTAACCCCTAGGCCTGCTCAGGGGTCCCACAAGGACCCCCTGGGCAAAAAGCATTTTTTTTTTTTAAAAATCGGCAGGATGCGCTCAGGGTGCGCGAATCCTGCCGAGCAAATCGAAGCGCGGTCTCCGCGCTCGATGTTAGTGGCCCCGGGTGGGCCAAGTCCCGGGGGCATGCTGGGGGGGGTTAATTTTATGTGTGGGGGCCTCTAAGGGCCCCCAAGCCCGGGGACCACCCCCCCGGGGCTTTATGCATAATGGTTGCGGGAGGGCTCTGAGCCCTCTCGCAGCCCCGAGGACCACCACCTCCCCGGGGCTTCTTTTTTTAAATGAAAAACCTGTGTGGGGGGCTCCAGCCCCCACATGCCCCGAGGACCGCCACCTCCCCGGGGCACTAAACATTTAAATATGGGGGTCCGTTACGGACCCCAGAGCCCGGGGACCACCACCTCCCCGGGGCTGTGCACACGATGGGAGGGGCGCCCCCCTCCTGGAGCCCTTGATGGCCCTGGGGACCGCCACCCCCAGGGCCGGCTCCTGCAGTGTCCCGGGGTGCCTACCCCGGGACACTGCTGTTTGCAATGACAGGACGGGAGCCTCGCGGCTCCCGTCCTGTCATTGCAAACTTGCTTTGGATATTGGAAGAGAGAGCAGGAAACCTGCTCTCTCTTCCAATATCCAAAGCCGATGCTTTCCACATGGGGAGCAGCATGTCAGCTGCTCCCCATGTGGGGCAGCAATGCCGGCTCCCAAGGGACGTGGGGAGCCGGCGGGACTGTGGGGGTTTGGGGACCCCCACAGTCCCCAACGAGAGGCCAGGCCCCGGGGGATGGGGTCCCCGGGGCAAGTAGTGGCCCGGGAGGGGGGCCACGCGGCCCCCCTCCCCAAAGTTTTCAAAAATAATAAAAAAAAAAAAAAAAGGGTATGGCCGGCCCGGGGGATGGGGTCCCCGGGCCTTAAAATGGCCAGAGGAGGGGAGCCACGCAGCCCCCTCAAAATATTAAAAATAAAAATAGAGGCCATGCCCGGGAGATGGGGTCCCCGGGGCCAATACAGGCCCGGGGAAGGGGGCCACGCGGCCCCCTTCCCGTTTTTTTATTTTGAAATTTAAAAAAAGGGGTAAGGCCCTGGGGGATGGGGTCCCCAGGGCCCAAAAACAGAAAAAAGGAAGGGGGGCCACACAGCCCCCCTTCAGGGGACAAAAAACAAAAAACAAAAAAAAAAAACGATCGGGCCCGCAGGCCCCGCCCCCTTCCTTCACCACTCTGCAAACGCGCCCCCTGGCACGTTTGCAGAGGGGGAACGAATTCCCCTTGAATACTGGGGGTCCCTGGGGGCCAACTAGCCCACCAGGAACCTCCAGTATGCGCCAGGGAGCTGCCTTGCAGAGAGGTGTACAGAGGCCACGCCCCTTTTTACACCTCTCTGCAACGCAGCTCTGTGGCGCTTTTGAGGTATATGGTGGGCTAGTTGGACTCCGGGGACCCTCAGGATTCAAGGGGACTTAATCCCCCAACTTAAAACGCGCCACGGGGCGCGTTTGCACAGTGGTGAAGGGAGGGCGGGGCTTCAGGTGACATGTGTGCAAACAGGCCCCGTGGCGCGTTTTAAGATGGGGAATTAAATCCCCTTCAATCCTGAGGGTCCCTGGGGGCCAACTAGCCCAACAGGTACATCCAGAAAGCGCCACAGAGCTGCATTGCAGAGAGGTGTAAAAGGGGTGTGGCCTCTCTACACGTCTCTGCAAAGCAGCCTCCTGCGCATATTGGAGGTTCCTGGTGGGCTAGTTGGCCCCTAGGGACCCTCAGGATTCAAGGGGACTTAATCCCCCAACTTAAAACGCGCCACGGGGCGCGTTTGCACAGATGTAACCTCAGGCCCCGCCCCCTCCCTTCACCATTGTGCAAATATTCCTCTAAAATCAGCCGAAATACGAATTCCGATTTACTCACCTGTTATCAGGAGAGACCTCAGTGCTGTATCTTTCAGCCCAGTACTGGTCCTGAAAAGTAATTCTAACCATACTTACCAGTAACTTGAATTTCCTTCCATAGGCTAACATTGACTGGTTTCACTTGGAAATTCTTCTAAGTGTGGAGTTTTGGAACTTTAAAATATTCCTCTAAAATCAGCCGAATTACGAATTCCGATTTACTCACCTGTTATAAGGAGAGACCTCAGTGCTGTATCTTTCAGCCCAGTACTGGTCCTGAAAAGTAATTTTAACCGTACTTACCAGTAACTTGAATTTCCTTCCATAGGCTAACATTGACTGGTTTCACTTGGAAATTCTTCTAAGTGTGGAGTTTTGGAACTTTAAAATATTCCTCTAAAATCAGCCGAAATACGAATTCCGATTTACTCACCTGTTATCAGGAGAGACCTCAGTGCTGCATCTTTCAGCCCAGTACTGGTCCTGAAAAGTAATTTTAGCCGTACTTACCGGTAACTTGAATTTCCTTCATAGGCTAACATTGACTGGTTTCACTTGGAAATTCTTCTAAGTGTGGAGTTTTGGAACTTTAAAATATTCCTCTAAAATCAGCCGAAATACGAATTCCGATTTACTCACCTGTTATAAGGAGAGACCTCAGTGCTGTATCTTTCAGCCCAGTACTGGTCCTGAAAAGTAATTTTAACCGTACTTACCAGTAACTTGAATTTCCTTCCATAGGCTAACATTGACTGGTTTCACTTGGAAATTCTTCTAAGTGTGGAGTTTTGGAACTTTAAAATATTCCTCTAAAATCAGCCGAAATACGAATTCCGATTTACTCACCTGTTATCAGGAGAGACCTCAGTGCTGCATCTTTCAGCCCAGTACTGATCCTGAAAAGTAATTTTAACCGTACTTACCGGTAACTTGAATTTCCTTCATAGGCTAACATTGACTGGTTTCACTTGGAAATTCTTCTAAGTGTGGAGTTTTGGAACTTTAAAATATTCCTCTAAAATCAGCCGAAATACGAATTCCGATTTACTCACCTGTTATCAGGAGAGACCTCAGTGCTGCATCTTTCAGCCCAGTACTGATCCTCAAAAGTAATTTTAACCGTACTTACCGGTAGCTTGAATTTCCTTCATAGGCTAAGATTGACTGGTTTTCAGCAAAAAAGTTTCAAAGTGTTGATTTTCACAAACTACAAATATTCCTTAAAAATCGCCTGTATGACTTAAACGCATTTTTTCAACTGTTTACAGGAGATGCACCAGTGCTGGATCCAGGATCCAACACTGAGTAAGAAAAAGTAACGATAACAGTTTTTACCTGCTAAGTGAATTTCCTTCCATAGGATAACATTGGTGATTCTATGAGAAAAAGTTTCTAAGTGTCAACTTTTAAAATACAATAATATTCCTTAAAAATCAGTGCCAGTTTGGGTGAGTGACTGAATTTGTGGTTTATGTCTTGGAGTGTGGTTGTGGAATGCACTATGTGGGCAGCACTATCAATAGGCTCAGACTACGAATTTTACAGCACATCACAGCCATAAAGCACCAAGACCAGGGTTACCCTATGGCGAATCATTTTTGGGAAGTGCACCAAGGCAATTTAACATCCTTGCAATATTATGGTATAAAGCATATCAAGGTTCACCAGCGTAGAGGAAACAGGGAATTGGAACTACGCCAATGTGAATCGAAGATGATTATTCTCTTGGGCACTGAGAAACCAAGGGGGCACAACCTTAATGCAGAACTGCATCTCCATTTGTGAATAGTCTGTACCTTGATGCCCAGAAAGTGTGTATTTTTTGAACCTCTATTTTTAGAACCTGAAATTTTAGAACCTGTATTTTAAGAACCTGTGTGTGTTTTTACTGATAGCATATAGTTGGACCCCTCTGAATCCGCAGCACTGAGTTAGATACAGAGATATGATAGAGGTTCCATTTGAGAATTTTGATGTAATGTACAGCACTTGTACTTTAGAGAATGTTGAAAGGGACACGAATTAGTTTCAGTTTTAGTTTTTGCCACAGCATCTTAACAAATTGCTCAAGGTACTAGGGTGTGGACAAAGTGCCAGAAAGCATGCAGTAGGATTTGCCATAACCTAGTTGGAGAGGTATTACACAAGAATTTGTGATTATGCAGTTACTTTATGAGCACATGTACATGGTTGAAAAACAAGTGCTGTACCGCATTGGAGGTTGGATCTTAGGGCCATATGTATCAAAGTTTGTGTTTGCGATTCTCAAATAGCGAATTTTTGAGAATCGCTATTTGAGAATCGCAAACGAGATGTATGTAGGATTCGCAAGAAAATGTGCGAATCCTACATATTCTTAATTGCGATTCGCAAATTGCAAATCGCAGTTAAGGAAACCCTCCCCATTCATTCCTATGGGCCTAGAGGCCCGTAGGAATGAATGGGAGGACATTCTCAATTTGCGATTAGCAATTAGAGAATCGCAAATTGAGAATGCAATTTCAAGGTTGCAAGGGTGTCCAAAGGACACCCTGTTGCACCCCTGAAATGAGCATGGGTGCACATGTGGCGCACATATATGCCCTAAGGGCATGTATGTGCGCCACATCCACTTTGAAAAATGCAAAAAAATGCATTTCTCAAAGAAATCGCAAGTTACCACCAACCTGTAGTTGGTGGTAATTTGCGATTCCTTAAGCCATAATCGTACAACTTAGGTGCTTCATACATTTCATTTAAGGAATCGCAATTTGCGATTCCTTAAATGCATTCGCAAAATAGAGAATCGCAATTTTTGCGATTCTCTATTTTGCGAATGCCTTTTGGGATGATACATCCCAAAAGGCTTGTTCCCGTTCGCAAACGGGCCGATTCTGAGAATAGGCCCGTTTGCGAATGGGAAATGGGCTTGATACATATGGCCCTTAGTGTCCACACACAGCACTAGCACTTCAGCACTAAGTTGCACTTTACAAACCTAAAGTATGTCACAGGACCTTAATGTAATTATTCATTAGAAGCATTTGTACATTAAGACCAGACCAGATTGTTTACAAATATGCACTGACACTTTCGGAACAGTCATGTAGAAGAGAGTAATAGGTTTACAAATGGCAATTGCACTATCCATGGGTTATACTTGAAAAAATTCTTCACAGTTGTTGGTACTTGAGATTAGGTATTTACACTTTAACTGTTTAAGAAAGATGCATTTGCACTTTTATGGGACTTGTGCAACATTACTGGGGTATAACCATAATGAATAGTTAGCATGTGTATAATTCAATATAGGTAGATTGCACTTGCACTTTATTGTGCAGCAATAAGAAATGCACCTAATATCCACAAAACATCATATATACAAGAGAGAGGAATAAAAATGAAAATGGAAACTACGTGAAAAGAAGGTGAAAACAGTATATGGATATTTGCAATATGAGATGCACTGGTTATCAACAGAGAACACAAAAACACGTAGGAACAAATTGAAAAGGGAGATACTTAGAATACACAAGACACGGGCAGGGGGGGCTGTCAGGTACACCCCTTTTGGGTATGCTGGCTCCGCATGGCTGGTGGGGGGAAGGAAAAGATTCCTTTTTTATATATAACCCTCACACACTCTAGTAGTGTCATGCTTCATCATCGGGTTCACCCTGGCTCCTAAAGGTCAGGGTGGGCTCAACCGTGTTTCAGGGAGCACTTAAGGATAGAGGCTGACCAGGGAGCTTAACTAGAGATTAAAAATCCCTCACCTTCTCCTAGGTATCCCTTTATTCATGGAGATGGTGGGGAAAGCTAAAATAAGGTAAGGGGTAATGTGGATTATTATGGTCCTGTGACCCTATGTTTTTGTTAACCGACATGTTTCTGCCCTACTCTAAGGCCTAAAGAGGTCTGGGGCTTTCATCAGGGTATCAAATAAACACCACCCTGGTAAAATGATTGCAGAGTAATGTCATGCACTTTTGTATGAGCAGTGTTAATACTTGCCCATCCTTTTATTTATTTTTCTGTTGTATCACCTGTAAAACAAGATTCATGGCAGACATTATATAGTGGTTTGAATCAGTGTTTGCATAGGTGACGGTATATACCACAATTGTGAGTAAAAAAGGGGCATGCATATCCCACCGCATGCATGTGCACTACACCAACTCATACTGGAGGCAGGTGCATTCGTTCCCTGTGCGCCTTTGTTGCTAAAGTGATGGAGTCACTGTTCACTCTTCAGTAGCACTCTTCAAATCACCCACATGGCTCATGCGGAGCCAGAAAACCCATTAGGGGTGTACCTGACAGCCCCCCTGTCTGTGTCTTGTGTAGTATACACTACTATCCCTGCAACCTCAGGTGGGATACTCTATTGTTGTATTGAGTTTACAAGGGAAGACGTATCCCCAGAACCCTCTTCAACTGTTGAAGAGGCCTCTCAACTCTCTGGGTCCCACAGGTCGCTACCTGTGAGCACCTTGCTTGTTTATCTAGATACTTAGAATAACCAACAGATACCCAGGACTGTGTCAGTGTGTTCATAGACCACTTATATGCCACAGTGCTACACTGAAGAAAAAGGATATTTGTGTAATGTTCTATGTGTATAAGCATTGATTAGAATATGGTATTGTGTTAGAATAATTGTTGGGAGTGGACAGACTGTCTTTGGGTGCTTGCACAAGAGGTTTGATTGAAGAACTCCAAATGTGACTAACATTAAAAGTTTGTGACAAACACACCTTGAAAAAGCAAAAGAACATGTACAGAAATGGTGTGGGACATGTAACTGCATGCAGCGCTCAGTAATTCCAAAATGTGACATGATAGGTAGTTAAGCAGCATAGATGCTGTGGGCAGGAAATGAGCAAAGAGCACATGATGTTTTTTTAAACACAGTGGTTATGGGGTTGCCCGGTTAAAGGCATAAGCCGAAAGGTGTAGGCGTCCTGTAAAGGGTGTTGCTACATATGAACTTATTGAAATGAAATACCGCATTAGCACCTGGACAACATGTGGTACTTTTCTCAGAGTGATGGGGATTGTGCGTGTGGATTGTTGGAGGGGATGATTACTGAGAAGTAATATAGTCACTAAAAAAACAAAGGTTATAGTGACGTTATAGTTAGGAAATAGAATTTAAAAAACTGAAATTCACTGAAAATAACAAAGGTTACAGGGACGTTATAGTTAGGCTCAGATTTCACACATACAAAACCATAGAAATTCAGCAGTTATAGTTACCTGAGCTAAATATAACTAACATCACCGCAATGCACTGCTTATGATCTCACATATTACATCACTCATAACATCACTTATAACATCTCAAATGACATCACATGATGACATCACTGATGACAGCATCCAGTGTGTGTGTTTTGTAAACGTTTCTGAGACTTAAAGATATGTACTAAGCTACTGCATAAGTTAAATTACTATTCTTTCTGTACTACCAATAAGTGATACTATTTCTAACATATGTGATCTGAGTGGCAGTGTGACTGTCTGTATCAGGGTGTTAGAGGGTGCCTGCATGGCTGTATGGGTGTGAGTGGGAATGTGAGTGGCTGTATGGATCTGTCAGTGGGTTTGTGAGTAGCTGCATAATTATGTCATTGGGTATGTGAGTGGCTGTATTGGTCTGTATGGGTGCATGAGTGGGTGTGTGAGTGGCTGTATGGGTGACTGAGTGGCTGTGTGAGTGGCTCTATGGGTGAGTGAGTGAGTGTTTGAGTGGGTGTATGGGTAAGTGAGTGGGTGTGCGAGTGGCTTTATTGCACAGTCAATATCTGTGTGAGTGGCTGCATGGGTGAATGAGTAGGTGTGTGAGTGGTTGTATGGATGTGTGAATGTATTTGTAAGTGGTTGCGTGGGTGAGTGAATGGGTGTGTGAGTGGCTGTATGGGTGAATAAGTGGGTGTGTGAGTAGCTGTATGGGTGAGTGAGTGGCTGTATGGGTGAGTGAGTGGCTGTGTGAGTAGGTGTATGGATAAGTGAGTAGCTTCATGAGTGCCAGTTTGGGTGAGTGACTGAATGTGTGAGCAGCTGTATGGATGAGTGAGTGGCTGTGTGAGTGTATGAGAGGTTATATGGGGAGTGAGTGAGGGTATGAGTGGTTTTGTGGATGTTGTCATGAGTGATGTAATTTTGAGATGTTATCAGTGATGTCATTGATCATGTCATGAGTGATGTAATATGTGAGATCATAAGCAGTGCATTGCGGGGGCATAAGTTATAGTTAGCTCAGGTAAATATAACTGATGAATTTCTATGGTTTTGCGTGTGTGAAATCTGAGCCTAACCATAACGTCCCTGTATCCTTTGTTTTTTTAAGTGAATTTCTATGGTGTTTTTAATTCTATTTCCTAACTATAACGTCCCTGTAACCTTTAGTTTTTTCCATGAATTTCTGAGGTTTTTTAAATTCTATTTCTTAACTATAACATCCGTGTAATCTTTGGTTCCTTCAGTGAATGTCTAAGCTGATTTTTAATTTAGTATATTTATTTTTTAAACTGCAGATATTTTGTTTTTTTAATATCCTTTAAAAATGTTTTAAAGGTAAAAATGACATACATTCTTAATGTAAAATATATAATCTTTTTGTAAATGTAATTATACAAGTTTTATATTTTTTAATTAATTTTTGGTTCTGTGGTACCTTTGTGTGTCCAAAAACATAGACGGGACCAAAAGCACTCCATGGTTTTTAATTCCAATCACGTGATTGGAATGAATCCGCGAAGCTGGATCAACAGATTCATGGAAATTTTTAACGATTATTTACATATGTACCTCCCTCTATTTTCATTAATGACATCAGTGTGAACATATTTACAAGTTATATATGGTCCCTATATCTGTTTTTCAAGAAAGTTACAAATTTTATGAGTTAAGCGAACTCGCATATCTACAGACCGGATTCATGAATTTACCTGATGACACACCCAAACCTTGCCTTTTAATTGGGGATATTAGGACCCCACCCATGTACATGTAAAACCACACTCAAAAACTGTTATTTCTCCAGTGAACTCTGTAGGAAGAGGATTGAGAACCAGTGGTGCTCTGCTTTCATAGAATGGCTGAAGATTCATCTTCTGTCCAGGATGAATATCCAGAACTTGTTGAGGATGAGTATGAAGATACACCACCTCCAAGAAAACAAAGTGATATCTGGAAGTAGTTTACAATACCTTCAGGGGAAAAGAAGGTTAGAGCTAAATACATGCAGTAGGAAGCAGGTATCCAGGGGCACTGCCAAGAAGTATTCCTGAAAGAGTGCACAACTGGATAATGTGGGAGAAAGCAGGTGCAGCAGGACAGTTGACCTTTACAACACCCTTGGGGAAACCTTCATCAGCTGCAGTCATTATAATACCAGCTGCCTGCGAACAATTGAGTGAGATGGTTACTCACTGTAAAACTTTCCACATGCTTGTCGCTGTAAAAATGTCTTCCTTAGGTGCATTCTTGCATGCAGTGAAGAAGCATCACTGTTAGGTTTTGTTTTTTGCTTCCAGTTACCACATAATATTTTTTGAAGACTAAAGCTAGTTGCTTCTTTGCATTCCCATATCCTTAGACCTTTTACTACCCTGTTTACTTTTTGTTTTTTTTTAGACCCACCATCTGGTAAAGAAAAGAGAACTAACTCTTTTATTGTGTCCGAGACATTATCAGTGTGAGACTGGGTTTGTCAGTGGCTGTATCGGTATGTGCCTGAGTGTTTCAATGGCTATATCAGTGTGTGCCGGGGTGTGTCAGTGACTGTAACAATGTGTGCCTGGGTGTGTTAGTGTTTGTATTAGTGTAGCTGGGTGTGTCAGTGGCTGTATCAGTATGTGTATGGGTGTTTGCGAGGCTGCAACAGTGTTTGGCTGAATGTCTAAGTGGCTGTATTGATATGGGACTGGGTGTGTCATTGGCTGTATTAGTATGTGCATGGGTGTGTCAGTTTCTGTATGGGAGTGTGGCTGGGTCTGTCAGTAGTTGTATCAGTGTGTGTCTGGGTATGTCAGTGACTGTATCGGTGTGTCCCTGGGCGTGTCAGAGGTTGTATCAATGTGAGCGTGGTTCTGTCAGTGGCGGTATCAGTGAGTGCCTTGGTGTGTCAGTGACTGTATTGGTCTGTGCATGAATGTGTCAGTCTCTGTGTGGTTTTCACAGTGTATGTGTGTGTGTGTGAGTAGCTGGATTGGTGTGTGGGTGTGTGAGTTGGTGTATCAGTGTATCGCTGGATTTATGAATAGCTGTATTGGTGTGTGGCTTGGTGTGTGAGTGGCTGAATGAGTGGGTATGTGAATGACTATGGGTGAATGAGTCTATGTAAGTAGGTGTTTGCATGTATAAATCTGACTATAGAATTCTGAGTGGGTATTTGAGTGTATGCTTGGGTGTGTCACTACCTGTGTGAATGACTGCATAGGTGTGTGAGTTCATGTATGAGTACCTGTATAGGTGTGTTTGTGACCCATAAGTTAACTTAGTAATATACATTTTTGTAACTTCACAAATATATTTCATTAGCACATTACAATACAATTTAAACCAAACCATAAACAAATAAACATAACACAACTTATTTAACTATTTACAAATATACTTTTGTGCTGAAGTACTCCAGATACATGCAGGTATATCTTTAGACCGGCAAGGACAAAACAAAGTGATGTCTGGAAGCATTTTGCAATACCTTCAGGACAAAAGAAGGTTATATCTAAATGTGTGCAGTGTAATATTTGCAGCAAGCAGTTATCCAGGAGTACTGCCAAGAAGTGTTCCCATGGGACAAGTTCCATGTCGAAGCACTTAAAAAACCCTTCACGAAAGGGTCTACAACCAAAAGCACGTGCACCAGTTCAGTCCACTTCTACAGCACCCTTGGGTGAACCATCATCAGCTGCAGTCATTACAATACCAGATGCCTATGAAGGTTTGAGCGAGATGCTTACTCACTGCGCAAAATGCCACCTGCTTGCTGCTGTAAAAATGTCTTCTGTGGGTGCTTTTTCCCTTTTTACTGTTCTCAGGTTCTATACTCATCTACCATAAATAATGTACTGTTGAAAGAATCATCATTGAATAGTGGGGAAAAACATTCATAAGGATTGTAGAAAAAAACTGCACACCATGTGTACATAAATGGGTGTTTGCATGTGTAAATGGGTGTGTGACTGCATGGGATTTTGAGTGGGAATGCTATAGGTGTGTGAGTTCATGTAGGAGTGCCTCTATGGATGTGTTTGTGACCCATAAGTTAAATTAGTAATATACATTGTTATAACTTTACATATACATTTTATTAATACATTACAATACAATTTAATCCAAACAATTAGCAAACAAACATAACTTATTTAACTATTTAAAAATACAGGAACAGACCCAAACCTGAACTTCGGATTAGCTAAATTAGGATACCACCCACGTACTTGCAGTGCTGCTGTCTTTTTACTTGATATCTCCAAATTCGATAAATTTGATGGTATGCCAACTTGGGACCAATGAGTACCGGTTTCATTGTCATGGTGAGCTCAAGTGAATTTTGTGAAATTTAGGAACAGCGACTTGGTTTCTAACCCTCAGTTGTGCAGAATATCCATGGAATGACACATGACTTTTTGAGAAAAACAGACTCTAAAATGAAAGGCATCAAATTCAAGACATCAGGAGAACTTAAAGATACAGATGTGTATTTGTCAAGTTTGTGAGAGGAACATCTGAGGCAAGCAATTATTAAGAAAGACTGGTAAAAAGTATTCTTAT
Organism: Calotriton arnoldi; assembly: GCA_963921515.1. Lineage (NCBI taxonomy): Eukaryota > Metazoa > Chordata > Amphibia > Caudata > Salamandridae > Calotriton > Calotriton arnoldi. Next base: position 1,062,408 of record CAWUFW010000033.1, read on the forward strand.
GGGAAAAATTCCAAGTGAAAGCATCTTAAAACCATCCACAAAAGGACATACAATCACTTGAAGTGGGAGAAGGCAAGTGGAGAAAACCACACTCGTCATCTGTAGTAGTCTTGGGGGAACCTTAAAAATGTTCAACAAATAACACTAGCAGCTTACTGCAACAAGTTATCTGAGATGGTAATATTATTATTCAATTTAAACAAAACATTTAACAAATAAACATAACATAACTTATTTAAGTATGTACAAATACACTTTTGTGCACAAGTACAATGTCTGCAGGAAGCAATTGTCGAGGCAGACTGGGAAGAAGTATTCCCATGAGTCAAGTTCCATGTGGAAGTATATCAAAACTATCCATCAATGCATGTACCATCACATAATGTGGGAGAAGGCTGGTGCAGCAGAACAACAACCATTATCTGCAGGAGCCTTAGGGAAATCATCATCACTACCTTTCATAACTGTTCCAGCTGTCTTCGATGAGTTATCTGTGATCGTAACTCACTGTAGGAAATGCCTGATGCCTGTGGCTCTAAAATGCCGTCCGTGGCTGCATACCTGGATACAGTGAAGAATCATCATTGTTAATATTTTTTGCTCCCCGTTGAACCTTGAAGTTTTTCACAGACTGAAGCCAGTTGCTTTTTTCTAGTTGACTTCTATTACCCCTTTCAATACCTTGTTTATTCTTTCCTAAAAAATAATTATTAAAAAAAATATAAAACTATTAGCTCTGCAGGACCACTTCTATTATTTAATTTACAGGCCCTGGGCACACAAAGTGCACTCTACAAGAGACTTACAGATAAATTAAATATCCTAATTGTGGTTAAGTCAATCAAATCATGTTCCGGGGAGAAGCACACATACTAGCAGTGGTAAACTGGTCACATTCCTGAGGCATACTGGGTGTCTCTCAGTATATGATTGGGTGTCTTAGTGACTGTATAGTTGTTCAAATGGGTATGTAAGTGACTGTATGGATTGGTGACTGACTGTGCTAGTGAGTGTTTGGATGTGTATCTGTGTGTGTAAGTGGCTCTATTAGTAGTGAATATATAAGTACTGTGTGAGTGTGTGAGTGGATGTGTAAGTGATTCTGTCACTGAGTGGATGTGACAGTCACTATGGTTTTCTAAAGAGGTATGTTTGTGGCTGTATAGGTAGGTGACTGACTGTATAACTCACTGTTGGTGTCTGTAAGTGAGTGTGCAAGTGACTGAAACATAAAAGTACATGTCTTACCTCTTAACTACACATCACCCTGCCCCTGCGGCTACCTAAGGCATACCTTAGGGATGAGATTTATGTAAAAAAAAAGGAGAGTTTAAACATTGGCAAAGGGTGTTAAATGCCATGTTGAAGAGGCAGTAAAGTGCGCACACAGGCTTAGCAGTGGTAGGCCTCAGTCAGGTTTAAAGGGCTACTTGTATAGATGACTCAATTAGTGCTGCAGACCCACTACTAGCATTTAATTTACAGGCCCTGGGCATAGGTAGTGCCCTCTACTAGAGACTTATAGATCAGTTAAAAATACCAATTGTGGATAAGTCAATGAAACCATGTTTAAGTGAGAAGCACATATACTTTACTACTATCTAGTAGTGGTAAACTGTTCAGATTCCTAATGGGAACTGGTTGTCTCAGTATGTGACTAGGTGTGTTAGTGACTGTATGGGTACCTAAATGGGCATATAAGTGGCTGTATGGATTAGTAACTGGTTGTGTTAGGCAGTGTTTGGCTGTGTAACTGTGTGTGCAAGTGGCTCTATTAGTAGTGGATACATAAGTACTGTGTGAGTGAATGTGTAAGTGATTCTGTCATTGTCTGATTGGATGTGATAATGGCTGCTTGTTTTTCTAAATAGTTATGTTTGTGTCTGTATAGGTGGATGACTGGCTATACAACTGGGTGTATGGGTCTGTAAGTGTGTGTGTAAGTGACTAAAATGTAAAAGTACATGTCTTAACTATACAGTACGCTGCCCATATGGCTACCTAGGCCATACCTTAGGGATGACTTATGTGTAAGTAAAGGAGAGTTTAAACATTGGCAAGGGGTATTAAATGCCAAGTCGGCCTAGCAGTAAAACTGCACACACAGACATGTTTAAAAGGCTACGTGTCTGGATGGGTGACGATGAGTGTTGATACTTGATTACTTTTTCTGAGTGACTCTATCAGATACTCTGTGGGTGGGTCACTAAATGTGTAACTATGTCACTATATGTCTGGCTCTTTTAGTAACTCTATAGGTCTGTAACTGTGCATATAAGTGGTGGTATGGATTGCTTCCCGGCTGTCTTAGTGAGTGTCAGGTTATGTAACTCTGTGTGCAACTGTCTCTGTTACTGCTGGATACATAAGTGCTATGTGGGTGTGTGAGGGACTGTGTAACTGTCTCTGTCGCAGTCTGACTGGGTGTGTTAGTAGCTCTATGCTTTGTACTATGTATGTGAGTCATAGTATGGGTGGGAGACTGGATGTATAACTGGGCGCATGGGTCTCTAAGCGCGCATGGCAGTCACTGAAACATCAAAGTACATGTCTTACCTTTTAAGCACATAGCACCCTGCCCTATTGCATACCTAGGGAATACATTAGCGTGACTTATATGTAGTAAAAGGAGAGTTTAAGGTTTGGCAAGGGGTTTTAAATGCCAAGTCAATATGGCAGTAAAACTGCACACACAGGCTCTGCAGTAGCAGGCCCGAGACATGTTTAAAGGGCTACTTGTCTAGATGGGTGTCTAGGAGTGTCAGTACTTCAGTACATATCTTAATACGTGTATCAGTCGCTCTGTGAGCGTGTCAATGGATATGAAAGTAACTATGTCAGCATGTGACTGGCTCCCTTAGTAACTCTATGGGTCTGTAAATGTGTATGTAAGTGGCTTTATGAATTGCTTACTGGCTGTATTAGTGAATATTGGGGTATGTAACTGTGTGTGCAACTAGCTTAGTTACTCCTGGATACATAAGTGGTGTGTGTGTGTTTGAATGTATGTGTAAGTGCCTCTGGCTTTCTTTCACTGGGTATGTAAGTGGCTGTATGGTTTTGTAAATAGGTAAGTGAGTAGCTGTATGGGTGGGTGAATGGGTGTATAGGTGTGTAAAGGCATGTGTAACTAACTGTCTGAGTGATGAGTACATGAATGCCTGTACAGGTGGGTGAGTGGGTGTGCCAGTGCCTATATAAGTGCATACATAATTAGGTAAGTGTGTGTATAGGTGAGTAAATGGGTGTGTAAATGGTTTTATGGGTGTGTGACTAGTAGTAGTAATACAATTTGTTTATTAGTCAATTAAAACCATAAACTTTGGCAGAAAGACATACATGATAAAAACGAATAAATACAGAATCTAAAAATAGATATTGATCATGAACACATTCATTCCAATTGGGGATCAGTCATTAATACATAATTTGCTGCACATACAGGGGTCAGTTTTGCATAATGTGCAAAATGTGCATAATGCTCAAAAAGCTAGCGGAGCGTATGAGGTGTGCAGATTTACGCAGAAAGTACTAATGTTTAGCCACTGGAAAGGAGGAGTAATAAAGATGCTGTTGTTTGACTTTCTGGACTTAAAGACCGCACAGTTTGTGGTCCCTAGCGAACTGCTAAAGTATTAATACATTTGTGCACATGTGTGCTAAAGGTGCAGTTGTGCAAATTTATGCAGAAAGTACAAATAATCAAGGGACATACAAGGTGATGTTAAATGTATACTCAGCGTAATGGGATAGGAAGCAACTGCTGTTTAATTTCCCTAGCAGCCCACTGGCGCATGGTACACACAGGAGATTTATCGGGCCATCTTCACCACTCCCTCTACCCCACCTATGTCTGTTCATGTGTTTTGACAAGGGTTTTAAAGATGTCCAGGAACCGTACCAGTCTAATGTTCATCATTATATTCTGTGGATCCAACGACTCCATCAATACAGATCTGCAGGTCCTGACACTTAGGTTTTTAAACTCTTTTCTGAGCAGACCTCTTCGCTGTGTGGCCAGGGCAGGATAAAATACATATAACATGCTGCAAGGATACATCTGCCAGGTGGCACAGACGGCATGTCTGGTCCCCTACTTGCTCATCTGCCCTCCATTTTGGAAGGAAATCTATTGTGGGTATATCACCAAGTCTTAGTGCTAATAAGCTCTGTTTTATCTTTTGATGGAAGGTTGCTTCTAAAAGGGGGCATTCTCTTAGGGTAGTATAAGATTCAAGGACCAGCACCAGAATAGAGGTCGTAGATTACTTTGATGATTCTATTTGACCACTAATATGTTATGCTTGCCCTCTTGGCCGACCATACATTTGCTACTTTATAATTCCCGATGTGAACAATGTTGTATACGCTATGTTGTATGTCCCAAAAAAACAATAAAAATATAATTTAAAAAAAAAGATTTCAGGACCAGCCACCAATGTGATCGCTTGGACAGCTTTTCTTTATCAATCGTCCAACTTTGTAATTTTATAGACTTATTTACTGCTTTCCTGAAAGCTTGCCCTGATATATTCGTGTTCTTTAGGTCGCTTATTTCCAGCTTCTCAATGCTACTCTCAAGATATTTTTTGTATTCGCCATTCCCCCTTTGAAGATTTATTTCAGACCAGACTCGATGAGCCAGCATGTCGTCTGCGGCGGCATTTAATGTATGCCGCGGGCCTGGCGAGTGTCTGTTTTGTTCATGAAAACTCTAATCTAATTTTAGCTGGCGATGGAGATCTGGGTAACAGGAAGGTTTGTTTATATGGTCTTATCAGTATTTTAATTAAAGGTTTGGCCTCAGCGCCTAACATTACTTCTTATTCATACGCAACAGTTGATAGCAGTTTAGCCTTCAAAACTGCTGCCAGTGGTTTCAGGTTATGGCCTCAGATGGATGTTGCCAATGTTGAGAAAGCATGATTAAGTACCTGTGCTTTCCCTTTAATAGCCTCTCTATGGGGTGCAAACGTGCCTCTTGCCTCTATTTTTACTCCTAGATACACGTAGGTCATTGCTTCGTCAATTGTTTTTCCACTGAGATGCCACTTGCGATCTATGCCAGATCAAGTCAGATCTATGGCGAGGAAGAAGACACACCACCTCGCAGAAAAGAAAGTGATGTGTGGAAGCACTGTACTATACCTTCTGGAAAAAAGAAAGTAACAGCAAAATATATGCAGTGCAATATTTGCAGCAAGCAGTTATCCAGAGGCACTGCAAAGAAGTATACACATGGGACAAGTTTCTTGTGGAAGCACGTAAAAACAGTTCATGAAAGGGTCTACAACCAGATGATGCGAGAGAAAGCAGGTGCAGCAGGACAGTCGAGCTTTGCAGCAGCCTTGGGAGAACAATCATTAGCTGCAGCCATTACAATACCAGCTGCCTGCGAAGAATTGAGTGACATGGTTTTTCACTGCGGGAAACGCCACATGCTTGTTGCTGTAAAAATGTCTTCTGTGGTTGCATTCTTGGATACAGTGAAGTAGCATCACTGTTAGCTTCATTTGACAACATAATGTTTTTTGAAGACTGAAGCCAGTTGCTTCTTTGTTATTTCCCCATCTTTACCCTTTTTACTACCTGTTTGCTTTTTATTAAAAATAAATAAAAAGAGGGAAAAAAAATAATAAACTGTTAAAAACCCTTCTAGAAAAATAACGGTTCTTGTTAGAACTACTATCTACTCAAACAAAGAGCTAACTTTATGGGGCATATTTACAAGGGGATATCGCCACCAGAACGTCACGTTAGCAACGTTCAGATGGCGAAATGACCTTCTCCATATTTACAAAGCATCATTATGCCACTTTTTGTGGCTTAACGCCGCCTTGTAAATAAGGCCCCTTTACACGTATCACTTAGCATGAAAGGGGCGTGCAATGGGTGTTGCAGTGGGCATACCACTGCTACTTCCACTTCTTTTGACACTGCCCCAGATTTACAAAGAGGTGTAAATCTGAAGCAGTGACAAAAACTAACACCATGCAGGAGCAGGCGTTAGAATAGTGAAACGAGGAGAAATACTTATGTTTCTCCTCCCTTTTGCTTTTTCTATGTGAGCTGCATTCTGCAGCAAACATAGAAAGAGCAAACTGCTATTAATGATTGGTTATGTGCAGGAAGGTGTCCCTTCCTGCAAATAAACAATCATGAAATAATGGCGATTTGCTTCTTCTATGTGTGCTGCATTCTGCAGCACACATAGAAGTAACAAAACACCATTTGTGATTGTTTATATGCAGGAAAGTACACCTTCCTGCACATAAACAATCATTCCCTGCAACACAGGCACTCTTGCACTATGGTGCAGGGATGCCTGCGTTGGCACTAGGCAGCTAATTTTAACGCCAGTGTTAGGGAAAACTCAGCGGTGCGCCGTATTCTTGTGAACATGGCGCATCCCTGCACTTTGAAAATGTCGTAGCGTGGTGCTGCCAAATTTGTACAGCTCCAAGCTCCGACATTTTCTTGTGAATATGCCCCTGTGTTTTTAATGTGCCAGTGACTGTATCAGTGTGAGAGTGGGTGTGTCAGTGTGTGCCTGGGTGTGTTTTTGGATGCATTAGAGTTAGGTTAGGTGTGTCAGTGTATTTACTGGTGTATGCCTGGGTATATCAAAGTCTGCTTTGGTGTATGGCTGGGTGTGTCAGTGTATGTGTCACTGTATACCTGGGTGTCTTATTGGGTGCATTAGTGTTTGGTGGGGTGTCAGTGTCTGCATTGTGGTATGCCCGGGTGGTCAGTGTCTGCATTGGTAAGTCCCTGGGTGTGTTAGTGTATGTCTGGTAGTGTTACTGGATGCATTAGTGTTTGGCTGGGCGTATCAGTGTCTGCATTGCTGTATGCCTGGGTGTGTCAGTCTTTGTATTGGTAAGTCTCTGGGTGTCTCAGTGTGTGAGTCAGTGTGTGCCTGGGTGTGTTATTGGATGTATTAGTGTTTGGCTGGGTGTGTTAGTGTCTGCATTGTAAGTCTCTGTGTGTGTCAGTGAATGCATCAGCGTGTGCCTTGGTGTGTCAGTGTGTGCATGGGTGTATTAGTGTATACATTAGTGTGTGCCTGGGTGTGTTAGCATATACATCAGTGTGAGCATATGTATGTCAGTGTGTGACTGGGTGTGTTATTGGATGCTTTGCTGTTTGACTGGGTGTGTCTGTGTCTGCATTGCTGTATACCTGGGTGTGTCAGTGTCTGTATTGGTATGTCCCTTGGTGTGTCAGTGTATATGTCAGTGTGTGCCTGGGTGTGTCAGTGTATACGTCAGTGTGTGCCTGGGTGTGTCAGGATATATGTCAGTGGTGTGTGCCTGGGTGTGTTAGTGTATGCATTAGTGTGTGCTTGGGTGTGTATGTTTCTGCATTGCTGTATGCCTGGGTGTGGCAGTGTCTGCATTGTAAGTCTCTGGGTGTGTTAGTGTATGCATCAGTGTGTGCCTGTATTTGGGCCAGTGTGTGCCTAGGTGTGATAGTGTATGCATTAGTGTGTTCCTGGGTATGTTATTGTATGCATCAGTATGTGCCTGGATGTGTTAGCATATGCATCACTGTGAGCCTGTGTATGTCCGTGTATGCATCAGTGTGTGCCTGGGTGTGTTATTGGATTAATTACTGTTTGGGTGGATGTGTCTGTTTCTGCATTGTTGTATGCCTGGGTGTGTCAGTGTCTGTATTGGTAGGTCCCTGTGTGTCAGTGTATGCATCAGTGTGTGCCTGGGTGTGTCAGTGTATACGTCAGTGTGTGTCTGAGTGTGTTAGTGTATGCATTTGTGTGTGCCTGGGTGTGTTAGTGTATGCATCAGTGTATGCCTGGTGTTTTAGTGTATGCATGAATGTGCACCTAAGTATGTTAGTGTTTCCGTGAATATGTGCCTGGGTGTGTTAGCATATGCATCTGTGTGATCCTGGGTCTGTCAGTGTATCTATCAGTGTGTGCCCGGGTGTGTTGGTGGATGCATTGATGTATGCCTAGGTGTGTCTGTACTGGTATGTCCCTGAGTGTGTCAGTGTATGCGTCATTGTATGCCTGGGTGTCTTATTGGATGCACTGATGTTTGGATGGGTGTGTTGGAGTCTGCATTACTGTATGCCTGGGTGTGTCAGTGTCTGCATTGGTAAGGCTCTGGGTGTCTCAGTGTGTGCGTCAGGGTGTGCTTGGGTGTGTTATTGGAAGCATTAGTGTTTTGCTGGCTGTGTCAGTGTCTGCATTACTGTTTGCCTGAGTGTGTCAGTGCATGCATTGGTAAGTCTTTGGGTATGTAATTAGATGCATTAGTGATTGGCTGGCTGTGTCAGTGTGTGCATTGCTGTATGCCTGGGTGTGTGAGTGTCTGCATTGGTAAGTCCCTGGGTGTGTCAGTGTATGCCTGGACGTGTTATTGGATGCATTTGTGTTTGGCTGAATGTGTCAGTGCCTGTATCTCTGTTTAGTTGGCTGTGTCAGTGACTGTATTGATGTGTGCCTAGGTTTGTTAGTGGCTGCATCAGTGTGAGCCTGTGTGTGTGAGTACCTCTATCTGTGTGTAGCTGGGTGTCTGAGTTTCTGTACAGATGTGTGCGTAGGTGTGCTAGGGACTGTAGCAATCTGTGCTTGGGTGTGCTTCCTCAAAATCGAAAGTTATGGAACAACTCTGCAAGAACTAATTAGGAAAGTACATTACTCCAATAAATGGTGCCATTGCTCTGTACAAAAAGATAACAACAGAAATATTTATCCGACTACAATTAATAGAATTACAAAAGTAACTTACAATGTTAACAATGCATAAAGACATAATTCAAAGAATTAACTACACATTTCCCATACTGTAAAGGTATGTATTAATATAAATAAGTATTTAATTTTCCCTTTTTTATTGTTTTCAGCTTCTTAACTCATACACCATAAATTATGTATTTTTTAAGCAGTCATCATTGAACAGTAGGGAAAAACATAAATCATAAAGATAGTAGGAAAAATAAAACTGCAGAGTATCTCATTGCAATTAGGGAACACTGTCCATTTCACTCACTACAATTAAACAAATAAACATAACACAACTTGTTTAACTATTTAAAAATACAGTTTTGTACACAGCCACTTTAAACACATGCAGGTATATCTTTACACCAGCAAGCAATGCGAAGATTTGAGTTAGATGGTTACTCATGGTGCACAATGCCACATGTTTGTCACTGTAAAAATGTGTTTTGTGGGTCCATTTTCCCTTCTACTGCTCTCAGGTTGTATGCCCCTACACCACAAATGATAAACTGTTAAAATAATCATCATTGATTTAGGAAAAAAACAACCATAAAGATTGTATTTAAAAAAACAACTGCACACTATGTGTATGTAAGTAGATGTTTGCATGTGTAAATTGGTCTGTCACTGTCTGTAAAGGTTTTTGAGTGGGTGTGTGATAGTGTGTGGGTGTGTCAGTACCTGTGTGAATGACTGTGTAGGTATGTGTGTACATATATGAGTACCTGTTTGGGTGTGCTTGTGACCCTTAAGTTGAATTAATAATATATTTATAACTTTACAAGTGCATTTTATTAACATATTAGAATACAATTTGAACCAAACAATTAACAAACAAACATAACATAACTTATTTAACTATTTGCAAATACAGAAACACACTGAAACTTGAACTTTTGATTAACTATTGTAAGAACTCACCCATATACTTACAGTGCAGCTGTGCATTTACTTCTCTCCAAATTTGTAACGGAGAAGGAGTAAGTAAGATCAAAAGAAAATATTTTTGTAAAAATCACCTAATTTGACAAGGAGGCTAAAACAATTTTAAGAATTATGAATAAGAATGTTTAGAAATAGAGTAATACAGAATTTGGTACGAAAAATCATGGACAAAGACGAGAAGAGCAGTACTCAAACAAAAATAAAATATTGCGAGTGTGGTTGATAAAGTGTTTGCTCTGAAGTGCAAATAATTAATTTTGATACTAAAGAGAATAAAACCACTGTATAAAACACTTTTGTCAATGAAGAAAAAAACTCAAAGAAAGGCTTGTTAATAAAAGTAACTTTTGCAAAACTTTCAAAGGAGAATGTAACCGAATGTCTACTACTGAGCCTTTCTTTAAGGAAGACAGCTACTTAGAAGAGAATGAGTTAGTGTATGCAGTTGAAACAACTGGCCACTGTTATGAAATAAAAGACAGTAGTCCCAGTGCAAAAGAAGAGATGGTTTCTAGAAATTTAAAAGAAGAGATAGGTGAAGAGGTACAAGGAAGACGTAGAGAAGCTCCTGTGTATAAATGGAAGTGCAGTAGTATTTGTAATACTTTCCACGAATCAATTGATACAGTAGGATCCCACTCATGTACTTGCAGTGCTGCTGTCTATTTACTTTACCTTTGCAAATTTGGGACGAATGAGTACTGATATTGTTGTCATGTTGCGCTTAAGTGCATGTTGCAAATTTAGGAACACCAACTTTGTTTCTAACCCTGAGTTGCATTGAATATCCATGGGATCGCTTACATTACTTCTTGAAAGAAGCAAACTCTAACATTAAAGGTTTCAAATTCATCATCCACTGAGCTTCATAATGGGCTTAAAGGGAGAGTTGTATATTTACCTTTAGATGTTAAACACAATTGAAACAGTGAGTGTAGAGAGAGATTTGGAAGAACTGCTTGTTATTCTAGTGAATGGTGTGCCCACAAAAAAACATACAAATCTGGCATGAACTAGTGGATGTAAATAAGGTGAAGAAAGCTACATTATATCTTAAAGACAATAATGTGTACTATAAAGATGTAAATGTTGTTTAACATGGAAGTTGCATGGAGGAAGAAATGTTGCCTTCGAGTGAACAGTTTGAAAAAATGGATAGAAGTAGATCTGAAGAAATATGCGAGCATTACAGTATCCATCCACTACATTCAAAAGAGGTTATGGGGGATGCCATTGAACTTTATCAGATGTAGCAAGCTAAAAGAACTTCAATGAGTGTCTGGAGAAAGGTTTAGAGGCCCAATGTTTTCCTCAACTATTTCAAACTGGACTAGGAGGATGGTATGATGACCACCCTGTGCAAATACCTGCAGCAGAGGTCATGTCAACAAGATTATATTCTGAGGACCCTATATTTCATATTCCATTTGTATTCCATCTGTTGTTTGAAACAAGTTGCTTCTTCTCAGTTCTCTTTGGAAAAAAAGAAAAAGTATAAAACTGTTAGAAACACCTTTTAGAAAACATCAGTACTTTTAACAAACATTTCAAAAGTACCCCACAAAATCCTCCCAGCAATAGTGACACAATTTCTGACTAACCCCGAATTTCAACCTGCACTCCTCTGGGGTTCATTCATACTTACTGACAAGGGCCTCTTTTGTAGTGGGATACCTCAACCTCTTCCCCTTCTTTAGAGCCAGCACGTTGTCCCTCCGATCACGATGAATATGACTCTAAAGGCACAGCTACAATCCTCCTCAGAGATCCTCTGTACCTCTACAGATACTTTTTATGCCAGAAATATGTCTATATCAACCGCCTCCTTAAAGTCAGGCACTAAGTTTCTGAATATATGAACTATTTCTTCTGCACTGGACACAGTAGTGGTGCTTCCACCATTTTTGCTAGACTCTAACAGCTATTTGGCCTTCAAGTGCACCTCCCTGACACTCTAACCAACCAGACCCTTTTCTCCACCAAGAGTGCTGAAGTAGTCCTCTTCAAACTCTTCTTGTGGTGCAGGTTGCATTCTGTGGATGTCCCCCCCAGGCTCTAAGGGCAGACTTGGATGTACACATGAGTAAATGGGTGTGTGAATGGTCTTATGGGTGTGTGAGTAAGTGTGTCAGTCACTGTCTAGATATGGGAGTGATGGGTATATAACTGCTTTTGTGAGAATGTAACTTAGTCTGTAAGTGCCTCCCTGACTGTGTGAGCGTGTGCAAATTACATACTATTAAATTGCATACTATAAGCAAACACCCACATCTAATTTCAAATGCATTCATTCATGCTAGCATAATAAAATGAATATACGTTCAGTATAGCAATTCCTACTTCTCCTTTCCTGCTCACTGTATTTATAGTTAATATTCTCATCTAAGCACCCTTCTATTTCCCTTCTAGTATACTGTCCAGAAGCTACACATTTTCTTTCACCTTACATACACGCACTATTTTTTTCTAAATATACTTTTATATACTACAACCTAATTAACATACCTGTAAAAGCTCTTTGATGTTCTCTCAGTTTTATTTCTTTGTCTGGTAACAGATTGTTTTCATTTGAAATCTCCAGTCAGAACTCCTGCAAACCACCTCCTCTCTCAGTAGAAAAACAGCTAAAATGGCTAACCCTCACCATGTGCTCTTACTTATGCTGCTCTGGTTAACAAATCACAGGCTTCCTTTCATCTTTCTTTTTTGTTATACCACTTCTAAATGGTCAGTATTTCTTTAACCCTTTCCATGTTTCCTGTGAAGAAGTCCAATTTGGTTGGGCCTTTCATTAAACTGCGGATCCACAGCGACGTTTAGCACGACCCGCTGTTTAACTTCGTGGCGAGGATCATGGATTTACATGGGGCCGCTCTGGGGCCTGTGACCACTCTGCGGAGTGGTCCAAAAAATGTTTTCTTGCTTTTTACAACCATTAAACATGCTTTCATCTCATTTATAGCCTACACTAGGGGTCAGAAAAGCTCTCACCTGACCCCTTCAATTAGTATGCAAGCAAATTTCCAGCCCTGGGGACTGTTTCCTGAGATATAAAATGGAGTCTGTAACTTTTCTGTCAGGTTGTGGTCAACCAATAAGGGTCTTGCTGTGGTGCATGGATCCGCTGATGCACCACTGGTGTATCCACGCTAGGTCCGCGTCCCTAGATATACAAATTTGGTTTTCAGTTAATATCTCTAAAACTACTGAATGGATTTACACCAATTCCCAAAAGGCACGCTTTCTGAACCAAGATCTAGGTTTCTGCCAAATTTGGTGTCATTCCGTTCAGCGGTTCGGGCTGTAGTCGTGTTCAAAATCCCTATGGGACAATGCATGGGGAAAATGTGTTTTGGCACCCTGCCCTCTTTCTCAGCCCCCGCCTGACAGCAGCTGAGGTGAGTGGCAAACTCATTTTGAAAAGTTTGCAAGGATTTGTCAAACGGCACCAAAGTTGTAGGCAAAACAAAAAACGCTTTTCCTACGGAAACTAGGTCCTAACTAGAACTACTTACTGGCGACCACAGTTGGTCTGTCATTGGGTGTATGAATGCCTGAGTGGATCTGTGAATGGATGTGTGAGTGTCTGTGTGGGTCTGTAAGTGGGTGTGTGAGTGTCTATGACTGTCTGTGTGAGTGCCTGTGTAAGTATGTGAGTAGCTGTGTGAGTGCCTGTGTGGATCTGTGAGTGGGTGTGTGAGTGTCTGTGTTTGACTGTTTCTGTAAGTGGGTCTGTGAGTGTGTGAGTGGGCCTTTGAGTGGGTGTGGGAGTTCCTATGTGGGTTTGTCACTGGGTGTGTGAATGCCTGAGCGGGTCTGTGAATGGGTATGTGAGGGTCTGTGGGTAGGTGTGTGAGTATCTGAGTGGGTCTGTGAGTGGGTGTGTGAGTATCTGAATGGGCCTGTGAGTGGATGTGTGAACATCTGTGTGGGCCTGTGAGTGGATATATATATATATATATATATATTCAAGAAGCCTCGTAAACAAGGAATGACAACGCCGTGTTCTGGCCAAAGTTACAATTTATTGTCGGCTGATCGGACGCGTTTTGCCTGCCCAGCAGGCTTGCTCACCAACAAAATTGCATAAAGCTTCAACCATTTTAAATACAGTGCTCGTGAAAATGTCACGTGATGGACTACGCAGATAATGTATTAGAAGACAGACTCGTAGTTTTATACTATAAAAAATATAAAACATGCCGTTTTCTCTCCATAAAATGTATCAGTTGAATCTGAAATTCATTCATGGCTTTTGGCATTTCTTTATATCAACATTTATCTTGTTTAGAGGCATTATTAAACTAACAATCCATTGTTATGCCTTGTTTTAGCAGTACCAATTCATTAGATTCCAAATTTAGCCCCAGTGGGCGAAATCATTACCCATATCGATAGTCATTATATAGCTATTGTAAACAATGACAATTTCATCAGTGTTATTGAATTATATCGTATCCTGCCCTAGTGGGCAATCACATGCTAACAATATCTTATCACAGTTCGTAAAAAACATATTGTTATATTTGTCTATCATATCTCAATAAGGTACTGAAATGTTGCGATGTGTCGACCTTCTAAAGTGCAATGTGCTATTTTTCAAACCAAAAAACTTAAACTAAAACAATACTTGAAATGGTTAAAAACAGAGATTCAGGGAGACTTATTTCAAAAAATCTTTTCAAAGCTCCAATAATCTTTACAAATGTGTGTGCAAGTCTTCTTCCATATTTAAACCTGCCGGGGTTCTCGTGTCAAGTTCTAATATGTAGCAAGATTCCAATTTTCTCAACTTTTTTTCACGGTCACCCCCCCTAATACTGGGTGGAATGGAATCGATCACAAAATATGTTAGTCCTTGCACTTTTTTACTGTGGTGCATTTCAAAATGGCGAGCCACTGGATATGTTTTATCGCCATTTTTAATGGCTCTCAAGTGCTGCAGCACTCTTTTATGTACAGGAAGAATTGTGCTGCCTACATACCTCAGGCCACATGGGCACTGAAGTACGTAGACAGCTGAGAATTAAATCATTATTTTGTCAAGACACGGCGTCGTCATCCTTTGTTGGCCGAAGGAAAGTTCACTGATTCGTAACGGACCGAGCTTGGGTGGTCCGCAAGACGACGCGCCCTCTGATTTGGAGCAGCGGCGGTCAAACACAAGCAACGAGTGTTGGATTTACAAACCGCCTCCCCCCCTCACCGCCGATGAAGGCAAGCGGCAACGCGCCTGTAAACACTTTCCGGAGCAAGCCTGGGGTGCGAGGTGTAACCCGGAGTGTCGGAGGACCCGCGGAATAACACCCAGGTAAGCATGGATTCTGCAGGGTGGTATGGGAAGAGGGAAAGCCGGTGAAGTAATTGCACTTCTACTATTACATATAACGTAGACACTGGCGGCTCTTGTTTAGTGGAGCGTATCCACTAAGAAGATTTATTTGGTACAATGTCAGCTGATGAAGTCAGAGAAAGGGAGGAGGCGGCACTGTCTATATTCGATGATTCCATGGCAGTGATACTCAAAGTACGGCCCGGGGGCCGCATGCGGCCCTCCTGACCTTTACATGCGGCCCTCTGGGCAGCAGCAACACTGGGCTGCTGTTTATTTGACTCAGCACTAATATGAAAAAAAATGTTAAATATACAGCAAGCACTTATTTAAAGGTTAATTGCAGTTAGGGAAAGGAAGTAACTAGGCCCTTAACTTTAGAAACACCTTCAATTTAAAGACAGCCACTAGATATACATGCTTTGCTTCTCCTACACCCACTTTATACCCCCCGCTGACATCAGTGCGGCCCTCGGTCACACCATAGACCAAACTTTGTTGCCCCCGGGAAAATGTTTGTGAGTACCCATGTTCCATGGTGAGCACGAAAAAAAGTGTTGGAGCTTCTAAACATGTGACTAAATCAGATTTGACAACACGATTGAAAAGACTGGAAAAACTGAAACGCTCAGAATTATCAAAATGGTGGGAGTCTAAATCCCTACAGTGTTACTTAGAGGTCAAGCGTATTCCAAGAGGCTTGAGGATTTTAGTGGCCCCTACATATGAGGATCCTAATCCCAATATGCTTCGAGAGTGGGCAGAAAACAATCAAGAATCTTCGCAAAGAATGCTCGCAATTTTAATCAAGTGTCTGACATTGATAGATTGAAAATCATTGAAGAAATCAAACAAATCCTTGGTATGTTAGATAAAGAAGCGGATCAAGAGACAATAACAAAATGTCAATCCGTGATGAAAGAGAGATTACGCAAGCTTGAAGAGTCAATTAAAGAGAGGAAGGCGCAGAAGTTTATGCGCGACAAAATTGACTATGACCGCGGGCAAATTTACACGTTTGCAAAGAAATTTGAAACCCTACGCCGTCAAAGGATGAATGCAAGTGGTAAACCCACAGCAGATCCGCAGTCAGAATTAAGCAGCATCCCAAGCTCAGAATTAGACACTGATGGAGATGAAGGCCCCAGTGGGTCAATAGTAGGACCTGGTCCCTCCGTGATTGAAGAATTTGTTTTTTTAGAACAGGAGAGGAGATTCAACCTCCGTCCCAGAACATTTGTTTACAACGCAAAGCCTCCAAGAGGAAGAGGCAACAGAGGCGCAAAGGCTCAAAACAATACAGGCGCCGAAGGGAGAGCCAAGAACAAGCAGAAATGACTACGGGAAATGAGGCTTCAATCATAAATTTGACAAAAATTGTACTAACTGAAAAAGAGAGACATCTTAAAATTGGGTTTATCTTACTGCCCGGAAGAAGACTTCAATTATGTAAAAACAAGGGTGGACGTCTTTAAATTTGTTCAGACGTTAAAGTTAAAGAAATATTTCTCTGCCAATGCTAAACAAACATCTATACCATCCACCAGCGAGACCAATTTGAATGACATCCAGCCAGGGGAGCTGATGGTTAATGATATGAATCTAATGCTGGATTTACGGCAACTTGAAGAAGAATCTGGAGTGACTAACCCTAATACAGAAAGTGACATACAGACTATTATGGGTCAAGCATCTATGTTAGCTGAAATACAAGGCATAGACATTGCAAGCAATGATCCGACAAGTTTCAGACCTACATCTAGATTTACACCTATGTCCAGTAAAGACTCAGTGGACATTTATAATGAACTGGTGACTAATGAATTGAAGAGTCTATGTAAAAACACGAGTGTTAAGCATAAAAAAATGACACAAAAACAACGAGATTACACTGCTTTGGTGAATAAACTGTCCACAAATGCAGAATGTATTGTGCGTAACGCAGATAAGGGCGGGAATGTGGTGCTATGGGGTAAACAGCAATACCTGAGTGAAACATATAAGCAATTGAATAATTGCTTTAATTATGTGAGGATTGCTGAAGAAGCTATGATTACAAGTCACCGCCTCTATAATGCACAGTTACAGGAATGGCACACACAATGCCTGTTGAAGGATGAAGAATTAATGTTCTTAAAAATTAACAACCCGGTTACCGCTGTAATGTATTTGATACCAAAGGTGCATAAAGATCAGATAAATCCACCAGGACGCCCTATAATTTCAGCTATGGGTAGTGCCCTAGAAAATACATCGAAGTTTGTAGACTCATTCCTTTGTCTGATAGTTAAAACCCTTCCGTCATACATTCAGGACACAGGGGATTTTCTAAAACGGGTCTATGATTTGCCATGGGAAAGTGATTTCCTATTGGCAACCATTGATGTCACCACACTATATACCAGCATCAAGCATGAAGATGGTCTGAATGCGGTTAAATATTACCTAGGAAATAGACCTGTAAAATTCTGGTCTCATACACAAATGCTTATTGCAATGACATCCATCTGCCTAAAAAATAACTATTTTCTCTTTAATGGCGAATTGTTTCATCAGACGTACAGCACAGCTATGGGCACCTGCTTCGCCCCCAGCTATGCGAATCTGCATATGGGCTGGTGGGAGGAGCAGGTGGTCCAGAAGCTGCACCCAGATGAGTGGCAAAACAATGTCATGCATTGGAGTCGATTCATTGACGATTTATTCGTCGTATGGAAAGGCTCAGAACAGTCACTAATTGATTTTGTTAAGAAACTTCAGATTAACAATTTAAATCTTAAATTTACTTGCACGGTCAGCACAACTAGTGTTAATTTTCTTGATTTGACAGTGTATATAAAAGATGGGAGGTTGGAGACTTCGCTATACCGCAAATCCACAGCGGGCAATACATTGCTACACGCAACAAGTTTCCACCCCCAGAATTTAATCAAAAGTATCCCCTATGGGGAATGCCTGCGGACTATCCGTAACTGCAGTAATCAAGAAAGTTGCAATAAAGAACTGGAGGTTTTAAAAGCACGCTTCAAATCTAGAGGCTATTCTGGAGGATGTATAAAATCTGCCATCTACAAAGCTAAGAAAAAGTCGAGAGAAGATATTCTTTTCAATAAAAGTAATGCAAAAAAGAGATTGGAAAGTGAAAATAGCAACCAGTGCAGGATGGTCACTTCTTATAATATACAGCATAAAAAAGTGAGAGACATCTTGTCAAAACATTGGCATCTGGTACGCAATGATCCAGTTTTGGGCAAATTGGTACAGAAGAGGCCACAAATAATGTTTAGACGAGCGAGATCCTTCAAACAAATGTTGGTTAGTAATGTGATACCAGCATCCAAACTCAAGGCGGCTGCCTCTATGTGGTTAGGGAGAAGAGAAGGATTTGTAAGATGTTCAAAATGTAAAGCTTGTGCACATGGGACAAACACCACCATGTATAAAACAGGGCTCTCTAACAGGGAGATGAAAATTAAAAAGGTCAATACACGTGCAAAACGGATTTTGCTGTGTACGTGCTTCAGTGCCCTTGTGGCCTGAGGTACGTGGGCAGCACAATCTTACCAGTCCACAAACGTGTGCTCCAACACTTAAGAGCCATCAAAAATGGGGATAAAACTTATCCGGTGGCACAACATTTCGAGCAACACCATTGCAAAAACACAGAGGGATTATCTTATTTTGTAATAGATGCAATTAAGCCCAATGCGAGAGGTGGAAATCGGGAGAAACAATTGAGAAGGTTAGAATCTTCATATATAATAAAATTGAACAGTAAAATCCCGGAAGGTTTAAACATGGAGGAAGATCTACATACACACCTATAATCAATTGCAGTAATAAGTGAGTCCTTGTCCCTTTGCTCATGTTTTTATCCATTTATTTTTTCACTTTATATAAAAACATCACAATTTTTTTTCCTTTTTAGGCACTTGCACTTTTAGAAGACGTTCATATGTTTACAAACAACTTATGTGCCATCTAATATATGCCCATTTGGGCTTGATTGTGATCATATTTGTATAAAGATATCGCAAAGCACTGGCACAATAGCTGCTTAAGGGGAGATGCCTACTTAGGTTTTATTATTTGGTAAAATATGGGCACATGCCCATAACAGTGTGCGGAGGTATCACATAACGAATTAGAACTACTTTGCAGTAGTGTTATGATTGCACATTTGATTTGTTTATTTAATTTTTGTAGCTTTTGTTGGGCAGCTAAGTTTGTATGTAATATCAAAACATTGCGTTTTCAATTGAAAAACTACAAGTCTGTCTTCTGATACACTGTTTTAGTAGTTTGACACGTGACACGGCACTCATGACATTTAAAATGGCTTTATTGTATTTGTTGGTGAGCAAGCCTGCAGGTCAGGCAAAACGCGTCCGACAGCTGACAATTAAATAATTATTTTGTCCAAAAAAAAACGACAGCTGACAATTAAATCATTATTTTGTCAAGACACGGCGTCGTCATCCTTTGTTGGCCGAAGGAAAGTTCACTGATTCGTAACGGACCGAGCTTGGGTGGTCCGCAAGACGACGCGCCCTCTGATTTGGAGCAGCGGCGGTCAAACACAAGGAACGAGTGTTGGATATATATATATATATATATATCCAAATCAAACAGAGTTACCCCTTATGGAAGAGCCACATCAGGTAGGTTCAATCCCTTCTTTATTCATTCACGAAGGTTGCACACAGATGCAAAAAGATGTCATCAGAATTGTACTGCCATTCACTGCCAGACGCGTTTCAAGTCTCTTGACCCTTCTTCAATGGCAACGGCAAAAACATGAACCAAAGGACCGGTGAAGTGCATCTGCATAATATTCATTTGATACGCCCCAGTGGGTGTGGCCACTTCTCTGGCCTTCTGGTCTTCGTAGTAGTTGCACAAATTAATCTCAAGTGAGTCCGTCCTGTGGTGCAAAAATCAAAATATTTCAAAGCCTCAGTGGGATGATGTTCAATCTTAAAACAAACATGCTGCAATCTTGTTCCTTCGTGAAGAAGACTACCTCCCTTTACGATGACGTAAAAATGGCCTCATCTCGGGAACGCTGCTTTCTCAGCTGGGCTTCTTCCGCGACCAGGGCCGGCCGCTTCAATCCAAATCAAACAGAGTTACCCCTTATGGAAGAGCCACATCAGGTAGGTTCAATCCCTTCTTTATTCATTCACGAAGGTTGCACACAGATGCAAAAAGATGTCATCAGAATTTTACTGCCATTCACTGCCAGACGCGTTTCAAGTCTCTTGACCCTTCTTCAATGGCAACGGCAAAAACATGAACCACAGGACCGGTGAAGTGCATCTGCATAATATTCATTTGATACGCCCCAGTGGGTGTGGCCACTTCTCTGGCCTTCTGGTCTTCGTAGTAGTTGCACGAATTAATCTCAAGTGAGTCCGTCCTGTGGTGCAAAAATCAAAATATTTCAAAGCCTCAGTGGGATGATGTTCAATCTTAAAACAAACATGCTGCAATCTTCTTCCTTCGTGAAGAAGACTACCTCCCTTTACGATGACGTAAAAATGGCCTCATCTCGGGAACGCTGCTTTCTCAGCTGGGCTTCTTCCGCGACCAGGGCCGGCCGCTTCAATCCAAATCAAACAGAGTTACCCCTTATGGAAGAGCCACATCAGGTAGGTTCAATCCCTTCTTTATTCATTCACGAAGGTTGCACACAGATGCAAAAAGATGGGGTAACTCTTTTCTTGGATTTGTTAACGGCCGATCCCCGGTCGTGGAAGAGCCCTGCCACATAGAAGTGGACCAAGCTGCAGTCAACCGGCGAGCAGCGTGAAGGGCAGGAAGGTCGTGGTGCAGGTTTGGATCAGCAGCCCAGAAGCAGCGGAACAATTTCCAGACCCACTGTGGTTTTAATTTATTTGAACACTGACATTGCGTAAGGAGCAGCTCACTGTAGCGATATTAATGGCACTACGAATACCAGCAGGCTCTGGGAGAGCCGACGCCCACTGAGGCAGGTGTTAAGGATTACAATGATGCCAGTGCTCCACTAAGTGTTTGAAATGAAGCCTCTGAAGAAATGCTCAGGTAGCATGAAACGCGTCAGGCTTACAGATGCACTTGGACTTTGTTTCCCTCCACTGCGCTGTTTTCTTGCACATTAAAACGAAGATTTACCTACCTGCATGTTGGCTCTTCTTAATGGGGTAACTCTTTTCTTGGATATATATATATATATATATATATATTATCTACTGGCGGTCGCCAGTAGATAGTTATAGTTAAAACCTATTATCCATAGGAAATCCGCGACATTCTATTTGAAATAACGTTGGCGCCGGTTGACGAATCTTCGCGAAAGTTTCCAACTTGTTGGGGCGCTCCGGTCCGCTCCTATCCTGAAAGTCTCGGGGTGATACGTCAAGCGGGGGCCGAGAAAAAAGGGGGTCCCAAAACGCGTTTTCCCCATTCATTTTTCCATAGGAACCTTTAGTCGCAGCTACAGCCCGAACTGCTGAACGGAATTACACCAAATTTGGCAAAGAGGTAGCCCTTGGTTCAGTGTCGTGCCTTTTGCTTAAATGGTGTAAATCCGTTCAGTAGTTCCTGAGAAAATCAAAAGTAAAGTCACATATATATCTGGGCGGAGCCTAACCACACATGTCATCGTGAGATCTGATTGGCTGTCAGCACTTCATCCTGGAATTGCTGGCAGCCATCTTGAGACCAATATAAATGATAGTACCTCATTGAAATGCATTGTAGTGAATAGAAGATTTTGAGGGTCACCAAAAGGAGAACTATAAAGGGTGATAACAGGCTTTAGTTACATTAGAATTTATTTGTTGATGGTACCATACTAATTTTAGGAATTGTGGTGTATTCTAAGGTGATTTTACCATGTGAAAACCTTCTGCTGGGATATCATGAATCATGTTTGAGAGAACACTATTTTCTCATGCTTGTCCCATGGAGGTTTGGAAGGTGCTCCAGAAGCTAAAAT
Organism: Calotriton arnoldi; assembly: GCA_963921515.1. NCBI lineage: Eukaryota > Metazoa > Chordata > Amphibia > Caudata > Salamandridae > Calotriton > Calotriton arnoldi. Next base: position 1,084,413 of record CAWUFW010000033.1, read on the forward strand.
GAGAGCATATTTTCTGTAAATTCACATTATCTTTCTCACTCATGTGAGAATGAAGTCAGACATTCTCAGTAAAACATGTACATCCAACAAGGGCAGAGACTGTCAGTTGATTCCTTTGTGTTCTACTGCAGCTTCCCAGAGTGTTCTAACGAACAACTAGAGTGCTAACAGCCTTACTTATGACAAAAGTATGGCACACCTGAAGCCATCTTGATTGGAATAAACTGGTAACACTTAAACAATTTAATTTAAAAAGGAACAAAATGATGGGGTTCATTTTGTCATAGAAATTATGGTTAGTGCTGTAGAAAGAAAAATGAGGACGTTTCAAGTGTGATCTCAAATATCTTCCTGTTATATTTCAACAGGAGCAGCCTGCCAGTTGATGCCTTTGTGTTCTACTGCAGCTTCCCAGAGTGTTCTAAAGAACAACTAGAGCGCTAACAGCCTTACTTATGACAAAAGTATGGCACACCTGAAGCCATCTTGATTGGAATAAACTGGTAACACTTAAAACATTTAATTTAAAAAGGAACAAAATGATGGGGTTCATTTTGTCATAGAAATTATGGTTAGTGCTGTAGAAAGAAAAATTAGGACATATTTCAAGTGTGATCTCAAATATCTTCCTGTTATATTTCAACAGGAGCAGCCTGCCAGTTGATGCCTTTGTGTTCTACTGCAGCTTCCCAGAGTGTTCTAAAGAACAACTAGAGCGCTAACAGCCTTACTTATGACAAAAGTATGGCACACCTGAAGCCATCTTGATTGGAATAAACCAGTAACACTTAAAACATTTAATTTAAAAAGGAACAAAATGAGGGGTTCTTTTTGAAATAGAAATTATGGTTAGTGCTGCAGAAAGAAAAATGAGGGCATGTTTTAAGTGAGATCTCAAATCCTCTTCTATTTCATTAGAAAATTCTGACATGCAGACTGAAACAATCACTTTCAATACCAGCAGCAGACTTCCAGTTAACTCCCTGGTGAGCAGTAGCTTTACTCCAGTGATCTAATGAGCAACTAGAGTGCTAACATTCTGAATTTATGGCAGATGTGAGACATCTGAATGCCTTCTTGATGGAATCAAAGTAAAAAACTGAAAGCATTTCCTACTGAGGAGACTGCAGTAAATGAAGAAATTAGGAAACTTCATAACAAAGAAGTCTTCCAAGATGGCCACCAGTGAAAAAAGAGCCCAAATGTAGCACAAATATTACCCAGATGTAGCCTACATATAGCCCAATGACAAAAGTGTGCAAAACACTTTTTATTTTTAGTTTTTTTGCAGTTTTATGTAGTGCAGACTGGTCAGGTATTGGAGCATTGCATCTTAAAACATGACCCCCCTACACTACAAAAACACCACTGCACTACCTTAAACCCTAAAACACTACCCCCAGCACGACCCCCTACACTACACAAGCACCACTGCACTATCCTAAACCCTAAAACACTACCCCCAGCACGACCCCTACACTACCCAAACTCCACTGCACTAACCTAAATCCTAAAACACTACCACCAGCACGACCCCCTACACTACCCAAACACCACTGCACTACCCTAAACCCTAAAACACTACCCCCAGCACGACCTCCTATACTACACAAGCACCACTGCACTACCGTAAACCCTAAAACACTACCCCCAGCACGACCCCCTACACTACACAAATACCACTGCACTACCCTAAACCCTAAAACACTACCCCCAGCACGACCCCCTACACTACCCAAAAACCACTGCACTAACCTAAATCCTAAAACACTACCCCCAGCACGACCCCCTACACTACCCAAACACCACTGCACTACCCTAAAACATGACCCCCTACACTACACAAGCACCACTGCACTACCCTAAACCCTAAAACACTACCCCCAGCACGACCCCCTACACTGCCCGAACACCACTGCACTGCCCTAAACCCTGAAACACCAGCCCCTGCATGACCCCCTACACTGTCCGAACACCACTGCACTGCCCTAAACCCTGAAACACCACCCCTAGCACGACCCCCTACACTGCCCGAACACCACTGCACTGCCCTAAACCCTGAAACACCACCCCCTTCACGACCCCCTACACTGCCCGAACACCACTGCACTGCCCTAAACCCTGAAACACCACCCCCAGCATGACCCCCTACACTGCCCGAACACCACTGCACTGCCCTAAACCCTGAAACACTACCCCCAGCAAGACCCCCTACACTGCCCGAACACCACTGCACTGCCCTAAACCCTGAAACATCACCCCCAGCAAGACCCCCTACACTGCCCGAACACCACTGACCTAAACCCTGAAACACCACCCCCAGCACGACCCCCTACACTGCCCGAACACCACTGCACTGCCCTAAACCCTGAAACACTACCCCCAGCATGACCCCCTACACTGCCCGAACACCACTGCTCTGCCCAAAACCCTGAAACACCAGCCCCAGCACGACCCCCTACACTGCCCGAACACCACTGCACTGCCCTAAACCTTGAAACACCAGCCCCTGCATGACCCCTACACTGCCCGAACACCACTGCACTACCCTAAACCCTGAAACACCAGCCCCAGCACGACCCCCTACACTGCCCGAACACCACTGCACTGCCCTAAACCGTGAAACACCAGCCTCAGCACGACCCCCTACACTGCCTGAACACCACTGCACTGCCCTGAAACACCAGCCCCAGCACAACACCCTACACTGCCCGAACACCACTGCACTGCCCTAAACCCTGAAACACCACCCCGTGCATGACCCCCTACACTGCCCGAACACCACTGCACTGCCCTAAACCCTGAAACACCACCCCCAGCGCGACCCCCTACACTGCCCGAACACCACTGCACTAAACCCTGAAACACCACCCCCTGCACAACCCCCTACACTGCTCGAACACTACTGCACTGCCCTAAACCCAGAAACACCATCCCCAGCACGACCCCCTATACTGCACGAACACCACTCCACTGCCCTAAACCCTGAAACACTACCCCCAGCAAGACCCCCTACACTGCCCAAACACCACTGCACAGCCCTAAACCCTGAAACATCACCCCCAGCAAGACCCCCTACACTGCCCGAACACCACTGCCCTAAACCCTGAAACACCACCCCCAGCAAGACCCCCTACACTGCCCAAACACCACTGCACTGCCCTAAACCCTGAAACTCCAGCCCCAGCACGACCCCCTACACTGCCCGAACACCACTGCACTGCCCTAAACCCTGAAACACCGCCCCTGCACGACCCCCTACACTGCCCGAACACCACTGCACTGCCCTAAACCCTGAAACCCCACCCCCAGCATGACCCCCTACACTGCCAGAACACCACTGCACTGCCCTAAACCCTGAAACACCACCCCCTGCATGACCCCCTACACTGCCCGAACACTACTGCACTGCCCTAAACCCTGAAACACCACCCCCAGCACGACCCCCTACACTGCACGAACACCACTGCACCGCCCTAAACCCTGAAACACTACCCCCAGCAAGACCCCCTACACTGCCCGAACACCACTGCACTGCCCTAAACCCTGAAACATCACCCCCAGCAAGACCCCCTACACTGCCCGAACACCACTGCCCTAAACCCTAAAACACCACCCCCAGCAAGACCCCCTACACTGCCCGAACACCACTGCACTGCCCTAAACCCTGAAATACCACCCCCAGCAAGACCCCCTACAATGCCCGAACACCACTGCACTGCCCTAAACCCTGAAACACCACCCCCAGCACGACCCCCTACACTGCCCAAACACCACTGCTCTGCCCAAAACCCTGAAACACCAGCCCCAGCACGACCCCCTACACTGCCCGAACACCACTGCACTGCCCTAAACCCTGAAACACCAGCCCCAACACGACCCCCTACACTGCCCGAACACCACTGCACTGCCCTAAACCCTGAAACACCACCCTCAGCATGACCCCCTACACTGCCTGAACACCACTGCACTGCCCTAAACCCTGAAACACCAGCCCCAGCACGACCCCGTACACTGCCCGAACACCACTGCACTGCCCTAAACCCTGAAACACCACCCCCAGCGCGACCCCCTACACTGCCCGAACACCACTGCACTAAACCCTGAAACACCACCCCTGCACAACCCCCTACACTGCCTCGAACACTACTGCACTGCCCTAAACCCAGAAACACCATCCCCAGCACGACCCCCTATACTGCATGAACACCACTGCACTGCCCTAAACCCTGAAACAGTACCCCCAGCAAGACCCCCTACACTGCCCGAACACCACTGCACTGCCCTAAACCCTGAAACATCACCCCCAGCAAGACCCCCAACACTGCCCGAACACCACTGCCCTAAACCCTGAAACACCACCCCCAGCAAGACCCCCTACACTGCCCGAACACCACTGCACTGCCCTAAACCCTGAAACTCCAGCCCCAGCACGACCCCCTACACTGCCCGAACACCACTGCACTGCCCTAAACCCTGAAACACCACTCCCTGCACGACCCCCTACACTGCCCGAACACCACTGTACTGCCCTAAACCCTGAAACCCCACCCCCAGCATGACCCCCTACACTGCCAGAACACCACTGCACTGCCCTAAACCCTGAAACACCACCCCCTGCATGACCCCCTACACTGCCCGAACACTACTGCACTGCCCTAAACCCTGAAACACCACCCCCAGCACGACCCCCTACACTGCACGAACACCACTGCACCTCCCTAAACCCTGAAACACTACCCCCAGCAAGACCCCCTACACTGCCCGAACACCACTGCACTGCCCTAAACCCTGAAACATCACCCCCAGCAAGACCCCCTACACTGCCCGAACACCACTGCCCTAAACCCTGAAACACCACCCCCAGCAAGACCCCCTACACTGCCCGAACACCACTGCACTGCCCTAAACCCTGAAATACCACCCCCAGCAAGACCCCCTACACTGCCCGAACACCACTGCACTGCCCTAAACCCTGAAACACCACCCCCAGCACGACCCCCTACACTGCCCGAACACCACTGCTCTGCCCAAAACCCTGAAACACCAGCCCCAGCATGACCCCCTACACTGCCCGAACACCACTGCACTGCCCTAAACCCTGAAACACCAGCCCCAGCACGACCCCCTACACTGCCTGAACACCACTGCACTGCCCTAAACTCTGAAACACCACCCTCAGCATGACCCCCTACACTGCCTGAACACCACTGCACTGCCCTAAACCCTGAAACACCAGCCCCAGCACGACCCCGTACACTGCCCACACACCACTGCACTGCCCTAAACCCTGAAACACCAGCCCCAGCACAACCCCGTACACTGCCCGAACACCACTGCACTGCCCTAAACCCTGAAACACCAGCCCCAGCACGACCGCCTACACTGCCCGAAAACTACTGCACTGCCCTAAACCCTGAAACACCACCCCCAGCAAGACTACCTACACTGGCCGAACACCACTGCACTGCCCTAAACCCTGAAACACCACCCCCTGCACGACCCCCTACACTGCCCAAACACTACTGCACTGCCCTAAACCCTGAAACACCACCCCTCAGCACGACACCCTACACTGCCCGAACACCACTGCACTGCCCTAAACCCTGAAACACCACCCCAGCATGACCCCCTACACTGCCCGAACACCACTGCACTAAACCCTGAAACACCACCCCTGCACGACCCCCTACACTGACGGAACACCACTGCACTGCCCTAAACCCTGAAACACCACCCCAGCACGACCCCCTACACTGCCCTAACACCACTGCACTGCCCTAAACCCTGAAACATCACCCCCAGCACAACCCCCTACACTGGCTGAGCACCATTGCTCTGCCCTAAACCCTGAAACACTAGCCCCAGCAAGACCCCCTACACTGCCCGAACACCACTGCACTGCCCTAAACCCTGAATCACCACCCCCAGCACGACCCCCTACACTGCCCGAACACCACTGCACTGCCCTAAACCCTGAAACACCAGCCCCAGCAAGACCACCTACACTGCCCGAACACCACTGCATTGCCCTAGACTCTGAAACACCCGCCCCAGCAAGACCCCCTACACTGCCCGAACACCACTGCACTGCCCTAAACCCTGAAACACCAGCCCCAGCATGACCCCCTACACTGCCCGAACACCACTGCACTGCCCTAAACCCTGAAACACCAGCCCCAGCTTGACCCCCTACACTGCCCGAACACCACTGCACTGCCCTAAACCCTGAAACACCAGCCCCAGCACGACCCCCTACACTGCCCGAACACCACTGCACTGCCCTAAACCCTGAAACACCAGCCCCAGCACCACCCCCTACAATGCCCGAACACCACTATACTGCCCTAAACCCTGAAACACCACCCCCTGCACCGCCCCCTACACTGCCCGAACACCACTGCACTGCCCTAAACCCTGAAACACCACCCCTGCACGACCCCCTACACTGCCCGAACACCACTGCACTGCCCTAAACTCTGAAACACCACCCCCTGCACCACCCCCTACACTGCCCGAACACCACTGCACTGCCCTAAACCCTGAAACACCACCACCTGCACCGCCCCCTACACTGCCCGAACACCACTGCACTGCCCTAAACCCTGAAACACCACCCCCAGCATGACCCCCTTTACTGCTCGAACACCACTGCACTGCCCCAAACCCTGAAACACCACCCCCAGCATGACCCCCTACACTGCCCGAACACCACTGCCCTAAACCCTGAAACACCACCCCTGCACGACCCCTTACACTGCCCGAACACCACTGCACTGCCCTAAACCCTGAAACACCACCCCCTGCACGACCCCCTACACTGCCCGAACACCACTGCACTGCCCTAAACCCTGAAACACCACCCCCAGCACAACCCCCTACACTGCCCAAACACCACTGCACTGCCCTAAACACTAGAACACTACCCCCAGCATGACCCCCTACACTACCCGAACACCACTGCACTACCCTAAACCCTAAAATACTCCCCCCAGCACGACCCCCTACACTACCCGAACACGACTGCACTGCCCTAAACCCTAAAACACTCCCCAGCACGACCCCCTACACTACCCGAACACCACTGCACTGCCCTAAACCCTAAAACACTCCCCCAGCATGACCTCCTACACTACCTAAACACCACTGCACTGCCCTAAACCCTAAAACACTACCACCCGCATGACCCCCTACACTACCCAAATACCAATGCACTACCCTAATCCCTAAAACACTACCCCCGCACAACCCCCTACACTACCCAAAGACCACTGCACTACCCTAAACTCTAAAACAATACCCCCGCACGACTCCCTACACTACCCAAAGACCACTGCACTACCCTAAACCCTAAAACACGACCTCCTACACTACACAAACACCACTGCACTACCCTAAACCCTAAAAACTACCCCCAGCACGAACCCCTACACTACCCAAACACCACTGCACTACCCTAAACCATAAAACACTACCCCCAGCAGTACCCCCTACGCTACCCAAACACCACTGCACTACCCTAAACCCTAAAACACTACCCCCAGCAGTACCCCCTACACTACCCAAACACCATTGCACTACCCTAAACCCTAAAACACTACCCCCAGCAGTATCCCCTACACTACCCAAACACCACTGCACTACCCTAAACCCTAAAACCCTAAAACACTAACCCCAGCACGACCCCCTACACTACCCAAACACCACTGTACTACCCTAAACCCTAAAACACTCCCCCAGCACGACTCCCTACACTACCCAAACACCACTGCACTACCCTAAACCCTAAATCTACCCCCAGCATGACCCCCTACACTACACAAACACCACTGCACTACCCTAAACCCTAAAACACTACCCCCAGCACGACCCTCTTCACTACCTAAACACAACTGCACAATTTGTTACAGGCGTTGCAACGCAGGCCTGTGGTGCTTACTGGAAGTACCTGGTGGGCTGGTTGGGTCCCAGGGACTCTCAGGATTCAAGGTGACCTAATCCCCCAACTTAAAACGCGCCACGGGGCGCGTTTGCACAGTGGTGAAGGGAGGGGGCGGGGCTTCAGGTGACATGTGCGCTAACACGCCCTGTGGTGCGTTTTAAGTTGGGGAGTTAATTCCCTTGAATCCTGGGGCCAACTAGCCCACCAGGTACCTTCAGTAAGCACAACAGAGGTGCGTTGCAGAGAGGTGAAAAAGGTGCGTGGCCTCGGAACGCCTCTCTGCAACTCAGCTCTGTGGTCCTAACTGTAGGTACCTGGGGGCTAGTTGGGCCCCAGGGACCCTCAGGATTCAAGGGGACTTAATCCCGCAACTTAAAACGTGCCACGGGGCGCGTTTGCACACATGTCACCTCAGGCCCCCTCCCTTCACCACTGTGCAAACGCGCACTGGCTCTGGTTAGTCAGAGTCAGTTACCACCAGTACCCGTCTGAAAAAGTTGTGGGCACAGGATGATTTTGCAACAAGGCCTCTTTCTGCTCCTCTGTTGGTTCTTTCTGCACATCTTTTGCTTCTTTCTGTGCGTTTTTTCTTCTTTCTTCACATGTCCTACCTCTGTTGGCATAGTTAGAAACTAGCATTTAAAAAACCTTTGAAATTCACTTAAAAATCATAGTTTTCAGGCACGTTATAGTTAGAAATTAGCATTTAAAAAACCTTTGAAATTCACTGAAAAAACCATAGGTTTCAGGCACGTTATAGTTAGAAATTAGCATTTAAAAAACCTTTGAAATTCACTGAAAAAACCATAGGTTTCAGGCACGTTATAGTTAGAAATTAGCATTTAAAAAACCTTTGAAATTCACTGAAAAAACCATAGGTTTCAGACACGTTATAGTTAGAAATTAGCATTTAAAAAACCTTTGAAATTCACTGAAAAAACCATAGGTTTTAGGGACAGTTATAGTTAGTTGGACATTGCACTCGTACAAAACCCGTGAAATTCCCCTGTTATAGTTAGTTCAGCTAACTATAACTCGCGCCCCGCAATGCACTGCTGATGACGTCACATATTACATCACTCATGACATGGTCAGTGACATCACTGATGACATCACTGATGACATCACTGATGACATCTCAAATGACATCACTGATGACATCATCCATGTGATAATTACATGCATCTTCTCACACCCTAATATAAATTTTGATACACCCACTCTAAATTACAGACTGCCATTCTCAAAACCATAGACACTCCAACACCAAAAACTACATACCCACTCACTGATTCTTAGGTCTACACACACATCCACTCACTCACCTGTACAGTCACTCATACTTACAGTCACTCAGTACAGGACTATCAAATGCACTCATACACCTATATAAACACTCACACACCGCCACTCATCCATAGAGGTACTCACACACCTAGTCAGTCATGCAAAAAATTAATCACACACCCATTTACTCACCTATATAGTTATACACACACCAGCTCACTTACTCATACAAATACTAGCACATTCTTACGCTCTTATACAATAACTGATACAAGCACACACGCATCCATACAGCCACTCTCACAATAACACACTCTCACTTATAGCCATTTAAATACTCTAACACACATATATACTACCTTTTACATATGTAGTTACTCGCACATGTACCACTGAGATATACATTCACTCACTAACACACCCATACACACACTCACCCACCCAAGCAGTCCATCACAGATGCACTCTTGAAATCATGCACCCAGTGAATCACCCACTCACACATCTATGTATAGAGTCACACACACCCCACCCACACAAACACTCAGGCAGCCATACAGATACTCAGAGAACGAATCAATAACCCATATAGACACTCATGTAGCTATTCGCAAATCCATGCATCCACTTACACACCAACAAACAGACGGATACAGACATTCACACAGTTTAGTCACTAACCCATGCATTCAGTAAGATACGTTTAATCACTCACTTGTAGAGTCAGTCACTCACGTACTAAATCATCCATTCAGACACTTATACACCCACTCATTCTTCAATACGCCTTTCCCTATATATATTAAACATATTTAAACTTTACAGAAACACACAGTCACTGGATGATGTCATCAGTGATGTCATCAGTGATGTCATTTGAGATGTCATCAGTGATGTCATCAGTGATGTCACTGACCATGTCATGAGTGATGTAATATGTGACGTCATCAGCAGTGCATTGCGGGCGCGAGTTATAGTTAGCTGAACTAACTATAACAGGGGAATTTCACGGGTTTTGTACGAGTGCAATGTCCAACTAACTATAACTGTCCCTAAAACCTATGGTTTTTTCAGTGATATATATATATATATATATAGATATATATATAGATATATATATAGATATTATCTACTGGCGGTCGCCAGTAGATAGTTATAGTTAGGACCTATTTTCCATACGAAATCCGCAACATTCTATTTGAAATAACGTTGGCGCCGGTTGACGAATCTTCGCGAAAGTTTCCAACTTGTTGGGGCGCTCCGGTCCGCTACTATCCTGAAAGTCTCGGGGTGATTCGTCAAGCGGGGGCCGAGAAAAAAGGGGGGTTCCAAAACGTGTTTTCCCCATTCATTTTTCCATAGGAACCTTTAGTCGCAGCTACAGCCCGAACTGCTGAACGGAATTACACCAAATTTGGCAAAGAGGTAGCCTTTGGTTCAGTGTCGTGCCTTTTGCTTAAATGGTGTAAATCCGTTCAGTAGTTCCTGAGAAAATCAAAAGTAAAATCACATATATATCTGGGCGGAGCCTAACCACACATGTCATCATGAGATCTGATTGGCTGTCAGCACTTCATCCTGGAATTGCTGGCAGCCATCTTGGGACCAATATAAATGATAGTACCCCATTGAAATGTATTGTAGTGAATCAAAGATTTTGAGGGTTACCAAAAGGAGAACTATAAAGGGTGATAACAGACTTTAGTTACATTAGAATTCATTTGTTGATGGTACCATACTAATTTCAGGAATTGTGGTGTGTTCTAATGTGATTTTACCCTGTGAAAAACCTTCTGCTGGGATATCATGAATCATGTTTGAGAGAAAACTATTTTCACATGCTTCTCCCATAGAGTTTTGGAAGGTGCTCCAGAAGCTAAAATGAGAGCATATTTTCTGTAAATTCACATTATCTTTCTCAGTCATGTGAGAATGAAGTCTGACATTCTCAGTAAAACATGTACATCCAACAAGGGCAGAGACTGTCAGTTGATTCCTTTGTGTTCTACTGCAGCTTCCCAGAGTGTTCTAAAGAACAACTAGAGTGCTAACAGCCTTACTTATGACAAAAGTATGGCACACCTGAAGCCATCTTGATTGGAATAAACTGGTAACACTTAAAATATTTAATTTAAAAAGGAACAAAATGATGGGGTTCATTTTGTCATAGAAATTATGGTTAGTGCTGTAGAAAGAAAAATTAGGACATGTTTCAAGTGTGATCTCAAATATCTTCCTGTTATATTTCAACAGGAGCAGCCTGCCAGTTGATGCCTTTGTGTTCTACTGCAGCTTCCCAGAGTGTTCTAAAGAACAACTAGAGCGCTAACAGCCTTACTTATGACAAAAGTATGGCACACCTGAAGCCATCTTGATTGGAATAAACCGGTAACACTTAAAACATTTAATTTAAAAAGGAACAAAATGAGGGGGTTCTTTTTGAAATAGAAATTATGGTTAGTGCTGCAGAAAGAAAAATTAGGGCATGTTTTAAGTGAGATCTCAAATCCTCTTCTATTTCATTAGAAACTTCTGACATGCAGACTGAAACAATAACTTTCAATACCAGCAGCAGACTTCCAGTTAACTCCCTGGTGAGCAGTAGCTTTACTACAGTGATCTAATGAGCAACTAGAGTGCTAACATTCTGAATTTATGGCAAATGTGAGACACATCTGAATGCCTTCTTGATGGAATCAAAGTAAAAAACTGAAAGCATTTCCTACTGAGGAGACTGCAGTAAATGAGGAAATTAGGAAACTTCATAACAAAAAAGTCTTCCAAGATGGCCACCAGTGAAAAAAGAGCCCAAATGTAGCACAAATATTACCCAGATGTAGCCCACATATAGCCCAATGACAAAAGTGTGCAAAACACTTTTTATTTTTAGTTTTTTTGCAGTTTTATGTAGTACAGACTGGTCAGGTATTGGAGCGTTGCATCTTAAAACATGACCCCCCTACACTACAAAAACACCACTGCACTACCCTAAACCCTAAAACACTACCCCCAGCACGACCCCCTACACTACACAAGCACCACTGCACTATCCTAAACCCTAAAACACTACCCCAAGCATGACCCCCTACACTACCCAAACACCACTGCACTACCCTAAACCCTAAAACACTACCCCCAGCACGACCCCCTACACTACCCAAACACCACTGCACTAACCTAAATCCTAAAACAATACCCCCAGCACGACCCCCTACACTACCCAAACACCACTGCACTACCCTAAAACATGACCCCCTACACTACACAAACACCACTGCACTACCCTAAACCCTAAAACACTACCCCCAGCACGACCCCCTACACTACACAAGCACCACTGCACTACCCTAAACACTACCCCCAGCACGACCCCCTACACTACACAAACACCACTGCACTATCCTAAACCCTAAAACACTACCCCCAGCACGACCCCTACACTACCCAAACACCACTGCACTAACCTAAATTCTAAAACACTACCCCCAGCACGACCCCCTACACTACCCAAACACCACTGCACTACCCTAAAACATGACCCCCTACTCTACACAAACACCACTGCACTACCCTAAACCTTAAAACACTACCCCCAGCACGACCCCCTACACTACACAAGCACCACTGCACTACCCTAAACCCTAAAACACTACCCCCAGCACGACCCCCTACACTGCCCGAACACCACTGCACTGCCCTAAACCCTGAAACACCAGCCCCTGCACGACCCCCTACACTGCCCGAACACCACTGCACTGCCCTAGACCCTGAAACACCACCCCTAGCACGACCCCCTACACTGCCCGAACACCACTGCACTGCCCTAAACCCTGAAACACCACCCCTTCACGACCCCCTACACTGCCCGAACACCACTGCACTGCCCTAAACCCTGAAACACCATCCCCAGCACGACCCCCTACACTGCCCGAACACCACTGCACTTCCCTAAACCCTGAAACATTACCCCCAGCAAGACCCCCTACACTGCCCGAACACCACTGCACTGCCCTAAACCCTGAAACATCACCCCCAGCAAGACCCCCTACACTGCCCGAACACCACTGCCCTAAACCCTGAAACACCACCCCCAGCACGACCCCCTACACTGCCCGAACACCACTGCACTGCCCTAAACCCTGAAACACCACCCCCAGCACGACCCCCTACACTGCCCGAACACCACTGCTCTGCCCAAAACCCTGAAACACCAGCCCCAGCACGACCCCCTACACTGCCCGAACACCACTGCACTGCCCTAAACCACCACTGCTCTGCCCAAAACCCTGAAACACCAGCCCCAGCACGACCCCCTACACTGCCCGAACACCACTGCCCTAAACCTTGAAACACCAGCCCCAGCACGACCCCCTACACTGCCTGAACACCACTGCACTACCCTAAACCCTGAAACACCACCCGCAGCACGACCCCCTACACTGCCCGAGCACCACTGCACTGCCCTAAACCCTGAAACACCAGCCCCAGCACGACCCCCTACACTGCCCGAACACCACTGCACTGCCCTAAACCCTGAAACACCAGCCCCAGCACGACCGCCTACACTGCCCGAACACCACTGCACTGCCCTAAACCCTGAAACACCAGCCCCAGCACGACCCCCTACACTGCCCGAACACCACTGCACTGCCCTAAACCGTGAAACACCAGCCTCAGCACGACCCCTACACTGCCTGAACACCAATGCACTGCCCTAAACCCTGAAACACCACCCCCAGCACGACCCCCTACACTGCCCGAACACCACTGCACTGCTCTAAACCCTGAAACACCACCCCCTACACTGCCCGAACACTACTGCACTGCCCTAAACCCTGAAACACCATCCCCAGCACGACCCCCTACATTGCACGAACACCAGTGCACTGCCCTAAACCACTACCCCCAGCAAGACCCCCTACACAGCCCGAACACCACTGCACTGCCCTAAACCCTGAAACATCACCCCCAGCAAGACCCCCTACACTGTCCGAACACCACTGCCCTAAACCCTATACCACCACCCCCAGCAAGACCCCATACACTGCCCGAACACCACTGCACTGCCCTAAACCCTGAAACACCAGCCCCAGCACGACCCCCTACACTGCCCGAACACCACTGCACTGCCCTAAACCCTGAAACACCACCCCCTGCATGACCCCCTACACTGCCCGAACACCACTGCACTGCCCTAAACCCTGAAACACCACCCCCAGCACGACCCCCTACACTGCCCGAACACCACTGCACTGCCCTAAACCCTGAAACACCAGCCCCAGCACGACCCCGTACACTGCCCGAACACCACTGCACTGCCCTAAACCCTGAAACACCAGCCCCAGCACAACCGCCTACACTGCCCGAAAACCACTGCACTGCCCTAAACCCTGAAACACCAGCCCCAGCACGACCCCCTACACTGCCCGAACACCACTGCACTGCCCTAAACCCTGAAACACCAGCCCCAGCACGACCCCCTACACTGCCCGAACACCACTGCACTGCCCTAAACCCTGAAACACCACCCCCAGCAAGACCCCCTACACTGCCCGAACACCACTGCACTAACCCCTGAAACACCACCCCCAGCAAGACCCCCTACACTGCCTGAACACCACTGCCCTAAACCCTGAAACACCACCCCCAGCAAGACCCCCTACACTGCCCGAACACCACTGCACTGCCCTAAACCCTGAAACACCAACTCCAGCACAACCACCTACACTGCCTGAACACCATTGCTCTGCCCTAATCCCTGAAACACTAGCCCCAGCACGACCCCCTACACTGCCCGAACACCACTGCACTGCCCTAAACCCTGAAACACCATCCCAGCATGAGCCCAAACACTGCCCGAACACCACTGCACTGCCCTAAACCCTGAAACACCAGCCCCAGCAAGACCCCCTACACTGCCCGAACACCACTGCACTGCCCTAGACTCTGAAACACCAGCCCCAGCAAGACCCCCTACACTACCCGAACACCACTGCACTGCCCTAAACCCTGAAACACCAGCCCCAGCATGACCCCCTACACTGCCCGAACACCACTGCACTGCCCTAAACCCTGAAACACCAGCCCCAGCACCACCACCTACACTGCCCAAACACCACTGCACTGCCCTAAACCCTGAAACACCAGCCCCAGCATGACCCCCTACACTGCCCGAACACCACTGCACTGCCCTAAACCCTGAAACACCACCCCCTGCACCGCCCCCTACACTGCCCGAACACCACTGCACTGCCCTAAACCCTGAAGCACGACCCCTTTACTGCTCGAACACCACTGCACTGCCCTAAACCCTGAAACATCACCCCCAGCAAGACCCCCTACACTGCCCGAACACCACTGCCCTAAACCCTGAAACACCACCCCCAGCAAGACCCCCTACACTGCCCGAACACCACTGCACTGCCCTAAACCCTGAAACACTACCCCCAGCACGACCCCCTACACTGCCCGAACTCCACTGCACTGTCCTAAACCCTGAAACACCACCCCCAGCACGACCCCCTACACTGCCCGAACACCACTGCACTGCCATAAACCCTGAAACACCAGCCCCAGCACAACCCCATACACTGCCCGAACACCACTGCACTGCCCTAAACCCTGAAACACCAGCCCCAGCACGACCGCCTACACTGCCCGAAAACCACTGCACTGCCCTAAACCCTGAAACACCAGCCCCAGCACGACCCCCTACACTGCCCGAACAGCACTGCACTGCCCTAAACCCTGAAACACCAGCCCCAGCACGACCCCCTACACTGCCCAAACACCACTGCACTGCCCTAAACTCTGAAACACCACCCCCAGCAAGACCCCCTACACTGCCCGAACACCACTGCACTAACCCCTGAAACACCACCCCCAGCAAGACCCCCTACACTGCCTGAACACCACTGCCCTAAACCCTGAAACACCACCCCCAGCAAGACCCCCTACACTGCCCGAACACCACTGCACTGCCCTAAACCCTGAAACACCACCTCCAGCACAACCCCCTACACTGCCTGAACCCCATTGCTCTGCCCTAAACCCTGAAACACTAGCCCCAGCACGACCCCCTACACTGCCTGAACACCACTGCACTGCCCTAAACCCTGAAACACCACCCCAGCATGACCCCAAACACTGCCCGAACACCACTGCGCTGCCCTAAACCCTGAAACACCAGCCCCAGCAAGACCCCTTACACTGCCCGAACACCACTGCACTGCCCTAGACTCTGAAACACCAGCCCCAGCAAGACCCCCTACACTACCCGAACACCACTGCACTGCCCTAAACCCTGAAACACCAGCCCCAGCATGACCCCCTACACTGCCCGAACACCACTGCACTGCCCTAAACCCTGAAACACCAGCCCCAGCACCACCACCTACACTGCCCGAACACCACTGCACTGCCCTAAACCCTGAAACACCAGCCCCAGCATGACCCCCTACACTGCCCGAACACCACTGCACTGCCCTAAACCCTGAAACACCACCCCCTGCACCGCCCCCTACACTGCCCGAACACCACTGCACTGCCCTAAACCCTGAAGCACGACCCCTTTACTGCTCGAACACCACTGCACTGCCCCAAACCCTGAAACACCACCCCCAGCACGACCCCCTACACTGCCCGAACACCACTGCCCTAAACCCTGAAACACCACCCCCTGCACAACCCCCTACACTGCCCGAACACCACTGTACTGCCCTAAACCCTGAAACACCACCCCCTGCACGACGCCCTACACTGCCCGAACACCACTGCACTGCCCTAAACCCTGAAACACCACCCCCAGCACGACCCCCTACACTGCCCGAACACCACTGCACTGCCCTAAACCCTAAAACACCACCCCCAGCACGACCCCCTACACTGCCCGAACACCACTGCACTGCCCTAAACCCTAGAACACTACCCCCAGCACGACCCCCTACACTACCCGAACACCACTGCACTACCCTAAACCCTAAAATACTCCCCCAGCACGACCCCCTACACTACCCGAACACGACTGCACTGCCCTAAACCCTCAAACACTCCCCCAGCACGACCCCCTACACTACCCGAGTACCACTGCACTGCCCTAAACCCTAAAACACTCCCCCAGCACGACCCCCTACACTACCCGAACACCACTGCACTGCCCTAAACCCTAAAACACTCCCCCAGCATGACCCCCTACACTACCCAAACACCAGTGCACTGCCCTAAACCCTAAAACACTACCCCCGCATGACCCCCTACACTACCCAAACACCAATGCACTACCCTAATCCCTAAAACACTACCCCCCGCACGACCCCCTACACTACCCAAAGACCACTGCACTACCCTAAACCCTAAAACACTACCCCCGCACGACTCCCTACACTACCCAAAGACCACTGCACTACCCTAAACCCTAAAACACGACCTCCTACACTACACAAACACCACTGCACTACCCTAATCCCTAAAAACTACCCCTACACTACACAAACACCACTGCACTACCCTAAACCCTAAAAAACTACCCCCAGCACGAACCCCTACACTACCCAAACACCAATGCACTACCCTAAACCCTAAACACTACCCCCAGCAGTACCCCCTACACTACCCAAACACCACTGCACTACCCTAAACCCTAAAACACTACCCCAGCAGTACCCCTACACTACCCAAACACCATTGCACTACCCTAAACCCTAAAACACTACCCCCAGCAGTACCCCCTACACTACCCAAACACCACTGCACTACCCTAAATCACTACCCCCAGCACGACCCCCTACACTACCCAAACACCACTGCACTACCCTAAACCCTAAAACACTACCCCCAGCACGACCCCTACACTACCCAAACACCACTGCACTACCCTAAACCCTAAACACTACCCCCAGCAGTACCCCCTACACTACCCAAACACCACTGCACTACCCTAAACCCTAAAACACTACCCCAGCAGTACCCCTACACTACCCAAACACCATTGCACTACCCTAAACCCTAAAACACTACCCCCAGCAGTACCCCCTACACTACCCAAACACCACTGCACTACCCTAAATCACTACCCCCAGCACGACCCCCTACACTACCCAAACACCACTGCACTACCCTAAACCCTAAAACACTACCCCCAGCACGACCCCCTACACTACACAAGCACCACTGCACTACCCTAAACACTACCCCCAGCACGACCCCCTACACTACACAAACACCACTGCACTATCCTAAACCCTAAAACACTACCCCCAGCACGACCCCCTACACTACCCAAACACCACTGCACTAACCTAAATTCTAAAACACTACCCCCAGCACGACCCCCTACACTACCCAAACACCACTGCACTACCCTAAAACATGACCCCCTACTCTACACAAACACCACTGCACTACCCTAAACCTTAAAACACTACCCCCAGCACGACCCCCTACACTACACAAGCACCACTGCACTACCCTAAACCCTAAAACACTACCCCCAGCACGACCCCCTACACTGCCCGAACACCACTGCACTGCCCTAAACCCTGAAACACCAGCCCCTGCACGACCCCCTACACTGCCCGAACACCACTGCACTGCCCTAGACCCTGAAACACCACCCCTAGCACGACCCCCTACACTGCCCGAACACCACTGCACTGCCCTAAACCCTGAAACACCACCCCCTTCACGACCCCCTACACTGCCCGAACACCACTGCACTGCCCTAAACCCTGAAACACCATCCCCAGCACGACCCCCTACACTGCCCGAACACCACTGCACTTCCCTAAACCCTGAAACATTACCCCCAGCAAGACCCCCTACACTGCCCGAACACCACTGCACTGCCCTAAACCCTGAAACATCACCCCCAGCAATACCCCCTACACTGCCCGAACACCACTGCCCTAAACCCTGAAACACCACCCCCAGCACGACCCCCTACACTGCCCGAACACCACTGCACTGCCCTAAACCCTGAAACACCACCCCCAGCACGACCCCCTACACTGCCCGAACACCACTGCTCTGCCCAAAACCCTGAAACACCAGCCCCAGCACGACCCCCTACACTGCCCGAACACCACTGCACTGCCCTAAACCACCACTGCTCTGCCCAAAACCCTGAAACACCAGCCCCAGCACGACCCCCTACACTGCCCGAACACCACTGCCCTAAACCTTGAAACACCAGCCCCAGCACGACCCCCTACACTGCCTGAACACCACTGCACTACCCTAAACCCTGAAACACCACCCGCAGCACGACCCCTACACTGCCCGAGCACCACTGCACTGCCCTAAACCCTGAAACACCAGCCCCAGCACGACCCCCTACACTGCCCGAACACCACTGCACTGCCCTAAACCCTGAAACACCAGCCCCAGCACGACCGCCTACACTGCCCGAACACCACTGCACTGCCCTAAACCCTGAAACACCAGCCCCAGCACGACCCCCTACACTGCCCGAACACCACTGCACTGCCCTAAACCGTGAAACACCAGCCTCAGCACGACCCCTACACTGCCTGAACACCAATGCACTGCCCTAAACCCTGAAACACCACCCCCAGCACGACCCCCTACACTGCCCGAACACCACTGCACTGCTCTAAACCCTGAAACACCACCCCCTACACTGCCCGAACACTACTGCACTGCCCTAAATCCTGAAACACCATCCCCAGCACGACCCCCTACATTGCACGAACACCAGTGCACTGCCCTAAACCACTACCCCCAGCAAGACCCCCTACACAGCCCGAACACCACTGCACTGCCCTAAACCCTGAAACATCACCCCCAGCAAGACCCCCTACACTGTCCGAACACCACTGCCCTAAACCCTGAAACACCACCCCCAGCAAGACCCCATACACTGCCCGAACACCACTGCACTGCCCTAAACCCTGAAACACCAGCCCCAGCACGACCCCCTACACTGCCCGAACACCACTGCACTGCCCTAAACCCTGAAACACCACCCCCTGCATGACCCCCTACACTGCCCGAACACCACTGCACTGCCCTAAACCCTGAAACACCACCCCCAGCACGACCCCCTACACTGCCCGAACACCACTGCACTGCCCTAAACCCTGAAACACCAGCCCCAGCACGACCCCGTACACTGCCCGAACACCACTGCACTGCCCTAAACCCTGAAACACAAGCCCCAGCACAACCGCCTACACTGCCCGAAAACCACTGCACTGCCCTAAACCCTGAAACACCAGCCCCAGCACGACCCCCTACACTGCCCGAACACCACTGCACTGCCCTAAACCCTGAAACACCAGCCCCAGCACGACCCCCTACACTGCCCGAACACCACTGCACTGCCCTAAACCCTGAAACACCACCTCCAGCAAGACCCCCTACACTGCCCGAACACCACTGCACTAACCCCTGAAACACCACCCCCAGCAAGACCCCCTACACTGCCTGAACACCACTGCCCTAAACCCTGAAACACCACCCCCAGCAAGACCCCTACACTGCCCGAACACCACTGCACTGCCCTAAACCCTGAAACACCAACTCCAGCACAACCACCTACACTGCCTGAACACCATTGCTCTGCCCTAATCCCTGAAACACTAGCCCCAGCACGACCCCCTACACTGCCCGAACACCACTGCACTGCCCTAAACCCTGAAACACCATCCCAGCATGAGCCCAAACACTGCCCGAACACCACTGCACTGCCCTAAACCCTGAAACACCAGCCCCAGCAAGACCCCCTACACTGCCCGAACACCACTGCACTGCCCTAGACTCTGAAACACCAGCCCCAGCAAGACCCCTACACTACCCGAACACCACTGCACTGCCCTAAACCCTGAAACACCAGCCCCAGCATGACCCCTACACTGCCCGAACACCACTGCACTGCCCTAAACCCTGAAACACCAGCCCCAGCACCACCACCTACACTGCCCAAACACCACTGCACTGCCCTAAACCCTGAAACACCAGCCCCAGCATGACCCCCTACACTGCCCGAACACCACTGCACTGCCCTAAACCCTGAAACACCACCCCCTGCACCGCCCCCTACACTGCCCGAACACCACTGCACTGCCCTAAACCCTGAAGCACGACCCCCTTTACTGCTCGAACACCACTGCACTGCCCTAAACCCTGAAACATCACCCCCAGCAAGACCCCCTACACTGCCCGAACACCACTGCCCTAAACCCTGAAACACCACCCCCAGCAAGACCCCCTACACTGCCCGAACACCACTGCACTGCCCTAAACCCTGAAACACTACCCCCAGCACGACCCCCTACACTGCCCGAACTCCACTGCACTGTCCTAAACCCTGAAACACCACCCCCAGCACGACCCCCTACACTGCCCGAACACCACTGCACTGCCATAAACCCTGAAACACCAGCCCCAGCACAACCCCATACACTGCCCGAACACCACTGCACTGCCCTAAACCCTGAAACACCAGCCCCAGCACGACCGCCTACACTGCCCGAAAACCACTGCACTGCCCTAAACCCTGAAACACCAGCCCCAGCACGACCCCCTACACTGCCCGAACAGCACTGCACTGCCCTAAACCCTGAAACACCAGCCCCAGCACGACCCCCTACACTGCCCAAACACCACTGCACTGCCCTAAACTCTGAAACACCACCCCCAGCAAGACCCCCTACACTGCCCGAACACCACTGCACTAACCCCTGAAACACCACCCCCAGCAAGACCCCCTACACTGCCTGAACACCACTGCCCTAAACCCTGAAACACCACCCCCAGCAAGACCCCCTACACTGCCCGAACACCACTGCACTGCCCTAAACCCTGAAACACCACCTCCAGCACAACCCCCTACACTGCCTGAACACCATTGCTCTGCCCTAAACCCTGAAACACTAGCCCCAGCACGACCCCCTACACTGCCTGAACACCACTGCACTGCCCTAAACCCTGAAACACCACCCCAGCATGACCCCAAACACTGCCCGAACACCACTGCGCTGCCCTAAACCCTGAAACACCAGCCCCAGCAAGACCCCTTACACTGCCCGAACACCACTGCACTGCCCTAGACTCTGAAACACCAGCCCCAGCAAGACCCCTACACTACCCGAACACCACTGCACTGCCCTAAACCCTGAAACACCAGCCCCAGCATGACCCCTACACTGCCCGAACACCACTGCACTGCCCTAAACCCTGAAACACCAGCCCCAGCACCACCACCTACACTGCCCGAACACCACTGCACTGCCCTAAACCCTGAAACACCAGCCCCAGCATGACCCCTACACTGCCCGAACACCACTGCACTGCCCTAAACCCTGAAACACCACCCCCTGCACCGCCCCCTACACTGCCCGAACACCACTGCACTGCCCTAAACCCTGAAGCACGACCCCCTTTACTGCTCGAACACCACTGCACTGCCCCAAACCCTGAAACACCACCCCCAGCACGACCCCCTACACTGCCCGAACACCACTGCCCTAAACCCTGAAACACCACCCCCTGCACAACCCCCTACACTGCCCGAACACCACTGTACTGCCCTAAACCCTGAAACACCACCCCCTGCACGACGCCCTACACTGCCCGAACACCACTGCACTGCCCTAAACCCTGAAACACCACCCCCAGCACGACCCCCTACACTGCCCGAACACCACTGCACTGCCCTAAACCCTAAAACACCACCCCCAGCACGACCCCCTACACTGCCCGAACACCACTGCACTGCCCTAAACCCTAGAACACTACCCCCAGCACGACCCCCTACACTACCCGAACACCACTGCACTACCCTAAACCCTAAAATACTCCCCCAGCACGACCCCTACACTACCCGAACACGACTGCACTGCCCTAAACCCTCAAACACTCCCCCAGCACGACCCCCTACACTACCCGAGTACCACTGCACTGCCCTAAACCCTAAAACACTCCCCCAGCACGACCCCCTACACTACCCGAACACCACTGCACTGCCCTAAACCCTAAAACACTCCCCCAGCATGACCCCCTACACTACCCAAACACCAGTGCACTGCCCTAAACCCTAAAACACTACCCCCGCATGACCCCCTACACTACCCAAACACCAATGCACTACCCTAATCCCTAAAACACTACCCCCCGCACGACCCCTACACTACCCAAAGACCACTGCACTACCCTAAACCCTAAAACACTACCCCCGCACGACTCCCTACACTACCCAAAGACCACTGCACTACCCTAAACCCTAAAACACGACCTCCTACACTACACAAACACCACTGCACTACCCTAATCCCTAAAAAACTACCCCCTACACTACACAAACACCACTGCACTACCCTAAACCCTAAAAAACTACCCCCAGCACGAACCCCTACACTACCCAAACACCAATGCACTACCCTAAACCCTAAACACTACCCCCAGCAGTACCCCCTACACTACCCAAACACCACTGCACTACCCTAAACCCTAAAACACTACCCCAGCAGTACCCCTACACTACCCAAACACCATTGCACTACCCTAAACCCTAAAACACTACCCCCAGCAGTACCCCCTACACTACCCAAACACCACTGCACTACCCTAAATCACTACCCCCAGCACGACCCCCTACACTACCCAAACACCACTGCACTACCCTAAACCCTAAAACACTACCCCCAGCACGACCCCCTACACTACCCAAACACCACTGCACTACCCTAAACCCTAAAACACTCCACCCAGCACGACTCCCTACACTACCCAAACACCACTGCACTATCCTAAATCTACCCCCAGCATGACCCCTACACTACACAAACACCACTGCACTACCCTAAACCCTAAAACACTACCCCCAGCACGACCCTCTTCACTACCTAAACACAACTGCACAATTTGCTACAGGCATTGCAACGCAGGCCTGTGGTGCTTACTGGAAGTACCTGGTGGGCTAGTTGGGCCCCAGGGACCCTCAAGATTCAAGGTGACCTAATCCCCCAACTTAAAACGCTCCACGGGGCGCGTTTGCACAGTGGTGAAGGGAGGGGGTGGGGCCTCAGGTGACATGTGCGCAAACACGCCCTGTGGTGCGTTTTAAGTTGGGGAATTAATTCCCTTTGAATCCTGAGGGACCCTGGGGGCCAACTAGCCCACCAGGTACCTTCAGTAAGCACAACAGAGTTGCGTTGCAGAGAGGTGAAAAAAGGTGCGTGGCCTCGGAACGCCTCTCTGCAACTCAGCTCTGTGGTCCTAACTGTAGGTACCTGGGGGGCTAGTTGGGCCCCAGGGACCCTCAGGATTCAAGGGGACTTAATCCCGCAACTTAAAACGCGCCACGGGGCGCGTTTTCACACATGTCACCTCAGGCCCCCTCCCTTCACCACTGTGCAAACGCGCCCTGTACGCGTTTTAAGAGGTAGTTTTAATCCCCCTGCCCTATTATGTATTAGGGACTTGCAGAGGAGGTCATGCTAATCACAGGGGTACCCCAACGCATAGTGTTCCCTAGTGTATGTAGGTGTTTTCACTGTATTCTAAGTGTCTTTTAGCATAGCACTGGCTTTGGTTAGTCAGAGTCAGTTACCACCAGTACCCGTCTGAAAAAGTTGTGGGCACAGGATGATTTTGCAACAAGGCCTCTTTCTGCTCCTCTGTTGGTTCTTTCTGCACATCTTTTGCTTCTTTCTGTGCGTTTTTTCTTCTTTCTTCACATGTCCTACCTCTGTAGGCATAGTTAGAAACTAGCATTTAAAAAACCTTTGAAATTCACTTAAAAAATCATAGGTTTCAGGCACGTTATAGTTAGAAATTAGCATTTAAAAAACCTTTGAAATTCACTGAAAAAACCATAGGGTTCAGACACGTTATAGTTAGAAATTAGCATTTAAAAAACCTTTGAAATTCACTGAAAAAACCATAGGTTTTAGGGACAGTTATAGTTAGTTGGACATTTCACTCGTACAAAACCATAGAAATTCCCCCGTTACAGTTGGGATGTCATCAGTGATGTCATCAGTGATGTCACTGACCATGTCATGAGTGATGTAATATGTGATGTCATCAGCAGTGCATTGCGGGGGCACGAGTTATAGTTAGCTGAACGAACTATAACGGGGGAATTTCTATGGTTTTGTACGAGTGAAATGTCCAACTAACTATAACTGTCCCTAAAACCTATGGTTTTTTCAGTGAATATATATATATATATTTTACCTACTGGCAGTCGCCAGTAAGTATTTATAGTTAGGACCTAGTTTTCATAAGAAAAGCATGGCTCAGCACAGCCCCCTGTAAATCTGTGATTGATTCACAAATCTTGACACACTTTGAAAAAACTACAGACCCGCAGAAGCAGTCACAGTCACGCACCCAGTCACAGACCTATGCAGGCATTCACACACCCACTCACAGAACCATGCAGGCACTTTCATACCCACTCACAGACCCATAGGCACTCAAACACCCACTGACAGACCTACAAAAGCAATGACACACCCACAGACAGACCCATGGAAGCACTCACAGACCCACTCAAATACCCATGTAGGCACTTACACACCCACTTACAGACCCACACAGGCACTCACATGCCCTGTCACAGACCCACACAGATACTCACACACCCACTTACAGAGCCACACAGACACTAAGACACCAACACTTTCAGACCCACTCAGATATCCACATAGGTACTCTCACACCCACTCACAGACCTGTACAAGCACTCACACACCTGCTCACATCCCAACACAGGCATTGACATATCCACTAACAGACCCATGCAGACACTCACCGACCCACTCATATACACATGTAGGCATTCATACATCCTGTCACAGACCCACACAGGCACACACACACCTAGTCACAGACCCATACAGAGACTCAGACATCCAGTCACAAACCTATGCAGGCATTGACACACCCACTCACAGACCCATGTAGGCACTACAGACCCATTCACATACCCATATAGGTACTCATACACCTACTCATAGACCCACACAGACACTCACAGACTCACAAAGATAACCATATACCCCCTCATAGATCTACTCCTACACTCACATACCCACTAACAAACCCACTCAGACACTCTCACTCACAGACCCTCACACACCTATTCACAGACCCACTTAGGCATTCACACACCTAGTGACAGTGCCACACAGTAGCTCACATACCCACTCATAGACCCAATCACAGACCAACACAGACACTCACACACCCACTCACAGATCTATACAGGCACCCATACAGCCACTTATATACTGACACAGGTACTCACACACCCACTCACAGACCCACACAGATACTCAAATACCCATACAGTCACTCACACACCCATCCACAGACCCTTTCAGGCATTCATATACTCAGTGACAGACCCACAGAGGAACTCTCACTCACCGATCCACTCATACTTTCAGACCCACTCAGAGACCTACACAGCCACTCACATACCCTCTCAATGACCCACACAGCAGTATCACACCCACTCATAGACCCACACAGCTACTTACACACCCACATATAGAGCCATGCAGGCACTGACAGACCCATTCACAGACCAACACAGGCAATCACAGACCCAGTCACAGACCCATGAAGGCACTCACACACCCATTTTCAGATCCATACAGACACTCAGAGATTTACTAACACACCCACCTAGGCACTCACACAACCACTTACAGACCTACACAACCACTCAGTCACAGATCCACACATGCACTCTGATACCCACTGACAGAACCACACAGACACTCACAGACCCACTGACAGAGTCATGCAGGCACTCAAAAACCCATTGAGAAATCTATAAAGGCACTGACAGACCAGCTCGCACACCCACATAGGTACTCACAGACCCACTCACAGACCTATACAGGTACTCACACACCCACTCACAGACCCACACAGACACTCACACATTCATACACAGACTCATACAGATGCTTACATATCTACTCACAGACCCACTCAGACACTCACATACCCACTCCCAGACCCACTCAGACACCTACTCACTGACTCTCACATACCCACTCAGGCATTCACACACCTAGTGGCACACCCCCACAGGAACTCATATACCCAATCACAGACCCACCCATATACTCACAGACCCACACAGACACTCATTCACCCACTCACAGATTCATACAGGACTCGCACAACCACTCACTTACTCACACATGCACACACACAGCTACCCACAGACCTATACAGACACTCACTTACCCACTAACAGACACTCACACACCTATTCACAGACCTACTCAGCCATCCATACACCCAGTGACAGACCCACACAGGAACTCACAAACCCACTCACTGACCCACTCACATGCTCACAGACCCACTCAGAAACCTATACACCCACTCACAGGCCCACACAGGCAGTCTCACTCTCACTCACAGACCTACACAGCCAATCACATACCCTGACACAGACCCATGTAGGCACTGACAGACCCATTCACAGACCAACACAGGCACTCACAGACCCAGTCTCAGACCCATGCAGGTACTCACACACCCATTTACAGACCCATACAGGCACTCAGAGACTTACACACACAAATAGGTACTCACAGAGCCACTTAGAGACCCATACAACCACTCACACACTTACTCACAGATCCACACATGCACTCTGATACCCACTGACAGAACCATGCAGGTTCTGACAGACCCACTGACAGAGCCACACAGGCCCTTTCACACCCACTCAGAAATCTATGCAGGCACTGACAGAGCGACTCACACGCCTACACAGATACTCACAGACCTATGAAGGTATTCATACACCTAGTCACAGACGGCTACATCCACTTGTGTATCCAGTTACAGACCCACAGAGGCACACACGCCCATTCACAGACCCACTCAGACACTCAATCACTTCAAAACAGGGTAGTAGTGGTTCCTCATGGGGAAATTTACCGCACTTCAAATATTGCTGTATTGTTCTCCATCAAATCATGTGTGAATATATCTAGTCAGATTGAGGTGCTGTATTGGTTCAGACACCCTACTACCAGAAGGTGCTAATTGCAAATTAGAAAACTAATGTGCTCCAACATATATATAATAGAACCTTTTTATAGCCCTCTCTTAAATAAATACATTAGACCATTAAGTCATCAATAGATTAACAAAAGAAATGTAATTATTCCAGATATCCCTTTTTGAGTCAGGATCCAAGGTCAAAGGTCTCTCTTCTCGAGACAGAAACAAATATTAGAGTCCATTGATTCGTTATTTCAACTGTTGATTTATTCTTTAGTATATCCAGCAAAACTCAGCCCAGTCCATTCAGCATAGATTCAGCCCTCAGCCGACACGTGTTTCGTCTATTTAAAGACTTTTTCAAGGCAGTTCAACAGTATAATGTCTAGACGTCCCTGGCCTTCAGATTCCGCTACCCCGACGTCCTAGATCCACATCCAAAAACCAGTAGGTGTCTAAAAACGAAGTTTCAAGTTAATTGATGAGTGTGTTCCCCATCCACATTAAGTGTCCACTTTTCAATGACCAAGTCACGGTGTCCCTAGTTACAGCATAGTCGCTTCGTTTTTTTCAAAATTATACATATGCAATCCTAAATCGTCCAAAACGCGGTGTTTAGTCCACAATCCTACGAAAAAGATTCTGTAGATCCGGAGACCATGATAAGCCTCCTCACAGAACAAAGTTTTCAAAACGTACCGCGACGTGAGTCTGTGCTCTCAGCACTCAGACACTCATACCCCCACCCCCAGACCCACTCAGACACCCACTCACTGACTCTCACATATCCACTCAGGCATTCACACACACCCAGTGACAGACTCATACAGGAACTCATACACCCATTCACAGACCCTCCCACACACTTACAGACCCACACAGATACTTATATACCCATTCACAGATCCACATAGGACTCACACATCAACTCATAGACCCACTCACACTCACACATTCACTCACAGACCCACACTGATACTCACACATCCACTCACAGACCCACTCAGACACTCACACACCCACTCCTAAACCCACTCAGATACCCACTCACTGACTCTCATATACCCACTCACTTACTCACACAGACACTCACACAGCTATTCACAGACCTATACAGAGACTCACACACCCACTCACAGACCCATGTATAGACCCACACAGACACTCACACATTCACTCACAGACCCACACAGAGGCTCACACATCTACTCACAGACCCACTCAGACACTCATACACCCACTCCTAGACCCACTCAGACATTCAGACACCTACTCACTGACTCTCATATACCCACTCAGGCATTCACGCACCCAGTGACAGACCCACACAAGAACTCACACACCCATTCACAGACCTACCCACACACTCACAGACCCACTCACAGACCCACACAGACACTCATACACCCACTCACAGATCCACACAGAACTCACTTACTCACACAGGCACACACACAGCTACTCATAGACCTATATTGACACTCACAGACCCACTTACAGACTCACACCGGCACTCACACACTCATTCACAGACCTGCTCAGCCATTCATACACCCACATGACAGACCCACACAGGAACTCACAAACCTATTCACCGACCTACTCACATGCTCACAGACCCACTCAGAAACCTACACACCCACTCACAGGCCCACATAGGCAGTCTCAGACCCACTCACAGTCCCACACAGCCAATCGCACATCCTCACACAGACCCATGCAGGCACTGACAGACCCATTCACAGACCAACACAGGCACTCACAGACCCAGTCACAGACCCATGCAGGTACCCACACACCCATTTACAGACCCATACAGGCACTCAGAGATCTACTCACACACACACATAGGCACTCACAGAGCCACTTATAGACCCACACAGCTACTCACACACTCACTCACAGGCAGTCTCATTCTCACTCACATACCTACACAGCCAATCACATACCCTGACACAGACCCATGCAGGCACTGACATACCCATTCACAGACCAACACAGGCACTCACTGACCCAGTCTCAGACCCATGCAGCTACTCACAGACCCATTTACAGACCCATACAGTCACTCAGAGACTTACTCACACACACAAATAGGTACTCACAGAGCCACTTAGAGACCCACACAACCACTCACATACTTACTCACAGATCCACACATGCACTGTGATACCCACTGACAGAACCATCCAAGCAATGGCAGACCCACTGATAGAGCCACACAGGCACTATCACACCCACTCTATCTATACACGCACTGACAGAGCAACTCACACACCCACACAGATACTCACAGACCCACTCACAGACCTATGAAGGTACTCACACACCCAGTCAGAGACGATTGCATCCACTTACATATCCAGTTACAGACCCACAGAGGCACACACGCCCATTCGCATACCCACTCAGACACCCACTCACTGACTCTCACATACCCACTCAGGCATTCATGCACACCCAGTGAAAGACCCACACAGGAACTCATACACCCATTCACAGACCCACTCATACACTCACAGACCCACTCATACACTCACAGACCCACTCGCAGACCCACCCAGATACTTATACACCCACTCACAGATCCACATAGGACTCACACATCTACTCACAGACCCACTCAGACACTCACACATTCACTCACAGACCCATACTGATGCTCACACATCTACTCACAGACCCACTCAGACACTCACACATTCACTCACAGACCCATACTGATGCTCACACATCCACTCACAGACCCACTCAGACACTCACACACCCATTCCTAAACCCACTCAGACACTCAGATACCCATTCACTGACTCTCATATACCCACTCACTCACCCAAGCACTCACACAGCTACTCACAGACCTATACAGACACACCCACCCACTCACAGACCCACTTACAGACCCACATAGACACTCACACATTCACTCACAGACCCACACAGAGGCTCACACATCTACTCACAGACCCACTCAGACACTCATACACCCACTCCTAGACCCACTCAAGCACTCAGATACCCACTCACTGACTCTCATATACCCACTCAGGCATTCACACACCCAGTGACAGACCCACACAAGAACTCACACACCCATTCACAGACCTACCTACACACTCACAGACCCACTCGCAGACTGACACAGGCACTCATATACCCACTCACAGATCCACACAGAACTCGCACAGTCACTCACTCACACAGGCACTCACACACCTACTCATAGACCTATATAGACACTCACAGACCCACTTACAGACTCACACCGGCACTCACACACCCATTCACAGACCTACTCAGCCATTCATACACTCAGTGACAGACCCACACAGGAACTCACAAACCCATTCACCAACCCACTCACATGCTCACAGACCCACTCAGAAACCCAAACACCCACTCACAGGCCCACATAGGCAGTCTCAGACCCACTCACAGACCCACAAAGCCAATCGCACACCCTCACAGAGACCCATGCGGGCACTGACAGACCCATTCACAGACCAACACAGGCAATCACAGACCCAGTCACAGACCCATGCAGGTACTCACACACCCATTTACAGACCCATACAGGCACTCAGAGATCTACTCACACACACACATAGACACTCACAGAGCCACTTACAGACCCACACAACCACTCACACACTCACTCACAGATCCACCCAAGCACTCTGATATCCACTAACAGAACCACACAGGCACTCACAGACCCACTGACAGAGTGACACAGGCACTATCACACCCACTCAGAATTCTATGCAGGCACTGACAGACCAACTCACACACCCACACAGATACTCACAGACCCACTCACTGACCTATGCAAGTACTCACACACCTATGACAGACCCATGCATCCACTTACATATTCAGTTACAGACCCACAGAGGCATACACACCCATTCACTGACTCACACAGGAACTCACACACCCACGCACAGTTCTATGCTGGTACTTTCACAACCACTCATAATTCCACACAGGCAGTCACACACCCACTCACAAACCCACACACCCACTCAGACACCCACTCACAGACCTTCACACATCCATTCACAGATCCACTCAGTCACTCCGACACCCATTCACAGACCTATGCAGACACTCATAGAAATACTCATATACCCATGCAGGTATTCACACTTCCTCTTACAGGACCACACAGGTACTCACACACCCACTCATAAACCTATGCAGGCACCAACAGACCCACTCAGGAACACACCCACCCAAAAACCCACTCACACACCCATTCACAGACCCAGAGAGACACCTATACACCCACCCACTGACCCATTCAGACACTCCCACTCAGAGACTTATGCATATACCCACTCAGACTCACACAGACACTCAGACACCCACTCACAGACCCACACAGACAGATACTCACATACCCATTCACACACCCACTCACAGACCCACACAGCCACTCATACATCCACTCACATACCCACACAGATACTCACAGACCCACTCAGACACTTACACACCAACTGATAGACACACTCACTCACTCTCACACCCACTCACAGAACCATACAGGCACACACCCACTCAGAGACCTACTCAGGCACTCACACACCCATTCCATAACACACAGTCACACTCCCACTCACAACCTCACTCACACACCTACTCACAGACTCACACAGACACTCAGACACCCACACATAGACCCACACAGACACTCACATACCCACTCATACACCCATTCACACAACCCCTCACAGACTGACACAACACCTCACACACCCTCACAGACACACACAAAGACTCACACATCCACTCACAGACTCACTCAGACACTCGCATACCCACTGACAGACTCACTCACTCTTACACCCACTCACAGACCCACACAAACACTCACACACCCACTCATAGACCCACTCAGGCAGTCATACACCCACTCACAGACACACAGACACTCACACACACACACACTCACAGACCCACACAGGTACTCATATACCTACTCACAGACCCACAAAAGCACCCATACACCCACTCACATACCCACTCACTCACTGCCACACCCATTCACAGAAGCACACAGGCACTCAGATACCTACTCACAAACCCACACAGACACTCACAGACCCATACAGACACTCACACAACCCCTCACAGACCCACACAGGCATTCACACACCATTGCCAGACCCACACAGGAACTCACATACCCAGTCACAGACCCACACAGACAATCATACACCCACTCAGACCTACACAGACACTCACACACCCACTCACAGACCCACACACCCACTCACAGACCCACTCACAGACCCACACACCCACTCACACACCCACTCATAGCCCTATACAGCCACTCACACAGCTACTCACCAGCCTAAATAGCCACTCACACACCTACTCTCAAAGGTTACCAGTTACAGTTAGGAAATGAAAAGTTAAAAACCTTTGATATTCACTAAGAAGCATGGAAGTGCACTAGAGACTGGCTCATCGTTATAATCAATACTGCGAAAAGAATCGCAGACGCACTATTGATAATGATACTGACAGCGGAAGGTGCAATCAAAGTTATTGTCCACTTTGCCACTGGATTCAAGCAAGCCTGGCTGATGACGGCTGAAATGCCAGAAACCGGTCCTAGGATGCTTGTTTCCGGTCCAGGGAAGACATGGCTTGGCAGTTCGGGCTGGACTGTTCCCATGAGGCACAGGGTCAGACTGATTTGCATATGGCCATGTCTGAACTGGGGTGGTGGAGTGAGCTAAAGAATGATGATGGATTAAACCCAGATCAGTTGACTGGGGGTGAGTGTTTGATTGGCTCAAACGTTCCGTCCATCATCCCCTTTTGTATCGCATTGTCCAAACAGCTGCATTTAAAACGAGACTAGCTGAGATCAATGCAGAAATTGCGGACAATAGGGAATACCTGATTAAACAAAAAATCATGAAACTTCAAAAAGACATCCAAAATTTCTCCACAGAGAAGGTCTATCCGTATCTCAAAGCAGATTACACTGCACCAGGGACAGGCTACTCATCAGATGAGAGCTCTAACCTCTCAAGAAGAGGCTCCTCATCCAACAGTGACTCCAGCAATGGTAGCTGGAACTCCAAAAATGCAAGACCTTTCCAACGCCCAATGTATCCACCCTACAATATGCCACCGTACCAAGGAGCCAAATTCTGGCAATATCCGATGTACCATCAAGGCCCTCCACCCTTCTTCCAGCATGAGTCTGAGCCCCCTTTTTTAGACAGAGGCTGGGGCAGAGGAAGAGGGCGCAGAAGAGGGCAAAAAAGAGTACAATGGCAGGAACAACCAGCGCGTTCAGTGGAGACCAGGAGCCAGACACGGGGGAAGAGAGATTGATCATCAACCTCTCCAAGAGGGCCCTTTCTCCCATAGAAGAGAAGGTCCTACATTTTAAAAAGGGTTAGGCTATGTCCCTACCCCTAAGACTGACAAATTTCGTGACATCTGCGAGGTCCAGGGCTTCTTCCGCAAGGTACGCCTAAAAGCCTTTTTTCAAGATAAACCACTGCCACAGGGAGGCGACTCTGGGCTACACAAACCATCCACGTTTACACCTAACAGTAGCATGGTTCCAAACGAGGTCTTGATGTTTGAACAAGCTGTGTTGAAAGACCTAAACAGCACGACCACCCCCGCCCCCTTCCACAACTTGTCCTCAAGTGAAATTTCAGCCGTCAGGGCACTGGCGGATGATGCGAGTATCACAATCAAACAGGCAGACAAGGGCGGGGCCACGGTTATTATGTCCACGGTGGAGTACGACGTGGAATGTCGGAGGCAACTAAGCAACCACAGATACTATACTCCCTTGAGAGAGGACCCCACTCCCCGACTTAGCAGGACGATTTCCTCCATGGTTTTCTCAGCTAAGACCGAGGGATGGATCACCAGAAAGGAAGCTGAATTCCTAATCACAAAAGAGCCCAAGACCCCATACTTTTACACCTTGCCCAAAATCCATAAGGGGGTCACCCCGGTCCCCGGACGGCCCATTGTGTGAGGGATCGGGTCCATCTTGGAACCCCTTTCACGATTCTGCGATCATTTTTTGCTACCGCTGGTGAGAGCAACCCCGTCCTTTATTAAGGACACCACAGATGTCCTAAGGTTACTTGAGGGGGTCCAACATCCAGAAGAGGTAGACCTACTGATTACCCTGGATGTTCAGGCCCTCTATACTAACATACCACAAAGGGCGACCCTGGAAGTTATTGAGGATGCACTAAGTCATGGTAACTGGACTTCTCTCACTCCAGTGGCCTTCATATTAGAGTGTGCCACCTTAGCCCTAACGGAAAACTTCTTTGAGTATAACACACAACTCTACCATCAAACACAGGGCACCTCTATGGGCAGTTCATTTGCGCCGAGCGTGGCATGTATGTACATGTCGGCATTTGAAGAAAGGGAGATCCATAGCTCCAGGAACCCATACAAGGCAAATGTGCTAATGTGGAAGAGGTTCATTGATGATATTCTGATCCTATGGAAAGGAGAACGCACGAAATGCGAAGAATTCTGTGCCTGGATCACACTGAACCCTTTTCTGAAATTTACAAATACTATTTCAGAAACCGAGATCCCCTTTCTTGACCTACTGATAAAACTGGAGAATGGTGTTATCACTACCACACTCTATCGCAAACCAACAGATAGAAATAGTTTATTGCTATTTAGTAGTCACCATCCCAGGGCCCTAAAACAGAATCTTCCTTTCGGACAGTTCCTCCGCATTAGGAGGAACTGTAGTTCATTAAGAGACTACCAGAAAGAGTTCGACACCTTGACAAAAGATCTTTGTCAGAGATAGTACCCCAGCCACACTGTCACACTTGCTTGCAAAAGGGCTAAGAACAATAACCGGGACAGCCTACTAGAAAGCAAACCTAGAGAACCGGATAATGCCATCACTTGCGTGACTACCTATACCCCTGACTCCAATCGTATGAGAAACATCATTAAGAAACATTGGAGCATTCTTAATACAGGAACATTAAACCTATCTGTACCAAGGTTTGCATTTAAAAGGACAAGCAACTTAAAGGACATGCTCATACACATGAGACCCATAAATCTCCAGAGCAAAGTACAAAGAACATTATGGGATTTACCGCCTATAAGGGGACATTATCCATGTGGGTCCTGCTCAGTGTGTCCTCTCACCAAAATCACGAAAGAACTGACTTTCCCTAACGGAGTCAAATGGAAGATGAACAAGCATACGAACTGCAATACTCCAAACTGCATCTATATATTGAGTTGTCCGTGTGGACTCCTATATATAGGAATGACAACGAGACCGGTGAAAGTCCGGATAATGTAACACAGAAGCAATTTTAGATGCCATAAGACCAATACGAAAATGACAGCACATTTTGAACAACAAAAACATTCTACTGACTCTTTCAACTGGGGCGTGCTTGAAGCCCATCCAGGGATGACCAAAAATTCCCTGTTCCGCATCGAACAACGATGGGTTCTGAGGTTAGCCACTGACAAAGAAGGATTGAATGAGGATATACCTTGGAGTTTACTGACTTAATTCACTCCAACGGGGTATTCCTCAAGTAATTCCTATCCGTGCCAAAATGATCATTACTATGACTTTCGCGACCATGAATTGTGGTAGATACCTTGTAAACATTGACATACGTATCCAACCATCATCCCATTCCTTATTGGTTACATACATAGTAAGACCCAGTAAAGAATCACCAGCAATTGCATATTGGTTACATATAAGTAACTCTTATCTTTACCACAGTGACATTCCCGATTCGTGGAATGGCTGAGTTCTGCCATCACCAAACTGCATTGAATTAATCAACACCACGAACAGCGAGAATTCAAATATGGCGCCCAAAGTCACGGCTGACCTGCTCGGCTTGTCCTACAGTATCGACAGAGGCGATAATTCCAATATGGCGCCCGATACCACGGGTAGCACTCCAGCCTTTTCCCAATGGACAGTCCGGAAGTCCCGCCCCTCGCGTACGGCCGACTGGAGGTATAACAAACCAGGTCGGAATGAACTCGGCACCACCCGGGCCGGCAGAGTGAGGGGTAGGACGACCGCTGATCCACTGGAATTCTCTATGTGAGTATTGAGAGGGAATGGAGCATGCCTATGGGTAATCGACTCGTGCAGGGCACTGACAAATGGAAGGGAACCTCTTCCGTCCGGTACATGCAGCACAAACCCACTGCGGGCATATAAGGAGTACATGAGACCCCCTGCCTTACACGTGTCCCCACCTGGATTGAGTTGGCCATAAAGATACGATCGAGTAATTGTAGGCGGGCACATGTGACTCGAACAACCCTTGTGGGTTGACGGCGCATTTACAAGCGGTGATTAATCATTGTGGGCACTTTTCTGTTGGTTTAGGGACGTGCCTCAGGTTCTCAACCGTGGCGCTTGCCTGTGGAAAGCCAGAGACCAACCTTTGGTTGGCCTCTGTGGAGCCATCGGTACGCGCTGAAGGGAGTTTCCTGTGGCGTGTCTCTTTTCCAGCAGATCGGTGGACGCAAGGTTCCGATTCTAGGCGTGGGAGCCTCTGTGTGATGACCTACACTTAGGGGGCCATCATTGCTGTGATTTAACCACTGACCAGATAACTGCCTACAGGAAACTGTGCCTGTATGTCCATATTTTAACTCTTCTGAATTCTTCAGTTCACTAGGACACTACACCTTTAGTGTCTACACCTGCCGGTACACGATGCCGCGCATAGTTGACCCAAATAGGGTGAGTTTCACATTTGTGCCTGACTCACAAGGTATTTTTTATTACTGCTGCTGTTTTTTAATGTATCTGTTTTACATCTGACGCATGACCACAATCACTTGAGTGTGAAGCATGCGTGTGTTGCACCTTAGGATATAAGTGGTGCACAAACATCAATGTATGAAAAACTGTTGTATTATGACAAACTAACTTGTATGAATCTCTCTTGTTGCAGGCTATGTTGTAGATCTACAGGTACCACTTTTAGGGTGCTGTATGGGTGGTCACAACTTCTTTTTACGTAGTTCGGACCACCACCAAAAAGTGTAGGTAGATCTCACTTTGGTCCTGAGGAATTGCCATCAAATTGATAAAAGGCAAGAAACATGTTGACCCGAACCACAAGCGTATAATCCCGCAACCTTAGAGCGGGTGTGCGCGCTTTTTCATGTTTAACCTGGTTAGTGGCCACATTTCATTACAATTGTCTTGAGTGGACCACTATTTCCTGTTTTAATCTCACACCCCTTCACACTACACCTACACTGACGAAGGGCCCTCACATGCACTACACCCAACGGCATAAAGGAATAAAGATCTCCGCCAAGAAGGCCCCATCTCGGGTGCTGATCGGGTATTGCAGCGCCGACCCGATAAGGAGCAGACCCGATGATGAAGCAAGACACCTAGCTGGCTGGGTGTGTGAGGGTCTTTTTCTGAAAGGAGGAAATCATTCTCCTGTTCTTTGATTGAACACAACCGTGTGTACTTTCAAACATATACAACGACCTGCTACTCCCAATAGGAACTGCATACCACTTTGGTTTATACTTAGTCACGGGCCTGTATGCTGGACCTAGATTAAAAGGGCCTAGGTTCCCCCTCTTTGGAAATATTCACACACCATTGCCAGACCCACACAGGAACTCACATACCCAGTCACAGACCCACACAGACAATCATACACCCACTCAGACCTACACAGACATTCACACACCCACTCACAGACCCACACACCCACTCACAGACTCACTCACAGACCCACACAACCACTCACACACCCACTCATAGCCCTATACAGCCACTCACACAGCTACTCACCAGCCTAAATAGCCACTCACACACCTACTCTCAAAGGTTACCGGTTACAGTTAGGAAATGAAAAGTTAAAAACCTTTGATATTCACTAAGAACCAAAGATTACAGTAATGTTATAGTTAGGAAATTGCTTTAAAAAAACGTAGAAATTCGCTATAAAAAACAAAGTTTACAGGGACGTTATAGTTAGGCACAGATTTTACATGCACAAAACCATCCACAAAAACCCAGAGGCAAACCCACACAGGAACTCACACACCCAGTCACAGACCCACACGGAATCTCACACACCCAGGTACTGACCCATACAGCTACTCACACACCCAGAAACAGACCTACACAGACACTCATACACCTACTCACAGACCCACAAAGCCATTCACACACCCATTCAATGACCCATGCACCCACTCGCACACCCACTTAGTCACAACCAAAACCACTTACACACCCACTAATAGACACATACAGCCACTCACTGACCTAAACAGCCACTGACACACCCACTCTCAAAGGTTACAGGTTACATTTAGGAAATAAAAATTTAAAAAACCTTCTAAATTCACTAACAACCAAAGGTTACAGGGAAGTTATAATTAGGATGTAGCTTTAAAAAAGCCTTAGAAATGTACTGAAAAAACCAAAGGTTACAGGGACGTAATAGTTAGGCACAGATTTTACACGTACAATACCACGGAAAATCAGTTATAGTTACCTGAGCTAACTATAGCTTACACCCCCTCAATGCACTACTTATAACCTCACAGATTACTTCACTCTCAACATGGTCAGTGACGTCACTGATGACATCTCAAATTACATCACTAATTGCATCATCCAGTGATTGTGAGTGTTTTCTAAATGTTTATGAGTGCTAAACGTAAATACTAAGGTGTCACAAAAGTTGTGTAGTACTCATGAGTGATACTATTTGTAACACATATTATGTGAGTGGCTGTGTGACTGTGTTTATCCATGTGTGAGTGGGTGTGTGAGTGGCTGTATGAGTGAATAAGTGGGTATGTGAGTAGCTGTATGGGTAAGTGAGTGACTGTATTGGTGAGTGAGTGGGTGTGTGAGTGACTGCATGAGTAGATGTATGAGTAGGTGAGTGGGTGTGTGAGTGGCTGTATGGGGGACTGAGTGGCTGTGTGAATGGCTGTCTGGGCGAGTGACTGGGTGTGTAAGTGGCTGTATGGATGAGTAAGTGAGTGTTTGAGTGGGTGTTTGGTTATCTAAGTGGATGTGTGAGTGGCTGTATTGGAGAGTAAATGTCTGTGTTAGTGCTTGTATGGGTGAGTGAGTGGACATGTGAATGCTTGTATGGATGTGTGAATAGGTATATAAGTGGTTGTGCGGGTGTGTGAGCGGTGGTATGGGTGACTGAATCGCTCTGTTGAGAGGCTGTATGGGTGAGTGAGTAGGTATGTGAGTGGTTGTATAGGCAAATAAGTGGGTGTGTAAGTAGCTGTATGGGTGAGTGATTGTATGGGTTATTGAGTGGCTATGTCAGTAAGTGTATGGGTAAGTGAGTGGCTGTATAGGTGAATGAGTGGGTATGTGAGTGGCTCTATGAATGAGTGAGTGGCTGTGTGAGTGGTTGTATGGGTGTGTGAATGAGTGTATGAGTGGATGTGGGTGTTTGAGTGGGCGCATGAGTGGTTCTGTGGATGATGTCATCAGTGATGTCACTTGAGATGTCATCAGTGATGTAACTGACCATGTCATGAGTGATGTATACTGTGAGATCATAAGCAGGCATTGCAGGGGCATAAGTTATATTTAGCTCAGCTAACTATTACTGCTGAATTTCTATGGTTTTGTGCATGTAAAATCTGTGCCTAACTATAATATATATATTATATATATATTAAATATAATACTCTTTTCTGTAAAATACTTAAATTTTTGTTGTAAAGTTGTTTGTGGTAAAGACATATTAGTGGTGAAAAAAGTAGTTCTTAGGACTTTCGTTGTAAAGATGCATTCATTGTTTAGGTGTTGTTGTAAAGGCATGTTGTTGTTCCGTCGTTGTTAATGCTGTTTCCCTTTTTTTTAATCATATCCTATGTCTGGATCTTCTAGATTATCCTTTTTGTATCAGTTCAGGCCAAATGCTGAACAGTGGAGCTCTGTCATCCTCCTGTCAACTTTCTGGCTATCCTATTTTCACCTTTTATGCGCAGCACTACAATTTGCATACAGTAACACAATTGTGCATACAATAGTACATTTGTTTGTACCACATATGTGTGCAGCAGTGCTATAGAGCATGCAACCACAGTATTAGAAAGATTTGGTGCCATAGTAGCCGAAGTAAACTGGAGTAAATCCAGCATATACCGAATACAGGTAGGCATAGACGAATATACTCTACCTGAAGCAACTCATAGATTGAAGTCAAAGGCTACCACAATACATTCCTTAGTGCTGCAAATATAAAGAACCAAGGCAGACGTTTAGACAGGAACATCAGAACAGCAATAACAACACTATAAAGTGGGATCAGTTTCTGGAAAACACCACCAGTTTCAGTGGTAGAAAAGATATCCATATCTAAAATGGTGATGCTCCTGCGCTTATTAAATGATGTTGTGACAATACCAATATGAATCCCCAGGGAAGTCTTTTGTGAGTTAGACAAAATGGTGTTAGAACTAATATGGGTTCGCAAATGGCGGAGAGTGATATTGGCAAATACTGAAGCAAGTCCATTTTATAAGCTATATAGCTGCACAATTACAATCAGCACCAAGATGGAGGAATGAAAGATTACAAGGCTTGAGGCACGAAAAGCAGTG
This sequence comes from Calotriton arnoldi, assembly GCA_963921515.1. Classification (NCBI taxonomy): domain Eukaryota; kingdom Metazoa; phylum Chordata; class Amphibia; order Caudata; family Salamandridae; genus Calotriton; species Calotriton arnoldi. The sequence goes on from CAWUFW010000033.1 coordinate 1,126,291, forward strand.
ATATACCCACTCTGATGCATCTAACAACCATCCTCATTGGATCCAAAAGAGGGGCAGGTACCTGACCAAAACTGTTAGAAGCCCTAAAACATAGTTGGGATGGTTGCTTACAGAGAATGAAAATGAAGACTTCATACACTTCCGGGCTCCCTCTGCAGTGCTTAAAAGCCCTCCTACACAAAGGTAATTGAGAGGATTACAACTATGGGAGGAGAGAGAGATCATCTTATTGAAAAACATGTTCAAGGGAGGTTTACACAAAAGCTTTTATGACTTAGTGACTATAGGATACCAAAAGGACACTTTCTGCTATACAAGCAGGGAAAGTCACAATTCAACAAAAAAGGAAGTCAGAACTCTCAGAAAAATATGTATATCAGTGGTGGCTGCCTTGGAAAGGTGTGGTGGGGCGGGGGTGGGAATGGATAAAATAAATAAATAAATAAACTTACCTTCGCCGCTGCACCACCGCACGCCTCTCCTCCGTCCTCTTCATCTGCTTGAAAGCACCGGAAGCACCCAGGCTCCCGTACTCCCAGCAAAATCACGATGCTGCTTGAGCAGCGTCATGTTTGGTCTGAGCAGCCTGTTTGGCCGCTCAGGCAGTACCTGGGAGCCTGGGCATGTTCTCCATGGGGCTGTGCAACACAGCCCCATGGAGAACATGCTAAGTGCGCATGACGTTTTGGCCGGCATGCGCACTTAGAGGAGTGCACACCATTCCTCACTCTGCTCTGGTCCCAGACCCCAGCCCCGCCCGACCTGGCTCCGGGTCCCGCATAGAAAAATAGATGATAATAATGTCCTGTTATTATCATTTTCTTTTTTGCACTGCTGAAATAGCAGTGGGGCGACGCTCCTCCACTGCAATTGATTAGTATGACCACTGGTAAAGTTAGAGCAATTTCACCACTATACAAAGCAATACAGGAATAGATAAAAGTAACACTAGATAACCTAAGAGCCAAATGGGCATCAGACATTGGTTGACCTCTAGAAGATACAGCATATATTTGCAGATGTACCATAAGTCTCAAGAAATGCCAGATTAAACTAATGCACTTTATTTACACTGGACTTATGTCATAACTAAAAGGATTAACAAATTCTTCCCATAAAGGGAGGTGAGCTGTCCTAGGGGTGGAGAAGTTAATGTAGATTTCTCCTATGTGGCGTGGACTTGCACAAACTTGAGAACATAGAGGGAACCAGTCATAGGCCACTCAACAATTCCACAGACAGGCAGGTAAGCTGCAGACCAGAGGGAAGGCTCTCATCCTTCTACCCACCCTCGGAAATAAAATAGGTACTAGAAGAGTCTGAGCCAGTAATATCGAAGATGAACAACCTACTTTTTGAACAACTATAAAAATATGCTAAGCAAAAGGACAGAAAACAGGATATAAATTCGACATGTACAACTAAGTATACACAACAGACCATACATTTGTGCCGTTAGCCCCCGCCAAAAGTAAGCAACAAATTCTGACTTAAGAATGGATGAATAGAAATAGAACCCAAGGAGACAGAGAAGTTGTTTTAAGCTATTTAAACAGGAATAGTTATTAGTTTGAGAGATCTGTACTAACATAGCAAGGAAAAACGCTGTTGAAAACGAATTGATTGTAAAACAACTGTTACCCTAATACTACAGTAATGTTTGTAAGTCATATTGGTGGATGATGTATTATAAACATGTAAAACAATAAACATTTTGATTTAAAAATGTCTGTGCAGAAAATGGAAATGTTTGTATATTAATTTTATTCTGTACATTATCACCACTACGGTCTATAGAAACAAAATTGCATGTACAAAGTCATTCGAATGCAAAATACAATTGTGCGTACAGTAAATAACCATGATCATATTTTTTATGTTGAAGAGGGCTTGTATAGTTGAATGATCCCCCTACAGGGTGAGTGATTGGATGCATGCATGCTGTGCCAGATCACATGTGTGAGTGTGGCTCATGATGCGGACAGTGCCCTGTAAGCTTGCCTCCTATTGGTTCCATAGCTGCCAGGGCTGCGACAGGCTGTGGAGACGGTGATGTATCTGTTAGTGTCCTCTAGTAACAGGAGGTGCAGGAGGCACTTAGAGCCTGGTTGTCTGCTCTATGACATGTACCCATGGTTTGCTGGGTGACTGAGGTCTGCCTGGCCGGAGAGGGTTTTGGAAGGGTGACTCGGTGTTGAGATGTGGTTTAAAGTCTGCTGCAGAGTGAGAAGCAGCAAAGAGCAGCTGTTGCTTTAGCCCTGCCAGGGATTAGAAAGGCTACGGAGAAGAAGGCGTGTTGGACAGGGCAGCAAAAATTTAAGCCAACTTTTCTCAGTACAAATAAAAGACGACGTGCATGTACAAGGACAAAAACACATGCTTTTAATTTTTTGCTTGTGCATATTCAAACTTCAATAACTCATTGTAATGAAAGACCAGCACAAATAGTGCATCATTTTTTGTCCTTTACACAGTAATCAAATTGGTATCCAGAGTTTCTGATTTTCTTTAAAAAGATTTGCTAAAATGTAGCAAAATTGTGTTAATTTTTTCTGCAAGTCCTGCAAAAGTGTAGTTCTTCTGCTGCTACGAAATCTTTGCATATTTACAATCTCCCGTGCTCTCCAAAACAGGTGAAGACATAAAAATAATATGATCAAGTACATGGTGAGATTTGCAATTTGTGGCCCATGTTGGATGTATTGACCGTTTGTTAATGTCTGCAAAGAATTTCAAAAACACAACATAGACAGAAATGCCACTACAAACACAATCACCTGTTCTATTTTTCCAAAATGTCCTTCCTAATATTTTTTTAAAAATCATCCATTAAATGAAAAGGGTACATAGATTACTATGTAAAATATTGGGGTCCCTCACATAATAATAATAATAACAATAACGGGGGCGTGGCGAACCGCCAAACATGGCGGATATAGACTGAAGACGCTCCGGAGCCCGGCCACAATCATCCTGGCCATCGCTGCCAGCTTTGTCCAATCGAGCCTGGCAGGGTGGAACAGCGTGGCGGAATACCTGCAGCTGCCCCATGATCACTTTTGGAGCTCGCTGGTGCTGCAGCGGAAGATAATCTACGTCCCAAGATCGGGAGGCAGACACCATTACCCGGCGCGACGGGGCTAGTGACGACGTGGAGCGGAGGGCAGATCGCGGTGAGGCTGCTGTGACCCCGCTGTGCAAGACATCTTGAATCGGTGCACCCCGGCTGTCCCTGTCGCTTCACTACGGAGGGGGAGAACGTCGGCGACGGAGTTGATGGATCGGGACCCCCCAGTGTTGTAGACTGTGCCCAACGCGCGCCGGAGATGCATCAGAGGGAGGTCCACGCTGGCGAGCGCTCAACTGGAGGTATGGTTCAATGCCCCTCTTCGCCTTCCCCCTCCGATGCACGAGATACAACTGAAGAATGCCCTGACACCAGAGGCTGCGGCTGGGACTATAGTGTGAGCGCTGCAAGAAAACGGACAGCCCAGCTGGGTTAGTGTCTACACCACCCGATACGCCGTTGGGCGCCATTTTCGTCAACACGGAGAGAGACGCAATGGCGTAGCTGTGTAAAGAGCTGCCGCCTATCTCCTCATTGTGACTGCAGCTGCTGGACGCTCTCTTCTCCCTCCTGCGCGTGCTCCACGGTGGCCGTGTATGATATGATCAGGTCAGACTAACCCTGAAGTGGACGGCGCGTAGTGGAGGTGCGGGGAGGGGTGGTTGTAAAGAGAAGCTGCATATACATGTGTAGATGCAGCGCATCCTAGCCTTGGCTCCGCTGGCCCATATTGCTGATGAGACTGGGGCCTACGGTGAAGAGCACTGTGACCGACCCAGTGGTGAGCGTATCTGGGCCTAACAGCACTGCACTGTCTAACGTCATCGCTGTCGTCCCTAAAACTGCACCCAGGTCTTTGTCCCAAGGCCCTGAAAAGCAATGCAGGGAGTCCTGCGAAGACGTCATCACCGTCTGTCTGTGTAAGATGCCAACAGAGGTGACACTTTGAGAATGGTTGAGGGCGCTGTATCACTATCATAGACATCCAAGACTCTTCCTATGCATGGCACCTGATATATTACATATCTGGACAATGGAGTAATAAGATACTGCGTGCATTTGTGTAAGAGAGCCTGGAGTGGGAAGCGGGTCCCGGCTGCCACTGATAAAGAAACTATGACTAGAATTGTGCACTGAGATGTGAGTCGAGTGCCTTTAACCCAAACCCAAGATAATCCGGATACCTGCACTGTGTACGACGACCCAGACACGCCTGACACGACTCCAGCTTGAAGTCAAAGCGGCAATCCTACTCCCTCGTTGTTGGCGGAACTGGTGAGTTCGACATAGAGAGATATGGGGCGTCCAAAAGGAAAGTTACAAGAGGCTTCTGCCCCCAGCTCACAATCCACCGAAGAGCAGGAACAATCCACATCTCCCCCCTCACTCTCCTGTATACCGCCTACCGAAGAAACGGCGGCCCCGGACAAGCTGGACTTAATATTGCAGGAAGTCAAAGAGTCTCGAAGGGCAATAGAGCAACAGATTGGCTCGCTCACTGCAGGATTCACGCTACTTAAGGCGGATCATGCTAAACTAGCGTCAAAGGTGAAGACTAATAGTGAAACCCTGGCAGAAATTGTACTGCAACATAAAGAACATGCGTCACAAATACAGACATTGCAGCGACAAGTAACAGGTCTTCTGGACAGAGTGGAGAACGCAGAAGGAAGGGCCATACGAAACAACATACGCGTCATAGGCCTTCCTGAACGCGCTGAGGGACCTGAAGCTGCCACATTCATGGAACAGTGGTTCTGAGACCATGTAGCTCCGGAAGGGCTGTCGAACTTCTTTTGTATAGAACTTGCCTATAGAATACCTACCGGGAAACCTAAAGTGGGCGCCCCCAACCGAGGCCGCTAATAGTCAGAATCCTGAATTTTAGAGACCGGGATGTACTGCTCCAAAAGGCAAGAGAGCGGCCTCAAATCCGCTTTGAGAATTGCCAGGTGTCACTATACCCGGACTACACCCTAATGGTCCAGCGAAGGCGTTCTTCATTTCAGCCAGTCAAAGAGAAATTACGAGACATGAACCTCAAGTACGCACTGTTGTTCCCTGCCAGATTAAAAATCATACATGACCAGAAAACCTACTTTTTTAAAAGTCCGGAGGATGTAGAGGAGTGGATAGAAGTAATGGATCCAGCATTACTGTCGGGAACATCTCGTCAAACCCAGCCAAGCAATGCATCTCAAACGCAAGGACGGCGCTCGCGTCGCAATGTATAGGCCCCCATCTCCAAAGTGGTTCACAACCCCACCCATGAACAAGTCCAGAGAAGCAGGGACGAGGCCTTAGCTACTGCGACCACGTTCAGGGAAACTACCTTGCGTATGGACTGTGACTCTTCGGAGGGAAATATTATACTATCTGACTCGGAGGGCAGCCTCGCCTTGTTCCCTACAGTAACACCACAGACTGCTGATGACCTGCTGGGCTATTGAACACAGAAATACGGCCTTGTCTCCATATATACGACTATAGAACAATAGAGATGATGCCACATACTCTTATGGACATGTATATCCTTTTTCAGTAATTAAGATGGCATTATAATGTTTCTTAAATTAACACGGGCTCTCCTGAGCCGCTATAGATAGATAATATACCGTGTTTGGTGAAAGCAACGTACCCCCAAATGCGCATGCACTGGTTAAATGCAGCAAAATGTTTCTTGTTGTATTCATAGTTTGGCCCGGCACAGTTCACCGGCTGGGCCTTGTATTCGATGCTCAATGGGGGTTAATGTGTTCTAACGTAAAATTGTTGTCACGTCCTACCTCATGCCTTCCTGTCCTGGCCATGGGCTCTCATACTGTACATATCATACAATGAATAAGCTAAACACATACACCTTCATAACATGGAATGTTCGGGGTCTAGGTTCAGTACAAAAAAGGCACAGGGTGCACGCGCGATTGCTTAGGCGCAAGGCGCAAATAGTATTCTTACAGGAGTCCCACCTAACAGTGTCAGAGGTGGCAAAAATGCGGAAGAAATGGAAAGGGCAAATTTACTCTACCGATTATTCGTCCTTTGCCAGAGGTGTCGTAATTTGGATCAGATACGAGGTCCCGTTTGTAGAAATAGAATGGCGGATTGATGCGCAGGGCAGATATATTTTCCTTCATGGGACACTAGATGGAAGGCATATTGTATTGGGGAACGTATACGCTCCAAACTTTGATCAGAATAAATACTTTATGGGATTAAATATGATTCTAGCAGGGTGGGAGGCATTCCCGTGGATCATAGGTGGTGACTGTAATGCAGTGATGAATATATTGAGTTAGATCACTCACACCCCCCCCTCCATGGCGCAGGAAGTATTAAACAAGCTGAGGCTCTTCGCAGCTGGGTGAACGGCTGGGAGTTATGCGATGTATGGCGCCTGAAAAATGTAACACACAAGGAATACTCCTTCTATTCCCCAGTCCACCACTTACATACAAGAATTGATAGAATTCTCTGCTCCCTCTCCATAGCCACACAGGTGTCCCACGCTACGTATTTAGCAAAAACCTTTTCAGACCATAAACCACTAGAAATCCATAATACCTGGGGCAGGACCCCCACCCCAGTCCCCACATGGAGAGTATGGCCGCAACTGATGGAAGACACCGTGTTTCGATCTACGCTATCTACTGCAATTGAGAATTATTTTACTGAAAACTGCAATACTGCGTCCTCAATATTAGTGGAATGGGATGCGCTCAAGGCATTAGTTAGGGGAACTGCGATTAGCGCCACAGTGGGTGCCAGACAGGAAGTACATAAAAATTTGAAATCACTAGAGGACGACATGGGCGGGTTGGAACAGGAAGCAGTGAGAGAACCCGAGAAACATGCTGCACTACAAGAGGCATGCATAAGACACGCTGAACTGCTGGAGACCCTCAGAGTAATTGACTACAGAGCATACACACAATTAAAGCACACAGACGCAGATAAGGCAGGGACACTTCTAGCGAGGATATTGAGAGAGGACCCTCCGCCCACTGTGATCAGCCAAGTTGCCATGCCTGGGGGAAATATGGTGTATACTCAGCAAGTTATAAACGAGTCCTTCTGTACATACTATACTACACTATACAACAAACCGGCCCCAATGGACAGTGAACTAATAGATGCGTTTCTGGCAGACCTACCGTATCCCCAGATCCCTGAAGGAGCACGAGATAGTCTAGAGGGCCCCATCAAGAGAACTGAAATAAAGACCGCTATTAATGGACTCCCGCATAATAAGACACCGGGACTAGATGGGTTAGAGATCTACAATACTTATTCTGAAATCTTGGTCCCGCAACCAGAAGCCCTATATAAAACGTCACTGGAACTAGGCAGCCTCCCCAACACTACCAAGCAAGCTCTAGTAGTTACACTTCCCAAACCAAGGAGAGATACGACAGATATCACAGGATATCACCTGCTCTCACTGTTGGCAACTGAATACAAAGTATTAAGTAAAATATTAGCTAACAGGCTCCTTCCCTATTTACATAAATTGATACACATAGATCAGTGCAGATTCATTCCTGCGTGCAATACATCCTTGAACATAAGGGGACTCCATCACATAATGGCAACCAATCCAGATAATTTAACTAATGCTGGTTGCATAGCACTCGACCTTCGACAAGCATTTGATACACTATCAAGGGACTATATGTTTCGGATGTTGAGAGGTTCCGGCTACCCCCGGGATACATTTGTTGGCTACGTCTATTATATGAAACCCCCACGGCCAGAGTTAGGACAGGTGGGCACATATCGAACGAATACCCCATATACAAAGGAACACGACAGGGATGTCCCGTATCCCCAATATTGTTTGTGTTAGCATTGGAACAGCTGGCACTCCGGATGCGTCAGAAAGCTACTCACATAGGTATGCCATCGGGCAATTCAACCCATTTAATATCTGCATATGCAGATGATATAATAGTCTATGTGAAGGACCTACTGGGCGAATTAGACCCTATACCTAGAATATTTGCGTCATTTGAATGTATCTCTGGCCTGTCTATAAACGATTCGAAATCCACTGCCTTCTTTTTTCAAAACCATGCATGCCCCGAAATGATTGACTTTGGTTTATACCGGTTGCCAGTGGCGCAAACCACTTTTAAATAATTAGGCATTCACATATACAGATCACATGCGTATATGTTGGAAGGTAATCTAAACAGAGCAATACGGGGGCTGCGCTCAAACATCACCTTCTGGACCTCGCTCTCACTCTCGACGATGGGGCGCGTTGCAGTGTCAAAGATGGTGGTCCTCCCCCGGCTCATATATTACTTCACTAATCTACCGATCATAATACCTCCGGCCCTTTTCCAGATGATGGATACTGCACTTTTGGACTTAATCTGGGGGGCAGGTAGAAGGCGGATAAGCCTAAAAAAATTGCAGCTAGAGACATCCAAGGGGGGACTTGGGGTACCAGATCTCCAAGCATAATACTATGCATGCCAGCTGCAATGGCTGTTGTAATGGACTGCAAGCCGCAATTTGCAAGAGATAGGATATACAGCACTTCACATTGACCAAGGGGCTTTACACACTCTGCTCCTACCAAAGTCTAGAATCCCCCAGATGCACCACCCCTATTACGAACGGCATTGCTCTGCTGGAGGAAAGCATTACAATATACGTCCAACTGCCCTCACTATGCAAACAACATACCACTGTTGGGAATACCATTACCTACTGGAAGGCTCACGAAACAGAGGATAAGGGCGTGGTCCGATGAGGGTGTGGACACAATAGGGGCTTTTTTCAATGCCGCAATATTAATGGACCATGAGAATTTTGTACGGGAGAACGGGGTACCAAACCATCTATACATGCTCCATGCGTCAATCTTGCACTGCGTGAAAAAACACTGGGCCCCCCAAAGAGAGGAACCCCAAACACACGAATTAGTCAAATCATTGTACTACATGGGACGGGGCAGTCATCTCATCAAATGGTTATATGTGGGAATACGCGCACACGCTGCAGTGTCCCTAGATGTCCTACATGACAAATCGGTAGGAGATGCAGGATGAGAAATAACGGACAGGGAGTGGGCGAATATACTAGAATACCCTAAGAAAGTGACCAGGAATGCAAAATTTTAATTTATACAATGCATGATCTTGCATAGGGCTTATCTTACGCCACACCGCCTACAGCGAATGTACCCAAACACGCAGCACCACTGCCCTAGATGCCAACTGGTGGAAGCAGATCTAATCCATATGTTATGGGCATGTTCGCGTTTGAGGGGGTTCTGGGAAGAAGTCCGCCAGCACGTAAAAACATCTACAGGTTTGTGTATAGAAGATTCACTATTGGAGTGCTTGCTGGGTTTCCGCAAACGGTCGGCCTCCCATAAAGTCCAACTCAGTTTCCTTGACCTTGCGGTTACCCTGGCAAAAAGATCCATCACTATGAGATGGAAGTTGGCACGACCGCCTACAATATACGTATGGCACAGTGAAATGCTACGCTGGGGGGGGGGCTGAGAGTGCAGCTAACCGCCGAGAAGAGGCACGAGGTTTACGTAAGAAGCAAATATCTATGGAATGGGATGTAATGTTGGAAACTTTCAAAGGTGTGACCCTAGACCGCACATCTAGTACCCCGAGCACACAATAGGCCATCTCCGAGCCATGGCATGTAAAGACACGTAGTGTAGGTGCCCGGGCTAAGGACAGATCCATAATACCTAGTGCATTCTTGCTAACAACGCAGGACGGTAAAACAACCCAATTCACAATAGTACAATAGAACACTAGGGGGAGGGTGCGGGGGTTCTAGTTTAGTTAGTTTACAATAGTTTAGACATTAGTTGTACTATAAGCAATAGGACAAATTGGATACTTCCATGCAAATGTTTACTTGATGCGAGATATACAGATTGTATAATGTATACCTTTACACTGCAGGAAAGTGTTGTTATATTTATAGGCAATATGCGTGGTACTGTAATAATGGAAATGTGATAATATCCTGTATTGAATGTCTATGAAAACTAATAAAGTATGTTTAAAAAAAAACAATAACAACGCTTACCAAGTTACCATAGTTACATATATAACATTACCTCAGTTTTCACTTGTGCTCCCTCCCCTCTTCCACCCGTGTTTTCTAACTCTGAGTGCAGAAGAAGATGGCCACACATTGTTTATGTAGAAGTAGAAAGTCAGTCCACAGTCATGCAGCGAGAGAGAGTGTGGGAAAGTCATGGCTTTAATACCAGCAAACTGACTGGATAGCTTAGAAACCTAGTGGCAGATGTACGACCGTTTTTTGCGCTCGCAAAGGGGAATTTGGCCCCTTTGCAACCACAAAAAACGTCTGCCCAATGTACTAACCCTATTTGGCGAGTCGCTTACCTATTAGCGACTCGCAAAATATGGTTAGCGACTTGCTATGAGGAAGGAGCGTGCCAAGGGCGTCCCTTCCTAATAGCGAGTCTCAAACCTATGTATGATTGTTTTGGGACCGCATTTGCAGTCGCAAAACACTCGCAGTTTACCACCCTTTACAAAAGGGTGGCAAGCCACTCGCAAAAAGAAAGGGGTCCCCAGGGGACCCCTTCCCCTTTGTGAATGGGTTTGCAAATATTTTTAAAGAGCAGGCAGTGGTCCTAGGAACCACTGCCTGCCCTTAAAAAATAAAACTGAAAAGTTTAATTTTCATTTTTTAAATGCAGCCCGTTTTCCTTTTAAGGAAAATGGGCTGCATAAAAAAAAAAAAACTGCTTTATTAGAAAAGCAGTCACAGACATGGTGGTCTGCTGAGCCCAGCAGGCCACCATCCCTGGGAGTGCTAGCCACTCCCAATGGGGTCGCAAATTGCGACAGCTTCATTAATATTCATGAGGCATGCAATTTGCGACCCCATTGGGAATCGCAAACAGTATCTGAGACACTGTTGTACATTAAGTTTAGCGAGTCGCAATTTTGCGCAGTTTGCGACTCGCTAAACTTAATGGTCGTACATCTGGCCCTTACACCCTTGCATCCTGATGGTGCTCATGGTTCTTCTACAGCCAACCTCTAGACAGTGCAAGAGGGACTGTCTCAGGCTTGTGCAGGATGTGGAGTGCTGGGTGCTGACTGCTGCGTAAAGAATCATCTGTCAGTAAGTTGGGGCGGGTGGCGCACTAACCCTGGTCTCAGGTAGAAAACATAGAAACTGTTGAGGCTGCTCATAAAGTAGGGGTGGTGGGAACTGAGGAGAGGATTCGCTGGTAGAGGTTTAGTGGAGGCTGCAGAACGCTGACAGGGGTACAGAGGTAGGTTGGTGTTGTTGACAAGTTAATGAGAGGCAGTTGCCAATTATTGTAGGTCTACCCAGTGAGCAGTCATCTCTCTCTCTTTCTCTGCCTCCCCTTCACCCTGGCTGTCTTTGTTTGCTATTGTTTCATTCTTCTTCCCCTTCCCTCCCACTCAGCATGTGTCCCTTAATCGTCACGTCAAATATGTATTAAAAGCTTTCTTGACTTCTGAAGTGTATAGAGCTGTGAGGAGGCAAAGTTATAGTGTAGGTTGGATCAAGTAAGGAGCAATGAGCATAGTTGTCCCCGATGGTGTGGAGATGCATTAATTGGTATACCCTTCAAACATACCAGGATGCCTAGTCATATGTAGGCAATATCCTCAAACCCCTTTTGTTTGATTTGCTGACTAACCAATAGCATTGGGCCACTGACTGCAGTATTAAGAACTGTCTATACATTCCAAAAGAACTGAGAGATGGGGACTTCATTCATTGAGGACTTTTTCTTTTCAGGGTCATCTTTTTCACATACCTAGAGCTTGTGCCACTGGAATTGTTATCCCAAGATCTGCCAGTTCCGCATTTACATTGTCTTATTAGCTACAATTTCATAACTCCACATTGTGCAATTTATTAGTCACTTTGAAGTGAAGTTCTCACTCCTGTTCCATTTTGAATTGTAAATCCGTTGCCATTCTACCCTTGAGATAAAGCAGTGATAAGCCTATTTCCATTTTATATAGTTACGTAGACGTTTTCACAGTTCTTTATATACTTGCTTCAAAATAGGACATGCCTAGTTGATGTGAAAGCGGGGAGCCCAGAAGACGATTATTGCAACGAAGGCTGCCAAGGATTCTTATAGAGGAAGCTAGAAACCAAGATTTTCACAGTTTCTGTTACTTCAGTGATGTATCTCTTCTCTGACAGTGTGTGACCCAGGTTGACTACTCCCATTGCCTACTTATTTGCAAGGTCATTTTTAGACTCATGTGTGAATAACAGGCGCAAAACGCTCTGGTGCTAAGAACATTTGCACCAGGCATTAGACGTGTTTTTGCAGCCGATCGGGGATAGAGATTAAGGAATGCAGACCGGTTTTTACTTCAATTATTCATGCGGTAAAACCCCTTGTATGCTATTTTGCAACAGAACACCCACCTGTAAAAACCTGGTGCCATGTGCGTGGGCAAAAATAGAACCCATACAATTTGACTCAAAGCCCAATGTCAGAATGTGCTAAAAGAGTTGTTAATGATACTTACACGCTTTTTAGCACTTATGCGAATATCTAATGACAATTTTAGAGTCTTGCAAATCTATTTTATGTATATTACCCAGTATATGTTAAAAAAAGGATGGAGGATAAAGTAAGGCAATTAGTCAAAGTCACTGCTTCGTCTGGAAATAGTTTGGACATGTTAGGCTCACAGGGGTCCCAGGATATAGGAAAGGAGTAACTGCAGAGATTTGCCTAGCTAAATATTGAATAAAAGTAAAATGTTGTTAAAATAGAGAGGAAAGTATTAGGCATATCTCTATTCTTGGCAGGCAGGGCAAGTAATGTGGAGTCCAGCCCTTTGTGTATTAGTGATGCTGATCTCATGCCTGACATTTACTTTGGAATTGGTTCCCAGTACCCAACGTTTATGGGAGATATGGGCCGGCTGGCAATAGCAGGGGTCCATCCATCCAGCCATAAGAGTGCCAGAATGGATATTATAAGATAGTGTTACATGTGTACAAGCATTACAAAAACATGACCCGATAGATACTTCATGGCCTTCTGGCAAGTGCAGTTGTGGAGCATCTTACAAACTGAGCTGAAGAAACCACGCTTCTTCCTGAGCTTACCTGGAGATAATGCACACGGGACACCTAACAATGCCAGAGACTGTCAGGCATAATTATGTATTTATTGTTGTTGTGAGTTCCAGCAATCTTTCTCCCCAAGTGAGCGCGTGCGCGAACAGACACACACACAAACACACACACACAAATACCCACATTGCTATTCTTAAAAGCTTTGTTGTAATCCAATTTTAGTGCAGAATAAATTAAACAAAGTAATTGTAGAAATCAGTAAAATCATCGCAAGAGTGTAAGCACAGAATGTTAATATTAATAAAACAGACAACATAATATATACCGTAGGCTTTTTATGGATCCCTACATGCCTAATCCTTATGCATCAAATATATTGCCTTAGTGAGGGCTTGAGTATTGAATAGAATCACCACCCTTTCGCACCTGAGCTGTATAGATTTTTCCAGTTTGTAGGCCTTTCTGCAAGACAATGCTTAGTTGCGTCTCTTCAGGATAGATGCTATGATACAAACATCTAGTGGCCTTGGAGTGGCTCAGTTTGGAGCCATGCTGTTCTGCTATTTGGAATGTCATTGAAGTCTCAATCTCTATCACAGAGAGGTCTGTGAAAATCTATTATGAACTCTCTAAACTACTAATTTTGAGAAAAATAAACATCTTGACCATCATGTAAGGTGAGGGAAATAACATGAGAATTGCCTTGCACACTCATGCCAAATCATAAAGGCATTATGGTTTCACCCTAAGCACCACCTATTCAAATGAATTAGTGAATATATGTACTATTAGCTTATGATCAAGACACACGATAAATGTAATGCACATTGGATGTACAATAATGAAAATAAATGCAATAGCAATTACAAATGAATAATGACTTAAATGGCCTAAGCAAATACAAGATAAAGGGAGCCTTCAAAGATATATAAGGCAACACATTTGACAGCAGGCTTTTATGGACTTGTCTTCAGAAACTTATTTATTTTTTATCTAAAAAAGGGGGAGAAATAAAATAATGTCCACCAACTCTCAAAATCTACATGAGCATTGGTGTAGAAAGCAATAGAAATATATCAGTAGGTCTGAACTGACCCATGTGCAGTGCACATTTCAATGTCCCATGTGCCAAGGAAAAAACATTGAAGGTACACAGAGATGCATGTATTTTCCTTTATGAATTAAGAATTTGAGGCATACAACCCACATAACTCCTGGCTCTAAATTTTGCAGAATCTGAGCAAAAGTTGTGCATGCTTTAAAGTTATCTGCATTGCTCAATTTCTGCAAGCATAAAATCGTTTTGTAATGTCGGACAAGCACAAATTGTCATTTTTCCAACCTGCACACATTTGTTTGACACCCAGATTGTGAAAGAGGTTTGGAAATCTGCCTAAAGTATTAGAAAGGGAAAGCAGGCAGCAGGTGGTTTTGGTACAATACACTATCTTCTGGAATACCCACACTCAAATTAACTGACATTATCCAGGAATTATCACTGTTTGGGAAAGAAGCTTAGGGTTAATCTATTATGCTTTCCTTTTAACGTCTGTTTTATAATCTTATCATCATGGGACAGTTCTTTGACCCTATTCTATAATGTTTAAGAATAGCTGGTGCACCTGACTCCTTGTGCTTAGGAAAAGTTGTGAGATGCCTTTAGCATGGGATACCTCACTATTTATATAACCCAATGTTGGGGCCAGAATGTCCCCTGCATGGTGTACAGCTGTGTTGCCTTCCTGGTGTGCTTAACTGTGAGTATCTTGTATCCTGAATGTTTTGATTTTTGGCCTCAGCTTCATTGAGTGTGCGATTGAAGGCCTAGTTCTGTCCCTAGACGTGTGTGTGTGTGGTCCTGAAACCTGAAATGAGCACCAAGCACTCTCTCTTCATTGACAGCAGATTACAGTGTCTGTCATGGGTGTTAGTATGTAGAACGGTTGTAGCAGCATACTGTGCTTCAGTGATATTGTTGTCATGACCAGATCCTTTCATTTGTGTCGTAGGAGTAGTGGCGTGCTGGCCCAGTTGTGTAATGTTCTTTTGCTACATGCTAAGCCCATATCCTTTCGTTACCATCCCAGAGTTGTGTTTTTGTATGTATGTGTGTAAGCATCATGCGTGGCTAAGTGAACCAGTGAAGGAGGCCTGTGGGTTCTATTTTGTAAAAACCCTGACCTGTTTATGTGCAATAGATGAAAGTGAAGTTACTTTCCTAGACAGTGGAAATGCATTTCTGACATTCCTGAGGGAGGGGAACTAGACACTGAAGTGGGGAAAGAGGAGACAAGATTCCCCTTATTAATTTAATATGATCATTTTTTTGCAAAGAGCTGCTGATTAGTCTTTCTGAGTACAGACATTGGTGTGGTGTTGGGTGGGACTACAACCTCTGATGTTCACAGTGTGAATGGTTCTTTAGAAGAGGCCAGGCTTTTGTCTCTCTCCCTGATCACTGTCAGTGTGACTGTTTATAGACGGGTGTAGAATGCTCACACCTCTTGGTGCCTCTGTTTTGGGTGCACCAAACTGGAGATGACCCTGCTGACAAGAGCATCATTCTACACAAAGGCTGTGTATGGAAAACAGCCTGGAAAGGATACATAAAATACACAAACCGGTGCTGAAAATGCAGACAGAGAATACACATCTCAAGTCAGCTGTACTTTTATACGAGTGGGAGCTGTTGACCCACTTTATGTTCCAGTTCCAACCTGGCCAACTAGTGCCTGAATAGACTACACTGCTGTAATGAAAGCTGCTGCCTCAAGGCACTTATCCACTGTATGCCTGAGTGGCTGTGTTCTCCAATGGACTGTGCCCCCACAGCCGAACCCAGAAGGGCCTAGAAGTGGCCCACCTGTTGCCGCCCAAACCTGAGACCAAAAGCAGAAAGCTAGGCAGCTTCAGCCCCCAGGATGGCTACCCAGCTAAACTGCTGACTCACCAACCAGCCCGATGGAAGGAGGAACATGTCTCGACCTGCGGGTCCCAACCTCCTCACCATATGCCTTGAAGAGGGCTGCCGAATCAAAGACAGCTGCACTCCTGCCTGTCGCTGCTTCTGGAATCCACCAAGTGGCACTGTGTCAGCACTTCTATCCACACAGAGAGAAGGACACAAACTGAAGTACACATCGGCCTATCTGAGGCAAACCACTGAGACTCGCATTCAGTGAGAGACCTGAGACTAAGCATACAACTCTGCCTGAGGTGAGGGGTGCATTACACCTGTGTGTGAGGCCCACACCACAGTTACCCTAACTCTGAAAGAGAAAGTGTGGGGAGGTGGGAAAGGAACGGTGGGCACCTCGTCCGTAGGTCTGCAGATCTGTGCCAGAGCACATGCGTTTTGTAGTGTGTATTATTATGTTTTAAAGTACTCATTTTTTTATAAAGGAAAATACTGGGCTGTGCAAGCAAGGTATGCTATTGAGGATCTGTTGTGTGCTGAGCTTGTTGTAACCACACGCTAACCTTGCTGAGAAGCCAGCAACTGCTTGCCATTTCTAGCACTGAGTGTCAAGTGTTGAAGGAGCTGTTCTTGGCACAGTTTGCAGAGCCATAGTAGGATGGACCCTAGGACATTAGAGGCAAACGAACCCAGCCCCCATGGCTGAGTACCAGTAGCTCCTTCTTGTTCCGTGGCCATTCGAACAGGGTCTGATATATAACATAGCCACAAAGTAGTACATATACATTCACCCAGTAATCCCCTAGCAAGAATAACAATCAAATTCAACCTCCTCAATTCAATTATGCATATGCCCTGAACACTTAAGAAAGGTTCATTTGTTGGAATACACATTCTCATTGTCTTAATAAGGGCCTTATTCAGATTGCTACAGGAGGACAACCTTATTGTACAGTGATCACTCAACTATAAAATATAAAACCTTGGACCCAGGACAATATTGAGTCAAAGACCCATTCATTATAGTTACACTAGGTGAGGACAAAGGAATCTGCAGACCTATGCACAAAAATGTGAGTACACGATTTCAAATGCAGATCATGCCATTAGAAAGTGACTCACCGAGGACAGACACATTGAAAATGTATGCCAATACACATCAACTTATGAGTAAATCATGAGCACACTTATAAAATGCTGGGTAGTAGTATGGTCAATGATTCACCCACCGAGATTACTCTACCTGCCAGTGAGAGAAGGGGATTTATGCAATTATGGCCAACAGTCAGACATAACACAATCAGCAATACTTGTCACCTGTGATAAAGGCATGCTAGCAACCATTCAGCCAAGCAGTGCAAGAATGTTCAAGGGCACGACAGCTGGCTTAATCCCCATTAGGCCCTGAGTTCAAGTAGTGTGGTAAATTCCAATTGCAGCACAAAGCTGTATTTGTACATAGACCACAGTCCAGAGATCTGCAGTAAACGTCACACCTCTGCAATATTCCCCTGATAAATTTCAGCAAATCAAACCTACTGAAATTTACCTGGGGAAAAACATGCAGTAAATTGCAATACATATAGAATGTTGTGCAGAAAACACAAATTCTGCATGTAAGCTCAGAATAGGAAGTTTTTACCACACCCATTGAATACCACATGAAACAGTAGCGAGATCTGCCAGGTGAGATAAAATACCTCACCCTTTGTTGTCTCACTCGTAATTAGGATTTAAGTGGGAACCATCCTAAGCCACCAGTTTTAATGCAACAGATTTGCACTGTGCCGATCGTTTGTGAAAATTCCACCACAAACTGCATTCGACCGGATGGACCTTTAGTCCCGGACTGAGATGTGACATCAACAAATCAAATACAATAGGTGTCAGTGAAGCACATTAGGCCCCACAATGATGACAGAGAGGAGTAGATTTGCAAACCATAAAAGTTTATTGGAAGATTAGAAAAGTTATAAACTAAAATCATTTAATACTGTCAAAAGTCCTTAGTCGATGTATGAATATATCAGTTCATATAATGCAAATCGATGCAAATAAATACAAAGACAAACTGCTTAAAGTTGTCACGAAGAAAATCGAGCAAGCTCAGCTTCCCCAAAGAGAAGTTTCCTAATATGCTAAGATAAGAAGTCAAGTAAATTGGGGAGCAGTCAAGCAGAAGGTATCAGCAATTAAAGCCTCAAAATGCAGATTCAAATGAAGATTCAATCACGTAAGTGAAAATGGGTTTGCCAGGAGTTCAACTCTTTCAGGCAGGAGCTGATTGAGAATCTCCTCAAAGGAGAGTGGGAAAAGGCATCTGGATCTAACTAACTCAGCAATGCACTAATAAAAGTAGAGATCTTCAGTGAAAACCAACCCCCTCTCCCCTGGTTCCCATGAAGAGAACCAATCAATCAATCATCAATCAAAATAACTTTATTCAATCCAATTAAAAGACAAAGATCATAAAAGTACAATACATTAAAAAATATCAATCCTAAATTCTATGTAAGGAAACTGATATACAAAGGATATCTAACGGGCCCTGGTCCACAACACCTCATAATTAGTGCTTCTCCAATAAGCAAGAATAATTGATTAGTGCCTCTAGCCAGTAGAATAAATACAATACAAATTTGTATATCTCATTTGCCAGCATGATCCCCAAATTATCAATACCTAAAAATTAATTACAAATAAAACGACTATCACAGTCATAAAAGCACTAAAAACTGCATTAAATAGTTTAATACAGGTATTGAGAAATTTAGGAAGCCCCCCTTCTTGAATCCCTTTTCTCAGTTCCCTGAGGTACTAAATGATAAATCGGAACCGTCAAAGTAAAAATTCAGCAATTCTCAGTTAAATATGTTGCCTCTTTCTCCTGCAAGCCCAAAGTAATAAAGCTACAGAAAAACATACAAAAGGGTCGTTAAGTTTTTTCAAAAAATACAAGGACGGACGGAATTGGGAGAAATTATAACGTCTAAAAAGAGGTAAAATGAATCTAGATCTTTGTTTCTTATAAAAGTCACATAAAAGTCCTACTGACAGGGCTACTCCCCTCCAAAAGAATTCCATCTTTTCATCTTAGAAACCCGAAAGCTGGAAGTGGTGGACACCTTTCTCTATCAAGGGGTATCATTCGACAAAAAACATCCTGGTCACATATGGTGGACAGCAGGGCTTTAACAATGGAGTGAACTATGGTAGCAGTTTCTAGTTTTATTAAAAAACTGGGTTCAAAACCAATTGCCACTATAAAAAGATTTACAGCTCTAAAACGATTTCGGCAACTATATATGGGGCAGGCCTGTGGGGAACAGCTCCAATAAACTCTCTCCAAAAGCTAGACGACGGATTTTTTAAAAGGGTAGTTTTCCTTCCCGGTACTTTTTCCAACTATGTTTGCCACTTAGAACTAGGCTTACCTTACGTGACCGATACCATAAGACTTGCTCTAATTATGCTGTGGCACTCAATTTGGAGAAGAGACACAGTGAACCTAACACAGGCTATAATAAAAAATTGCTTGTCACTGGACAATGTGCAGAAAATTACTTGGCTGCAGAATGTAAAAGATATTTTAACTGCATTGGGTTTACTTTATCTATTCACGAATCCGAGTTCCTGTTCCAAATTTCTGAAAAAGAGACTAAAGGCATTGGGGCAGATTTACAAGCCCCTTGCGCCACTTTTGCGCCGCCGTTGCGTCACTTTTGTGACGCAGCGGCGACGTAAACCATGCGCCACGTTGCGCATTATTTACAACGTGACGCATCTAGGGAGATGCGTCACGTTGTAAAGCCCTGCGCCACATGAAACCTGCGTCAGGTTTCATGTGGGCGTTCCTCCGCAGGGTGGGCGTTCCGTCGAAGGAATGCCTCGTAAAGTGACGCAGTGAAATCTACAAGATTTCACTGAGTCACTTTTCCGACGCCGCTGCGACGAATCCTTACGCCTGCTTCAAGCAGGCGTAAGGAGTGGCGCACCACGTTAGGTATGGGCGGCCCACGAGCATTGCTGGAGTTGCGTCGCGCTTGCGACACGACTCCAGCAATGCGCCGCCCTTGCGCCACAGGATGCGACACGCATCGGCCTTTCCTTGCGCCACGGTGCGCCGCATTGTAAATGCGGCGCTTCCGTGGTGGCGCAAGGAGAGAATTGCGTGTCGCAACTATTCTGGCGCATCCCTGCTGATTTGCAGGGATGCGCCAGAAGTTGTAAATCTGCCCCATTATTTTTTAGCAAAGGCTGAATACGAAAGAAAGGAAAAGAATCACGCAAAATCCTTTGTTTTGCTGTACCAACTGACCCCGTCCTTAATGGAAGGACAGTATTTGTATTTAGAAAGAATTAGAAACCCACAGCATAGATTCATTCTTCTGAGGTTTCGCATGAATTTAATCCCTTTGATGTTGGGCTTCCCTGTGAAGAGGTATTCTTTTAATAATTTAATACCCTGCCCATGCGACAGTTTTTCTGAACAATCTGACCTTCATGTTTCCTTTTTCTGTGACTTTTATAAAAAAAGAAAACCACTCATTATGGAACATTCTCCTGTAAACCAGCTTTAGCCTTATTCCCAGCCATTGTACAATGGAAATCTGTGCTGCACGACCTTCAACAGATATCTAGTAGCAGAATGACAAAGTACAGTAAGTGTGTTCTTCTGCAAAGATTCATTATTCAGCTCTGTGAGGAACACATACAGATAAACATTCACACAGAAACTAAAACATAGCAATATAATTTGAATTAACACTTCCTGAAACAAGAGAAAGAAAGAAATGCATAACACGCTGAGCATTTCTTTTTTATTCAAAATAAGCTTTATTCGACAATACATGTCATATAAGCATTGACCAGAAAACACCAGAAAAAACAATAAAACAATGAGTTAAAATATTAGTAAAATTTGTACAAGTAATCTTGAGTAAAATATCTATTCATCCCAATACATTATGATGCAACAAAATCTAAAAATGGAAAGCAGGAACAATGATATTGTCAATTAATGCCAAAGGCATTAAGGTCCTTAGAGGCACCACAGCTCAGTAATAAGAACTAATTTCACAGCCAAACATAGCATGATTCCCTATTCAATTGTTTACAGTCAGTATTTAAGATCTTATGGACCACATCCATCTCAAAAACTTTGCTACCGGGATTGCATAGCGGAGTGATGAGTCAGTGGACGAGATTCTCAGGGCAACAGAACATGAGCTGGTGCCCATGTTTCTACATATCGGCGCCAACCATACTTTGAGGGCCAACATAAGCGGGACAGACAAACAGTAAGTGCGAGTAAGTGTCTTCTAGATCAGTGCAACTAGGGCATTTATTGTCACCTGATGCGATCCATTTAGCAGTAAAAGACTTTAATGGTAAACAACCCACTCTAAATTGAAAATACAATTTCCGATCCAGGGGCTTTGAAATTGCATCCCAATAATACTTGAAGCTCAACCCGGTTTTATTTGTAAAAAGCTACCCGTCAGCGTTGTGCGATCACTTTGCCTATTTACATCTCGCTCGATAAGTTCCTAGTATCTCTCCTTGATTGCATCTCTTGACGGGAACTGGGAACTAGAAGGGGTTTCCCACAAATGCGACAAACCCATCGTGGCCAAGAGACTTCTGATATCACGCAGCCAGCTGACTTTTATGAAAGTAATCAACCTCAATGACATCCCTAAGACCTTCTGCGAAGGTAGCCAATTCCGGCGTGCACCATATTCTGCGCCAGTATAGGATGGGGCGAAGCCTAGCTAGATCTACCAGTGATTTTCTGACTAGGTCATTCCGCAGAGGTACCATCGGTGTACTTTGTGGTAAGCTTGTAATCACTTGGAAGAACTTGTTCTCTGATACAGCGAGCTGTGTGAGATTCTCGAAGCCCCATAATTCTGCCCCGTATATAACCGAGCTCACTACCTTAGCGTTGTCAATCTGCATCACCGGGCTAAGAGGCTTAGTCAAAGGTATTTTAAGTTCATTACCTAGAACACCAGCTAATTGCTGGTGCTTTAGTGTCATGGTGTCAATATGTGACCTCCATCTCAGTTCCTTCTGCAGTGTAATACCAAGGTAAATAAATGCATCTACCTGTTCAAGGGGAGACCCGTCCATAACTATACTACCCTTAAACGTTCTGTGCTGGTTAAAAGTCATAAACTTGGTTTTCGCTGTGTTGATTTTTAGGCCATGTAAAAAACAGAAATCTTCAAAACGTAGCAGTGCACACTGTAACCCACTAGGAGTTTTAAAAATAATGAGCGTGTCGTCTGCGAACATTAAAATCGGAGCATTTCATTTTAGCATGACTTATTCAGACTCAGGCCCACATTAACTATGGTCAACTTTAATGTGAAAATCACACTCTACATATATGTGTGTGCTGTGCAGATTAATATAAATGTTGTGCAAAGCATTAAATAGTGACAAGGCATCACCATTACTGGGTTCTGAGTGTTTCGCCAGCACAACCTTCTTCATTAAGCCGTGAATTGCTCTGCCTCGCTAGTCTGAGTCAAGTGCTAAAGAGGAGAATTTGGTAACCCACTTTGAGGCCCAGTAGTAAGGTCACCCAAGGACACCAGTGCTAAAGGAGTAATCTCTGATTGCACTGTCGCCACCAGAACCAGGTCTATCACAGGGTAAAGGTTAGGATTATGTTATAGTTTAGGTTTAGAAGTACTGTTACTGTGCTTAGAGTTATGTTTAAAGTTAAGGTTAGATTTAAGGAGAATTTGGGCTCAAGTATACCACAAGATGCTACATTGCACCTGAGCAGTCCATTCACCTATTCACTTTTGGAGATACCCCTCACTGTGACAGTATTTGCTAGATGATCATCCCCATTGCATGTTGCATATTTGTGCCACAAAATTTCCAAATGTGCACCTATCCCTTTATGTGTAAGAGGACGTTAGCATCTGTGTTCTAGATATTTGGCCCATTGCCCCACCAAGAGGCATACTCACCTATGTATATCAGATCATGGCCTTAATTGTGGTGTTGAATACGCTAATCATTTGGGTAGAATTTACCCATCACCACATAGGCCTTTGTTTACCACTGTAACCTTCGTATGATAGCGCTTGGGCATATTCCAATAATTGTCACAGAATACGCCCATCTCCGTGTTAGGGAATATGTTCACGGGCTTGCCAGGATACATGACTATCAGTCTGCCCATGTATATTCCGAAGCAAGCATCTGTTGTTGTGCTACAATCTGTCCATCATTGTGACCATAGATATAATATACCACAACATTCAACGTATTTCAAAGTACGCTGTGGGCAGAGGCAGCAGCCAGGAGGATGCAAGAAATAACCACTGCATGCATTTATCTCTTCATTCTCCCACCCTCCATGATGACTCTGCTGCGCTGTTACTTGCTAATGCTGCAAGGGCTGGAGATGGTAGGGCAAGTGTTGTAGAGAAGGACAAGTGTTTGTTATATACACACCCTAACCCTAAGGCAGGTAGAAAATGCTCTGCTGCGACAAGTGTCGTGTATCCATCCAGGGGCAGAGCTCTTTTCTAACCCCTGCAAGAGGAGAAAATGGTAGAACCAATACAGTGATTTGACCAGACTATGAGGAGCTTGGCATGATTAGTGCTAGTGGTGGCAAATATGCATAAATAATGTGTGTATGCCAATGGGTTCACCTTTTAGGGGAAATAAAATGGTACAACAGTATGGAGCACTGTAGTGTGCATATGAGATGTATATCTGTGAGTCCACACACTGGATCAAAAACACAATGGTATCATAAGCACTACAGTGGAGTCTCAATGTGTGCATTTACAGATACTGAAAGTGCAATTCAGTTGGAATTGTACTGGAAGTTCCTGTTGCAGGCTGATTTTATGTTCGTAATGACGTCGCAGGGAGAAAGCTGCCAACAACTATTAGGATAAGTGCATCAGGGCTTCGCACAACATTTGTGTGCAGCAGCTGTTGTGAGGCCTGACCATCAGGCTTCCGAACACTGTGATGCAAAGGTGGGACTGTTTCTAAGCACATCCTCAACACAAGTTCAAACCAGCAATTGAGGCAGTGATTGCTAACAATGGCTGTAGGACAATACAAGAAAATATTTAAAGACCAAGATGGACACTTTTGTTACTGCTTATTTTTGTAAGTAATAGAGGCAATCTATTTGGAAAAAAGGCACACAATGGAAATCATGGACCATCAATGGATTAAGGCTAAGATAGGGTACGATAGCTAGCTAAATGTAAATGGGTCGGGTTAGTGGGGTGTTGAGGGTTAGTATTGGAGTAAGAGTTAGCAAGGGGATAATAACGTGGATTAGGTTAACTTTAGTGTTTGGGTTAGGTTTACTATT
This sequence comes from Calotriton arnoldi, assembly GCA_963921515.1. Taxonomy (NCBI): domain Eukaryota; kingdom Metazoa; phylum Chordata; class Amphibia; order Caudata; family Salamandridae; genus Calotriton; species Calotriton arnoldi. The sequence goes on from CAWUFW010000033.1 coordinate 1,150,744, forward strand.
AGAGTAAGAGATGTTTAATGTTGGGTGTAAGGGAAGGTGTTATGTTAGGGTTGAAGTAATAGTGTAAGGATTAAGGTATGGGTTGCAGTTGGAGTAATAGGTGGGATTAGGGTTAGGTTATGGGTTAGGGTCCAGTTAGAGTAATGGTAGGCATAAGTGATGGTGTAAGGGATGGTGCAAGAAGAAGATGCAGGAGAAGGGTGGCACAGAAGGTGCTAGGTGGAAATGTCCCCTCAGAGATAACATGAGGACATCTATTCAAAGGAATTGCAGCTTCATACCTAGATAATCTCTACAAGGAAATTTAGTTGTTGACTGTAGTTGCTAGCAGGTGTACGCAAATGTGATGTCACCAGTGATGTCATTGATGATACTATTTGCAATGTCATCTGTGGTGTAATGTGAGTTCATTCAAAAGTATTGAGGAGAAGTATTAGATTGCCTAAGTGATAAATAATAAGAATTCAGAGGTCTTTAAGCTTTGCATTGTCGTATCAATAAAACCCCTCCTGAAGTTTTTAGTTTTTTAGTGTCATTTCTGTGGTAATGGTTAATCTAACTTTGCAAGGGGAAGTTTTTCTTTTTAATGTTGTTAGCAACGTTAAAGCTGTTTGAAAAATCTAGACAAAGATGTACTTTGGTTCTCTGTTGCTATGGATGTTATTTTAAGGTGTTGAACAGAGGAAACGACAATCGTTAACACTTAGATATTGTTCAAAGGGGATGGAGAGGAGGGTCTATGAATGTCCATTCATCTCCTGACAAGTCAAATAAGAACTAAGGAATGATTTATAAAGCCCCTGTGCTAAAAATCTGGGGGCTTATTTATGGGCCCTTGTGTCACTTTTGCGCCGCAGGTACGTTACTTTTTGTGACACACCAGCGGTGTAAAAAATGCGCAGTGTTGTGCCATATTTACAAAGTGACGCATCTAGGTAGATGTGTCACTTTGTAAGCCCCTGTGCCACATTATACCTGCGACAGGTATAATGTATGCAGGGGGGCGTTCCGACGAAAGAAAGGGTCGTAGAAGTGACGCAGTGAAATCTATAAGATGGCAGGTGTAAGACTGACGCAGGCACATTTAACATGGGACTTGCCCATGTGTAATGACCCATTGCTGGAGTTGCGTCACTTTTGTGACACGCTCCAGCAAAGCGTCATTTTTGCGCCTTCAGATACATGAGAAGTACTGAGGTGTCTGTAACTCCTTGCGACATGATGCGTCATACTGTAAATATGACGCATTGTGGCAAGGACGCTTGACTCAGGCGACTCCCTTGTGGCACGGCACCCATCTACTCCAGGTGGTCGCCTTAACGGGATTTTGCAAATGGGACCTGATAGGTATCTCCACCCTTGGAGACGTGATGAAGGGCACCACACTGAAGTCTTTTCAGCAGCTACAGGCGGAATTTCAATTACATAAAACGCAATTCTATAAATACCTACAGTTATGCCACGCCCTCACTCCCACAATCCACACTCTGGACACCCTTCCGGAATTCCACCCCTTAGAGGGTCACCTTCTTATGGGGGATTTGACAGCTCATAAAATTAGACAGATATACCAGACCCTGACGACACATGCCAAAACGACCCTTCATAAGACTAGAGGGGCGTGGGAGGCAAATATTCTGGACATGTCTGACGATGACTGGGCCAAGGCCATAGCCAGTCCTCGGGGTGCCGCTGTCTCCTCTCGATACTGCCTCATACAATTTAAATATGTTCACCGAGTGTATTATACCCGACTCCGTCTCTGGAAGATGGGAGTCATTCAATCCCCCCAATGTCTACGCTGTGGCAGAGATGAGGGAACGTTTCTAGATACGGTTTGGGACTGTACTGTATTACAGCCTTTCTGGTGTAGGGTTTCGGCCTGCTTGGGCGAGGTGTTATCCTGGGACCTCCCATTCGACCCCAAGCTATTCTTATTACTCAGCACTGATGGGATTGGGGGAAATTGGTATAAACAGCACCTACTATTCCTGGCCCTGATCATAGCTAAGCGGCATATTGCTTTACTGTGGAAGGGAACATCCCCACCGACGATAGGGAAATGGCGAACAGAACTGGATAGATGCATGGGAGCAGAGATTGCGGTCTTCCAGGCAAGAGGTTGTCCCTTAAAACATAGGAAAATATGGTCCCGATGGGCAGAATACCGGGGCATAGATCTCCCACCCCCTCCCTCCCAGACTCCCTGATGCATGTGTTTTCCCGTACGCCCCAGGCCACAACACGCCACATTCAAAACCATAGCTCTGGCGACACAAAAACGTTAACATTTTACTGGAATTGTCCACGCAAAGTTTTTCACGTTATATCTGTTATTGGCACTACCTTTGTACACAAAACCTGGTACTCTTGATTTATCCGATGTTTCAACATGTATATGCAGGGCTGCAGCCCAGATGGTACCATATAAACTCAATAAAATATGTTTTAAAAAATATATATATATGACGCATCATTAGTGTCGCTAGGAGGGCGCAATGAAAAGTGATGCATCGCTGTTTTCTCGCAGCGATGCGTCACTTTTCATAAATGAGGGCCCTGGAATTTGTGAATTTACTCACATACTTGTATGTCTAGGGTTTTAGTAAATTTCCAATGTCCACAGTGTTCTCAATAAAAACTAGGACTACTCGATGGAGACTGTGAATGTTGCAGATGCCTAGACATATTAGCATGCCTAAGCATTCATGTTAACAGAACTATCACAACAAAGTGGATTTGTACTCCCTAACCTTTGTTTCGTTTCACCAAAAGAAAATATTTGTTCTGGTGGCGAAACCACTGGCGGTTGACCCCTTCCAATTTTAGGATTGTTACCTCCCCATTCCCACCCTTAAAATGGATTTACCCCTGCCCTTGACATGCATAAATCTCCAACTGCTATCAGGTAGGACAGCTCCTTTCCAACATTTTGTGCCAAACAATTTATACCCAATGCAGATAACGTAATTGAATGTATTCTAAGAAACTGACATGATGAGTGCCATTCATATAGTGTGGCAGCAAGATCTAACATAGCATGGAAGCAAATCTGTACCAGAGAGTATTCCAGGAAACAGAACTCCAAATGGCACTGACATCATGGGAGTAGCAGATGTTTCTAGGTCACTCTATTATGATAACTATGGTGCAGCGCGAGGTTATAGTGTTTCCTTTCAACAAATGTCATTAATATTTTCTAAAAAGCGTTTTGTTAGACTCCAATTTGTAGTTGCCAATGTGGGTAACTCTGACAGGATCTAAATACTTTAAAGGTGCAAACAAAACGTACATTACTGAATTTTGATGATCGCTAAATAGCTTTTGTCTGTTTCTTTAGCTGAAAAGTGACTGTAGTTATACATATAATTTCCAACATTCCTCATGCAGGTTTAGGAATCTTTTTGATAAAGTCAGCTAGGGAAGATACATTGTAGCTAATTTCTTCATTATTCTTTTATTTCAAATTTGAAAGTCACATCACGTTGCTAAAGACCCAAGGGCATGATGTACCAAGAACATTGTGAACTTTAAGGAATTGCAAACCCATTACTTTTGAGACCTATGTGCTAAGGCATAACTGCCTATTAGTGAATCCCTAACATTTGTTAATTGGCTTAGCAAATTGCAGCTTTGCAATTCCCATACATTCGCTGTCTTACACAACCGTTTCCTCTCTGCTCCTTTCCCCCCCTCACTCTACCTTTCTCTTCTCTAGTAATTCTCATCTCTCATCATTTGTCCTCTCATTTTATTTCCACTCACTCATTTCTACAATAAACTTTCTTCCCTTCATCCCATTCTTTCATCTCAGTTTATCTTCCGCTTCTCTGTTTATCGTGTTTCTCGATATCGAATACTAAATCCCTGTCTCTCTTTCTTTTCCTCCTTTTATTATCCCCCTTTTGATTTGTCTTCTTTTTGCTTCCCTTTTACTCTGTCTTAAATTCTCAGGGCCTTACTTATGAAGCCCTGCGTCACTTTTTCGCCGCCGTTGCATCACTTTTTGTGATGGTGCGGCGGCGTAAATAATTCGCCACGTTGCGCCATATTTACGAAGTGACGCTTCTAGGCAGATGCGTTACTTCGTAAACCCCGGCGCTACATTATACCTCCGTCAGGTATAATGTATGCAGGTTGGGCGTTCCCCCGCATCAAAGCCTTGTAGAAGTGGCACATTGAAAACTGTAAGATTTCAGTGCGCCACTTCTAGGACGCCATTGCGTCAAAACCTTACGCATGCCTCATGGCAGGCGTAAGGGTGACACAGGCCCTTTCATATGGGGCTTGCCCCATGTGAAAGGACACATTGCTGGAGTTCCGTCTGTTTTCAGACACACCCCAGCAATGCGTCACTTTTGAGCCTACAGATACGTCAGTAAAGCTGACGTATCTGTGACTACTTGCAACATGATGCACCACACTGTAAATACGGCGCATCCATGGTGCCGCAAGGAGGGCGCACTGAGAAGTGTCACATTGATGCTTTGTCGCAGCGATGCAACACTTCTCATAAATAAGGCTCCCAAGTCCTCATCACCCATTTCTCTCTCTCTCTTCTTCAACTACCTTTATTCTACACCCACTTCTTTCTCATTGTCTTCACTACTCTTCAGCTCAAAGCTACCTTAGTGACTTCTGTCCAATGCTTACTCGTCCATTTTACACCCTCTTGCTTACTTGCTACCTTTGACGCTCCAAATCAGTTAACATTAAGGAATGGCTTACTTGCTACCTTTGACGCTCCAAATCAGTTAACATTAAGGAATGGAAAAGGAGAGTCCAGGACTCAAATAAACAGCCAACATCATTACTGAAAACTATGCACAGTTAAGCTTCTTCTGGTTCTGAGGTTATTGATTTATTTAAATATCAAATTAAGCAAAAAGCTAGCTTAAATCAGAAGTCAGATTCATTAATAAATGAAATAAGGCAATGTGCCTTTAAGAAATTAGGTAACCAGAGCACATATATCAATAGCCAAATTAATAATGCATGTCTTAATGCAAAACGACCACACAGTGGGGCGCTTTTACTATAGCGTTAGAGCCCGACCTAGCGGGCTCTCCCGTCCATTAAAGGCCTGCGCCAGCATTAAAGGGCCGAGCAAAAGGCGAGGACCTTTAACATGGGAGCTGGTCCTTAATGGCTGGTAGAGCCCCCTTGGAGGGCTCTAAGGCTATTCGAACATTCCGCCACTAGAGGACGGAATGTTCTAATTAATAAAAACAAAGGCCTCCCAGAGCCCGAGGGGGTTTAAATCCCCTCGCGCTTCAAGAGGCCTTTGTTCACAGCAGCATCTGTGAAAGGAAAACAACATTGGAATGTTGCTCTCCAGGCTTCTACCGGCCAGTAGAAGCCCGGAGCACTCCATTGTCTAAAATGGAGTGCCCAACATTCCAATGTTCTAATATTATTTAATACACCGCAATGCAGAAAGAGAACTTGCTATGCACTTTTGCGTGAAAGGGACAGAAATGATCCATACTTACAAAGATATGGAACATTTCTGCTCTCAAAAACAAATTTGGGGTATCACTTGCCTATCTGGAGTAACTCCTAGCCCACGTGGATGCCCAGTCAGTAGTTAATGAAGAAAAAGGAATCTTTTTCTTTTTTTAGTATGACTTCACCCACTCTAATAGTGGCATGCTTCATCATCGCGCCCACCCTAGCCCCTAAAAACCCGGATGGGGTCAATCATACTCTAGGGAGCACTGAGTGTAGATAAAAAATGTATCTTAATGGTGGTTTAGGATATAATGGCCCTATGACCCTAACATGACCGTCAACATGTTGCAGCCCCTATTCTACAGACTCTCTGGTCCAGGGCTTTTGGCCGGTCATTTCGGTGTTAATTGCCCCGGTGTTATATACACTCACACTTTGCTATATGTATATAGGGCATGCAATACTAAATTGCATGCAAGGTGAGCAATTTTACTCGCCTTAATGTAGGATCACTCTTCCCCTTTCGGAATATGGGTCCTACCATTCGGGGGCGAGGGGGCATGCCCCTGAGGTCACTCAGTCCTCAAGGGTAACATGCCTCACAACCACTTATTCGGTGCCCGCACTCTACCGTCTTAGGTTTAGGCATTTCTGCTGTCTCCTAGCAGTGGCTCACTGTGGGCTGCCTAGAGCCAACATAGGCATGCTTGCACCATAGTGCAAGGGTGCCTTCGTTACAGGCATATTCCTCTTTCTATGTGTGCTGCAGAATGCAGCCAGGTGCATCACACAGGCCGCTGCAGCTCCTGCAGCAAGAGCGGCCCATAAACCCTATAAGGACACTAAAACCTTCAGAGGAGCCCCATTCCGCCCATGGCCAATGAATATCGGTGAGATATGGGAGACTCAGGAGCCCTCTTCACATTTTGCAAGGGGGCTCCATCATTTATTTTATGCCGCTGAATACAGCACACATGGAAGAGGAAGGAACAAGGAGAGATGAAGAGACTTCTCCTCGTTACACCTCTGTCGAGTTGGGGCACCATTTTGGTGTAAACCCAGGTTTAAAAGTTTTTTTAAATCTGGGTTTGCATCAAAATACATGGGTGGATGCACGGGAACGCTCATGCTCCATCCAGGTAATGCCTACCTGATGCAAAGTAACGCAAGGCAACGCTATTCGCTGCCTTGCTTTACTTTGTATTTATTAAACCACTCAAAGCCACACAAAGTGGCTTTGAGTGCCTTGGTAAATGTGAAAAGTGATTTCGTGTCGGAACTGCGCCACAAAAGTGGCGCAACCTGACTCAAAATCATAGTAAATGTGAGTCTGCATCTAGTTATCTCTAGTACAACAGCACAATAAAGTACAACTCCTTCCAAATAGCACATCTTTTATAACGTTCTAGACAAATACAGCACACAATTTCATAGCATGTTTTTACATAGAAGGGCATCACTAGAATGTTACTTGCACATTAAACCAGTCAGACTGTTCATTTCCAAAACGCCTACTGGAAAACAATTTCTTTGGACAGAAACATTGCACAGGGCGGAAATAAACAAAAATTTAAAAAAGGAAACTTTACACTATGGACTTTTTCTATATATCCATAGCAGCTGAGATCTCAGCACAAAACATTGTAATGTTTCAAACGCACATATCTTAAGCTGATGAATCTAAGGAAAAATGCTACTTTACATACAAAGACAGACCTTAGTACGAGCTGAATTTCAATGATTTTCTGAAAACCTAAATGAAAACAATGAATGTGCACAACATTTAAACATGCACTTTTCATAATGTGGCATAGTGCGGCCTGGTTACGCTAACTAAACCAAACATATGTTAAACATTATTTTTCTTGTGAAAACTAATTTCTCACGCTACCTACCTCACAAATCTTGCCCACGTCTTCCTCGCCCTTCACTTTTCTCTAGCTCCTTTCAGTCGCATCTCTCATTTTCTTTTATCCCTCTCCGTTCACTTTTCAGTCACTGTATATCTGACTGCCCTACATCTCTCTCCTTCCTGTGTAATAGCAACACACCTACAATCTGTACATAGCTATGCACCTTTTAAAAAGGCACAATTTATATTTTCGATATTAAAAAACAAAATACGGTGGACATTCAAAATGGAATCCCAGTAAAAATTGGATGTTGAAATTCAAGGAGAGGCAACTATTTGTGCAATGTGCTGATGAAAAGGGGCACATTTTGTACTCACCAAATTAGCATTTATTGATTAAATAATATCGGAGATCATTAAGGGTAAAAGAAATGACAACATTACCAACAATTATTTTTTGCTTCAGTGCCTTCTATATAGTTAGAGCTCTACTATCCATTTTTGGCACAGGGTGAAGACTGATTTGCCTATGGTTGGTCCTTGTCTGTAATGGGGTAACATAGTAAAAATAATGGAAATGCTGTCTGCCCACTGTAATTACAAGTGGTTTAGACTATCTTAGGTTTATTATCCATCAGTTTTGCAATACTTAAGTGCCTCGACTTAAGTTTTGTAGGTACACCAAAACAAGGCTTCCAAGCTTGATGTGTCTCAGGGACAAAGCTTCCCCTTACTGATGAATCCCGGTAAAGCTGTAGAACAACAGGGACTGCTTATGTTCACCTTCAGATGGAACATTGTCTAGTGATTTGGGATTTGCCACTTTTTATGGATGACACCTCTCTATATCTTAAATGGCGTTAGATGGTCATATTCCATCATGTACGTCTGATGTCGTGTTGTGAGGAATGAGGGACACAAATGAATGACACATTCTGTCTGCACAGGAACAGACCACTTTGAATATCCACATGACCACTTTGCAATGCATGTTTATTGTCAGACATTCCTTTTTCCAATTCTGTTAGATGCATGAGGCACATATAACCACCCAATCCAAAAGTATCCATCTCAAAAGTTCTTTAGCTCATACATTTGGTGAAGTATATCAAATACTACTGTTCATTGGTAATAACTTACTGTGCCTTTAAAAACAAGCACTGGCATAGACAATAGGTCTTGCCTTTGGAACCTTATAAGTATTTAGCCATGCAACACATGATCCTGGGTGCTGCAACATGTACCGTTATTTCACATGCCACTGGTAATGGCCATACACACCCATGGATGGGCTTCCGTGATACTTTATGAAAAGGGAATTTATAATACGGCCTGACTGGCTCAACTGGTCTTGAGGTAAGGTTGGGACTCTCCGGAGTAGGGCAGTGAATTCAGAGTTGTTGAGAAGATGTTTAACTCAATTATATCACAGTTTCTATGATCAATGAATGCGCAGAATAATGTGTGCCTTTTAGGAAAGCTGTGCCCTTAGCTTTAGAAGCTGCTATCACGTGGCCACGTGGTGATGTGACTCGTTCGTTTCGAGTGCATCATGGTGAACTGGATGTTTGTAGACGGACGGTGAAACGCTGCCAGTAAACAGAGACATGTTTCGTGACCTTTCGGCTTTAGTTGTCTAGTATATCAGATGTGGCTACAGCTGTGATTTCTGCTTAGGCAGCTAAGAACGTAAAGCGATTTCAACTTCCGCTCAGCACTCTGAAGCTACATATTGGCGGTGTAAGCGCTATGTTGCAGACCACACATAAATAAAGGTTACCACCCATGCACTTAAACGCGAGTGGGTTTGTTACAGGCAAATTGAATAATGCTCAGAGCACAGCTAGGCAGGAGTTTTCCATGCAGTTCCTGGGGTCTGCCCAACTGCTGTCATGCTGCTCCAGAGCAAGGCATTCTGGAAAGTGAGCATGTAATTATTGAAGGGTAGTAATCAAAATCTAATGACACTCTGCTCTTCCGCATACACCTCACTGTTCAACATAGACCATGCCGAGCACCCAAAATATCCCTATTATTGTTTTTTCAATTAATCAGATTTATAAATCTTTATGTGTCGACTTTTGAATAGTAAGTGCAGATGTCAAAATAACGCACATACCTTAGCTGTGTTATTGGGGAGAAGGGACAATGTGATGTTACGTCACGTGGTGTCCTAGTATAGCGTGTATAAGTCCAAAATCCTCCTTGGGGAGCTAAGTGACCACAAGACGTGGGGGAAAGGAAGGAAGAATGAAGAAAGAAACAAGGTAACGTTGTCAAGCCTTACTGCGTGCATATATCACAGTATACCTCCAGTGAAGTAACGCAACATGATGGGGTCCCTGCAGAATGTGATGAAGGGACCCGAATTTCCAGATCACACAAGGGAACTAGGGATATGATAAAAACACGGATGTATGACGCTACATAGCGCACCATCCCAACGCGTGCTTTTACCACGCGTCTATTACATCGCACAGTCACCAGCCTCGCCAACTTTAACATCGCATGGCGTCTCAACGCCAATGCGTTTATTCCTATTGGCAGACCACGAAATCGCAGACTACAAAATCGCGCGCAAATACACCGCCTCTACCCCTTGTCCCCCACGCCCCCGCCGTCCCCACAACGCTAATTCTTCCTTTTTATTGTTCCTAATTGTAAAAATTTTTAATGTAATTTGTGTTACTAAATAGTGCTAGTAACATTTGAAAAGAACGGGCGCGAGGGCACGCAGAGAACCGGATGTTGACCTGGCAGTGAGTAATGACGCCCTTCAAGGCTCTAAGTCATCCTGGGCTTCTCGGTATGCGAGTCTTGCTGTTCCTTTAATATGTTTTTGGCTGCTATTCAGAGCAAAGTTTGGTGCTCAACAGAACCTCGGCTTCACTAGTAGCGCACCAGGCTCTCAAGACTCTGGATCATAAAATAAGATAAAAAGAAAGGAACGTAATCTCGGCTGTCATTAGATATCACTGGGTCTGACGTCAGCTTCCTATTCCCTTGTCAATGAACCCACACACAGTGTTGAATCAGAAGACATGTCATTCAAAGCTTCCCAATACCTATAGAATGGGTTTGACCTCTTTTTATGTGCTTGAGCATGGCATAGATTGCTTTAGTGTATACGTTTAAATTCAAAAGAGAATGCTGCATCAATATCACCTCAAGCATAGTTAATGTTTTTTCAATAACTTATTGCACATTCAGTTTCATGTCATGTCCTGTGACGGTGTTAAGCAAAACTTGCAGAGCTCTACAGTCATGTGTGCTCGCATTCTTGGGGATGAGGTCTATCACAGTCTTGCAAGCAGCAAAGAAAACATACGCACTCCCCTATGTGGAATGAGAAACCTCTTCCTCCGGGATGGGCTCAGGGGCGCCGAATTTATGAATGGAACAGTGTAGAAATCGCAGCTACAGCCTTAGTTTTTCGATTGGCACAGCATGGAATATTTGATAGTGTGGCTGCCACACAGATTAAAGATTCCTCTTACATAACAGTACTTTGTTAACAAGGAGGTAACGTGGCCGAGCGGGCTAAGGCGCTGGATTTAGGCTCCAGTTTCTCTGGAGGCATGGGTTCGGATCCCATCCCTGCCAAATATTTTAAAAATAGTTTAAGCATTATGCAAATTTTTGCATATGTTTAGTTTGATAGTAAAATACATACCTCTTTGTGAAAAGGAGGCCGTTTCGTTTTCTCTTTAATTCATTTTACAGCTTAAATGAGCTATAGAAAACATGATCAAAGGATTTAGGGCCAAGTTCGCAACATCCCATGGTAAAATGGAAATTTCAAATAATCCAAACATTGCACTTGCATTTCCTGGGAAGACGCACATGCAACAATTATTAATAAGTGTGTTTGTTAACCATCATGCATCCACCCACCCTTTCATCCATCCACCCACCATTCATCCATCATTTATCCACGCACGCTTTCATTCATCCATCCACCCCTCATCCATCATTCATCCACACACCCTTCCACCCATCCATCCACCCCTCATGCATCCATCCACCGTTTCATCCATCCACCCATCATTCATCCACACACGCTTTCATCCATTCAGCCATCATTCATTCACCCACGCTTTCATTCATCCATCCACCCATCATTCATCTATCATTCATCCACACACACTTCCACCCATCCACCCCTCATGCATCCATCCACCGTTTCATCCATCCATCATTCATCCACCCACGCTTTCATTCATCCATCCACCCCTCATGCATCCACCCATGCTTTCATTCAGCCATCCACCCCTCATGCATCCATCCACCGTTTCATCCATCTGTTTACCGAAGTGCCGTCACTTTTGTGTGCCCAACATCGCTAATTCACATCGCCATAACATACCGCCCTTCCATCCATCCATCCACCCCTCATGCATCCATCCACCGTTTCATCCATCCACCCATCATTCATTCATCCATCTTCCCCTCATGCATCCACCCACGCTTTCATCCATCCACCCATCATTCATCCATCATTCATCCACACACCCTTCCACCCATCCATCCACCCTCATGCATCCATCCACCGTTTCATCCATCCTTCATCCACCCACGCTTTCATTCATCCATCCACCCCTCATGCATCCACCCACGCTTTCATTCATCCATCCACCCCTCATGCATCCACCCACGCTTTCATAGCATTACATAGCCGTCACTTTTGTGTGAATTTTCGTTATGCCAAACATCGCTAATTCACATTACATGTCTGTTGCCGTCACTTTTGTGCGCCCATTGGTGACACAATCTGACACTGTCATTTATTTTATTTTTTGTTAACTGTAAAGAGCGCTGCTACATCCGTCCATCATTCATCCACACACCCTTTCATCCATCCACCCACCATTCATCCATCATTCATCCACCCACGCTTTCATTCATCCATCCACCCATCATTCATCCATCATTCATCCACACACCCTTCCACCCATCCATCCACCCCTCATGCATCCATCCACCGTTTCATCCATCCATCCATCATTCATCCACCCACGCTTTCATTCATCCATCCACCCCTCATCCACCCACGCTTTCATTCATCCATCCACCCCTCATGCATCCACCCATGCTTTAATAGCATTACATAGCCGTCACTTTTGTGTGAATTTTCGTTATGCCAAACATCGCTAATTCACATTACATGTCTGTTGCCGTCACTTTTGTGCGCCCATTGGTGACACAATCTGACACTGTCATTTATTTTATTTTTTGTTAACTGTAAAGAGCGCTGCTACATCCACACACCCTTTCATCCATCCACCCACCATTCATCCATCATTCATCCACCCACGCTTTCATTCATCCATCCACCCATCATTCATCCATCATTCATCCACCCACCCTTCCACCCATCCATCCACCCCTCATGCATCCATCCACCGTTTCATCCATCCATCCATCATTCATCCACCCACGCTTTCATTCATCCATCCACCCCTCATGCATCCACCCACGCTTTCATTCATCCATCCACCCCTCATGCATCCACCCATGCTTTAATAGCATTACATAGCCGTCACTTTTGTGTGAATTTCCGTTATGCCAAACATCGCTAATTCACATTACATGTCTGTTGCCGTCACTTTTGTGCGCCCATTGGTGACACAAGCTGACACTGTCATTTATTTTATTTTTGTTAGCTGTAAAGAGCGCTGCTAAATTATTTTGAAATGCAGAGTATACTTTCATATTTGGGCTGTGGCTGCATTTTTAAAGATCATTTTTCACATTGCATGTATGTTTACCGAACATCGCAGAGCGCTGCTAAATTATTTAGAAATGCAGAGTATTTACCGAACATCGCAGTAACGTTTACATCTTAAAGTTGCCATCGCAGTAATGTTTACTTTGATATTTGGGCTGTGGCTGCATTTTTAAAGAAAATTTCTCACATTGCATGTATGTTTACCGAACATCGCAGAGCGCTGCTAAATTATTTAGAAATGCAGAGTATTTACCGAACATCGCAGTAACGTTTACATCTTAAAGTTGCGTTTTGCTGGCTCAGGTTGTTATGCCTTACGATGTAAACGTTTAAGCGTTGCAGTGCTTTACGGTGTAAAAGTTAATGCGATGTTGTGTTTGCGTTGCAATGTTCTCGCGAAGTATTCACTTCGTTGCGATGGGTGTCTCCCTAAAAACACACCAGGGGAATGGGGGGGGCGTTGTCGGTAGAGGAAGCACACCGCTAACCGGTTCTTCTCAGAAATACTAGAATTAAAGCAGCTAAATATTAAGTGCTTCCGATGTCTGAAGAGCTGCCCAAGGGGCTGTGAATGTGTGCCTATTTCACCTCTCTAACAAAAACAAATCACTCTTTGGCAAAGCTTTCTGTTAAAGTAACAGCAGAAAAGATTCAAACTCTCTCCAGTCGGAGTCCAGGGCCTTTAGCTCTCCAAAAACATGTACATGTGCTGCATTCTGGGGTCCGACTTCAGATCTCTGTTTAAAGGGGGAAACTGCATCCTGTCACAGTCTCTCCCCAAAAATACATTCCTTAACTGAACACAAGCAACTACACATGGCATAGATAACGGAGTCTTACCTATCCCAGGTGCGAGGTAGATGAAGTAGAGGAAGGACGAGGAAAGTGAGACGAGGAAGAAGAAGGCCACCACAGAGCAGTTCGGTAACCGGAAAAATGTGTTCATGGCCACGCATAGTCAGTGATTAAAATGTGAAAAATTAAATAAAGCACTAGCTCAGAACACGGCAGACGCCTCTGTAAAAAGTCACATTAAAATTAAATAAAAAAGTGATCACAACACAGGCAATACAATAAAAATGCAGATTACTCTGCCCGGACCGGAGGCGTCTGCGTGTAACAAATGCATCAACTAAAGCCAAACACCAGATTATTTTGACGAACTTTGGCCAAATACTGGGGCATATTATCAACGGCCAGCGATAATTATCGCTGGCCGTACATAGCGATAGAAATATTATCGCTGGCTATCGCTGAATATTATCGCCATGATAACGCTATATTTACAACGCATAGCGCTATGGCGATAATATTTCAGCGATAAGCGATGTTTTCAATGGAACATCACTGGTTTTCCAGCGATGTTCCATTGAAAGCTAGCGATAACATTGCTGATACGACCCTGTGGTCGTATCAGCATAATCCATCTCCCATTAAAAGTATGCCTTAGTCAGGAATTTAACAGACGTTAAATTCCTGAGTTAAGGCTGAGGTAGCGCGATTTTTTTATCGCTGCACCTCCTTGTTAATATCGCGAAGCTGCCTTCACGATATTAACATGTGTTGTTTTCACAGCCACGCCTTCTTTGCATCTCATTAGCGATGCGAGGCGAGGCTGTGAAAAGCGGGCTCTACATCAAGGAAACACGCGCTAGCGTGTCCTTGATGATATTGCGATATAATTATCGCCGCTTTTCGCCCAAAAACGGACGCTAGAGCGGCGATAATTATATCGCCAGCCCTTGCTAATATGCCCCACTGTTTTAAAGAAAATTTTAGAGAGTGTACTTTTGCCATCTTTACTATAATACATGGGACACCCGCCTTGATTTACTTCGCATTGCTTTTATGCGTTGAAAACCGGTGGAATGTATTGGAGTTAATGCATAGCTGTGCTCAATCAAGCGGAATCCAATAAGGCCTTCAAGAGTAGAATTAGCAACAATGCATGTGATCCCTGTGAGAGCAAGGCCGGGTTTAGCAGGCACTGCCTGTTTCCTTGTCTCTCATGCTGTGCTGCTGCAATCAGAACCTGTGGACCGAGGGCGTGTGCATATGCTAAAGTGCTCCACTTATTAATTGCCCCCTGGCCCCGCATGTGCTATACATCAAACTACTGGTTGCCACTCTTCAGAGGTCAATAACGTGTCTGTGAGTGTGGCATTAACGTCCGTGTGACTTAAATTCTTTGCTTTGGTAACTGGTGGATGACGTATCATTCATTCTGTGGTAATTCCGAGTTGCAACTGCATCTCTCAAGCTCACACATTTGACTTCTATGCCTGACTTTTATTTTACTCTGAGATGAAGCCCAACCTGCCATTTTAATAAATAGAACGTGAACGTCCTTAAACTCCCTTAGTGAAAATACCGAGCTTGAGGGCTTGTGACAGCATACCCATGAATGGTTACGGTCGGTTAATAAATGTGGATGAAGTCCTTAGTATGCCGTGTTAATTAGAACACTCGTAGGTATGCTTCCATTTCTAACGATAATGGCATTACTCCTAGTCCTACTCCCTCGCCTTCCTTCAGTACAATTGAGGCCCCGCCTCCCACCCAGACCCACCCCCAGCATAAAAACTCTGCCCGCCCCCACCTCCACCTGTACGTAAACAAGCCGAGCTAGCACTCAGATGAACCGCACCGGGAGGGAGGGTCCTCGAAGGAAGGCGAGGGAGTAGGACTAGGAGTAATGCCATTATCGTTAGAAATGGAAGCATTACCTCCCGTCCCTCCCTCGCCGTCCTTCAGTACAATTGAGGACATAGCAAGCAGAAGAAAACAGAGACGGACAGCTGAGTGCGAACACCAAAACAGAAACAGTGCCCCAAACACAGCAGATCAACATCCCAGGAACCCAGCGGCCCCGAACAGCAGACAAACGCTCCAAACACGCAAACGGACAGCGACAGTCAAACGGAGAGGGAGAAGACCAGGACGCTGTCCAACAGATCCCACAGAGGAGCCCACCCGGCAGGACACCACAACCGGCAGGGACCACAGCAAAGCACGCCGGACATCCAGCAACGCAGCCACCGAAGCCGCCAAACAGCGAGAGGAACACCCCCGAATCCCCACAGGAGGAATCACCCCCAAAAGATGGACAGTCAGCAAGACCGGGGACCAAAGCCAACGACCCAACAGAGCAGAGGAAGGCCAAACAACCTGCGCAACCGGATCAAAGCCAAACGAGAACCCACAGCCGATCCAACACCCCCAAGCGCCGCGCAGAGGGGATGGCAACCAAAAAACAAGGCCCAAATAAGAGCCACAACCCGAGACCCCCAAGGGGACCAAAGGGAGGACAGCCAACACCAGCAGCCAAGACCCCGAAGGGAAGGACCAGACAGGGCGGTCGGGCAACAGACCGCCGCCAACCCGCAAGAACGCCAGGAGCATCAAGAAACCGGAGAGCCGCCCACAGCACCCGCAGAGGAGACACAGACAAACCCAGAAGAGCCCCACCCGGAAGGAATCGCCACACCAAAAATAGGCCAGCCACCCTGGGAACAACACCCAGAGCAGAACACCAGGCCGAAAAGGTCCGCCCATGCCAAGCACAGGACAGCAGAGAGGAGGACCGACGGGAAGGCAGCAAAGCAACCGCCAAACGGTCAGGAACCCCCAACCCAGCAAAGCCCAGCCGCACCACCACCAGGCAGCAGGCGAAACCCCCGCACAGAACCCAGGGGAAGGGCCGGAAACATCAAAGGGAACAGAACCACCAGAAGGACCCACTCCCGAACGCAACAGAACTCGGACAGGAGAGGAGACCAAGGCGCCCCAGGCCAACGGGGAGCAACCAACAACCCCGAGCACAGAGCCACCTGACCAGAACCAGAAAGGCCCGGAGCAGTGGAAAAAAGGGGGGGAGGAAGGCACCCAGAAGACCCGAGGCACAGGAGAGGGAAGGCCAACGACCCCCCCGAGCCCCGGGACACCATCCCAGAGACCAGAACCGGGCCACCAAGGCCCTTCCCGGATCCGCAACAGGACCACCAAAGGGAGGCCCCAAAGACCCACCAACAGGCTGGCCACACAGGGAAGAAGAGAGAAATCGTGGGAAGAAGGAAGGACCCAGCACAACAGATCCGCCAGCCCAGAGGCCACTCGCCGAAGGGAGAGAGCCGACAGCCCCAGCACCCAGACCGTAGCCAGAGAAACAGGACGCTGGCAAACAAGGAACAAGGACCAGAACCTGGACCCACCCAGAGGGCGGACAGAGGACCACGCCCCCAGAACACCAGACCGAACCAACACCCCAGGGGCCCTGCAGAGAGCCCCGAAAGAGCACCGGGGCAAGCCCCCAACATCCGCCAGCAGGAAGAACTCCGGGAGACCAGCAGGGACCGGCACCCCCGAACCTGAACAGACCCCAGCCAACCCCGCACCCGGACAGGCCGGCGGCCAAAGCCACCACAAGCGGAGCCGGAGGAGACAGCAAACAGTCAGCCAGAAAGCGACGGCGGGAGAGCCACCAGGATAGCTCCCCCCCGGACACGGACCGACATGGGCAGCGGGAACAAAAGACCCTGGAGACCAACCCAACAGGATCCAGATGGTCAGTCGGAGAAGAAGAAAACGAGCCCCGGGAACCAGAAAACACCCCAGAAGCCAGGAGCCCCCGCCCCTGTAGCCACAGGTCCGCCGGAGGAGCCCCCGGGACAACAAGGCCCGAGCCAGCAAAGGAAGAGAGACCAGGTGCAGGCAGGACAAGGGAACACGGCCACGCAAAGGCCGAAAACAAGCCTCAACGAACACCAAGCCCCGAGAGGGGACCAGAGAAGACACACCCCAGGTCACCAACAAACCCGAACCCCAGAAGAACCACCAAGGTCCCCCGAACAGACCGAGCAAAAAGACACTCCGGCCGCACACAGCAAGAGGCCGACCGACAGAGAAGGACGAAGGAAAAACCCCGCATGAAGGAGAGCCACGAGAGGCACCAGGACCTGCGGGAAGACCCAGGGCGAGGGCCGGAGGCCGAAGGGAAGGACGCAAAACCGAAATGGGCGTCTCCCACAGCGAACCGCAGAAAGGAAGCGGCGACCGGGAAGCGGAGAGAAGCGTCCCCGAGACCCACGGCACGCCAAAAGATGCCAGGCAGAACCAGAGGGATGACGGCCGAAAGGGCCAACACAAGGAAGGGAAGGGGCCGAACCCAGGAGCAGACCCACAGGAGAGCCAGGACAGGCCGAAGCCACCGGACACCCCCAACCCCAGAAACAGAATGGAGAGGGGCCCAGGCCCGGGCTCCACGACAGGAACCCAGCAGACCGACCACATGGCAAGCAAACAGGACACCCAGTCCAGCAGAGCCACCCCGCGGGGACCGGAGACAGGCAGTGGAGTCAACCGAACCTCCGAATCCGGAGGAACCTGCACCAAGATGACCCCGTACTCAAGAACCAAAGTACACAGGACCCAGCCACCAGAAACGGGCCGCCGCCACCAAGGAAGAAAAGGCCGAAGATGACCACCCACCGTAGGGAACCGTCCAGACAGCAGCGACAGGGACCCAGCCGGGCAGGGCCCTCAGGCGAGGAGGCAGGGAGCCAGGGCGAAAAACAGGCCAAAAAGGTACCCACCGGAAAGGCGGAGGAGACGCCCACATCGGGGACAAAGGAGAGGCCCCAGGACAAGGCACCCCAGAAAGGCAGGATGCCCCACACAAGGAAAGGCACGGAGAAGCCCCAAGGCGGCCAGAAGGACAGAGGACCTGCAGCCCACAGCACCGAATAGTCCCAGGTAGCCACCCATCCAGGCACGAACCAGGCCCGACCCCGCCGAACAGCAGAGATCCGACAAGAGCAGGGGCGTACAGGGCGCCATGGCCGGAGGCCCTAACAGCCGCCGCCAAAGCCACGAAACCCCACACCAAGGAGGGCGCAGAAGAAGCCGAGAACAGGCCAGTGCCACAGCACCAGCCAAGCAGAACAGCCGACCCAACAAGTAGTGCGGCCAGGACAGAGTCCAACAGCCCAATGGGAGGAAAGGGGCGAACACCCCCAACAAGCAAAGCCGCCGGAGGAAGCAAGGGACCCGCAGCACTGCAGGAAAAAACCCACTGATGCAAAAGAGGGCGTAAAGGAACCTGAAACCAATCAGGACCAACACAGCACAGAAGGAACGCTCAGGGCTGAGGAAAAGCGAACGCACACAGTAGGCTCCGCAGGCAACTGACAAACAGTCGCCAGCCGGGCGGGCCACAGTGGACAAAGCAGCAAGTACAACGCACACAAAAGTGGAAACAGCACGAAATACAGCAAGCACGGGCAACGCACGCCACTCCCACAGCACCAATCCCCACACCGGGACCGATGGGCAAGCCCAACCAGGAGGGCCGGGAACACCAAGGAAGAATCCCACAGGCCCCGTCCAGCAGGGAAGAGGAAAGCCCAGCCGACCAGCACAGGAGCCCAAGCGACCCTCCACACCCCCCGGAGCCAAAGGCAACGCCAGAGGCGGGAGAAGGCCCAATACCCCAGGACCCAGATGGAACCAGCCGCCCACAGGATCCGCCGGACGCGGACAGGACGGACCAGAAGGCAGCGGCCGAGCCTGTAAGCACCGGACAGAGCAGCCTCAACCAAGTCCTGCACCAGCCACAGACATGAGAGGCACCACACCCCCGCAGAGCCCATGCGGCCAGGGCGCCCCAGGGGGACCGGAGACCAACCAGCAGAGGAAGAAGACACCAGAATGCCCCCAACAACCTCATGCGACCCAGGGCAGCAAGCAGAAAAACAGCCTCCAGCAGCCCCAAGACAAGGCGGACAGACGACCACGCCCGTCAAGAGAAACAGCAATTCACAGCAACTGGCACACCCATACAGGAAAAGGAACAAACAACGGGTCAAAAACCCAGCCTACCAGGCCTCCGTGATGTGTGCAGTCCGGGAGCAGAGGCATCCAAGCAGGCCCGACCCGGAAACACAGCCCCAGCCACAGGAGGACCGTCGAACACCGTCGCGGCCTCCCGAGCAACCGTTCCGCCCCCATACCACGAGGGAGACGAGGAGAGGAGGCACCACCAGGAGAACGCTGCAGAGGGCTCCGCCGTCGCAGAGAACCAGACCGAAGACTCCCCGGCACCGCCACAGGGAGGAGCTGAAAGGGTAAGTCTCACTAGGGAGACAGAAAAAAACAGGTGGAGGTGGGGGCGGGCAGAGTTTTTATGCTGGGGGTGGGTCTGGGTGGGAGGCGGGGCCTCAATTGTACTGAAGGAAGGCGAGGGAGGGACGGGAGGTAATCTTGGTTACTTAAAAGTGAAATAAACATGGGTGAAACACTTAGTGTGCCGTATTGATCAATAAATTGTAGATGCTTATAGATATTCTTACCTCAAAAATGTGCTCATGTCGCTTGCCCCGAACGTTCAACAGCGTTTGTGTGAATCACTGTATTGGATGTCCTTAATTAAGTACGTAAAGTGATCCTGACGGGGGCGTGATCCTTGAGATTGTGCTGTTGCAACCCGAACGGAAAACATAAATAAATGAGGGACTTTTGAAACGTGTGTGGCGGGGAGTGAAAACATAAATGAACGAGGGACTTTTGAAATGTGTGTGGCGGGGAGTGAAAACATAAATGAACGAGGGACTTTTGAAACGTGTGTGGCGGGGAATGAAAACATAAATGAGCAAGGGACTTTTTATATGTGCGTGGGAGGCAAAAGACATAGAGCTCCTGTGTTCACAGCACGGGACCAATTTACTGAAAAAAGAGGGTGGCAAACAAACAGAAAATACAATCAGAGTGTAAGGGGACATTTAACATGGGTGTTCGCCACAAAGTGAAAAACACACCCAAAGGCGGGCCAAAGAGCAACGCCTTGCCAATAAGAACAAAAGAATTCAGAAAGGCACAAGAAGGAACAAATGAAAAGTGATGGGCGTGGCCTAAGCACCCCGACCAGATACAGCATGCCTCGCAGAGAGGCGCATGCGCGCTGCTAGGCTCGACCTAAAAATGTTTAGTCATACATGCAACACAAGCTAACAGAATGATGAGCGAAGACAATTAAAAGCAGTAAGCTAGGCCAAAGGCTTGAGCAGTTTCTGAAGTGATGTGTTAACTGGTTTGAATCCCAGAGGGATTCATTCATTCTTTTGTCCCATGTTTGTCAAACGTGCATTTTCTGAGTTGTGCTATTTCCTACCCAGGTCCTGATGCACAAAAGAGTGTGGTCAAAGTGAAGGTTTTTCCATTGTGCTGCTACCAACTTTCCCGAAGCCTAAATCCCTCAATTTACGAAAGGACTGTTAAAAAAAAGTCAGACACAGCCCAATTCAGTTTTTTCTGTTGTTAGCACTTTTCATTAAATCTGCATTTGTGTACGTCTGAATTGCGATTCGCAAAGTGACTTGCAGTTGCTATTGATTGTGCAATTTTTTCAAAAGGAGTTGCAGTGCAAGCATTTGCTGATTTTAAACTGGCTCCTTATTCAAATTTGCACTTTGTAAATTGTCAAATCTGACTTTGCATTTGCATGCAGGCAAAGTCCTCTCTTCTGGGAGGTTAGAGGAATGTGAGAGGCAGCTGGTACTCAGGTGGTCAGCAGAAAGGGGAAGGTTGAGAAGGCAAGACAAAGCTTTAGAGAAGAATGGCCATGAGGAGAAATACGTAAAATGCTTGTATTGTGAAGGATGAGTACAACCAATAAATATTTAAGGACAATTGGGGCAAGGGGTTAAAATGTATTCCTTACGAAGAGTGATTTTTTTCTGTTGTATACCTATTAAAAAAATCTATAAAAAAAAACTTTCAGGGGGTATTCGTTTCTCCTGAGAAAGAAAAGAAATAAAAAGTGCAAAAATTGGGGATACGGTGCTGCAGGGAGATGAGAAATGTAGAAAAATTAAAGTGAATCAAAAAAGGCAACTATTTGATTACAATTTTCTGATGGAAGAAGTTCCCTAAGGAGTTTTGAAAAAAGGGTAAATGCCATTTAGTTTTGAATTCTTAAATAAATAGGTTGACTGTGTAAAAACGGGATCACCAATTTGCTATTCAGCTAGTTGATTTTCCTCAAGGATCAAATGCAATCTCCCAAGAGCACTGCTTATTGATGAATGTCCAGTACTATGTCCGGAGGTGTGATGAACCTACCATTTTTCTCTTGTCTGACATTCCTCTGCATGTACTCTTTTTGCCAAAGTTTGTGATGCTCATAATCCATAGGGACCCCTCAACCTGTAGAACTTGTGCTTCTCAGGGACACCGGACATCCATAAATGTGTCATGAGATGAAAAAACTCTCCATGGGCCTCCCCACTGCAGTCAGAAAAAATAAAACCAACTTAGCCCCCGTCTCATAGGTCCTGACCGGTGACAGTAATAAAGAATTTTGGGGTTCAGTTGCTGCACGTAGAGGTGATGCTTACTGGCCTAGTGTTTAGATTAATTCCAGATGCTTGAAACATAGTGGTGCCCTGTTGTGTATAATTTAAATTTTCATGAATGTTATGTGCATAGGTTTTGCCAGGATGACAAACATGAGAAAGCGTGGCAAAAGAAAACAGTTTGTGATGACTTGTGGTGTACCGTTCGTTAGGGTTGCCCTGATCACAAACATCTTTCTGTTTTAAGAATGCCATTTGTAAGTCAGAGGGTATATGTTGCCTACAGAGGACAAGAATAACTACATCACCAGAGCAATGCGTCATGGGAGGAGGATAAGAGCTATCCTTCCTAGAAAACCAACTGAGGAGGAAACATGCTTGAACTTGATTGGTTGCATTTTTTAACTTTACAGAGTCTGTGATTTGCCGTGAACTGCCACCCATCTGCCAATGCATTGAAATATATGAAGAAGCTTGCCTCCAGCTTATTGAAAACACCTTTGGAGTTAGCCCTACACAGACTTTGCTTCTATAGTGCTTCAAGATGTGGAACTAAGCGCTTCCGATGTCTCCCTGGCTGGTAGCAAGCTTAAAGGCTCTGATGAACCTCTTCAGGGCTGCCCTCGTGCTGCTGCTGGCCTTGCCTGTGAAGAAATCCTCAGAGAAACCAGGGAATGGAGAGATGCAGATGCAATGTTTAAAAACCCTCTCGACCCTTCAAAAGACACTGAAGGAAGCAAGCTGTGGAAACTACTGCTTCATGTGCAGATGAATTGTGACAGTGCCTGGCAAATTCATCCCCGTTACAAACTTTTATTGCTTTGTTCTACTTTGGAGTTACACTTTTTCCAGAGGTCCAGCACCCACTCTGGCCAGTGTGCTAGCCACATAAAGGGATCTTAGTGGTCCACTCAAAGTCCCTTTTGCTTGTGGACCAGCACACCATTGCTTATGGGTCAGACTACAGTCTACGCCCCACCTTTTTTCATTAAGGTGACCCCTCCCCTACTGAGTGAAGAGTCTCTGACTCACAGCCTTTAGGGCGCCCAGGCCATGTGATAGGTATCTCCATTTCATAGGACTGACTTAACCCTAAACCAGGAAATTCTCCTATTTCGCATTTCATTTTCAGTTCACTGTTCTCTAACACTTCAATTGACATTGCTTTACTCTTTTGTTTTGTAATCCTTTGCAGTATTTGTCGTCAGTAGAATGGTGACCCCCTAAAGGTATTGGAACCACAACAAAGCTTCTAAGTTTGGCAGAAGGGGAACAACCTTCTTTTCTACAGTGTTGTGTTTTCTATTGTCACGTGGTCAGGATAGGCCTAGAAGAAAGAGCACCATTTACATGTTCACATTTCTTAAGTTGCTTTCTCTTTTACACACGATGACTTTTGACATACATTTGCGTGTGTGTGAATGCAGGATAACATTCTCTGAAACTGCTTTGCTTACATTTAAACTTCACAGGCACTCTATCACGATACCTTGAACATTAAGTACAAGAGATAACGTTCACTGCGCAAATGTCATATTTGTTATTTTTCTGGTTGGCGACACCGCTATCCAACTAGAAAAAAAAAACTGCGGCCCAAACAGGGGTTGCGACAATGCCACATGGGTTCTATTGTTATAAATACACAGCCACTTCCTTGTTCAGACAGAGGAGCACTCAGCTGACACTGCAGGGTTACAACATGTCAGAATTCCAATTCAGCTGATTTCTGCATATCAACATGAGGGATGTCCAGCTCCACACCAAGATGGACAGCCCGATGACACTTACCCACAGGTAACTGGGAGTTAGTCCACCTGGCAGGGATTTGAAAGATGACCCACCCTAGGCAAAGACTAGGTTAGGAAGCGCTTGTTAAGAGTACATATATACCCAGTACTTGTATGCCTATATCTATACACTGTCTTAGCATAGTGGTGGAAATGTTTTTTCATTTCACTGTTCTGGTAATGCTAATTGTGCTAATCTGTTTCATTCTACTCATAATCGCAGCGCACGTATTTTATTTAGCAAGAATCAAAACGCTACAGTAAATATTGTAAAGCCTTGCTGAGTATTTTGTGTGTACTTCTTTGAGTATGCACGAGAGTCTAAACAAAAAGGTTCTAGATCTGTTACCACGATTTCCTTAGGGAGTCTGGGTTGCCATGTTCTGAGGTTGCACACACATTTGTTACCCTGTAAGGTTAGAGGTTCTGATGGTGCACTGTGAGCTAGCAGGACTATAGGCCAACATCTCCTGAGGAGGTGCAGTAAAATCAGGCTAGCACCATCCCAACGTTTATGTTGTCCGATAAACGCACAGTTTTACCACACTTGGTACAAGCCGTGCAACACTATCATTCTGTTTCTATAGTAACTGCATAGTGTTGTGTGGTTTTTTTCTTTCAATTTTAGGAGTGTTCTTGTGTTCACAGTCATTTAGTGATCATGAATGACATATAGGGGTAGATTTATAAACATTTTGCACTTGGTGTCGCCACAAAAATGATGCAAACAAGCACAAAATGGTTTTTTTCTCATTTACTTTCCAGCGCAAAACTTTCTTTTGGAATGTAACAGTGCACACTAGGGTCTCTGAGGACTAGAGAACAAGGCATAGGTATCTAATAGAAAGCTTTGGGCCACCAAGAGTGAGCTGACAGTCTTGGGGGCGAGATACAAGTGACCGAGGGCCATTTGGGGGTCTCTGATCCTCTTCAAGGGCAGACGGAGTGAGTCTAAGGATCAGCTGTGAGCATCATAATGCTGACAGAGGGCTCTAGAAGTGAGACAGACATGTCCGAAGTTGAACTGA
Source organism: Calotriton arnoldi (assembly GCA_963921515.1). Taxonomy (NCBI): domain Eukaryota; kingdom Metazoa; phylum Chordata; class Amphibia; order Caudata; family Salamandridae; genus Calotriton; species Calotriton arnoldi. The sequence continues at coordinate 1,175,937 of CAWUFW010000033.1, forward strand.
GGCTCTCTAATAGTCAGCTGCCTGAAGCATGCCTGTTACACAGACAGCAGCTGGATCATTTTCCACAGGCCCCACATTGTCTCATGGCCCCAGGTCTGTGATTAATTTCAGACTTAGAAAGGCAGCAGGCGGTTAAAAAATATATATATATATATTCACTGAAAAAACCATAGGTTTCAGATATGTTATAGTTACAAATTAGCATTTAAAAAACCTTTGAAATTCACTGAAAAAACCATAGGTTTTAGGGACAGTTATAGTTAGTTGGACATTTCACTCGTACAAAACCCGTGAAATTCCCCCGTTATAGTTAGTTCAGCTAACTATAACTCGCGCCCCCGCAATGCACTGCTGATGACGTCACATATTACATCACTGAGCCAACATTTCCTGAATCGGAATGTTGACAGCCAGCTGACAGCCAATTAACATGCAGCTCGTGATCGGGACGGTGCGCGCAGGGTGCGCTGAGGGTACGCGGACCCTTCTTGGCCATAGATATCACTATCTTTTTACTTTTGATTTTCTCAGCAACTACTGAACGGATTTACACCATTTAACAAAAAGGGTTCTTTCTGAACCAAGAACTACCTCTTTGCCAAATTTGGTGTAATTCCGTTCAGCAGTTCGGGCTGTAGCCGTGTCTAAAGTTTCCTATGGAAAATTGCATGGGGAAAACGCGTTTTGGGACCCCCTTTTTTCTCGGCCCCCGCTTGACGAATCCCCCGAGACTTTCAGGGTAGGAGCGGACCGGAGCGGGCCATAAAGTTTGAAAATTTTGCGAAGATACGTCAACCGGCAAGAGAGTTATTTCAAATAGAATGTCGCGGATTTCCTATGGATAATAGGTTGTAACTATAACTATCTACTGGCGACCGCCAGTAGATAATATTTCTCCAGGTCTGGGCCTATGCTAAAATGAAATGAGTCATAAAAGAACGAATGATGCTAAAATGTATCTCTGAGCTCTGCTGAGACCTAGGCTTTAATTTTCACTTTCTATCCACAGTACTGTTTTGAAGCCCTGCTGCCTGGAAAGTTCCACAGCTACAACTCTGAAATTGTATCATGTTCACAATTCCATAGTGTGTTTGATAATTAGCCCTTATTCATTTAATTTCAAGCATAGAAATATTTCAGTGAGGACAAAGTGAGTTCTTCTGTGAATGAATTGTTTTTTCCATAATCTGATTGCATGTTTTCACTATTTTTATTGCCTTTTCTGGTTTTCAGTTTGTTAAGGCTCATGCATGCTGACACTCCTAGTTTAGATGGGAGATGCCTAGGCAGTGCCGGACTGGCCGTAGCGGACACTGGGCATTTCCCCAGTGGGCTGGAGGGGTGGGGGCCGGTTTTGTGCCTGTGGGGGGCAGTTTTGTCACTGGGCGCCTGTTTGGGCCTGCTGTAATGAAAGAGGGAGCAGTGCTTCTTGCTAGCCCCAACCCCCCCCCCCTCCCCTGCTCCCAGGGTCAGTCGAGTAGCAATCTGCCAGGGCTGGTTGCTGTTCAGAGTCCGGCCCTGCGCCTAGGCCCAGATTTACAAAGAGTTCATGCACTGTAGTGCAGCTAGTAAAGTTGCTACTCACTTTTGGTAGCCCATGCAGGCACACTTATGCCATAGTGCAAGGGTGCTTGCATTGTGATCTGCATAGTTTGTGCAGGAAGGATTCCTTTCTGTAAAAAAACAATTATGCTTTAGGGAATTTTATCTTTGTATGTGTGCTGTAGAGTGCGGCACACATGCAAAGAGGAAAAAACAAAAAAATATACATTTAAACATTTCTCTTTGTTATGTCTGCCGCAGGGAGGCTCAGGATTTTGGTGCAAATCCCTGTCTACAATTCTTTGCAGATAGGTATTAGTTGCATAGGAAAGCCCATGCACCCTCCACAGAATGTCACCTTGATTCAAAATAACTCAAGGCAGTACATTGTGCTGCGTTGTGTTACTTTGGGTTACAATCCAATGCAAATTACGATTTGAATTGGACTGTAAATCCTTCAAGTACAGTTTGTGTTGGGTAGGAGTTAAAAAAGTAACAAACGCAAAGTCTTGGTAAATCTGGGCCCCAGTTTTTCAAATTAAAAAGTATTAGTTTAGCTTTCTCCCTTTTAATACTTGACTTAAATGCAAGTTAATGGGGAAATGTAATACCCTTCATGTTAATGACTAAGGGGCATATGTATCAAAGGATACATTTGCGATTCTCAAATAGCGATTTTTAGAGAATCGCTATTTGAGAATCACAAAATGATATGTAGCTAAAAATTAGCAATTTTTTTGCGATTCCCTCGCATTCCTTAATTGCGACTCGCAAATTGCGAGTCGCAATTAAGGAATGGCTTCCCATTCATTCCTATGGGCCAAGAGGCCCATAGGAATGAATGGGAATTGCGCACGCAATTTCTCGGGTGCAAGGGTTCCAAAAGGACACCCTGTTGCACCACTGAAATGTGCATGTGTGCACATGTGGCGCACATACAGCGCACATACATGCCCTAAGGGCATGTATGTGTGCCACATGGCACTTTGAAAAACGCAAAAAAGTGCTTTTTTTAAAGAAAATCGCAAATTACCACCAATTTGAAGTTGGTGGTAATTTTCGATTCCTTAAGGCAATATCGTAATTTGCGATGCATACTAGCATAGCATTTAGGGAATCGCAAATTGCGATTCTCTAAATACTTGCGCAAAATAAGGAATCGCAATTTTTGCGATTCCTTATTTTGCGAGTAGGTGTTTGCCTTACTACATAGCACACAGCTAAATTGCGATTGCAAAAGCTGAAATTCTGCGAATTTCAGCGTTTGCGAAAGCAATTTAGCTTGATACATCTGGCCCTTAATCTTTCTCTTTGGTGTTCCTGAATGAAAGCCTGTGTAGGACAGCTTTGCTCTTGTGGTGAAGATTTTCCCTGCTTGGAAACGGATCCAGCATCTGTTGTTTATCTGTTGTTTATCGGGCACAACCCTACTCGCCAAGTGGCCACATAAAAGTATGGCATGCAATTAAAACTTAAAATAATGTGTGACAAGGAAGTTAATGACAAATGTAGTTCAAATCCAGAATATATTTCTATAACATGGACAATTTATACGTTTTTTGACTACATTAAAGCTGTGGTGAAAGTTAAAGCTATTCATTCCACTGCCTGATTGTTTGGTTGTCTTTTACCTAATCACTTATCAGAAAAATAGGCTTTATTAAGCTGTGTCTTTAATACTCAGATGATCTCAAACCCCATATTTCTGAGATGCGTATAATAAATTCTACCAATTGATCGTGCACCCACCTCATCATAGAGCACGCTACCAAAACAACTGTCAAAATGCATATACATTTTTTAGAATTTTGTATCAAATTTGACACTGTTTCAGTTTCCCCTACCAAAGCTGACTGTGCTACTAGCAAGCTATGAATTTGAAAAAACTGTACTCAGCAATGGGCAAAGTGTCTTTCTTCCATAACATTGCTTAGCATAGATCGTGGCATTGCAGATCAATTGCTTTTCAGCTGTTATTGACACTTTCAGTATGCCGCTCCAGTGGCGGATGGTGACATTTGAAAGTGGTGAAGCGTAAAAGTTGGGTATGACTTTTATGTAACGAGTTAAGCGAGCAAGCTTAATGGACAAACGTCGGGCTCAGGGGCTCCCCTGAGAAAAAAGATTGGCATATTTTAACAAATAATTTTGTGAGAATGCAAGAAGGTTTATAAAGCAATTATATGAATGTGAAGTCTTGAAATATTTAAACACATTAAAATCTGCCTCATATCTTACTGCAGTAATAGGTTCAACAGTTACTGTAGTTTGCAAATTGTACAGCGTGACAGCTTCAGACCCTTTAAAGTGCGGGCTTGCCCAATGTCTTGCACTGTGTGCAGCATCACCTTTGGTAGAAAATGCTTTAACTAGGCTTAGGGAAGCAACAACAGCTACTGGTTACAATCGGTCATATAGAAATATGTACAGACAGGGCTTTAAGTGGGAGAAAAAAAGTGGTGGTTTCTAAAAGGGGCGTGGCTTAAAAATGTAAACTAAATTTATGTGATTCCCATAATGTGCCACCTAACTGGTATTTTAGTTTCTTTCTGAGACTTCTCTTATTGCATCCAGATATATAACACAACAATTGACATACATCTAAAACCTGCCAGGACTATTGCTTTGTCAATGGTTGTTAGGTGTTTAAGATAAATGAGTAACAACAATGATTTTGTTGTAAATAATATATATTGAAAATGTTTTAATTCTGTAATTGTGAGATTGTGAATTAAATATTGTTCAAGCCTGTGGAAGGAGTATTGGTCTGTAGGTATTTGCAATTTATATTAGACATGTATACCCTTTTTCTCTCCACATCTTGTACATTTCAATATCTTAAACCTCATCTCTTTCCACTTCAGCACCCTCTTTTGACTCTCTCCTGAATGCACTTCCTTGCATCTCCTTCACTTCACCGCCCCGTACGTACACTGTACTCACTCACATGTAAGCACTTTTTTCATTTCCTTTCGCCTTGTCAATATTTTGAAAACTGTGTACCCCCTTCCCACACACAGAATTTCAATTGTATCTGGAATATGTAACAATTGCTCTGTGTGCACTGCAGAGAGGCCAACCCACTGACAGGCACTGTGAGAAACTCGCACTACCTTCAGCCTCAGCGCCAGAGATGTCAAACGCCGCACATCATAAACACATGCACAACTTAGTTCAAGTATATACTATACAAGAATCATAAGATGCACAAAAATCACAGAAACGCTACATGATGGAAAAAGCTAACACTCTTAGGGAATGCAAGATTAATAAAACATATAAAACTGAAACAGGAACTAAATAGCTGACATGCATTACTTTAACTTTTTTAACATTCATTGTTCATAAAGTAATCAGTGTTTTGGCATTAATGTTAAGGGCATGAATATAGGGCTTGATAGGGGCCCATTTCAATGCCTGTTTTAATGCCACATGACAGAGCCAGATCCCCAGAAATATACAACCACAAGCATCTAACATACTACAGCGTTTAGTGGTCCTTAACATCATAACATGCCCAAAGTGGAGATAAAACATTCTAGAACCGCTGTGTTGACCAATATAAATAAATCAGGACTTAAATAAGCACTGGTGCAATGCATACCTCTCGGTGCCCTTACATACTTATATAAGGGCACTGAAGAATGTACACTGCACATTGCGGTGCCCACTCTGCCTTTTGGTGGAATTCTGCTAAATTTTAATGGAATTACGCGGAATGAAACTGCCAATTCTGCCCACCCTCTATCCATTACCCTCTTTCTTGGAAGAGGCCCACACACTTGAACAATAGATCATCCAGAAATACAGCTGAGGATCTTGAATACTAAAATGACCAACCGGGATAGACTGAAGAGGAGTTAACAAAACATGCAAAAAAGAATTAGGAAATTTTTGCCAGCCACATTACCCTGGGGCATAACACATGTATGCCTAAATATCATCTACCGTCTTTGGCAATTGCATTGACTCTTGAGTCCTCATCTACCTCTGTTTAAAATAATGCAATAGCTTGCCGGACGTTTTCATATGAGCCTCAGTTTTCAACCACCTGAGTAGAGACAAACCTGACTGAGAGTACACATATTAGACTTTCTCGTTTACCTGCAGGTGGTTCAACAACAAAAATCTCCTAGACATCAACTCTGGCTTACCGTTCCTTATTTTAACATAGTTATGTTTTATTAAAGCTCAAACGGGAATTTCATGAAGTTTCCTGATTTTTGTTATGTTTGTGAGTATTATATTAGGGCCCAGATTTATAACAGAAAATGGGCCCATGCACCAAAATAGAAGCGGCCCACATTAGCGAATCAGATAGCTAAAAAAGTGCCCAACATTTTCAAATTAGGGCAATTTTGAACTTGCAAAGACACACAGTATGGGTTTTTTTCAAGGTTGGGGACACTGCATGCATTTGTGCTTGCTGCAGGCAATGTTTGTTTTAATATTAGAGAAATCAACATAAAATAGGCCCACAAAAAGCCAAAAAACCGGCCCACACACACATTCTTGTCAGACCATCCCTTTGGGCACTGACTGATTCCCCTATAGATCGCTCTGACCCTTGCGATACCAAGCAGTGCAAACAACGTCAATTTACTTTCACATGCAAAAGAGTTGTTGCAAGGAGAGTGCTAAGTGGATTTACAGCGCCAGAGATCAGTTAATTATTACGAAGTGTGCATAACCTGACAGGATCAACAAAGTGCCCTGGGATTCCAAGTGAAATCGAAATAACTGAACTCCCACTTCCTGGTTTTGTGTGGAATCCCATCACCAAAATGAAAATAGATGTACACATTAGACAAAAGAAAAACTGAATGATTTTCCCATAAGTAAAACGTGCAATTTCAGCAAAATTACACATATTACATAATTAATGCTCCCAGTTTTCCGTTTTAACTGATTTTTACAGATAAATACAGACAGAAATCGGTGTGTTTCTTGTATTTACTTTTCAGAGTGGAAAAATACAGAAAATTGTGTATCTTCGATTTGCCATGCTGTCATTTTCAAATTCCATGTCACTAGCTGTGCAGATTTAGAGCATGGGGAGTTAACAAATTGTATGAGATTTCCTTAAATTACTGCATATCTCAAAGCGCACAGGGGACGCCCGAAGCGCCCCCTGTATGGTTCAATGACCAGTGTAAAGTGGTGAAGGCACTCCTCTTGCAGGCAATAAAAAAGGGGGATACTCAATCCATAAGGGTCTACAGGGCGAATTATCAGGCAAGTGTAAAAGCAGCAAAAGTAGCATTGGAGAAAGATATGTGGGCTGACTTGCCGACAATAGTCAGTAGAAGCGAGGAAAGGTTAGGAAACCCTGTAGATTCATCCATCCTGCCCTGCGAATGGGTAGCGCACTTCATGAGTCTTTATGCCCCCAACTCTGTACCTCAGGGATCGCACGGGTCCAAGAATGCTTCCAGTGCAAAAAGCCAATTCCATCCTATGATAAGTTTTTCCCTCCAGGAAAATGAGCGTGCGGTTTCTTCGCTCAAGTAGGGGAAAGCCCTGGGGTTTGGGTACCCTACATCAATGTGGCCATTGCGGCAGAAGGAGCAATTCCCCCTTCTTGGAAAGGGGCGGAGATCATTCCTATTTTCAAAAAGGGGGACCTTGGTGTGCCATTCAACTACCACCCAATCAGCTTATTGGATAACCTCCCAAAAATGTACTGTAAACAGGTCCTTGACCGCCTACTGGGCTGGTGCGAGGAAAAGCAGATCCTAACAGGGCTGCAGGCCGGATTCAGGCATAGGGTCATCGTAGTTGACCAGCTCTTCTGGTTCCTCTTGGTTAAGTGGAAGGCATGCGACCTGGCTGGGGGTGACCTCTATGTGGCATTTGTCGATTTGCGTGCTGCATTCGACCTGGTCGCCTGAGGGAAACTGTGGGAGGTGCTCTTGGAGATGCGGACCCCGTCCGACCTCTTAAATTTGATTAGACTACTGCACAAGGGGAACTTCACCAAGGTAAGATGCAGAGCAAAAGGAGAGTTATCAGAGGCATTTCAGGTCAATCAAGGTGTTAGGTAGAGCTGCGTACTTGCATCCACCCTTTTCCTCCTTTACATTAACAATTGCATTTCGTACTTAACTAATTGTGTGAATAGCTCCCATTCTCTGGCAGGAGAAAAAATACCAGCCCTCCTCGTTGAGGACATCACGTTGTTGTTGTCCAAAACCATGAGGGGTTTACAAAGGCTGATCAACAGCTTCAATCACTTTTGCAGCAATTTCGGTCTTGAAATAAATACCTCTAAGACCAAATATATGACGTATACTAAGAAGGGAAAGTCAAGTGGGGCCATCAAGGTGGGGGCGAAGGTACTCAAAAGTGCCTAAGAGTTTGACTACCTGGGTATCAGGTTAGAGGAGTCTGGATCCTGGTACCCACAAATCCTAAAGAGTACCCTAACCATAAAACAACGGGCAGGAGCTACACTCTAGTTGGCCAAAAAGGCCTCATGGTCCCCTGTACGTCCAGTAGTGGAAATCTATAAGGCCCAAGTAAGTGGGGTGGCCCTTTATGGGGCAGAATTGTGTGGGGTTTCCAACATTTGTCCCCTGAGTGTAGCAGAGAATAATTTTTATTAGAAGTCTGGTGAGTCTAGAGAAGGGCACACCTCTTATTCTGCTGCGCATGGATCTGGAGATTTATGAGATATCCTCACTGTTGGCGTTGAGACTCCAATTGTATTAAGCGATACCAAAGGGGAGGATGGACGGAGCATTAGAGCAAATCAAACACTCACCCCCAGTCAACTGATCTGGGTTTAATCCATCATCATTCTTTAGCTCACTCCACCACCCCAGTTCAGACATGGCCATATGCAAATCAGTCTGACCCTGTGCCTCATGGGAACAGTCCAGCCCGAACTGCCAAGCCATGTCTTCCCTGGACCGGAAACAAGCATCCCGGGACCAGTTTCGGGTTCAAAACCCTCATCAGCCAGGCATTGGATCAGAATCTGAGGCACTGTTGAACTGTCCCTCTTAGGAGAGGGTGTGCAGGATGTTATCTCTGCCAATGGTGGGGGGGAAATCAAATGGCTAAGGGCACTCAAGAAGGGTTGGAATGAGTTGGGTGGGCAAATTCTGGAGTGAGCCACAACTTATTAAGAGAGGGGATGCTGCCTTAGTTAAAAAGAGGATGGAAGATGAGACCACTAGGTGCAGGGATCACTCATCCGCAGCCTCACAAGTAACGCTAACAAGTGCCTTCCACTTATTAAAATGAGTGTATAAGGACTAGGAATTTCTGGAATTTATTTGCCTTGTTCGGGATCGGTCTCTGAAACTTCGATTTAGGTATGGCTTGCTCCCTGTAGCAGTCTTTACTACTGGTTGGAGAAAGATGAACCAGGCCTATGAGTATTGTTTCTTTTGTAAAAATGTATGCAAAAGTGAGAAACATCTCTTGTTATTTTGCCTACTTTATGTAAAATCCAGATCCACATGACTTCTCCCAATGTGCAGGCTATTGAGCCTACTCACCAGAGGATAAGCATACAGGTATGCAAAAATGAAACCTCCCCGATTGTGGTTGTGGCAGTTTCAAAATTTCTTAACACAGCATGGTTAACCAGAGGCAAACTGCTAGATATCATATGAAACCAGGCTTGAATATATCCAGTTGATATGAACTGCCTGTGCCTGTGGCCTGTGGCGGTGGCTGCTATTTGAAGGTTTTACACTGTTAGGGCAATTGAATGTTTATTTTAGGGGTTTATGCATTTTTCGCATTTTCTTTTTTTTAATATATGAATCAATGTTATTGTATTATTTTAGATTTTATATGTTACTATTTACTGTCTGTTTGTACTGGAATGGCAATGTTCTTATGTATGTTTTGATGAAGAAACAAATGCTTCAATCTATCAAATACATTAGGAATTTGGACTGCATATCTCAACATGACTGTGCTAAAATGCTTATGTGGGTGTAATTCATTAATTATTTTTGGCTTTGTAATACACTAAAACCCGGCAGACAGCAAAGTATCAGTTCACAATTATTATTTAAATAAATGTGGAAACCATAAAACTAGGAGCCCTATACATGACTGACAGTTGCTTCTAGAAATGTGCACTCAAGGCGACTTCTCATGCAAGACACCACTGGTTCACCTTTGCACTGTAGGACATTACTTAGGGCCTCATTACTATGTCGGTCGGAAACTAAACCGCCTGATTCGGTACCGACTAACTCGCGGTCGGTGGATCCGCCCAACCGATTATGATGCTTCCGAACACCATTCGGAAGGACTCCCATTGACTACAAAGGGAGCCTGTGTTCCGACTGACAACACAGGCTCTAATGGGGAAAATGGGTGTCTGCGGAAAACCTTCCACCCTGTCGCGGGCACCCCATGGTGCCTGCCACACTGTGCATGGTTCTACAGGGGGGTCCCTTGGGTACCCCCTCGACCTCAAAACGGAGGACTCAGGATGAAGGAGGGCTTGCTAGGGGCCCCCAAAGTCAGTTTCCGACAGCCTTTTCGTGTCGGACAGACCGAGTCGGAAAAGATGTTGGAATTGGAGATTGGAATCGGAAAACACTGTCCGTTGAGCTGTATGAATTGGCTCCAACCGACTCGGATCTCCGAATGCCGGTCGGAACCGATTCGGAATTCTCCTTCCAACCTCGAGCATTGTAATCGGTCGGTCTGAATTGTTTCCGACCGAGTCGGGCGGATGGGTTCCGACACGGTCTAGGGGAATCCGACTGTCGGTCGGAGGCTTTCCGACCAACATTGTAATGAGGCCCTTAGTGCTGTTATCTAAGGCAGCATTATTTGCTCAAGCATGGCCAATGACATTATTGCTCTGCAAATCATAGTAATGCCACATTGCTCTGCAAATTACAACACAACAGGCTCAAATTTTGATAGATTGTGACCCAGAAGCATAATTCTCCACAGTAAAGTGGAATGTCAGAAAAAAAACTTCTATTTTATTTACTTTAACTGTTGTGACCCTTCAAAATTCTATCTCCTGCAACTAACTAGTCATCATTCTACAATTAGTACACTGTTAACAGATAGCCAGTAAGACCCATTATTGTGCTGTTCAATTAAAAAAAAGATGTTTTATTAATTCACAGAATACTGGTGTCTGGAAGATCTCTATCGTGAATTGGTGAAACAATACGTTGATGCAGTTGAAAAACTCCAAGGGCGGCGACCTGATCCAGCAACCATTGAAGGATGTTCTCAGCTGAAACCGGACAACTATCTACTAGCTTGGCATACTCCTTTTAATGAAAAAGGTATCAAGCCTTTAATGTGGTAGTTTGCTTGAAATGAAATTAAATGAAAGAAATATAATTAGCTTGAAGCCCTGTTGAGTGATTAAAATTCAAACGTTCTCAAAACTTTTCAATTTTTTTTTATTGTCAGCAAAAAGGGATAGGAGAATGTGATGGTAAAGGGTGCTATGGAAGGATTTGCAACAGCGACAGGAATATTCTTCCTCTGAAGTTTGAATATTGTCTTAATTTCTATGGAAAAGTATCTAATGTAATTTTTTTCAAATGCATATTTCCTACCTCAAGTACTAATTAATGCAAAGGGTGCATTTTTTTAGCACATTGTTACAATGCAAAAGAAATTCGATCATCTGATTTCAAGATCACAGAGAAAATGTATATTTATTGAGCATTGGCAAAGCCAATAGGTCTGGGGTTGACTGACAACCTTTTTTTGGCTTTTGTCAATGCTTGCTTCTTTTTATCACAGTTTTTTAAAAATGTTATTGTTGTCGAAGCTGCAGGTGCTTATCAATCTAAAAAACAGTGGCTCAAAGCAAAACTATTTTTTGGTTTCAAAAACTTATTATTGCCAAAGTAGTCTCTGATACTGAAGGGAACTACTTTGTGTTTAGATGCACTCCTTGTGAAAGGGTAGAATGCCATAACTCACTGTGAAGTTAGCCACAGGCTGAAGTGGGCCGACCCACTGCCCCACGCTGTTTGCTGCATTGGGAGGAACAAATATGTTAATGACACAATAGCAGAGCAATAAATGGAGAGAGCTGACTGAATGCCCCCATAAGTAAGAATAATATACATATAATTTTGTTAACATCCAGAGGTCTTGGCAAATGCAATACTTTAAAAAAGTTGTGATATTTGATTTAAATTAAGATTTTCATAGTATATTCTCCTCAAATGCTTGATCAAGTAACGAGTGATTATTAGGGCTACCTAATTTTTGTGATTAATTATTGTGAATTGTTTGAATTTGCTTATCCAGTGTATCCTTCATTTTTGGAAGTCAGTTTTTATCAGTGTCTTTACAACTGCCTGTTTATACAGCTACCCACCATAAAAATGAACAAAATGTACAAAACCTGTGTTTTCCACTGTGTACAACAATATATGTGCTTTTGCTGCAGTGAATTTTATGACACAGAGAATAATATTGCAGGATCTTTAGTGTTCTTCCCTTAATTTGTGTAATCAATTTATATATATATTCTTTATTCGATCAAAAATATGATCATTCACATCATGAAAACAGTACATCAGAATAAAAACAGTTAAAATTACATTAAAAATGTTCATTAAAAATATTCATTAAAGAACAGACTTATAATTCTTCCAATATAAAAACATAGTGCACAAGATCAGACCATAGAGGCAAGTTAGGCTAAATTGGCAAATCTAATGTTCAGAAGCAAATTTACACAGTTTTTACCTCTTCCACCAGGCGAAGAGCAAAAATCTCGAAATTGCAAACACTAGCCAACTTGTGGTGTCTGATCTAAAAATGCGTGTGGCTTCCAAGGGACAATTAAAGGATAAAATGCGACAAACAGGAGCTATCCAGGTCTTTCTAAGGTCACCATAGGAGGGGCAACAAAAGAGGAAATGCTCAAGGGTCTCGGGAAGAGTGTGGCATGAGGGGCACGATGGATTAACGGACACATTTCCCCAGGTACTTCTTCTTACATTTAGAGGAAGAGCTCCGTATCTAAATTGGGTGTACAGCGCTCGTGCCTGGGGTGGTTCGATGTCATCTAGAAACATTTCGAAGCTAAAACCTCCTTTAACATTTAAAAACCTCGCAGTTAAAGTGCCATGTGCAGTACGTTCTACGCTTTCCGAGTCCATCAATCCACAGAACCTTTTTTTAACGAGGGAGACCATAGATTTAGTGATGGTCCCAGGTTACTCCCAGAGCTGCCCCAGCCCTATTTTTGAAAACCAAGCCTTGATCTTGTTGAACCACTTAATGCGACTTGTTTGCTTGTGCAGGGCAATCAGCTCGCCCATGGCCTCCTTCAACGGGACCTGTGTGTTGCTTGTCCATACCCTTATCCAGAACAAAAGTGCCCTAAGAATTTCTGAAAGAAAAGAAGGAAAGCAGCTGGGTCATAAATGACTGCACCACCTGGACTAGTCACAAGGTAAAGATGATATTGCCCACCTCAAATGATCAGCTGCCTCTTGACCATAGAAAATGAATATATGGACTGGTTGGATGAGAGGCAATATTAAACACAAACAATTGGTACAGAAAAGCACTTGAATAAAAATGTTAGCAGAGATTCGTTTCTGGTCTTTTATTCACAGATGTGCTTGATATGCGATTGGTAGAACCAGCCAACGCGTTTCGCCCAAACATGGGCTTCTTCAGGGCAATAGGTTATAGTTAGAACTAGATCCTCAGTAGCGTGGTGGAGAGATGTCCCACGTGTTTAGACAGGGACGCGTCCTGTAGTCAGCAGGTCGAGTAGAGTATTCTGCTGACTACAGGAAGCGTCCCGGACACGGCTCCATTTTATGAGACGGCGAATACCGAAATGAGTACACCGCACTGCCTAAACACGTGGGACATCTCGCCACCACGAGATCTCAACTCCACGTGCTAGAACTCTTTTTAAACTCTACTCTTGACCCAGCTACTGAGGATCTAGTTCTAACTAAAACCTATTGCCCTGAAGAAGCCCATGTTTGGGCGAAACACGTTGGCTGGTTCTACCAATCGCATATCAAGCACATCTGTGAATAAAAGACCAGAAACGAATCTCTGCCAACGTTTTTATTCAAGTGCTTTTCTGTACCAATTGTTTGTGTTTAATATTGCCTCTCATCCAACCAGTCCATATGCCCTAAGAATAGCGAAGTGGTCTATAGGTTTTAAACCAAGATCAAGTCTTAACGGCAGGAGGGGTGTATTCACTGGCAGGTTAATGATGGCTCTAATAAATTTATTTTCGGCGAGGGTTAGGTCTGTCAGATTTTCCAGCCCCCATAACTCAGCCCCGTATAGGGCCGCTCCTAGACCTTTTGCCCTATGAAGTTCTAAGATAGGCGAGATTGGCCGGTAGGGGGACGCCCTAGCCCTTCATACTATGGCACAATCAACATGCTGGAGGGTCAGTGTACTCTTTTCTAACTGCGGTGTCCATACCAGCCTATCGCTGATGCGAACGCCCAAATAATCAAAGGACTTAACCTGCTCCAAAATTTGCGTGCCCAGCACGAGTTTGCCCTTGTTGGAATTATAGGGGTTAAAGGTCATATATTTGGTTTTGGAGCAGTTTATTTCTAAGCCCTTTTCTTTGCAGGCTTTAGCAAATTTATTCAAGAGATTTTGGATTCCTCGAGGTGTTCTGGCAATAAGCAGTGTGTCGTCTGCAAAAAGCAGACAAGGCACTACACTGCCTGCCAGTGTCGGGGGATCGCCACCACAATTATAGAGTTCTCCTATTAGACCATTAATGTAGAGGGTAAATAATGTAGGGGCAAGGACGCAACCTTGGCGAATGCCTTTCCGGACTAATATGTCATTGGTCAGACTGCCATCGGAATTCCATCTGACCTTGGCATAAGTGTCGTGATGTAACCAAATCAGGATTCTAAGTAAATAAGATGGTAGTCCTAATTCACTCAGTGCTAGCCAAAGTTGAGACCGGTCTATAGAGTCAAAGGCTGTTTTTAGATCCACAAATACTACATACAAGTGGCCTCCTCTGATAACTTCTTTCCATACTAACAAGAGGAATCTAAAAACTTGATCGGTAGTACTTGTGGAGGCCCTAAATCCTACCTGTAAATTTGACAAGACATTATTTTCCTCAATCCAATTTTGGATTCTGGTCAAAATGATTTTACAAAAGATTTTTTGGGAGACATCTATTAGGCTGATGGGCCTGTAGTTTCCAGGCGACCCTTTTCCACCCTCTTTGTGGATGGGAATAATTTCGGCGTCCGGCCAGGTTTCCGGGATTACTCCCCCGGACAAGATAGTGTTAAAAACTTTTTGGAGCAAGGGACCCCATATAATGGGTTCGGCTTTGTACAGGTCTCCCGGGAGCTTATCTAGGCCCGGGGCTTTCCAACTCTGTAACGAATTTATGGCCAAAATAGTTTCGTCTACTGTGATGTTTTCTTCATCAGATGTTGCTAGGTCAAGAAAATTCATGTGTGTACCTGTATCATATGGGAGCCCCTGGCCTGCAAATAGATCCCCAAAATATTCCTCCAACACATGGGGCTGTATATGGAAATCTGTTTCCATTTCCAGATTTGGTGACCCCTTAGACAAAAGATGCCAGAAGAGTTGGCTATTCTTTTGTTTCACAGCTTCTAAAAGCATGCTCCACTTTTCAGACTCCCAGTCCCTTTTTGCCTTATTTTGTGCCAGTTTGTATAACTTTCTGCTATTTTTTTACATCTATGGGAGACTTCAATTTCACCACATCAATTAAGTCATCCCTGGCTTTTTTACAGGCATCATTAAACCAGGGGGCTGTTTCCGCTTTAATCTATTGCATTGTTTATAGAAGAGAGGTCTTGTGTTTGTGGTCAATTTCAGAAATGTGGTCATAATATCTTCTGACCCAATGGTAGAGATACTCAGGTCTATAAGAGTCTGCTCCACCTCTGAATATATTTTGGGGAGTGCGGTTGGATCAGCTAAAATCAGGGGCCATTTAACTCTTCTGTTGTTATTACTAGTAATAACCGGGGTGCTCTCATTCCTAGGTTGCCTATACAATAAAGCTGAACCAGTCAGTGTGAGAGCCAGGGCGTTATGATCACTATCTTCCCGGGTTAATATAGCCATATCTTTGACACTGGTCCAAAGATCGAGATCGACGAGAATATAGTCGATTCGAGTCTTAGATGCCCCCCTCTTAAAAGTGTGACATGCTCCTTTGTCAGAGTCTGTCCAGCCGTTGCAGGCTCTAACCCCAAATGCAATAGTGAGTGATAAGACCTGTTGCCCCAACCTGGATCATGTCTTAATGGGTGGTATCTGAAGTTTAGCAATCCTCCTGGCTTTATCCCCGTCTGAGATGAGATCCTGTATATAATCGACCGGTTCAAAAGTTGTGTTAAAATCACTGGCAATTATCAGTCGGTGGTTACCCAAGGCTGAATCAAGGTAATTAGTTAACGTTGTTATTGTCCCTGATAGTCTATGGGGGCTATTAAACCGGTTATAGATGTTAAATAATCTAACTTGCACATTCCCCTTACCCAGAGATAGTTCCAGCCCAAGTATTTCCTCTGAGCCGAGATGTAAGACCTTGATTTTGCAAGCCAGTGAATTTTTAACCCAGATTAAGAGGCCACCCGCTGGGCGGCCAGCTGATGGCTGTTTGGCTTCAATACTATAAGTAGTGAAACCTACCCTGTGGACACATCCTACTGCCCAGGTTTCCTGCAGAAGGCAAAAATGAAAGTCATCCACTAGCTTACACCAGTCGGGGTCAATTATCTTGGACTTTATACCAGCTACATTCAAGGATAGGATTTTCAAATCCTGGAGATCAACTAGGGATTCCTGTGTATGTCCTATGGTGTTGGTGACTCCCTCGGGCTCTTGTTGGGAATAGGGATGGATACTATTTGTTGCTGGATCACTTAGAACAGGATCGCTGCTAATGCATGGCGTAGGTAGGGCGTCGGGCGGCATAGCAGATGTGTCTTCAGGGGGTGCTAATAAAGATAAGGATACTCTGGATAGTCAGTCTTGGGAATCTAGATCGCTCAGGGGATGATACCTATTTCTGGTTTCCAGAGGGGGGGCCTCCAGGAGTATAGGGGTAGTTGTGCTAGCCGATTCAATGGCCTGAGTGTTCCTCCCTCTGTTTTCAAGGTGCCTGTAGAAGAACCCAAGTGGTAAAATGGCGATCGCTTTGCCCAGCCTCTGGTTTGTTAGGTAAGACCCCCAGCCCAACAATCGACTAGCAATATTTGGGGATCTGCAGTTTATAACAATGCAATCACCAGATAGGGACTTGCGTAACGGGCCAACCCAGCTAACTCGTCTCACAAGTAAAATATCATGATAATCTGTATTTAAAAAGTTTGTATTCTGTAGGAGCCAATGGCAGGCTTTGTTCTTTAACTGGGACTGTGATTCAGTTTGGTTTTCCTGCAGGGTGGGAACATTGGTGAGAATAGCAACATAGGGACAGCACTCTGGTGGGAGATGTAGGGTCACCTTGTCATCTCGATTAGTTGGGCCATTTTTGTGGGGCAGTGATGGAGGTGTTTGTTGATTTGTACATACATTATTCCCAATAGTGACTACGGAAGGTGGACCAGACCTAATTTTGCTTGGGGGCATGCATGTGTTTGCCAGGTGTCTAATACTAGCAGGCCCTTGGTGCTTCTGTGCTACTACGCTAGATGGATTTCTAGGGACGCCATTGTTCGCAGGACAGGGTAGTTGGTCATTACATGTGGCAGATGACCCCTCATGTTGGTTTAGGATCCCCCTTTGAACACAGCCCCATCCAACAATTTCGGTTTTGCCCCAACCCCTGAAATTAAATCCCTGACCATAGAGTGCATTATTGCCACAGTAGACTCCAGTTTGTCAAGTCTAACTAAAATTGGAAGAAAGTTCTTGGAAATCGTCTCTTCTAAAAAGGACGTTAATGCCGCAGTCATTTGCTGGGGGATAGCTTCAGTTTGAGTTGGTAATAACAAATTAGTGCCATTCATAGTGGCTGATCCTTGTAAGGGTAATGCCGGGGTTTCTGGGCTTAAGTCCTGGAGCTTTCTCCTTGATCTGGTCCGTGTACACCTTATGGGCTCCATATGTTTTGCTTTTTTCCTCCTTTTTCCAGCCATATCTCGCACTGGTGAAATTAGAGGTGTTGAGCAGGGCTGTTGAACAGGAGATAGAACCACAGAACTTCTCATGGGTGCAAGATTGTTTTGGCTAATATCAGTCATTTAGGCAGCCTGGGGGTCCACCACGGCTGGTGGGTCGGTGGTAGAGCCAACCGAGCCTCCTCCGACTGATAGCCGGCGTTCGGCAACCTCAATCTCCTTATCAATAGCCTTTGCCGCTCGCAGTAGGAAGCAGTCAAGTGTAGAATTAGACATGGATTTTGGCGTGGCCACCTTCCCCCCCAGTGATTTCAAGTTTGCCGCCATATCAATTTGATTATTTACATAAGCGGAACTTGCTTACTTGTGCAGGGACAGGCCAGTAGAATGGACAGGCAGATATCCTGTATCCGGAGTCCAAGGACCAAGAGACCTGGCCCCACCCCGCCTCTTCCTGCTGCTGACGGGCGCAGACGGGCCCACCCTTGGCCCGGGCTTTGCCCGGGCACGTCCCGCGGGGAGTGAGGCAGCGCTTTAAGCGTGATACTGGCGCCTCCCCCTTGTTAGCGGCGGCAGGAGAAGATGGCAGGTGCACCCTGGGACTTGTGGTCCCACCAGGGTGAGTGCGGGCTTGCAGGAGTGCGGGCAGCGGCGGTAGGCAGTACTCCCTGGGACTACGGTCCCTCCGGCGATGTCACAGGTGCCCCCAGTGTCGGCCCCAACACGGAAAGCTCAACAGCATCTTCCCGCGCCGCAGGGAGTGAGGCAGTGCTTTAAGCGTGATGCTGGTGCCTCCCCCTCGCTAGTGGCGGCGGGAGAAAATGGCAGGTGCACCCTGGGACTTGTGGTCCCACCAGGGTGAGTGCGGGCTTGCAGGAGTGCGAGCAGTGGCGGTAGGCAGTACTCCCTGGGGCTACGGTCCCTCCGGCGATGTCACAGGTGCCCCCAGTGTCGGCCCCAACACGGAAAGCTCAACAGCAGCATCCCACGCCGCGGGGAGTGAGCAGCGCTTTAAGCGTGATGCTGGCGCCTCACCCCAGTTAGCGGCGGCGGGAGAAGATGGCAGGTGCACCCTGGGACTTGTGGTCCCACCAGGGTGAGTGCGGGCTTGCAGGAGTGCGGACAGCGGCGGTAGGCAATACTCCCTGGGACTACGGTCCCTCCGGCGATGTCACAGGTGCCCCCAGTGTCGGCCCCAACACGGAAAGCTCAGCAGCAGCGTGTAATCAATTTATGGTAGATGTTGTTGGCCATAATCTAGATGTGCTTTTAATGGATCTGTCTAACTCAGTCAAACACTATCCCTTTACCTTGTGTTCACTGACTCTCTCACTCACTGTCTCGCCGATGCTTACTGCCTCCTTCCGGACTACTGGATTTGTCAGACTAGTAGTGGCTACTATAGAATTTTGTCAAATTGAAAAATTGTTTAAGAAACCAATGCCAGGAGCAGTTCAAGGTGATTTTCCTGTTTCATTTGAAATATTATTAAAAAAAAGGTGGTGATGGCCATGCCTACCCATAAATGACACCTTATGCAATTTTCACATTTCTGGGTTACACTAGATAAACTTATACCCCTGCATTGTTAACTGCACATCTTTCAATCCTTTCAGCTTGCTTCCCATTGCCTTTATGCAGTGTTCACAACCTACATATCCCTTGTCAAGTGAGATGCTTTCAGCCAGATCTGGCATTTTATCCAACATCATTCTGAATTCGGGAGCATGTATTCATCTAAAAACTGGAGTATGCAAAGTGCAAGTTTCTTTTTAAGTTTGAAAGTAAAATTTTATTGAAATAAATATACAATTATAATGAGAAGAAATACAAGATACTCATTGAACATATAACCAGAGGTATTAAACACATAAAATATAAGAGCGAAAAAGAGAAAAAAAGTGCAATAATCATACACCATTATGAAAAGATAATAACTACATAACAGTATCAGAAAACTCTACATAAAGACCTAAAGGCATAAAACAAAAAATCCAAATAATAATAGTAAAGGACAATTCATGGAGGTTTAGGTACTTCTTCAGTTTGAGGATTATGTGAATATGATTTATGAGCAGAATTATTTAAAAAAGTAGTTATGGGTAGCCATAAGAGATCCCTTTTGATAGCAAGTGCAACTGATAAACATATGCTCTATCAAGTCTGTGATTGTAGCAAACTCCATACCACCATGCTTGAAAAGATACCTGAGATGCATCCTTCCAAGACTTTGTAATCTGGTGAAAAGGAACAGCCAGAAGTAAATCTATTATATTAAAATCTTTGGATTGAGATGACCAATCAGAAATACTAATAAAAGTAAATGGCACATGTGTGTTAAAAATGGTATTTCTCTTGTGCCAGACTTTCAAACAAAAATCATAAATAAAAGGACATTCAAATAACATGTGCTTAAGATCTGCTGAGGATGTAGAACAAGACCAGCCATCAAATGGGACAGTAGAATCTATTCTGTTTAATGTAGCAGGAGTGATCAAAAGTCGATTGTAGATAAAAAACAAAGTTTGAGTTGCGTTAACCGTTCTAGAAGATTTCCGTACTTTGATCCAAATTTTATTCCAAAGTGGAATTGAAAAAGTAGCTTTCAAATCAATTTCCCAAAAACTCTCTACCTCTGTTTTATCCCTAGTATCAGAAATGATTGTCAGATGTTTATATAATTGGGATGCAGAAGGCAATTCATCCAATAGTTTATGTATATGAGGTGGTGGGGAAGAAAGTGTATGATCAACAGAGAATTTGTTATAAGAGGATTGAGTTACAGAGACTAATGACAAATATTTGGCTTCATATTAATCTGGGAAGGAGAAATGTGACTGGACTACCGAAAATGGACGACAAACACCATTTTGAAAAACTAGTGAATCCATTTTAAACCTTTAATATACCAATCTTTCCAAAAAATTGTTTTAATATGTATTTTAATAGAAGTATTTACCAAATTGAGGACTGCAAAAATTGATCTGTAGGATTTCTATAAGAAATAAAAATACGATAAAGTATCTTACATGTGTCCTTAAAAATTGGAAGAGTTAGAGATGAGGGCCTGGAAGTAAAAGATAAACATTCCATAAAAGAAAAAGGATGGAAAAAGGATTTCTCAAGATCAGTCCATAATGGAGAGGGTAAAGGATCGTTATCCTGTAATAAAAAGAAGTTTGTTCAAGGCAAAAGGCTAAGTGATAGGTATGGAAGTCCGGAAAATTAATTCCTCCCATATTTTTAGGTCTTTGAAGTTTGTAGAGCGACATCCTGTTTTTTTTAATTATTCCATAAGAAATTAGATAAAATGGAATATATCTTTTTATATTGAGGATGGGGAATATTAACAGGCATGTTCGAAAGATAAAATAATATTATAGGAACTAACATTATTTTTATAGTATCTAGGCGACCCCATCAAGATAAAAATAAAGGATTCCAATGAGATGTAACTCAAAGTAAAACTGTGTGCAATGCTTTTAACTTTAAAGCTATAGAATCTTTAACGGTATCGGTGAACCACAACCCAAGATATTTAGGGGCATATTAACAAGGCCCGGCGATAAATATCGCAAAGCGCGCTTAGCGCTTGCATATTTATCGCCGGCTATCTCTGCAATTTATCGCCCGGTTAGCGCGTTATCAACAACGCGCATCGACGAGGCGATAAAATTCCAGAGATAGCGTGGATATCGCCGTTTTCCATGGTGGAAAACGGCGATATCCTAGATGATAGGGCCTGTGGTCTTAGCCACAGAATCCACCCCCCATGTTAAGTATGCCTTAGTCAGGAATTTAACAGACGTTAAATTCCTGCGTTAAGGCATACTTAACGCGATTAAAATAATCGCTTCCCCGCATTGATAATATCGCGAAGCTGCCTTCGCGATATTTACCCATGTTGTTTCCACAGACACGCCTACTTTGCATCTCATTAGCGATGCGAAGTTAGGCGTGCTGGAAACGGGAGCAAAATCAGCAAAACACGCGATAGAGTGTCTTTGCTGATAAGGCGATATAATTATCGCCGCTTTTCGGCCGAAAACGGCCGCAAAAGCGGCGATAATTTTTATCGCCGCATTGTTAATATGCCCCTTAATCTTATCTGGATTTCAATGAAAAGAGGAAGAAATGAAATCGGCATGAAAACATAAACTATATAGGGGAAGAATTTCACACTTATCCGCATTTCATTTATAGCCTGAAACAGATGCAAAGTTGTCTACTTCTAATAAAAAAGCCAGTAAAGACCTCTGTGGATGAGAGATAAAAAGTAAAATATCATCAGCATAAACAGAGAGTTTTAGCTGGTTATCTCCATAAATAAAGCCTGTTATTTGCAGATTTTATCGAATCTTTATTAAAAAGGGTTCTAAGGCAAGCATAAACAATAAAGGAGAAGGCGGACAGCCTTGATGAACATCTCTATAAAGAGAGATATAAGGCCATTGACTAAAATAGCAGACTTGGGGGAAGAATACAACAAAGAAACATAGTTAATAAATTTAGAACCAAACCTTAACCAGGAAAGCGTAGAAAAGATAAAAGACCAACTAACTCTGTCAAATGCTTTTTCTGCATCTAAAGAGACAGCTGCCAAAGGAGAATTATATGATTTAGATTTACTAAGAACATTAAAAAATAGTCTAGTATTCTCTGAGAGAGGCCTACCTTTAATGAACCCACACTGTTCCCTCCCAGTTAATTGAGGTAATAGAGTATCCAAACGAAGAGCTAATATGTTCGCAAAAATGTTATAGTCTAAATCTATTAGAGAGATTGGGCGGTAATTTTTACATAATTTATGGTACTTTTTGTCCTTGGGAAGAAGACATATTAAAGCCTTTTGAAAAGAACCTCCCGATACACGAGAGGATATAAAATAAAGAAAAATTTAGGTAGAAGAAACGAGGAAAAATATAAATAAAATTCAATGGTAAAACCATCAGGCCCCGGAGCTTTACTACGTTTAATGAAGTGAATAGCATTAGAAATATCTTAAATTTGAATATCCGCAGCCAATATAGAAAAATCAATGTTATGTTGTAAAGGAGAAGGGATGGACGATAAATATTGAAGAGGATCTTGGGGATCAGAATGAGATTCTGGTGAATAAATAGTCTGTAAAAATTGGGAAAATTCCAAAAGTATATCTTCATTTTTGTGTATAGTACAATTGGTAAAGGTTAAAAGAGAGTCAATTTTAGTACGTTCTTTTTTGATTTTAAAGTAGTTGGCATGAAGTTTTCCTGCTTTATTCTGACCCCCATAATACTTGTCACTGGATTTGAGTAAATAAGAGCTGGCAATTTCTGTAGAAAGTTTATTAAATTCAAAGTTGGCAGTAACTAGATCATCTAAAAGAAGTTTAGTTTAGAGTTAGAATTATAAAAAGAGTGTTGTAGTTGCTTAATACATGAATTGAGTACTTTTAAATTGTTTGAGGCAGATTTCCGTTTCCGGGATACAAAATTAATAATAAAATCTCTAGAAGCGGCTTTAAAAGCACCCAAATAATCTGAGGAGAAAGGTCAGGAGATTCATTTTCTTTAAAAATGTATTAGCAAGTTGTTCAAAAGTGTATGTAAACTGCAGATCTAAAAGAAGAGAATTGTTAAATCTCCATTGTCTAGTTTCCTGAATAGGTGGGAGGAGATCTAAATCCAAAGTGACTGGTGCATGATCTGAAATTAATATGGACTCTATATCAGAGTTGATAATATGTTGGGCAAGAGCATTAGAAATAAACATATAATCTATCCGTGATTGGGAAAAATGAACAGGGGAAAAGAAAGTATACTCTTGAAGCGTTGGATTGCATAATCTCTAAGCATCTACAAGAGATCATTGGAATATTGTCGATTTAAACTGGGAATGCACTTGTGAAGGCAAAAATCTAGTTTTAGAACGTCTGCCTAAATTGGGATAAAAAACATGTTACAATCACCACCAACTATCAAATAATCATCAATATAAGTCATCAATTTAGACAATACCCATGGCCAAAAGGATTTATCCGGATTAGTAGGCGCATAAACATTAAAAATAGTTAAGGGAATTTTATCAATGAGTAAGGAAACTGAAATCCATCTACCTTCACAATCAACATCCAGGGCAAGAGTTTGTATATCCAGACGTTTATGACATAAAATAGCAACCCCATTAAGTTTTACGGAACCCGGAGAAGCAAAAATATGACCAACCCATTGTGTTTTAAGTTTAGCCACTTCTTTGTCTGAGATATGTATTTACTGCAACAAAACAATATAACCCTTTAAATTGGAAATATGGGACAAAACCCTTTGACGTTTTATAGAAGAGCCTAAACCTTTAACATTCCATGAAATAAACCTTAAAGCCATCTACAATACAGTAATACATTTAAAAAAATTTAAACAACCAATAATGACAATTATTTCATAAAAAAACTATAGGTGTAACAAAATATAACCATGAAAGTGTAATAACATATCAAAATAGATTGCATATGCGAGAGAAAATGGAATCAGAGAAAAGGAAAGCGAGTTAAGGAGGCTAGAGGAAAGAAAGAATGAAATAAAAAAGCTGGAAAAAAGAAGGAATATGAAAAAGACAAATAAAAAAGGATAAGATATTGATGAAATATTTCTGAGAGAAGAAAACGGAAGAGAGAGAAGGAAGAGAATTAAGGCAAAAACGGAAGAAAGAGACAAAAACCATATATAAAATACAGAAAATGACATACCAGAAAACACACACAAAAGTCGAGGTGGTAAAGCCACATAAGGGAAACAACACATTAACTGGAGCCCTCGGGACAGTACCGGGAGAAAGGAAGTACATCATCCAGACGTACGAGGAGTCACATGAAGGACTTATGAGAAAGGCAGTACCTAATAAAAAGAAAAACTTATTATACCGATGTTAACGTGAAACAATACATGAGACAAGTAACCAGGAATATATTGAAAATGATAAACCAGAATTGGTAACATAAGTTAAACAATAGAACTAGCAATTTCCATATCCTCCAGTCTACAGTTGTCCAGAAAACGTTGTAATAGGAAAGGATCTTCGTAGGTCGTGGTTTTATTTTTATAAGTGACTTTAAAAAGGCAGGGATGTAGAAGACCAAATCTGGCGTTGATGCTTTGTAGCGCTGGCCTCATATCCAAAAATGTCTTTCTTCTATCCACCATTGCCTTAGCATAGTCTTGAGAAAAGAAAGTAGAACCTTGCCATGAGATTTTACCTTTGACTTTAACTGCTTGTAGAACTTTTAACAAATCTGTGTACTCTAAAAAATACAAAATAACACCTCTTGGCTTGTTCCTCAAGAATTCGTTCCATAGAGATTGATGGAGGAGATATGGCTGGCGAAGGCGGGTCTTTTTTAACCCTTTTCTCAGATGAAAGCACCGAAGTTCCAGATAGCTTGGACGCAATTTTAGAAGTAGGAAGTGGAATACTTGAGGATGGTGCACTTGTTACCACACCTTGCTCTGATTCCGCCATGGTTTCGCGAAGAACACTGAAAGGATTAAAGTCAACCACAGATGGAGCAGAAGGAGAGGAAATGTTGATAGAACGACGAGCAGGCTTTGTTCTCCCCATACACAGACAGCGTAAAAAACAGAATGCAGCTTATTTAAAGAAGGAAACTTGAAGAGGTGCACAGTAGTATAGAGCAAATGACATTATTCTCCTTTTATTCAAGAAGATTGCAATCACAGGGAAGACTAAATTAGGCAATGTATCAAAGCGTCAGAGGACCCAAAAATAAAATAAAGTAATTTGTGACCACTGAGGAGGTACGAAGCAGAAAAAATTCCAGTGAGATAAAATAAAAATATTATCTGCAAAAACAGCTTGTATAGTATCAAAATATTAGTGTTCCATGCTGCATAAAGTTTGTTACCACTTACATTTGAGGAAAAACATCCTCGCGGTAAAACAAAATGGCAGACGCGAGTCCTGAAGGAGACGTGTCAGCCCGATAAAGGATAAATTGCAGTTTCCCGCTTAACACAAAGGTATGTTAATGGTAGAAAAATTATGCGTGTAGTCTCATGTTGTGATCGGCTGCATTTGCTCAGGAACGACGAAGTCCTTCCGTAGGTGGAAGCTGAGACCTCCTGTGCCGCCTCGGAGCTTCACGGAAGAGCAGCCATTCTCTTCGGCATCCAAGCCATGCCCCAAAAAGTGCAAGTTTCTAAAGAAACAGGACTGGATGAAGGTGTCACTGATAACACTAGGTCACTTCTCACCTGTATGATTTTTATTACACTATTTGGGTATGTGGAAATTGTTGACATGCTTTCTTCATTCCCCATGCACATAGTGTCAACACACCTTGCACAGGTGTCAACTCCATCATGCATTGGATGATGAAATCATGGAATATTTGGCATATGATCTTCTATAGATATTTTCAAATTAGCATTTTTTTCCTTATGTGTGAACAGAATGAAAAACTGTCAAACATCAAATTTAATTTGAATTATCCCAAATTCTCAGCAGTGTAATAAATGATTCAATTGCATGTGAAAATATGATTGTAAACCCCTCATCTCTAGACTAACCACACGAAAAAAAAAAAACAATATACAACAGTTTTAGTGCCATCCATAAAATTTAAAACCCACACAGCCCAATCATACATCAATCTTCATTGCTGCTGCCTCTATAACAAATTCACACTATGTGACCTTTTCAGTCACACATCAGAATGGCACATTATTTCTCACTTCATTGACCTTGGATGATTTCTCACCTCATTGTCCTTGGATGGAAATGTAATTTGTAGGAGGATGGATCATTTATGTTTATCTGCTGATACTGATAAGGGTTAATTCCCTTTCAGTGAAATTTTACCAACAACCCAGCAGCCTAAACCTTTAATTTTGAAGCTCGCAAAACTAATCTCATTTTCAGATGACTATCCAGCCTGGGAAATGCTTGGCTGACTATTGACCAGTGGTGGCCGCTATTTAACGCGGGTGGCAGGGCGAGGGGGGCAGTGAGGGCCTCTCGCTCCTCTTCGGCTCCTCGACAGCAGGTAGCACCCAGGCTCCTGACTCCCCTAGCCAATCACAACACTGCAATGCAAAGTTGTGATTGGTCTGAGAGCCGTGGTTCGGCGCTCAGACGGGGAATGGGAGCCTGGGCATGTTCTCCACCCAGGCTGTAATGTAGCATGTTTGCACTAAAATATAGGGCTAATCACAAAATTACTATTCTCGAGTAATGTCACGTAATCTCATGGAATTCTTAAGTAATTCTGCGTGATTACGCAACACTGAATTATGAGAGTTACAGCCAGGGACGGCTTCTCCATAGGGGCCAAAAGGGTGGCGTCCCCTCACAATCATGTCTAACTCGCATCTCAGTGATGAAAATATTACAGCTTTTACATCTAATGAAAGAATCTCACTGATCATTTGTTTACATGTAAAAGCTGCAATATTAACTTGCACCAGAAAAGGGCTCCCCTGAGCTGTATAGTGCATCTGTCAGGCATGGGCTGTTACAGTCCATCATCCATTCACAGACACAATACATATCTGGCATGCTTCACTAGTGTCAGGCAGTGCAGCATGACAGATAATCGTGATTTGGTGCCTGTCAGTCATGCACCCTTATGCCCCACCAGAAGCCATGATAAAGGAAAAACAAGCATTTGCAATGCAATAGGTCTTGCATTTGTGAGAGTTAGAGCTATTGGCGTTGTAAATGACAATGTGTTTTACTCATGTGTTTTGGTTTGGAGTGGAGGTATGTAGTGTGGAGTGGAATTATGTGGGTTGGATTGGAATTGTTAGTTCTGGAATTGTGTTTGGTGGAAATGTGTGGTGTGGAGTGGATTTGTGTACTGGAAATATGTGGCATGATGGATAGATATGGGTGAGAGCTGCACAGAATAGAGAGACAAATAGTGTGGGGTGGAGTGGATATGTGTAGTGAAATTATGTGGCATGCTGTGCAGTGGAATTATGTGGATAGTAATTATGTGGTATTGAGCGTGGAGTGTAAATATGTGGATTGGTATTTTGTGTTGTGGCGTGATATGTAGTGAGTTTAATTATGTGGTGTTCTGTTGAATTTTATGGCATGATGTGGAATTTTGTGGTGTGGTTTGTATGTATGTGGTGTGTTGTGTAATTGTGTTGTTGAGTTGAATTATGTGGTTTGTTGTTGAATTATATGCTGTGGAATGGAAATGTGTGGTAAAGTACTGAATGAAGGTTAATAACAAACACATGGAAACTGTCACTATTTATCTAAATGTAGCTTAGCTGAAGGTGGAAATTAGGTGCTAAAACAGGCACAAATGCACTAAGTCTTGGATCTAAATAGGCCACCACTGTTCAGTGAACTTGATTCCACACGCATGCAGTGACCTCCTGGGGTCTATCACAGGCCAGCACCCTGACTTCCTTCTCAAAATGCATTCATCGCAGTCAGTCACTCCTGCAAGCCCGACATGTTTCTAGACTCCTAAACATTTACAAAGGCTTCACACTATCACATAGCGAAAGCTCTCGACCTATCATCCTAGCTACATAAGAGAAGTCACAAATTTGCAGACAAGGTTGCAAGAAAATAATTCAGCTACCACGTGGCCAACATAATAATAATTCCCAAACTACTAAACAATAGCAGCACAGAAGAAAACCTAGGGCGGATAAGATCTGCAGAAAGGTCAATGTGAGTGGTTACCAGATAGATGTTAAAAGTGTTAATTTTCAGTAAAACATTTGGTGCTTGAGCATTAAAGGACTATTCCATGCTCAAACAGGAATTGGGCAACCAACCGCAAACCACTAGTCCAACTAAGCACTCTCATTGAAACATCCATTCCATCGCCCGCAAGCTGCTGGAGACTGATCACCAACCTCCATTCCCATATTATGCACTGAGAACCATTGGGACAGCCTCAGAGCATAGGGTTAAATGGGAAGGAAGGGCTCGGACGTAGGGGACAGTGAGGTTCCATGAAGAAGTGCATCTTCATGGCCTTTCTGAAAGGCAGAGAAACGGAAGAGATCAGAGCTGTATTTGAATACTGAGAGTCCAAGATGAGATAAGTATCTATCTCCTTGGCCCATTAAAAATGCTGTTTGGACAGCAGGAGGTTGTAGCAGTGAGGAGCCAGATTTTAAAGCAGGACTTACCGCTAGCTACTTTGTGGGCACAGGTTGCCATCTCTCAAACCTGCCTGCAATGAATATATTCCAAGTGCAAAGATGTTAGCTGTGTGCAGTAAGTGCAGGAATCTCTGAGCTCTCACACGTTTTGTAGATAGCACTGCCAGGCCCATGACACAGCACTCCCAGCACACTCACCAATCCTTTCTATTGTGCAGAGGAGCCTTCAGCAGCTCTCCCAGCTCCTCTCTCTGGACCTTGGGTGGTGGGCCCCCTTGCGCTGCGGGAGACTTGAGACGGGGGATCTCTGTCTCATTGCCTCCTTCCAACATGCCTGAGTTTGGAGATCTATTATGGTGGCCTGTCAGTTATTGTGAGTGTGCATGCCCTGCTACCAAACACAGTGCAGAGCTTTCAGCAGCGGTCACGGAAGGACCGTGCTTCAACCACCCGCTACTATGGTGGCTTTTCAGTTATTGTGTCTGCCCCCATGCTGCAACCAAACACAAGACTGAGCTGTCAGCAGCAGTCACGGAAGGGCTGGGATTCAATCACCCGCTACTATGGAGCGCCTATCAATGATTGCGTCTGTGCACGCGCTGCAACCAAACACAAGACAGAGCTTTCAGCAGCGGTCACGGAAGGGCTGTGATTTAACTACTCGCATTGCAAGGACCTTCTTACACTCTACAGCTTATTTGGTGAAAGCTGTACTTTAAACCCCGCCCTGTCTGTAAGAAAGGAATGGAATGTTCTGCACCTAATAAAGGCACTGTGGGAGCCGAGTTGATTTACCCACACAACATGGTTTCCATACAGACTATGCCTACCTATTTTGGAACGTGTTTCTAGTCTTTGTCTATTACATTCCATTCAGAACGGCATTTGCTCTGGTGGGCTGATAAAAATGAAACAGCGCCCCTGAAGTGGCGCTCACTGAAGAAACGACACTCATGGAAAGTCATCAGCTGAGTGCGGGAAACAGCATTTACAACGCTGTCATTACATGGCGTTCCTTTACAATGCAGTCGTTACACCGACCACGTTGTTAGAACGCGATGCCTTTACATCGCAAGTCATTAGATCGACTTGCTGTAGGGGGCGCTCTAACCTAAGGAATAGTATAATTTACTATTTCAACACCTTCCCTACTGTTGCGCAGGCTGGAGTTGGAATAGTAAATTATACTATTCCTAAGTCCACGCGCCCCCTACAGCCAGTCGAACTAATGACTTGTGTTGTAAAGGTATTGCGTTCTAACAACACGGTCGTTGTAACGACCGCGTTGTAAAGGAACGCAATGTAATTGCATGCGTTGAAACATGCTATATTCACTGAGTGCAAGCTGATGCAAAGCTAGATGGTGGCTGGATGCAGCGAAAGCAATTACAAAAATAGTTCGCCCAAACGACAGTTGAAGAATGCAGACGTAAGAGAACTGTACTTGGGCGGAGCTGATCTGCAGAAAAATGGAAGTGACATATCGCTGCCTACACCAGTTACGAGGTAGCAAAGAGCAACACTGGACTTAACTAATGGTAAGCAGTAGGCAGGAGCAAAGTCCTTTACTGACTACAGCAGATCTTGCAGACAGCACATACGTGCTGCCTAGGCTCGACCTAATGACAGTCTTTCGTCCTATCTGAGCTTCCGACTGGGCATAAGGGTGTGAGCCTCACTCTGGCACCTTGTTTGTTCTATCTGAAAGTTGGCAATCGACATGCAGAAGAAACTCTGTGCTGAGGAAAACCCTAGGTAAGTTTCCACGTTGTGTGTATGAGTGAGAGCATGTTGCTTAGGTGCCTGTCTGAGAGCGTGTGCCAGTGTGTGTGTATATGAGCATGTGTGTGTTTGTTTGTATGTGTGATTGTTCAGAATTCAGCAAAGGAATAGTAAACAATAGGCAGGGTGAGCAAACAAATAAACAAGGAGTGCCAATCAGTGGCGGCTGGTGGACTTATAAAGTGGTGGGTGGACTTATAAAGTGGTGGGGCATAAAAAAGCCTTAGATTATGACTGAGCAAGACCATGAACAGAATCAGCTAAATTTCATCAGGTGGATTTGGGCATCTGGGGGATCTCTGCCCAAAACAATTTTGAAAAAAACTGAACCAAGTTAAGAATTTAAAATCCTAATTATCTTATACATTTACAAAAGAAATCTAGAGGGTGGGTGAACAAAACAATTTTATTTCTTGCCTCTTTAGTGTGAGGAATCATATTGGTCAATCAATGTGCACATTGTTTACCTGATGTAGCATATTTGAAAAAAATGCCAGTAACACATAAATAGCCATTCAAAGCTATCAGACGAAAGGTCATTTTGCTGGAATATACTTACAACATCTCAACAATAGTTTCTTTAAATGATAGTCAGAACTCAAATTAGTTAATTTTAGGCTCACATTGGTACCAGCGGTGGCTCCGCCGCTAAGGCAGAGGAGCACTGCCCCACTGCTCTGCAAGCAGTCTAAAAAGGAAAACTAAAATGATAACTAACGTTATTATCATTTTAGTTTTCCTTCCTGCTTAGGTGCGGGGTGGGTGGGGCTGAGCTGGCCAGTGCAGGAGCCAGAGGGAGGAGTGTTAGGCTCACTCTAAAGTGTGCAGGATGGTTTGGTTGGCCCTCTTGGGCCGGCCAAACAGTCCTGCACACTTTGCATGTTCCCCACCATGCTGCATTACACAGCCTGGTAGGGAACATGCACAGCCTTCCTGTCCCCGTCTGAGCGCCAAACCACGGCGCTCAGACCAATCACAATGCTGCGTTGCAGCGTTGTGATTGGCCAGGGGATTCTGGGAGGCCATGTGCTTCCTGTTGCGGTGCGAAGAAGGCGGCGGAGGAGAGGCGGCGGCCGGCGTCACCCAGGTAAGTAATTTTTTTTTGTATTCCCCTCTTTGCCTACCACCCACGTTTAGTACCACCAGCTACTGCTAAAAACAGCTAAGAACATCATGGCACAAGCTGCTGAAGCCACGCACTTATTTTATATTGGGCACACATTATTCGTAGTGTAAACAATGTACACTTTTTTGCAGGCTCAGGATTTGGAGCAGCTACAAAAGCCATGTGCATTGGCATGAGATACTGGAAGCCTGAGGCATTGGAAAGTCTTATTGAAGTGAGCATTGAATGTGGGCGAATGACTCACAATCACCCAACAGGTAATGCCAGATGAACTTTTGAAAATGCTATCAAGTGTCATGTAAATTGTGCATTTAATGATCATAATGATTATATATTGCCTTGCAGGACTTAATACGTACAGATGTGTTTCTTTGTGATTCAGAATCCATGCCTTATTTTATGCTTGGGATCCATATGGTGAGGGCAAGCTTCATTATAAAGTAAATTAAGGTAAATGCCTTGCGTCATAAACAAGAGTTTCCAGACTGCAGCCTTTTTTGAAGGGCTGTGGTGCCAAATGTGCAGCTTGGATAAGTGGGGCACTAATCCCTTTATGCATTCTTCTATAAAACAGTGAAGTGAAGCTGCCCTTGATGTGGGCCTTGTCATTATTGAGCACAAATCTTGCTAAACGATTCCTTCTTCTGAAATAACCTTTTCGATTTACAATCACCTTCTGTAATTTTGGGAAGGGTGATGCAATCTAGAAAACAAACGTATTCCGTAACTGTGGAGTCACAGGGTGATATGATCATAAATTATGTCTAGTAGGTTGTGAATTCACTTTCCCTCTTTGTTCTTTGTAGTTATCTGTATCACATGTGTGAGAGCGAATCTACTCCTTTTAAAAATAAAAACACATTTAAATAGAAAGTGCCAAAGTTCATGCTACATAATATATGTATAATAAATGCAATATTTGTAGTAGGTAACCATACTTAACCGTTTGCAAGCATGTAAGAGAAATAATAATGGGCTGATTTAAGTTAGCCTAACCACTGATGCCATAATAACAGCAATTTATACAGTAGCATTAAAAGGCCTGTTTTTCATGCTGAACTGTTGTTTTGCTCGAGGTGTTTTTTTCTCTCCCACTGCAGATGCTGTAACTTTCCAGAAGCCTTCAGTTAGTTAGAGAATAGGCATTTGTTATGTATTAGGCAACTGATACTGAGGTTCTCAGTGGGAGGAGAGGAGATAACAGGAAAGATGACTCATGGGAAAAGCTGTCTGAACCACTAGATGTGGACGAAGTATCTTTTCAAGGACTTGTTTGTGTGATCTGTTGGGAAGACGTGAGAAACTAGGGAGTTACCTGCTCGCAGGATTTTCTGAAATCCTATTGCATGCCAAGAACAGGGAATGTATCAAATGTTTACATTTTTGTTCCTACTGATTTCTATAAGCGTGTGTTCCTAGGGTAGGGATTCAGACAATCAGAGCACTGTTGTTAGAAATGGGTTTTCTGGTTGGCTAGGGTATGCACCTAAGCCAGGCAGAATCTACCACTCTAGTCAGGATAAGGCGATCACATGTCTAAAATAACCCCTGCTCACCCCCTAGGTTGCTTGCCACGAGCAGTCAGGCTTATCTCAGAGGGAATGAGTAAAGCATTTGCATATAACAAACAGTAATACAGTGATAACACTACAAAAGGACACCACATCAGTTTTAGAAAAATATCCAATATTTATCTATGTAAAACAAGACCCAAAACAATAAAAATCCAATATACAGTGATCCAAATACCAATAAAGCAAAAATAGACTTTATATACAGTTCCTTGAAGTTGATAGCTCCGTCCAGGACTATCACAGCGTTGTGAACAAACAAATTCAACAGTTCCAGCCAGTCGCTGCATCACAGGCCAGCTACGCTGTCGGGGAAACCTGTAACACAGTACCTTTGGAGATGCAGGGCTTCAGACCTTGAGGTGAGCTCCAGAGGAGCAGCGTCGGGAGGAGTCGGTTCTGGAAGTTGGGGCTTAAGTCGTCGTGCCCTTGAAGTCACACATTATGAAGGTCGAACTTCATGAGTTTGAAGTCAGGAGTTGTGGCGTCGGTAGCCATCGGGGCTGCTGTGTGAGGCGGAGCAGTGCGATGTGTGGTGCCCTCAGGTCGCGGTGAAGGCAGTGGCTCGGTGAAGGTCGGCCAGAGGCATCAGTGACACCAGGGCTGCGGTGTGAAGCGGGGTAGTGCTTGTTGCGGTGCTGACAGGTCATGGTGCAGGCAGCGGCGTTGTCGTTCCTGAAGCGCTTTCGTTCGTAGACTCAAGGTGCGGTGCGAGATGGGGCAATGCGGTGTGTGTGGCCCACAGGTTGCGGTGCAGGCAGCGGTGTCAGTTGATGAACTGGAGTCGATGGCGCTGGCGTCTGTGGGCCAAGGCTGCTTGTGGGATGGGCTGGTGCGTCGTGTAACATGTGAGCGGTGCCCCCAAACCATGGTGCAGCAGCGGCGGCTGCAGTGTGAAGCAGAGCAGTGCGATATGCTGTGCCCTCAGGTCGCGGTTAAGGCAGTGGCTCGGTGACGGTCGGCCAGTGGCATCGGTGGCACAAGGGCTGCGGTGTCAAGCGGGGTAGTGCTCGTTGCAGTGCTGCAGGCAGCGGCATTGTCGTTGCTGAAGTGCTTTCATTTGTAGACTCAAGGCTGTGGTGCAAGATGGGGTAATGTGGTGTGTGTGGCCCACAGGTCGCGGTGCAGGCAGCGGTGTCGGTTGACGAACTGGAGTTGATGGCGCTGGTGTCGGTGGGCCAAGACAGCGTGTGGGACGGGTCGGTTCGCCGCGTAACTTTTGAGTGATGCCCCCAAACCACGGTGCAGGCAGAAGCGTTGATGCCAGCTTGGATCGTCGTCATCGGTGAGACCAGGGCAAAGCAGGATGGTGATCTGTGTTTTCCCCGAGCGATATCCACAGGTCACGGGGCAGGCAGCGGCATCGGTGACGGCATTGCGTCGTCATCGGGGATACCAGGGCGGTGGTGTACAGCAAGGCAGTGTGGAGTGCCCACAGGTCATGGTGCAAGCAGCTGCTTGGTGGCAGCGTTGGACGTTGTCGTCGATAAGACCAGGGTTGTGGTGCAAAGTGCGGCGGTGCCCTCTGTGGTGCATTCAGGTCATGAAGCCAGTAGTGGCATCGTTAACGGCGTCGGGTTACGTTATCTCCTCTGTGGCAGCTGAAACATCCAGTTGCAGAAGCCGGTACCCAGGAGATTTTGAAGTCTTTGATTTCCCTGAGACTTCCAACAGGAGGCAAGCTCTACATCAAGCCCTTAGAGATACTTAGAATGCAGAAAGAACAGTCCAGTCCTTTCCTTGCTCAAGACAGAAGCAGCAACTGCAGGCCAACCCCACAAAGCAACAACAGCAACGGGGCGTACTCCTCCTGGCAGCTCTTCCAGCTCTTCTTCCTGGCAGGTTCCTTAGTCCAGCAGTAATTTAAATTTCTGGGATCAGGGCCCCAATATTTATACCACATTTTCCTTTGAAGTTGGCACAAACAAAGTTCCTCTGACACACATAAACCAGTTTAGCCTGGCTCAGGCCCGGTTCACAACAGGAGGTGGAGACAGCTTTGTGAGAGGCAGCCACAGTCCATTCAGGGGCAAGCAACAACTCTTCCCACTACTCTAAATGCAGCCAGGTCTATTCAGTCTGGCTATGAGTCACCCAGGAAAGGCAGGACATGCCTCCCCCTCCCCCTTGTGTCTGTCTAGTGTGTATGCACATCCCCTGCTCCTGTCACTCTAAACCCAGAAAGGGGAGACACAAATAGTAGAGGCACATAGGATGGTTAAGAAAGAAAATGCCCACTTTCTAAAAGTGGCATTTTCAAACACATAATATAAAAATCATCTTCACTAAAAGCTGTATTTTTCAATTCTGAGTTCAGTAAGCCTAAACTCCATTCCTCTATCTTGTCCCAATGGAAAGTTAAGCTTGTAAGATGTTACAAAGCAACTCCCATGTTAGCCTATAGGACAGATAGCCTTGCAATAGTGAAGAAACGAAATACACAGTCTGTCACTATCAGGACATGTAAAACTCACCAGAACATGTCCTACCTTTCACATACACTGTACCCTGCCCATTGGGGTACCTTGGGCCTACCTGAGGGGTGCCCTACATGTAAGAAAAGGGAAGGTTTGGGCCCTGGCAAGTGGGTGTACGTGCCAGGTCAACATGGCAGTAATAACGGCGCGCAGACACTGCAGTGGCAGGTCTGAGACACCTTTGAAAGGCTACTTGTGTGGGTGGCACAACCAGTGCTGCAGGCCCACTAGTAGCATTTGATTTACAGGCCCTGGGCACACACAGTACACTGTACGTGGGACTTAGTAGTAAATCAAATAACCCAATCATGGAAAACCAATCATAACACAATTTGCATGCAGAGCATATGCACTTTAGCACTGAATAGCAGTGGTAAAGTGCCCAGAGTCCTAAAACCAATGTAAAATAGGTAAAAAACAGGAGGCCAAAAAGTCTGGGGGTAAACCCGCAGAAAAAACCAAGTCTAATAACTCTGGACTCTCTTATTCAGATTTGTAGGGTTACCTCTGTTTAGGAGAGATTTCCCTTGTAGCCCTTTGTTCCTTTCTAAAGATGTCTGCTCATTTATAGCGGAGAATACTTTCCAGCTTAAAATTTCCTTTGTTTAATTGCGAAAGCTTCATACTAATGCATCATATTCTTTCATTAGAACTCATTTGGTTTCTGAACTGACACCTTTACTCCGGCTTAAATTGCCATTTGAATCTTTGATTTAGATTAGGGAAATCCCTTTATGGAACACACTTGTTGTTTTATCTCTATATTATTTCTAATCTTTACTAATTTGGTATTTTACCTTGTTTTAAAATATTGATTAATGGATTATTAGAACCTGTGATAGTGATGACTAAAGACTAAAATTTACTGAATAAAACAAATTGAATTTTATTAGAATTGGTAAGAAAACCCTTTAGCTCACACCAACTCTCTTCATTGATTGTTATGGAACCCCAAATGGACATCACTGTTCATGATATTTGATGTATAAGATTGCTCCTTTCAACTTCTCCTTCTCCTTGTCAGCAAACAAAGGTCCATACGACCAGTGGCGGGGATTATTTAATGATTATACCTGAAGACTGAGATACAAAGATCCCACACCATCACATGCATCTCTGATATATTTTACTGGATTTGTAACTGTATCTGTAGACGAATAGTGCACTTGCCGTCCTTGAGCTCGCATTTCATCCTGCACAGGGAACTTAAACTTTCAAATACCAGTGACCTGGCTAAGTTGGTGCCACTTTTATTATGGATTTGCATTTGGTCTAACCGCAATATGATGGTTAACATGGAAATTATTATGGATTGCTTGGATTTAGTTCATTAATATGCCATACCGTAGTTAGACTATGTACGCAAAATGTGTGGTGTCTTAAACTTATTAATTTTGTTTGATTACCCAGACAGAATTGGGTAATCGGATAGGAAAATTGCCAAATTGTTGTTTTTAGACCATTGTCACTCCCAGATAATTGTAAGTGAAACGAATAAGAAGACAGTGAAATTGTATTGTGATTTCCATTAATTTTCAAATGTTATTTTGTTTCTCACCTTACCTTTGTCACAGTGGAAAAGGTCTCTTCTTCTCCGTTTTAGGACTGGCACTTGGTGCAGCTTCTGAGTTTTCCGGGGTTAGGCACACAGGCAGTGCCTTCAGAGACAGTCCATCCCTGCAACAAACATTCAGAGAATTCCTTGATGCACTTTATGTTTTAATATACCTTCTTCAGATTACATTTTAAAGCTTTTTTAAAACCGATTTTAAAACACTTAGGCTTTAGGAACAGTAAGGATGCATTGTTTCATCTCCTTTTGATAAATACTGATGAAGTGTGTCAAGGGGTTTGTGCCTTAAAAGCTGCAGTAAAATCAAGGAGATCTATGGAGGGTTAAGAGGAAGTACTAACCTTTTTTAGTGCATCAGAATGATCAGCACGTACAGTTTCGAATTTATAAACATATAGGGCCTCATTACGATGTCGGTCAGAAAGCATTCCGACCGACTCGGTGTCGGAATGGATTCCGACCTAATCGGATTCGGGGAGTCCGACCGACCGATTACGATGTTTCCAAACATCGTTCGGTCGGACTCCCATTGACTACAATGGGAGCCTGTGTTCCAACCAACA
Source organism: Calotriton arnoldi (assembly GCA_963921515.1). Taxonomy (NCBI): domain Eukaryota; kingdom Metazoa; phylum Chordata; class Amphibia; order Caudata; family Salamandridae; genus Calotriton; species Calotriton arnoldi. Next base: position 1,213,788 of record CAWUFW010000033.1, read on the forward strand.
ACACAGGCTCCCAATTAAAAAGGGGTGGTTGCAGAAAACCATGCACCTTGTGGCGGGCACCCCATGGTGCCTCCCACACCATGCATGGTTGGAAAGAGGGGACCCAAGGGTAACCCCATGGGCCCCAACTGGAGTTTTCCGGTTGAAGGGGGCCTGCTACAGGCCCCCAAAGTTGGATTCTGACAGCCGATCTGTGTCGGACTAACCGATTCAGAAAGGCTGTCTGAAACTGACATCATAATGCATCGATCGGAAATGCAGTCCATAGACCTGTACGATTCGGCTCCGACCGACTCGGTTTCTCCGAATGCCGAGTCGGAACGACCGAACGGTTTCCGACTATCGTAATCGGTCGGTCGGATGTGTTTCCGAGTCAGTCGGAAACGCGGGTTCCGAGTCTGATTCGGACAAACCGAATGCCGTTCGGAGCCTTTCCGACCGACATCGTAATCGGCCCCATAATGTACATTAATTGAGACATGGGATGCACAAACTTCATTCACGTGTTTTTCCTTTTTTTTCAAGAAATTCTTTATTCAAGTCTTCTTTAAAATTCGTTTTTTTTCTCAATGTACCCTTTTTTAGAGAAGGCATTGTCTGCATGTTTATCTGTTTTATTGGCATATTGGCATGGGAGCCTTCAAGGGTGGAGCAAAAGATCTCAACTAGAAACAAATGACCTAACTGCAGGCTGACCATTAGAAAACCCCTTAAACAAACAAACAACAAAGAGCTCACACTCTTTAGTGATGCCCCAATTTTCCACGAATGCCTTGACTGCTGCCCACTGAATTCTCATACAGGCTACCTTCAAATCAAATGAGAATCATTCTTGAAGAGAAGATAAAACCTGTAAACCTTCAGAAAACAAAGGATCAAGTTTTATAGCCTCACGCTACTATCTGAAAGACCCCCAGTGGCAGGAATAGGACTTTGAAGTACATTGTTTGTTTCTTAGGAGATTGAACAGTGATAGCTAGTTCTATTGACCATCCTTTTCATTGTAGACCTAGCTGCTGAACATCCAAGCCTTTAAGCGCACATGAAGAAGAGCATCCTGAGGTAGAATTGGAAACGCTATTGAGCTCTGAAGCATGCACTCGGGACAAACCTTCATCTGTATTATCTAAGGAAACCAAAAAGAGCAAGCTCAAAAAGGAGCAATCAGAGTAACCCTTGCTTTTTACCTACTCATCCTGGTCAGATAGAATGGGGGCAATGTATAAATACTCCCCAGCAGTCATGGGCATTCTCTTCCGGATATCGGAAGAACATTCTTCTGAGAGTCAAATAGATTAAATACATCTATCACACACAGGAGATCCACAGTTTTGCTGTATTTCTGCAAACAGACAAGGATCAACTGATAATTTAGTGATAAATGAAAAACCCTGCTGAGAAAATCCATTTTCTTGTTCTGCATCCCCATTGTTTGAAATGTAGGCTGTGATTTTAGATGTCTATCTGCCCACTTGAAAGTTGTTCCTTGAAATCAGAGACTTCGATCTTGTTCCCATCTACATGTTAATATAAGCTTTTGCTGTCATTGTCTTTTCAAACAACAACACCTTTACATTTCAACAGAGCTGCAAACCCCCTTAAGCTAGCCTCAAGGCTTCCAGTTCCCTCCAACTGGAGAAATGAACCCTTTCAAGAAGTGACTACTTTGCTTGCAGTGACACCTCCTGCAGCCACATACTACAACCTATCTTGTGCGCATCTGTGGTTATAATCCTTAGCGCAAGAAGAACTAAGGGAACTCCTCTCAACACATTCACTGAATCTAAACACCAAAGCTATTATGCCAGAATAATCCAGACTCTCCGGAGACCATAGAGAGAGAAAATGATTCATCATCACTTCAAGATGAAAACTTACCCATCGCACTAGGTTCAAAGTTGAAGCTATTTCTCTTTGGATTTACACCATGATCTCACACTTGGACCCTCCTGGGTGAAATCATTTTCTGAAATCTGTTCTCTGGAAGACAAAGCATCCCTAACCATGTCTGGAATCCGGCTCCAATAAAAACTTGGGGGCTCATTTATGAAAAAGTTAAGCAATATGGCACATTCCTGTCCTTTCCCATGTGCTGGCACCCTTTTGGCTGCCTAGTGCCAATGCAGGCACCCTTACACTATGGTGCAAGGGTGCCTGTGTTGCATGCAGGATTGTTTTTGTGCAGTAAGGGACACCTTCATGCACAACAACAATCATGGGAGGCATATTCCTCTTTCTATGTGTGCTGCAGAATGCAGCACATATAGAAAGAGGAAGAAACAAGGAGAAATAGAGATATTTCTCCTCGTTACGCCTCCCCTGGGAAGGCATAAGATGTTGGCGCATTCCCAGGGTTACAAGTTCTTGTAAATCTGGGAATGCGTCAAAATCTTTGCGTCGCGCATATACCACATTGTTTGCTGCAAATGCGACGCAAGACTCTCATAAATATGCCCCTAGATCCTGAGTGAATGTAACTGATACTTGTCTCAATTTATTAGGAAACCATGCTCCCTCAAAACTTTCAGAGTTATCTCTCTGTCCTGGGTCATTTGAGTCCTGGTTTGAGAATTAATCAATCAATCATCCAGATGTGGATGAATGAAAATTCTCTTCTTGTGCAAGTCTGCCACCAGAATCTTGGTGAAGACTCTGCAAGCCAATTTTAGCCTGAACGGGAAAATAGAGAACTGGAAATACCGATTTTCCACTGCAAATCTCAAAAATCTCTGATGACTTGGAAAAATGAGCACATGCAGATAAGCATCCTGAAGATCTACTTTAATCAGAGTCTCCTGGAAACCTCGTGAAAATTAATTTCTGCAGACAATCAGTCTTGAAATTAATTGATCTTGATCTATGAGTTGGTTGCTTTCAGGATGAGTAATGATTTGTATCCTCCTCACCTTTTCTCTAATAGAAACATGACTAAATAAGAACCTTGACCTTGCTCTATAAGAGATAATAGTTTTATATCTCCTTTCCTAAATAAAAAATGAACTTCCTTCCTTTAGGGTGTCTGCATGCATTGAAGTTGTTCTTTGGAATAGGAGTAAGGATGTATTACAAATTTGAAGGTAAAGATTCCATTTTTTTTTTTTTGCATACATTTTTATTTTGTATTGTAAGTAACAACATTCAGTGCCGGGAAAGATAACAGAATCATTTTCTGTCACATATTCAGCATCCATTGGTCTGTGACATCCATTTACCATATGTTCAATAAATGATTAATTCTGCTTCCTAATGGAAGACCATCCCGTTTTGCTAGGACCTCTGATTCTTTTGCCCTAGTACCTGGGTCCCTGCATTTGACTTATTTTAATTTTTCTTAGTTTGAAATCACTTTCTCCTAGAGAATCCTGAATAGGAATATTCCTATGATTACCCATAAAAAAGAGAAAAAGAATGAATTCCCTTTATATAGCAAGGTGTTTTTCCTGTCGCTGAAGGATTTAGAAACCACTTGCTCAATCTGATGTCCAAAGAGTTTTGTTCCTAAAAAATAGAATTTAAGAAATGATGAATTCTCAGATGTATATGTTTTCCAATCTCTTAGCCATATATGAAGTATGGCCAGAATTGATGCACCCGAAGCCATTGCTCATGCTCTGATGAAATCACATTATATATCAGAAAGATATCTGGCTTGTTCCTCCATTTGCACCAGCAACTAAAACCAGGCTTCTGCTTCCTGCATTGCACCAGTGAGTATTTCAAAATATTTACTAAGGATTGAGCTGTGTATACAGCATAAGTGCCTGCATGGAGTGCCAAATTATTTCCAACAAATGATTATTTCATTGCATTTTCAGTGTTCTTGTCAACCTGGCCTTATGGGGTGCATTCTTCAGGGCTGACTAAAGTGCATCCTGTTAGCTTTTCCAGAAGCAAATCAAGATAGTGTGAAGAAGAATTTCTTCAGCATTCTCCAGGATGTACATTCTCTGTAGGAATCATGGAATATTAAAGTGCTCCAAGTCCTCCCATTGTCTGAAAATGAAACCCTTAATTTTTGATGCAAAGGAAGAGACAGGAATGAAGGTCTATCACACTGCTGAAACAGACCTTGAGAATCTTCAAGATGAGGAACATCTGAAAATCCTATGTTTTCTTGGATATAATCGAGCACAGTTGTAATTTTCTCTCTTCTACTACATTTGCTAGAGTTGGAAGTACCTGGCACCAATCAAAGACTTATGATGAAGAATCATGATCATCATGTCTTTTAGAAAGAACATGGTGTCTCTTCCTTTTTTTTACCTTTATTCTGCCAAAACATTAGACACTGCTTCCTAAATCATCGTCTGTATATCTTTTGCTGACATGATTTCAGGGGAATAATGCCCAGGAACTGCAGAAGAATGTTTAAAAGTACTCCTGCTAAACTTACCTCCATTACCTTCAGAATGTTTAAAAGTACTGTTGCTACACTTTCCTCCATCATCTTCAGAAGAAAGGGCAGAAGAAACATGCTATCTATTGGAGTTCTTTTCCCTTCCATGATCATCAACAGAATGACTAATCTCTACAACTCTGTCAGCACAGAAATTTAACATGAGAGCTTGATACAAATCTTTCAATCAGGAAGTAATTGTTAACTATTATTCAAACACATTCCGGCATTTCCAACCTCTCTCTTTTCACAATTTGTTTTTTTATCTAGAACCTGCTGTTCACGCGGCTAGCCACTACTAATCCTCTCATCTCTTATTTTATGAGGATGCTGTAACCACCCACATAAGGTAGACTGAACAATTAGCCTAAGGCACACCCCAAAATCACACTACATACGTCATAAAGCATTGGGCATCCTTCCTCGGCCACTTCTCCCACCGCAAAGTGCATCATGAAAACACAACCACTACTTTTGGCTGTTCATGTAACATCATTCACAAGACTGATCCTCCGGCACCGCATGGATTCACCTTCTTAAGGCAGACCATGCCCATTCAGGTGCAAGGAAATCTCCTGCCACTACTCTAAATGCGGCCCAGGTCTATTCAGCCCAGTCCAGGAAAGGCAGGACACACCTCAACCCCCCCAGTGGCTGTCTGAAGAGAATGCACATCCCCAGCCCCTGTGACTCCAAAGCCAGACACTCAATCCACAACCCAGCAGAGGCACACAGGATGGCCAAGCAAGAAAATACCTGCTTTCTAAAAGTTGTATTTTTAAACACAGAACATAAAAATCATCTTTACTAAAATATGCATTTCTACATTCTGAGTTCAGGCATACTAAACTCCATTCCTCTATCGTGTCCCAATGGGAAGATATACTCGTACAATGTTACCCAGTACTTCCCAATCTATCCTATGGGACAGATAGCCTTTCAGTAGTGAAAAATGAATTATACTGTATTTCACTAACAGGACATGTCACACACACCAGTACATGTCCTACCTTTCAAATACACCGCACTCTGGCCATAGGGGGAACCTTGGGCCTTTCTTAGGGGTGACTCACAAGTAATAAAAGGGAAGGTTAGGGCTTGGCAAGTGGGTGCACTTGCCAAGTTGACATGGCTTTAAAAACTGCACGCAGACACTGCAGTAGCAGGTCTGAGAACCCTTTGAAAGGCTGCTCATGCAGGTGGCACAATTATTGCTGCAGGCCCACTAGCAGCATTTGATTTACAGGTCATGGCACTCTCAGTGCACTTTACTAGGAACTTACCAGTAAATGAAATATGCCAATCATGGAAACATCAATCCATAATCCAATTTACAATAGGAGCACTTGCACTTTAACACTGAACAGCAGTGAGACAGTGCGCAGAGACAATAAACCAGCATAAACAGAGTCAAAACCAGGAGGCCAGAAAGCAAAAAGACAGAGGAAACACGCCAAAAGATACTAAGTCTAACATATGTCCCCTCCAGCTGAAAGTAGGGAGAACTACCCAATCTCCTTGGAGTTCTCTTCACTAAGGCGGAAGAACCTGGACAGACCATCAGCGTTGGCGTGTTCTGTGCCAGGGCGCTGTTCCACCGTAAAGTCCATTCCCTGTAGGGAGCTGGACCACCTCAACAGCTTTGGGTTCTCACCCCTCATTTCCATTAACCATCTGAGAGGCCTGCAGGCTGTCTAAACTCGGAAGTGAGTCCCAAACAGGTAGGGTCTTAGCTTCTTCAGTGGCCAGACCACAGCAAAAGCTTCTTGCTCTATGGCACTCCACCTCTGTTCCCTGGGGAGTAGTCTCCTGCTAAGGAAGACTGCAGGCTGGTCTAGGCCCTCATCATTCCGTTGTGAGAGCACCGCTCCCACACCATGCTCTAAAGCATCAGTCTGCACTACGAATTCCTAGGAAAAGTCAGGTGCTTTGAGCACGGGCGCTATGCACATGGCTGCCTTCAGGGCATCAAAAGCTTTCTGACAGGTATCAGTCCAGATCACCTTCCTGGGCTGCTTCCTGGAAGTCAGCTCTGTGAAGGGGGCAACAATGGTGCCATAGCCCTTGACAAACCTCCTATAGTAGCCGGTGAGACCTAAAAAGGCCCTCACCTCTGTCTGGGTCTTGGGGGGCTCCCAAGCTTGAAGGATTTCAATCTGAGGCAGTAGGGGCGCCACCTGGCCACTTCCTACCTGATGCCCTAAGTACACCACAGATCCATGTCCGATCTTGCACTTACTAGCCTTGACCATGAGGCCTGCACTCTGCAAAGCCTTCAATACTTCCCAGAGGTTTTGCAAGTGTTCTTCCCAGCTGAAACAGAACACTGCAATGTCATCCAGGTAGGCAGCACTGAAATCCTCCAGCCCAGCCAACACTTGATCGACCAACCTCTGAAAGGTGGCAGGGGCATTCTTCAACCCAAAGGGCATCACCCGAAACTGGTAGTGCCCCTCTGGGATTGAAAATGCTGGCCTCTCCTTGGACTCATCGGTTAAGGCAATCTACCAGTACCCAGACATCAAATCAAACGTGCTGAGGAACTTGGCAGCTCCCAACCGATCAATGAGCTCATCAGCTCTGGGGATGGGATGCGCGTCAGTCCTGGTGATGGTGTTGAGCCCACGGTAGTCTGCGCAGAACTGCAGTTCCGGAGAGACACCGGGGGCAGCAGCCTTTGGGACCAAGACCACTGGGATGGCCCAAGGACTGTTGGAGGGCTCAATCACCCCTAACGCCAACATCTTAAAGACCTTCTCTTTGATGCTGGCCCGGTCAGTTAACCTGTAAATCTTCACAGGAGGGCTGTCACCAGTGTTCACGTCATGGGCACACCAGTGAGTAACATCTGGGATCAATGAGAACAGCGTAGCGAACTGCCCCAACAATTGGTGACAGTCACTCTGCTGCTCTGGGGTCAGTGCAGAGGAGAGGATCACACCTTCCACTGACCCATCGTGTTCATTGGTAGACAGGAGGTCAGGGAGAGGTTCACTCTCCTCTTCCACCCCATCATATGTCGACAAGCGCATGCTCACTTCGTACCTCTCAAAGTGAGGCTTGAGGCGGTTCACATGGAGGACCCGCATAGGGTTCGTGGGAGCCTGCGAATTCACCAGGTAGGTGACATTACTTTTGCGCTCCACCACCTCAAAGGGCCCAGTCCACTTGTCCTGCAAGGCACAAGGTTCGACTGGGGCCATGACCCACACTTTTTGGCCAGGCTGAAGCTCTACTAGACTGGCATTCTGGTCGTACCAGAGTTTTATCTCCTCCTTGCGTTCTTCCAGGTTCGCCTGAACGAGTTTCCTGAAGCGTGAAGTTTGGTTCCTGAAGGCCAGCATGTAGCTAAATACATCCTGGGGAGTTTTCCTGGGAGCTGTTCCTAGCCTTCCTAGACCAAACTGAGAGGTTCTCTCACAGGGTGCCCAATACAGAAGCTCAAAGGGACTGAACCCTAATGACTTCTGTAGTACTTTCCTGTAAGCAAAGAGAAGGCATGGTAAGAGGATGTCCCACTTACGCCTCATGGGTTCTGTTAGACCCTTGATCATGCCCTTTAAGGTTTGGTTGAATCTCTCCACCAAACCATTACCTTGCGGGTGGTAAGGAGCGGTGAACTTGTAGGTCACACCGCACTCCTCCCATAGGGATGTCATATACTTGGATATGAAATTGGGCCCACGGTCAGATACCACATCTCTGGGGAAGCCCACACAGGAAAAGATCCCCATTAACGCCCGGCCCACCACTGGCCCTGTTGTTGTCCTGAGAGGGATAGCTTCTGGGTACCGGGTGGCATTGTTCTCCAAGACCAGGATGTACCTGGTGCCCATGGCTGTCTTGGGATCCAGTGGCCCCACAATGTCCATCCCAACCCTTTCAAAAGGGGTTCCTACAACTGGAAATGGTTGGAGTGGAGCCTTACACTTCCTCCCACTCTTACCACTTGCCTGGCAAGTTTGGCAAGACGTGCAATGTGCATCTGACTGCCTTCGCATATGGGGCCAAAAGAAGTGGGTGACAATCCTGTCAAAGGCCTTGTCCTGCCCAAAATGTCCTGCCAAAGGCACGTTGTGAGCCAGACCCAGTAGGAAGGTCCTAAAGCACTGGGGTACCCAGGTTTAGCGACCTTAGGCTCGCTGTATAAGAGACCATTCTCCCAGTAGATTCAGTGTGATCCAGACTGATCACCAGCTGCCTGGTTTGCAGCCTGCTGCCGCAAACCCTCCAGAGGAGGGCTTTCCTTCTGCTCCCTGCAGAATTCTTCCCTGGTGGGACCACCTTCTTTCTGCCAATGGTCAGCTCAGATAAGTCCCCAGTTCAGCTACCTGCTTCCCTGTAGGTACCGGGGCGACCCCCTCAAGGTCATCCTCCTCCCTGACAGCAGTGAGAAAGTGCACAGTGACACTACTCCAGCAAAAACAGAGTCAAAAACAGGGGATCAGAAGGCAAAAGACAGGGAAAAATATGCCAGGTCTAACAAGGTCAAAGAGTCATTTATGAACCAGCCTCTTGCTTACCTTCTACTGAGAGTCCAGATGTTTACATGCATGGAAGTGTCGGGGATTTTTGTCGTTTGTCTCCCTCTCTTTTCTACCCTGTTTGCTTTTTTCTCTCTTTGTCATTCTGTTTGCATTTTCAGTGCAAGTTTCCTTTCTTTGTTTTTAGGTCTCACCTACAGAGAACTTTTAGCTACAATACCAATACTTACAGTTGCTTTTGGATCAGCCCATTGCTTATCATTGGTTGGATTTCTTGTCAGTCTCATTTTCTACCTTCTTATTTGATTGCCTTCTTTCCATTTCTTGTCTTTGCCCCTTCCCTGGTGCACAACTTCTTTATCATCCTTTTGATTGGATTAGGTGTATCCTTCCATGGCTCACATCGAGGAACTTTAAGCACTCGGCGAAGTGCGTATTTTTTCATACTTTCTTCCTCATATGTTGCTTCCTGTTTTATATCCCCATCCCGCATGCTGTCAGTGTTGCTCCCCACATCTCGCAATTCATTCGTAAAAGCACAGCAAAAGGTATATTTTTGCCAGACTTTATCTAAAGAACAGACTTTATTGAATTGTTTTTATTGCCTGTGTTCCATATGTTGCATTAAAGGCCAAGCTTTGGCACACGAAGACAGCATTTATGGCACTAAAGGAGGGTTGGAGTGCTGCACTACGATAGCTAGCATTTGAGGCAGAAGGTGCACTCAGCGTGACTGAAAAGGAGAGGTCTCTTTTTCTGGAGGCCCATGAATGTGCTCTCTCAGCTGCTATCAAACACCATGTGACTCTAGCATTTTATCAGTTCTGAACCCTGTGGAAAATAAATGAGTGCTTAGCAAGCTAATTCCTCTAAATTCTTATACTTTTTAAATTCTGTTCAGGGTTTTTGTGCATGAAAAGCATTTGAAAAATAACCCATACACTTTACAAAGATTGACGAGATTGAATTCACTGTTCGTTACAGAGATACCTTAAAATGTGTGCTTGATTTTCATCCAGTATTTTGATTTTTTTTTCTTTTACTTTTTTAACAGCGCTTTACAAACAAGCATTTGTAATGCCAAGAACTTTGCACTTGCAATGCGAGACCTATCGACTTTGTTAATGTTTATTTTGAATGCAGGCAGCAGCAGGTTTTCATAATAGTGTTGTGTACTGTACACAGGGGTTGTTCTGTAATGTGTTTGGCCGGATCTCCTACAAGCGGAAATGGTAGGCTTGAGAAACAACGTTAAAGGCCTTTCTTTTCGAATAGGTGAAGCAGAATGAAGAATAAGCAGGGTGAAAGATGAAAAAACGAAACTCAAGAAACTAGCTGATATCTAATCAAAATAAATCGCCTCTCTCTTTAGAGAAATAACGGACCTTGAAAACAGAAACAGGAGAGGTAACCTGAGAATATTTGGGCTTCTTGAACAAACTGAGAAAAACATGGTCTTGTGTTTCTTTCCTCGAACAGTGAATACCACAAAGTTCAGGAATTACCTTTAACCAACCTTTTTGAAATAGAATGAGCACATAAAATTCCTACAAGGATCATCGTGGAACACTTGGAAAAAAATATAAATCATATGAGGAAAGTCAAATCTATTATCTGCAACAGTGCCAAAATTTGAGTTTCTCAACAATATGCTGCAGTGACGGTATCTATAAGAAAAGGATTTTCTTGAGCTCAGAAACGACCTCAAAGCTCTGAACATTTAGTTCTCATTTGCTGATCCAGACATGCTGAGACTTCTTCATAAGGGTAAAACTTTATTATTGAGGAACCAGCAGATCTCCATACTTTCATCTCAAACCAACACCAAATAGACATGTCATCTTGATTCTGGCACAGAAATCGCCTCTATATAACGAGGAACAGTGGTTTCTGTGGACAATGTGTATAATATATGGTAGTAGTGAGCTCAATGGCATTATTCATGGGTGAAGAGATGTCGGAGAGAGAAAATAACCATATACAACAAGACACTTATGAATATTAACTGTTTATATAAATATGCAATCAAATTAATCAAGAAAGGTGCGTGGTGTCCCAAGTGAACATAGAATCTACGGTGGACAGTCAAAATATCGATTTTTAAATATCGAAGCACAGTTATATCGAGTTTTAAATATCGTAGGGACAAAATATCGAAGTCAAGAATATCTACAACCAGAATATCGAAGTTAAGGTAAGAAATATCGATGTTGCAAATATCGATGTTAGTAATATCGATATTTATATGAGTGTTATGTATTTTAGTTTGTATTTAATATGTATGTGTTCTATATTTTTTGTTAAGTATTGTACTGTTTTTTTAAATATATGTATACATTTTTTAGAAATTAGTAATTTTTTTAAAAGTAAATTTTGCGTTTTAGTACCATAGCGGGTTGTGGGTTTATAGGGGAATAGGGTGGGAGGTAATTTAATTATAGTAAATTAAATAATAATTTTTAGGAATTATTAATTGATTTTAATTAAATTTTGTGTTTTATTTCTGTAGCGGGTTGTGGGTTTATAGGGGAATAGGGTGGGAAGTAATTTAATTTTAATTAAGTAATTATTAATTTTTAATTATTGTTATTAATAATTAATTTATTGTTAATTAATTATTAATTGGTAATTAATTATTATTAATTGATAATTATTTTATTTGCATTAATTTATTATTGGAGTGAGTTGTGTGTTTTTAGGGGAATAGGGTGGTAAGTAATGTATTTGTAATTAAGTAATTAATTAAGAAAAATTGAGTATTGATAATTAATTTTTTTGTTAATTAATGTTTAATTGATTAATATTGTTTATTAAATATTATTTATTGGTATTGATATTTTTTTGTTAATTACTATTAATTGGTTATTAATTTTTGTTAAATATTTATTGGTATTTAAAATATTTTTTTTTGTTAATTAATTATTAATTGGTTCTTAAGTTTTATTAAATATTATTTATTGGTATTTTTTTGTTAATTAACTATTAATTGGTTATTAATTTGTATTAAATATTTATTGGTATTTAAAATAATTTTCTTGTTAATTATTTATTAATTGGTTCTTACGTGTTATTAAATATTATTTATTGGTATTGATAATTAATTATTTTGTTAATTCATTAATAATTGGTTATTAATTTTTATTACATATTATTTATTGTTATTGACATTTTTTTAATTTAATTATTAATTGCAAATTAATTTTTATTAATTGATTAATTGAAAATTAATTTAATTGTGTGAAATTTTATGTGGAGTGTGTTGTGTGTTTATTGGGGAATAGGGTGGGAAGTATTTAATGTTATTAAAGTAATTATTTTTTTTATTTTTTTTATAACACATTTTATTTAAACACCTCGTCATAATAACAGCAGGAATCTTCGATACATAAGGTGTTGTGTTTTTGTTCTTTCCATCATATATATAATACATATTTGACCATGAGAAACTTCTGGTTACAAATGCAAATCGTCAGTTGTCCGCCTATGCGGCATGAAAAGCATGGTCATATGAACGGTCAGTAGATTACATTAAGAACAATAATGTCCAGCATATTTATTTTTAGACTAACTTTAACTATCTGAACGGTCCCCACCCGCCTCCCGTTCCCTCCCCCCCTCCTGGTCTGCTGCTTCTGATGCATGTGGTCAACTGATAGGGCTATTAGCATGGTACAGTGTATCCTGTGTTGTCCGTAATCCATGGTATATGGCCTGGGGTCAGTGTGGGTTTAGCCATGTTTCCATAAGGCGTGAACGTAGATTATTGCGTGGGGGTGACTTGTGCAGGGATTAGATCTAAGTGTTTAAAGTCCTCTAACATAATGTCCCATTCCATAGAAATGGGCACTTTCCGTAACCCCCTTGTCTCCTCTCTTCTAAGCGCTGCGCTCTCCGCCCCGCCCCATTGTATCATATCGTCTTGCCAACTAGACAGTGACGGGCATCTAGGGGATTTCCATCTCATAGTGAGGGTCCTAATGGCTAGTAAAAGGGCAAGATCCAGAAAACGTCTTTGAACTTTCTGTGTGTTGGTGCGTCTACGGAGCCCCGTAAGGCACTCTAGGGCATTGTCTTGGACTGTCATATATGTGACTTCTCCCAGGGAGTGACGAACGCCATTCCAATATTCTAAGATACGCGGGCAGGTCCATAGCATATGTATAAAGTCTGCCTCATCGCCTTTGCAGCGGGGGCAGTTGTGTTGGGCATCTGGAAACATCCGATGTATTCTCTGTGGGGTGAGGTAGGATCTATGCAGGACCATTGTTTGAATAAATTTCAGTTTAGCGTTACGGGATACCCTCCTGGGATGTTCTAGCATGCTCGTCCAGGCTTTGTCGGTGATTTCTGAGCCAGCGTCCCCTGCCCATTTTGCCCTGAGATTTGTGAGTGTGATGCCAGCATGTGCCCTGATACCGGTGTACAACCATTTAATGAGGTGTCCCCCATTCCCCATATGATACAATAAGTGGACCAGGTCAGGTTGCGGGGGCTCTCTCCGTTGCGGTGCCCAAGTGTTCTTGATATAATGTGATACGACAGCATGTAAAAGATACTGACTGTCCGGCGCTCCAGTAATTCGTACGAATGTGTCGTGATCTAAGAGATTACCATCGCCAAAGAAAGCACCGACCTCCTCCACCCCTACCTCTGTCCAGGCGCGTATTCGGGCCTTCGTGAGCCCCCCTCCAGGGATGGGGATACCCAGTAATGGGACATTGGTAGAGTAAGGGTTACATCTGATGTATACAGCAGAGCTTTTTTCCAGCATTGTAGCGCAGTCCTCAGCAATGGGGGTCCCTCCAGGGGAATCCTAGCTTTGGGCAGGATCAGGGAGTGCAACTTACCCTGGTCAATGTCCCTTGGCGTAAACCCGATTTCTTGTAGATTTCTCCCTGCTGTCCAATACGACAGCCACTGGATTTGACAAGCATAATAGTAAGCCCTGAAGTCGGGGACCCCTAAACCTCCCCTGCTAGACTCCAGTTGTAGCTTCTGAAGGCTCACTCTGCGGCGACCCGCACCCCATATGAGCTCCACCAGGATAGTGTTTAAGGTGCGAAATATGGATTGAGGAACCACAATGGGCAGGTTCACGAAAAAATATAATAACCGAGGGAGTACTACCATCTTAGAGATGGCAATTCGTCCCATCACCGAAATGGGCAAGGACGTCCAAAAGGCCACACTTGAGCGTAGTGCCCTTATGGCCTTCAATAAGTTACCCTCCAATAGATCCGTCTGCGATCTGTATACTTGTATTCCTAAGTATTTGAACGTGGTGTGGGTTACGGGCAGAGTATAGGTGCCGAATTGTATCTCATCTGGGCGGGGCCCCTCCCGAAAGAAAAAGGAATGTGATTTCTCTGAGTTAATAACGAGGCCTGAAATCTTTCCAAAGTCGGAAAGGAGGGCGGGGAGGGGAGTGGCTTCGACAGTCAAGTCGCGAAGATATAGAAGAATATCATCTGCGTATATAGAGGTGAGGTGGATTGTGCCATCAATAGGTATTCCTAGCTGTTCTGCTGACTGTCTCAGGGCTATTGCTAAAGGTTCCAATGCAAGTACAAACAGCAGGGGAGACAATGGGCATCCCTGTCTTGTACCCCTGTGGACCGCATACTCGCGAGAGATATGCTGTCCAGTTCGAGCTCTCGCCGTGGGAGAGGTGTAGAGTAGGCGCACCCATTTGAGATAGCCATCAGGGAGACCAAAGCGTAGTAGAGCAGTAAACATGTAGTCCCAGGTTATGGAATCGAAGGCCTGACGTAGGTCTAGCGCCAGACACCCCGCGGCCGGATAGGCACCCGGGGTAGCTTTCATAACATAGTGTAATCGTCTAGTATTAAGGGACGTGCTGCGATTCGGTAGGAATCCACATTGGTCACTGTGTATAAGGTTGGTAAGATAGGGTTGTATACGATTCGCGAGAGCTTTGCTTAAAATCTTATATTCAGTTGCCAGTAGGGATAGGGGCCTATAATTAGTAATGTCCGTGCTATCACGGCCCGGCTTGAGTATGGAGGTGACCAGGGCCTGCATAGTGGACTGCGGTAAGTGGCCGGCCTCTAGAGCTGCCTTATAAACTTCTTCCAATTTGGGAACCAGGGCATCTGAATAGGTTTGATAAAATTCTATGGGCAGACCATCTAGGCCCGGTGCCTTATTACGATTTAGTCCTTTAATCGCTATTCGTATTTCTTGTTGGGTTATAAGGCCTTCTATATCTTCCTGAATGTCTGTCGGCAGGGAGGGAATTGTTAAATCGCGCAAAAAGTCTTCTACAGAGGTGTCAGTGTCTGGTGCGGGGGCTGCGTAAAGATTACTGAGGTATGTGCAAAAGGCTTCGTTGACCTCTTGTTGTGTGTGAGCTGATCTGCCGGACGGTGTATGAATATCCGTAATAATGGGTGGTTCAGGTCTGTCCCGGACTATGCGAGCCAATAGGGTCCCAGCTCTATCTGCTTCCGAGTGTTTTTGTTGCAGAAAGGCCCTGTGGTCTATAACCCGCAACGTTTCGAGTGTTTCAGCGTGGTTAATGCGAGCACTCTGTAAGGCATCCCTTTTGTCTGGGTCTGTCACTGCTTCCTGCTCTAGGGTGGTCATTAAATTCTCTACTCTCATCAAAGTCTGATGTATTTCCTGTCTGGCCCCTACCATCCGTCCGATTGCGGCTCCTCTCACCACTACCTTGAGTGCGTCCCATTCAATTAGGTTGGAGGAAGCTGTGTTCCAGTTTTCAGAGAAATAATTATTAATGGTATTGGATAGGGTTGTACGGAACGGGGCGTCCTCCAGCAGCTGTGGTCTCAATCTCCAGGTGGGCACTGGGGTCGGTACTCTACCCCAGGCTAGGGTAAGCTCGAGGGGGCTGGGATCGGAGAGTGTTTTTGCTAAATACGTGGATTGACGGATCTGCATGGCTATGGTCGTGGAGCAGAGGAATCTGTCTATCCTTGTGTGAAGCTGGTGGACTGGCGAATAAAAGGAATATTCCTTATGTGTCGGGTGTAGGCGGCGCCATACGTCTGATAACACCCAGCCCTCCAGCCAAGTGTTCAGAATTTCTGCTAGCTTGCAGGCACTAGCACCGTGTAACGGGGGTGTGACCTGTCCAAATCCAAATCCAACACCGCATTACAGTCCCCTCCCAGGATCCATGGAATTGTATCCCACCCGGTTAATGCTGTGCCCAACCGCCGGAAGAATTTGTCCTGGTCGACGTTCGGGGATATATACTCCCCAAGACCACGGTTATGCCATCCAGGGTGCCCTTCAATAGGATGTACCTCCCTTGGTCATCTATGCGACGGTCCAGTTCCGTGAACGGGACTCCATGTCGGATCCAAATGGTTGCTCCTCTAGCGAATGCTGAGTAGTTAGTGGAATAAATATGGCCCCGCCATTTTTTGCGGGTCTTCTGAGCCTCGGTGTCAGTAAGGTGTGACTCTTGGAGGAAGACTATGTGGGCTTTACGTCTGAGGAGATATGCGTGGACTCTGTGTCTTTTCTGTACTGCTCCTAAACCCCGCACATTCCAGGTTAGTAGATTGTAGGAACCTACGGTGGTACTATCTCTAGGCATAAGGCTTTATGGTGAGTGAAGCTCCCTATGCTGCGGAGCCTGTGAACTATTGCAGACCAGGAGTTCCCCGTTAACTGAAAACTAACAACACTTGGCTCAGCTCCTAAACTGCGCTGGGCCCAACAACTAACTTCAACCTTCAAATACCATGAAACAGTGCATTCGCTTTGTGGGGGGTCGGTGTCGCCGCCCATACTATCAATCACTTAGTTACCGAGCTCCGGCAGCTCAACGGACCCCGGCGGGGGGGGGGGGGTTTAGCTATGCCATTATGTTGTGCCCAAAAAAGAGATCGCCCTCGGTGTGGGCCTTAGAAACGCACCACAGAGCGATAACCAGGCTTCAGTTGTAGACTTAATGAGCTCTAGTTATGCGCATAATACAAGCGGTGTCATATCATTACATAACTTTGGCAGCCTATGGAGTACAAGACAACTTATGGAACGTAAAGATATTTACAAAACAAAAGGATACTGGTGTGTCAGGTAGTCCAGCGATAGGGCGTCAACAATCTATTAGGTAGGCCATAGGCTAGTGGCAAGTCTGATCACTTCAATTATCCACTAGATTGTTAACAGTCTGTGGCGTTACCGAAGGGAACAGATTGATACTGTGTTCTGAGTCCGAGTTAATAGTGCTGTCCTCTGAGTCAGTTACAATCTTGGGGTGCACCTCGCGGAGGGAGCCGGCCATAGCCAAGGCCTCTGCCCTACCGGACATCTTCTGGTCGTGTGATGGACCAATTATTCCGGAGTCCTGTGTGCCCAACGTGTGGCGGCGTGTATCCGATTTCTTTGGTCTTGCAGAGCCTTGTCGCTGCGAGCCTGCCAGTGGCTCCTGGCTCCCCCCATTCCCATCACCTCCAGCCACTCCTCCGCATCATTGGGGCTATCAAAAAAGTAAGTTTTCCGCTCATGAATAACTTTTAGTCGAGCCGGGAATAAAAGGGCGTATTTCAGCTGGGCCGCTCGCAGCTTTTTCTTGACGGCTTGGAAGGAGGTCCGTTGGCGTTGCACCAGTATGGTGTAGTCGGGGTAAAGCGAGATCCGCTGGTTTTCATAGTGGATCTGAGATTTTTCTCTTGCTTTTTGTAACAGCACATCGCGATCTCGATAGTTCAAGATTTTTACAATCAGAGGCCGTGGGGGCGCCCCTGCTCTCGGCGCTCCCGTGGGAATCCTGTGAGCCCTCTCCACGCAGAAGTATGGGGATAGGCCGTCCTGGGCCACATAGTCTCTGAACCAGGTTTCCATGAAATCCGCAGGCTTAGGACCCTCGCTGCGCTCCGGAAGACCAATTACACGGATGTTATTCCGGCGGTTCCTGCCTTCTGCGTCTTCGACTTTGTCCAGGAGGCCATTGACTTGCTGTTGCAGTTGTTTTATTTGGGTAGTATGCTCTAGCATCTGAGGTTCTATGTTAGTCAGGGCTTTCTCATGTTCCTGGGCCTGGTCTGCAAGTTTCCCATGATCTGCTCGGAGGAGAGTGAGACCGCTCGTTAGGGTCCCGATCTGTTGTTCAATCACTCTACGGGAGTCTCTGACCTCCTTGAGGATCAGGTCGAGTTTATCCAGTGGTGCCTCAGCTGCCCCAGAGGAGGAGGCGTCTGGGGACCCGGGCCTGGTGGTGTTGTCAAGCTCTCCAGAAGAGCCCCCCGAAGTGGGGTTACTGTCCATGGTTTTTCCCCTGGGTCTCCCCATTGCAAATTCCCACATCCAACCGGTGAATTTGGCACTGTAAATGGGAGAGGATGCCGTCCCGCGCGCTAGAGATCAATAAGGAGTAGGCTGTGGGTACCTTCCTCCGCAGGTGTGCATAAACCAGTCAGGGACACAAATATCGCCCGTGGCGCGTTATGGTGGAGACAGCACCTCCCTTCAGACAAACATTGTAGTGCAAGTCTCAGGGGTGCCCGGGAGCTGCCCCCGGTCCGTCGCTGGGCCACCCAGCTGCACCGCAGTGTATTCCTGTTCCCACAGAGTTTTGCCCCAGCGTATCGGCGTATGCGCTGGGTGGTACTCACTGCGGTCCACTGCTGTCGCTGTCGTCTCTGTCCACCGCAATCCAGCGTCTTAGACCCACGGGAGGGCCGGCAGGCACGCAGTTCCTCCCCTCAGAAGGACTGGCACACGAACTCCACTGCAGCCTCCGCTCCCGGGGGCTAGCAGATCACAGCAGCTCCGTCCGCAGTAGTCGCCAGATTCACCAACATCACGGCTCCAGGGCAACTCACAGGCAAGACCACTGCCGTCTGTATCAGCTTTGCCGGGCGCAGACAGTGTGGGGAGAAAGCACTATCCCTCAGAGTGCAGATCTGAATGCGGCGACCAGCGGACCGGGGGGGGCGGGGGAGATGAGAGTGTAGGCTGGGGGCACACCGGTCTCCAATCACGCATATGTCTCACCGTCCAGCTCTTCCCCCAGTCCCGGTGCAGAAGAGACAGCCCAGGCGATCCGCAGCAGTGGCAGCGGCCCTCACGAATTGGGGGGGGGGAAGGGGGAAAACCTCCCAAGCAGAGTCCGGAGCCAGCGTATGTTTCCCGCTTTGCCGCCTCTAGCAGAAAGAAGGGGGAGGGGGTTTCCACCCCTAGCAGAGTCACCTTGGTCGCCCCCGTAACAGTGGTACACCACGTCGGATCTCCCCCTGCTCGTTGTAGTGCTTCATGAATTTCAGCCGCTTCCGTGGATGCCGGCGTGCGGGAGGGGGAGTTATATCTGGTCCCAGTGCGGCCCGTGCACTCACCGCTCATCCGAGTTCCCACGCGGGGGTGCCGGCATGCGTATCCCGCCGTTGGAAGGTCTCTGGGCCCTCGTCTCCGCCCCAGGTCCCAGAGGGCGCAGCGCTCCGCAGGCTCTCGGGCCCACTCCTGCACCGCCCTCCGACGGGCACGATCGCCGGAACACTGGCAGGGGACTCGGCGTCCCGATCGCAGACGCTCATCCCAAGGAGGCCGCTCCGCTCACGGCCCCGGGCGGGCCCAACAGCGGCTGCGTCACGGAAAGTTTCTGGTCCGTACTCAGCTGCGTGGCACCTCAGACCGTATTCGGTGTGCCGGTTAACTCAGATCACTACCTCTGTGGCTTTTTGGGGCGATATAGCAGGATTTTCCCCCCCGACGGGTTCGGAGCTTCACCGAAACATGTCCGCCATCTTAGGCGGCTAGCCACGCCCCAAAGTAATTATTATTTTTGATATATTTGTAGTTTTTTTTCTCTAAATTTATTAATAAATCATTATTTAATTACAATATTTATTTCATTTATATGTATATTATCTTTAACATCTACGTTGTCCAACGCTTTCCCTACTGTTGCACTCACTGGAGTGGGAATAGTAATTTTTACCCCTACACTATCCAGCGCTTTCCCTACTGTTTCACTCTCTGGAGTGGGAATAGTAATTTTTACCCCTACGCTATCCAGCGCTTTCCCTACTGTTGCACTCTCTGGAGTGGGAATAGTAATTTTTACCCCTACGCTATCCAGCGCTTTCCCTACTGTTGCACTTACTGAAGTGGGAATAGTAATTTTTACCCCTACGCTATCCAGCGCTTTCCCTACTGTTGCACTCTCTGGAGTGGGAATAGTAATTTTTACCCCTACGCCATCCAGCGCTTTCCCTACTGTTGCACTCCCTGGAGTGGGAATAGTAATTTTTACCCCTACGCTATCCAGCGCTTTCCCTACTGTTGCACTCTCTGGAGTGGGAATAGTAAATTTTAGCCCTACGCTATCCAACCCTTTCCTTACTGTTGCACTCACTGGAGTGGGAATAGTAATTTTTACCCCTACGCTATCCAGCTTTTTTCCTACTGTTGCACTCTCTGGAGTGGGAATAGTAATTTTTACCCCTACGCTATCCAACGCTTTTTCTACTGTTGCACTATGTGGAGTAAGTATATATATTAATTTATATGTATATGTTTAATTTATTTTAACATTTAATGTATTTATTATTTTTAAATATCTTTTAATATTTTTAACTATATTTCTTTTAATTATATGTATTATTTACTTAATTTTACATTATTATTAAAACATTAAAAAAACGATATTTTTAACTTCGATATTTTTGACAACTTTATATTGTTTTCGATATTTTTGTACTTACCTTTATGTAGATTGGACTTCGATATTTTTGACTTCTATATTTCTGTGTCGATATTTTTGCAGGTCGATTTTCTGTCCGTCGATATTCTGTCATACATTCAGAATCTACATATCAAATTGTGACAATTTTGTGACATAGAAATAGGTTTCAAGAATACAAAAACGACCATAACATAAATATTCAATAGTTAGTCACAGCCTTCTAGTACAACATAGGGGCTGAGGAATGGTTTGTTTTAGAATTGTGTCGTCGGCGTTTCGACCCCACCATCAATAGGGGGTCTCTTCAGGACCTAATATGGGGGGACACCTGAAAGAATGTGAATCAACTGTGCACTTTACACAACAAGTGTAAAGTGCACACCACAAGGAAGTGTAGTCAGAGAAAGGTACTCACATGGGGCCCAGCCGGGCACCTAGTGAGGGGAAGAGGGCTGACTGTTCTATCGGCGTAATACTAGTTTGTAACGTCCGTAATTTTAGAGTGTACACAGCGATCCGTGTTTATAGGAGGGTATCCGTTAATAGCAAAGCTGGAGAATTCTCTTGAATATACTGTACATAAGGCCGCCGTAGTCAGCCTCACTGTTGTTCCAAAATCAAGGGATGCGATCAAGGAGGACCTCCACAATGTGCAGTCCCTCCACAAATACGCCACAGAAATCTGGGACCTCCTCGACACCACCTCTTCAGACATCGCCTTCTTCACGGAAACTTGGACCAACCTCTGTTCTGGACCAGACATTGCCATCCCGAGGGCTACACAATCACCCGCAAGGACCAACCCGACCATCCAGGAGGAGGCATTGCCATCGTCTACAAAAGCACACTCCGACTCACCACGCACTCTAATGACCCAACGGTGACCATGGAACACCTCCACTTCCAGATTCGGACCAACCCCAACACCACCGTCCATGGCACCCTCGTCTACAAATCCCCCACATTCACCAATGCCATCGTAGACCTCATCGCACCCCAGGCTCTCCCATCCACCGACTACATCTTACTCAGAGACCTCAAGTTCCACCTGAAAACTCCAGTGACCAGAACACTGCCCCCCTCCTGGGGAACCTCACCAACATCGGACTCAAGCAGCTAGTCACCGCACCAACCCACATAGCCGGACACACATTTGAGCCCATCTTCTCCGCCAGCGGGAACTTCAACTACAGCCACACCACCGAACTCTCCTGGACCGACCATCGTATAGATCACACCTTCACCATGCCCACCGTACACCACCGCAATCACCGCCCCCCTCTGGCACAGCTGGATCAAGGCCACCGAAGAACTTCTCGTCAACTCCCTCAGCACCACCACTCCGCCAACGCTTACAGACGCCAACATTGCAGTGCGTAACCTCCACTGATGGATCTCCAACTGCGCTGCTACCCTGGCACCCCTCAAGAAAAGACCAGGCAAACAACACTCCAAGAAGGCCAACTGGTTCACTCCCGCCTTCTACTAGTCCAGACGCACCTGCAGACGTCTTTGAGAAGAGATGGGGCCTCAACAATACCCCTGAAACTCACACAACCTTCAAATCCGCAGTCAACGCACACCACAGAGAGGAAGAGGAAATAGCCTGGATTGATAGGTTTTGTGCAGGTAGGTGTCCCTTCCTGCACAACATCAATCATCAACTCCGCAACACCATGGCGTAAGGGTGCCTGCACTGGTGCATGGCAGCCATTGTGCATCAATGTAGAGGAAAAATACAGGGGGGCTTATTCATGAACCCCTGCCAACAATTTAAAGCTGCCGGTGCGTCATTTTCTTGACATACTTGCAGCGTTAATTTTGCCCGATGTTGCGCCGCATTTACAAAGTGACGAATCTAGGCATATGCGTGACCTTGTAAAGCTCTGCACTACATTTTACCTGCGTCAGGCATGATGTATGCAGGGTGGGCATTCCCACCCAACAAAGCCTCGTAGGAGTGGCGCAGTGAAATTTACCAGATTTCACTGCGACAATTCTAGGACGTTACTGCGTCAAAGCCTTACGCTTGCCTTATGGTGGGCGTAAGGGTGACTCAGTGCCACAGGGATAGGCCTGCCCCATCCATTGATGGAGTTGCGTCATGCTTGCAACACAACTGCAGCAGTGCGTGACTTTAGCACTGACAGATATGTCAGGATTCCAGACGTATCTGTCATTGATTGCGACATGGAGCGCCGTACAGTAAATACGACTCATCCATGGTGTCGCAAGGAGTGCGCAGTGAAGTGTTGCAACGATGTTTTGTCGCAGTGATGCAACACTTTTCATGAATGAGGCCCAGGAAGGCGTCTTATCTTATCGATAGGGCACATTCCTGATCTTTTGTTTTGGCGCAGGGCAGCGCAGCAATATTCCTTGCAGCGCTGTCCAGCACCCAAACATCTTATATGTGGACCCAAGTGTTTGCACCAATTTTAAGACCAGCTGTTTTTTGGTCTTAAAAAACTGCCTCTGACTGGACTTAGAGGCAGTTTTTTTGGTTTTGCACCATGCAAGGAATTCCTTGTAAATATTGCGAAGTGTGGTTAGCTGCAGTTTTTTCACGGTAACGCCTACCTTGCATCTCATTTTCGTTAAGTTCTGCTAACAGAAGGGGCGATCTTGAAAATTCACGTTTACGCTGGAAAAGTGCTGCTAACTGCAGTTAGCTGCAACTTGTAAATAAGGCGATAAAAAAAGCCGCCGTAACGTAAAAAAATTACGCTACAGGGGCGTTAAGTCCGTGTAAATATGCCCCTCAATGCGTTGTCTCCGATCCGCACAAGCGATGAAGGCTTCGTTGACGAGCCCCTTTACGATGCAGGCACTGCATCGTCGTCAAGCTGCGCTATCCATTGTCATCGAGCCGCACAGTCTGTCAAAGCGATGTCGTCGATCAGCTCCTGCATTAGCGTCAAAGGGCAATGAGTTGGTTCCAAACAGCGCAAAGTCATCACTGTGTCGATTTTGATCATTCTGTACAGCAGAAGTCACCTTTCAAGGGCCCAGGACTGGATTGACACCACTTGGCAGGGCAGAACTCACAAATGGCACAGTCCAGATGCTGTTGAAGGGTTTGAGGAAGTCTTTAATGGCCCTGAGACTTCAGAATAGGAGGCAAGTCAGCAAGCCCTTGGAGTCACACTTGGTTCAAGTGAGATTGGTCCAGTCCTTGTCCTCAGCAGGGCAGAGAGCAACAGGCAGCAGGGCAGCACATCAAAGCAGAAAAGCAGTTCTTCCAGAGCAGCAGTCAAACAGAGTGGAAATCCTTGCAGCACAGCAGTCAGAGGCCCAGTACTTACACCCAGTTGTGCCTTTGAAGTAAGGGTGACTTCAAAGCAGGCCCTTGAAGTGCACAGGTCCCCCTTTCTTTCCAGTCCTGGCTCCAGACTATCAGTAGGAGGTATTCAGCCCTTTGTGTGGGAAATAGGACACTGCCTATTCAGGTGTAAGTGTCAACTCCCCCCTCTCTTCCTGCCATGGAAGAGCTATCAGAATGCAGATGAGTTGTCTGTTACACCCCCCCCCTTCCTGTGAATGCAAAAAGTGTAGCTGTCGCCCTCCCCAGACGTGTATTGGGGACAGGCTGCAAGCGCACAGAGCAGTAAGAGCAGAGAAATGTCCTCTTTCTAAAATTGACATTTCTAAAATAGAATGTTAAATCCAACTTTACCAGTAAAGAGCATTTGTCATTACCATTCTAGAGATATGAAAATGATGCAGCTATTCTTTTCTAATTAGGAAAAACAGCTTTAAAGTGTTTTAAGGAATTCCCAATGTTAGCCTCTGAGAGGAGTAGCCTCAAAGTAGTGAAAAACAAATGTTGCTGTTTGCCACTACTAGGACATGCAAAACCTACCAGCACATGTCCTACCTTTTACTTACACAGCACCCTGCCCTTAGAGCTACCGAGGGCCTAGGTAAGGGGTGATTTATGTGCATTAAAAGAGGAGTTTAAGGCATGGCAAGTGGTCTTAAATGCCAGGTGGCAGGCCTGAGACAGGTTTGAAAGACTACTTGTGTAGGTGGCACAATCAGTGCTGCAGGCCCACTAGTAGCATTTAGGTTACAGGCCCTGGGTATATGGTATATCACTTTACAAGGGTCTTATGAGTGAACTAATTATGCCTATTGGGATGAGCCAATGTTACCATGTTTAAAGGAGAGTGCACATGCACTTTAGCATTGGTTAGCAGTGGTAAAGTCCTCAGAGTCCTAAACCCAACAAAAAGAAGGTCAAAAAAAGAGGAGGAAGGCAAAAAGTTTGGGGTGACCCTTCAGAGACGGCCACTTTCCAACACTCGGGCATGCAAATGTTATAATGTTTATGATGTTATCTCTCTGTATTGAAGTTGAGTGATCATCTGGGAGGACACGAGGCTCCAATGTCTCCACATTATTGCATGGGGAAGGGAGTAGGTGGGGGAAGGTTTTTCATGACTCTATAGTCATTTATGTTGCTTTTATTGTTAGCATCATGTTTCCTACTTTATCTCAGAAAATATTGTGTTTTCACCTGTTTTGTTCTTTCCTCTTTTCTCCATTAGTCTGGCCACATTACAAATTTACATGCTTCCGCCAAAATGTTTTCTATCCTATACACACTTCACAAGGGATGTGACACATAATAACATACTAACACTAGTAAGACGCCATTATAGTGAGCACCCCTATCATCTACTAGTTTATGTTTTATTTTATTAATAATAATACTATCAAAATCTTGGCGCTGAATACTAAAGGGTTGAATTATCCTGTTCAGAGAAGGAAAATTATTGAATATTTCCATACATTAAAAGGGGATATTCATTTCTACATGAAACAAAATTGGATGGTACTATTGCATGAAGTATGTAGAGTCACTGTTATTCTGACCTTACATTTTCACCATACCTTAAAAAGAAGAATAGTGTCCTCACCCTTTTTTTCCAAAAAGCACGGTTTCAAAATTATTAGCAATACACATGATAGACGGTTAATTACCAAGACAATTAAGGATGGTATTGAAGTCTATGTGGTGCATGTATGCGTTCCTACTGCTAATGATCCTCAATTCTGGCTACAGAATAATAAGAGAATTGGTGAGATTGTGCCTAGTACCAATATTATATTAAGAGGCAATTTCAATCTACCGATGTATAGTATCCTTGATAGAATGTCCACTTGAAAATATAGACCAGACAAGGCTCTCAAACAACTAATAAACATGTGCTCATTCAACAGACTTTCAGGCATTTGGAAATTACATAATCCAACTGAAAGTGAATTTACTTTTACTCTCATTCACATTATGTAGATTCCATAACAGATTAAATCCTAGCAAATGACTTTTTGACTCCACATTGTTCTAATCCTAAAATAGAACCAATACTGATTTCATACCATTTATTTATTTCTTCAGATCTAACTATTACAAAGCCAACTAAAAAAGAGATTATATGGAGAATGAACAAGGAAATAGTGAATAAACCAGTTTTCAAAGAGAAACTTACACAGGAAATCCTGAATTACTTTGAGGAAAATTCATCCCATCTCCTATCACCTGAAGTAATCTTGGAAGCTTTGAAAGTTACTATCAGGGGCCACCCGACAAACATAGGGCCCGATTCTGATGCGGGTTGGAAAAGCTTCCCGACCGAGGGCCTGATTCTGATGCGGTTAGGAAGGCCTCCTAACGGCATTTGCTCCTTCCAAATCGGATCGGGAACGTGTCTTCCCGACCGAGGGCCCAATTCTGATGCGGTTAGGAACAAATGTTCCCATTGAAGTCAATGGGAGTTCAACCAAATCGTATCTGGAAGCATCCGGATGCATCCTACTCCGCCGGTCGGACTTTCCCGATCCGAGTGGGTCGGACACCATTTCCCAACCGATTCGGTCGGGAAGCTTTTCCAACCCGCATCAGAATCGGCCCCATAATGTCACATAAAAAAGTCATTAACAAAAGGCTAAACAACTTAGAAATGGAAATTAAAAAACAAGACCACGCACGCAACCTGGGCTTCATCCTGGACTCCTCCCTCTCAATGACCCAACAAATCAACGCCGTCTCCTCGTCTTGCTTCAACATCCTACGCATGCTGCGCAAGATCTTCCGGTGGATCCCCACCGAAACCAGGAAGACGGTCACCCAGGCCCTCGTCACCAGCCGACTGGACTATGGCAACTCCCTCTACGCCGGAACCACAGCCAAACTTCAAAAAAGACTCCAACGCATCCAGAACGCCTCAGCTCGACTCATCCTGGACATCCCCCGACACAGCCACATCGCCGGACACCTGAGAGACCTGCACTGGCTCCCCGTCAGCAAGAGAATCACGTTCCGACTCCTCACCCACGCACACAAAGCTCCCCACAACCAAGGCCCCAGATACCTCAACGACCGTCTGACCTTCTACACTCCCACCCGCCAGCTACGATCGACCAACCACGCCCTCGCCGCCGTCCCCTGCATCCGAAGAGCCACAACGGGAGGAAGATCCTTCTCCTACCTGGCTGCCAAGACATGGAACTCCCTACCCATCCACCTCCGCCTTACCCAAGACCACCTCTCCTTCAGGAAGCAACTCAAGACCTGGCTGTTCGAACAGTAGCGGACCCCCCTCCCCCAAGCGCCTTGAGACCCTCCGGGTGAGTAGCGCGCTATACAAATGCTTGATTGATTGATTGATTGAATAATTAGAGGCATATCATGTGAAATGCTAAGAACTTTAAAATCTTTAAAATACGAATACAATAAACTGATCAGTAGCAGAGCTGACAGATGGGTTAACAATTAAAAGGCAAAACAATTTTGAAAACTCAATAAGGCAGGCAAAGCACTCGCCAGCTACCTTAAACCTAGAAACACAAACTCTACTATTACTGCTATACGATCTGAACAGGAAGAAACTACATCAGATATCAAATGAAATTACCCAAATTTGGCTTAACTATTACAAAAACCTTTATAACCCTACTACCAGTACAACTCCTTATGCTAACCAAAATTATCTAAATAATACCCAATTACTAAAACTAACCGAGGAGGATCAATCAAAACATAACAAACTGATTACAGAATCAGAAATCATTAAGGCTATTAATTCACTCAAAAAGGGTAAAGCGCTCAGGACTGATGAGATTTTCACCAGCTTTTATAAATCTTTCATTCCTCATATTGTGAATCATATGGATAAGCCAATCACACACTACGCATCTACTGGATCCATGGGACCTAATTTTTCGGAAGCCACAATAACGGTGATCCATAAGGATAATAAAGTCCCCTATACACCAAAAGCTATTGATCAATCTACATATTGAGTTACACAATAATGGGGTAAACCCAGACACGTCACTAGGACCTGGGTGAAACTTGGTACAAAAAAAGGGGGGTGGTCCCAGTGGAAACACAATTTTGTTTTGGACGCACAATTTTACATAGACATCAACATCACCTGATCAATCAATTACAAACAATATTTACACATATTGAAAAATTCAATATTTTCAATCTACATATTGAACATAGATTTACAATATTTGCTACATTTCTAGCATTCAGACTAGAAGAACACCTTAAATCTGTAATTCACCCTTCACAAACAAGCTTGAGTAAAGGAAGAATGGCCACAGATAATATTAGACTTTTCTCGCATGCATAAAAAGATGACGCTATCGTCTCTACTTGAGATGGAAATGGCCTTAGATGCCAAGAATGCCTTTTATATAGGTTCTTGGACGTTTCTCAGAACCGTGATTAAAAAATGTATTCTTGGTCCAGATTTCGACTCTATGATATTTGCCTTGTATGATAAACCGTTGGCACAAATTACACTTAACAGGCCCTATCCAAAAAATTCAAACAGGCTCAAGGTAGCAGTCAAGGATGCGCTTTATCACCACTACTATTCTTATTAACAGTCAAACCTTTACTAATAAACATTAGTCAAAATACAAACATCAAAGGCATCCCCTTTAACTCTTTTATTCAGAAGGTTGCAGCATATTTGAATGATATCCTGACATTTTCAAATGGCGCAAAAGAGGTGACCCAGACTATTCTAGACATCTTAACAGAGTATGCAAATTGCCCGGTTATATGTTAAACATGGGCAAAACAGAGGTTTTTTCTTTATATACACACTGCACATCGCATATCATTCAACGCACTCATTTTAAATGGCAACCTACTGAAACTAAATACCTATGATTACAATTTCACAAATCTCTTCAAGCTACAAAAAGAAATCACTGAAAAAGATACCTCAAATATTAGTGAAGCAATGACTGATACATGGTTCCCCTAAATGTATTACCTGGTGTGGTAGCTTAGAGTGTGTAAAGATGATGATTAACTCTTAAATTAATTTTTCCACTTTTTTGTTCCCACTTCTGCTATCTCCGAACTTCTACACTTCAGCTAACAATTTTATCCCAGAATTCATCTGGCAAAATAAGAAACAGAGAATTGCAATGAATAAAATTAGAACGAATAAAGAAGAAGGTGGGGTCATTTCTCCAATATTTTTTAAATACCAAATAGCTTTCTTAATAAAACAAATGATTGACTGGGTACAAGATGACCTCAATGTTCCACCCCGATTAAGGTGACAAATAGAAAATGAACTTTAAAAAACCTACTACCCTATTAGGCAACCTAATCATGAAGCATCTAAAAGTAAAACATTCATATAACATTTTAAAAGTTTCAATAGAAGCTATTAAATACCAAGACAAGATGTTTGATATCAAATTGAGCAACTCAGCTTTCACCTCATTGTGGGGCAACCCTCATATTAAAATTGAAGGTAAATCACCATTCTGGCTGGAACGGATTGCAAAAGATGTCTATTATGTCAATGATATAATCAATAAAGAAGATCCTATTTTGTTTGCTGACTTACAATTCCATTATAAACTACAAAATTATGCCTTCTATGAGTTCTTCAACTTAAAACCACTCTAAATAAAAATCAAAAACACCAAAATCCTTAAATTCCTGATCTAATTAAAAGACTGAAGCAACTTCACTCTAAAGAGGAAAAATATACAAAATACCTTAAACAACCTAAAAGTAAACCTTAACATACAAAGAAAACGGGAAACCACTTGCAGTAATCTAGGAGAAAAGACTACATCTGAGAAAACATGGGCAAATGTTTGGAAATTCGTTACCAAGTCAAACATTTCACCCACAATATCACAGTGTAAATACTGGGCGACCCATAGAAATATTTGGACTTCGTATAAACTCTTAAATTTAGGTCTTATTAACTTAGATAAATATTGGAACTGCTTAGATGACGTGGGCACATATAAAAACATGTTTTTCCAGTGTAAGTTACTCACCTTCTTCTGGGCAGCGATATACAAGACATTTTATGAGATTTTTCAACACCATAGTATACTTAACCCTATAAGCATCACCCTGTTACCCGGCAGATGTTCACCACTGTTATCTTTAAATGCCAATGACCTTTTACTTCTAGATCTGCTTGTTGTTTTAGGGATCAAAGTTATCCTTTGTGATTGGAAAGACTATAAGAATATATTCTTTCAAACATGGTGGGCCTGGGTCTGTTTGCTAAGGAGTGTAGATAATATTATATTTGATAAAGACTTGGAACAGGAATCTTCCAGATGTGTTTGGTCTACCCTCGACTTATATATACAAAAATGAAACCCCCTGAATACCATTATCTAGAGAAAAGCAATTCTAATCCCCACTATACCTTCTCCCCGAATCTACCCCCTTACATTCCGTGACTTGTTACCATCAGATCTAGAAGCTTCAACCAGATACTCAAACAGTCGCCAGGCTTTATATATGTCTTCACTGCTATATCACTCTCTCTTCTTCTTTACTTATGTTATTTGTGCATTTCCAGTTAAGTATCCTAGAGATTTGATTACACTACTGCATATGTGAGTCCTACTCCGAATTCCACATTGTTCAGATTAGTAATGTAGTTACCACACAGCTATGTAATAGTCTTCTGTGGAATCTTTATATTTTGTTCTGAAAGAAAAAATGTCAAGAGAATATATTAAATTAAAATACGTGAACCGATAAAATTACCAGTCAGATGACACCCACTTGCCTGCAAAACATTTGCATGTAACATGTGTTTTAAGAAAGATGCTTCTTAATGATACTCACATCAGACTACTTCCAGCACATCAAACAACAGAGTTACAGCACTTATTACATGCATTGAAAATACATTTATAGCTCTCAATACATTCAAAGTGACTACAACAGTATTCACCAAATGGGGAGAAAAAGGCTAGCCAAACATATTTTTGGCCTCATATGCGTGCCTATTTTTTAACAAATTATTTGTTTGCTAAAATATTGTCAAACATTGCATTTCATTCTGGTACCCGGTAAGACACTGTGGCCCTCAGTAGGAGATATAGGTGCAGGGATTCCATAAGGCTGGCATCTCTGATACTGGTAGGTATGCCCACACTTATGAATTACATTACATATTATAGCCTTATAGCCCGCTGCCGAGGGCTATACCGGCTGTTAAAGGCCCTGATCCCGAGTTATAGGCCCGAGCCGCAGGCGAGGGGCCTATAACGAGGAGAGGGCCTTTAACAACCGGTATAGCCTGAGGCAGAAGGGCTATAGAGACTATTAGAACATTCCACCCACTAAGGGTAGAATGTTCTAAATTAAAAATGGAGAAACTAAAAGACAATCATTGGAATGTTGGAGCACTGGGCTTATACCAGCCATTATAAGCCCAGAGCAACTCCATTGTCTTCAATGGAGCTCCCAACATTCCAATGTTCTAATATAAGTTATTTCCCTAGGACTGGAAACAACATTCAGACCTGAGATTACCTGGCCCAATTCCACATGTTTTACCCCCTATGGGGGAAGTTTTTAGGGCTAAATTCTCACAGACTTATCACCTGCATGAGACAGGTAATAAACGTGTAGTTTTTTTTTCTTTTGGCTGTAGTGTGAGGGGCAGAGGTGGGTGGGTGAAGGGGGCAGGCCAGAGTTAATTTCAGCTAGTCTGAGCTCTGTCTACTTCTCCCCATGCTGCAGTATGCGGCAGGTGGGGTCCGGACAGAGGTAGCAATGCTGAGAATATACGAGCAGGGACTCAGGGAAATCAAGCAAGTGAAGAATACTGAAGCCAACAAGCATTGGCAAAGCCTATGCAAGAACTATTGGCTTTGTCAATGTCTTTAAGCCATGTTATACAGCAGCACAGATGTTGTGCAGCATGTCTAAACGTTTTTTAAAAAAGCAACAACTTACAATATATTTTAAAATTATTGTTGTTGTGCTGCTTTAAAATTGACATCCTGAGAAAAGCGGCTTACTGGCAAAATGAACTTGTCGAAATTCGGGAAAACAAACAATACAGGAGTGGAGTGGGTGAAAGCAACATCACGGAGCATGGTCATAGAAAAACAAGATGAAAACCCATGTGGGAGAGAGCAATGAACTGGCACCACAATCAGAAATCAAAGGGTGTAAAGGGAGAAGATGGAAGAGTAGAATGGAACAAGCATGGGAAGGTAACGGATGAAACAACAACGCAGAGTAAGACCAGGAGGAAGACGACCTAGAAACACCTGCATTCTTAGTCTTAGTTCATGCTGCATGTAGAAGAAAAAACAGTAAGCCAGGTCAGAAAGTGTGAGCAGTGGAATAGCACTTATTGGACCATGCTCCAGGGGAGGGGGAAATACACAAAGCCGGCACGTGCTGACAAGACAGGAGTCATCAATGAGAGTGGCGATGAAGCCAACCAATGGTAATCAATGGGTGGGCTCTAAGCCTCCCTTAAGCTAACAAAATGTCTGGCAAGCAACAGCACATGTACTGTGTCAGACGAGACCTAAAACAGAGTGGGGACGGGAAGCAAAGCAAAGCAAAAAAGAAAGCTACGCAATCTCACCCACTCTGACTGCAAATTAGTGTATATTCTTTGAAATAAACTGGCCGGGGCACGACACACTTTCTCTTTCGACCTTAGGAACACTTTTGAAAATTGTTGTCCCATGGAAGCGGATCAGACACATCTTTGTGTGTCAGCCTCAGTAAAGGCTTAGCCACTAGGCAAAGGTTTGGTATCCACTGTCAACAGTAGCCAACCATTCCCAAAAGCATGCAGACTTCTCTCTGAGTTCGAGATGGATTCATCTGGTTAATGTTTTCCACTTTCTCTGGTGACACATTTCTAGCTCCTTTTCCAATTATGTGTCCCAGATTTTGATCTTCTTTTTGACAGTACTCCTGACTACCCTTATGTAATGAAGCTGTGATACAAATCTGGCAAAAATCAATAACAGTAAGCCATTCTTTAGTACATGGAATTTGAAAAGGTATGTTGGCTGGATTTGGTACCATAGGACAACATGGAAGAATTATGTCAAAGTCCTGCACTAATCTATACTTCTCATTGGGTTTCTGTAAACCCATGATCAGAGAGTTACATGAACTTCTAATCAATTTCTTCAAAAATCATTTGCTCACTTTATCTCCAATTCTGGGACAAGGTATACTTATTTTTGTATAAATTGTTTAAATGTACACTGGGTAGAGATTTGCCAACCTTGGTAGCTGCTTTTCTACAGGTGGATCTGCCGTCGGAGGATGACAGAGCTCTCCTCGATCTTCTGTTGATCTCTGTGGTAAAAATGATACTCACCAACTGGAAAGATACCAGCAAGTCTTCCTATGCAGGTTGGATGAACTGGGTCATTCACCTCAGGGGGGCAGATAATCTCACTCTTCAAAATTCACCTTGGAAACCTTCAACGAGGAAAATGTGGTTTACTTTGGACAAGTATTTTGACTCTTATAAACCACCGTGAACTTCATTAGGTTGAGCGTCATTCTCTAGCACAGGTGTTATACGTCATCGTTGGACACTCATATGCCATGTAACTCTTTACATTATGTTATGTATGGGGCTCTGGACTGTCTCTTTCTCCCCTCTCTTCTGGGTTTCTATCTCTTTCTTTTTCTATCTTATCCTTTTTCTCCTTTTCCTATTCTCGAAGTATAGGAGGTTAGTTCTTTCTAGCCCATTGTTGAGACACATATGTATTGCCTGCAATTGAAATGTGGCTCCTTTCTTGTTCATTGATATGTGGTACATTCATATGTTCATTGATATGTACTTATTGTTCTAATCTCGCCAAGTCACCAGTTTCTATTTGATGATCTTCTCCTTCCTTTCATATAAATGAATAAAGATAATTTGAAATAAAAATCCTTTGCTCAATTAACTTCAATTACAGGTATAATTCCTGCAACTGTCTCTCGTGTTGAATTGTATAATGGTGTTCCTGGAAACACTGCATCAGGTTTTAACGTGACTCGAACTGATTTTGCACTTTTTATGAATCTGACATCTTTCTCTGTGAACTCCCAAACTTCTGGGTTCACTGTTTCTTTCAAATCAGAGGGTAATTTTTCAACTACCATTACCGGAAACAATACTACAGCTGTCTCTTGTTGGGTCATTTTAAACTGTACATCCTCATCTGGAGTCTGATATTCAACATCATCAATGAAAGTTTGTAGTGAATTCGTTTGTGACTTCACCTTCTAGGATATTGTTGGGGAAAGAAAGATTTGAATTTGGCCGCAAGCGAAAACAACGCTTAGACAGCCATTAGCTCTGTCTGAAGTGAGGTTACTTTAAATTGCATGCTTGCCCACCTCTGGTACTACGTCCTGCTTGATGAATGCTTTAAATGTTCACAGCAATTTCTGGAACCAATGTTGTAAAATGTTTTTTTGTGGAAGGTCACTGTGCACGGATCCACTGGAAAACTGAATGCTTTCATGCTGCCATGGTTTGAAGCATTCGGAATAGGTCAAAGGGGGTTAACATTTTTCAGTGTAATGTTGTAACAGCTAAAAAGGGTGATCATTCTGCTTTGATTCAAATTGAGTCTCTGATCATTACTATCTTTTGTTAAAGATAAGATGTTTTAGTAGTGTTCCAGGGTATATCACAGGATGTTATGAAGGGCTGCCAGCTATGTGGTTGCTCAGTGAATCTTGAATAGTTCCCTCCTATTTCAGTTGCCCACTGGCCTCCCTAGTGAGTTTTTCATAGTAAGAGTTTTAAGCTATGAACTTGCTATATTTCAAGTTGCTCAACATAGGATCTAGATTTGCTCTTTCATTCTCTTTTATTCTATCAATTTTTTCCGAGTCTACCCAGTGTCATTCCTAACTCTAAACCTACCCTCCAGCTTGTGGGAATGAGGAGCAGCTTCATGGAAAAGCGAGTTAAACTGTGTGAATCATGAGGAGGGCAATGATCTTACCTGCATCCTCCTCTGGGGACCCACTCAGAGATTGTGCTACCTCCTATGTCTACTTCCGGGACATCTAGGCTGGTAGTTTCCATGCTGCTCTGATGAGGGATGTTACCCATCTGGATAAATGGTAGGGAAATGGTGGTGAAGTGACCCAGTCAGAGGGTTGGTGACTCTAATGGTAGACTGACATGTCAAATCCACTTACAGTTCTCATCATAAAGTCCTTGATGTAACATTGTTTCCAAACCATCCTGATATCCAGAATGGTGAAAGAGATCAATTCAACCGGTGGGATTGACTGCCAGCAGCCATTCTGTGTTTAGTGTCTTTTGTTCACCTCTTGCCATCCACCTCACAGTATGTGATAAAAATATGTCTTTCACTCTCATTCCTGAACATTTAGAATGGAGCATACTTTAGCCACATCTATCCATTGGCCTGAGCAATCAAATTTTGATCCTTGGCACACTGTGAACCGGACCATGCCCACTCAGACTCTTAGACAAGCCCCTATTACAAAGGAACACCTGGCACTTAATCCACACCCATTAACCTGTATACAGCTGTGCCTCCAAAGGGAGTCAACAAGAGCACGCACTCAATTCGCATTCACCCTCCTATAATGACATGAGCACCAGGGACCCAGACAATGCATTCACCTAATAAATCACTTCAAAGATGTTTAAGAAGTTCTGTATGTGGCGATTGTTAATGGATTTTCGGAAGGATGATGCCGGGTTTGGTTCAAACTGACTCTCTCTGGTCATCAGTATATTTTTGTCAAAAGAAGATAAGAAGTCTTCACAGTGTGTAAGGGTAGAGCACAGCACAGTTGTGAGTGCTTCCAGTTCTGCAGTCTCTCTGTAAATCTGAATAGTTACCTCTTGTCTCTGATTTGCTTAAATTCTTTGTATTGTCATACACTGTTGTGGATACCTGTCACCGCAGCATGTCTGGTTTTTGCCTTTATGTGCAGTAAGCTTCAACACCAGGGGGCATGCACTGCACTGATTGATGGACTTTATGAAAGCCCTAACTGCACTTCCATCAGCTATCCTCACATGTCCTCCACATATACATGTGTATAGCAGTGACATCCCTTGGCAAATATGTGAGACATAAGGGCATTCTACCTTCTCCAGCAACCACTACACCTCTCACCTCACCACACCTTTCATGTCACTGTTTACCACATTCTTTAAATTATGGAAACTTGAATCAGATCAGCAGTCAAATCCTCATATGTCCTCTTTGTAGGGCAACATACTGACTCCATAGAATTATGCAATAATGTTGAAGGGGTGTATAGAGGTTCCATTCAGTTGCATGTAGCCCTTGCTGAAACTAAAAAGTAGATACTTAGGGATTAGGTGGTTGAAAATCTTGAAAACAGTTTGACTTAACCATCTTCCTGTCCTTCAGGAGTGGTTCTTTCCTTTGTCTCTTAGAAAAACAATAAACTATGCCCATGTATATATTTTTTAGGACTTAATGATATTACTATTAAAGACAGATACCCATTTCCCTTGATCAAGGACCTCCTGAAGGCTTTATGAGGCTCGCAGATTTTTACCAAGTTTGATCTAAGCATTTGCAAAGGATAATAGAAGTGGATGAGTGGAAGACCACCTTTAGAACTCCCTTTGGGCATTTGAACACCAGGCCAGGGCTTTTGGACCGACTAATGGACATTCAATATTCCAACATAATTTTTTCAGATATACTCGATACCTTTGTACTGGTATTGTTGGATGACATCTTGCTTTTTTCTAAGACCAAAGAAGGTCACATCCTATTTATGTTTCCTAAGTCCTTCTCCAGCTCGGAAAGAATCAACTGATCTATAAACCTGAAAATGTCCATTTAAGGTGACCCCCAAATGATTATCAGTGGATCCCATGGAAATATCGGTGTTGTTAGATTGGCAGTCAACTACTTTTTTCAAGGAGATACAGTGTTTTCTTGGCTTTGCCAAGTTTTACATGCAGCTTGTGAAGACCTTTTTGGCTCTAACCAGTAACATTACTAGGATCCTCAAGGAGGAACAACTTAAGCAATGTTTCTGTTAAGATTCAAAGACAGAAAAGTCCTTTCAGAGATTAAAGAGAGTCTTTACCAGTGCCCTAGTCTTGTGTCATCCCGATATGAATAAGAAATTATTTGTAGAAACAGATGCCTTGGAAGTAGTGTTATAACAGGTTTGGGATGAAGATCAACAAGAACACCCTATCTACTATTACTCTAGAACCCTTTTTGCTGAAATACATTATTCAGTCCTGGAACTAGAACTACTGGCTATGAACGAAGTCTGCCTCGAGTGGAGACATCTTTTGTCAGATGGACCAATCACTGGAACATGCAGATTCTGCAACCTACTCAGTGTTAGAGGAGTCGCCAAGCCCAGCGGGCCTACTTCTTTGCTCGTTGCCATTATCCAGAGAACAAGAATACTGACCCTCTGAATATCTTTCTACCTGAATGAGTAATTATGGCAATCTATTCCTTTCTAGAGAAGTTTGTCAAGCACAGCAGCAAATACCTTTGGAAGAAATAAGGCAATTGGGAAAGAAGT
Organism: Calotriton arnoldi; assembly: GCA_963921515.1. NCBI lineage: Eukaryota > Metazoa > Chordata > Amphibia > Caudata > Salamandridae > Calotriton > Calotriton arnoldi. The sequence goes on from CAWUFW010000033.1 coordinate 1,251,212, forward strand.
ACAGTTTACTTAAAAATGATGGGTTGTATCTTTTCCATACAAATCTATGTATTCTATCAACATCCTTACAGAAGGGGGCCTTACTTACATGCCATGACTCTCCTTGTGCCAGATACAGGAGAATAAAAAATACTCTAGAATTTTTGTCCTGCTGGTTCTGGTGGCCGAGGATATCAGAAAATGTTAAGGATTATGTCAAAGCCTGCACCACACCAAAAGGCTTTTACATTACTTCAACCATTAGCTATTGCTTCTGAACCTTGGTGCACAACCACTACAGACTTTATTATAGAACTTCCTACTTTAAATGGACAAACAACTCTTAGGGTCACGGTCAATACCCTTTCTAAGATGGCACACTTCTCTGCTCTGTCTAAAATACCTACTGTTCAAACGATCAAAGGTATCTTCTGATTCTCTGAATTTCCTCTTAATAAAATCTCTGACTAGGGACCTCTGTTTGTCTCAAAATGTTGGAAAAATATTACCCTCTGATTTTCCCCCACGGAGCAGTGGCTTGACAGAAAGAACCATCCAGAATTTGAAGCAGTACAAGAGATGTTTTTCAAATACTACTTATGATAATTTGGCATGTATAATACCATAGGCTGAGTTTGCCTATAACAACAGCTTGCATCATGCTGTTAAAGCTTCCCCTTTCTTTTGTATGCAACGTTTTTGTTCTAGGGTTGGTAATTAGGTTATTTCAAGTTCTACCCCTGTCCCTTCCACTAATGATTACATTGAAACACTGGGGGTAGTAAGAAATCAGGTTAAGCTGTCTCTTCAGGCAACTCAAGATATAAAGACGAGAAATATAGATTTACACAGATTGTCAAACCAAGCTACCCTGCGGAAGGTAGAGCTTTTTAGGTATTTTCAAATCACACACAAGAGCAATCCAGCCATGGTTCCATTGAAATTACCCTCCTCTTGGAGTGTTCATCCAGTATTTCATGCCTCCCACATGAAGCCTTATGTTTCCACCCATATGCTGGGTAGAACTCTTCCTCCTATTGAAGTGGATGGAAACTCTGAATGTGAAGTTTCAGCTATTGGTGATTCTCGCATTTTTCATGATAAGATGGAAGGGTTACTCCATAAGTGACTAGTCCTGGAAACTAGCCTCTGCTGTCTCTGACCCTGCATTGATCCGCAAATTCTTTCACAAATATCGAATGCAACCTGTAGTTCCAGGGACGGGGGATACTGCTACAAACCTCGCAGTTTGGCTTGCATATTGCAAGGATAAGGGCTGCTGAGTCAGTGGTCAGTGTGCGCTTACATGCAAAATGGTCACAGGAGCTGCTGTCTCACTGTCCCACTGGGCTTGGGAGCCTGGCATTGTAGGTAACGTGCTGGCAAGCGTTTACTTGTCAGCTTGCGCAAATCAATTGAGAAACACCAATCATACAAGTGTGACACGCTCATAGTTGAAGTTTGCGGTTGAACGCTCTAGTTCCTTGCATGTTAGAATGCTGGGGGGTATAGTTATTGGACTTATCATTCTGCTAATCATCCTTCACACCATATTCTTATTTGAAAGCCAGTAACCTCATTTGGTATTCTTTTATAAGGAATGACCCTAACTTACATGGTGGTTCTACTTCCAATCACTCCCTTACTTCCTGTCATGCAACCTATAAAAGCCATGCAAGGCCTTAGATGCTTGCCTTGCAAACATGTCCCGGTGTTTTCTTTTTCCAGCGGGTTCTTCACTCCTTGCATTCTACTTTTTGTCCTACCATTCCCTAATTTTGCTTGGAAAATGTTTCTTTTTGTGTTTTCCATTCTTTGTCATTGCCCTGGTCTACTTCAGATCTGTTGCTTCTGCCAGTCTTTGTCTTGGGTCCCTGCTTGGTTCATCCTATTGGTCCTTACCTGGCATGACCTGTTGGTCACCACAACGGAAGCCTATTGGTCATCTACTTCACTTGAATTAGATCCAGCTGGAAGGTTTTCTTGTCTAGTGATTTTTTCCTCCTAGATGGCGATTTCTTGTTGGGAGCTTATTTTCAGGTGGTGTTGATTACCACCATTGAAATTGTAATTAAAGTTATCGTCCTTTCCTCACTGTGCAGACTTCCAGATATAGGAAATTGACCTGGTGCTTTGTATCTGACAGGCAGAGGTGTGATTGAGTTCCTCTACCACGGACTACTGCTGTCACCTATATCCCGGTGAACTTGTGCATGCCACTCCTTCTCAAATTTTGCCGTTTCTTATTCAGATCCTCCTGGTGCGTGCCTCCACCCCAATGCATTCTGCCTATTGGTGAGGTCCTGATACAATGCAAGCTTCTCTGCTCCACCATGAATATGTGGAGACAGACTACAAAGTTGACTACCAACTTTACCTCCTCATTACTGAAGTTCCTTTTTCATTTGAGTGGTGTGATCTGCATTTTTAGTGATTTAAAGGCACTTTGGCTCAAAGACAACATGGTTAAGGTATGTTAAGGAGACCCTCACGGCCATAGGAAGAGCAGACATCTTCCTGAGACATGATACAGTGAAGTCTCAGGATAAGAAAGTAGTTAAAGAATCGTTTTTCAAATATATTATGGCTTCCCGTGAGGGTAAGGAGCTTTGTAAATCCATGGTAAGTGGGCATATTTTAGTCAAGTCTGTCTAGGGCATGGAGATTTACCTCTCCATTCTAACTAGTGCCTATGATAGATTTTTATTTACCCGTTTTAGACTAAATCTGCTCCATCATCTATTGGCATCCCTGGCTGGCTTTGTTTTACATGTAGAGGATAGAGGTCCCTGTGGCTGCGACAATAGGTCTCCACAGGATACCCTACACTTTGTATTTCTATATAAATATTTTACCCAACCCAGGCGATTGTTTCTTAAACCGTTTTTAAAAGAATTGAGATTTAGGTATGCTCGTGTAGCTCTATTATACTTGCAACTTCTGCCTAATGTTCACACACTTTTTATTGCAACAAACTTTTTAAGAGCTGCACTAAGATCAAGAAATTCCAGATGTGACTCTTGGATATATGGACTTGTGGGATTTTGCACATATTGTGATACATTGTTTCAAATGAACTTGTTGATTTTAATCTTTGTCTCTTTTATGGCTGTGATTACTGCTGAATAAAGATTATTTTTTATCAAAGACAACATGTAGCACAAAGGAAAGATAGTTGGGTCCTGGGTTTTGTGCTTCAAATTGTAATTGGTGTCTGATGGATGTGGTCCTTTGTGGCTAGTTATGCATTACTCGGATTATCTGTTAGTCCTTGGCGTTTGTCACTAGAGTCCCCCATTTTCGTACATCTAGCTAGATGCCAGTTGTTTTTATTCTGGGCGATATAGATTCCCACGCCGTGCTCCTGAAGCATTCCTTGTTTTAATCCCTCGGTCAACACGTTATACTCGCTCGTTGTATCATGGCGTCTCCTTTTACCAGTCGTGTGGAGTCCCTCGTTGAAGTTAATGACCGTTTCGTATTTAAAACAGGCTGTTGGGCTTCCGTCTGTTACTGAGTTTTGGGTTCACGTCACTCGATGCAAAATAGGTGTCTTTCGGACATTGGTGAGTAGCTGGTACTCGTTTGATTATTTCTCTTGCAGTCCAGGCATGTCTACACACTGCAGTAACGTTGAATCCTGTGCCTCTTTTCAGTACATTGTAAACTTGGAGGCGACCGAAACCTTCACAGTCAACAGAGGCTGTATTGGTGATTGTTCCATCTGGGTTGCAAGTTCGATCCGTTTTCACTCAGGTTCCACATATACGCTCTCAGGTAACATGCTGTCCATTTCTGGAGTGTTTAGTTTGCCACATTTATGTGTATACAGCTTACATGTGTACTCGTTTGGTTTAACAATAGGGTCCTCATTCTCGCCACTGCACGTGGTTGGAAGTTTACCGTTCCATCAAGGGATCTAGTAACTAGTGCCGCGTTTTTTGCACATACCCAGAGAGGTAGGTTTTTTATTTGTTAGATAACACGGTATCTGCATCATCCCATTATAGTGCTTGAACAGTGATCTCGATTTGTCCTTTTTATAGATTGTGTTATTGGCTCAATAACGTCTATTGAGGAACATTACTATCCACACCATGTAAGTGACGAGCCATAATACTTGGGCTATGTGAGGTTGTTTTCTCGTGTGTGGTGCAGCAGCATTCAATCACTCGGTCTTTCAGTTGGTGGGTGACCTTGTTCTTGCTGTTTTTTTCACTCGTCACGACTCATGTGGTGCTCCACTTCGGTCTGTACACCTTGCTTTTGACTTTAGGGAATTTTTTGGGTTCCCTATTCTTCACATCGCTCTGTTTGTGTAATTTCTTGTTGCCATGCGTTGGCGCATTAAGGGTTCATCATCCGCTAATTCATCCCTGTATGTTGTATATCTGCTAATTGTTTGCTATCAACACTATTAGTTCTTCATGTATGTTTGCATTTTTTACAGTGGCCCCTGAAGAAGGGATGCTTTAATCCCGAAATCCAATGGGCACATCTTCAAATGAAGACGTCATATTAATGTTGACCTCAACATAATTGTCATGTTCCTATGTTTTTGTCACTGCAAACAATGACTGTGTGTCACATTATTATATGTATTAGCATAAAGAGCCCAATAAAGGCTATAACTTTAGTGTCTAATCCATAGATTCTTGCGTTTAATCTTTTTGAGATTACTTACTGTTTACCGTGGATTTTCTTCTTTGATTAGGTGAAAAACTGTATTTCATGCTGTGCATCCAGAATTTGAGTGAATAGTCACTTGCATATTTTTGTTCTTTGAGAGGTTGGCGACCCCTATCTGGTTGGCACGCAAATGAGTTTAACTTTTGATTTCAGTGTTTCATGTGTTTATAATAGGTGTGCGCTAACTTTATCAATTCACTTGTATCTCTGCGCCTTTGTTTGGTTAGCAGCACCCACACTTTGTATAATGTCTTTCGAAACCATTTCCAATATCACTGACAACAGAGCAGACACCCGCACTTATACATCAACTCAAGCTAATGATATTTACGCACTCATCCAAGAGACAACCACATTCAACGTACAGGGAGGTTCAGTATCCCAACAATTAGGACAACTTGAATTTATCACCAGAAGAGTGCTCAGTCAGCGCTTACATGCCTCAACATTAATCCAGTACCATAAAGTCCAACGTATACCACATGGGCTGAGACTACCGATTAAACCCCTTCTGTATACATTTCAATTTAATAAATGTTTTATGGAGAAGTGGCAAGCAATTCTAAACAAGTGCTCATTAGACCTGATCTTGTTACTGATCGAAGAACTCTCCCGCACGATTCGGGATATGGAAGAAGAAGCAGAGACCATCAAAGCGGACTTGTCAACACGATGCGAGCTGGAATACTGGAAGATTACTTTAGATGATCAGAACAACAAATTAGAAGCTTATGGAAAAGATATCCAGGAAAGAAAATTAAGGAAATTTCGCTGAGATACAATAAATTATAAACTGAACGAGGTGTACACCTGGGCAGAGGTGTATGCCCGGAGGAGACCTTTCCAAAAACCTACATCATCGTCACAAGAATCTATTGTTTCCGATCAAGAAATGGAAGCAACACTGACGCTTCTGGACACTCAACAACAAATGGCGGGCCCAAGTACACATGCAGCAGGAGCATCCTCAACTGAAACAACAACAGCATCTTCATATCTGATGCCTTTTTTGGCCAGCGGTCCGATCTCCGGACGCCCGCCAGACCAAAGCAACTTAAAAAAACTCGGAGGGGCAAAAGAAAAGGAACAGGACGTGCGCAATTTAAGAAGCAAGACCAAGACCTCATCATAAACATTTCATCGATTCAACTAACGCAAGCACAGCAACAAACTTTGAATAAAGGTACCTCATTCGTACCTATTTATCACACCAACGCTCTGGAAATTGATGTGTCCATGTTCAAGTTTATGAGGAATTTGCGTCTACGACACATTTTCACGAATGTACTACCTACACTTGATTCGTTTGATTCATCGAGTCCTGATCAGGAGACTCAGTATAAGGAATTCAAACCCCAGAGCACCTACATGGCACCCGTGTCGCACAAATTGTTGGACACATTTGAGACCATGATCAAGAGCGACATCGCCAAATTGAATTTTCGACCCAAAGTGAAATCCAACCTCACGAAGATAGAGGCTTGCTTTATCCATCAACTCGCCAATGATCCACGATTAACCTTTCAGATGGCTGACAAAGGCGGCGCCTTAGTCGTCATGGACACTTCTTTTTATGAAAATAAGGTGTCTGATCACCTACAGGATTCCAACACATATATCAAACTCGACCGGGATCCCACATCAGAGATTACAGTGACATTGGATCGGATTTTAGACAAAGCTTTTGACATGCAGTGGATTTCCTCCAACATGCGCAAATTTCTAAAAGTTCTACATCCTAGGCGACCACGACTCTGCATATTGCCTAAAGTGCATAAAAATTTGGAAAACCCTCCTTTTAGACCCATTGTATCTGGATGTGGTTCGATCTTTGAACCCGCGGGCCGATACGTGGATTACTTCTTACAGACCTTCGTTCAAAATTGGAAGAGCTACATCAAAGACACGACACATTTTCTCCAACTGCTCAACACAGTGGGAACCCGAATCAGCGCACGTTGGCTTCTGTGCTCGATTGATGTCACAGCGCTATATACCTCAATACCATTGGAAGAAGGTCTAAATGCCTGCGAATGGGCTTTGCTTCAATTGCCTGAGATAGGAGCCGATAAAATCTTTATTTTGGAACTACTTCATTTTTGCCTCCAACACAGTTATCTAGAGTGGAAGGGCAATTTTTCTTGCAAATAAGCGGAACATCAATGGTTTCCCTGGTGCACCGGCCTACGCTAACATTTTCATGGCCAAATTCGAACAAGATCAAATTTTTTCTGACGCATGTTGTCATTCAAATCTAATTTTCTATGGCAGATTTATTGACGACATCTTTTTAATTTGGAATGACTCTGCTGCCCAGTTGGAACTAAGAATTCAGGAACTTAACCAGAAGAACCCTCGTATCCAGTTCACTCACTCTATCAGTACAACCAGCTTACCGTTCTTGGATGTGTTAATAACCAAAGGCCATAACAAATTGGAAACTACTGTGTATAAAAAACAGACAGACAGGAACAATCTGTTGCTGTTTTCAAGCTTTCATCCACCTCCATTGTTACAGAATTTACCATTCTCTCAGATGCTGAGAATAAAAAGAATCACATCCACTGAAAATACTCTGACAACAACTATGGAGAGTCAATGTGTTAATTTTCAACAACGAGGATATCCAGTTTCTATTTTGACTCAAGCTGCGACCAGAATCAATAATCTGCGAAGGGAGGACCTACTTTTAACTAAACCCAAGCCATCTCAGAACCGCATGGTCTTCTTTTCCAAATACTCCACCAGATCGGTGGCGATCAAGAAAATCGTCAAATCAAGATGGAAGCTTCTAAAAACAGAACCTGAATTCAATGGGTTGTTCAAACAACAACCCTTGTTTGCCTACACGAGAGTCATAACCTCAAAGAGATGTTGACCCAGGCCAAACCAGCTAACAACAACACAGAAACTGGGATGCATAAATGTTACAACTGTGTCAACTGCAACAACGTGATGCTAGGGAACACTATCAATCACCCGCATTCTGGTAAACTGATTCACCTCAGATATTCAGGAGATTGTAACTCCTCATATGTCATTTACTGTATAAAATGTCCCTGTGGTTCATTATATGTAGGTAAAACTGAGCGAAAAATAAAAACTAGAATCACAGAACAGAAGAGTACAATAAGAACAAAAAGCATGAAATCTCACTTAGTTACACATTGGTTAGACAATCATCACACCATTGCACAATTGAGATTTACCATCCTAGAAGTGTGGCAGCTTAAACCTGGTAGAGATAATGCTAAATTGCTATCTCAACGTGAAGTGTGGTGGATTAAGTCACTCCAGACCATGACTCCCGCAGGTTTAAATGATAAAATTGATATGTCTTGTTTTCTATAATGAAACTGCTCACTATGTATGTTATATCTGTACATGCCGTCGTTTGATTTTGTGATAGGTTGTCTAGCATACGGCTATTTTCAGCTTGCTCTCGTCATGGTATATTTTGTCAAATGTACCAACCCACGGCAATTCTATACCATCCCTTCCTTCACTTCGTTCTTTATCATTGGGATTCTATTGATTCTTTTCATATTCCACTCTCTTTATCCTTTTTACAGTCTGTTCATCTTCCCTTTCCTTTTTGTGTTTTCTTTGTCTAGTACTTGCACTTTTTGCACTTACTTAGTTTGATGCACCACATAGTAGGCGCCAGTTTCAGGTTTTGGGCCAGTCTGGCATTGCTCCCTTTTTTTCGTATTCAATTCCAGGCTCTTTTAGTACTCGGATTATCTGTTAGTCCTTGGCGTTTGTCACTAGAGTCCCCCATTTTCGTACATCTAGCTAGATGCCAGTTGTTTTTATTCTGGGCGATATAGATTCCCACGCCGTGCTCCTGAAGCATTTCTTGTTTTAATCCCTCGGTCAACACATTATACTCGCTCGTTCTATCATGGCGTCTCCTTTTACCAGTCGCGTGGAGTCCCTCGTTGATGCTAATGACCGTTTCGTATTTAAAACAGGCTGTTGGGCTTCCGTCTGTTACTGAGTTTTGGGTTCACGTCACTCGATGCAAAATAGGTGTCTTTCGGACATTGGTGAGTAGCTGGTACTCGTTTGATTATTTCTCTTGCAGTCCAGGCATGTCTACACACTGCGCTAACGTTGAATCCTGTGCCTCTTTTCAGTACGTTGTAAACTTGGAGGTGACCGAAACCTTCACAGTCAACAGAGGCTGTATTGGTGATTGTTCCATCTGGGTTGCAAGTTCGATCCGTTTTCACTCAGGTTCCACATATACGCTCTCAGGTAACATGCTGGCCATTTCTGGAGTGTTTAGTTTGCCACATTTATGTGTATACAGCTTACATGTGTACTCGTTTGGTTTAACAATAGGGTCCTCATTCTCGCCACTGCACGTGGTTGGAAGTTTACCGTTCCATCAAGGGATCTAGTAACTAGTGCCGCGTTTTTTGCACATACCCAGAGAGGTAGGTTTTTTATTTGTTAGATAACACGGTATCTGCATCATCCCATTACAGTGCTTGAACAGTGATCTCGATTTGTCCTTTTTATAGATTGTGTTATTGGCTCAATAATGTCTATTGAGGAACATTACTATCCACACCATGTAAGTGACGAGCTATAATACTTGGGCTACGTGAGGTTGTTTTCTCGTGTGTGGTGCAGCAGCATTCAATCACTCGGTCTTTCAGTTGGTGGGTGACTTTGTTCTTGCTGTTTTTTTCACTCGTCACGACTCATGTGGTGCTCTACTTCGGTCTGTACACCTTGCTTTTGACTTTAGGGAATTTTTTGGGTTCGCTATTCTTCACATCGCTCTGTTTGTGTAATTTCTTGTTGCCATGCTTTGGCGCATTAAGGGTTCATCATCCGCTAATTCATCCCTGTATGTTGTATAATTGTTTGCTAGCAACACTATTAGTTCTTCATGTATGTTTGCATTTTTTACAGTGGCCCCTGAAGAAGGGATGCTTTAATCCCGAAATGCATTGGGCACATCTTCAAATGAAGACTTCATATTAATGTTGACCTCAACATAATTGTCATGTTCCTATGTTTTTGTCACTGCAAACAATGACTGTGTGTCACATTATGTATTAGCATAAAGAGCCCAATAAAGGCTATAACTTTAGTGTGTAATCCATAGATTCTTGCGTTTAATCTTTTTGAGATTACTTACTGTTTACCGTGGATTTTCTTCTTTGATTAGGTGAAAAACTCTATTTCATGCTGTGCATCCAGAATTCGAGTGAATAGTCACTTGCATATTTTAGTTATGCATTGCCCCCACTTGGAGTGATACACAATGTATGTGTCTACTTCGTACCAATTTACCCACTTAGGAACACTATATTTGGGGATACTTATTTCCACACCTCCCTTGCATGCAACCTCATTCAGAATAATGGTTACTACTACCCGAAAACAGAGTACTTACAACATATAATTAAGTTTCCCAACATGGTGGATGGTGTTTTTCCAAAAATAAATTCTGTGACAGAAGCCCCTTCATGATTGTGCAGCATAGTGGATTTGCTGTCATCTAGTGTGAGTAGTAAAAATGTACCTCCACTGTGCAGTTAATTACCATTTTATATATTGGAAGTGTCCTAGTATAGGCAAGTTGGAATCATACAGGCTAACCATGAAGGTTGGCTGCGAGAGGATCTGCTGGTGCGCTTGTATTAAATTCATTTTTTTTTAGATTGGTTTGCCCTCTCGATGGGAGACTCTGGATGAAGCGAAGTTAGTATCTCGCTCTTTGATTAAAGAGTGTTTTAAGGAGCATCTATGGTTTCGAGAACTGACGGATGTGAATGTTAGAAGTCTGACAGATTCTTTTCTAGATCTTAAGATCATTCCTGCCTATGAGTCATTCCTTGATGTTGTCCCGGGGTGCTCAACATTGCAACTTTATTTAAAGTGGAGACATGGAGTCCCAACTGTCAACAACGTCTGTGTCAAATGTGTGTGTGTGGGGGGGGATATTGTAGCTCTAGCAAGTGCCCCTCTTGCAACTTAGTTGATGATACCCTTCATCATTTTGCCTTCTTTTGTCCTGCTTATGATCGACCACGTGAAAAATGGCTCAAGCCTGTATGCAAGCTCCTGGGTTTTAGTCAATATGTAGTCGCATTAAAAGTTTTACGATCTGTCCAAAGGGGAGAAGTAGTTGTCGTTGCAGTGGTTAAATATTTGCATGCAGCCTGGCTCATTTGCAACCGCATTGTTTGCTTGCTGAATGAGCGACATATTTCCTCCAGCACCAGATGATTATGCTATGACCGCCTTACACATTGCATTTGGTACTTGAATGCGATTTATCTTATTTTAATAGAATAGGGGCAGAGGTTGGGTACTTTAGGGGGTCTAGTTAGCCACCCTTTAGAAGCTTTATATGGTTGGATATATCTTTAGATCCTCCTTATTGACTTGGGCTTGTCATCTGCAAAACAGTGACTCAAGCCCTCCCTTTTTAAGGGCACCTGTACTTTACCTATTTGATCAATATTATTGCAATGTAGATACTCTTTTTAAGATCTTTTATTGAAATGGCGTAAGTGACCAGATTCCCTGTGGGACAAATGCCTCTTCACAGGTTGTTTTTATTGTTCTGGGATGTCTTGTGCAATCCTGATTGTGTTTTTCTTTTATGTGCATTGGCACTTGCAAGTTACATTGTGATTGAAGGCACTTTACTGAAAATATGCTCTATGCACCATATCTTGCAATCTTGTTTGGTGTTTTAGCCATGTTGGCATATGTATGATGTTTTGTCCTGGTTTTATGTATTTTTATATCCGAAATAAACAGATTGACTGACTATTAGAAGTGTCCATAACGTCCTGTGAGGAAACTCACAGCAGCTTTATACAAGACCACCATGGAGTACATAGGGGGCCAGCACCGGTGTGGTGCTGTCAATGGTGCTGAATCACCATGATGAATCGGATGGCTGGCCCAATGTAATTTTCTTGGCATCAGACCAGCTCAATGGTGTTTTCTCGATGATAGAGCATTTTCCATAGAAAAGGCCACTTTGAGGGTGAGGAAAAACAGATGTAGGCAAATAGGACACAACGCTTTTTGGTCTAAGTCTCATTAACACCAACCCTTAAATTAGGCCCTTACTGTTTGTTTGCCTGTCACTGCCAGAGAGTGCAGCATTGAAGAGGGCCTGCCACTTCCAGGGAGTGTAGCAGTGTGGAAGGCTCATGTCACTTAACATACTAAGTCACAGAAAAATACCAAGCACCCACTACAAAGGGATAATGGTACTTGATAACTTGACCGAACCCCCACCTCCTGATGACCATAGCATGCACCTCCTGAGTATTATTAGGATGGATGCATGGTATTCCCATTTCAAAGGATATTATGGCCTTCTGGTTTATTCTCAATCTAGATTTCCTTATTCCGGTGGTGTACCTCAACATGATGCTGCCCCCCCTCGTAAATGTGGTGAGGGGCCCTTACACTTCCACATCTCTTAGAAATGCCAAGGCTTTAGGTTGAAAGCGGGCCACCTGATGGGTGGGTGCCCTTTTATGCTGCGTGGGCTGTAAGGGCCTGTGTTACACCCCTGCCTTATGCACCAAGCCCTAATCCATACATCCCTTTGACATTCCACTGCCGGCACGAGTCTGGGTATCTAATGCAGTTTGCCACTCCTATGTGAGTTCCCCTGTGGCCTTGGCAAGCCTTTTGCTTATGTAGTGCCTGTTTTAATTCTACTTTCCTCTTCACTATTAACTGTGCCCCAGTATCAAATCTAGAGGTAGATACAGCATTTGGTTGTTTCCATCAAGGGAAACTTGGTAATACATTATCTACGTTCTGGGGAATACATAATTCCTTTGGGTGGGGGTGAGTCTTATTGTCTAAGACGACCAACTTTATGAGTTAATCCATGATAGTTGTGTGGTCTAGAAACATTTGAAATATAGTCTATTTACCCATATTTCATTTGGTCCACTAGTACATTTATGAAAATTGAATTTTGCCAAAGTATTTACCAACAAAGCAGAAAAGGGTATCTTTTAAATCAGTAATGTCAATTTTGTCTACAAAACAAATGCATGCCATGACTTGAAAATGATTTCTCTAAAACGCAATCTTTAATGAGAAATCAAAAAGACAAGCAGTGCTTTAAAAATGTACTATTTTCTTTTGCGGTGAAAATGTATGGCAATCACTCATGGCCCCACAGTCCCTATTTCTGCAACTATCTCTGTAAAATGTAGTTAGCATTTGCAAATCCAGACAAGAGTGTTTCAGAGATGCACAATGTTACCTCGGCTTCACTAATATTATTTGTGAAAGCAAACTAGCCAGCCCACCCCTTGCAAATAGAAATAGAGAGAGTAATGCTCACGAAAAACACGTTTATGAAGGGGTAACTTTGTGTATTTCAAAATTTTGCACAATTGATATAATTTGTTTATTATTTTCTTTTTGATTGATTTTTACATTTACCCATTATCATTGCAAACAGTAGACAGAGAAATAGAATACATTTCAGAACTAGTATAAGTAAAGAACAGGTGTCAATGCCAGGAGGCTACTCAAGACCTGGCTGTTCGACCAGTAGCAGCAACCCCCCCCCCTTTTTTTCTCCCCAATGCCTTGAGACCCTCGCGGGTAAGTAGTGCGCTCTACAAATTCTGTGATTGATTGATTGATTGAATGCTAGTAATGAAAAATACATCCAAAGGGTACAAATACATAGGATAAAAACATACCTAGTCAACAGCTAGCACTTGATATGTCAGGAATAATGCAGTACAATCTCTGTTCATATCATAAAGTGCATGTGCTTAATCCAGAACCAGTACAAGACAGTGCGATTTCAGTGCAAATAGCACAAAGTGCAAGTGCTTGATCTGATACAGTACATCGATGCAGTGTCACAAATCATATCAATACAAAGAAGGAACGGCCCAGGTCTAAAGTCTCCCAATAGAATATAAAGTACACGTGCATGATTCACAGTGATGTCTTCAAAGGGTAAAAAAGAGCATGTAAAAAATGACAGAAGAATTAAAAATCCAACAGATCCAAACAAACCGATACAATCCTGGTCAGCATAAAGACCAGGATCTATCAGCCAGGGAACTAATTCTGTACCACTCCCCCTTCATTTCATCATTACACATTCATGCCTTCAATCCATTTGGTTACAGGCGACCAAATTCTAGCTACGTACAACTACTTTTTGCACCCCATGCACTTATACAAATTAATTTCCATGTTGTAAATAGCTAAAAACCTAGACCTCCACTCTGAGAAAGTTGGGGGCTCTGGACTTAGCCAGTCTGCTGCGATGCATAGCCATGCCACTGCCATAGCAATGAAAAAAAGATATGCCTCCTTCCTTTGCACCATTGATCCCAGAGCCACCTGTCACCCCTAAGATGATCAACATGGGAAATCTGGACCTGCACCCCAATAATTGATCCAATAAATGTTCCAATATCTAATTTAGGGCATGAAAAAAACATGTGGAGGATCTCAGCCTGCTCCGCCCCACACCGGTAGCAGTTACCACTTGATCTACCACCCCATCCCGCCAGTTTAGCCAGAGTGTGATATAGGTCGAATGTCGTCTTAAAATGCTGGCTTTTTAATCCGGCATTCAACAGCACTTTACTGCCTATACCCAGTGACTCCTGAAGAAGCAGGCCCTCTAGACCGAATCTAGTCTCCCATTTGCTATTTTGAGCATCCAAATCATCAGGTAGACTTAGTATAATGAGTTTATAGATTGAGCCAATCCTAGCCCGCTGATTTATAGCCTCTACTAGGGGCATCTGATCAATTGAGAGTAATTGCTTTTTTCCTTTGTTAATAAAGTCTCGAATCTGGAGATATTTAACAAAATAACCCTTAGTCAAACCATAGATCTCCTGGAACTCACCAAATGAATTAAATTGCCCTCCCTATTTAGATCACCCAATACAGTCATTCCTGTTTGTACCCATCTGCTAACAATTATATCATGAACGACTGATGGAAGCACTGACGAGACTGATAAAGGTGTTTAATAGTTGAGCTTGGTGATGCGCAGTCTTTGCGTTATTTGCCGCAATACCCTATATGCAGCACTTAGGATCTTAAATTTGGTCTTCTTTAGCTAGGTTCCACATTCTACAGGAGACAGTCCCTGCCTTCACTCCCCAGAATAACTCATAAATCGCCTGGGTTTCCGCCAAATTTAAACCTTACATCCCACCCGTTATTAAAATACCCATATGTTGTAGCATGCAGAACCAATAGTACAGAGTAAAATTAGGGCAAGGGGAGAACCATATATTTAGCGACACTTTTTGGCTTCTTATATTCCCACAAAAAGCTAAAACATGCACTTTCAAGCTTAGTCAGTCAAGATTTGTTGATTACCAAAGGAACGGCCCTAAAAATATACAGCACTTTTGACAAAATTGTTATTTTTAAAACATTGCATCTCGCAACCACCGAAAGATGTAAATGATTTATTCTACCTAGCTCTTGCTTTATATTATATAACAGTGTTGTCAGATTCAGTTCTACTGATTGATCCAAGGCTAGTTGTGTGGGCTAGAAACAGTTTAAATATAGTCTCTTTACCCATATTTCATTTGGCCCACTATTACATTTATGAAAATGGCCCTTCGCCAACGTATTTACCAACAAAGAACAAAAGGGTATATTTTAAATCAGTAATGTCAATTTTGTCTACAAAACAAATGTACATCATGACTTGAAAATTTCTCTAAAACGCAATCTTTAATGAGAAATCAAAAAGACAAGCAGTGCTTTAAATTTGCACTATTTTCTTATGCGGTGAAAATGTATGGATGTGAATCACTCATGGCTCCACAGCCCCTATTTCTGCAACTATCTCTGTAAAATGTAGTTAAGATTTGCAAATCTAGACAAGAGTATTTCAGAGATGCACAATGTTACCCCGTCTTCACTAATATTATTTGCGAAAGCACACCAGTCAGCCCACCCCTTGTAATTAGAAATAGAGAAGAGAAGTGCTCACGAAAAGCACTTTTATGAAGGGGTAACTTTGTGTATTTCAAAATTTTACACAATTGATTAATTTGTAATGAAAACCAAGAGTAGTGTCTCATAGTTTGTTAGCACCCCACTGCCAGCACAGTCATATGCCAGAACTGCCAAAATCCAAAGATTCCTAACGTTGAACCTAACTCATCAATCTTTCTTCCACCACCCTCAACTTTTTCTTTCCCTCTCGCTTTTACATACTTTTCCATGCCCGCTTTCTCCTGTTTTCCTGTCTTTCTATACCCCCTTCTTGCTTTCCTTTTGTGTCTTCCTCTCTTGGTAAGTCTGATGATTCCTAGTCATCAAAAGTAAGTGTCAGTGCGCCCCACCTGCAGGCACCAGCACAAATAAAGCACTGACTCGTTTATTCAAATAAAGATATATTTCAGAGAGAAAACTGGAAATGTATTTTGCATGCTTCCTCCCTATAATCTGCAGTCTCCCCATCAGTCAGAAGGGTCCACCCTTATCTTTCCATAGTTCCCTTGTGACAAATAGTTGTATCACTTCTCAGTGGTCACCTTGGTTAGCCAATAGTGCTCCATCAACAAGTAGAGC
Source organism: Calotriton arnoldi (assembly GCA_963921515.1). Taxonomy (NCBI): domain Eukaryota; kingdom Metazoa; phylum Chordata; class Amphibia; order Caudata; family Salamandridae; genus Calotriton; species Calotriton arnoldi. Next base: position 1,267,466 of record CAWUFW010000033.1, read on the forward strand.
TATTGTCAGCCAGAGGTATTACCATTAAACCCTCCTGAGGCTGTAGCAACACCTCCCCAACATATCTGCTAAAGGTGATGACCCTACCAAATACAGGCGTGGTCCAGCCCATGTATTCTGATTACAGCTGTTCAGCCATAGGGCCAGCTGACCTTCAAATAAACATTTCCTCTCTGCAGCCTGGCCTACCTGGTTCAACGTTCATCAGTGCCTGCATTGTAAGAGAGACCAGATGTAGAAAACAGGAGGAAACATTCTCTACAGCAATTTCTGTTGCTGGGAACCAGGGGAAAAAGCACCGGAACTCATCACTTCCCTACTACTACTGTTGGAGTGGAGCGCATCTTTGGGTAATTGCTGTTGCTGTAAGCACACTTTACCAGACCTGCTTTTGTTGGAGTAGGATCATTTTTTGTTATATTCAACTTCCTTGGCATTTTCAGACTCACAGTCAAATTGCTTTTGCAGAATTACAGAAATTTAAAACATGACATGTCAGCAGTTGTAGTTTCCTAAAAAACAAAAAGCATGTTTATAATGTTCAAGGGCAGTATACAGCAGAATCATATTTGTGCTAAGTCGCAGACATTCAAATCTTCCTAACTCCGATGGTTGTTATCATGATACATTGACATTAAAATGTGACTCTCGGGGGGGGGGGGAGTCTATAACTGTCTCTTTGTAAAGCCTATACTGTGCTGTATAGGGTCAACCATAATCTTACACCACTCCATAGTGCGAAGTTTCTTAACTTCTGGTGTAGTTCTCCAGACTGGTTCGCAATCTAAACCAATTGGTTCCATCGTGCACCTCAAGTTTAGTAGGCAAGCTTTTCATTCTGCTCAATTTTAGTTGCATCTGCTGAGAAGAACCAAGTGATGACTTCCTGCAGACAATTTCAGAACAGTACCCTAATTGTGTACATTAAGAATCAATTGTGAGAACGTAGTGCAGGTGAGCTTTCCCAAGGCCTCTCTTACCACTGTGAAAGTTATTGTTTATTCTGCAGCCTAACTCACAATGGAAAGTTTCAAATATGATCAGGTGGCCACATACTTTGCAAGGTCCTTTGGCTTAAGTCATCCCATAGTTAATCTACTCTTCCCTTGCTAGATGCAGTGAAGGTCTCTAATTTCCGTCTTGATTGTCCTAAAAAGCATGACTTCTCCCAGTAGACAATGTGCCACTCTGCACAGTAATATGCACATGAAAGGTATGAAGTGTCTCCTTCGGCAGGTTTCAGTTAATAAGAAAAAGGCTCAACGGGCAATAAAAGCCTTCTTGACAATATTGGTAATTCTTGATTGAAGGTGATGGATAATATAGGAGTTGATAAGCAAGTCACCAGAACCTCCCTGAACCAGGCTTGAGGAAAAGCCCAGCATAAGCTTCCCTGCTGGAAGGAAATCCAGAAAGAATCTTGCTGAGGAAAAAGAAGAGTAATAATCAGGGACAAAAATCTGCTGAGTTGGCAATCAATGCAGTGCAAAATAAGGAAACAAATGCAATGTTACACATACATCTCAAGGTTACACCTCCTTGTTCATGGTCCAAGAAGGAAATGGCATCAGAGAAAAAAGCTTAGCACCATATTAGAGTGGAAAATTCCAGCAACAACCACTGGAAAATAAACCATCCTAGATAGGCTGACTTTTAATTGTAGTCATGCCTATATCTTCAGTGATATGGCATATTTGAGGTACAAGAAGATAAACCAGATGCTTGACATCCTCTAAACCGCCATGCCTTAATTGCTTCTTCCTTGGTTCACTCCATACAAGCTGTGGAACACCCCTCTAAGTGACTACAGCCGTTGAAATGCCGACACTGTTCATGCAGCATAGTGGAAGATACCTTCCCACGTGCTGAGTGCGTAGACCAGAGAAGCGCTGACTTATCACACACTGAGCGCAAAGACCCAAGATGTTCTGTCTCCTCAAAGGATGGTGAGTCCGAGTAACACACCTCTGTCTTTGGTGAGATATAGCAGTAAACTATTTTAATCCGAATATGAAGCTTCTACATATTTCTAGAATCCCCGTCCTACTGCTTTCCTCGCTTTCCTACTTTGTCTACACATCAGAAAACAGCAGAAAGCTTTTCTATTTACTTAACCTAGTTGTGTATGTTAAGCTGATTTTTGCAAATTGTCTTTAATTCGTACTGTGTTACTTGTTGACCCAGGTTGTTCTTAATGGTTTGATTGTACATGTTTTTACCGAAAAAAGGCTGTATTGTTTTTGCCTTTATCTGGTCGACATAAATATTTCAAATATATAAATATGGGGCACCACGTGCTTCTTATGTTAAATTATTGTAGCTCTAAAGCGCCTTGTTACTCAGAGGTGTCCTAATCCTGTGAGATTTGAAGGGGTACAGCTTGAGCCATGATGCCTCAAAACCAGGTCAGTCAAAGGCAGGTGAACCAGGGCGCCCACCCACTTTGACTTTGCAGTATTGAAGCAGTGTCTAGTTTTACCATAGAGTGCCCCAAGCCCATTCTGTCCACATCTGAAGCATGAGAGTTATAATTGTCCCTGCCAGCCCATAGACAGGCTTGTGCTAACCACCCTCCAACAGTATTGATGGCCTGATACTTCAATTTATTTAAAAGTCCTCTTCAAGAACGTTTAGCTTTATTAACACTCTGACTGTACAGTGTACAGACGTTTTCTAGCTCCATATTTTTTGGCGTTTAAAGAAAAACAGTACATTATATTTGGAAACCACTGGTGTTTCAAAAATGTTATGTCACACATATGTGGCTATTTACTTTTAAACAGGTGTGATCTTCACTAGTTGCCTTTAGTAAGGTCTATAAACAGCAGACCCATCCAGTTCTTATTGAATGCGACTGGACACTTTATTTACATTTCTCAACATTTGTGTTTATTATAGATTTTATTGAAATGAACAGATGTGACAAGCACTGAAATAGATTTTCAAAATGGCTGCCACACCTGATATCGACTGTGCTGCTGGAGTACCCAACGTGCTTCGCCTACATTACTGTCAAGCTCACATACCTATTCTCATTCTCCCACCTGTGTTTCCAACACTTTTCCCTAATTAGAACAGGTTAAGATTCCTATCCGAGTCAGACTTTTTTAGACATTGATATTCGAGTGTTGTGAAACTGTTGTTCACCTCCAGGTATTCCAAAGAGTATACACGTTTATATGAGTTTGGAAAAAGGCTGCCTGAAGGAATAGGTTTCACGACATGTGTACCATTCTGTCTCGGTCTTCTAAATCTGAATAATACCGTAACTCAGTGTTTTGCGTTTTAGAGTTTGATTGTTATGGGCCAGTATTCTTTCCAAAATAGTTGGAGGCCATGTTGGAGGCATGCCTCTATCCGTGGGAATCCATTAAAGACCGTTTGACAAACATCTGTTTCATCTTGCATAATTTGAAGTAGTGCGCATTTGCACAGTAGCTTTCACATTTGCGTAGCTGGACCTTTAGGGCCCGTGGCGGTAACTGCTCTTTTGCCGCCTGGCAGCGGCGGTCGCCGGTAAAAAGGGGGAGGTGGGGATCGATACCTGCGTTCGCCGCCCCGCGACGGTCGTAGGTAAGAGGGGGGGATTCCGCCGCCGCCACCAAAACTCGTGCCGTCCCGGCGGACCGCACCCCCCACCCCTTTGCTAGGCCACTGCGCTCTCACCACATTGGTGTTGTGTACAGAACATGCTGTCATTGAACTTCATGTTAAGACCTTCTCCAGAGTTTGTTGCGGATTAAATTGAAACTGCCCGAGGAGGGTAGGATGAACTCATGATGCTTATTTTGGGCCTCTGCGTCACACTGTTACTATACCAGGGTGCAGAAGCTTTACGATGTCCACAATAACCGTCACCGCAGCACAGGGGAATGATATCCGCCTGCCAACAATCCTAGCGAGCAGAGGAGTCCGCCGGGAGGAACATGTAGGGCATGAACACAGGCCAAACGGAGTGAGAAGTGCAAATGTGCCAAAGAAGGAAGCCACTTGTAACGATTGTGTCTCTGATCTGCCAGAAACCTGATTATTTAGTCGTCACTCACCTTTGCTGGTGCATGAAAAAACTGCTGTCACTTTACAATACAATTTTTTTTCCCTTTTTAGGATTTTTGGGGTCATTGTGCACTGCCTTATTTGCATCGTATGCAATCCAAGGAAAGCCCCTGGCGCAGTGGGGACGAGAGATGCTGAAGGTGGTACCAATGGCCGAAGAGTACTGCAAGAAGACCATTCGACATATGGCAGGTAATCTTAACAAAACTACTTGACTACAAATAAGCAAAGCCCATGTAGTAGTCATTCTGTTCAAGTTTGGCAGCAAGTCCTGCAATGTCTGCATGGAATATCTCCCCCTCAAGAACATCCCTGGGAAGATAATCCCCGTTCCCTAGCCCCCACCCCCATCCCCGCGACCCTCAGCCTGGCCATTTCATGTTAGACTAACTCATATTGGAAAAATTATTGCATCTTCTTTAAGAAACTATTCTCTCTTCTCTCTGTGTAAAGGACTTCACTCCGCCCCCTCCTGGTGGAATTTACCAAACAGAAGGGTTGTTAGACACATTGTTATGATGGCCCAGCTAGGCCTGAGTACCACTGATCCTGATTGGTTGGTGTACAGGCGCAGCAACTCCTACCTGGCAATGGGACTCCTGTGCATGCGCCACATCATTATATACCTTGAGTGACCCTTTATCACACGCGGAATGAAGCAATGGGACCGATGTCTTATCGTTAACTACAGACATTGACTTTTTTTTACAATGCTGTGCTCTCTCCAAATACTAATTTTAAAGTCCAAATAAAATTCTTCTGTCTTCTTGGTCTCCTTTTCTGTTTCTATTACATCACATTCACATGAGCTCTATCCTCCATGTCTCAGGCATTTTCTGTCCACCACACCTGTTAGGTACTTTTTCTCTTGCATATGGCTTGTGCTCTCTTTATCATGCTTACTCTGACACCCTAGGTTCAGCTCTTGCTTAAGTAAACTTTATCCACCCCAACATCCTGCAATCTCTCCTATATGATATCCAGGTATGCCTGCATTCACATCTCTTTCGATACTTGCGATACGTTTCCTCCTGCACCTTTCACCTACTTTCTTCTGCAGTCTTTCCTCCGATACTCCTTTCTCCTACACTACTCAGCTAACTCTCCGCCCCATCCTTAGGTAAGTTATGACATCGCCATTTTGCATTAATTGCCGTTTCCCCCAGTTATTTTTGCATTCACCGCCTCTCAGGTACTCTACTTTAGCCCTCCACTGCTACTCTTTGCTAGGCTCTTCTGACACCATCATTCCTCGAAGGTTCTCTCTCTGATGTACCAGTCACCTGTGCTCCACACCTCCACCCTATAAGGTTTCCATCTTCAGTACCAGCAGGTACCTTCCACCCCCCTCCCAGGTTCTTTTCTGTACCTTCTTCTTAATGATCTTCTTACTCCTCTATATTCTTCTCCAATTATGCCCCCTCAGGCACCCTGCTTCCTTTCACATACTTATTGCCACTGCCCACTCTGGTATTTTCCCTCACATCCCTCTCGTGCACCCTCATCTGCGCACTGTACTTTCAGGTACTATAGATGTACCCATTCTTCCTTATCATACAGTCTTTTCCACCATTACACACTGAAATAAACAGATAAAGGTCAATTTCAATAACCACCCATATATCAAGTAGAGTGGTGCCATTACCGCCTCGGATTCAGGTCTAAAATGATAGGGTGGCAGGAATATTATGCTAGTGTTTCCCACCTAGTTCCCAGACAGATGATGACCCCAGAGAGACTAATAGCACGTATGTCCTCGCACCTAAAATCCTTTGGTTGAGGTCCTGGTATCCCAGGTTTGATGGTTGTTACGCTTAAGAATTAGGGCTGATCGAGGAAAACCCACTGGTTAAGCAACATGTTATGCCCATGCTTTGTGCAAGCTCCCTACACTTTGTTAGGAGATGAACCTCATCTAGTATGCAAGTGGTTCTATAAGGAAGATGCGTTTTAGGGATGAGCAGGAGTAGAAAGAGATTTCCAGAGTTTGATACACAGAGAGACTTGTGTCAGTGAGATCAAATTTAAGGCTCTGGATCTCCCCTTTCCACTGCTACAGTCCTACTTACTTTCTGTAGTTTCCGCATCTTGTTCTTCTCCTAGTCCCTCAGCAGCAAATAAAGGAGTCAATGATGTCACTATTGTTAAAGGGTGCATGATGTCACTTCTGCTACTATTGAAATGTTAATAAATTCACATCCATGTTCATGGGAATTTAGATAGAATAATGTTGAAACTTGAGAATCCTGTACAAACGGGTAAGTTAAACAAAGGGGATTTGGGACTCTCTTTTTATCAGGTGGGAATCAGTTCACAGGGAGTAAATCTGGTCATCTTGTCTTTGGATACATGAACATCGGAAGGAGACAGCAATCAGGCAGTTCTTGGGTTCTTCTATCGATAAGCGCCTGAAGTGAGAGAATCGGGCTTCAGTGTTGCAACTCACCAATGTGAGTCACAGGCCTTTACAAGGAAATCCCTCTTGTAGAAGTCACTGCTCCACACTTCCCAGTGGGGTGACCCAAAATTATGAAGCCCCTATGCAAAACACGGTGTGGAGTCCCTTTGATTCCAGCTACCTGTGATGTAAGGGGCCATCTGGCAGCGTTCTCCACTCAACGAGGCCACCTCACTCATTTAGAAGGGCCTTAGGCCAAGCGAGGTTCCTACAAATAATGGAGGCACTTATGTTACAGGGGTCGGTGATTACTATGTAACACCTACGATGCTACCTTGGGACCTCAGCTAATGGTTGATTTTAGTTTTCAATAGATTTTCATTAAAGTGTTTCAAATAGCAAGGTAAAAAGGTAGCCAACTTTCCCAGCTATCTATCTCCCTTCAACACTGTCCCTTATCCCAGTGCTTTCCTGTAACATCCTAACTTTTAAATCGAAACGTCCGGCTTCCCTGCCTTTCCTTCGTGGTCAGTTTTAGCCTGCGCATTATGAGAATTGAGTTATTGTGGGTGTGTTACTTTGTTCACTTTCATAGTTAACATTGGCTCACAACAGAGCAGAGGTAGCGGAAGTGACGTCACGCACCTTAGATCCACAGTGCAGATGCAAACATAAATACAGTATATTAATTACGCACAACACTGCATAAAGAGAACACGCATACAGATAACAGTCTGGATAGCAGCTACCTTCATGACTAATGTAGGAGGAATGGGTATTTCCATTTACTTTTTGGTATGATTAGTTCTAAATAAAAGTTAGACACAGTGGGCTAGACTCGAAGATTGCTCCTCAACGAATCAAGTCACTTTTATTAATCGCACAATAAAGGCATTTTGACTCAGAATCGAGTCAACTGGTTAGTAGGAATTTTTTCACCCGTTTCTTGAAGGCAATATAAGAGGTTGTTCTTCTGAGTGCTGGTGGGAAGTTTTTCCAGATTCTTAAAGCAACACTAGGGAAGGATTGGACCTGAGTTTTTTATTTATTGTTTTGCAGATGAAGTGTTATGTCCTGTAAAGAGGCCCTAATGTAGACCCGTTCATACATGCCCTAAAATGGACGTATTCGTATTTGCCCTAATACGGTCATATTCGTACTTGCCCTATTATGTTCAAAGCCGCATATGCCCTATTACGGTCATAACTGTACATGTCCTATTATAGTCATGATTCCTTATATAGGCATGATCTTTCACCTACATTGGTCCCCGCTAGTACACAACGAGCTCTGAGGGCTGAACTTTATCTCGCCTGTGGTTTTGAATACAGCAGGGTTTTTCCCAAACACAGGCCCACACTGTACTCCTCAATTATGCATTACTCTCTAGGAATACACCACCTGCATAATATGTATGTACAAAGTTCACCCCTGACGTCTTCCTCAAGTCTAACAAGGCCCAATACAAACCATACGAAGCAACTAGAGTCTTCAGGGTATAAATACACCACATCTTGCCCCGGTAAGACAGAGGGAACCGAGACTTCCATGCTGACACACTGACCACAGACGCTGAGGCTCCTGCATGCAGTCGCTCCAGCTGACAGCGGTCTAACACAGCCCTTGCGGGGTGTCCAACTCGAGACCAGGACGGGGTCCCACACTCTCTCTATTCAGGTATGGGGGTTCGACTAAATCCTAGAAGGATTCTTGGCTCTTAGGTTTTTAGACTTACAGATATGCTAGGTACACTCAGGTACATCTAGTTAGGCATCGTAGGAGTACGCACACTTTTCATAATGCTTTTTATATTCATGTATGTATTCATGATTATTGCAATATGGTAGAACTGTTCTATCCCTTCACTTTTATCGTACTGCTGATAATATATTTCTGCTATTGTCTGCTGGTTACGGCAGCACATATATTTTACACTAGAATAGCAACTGTTCAATAGATACTTATTGAAACGCCCAGACTGTTTATTCTGTGTAACTCTCTGAGACAAACCGAATAAGTAACCACGAGTGACTGAGCGAAAAGTAGTACATTGTTTCCACGATTCTGAGGAATTAGGGATGTCATGGTCTAAGGTTGCCAGAAACTAATCTCTCCCCGATAAGAGGAGATTCTAGTGGCACTGTGAGCTAGCTAATGCAAATCCGGCTAACATACCCGGTGGGGGTGCACAGAGTCAGTCTAACACCAAGCCCACAGTTTATGTTATCCAAACGCGCAGGTCCTGCAAGGGTACTATAGGAACTACACGACATGGCGCCGCCAACGTTGGTTGGGTACTTATTTAACAGTAGAATCTGAGTAGTTCAGTCGTGCTATTTTCAGAGAACCTACTCACAAAACCCCAGAGACGTCTGGAGTGGGTGGGCACAAACTCCACCACAGCTGAGTAGTACGAGAATACTATTTATTGGCTGTTGGTTAATCAAGCTTGAAGGACATGTAGTTCCTAAATTGTGCATAACACCTCATCTTAGTTCCCTTTGAACACTTCTTCCTCTAAACATGCCTGATACCGAGGCAGGGGACCAGAGACTGGACCTCTTCCTTTTAGAAGGAGGAGAAGATCCTGAAGATGCAATACAGATTGCACCAAAATTCAGAATGTCAGTCACCCTAAGACTATTAGAAAATGGTTTACAAGCGGGGGGTGGCATGGTAGTTTTCGTGATTGAGGCACACGAATCAAACAAAACAGAGGTGTTCTATTCATGGGTTACATTCCCAGCAGCAAATGCCATAACAAAGACATTTCACTACTACATAGCAGGAAATGCACCACAGGAATATTGTCCATTTGAGGACATAGAGATTCCACTCACTTACCAGGAACATCATTACTGGTTTAATGGCGCCCTACCCCACGTACGACAAAGAGTAAGATTAGGCCTGTTCGGAGGAGACGGGGCCACATGGCCAATACTAGCGGCTTACACACCGCATCCTGACATTGGAACAATGCCACAGCCAGAATTACTCATACAACACAGAGATTTAATTAAAATCTACAGAAACCAGACACAATTCGTCATGAGGACTTTAACAATCCAACCTGCACCAGGTGCAGCAAATAGTACTCCAGCTCAGGGTACAGGAAATAAAATTACTCCTCAAACATTACACGCGGTAATGGGCAAAATGCCCGCAAAACGCAAACAAATACCATTCAGAAAATAACTCAGCTTGAGGCAGTATTCCCGAATACTACCACCTATGATAAACACAGAATTCTAACAATCTGCTTGCCCATGGGGATCACACCACAAGTAGAGGACTGCACCTCTTGGGGTTCAGATCTCTGTACTGGGGTGAATATATGATATTGTTCTGCATTCTGTCCATCAATTGTTCTTTTTGCATTTGCGTTCAGTCTTTGTTGCCATATATACCAGAACACATGGTATCCCGTCATTAGCAGTAGTGCCTGACGTATTGAGACAGATACAAAATGAGTACGGAGCAGAACCTGCCCTTAACTTAGAGATGAAGTTACTAAATAACTTTGACCAGGTATCAGCCATAATACTAGCTAACATTAAGGGGGAAGCAGCTTCAGTGGCGATCCGCCAACGCCTAAGGGAGTTCAGTCCAGTGGATCAACAACACGAACTCCCCAAAATAATTGAAACTGCATATGCAGAACTAGGCAGAGACAGTCTAGGTGGGAAAGCATTAAAACCACAACTGGTGGGCAGTCCTGAAAAGGACACTACAAAGCAGACACCTACTTCTTCTAAAAAGAAGTGGGAAAATAAAAAACAACAAAAGTCTAAAGACAGCAGATCTCAATCCAGAGGTAGGTCTCCTCAACAGGAGCCCTCTGAAAGGAGGTATAACCTCAGGAATAGGGATAATATTAAAAAACCCGACAGTTATCAGGATACTTATACTCGTTCCTCTCGTTCCTTTCAGGGTTCATCAAAAAACTCCGAGAGGGAAGGACGGTCAGAGGAGCGTATAAAGTCCAGAGACACGCAATGAGCTGCGGACTACGCACCTAAAAAAGAAGATAAACAAAAACAGAAACTTCAGTTCAAAAAGAAGAAGGTAGCAGGTCTCAAGAGCAGACATGCCCAGAATTCTGAGGACACAGCTTCTGAACGAGGAATGGGCTCTGACGATGCTAGACAGCGCGGTAGAAATAACAATAGCTCGCCAGAACCTGAAGGAATTTCTGGTGACAGCGGAGTTGAGTGAGTATATCACGGTGGAAACACCTGATACTCGGGTAAGTGTCCCACATAAGTTACATGAGATAACACTCCGGATGGAGGGGGACAAGCCCAGAAAAATTAAAAGTCTCTTTTGGAAAAATCTGTCATCTGGTTATGACATTCTATTAGCAGAACAAGACTGGCCGCCAGCATTCGTCATGGAGTGCCCTAGGGGAGAAACGATAATTTTTCCAGCCTTTTCCGACCTCGTTCCCATACATTTAAAACATGCATATGCGCAGGAGTGGGCGGTTGCCCTAGCTCCAGCACTGTACAAAAATCATGTTGGTTGGGATGAGGATTCAACCCACCACGTGATCCCGTTAAAAGTTTCCCCAAATGCTCAAAGGCAATATCCAATAAAGCAGGAAGCTAAAAAACAAGTCAGGGGGCGTGGCTTGGCAGCCAAGCATGGCGGACGCTGCTTGAGTGAGCTCCGCATCTCCACGCCAAACCGGGACCAGAATCCGCCTGTAACCCTTGTCCGGGGGACTTTCTGTACAGCGGCGCACGATCAGGACAGTACTGGGCACCGACGGCAGCAACGTAAAGTGCCTGCGTGCCGCGACGGCTCTGCCGCGTCTTGGGTGAGTGGCGGCGCCGCGGTCAGCGAGGTGGCGTTCCTCTGTTCGGAGACGGCCGGAAGGCGCTAGGCGACGAGGGGGATTTGGGCCTAGTCGGGGCCTTGGTGAAGACCGTCCAGAAACCTCGGTGACGAGAGGAGCGGCCGGCCGGGGTCCCGTGTGGGGGAGCCCCCTCCACGGACAGCTCCATTATCCGGGTGCTCCGGGCACACGTGGGCAGCCCTGAATGCGGTCCGGTCAGCGTCAGACGCGGGGGAGACTGGCGCCTCGCTACTGCTGACCCAGAGGGCATCTTGTGCACTGTGCGACTGCCCGGCCTGCGGGGGTCTGCCGCCTAGGATCCATTGTGGCCTCTTTTTCCCCCCTCCAACAACACAGGGCTGAACTAGCCCCCATTGGATTGAGCGGCGCTACACCAGGGCCCCATCTGAACGTTGCTCGGATCCCCGAAGCCCGAGGCCGGCCGGCTTCCGACTGATGAGACAGCATAGATCCTGGCTGATGAAGCTGTGTCCATCCTAGGACGGTGCCCCGACACGCCGGGGTCTGCAGCCTGGAGTGACCAGAGTGGGCTGCGGGGGTCCCGCGCCGGAGTGTGGGCCGGTCCGGGTGGTGGTGTGTCCCGGCGCCCCCCTCCTCTCCTTTGTTGGTCGCCTGGGGCGCCCATAACTAAACGGAGTCGAGCATTGGGCCCCCCTCGGAGAGGCACTGTGTGCCGTCACCGGCAGCGGCAGGATGGGGAAGGATAAATCCGGAGGTGCGGGTGCGAAACAGGGCACCATCGATCATTTCACTGCGCCGGTCGGCGCTCCTCCAGCGGGTGTGGGTGCTAGTCCGCCGCCAGACAATGCGGCCCTCTTGGTGGCGATTAACGGTGCCAGAGATACACTGGAGGCCAAGATAGGCGCAGTGGGGTCGGAGGTGTCGTTCCTCCGTCAGGACCTGCGCAAAGCCGTTGACCGCATCACAGAGGCCGAAACAAGGGTCTCCACGGTCGAAGACACAGTGTCCACCCTCCAGAAACAAGTACATAAGCTCACAGTGGAGTCAAGGGAGCTTGCCTCCAGGAGTGGAGGATGCAGAGGGTCGGACACGTCGCAATAACCTACGCTTCGTGGGCCTGCCGGAGGGTTGTGAAGGGCCTTCCATGACCCGTTTCATTACAAGTTGGCTGACTGACCTCATGCCCAGCGACGAACTATCGCCATGCTTCATCGTGGAGCGCGCCCATAGGGCCTTGACCCAGAAACCACCTCCAGGCGAACGCCCCAGACCGGTCATCGCTAGGATTTTGAATTATTCGGACCGCGATGCTATCCTGCGAGCGCCAGACAACATAAAGACCGGTTCCACTACGAGTCCAAACCAATCATGGTATTCCCGGACTATACTCGGCTTGTTCAGCAACAACGGCAATCCTTCACGGCGGCGAAGCGCAAACTACGCGATCTGAACCTACAATACATGCTGCTGTATCCGGCCCGGATGAGAGTCATCTTCAACTCACAGTCTTTCTTCTTTGACACCCCGAGGCTGTGTTTGCATGGGCCGAGGAGCGCCCGCGGTTGCGGCAGTGCTCGCCATGTGCCAGGGACTCTGATTCGTCTAGGGGATCGAGGAGAAGCCGGTCTCGCCGAGCAAAATCAAGGAAACGACAGAGCTCCAGACCCGACAGTCAATCGGCAAGCCCAGATCATATCTCCTGAACCGCTGGACATTACTTTACTAACAGACTGCAAGTATATGTACTCTTTCCTATACACACTTAAATGCTGATTTCATAGACTTCTTCTCCGTGAAGCGTGGAGAATGCTCATGGGACTGCCAGGCCACAGACTCTTTTTCTTTTTGAGCACAACCATGTTTGTAACGTTGGGTGGGAGGGTTGGGTATTGTTGGTGCTGGGGTTCTGGACCCCCGTTAGAGGCTCGGCCCCCAGCATCGCGACAGATGCTCCTCCGTTTTGGTAGCGTAGGGTGGGGGTGGGGGGAGGTGGGGGGGTTTTTCTTTCAGTTCCAAAGTTTCATATGTTATATGCAGACATGTCACACAGATCGTTCTCCTTCATCCAGCACACATTCCGCACATGGGCTGAATGGCACCAAATGACATAGCCCCACCCGGCGACCTTAGGGTGGTATCTTGGAATGTCCGGGGTCTTCACAATAAGATAAAGAGGGGCGCTGTGCTGCGCCAGGCGAAGAGATGTGGTGCGGACCTCCTCCTGTTGCAGGAAACCCATCTCCTGGGCACTAAAGTCCCGTGCCTGGCCCGTTTTGGCTTCCATCATGTTTATCATGCAGGGTACACCAGGGGCTCCAGGGGGGTGGCGATCCTAATTAATCGTGGGGTGCAGTTTCAATACATCGCCCATAGGGCAGACCCTGGGGGTAGGTATCTTTTTGTGACCTGTACATTGTATGGCGAGCGGGTTACAATTGGTTGCATTTATGCACCCCCCGCTGGGCCAGACATTCATCGATAAGATTACTGCTGTATGGGGGATCTCCAAGAAGACCTGATACTCCTAGGGGGCGACTGGAATGACATTATGGGCCCGTTAGACCGGTCACGACATATAGATCCTCTGCAGCCCCTGAGTGCCTCTAGACTATACTCTTTAGCATCCGCATTAGGTTGGGCGGACGTGTGGAGGGAATTCCACCCCTCGGAGCGAGGATATACGTTTTTATCCCCAGTACACGGGACACAGTCCCGCCTTGACTACTTTTTCGCCCCCGTGCCTGCCTCCATCGCCTTTCACAGGTAATACACTACCCCCGCGGGCTCTCTGACCACTCCCCAATTGCCATGCGATTTCACATTCTTTCCCGCAGACCCCCCTTCCGCTGGCGTATGTCTCCCTGGCGCTTGCAACGCCCCAAATATCAAGACATGCTTCATACTGCCGTGTTAGATTATTTGGAGTCTAATGGCCCGACCGCCTCGTCTGGTAGCATACTATGGGAGGCTCTCAAACCGACTGTCCGGGGGTGGAGATAAGTTACTGTACAAATGAAAAGCGCCTTCGCCGCGAACGGCTCGCGGACCTAGAGGCGCGTCAGATCGCTCTCGAACAACAACTAGCTGTCGACCCCAGCCCAAGTATCAGGCGTAACTTGTTGCTGACACAACAGGACCTACGCCAACATCTATTGGCAGAAGCCAAAGAAATTTGGGAAGCATCACAGAATAGGGTATATCAATGGGGGATAAATCAAGCAAAATGCTCCATCGGCTTTGCCAGCTGGATAAATCCCCTGCAATAGTCCCTACAATCTTAGGGGTAGATGGGTCCCTTATCTCCTCACCGATAGGGGTGGCCAATGAGTTCGCACGCTATTTCGCTGCCCTCTATGCCGAGCGGGAGCAAATCTCGGCCGGTCTAATAGCCGAGTTTCTTAGGGACATTCCACCCAAGAAGCTCTCTGATCAGGTGCGCGACCGACTGGAGGCGTCCATCACCCTTGAAGAGTTGACTGGCGCGCTTAATGCGCTTCATCCGGGCGCGCTCCAGGCCCTAATGGGTTCCCGATGGAGTTCCTCCGACCACATCTTCATCTTCTGGGGCCCCATCTCCTGGCAACGATCCAAGAGGCTGTGGACTCTGCCATATTACCCCAAGACTGGCGACACGCTGAGATTGTACTTTTCCATAAGCCTGGGCGCCCCCCAGAAAACCCTTCATCTTATCGCCCCATATCCCTAATTAATTTTGAGCCTAAATTATTAGGGAAAGTGCTGGCCGACCGCCTCCGCTCTTGCATTACGGACCTGGTCCACCCGGACCAGGCCGGTTTTATGCCCCTTAGAGCCACTCGCCACAATATCCGGCGGGTACACAACGCCCTTGCCACGGCCCCAGCCCTCGGCAGGCCCGCAGCCATTCTACTTGCTGATATAGATAAGGCTTTTGATTCCTTGAGCTGGGTTTATCTATTTCAATTATTAGAGGCCTGTAATTTTGGACCCCGGTTTCTCGCCCTTGTTCGCCTACTTTACACAGATCTGTCCGCCTCAGTGCGCATTGCCGGACATCGTTCGCCTCCATTTGGCATTCGACGAGGGACTCGGCAGGGGTGCCCTTATCCCCCTTATTGTTTGCTTTAGCCATTGAGCCGTTGGCGGCATGGGTCCGGTGGGACCCGGTTTTCGGGGTTTTGATTGGTCGCGATCACGTTCCGACCGCATCGCGTTATACGCGGACGATGTGTTGTTCTTCATTACGGACCCGTGGTTCACTGGGCCCCGGGTGCTGCAGATCCTACGGGTGTTTGGGGAAACAACTGGGCTCCATACGAACCCGGCCAAGTCAATCCTCTTCCCGGTATGTGGCCCTCAGGGTCGTGACGCCTGGGCAGCGCAGCTGACTCATGCGACAGATGGCTT
Organism: Calotriton arnoldi; assembly: GCA_963921515.1. NCBI lineage: Eukaryota > Metazoa > Chordata > Amphibia > Caudata > Salamandridae > Calotriton > Calotriton arnoldi. The sequence goes on from CAWUFW010000033.1 coordinate 1,283,125, forward strand.
CAAATATCTGGGGATCTATATCTCAGCTTGCCCCAGGATCTCCTGGCTACATAACATTACCCCTCTTCTTGCAGGCCTGAATAGTGAAACTAATATATGGTCCTCGCTCCCGCTGTTTCTCTATGGCCGATCCGCAATATTTAAAATGGTTTCGCTTCCCCGGTTGCTCTATCGCCTTCAAAACTTCCCATATCCGATTCCGCGCACCTGGTTTGCGCAGGTCAATGCTATACAAAATAAATTCCTCTGGAACAGTGGCGCGGTCAGAGTCGCGCTTCGCACATGCGTGCAATCTACCTACTGCGGGGGCATTGCGGCTGCGGATATATACTCCTATTATATGGCTTCACATCTACTCGTGCTTAATGAGTGGTGGTACAACTCCCCGACAGACCCGGCATATGCAGCGGAACACACAGCATTAGAGCATACCCCCCTCTTACACCTCCTATATAGCACAGCACGCTTAGAAGCCTTACCTCCTGCGTGCAGGGTCGTAATCTCGCTCTGGCGGACCAAGGTGCGGCAGATGGGCTGGGGAGGGAGGCTTACTCGGGCAACTCCATTGTGGCACGGTGCATGCCTACGCCCGGTGGCGGCCCTACAGGGCTTCCGGAGGTGGGACCTGGTGGGGATATCAACCCTTGGAGATGTAATGCGGGGTACCATTATGAAAACATACCAACAATTGCAAACTGAGTACCATTTGCACAGAACACAGTTTTATAAATATCTTCAAATTCGCCATGCACTCACCCCCCTCGTCTGCACAGTGGATACCCTGCCGGAATTTCACCCGTTAGAGGGCCGCCTACTTATGGGTGACCTAGGCCAACACAAAATAAGACAGGTGTACCAGACGTTAATAACGCACACTTCGACAACATTGGACAAGACACGTGGGGCCTGGACAGCTGATATCCCTGACATAACGGACGATGACTGGGCCGAGGCCATAGCGAGCCCGCGTGGGGCGGAGGTCTCGACTAGATACCGTCTGATACAATTCAAGTACCTACACCGGGTATATTATACACGGGTCAGACTGTGTAAGATGGGGATGATTCAGTCCCCCATGTGTTTGCGGTGCGATAGAGAGGAGGGGACATTTCTGCACACCGTGTGGGGCTGCACAGTGCTGCAGCCATACTGGAACAAAATCAGGATTTGTCTTCAGGAGGTGCTGGGGTGGGAGCTCCAGTTAAACCCACGACTCTTTCTCCTTCATGCTACAGAAGATATAGGGGGCAACATATATAAACAACACCTGCTGTTCCTAGCCCTTGTCGTAGCCAAACGAGATATAGCGCAATCCTGGAAAAACACAAGGGCCCCGTCACTTGGCAAGTGGAAGAGGGAGCTTGATAGATGTATGGGGGCGGAAATGGCAGTCTTCCTGGCACGTGGCTGCCCTCAAAAACACAGGAAAATATGGAACCGGTGGGCGATGTATCGAGGCATGGAGCTACCCCCATTGCCCTCAGTAGACCCATAATTAATACTATACCTACACTCTTCAATGCTGGGGAATTTCAAAGTTATGTAGGGATGATGGTTTTATATCATGTTTTTCATGGATTCTCTGTAGATCTAGTGACGTCTGCAAGTTATGTTGGTTGCCTGACCTGCATGTTCAGCAGGTGTTTTAATATGGGCAAGAAGATGGTTTTCAGAGATGCTATATGCCAAGTTCTCCTACAGACCACTGTAGGGCGATTGCCCATTGTCTTTTCACAAATGCAAATAAAATTTGTTATTAAAAAAAAAAAAACAAGTCAGGGAGATCCTAGATCAACTTGAGTACCAGGGGGTGATAGAAAATTGCACTTCACCTATGAACAATCCTTTGTTTCCCGTAATGAAACCTGACAACACATATCGTTTAGTTTTGGATTACAGACATTTAAACACTTGCACAAAGACATTTGCAGTTCAAAATGCACACAGTGCCGCATTAATGAATAACATTGTGCGCAAAAAATACAAAACAACACTTGATATCTCAAATGGATTTTTCGGCCAAAATATAGCGCCTGATAGCAGGTATCTGGCCGCATTCAGTGCGTTAGGGTCCCAGCGACAATTTTGTCGACTAGCCCAAGAGTATAAAAATAGCCCCGGGGTATTTTCAGCACGAGTAACAGAGATACTCCAAAATTTGGATGAAGAAGAATTGTCCTATGTAGATGATATTTATCTGACGGACGATGACTTACCGAGGCACTTGACCAGGGTGAGCACTATTATTATGGGATTCGCCTCTGAGGGCTATAAATTTAATTTTAAAAAATCAAAAATTGCCCACCTCAATGTCCTATTTTTAGGATATGAGCTGTCAAGTGAAGGAAAACGCCTAGCAGCTAACTTTTTAGAAAAGTGTGCGCTGCTCCAACCTCCAAAATCATTAAAAAAGTTACAATCAATTCTGGGATTCCTAAATTTTGGTCGAACATACATTTTGGATTACGCAGAAAGAGTAAAACCTTTCTACGACTTAATAAAACCTGATTTTTCAGTCAGACAATGGACACAGGAACATACAAATATCCTGCGTTCCCTACAGGAAGACATGATAGCTTCTAAACACTTACAGACACACGTAAACGTATGCAACTTAGTGATCCGAGTAATAGCGGGTCAATGCGGGTACACTTATTTGATCTTCAATGAAGGTGAAACAGTACCAATCGCATACAAATCACACCTGTACACAAACGCAGAGATGCGTTTTACTTCAACAGAAAAAATCCTGACAGCAGTGCAGACCGCTGTAGCAAGAGAAAGAGCTCTGGCTCAGGGAAAGTGCATAATAGTCGTGACCCCAGTGCCAGCCTTAGAGGCGGTTACAAAAGCTAGCATTCTCAATGCGAAAGCCTTACATCCCAGATGGATACAATGGGCTAATTCTCTTACTGCAACGGATGTTGAATACAGATTTGATCCAAGTTTAAAAACACAAGCATTTCTGCAATACGAACAAGAATATCCTCTACCAAATGAAATTTTGCCTCTAGATCAGTATGAATACATTATTTACACTGACGGATCTGCTCAACCAGCCATAGGGAGTAAGCAAGCTTACAGCGCGGCGTGTGCAATCGTTAAAGGTCGCATGCGCAATGGAAAGTTCCATCCCAGTAGCACTAAAACGCAATCTCTAAAGACTGCACGGCTCAGTTGGCAGAATTAAAAGCACTGATACTGGCACTTGTAAATACGGAACACGAATTCCCCACACTAATTGTGTGTGATTCCTTTTACTGTGTACAGTCGTACAATGAATATTTACATCATTGGGAACAAAACGGGTTTAAAGACGCAAAAGGTGGCACAATTAAGCATAAAATGCTATGGGAACAGGTAGTGGAGTTGAGAAACGAACTACCAAGGGCTCACGTGATACATACACTGAGTCATCAACGTGATGGCGTTCACGTTAAAGGGAATTCATTGGCTGATGAAGCCGCAAAGGGGGCTGTACGCACAGCCGCCGTAGCTGCAGTTACTCGTTCAAAAACGAGAATAGACGGCGAGATTATGGTAGCTGTCAATGCTTCACGCAAAGGCAGCACAGCAGTACCAAAGAAATTTCCACTCAAATACTCCTACAAGTTAGATGCACAAAACATTCCATATGCTCAGATTCCTGGAGTGGGGGATAGAGTAATACCAAATATGGATCGTAGGCAAGGCTTAATTCTAGCAGCACACGAGGGTTTGGGTTCTGCGCACACAGGCGTCACAGCGACTATTTCTTTACTGAAACAGCGCTACTGGTGGCCAGGGCTAACAAAGCAGACCAAAGACTATGTCTTAAAGTGCGACATCTGCCAGCAGATGAAGGGCTCCACAGTAGCACGCCCAGCGCAGACACCATTACTAAAATCAGACAAACCTCTCGCATGTGTTTATTTGGACCACTGCGGACCCCTACAATCAGATGGAGCCAAGAAATATATCATGGTTGCAGTGGATTCCTGCTCTAGATTCTTATGGGTTTGGCCTCAGCGCTCGGCTGACGCTCGAACTGTTATAAAAGATTTGCGAGTCTTTATCGGCACATACGCAGTTGGCACGTTACATTCTGACCGTGGCCCGGCGTTTAGCTCTCGGGCTTACAAAGAGGCCATGGAAGGAATGGGCGTAGCATTGCGGTACTCCTTTCCGTACCATCCTGAGGGAAATTCTGTTGTGGAGAGGAAAAACCGGGACTTAAAGCAATCTTTAACAGCTAGGGTATTAGGCAAAGGCGGTAGATGGGTCGATCGCCTTTATGGGGTTCAACGAGCAATAAACAATCAGCCAAGAAGCTCTCTAGGGGGTGTCACTCCTTACGAGGTCCTATTTGGGACAAGAATGTGGGTACCTGATCTTGATTGTGGAGGCACAGTGGCGGATGAAAAACCATTTGATATCCATGATCGTTTGGCTGTTTTACAGGATCTAAATGAATCCAGGACACAACAAAGCAACGTCCACTTAAAACAGACTGCCACTGAGGAAGTCAAGGCAGTAACGGCAAGACTTGTCTGGATCCCAAAAGTCGGGGATCTGGTCAGAGAAAAGATTGCAGACAAGAAAGAATTTGGGCCATCCTACAGAAAGCCTGTACCGGTCCTAGCAATCCAAGGCACAAGAACTGTACTTCTGCCGCCTCTTGCCGGGAAAAAGGAGAAAAGATTTGTCTCAATCGACTTAATCAAACCACACTATGTGGCCGATACTAAACAGCAGGCCTCGTGGACTCCACAGTAGCAGACGCCCTCCTCTTGCTACAATCCAAGAAGTCCAGACAGAAAGACTCATCACGTTTGAAGAGCCACCTGTACGGAATGATGGACTAAGCAACAATGCTATGGAACTCGTTCCACTTCAACAAGAAGAAACTCAACTTAACAACCAAGTTGCATTAAGACCGACTACAGACATCTACGTCAACATGCCTCGTCAAGAGCAAAATCCGATTTCAACAAATCCCGATGCAATTCCAACAATTGATTGAACTGCTTCTGGCTATTTCATGAACTTTGATACGTTTTCACTGGATCCAAGCGAGCCGGAAACGACGCCAGCCAAAAAATCACTCAAACAGAAACTCATTGACTTTTTGAACTTCTTTATAAAGACTTACCTGGTGTCACCTTGGATAGAACTATGGTATATCACTGGGATTCTATTTTTTCTTTTCTGGCTAGGTTTAATTATAACTTTTAGTATGCTTATTAATGGACGATACCTCCAGCAGAGCTCTACAGCCCAAAGAGTCAATTTGATTTTAAAACCACACCAGTCTTCACATCGTGAACCAAGAGACTTGTCTTCAGTGAACATCACAGCAGTTCCTATACCGGACGGTATAGTATGGGACAAGATTGATTTTGATATATTCGGTCCGACTGAACTTTTAAAGCTTAAACATGTATTTAAAATTTCTTTAAGTGATATCATTACCTCCAGTACATTTTCTGATGATTGGGACACTGAAACTGTAAATAATTTAATGTCTGATTTAGAAAAAACTGCAGCATTTCCGAACAATGAAATGTTAGAAGGTACTTCAGACTATGATACATTGTACTGTTACCAACATTATGGTCATCATTTCTTGCACAAATCAATCAATCAATCACAGAATTTGTAGAGCGCACTACTTACCCGCGAGGGTCTCAAGGCGCTGGGGAGAGGGAAAGGGGGTGGGGTGCTGCTACTGGTCGAACAGCCAGGTCTTGAGTAGCCTCCTGAAGGTCAGCAGGTCTTGGGTCTGTCGTAGGCTTAGTGGAAGGGTGTTCCAGGTGTTGGCGGCGAGGTGTGAGAAGGATCTGCCGCCGGTGGTTGTTCTTCGAATGAGAGGGACGGTGGCGAGGGAGAGGTCGGCGGAGCGGAGCTGGCGGTTGGGGACGTAGAAGAAGAGTCGTCTGTTGAGGTAGGCTGGGCCAGTTTTGTGGAGTGCCTTGTGTGCGTGGATGAGGAGTTTGAAGGTGATCCTCCTGTCGACGGGGAGCCAGTGCAGGTTCCTCAGGTGGGGGTGATGTGGCTGTGGCGTGGTACGTCGAGGATCAGGCGTGCGGAGGCGTTTTGTATGCGTTGCAGTCGCTTGATGAGCTTGGCCGGGGCTCCCGCGTAGAGGGCGTTCCCATAGTCAAGTCTGCTACTGATGAGGGCCTGGGTGACTGTTCTTCTTGTGTCTGTCGGGATCCACCTGTAGATCTTGCGAAGCATGCGGAGGGTGTTGAAGCAGGAGGAGGAGACTGTGTTGACTTGCTTGGCCATGGAGAGCGTTGAGTCGAGGATGACTCCCAGGTTGCGTGCGTGGTCGGTGGGTGTCGGGGCTGCTCCCAGCGTCGTTGGCCACCAGGAGTCGTCCCAGGCTGAGGGGTTGGAGCCGAGGATGAGGACCTCCGTCTTGTCCGTGTTCAGCTTTAGTCGGCTGATCTTCAACCAATCGGCGACGGCCTTCATTCCTTCATGGAGATTGGCTTTGGCGGCGAGGGGGTCCTTGGTGAGGGAGAGGATCAGTTGAGTGTCGTCGGCGTAGGAGATAATGTTGAGGTCGTGCTGTCTGGCGATGCGTGCGAGCGGGGCCATGTAGATGTTAAATAGTGTTGGGCTGAGGGAAGATCCCTGGGGTACGCCGCAGATGATCTCGGAGGCTTCGGATCGGAAAGGTGGGAGGCGGACTCTCTGGGTTCTGCCGTCGAGGAAGGAGGTGGTCCATTCCAGGGCCTTGTCTCGGATCCCTGCGTCGTGGAGGCGTGCGCGTAGAGTGCGGTGGCAGACAGTGTCGAAGGCGGCGGAGAGGTCCAGCAGGATGAGGGCTGCGGTCTCACCGTTGTCCAGCAGGGTCCTGATGTTGTCGGTGGCGGCGATGAGGGCAGTCTCAGTGCTGTGGTTGCTGCGGAACCCCGATTGGGATGGGTCCAGGATGCTGTTTTCTTCTAGGTATCGGGTTAGCTGTTTGTTGACGATCTTCTCGATGACCTTGGCTGGGAACGGAAGCAGGGAGATGGGCCGGAAGTTCTTGAGGTCTCTTGGGTCCGCCTTGGGTTTTTTGAGTAGGGCGTTGATCTCTGCGTGTTTCCAGCTCTCTGGGAAGGTCGCGGTCTCGAAGGAGAGATTGATAACGTTGCACAGGTGGGGTGCGATGGAGCTGCTGGCTTTGTTGAAGATGTGGTGCGGGAAAGGGTCTGACGGGGAGCCGGAGTGTATTGTGCCCATGGTCTTGATGGTGTCATCGATGTTCACGCTGGCCCAGGCTGGCAAGGGGTCATGGTTGATGGTGTGTGGCGGGTCTGGAGTATCTATCTTGGTGGGGGCTGTCTGGGTGTTGAAGCTGTCGTGGATGTCGGCGATCTTGCGGTGGAAGAAGGTGGCGAGGGAATCGCACAGGGCTTGCGACGGCGGGATGTCGTTGGTGTTGGAGCTGGGGTTGGAGAGTTCCTTCACGATGTTGAAGAGCTCCTTGCTGTTGTGTGCGTTGTTGTCGAGGCGGTCTTTGAAGGAGATTCTCTTGGCGGACCTGATGAGGTGGTGGTGGTTACGGATGGCGTCTTTATGGGCTGCGTGGCTGTCCGGTGTCTTATCACTGTGCCATTTCTTCTCACGTTTCCGGCAGATACGCTTGGAAGCTAGGAGTTCCGGGGTGAACCAGCTGGCTCTTTTGGTGGTGTCGCTGTAGGTGAGTTTTTTCAGCGGGGCGAGGGTGTTGGCACAGTCGTCTATCCATCGTCTGAGGTTGCAGGCAGCGTCGTCGGTGTTGGATGGGTCGGAGGGAGGGCTGAGAGCGAGGTTTGCCCGTAGTTGGTCTTCGGTGACTTTGCTCCAGCAGCGGCGTGGGATCTGTTGGGTGCGGTGGTGTGTGGTGGGTTTCTGGAAGGTGAAGTGGATGCAGCGGTGGTCGGTCCAGAGGAGTTCCGTGGTGTGGCTGAAGGAGACGTGGGAGCTTGAGGAGAAGATGGGGCCGAGCGTGTGGCCGGCGGAATGTGTCGGTGTTGTGACGAGCTGTCTCAGTCCGAGGTTGGCGAGGTTGTCGATCAGGGTGGTGGAGTTGCTGTCGTTGTTGTTCTCCAGGTGAAAGTTCAGGTCTCCGAGGAGGATGTAGTCGGTAGAAGTCAGGGCGTGCGTGCTGATGAAGTCGGCGATGGAGTCGCTGAACTGGGGTCGGGGCCCAGGGGGTCTGTAGACAAGGGTGCCTCTGAGGGTGGTGTTGGGGTCCGTGTGGATCTGGAAGTGCATGTGTTCGGCGGTGCAGAGAACGTCGTCGGTGCTGGTCGAGACCCTGATGGAGTTCTTGTGGACGATGGCGATTCCTCCTCCTACTCCGTTGACGCGGTCTCTGCGGGTGATCTTATAGCCGTCTGGGATGGCTATGGTGATGTCGGGTGCGGAGGAGTCGTTCATCCAGGTCTCTGTCAGGAAGGCGACGTCTGGTGATGATGAGTCGAGCAGGTCCCAGAGCTCGACGGCGTGTTTGCGTGCGGAGCGGGTGTTCAGTAGGATGCATCGGAGGTGGTTGAGGTCCTTCTTGGTGGGCGCTTCGGTGGCTCTGAGGCTGGTGTAGCTGCAGTTCCGGCAGGTGAAGGGGCCATGTGTGCGTTTCGGGGCGGCCTTGAAGCAGTTGTGTCTCCGTCCGGGGTTGAGAGCGTGGAGTGTGGTGGCATCGTAATGGCGTCGGTCCTCGAGGCTGGAGCGGGGGGCGCGCGGCCCAGGGGTTCTGGCGCTGGGCGCGGTCCAGGCGCGGACGGGCGCAGACGGGCTTGCCTTAGGTGCGCCTTCGGCGCGCGCGCATCCGCTGCGCGGCCGCCATATATGGGGAGCTGGGAGGGAGCAGCAGCTGGGAGGCGGGAGGCAGGGGCAGCAAATGGGCAGTCAGGGGGGCGGGCCGCAGGGTACGCAGCGGCGGGGGTACAGAAGGCAAAGTTGGGCACAGCAGAATGTGGGCACGAGGGGAACAGAAAGCAAAAATGGACACAGTCAATGGGGGCACGAGGGGAAACAGAAGGCAAAAGAGGACACAAGCAATGGGGGCACGAGGGGAGACAGAAGGCAAAAGGACACAAGCAATGGGGGCACGAGGGAGACAGAAGGCAAAGGACACAAGCAATGGGGGCACGAGGGGAGACAGAAGGCAAAAGGACACAAGCAATGGGGCACGAGGGGAGACAGAAGCGAAACGGGCACACAAAATGGGGGCACGAGGGGGACAGAGGCAAAACGGGCACCAAGGCAACAGCAGAGGGGCGACCTAGAAATGTATTTGAATACCACCAGTGGGAACACTGCCCAACACCTCCAAAAGGTAGTTCCCAAACCTTTGCACAGTAATTCACATACTTTTCAGGGTTTAAAACATCAGACCCAAAGTCATTTTATTACAAAATGGCAAAAACATCAGCACAGAAAATTATGTTAACTAACACCAAACAGATTTACTCTGCTTCCTTTATGGCCCAGTTGTCTACACAGGGTTTCGACCTATGGAAGGACACTATAGATTTAAAATCAATCTGGGGTTCGAGGGACTGGCAAGTCCAGGGAACAGAAACGCTTTTTAGAACATGCCTCATTCCACAGCAGATGATATTTCTAAATGACACTGTGCAACAGACATCCTGTCTTGGACTAGCCAAGAACAAGGAAATAAACTCACCGAGGTTTCCTACACCATCACATATGGGTGGGGGGCAGAATTCAACTACACAAGGGGTAGGATTAGATGACATTCTTCAGTACAACAGATCAGATCCTGATTGGACGAAATGGCTGATTTGGCCCATTGACACAAACACCTGTCAACAGAGATTTATGAATACAACCAAAGGGTTTAGTATCCATAGGCCAGATACACGCTATGTACAGTGACAACACCCAGGGGTAGTGACATCGTATAGTGTTGGGAAGTTGTGCCTTGATTGGCTAGAGACCTGAACACTCACAGAAGTAAAACAAAATTTGACCTTACTCACACCTGATGTAGACCTTAGGGATTTCTTGTCAGGCCCAAAGAAAACACGTCAGAAAAGTTTTCATATATGCTGGCATTTATGCCTATTATAATGAAAACTGGAAAATATCCCAACAGGAGGCCGCAGAAAGAATACGGGAAATAGACCGTATTAACTTAGAGAAGGCATTGGCTATAGTGGATAATGGGTTAATAACTTTGACCTCCAGGATTTACTCCCTAGGCAACATTGTGTCTTCGGCAATCGACATATTAGAACAAGATCTGGCCTTGTTACAACACGGGCAATCACAGCTACGTTCTATTATGATGTTGAGCTGGACGCTGCAATCTTTGCGTGCAGGCTATGTGCCCTGGCGTTTTATAAACACCACGTCTCTGTTTTCAGAATACAATCTAACGGATAAACAGACAGAAATGGCACAGAGGGGAGCCAAATATACAATGCTGCGTATTGAGAAACTGGAAAAGTTACCATTTACTGTAGCCGAATTATCATCAACTGAATGGCTAATTCATGGCCAGATCACTCTGCCGGTCACTACGTTTCAGTTTCAATATTGCCTTGAGCAAAGGCAGGCAGGTAAATATGAAAAAATGGGTATGGGATACATTAAGGAATCTTGGGAGTTACCATATAGATATCGATGCCGGAATGGGGATCGAGAAGTATTTCTGAGCGGTGAAAACTGCAAGAACGCTTTAAGCGGTTCTCTCATGTGTCAGGATATTTCTCTACACGGAGCCTGTAGCGGTTCAGTAGCAAACCTATCTTGTCACATGACTGGGACCCCAGCTGCAGTGATCACGCCGGTTTTCGAGTTACTCTCGAATGGGAGTTACTTGATGCTAAATGATCAAGGTTGCTGTGGGATGCTTCCGGACGTCGCCTATCTGGTCACCGTTAACTCCAGGGTTACTTGCTGTATGCAAGTATTGTTTCCACCACTGAACACAGTCAGGAGGGCGCTGCTATGGCCTTCACTGAACGCTTCTTTCATACAATTTGATACTCTGAGCAGACTGCAAGCCATGCTTTTACAGCAACCCGTGCCCTTAACCTCCGCTCGAGAAACCTATGAACTTCAAGTTGCAAGGACCTCGAGTGAGATACAGGCGCTCAGACGTACAAACTGCCCCATTCATTTTGCAGAAATGGTGGGTCGTATCTTCAATATGTCTGATACGAGCGGTATTGTACACCTATTTAAGACCATAGGGTCAGGCCTGTTAAGCACCTTTCAGACAGTCCTCGGAGTAATCCCAAATTTTATACACTCCGTATTGGGAAGCGTATTTGGAGGAATCCCGCTTATCCTATTACTGATTGCAGGGGTCCTATTTATAATACTACTGCTACGCAATGGACGGCCCAATTCCCGAGGGAATGGCGAACATGCTCCTGGAGCGGGAATACCGTGAACGCATGGTACAACTTCTGGGCATTTCTTGCCTGCGAGAACTCAATGCCTCCTGGTTTCTATCCTTTCAACCAGTCTGGGTAGACTGCATCTTACCTGTTCTTCGATGCCTGCTTTGCGGAGAAGAATGCACGTTGGATCTTTGTCTAACATTTCCATCAGATGCGCCTCCGGACACGGATGCAATGCTGGACCCCATAAAGGCCCATGCTCTGCGTTGTCCCCAGCGGCTTCCGATTCTGATGAACGCATTCCTGGAGAATCCACAGGTGCCGTTTGCTCCTGCTGGGTTAGGTGACTCCTCCTCAGGCACCCAGGTAACAACTGCCGCACAAGCTGCCGCAGCACCGACTGTTGGCAGTGCTACATACCATCTATGTGCGATTGACGTTCTCTGTGAGGCGTTGGATTTGTCGTCTGCAGTAGCTAACACCGATAATGTTGTGCTTCCCAGCCCAGATTAGGACACCTAATCTCGAATTGATTCATCGCGTCCTGGGAAAGAATTCGGCTTCTCCACTCGTTTTCATAATAAAAGAGTACATTTTGAACATTTCCTAAATTGACACTTTCGCTTGAGAAAAGCATGGCCTTCTTCCGCTTTGAGTGAAGCAACTTATATAGAGAAACAAAATAGACATTTTTTAGTGGCAATTGGAAATAGCTGAATTTTAACATTTTTGATTTTTTTTTAACAATTTTGAAACCATGTTTTTACTTGCTTTTAAAATGTTTTTAAATTGTCCAGATTTTAAGTATGGTCATTGTCATCCTATTCGGAAGAGGAGTGGGTGTTATGTCCCGTATAGAGGACCTAATGTAGACCCGTTCATACATACCCTAAAATGGACGTATTTGTATTTGCCCTAATACGGTCATATTCGTACTTGCCCTATTATGGTCAAAGCCGCATATGCCCTATTACGGTCATAACTGTACATGTCCTATTATAGTCATGATTCCTTATATAGGCATGATCTTTCACCTACATTGGTCCCCCCTAGTACACAACGAGCTCTGAGGGCTGAACGTTATCTCGCCTGTGGGTTTGAATACAGCAGGGTTTTTCCCAAACACAGGCCCACACTGTACTCATCAATTATGCATGACTCTCCAGGAATACACCACCTGCATAATATGTATGTACAAAGTTCACCCCTGACGTCTTCCTCAAATCTAACAAGGCCCAATACAAACCATACGAAGCAACTAGAGTCTTCAGAGTATAAATACACCACATCTTGCCCAGGTAAGACAGAGGGAACTGAGACTTCCATGCTGACACACTGACCAGAGACGCTGAGGCTCCTGCATGCAGTCGCTCCAGCTGACAGCGGTCTAACACAGCCCTTGCGGGGTGTCCAACTCGAGACCAGGACGGGGTCCCACACTCTCTCTATTCAAGTATGGGGGTTCGACTAAATCCTAGAAGGATTCTTGGCTCTTAGGCTTTTAGACCTACACATATGCTAGGTACACTCGGGTACATCTAGTTAGGCATCGTAGGAGTACGCGCACTTTTCATAATGCTTTTTATATTCATGTATGTATTCATGATTATTGCAATATGGTAGAACTGTTCTATCACTTCACTTTTATCGTGCTGCTGATAATATATTTCTGCTATTGTCTGCTGGTTACTGCAGCACATATATTTTACACTAGAATAACAATTGTTCAATAAATACTTATTGAAACGCCCAGACTGTTTATTCCGTGTAACTCTCTGAGACAAACCGAATAAGTAAGCACGAGTGACTGAGCGAAAAGTAGTACATTGTTCCACGATTCTGAGGAATTAGGGTTGTCATGGTCTAAGGTTGCCAGAAACTAATCTCTCCCCGATAAGAGGAGATTCTAGTGGCACTGTGAGCTAGCTAATGCAAATCCGGCTAACATACCCGGTGGGGGTGCACAGAGTCAGTCTAACACCAAGCCCACAGTTTATGTTATCCAAACGCGCAGGTCCTGCATGGGTACTATAGGAACTACACAACAGAAGGGAAAATATAGACTGGCACCTATCCCTTTACAGTATGCAATTAATGCCAATTTGTGATGCAAATTGTAAATCTGCCTCCTTTTATGCATTTAGAGTATCAGGAACACTGGTTCTATTTTGAAGCTAAGTGGCAGTTTTATTTGGAGGAGCGGGAAATCGCAGAGGATAACCAGAATAAGCCCTGCTTTCCAGATAAATATGATGTGGTGGAAAGAGACAAGGTATGTCTAGAAAATGTTTTCATTTAAACATTAAATTGTCAACCATAGAAAATGCTACATGTACCCACAACCACTGGAAATAATTCTTTTTCGTCAATGCTGAGTTTTCGATTGCTCCTATGTCTCATCCGCATCTGAGGTTGGAGTTCCAATCCGAAACAGTCTCTGTCTCGTCACCATTTTTGGGGGTGTTGGACTCAGAGAGGTTAGGTAACTAGGGTTTGTGGCCGGGGCAAGGGTCCCCTTTTACTATACTCGTCTGCAGCTTTTGCATCGCTTACAGCTCACAACTTGGCCGTTATCCTCAATCCTCCCACAAGCTGGTCTGACTGCTCGTTGGCAACATCAACCCCCCCCAGGTATGCCTGTAAGTAGTCTCCCTCCTACCTTGACCAAAACAAGATCTCTTATACAAGCAGCAAAAACATGAGGAACATATTACTAAAACAGACCTGCCGCATCAAAGCCCCCAAACTTGTCAAACTCATTCAAAAACCTCTGGCTCACCAATACTCTCCAGCTGGGCGGAAGTGGAGAAAACTACCGTCTGTTTCCCTCGTGCGCAGTGAATAGACAAGGAGGGCTAACCTCACCCCGCTAACCTATCCCTGATTCTCTCTCCAGGTGGGTCGCAGTAGCATGCCTGAACAACCCGGGTAGAGTTCTTGCCATCTACTTTCTGCTCAGCAACCCTTGGCTAAGTGAGCAGTTGTAAAATAGTAGATATTAACAGGCCATCGTGCCCAGCACATCTTAGAAGAGCAAGGATAAACAATAAAGGGCAACGGAATCACCGTTTCTGAAAATAAAAACATTTTATTTGCAAATTCCGAGTGAATAACTCTGTCCATCTTTGTAATTCCGCCTGCTGCCGTAGTTCAGGACCAACTCAGTGACCGATCAACCTAGTCAACCTCCATCAAAAAATATAGCTGTATACAAGTGTGTGATCCTTCATTGTTCAATTTGCATCCCTTCAGAATGGCAGTCTCTAGGCCAGAGTTCTCCAAAGTCGGTCCTGGGGGGCTGATCCATGCCAGATTTCTAGCATTGGCCCATTTTGATAAATGTAGTTATGTTAAAAATCTGGTATGGATCTGGCCCTCCAGGACCGACTTTGGAGAACCCTGCTCTAGACAAACAGCGGTGTCCTACATCAGCCAGCCCACCAAGCAACATAACAGCATCCATCTGTTACGGTCAGAACTGGAAAGGGCAGACTCTCTGACGTGTCACAAAGTGACCCTCTAGTTCCAAGACACTCTTCTTCACTGGTGACATCGACTATCAGATCATCATTTACATCAGCAAAGGTTATTTAATGAAATTTGTAAGATATTTTTATTATGCAAACTATTTGAAATTTGACTTAAAAAATAATGTCCTTTGACCAAAGATGTTTACGTGAATGTTTTTTGTGCGTTTTGTACTATGATATACTTCGGCCCCTGCCCAAGCACCTGCTGGGTATAGACAAGAGCCATGCCCAGAGGACAACGGTCACGTGTTGCCCAGCCTGGAGGGTGAGACCTTCTGCCATGTTACGCAAACCCTGGCTCTGCAACATGAACCCCAACTTCGCAGAGTGCAGCATTTGGTCATGGTCGATGAGCTTAGGGAACGCACCAGTTTTTGCTGAAGGTCACACCCTGCGTCTGGGGATCTTAATTCAGAGCCCAATTGGTAGGTCTTCTGCTAAGCTTGGTGTGTTCCAGGTGCTGAGCATGGTGTTAGCCCACACCCTGCAGCAAGTCCCCCATGCTCTAACAGAATACCTTTTGGCAATGGCCATCTGTGTCTTGGCTCAGCGCATTGCCTTCAGCTGAAGTCCATGCAACATGCCTGGCCCTCCTCTCTCAGAAATGTCAGGGTAAAGTATTTAGCTGAGTCAGTTGGCGCAGGACACAAGGCATGGCACTTGGCTACGTCCCGTTTTCACTGGACTCCCACAGGCAGTGTCCAAAAAGCTATGTATGTACGGTGGGACCTCCCTTAATTTTAGAATTTGGATTCACATAAAAGTGATTTGTTTTAGAGTATGTACTGTACACTTTGTACTGTATACTGTACAACTCATTCATTTTTGATATAACATCTTTATTACTGAACATTTATATAGCTCATACCTTAAATTGCCACTGGGCTTACTTATGGCAAGGAATTTCTTCTTATAGATTTTTAGGTTTATGTAAAAAAATGATAATTTTTAGGTCTGGCTCAGGCATAGCTTTAGCTGTTTCGCCAGTTTTTTGTAATCTCAAAAATCAATGTATGAGACCTGCCGATTTGTAAATACATTTTCACCGTGTGAGGAGGGGTGGAGCCTTGGAGGGGCAGGGCCTCATGCCAAGTGCTACCTAAAAGGCACTCTGCCCTCCACCAAGCCCACCAGCCGCTCCCCTTCCCCCCAAAACACAAAGGGACGCTTAGGCTGTTGACGATGTCCTGGAGTGTTTTCACGCTTCTTCATGGACATCCACTTCTTACAGCCGCAAAAGTTGAGCTGGAAATCCACTATATGCAGTGGGTTCCAGCATACCTTACCTGTCACTGTGTGATTTTAGCTCCTCACTGTGTGGCCATGTGAAGGGAGGTCTTTGATGTATCCTATTCAAAGGATGACTAGTTATAGAAAGAGGCTGTGGATCAGTCTCCTTCAGCCATTTCTCTGCTGAGGTATCATTCACACCTTGGTCCAACCTACAAGACAGCAAACATAGATTGGGAGACTGGGCCAGCCTCCTTTAACCATTAATTTGTACGTAATATCAGTAACATTTTGAATCAGCCCACAGGACAGCTGTTCAATGACTGGCCTGAGTTTTTTTTTTTTTTGATTTTCAAAAACCTTTATTTAGAAAAGATTGCACCGCATAATTACATGGTTCCATCAGAGCAGAAAATTAAGCACATCTATACATTGCAGCACAGCAGAAAGAGTCGCACATTTGTGTCACCTTAAAGACAGTGACATGGGGAGTTGTCATGAAACCCTGTGAGGGGCGAAAGCAAACTACCAGGGGAGGCACCAAGCATAGAGGGGAAAGGCAGGGAGAGTGGAGGGGGCCATGAACAAGAAGGGAGCAGCTCACGGACTAGCACCGGCGGCCGCCGCGGGCGGGGAGCCGGCGGGGAGCGCGGGAGAAGTCGCAGATTGCGGGGGTCGTGGCTTGAAAGGTAGGTAACAAGTGGGCCCCATATATCAAGTGGACGAGACTTGGCTGGCAGGAGGTCCCAGAACTCAGACAAGAGGGTTTGGCAACGAAACGCATCTTCGAGCCAGAGGGCCGCCTTAGGCGCAGGCCTGCGACCCCAACACATCGAGACTCTGCGCGAGGACCAACAGCATGGCAGTCAAACGGCGAGAGGCATCCGGGCAAAATTTAACGAAGCCTAAGAGGCAGATCACGGGGTCAGGTTGGAGTGGTGATGAGGTGATTTCGGAGATAATTGTACAAACTTCCTGCCAATATGCCGAAACCCGGGGGCAAACCAGGCGAGATGAGCGAAGTCAGCCGCGGGTGCGGAGCAGCGCAAGCATCTGTCACTAGCTACAAGACCTAATCTGTGAAGTTGGGCGGGGGTACGATACGACCTGTGTATGTATTTGAAGTGTATAAGGCGCAAACGATAATTGGGAGAGAGGCGTTTGATCTGGGTACAACAATACAACCAATCCGCTTGAGAAATCTCGATTCCCAGGTCCTCGCCCCATGCAATGCGCGCCCGGTCAGTAGAAATAGAGGACGCTGCAAGCGTATAAGCATAAATTTTAGTGACCAATTTCTTGGGAGAGGGAGAGGCATAGAGCAGATCAAGAGTGGCCAACGAGGGAGGAGGTTGAGGAAAGGTGGGGTGGATCTTCCTGCAAACAGCCCGGAGTTGGTAAAATAACACGGTATCCATGGGGCCGGAGTCGGCGGCAAGCGAAAAGAAAGTGTCCCCGGGATACAGGTCTGATACTGTGGAGAGACCTTAACGACCGGCGTTGTTAGAACATCCCCGACGACTGGAGTGGAGGAAAGGTAGGCTGATGAGCAATGGGCATAGAGTTTGCGGATAGCATCTCAAAGCCGGAGATCTTGCGAATTCTGTCCCAGGCCCAACGCAAGGTCTCAACCGTATCAATTTCAGTGCGTTGAAGTTTCGCCGGGGCGAACAGTGCAGTTGTGAGCGGCCAAGGGGCAGCGAGATCGGCCTCCACCGCCACATGGGGTTGGAACGGGGTGGGGGTGGAGCCAGAAATGGAGGAAGCTGGCCTGAGCGCTAAGGGCATAAAGCTTAAAATCCGGGGCTCCCAGCCCACCCCGCGACATCGGAAGCGTGAGGGTGTTGTGAGCGATCCTAGGTTGCTGTCCAGCCCAAACCAGAGTGATAAGCAGTGAGCGAACCTTGCAAAAAAATTGAGCGGTGAGAGGGATGGGAATGTTAACGAAGAGATATAAGAACTTCGGGAGCACTACCATCTTGGCAATCGCTATGCGCCCGGCCAGTGAGAGCGGCAGCCGGTTCCAGAGCGGGATCTTGGACTCCAACCAATCCACTGCGCGGCCGAAGTTGGCTCTCCAGAGTTCATCCACGTCTCTGCTCAGCCAAACACCCAGATACCTAGTGGGCTCCGAAGCCCACACAAAAGGGTAATCAGAATCAAAGGGGGTCGTGGCGTCCGTGAGAGGAAATAGTACAGATTTGTTCCAATTAACCTGAATGCCAGAGTAGCCACCGAAACGTATCACCTCACGGACTAGAGGACTGAGATTCTCCTGAGGATGACGAACATAAAGAGTGATATCGTCCGCGTACATGGAAACCAAAAGAGCCCGAGCATCGAAACCGATGCCTTTCTGAGTATGGTGCTGCCGGAGACGAGCTGCAAGAGGTTCCATAGCGACAGCGAAGAGCATGGGCGAGAGCGGGCAGCCCTGCTGGGTACCGCGCCCGATAGGAATAGGCTCGGAAATCTGTCCGTTGATACGGAGATGAGCGGTGGGAAGAGTGTACAGGAGCAACACCTTGCGAATGAAGACCTGACTGAAGCCCAGGCGGGGAAGGAGGTAAAACAAGAAGGGCCATTCCAAGGTATCGAAGGCCTTGGTGGCATCGAACAAAGCCGCCACTGCCGGAAGCAACGGATTGATTTGATGAAGAACGGAGAAAATGGTCCGGAGGTTATGAGAGGTGGCACGACCGGGGATGAAACCGGATTGGTCTGGGCGGGCAATGAGTGGCATAAGTGAAAGTAGGCGGGAGGCAAGCAGCTTGGCAAAGATTTTGTTGTCAGTGTTGATGAGGGAAAGGGGGCGATAGGAATCTCTCTGCTCGGGGGGCTTATCCGGCTTGAGAAGTAGGGTTAAAAGTGCCTCACGCAGCGACGGGGGGAATTGTCCCGATTCAAAGGACTCGTTATACATGGCAGCTAAGTGGGGGATCAAAAGAGGGGCGAAGGCCTTATAAAAGGAGGCCGGCAGGCCGTCCGAGCCGGGCGCCTTGTCGCCAGGCATACTGTTTATAGCAGCTAAAATCTCCTCCTTAGAGAAGGGCTCATCAAGGAATTCCCGATATGAATTACCAAGCCAGAGGAGTTGAAGAGTATCAAAGTATTGATCTAGAACTTCGCAAGGTGGAACTGATCCGGCCGTATAAAGTTGTGTGTAGAATGCAGTGAAGCACGCTTTGATTTCGTCCGGGGAGGTAGTGCGGGAAGGACCGCCGTCTTGCAGGGCAGTAATATACGACGCAGCGCGGGGCCAACTAAGGAGGTTAGCCAGAGTTTTACCTGGGCGATCGCCCTCACCAAACCGACGTGCCCGCGCCTCTCTACCGAGAAAAGCCAGTTCCCTAATCGCCTCGTCGGAAAATTCAGTCAGCTTCTCGCGTATCTGAGCGAGGGTATCGGCATTCGGGTGCTGGGCGTGAGAAGTGTCCAACAATTTGATCTCCTTTTCAATCCTATCCAGAGTGCCACTAATGGAGCGCAAAACACCGGATTGCTTGGAGATACATTCCCCACGGATTACAGTCTTGAAACCCTCCCAGAGCGTGGATGGGGAGTCCACAGATCCCTCATTGAGCTCAAAATAATTTACGATCGCAGTCTGTATCTCGTCGCAGAAGACCGAATCGCGCAGTGCGTTCGGGGGAAGCCGCCATGAGAAGGCGCGACTGGGCGAGTGAGGGAGACGAAGAGATAGGCTGACGGGAGCGTGGTCAGAAAGAGTGCGCGCCATATGGTCAACCGAGGTAAGCCAGACTAGTGCGTCCGGAGTAGTGATCCATAAGTCCAGTCGGGACCAACAGCCCCGAGAACCAGTGACACACGTGCCCTCACGCGCCGCAGGTTGAGCATGACGCCACGCGTCGTACAGTGAGTTATCCAGGAGTATGGAGTTAAGGAGTGAGGTTGCGCGCGGGTGGGAGGCATGGGAGCCAGACCGGTCCAAGTCGGCGGATAGAGCCACATTAAAATCGCCCCCCCAGAGGAGAGCAGTAGGGCCAAGAGATGAGATGCAGTGCCAAACTTGAGCAAAGAAGTCCGGGTTGTCGCATATATCGCTACGAGTGTCAGAGGTTGAGCCCGTAGGGTGCCATGGAGTATTACGAATCGCCCGCCCGAGTCAGAGAACACTTGAGAGGTCTGCCATGGGAGCCCCCTGCGCAGCAGTATGGACACCCCTGAGAATAATTGGAGTAAAAGGAGGAATGGATTTCGCCCCAATGTCGGGAAAGGAGTCTAGAAGCAGTGGATTGCATAAGATGGGTCTCTTGTAAAAAACAGATGTCCACCTTGTGGCGAATGAGATGGGCGTGAACCAAACGTGCCTTGCGGTAATCATTAAGCCCACGGACATTCCAAGTCCAAAGTGTAGTGTCAGTCATGGTGCCACAATCAGGGGGGGGACATCCGGAAAAAGTGACATAAAGGGCAGGAGCTGCGTGCATTGGCAATGAGCGGTGCAATGAGATATGAGAGCCAAGAGTGGTGCAATAATCAAGGGAACAGCTCGGCATAGTGTGGTCAGACATATCACATTATCACTGAAATAGGCCAACAGGACAAGCAAAACAAACCCCTTGGCAGAAATCTGACTAGCATGGGGAAGAGACCTAATGTCAGAGGGGCCATACAAAATACTGTGCAAAAACGAACAACAAGGCCTCAGAAGGAGGCCACAGACCCCGTACCCCAAAGAACCACCCCCGGAACCCTCCCCCAAAACAAAAAACCCCAGGGGAGCCCCAAACCCCACACCCACACCAACCCCCCAATCAGGCTGAGACACCACCCATACCCACCCCAGGGACCCACAACTTGGAAGGGAAGAATCTGCGTCTGTGATGGGAATTATCCCGTGGGGGCATGGCGACGCCCAGCGAACACCCCTGCCAGAGAGACAGGGTGGCCAGGCCGTTAGCGTCAGCAAACATCAGAAATGTACACCAAGAATTGGGGAAACTTCACATCAAAAACAAATAGGCTAGCGAACATGCCTCAGAGGGCAACAGGAACCCAAAGGACTAAGTACGAATTACAGGCCTGGAGAACAGACAATGCGAAGGATGCAAAATCAGGGCTCGAAGAACAGGTCAGTCATTGTCACTGAGAATATCCTCGGCAACAGCTTGGGAGTTAACAGGCGAAGAACGGTTGGACTTGTCCAGTTTTTTAGCAAACGCCAGCGCCTCTCTTGGATCCGGAAAGATGAGGGTTTTTGTGCCTTGTTTAACTCGCAGTTTGGCCGGGTACGCCAGTGAGTAGGAGATCTCGTGCTTCTGGAGGATCCGTTTAAGCGGAAGAAACTCACGGCGTGCCGCCTGAACTGCGGTGGTGTAATCCGGGTAGAACGAGAGGGAGTTACCCTGGTGGTGAATGACCCCTTTTTCCCTGGCTGCCCGGAGGATGGCGTCGCGGTCCCTGAAATTTAAAATTTTGGCTATGATGGGACGGGACGGCAGACCAGGGGCCGGACGGGGGGAAAGGTAACGATGTGCCCACTCAACTATAAAAACCGATGAGAGAACATCACCAAAGAGCTCACGAGCCACCTGCTCCACATAGTCCTCCATGCGAGATATGTTGGTGGACTCGGGCACTCCAGTAATACGAAGGTTGCTCCTGCGTGAGCGCGCTTCCAAATCTTCGTTCTTGTCCCGGATAACGGCAAATATCTTGTCCATCTTTAGCAATTTCTGGCGGTCTTGGGTAGCAGCGTTCTCTGCGTCAGACACCCTGGTCTCAACATGAAGGAGTCGGGCATCGTGGGAGTCAACCCGGGCTTTCACTGTGTCCAGGCGGGCCGATAACTGATCCAGCTGCGGCGCTATGTTGGTGACCGTGGATTTAACGTCCAACATGATGGCCTTCAGATAGTCCTCACGGGATTGCACCATGTCAGACGGAGCCAAGGGGTCACCTCCATCCGCACCGGCACTTTCCTGGCGCGTCTGGCGGCGCTGATTAAAGGCGATTTTAGGCTGCTTGGGGTCGGTTCGTCCCATGGCCGGAGGTCGCAGGAGAGTGGAGCAGCCTGTCAACTGATGTGAGGCCGCAGGTAGAAGGAGGAAACCAATGTACTCAAGGTGCGGCCAGCCAACAGAGGAGAGTCGTGAGGACAGGCCCAGCGGACAGCTGCAGCGACGCCCGGGACCAGAGCACAAGTGGGCTGGTTGCAAGAGAGGAAGGGTCCCAGTGGGCAGTCCGTCCAGCACCAGGCGGCCGCCTCAGACAGCCCACTGACCAGCCAATTTAAGGGAGAGGTAACAGGGCACGGCTAAGAGTGGGCTGGCAGGAGCGATCCACCATAGGCAGCAAGAATGTCAAATAGAGCCAGCTCGCAACGAGGCCGCAGGGACACAGGCCAAAGGGAACCACAGCACAGCGGAGGCGAGAGGCACCAAGCGGGGCACCGGCGGCCGAGCCCGCAGGAGTAGAAGCAGCCAGGTGAGTCGGGCACTGGGCCGAGGGCAAATTAAGCATCAGCACTGCGCAGAGTCCATAGGTCGCGGATTGATACAGCAACAGGACCCGGCAGGGGGCAACCAACAGATGTGATGTGGTAGGCCGTGCCTCGGCCGGATTCTGGGGTCGGGCGGCCCGATGTTGCAGAAACTGCACTCTGTTCAGCGAGGGCCCAGGAGGAGGGGCCGGCAGGTAGTGGCGTCCGCAGACCTTGGCAGCAGAAAGCAGAACGGGAGGCGGCAAGCGGGAACACAACGCTCGGCCGCCTCCGGGGGAGCACAGCGTCCGGCGAGCCGAGATCGCCACAGCAGGGGGGCCCAGATGCCAAACGGGCCGCTGCAGCAGCCACCGATCACAGACGCTGGGGAACCGGAGGCCGCAGCGGGAGGGAGGCTGCACACAGCGGGGAGTCAAGGGGAGCGCGCCGTCCACCTCGCCAGGCCCGATGGGAGAGGCCTAAGCCACGGGCGCCAAAGGGAGGAAAATGGCAACCGGGCGCGAGTAGGCCGGGCGGTACGACAAGTGCGCCCCCAACCTCGCCGCAGTGCGCCCCCGCAGCGGCGGCACCTACCGGCTCAGATGGTCGAGTAGCAGAGGCGCCGCGTCCGGCACAAATCCGGTCCCAGGTCAGGATCTCGCAGTCGGCTCCAGGAGGCCGGGAAGGCCGCGCGCGCCACAGGGCCAGGCCCGGGGCTCACACAGCGACGAAACTCGGCCCAGCAGCGACCCAGGAAGGCAGGGAAGGGCTCGGAGCGCGCCACAAGAGCAGGTGAGTGGCGATGGTGCAAAGTCCAAATGGCGATGATCGAGATGCCTGCAGGATAATTAAGGATATTAGGCTTGGCCGGCAGAGCCCACTCAAGGTGCGGCCATTTTGCAGCCGGCTAAGCCACGCCCCCGTGACTGGCCTGAGTTACAGCATTCAGTCTACTTCATAGTTTGAATAGATATGGGCAAGTCCCTTCTCTGGACACACCTCCTTCCCTGCGCCACCACCCCCATCCCACCCACACAAGCATAGACCCAGTGCTGCGTGCCCTGACAGCTCTAAACCCCCTACATACTCTCCAGGGAACGGTGCGATGGTGTTGGTGAATATGTACCGCCAGTCACAGGAGTAGCTTTTCTGTAGCTGTGCTGTGGAGAACCTTCCACATACCCGGGATGATAGTTGTGGACAGAGCTGCTCTACAGTGCTTAATTTGAGCCGGTGGTTTGCAGTGGGGGCCACCAGCACTTATTTCACCCCATCAGACTTTTACAGATAGCAAGAGAGGGAAAGCACAGAAAGTGGATAGACAGCGGAAGAGAAAGACGGAAAAACCGTCAGAAATGGAGAAAGTAGAAACCTGCAAGAGTGAGATAAAGGGCAAGGGAGTGTCTGGTACTGGATTAAAGAGGCCTGAGGTGAATTCAAATCTACACATCTTTAATATTCAGCGCGCTGACATTTAATTGCAACGGTCACGGGCTTCTGAGCAGAGCTTTGAGCACTGACACTCATTCAGTCACAAACTAAGCACTCCCGCTTCCCTAAATGGTCAGTTACCATTAAATATATTTTATGAATGTTCTTGTCCTCTGACTTTCAGAAGTGCTATACACTGGATGTATGGAATAGTTCTTAGTGGATGTCAAAAGCTTAGAACATTTATAAGATACTTTTACTGTGCTGCTGGCGGTGATGCTGCATGCATGCCTTTCTAGTGTATTCTCATGCATCAGCAGTCCTTCATATGACTTGTTCTACTTTCATGGTTTTTATCTCAAAAGCCTAATAAAGTCTATATTGATTGATTGATTGACTCCATGATGCATTACACCTTTTGATCAGATGTCCCTAAGCAGAGCTGCTTCACAAATGATGGCCTTACTAGAGTCAAGCACCACAGAAAATGTGTTTTATAAATCTTGTAAGGGGTTGACAGACACAGAGAGCTATTACCTTTCTAAAACCGTTTTTTGTGGTGCAGGATCTAACAGAGGTGCTATTTGTGATGTGTCCCCACTCACAGGATTCCTCCTGGGTTGCATGGCTGAATATTGACATGCCAAAATAGTGTGAGCAAAATATCGACTACCACTACATCATAAGTGTAAATATAGTTAGGAAGGTATAGATTTACTATCCTTAGCTGCACATCTATGTACCTTGAGACATATATATATGTAGTTAAGGTGCATATAGGTGGATTTAAGAATAGTAAATCTATACTTACCTGTTTATACTTAGCTTCACTACATTGTGGTAGTCAATATTTTTGCTACGATATTTTGGCAGATCAATTGTAGAACCTCAATATTCTGGTAAGGAACCCTCCTCCTGCTTTGCTCACCCTTACTGTGCATGATGGGCACAGAACAATGGCTGCAGATGGTGGGTCGCTTGGGCTGGTGAACCTGTTCCGTTTTCCCCTGCGGCCATCTTGCCATGTGTGTATGCAGCCTGTAGCCCATGTCTCAGTGTGGATTAAACTCCACAGAAAACCAAGATACCACCCACCTCAAGACAAAACACGATCTGAGAGAATGGAGCCCTACCATACCATTTTTGCAGTTACAAGCATGTACCAAGGACGAGGCTCCTGAAATGTAATAACCCCTCACCAAATGACTATTCGCTTTAATCTTGGTGCTAGTACTAGATCTATCCGTTCCACGCATGGGTAGCACAGACTCAAATTCAAATAAACTTTATTCGGGCGAAATGTCACCCATAAAAGTCACATAAATAAATACATCAATTAAAAGAAAACATTTTAAAAAAAACATACAACATTTAAAAGAAGAATAGTAGCACAGCTCAGCACAATTATAACAGCATAGTACTTCGAGCCCTTACTAATTTAAGAGAATCAAGTTTCATTACATCCCTTACATTGTTTACAATCCCTCAAATTGCTGTAAAACTGACACTCAAGTCTTAATTTTAATTAGGGCTCCCGGTTTTATGGTATTTATTTTTTTAACATTTCCGTCTGTATTAATCCATATTTATTTTTGGGACATTTTATCTGTATTTATCCATATTTATTTTGTGTTTTGCGTATGAATGAAGGTGTAAAACTGTACATTTCCATATTTATTCAACTGATAGACGTGCACTTATACTTTGATGTCTGTCGTGTTTTAGCTATTTAAGCTGCCAAATATTATTACATAACAATACACCCCCTGATAAATACTAGCATTATAGTACAAATGTATATTGACACATCCGTTATTTAAAGAAATTTCATCCTGTTTTTTAATTTTCCAGGCTGTCCATCTGCTCAGCTGTTATGCTATAATTCGTGAAAGACAGCATGGAGAGTCACTTAAAAGCAGCACAATTTTCTGTATTTATCCACTTTTAAAAATAAATGCAGACAGAAAACACATTGTTTTCTGTCTGTATTTATCTGTAAAAATCCGTAAAAACGGAAAACAGGGAGCCTTAATTTTAATGCAGACTCATACACATATGTTTCTATTTTCCACTTCAATCATGCATTCATCCATTTCATTCAACCACTCCCAAGCACTCCTCCATCTACCCTCACCCATACTGGCATCATCTGGCTATGCTCTCACACTCATCCATTAATTCACCAATCCACCCTTGACTAGACCCGGAGCTGTCCAACAATATGTTTATCCATGTGTACATCAACATTATCATGAATCCATCCATCATCATTGAATCTGCATGTGCCTATATATACATGCTGTTTCTGTGTTTATAGCTGGTAAGGAACAGCCAAAAAACCACCCTTTGACCCCTACCACCACCCATGCCCTCTGTTCTCCTTCTACTCATGAATTCCTGACCCAGAAACCAGCTCTGCAGTCCTACCGAAGACTACACACTTTAACCACTATCCATATCGCCCATGGCCTCCCTCCTCCTACTGCACCAGGTCCCTCATCCTCGATGTATCATTGCAACAAAAGGACAAAGGCCCAGCAGCTAAACTTCCTGCCTGCTCCTCAAAGCGAGATCCATGAACAAGAACCGTCATAAGATGTTTGACCTACTTTCAATGGCAGTTCCATACCTCACTATAATCACAGAAATGTGACTCAGTTAGAATTCCACACCCACTTGCCACAGAGCCATACCCCCTGAATACAGCGTCATCAACAAAAATTATATTGGAAAGATTGGAAGTTGCCTAGCAGTCATCCATAAGAAATAATTACAAATATCTCATATCAATCAATCAAAATAATTTATAAAGTACATAGCTAACCCAAAGGGGTTTGCTACCACTAGCAGATCAAAGACCAGAAAACGCCGAACTGGGTATCAGAAAAACCAAGTCTTAAGCATCTTCCAAAAAAGCTTGTAGGTGTTAGTTGCATAGACGCAGATTGGGCGGCCATAATTTCAGTTCCGGAAATGCAAATGATCAACCTCCATGCCTTGCCAGTCTAATTTTGAGAAAGTTGGTCAGACTGGATTTGCTAGATCGAAGTTCCCGCTTCCGGGTATAAAGGCGGATCAGAGAGCGTATATATAAAGGGCCAGCCTGACTCATGGCTTTATATACACAATATAGAGCCTTCTACTTGGCGCATTGAAATATAGGAAGCCAATGCAGCTGGCGAAGATGTTGAGAAACTGAGACATTGCAAGGGGTATGGTTTAAAAAGTGAACCACGGCATTCAACACAATCTGTAGCTGCTTTAGCCGTGCCTGAGTGACACCCAGGTATAACACATTTCCGTAATACAGCCTAGAGATTATTAGAGTCTGCATGACAGTTTTTTTGTGTATCCAGAGGTATATACCATAGGATCTCTTTCAGGCATCTGAGTAGCCCAAAACAGCATGCCGCTACCTTGGTAATTTGCCGATCCTTGGACAATCTGTCATCCAGCCAAAACATAAATCTTTCATCGACTGACTAAGAGTAGGGCAGGTGTCCAACTCACCTGGCCAACAGTAGGGACTGCACCTCCATTTTGCTACCATTTAGTTTTAGGCAGTTAAGCCTCATCCAGTCAACCACTTCCTTAAGACAGGGAGCCATAAAGGGGGAGGTGGAGTTGTCCATTGAAGAGAGCGAGGATATTATTTGCGTGGCAGCCACATAAGAGTAGAGGGAAAAGTGATATTGTTGCACCATATCAGCCAGTGGTATCACATTTATATTGAATAGCGTGGGCCTCAAGGAGGAGCCTTGGGGAACTCCATGGGGCGGATTGTAAATTGATTATAAGAAAGGTTCAGCAATTACCTGGAATGTGCGGTGTTCCAAAAACAAATGAAACCAGGATAGAGCCAAACCTTGAACCCCGACCACGGTGAGTCTCTTGAGGAGCACCCGATGTGAGACATTGTCAAAAGCGGCACTTAAATCCAAGAGTACCAGAGCCACAGTTCCTCTTCTGTCCAACTCCTGTCTCAGATGTTCTGTAACCCCTAGCAGTGCGATTTTAATGTTGTGCTCCATACGAAACCAGATTGAGAAGGATGCAGTGCTTTATAATCTTCTAGGAATGAGGAAAGTTGACAGTTAATGTGCTTCTCAAGGATCTTGGCATAGCCATACTAGAGGGTAGTTAACCCTATCAGATGCCCCTAAATTGGCTTTTTTAACAGTGGGAGTACCATAGCGTGCTTCCATGCCCTAGGAATCTTACCTTCAGTCAGGGATGTGTTCAACAGATCAATAAGGATCAGGGAGAGCGTGTCACTCACCAAGCTGAGCTCATCCGGTGGTAAAAAGTCGGAACACGAGCCTGATTTACTGGCCTTAGATAAGACCAAAAAAGTAATGGACTCAAGAGGTTGAAAAGAAGTCAATTCCCCTGTCAGGGCCTTGGTAATAATGGTAGCATAGACTGACGTGGCTCGGCTGTCAAAGGTGGAGTGGATAGTTGTTACCTTGTTGCAGAAACATTCTGCCAGTTCATTGCAGTACTTTTAAGAAAGGGAGTGGTGTGGTCCAAGAAAGATTTAACTACCTGAAAAACTTCTTTGGGGGAGTTGCTGGCTGTCTCAATTATATTTAAGTAATAGGCCATAAGGGCGGATCTGCAGGCCCTATGACAAATTCTAGTGGCATCCTTCAATCTTTGTTTTTTGTCTGTAGTATATTTCTTCGCCACATGTGCTCTAATCTTATTTTTCAGTCCTTCTTTAAAGCTAATACTGCATCCGTAAACCATGGGGGTGGGGTTTGCCTTTGTTGCTCAACTGCAGAGGAAGTGTCAAATCTAAGTTAGATCTGATTGAAGAGTCCACCAAACTAGTGCACTCATCCATCGATCCCTCCATCTTAGGCATGGTGTTTTGTCGGGTCAAACTTGGCCTAGCTCCTGCAGAGGGTTGCATGAGCTTGCTTCCTCTCTTCGTGTGCATATCCCTTGGTAGAGAAAGGATTCACAAAATAGTCCGAATAGCTGAGGGGAAAGTGGCATTCAACAAGAGTGTTGGCTGTTAGTAAAAATAGGATCAATGAGATGTCCTGCATTATGAGTAGATCCCTTCACTAAAAGTTTGAGCCCTAGCCCTTTGAAGTCAGCAATAATAGTGGAGACCACGTAACACTTTGTGCCATCAAAAACAAATACTGAAATTAGTGCATTTGAGAATATAAGGAGAAAGGGTTTCAGCCAACCGGGAGCTCCAAACACCCGCAGGGCCAGGTGGGCAATAAATAAAGGACCTTGACAGAGTAAAGTTCTTAGACAGGCCTATGAACAAAAGTGCACATTCACAGTCTTGAATGAAGAGCTTAGTAATCTAGTTGAAAAAAATATCTAACCAACCTCTTCTTTTCCCAACCTGATCCTGCCTGATCATACTATAGCCGGGCAAGGGCAAGAGTGATGTCTGGTTCAGTAAGAAGACAAAACCTTTAGGGAGTTCTGCACCATGAAACAGCAGTTAAGACTACAGAGTCAATTGGTTACTAACTTCTTTCAAACTGAGCCGCCTATACGGAGGGAGGCAGTACAGAAAGGGAGTAGTCCCAGTCTTACAATTCAAAAAAACGTAATTAAATGCCAGCCGGCATTAATTCAAATTACACAACACAATAAAGCGTTCAATATTATTTAATCATATTGAGCATCATCATAAATCTGGGACAGCGTATTATATCAAGTGCCCCACGAAGTGAGGAAAGAAAGGAAATAGTAGGGTGCGCTTTGTGAGGATTGGGGGAGTGAAAGAGAAAGGTAGTGACATCAAATACATTACAATTAGAGCCGGCTTCACTCGGCTATACAATAGTCATGGAGACATGTAAAAGGCCATTGTTTGCAATACACTATCACAGTGAAGCAAGCACTGTTGATCAAACTGGCATAGGGCAGTGATGTAGTCGACGTTTCGACCCCAAAAGGTAAGTAGGCCGTTTGGGTCCTCACGCCGGGGTCTTCCTCAGGACTAAGCAGGGGGCACCTGAGAAACTAACAAGAAAGGTTCTTAGTGTCTAATGTACTAACCCGTGCAGTGGTGAAAGATTAAAAAGTTGAATACAAAAATAAATTGGCCATAGTCCACCCTTTACTGGATGGAGGATTTAAATGTTGATGGGCTTCTAGGGCTCCGAAATGACAGAGAAACGGAGCGATGTCACCTGTAAAACAGGATGGCATCAGTGTGCAAAAAAACCATATGCGACAGTTTAAACAATGTAATGGACACTGAATGAGCAACTCACTTATGACGTGTAGTGGGGGAATCCTCCTCACATACACTACTTGCGTCAGGGAATTAATGTAGAAATCTTCTAAGGCCCAGTGGTTCCATAATTACTGTGATGAGAAAAGGAAAAACAGGCCCTAATGACAGCAAGTAGTGTATGTGAGAAGGATTCCCCACTACACGTCATAAGTGAGTTGCTCATTCAGTGTCCATTACATTGTTTAAACTGTCGCATATGGTTTTTGCACACTGATGCCATCCTGTTTTACAGGTGACATCGCTCCGTTTCTCTGTCATTTCGGAGCCCTAGAAGCCCATCAACATTTAAATCCTCCATCCAGTAAAGGGTGGACTCTAGTAAATTTATTTTTGTTTTTAACTTTTAATCTTTCACCACTGCACGGGTTAGTACATTAGACACTAAGAACCTTTCTTGTTAGTTTCTCAGGTGCCCCCTGCTTAGTCCTGAGAAAGACCCCGGCGTGAGGACCCAAACGGCCTACTTACCTTTGGGGTCGAAACGTCGACTACATCACTGCCCTATGCCAGTTTGATCAACAGTGCTTGGTTCACTGTGATAGTGTATTGCAAACAATGGCCTTTACATGTCTCCATGACTATTGTATAGCCGAGTGAAGCCGGCTCTAATTGTAATGTATTTGATGTCACTACCTTTCTCTTCACTCCCCAATCCTCACAAAGCGCACCCTACTATTTCCCTTTCTCCCCACTTCGTGAGGCACTTGATATAATACGCTGTCCCAGATTTATTCTGATGCTCAATATGATTAAATAATATTGAACGCTTTATTGTGTTGTGTAATTTGAATTAATGCCGGCTGGCATTTAATTACGTTTTTTTAAATTGTAAGACTGGGACTACTCCCTTTCTGTACTGTATTCTACCCAGGTCCCAGGACTTGTCTGGGTTTACCCTTGTGTGTAACTGTATCTGAGCAGGTGCTTACCTGCGAGGTTTTTGCGGATTTACTCCCGATTTAATATGACAGAGTACGAGACTTTATCCTATACAGAGGATTATATCAATCAATTAATACAGGACCCTTTGAATAATTTTCTGTCATCCACCACTCCCAATATTGACTTTACACTGAATGACAAGGTTGCGCGCCTTGAACGTCTAGAGAAAAAACTTGTTCGCACTCGCTTACATGGACATTTACTCACAAAATATTTACAAGCGAACATAATACCCGTTGGCCTCCAAGTAAAGAACGAGCCGGCCATCTTTGTGGATCTACCTAAATTCAAAGAAGGTATCAGCTTTGTTGCCAACAATTGCTCCCGGCACTGGATGGTGTTGGGAGTTGAAACAGCGCGAGAACAGGTAGAGGTACTCATTAGAGAGATTGCAGCCTTAAAATCAGAGATCGCTGGTGACTCCGCCCTCATGAATGCCAAGGAAGCCCTGGAACGGCTAGACAAGACTCTGAAGGAGTTTGAAAACACCACACAGAATAAGAAACTAGAGAAGCTAGCGAAAGACATTCGTTACTACGATAAGAGAAACACTTATCCGTACTTACAAGAGGATTATTTCAAGCAGGACAATCAAGGACGCTTTTCTAATAGAGGCAGAGGTGGGTACAGGGGCAGAAGAACCTACACCACTTTCTCCGAGTCATCAGGATCAAACAGCAACGACAGTGACAACGAGCAACCAGGAACCAGTTTTGGTTACCAGGATAGTTGGTACCAACCCCAAGGACCCCCCCCCCCTTTTTAGGCGAGGGACAATGGCGACCACCAAAGGGCAGGAGCGCCCAGTGGGTCCAAGGCCCCCAACGTGGACAGGAGCAGTATGGCTGCCAGTGGGAGAGAGGACGCATGAGAGCACAGAAGCAGGTGCGTTTCCAACCGGAGAGCCACTGGGAGATTCAAACCCGCCGCAGGTATTACAAATGGTGAAACGACCTAACAATCCGATAGTCAATATCTCATCTTACACTCTCAAAGAAGAAGAGATCATGGTGCTAAGTAAGGGACTCTCTTTTGTACCGACTACACACCCCAACCACTTTACGGTCAAGACAGAGCTCCATCGGTTCTTTCGTAAAATTCGCCTACGTTACTTTTTTAAACAATCACCGACAATTCAAACACCTTCTCAGACGGGATTGAGGATTCCATCCACTTTCGTCCCTCCAGCACATGCTATGTCCAATAAAATCCTCGCCTACGAAAGTGTAGTCCTTAGAGACGTTTTGAGAGTACTCAACAGCCGGAAACATATCACCTACAATATATCCAAGATGGAACGTGAAGCTCTTATGGCATTGGGACTTAACAAAGAAATCGTGATTAAACCGGCGGACAAAGGTGGCGCGATTGTGGTCCAAGACGTCCCCCAATACAGAACAGAGATCACCAATCAATTGCAGGATGGTATCAGCTACCGGAAACTACGTAGCGATCCCACAAGAGAGCTTGAGAAGGAGATCATGGCAATCACCAAAGAAGGTCTGGAGCAAGGCTTCGTTTCTAAATTAGAATTCCTGTTCTTGAATAAAAAGCAGCCCCGTTTGCCGACGATTTACACATTGCCTAAAATTCACAAGGATATGCAAAACCCACCAGGACGTCCAATCGTCTCGGGCTGTGGATCCACACTGGAGCCCCTTTGTAAGTATGTGGATGCGTTCCTGAAGCCACTTGCTGAGACGACGAGGGCATATTTGAGGGACACTATGGAGACCATTAATCTAGTTGATCAACGAGCCTTTAACCCAGCTCAACAGATACTTGTGACTATGGACATCGTGTCACTGTACACAAGTATTCCACAAGAACCAGCCCTAGAGGTAATGGAGCGAGCCCTTGACCGAAGAACAGCCCCCGTTGCAGTACCCACAAAGTTCATCATCCAACTACTCAAGCTTGCAATGATGAAAATGTATTTTTCTTTCAAGGTAGCTACTATCTACAAACCAAAGGCGTAGCAATGGGAGCGGCCTTTGCACCTGACCTAGCCATTATTTACATGGACGATTTCGAAAATTCCTATGTATTTGATACCACCAATCCATTCAACACCCAAGTGTCATTGTGGAGACGGTACATAGATGACATCCTGATGATCTGGACAGGGGACACTACAGAGTTGGGCCACTTCCATACTTGGCTGAACCAGCAAAGTGAAGATATACAGTTCACCATGCATTTCGATTCACAGAAGATTGATTTTCTTGATATCACTATCAGCAATGAAGACAATCTACTATACGCGACACTTTATCGGAAACCCACGGAACGCAATTCACTTCTTCAATACAACAGCCACCACCCACGAGGCCTCTGTGACAATCTGCCTTTCGGACAATTTCTGCGCATCCGCAGGAATTGTTCGAAAAAAGAGGATTTCATGATGGAATCAGAAGTGTTGAGTGACCGCCTGGTGCAGCGGGGATACCCTAAAAGACTGGTAAAGAAAGCACGCAAGAGAGCATGGTTCAGCCCTAGAGAAACATTACTAACCCCAAGAGAAAGAGAACGTGACTCCATACAGAGAATGATTTGTGTAACCACCTTTTCCACTCAGAGTAATGCAATTAAGAAGGTCATAAACCATCACTGGGGTCTAATATCAGATGACCTAGAACAGCAAGAATTTCCCATGCATTCCTTTAAAAAGGGAAAGAGTGTCAAGGACCATGTTGTACGCTCACTCCTTGAGTCACCAGAGGAACCATCCATCCAGTCACTATGGAATCTACCACCTACACTGGGCCACTTTAAATACGGCCACTGCAAGGCCTGCAAATTGACAATTCAGACCAAACAATTCACCTATAAGCACCATAAGATCGATCTCAAATTTTTCAGCAACTGTAACACATCTAATGTGATCTATGCGATCATTTGTCCATGCGATCAGATATATGTAGGACAAACTCAACAGAAGATAAAAGCCCGCATCCTCCAGCATTGCAGCAGGATACGATGTGAGGTTCAAGGTGCCCCCCTGGTTGAACATTTCAAAGAAGCACAACACCAGCCAGAAGATATCAAGTGGCTAATATTGGAAAAAGCTACTCTCGGAGTAAGAGGTGGCAGCATCGAGACGATTTTAAACGTAAGAGAGTGCAAATGGATGTACCGTTTAGATTCTATACAAAATGGTTTAAACGAATTGGACGCAAGCCATGCACAGTTGGCTTGCCTTGCACCTGACTGAACCTCCTCCTATCAATGTTAATTTTCCTGAAAACTGATCACCTTGCGGTAGAATTTCCAAACCAGTCCTCACGCTTATTCTGCCTTTCCAGATAAGCATTTACTTTGTGCGTCCAATTCTCCTGCTACAATCTCATGAGAGCTGTGTATCCTTCATATGTACCATTGTAGATACATGTTCAGCCACATTTGTACCTCTGAAACAGTGTGCTAGAATGCAAATAGGCAGTCTGTCTGTCTTGCAAAATCGTAATTCATCCTGTGCACTACACTTCCCCAAGAGACGCATTATTTATCCTTTGACTGGACCGAGACTTCATTCTTTGTGCCTCTTATTTTCTTTTTATTTGTACATGCATTCATATTTTGGCTTTTGTTCATAGCCGTGTACCCTTTAAAATATATGGTAGAATGGAAATAGGCAGCCTCGAGGTATTTATCCTCAATAGTTTGATTATTTCCGTAACATACGCTGATCTATAGGCCCCCTAATTCTCTTTTTTGAATAGGCTTCATTGGAAGCATGTCATTAAGTTAAAGCTTTTCCGACACAGAATACTATTCTTTTTATTACACAATGTTCCTGTGACACCGGGAGTCTTTTTTCAGAAGCATTTCATTAAGTTCAAGTTTTTCCACACAGAATACTTTACATGACGCGCAATGTTCCCCTGAGACCGGGAGTCTGTTTTCAGTCCTGCCTGACATGACAGCATCTAGCGTCTGCTAAGTCATTCTCAGCTCGTGCACGGTGCTGACAAGCCTCTTTAAATTCCTGGGCTGTCAGTTCCTCGTTTCCAATTCCAGGAGACGGACGCATTAACGAAGGTGAGCACACATGGAAACTTTTAAGCAAGCTGCCTGCATTTATTGAGTTTCTTTTTATTTCGCATTTAGAGTGCTTTGGCCTTTGTTTAATTGCTTCCCCCACTCTCCTTTTCCCCAGATTTGGTAACTCTCTTGCATAGGAATAAGGACGAGATTTTGTGTTTCCTCTTCAGGTAAACACTTTTCCTTCACTTTCTAATCGCCAATAATTGTTTTCATGACAGATGGCTATATTTACTAGCTAGTGGTGTGTCATTAGGGCCTGTTTTTCTTTTTCTCATCACAGTAATTATGGAACCACTGGGCCTTAGCAGATTTCTACATTAATTCCCTGACGCAAGTAGTGTATGTGAGGAGGATTCCCCCACTACACGTCATAAGTGAGTTGCTCATTTAGTGTCCATTACATTGTTTAAACTGTCGCATATGGTTTATTTGCACACTGATGCCATCCTGTTTTACAGGTGACATCGCTCCGTTTCTCTGTCATTTCGGAGCCCTAGAAGCCCATCAACATTTAAATCCTCCATCCAGTAAAGGGTGGACTCTGGTAAATTTATTTTTGTTTTTAACATTTTAATCTTTCACCACTGCACGGGTTAGTACATTAGACACTAAGAACCTTTCTTGTTAGTTTCTCAGGTGTCCCCTGCTTAGTCCTGAGGAAGACCCCGGCGTGAGGACCCAAACGGCCTACTTACCTTTTGGGGTCGAAACGTCGACTACATCACTGCCCTATGCCAGTTTGATCAACAGTGCTTGGTTCACTGTGATAGTGTATTGCAAACAATGGCCTTTTACATGTCTCCATGACTATTGTATAGCCGAGTGAAGCCGGCTCTAATTGTAATGTATTTGATGTCACTACCTTTCTCTTTCACTCCCCCAATCCTCACAAAGCGCACCCTACTATTTCCCCTTTCTTTCCCCCACTTTGTGGGGCACTTGATATAATACGCTGTCCCAGATTTATTCTGATGCTCAATATGATTAAATAATATTGAACGCTTTATTGTGTTGTATAATTTGAATTAATGCCGGCTGGCATTTAATTACGTATCTTTGAATTGTAAGCCTGGGACTACTCCCTTTCTGTACTGTATTCTACCCAGGTCCCAGGACTTGTCTGGGTTTACCC
Organism: Calotriton arnoldi; assembly: GCA_963921515.1. Lineage (NCBI taxonomy): Eukaryota > Metazoa > Chordata > Amphibia > Caudata > Salamandridae > Calotriton > Calotriton arnoldi. The sequence goes on from CAWUFW010000033.1 coordinate 1,319,489, forward strand.
TTGTGTGTAACTATACGGAGGGAGGCATCAGATTCTACTGACTCAGTGAAGGAGTACCTACATTGGTGAACACCCTTGATTGCTCCTAAGAAAATCTAAACTAGCTCTGCAGCTAGTGCTGTGGCAGGGCATTGCTGACACAGTTGTTCCCTAGTGTATGATATCCTACCTGGTAGCAAAGGGCCAGGATTTAAAAAACTTTGCTTTAGAGTGACTGTGCATCCTTACTGGTACGATGTTACCATAATTCAGCCTCCATTTGTTCATTCATTCCTCTTGATCTGCAGACCACTTTCCAGCCATGCTAAGTTTAATGGTGCCTTGCTGGACAAAGCGACCAAAACTCTACTAAACCACCCCAACCTATACATCCTAGTAGACTTCAATACTTGGTTTGACAAGAAGGATTTAACAAAAGCTGCTGCTATCACCTCCGCGCTGGAAACATTCAACCTCTAACAAATCATACTGGACCCAAACCTCTTTTAGTCACACATTGGACATCATATTTGTTCCCCTAGGACATGCCTTTAAGATTGTCAATTTCTCAGTCATCTGGAGCGACCACCATATAATTATCTTTAGAATTAACTTACAAATACCTCCAAGACAGCAACTTCAATAAACAACTCTACACAAAGGCAAGGAAAAAAGTGGGCCTCCCAACACTTAATTCCCATCTCAAAACAACACCAATCAATATGTGAGCTCAGAACGTACCCACCTTTTACAACTAGATCCCAACTGCGCGGGACATCCACATACCACTGAAGACAATTCTCAGAATTCACCCCAATAAAAAGGCCACACAGCATAATGACAAGACCAGAAAAATTAATATGCAACTCAGTGTTTCACAATGGAAGTGAAATAAATCAAAGGATGAATATGGCAAACTCATACTGTAGTGGAAAAACAGTTTCCTTTGGACAATGTATTGTCATATAGACATCGTCTATTCCATATATTCCATTCACCCCTCAATTTTCTCATTCAATTACACACAATACCTCCTAAAGAAGTTTAACCATATATCCCCAACAGATAATCTTAACACCTAGAATTCTAGGAAAATACAAATCGATTTATTGATTAAAAGTTCATAAAAAACACAGTATTAAGAAAGACAATTGACATAATCCAATAACATTCTATAACAACTTGCGCTGTCACAAAATAAAACTACAATCAGTTAAAAAGAGAGTACATAACATAGACAAAAACACTCTGTCATTTACATAATACACATCCGTGGTAAAACAATTTCATGGGCATGGAGCCTGGTACTTTTAATTTGCTAGGTACTTGTTGACCGCAGCCCTTGCACAGATTGTGTTGTTCTCAAAGCGTAGACGTGTTTCGATGGATATCTTATACCACCATCTTTTTCAAGACCAAGATTTTGACTCTCTTTGACATAAAACTTTAGCTTGATCAGTTAAAAACACCTATCATTGGCGGGGAAAGCCATTCCAGGTATACTGGGCAAATAATTTACAAATGTATGGGGTCGTTGCCTCCTGTGTTCTGTCCAGGTTACACTTTAGTCTATCTTCGTGTCCCCTGATATGGCCAGAAGGATATGCTTGCGCTACATGTGTAGCCGAAGGGTACTCCTGCCCAGTTGGTTATTACAATTCTTATTATTAGGGACCGCGATATCAAATGAAGATTTCAGACTTCTTAAAATAGGACCGTAATAGCGGTTTCCACGTATACTTTCTCAAAGATGTCGCGTACCAAAATTCCCTTTTATAATTAGGGTTTCAATCGATGCACCCTCCTGCGTGATCTCGTCTCAGCTTCTATTTTCTGTGAAGTCGAGTTGAAGGGGTTCCTCTTTTTTTCATTAAACTCATACTGTGCCATTATAAAAGAGCCTACATAGCGTCCCTCAGACCGTCAGAATGACAACACTGCTCTCAACACAAAATTGAAGCTGACTACCCATCAACGGAGCGCCACAAGATTTTAGCAGAATTTCGCAATCCAAAGTGCCAAAATGCAGGGACCTCAGTATCACAAACCTTCTGTTACAAAATCTCCATGCAACTGATCTCAAAAATTGAAAAGATAGAAAACTACCTTAGAGACAAAACAACTAACACTCCTCCTATATATGACAGCACCAACACAGTGATGGACACCACCAATCTCCCATCGCTAACCACCTTCAACAACGTCTTTGAAAGGCAATTCTATATTATCAGCACAGGCAGGTCATCAGGAACATCTACAGACCCAGCCCTCAAACATCTTCAAAGGTATCATTCACACAACTTCTGAAGAAGCAGATAGAATCATACTAAATAAGTCCTTGGAACTAGGATCTCTCCCACCCGAACTAAAAACCTCTTACATTAGACCAGTCTTCAAGAAGAAGAATTTTAATCCATCCACTCCAGAAAACTTCAGGCCTATCTCTAACGGACTGTTCCTAGGTAAACTATTTGAAAAAGCAGTTTTTACTCAACTCTGCAATTTTACTGAAGAAAATAACTTGATGTTAAAACAACAATCTGGATTCAGACAAGTTAGAGGCACAGAGTCAGACCTCATACCTTTAAGGGAAAACCTAAAACTCAAAGTGAGCAAGAATGGAGTTGCTGCCTTCATGCTTCTGGAATTAGCAACATTTGATCCTATTCACCATCAGACACTACTACACAGACTCCTTCATCTCAGTTTTCTCAGAAACCGCCTTCAATGGAATGACTCTTATCTCAAAGAAAGGCAGACCTTGATTTTCGTAGCAACAATATGGCGTCCCTCAGGGGCAAATCACCTCTCCTCTCCCATTAAACATCTACCTAAAACCCTTACCCAACTGATTGGATCATTCTACCTTACATGTTACAAATATGCAGATGATTTGCGAATCATTCTAAAAAATGGATGGCTCACAAAAGCTCTACAAATGAAGACTTGGCGATCAGCTCTGTGCCTTTGATGCATGGACGATGATCAAGCACCTGAGGCGCAACACCACAAAGACAGAGATCATGACCTGTGGACAATGGCACAAGCAGCAGCTCATGTTTGCATGGCCTAAGAAACCTGATGCTCTGCCTACTACTTCAAGAGTAACATGGACCCAGAGCTATCCGTGACCACATGCCAATAACGTCACAAGGAGGGTTTTCTGCACAATAAAAACACTGCACCATATCTTCGACTTACCTTGGATACCAAAAAACCTACAAGCAGTCCTCACTCTCATGATCTCCAAGCTCAACTATGCCAATAACCTTTATGGTGATGTCAACTGCTTCATCATGCGCATGATTAATATTTATAGCTCTTTGCATCTACGACAGAGCTTCCTAAGGAAAAGGAAAAGAATACCCATGCATTAAATTTAATTCCAACAAAATAGGACAGTTCACTAAAGACTAGCAGCACAGAGGGTCATACTCCCTAACAACAGGAAATGCACTGGAGGCTTTGCTTTCTCAGTACAGTCTGCCAAGCTCTGGAATTCCCTGTCAGCCTAGATTCAAAGCATTCATGAGCATTTAAAGGTCAGAACAGATGTGAGGCATGGTTGTCCCCAAGGAAATTTCATGAACTGCTGCCCAGGGATGGAACCCAGAATAATAACCTTTCTATCCAGATAAGTATGGGTCAGAGCTATGAACAGTTCCTCATGCCAAGAGGACAGACACAGGCACTTTACACATATTTTTAAAGTCCACCTAACATAACCTCGCAATGACCTTGACATACAGATGGGCTATAACTACACCATTCCAACCTCAAGAGTGACCTCTCCAATCAGTACTAGAGGTACTTGGTGCCACTATGCACCTAAAGATCTGAAATCTGCCTAATGACATATTGGACTCCAAACATAGCCAACACCCTAAGTCCACACTGAAGTTCTGCAACCTGCTTAATGATGTATGGGAGTTATCCACTGAAATAATGAGGATGGATGCAGGGCTATTGTTAGAAATTCTGTGAAGGTGAGCACTGGCATTTTGGTTGATGGTAGGGGTGAGAGGTGAGAGGTGGAACTGCAGTTTCTGCATGTTCATCGTGAGGAAGTTTCCAGGTCAGGCCTGGTTTTTGTCTGTCTCTGATTACTTCTTCAGTAAGGCTGCTGACAGACAGATTTAAAAACACACACACATCATTGTGCCTTGTTGCAGGTCCTCCTACTTAGAGAAGCCTCCAGTGCTACCTTGTGTGCAAAGCATCCCTTTGCACAAAGGCTGTTTCTGGAGAGCAGCCAGCCTGAGAAGGACACATGAAAAGACTTAAAAGGAGAACCAACCCAAACAGGTTCTGAAGGTTGAAACAGTAGATCCACATCCCCTGTCTTGTAAATGTGTTTAAAAGTGGGATCTTAACACTTTGTTTCAGTTCCAAGTGACTAATGACTAAGGAAGAGAATGTGCTACAGAGTACTGGAAGGATTACTGTGTGACCAGGGCTGGTTTCTGTCTGACAGCCACTCCCCCATAAGTGAAAAGCCATCTCCTGAAAACTGAACTTTCTGTGGAGGAGCTGAGGGTCTGCCTAGTGTCTAGAAGCCTGTCTGTCTGCCTGCTGAGAGGCTACTTTTTGGTTGATGTATAGCAGACCTTAAAGCAGACAACTGTTCACCTTGCACTGCCTTGCCTTCCTTTGCCCCAGAAAACCCCACAAAAAGCTGATCGTCGGCCCAATGGTCTTTGGTGCAATCAATATTAAAGCTCATGGGCCTGATCTACAAGAAAAGGATGCAGAACTGCATCGCAAGCGATTTAGCTGTGCAGTGCTGGGTCATTTTGAAAGCACAGGGATGTGTTGTATTAACAATATGACGGATACCTGTGCTTTCTCCTGCGCTGGCGCACAATTGGCTGCAATGGACCAGCGCAGGCCCCCTTGAGTCATTTTGCAAGGGTGCCTGCACTACAGGAATTATTGTTTGGTGCAGGAAGGGACACCTTCCTGCACAAAAACAATCATTAATGGCATTTTCCTCCTTCTATGCATGCTGCAGAATACAGCACATATAGAAGGAGGAAAAAACAAGGAGAAATAAAGGTATTTCTCTTGTTGCGCCATTTCTACACCTCCTCTAGGGAGGTGTAGGATTCTCATGCATTCCCAGTTTTACAAAATGTTGTAAATCTGGGAATGTGTCAAATTCCATGGATGTTGCATGGGATTCCCCGCAGCAACACTCATGGAACGCCCCTTTCACACAGAGTAATGCGTGAAAAGGGCCATCATTAACAAGGCCATGAAAAGTCATGCAGGGTAACTTTACATAGCCTTGTAAATATGGGCAAGTCCATTTCACGGCTGGTGCATCAAAAAAAGTGACGCACGGGCGGTGCAATGGGCTTGTAAATAAGCCCCCAAGTCTCTCTTAGGATTCAGCCAAGGCAGTCTCTCCTCCTCTTCTTTCAAGGGGTGAGGCAGGACAAAGAATGTTGGGAAAGGGATGGATTGCTCAATCGAAGAAAAAAAAATCACAATCTTTGGACAAAGGCTGTCCTGATCCTCAACACCACTTTAGCTAGGAAAAAAGTGGTATACGGCGGCTGCATTGACAGACTTTGGAGTTCACTCACACAACAAGCTGAAGTTATTACATTCAGGAATACAGTCCTTCGAGCCAGGAGAGGTAGTGGACACCCATGCATTGGTTTAAAAGGAGTGCACATGAGGAAAGTGAGAACCAAATTGAGACCCCACTGTGGAACCACAAAGGGTTTCGGAGGAAATATAGGAGTCAAACTTTTCCTAAACCTCATCAAAACAGGTCATTTGAACAAGGACGGATGGTCTGAAAATGCAAAAAGGCAGAAAAAGCCAACAAACAACATTTAATGGTGCCCACTGCAAGTACTTGCTGGGCCAGAGATCAAACAAACAAGACATCTGAAGTTTGGACTGTAACAAGTCCATATTATAGGTGCCACATCAGGTCACAAACTTGTCAAGGCTCCCAGTGCAGACAGACTGTGTAGAAGGACACCTGCAGCATGAATGACTTTCACAACTTTGGGAGAAAGATAGAAAACAGTCAACTGCCACCACTCAGTCTCCATGCATGGAGGTACAGATTGTGCGGGTGGAGGTTCAGGTGCAGGACCCTACCCTACTTCTGAGATAGGCAATCCTTCTGAAGCGGTAGGCTGATCGGTGGACATATGGTTATTCCCCGAAGTTCTGAGTACCACACTCTCCTTGCCCAATCCAGAGCCACTAGAATGACTTTGCCCAGGTTGTTACTGATATTATTCAGATTTCGGGGCATGAGAGGCTTTTGCAGAAAGGCATACAGGAGTCCCATGCTCCACTCTATCTGGAATGCGTCTACGAGAGAAAGCCTTCTTGAAAACACCAGTGCACAAAGGTTTTGTCACCGAACGTTCTCGTTAGTAGCGCAAAAATCTAGCCAGGCTATATCCCCATTGCTGGAAGACGCCTTGTGCCACCATGGGATGAAAGTGTCATTTGTGATCATCCAGGTGGCACCGGCTGAGTTCGTCCGCCCAGGCATTCAAAGATCCCATCAGGTGGATTATGACCAGGCAAATGCTGTGACACTCCAGCCAGCTCCAGGGACAAATTGCCTCTTGAGCCCTACCACACACTGCGTGTTGCAGTACCACATGGTGACGGTGTTGTCCGTGAGAAGCTGAAGCATCCTCCCATTTATGGATTGTAGGAAGACTTTCAGTGGCAGGCAAATGGCCCTCAACTCCAACTGGTTGACTTGAAGACGGCTCTCCCCGAAGACCAGAGTCCTCTGATCTCCACCTCTCCCAGATGGTCTCCCCATCCCTGCAATGACACATCCATCACCATCGGCAGCTCTGGGTGGACAGGGAGGCTGGTCTGCCATTGGTCCTATTGTAGTTGAGAAGCCACACTGCAGGCCTTTTGCAGTCTCCTCTGAACGCTGGATGGAATCTGACAGGTTCCCCTGGTGCTGGGCCCACTGAGATTTCAGGTTTCACTGCAAAGCTTGAATATGCCATCTGGGATAGTTGATGAGCAGGATGTAGGAGGCCAAGTGGCTAGAAGTCTCAGAGCGAGTCTCACTAAGACCCAGGACCGAAGCTGAAATATCAGGATCATAGACCAAATATTCTGGACTTGTAATGGAGGGAAGGCCCGAAAAAGCACAATATCCAGAATGGCTCAGATGAAAGGGAATCTCTTCAAAGGAGTCAGATGTGACTTCTGCACATTGATAATGAATCTGATTGAAGCTAGAATGTTCACCATCTTTGGGAGGTCTACGAATGATTGTGATGAGCCCACCTTCAATAACCAGTCGTCGAGGTAGAGGAAAACTGGAACTCCCAACCTCCGAAGGAATGCTGTGACCACCACCATCACTGCCATCACTTTCGTAAACACTTGAGGGCTGAAGGGGAGCATGGCAAATTGAATACGCTCCTGGCATACCTTGAACTCCAAGCAGCGTCTGTGGGACAGCAAGACCGGTATATGCAAGCAGGCATTCTGCAGGTCAAAAGCCACCATCCAGTCCTCTGGATCCAGAGCAGACCAAATCTCATCAATGTGAGCATCTTGAAATTTCCTTCCACAAGAAGGAGTTCAGAAGGTGGAGATCTAAAATAGGACGAAGGCCTCCATCTTTCTTTGGCCTGAGGAAATAGCAGAAGTAATAACAAGCCCCTATTTCCAGGAACAGAATGCTTTCTATGGCTCCTTTGGCCAAAAGAGCATCCACCTGTTGGAGCAACATGGACAGGTGTTCCAATGAAAGCTGGTCTGATGAGGGTGGAAGATGTGGTGAGTCGAAAAGGAATGACGGGGCATTGCCTTATTGAATGATCTGAAGGGCCCATGTGTCGGATGTTAACTTGTGTCACCACTAAAGGAAATAGCTGATCCTGCTTCCCAAGGGGTGGGCGTGTGCCACTAAGGGCAAACTAAACCAGCTCAGAGGCTGAGGGTGCAGGGACGAGGAACTGAGAAGTTTGCTTTCTTGGTGACCTTGATGTTGTCTGCTTGATCCTTGCCCTTGACTCTCAAAAAGCCTGTGTGCCTGTTGTGGAGGCAGTGGGCCTTGGCATTGCTGGAACACAAAACCTCTAGAGTAGACGTGAAATGGGCAAAACTGTTGAGTGTACTTTCTTGCCGGAGTACAGAGGCCTAAGGTTGTGACAGGCTTGCCTACTCCCATCTGTCATTTCTCTGTGCAGGCTCCGTGCAAAAAAGCTGGACTTATTAACTGCTAATATTGTTCACTGGAATTGAAATCTAGTGATCTGTTACCACAAGCCGCCAACTGTGGGAACTTTTTTGGAAGTCCCAAGGCAGACAGTGGTAACTGGGCCCAGATTGTAACCATCAGAGCTTTTTACCACTGGTATCATGGGGCTTTAGCCTACATCTAACCTGAGCACCAAAGACACCAAATTAGAAGTTGACTCACAGGATAGCAAAAATCAAGGATTACTGTGGGAGGTGATGTGGGATCAGAAACTCAGAACTCAATGAAGCATCCTATATCACTTAATAAACCATGGTCCAAGCTGTGATTTTAATTAAAAAAGAGAAAGAGCTTTACTTGAGCAGACAACTGTCATGCATCGGCACTGATTGCATACACCTAGTGGGCTAGTTAGGTAACCCCCGAACGGTGGTACTATCAGTATGCCTACATCTCCCATAAGACCCAGGGACATGCGTAATTGGGCCTTTAACCAGGACACTATAAAAACCCCGCCCAACTGCAATCAAGTGCTTGTCAATCCTGATCAGCCCAGCAACCAACGAGACGTAGAGGAGGAACGCTGTAGCTGAAGAAGAATCCCCAAGCCCCGAGACCTTCACGAATCCGCGTTGGAGCGCGGCCCGTTTGTACCGAGAGGCGCGCCGGAGTGCGCGTTCGAGCCGTGGAAAATCCAACCACGGCATTTCTTTGTGAATTCAGAAGCCCGGCTCCTTCACGAGTCCGCACCAGAGTACGGCCCCTTTTTTACCGAGACACACGCGCAGGAGTGCGCAATCGAGCCGTTAGGAAACCAAATGCGGCATTTCTTTACCTTTGATGATTTTGTTTCCATTGCCGAGAACATCGCAAGGCAAGAAGAGCGGTTTTTGAGCTCCAACTTAATTTTCATTTTCCCCGATGATTTTGTTCAGTACCTCAATGCGCTTGGAGACGTTGAAAGGCTCGGAGAGCGACGCTTTCTTCATCCCTTCGTTATGATGAATTATTTATAGCAAGAGTGCGCTTGGAGCCGTTGAAAGGCTTGGAGAGCGACGCTATCCTTTGTGTGGTGATGCGGTTATCAGCCAGGAATTGGAACGGAAAAAAGGATACTTTACCTGTAAGTGTTTAAGACTTGATAGATACAGTCCAGACATATACATCTCTGTACTACTAGATTCCTAGTTTTCCATATATATATGTTTTTCTCTTATTACAGGGCACACGGGGCTAGGCAGCCAGAGTGAAGCCTCCAACTCTAGGCCAGCTCCCCTGAGGGTGTTTCGCAGCCACATTGTTGCTTGTTTCTTTTTACTCCCTGTTTACTTTTCCCTTTTTCCCTGTGGTGGTGTTGCCTGTTGAGCAGTATTTTGTTGCTCACAGGGGATTCCGTTGTGGGGATAGGGTTATTAAGCATCATACATCGCTCCTGCTGTATCCGGCATATAAGGTTAGTGGTTAACCTGTCTGTATTCTGACAACTCACTACTGTACATACTCATTAGAGGTCACTTCAGTTAGTGCACAGTTATTAGAGAACAATTGATGTTGTTTGAATGCAAACAAGGCATAAAGTGGTTGAACAATGCAAGTTAGACTTTTGCCCTCCTTGGGAAATTAGTGGGCAATGTTCAGTGGTTACTCTTTCAGGTTCTGCTGATATGTTTCCACAGTTGAGGTTAGCCCAGTCCGAAAGCTGCTCCTCCCCACCCAGAAACCCACCTCCCCGATGGTGTCTCACCCTTGCACAGTAGCTTTCTCTCCTTGGTTATATTTCTCCACAAGCCCAGCCTGCATGTTTCAGCGGGTAGTGGCCCAGTGAAGCTCTGGGTGGTGAGTATCTTCTCACAGCGCACTGAGTGGGATCATACTGACTGTACCCCAGAACCAACCAATGTTGCTGCAGTCCACGTCTGGTGCACATCGAACACCTAGATTTGTTGAATTTGGGTAGCATCAGTGCCAGTGGTGAAAAAGCAGTGCTAAAGGCATGCTGCTCACAGTTTGGTGAATCTTCACAAGGGCTCTTCTACTACCCAAAAGCAGCGAAGAGACTGCCCAGTGTTTCAGCACTGTTGAAAAGGTGGAGGTTGTTATCTCAATGACTGTGGAGAAGCGATCCTGGTCTGGTGCAACACCCCACCTGGCACTTCAACTCTTTAGGTAATATCACCAAATACAGTTTCTCAGCACCAAGCAGTCACAGGCATTATGTCTTCTTCTGGCAGGAAACCCATTGAGGTACCTTTGAATTTCCCTAGGTCCCCTATATTCACCTGCACGTTGGCTTTGGAGCACACAACAGGGACTCTCTAGTCTCATGGCCATACCCTGTGGCCAAGTCCACTCTTGCGACTGAGCCATAGTAGGCTGTTTCTGTTCACCCTGCCTCAGCTCTTCACAGTCCCCTGCTTCTAGGCAGCATCTTCCTCATGCAAGGTCACCTGCAATACCACCACCACCCCCGGCAATTGGTCAGCTCCTTCCTTTCTTTCTTCACAGGCTGTTGAATGCCCCAGGGCCTGGTCTCGAACCTGGCAATGGGAGTTGACGCCAATGGCTCAACAATAGAGCACAAAAGAGTTTCTCGGCCACCACTGCAGTGGGACCTCAGATTCCTGAAGTGGAAGTCTGGCACCTGGCTGTTAATTTCTGCCTGACAGACATACTAAGTTTGCAGACAGAGTTTGTGTATTCTACAAGTCCTCTCCGGTTTCAAGCAGTTCCAGACTTCTGCATAATCCTTCCAGAGTTTGTCTTAATCTTTGTCCTTTAGTGACATTAGGATGGTGTGGTGAAGTGGGAAGTCTCCTGCCAGGTAAGACTCAAAACAAAGGTACAAAAGAGGGAGAATCTTCTCCAATTAACAACCACTCAACCTGTTGAGGGTGACACTAAGAAAAAATAGAACAGAAAATGGCAGGGACATTTCCCAGCACTTCAAAAGGCCCCTCTGTTGCCTCACCGCCACTCTCTTTCATGATAATGGATCTCAGAAACTTTGCAATTCACATTGACATATGGAGTTCTCTCCAACCTCCATCTTGTTTACCATAGTGGTTAAGGAAATGAAAATGAATTTGAGGGTTGCCATGGTCATCTGCAGTACCCTTGCACTATGCACATTTCACTGAACATGTATACTACACACACGTGCCATCCATGTCATACATGGATGGAGTGAAGGACCTAGCTGCAGAGTACTGACATACTAACTTAAAACATGGAAATGACCTCTGCACCCTGGCAATCTTTTGGTATTTACACTTGGAAAAAGAGGGCAGGCTTGGTGTGCCCATCCAGACCACAGAGCCACTCTCTGCATCACATTCCATGTCACAAGGAATCCTCAGTGCACATGCATAATTGTCATTTAGACTGACGTTAAACTAAAAAATAGCAGAAACTCACTATGCAGTGGACCTTTCTGTCCCAACAGTATGCTCTAAATCCTTCATTAAATGTATCTGTTATTATCCAAAAGTATATGGGGTTTTTTCTTTACTATGAGTGCCAACAAACATGGTCATCATTTAGTTTGTTATTGTCTGCTAGAGGCAGAGTACCAGTTTATCTAGCAAAATGCAGGGTCTGCTTGTACACCAAACCTACCCTAGATATACTAAGACTTTGCACTGGTACAAAGTGAAGCAAAGACGCACATGGTGTTTACAATCCACTGTAGACGTGCTTGTGATACAAAAGTGTCCCTTTTCCAGCACAAAAATGCTTTGCACCATTTCGCATCAAGTGGCCTACCTAAAGATCAATAGGTTTTGATGCAAATCCTGGGGCTTTTAGCCACCTTCACTCTCTTCGAACAATTACTATTTCTGCCTGGTGCCTTCTGGAACAACTGTGTGAAGGGGGATGCTGAGCCACAGAGCCCATGGTACATGATGAATGCCCACAAGTGGGTTCTACTAATTTCCTCATGGCCTACTCACAATGTCAGACACAGTGCATGGCGCACCTCTGCACCAATGTTGGTGATCCCTTTACATGGCTGTGCTCCCAAAGTGAAAGGCCAATGTAGTCAGGAAGCATCAATTGTTTTGCACCATGGTGGCTTGGCTGAAAGTAGTGAATTTTTGCTGTGTGGGTGCCATGTTCAAACAGCAGCACAGCAAAACAGTTTGGGGGAGATTTACTAGGATTTTGCTCCATGTTTACGTAATAAAAGTGACGCAAAACGGCGCAAAATCTTTTTTTCCTAATTTACTTTCCAGCGCTAAACTTGTTTAGCGCTGGAAATAACGTAAAAGTAATGCGAAGCAGCGCATAGCGCTGCTTCGCATTACTTTGCGCCATGGGAGCGATCCAAGGGAGGTGCATGGGCGTTCCCATGCAACCACCCAAGCTTTCTTATGCTAAACCCCATTTACTCAATACAGTAGATTGGGTTTACGTTAGAAAACTGTGCCCTTTTAAACTAGGTGCAAGGAAGGAGAAATGCTTTCATTTCTCCTTCCTTTTCCCACTTTCCATGCGTGCTGCACTGTGCAGCACGCATACAAAGTGGGAAGAGCTTTTCCCCGTGTCTAGGCACAGTATTTTGTACAGGAAGGGTACCCTTCCTGTACAAAATCTATGCTAGACTCACACACACACACCCTAGCGCTATGGCGCTAAGGTGGTGTGTGGTGCACGGCAGCTGTAATCAGCGCCGGCGCAAGGGGAGGAGAGAGCCATATCTTTGAAAATATGGCGCTCTCCTGCTCCTTCCCTGTCGCGCACCGCAGAGCAGCCTCGCGGGATGCTGCGCTGTTTTGCGTGGAGCTTTGGTAAATCTCCCCCTCTGTTTTTCAAAAACAAACTACCTGTCAAGAACTGGATGCAGGGAAGACCTATTTTGCTTCCTTCCTGACTACCCAAAGAAAGATCAACTCTCCCCAGTAGCCACAGGGCCATCCTGCACTTAACATACATATGAAAGACATAACAGGTCTCCTTAGGAGGGGTAGTGTTAGGAGGAAAAAGGCACAAAGTGTAAAAAAAAAGCTGCTTCCTTCAAGTGCAGTCTAAAGCTCTCGATAATTCACTATATATGCATCCAGCCATTACGTTACACTTCCTACTTCTAAGCTAATCAGCTGTCCGTGCTGGAGCTGTGGTTTAGCTGTAGCCGTAGCCTAGCAGGACCTAGACTGTTCGGCTGGTTCTAGATTCAAAAGTACCTAATATAGTACTGTCTCACATGCAAATAATATTGTTTTATTCTACAGTTTTGCATCGCATTCTCAGATTCCATGCAATCTCAAAAATTCTCTTCTATATTCCTAAAACGCTGGATAAAAACTGACCTTGAATTTCACCTTTCCTTTTTTTTTTTGAATGACTCTCTCCTTTCTTTCCATCCTCTGCATGCCTCTTCTGTTTGAGCACAGCTTCTATAAATTATATGTATGATTTTCTTAATTTGCTTGTATGTATTTTGGCAAATTACCCACACCGCATTTCAAAGATCACAATCTCTTCTTCTTGGAAATTCTTACCATTGCAACCTAATATCCTCTATCTCATCTATTAATCCCAGCAACCATCTGCAGGAACTCGCATTACTTCCCACCCCCCAAAGAACGATCACATCTAACTCCTATTAATTTAATTTACCACAAAGAAACTGGAGTAAATACATGGAATGGTTTCGTTGAGATCACAAGACGTATCTGAATAACCAACAATAATCAATAACCTCTGGAGTAACTGCTAACCGTGGGTGCTGGAGCAGAGTGCAGCCTGGTGTAAAGCACTTCAACGTCTCATCTGGGAAAATAGGCACTATATAAATGCAATACAACACAATACAAGTACATTATTACTGTGCTTTTCAGCAGTCATCCAGTGGATGAAAGATAATCATCTCCGGTGCAATACGGACAAGACAGAGATTCTTCTGATGGGGAAAGATAACCCTTTTCAACCCAGGGCCTGGTGGCCGGATGATGTCATAGCTCCCCCGGCTACGGTTGACGTTGCAAAAAATCTGGGCGTATTATTTGATGCTCCCCTTTCTTTTAAACCTCATGTACTAAAAGTGGCAGGAACCTGTTTTGGTCTAATCAAAACGCTAAAAAAAATTCTTCGATTTGATCCCCCTAACGGCTAGGAAAACAGTGGCAGTGGCGTTGATTCTTTCACGCTTGGACTACTGTAACAGCCTTCTGGCAGGGATCAATAAATCTACACTGAAGAGATTACAGGTGGTCCAACAAGCGGCAGCTCGTCTGGTCCTGAAACTTCCGCGTAGGGCCTCTGCATCGGCTGCTCTAAAAGCTCTCCTTTGGCTCCCCGTACATAAGAGAATTCTATTCAAAATCCTCTTAATTACTTTTAGAGCAGCACACAAACAGGGCCCAACTTACCTGTCAGCAAGATTCACCCCTTATACCACAACTAGGACCCTCAGATCTTCCTCAGCGCATCTTTTTAAAACCCCCAGTTACAGATGCAAAACCAGGGGAGGAAAATCAGTTACGGTCTTAGGAACCAGAGCATGGAACCTTCTGCCAGACAAACTGAGACGCCTCGAAACAGAAAAACAGTTCAGGAAGGCTTTAAAGACCTGGATCTTTGGTATACCAGACGAAGTCTGTCACTCTCTTATATAGGTTCCTCCTTCTTCAGCATGCTTGACCTTAAGCGGATAGCGCCAGGATGCTCCTTTTGGAGTGACAGTATGCGCTTTCTAAGTTCCCTATTCAATTCAATTCAATTCAATTAGGAGGCAATGGATAAAACGTGATTTTTCATGACTGAATAACCAAAGCCTTTGTGACATTTGGTTTGGGCAAAGCAATAGGTGACAAGAGATATTTTAGTTCTAATTGAAACCTGGAGTGGCAAGAAAAAGGTCTGCTACTTCAGCTCAATGCATGTAATCCACTACAATATTGTGTCATAAATATTGTTTACAAACATATTGTACCATGTGTGTAGATTTTCTGTTATTAACTCCAATTGGATGATATATCGCAAATTATATTTAGAACACATTATTTATGTCAGACTATACTCTGACTATGACATTCTGGTATCAACCCACACATATGATCATCAGAGGTAGCACACAAGTAATTTTTATAACTTTTTACCTTTATCTTAAGGCCATAAGTAATACAAGATCAGTCCACTTTTCACACCAAAGGAAATTATTGTCTTTTCCCAATTAATTTTTACTTCATTCCGCAGACAATATATAGAATTCTAGACTGGTAACTGTGAATAGCAGGGGATGTTTTTCACCAAGGGGTTTGGTTTTGACTGACATAAAATAGATAAAAGAGAGCAAAACCTGAGTTGTCCGTACTGTGACTCAGAACACCCTGGTGAAAAACATCCCCTTTCTTCACAGTTACCCATATATAACTTTATATTGTTCATGAGTTCGAAGTCCGTTTACTATTGTGAATAGGCTTTTTGAACTCTGTTATTTTAAACGAAATAAACACAGCCTGAATGAGGAATGCACCAGGATTGAGCACTTGACTCACAGTAAAAGAAAGTAAACTTCCATCCTCACTGCTGTGACATAACTGCAGCAAATAACAGCAATTTGAAAATCCTGCATTGGATAGTGGATGGTATATCACACATATTCATAGCATCGAATTATAGATAGGTAAAGCACTGTTGTGAAAACATTCCCTTTAGTCACAGTTACCCATCGTAATTTCATGTTATGCAGTTCAATCCCATTTCATCTCTCACTGGTGCCATTGGCTCCGTGAACCTCTACCTGGGAACAACACACTAGTGAAAGGCAGACCAGCTGCTACAAGCTGCCGGTCTTCCTTTTCACTGGCGGCGATGACTCGGCCACCAATTATATATATGTTTTAATGTGATTTGTAATTAAGTAGTAATTAGTGATAAAAATGTAGTCAAGGTGAAACAGAATTAATATGTTAATTCTTGTATTTTACATCATTCATCACAAGGTCTGCCTTTTCAAAATAATCAGCAAAGTGTATTTAAGCCTAATGTAGACACGTATTTGGCAGAGAGGAATCTTCAACTTCCTGGGAAATTGGTTTGTGTGAGCTGAGCTGCAAATATCCCTAGTGAAGGACACCAGCTCCTCTATGCCGGGATGTCCTTATCGGCTTGTGAACACCATAACTGAAGGAGAAAGTGATCTTCTTCAAGTACAGAAGCTAGCTAAACAACAGTCCTGTTGTTCAGCTAAAGAATGCGGGCTAGAGGCCACCTAAACAAACTCAGACTTTTGGTACTCAGATAGGTTAGCTAGGGGGAGATTGGTTACCAAAGACTGGTTTCATCATTAGATGCAATGAATTACTGACACACCATCACAATGTTGCAGTTCTTTTAAATATTTTGCTTATTTATTGCTTTCATTGCCACGATTGTGTTTGTTTTTAGAGTAACGTATATTATCTGCACTAAATTAGTATATTTTAATATTGTCTTTAATAGATAGATAGATAGATAGATAGATAGATAGTATGGTTTACTGAGTGTGTCCATTCATGTTGAAAGAAGTTGTGTACCTCACTAACAGAACAAATAAATCCTGTAGTCACATAGGATTGATTGTTGTCAAGAACACACCATCCTTATGTAATGCATAGGTGGTTCATGGGTTAAAGGCTGCCACATTCTCTGTCTGAAGTTGGTGAGTTGGCTTGATGCTTGTGCTTTAGGTAGAGGGTCTAGGGTTGTATTTTGCAAAGGTGCAAAAAAAGTAACACGGGCGTGCAAAAAGCAGATACAAGTCCCCATAGCACCCTCTAGGCACTTTGTGTAATACTGTCTCTGGTATCCTGCCACCAACCAGACCACTACTACATTATCATCCCCTTTCAGACCCAAAATAAGGAACCTGTCCCCCTGCCACCCACCCCCGACACCCACTGCTTTTGCCCTTCCAGCTCTGCCTAAATTGAAAAACCCTGGTTTCAAGGCATTCCATTCACACCACATTCTCTTTATTTATCCTCTCCTCTCTCCTACCAAATAACAAAGAATACTACTGATCTCCTGCCACCCACCCTCACCACTCTCTATGCCTTCCTGCCCTCTCCCGACACAAAACTGTGCTCTATGCTCTCCATCAGAACCAAGAGTCAGTGCTGCATGACAGGTGTTTTGAGAGATCTATCATTGTGACCTCAAATACCTTGATGATGTTGCAGCAGTGGGAAACAATTTTTGATTTCTAATGTTGTTACATCATATGTGTGAATAACAAGATTTAGAATTCAGTATTAACGCTAATCATACATAATAGTTATATATTGCATAGACAGATCGCCTGTGGACCAGTCAGTTGTGATCCAGTAACACAGTGTCACCTACATAGATCAGTGAAGGGATGTCCTCTCATCTTGTGTGGAAAACTCTACACTGTCAGTACAAGTAGAAAATCTGCCACTCCTGGGATAAAAAGAAGGGTGGGACAATATCCCTGTTTTACTCCACATGATGTAAGTTATTTTTCAGTCAACAGACCAAAAACTTTATTTATTTATTTAGAGGTTTTGTAAAGCTCTACACAGAGCCTGGTGATGGAAAACCAAGAAGTCCATCTCAAAGGCTGGCACACACCAAGGACACCTCCTAAAAGATGACAGAGAATCAAAGAATAGAGTCCTCGCGAAAACGATGAAGAAGGTGTGCTAGGTTTATGCATTTGATCAACCATGGCTTCATGATGTCAACACGTATGTTGACTGGGTTGCTACCACAGTTAGACTGAATCCTTTTGAGGAACACTCCAGGGGAAGGTGCACTTATATTTATGATGCCTCTGCAAGCTGTTGGACAGAGATAACACAGGACCTCTTGCCTCCTTATTTGGAGTGGAAGGTAATTTGGGGTAAGACCACAGACACAGTGAACTAAAGTGGAGGTGGACATTTGTAACAGACAAACCCTACCAGTGGCACGTATTTCCAAGATCAAATTTCTGAGAACTACTATTGACGATATTGCCTTCAATCCTCTATGACTGCCCCGGTCATGGGAATCCAAATGATTTCTCATTTATTTTGTGATGTCTTATTTTTCTCACTATAAGCAATTGAAGGATGTTGGTAGGTTGTTTTCTCAGCTTAAGTAACAGGATAACATGAATTGACCTGACCACAGCACGCATCTTTGCAATGGCAGAGAGATGAACAACTGTTGGTAGGTACACGGGATCGACATGTTTCACCCTCATTGTTGGCATTGGGAGAAGGTTATAAAATGGCTTACTTGGTTGAGCAGTCTCTCCGAAGATTTGTGTGCATCCGTTAGGCCTCAGGTTAGAACCCCCAATGGAGCCTGCGAATCCTTTCATCCTTCTTAGAACAATAAAAGAAGTATCAAGCAGAATAATAATGCCTACTGTTTAAGAGACAATAGTGCATGTGATAATGCACTGTGTGAATTGCCAATAGAATACCTATGGGATTTAAGATAAAGGTTTCACCTTGCTTTATCCTCTTTAGACTTACAGAAAATGGAGCTCAGAAGGCCGCGGTGGCAGAAGAGGCCATGATGCCCCGATGATTGCATATGATGCTTTGCTAGGAGCAGGCGCTGACTTCAAGGAACTCTGTTACAGAGCAATGCTGCATGGAGGTGGGTTAGCAGTGTTTTTTTCTTATAAAACCACAACCACCCCTTTAGCGAAACAAAGATGAAACATTACTACCACATGCCTTAATCAGATCTCTCTTGCCACTGTACTACCAAAGCAGTAGCTAGCATGACAGCAAAATGGGTGATTGGTAGTCTTTCCTTACACTTCTTTGTGTGATTGCAATTGTTTTCTTCCCATTAACCAATCGGATTTTTCACAAAGCTCCATATATAACACTTATCATTGACTTTCTATTGCCTGGAAGACTGCACCTGGATAAAACAAGAAGCAAAACTGACTAAGTAGGGGCGCATTGAAATAAAAGGTTTGAAATGCGTATGCATGAGACCTGCAACTTTACAAGGCCTCCTTCAGAAGTATGCTAGAGGAGGGATTTGCGCTTTCTTCAGAGATGATTGATGCTGCAGCTGGAGCGCTGGTTTTTAATTCGCTCACAGCGCAGTTTATTCATTTTTTAAAAATACATATTCCGTCCTGCTTTTCAGTGGCTCGGACCATTATTGGCTGCTCATGGGGAAGGGCGGGGCAATTGTTCACGGCAGTAGCTTTGTTTCGCCATGGGAGTGTGTCACACAGCCCAGTGGCAATGGATCTGGGCGTGTATCAGCTAAGGCATTTCTCCATCTCTTTCTTGTCCACGCTGTTAGGCATCGACAGTGCCTCCATGTGCCTAGTTAGCAGGTATTTGCACACCGCAATGAGGGGTGATATGATAACTGTGTGATTGGGTGATGCGATGCTGGATTTTCTCTGTTTTTAGAGTGTATGTGGGAGTTGGTGTGAAGCAAACCTCGCCTGCGTTACTAGAAATTTCTGTGCACTGGAGCATTAATCGGTCTTGTCATGCGATATCACTACCCTCCCCGTTTAACATCCCACTGTTGCTAGTTTGATTTTACGGTCCATTGGTGCTAAAGTACAGTGGAAGGCATGCCTCCTCTTCCTTCTTCTGTGTCAAGTTTCGGTTCCCTTTGGCAACACTTTACTTCATTGTTGGAAGGACTTCCCTTAAGTAGTGGGCTGGGCTGTGGATGGCTCCCACACGGGATACGAACAACGTAAGCAGCAGTGCCACCATGCAGGGGAAGAGAAATAGCAAGGTAGTTATCTTTTGGGTACCCCCTGAGTTTACAGCTTTCAAAGTGGGCATGTCTGGCTGGCCGTCACAAGATGTCCGGCCAAAGGAACATGCATATAAGGAACAACAAAACCTCAGGAGCCATCGCCTCCTTCAAAGTAGCCACCACAGCACACCACCACCTCATCAAAACCACAAGGAAGAAGGCCCTCCAAGACAGACTCACCAACAATGCACACAATAGCAAAGAACTCTTCAGCATCATCAAGGAGTTTGCCAAACCCAACAGCGAAGCCAAAGACGTCCCACCCTCCCAAGACCTCTACAACATACTCAGCACCTTCGTTTACCACAAGATCAAGACTATCTACGACAACTTCGATACCCACGACCACCCCACTGCGCCAACAACCACCACAACCGACCCCCACGACCGACTCTGCACAGCTGGTCCCCACTCACCACAGACGACAGCATAAAGACCATGAAAAGCATCCACTCCGGAGCTCCTTCGGACCCCCGCCCTCACCACATCTTCCACAGAGCCGCCTCCACCATCGCACCCGAGCTATGCCGAACCATCAACTGCTCCCTCGAGACCTCCACCTTCCCCGACGAATGGAAACACGCCGAGATCAACCCCCTACTGAAGAAACCCTTTGCGGACCCGACGGACCTCAAGAACTTCAGGCCCATCTCCCTGCTCCCCTTCCCAGCCAAAATAATCGAAAAAGCCTTCAACGCCCAACTTGCCAACTTTATCAAAACCAACCACGTCCTGGACATCTCCCAATATGGATTCCGAAGCAATCATAGCACCAAGAATGCCTTCCTCGCTGCCATCGATGACATCCGCTCTCTCCTCGACCAGGGTGAAACCGTGGCCCTCGTCCTACTGGACCTCTCGGCGGCCTTCAACACCGTCTCCCACCGCACCCTAGCCAAAAGATTCCACGACGCTGGTATCTGAGACAAGGCCCTCAACTGGATCTGCACCTTTCTCACCAGCAGAACACAACGGGTTAGACTCCTACCGTACCTCTCGAAACCGACAGAGATCAGCTGCAGAGTACCCCCGGGCTCAGCCGCGGCCCATGAAGGTAAGACCGGTGGGGCCTGGTGGGGGTGGATTTTGTCGGAAATAAATATTCATTTTCCCTCATCATCGTCCGTGGAAATCCCCCCCACGCAGCACCACCGCTCTTACCTGCATGGGCTGTGGCTGCCCGGGCTCCTCTCTCAGCCCCACCCTCTTCAACGTCTACATGGCCCCCCTCGCAGCCATCGTCAGGAACCACAGGCTCAATATCGTCTCCTACAGCGACGACACCCAGCTGATTCTCTCCCTCACCAAAGAAGCCACTGTCGGCAGGAACAACTTCCACAAAGAAATGAAAGCCGTCGCCGCCTGGATGAAGGACAGCTGCCTGAAGCTCAACTCAGACAAGACAGAAGTCCTTATCCTGGGAGCCTCCCCCTCCACTTGGAACGACTCCTGGTGGCCCTCTGCTCGAGAAAGTCCTCCTACCCCCATGAACCATGCATGAAACCTCGGCATCGTACTGGACTACTTGTTCACAATGTACCGCTAGATAAACACTGTCTCCTCAGCCTGCTTCAACACACTCCGCCTGCTTCTAAAGACCTTCAGATGGATCCCCACCAAATCCAGGAAGACAGTCACCCATGCCCTCATCAGCAGCAGACTCGACTACGGCAACGCACTCTACGCCAGTGTCACCCAGAAACTCCTCCGAAGACTCCAGAATGTCCAGCACGCTGCAGCAAGACTAATCCTCAACAACCTCCGTCGCAGCCACATCACTCAACACATCCTCGGCCTCCACTGGCTCCCAGTTGACAGAAGAATAACCTTCAAACTCCACACCCACGCATACAAGACCCTTCACAATGCTGGACCCGCATACCTGAATCACCGCCTCATATTCCACGGTCCCAACAGACACCTCTGCTCCGCCCAGCTTTCCCTGGCTCCCGTCCCACGAATCCGCAAGACCAGAACCGGAGGAATGTCCTTCTCCTCCCTCACCTCCAAGACATGGAACACCCTGCCCATCCACCTCAGGAAATCACTCTCACTGACGCAATTCAGGAAGGACCTCAAGACCTGGCTCTTTGGATGAACTCAGCACTCAGCACTTAGTCTGATCCACTACGCCCCCCACCCCTCCCCATAGGACCTTGAGACCCTCACAGGTGAGTAGCCTTGCTTTACAAACCCTGATGGATTGATTGACTTTGAACTGCCCAGGCACCCCATCCCCCTCTCTGCTGATTTTTAACATTCACTTTCATTTGCCTGTAGAGATTTTTACATACTCTCCTTCCTTAGACTTAATAATTGGGCTCCGTACTCCCGCTAGCTCCTTTTCAGAGGTGGCCCAGTTCGAGGCACTCTTCCCACTGCGCAGAATGGCCACAAACAGAGGCTTTAAATCTGGTTCACTTGTAATTCTTTTGCAATTTTCGTGCAAACGTCAAAAAGTATATCCCGAGAAGTGGCTAATCTATAATTTACAGGCTCCGTATCATGTATGTAACATGAGACAACCCTGCAAACTATGGTGTAAGCCCTTAACTCCGATGCATCGTGAGAGGCAGTTCACGTCTCATTTACTCTCTGTATCATCAGTGTAACTTGAGAGACAGCCCTGCTGTCTAAGGTGCAAGCCTTTCACTCCTGTGCATCCTGAAGCATAGATCTCCTTTTATTGGCACCCACGGTATAATCTAAGTAACATGAGGGACATCCCTGCTGTGCAAGGGGCAAAAATAACTCCAAGGCATCCTGAAGCATAGCTCGTTTCTCATTGGCACCTGTGGTAGGATCTAAGTAACCTGAGAGACACGCCTGCTGTCTAAGGTGCATGCCTTTGACACCCTGTAACCATGAGACACCACTGTCATCTAAGGTGCAGGCCTGTAGCATCTGTGTAAATTCGGAATTAGCTATGCTGCGAAGGCCACACTTATTTTCTTTTCTGTGAGCTGTATCAAGTACTCACGACATAAGTTCTATGTTGATATAAACTGTATCATTCATATTTGTACCTTATGTAAATTTTGGTGTCACGAGTGCTGGATGTTTCCTTATGACTTGACGGAGTTATTTGCATTCCATTCTCCATATATGTATGGATTTTTCACACTTGCCCCTACCCACTCTCTGCTGCATAATGCCAGACTGCCATAACCACAAAAACCAGCTTACAGTCTCAGGCCTTTCAAGGGTTACACACTCTACACAGGGGCTCAGCCCAATACCAAACACTTTGAAAATGCTCGTCAACTTTACCTGCAGATTACTGTACTCATCATTAAAGAGGTAAGAATTTGGCTCAGGTGTTCTAAATACCCAATATAACAGACTTTCTGCTGCAGTCAATGAAATCTCAGCACATTTTTTATGCGAGGGTGTAAAATAAGGTTCTTGCTTCGACATTAATTTGACTTGCATCTCGATTCACACAAATGGATGTTTACATTCTAGAGTCGCTTTTCTGAAGTCATCAGTTACCATAAGAGGGCTCTGAGAGTCTTTTTGTGTGCATACGCAGACCACCCTAGACGGCGGCATTTTAACCTTTGTAACACCTATAACTTGTTATTGGAGAGTAGAACTATCTTGGTGTGGGACACTGGGGGCTTGTCTGAGAAACGTCACTGAGCGGCATGGCAGCAGTTGAAGGAGTTGCACTTTTCGGTGGACAGCAGAGCTATCTTGGAGTACTACACTATGTGCCTTTAACACATGTGGCTTGTTGAAAGCTCTTCGCTTGGTGGTAGACAGGAGAGCTATCTCTCTGTGTGTTCGCCTTGTTGCTCCAGTTCCTCCTACATAAACCACAGAGGCAAAGAGACAAACATCAGATTGGGACAGCCATCGTGTGCCTATGTGCGCCGGGGCCTGTGACCCCATTACTGCCCCGGAGCGGTTGTGAGGTCACAGGGCATTATTGTGTTCTGCTCTCGCATATCTGCCCCCTCCAATGTCACCTCCTCTCCAGTACCTGACCGCCATACAAAAGGAGATTTGGGGGAGATTTCTTGACCTCCGTTAGCTGGCACTGGTGGAATGTGCTTCTGACAATTATTACATTTGGTGAGGACTAGGAAGATCCACCCAGTGGGCTAAATTCCTGGTTCGTTTTCAGAAATTTGAATGTGGAGTCCCGCTTTCTAGATCTCACACTGTGATCTTTTTAGCAGAATGGTGCCTCTTCTAGTGCAGAATCTCCCAGGATCAGCGCCTCCGAGCACCACAAGTCACTTAGGAGAGGTTCAGTAACCTATAGGCAGTCCATTAGACCTCCCCTATCGCTTTCTAGCAATGTGCCTGCGTCCTTATGTCTTAACACTACCCAGGCCATGCTTCTTACTCAGGTTACTATGTTACACTTCCTGTGCTCAGCCTTTTAACAGTTAGTCAGTGTTAAAATACTGCTGTTTTCACATGCACGAGATATAGTCCAGAGGCTACGTTGGCCATTCTGGGGCCACAAGACCAAAGTTATGATACCGGCTTTTCATCTTCATCACATTGTGTGATCCTGGGAAGGCCGCTTTTGACTCTTAGCTCCGGCGCCCTACTGGGGCTTTGAACCAGGAATTCCCAGCTTTGGCTAAAAACACAAAAGACATTTAAACTATTCGCATTTCACAGGGGGACAAAGCACACATTCTCGTCTCAGTTAGAGCCAGCTCAATGGAGATTCGGCCTTCTGCTGATGACAGAAGAAGAAAGCCTGGCTTCAGAAAGGAAAACAAACTTTCTTGCACAGCACA
The DNA here is from genome assembly GCA_963921515.1 of Calotriton arnoldi. Taxonomy (NCBI): domain Eukaryota; kingdom Metazoa; phylum Chordata; class Amphibia; order Caudata; family Salamandridae; genus Calotriton; species Calotriton arnoldi. Next base: position 1,344,179 of record CAWUFW010000033.1, read on the forward strand.
GGGCACAACCACACACGCACTTCTCTGACTTCTAGCAGATAGATTAATTTGTCTCTAGGTAGCTGTGATGTAGAGGAAATGACCACGGAGCTGTAGTGCCTGTAAGTGTAAAATAATGGCGCTTCACCCACAAATCCGGCTTTACAGAGCTTCTCTTACGACTCACAAAATCGTCACTCTACACAGAGGTGACAAGGAGTATATCTTATATACAGCGCTTCACACCACACATCTATAAAATTGCAAAGCACTTGCTATTGTACAGTTTAGGAGTAATCAGTTTACTTACCTCGGAAGGATGAAAGCCTGAGCCAGCCTTGCTGGGCTTTGAACTTGTGGTGTGCAGCTCACCAAATGTTTCGGCAGTAAGCCTCCAACACACTGAAGTGTCTTAATCTACATGGTTTTTTGGGGTTGTTTTTTTAGGGTGTCAGGAAGATTATCTGTTTTATTTTCTGAAGGTAGCTTTTTTTTGTTAAAATATCTTTATTGGTTATTTAAAAGAGAAAATACATTTGTAATACAATAGCAATACAACATATCAGAATCAAATATATACTAAATTAATATCGAAGAATTTCAGCGTAAAAAAGATTTCATAACAAGAGTTAATGGACTGGGATAAAAATAGTTGCAAACATATCGTTATTTGAACAAGTGATCAAATATATATATGACACGTAGTATATGTTATAAAATTCATCAAGTAATACTACAAATCCCAGATATATGGATCAGACAAAACAACAACCTATATCATGATAAAGACATATACCAGTTGTATTGCTTGATAAATAAGATTGAACAGCAAAAGAAAACGGGGGAAGAAAAAGAAAAGAGAATACTGGGGAAAAGACAGGAAAAAGAAAAGAGAGGAATCAAGAGAAGGGAGGGGACATCTGCTCCAATGAAGGAAATAAATTAAGAAATGGAATCAAAAGGATACTGAGCTACCAACCCCTGAGAGGACAAATTCATGTAGTTGTCCAGAGACCGCCAAACATTACTAGAAATGGAAGGCGAGTAATGTTTCTCCTCAACAAAAGTATGAGCTCCACGAAGGTATGAGACCCATGCCCATCAGGTTATCTCTATGGATATATTTGTTTCTGTCGACATTGTCCTCCAATTCTATTTTTTCCTCTTTTCTAAATCTTTTTTCTATCAGTAAATGTTTGATCCTTTATTCATTTGCTCCTTCTACTTTCTATCTTAATTTATTGCTCTGTCTTTTCCTTAATGCCTGACATCATTGAATACCAATGACCTGATAGTTATAGAGTTGCCTTACGCTATAGTTATGATGTCTCACTTATAAAGATCAGCTTATGACAATCATTTTATTTATTTCTCTTAATAATTCTTATACTAAAATGGTATGATTCACAATACTTTTATCCCCCAGCTTTATAGTGGTTATTTACGCTATATATAATACGTACATCTGTTGATAATAATACGATGCAGTTCTGTGTTTTGTACTCTTTTTCTTGGAGACTACTTCTTTAAAAGTTGTACGACTGTATGTTTCTCTTCATTCTTTGAACTATCATTAACTTTTTCTCATATCATTCTTTTAATAAGCTTAGTATTCCATTTTCTATTTTCTGTACTCTTTTCTCTTTCCTTCGTTGATGGTCATTCACTTATATGTATATACTATTTATTTATAATATTAATGAATTATCAACTTATCTTTGCTGATCTGTGTCATTATATGTTCCAACTTAGGGGCATATTAGGATGACGGGCGGACTTTCGTCCGCCCGCCACCCTAGCGGTGCTGGGACCGGCTGCCAGTGGTGCGGCGGTCCCGCACAGGCGATTAGGATGCCACCGCCACCGTGGCGGTGGCATCCTCCATTCCCAGCATTGTGGCGGGCGGTGCTCACAGCACCGCCCGCCACAATGCTGGGAATGCACTGTGTGCATCATCATGCACAAGGTGACAGGCACCGCGAGGTGCCTGCCACCATGTCCATGACAATGCAGGGGGGTACCATAGGTACCCCCCATGTGCACCCCCCACCCCCCCAACATCTTGGGGGCCCGCAACGGGCCCCCGAAAGTGGAATCCGCCTGTCTTTCCATGGCAGAGTCACCGCCATGGAAAGCCCTGCACCGCCGCCCATCGTAATATGGATGGCGGTACCACCACCATATTGCAGGCCTTTTCCGCCCGGTAGGCAATCGAGCCGATTGCCTAACGGCGGAAAACTGGCGGACGGTCTTTCCGTCCGCCTGGGTCCCCACCGCCATCGTAATATGGCGGTCGGGAACTGTTAAGCGGGCAGTGGAAAATAGCGGGCGGATCGCCACTGCCATACGGGGGGTGGCGATCCGCCCGCTATCCTAATGACCCCCTTAGTATCTACTTACTCATTTTTTGCTTTACTCCTTTTAATGTATACTTAATCGGCAGTTCTATACTGTTATAGCCAGGATGATGTACTTATGAATTACATTTTATGTTATACACCCTACTTCTATTTAATTCGTATTTAATATGTGCTTTAATTGTATGAGATTGTTTCTGATTTTTCTTATTCCACCATTTTAAAGTTGGTTATTTATTCCATGTATTGTATTTATTCTCTTTACATTTTTCTCGGATAACTTTTTGGACTGGTTTATGGTTCTTAGATTGATATTTATCTATTAATATAAGCTGCTTTATTTATGAAATGTTATCTATTTTCTCCTTTTTCTCAAATGTTTAACTATAATATATTTATTGTACTTACATTATTTATTCTTGGTAGCAAAATGTAGCAATATAAGTAATCCACCCAAGAATGTTATGCCTGTTTCGCTGCTCTGCGGCTTGTTTATCCTTGAGCTGTCCATACCGAGGCTGATTGCCTCTGTTGTTGCTTTTCCACGTTGTTCCCCCCCATGCATTTTGTCTTCTACAGACATCCCCTGGTGGGGTTGCATTTGGTTGATACTCCGTTTTTCTTTGGAGTACTTTTGTTCTTTCTTTTCTTCCTTCTATTCCTCACTCCCCTCCTTGCTCTTTATCCTAGTTTTCGGACATCTGCTTCATTTTATTTTAGGATACATGCTTTATTTTCTTTAGTTTTTTATTTATCTTGGTTACCCTTTTTTCTTTTTATCAGATGCATTTACTTATGTTGCTTCATGTTTATCTATGTCTGGCTTAAATGTAGTTTCACTTAATGTCCGGGGTTGAATCACCCAGTTAAGAGGGCCAAAATCTTAGATTATTGCGAAAGTTTATCTGGTGATGTTGTTCTACTTCAAGAGACTAAGTTTGCCTTTAAAGAAGCTCTTCTTATGCGGAAGGATTGGGTTCTTGATGTTACTTGTTCCGAAGCCTCTGGTAAGAAGAATGGGGTTGTTACTCTTATTTCCAAAAACTCGGGTTTGTCTATTGTTACAGCTGAGCATGATACCAATGGCAGATGGCTACTTACTCGTTTGATACAAACAAACACAGTGGACGAACCCACTCGCAAAAGCGACTCACTCGTATTCTGATTTAGATGAGTGCCAGACAACCATTAGGTTTATTAAAAGACCCCTCACCCACCAACCTAGTTGGTGGCATGCGTCATCATTGGGGTCCCAACTGCGTAGCTGAATGCCACCCAGTTGTGCTACAACGCCTGATTACAGCGGAGCTGGTTTGGTGTGTTGTGAAGGAAGTGGTGCAAGTTAAAATTATCTCTGGGAGTCCTTACTAAATAAACTTTATTCTTAGCGGCCCAGGATAAGGTTAAAACAAGGAAAAAGGACAACTTTGGAGAAAAATGCTCCGGGTTGTCACAGTGGTAGGTCTACATGTTTCAGCCCCATAAAAAGTGGGAGGCTTTCGTCAGGACCAGGTGAGTGAGGTGAGGGTGTGGCAAAATTAAGCCATGTGTATCGTGATTATCAACACACACGCTAAGGTGTGTTGTGAGATGAGTGGTGTCTGGATACTTACGGACCCACTGATAAAAAACACTGGCTACGTGTTATTTGTAGCTTTAAGCAGGACGCAGGAGTGGCGCCCATCTGTAGTCACACATTCGTCAAGACGGAGCGTCCTCAAGCAGCACCTATTTCGGTCTCCTCGTGGTCTTGGGTGGCATTCGGCTACCCAGTTGGGACCCCAATGATGACTAGGTTGGTGGGTGACTAGGTTGGTGGGTGAGGGGTCTTTTAATAAACCTAATGGTTTTCTGGCACTCATCTAAATCAGAATACGAGTGAGTCGCTTTTGCGAGTGGGTTCGTCCACTGTGTTTGTTTGCATTTTACCTTTGGGGATAGGGACGTACCCCGACATAATCCTCGCTCTCTCCATTTGTTTACCCATACTTACTCGTTTGTCCAATGGTTCAGACGATCTATATATTATGAATTTATATGCCCCAAACATTGATTACCCTCTTTTTTGGCGTACCATAAATAAAAAACTTTCTGATATTCCTCAGAATTCAAGAACAATTGTTGGCGGTGATTTTAATCTTCCCTTTGATCCTATTTTGGATAGACATTCTGCTTTTAAATTTCGACCCCCTAGGGCGCATAAACACATGCTCAATATGTGCTCGTTTCATCATCTTGTTGACGCATGGAGATTGCATAATCCTACGGGTAGTGATTTCACGTTTTTCTCCTCTCCACATTCTAGCTTCTCTCGTATTGATTATCTTTTGGTAGATGCCTCTCTTTTAAAACATACTATAAATGTTATGATTCATCCAATAGTCGTTTCTGACCATGCAGCGGTTTCTTTGACTATCCTTAGGGGCCGATTCCGATCTCGGTCGGAGGCGCACCCAATACCATTCGGTCGGGAAAAAAGCCATGCGAAAGCCTGTTTCCCGACCGATCCGTACAGCAGACCGAACGAGTAAGTACGATGCGCACAACAGCACAGAATCCGGCCGAGCCGTACTCACCCAATCCAGGTCCTGTACTCCGACCGAGGCGAATCCGGAAACGCCGAATCGAGTCGCACGGAAGGGAAAATGCAGCTCCGTCCGGCCGACCAAGTACGATGCGCTTCCCGTACACGCCGAACCCGTCGCTACGCACGGCACGTCAAAGCATCCGGGAGAGGCGCACATAAGCTCCGATTCGTGCCACAACACAATACACGGCTACGAGACGAACACGCCAGCGACGAGGACGACGCGAAGCGACGAGGACGACGCGAAGCAACGAGAAGGATGAACGACACAAACCAACCCATGAATCCCTTCGTCCCGATCATACCAATATTCTACATTTACTACAGGAACAGGCACGGACGCGTACGGCGCAGAAGGTAAGTCAGACACCAACCACAAAACACATACAACATCTACACGACACATCACACACACACAGAGGGATGCAGAATATACTTACACCAGCAACAGCAGCACCATAGGGGCGGGATGCCCATCACCAATGCCACATATGCACACAGGGGCCTGAATGCGCACCACCACCCCTACCCAGGGGGGCTGGATGCCTACCACTACTACCACCCTTAGCCAGGGGGGCTGGATGTCTACCACTACTACCACCCTCACCCAGGGGGCTGGATGCCTACCACTACTACCACCCTCACCCAGGGGGGCTGGATGCCTACCACTACTACCACCCTTAGCCAGGGGGGCTGGATGCCTACCACTACTACCACCCTCACCCAGGGGGGCTGGATGCCTACCAATACTACCACCCTCACCCAGGGGGGGGCTGGATGCCTACCACTACTACCACCCTCACCCAGGGGGGGCTGGATGCCTACCACTACTACCACCCTTAGCCAGGGTGGTGCCAGATGCCCACCACCATTACCACCCTTAGCCAGGGTGGTGCCAGATGCCCACCACCACTACCACCCTTAGCCATGGGGGTGCCAGATGCCTACCACTACTACCACCCTCACCCAGGGGGGGCTGGATGCCTACCACTACTACCACCCTCACCCAGGGGGGGCTGGATGCCTACCACTACTACCACCCTTAGCCAGGGTGGCGCCAGATGCCCACCACCACTACCACCCTTAGCCATGGGGTGCCAGATGCCCACCACCACTACCACCCTTAGCCATGGGGGTGCCAGATGCCTACCACTACTACCACCCTCACCCAGGGGGGCTGGATGCCTACCACTACTACCACCCTCACCCAGGGGGGCTGGATGCCTACCACTACTACCACCCTTAGCCAGGGTGGTGCCAGATGCCCACCACCACTACCACCCTTAGCCAGGGTGGTGCCAGATGCCCACCACCAATACCACCCTTAGCCATGGGGGTGCCAGATGCCTACCACTACTACCACCCTCACCCAGGGGGGGCTGGATGCCTACCACTACTACCACCCTCACCAAGGGGGGCTGGATGCCTACCACTACTACCACCCTTAGCCAGGGGGGCTGGATGCCTACCACCACCCTTAGCCAGGGGGGCTGGATGCCTACCACTACTACCACCCTCACCCAGGGGGCTGGATGCCTACCACTACTACCACCCTCACCCAGGGGGGCTGGATGCCTACCACTACTACCACCCTTAGCCAGGGTGGTGCCAGATGCCCACCACCACTACCACCTTTAGCCATGGGGGTGCCAGATGCCTACCACTACTACCACCCTCACCCAGGGGGGCTGGATGCCTACCACTACTACCACCCTCACCCAGGGGGGCTGGATGCCTACCACTACTACCACCCTCACCCAGGGGGGCTGGATGCCTACCACTACTACCACCCTTAGCCAGGGTGGTGCCAGATGCCCACCACCACTACCACCCTTAGCCAGGGTGGTGCCAGATGCCCACCACCACTACCACCCTTAGCCATGGGGGTGCCAGATGCCTACCACTACTACCACCCTCACCCAGGGGGGCTGGATGCCTACCACTACTACCACCCTCACCCAGGGGGCTGGATGCCTACCACTACTACCACCCTTAGCCAGGGTGGTGCCAGATGCCCACCACCACTACCACCCTTAGCCAGGGTGGTGCCAGATGCCCACCACCACTAGCACCCTTAGCCATGGGGGTGCCAGATGCCTACCACTACTACCACCCTCACCCAGGGGGGCTGGATGCCTACCACTACTACCACCCTCACCCAGGGGGGGCTGGATGCCTACCACAACTACCACCCTCACCCAGGGGGGGCTGGATGCCTACCACTACTACCACCCTCACCCAGGGGGGGCTGGATGCCTACCACTACTACCACCCTTAGCCAGGGTGGTGCCAGATGCCCACCACCACTACCACCCTTAGCCAGGGTGGTGCCAGATGCCCACCACCACTACCACCCTTAGCCATGGGGGTGCCAGATGCCTACCACTACTACCACCCTCACCCAGGGGGGGCTGGATGCCTACCACTACTACCACCCTCACCCAGGGGGGGCTGGATGCCTACCACTACTACCACCCTTAGCCAGGGGGGGCTGGATGCCTACCACTACTATCACCCTCACCCAGGGGGGCTGGATGCCTACCACTACTACCACCCTCACCCAGGGGGGCTGGATGCCTACCACTACTACCACCCTCACCCAGGGGGCTGGATGCCTACCACTACTACCACCCTTAGCCAGGGGGGCTGGATGCCTACCACCACCCTTAGCCAGGGGGCTGGATGCCTACCACTACTACCACCCTCACCCAGGGGGGCTGGATGCCTACCACTACTACCACCCTCACCCAGGGGGGCTGGATGCCTACCACTACTACCACCCTTAGCCAGGGTGGTGCCAGATGCCCACCACCACTACCACCCTTAGCCAGGGTGGTGCCAGATGTCCACCACCACTACCACCCTTAGCCATGGGGGTGCCAGATGCCTACCACTACTACCACCCTCACCCAGGGGGGCTGGATGCCTACCACTACTACCACCCTCACCCAGGGGGGCTGGATGCCTACCACTACTACCACCCTCACCCAGGGGGGCTGGATGCCTACCACTACTACCACCCTTAGCCAGGGTGGTGCCAGATGCCCACCACCACTACCACCCTTAGCCAGGGTGGTGCCAGATGCCCACCACCACTACCACCCTTAGCCATGGGGGTGCCAGATGCCTACCACTACTACCACCCTCACCCAGGGGGCTGGATGCCTACCACTACTACCACCCTCACCCAGGGGGGCTGGATGCCTACCACTACTACCACCCTTAGCCAGGGTGGTGCCAGATGCCCACCACTACCACCCTTAGCCAGGGTGGTGCCAGATGCCCACCACCACTACCACCCTTAGCCATGGGGGTGCCAGATGCCTACCACTACTACCACCCTCACCCAGGGGGGCTGGATGCCTACCACTACTACCACCCTCACCCAGGGGGGCTGGATGCCTACCACTACTACCACCCTTAGCCAGGGGGGCTGGATGCCTACCACTACTACCACCCTCACCCAGGGGGGCTGGATGCCTACCACTACTACCACCCTTAGCCAGGGGGCTGGATGCCTACCACCACCCTTAGCAAGGGGGGCTGGATGCCTACCACTACTACCACCCTCACCCAGGGGGGCTGGATGCCTACCACTACTACCACCCTCACCCAGGGGGGCTGGATGCCTACCACTACTACCACCCTTAGCCAGGGTGGTGCCAGATGCCCACCACCACTACCACCCTTAGCCAGGGTGGTGCCAGATGCCCACCACCACTACCACCCTTAGCCATGGGGGTGCCAGATGCCTACCACTACTACCACCCTCACCCAGGGGGCTGGATGCCTACCACTACTACCACCCTCACCCAGGGGGGCTGGATGCCTACCACTACTACCACCCTTAGCCAGGGTGGTGCCAGATGCCCACCACTACCACCCTTAGCCAGGGTGGTGCCAGATGCCCACCACCACTACCACCCTTAGCCATGGGGGTGCCAGATGCCTACCACTACTACCACCCTCACCCAGGGGGGGCTGGATGCCTACCACTACTACCACCCTCACCCAGGGGGGCTGGATGCCTACCACTACTACCACCCTCACCCAGGGGGGCTGGATGCCTACCACTACTACCACCCTTAGCCAGGGTGGTGCCAGATGCCCACCACCACTACCACCCTTAGCCAAGGTGGTGCCAGATGCCCACCACCACTACCACCCTTAGCCATGGGGGTGCCAGATGCCTACCACTACTACCACCCTCACCCAGGGGGGGCTGGATGTCTACCACTACTACCACCCTCACCAAGGGGGGGCTGGATGCCTACCACTACTACCACCCTTAGCCAGGGGGGGCTGGATGCCTACCACCACCCTTAGCCAGGGGGGGCGGGATGCCGACCACTACTACCACCCTCACCCAGGGGGGGCTGGATGCCTACCACTACTACCACCCTCACCCAGGGGGGGCTGGATGCCTACCACTACTACCACCCTTAGCCAGGGTGGTGCCAGATGCCCACCACTACTACCACCCTCACCCAGGGGGGCTGGATGCCTACCACTACTACCACCCTCACCAAGGGGGCTGGATGCCTACCACTACTACCACCCTTAGCCAGGGGGGCTGGATGCCTACCACCACCCTTAGCCAGGGGGCTGGATGCCTACCACTACTACCACCCTCACCCAGGGGGGCTGGATGCCTACCACTACTACCACCCTCACCCAGGGGGCTGGATGCCTACCACTACTACCACCCTTAGCCAGGGTGGTGCCAGATGCCCACCACCACTACCACCCTTAGCCAAGGTGGTGCCAGATGCCCACCACCACTACCACCCTTAGCCATGGGGGTGCCAGATGCCTACCACTACTACCACCCTCACCCAGGGGGGCTGGATGCCTACCACTACTACCACCCTCACCAAGGGGGGCTGGATGCCTACCACTACTACCACCCTTAGCCAGGGGGGCTGGATGCCTACCACCACCCTTAGCCAGGGGGGCTGGATGCCTACCACTACTACCACCCTCACCCAGGGGGGCTGGATGCCTACCACTACTACCACCCTCACCCAGGGGGGCTGGATGCCTACCACTACTACCACCCTTAGCCAGGGTGGTGCCAGATGCCCACCACCACTACCACCCTTAGCCAGGGTGGTGCCAGATGCCCACCACCACTACCACCCTTAGCCATGGGGGTGCCAGATGCCTACCACTACTACCACCCTCACCCAGGGGGGCTGGATGCCTACCACTATGCCTACCACTACTACCACCCTCACCCAGGGGGGGCTGGATGCCTACCACTACTACCACCCTTAGCCAGGGTGGTGCCAGATGCCCACCACCACTACCACCCTTAGCCAGGGTGGTGCCAGATGCCCACCACCACTACCACCCTTAGCCATGGGGGTGCCAGATGCCTACCACTACTACCACCCTCACCCAGGGGGGCTGGATGCCTACCACTACTACCACCCTCACCCAGGGGCTGGATGCCTACCACTACTACCACCCTCACCCAGGGGGCTGGATGCCTACCACTACTACCACCCTTAGCCAGGGTGGTGCCAGATGCCCACCACCACTACCACCCTTAGCCAGGGTGGTGCCAGATGCCCACCACCACTACCACCCTTAGCCATGGGGGTGCCAGATGCCTACCACTACTACCACCCTCACCCAGGGGGGCTGGATGCCTACCACTACTACCACCCTCACCCAGGGGGGCTGGATGCCTACCACAACTACCACCCTCACCCAGGGGGCTGGATGCCTACCACTACTACCACCCTTAGCCAGGGTGGTGCCAGATGCCCACCACCACTACCACCCTTAGCCAGGGTGGTGCCAGATGCCCACCACCACTACCACCCTTAGCCATGGGGGTGCCAGATGCCTACCACTACTACCACCCTCACCCAGGGGGGCTGGATGCCTACCACTACTACCACCCTCACCCAGGGGGGCTGGATGCCTACCACTACTACCACCCTTAGCCAGGGGGCTGGATGCCTACCACTACTACCACCCTCACCCAGGGGGCTGGATGCCTACCACTACTACCACTCTCACCCAGGGGGGCTGGATGCCTACCACTACTACCACCCTCACCCAGGGGGGCTGGATGCCTACCACTACTACCACCCTTAGCCAGGGGGCTGGATGCCTACCACCACCCTTAGCCAGGGGGGCTGGATGCCTACCACTACTACCACCCTCACCCAGGGGAGGCTGGATGCCTACCACTACTACCACCCTCACCCAGGGGGGCTGGATGCCTACCACTACTACCACCCTTAGCCAGGGTGGTGCCAGATGCCCACCACCACTACCACCCTTAGCCAGGGTGGTGCCAGATGTCCACCACCACTACCACCCTTAGCCATGGGGGTGCCAGATGCCTACCACTACTACCACCCTCACCCAGGGGGCTGGATGCCTACCACTACTACCACCCTCACCCAGGGGGGCTGGATGCCTACCACTACTACCACCCTTAGCCAGGGTGGTGCCAGATGCCCACCACCACTACCACCCTTAGCCAGGGTGGTGCCAGATGCCCACCACCACTACCACCCTTAGCCATGGGGGTGCCAGATGCCTACCACTACTACCACCCTCACCCAGGGGGGCTGGATGCCTACCACTACTACCACCCTCACCCAGGGGGGCTGGATGCCTACCACTACTACCACCCTTAGCCAGGGTGGTGCCAGATGCCCACCACTACCACCCTTAGCCAGGGTGGTGCCAGATGCCCACCACCACTACCACCCTTAGCCATGGGGGTGCCAGATGCCTACCACTACTACCACCCTCACCCAGGGGGGCTGGATGCCTACCACTACTACCACCCTCACCCAGGGGGGCTGGATGCCTACCACTACTACCACCCTTAGCCAGGGGGGCTGGATGCCTACCACTACTACCACCCTTAGCCAGGGGGGCTGGATGCCTACCACCACCCTTAGCCAGGGGGCTGGATGCCTACCACTACTACCACCCTCACCCAGGGGGCTGGATGCCTACCACTACTACCACCCTCACCCAGGGGGGCTGGATGCCTACCACTACTACCACCCTTAGCCAGGGTGGTGCCAGATGCCCACCACTACTACCACCCTCACCCAGGGGGGGCTGGATGCCTACCACTACTACCACCCTCACCAAGGGGGGGCTGGATGCCTACCACTACTACCACCCTTAGCCAGGGGGGCTGGATGCCTACCACCACCCTTAGCCAGGGGGGCTGGATGCCTACCACTACTACCACCCTCACCCAGGGGGGCTGGATGCCTACCACTACTACCACCCTCACCCAGGGGGCTGGATGCCTACCACTACTACCACCCTCACCCAGGGGGCTGGATGCCTACCACTACTACCACCCTTAGCCAGGGTGGTGCCAGATGCCCACCACCACTACCACCCTTAGCCAAGGTGGTGCCAGATGCCCACCACCACTACCACCCTTAGCCATGGGGGTGCCAGATGCCTACCACTACTACCACCCTCACCCAGGGGGGCTGGATGCCTACCACTACTACCACCCTCACCAAGGGGGGCTGGATGCCTACCACTACTACCACCCTTAGCCAGGGGGGCTGGATGCCTACCACCACCCTTAGCCAGGGGGGCTGGATGCCTACCACTACTACCACCCTCACCCAGGGGGGCTGGATGCCTACCACTACTACCACCCTCACCCAGGGGGGCTGGATGCCTACCACTACTACCACCCTTAGCCAGGGTGGTGCCAGATGCCCACCACCACTACCACCCTTAGCCAGGGTGGTGCCAGATGCCCACCACCACTACCACCCTTAGCCATGGGGGTGCCAGATGCCTACCACTACTACCACCCTCACCCAGGGGGGCTGGATGCCTACCACTATGCCTACCACTACTACCACCCTCACCCAGGGGGCTGGATGCCTACCACTACTACCACCCTTAGCCAGGGTGGTGCCAGATGCCCACCACCACTACCACCCTTAGCCAGGGTGGTGCCAGATGCCCACCACCACTACCACCCTTAGCCATGGGGGTGCCAGATGCCTACCACTACTACCACCCTCACCCAGGGGGGCTGGATGCCTACCACTACTACCACCCTCACCCAGGGGCTGGATGCCTACCACTACTACCACCCTCACCCAGGGGGCTGGATGCCTACCACTACTACCACCCTTAGCCAGGGTGGTGCCAGATGCCCACCACCACTACCACCCTTAGCCAGGGTGGTGCCAGATGCCCACCACCACTACCACCCTTAGCCATGGGGGTGCCAGATGCCTACCACTACTACCACCCTCACCCAGGGGGGCTGGATGCCTACCACTACTACCACCCTCACCCAGGGGGGCTGGATGCCTACCACAACTACCACCCTCACCCAGGGGGGGCTGGATGCCTACCACTACTACCACCCTTAGCCAGGGTGGTGCCAGATGCCCACCACCACTACCACCCTTAGCCAGGGTGGTGCCAGATGCCCACCACCACTACCACCCTTAGCCATGGGGGTGCCAGATGCCTACCACTACTACCACCCTCACCCAGGGGGGCTGGATGCCTACCACTACTACCACCCTCACCCAGGGGGGCTGGATGCCTACCACTACTACCACCCTTAGCCAGGGGCTGGATGCCTACCACTACTACCACCCTCACCCAGGGGGGCTGGATGCCTACCACTACTACCACCCTCACCCAGGGGGCTGGATGCCTACCACTACTACCACCCTCACCCAGGGGGGCTGGATGCCTACCACTACTACCACCCTTAGCCAGGGGGGGCTGGATGCCTACCACCACCCTTAGCCAGGGGGGGCTGGATGCCTACCACTACTACCACCCTCACCCAGGGGAGGCTGGATGCCTACCACTACTACCACCCTCACCCAGGGGGGGCTGGATGCCTACCACTACTACCACCCTTAGCCAGGGTGGTGCCAGATGCCCACCACCACTACCACCCTTAGCCAGGGTGGTGCCAGATGTCCACCACCACTACCACCCTTAGCCATGGGGGTGCCAGATGCCTACCACTACTACCACCCTCACCCAGGGGGGCTGGATGCCTACCACTACTACCACCCTCACCCAGGGGGGCTGGATGCCTACCACTACTACCACCCTTAGCCAGGGTGGTGCCAGATGCCCACCACCACTACCACCCTTAGCCAGGGTGGTGCCAGATGCCCACCACCACTACCACCCTTAGCCATGGGGGTGCCAGATGCCTACCACTACTACCACCCTCACCCAGGGGGGCTGGATGCCTACCACTACTACCACCCTCACCCAGGGGGCTGGATGCCTACCACTACTACCACCCTTAGCCAGGGTGGTGCCAGATGCCCACCACTACCACCCTTAGCCAGGGTGGTGCCAGATGCCCACCACCACTACCACCCTTAGCCATGGGGGTGCCAGATGCCTACCACTACTACCACCCTCACCCAGGGGGGCTGGATGCCTACCACTACTACCACCCTCACCCAGGGGGGCTGGATGCCTACCACTACTACCACCCTTAGCCAGGGGGGCTGGATGCCTACCACTACTACCACCCTCACCCAGGGGGGCTGGATGCCTACCACTACTACCACCCTTAGCCAGGGGGGCTGGATGCCTACCACCACCCTTAGCCAGGGGGGCTGGATGCCTACCACTACTACCACCCTCACCCAGGGGGCTGGATGCCTACCACTACTACCACCCTCACCCAGGGGGCTGGATGCCTACCACTACTACCACCCTTAGCCAGGGTGGTGCCAGATGCCCACCACCACTACCACCCTTAGCCAGGGTGGTGCCAGATGCCCACCACCACTACCACCCTTAGCCATGGGGGTGCCAGATGCCTACCACTACTACCACCCTCACCCAGGGGGCTGGATGCCTACCACTACCACCCTCACCCAGGGGGGCTGGATGCCTACCACTACTACCACCCTCACCCAGGGGGGGCTGGATGCCTACCACTACTACCACCCTTAGCCAGGGTGGTGCCAGATGCCCACCACCACTACCACCCTTAGCCAGGGTGGTGCCAGATGCCCGCCACCACTACCACCCTTAGCCATGGGGGTGCCAGATGCCTACCACTACTACCACCCTCACCCAGGGGGGGCTGGATGCCTACCACTACTACCACCCTTAGCCAGGGGGGCTGGATGCCTACCACTACTACCACCCTCACCCAGGGGGGCTGGATGCCTACCACAACTACCACCCTTAGCCAGGGGGGCTGGATGCCTACCACCACCCTTAGCCAGGGGGATGGATGCCTACCACTACTACCACCCTCACCCAGGGGGGCTGGATGCCTACCACTACTACCACCCTCACCCAGGGGGGCTGGATGCCTACCACTACTACCACCCTTAGCCAGGGTGGTGCCAGATGCCCACCACCACTACCACCCTTAGCCAGGGTGGTGCCAGATGCCCACCACCACTACCACCCTTAGCCATGGGGGTGCCAGATGCCTACCACTACTACCACCCTCACCCAGGGGGCTGGATGCCTACCACTACTACCACCCTCACCCAGGGGGGCTGGATGCCTACCACTACTACCACCCTCACCCAGGGGGTGCCAGATGCCCACCACCACTACCACCCTTAGCCATGGGGGTGCCAGATGCCTACCACTACTACCACCCTCACCCAGGGGGGGCTGGATGCCTACCACTACTACCACCCTCACCCAGGGGGGGCTGGATGCCTACCACTACTACCACCCTTAGCCAGGGGGCTGGATGCCTACCACTACTACCACCCTCACCCAGGGGGGCTGGATGCCTACCACTACTACCACCCTTAGCCAGGGGGGGGCTGGATGCCTACCACCACCCTTAGCCAGGGGGGCTGGATGCCTACCACTACTACCACCCTCACCCAGGGGGGGCTGGATGCCTACCACTACTACCACCCTCACCCAGGGGGGGCTGGATGCCTACCACTACTACCACCCTTAGCCAGGGTGGTGCCAGATGCCCACCACCACTAACACCCTTAGCCAGGGTGGTGCCAGATGCCCACCACCACTACCACCCTTAGCCATGGGGGTGCCAGATGCCTACCACTACTACCACCCTCACCCAGGGGGGGCTGGATGCCTACCACTACTACCACCCTCACCCAGGGGGGACTGGATGCCTACCACTACTACCACCCTCACCCAGGGGGGGCTGGATGCCTACCACTACTACCACCCTTAGCCAGGGTGGTGCCAGATGCCCACCACCACTACCACCCTTAGCCAGGGTGGTGCCAGATGCCCACCACCACTACCACCCTTAGCCATGGGGGTGCCAGATGCCTACCACTACTACCACCCTCACCCAGGGGGGCTGGATGCCTACCACTACTACCACCCTCACCCAGGGGGGGCTGGATGCCTACCACTACTACCACCCTCACCCAGGGGGGGCTGGATGCCTACCACCACTACCACCCCCACTCATAGGATGGAAAATGCATGACACAACCAGCACACCACAACCTAGGGAATGCAAGAAAAAGACATCCCCCCAACACCATGACAAGCGTGTGTAGACTGTGTCAAATGCCTACAACACTGAACATGACTTTGAACATACAATGTGACCCCCTAGCACATGTTCCACACATATATGTGTGTGGCCCCCACAATGCAAGCAGGCCATGACCATTGTGGCAATGGGGTCCAAACCCCCATCATCACAGTGACCAAAAGGTAAGTGTGGGGTTCATAGCTGAAGCACATTCTGAACATTGTGGCAATGGGGTCTAACGCCCCATCACCACAGTGACCAAAATGTAAGTGTGGGGTCCATAGCTGAAGCACATTGTGGCAATGGGGTCCAAACCCCCATCATCACAGTGACCAAAAGGTAAGTGTGGGGTCCATAGCTGAAGCACCTTTTGAACATTGTGGCAATGGGGTCTAAACCCCCATCATCACAGTGACCAAAAGGTAAGTGTGGGGTCCATAGCTGAAGAACATTCTGAACATTGTGGCAATGGGGTCTAACGCCCCATCACCACAGTGACCAAAAGGTAAGTGTTGACAAAGAAAGAGCTGCAACTGCCAAACTGCATGGATGATTCCTGGTCATAGAACAAAAAACACATCAGTGGCAAAGTAGTGTATGTGTCCCATTGCAACATAAATTGGGGGAGCCAGATACTGCAGTGCAAATAAGACATACCTTTGGCCATGTGCAGACAAACAACACCCATGGGGGCTGACACTGTCAACATTCATCAATGACACAATGACAGAAGTGACCATCAGAATGCAGACCCACATATTTGCACCAATGGGCACACAAATGCAGATACCCTGTGGAGACTGCAGATGTGAGGTGAACAGATACCATACCATGGCAGCAATGGGACACACAAACCATGATCATTGTGCTGACCGATGACCTAGGAGTCCCAGGGACAGCAGGGGAAACCCACCAAACTACATACAGCCAATGGCACACCCAAGATATGCCAATGCAGTGGTGCAGATGCACAAACACAAACAGGCAGACCCACACTGCACATCATACACAACAGGTGAGGGGGGTGCCAGTGTCCCCAGGCAACCACACAACACATGAGGCGACCTGAATACCAATCATACAGATGTGCATACAGTGCCACACAAAGGTAACTCATGGATCCAAATCCCCTATGTGGGCAAGCAGGCATTGTCAGATGAGAGGGAGCACAAATCACACATGTCACACAGGCACGTAGGAACAGCAACTGACACAGCAAGACACAGACACACCACAGCACTACCCCCAGGGCCCCCACAATGTGGTGACCCTGGGCTGCATTACAATCCCACTGTGATGACAAAGCTAAATGTCGTTCACACTGTGAACCACAGTCATGTGTCCTGAGCAACAAACTACCATCACACCTACACAAGCACAAATCAATCAGCATGGCCAGTAAGCCAAGGCCAACATGGAGGCAGGGGCCTAGCCGGGCAACAACTCTCATCTGCACACACTCAACACCACACCCCTCGACCTCCAACAATGTGCAGCAGTGAAGCACACATGCACTGGTGACATTGCACATGCACCCATGACTATTCCAGGGTGGTGGGTGGGAAGCAAGGTGCAGAAACACATCACACATGGCCACTCAACAACACTCCTGAATGTCTGACACACTGCACACTACGCTGTACATGGACATGACGGCAATACCACACCAACCAATGGGATCCCAGCCACAGTCACACACCAATGAAGAAGCCAAGGTCACCCACAAAAAACACACATAGACAACAACCAACATTGCAGCCCGGACCCTGAGGAGTGCCAGCAGTCACACACACAACGTGTCACAATCACTGAAAGATAACACAAACTGGAAATCACATGACAGGGGCAAACAACAAGTGCCAAGGGGAAACATGACTGTGACCCATCTGCGTCTGCACACAAACTCAGCCCTGACAGCAAACACACCTATGGGTGACACCCTGATGACCAGTAATGTGCCATGCACCCACATCACAGAGAACCCAGGGAGAAGACTTTGGGGGAACATAGGTCAACTCAGCAAGCATCACAAACAGGTACAACACTAGGGATCACAGCATGCACAGCTAAACGGAAGTGAACACACAGACATGCACATACAACACACACCTTGGGCGCAGGCAATGTCACAGGAGTACACACTGCCATGAGGGGACTCCACTCCTGTGTGAGGAAAGCTGTGCCATATGTTGCCTCAGTAGGGCCCCATCATGTCAGCTGAGCACTTGGTCACACAATCAACAATTAGCACCAAATGAGGGCTCCCGTCACATCAGCCTGGTCATGGAAGTGCCAACGGAATCATCAGCACAGATCCAACACACTTGTATAGCAATGTTGCACTGACTACACGGATGAGTCCTTCCCCATTGATGCCCAAACCTGCATGTCCAGTGGAGATGGCCACACGGTCAGGGAAGTAGACGAATTGAACAATGGCAGGCACAACAGATGTGCAGGGGTGGAAGCCACAGATGTGAAATAGCTAATCTAAGTAGAAAATCCCATTGCCAAATACTGAACACATGACACCCTCAGATGCTGCTATGGATGACATGGATACACCACAGGATAGGACACATTCCCCCTGGACCACATGGGTTCCTGCACAGTAACACTTCATTATCATGAGACCAAATATCACCATCACTGCAGCAAGGGCATGGTTAGCATCATCAACAACATGTACATCAGAAGCATAAGCACTAGAGAACAGAAAGTTGCTTTATTCAGCATATGTGTGGAATGAAAACAAAGTTCAGAAAAAACACAAAGGCCAATGGCCAGTCCATTGTCAAAGTCCAAACTGGGTGACAGTGGCAGATGTCACCCTACGCATGCCTGCACAAAACCAGGGACAATCCACTAGGAGGGGCAACCGGGGGGCAGGCCAGGCACCGCAGGGACAGGATCAGGGCTCACCAGGAGGAAGCAGGGAAGGGGTGGTGGGTGCTGGAGAGCCACTGACAACTGCAGTGGAGGTGTCTGACATGGTGTGTGCCGGCACAACTGGGGGCATGACTCAGATGTTGTGGGTGCCGGCACGACTGCAGTGGACCCTGCAGATGGAGTGGACAGGTCCGCCACTGCAGTGCCCAAGTCAGACAGGGTGGTAGTGGACTCCACTGCAGTGCCTACCACCAGGGGAGGAGAATGGGGAACAGGCAAGGTGGGCTGGACAGAGGGGGAGGACACCCTCACCACATCAGTGGCACAGACAAGCGCAGCGGGGGTGTGGTGCCGGGAGAGCAAGTGGCAGGGGGAGAAGGCTGGATCCTCTTGGGGATGGTATATCTGTGGGTGGGGGAACCTGGGGCAGGGTGTGGTGGGGGCACCTGTGGAGTGGGGGCCTGAGGGATGGAGGAAGGAGACCTGGTGCCTGAGCTGCAGGGCGGCGGCGGGGTCTTGCTCTTACGACTCCGGGGGGACTTGCGGGTGGGGGCCTCAGTCTGTCTGCGCCTGGGGGAGGGTGTCCGGGGGCGAGGGGCACTCTGCTCCGTGTGGGTGGGCTTCCTCTTCCCCCTGAATGCTGTATCAGCTGGATCGGAGGGGAAGAGGCCGAGGTCACTGAGGAAGAGCCGCTGGGTCTTTGGGGTTGCAGGTGAGGCAAGGGAGGGTGTTTTGGAGGGAGAGGCAACTGAGGACTGCGCAGTGCTCGTGGATGCGTGTGTGTGTTCCAGGGCCCCATCCCCTGTGAGTCTGGTTTCAGTCCCCTGACTGTGCGTGCGTGTGCGTTTTGTTTGTGGCGTGTGTGTCTGTGTGCTGGATGTGTGTGTGCTGGTGTGTGCCTGTGCCGGTGTGTGTGTGCTTGGGACGGGTAAGGTGCTGGGGAGTGTGGATGGAGCAGAGGCAGGAGGGGTGAGGGACTGTCTGAGGAGGGACACTGCTGCGGTCAGGGAGGAGTCCATGGACCTATTGCCCCTCTGTAGGTCAGACATGCCCGATGAGATGCCCTCCATGAACGACACCAGCTGAGTCAACAGAGCGGTGTGCGCATGGAGGACACTCAGCATGGCTGTCTGCCCTACATGGAGCTGGCGAAGGAGGTACACAGACTCCTCACTCAGGGCAGCAGGGGACACAGGGGCAGGGGGTGCGGTGCCTGGCCCAAAGGAGACACGCTCCCGAACATGGGAGCCTCCACGGATCTGGGGAATGGGAGCCGATGGGAGGGCGGTGGTGGTGCTGGTGGTGGCGGGGACAGCAACACTAGCTGGGGTGTGGTGGCTGCTGACACCCGCCTCCATAAGGGAGTCATCCTCCGAGTTGCTCTGGTCCTCAGCTGAGGTGGATGGTGCTGAGGACTCCTCGGTGTGGCTCCCCTCGCCCTCCGTGCCACTGGGTCCCTCCGACCACTCCTCGGCTGCTGACCCAGTCTGGCTCTCCGGCTCCTCCTGGTCCGTGGAGCTGTCCCCTTCCGTGGCCGTGGATGTATCTGCAAACAATGGGGAAACAGACAGACATCAGTCACTTGCACCAAACGCACACACCACTGTGAGCACAGCACATTACAGAGCAAGCCCTGGCATCATTAGTTGTACATTGCTAAAAGTGCCCTAACTGAACAGGAGGAGCCAATTGTCAGTCTGATGCCAACCATGGCACTCACATCCCACATGGCCTTGCACCCATCTGTCTGGTGTCTGTTGGATAGCAACACCCCAGTGTGGACACATGCACCAACTACACAGTAGTTGGACAGTGCAGAGGACACGGTGTAGCATGTGGACATGCACACATCACAACTCTTGCCACTGAGTCAGTACAGGTTTCCGGATGAAAGGGACGCCCAGAGTCAAATAGGATATGCATGTGATGCATACCAGCGACAGACACCATGATGCACCCATGTCCTGATAGCCATCGCCACAATGGTGTGCATGTAGCACATGTCACTCCCCTGCAGGATCACCAATAAGTAGACACATGCCATGGCGGAGGCATGACTGCTAAGTCATACATCACTGTCTCAGTGATGTATGACTTGGCAGCCAGACAACAACACTCTGCACTGTGTCACAATAGTAGGTCATGGGGAATGCAAGTCCTGGAGCTGCACAAGTGCACATGTACATCCCCCACACAACACATCATCTTAACTCTCATCTGTCCAGGTCATACCGATTGGACATATGGGAGACCTGTGACACTACCCTCTGAACCTGAGCCCCTCACAATCTGCTGTGAATGGGGAACAGCTGCCTGAACTTCACATTCGCATACCCCAGTCTGCACGGGCAGCTGATCAAACACCTATGTGACACACAAGTATCGTCTCCTATGGTCACATCTCCAGTGGCATGCTGAGCCCCTACCGAGAAACACCCCAGCAGTCCTGGCAACTAATCCACAGCAGACTGACACAGAGGCAGACACCTGAGGGGTCAAATCACTGCGCACAATGTGTCAGCTGATACACGGGAGTGGGAGTACAGAGTGCATTGCATGGCCTGGAGTAGGCATGACTGTCCTGCCCCACATGAATGAGGGATGAGCCCTGGACAGTGGATAGCTGGCTATGTATGTGTGACACACGTAATCTGCACACTCCTGGGGCCCAAACATTGTTCCCACCCGCTGCATGGGCGTGTGCCACATACCCCAGGCACAAGTGGTGGCTCAGCTCAGCAAGTGGACCGCATATCAAAGCAACACGCAGATTACATGTCCGAACACAGGCGTTGTGTGAACAATGGACCCACCCATGATGCCCACAACAGAGTTAGGGAAACAGATGCTGTCCCCCACCTTTAGTGAAGCAAACTGCAAGGACACAGTCCCAAGTGACACAATTCCCTGAATGTAAGGGCCACACCTGGGTATCAGATGAGGAGTGGGCAGTGCACAATAGAGGGACATGGCTCCTGGACAACATGACTGCTGCACTGTGGCAGTTGAACCAGGCCAGAGGAGGGCACAAAGCATGTAATACAGAGTTCACAGTGCAGTCTTTGACTCACCCCTCCTTGCTGCTGTCTGGCCTTCAGCTGCCCATCCAGGTCTGGAAACACCACCGCCAGGATCTGGAGCATGTGGGGGTCAGGGTCCGTGTTCCGCCCCTCCTGCGAGGAGGCGACAGCTTCAGCTGGACCCGTGCAATCCTCCGGGTCCAGCCCCGAAGGTCCTGCCACCTCTTCTGGCAGTTGCGGATCCGGCGCTTGTAGACCCCCACGGACCGGACAGCCCGGACGATGTCCTTCCAGATCTCCTGCTTCCGATGGGCATTAACCTGTCAGGATGACAAAGTGAAAAGGCCATTACTACACATGCAACATATCCGTGCATGACACAGTTGTATATACATGTCTCATTCACAGGGGCACATGATGTACACAGGCAGTGCAACGCTGCCCATGGACACTTTGCCAGACGTCACTACATGGTATCATTGCATGGGAAGTAAAACCTTGTTCAAATGCACTGTCACTGCACCATACCTGTCCAGTGCATGTCACTACACACTATGGGGGGTGACAACTACTCAGTGAGGCTGCTAGCCAGTGGCGTGCAGACTTTCAGCCTTGCTAGTCAGACAAAATGCACATTCAGAAAGGCAGTGCACAGAACACTCACCTGCTCCCCTGGTGTCCCATACAGCTTGCTGTACTGTGGAAGTAGGCTGTCCAGCAGGGCCTGGTTCTCCTCAAGGCTGAAGGCTGGGGCTCTCTCCACAGTACGTGCCATTGCAGGGTCCAGAGGGGCAGAGACAGCAGCAGTGCAGTGGCAGATGTCGTCCTGGAGCATGTAGTGCAGGCAAGTGAGCTCTCAGGGGAACAGCCAGCAATATATATGTGCTGGAGAGGCAGATACTGTCCCTTGTGTCCAAAGTGATAGGTCCAAGTCGTTTGCATCTTCTGAATCTGGCCAATCCATGGAATAGCAGCACCAATACACGTCCACGGCATCCTTCAAATCTTCAACTTCATGACATACATGATTTTGCAACATTGTTGTGGGTGACCAACTGAATTTCCAGCAACCGACTCGTTCGAAATTCGAAAACGCGTCTGTTGCCAGGCAAGGCCATTGTCAATGGGAGCGCACCGATCGGTCCATTGCGGTACAACGCGTACAGGGGTACAACGCGTACCCGCACACATTCAATGCAATGGGCCGGCCGGGGGCACCGATCGGTCCATTGCGGTACAATGCGTACAGGGGTACAACGCGTACCCGCACACATTGAATGCAATGGGCCGGCCGGGGGATCCGATCGGTCCATTGCGGTACAACGCGTACAGGGGTACAATGCGTACCCGCACACATTGAATGCAATGGGCCGGCCGGGGGCACCGATCGGTCCATTGCGGTACAACGCGTACAGGGGCACAACGCGTACCCGCACACATTGAATGCAATGGGCCGGCCGGGGGCACCGATCGGTCCATTGCGGTACAACGCGTACAGGGGTACAACGCGTACCCGCACACATTGAATGCAATGGGCCGGCCGGGGGCACCGATCGGTCCATTGCTGATCAACGCGTACAGGGGCACAACGCGTACCCGCGACACATTGAATGCAATGGGCCGGCCGGGGGCACCGATCGGTCCATTGCGGTACAACGCGTACAGGGGTACAACGCGTACCCGCACACATTGAATGCAATGGGCCGGCCGGGGGCACCGATCGGTCCATTGCTGATCAATGCGTACAGGGGCACAACGCGTACCCGCACACATTGAATGCAATGGGCCGGCCGGGGGCACCGATCGGTCCATTGCGATACAACGCGTACAGGGGTACAACGCGTACCAACGAGTACAGGGGCACAACGCGTACCTGCACACATTGAATGCAATGGGCCGGCCGGGTGGACCGATCGGTCCATTGCTGTTCAACGCATCCCTGTACAAGTGACTGGCATATGTCACCATGCCTGTCTCAGATGGACATATGCCAGCCACAGATAGCTCCCAGGGAGTGAGGGGAACACCTACAACACGACAGCCTGTCCAAACTGTATGATAAGGCATATAAGGCTGCATTTCCTATTGTGTGTATGTTGGTGTACATGTTGTCCTGTGGGTGTCACCTGGGGGCAGCAACGCCCAGGCTGTGCACGTGTTCATGGGGACAGGATCCTGGGTGTTACGTGTACATGACCACTGTGATGTGCAACTGTTCATATCTGTGCATGTGCCATGGTCACATTTCACGGTGGTGTATGTGTATGTCATGTCACATACCCCGTGAGTCCCATGTGGGACGGTATGTTTGAGCCAGGGTGTCCCAGTGGCACAATAGTGATGGTCCTCCACAGTCTGTGTGCATGTAGTGTTTACAATGTCTCTGATTTCATGTGCACAATGGGAGACAGTCTCCACATCCACGTGTGTGTGCATGGACTTTGATGTTGTGCGTGTGTGTGTCACAGACGACCATGTCTGTCCTGCAGTGGCAAGTGGGACCACTACCTGTGGGGGTCATAGTTGTTTTGCTGTGGTGTATACATGATACTCCATGTAATGCCAGTGTCCATGTGGCAATACAGGGTCCCTGGGAATGTACCTGTCGTTGAGCTGTGATGCCTGGGGCACATCTGTCCTCACATGTCACTGTGGGGGGTGATTGTGACACGGCAGCAGGAGATGGGAACTGTGACACGGCCTCATGATATCCAATGGGCCAACCTGGGACTTATTGATGCCACTTGTTGGACCGTGATGACAGATGTTGGCCATGTATGTACCATACATGTCCTTACGGAACTGCACACTTCATGTAGTTGTGCCTCATAATGATGTATGTTGGGATATTGAGTGTGTTCAATGCCGCATATGTGGGCTGACTGACAATCTTGCTTACTTCTCCTCTGCACTGCAGGGCTCCTGCTGTCCATCGACCATTCCCAGACCTGGCAACGATGGTGGAACGGGACAGCATCCGACGGTACCGCTTCACCAGGCAGCTGATTGAGGATTTGGCAGTGCAGTTGGCCCCACATTTGCAGCCTGGCCGGCCGTATCCTACAGCACTGACCCCCAAGGTGAAGGTGATGGCAGCCCTACACTTCTTTGCCACCGGTACCTTCCAACATACTGTGGCGACTGCTGGTGGGATGTCACAGACCATGTTGAGCCGTGTGCTCCGCGATGTTTTGGCGGCAATGTTGCTATTCCTGAACAGGTACATCTATTTCCCTAGACTGCGACGACTCACTGACGTGAAGAGTGACTTCTATGCCCTGGGGAGGATGCCACATGTCATTGGCTCCATTGATGGGACACATGTGGCTTTGGTACCACCACAGGCCCAGGAGCAGGCCTACAGGAACCGCAAGCACTACCACTCGGTCAATGCACTGGTGGTGTGTCTTGCAGATATGACCATCACACACGTGTGTGCCCGTTTCCCTGGTTCAGCACACGATGCCTTTGTGATGAGGAGTAGTCGCATCCCCAGGATGATGGCACAGATGCAGAACCAGCGTGCCTGGCTTGTCGGTGTGTACTGACTTTGTGCCATTGTGTGTGATCTGATCTGTAGTATTCCGCCCACTTTTCCAAGTCAGCTAATGTGCACTTGTCTGTCCGTAGGTCACTCGGGATACCCCAACATGCCGTGGTTGCTGACACCCCTCAGGAACCCTGTGACACCAGCCCAGATGCGCTACAATGAGGCACATGGTCGGACCAGGAGAGTGATTGAGCGGACATTTGGTCTCCTGAAGAGCCGCTTCCGCTGCCTGGACAAGACCGGAGGGTCCCTCCCATATGCCCCTGCGAAAGTGTGCAAGATTATCATCGTCTGCTGCATGCTCCACAACCTGGCAATGCGGAAGGAGTTGCCTCTCATCCAGGATGACAATGACCAACATCCGCCACCTGTGGAGGATCCTGGCCTGGACCACGATGCCAGTGATGATGATGATGTCCGCACACAGCTCATCACCAACTTCTTCAGCTGAATGTGAGTATCCAGAGATGTCAGGTCAATGATGTGAGTATGCATGATATGTGTAGGTGGTGCTCTGGTGCTGTTGGAGTGTGTCCATGGGCTACTTGACTGGATGTGTGTTGCGATGTGTGCTTACAGGTGGGCTGTACTCCCCAACAGTGTTGACATGCTAACTTGTTTCTGGGTGGGTATCTTGTAACATGTATTGTGCATGAGTTTTGCTGTTCTGTCCTGTTCTCCATTGCTTTTGACTGTGTGTCATTTCTGTCCTTCACAGGGTACTTTCAGATTCGTTTGGTCAACTGTGTCCACCGACGACGTGATTGCACTTCCAGGGTGGTAGCTGTTGTGTCCCTACAGGTGATGTGTGCCACACCCATGGACTTCCTTCCGTCTACAGTTGTTGACTGTGTGCCCGCTGCCAGGTGGGATTACCTTGCATCTGTAGTGGTTACGACATGTTGCAACTGTGTAATAAACCTGTGCTTCACTTTGTGATGTGCGTTGTCTGTGGTCACACATTTGACTGCCATTTGCTTACTGCACCTGTGGGCTACTTGACTACAACTGGGAATGGGTGTGGTGTCTGTGCATTGCACCGTCTTCCCTGGCAACATCAGTGTAGGCAATGAGTCAGATGGCCTAGGTGTGTATGTGTTGTGTAGCCCTGGTGGTGTGTCTCCCTCATATGTGTCACGTTGCCTTTACTCACATGCCTGTGTTGTACTTGCTGTTGCAGTTCGCATACACAGTGTCATTTTGCAGTTCATCATCCCCATAACAGCACCCACGTTGGAATCACAACAGAGGCAAGTATGGTGTATTAGTGTGTTTATTGTGATACATTTGTGTGAATAGTGCATAGGATGGGTAGTGCTGTACATAAATCTTGCAATCACAAGTTCCTAGGTGAATTGAAAGTCCTGGTAGACAAAATCCCCAGTATCGGGGCCACAGTTGTCTGAGACATTGGTCCAACTTGTACTCCCCATGCAATGTGTGGGAGTATTGTTGCCGTCAACAGGGTGAACAGTCTGTGCACAAAGGTGAACATCCAGAACAGGTTCAGGCTTCCTGGGAGTTGCGCTTGGCCATCGGCCTCTCACTTGCCCCTCCTCGGACGACCCCTCTTCTTGGGGGGGGCCCCTCAAGTACAGGCTGCTGCGGTGCAGGGGACTCTCCGCCAGAGTCATCCTCCCTCCCTGTGGCAGTTGCAGTTTGTTCAGCACCAGATGTTGTTGGCACACAGGGAGGTGTGGACTGGTTGCTGTTCATCTGGCGGAGGCATTGTAAAATGTCCCTGTGCACCGCCGTCATCTCATGCAGTGCATCCCACTTGGACTCCACGCGGGACATGTGTGAGTCCACGCGGGACATGTGTGACTCCACGTGGGACATGTGAGAGTCCAAGCGGGCATGATGGGCAGCCTGTTGCTGTTTCATGTCTCTGAGGAGCCCCACTACCTGGCTGAGATCTCCGGTGCTGGACTGGTACGCATCAGCTATGCGTACCAGTTGTGGGTCATCATGCACACCAGCAACCTCTGCAAGCAGCGACCTCTGTCTCCCACCCCTCCCACCACCCCTGCTGACATGTGCAGTGCGTGCAGTGGCACGCACAGATGACCCTGATCAACCTTGGGGGTTGGTGGTGGTGGTGGTGTCCATGGCCCCAGGTTGGTCCAGGGTCCCTGTGCTGGTGTTGCTCCTTGTTCTGTCCATGTCGGCAGGGATGGTATTTGTGGTGACAGTCGTTGGAGGGGTGGGTGCAGGGGGTGCAGCTGGTGGTCCTGCTGGTGCTGCATGTAGACTTGCACCGGATGTGCCAGGTTGGTCTTCTTCGTCCGAGGAGGGCAGAGGCTGTACTACACCAGTGAGCTCCACATCCTCTTGAGCCTGGGACTGGGACTCCTCAGCGTCTGCTGCTGTGTCCCCATCATCACCTGTTTTTGGGAGACACACACAATGTATGTTATGTTTCTGCAGGCATCAATGGTTGACACACCTGACAGTTATGACTGTGCCTCTGGGTGCGGGCCTGTACATTGCATTGTCCTAAGTCGTCACAGTCAGGGGTTGATTTTGGTGTGGCACATTGTCCTGCATTATTTGGGCATTTCTTTGTATTTGTTGGGGTGTGAACATGGTCTGCATTGGTTGTATTTGGTTGACAGCCGGCCCTCCTTCCCACCCAGCCAGTCAGTTATCCCACCATGGACTGTGCTTGCATTGCAGGGAGTGGAAGTTGTCTCTCAGGATGTCAGTCAGTGGTGTCCTGCTGTTTGTTGGTGCACAGTTCCCAGCAGGGCCTTGTGCTCCCCGCAGCAGTAGCCAGTGTCAGCCATCTTGTGAGTCCTTCTCCACTCCCTGTGATGTGAGCATGGTTCAGGGTGGTGTTGATGGGACAGTTGTGGGGGTGAGCTATGTCTGTGACTGTGACTCCCATCATGCTATTGCCTCCACCCCCCTTCCCAGCATGCCCATGCTTCCTTCCTTTTGACTCTGCTTCCCTGTGGGGTGGGCTGCCTGTGCTGACAGGATGGCTGGGAGTGTTGTCCTGGCAGTTGTTTGGCTAAAAGTCCCAAGAGTGTCCCTGTGCTTCACACAACATAACCCAGGGTGGTGGTTCTTTGTGGGATCTTGAGTTAGGATGGGAGGCATTGCATTCTACCAGGTGGGTTCTGTGGAGTTTGTGTTGAGGGGGTGTGAGGGGAGGTGCTTGTGACTATGGTCAGTGCTGCAAGTCCTCCTTCCCACCCAGCCAGCCAGATATCCCACCATGGTACGTGCTTGCATTGCAGGGAGTGGAAGTTGTCTCTCAGGATGTCAGTCAGTGGTGTCCTGCTGTTTGTTGGTGCACAGTTCCCAGCAGGGCCTTGTGCTCCCCGCAGCAGTAGCCAGTGTCAGCCATCTTGTGAGTCCTTCTCCACTCCCTGTGATGTGAGCATGGTTCAGGGTGGTGTTGATGGGACAGTTGTGGGGGTGAGCTATGTCTGTGACTCCCATCATGCTATTGCCTCCACCCCACTTGCCAGCATTCCCATACTTACTTGCTTTTGTGGGGAGTTCAGTGTGTGTGGGTGTGAGGGCAATGGCAAGATGGCTGACAGTGGTGTCCTGCTGTTGGTTGGTGTGCAGTTCCCAGCATGCCCTTGTGCTCCCCACAGCAGTAGCCAGTGTCAGCCATCTTGTGTGTCCTTCTCCACTCCCTGTGATGTGAGCATGGTTCAGGGTGGTGTTGATGGGCCAGTTGTGAGGCTGAGCAATATCTGTGACTACCACTCCCATCATGCTATTGCCTCCACCCCCTTCCCAGCATGCCCATGCTTCCTTCCTTTTGACTCTGCTTCCCTGTGGGGTGGGCTGGCTGTGCTGACAGGATGGCTGGGAGTGTTGTCCTGGCAGTTGTTTGGCTAAAAGTCCCAAGAGTGTCCCTGTGCTTCACACAACATAACCCAGGGTGGTGGTTCTTTGTGGGATCTTGAGTTAGGATGGGAGGCATTGCATTCTACCAGGTGGGTTCTGTGGAGTTTGTGTTGAGGGGGGTGTGAGGGGAGGTGCTTGTGACTATGGTCAGTGCTGCAAGTCCTCCTTCCCACCCAGCCAGCCAGATATCCCACCATGGTACGTGCTTGCATTGCAGGGAGTGGAAGTTGTCTCTCAGGATGTCAGTCAGTGGTGTCCTGCTGTTTGTTGGTGCACAGTTCCCAGCAGGGCCTTGTGCTCCCCACAGCAGTAGCCAGTGTCAGCCATCTTGTGAGTCCTTCTCCACTCCCTGTGATGTGAGCATGGTTCAGGGTGGTGTTGATGGGACAGTTGTGGGGGTGAGCTATGTCTGTGACTGTGACTCCCATCATGCTATTGCCTCCACCCCACTTGCCAGCATTCCCATACTTACTTGTTTTTGTGGGGAGTTCAGTGTGTGTGGGTGTGAGGGCAATGGCAAGATGGCTGACAGTGGTGTCCTGCTGTTGGTTGGTGTGCAGTTCCCAGCATGCCCTTGTGCTCCCCACGACACAGCAACAGTGTCACACATCTTTGATGGGCCTTTCCACTCTCTGTGGGATGTGCATGCGTGAGTGTGAGCTTGCTGGGCCATGTGGTGGGGGATGTTGAGCTGTGACTACTACTCCCATCATGCTATTGCCTCCAACCCCCTTCCCAGCATGCCCATGCTTCCTTCCTTTTGACTCTGCTTCCCTGTGGGGTGGGCTGCCTGTGCTGACAGGATGGCTGGGAGTGTTGTCCTGGCAGTTGTTTGGCTAAAAGTCCCAAGAGTGTCCCTGTGCTTCACACAACATAACCCAGGGTGGTGGTTCTTTGTGGGATCTTGAGTTAGGATGGGAGGCATTGCATTCTACCAGGTGGGTTCTGTGGAGTTTGTGTTGAGGGGGGGTGTGAGGGGAGGTACTTGTGACTATGGTCAGTGCTGCAAGTCCTCCTTCCCACCCAGCCAGCCAGATATCCCACCATGGTACGTGCGTGCATTGCAGGGAGTGGAAGTTGTCTCTCAGGATGTCAGTCAGTGGTGTCCTGCTGTTTGTTGGTGCACAGTTCCCAGCAGGGCCTTGTGCTCCCCACAGCAGTAGCCAGTGTCAGCCATCTTGTGAGTCCTTCTCCACTCCCTGTGATGTGAGCATGGTTCAGGGTGGTGTTGATGGGACAGTTGTGGGGGTGAGCTATGTCTGTGACTGTGACTCCCATCATGCTATTGCCTCCACCCCACTTGCCAGCATTCCCATACTTACTTGTTTTTGTGGGGAGTTCAGTGTGTGTGGGTGTGAGGGCAATGGCAAGATGGCTGACAGTGGTGTCCTGCTGTTGGTTGGTGTGCAGTTCCCAGCATGCCCTTGTGCTCCCCACGACACAGCAACAGTGTCACACATCTTTGATGGGCCTTTCCACTCTCTGTGGGATGTGCATGCGTGAGTGTGAGCTTGCTGGGCCATGTGGTGGGGGATGTAGAGCTGTGACTACGACTCCCATCATGCTATTGCCTCCAACCCCCTTCCCAGCATGCCCATGCTTCCTTCCTTTTGACTCTGCTTCCCTGTGGGGTGGGCTGCCTGTGCTGACAGGATGGCTGGGAGTGTTGTCCTGGCAGTTGTTTGGCTAAAAGTCCCAAGAGTGTCCCTGTGCTTCACACAACATAACCCAGGGTGGTGGTTCTTTGTGGGATCTTGAGTTAGGATGGGAGGCATTGCATTCTACCAGGTGGTTTCTGTGGAGTTTGTGTTGAGGGGGGTGAGGGGAGGTGCTTGTGACTATGGTCAGTGCTGCAAGTCCTCCTTCCCACCCAGCCAGCCAGATATCCCACCATGGAACGTGCTTGCATTGCAGGGAGTGGAAGTTGTCTCTCAGGATGTCAGTCAGTGGTGTCCTGCTGTTTGTTGGTGCACAGTTGCCAGCAGGGCCTTGTGCTCCCCGCAGCAGTTGCCAGTGTCAGCCATCTTTTGAGTCCTTCTCCACTCCCTGTGATGTGCGCATGGTTCATGGTGGTGTTGATGGGACAGTTGTGGGGGGGGCAATATGTGTGACTACGACTCCCATGATCCTATTGGCTACACTGACTTGGCCAGCATACACAGAATTCCTTCCTTTCAGTGGTCTTCACTGTGTGTTGGTGTTGTTGTGGTGGCTACATGTCTGGATGTGTTTGTTAGTTCTATTTGTGCCACTGCCTAGCTGTAGTTGTAGTTGTGTTTGTACATGTGATGGCACGGTTGAATGTAACTTTTTTGATGGCATGTGTTGTGTTTATCTGACTGACATACACATTTTGGGATGATTCTGTTCTGGTTGCTGTGTAATTGCTATGAGTGCATGGTTTGACTCTCCCCTTGACAGTGATGTGTGTGTGTATTGTGGCAGAATATTGTGTACATTTGTTGTGTACTCACCAGGCTCTGGGATGTTCTCTAGTCCATATACGCTCACTGGCGGAAGGATGGCCCGCACCTTCTCCTCCCAGGGCCTGAGGTATACTGGCTTGGCAGGAGGGCCACTGCCGGTGTATTGGCTCAGGAGGTAGTCTTTCTTGAGCAGCTCCCGGACCCTCCTGTGCACGTCATACCACCTGTTCTGGATGTCGGTCTTTGTGCGCAGACATGGTGATTGTGCGTTCACCCTGTTGATGATCCTCTCCCACATCTTGGTTTTCTGGGAGCTGGGGGTCTGTTGGACCAGTGTGCCAAACAGCTGTGGCTCTACCCTGAGGATCTCGTCTACCAGGACTTCCAATTCACAATCTAGGAACTTGTGATTCTTCTTGGGGGGCATGGTGATGGGTGGTGATGGTGAGTGATGTGTGTGTTGGTGTGCAGGTGAGGGTGTGTGAGTGTGTGTTTTGCTGGGTGTATGTGAGGTAGGTATTTGTTGGTGTGCTGATGTTGTGTGACTTGTGTGAGGGATGAGCTGTGGGTGTGTGGTTGCTGTCTCTTGGGTGCTGGCAGTGGAATGGCATTTGCAAAGGATCATGGTAGGGATTTGTGTCCTTTATATGGGTGGAGTTGTGGGTGTGTCTTTGTTCTCTGTCCCCACCCCCCCCCCAGTATTTATTGGCATTGTAATTGCTTGTTTGGCCTTTTTTTGTGTGATTTTTCCTTTGTACTGTCTGTGCATGTTGGAAACGTTCTTGTGACCGAGTCGGACCCTGCATTTGTCTCGTACGGTGTTCTCCGTTTCGTTCACGCTGTGTTTGTGCAGTTTTCTATGCTGCGTACGCGTCGGTCACGGTGTTTTTTGTTACTTCGGCTCGGTTTTGTATGCGTGTCGGTCGTACGGCTTGTCCTCCGTCCGACTCGGTCGTGGTTTTCGCGCCTTGCATCGTACTTTGCGGTTTGGAGTTCGCGTGTACGTTTCGGTCGGATTTGTTCCGGGTGCGTGTCGGTCGGTTGGATTCGCGTGTTTTTAAGGCCGGATTGCTGTTTTCCGTGCGGCTCGGTCGTTCGGCTTGGGTTCCGTACGTGTCGGTCGGATTTTGCACGCTTTGCATCGTACTTGGCGTGTCGGGCGCCACAGGTACGTGTCGGTCGGTATAAATTCCGGCTCCGAGTCGGTCGGTGCTTTTTCCGGCCCGAATCGGAATCGACCCCTTAGTCTTACAGATACTAGAGGCCCTCGTAATTGGCTCTTAATACAGAAATTTTGGAAGATAAGGATGAAGTTAAAGAACTTAATGAGGAGATTGATAATTTCTTCAAAGATAATGAGTCTTCGGTGAACTCCCCAATAGTTTTGTGGGATGCATTTAAATGTACTATACAGGGTCACATTATTAAAAAATGTCAAAAGAAACAGCGACATTAGAAAATGTCTTCAGTCTTTGGGGGATGATATCAAACGCAAAGAGGAGCTATATGGACACTCTAATGACAAGTCTCTCCTACAGGATATCAAGCATTTGAAATACTCTTTTAATTCTATAGTCACAAAAAGAGCTTATATTGGTGTACACGCTCCAAAAAAAATCCCGGCATTTATTACTACGAAATAGAGCTGGTAAATTGTTGGCTGCCACCCTAAAATATCAAAGTACGAACATTAAAGCTACTCATATTTCTCATATTATTGATAAAAATGGTTCAAAGAAATTCCATATTCAAGAAATACTTGGAGTCTTCCGAGACTTTTATGAAACGTTATACACACCTAAAGATCAATGCTCCAAGTTTACTTGTCAACAGTTTCTTAACTCGATCCCTACCAATATTATTTCGCATTCCGACATGATCGAATTGGGGAAACCGATTGATACTGACGAGATCATTCAGGCTATTAAGAATACTCGTTCGGTAAAGGCTCCCTGACCAGATGGGTTTCCTATTGTCTTTTATAAAACATTTACTCCCTCAATAGTGAAATATCTTATGAGTATTTTTGATAATTTTGTTCTTTCTGGCAAGGTTTCTGGCTCAGCTGCTGAGGCTACTATAGTAGTGATTCCGAAAGATGGTATAGATCATTCTGATCCCAAAAACTTTTGCCCAATTTCATTATTATATATGGAGGCTAAAATCTTCGCCAAGATCTTGGCTAGGCGCTTAGAGAGTCATATTCCCAATCACATCCATGATTCCCAAGGAGGTTTCGTTAAAGGGAGACTCGCTAGAGATAATATTCGGACCTTTTGCCATATTTTAGAAAAAGCAAAACTTTCTGTTTTACCATCAGCGGCGATCGCTCTTGACGCCGAAAAGGCGTTTGACGAAGTCTCTTGGCCTTTCTTACGAGCAGTAATAGAATCCCATAACCTTGGCGACTCTTTTATTAATATGGTAATGTCTCTCTATGCGCAACCTAAAGCTAATATCAGAATTAATGGTGCTACGTCTTCCTTTTTTAATCTTCGTCAGGGCACTAGACAAGGGTGCCCTCTCTCACCCCTTCTTTTTCTCTTGTCTATAGACCCACTCCTATGTCTACTCAATTTGAACCAGAGTATTAAAGGTTTTTAATTTGGATCGCATACGCTTAAAACAGCCGCTTACGCTGATGACGTTCTTATTTTTTCAGAGGATATTGCAACTGCTATTCCAGTTATTTCTAACATCATTAGG
The DNA here is from genome assembly GCA_963921515.1 of Calotriton arnoldi. Taxonomy (NCBI): domain Eukaryota; kingdom Metazoa; phylum Chordata; class Amphibia; order Caudata; family Salamandridae; genus Calotriton; species Calotriton arnoldi. The sequence continues at coordinate 1,379,063 of CAWUFW010000033.1, forward strand.
GATTTTTTGCTTGTTTCCGGGTACACCCTTAACAAAGAAAAAACTGAAATGTTCCCCCTCAATTCGTTGTGCTTCCCTTCTCACATGGGTGACTCAGGTTTTAAATGGCAATCGACTCGTATTAAATACCTAAGGATCTGGTTTTGTAAGGACCTTTCAGATACTATTACATATAACGAATCCCATATCATAGCTAAAGTTAAAGATCTTTTATCTTCCTGGTCTCCTAAATATATTTCTTGGTGGGGAAGATTACAAACTCTTAAAATGATGATAACCCCGATTATTAATTTTTTATCCTCCATGTTACCTACAAAGCTTTCTTTTTCCTTCTTCCATGAGATTGATTCAATCTCTTCAAAATTTCTATGGAATGATAAGAGAGCTAGAATTGCTAATAAATACCTTAGAAAGCACTCTGTCCTGGGTGGCTGTAATCTTCCGGATTGGAACTTGTATCAAATCGCCTTTCTAGCGTCTCAAGGTGCTCTTTGGTTCTTACCGGATTCCCAACATATACCCCCTTGGATTATATTGAACGTGAGTTGTGTACTCCTTTTTCCACTCCATCCTTTCTCACGGCTTCTAAGCTCGTCCTTGATCATTCTCATCGTATTATATTAGGCACGATTAATGCACTAAAATATATTGATAAAAAAGTATCCAAACCTATTCATAAATCAAGATGGTCCTCGTTATAGTACAATCCTAAAATTGTTACTGACATCGATCCTGGTACGGCCTCTTCATGGGCTGCTAGTGGTATTAGATTGTTGAAATATCTTTATGACTCTAATCATGTCCCCCTTCCCTTCTCTTTCTTAGCTAGAAAATATAATCTTAACAACATGGACTTTTACTTTTTTTTAAACTAAAGGTTATTCTTTCTAAAATATCTCTCTCTATAGATTTGGTTACTGTTTCACTTCTGTCTATGTGGTTACGCTCAGGCCATACCGCATCGAAAATCTATACATTTTTATCCGCTCCACTACCTTCACAGTCTACAATTACTAATGATAAATGGTCTCATCATTTTGAAGATGACATTTTTAAACATATCTCACAAGAGACCTGGCAATTGATCGGGAAGTTATCCCTACATAATAAGATGGGAGATGACTCCCTACTGGGATCGTTTCTAACATGTCCCTACTACCGTACGGTGCCAAACGTTTTGGTGAAGGTGGCAGTGTGGTGATAGCTACTCTATCCATTGGTGACAGAGGTAGCTGCGTCCAAAAGAGTAAGGACTGTCAAATGGACGTGAGTGCCTTACCAAGGTTACCATCAATGAGATCTTGTTCCAGATGGTAGACATGGACCCCCAAGTACTTAAAGGTGTCAAATGCCCACTGTAGGGGGAGCTTACTCCCGGGTTATGTAATGGATCAGGTGTGTATAACAGTGGGAAAAGGCAAGATTTCCCCCAGATAATCCTGAGTAACAACACCTGACAAAAAATATTGAAAACTGAGATGACCTCCGGTATGACTGCTGGGTCTGCTTTTAGATAAACCAAAGTATCGTTGGCATACATTGAAACCCTCCACGAGTTGTCTGCGACTCAGTATTCCTAATAAAGCGCTTGAGCCCGTAATAGGCAGGCCAGTGGTTCCATGGCCAAAGCAAACAGTAAGGGGGGCAAGGGGCAGTCTTGTCTAGTCCTTCGCTTGATAGGGAAACTATCCGAGATGATCCCCGTGCGCACTCTAGCCCTTGGAGAGCTATAAAGGACCTGCATCCACCTACGGAAACTCTGTACTAAGGCCAGGGTTCTGTACTATCTCCTGTTTATAATTCCATCCCTGAGAATCAAATGCCTTCTGTATATCTAAGGAGGCCACCCATTCCTGAGTGTCTGTTCTGCGTGCCCAGTCCATGGTGAAAAACAAACGGCGAAGGTTTAGAAGCTTATTCCTCTCCAGAATAAATCCATTTTGGTCAGAGTGAACTACCGTATGTACCATCGGTGTCAACCTATTTGCTAAGACCCTTCCCAACACCTTGTAATCAAGGTTAATGAGAGAGAGCGGTCAATATAAAGCTATCTCAAGGTGGTCCCTTCCGGATTTGAGAGTCCTGTGATCAAAGCTACATCCATACTATCCGAGAGGTTACCATGTTTCTTTGCTTGCTCATATGGAGTCAGTAGCGATGGACCTAAGGCGATTTGGTATGAGGCATAGAACTGGATGGGTAGGCCATCAGTCCCAGGTGTCTTACCCCTGGCTGTTTGTTTGATGGCTAAGAAGACTTCCTTGAAAGTCAAATGATCATCCAGTTCTTCTGCCAATAGGGGTTTAAGGAGTGGTGTCTCAAGAGGTCGCAGATAAGCAGCTATCACTTCCGGAGTCACTCCTTGGGGGGCCCTGTACAACCCCTTGTAATAACCCTCAAATTCCTTATTAACATCCAATTGGGAGTTCACTATAGTGCCCGAGTGCATGCAGATAGCACTAATAGAAAAACTTGGGCACTCTGATCGCAGCAGCCATGCCAATAAACAACTGGCTTTGTCCCCTAGGTCATGTTGTTATTTGGTGTGTTCCCTGAAGTCAAAGAGAGCTAAGGACCCATATAAGGTCCTGAAATTAGCCCTAATATCCTCCAATGCCAGATAGGAGGTCGGGTTGGACACCCAGTCACTTTCCGCTGACTTTAATCTATCCTCCAAGTCCAGCATCTCCAACTGCAGGGCACGCTGCATGCCATGTCATGTGGCCATACGTACACCCAGCAACACCACATTAAATGCATCCCACTCAACCATCCCATCCCAGGAGGAGCCCTCATTCTCAGTGAAATAATTATCTATGTGTTCCCCCACAATTGTCCAGAACACTACATCTGCTAGTGCTTGTGGGTGTAGGAGCCAGGTAGGAATGGCTGGGTGAGACCTTCCCCATTGAAAAGTCACCATCAGGAGACAGTGGTCAGATAATATGCACCCCAAATATTCCGCCCATGTACATTTAGTTGCCAGTGTCACAGTGCTGTATACCACGTCTATTATTGTGTGTAGAGCATTTAGTACAGAATAATGGGACTATTCCTGGTGACAAGGATAAAGTGTGCGCCATACATCAGAGACTTTTACACTGTGAGTCCATTGCAGTAGGTGTTTAGTGGTATTGTGTGACTGCGCACCCAGAACAGGAAGGGTGGATCTGTCCAGCTCTAAATCTGGAACACAGTTAAGGTCTCCATACCAAAACCTAGGGGAGTGAGCCAAGCAGAAGAGGCCAGGCGACAGTGAGGACAAAAAGAAGGGCTGACCCGCATTAGGAGTGTAGAGCGCCATCAAGGTGAGAGGGCCTCCACCTAGTTTACCCTCTGTGATAACATAGCGGCCTTCAGGATCAATTAATGAATGGCGTAGGATATAGAAGACCCCCGGGGACACCCACAGTAGAACCCCCCCTGGCATATGCCGAGTATGTAGTGCTCAGAGGAAGGCCTAACTAGAGGGTGCCTAATTTCAGGAGTTCCCCTTCTGTTAAGTGTGTCTCCTGGAGGCAAGCAAATTGAATACAGCACTGTTTCAAATACGAGTGCATCCTGTGTCATTTGCTATAGGTGCCCATGCCCCTCACAGTCCATGTCAGTATATTCATGTGTAGTCATGAGTGTTGAGTAAGATGAGTGCCGAGTGAGATGAGGGGTCCCAGCTGTGACAAGTGTGGTAGGGAGTAGGCAGAGCAGCGAGAGGGTCAGGCAAAGAACGGAAACAAACCAACCATTAAAGGCAAAAGAAAAGAAACAACAATAACAATCCCCAGCAAACCCCAGATCCCAGGCCACACCCTCATGCTGTCACAGCCAGATACTGCCAGTAATGATCTGGAAATGAACATAAAGTCAACTCAATGGTGTGAGGAGTCCAAGATAGGTATCACAGAGTGTCACAGTCCAGTGTCCCTATGACAGTGCAGGAGAAGAAGTACCTCTATCCCCTACTCTGATTGCAATACCATAGTTCCCACCCCCCAACCCCACCCCCGGGCCCCCAGGAAGCCCCAGGTAGGAACAAAGCATTACAGAGAAAAATGATATATATGTTCAGCTGTCAGACACTCTGCAGTACGTCCGCTGTAATTGGGATGGTAAGGGGGCCACCTCTCTGTTTCTCTGGCAGCTCGTCATCTGGCACAGTGGTGCAGAAAGCCCACACTTCTTCATCTAAAGCTTTGCCATCTTGACTGGATAAGGATGCGTGTTCCGCTGCGGCCAGCGCTGCCACCCGGCCCCACGCCACCTGCTACCCTTGATGGTCCGCCATGAGCATTTCTGTTGGAGTACCTCCTGTTACGTTGAGTCTTCCAGGTCTCCCGTTTGGGGGGCACGCTTGTAGCTGTCTTGTGTTTCCATCTAGGATGACACCTCTTGAGGAGTCAGAAAGAACAGAGTTGGGAACATCCCTTGTGTTTCAGTCTTGTGGGGGGTCCACCAGTACTGCAGAGCAGGCGATGGGGTCGCCAGAGCTGCCCTGATTCTTGCGTGAGTCCCTTCGTCCTAGGACCTGCAACCTTACCCCAAGTGCAGGAGTAGTAGGTACTGTAGGAGTCCGGGGATGGAGGCGACAGCTGCTGTGCAGAGTCCTGGTGGTTTCAGGCAGGGTTCAGAGCAGGCACTGGTTGCCAATGACACTGGAGAGGACGATGATGAGTCCACCGCCACACCCGCTGCGGCTGATGGAGCCTTGGGCCTTCGAGTTCGAGAGGGACTCTGCACCTCCCAGCAGAATACGGCGAAGGCCCCAGCAGCGAGTCCTCATCTGCGGATCATATCCGCCTAAGTCCCTTCACAACCATGGGCGGGGGTCGGGAGGCACACACTTGTCCTTCAGGGGGCAAGCAGAGTGAGTTCTGTGTCTGTGCACTCACATTGGAAGGAGATTAACGCATATAAATGTGGCAACGTGTTGGAGCTCGCTTTTAGGCAACCGTCACGTTCACCATCTTGCACACCCACTGCTTACTTTTCAAGCGCTCCTTATTTTCTTTTGTTTCAATCATTTTTTTTTTTTAGTTACCAATCCAACACAGATTGACAATTAAAAAGAAAAAAATGGCCATATCATTTTGTAGGCAGGCATGGGCAACTCGATTTTGTTTTTGGCTTCTCGTAAACTTACATTGATGGCTCCCGCCACAGCGTCCCCTTGTGTTGCTGTTGATAGATATGTTTCTAAAACCTCACATAACACGCCCGCTCTGCACTGTGCCTGTTCCCAAAAGTTTTGTTTTCCATTTCGTTTACAGGCATACACCTACTTTTTTCCAAAAGATTGCTCATCGCACATTTGGAATTAGTTTCCTCAGCTAATAAGCACACAAGCTTGCTCATTTATAGGCAGGCTAACAAAGGGCGGTGTGTTCTTGTTTACATGAATAGGGCACTTACTCTCACCACATTTAGTAGCAATCATGGTCTCCTGCAGTAAACCTGAGCCTCCAACCAGAGGCATTTTAAAATATGCTCTTCAGCTTATTTTATCACCCCCGCTTCTTTCCACTTACCACATATACAGTACTTGTGTGTTCTATGATTGTGTGTGTACCACCCTGTACTGCATGTCGTTTTGGTGTTTGGGGAGGTTTCTCTGCTTCTTCATATCTGCACTACATGTTTTTGATTTATTGGTATGTGCCTTCTACTGTATTGCTGCCTGATGTTTTACATGGTCTCTTCTTACTTCTAATCTGTACAGTTTTTAAGTGTGTGTATGTCACTCAGTGTATTTCCACCTGTCTCCTCTATATTGCTCTGGCTGTCTACGGTACATTTGACCCTTTGGTGGCAGTTCCTGGAGTGTCGTGCATTTCTGCTGGGGCGTGAAAGGCTTTCTCTGCCTTTTCCATCTATACCCAGAATAATGCTTGGGTTTCTGTGACACCTGTGTCTCTGTTATAGGAACATTGTTTATATTTGGGCCTTTGACTTTGTATAGAGAATACTTGGTGCCTGTGCCCTTGCAATAAATAATCTGACCTTTCTCACAAAATTCCACTCCACACATGCCACATAAGTCCCCTCTACATAATTCCTCTCCACACCATACCACATAATTCCACACAACACCACACAATTCAACGCCACACAATTCTACACCACACAACATATTTACACTCCACAAATACCACTCAACACCACATAATTCAACTCCACCTGATTACACTCCACTAAACGCCACATAAAGTCACCCCACATAAATATCCCTCTATCCCACATAACAACAATCCACACAAATACACTCCACGCCATGCCTCATAATGCAACTCAACATAATTTCCCTCAATGCCATACAATTCCATGTCACACTATTCAACTCCAAACATATGCCACACCAAACCACATAGCTCTACTCCTCAACACAATTCCACTACACACCACATATATCCAATCCAAAACACAAAATTCCACATCATGCCACAAAGCTCAAGAACACACCACATAATTCCACTCCACTACATGCCATTCCACAGCACACAATACCACTCTACATAATTACACTCCATGACACACAATCCCACTCCATATAATTACAATACACTCAATACCACATAATTACTATGCACATAATTTCACTGCACTCATGTCACATAATTCCACTACACATTGCTCCACTCAACATCACACAATTCCTAATCCTCAACCTTCCTCGCTGCACGCACATAATACCTCACCTACACTCGTTCCCCATTCAGAAACGCTGCCAGTTCAGGATGCTCACCCACACCTACCTACCTCAACCACCGTCTACACTTCCACCAACCAACCAGGAACTTCCTCACTGCATCACTTGGGCTCTACTACCCCCGTGTCCATAAAAGCAAAACAGTAGGTACGCCCTTCTCTTACCTGGCAGCCAAATCCTGGAACAACCTCTCCCCAGCACATCAGGTCAGCCGTGTCACTTATGGATTTCCTCAAGAAACTGAAAACCTGGCACTTCAACTGATCTTTATTGTAGAACCCGCTTTTACTCACGGGTGACAAGTTTCACATTCTACAATTCCATGTTACATTATTTTTTCTCTGTGTGGCAGTGACCTCTTTGTGCACGCTTATTTCTTGGTTGTGTGTGCAACTGAATGATACCTGCAAACATGATACTACTTTCTAATGGGACTAGAAGTGACACCTCTCCATACATTTAAAAATGGTTTAAATGGTAATTGTGAGCACATTTCTCTACTAAATTGTCAAAGGAAGACCTTTACAAATTGTTCTCAAAGGAAGCCATGAATTGATCCAATTCTTTATATTCTGCGACTTGTATCTGGGACTAGAAGGCCCACGAATAGCAGAAACAGTGCAACCACAAGTAACCATAGACATAGTAAGTGGGTCAATGGGGTCAACTCAGAAACAGAGATAGCACAACCCAAAAAATCATAAACACCACAGTAGTAGTTCTATGGGATGCACACTAAGCAGAGTTGACGCAATCCAAGGACAGTCACAGCCTCACAATGTGGGTTTATGCTATAAACATAAGCGGAAAAGACACAACTCACTTGAGTGGGTGCTACTGGTGAACGAATGAGAGGAGGGGTTGCAATTTAGTATTGTGGAGGAAACTAGAGATTACAATTAAGAGTACAGGTGAGGCAGAAGTGGCTAAGAAAGAAGGGAAAGGGAAGATAAATGGATGGAGTGCCTGAGCAAAAGTCCTATGTGGCTCTGACAGGCCCAAACAGGGAAGCCAACACAAGAAAAAACGCTTCAACTCACTCCATTCTTCCAAGATTCCACAGGATGAGGTGTTCAGCAGTACAGGGGTCTGATTGCTGGGTAAATCATTTGACTGACAGCTTTTAGTCTTTGATGACATTGGAAAGGATGCTTTTGGAGCAAAGTGGTTGAGGACAGGGTCATCTTAAGAATTATGTGGTCCCCAGGCCAAATGTATTTTGGAGGCCCCTGTTTAGAACAACCGTTAATTTTATCCCCCTTTTCTGCTACTTCATGCCAGATTGGTGGCAAAAAATACCTAAGTGGAGTTATAATTTCAGAAACATGGACACATAAAAACAGTTGAAATATGACTTGCCCCGTGGTCAAAAATCCTTCAGATGACACCAAGTAGAGAAAGACCGAGTAAGATGTAGAGGTAGTCACGGAAAAGGAAGAAAGATTGAGATAGTGAAACAGACTGGGGTGATATAGAGTGAAACTTTGCTGTCTCTTGGGGGCCCTTGGAAGTCTGGGGCCCGCGCAGTTGCCCACTTTTCCCATGCCTTAAAACATCTCTGGATAATGAGAGATAAACTGCCCAAGTGAGATAAAACTGGGGCGAAGGACAATAGTTAGATTAAAAAAAGGCCATGTTTATTGATCACCCCAAGATGAAGGCCAATATCTCAAAGTCTTAGCACACAGAGGGGCATATTCTCAAGGACTCATCGCCGAGTTAGCGGCACTTTATCGCAGCCAAAGTGGCGATAAATTCATCGCACATTCACAAGCAGGTGCTAACAGCCGATATCACCAGTTTACCCGCGATAGCAGCCGCAAAAAAACATCGCCACGGATGACACCGGCAACTAACGCTAATGAGATGCAGAGTAGGCATTCCCATGCATAAACCCGCGAAAACACCACTCCGCAACATTCTCAACGACCAGCCAGATCGGCGATAAGATTCAAAAACATGCGATAAGGCGCGTTAGCAGCATGGATTTAACACCTGCTCCTACCTGGTGCTAAGTCGGATGACAACCTGCACCATAAAAGGGAGCCCAGCCCAGAGCCACACCAGAAGAACAACAGATGCCATGGAGCTACTGATCATGCACCTTGGAGCCCCAAGAGGGCCACAACACCCACCGCCACCACCGCCAGGACCCCCCCCCAGGACCCCTCCCCCCCGGACTACCACAGAGGCAGCGCAGACAAAGACACCGGACCTTCCGAAAACGCACCAGCCTCGGAGACTTAACGCCAGAGGAAGTCATTGACCACTACAGGCTCAAAAAGACAACCATCCTCCGCATCCTGACCCTCATTGCCCACAGGCTGACGGTACCAACACAGCGGAGAACCAACATCCCTCCGCAGACAAAGCTGCTGGCCGTGCTGCACTTGTTGGCCTCTGGGACCTTCCAACCAACAACTGCCATAGTCGGAGGAGTCTCACAGCCAGCCCTGTCAAAGTTCCTCACACCTGTCTTGGATGCCATCATCAGCTTGGTACCCCAGCAACTTTACTTCCCACAAACTGCGCAGGAACAGCTGGAGATCAAGCAAGGCAGAATTCTACGCCATAGCTGGCTTCCCGCACGTGTTGGGGGCAATCGACTGCACACATGTACTCCTCGTGCCCCCTGCCGCCACTGCACACAATTAGCGCCACAGGAAACACATGCATTCCATCAATGTGCAGGCAATAGTGGACCACCGGGGACTCTTTACCAATGTCGTCGCCAACTACCCAGGCAGTGTGCATGATTCCTTCATCTTCCGACAGTCCATCATCAACCAGCGCTTTCAGGAAGGCACCTATGGAAATGCACTGCTCGTCGGTAAGTAACAACTGAACACACCACACACCTCAACTCCACCAACATACAACTCACAACTCTGGGAATGCACACGTCACAAAATCACATACAACATGACAACCAACATCCCCACATTCCAGACACGACAACACAACTTACTGTGGCAACCTGGGTTAGCCATGTACACAAGCCATCAACGGCATGGCACCTCAGCCACACAATAGCAGAATGTGTGGAGAGGTGGGAACCAGGCATGTGCGAAGGAGGCAAGTGACCCATGAATGTGAATGTACACAATGCCAAGTGTGGCGTGGATGTGCTGGACAGACTTGAGTATGCAGACCACAGACATTTCCATGTCGACATACACTGCTGGTGACTGCAGTGTACTGGACAGTGGACGCAACCATGTTACCGCATCCAGTGGGGAAGAATGCGGAAATGCAGCTTGTTACGTCCCCCCCTGTAAGCGTGAGCAGAGTGGGCTGGCCCGGCGTACGCCAGGCCAGCATAGGGGTGTGATTAAAAAGCCCGTTACTCTGGACGTGGTTCTCTTCCGGAATGGCCAACGTGTCTGCCAGGGCGGCGTCTCTCACCCCACCACGAGGCCGACGCCGTGAGCGGCGGTGCCTGCGATCCTGTGCGCCTGCTGCACCCCAGGCCGCTGGTCCCAAGACCCGTCTTGTCCGCCCCAGCGCACCCAGGCCTCACTGCTCACCTGCCGACACCGGCGTGTGTCAAAGAGGGCCCACCACGTGCCGGTGCAAGCTCCAAGCCCGAGTCCCGCGACCATGGCAGCCTCCTCAGACCATCACGGCCTCCGCGACACAGGCCCCCAGTACTCCTTTCTCATTGACTTACTCCACCGCTGCCTCCGGCCTACACTGCAGTCCAGTAGGTCACACATTTGGAACTGAGTCTTGATTATACAATGGCAGAGTACATATGTTTATGGCAGATTTTATATCACCGTACTCCCTTCGATGTGGTGCCACCAACTCTGTGCATAGCATTCCAACGACACGTGTCTGTGGGCCCTTGCTGACTACTGCCTTCGGCCTGCACTGCAGCCCAGCACCGCGGGGTCACCTGTGTACTGCCTACACTGTGGTGCAGCAGGCCTCACACCAATCCAATCCAGTCCAGACCAGGCAGGGCACGGCATTGTCGCAGGCTGCACACACGCTCAGCTCTGGTGCTTCTACCTCCGTCAACCACAAATCATCGCCACATGACATTCCAACGTCGTGTGTGAGAGTACCAGGAGGAGCTGCCTGACCAGCGGTTGGCCCGCGCAGACCGCTGCCTCCGGCCTACACTGTGGTCAAGTAGGTCACACATTTGGAACTGAGTCTTGATTGTTCAATGGCAGAGTCCATATCATTGTACGCAAGGAGAGGAGTAAGAGGAAGACGCGGTTCAGTCCGGATGAAAAAAGGATCTTCGTTACGGAGGTGACCGAACACTACCAACAACTGCTCTGGTGCCACTAACTCTGTGCATCGCAAGCCAAGGACACGTGGCTGGGGGCCCCTGCTGACCGCTGCCTCCGGCCTACACTACGGTCAAGTAGGTCACACATTTGGAACTGAGTCTTAATTTATTTATGGCAGAGTTTATACCATTGTACAGGCCTCATCGCAGACTGCATCCCCTTTCAGCTCTGGTGCCACTGACTCCGTGCCCCGAAATTCATGGACACTCTCTGGTTGAACTTTGGTGGCGTCTGAGTCTATGGCCTGGGGGTTGTCTTCATCATCATGTAGCTGATACTGACTTGGTGTCAAAAATTAGTCTGTAGCATTCATCTCCTCCATATTGCCTGTGTCTGCTTGGTACTGCCCTCTGTATCATGCCCTGGAAGATCACCTTCCACTGTCCCCCAAAACCCTCCGCGACATTCACCTTGGACATCGACGAGGACCCGCTCAGCTCTCGTGACCCTACCTCAGTGCACCGGTAGTCACTGTCCCGTGGCGGTGTTCCATGTGCCGGCCGCTGTGCATCAGCGGCCACTAACTCCGTGCAGCTCAAGTCATGGACCCTTGCTGTTTGAACTGTGAACTTCTGATTGTCTGATCACTGTTGTAGTTGTTGCCAGCACCAACCACTTGAGTGCTGGCTCACACTCACCCCACACCCATCCAGCACAGGCGTCACTGGACATGTGACCCTGGCAATAAAAGGGGCCGGGCGCACGTGCCCGTAGCCAGTTCCACAAACTATCTAAGTGTGTCCGTGTGGTCATTGTGTATGCATGAGGGCCCCGGGCCCTTCCACATTGCATTGTGCTGTGTACAGCGGATGCAACCATGTCACCTCAGTCAGTGGGTGAGACCTGGGACATGTAGCTGTGTCGTACCCCCCTATAGGCATTGCCGGAGTGGGCTGGCGTACGACAGTCCAGCGTAGGGGTGTGGATGATCACCCCGGGGCTCTGGGCATGGTTAAGTGTTGGGCTTGCCAATGAAGTACCTAATGAGTGTGTCTCTGTTGTAGTGTCGGCGCCACCCGTCCCGCAATGGACAAAGTTGCAATGTAACATGCCCCCGGAGTGCGGGCTCGGCCGAAGGGAGAAATGAATGAGCGCAAGCCCGCTCGGGGTCCGGGATCATACATGCCAACTGTTGTGTGTGTATCGCTATTACTGCAGCATAAGCCAAAGGTCTTGCCTCGACCGCATCGCGAGTTCAGCCAGCCATGAACTCTACATCTGTGTCCGCCCTATCCTTACCATAGGCCTACACACACGTGGCCGCCCACCTTCAACGCACAACATCACAGTGTCATTGTCAGGCTTGTGGACATGCGCAGACAGGCATGACAATGGTGTGCCGTAGGAGTGCAAGTGATGCAACCGCGCAGCGCACACAAGTAATTAGGCTGGGGGGAGGGAGGAGCAGTAGTGAGGCTACGTAATACACATTGATGGCGCTCATTTGCTACAAGCAGTACATGTCAAACAGGAATCACTATGACACACATATCACACACCAATCAACTAGTGAGCCTGCCAACACATCATGCAGAACCAACTATTGACTCATGTCTCTCTGCACTGTCACAGGTGATCAAGGATATGCACTCTGCCCTTGGATGATGACACCCCTCCGAGCCCCGAACACACAGGCCCAGAGGCAGTACAATTGGGCCCACAAACACACCAGGGGCATCGTGGAACGCACATTTGGCGTGTTGAAGTCACGTTTCAGGTGCCTGGACATCACAGGTGGGAGGCTCCTGTACAGCCCAGACATCGTGTGCAAGATGATCGTTGCATGTTGTGTGTTGCACAACATATGTGTACGCACCAATGCCCCATGGATACAAGTGCCAGATGCACCGGACGATGATGAGGAAGATGAGGCAGGTGGACCACACCCCACTGCAGCTGCAGCAGGAATAGCCCGTAGGAACAACATCATTGACAATTTCTTCACATGAGGACGTCACATTGTGACAGTCCTTAGCAATCATGAGACAGTACAAAAGGACCACAGGCACAGCATGTGCAAATAAATTCATTTCAACACACATTCCCTGAGTTTCTGTATGTGTGCTGCAGTGTGGCACGGGGATCAGGGACATGATCCAGAGTCATTGTGGGTGTGCAGTGTGTATACTTAATTGTGCATGTGTGCCATTGTGCCCATCTCCCCCCGTCCCCCCAGTCCCTGGTCGGTACTCACCCTGTTGATGTTGTGTCAGGTCATGTTAAGCAGTGTCCCGATCCCCGACTCCTGGCACCGTATCCCGACTGATGACTGTGGCCACCATTTTCTCAATGTCATCCAGCTCCTGGTGTGCCGCTGGTCCCCCACCTCCAATCTGCGTTGCTGCTTTCATGTTGGCATCGAGTTTCTTCTTGGTTTTGCCCTTCACATCATTCCAGCGCCTCTTGACCTTTTCCGTTGTCCTCCTCGACACTCCGACTGCATTCACGCTGTTCACGATGTGCTGCCATATTTCCGTTTGTGTTGCCGATGACACAGTGGAGGTGACGAACAGTTGTTGGTAGTATTCTGTCACCTCGGTGACGATGATCCGGTTTTCCTGCGGACTGAACCCCGTCTTCCTCTTCCTCTTCTCCTTGCCCTTCCCCGGCCCCGGGGTTCCTGGCTGGTCGTCTGTGGGGCTTGTGGGGTTCGCGTTGTCCTCTGCACTCGGTCCAGGTGCGTCCATGGTGCTACACAGTTACATTTTTTTCTCTTTTTTTTTTCTCTGCTTTTATAGTGCATTTTCCCGCATGTCGTGTGGGAATCGCAGGCCTGTCGCTGGTTATCGCTGATTTTTGTTTCGCGATTTGGGACATTGCAACTTTTTGGGCGTTCGTGTTTCGCATTTTTTCGGCATCGTGTTAATTTTAACGCGGGCATTTGTCGCGTTATCGTGAGACTATCGCATGGTGCCGCCGGATTGAGAATACTGCGTTAACACAGTGTTATTTTCCCGCGATAGACTGTGATGTGAGAAGTTTCGTTAAGCGAATTTGGCGATAGTTAACACACGTTCTTGAGAATATCCCCCAGAGAGTTCTGTTCCGACAAATCAGGCAGTATTATCTGTAAAATTTAAGTGTGTCACCATAGCATCAAAAAAATATAAATTGCAAATTAGGGTTCACCTCATGTATTTTGTGCCTGTTCAGTATGTATCAAGTAAGGTCCTTGTATGTCCGCTGCTCAAAGGGCCACCTCTGTAATCCGAAAACTGGTGCATTAGGCAAAATAAGACTACAATTCCTAGAACCCATTAAATGAAAGCACAGGACAGGAAACATGGCATCCTTCCAACAATGAGGACCTGGCAACTCCACTTCCATTTGAATTCTGTTGCAAATGCTCCTATGATCTGTAAAACAAAAAGGGCTTAGACATGCATATTTTTGCAGACCATAGTATTTTCGCTTAAATTTCATGTGACACTCTGTTGAGTTTATACAAAATCGAATTAGTTGAAACTTCAACATCGTCCTGTTGAAAAGTGGATACAGTTGAAATAAAAGTTTTGTGCTCACTTAGTAACCGAGAGACTCAGAATGAAATACTGTTTGTATAATTAGATAGCACTTGTGAGAGTGCCTTTCAAAAGCAAGCATTGAAATAGCATTTTATGAGACCTCCGCCACACACTAAAATAAATGTACATTAAGTTTTAAATGTGCTTTAAGTTTTAAAAAGGATGTGCCTTATATGTCTTATAATGCAATATTAAAGAAATATTCATACCCTCCATCCCAACCGCCCTTCGCTCAAACACGACTTCAGTTCAGAGATCATTGTTTCAAATGTACAATACCTGTCTGTCTCTTTCAGGAAAGTAATTTAGGATTTCCACTTTCTTATTTTACTAATTGTATTGCTTTCATATGCTAAAGTAAAGAGATTCAGATTGCATTCTTGGAAGCTCATTGAACAGCCAGACACGTTAACACTCTATCCAGCTATTAAATAGCACACATTGTTCATGAATTTAGTTTTACAGACGCAACTTTTTTTTTCTTTAGTACGCTTTTATTTCAAATATAATACTACCCGGAAAACCCTTGCTATCAGTTGTGTTGCAGTTTTAGTAACATCAGGTCACTTTGTTTTCCTGTCGCATTTATGAACTGTGGTGGGGAGGGAAAGCCACCCCTTACACAGTCAGAGTAAGGAAGCTATGTCAAAAATAATGGGCAACTGGCCTTGGACAGGGAAACGAGGGATGTTCCTGCTTCGTTTCTTTTGTTTTTATGTCCCTTCACGCTTCACCTTTAAGCTGTTCTCCTGTCAGCAGGACGTTCCGCTGTTTTGAGTCCTCCTTAAGCCCCCTGCGAGGTGGAAAACACTCAGGGCCTTATTTACAGCAAAGTGACTCAGCGCAGTGCTGCAAGCCATTTTGCTGCGCCGCACTGAGTCACTTACAAAGCACAGGGATTTGTCATATCTACAAGGATATGGCGGATCCCTGTGCTCTCCCCTGTGCTGGCGCACAATTGGCTGCCATGCGCTGAAACAGGCACCCTTGCACCATGGTGCAAGGGTGCCCGCGTTGCGGGGAGATTGTTTTTGTGCAGGAAGGGACACCTTCCTGCACAAAAGCAATCACAAGAGGTGATTTCCTCTTTCTATGCGTGCTGCATAATACAGCATGCATAGAAAGAGGAAAAAACGAGGAGAAATGAAAACATTTCTCCTCGTTGCGCCTCCCTATGCCTCCCCTGGGGAGGCGTAGCATTCTGACGCATATCCAGGTTTATGATTTCTTATAAATCTGAAAATGCGGCAGAAGCCATGGGTGCTGCGTGGGAACACCCACAGCAACACCCATGGTATGACCCTTTCATGCAAAGTGCTGCGTGTAAAGGGGACGTATTTACAAGGACATGAAAAGCCACCAAGGGTGGCTTTACGTGTCCTTGTAAATATGGAGCAGCAAGATGCGCTACCGGTGCGTCACAAAAAGAGATGCACCGGCAGCACAAGGGGCTTGTAAATAAGCCTCACAGGGTCTCATTTACAAGCCCATTGAGAGCCGATGCGTCACTTATTTAGACCCACCGTCGGAGCAGTGTGCCTGCCCATATTTACAAGGCCACGTAAAGTCACCCTGCATGACTTTTTATGGCCTTGTAAATAAGGGCCCCTTTCACGAGTTACTCTGCGTGAAGGGGCATTCCATGGGTGTTTCTGTCGTTGCTCCCACGCAACATCCATGGAACCTACACATTCCCAGATTTACATAGTGTTGCAATCCGGAATCCGGAGTGGCGCAACGAGGAAAAAAACTTTTATTTCTCCTTGTTTTTTGCTCTTTCTGTGTGTGTTGCCTTCTGCAGCACACATAGAAGGAACAGATCGCCTTTAATGATTGTTTATGTGCAGGAAGGCTTCCCTTCCTGCACATAAACAATCATCCAGGCTACGCAGGCACCCTTGCACCATGGCGCAAGGGTGTCTACTTTGGCGCACGGCTGCCGTTTTATGCACCGATGCAGGGGAGAAGGACAGGAATGCACCGTATCTTGTAGATACGGCCCATTCCTGTCCTTTTATTTTAACGCACGGCAGTGCAGCAGGAAGGCTTGCTCTGCTCAGAGCATCAAAATATAGTAAATGAGGCCCACAGTGCGCGGTCGCCAGGGCCTGGAGCTTAGAGGAAACCTAGGAGGGTGTGAGGAGGAGTTGGTCCAGGTACACAGAAACTGTTAGTGTGAACGGCAAGACCAAAGCCCCAGGAATATTTGAATGTTTTATAAACACAATCATTTTGCATTTTAATATGTAGCTCTTTTGTAATTATGCCTTTATTAAAAAAATCCATTCCGACTTAGGACAGGGTAATTTTTCATCATCATATTTATTATTGCATAATTTGATATATACTATACACTTAGGACAGGGTAATTTATAATCATCATATTTACTATTGCATAATTTGATATATACTATATACTGTAAAAACAAGTAAAGAAAATAACAAATGGCTGCAGAAAAAACGCAATAGGTTTCCCAAAGAAATGCTAAAAACACAAATTAAATACTGTAAAGAGATCACAAATCAACACAGGGGCCGATCAGTTCCCCATTAAGCACCATGCGTTACCAATATAGTATGGCACATCACATCCTACAGCAGGTTAACCCATCAATGACAGCATCACCATTGCAACAGGGACACTTCTGCACCCCTTCCTAAAGGGGCCATCGAGTATAGACAAATAATGCAGTTATGTGTGCTATATCTTGGATTGCTAACAATCACCAGCAATTTGCATTCTAAAATGTTCATTTGTTTGATTATGCCGGCTTGGGTTTTGAGACCTATTGTGATATTATTCACCTGATGGTCACTGCAATATTTGGCCAGTCCAGGACTTGGTAATCTCTCGTAGAAGCCATAGAATAAGATAAAGCAAGCCTCCTTTTCCTGGCTGATCCACTCAAAGGGCATTGATAAGCCAGTTGGGATCACATTCATGCCACCAAACTCTCACTGTAGACTTGAAGAATAGTTGACCTAAGCAAAGACTTGAGAAATTTGTTTTCATCAATAGGATATGGATTACAGAGAGAACGCTGATATCCCCAGGTAAGTTTGTGCTAGAAGTAATCTAGGGCATGAGTACCACTGGGTGCTTTGTCACCCACTCTGTCCAGATTGTGCTTTTTATAAACTTCTCACACCCTTGTTAAAGCCGACCTATCAATTGGGCCAGTGAAGACCAACGAGGTTGAATATTCAATTCATCCAACTGATCCTGGATTTAGTTCAGCCTGTGATCTCTAGTAAGGTTTTCCGTTTGAGCCTACTTCACTCCTCACTTTCAACCCTCATTGATATCTGTATCATGTTAACATTTTTATGAAGTGTACTTTGGATGTGCCACCATCAGACCCTTACATGACTTATCGTCTCCTTCTTCAGGTGAGAGTGCAGCCACTGGAGCTGTTGCTGGCTGCCTTTTCGGATTGCTTCATGGTCTGAACAGCGTGCCCAAAGGACTGTACCAGGATCTTGAATATGGGAAACAGCTGGAGGACTTGGGCGAAAAACTCTACCAAGTGTCTTACAAAGAAAAGTAAAGCAGTTTCTGCCATTGTTTGCCTCAAAAAGACTGTTTGAAGCTCTGTGTATGAGTCACATGTGTGAATGAGTCTCATCAGCTGGAGACTAGTGAGTTAGAACTGAAATCAGAGGGCAAGGCCAGCCATTAGTTCAACTCTTGCCAGATATGTCCCCACCGGTTGTGTTGGGAGCCTAGATATCAAAGCAAGGGTTTGGGGTTATTTGTATTTTTCTGATGGTCAATCAAGATTTGTGTAGAAGTCCTACCGCCACCCAGTCACCACCATCAATCACTGTGTGTTTCATTGTTTGGAATACTTCCCTCCCCAAGCATCCTCCTCATATCTAGTATCCAGGAATGGAATACTGCTGTTCTGAAGTCTTTTACACACATGTTGTGTGCTAGTCTCAAATATGGCCTCAAGCATCTTCCTTGTACGACTGTCCCTGTCTGGAATACTGCACTTCCCAAACATCTTCCGCATGTCTAGGGTCCCTGCTTGCAAATGTGCCATTTGCAAGTCTCTTACTCACATCTAGGTGCTTATGTCCAGTAGAAGGCAGTACAATGTGACATTTTTCTGCACCTTTCTCAGTGAAGCGCTCCGTTAGTTATTAAACCCATTCCCACTAAGTGTCTCTTTGACAGAATGTGTCTGTGCACATGTTGATTTATATCACATCACCGCATGGGCAAATGAAAGACAGTAGCCCAACTTTTCTTTGATATTATTCCTAATAAAACTCATCTCCTTTCCATCTGACATATTTTGACGCAGGCTAACAAATCTTGGTGAGAGGGGGTGATATTGAAACTCTCCGGAGGGCCTGTGATTCCGGGTGGGCTGGGAATGACAACAGGGAGAAAGTTTAAGTCTTGAAAATGGAAGCTGCCTTCTGATTGGTCACTTACCTGACTTACCATTCCCTGTAGAATAATAAGATAAAGGAAATATCTTTTAAAATCTTAAAAAATATTAGTGATATACAGGATAATTTGGTTTTCGGGACTGGCTTCCAAGTGCCTAGTTGCTGATCTGCCAACTTTTAATTTTTTTTTACCATGTGAGGAAAGAGGGACACTTTGTATTGAGCGCTGATTATAAATAAGGCTCCCTGTTTTCCGTTTTTACGGATTTTTACAGATTAATACAGACAGAAAACAATGGGTTTTCTGTCTGGATTTATTTTTAAAAGTGGATAAATACAGAAAATTGTGCTTCTTTTAAGTGACTCTCTGTGCTGTCTTTCATGAATTATAGGCCAGCAGCTGAGCAGATGGACAGCATGTGAGATTAAAAAACAGGATGACATTTCTTTAAATAATGGCATAACATACATTTCTGGTATGATGATAGTATTATCCAGTGGAGGTATTATTATGTTATATTTGGCAGCTTAAATAGCTGAAACACAACAGACATCAAAGTATGAGTGCGCGTCTATCAGTTAAATAAATACGGAAATGTACAGTTTTACAACTTCATTTATATGCAAAACACAAAATAAATATGGATAAATACAGATAAAATTGCCCAAAAATAAATATGGATAAATACAGACGGAAATGTAAAAAAAAAAAATACCATAAAACCGGGAGGCCTAATTATAAAGCACTTAGAGCCTACCCTCCTCCCAACAAAAAAGCTTCTAAGGCTGCAGCTGATGTCTTGGGGAGAATTAAACACCAATATTAGACATTGGCTGTGCAGAGGCTCATAATACAAACTGGGATCCCAATCTGTGCAAGGATTTCCAGCTCTTCACTTGGTGACCATGTGAAGAGATACCATAATGTGTGACTCAGAGTAGCACCGTGTGAATTGGCAGGTCTGTAGCTGCCCTTATCGGTTTTTGTTGCTCAGTAAATTTATCTTTATTTTTATTATGATGGTGTACTTGCAGTATAAATAAAGCCAGCCATTGTGAGTTTTATCTGCCCGGTAATTATTATCTCATGGGCATTAAATACTAGCAGGCAGCTACAGACGTTGTGTAGCATGTTGGCGGGCAATCTCTCCTAAGGCAGCAGTAGAATATCTGATATATTTAGAAAAGCTGAGGTTTCTCCACCAAAGTGGAGGCATCTGCCATGGCCAGAGCCATAGTGAGTGGAGAAACATTTCAGTGGAAAGTTCACCAGGGGCTGTCAATTCTGTTAGACACTCTGCCAGAAAAAGAGTAGTCTAACTATGCCCTCTAAAGTGGGATCATCCTATCAGAGTCCAAGTAGTAGTCCCTAACATACTTGGGTGAACTAGGATAATAGACTTGGCAACTGTTATGCCACCTTTTCTGGCAGAGCCAACTCTGGACGTTGGCCTTACTGATGGTGGAGCTGCAGCATCTCCTCAATGTCTGCCACCTAGATGCAGCGTCAACTTGACAATGTGTCACGCATGACACGTCCAGGGTAACACTTTCAGATGCACACCTTCTTGGGACGCATACAAGATAGCAAGAGCATAGTCAGAAGCAGTCATTGGAGGTGATCAAAAGCATGACTGTGGTGCTGTCACTCACCCGGTTGCTGCCATTTAATTCCACTTTTGACAGCCTTCAGCTGCATGTATTATAAGCTGTATTTTTGCTTGCAGCTCTAGTTAATTTTTCCCATTTCAAGAATAAAGATGTTTGTCCAACTACCGGAGGTAGTGATGTCTTAAATAATGAAATAGCGTAGGTTAAGAGGTGACTTAAAAAAGGCAGGAAAAAACGCCTATTAATTCTCTACATCAGAATTATAGTAAATGGGGCCCTGATAAAACTGTAGTTGGGACATAAAGGAAATTGGAACAATATTGGGAGCTCCATAGAAGACAATGAAACGGCTCAAGGACTATAATTGCTGATATAGAACTTCTGCTCTAATATTCCACTGCTTGTTTTTTCTGTTTATCTCTGTTTATTTTGTTTATTACTCAGTGAGTGGAATGTCCTAATAGCATTATAGCTGTTCTGCCTCATACTATACCAGTTGTTAAAGGCCCTCTCCCTTGTTTTAGGCCCTTACCTGCATCTCAAGCTGATAACTTTGGAAGAAGGCCTTTAACAAGCGTTATATATCTCAGCCGTAGGCTACAATGCTATATTAAAACACTGGAATGTTAAGAGCACCTTTGAAGACAATGGAGTAGCTCAGGGCTAATAATAGTTGGTAAAGACCTTCTGCTCCAACATCCAAATGATTGTTCCTATTCTCTCCTCCATTATTTTAGTACACTCTACCCTCATTAGATGGAATGTTCTAATAGATTAATTGCCCTTCTGTCTTAGGCAATGCAGGCTGTTTAAGGCCCTCTTCCCTTATTATTTGGCCTTACCGGTGGCACGGGCCTATAACTTGGGAACAGGGCAATTGAAAACCTTTATAGCCCTTTTCAGAGGTCTTTAATGGTGTGTTGCGAGATTTTGGAGAATAACATATGGAAATCGTTTTTTTTCTGTGCCGATTTCAGCTCCGATGTTATCTCCTGGTCTGTCACATTAAAATGTAGGCTGCTTTCCGCAGCCCAAATCTCCCTGTAAAAAACAAAAACTTGAAATTCTGATGGGCCCTGTTCCTTCAGCCCGAAGTGCAGACTTGAAATATGCCATTTGTTTTGGCTGATTCTCATTTTTCGCACTTCTGTAAAACAGGCTGTCAGTATCAGAAATTGGAATTTTCCCCGGGTCCTCACTTAACTGATAGAGACTCCAAAACACATCATCATTGTTTAATCACAGACTGCAGAATTCTCATAAGGCAGTTAGCGTGGTGTTTCTTGCTGACTTTTTTAAAAATAAGTTTTGAAATGTATCTGTAAAAGGTAAATCAAAACACTCACATTTCATAATCAAATAAAAAGTAAGCCTTTTGAATATGTCTTGTTCCTTACTCAGTGATGTTAAATCCAAAATCATTGTTTAATCTATATGGCCCTGTTAAGTGATATACATAAGTCTTCGCAATGCAGCGTTTATGTGCTATGTCTGCCTGTGCCAATCACTATGGTGTGAAATGTTGACAACTGCTTTTTACTGAATATCTCTTAATACTTTGTCCATCGCACCCTTTAACATCCCAATGGAGGGGAATATATGTCCAGGAGACAGGCAGCGCCATTTGCCCTTCACCATCTAATAAATGTTTGGTTTGGTCACTCGTCTTGACCGGAGTATAAATACATCCACCACCTTAAATAGAACTTTATACCAATTTGTCAGTCTCTTAAAGGCGTAGGCACCTTAATGGAGGTGGCGGGTGCTGTATCCAATTTGATGTCAACTTCCCCAGGACTTTCAGACTCTGGGCTTTTCTAGCACCGGGTGCAGTCAAAATCTTCCTCATTCGCACCCACACACACTGCAGAGGAGGCCTCGCAGTCAAGATGAAAAGTAATGAACATGCTGCTTGAGGTACTTCTAGTGTGCTAGAAGCAACAGATTAAGCATTAGTTTAAACATCTGTCACGTTTGTTCTCATAAGGTGAGTCTTGAACAAACTGAGCTTTACTCATCCTAGAACCCCCTGTACAGCACCCTTCAAAACACAGCTGTCAGGACAGTCATCAGTGACTTCTGAAACAGAATGTTCTTCTGACTCTAAGTGATGGACAAAAATTGATTCACAATTGCCTTCATTCTGTAGTGTCTGCTTCTAATGACACAATGGCTTGAAGGCATTGAGTTTGGATGGGACCTTTCGAGAATCAAGCGCATGTATGCATTTCCGCCCTGCTAGTCACTGTCTCACACTCCTGCTCAAACGTCTCCTAGGAGTTTTTCATGGCTCTCGAGAACCAAGTGATGAGCCGAGCAGTCAGAGGTCACCTTTTGTATACTCTCATTTACTTGTGTTGGTGTTTTGTAATGTACTAAATAAAATGTTGCCTTGTAGTGCTACAATTCTGAGTCAAAAAGGTCTCTGGACATGGCCTTTTGGCTAGGCATGGTATGCCTGTAAATCAACCTAGATGGTGGTGAAGCAGAATTGTTAGTTTGCAGAGGTTTGCTTCCTGGTCCGTACAGATACTGTTGATGCCAATATTAACCATTTCATGTTTATAGGTATCCTAGAACAGGCTGGATGTCAGAGCTCTTGTGAATGCTGGTAGGTTGGGTTACTTTCTCAGAAGGGGGCTGAGGTTGTTCCATAATTGTGAGTCCTGTGCTTTGATGGTTTTGCCTCTGTACTTCTTGAGTTGAATCTGGACTGGGTACTCAAGTTTGCCTTCACAGAATTGTGTTTCGAACTAGGTATGTGATGGGAGTCTATAGGCCCCCGTCTTATCCCTAGAGTACCCTAGAGCAGAGTCTATGCCTCCTTCATTCTTCTTCTTTGAGGCAGAGATTTCAGCGGGCGGTTTCTTACAACCTTGCTGAGTGGGAGACTTTCATCATCATTCAATGGCTGATGGATATGGTTTGGCTTTAGTTCAAGCCTCTCTCTCTCTCTCTCTCTCTCCTTTAGAGGTAAGATATTGGCCGTGCAATGTCTTATGCTGCTTATTCTTGGAGATCGTTGGGTTCTGCTGCATACAGAAACCTGGACTCCACCTCAACTAACAGTGCTTCCTCAGTCCTCTTTATTCACAGGCATGTAAACAGTATAGTCATTGTTTGGGTCCAGTTATGAGTGCTGGTTTCAGGCCGTTTCGCAATAGGAATAGATCTGACCTGAGACACCGGTTCAGTGGCACCACTGGGTGCTGTTCTTTTGCAGTCCTTCGGCCCAGTGCCTACTGTATGTTGCACAGTACTCAGACTGGAGGAACTGTCATCTATAGAGAATGGCTTTCATGTGTTTGCCTCCAATGCCCTTATTACAGCTGTTGCAGGCAGGAACACTGCATCAGTAGTTCTGCACCTGGAATTACCAGCACAGCATGGCTGAGTACTTTCTGGATGCAGAAATACTGGATTATTGCCATTTTTCCTCTGTATAATGGGAAATAATATGGGAATTGGACGTTCCGCACCTATTCCGCCAGATTTGTTTCCCCATTCAGGGCCTTTTTTATCGTGCAGATGTTGCCATATTCTTCCCGAGGAAATCTGCATAAGGGTAGGAATACACTGTCAAGAGATGGAATGCGGCAGAATACATAATCTTATTGGATATAAACATTTCCGCACATTATTAGAAAAAACTGTATGGTGTGTCCGCTACTGTAGTAGAAATGATTCACCAAACATACGCATATGTTCAATTGTTAGTAGTGATGCCATGGAGCTCAAAGTGCTTTAATACATTTTAAATTCCAGATGGCAAACAAACAGATTATTTAAAGAACTGAATCCAAAAACGTCATCCTATGAAACATTCAATGCATTAAAGCGTTTAGTTTTGCTTTAGGCACTGTGTGCAGCGGCTTAATTTTTCGAAAATAAATCAACGTTTAATTATCAATATAATATACAAATATATATATTCAGTATAGAAAATAGGCATACTATTCAATTAAAAAAGGAGCAACTTTT
Organism: Calotriton arnoldi; assembly: GCA_963921515.1. Lineage (NCBI taxonomy): Eukaryota > Metazoa > Chordata > Amphibia > Caudata > Salamandridae > Calotriton > Calotriton arnoldi. The sequence continues at coordinate 1,403,584 of CAWUFW010000033.1, forward strand.
TAAACAGTGTAATATGTGTAATTAATTATGTACACAGGAGTTTGAAACTCAAGGTTTAGGTTTTCCATAACTTAAATAAGTAACCGTCATGCATTGCTTCTCAGAGACAAAAAGCTCATGGCAGCAGGTGACTAACTTTAAACAGGAAGACAAGTGAATTGGTCATGTAAAATTTATACAACATTTTGGCAAATGTTTTACGCTTTAGCATTAGTTACTGAGTGGCAAATGACAGGTATTTACAATTACTTATGACAGTGATCTGACTAGGTAGCCAAACAATTATTATATTTGGTCCCTGCAAACTTCTGGCCAAACAAGATCTTCGTGCAACAGACAACAAACTCGAGATGCATGGCATAGTGGTCAGCCATTAAGCAGTAGAGCTGAAATATTAGTACACTCAAGACTGGCTTAGCAAGAGGCTTCAATTGGTGTAGCATTGCTTCCAAAGTTGGAAGTGAGGTTTGAGTTTGCGTGACTTCTGTTGCCATCAGAAGTAGGGTTCTGGTTTGGTTGCCTTAGCTGGTATGAGAACGGCTTATTGTACCCTCTCCGGTATGGGATCGACTTCTATTTCTTCCATTGAGGTTACACTAGACCCAGAAGCGGTACGGGATCTTATAAGCTGGGTCCTACCAGCTGAAGGTATGTAGCCCATGCCTTGAACAAAGTAATCAAATGCTTCTGCAAGTTTTGCTGGCTGAACAACTTGTGGGAATCCACCACAATCGAACATCTTTAAGAGTGTGGTCTTGGAGGGTCCCGTTTTGAGTTGCAGTCAACCACGGCATCAATAGCAGGGGAATTATCACCAATAACAAGCAATGATGGGCACTTCACAGTGTTACAAGGTCCTCCAGGAAATGAGTGCTCAATTTCTATATCTCTTCGGCTGTTATATGACTTGACAAAAAGTTTAAGATTGTCCCTGTTTATGTCATTCAAAATATGTTAGCGATAAGTCAGGATCAGATCATGGTTGTTGTGAATTTCCTCCTTTGAAAATGAATCTGATATAACTATATACGGAAGAGCATGAGTCCATCCAGAAATTTTGGCTGCTGCCCAGTTCATCCAACCCTCAGCGCATGGGTTGATGTTAATAAGAACAAGTCCTTCCACCACCGACATGTGAATGAGAGCAAATCTGGTTAGGACAAAGGCACCTGCTCCAATTCCCATTCTAATAATACTCTTTAGACCAAGTTGTTGAACAACTCCTGGCAGCATCTCTGCAAGCTGATCCATATAAGGATACACATATGCAGCTGAGAAAGATGGCGCGCCCTCTTGTTGACTCAGTGCATCCACGTGTCAAACTGAAAAATGTTGTGTGATTTTCTGCTTGTCTTCAAAGTTGAAGAGCGGATTGAAACAGGTTTTATGATTGAGTCCAATATCGTGGTATGTCAAGATCACAGGTCTGTTAATCTTTGGGGTCCTACACATTGTAACATGGAGTATTCCATGGGCCGTCTCAATGCTTTGCTCCTGAATTTCGAGCTCTGGATAGATAACTGTGATTCCTCCTCTGTTATTAGAGGTCTAACCTTGGACACATCCTCAAGTACGATCGACATTGTGAATAGTTTGATTCTCTCCGACCGGTACTATGGAAGCTGCCCTGTCCAGAGTGCACTGTCCCAGAACGACTGTATTTACGTGCTGTGCCGCTGCCCTGTGTGATTTATACAGGCCCGTGGGGTTGGGCTCGCACCTCCCTCCCCAGTGCCGCACCACTGGAAAAACTCAGGAATACAGAAGGGAAGTTTTCTCATACTGCTTGTAATTCAGATTCAGATGTTGCAGGCAGAATTTGGATTAGCTCCAGAACCTTAATGAGGGTCCAAGTTGCAAGGTCTTCCAGTGACGCTATGCCCAGGTTGTGGAGTGACCAAGGCTTCTGTGTCCTGTCTGATACCACACATTTAGTTCTCTCTTGTCTGACCTGGTGCCATGTCTTTTTACAAGGAAGAATCTTCCGCCCTTGATGGCAACAAGTATCAACAGTTTGCATTAGCTTGATGCGGTGTTTCGGTGGGGCTGGTTCCGATTAGCCATGTCAGATAGTGCACCCAAGTTGGATTGTTGTTTCAGGGATGCTGAACTGTTGACAAAACAAAAGTCACTACAGATCTTTATCTTTGTCCTACCATGATCCCTTTACTTCTGGGGTCCTGACAATGGTTTGAGGGTCAAGACACTGTTTAACCTTGTGGTTCCCTCCTTGATTCTTATGTCTTGATCTTTCACCACTTAAAGGAATGTGTGCGGATGTTCCCTCCACTAGTGTTCAATTCTTCGTTTTCTTCTCTGATATCATTTAGTTTGTGGCTTTTGTAGTGGAGCTAGATTAGTTGAACAATCTGTACAAGAAAATGGCAATTCCCATCCAATGGAATAGCCATTCAAATTTTTGCTTGTCTGTCCTCCAGTAGTCCATGTCAGGTTTTCAGTCAATTTAGGACCGTTACCACTTTTAGGTTTGATTTTTATACCCCTTTGCCTGTCAGTCTCAAAAGTATGTTCTCTACTCACAGCAACCATGGCATTTCACGAAAGCCTGCAGAGGCATATTTTTGCTCATTTCCAAGGTTCAGAATATGGGATTTGAATTACCTCGCTGGACAGGATATGCCTTCTTAAGATTTGCTATTGGTGCTTCAAAGTCCTGTTTCTACTTCTTTGGGGCAGCTGGAGCTGTTTTCTTTACTCCTATTGACCCAGGTCTTCATGTGTTCAGTAGACCCTCTTGGTGAGTTGGGGGGGGGGGGTGTTTCTGTTTTTTTGCTAGTACGTCCATTTGCTTATTTTCCCCCAGTGAGGGCACACATCAACAGTTCTTGCCTTTACACTGTCTGTGCAATTCAGGATATAGTGCTCTAAGTTTTTATACCATGTGAATGGTCGAGGACACTATCCTCTCTTTCAGGTTCATGGCTATGTTACTCCATTGGTGACTTCTTGTCAGGGTTAGCAGCTTTCAAGGTGACATGGTGCTACTGGATTGAACTGGTCAATACTGACAAGACCAGTGGAAGCTTGACATGGTTTTGTAAGGTGGTCTGAGTGAGCAACCCACATGCTCTCATTCAATATTATGAAATTGCAGGTGTTTGCCTTCCACTGACCTTGGCTTTATAATTTTGTAGATGGCTTCTAGGTGATATATATGTCTGTTCATTGGTTTCATTATCCTTGTAAGCGCTGTATTGTTTTACCTGTGTCACATGGTAGCAGCATTGTGGAGTGTCAGTCAAAGTGTTGCCGTGGCCTTGGTATTTCCTCACAAAGTAAGGACTGAGATGAGTATGATGATCAAGTTAGTAATGCTTAGATTACTTACCTGTAATCTTCATCACACTGAGAAATCCTCTTCCTTGTTTCGGGCCTTATAAACCCTTTCTTCAGCACTACTGCTCGGTCTTGTCTTCAGTCAATGTTGATTTTGCTTTGGTGCAGCATTCAGTAAGGTCTGAGGGAGCTCAAGAACATTCCAAGTGAGTATGCTTATACTCAGAACAACGGGAGAGACTAACATTTTAGGGTACATTTTTCCAGGACATGAACTGTCTTTCATAAACTAGGGATAGTAATGAGGAAGAGTCTAGCATAATATTGATAACCGGTAAGTAGTGTATGCAGTAATTAGTCCTCCATACCTAACTGTGATGAATGGCAGATCATGCACAATTAATTCTGTATAAGCCTTCAAATTATCAAAACAGCACATCTATACTGCTTTCTGATATGTGATATTGGAATTATTTTCCATTTCCCTCCTTAAATCTCATGGGAATGACGATCCTGTATGGATGTCACACAGGAACTATTTTAAACAATGGGGATTGGTTGTCAAATCGGAACAAAGTGGTAGTCTAAGACATGAGAGAATTTGCAACCAATGAATGGGAGGACAGACGGCCTACAAAGACGATCTTAGGGCCTGATTTAGAGTTGATCAGTATTAGGAATGATAAACGCCTCTGATTTCTGGAGGAGTTGCTAAATCTGGAGGCGAATAAACCGAATAAACTTCCTCCAAGATACAATCTCTGAGGTGGAGGAATCGCTTTCTCCAGAAATCGGGGGATTTTTCATTTCCATCAAAATCGAAACGTGCCCGTTTAATGTGAGAAGAGCAAGTGGTATCATGAGGGTACCAAGAGGTTTACTGTGATTCTTGCTCACTAGTCGATTTCAAGGGTTCTTGGATCTGGTGTTAGCCAAGTCCTTTTGATTTTACTAAAATTATATGTATAGCATGCATACTTGTAGGGGTTTTCATCCAGCCTCTTTATCAATTGATCAGTTGTTCTGCTATTTACATTGTCTTCTGTCCACTACCGCAAATGACATGGGGCGGTGTGTCAGCCCTCTAGAACCAACGGCTAATTTCCCTGTGAGTTATGGCATTCTGCCCTTTCACAAGAGGCACATCCAAACACAAAGTACTTCCCTTCACTGCCAGGGACTACTATGGCAACGTGTGCTTTTTTGACACCCAAAAACATTTTTGCTTTTATCTCTATTATTTTTCTTAGATTGACGAGGGCCCGGCAGCTTTCCCAACAATACAATTTTGCAAAAACCATGACAAAACACAAGAACTGACAAAGCCAAACAGCTGGCAGCCAACACCAGGCTATTGACTTTGCCAATGCTTGTTTTAATGTATTTCAAGGGGTTTTCTTTTTCTCCATGAGAATATCAAAAGAAAATAAGATTCATATGGAAAAAGCAGGAAAATAATTTTGGTACTCAAAGCATGTGACAGAGATGGTAAGAGCAGAACAATTGCGGTTTAGGAGTCTCAAAAGGTGAAGAATAGTTAAGTGTTTGGAAAAGAAAAGGAGGCAGAGAAGGCATTTAGGAAAAATCAAGGCCCAACAAAAGATCCAAGCCTTGCAAAAGTTAACTGATCTGGCTTTTATTTTGAGTCCTGACTAAAACATTTAAAAAGTATATGCAGTGAAATAATTGCATTTCTGAGAGAAATAGTTTAATGGTTGAAGATTCAATATAATTTTAAGATGTAAATTAGATTCCCTCATGCATTGTAATGCAAGCACTTCATAAGAGGAGGAATGATACAAGCAGTCCGTAGCATGAGGCAAATACTCCACTGGGTTTTGCCAAATTGCCAAAAAATACTATATATATATATATATACATATAGCATGGTGCATGGCGTAACTTGAAGGGTAAAAGAAGAAAGTGGTAGGTGGTCAATGTTAAAAAAGATATATTACTGCGCAACTACTATTTGCTAAAATCACAGAACACAGTCATGGTTAAACTAATTTCCAGTGCCTCAGAATACACCCTTTGGTCCCTACTAGTGCCGAGTCAAGCCATTATTTTTTATGGTTTGTAATCTTTGAGATTCCACAGGCATCATAGAGTAGGGCAAGTTCATGTAATGGTCTACTTGTCAAATTACTTGTATCATTCAGCATCTTTCAGATGGTGCCAAACCGAAGTCCAAAAATTATGCAAATTCGGCAGTGCCACATGATGTGTGTAATGTCTCCTTCATTCTGTCCCACCTCTGACATTGTTTATCCTCAGTCAGCTTTGCCCTATGTAGGTTATACAGACACCAGTGCCAAATCTTTGACTAAATTTGAAATAACTGAGTTTCAATCTGTCCTTTCTAAGACTGCGATCATGGTTGGCTAAAAAGGCAAAACATTCAGCATCAGTGAAGATATTCTCGATATAGGGCTACGACGCATGTTGGAGTGGTCCACAGTAGCCTCTTCGATTAATATTTTGTAGAAGCCTGAGATTATTTATGTAGCCACCCCATTGTTCCAGGAATTTATGGAGAGATGATTCCCAGGTTAGTCAACAATTTTTCCAGTTTGGATTTACAGTGCTTAAGTTGTAAATGATGATGGGGGGCGCTAGAGGGCGCACGGCAAGATGGCCGCATCTTAGTGCTGCTCTGCCCGGCCGAGTAACTATCCATCATTTATCCGATTGAAATTGCGACATCTATGTCCCAAACGGGACCGAGGGGAGCTGGAATGCCGTTCTGCTAGTGCGGGGATAGAAAAATCCCGTTTTGCCTCAATGCACAGCTATATCTCTGAAGATTTATATCCCCCAGCCTGGGTCTCCAACATGGCGGCTCCCGGGCGCTCCAGTTGAGCCTGTGCCGAAATGCTGCTTTGCTGCCCCGTAGCTGTTACCCGGACCGGTGCCTGCGGGTGACCTGACGTGCGACCGCCTGCAGTGGACCGCGCTGGGAAGCGGACTCACCTTTTTCGGCGCTTCGTCGGACCTGGAGCGGAGTGGTGGGAAGTCGCCGGTGAACTGCATCGCTCCCGGATCGGCGGTGGTGAGGGGACGCTGTGCCTGCGGGGCCTGCAGCTGCGGAGGCGGGTGGGGGCCCTGGCGGGTGCGGCGTGCAGCCTGCTGCTGCTGGGTCCGGTGGGAGCGCGCTGCTGCTGACGCTGCTATCCGGGCGGAGAGATAGCGAGTGCGGCTGAGTCCCCCCCCTGCTTCCGATCAGAGCCTGCTGTCGCCGATGAGTTGTGGGGAATTTTCTACGCTGGGCCTGCTTTGATTTGGCTGACGAGGGAGAGATAAGCTGGCTGCGTTGTCCGTTGAGCCGGCCACGTGGGGGCTGTGCTCAGGCGTCTGCATCTCTTGACTGTGGGGTGGGCCTGCCCGGCGGGTTCCGCACGACGAGATTGCCTGACAGTGAGCACCCGAGGGCTGGCTGACTTGGAGAGATTTCTGGAGCTTTTGGCCTGGTTGTGGAGTAGACACTGGTCAAATGTTTTGGAGTGCGGTGGAGCATAAAAGCTGCCAGAGACTGTGCATATTGCTCTGGGCATATTACCACATCACTCCTGTGCATGTTACCTGTTCACTCACGGCTGGGGCTGCTGACGGCTGGTTCTCCTGGGGGGCAAGCTTGGACTGCATAACGTAGGGGGGCCTCAAATACCACTATTCACGGTGCACATGATTGAGAGCTGTGGTTGACTGTAGAGTGCGCTGCACGCTGCCTGAAGACCGGATGTTTCATCCGTAGGTTTGGGTTTGAGTCCAGCCTTCATTTTCTGGCGCACGCTTGGTGCTGATATAGTTGGTTGTCGGATTAACTCAAGTGGCCCAGTGGCATCCTTCCTTGTCCTTCCAGGGTGCAATCGTAGAGACTGTGGGTTCACTGGGAGGTGCAGTCTCTCGGCTGCGCCATGGGGAGAACTGACAAGTCGCAACCACGGCTTACATTTGAAGCTCGCCGGCCAACCAAATCCTCGCAGAAGGCCGCCTCGGATTCTGAGGCAGACGCCCCAGGGGGCAGTAACCCTACGTTGGAGACCACGCTGTTGGCAATGCAGCGTAGCCTGCAGTCGATCGAAGGCTCAATGGCCGCAGTGAATCACCGCTTAGACCATCTCTCCTCCCAGTTGGAGAAACAAAACACTCGAATGGGCGAGGTTGAACAGCAGGTCTCGGCGGCAGAGGATGGTCTGGGTGAGGTGGCTGGCAAGGCCCTGATTATGGAAAAGGTGTTGTCCCTCATCCAGGCCAAGAATGAAGATTTGGAGGCGCGGTCCCGGCGCAACAACATCCGCCTTACGGGACTGCCTGAGTCTACAAATGTGGGGAAAATGGAGCTCTTTCTGGAAAATCTGATTAAGGAGCTTTTTGGCACTGAACATTTTTCCACTCTATTCGTTGTTGAACGAGCCCACCGCACACTGGCGGCGCGTCCTGTGCCTGGTGCCCCACCTCGTCCCATTATAGCCAGACTATTAAACTATAGGGATCGTGACACTATTCTACGTCTGGCGTGGGATAAGGGAACCATTGAACATCAAGGAAACACATTGGCCTTCTTCCCAGACTTTACTGTGGCAGTACAGGCTGCCAGACGGGAGTTCACTGCGGTTAAGAAATTTCTGCAGTCTGAAGGGGTCCCATACGCTATGTTATATCCCGCACGCTTGCGCATAGGCCCGGAGGGGGATTCCAAATTCTTCTCCAACCCTAAGGCAGCCCTTGAACATGCAAAACTGCTCAAGCGTAGGCGCCGCGGATCTAGCTCGCCGCGGGAGGATGAGGATCAATGAGCTGCAGCAGTTGGGCGAGCTGTGTTCTGTCTAATGTTGAATCCTCCTGTTCTCTCTGAATTGTTTCTAATATGGCCTGCCACGAGTGCTTGAAACTTGGCGAAGTATAGGATACTTGTAATGATCTATCTACGGGGCATGTGCCTGGATTGTGGCTTGGGACGTGAGGGGCTGTTTGAATTCTCAGGGGTTATCGGTCTGACAATAATATGGTGATGGTCCATTCCAGCTGTATTGTGCACTGGTTGGAAAGTGCTACATTAACGGATGTCCTCGTGGGGGGATCTGGACTCTGGGGACGAGGAGATATGGCATACAGTGCTCCTTGACACTGACGTGTTAATATCCGGGCAAAAATGTAGACCTACTCGGCCACCTCCTGCCTTGCGGGAGGCTAGTAGCACTCTGTGCCCCCAACTGGGTGTACCCCAAATGTGTTTTGCTTTTCTATGGGTTTGTGGGGGGGTGGAGGGTGCAGTACTGGGATGGCTTTGGCAAGTTGGGGAAGCTGAAGTGGGTGGGGGTGGGGAGTTTTTGTTTGGGGAAGGCAGAATGATACTACAGCTATGCTGGGCAATCTCAGTTCTGGTACATTATGGTATTATGGCAATGTATTGTCTATGTTATTATGCAGGTGTTTCGTTAAAGATGGCTACATAATATGAACAGTATGATTAAGTTCCTTACTTGGAATGTACGTGGGCTCAATACTCCAAAAAAAGATACGGTCAGTCTTTGCATATCTAGATCGCATGGGAATACAGGTTGCCTTGTTGCAGGAGACCCATCTCACTGGTGACTCTGCCAAAAAACTGGGAGCGCGCTGGGCTGGTACGAGAGTGGCGTCTTCGTATTCTACCTACTCTAGAGGGGTGATGACGCTTGTGAAAAAAGGTATCCCATTCACTCTGATTAGATCTGATGTAGACGAAAATGGACGTGAGGTGATAATACATGGCAGGTTGGGCAGTATGAGTGTGCTGTTGGTGAATGTGTATGGCCCTAATACGGACGACCCGTCCTTTTATCTGGATGTGTGGCGTAGAATCTCCGCATTCCCTCCAGCTGCAATTATCTGGGGAGGGGATTTTAATGTTTGTCTAGACTTGGAGCTGGATAGGGCTGGTGAAGGTGAGGTGAGGCCTAAGCGGGCAGCGGAGGTGCTTATGGGATTATTGGATGCAGGACATTTGCGTAATGTTTGGCGCCTTCGGCACCCCGCGGGCCGGGAGAGCACGTTTGTATCGTCCGTACATGGGTCCTGGTCCCGTATAGATTTTTGGCTTATCTCAGAGGTGGTTTGTAGCTGGGCGGAAGCGGTAAATCATGAGGCTCGCACACTCTCGGATCACTCCCCTGTAACCCTTACACTACAGGTTCCCACATGTGAGAGACCACCTTTTGCATGGAGACTACAGCCTACAGAATTGAATGATCCGGTCTTTAGGCGCACGATTGCGGAAGCAATTAGGAATTTCTTCAGGGAGAATGAGGGGTCGGTGGACAGTGCGGGCGTATTATGGGAGGCGTTCAAGGTGACTATACGTGGGGTGTGTATTGGGGCACAGTCTGGTGTACTACGGGATATCAGACGTCGCCTCACCAATTTGGGGGCGGATATTTCTAAGCTTGAGCGTGAGTATGAGTCTGTTCCTTCTCCAGCAAAACTGGCGGAGATACGTAAACTTGTTACGGAACACAACGAAACGGTGGATCAGGAGATGATGCACTGCTCTCGTCGTAAAATAGCCCGTTACTATGGCGAAGGAGGCCGCCCCGGTCGATCTCTCGCGCAAAAACTGGCGGAACCACGTAGCCAAGAACCTATTACAGAACTGTTAGATATAGATGGAGTTGCCCGTTTCTCGACTACGGAACTTTGCGATACGGTTTTACAGTTTTACGCCCGGCTGTATGCCGCTAGGGACTCTCCGCAGCTGGCAGAGATTGAGGCCTATCTGGACGATGTGGCGCTTGGGTGGCTATCCAATCTGCACCGCGAATACCTTACACAACCATTTGACGTTGAAGACGTTAAATTGGCCATAATGTCCTTGCCGACCTGTAAAGCGGCCGGGATGGATGGGCTGCCCAGTGAATTCTATAAAGCTTATGCGTCTGATCTCGCCCCCAGGCTCTTGGAAGTCTATGCGGAGGCTTATGAGACGGGAACGCTGCCGCATTCTCTCCGGGAAGCACTACTTGTAACATTATTGAAACCTGATAAGCCTTCGAATCAGTGTGAATCATATCGGCCCCTTTCAATTATCAATATCGATGCAAAGATCCTGGCAAAAATGATCGCCACCAGGATACAGGTGCTGGTCCCGCTTTTGGTGTTGCCTGACCAATCTGGGTTCGTCACAGCGCGCTCCACGACACATAATCTACGTACGGTTTTCTCTACTCTTCATTATTTTGACCCTGATTTCCAGGCTGTCGCGGTGCTGCTCGATGCGGCAAAAGCCTTTGATTCTCTACAATGGCCTTATATGTTCACGGTGCTGACCAGGATGGGCTTCCCTCCGTTCTTCCTACACTGGATTCGCGTGCTATACGATCGCCCGGGTGAGAGTAAATGGTTGGGTATCATCGTCGTTCCCTATTGAGAGGGGTACCCGGCAGGGATGTCCCCTGTCTCCGATGTTGTTTTCGCTCGCGTTGGAGCCACTGGCCTGTAGATTGCGTGAGAGACATGCAGCAGCTGCCTTGCGTTTTCGGCAGAGACCGTTGGTGGTCTCCCTCTATGCGGACGACATGTTATTGTATGTCAGAGACCCTGCTGTATATCTACCTGCGTTGCTTCGGGAGTATGTGAGGTTTGAGGGCTTCTCCGGACTCGGAATCAATTGGTCGAAATCAATGGTGTTCCCATTAACAGCGCACACGACCGAGATTGAGTTGGATTATCCACTGGCGTGGACGTCTGAACCCGTAAAATATCTGGGGGTATGGTTGCATCGGGACCCAGACAGGGTTATTGCTGAGAATTACGGCCGTGCGATTACACGCATCACTGATTTGGCTGGGCGTTGGGCGCACCTGCCCCTTTCTTTGGCCGATAGGATAGCGGTAGTAAAGATGGCTTTTCTCCCTAAATTGCTTTATTTTTTTGCCAACATTCCTATAAAGCTCAACGTGGCAATGTTTAAAACGCTTCAATCATTATTACTTACATTCGTTTGGGGCGGCAAGAAGCCTCGGTGTCGATGGGACCTTCTGGTGCAGCCTTTTGATCGGGGCTGCTTTGAGGCACCGGATCTCAGGCTATACTACCTATGCGCTCAGGCGCAATTTGCGCACTATTGGCACTTCCCCCAGCGCTTTCAGCCACATGTAGCTATTGAGGCGGATTCGGTTTTGCCGATGCCATTGCAGGCTGCGACCCTGTCGGGAGGTTCAGGCGGCCCGAGGACTGAAATAAATCCTGCAATGTGTACGGCGTGGGCTTGGCGAATGCTGGCGCGACGGGCTCAGTTGACGTATCTCTATGCTCCACTGCTGCCTCTGGCCTCGCATCCGGATATATCAGCGGCTCGTGAGAAGCCGGCCCTGCGTGCGTTGGCGACGGCGGGCATCTCCCGGATGGGCGACCTATATATGAATGGTCAGTTCAAAACACTGCAGGAGGCACAGAATGGCACGGATCGTGGTTTTATGTTCAGTTTTACTTATGTTAGAGTGCGCCAGGCAATTCAGGCGGTGTATCCGGGGTATCCAGCGGAGCCCACCGCTCTACGGGCATTGCCGGCGATGCTGGCGGGAGAGGGGCGTAAGGGCTTAATCACTAAACTCTATAATGCTTCCCTACGCGAACGGGAACAAGAGGAGCATCCCTCCTGTGCAAGATGGCAGGCGGCATTGGGAGACACTCTTGCACCGGACGTTTGGACAGCGTGCTGTAAACTTACTGGCCGGCTTACAGCAAATTGTAATCTCAGAATAATTCACTTCAAATTTTTGCATCAACTGTACTATACCCCCTTGCAACTCTATAGGTACGGCTTGAGAGAGACTGCTAATTGTGTACGGTGCGGAATGGCAGATGCAGACTTCCTGCATGTGGCATGGATGTGTGCTGGCGTATTTGCTTTCTGGTCTGCTGTCGTGAAGATGCTTACAGATGTGGTGCTGGAACCTGTGCAATGCACTCCGGAGGTGTGCCTGCTTGGGTATGTGCACCGCCTCAAACCCTGTAATAGGCGGATTGTAGCAGTTGCCACTTTATTTGCAAAGAGAGCTGTTGCGCAGTGCTGGGGTGCTAAGACGACTCCAACGGTGAAGAAATGGCTTCGGGACCTGCTCTATTGCAGGGACCAGCTGTTGATGTATGGGGAGGAGCTGCCGGAGGCCTCTCGTCCCCGGGACTTTTGGGCTCCACTCACGGCATACCTGCTGTCCCGACCAGATCTGTTGTAAGTTCCTGGTTCAGACTGCATTCTATATTTGTAGGTATAGATGTCGCGCTTGAGCCCGTGTATTGTATTGGTCTATGCTGCCTCTATATGACATATAGGTCCTGTGTACTTTTGTTGCCTATTTCTATTAATGGATTTCATATGAGAATATGCCTAATGCCTTTGTACTTATTGCATGGTATCTGTCTGTTTCCTGATATGCTGATTTTTTCAGAATGTACTGGACCTCTGACTTCGTTCTGCCTGGGTTGGGAGGGGGAGTGGGGGGGATAAAGTGGATTATGTCCTTATTGTTGCTTATATTGGCTATACAGTCACTGTGTTATGTAATTGTTGAACCAAAATAAAAAATAAAAATACAAAAAAAAAAAAAAAGTTGTAAATGATGAAGAAATTTCAAATAATCAAAATGAAATTCCATGCAAAGATCTTGAAAGGAATTGATCACATCATTTGAAAGTATATGACTAACAGTCAATATTCCTTTTCTGACCCACATTGTCCAGTTGAGCATTTGTCCGTTTATATGGATTTTTTGTAGGATGGTGCACATAGATCACTTGCGGACCTGTCACTGCACTCTGTAGACACATTTCCAGTATCACCCAAACCATTTTTTTCAGGTCAATGTTGAAGTGATACACTAGTTGTGACAAATGTTGGGTAGTATGACACAGTTCTATCTTAGGGAGTCAGAGAACTCTAAAAGTAGTTGAAGCATACAATCTGACCATTGCCAACCTGGGTGAGCCATTCTGCCAAATGTCTTTAATGTGATGATCAATTTGTTGAAGTTGTGTATGGTAGATTATAGTGGGTAGCTCAACAAAAACGTAATTAAAACAGGGTGGTAATACCATCTCTTTTGTTTGTACCCATCCCCATGTGGAGCGCTGTGTCTTGCTACACTTCTCAAAGTCTCTACGCATTTGTTCAGCAAGGACATCCATATGATCTTTAATCATCCTCTGGATGTTGCTGCTAATCAGGACTCTTAGGCATTTCATTGCGTTCTGTACCTAGTTGAATGGTTGACCATAAAGAGAACTGGCCATATTGTGCAGTGTCATTGGCATGGCTTCACCCTTGGCCCAGTTTATCTTATATCCTGAAAATAACACCGAAGTCTGGATTATCTCCATCAGAGCTGAAATAGATGTTTCTGGGGGAAGTTAGCATCAGCAGGATGTCATCAGCATACAGCGTGAGTTTAAAATTGCCAGCCGGGGTGTCTATGCCTGTTATCTTTTGTGGACATTTAATTGCAATCGCCAATGATTCCAGAGCCAGCAGAAAAAGTAGAGGAGACAAAGGGCACCCTGTCTGGGAATAGTAATTCTGTCTGATAGAAAACCAGTACTTAGGACTATGACCGTTGGGTTGCTATGTAGCCATTTCTCCATGTCAAGGAAGTTCTGTCCCAGTTCCATTACGGTCATGAAGCGAAACAGATATCCCCACCCCAGATGATAAAATGCCTTTTCAGCATGAAGGGAGATGGCCACCTTCTCGTCTCCATCCCTTTTGAAAACTTCATTGTAAATGCAAGAGAGTACACATGATTTTGAGTAAAACATTCAGGGACAAACCCAACTTGATTTCTATGCTCTATTAGTAGGCTGATTTTCTTCAATCTGGTAGCCAAAACTTTATCTAGGATTTTGATGGCCACATTCATTAGGAAAATAGCTCTATGATTTCTGAAATCAAGCAGATCTTTCCCTAGTTTAGGTATACGGGGAATGTAAGCTCAACTGATGTCCACACTTATGCCATCTGTCTCCATGGCTTCTCTGAACATCTTCCCTAGAAGTGGGATGGAGAGTGTATTTGTAAAATTCTATTAGGAAGCCATCCTCTCTCAGCGGCTTCCCCAATGGCGTTGTTTTAATCACCTCTGCAATTTCCTTATACGTAATCTCTCTATATAAGTCTTCTCTGATTTCATCAGTTAGATGCAGAATGATTAACTTATTCATGAAAGCTCTCTCAATGACCTCTTCTGATGGAACTTCTGAGGTGTACAGGCGTGAGTAGATGGAGGTAAATTCTTTGACAATAGCCCTCGGGCAGGTAAGCAGTGAGTTATTCTCTTCATACAACACTGGGACATCTGACCTCGCATCTATATTCTTAAGCTGTAGGGCGACGAGTCTGTGGGCCTTTTTTCTTAATGAAGCCATTTGATACAACAGAGAGCCTTTCGGCTTGTAGTCTGAATGTATTATTTAATTTGTACTTCTTCAAAGTAAAGGCTTTAAGATGAGCCTTAGTCAAAGTTACTTGATAAGTCTTGGTTAATCCCTGTTTCTCCACTTTCAACTTCAATTTGTGCTCTAATGCTGAATTATGTGCTATTGTGGCATCCCTTATCATAAAACTTATAACAGGATTTCCATGCTGCCCATAACTGGTGCCCGATCATAAATAGAGCTTAAGCCTATTACAGTTTCTGCTACCTTGAAAGAGTCCAGCACGTATCAAGAAATAGCCAGTTCTCGTCTTCATGCCCATGTCTTCTAATGGGTGCCTGAGTCTCCAAGGACTGATTAGTTAGTGATCAGACATCAGATCTCTGAGAATTCCTCTATTACTATCACATCTGGGGTGCAAGTGGCCTGAGTGATCAAGAATCAGATCAATCAGTCTCCCCCAGTCACCACAGGCAATCTGCCTATTTCGGTAAGTACTCTTTGCACTTTTGGAAACAAATCTGATTTTTTTTGTATTAAGAGCATATACTGAGCCAACTACCAGCACGTGTCTGGATTGTAAGTTTGACAAACACATAGCGACCCGCAGGGTCTCGTAACGTTTTATGTATCCGCATTGGAAGCGTTTTTCAAATAAGTATAGCAACACCACTTTTTTTTATAGGGCAGGTCCTGAAATGTGATATTCTGGTTGGTTTATCAGTTCCTACCCAGTCTTTTTTGAGTTTTTCAGCCTCTTTTTGTAACACAAGAGTATACAGCTATAGTGCAATGTCAGGGTTCTTGGATATAGGGTGATTCAGCAGTTTTTTCACCTCATTATCTCGTAAGGCTGTTTACATTAAGAACATAATGAAAGTGGTTTTGTTTTATACATGTTCACTTTTAGGCAGGTCATTTGAGCGCAGTTTCAGATGTAAATGTATTTGAGTAGGAAGAAGTCAATGAATCATCAGTCGGCAAAGAACCAGAGATGGGTACAGGTATATATGTAGTCACTTCTTTAACCAGTTACTGAGTATTTAATGTATATAAACGATGTAATGGTGCGAAAATCCACTGAGCGCATCCAGCTTCCCTCTGAGTGCTGTGCCAGTCACTCCATTATAATCCAGTCGTCCTCAACGTTGAAGATTGATAAAGTACTATAGGGATGTGAACTTAACAAATCAGAAAATAAAAGCATCATGTCTCAACCCCCCCGTTAGATGATCAGATTAGTATGATGCCATACGTTAAGTCCTAAGAAGAAATGTAGACTGATCACTGCACTTTAATAGTGCTTTCTCATGGCTTCTGTCTCGACTAGGGTGTCTATTTCTCATGTGCGGCAGTGGGGATCTCACTGGAACAGCATCCGATGCATCAGAAGAAGCAGTAGCAGAATAACCATCTCCACCATGAGGCATCTCCACCATGAGGCATCAGCGCTATCTGCGAGTTCAATATTTTATGGATCATAAAATTCTTGTATTCTGTGGTCCAGTGTCATCAACATCATCTCGGGGCTATGAGGCCATACCTGACACCTTTCTGTTTGAGGAGGGGTTGCAGGTCTAAGATTTTTTTCTAAAGTAGATTGATCTTGTAGTAGAAATCAGCCGTAAATGTAATTTTCAAACCCATGTTGCTTCATCGCCTGGAGGAGAAGGTGCACAGGCTGGTGGTTCTGGAAACACATTATTACTGGTCATGGTGCATCCTTATTAGCAGTCTTTCTTTTCCCGATCCTGTGCACCCTCTGGAATTCAATGGATGTGTGGAAATTAGTGTTAAATTATTTCCTGATAAAGGTTGCCAGAAAGCCCTTGATATTTTCCCCCTCTTCCAATTCTGGCAGCCCAAAGAGGTGGACATTGTCTCTCCTGCTTTTATCTTCAAAGTCAGTGACTTTTTTTGTAGATTCCATCAGTCTGCTACTCTATCTGGGGTATCCAGTACTTTCTGTGCTAGGATGTCAATATGTTTCTCTGAATTATCTATCTGTTTTTTTATTAAAGACATTTCTGCATGTATCAATTATAATTCCCTGATTGTTTCTGCTGATAATTCCTCAAAAGTTGTGAGAGAGGAATTGATTTCCTTAAGCTCTTTCATGAGCGTGTCTAGCATAGCCAAAGCCGTAGTATGTTGATGGGCAGTTTGGCTTACCTTGTGTTTGCCACCAGTCATAGCTTCCGAAAACAGTAGCTGCCTGGAAGCCTTACTCCCAGACATCTATCTCAACCAGTGTTCTTAGGTTACAGTAAGCTCAGCCGTAATAGCTGACCACTACTGCCAATAAACCCTATCTTCAGCTGTGCCTAGGTGATCCAAATAAAAGATCAGTCAATTGAGACAGGTAGAATTGCAGTCTCCACCAGGTGTAGATCTGTCAGTAGTTTCCAGGCATATAGCTTCATCCCAATGTATACAAATAGGGGGGGGCTACAGTTAACCTTACAATGCCATCATTTCACTGCTAGCCCTATCAAAGACTGTGGACTCAGAGGGGGAGGCCCTTGTTTTGTTCTTCACCAGATAAGGCTGTGATACTTAATGCCCGAAACTTGCAATGCCTTTAAATAGGCTGTCTCCCTGAGCACCCAAGCTTCTTTCTGTTCATAGATACCCTTTTAATGTGTAGTTCTAGGGTAAGACACAGTCTCTCAGTACGGATACTCACTGAGGTGGTTGCTGTGCACCCTTCACACTCACAAGGATGGTGTCTCTGTTAGCGGGAGCATCGTCATAGTGGTGGCCAATCCTCCACCATGACGCTGAAGAAAATAGAAAAGGCCTGGTTCAGTGGTTGTCTGTCTTCAGGCCTCCATGTCATTGGATGTTTCCTCTGCTATGGCAGTAATGATGCCTTGGTTCACAGCACGTCGACGGCAGCAGAACAGATCCTTCCTGTCACCACACAGATGCTGGGCGGCAGACTAGTACTTAGAGGGTTGTTGTTGTTTTACTTCATTTGCCACATGGGCCAACCATGGAGGCTGGAACATCCCTCTCAGCTCGGGTCAGCACCAGGTACTCTCCCGAAAACAAGTTGGCCTCTTTTTGGTGTACCGCACATCGGTTACACTGTTGATCTTCTGCTCCTAGACAGTCTCTCCTCTTTCCCTCTGTGAGCAGGCAGGCATATTTCTAAGTGCTAGACAGACCCACAGCTTCTCCAGCAAGTTGTGCAGACTTCAGGTGATATCCCGTCACCTCTGGGAGACTGGCTGTCAGGCAGACATCAACCCTGGATCACAGAAGCTCTTTGAGCCATGTGGCCATCCCCTCTCAGTTCAGGGTCTGGGTCACCTCTCTTCAGCTCCAGGGATGCAGGCAATAATTTTTCCCTTGCCGGAAGAAGCTATTACCCATCCTCTATCCTGTACCATGTAAAACTATGGACTATCCAAAATGGTTCCCACAGGCCCAGTAATCAGACTTTCACCACAAGAAGGAATCTTGCTACAATCTACCCAACACATGCACACAATCGACACACACATACAGGATGTGAAAGCACAAGTTTGGGTGTTATATGTAAGTGGAAATTTACATGACTGTGACCTGAGGCCACACTCCTCCTGAAATATAATAAACAAGCATTTGCAATGCAATAGGTCTCGCATTTACGCGAGTTTGAGCTATTGGCATTGTAAATGACAATGCCTTTTATTTATGTTTTGGTTTTTAAAACATAAATAAAAGGCATTGTCATTACAATGCCAATAGCTCAAACTTGCGTAAATGCGAGACCTATTGCATTGCAAATGCTTATTTTTTAATACCGGTGATTATCCCTGTGTTTTTACATTTTTCTCTATGAGGGGTGCCTCCTGTGCACACATTGGGGCAGATTCACAGAACTAATCTGAGATAAAATCCTAAACTTACTACTTTTGGTACACACAGAAGGCATTTAGTAGTAGTAAAGTTAGGACTCCTAACTTCACTACTACTAAACTGAGACAAAATCCTAACTTTATGACTTTCGGTATTCACAAAGGCATTTAGTAGTAGTAAAGTTAGGAGTCCTAACTTTACTACTACTAAATGCCTTCTGTGAATACCAAAAGTAGTAAGTTTAGGATTTTATCTCAGTCTAGTAGTAGTAGTGCATAAGGGAGTTGAGTATTTGTCTGAAGCTTCAGCGAATCTATGGTTTCAACAGATATTTAACATTTTCACTGGAAACATGATATTTGCAGCGTTTTAGTCCTAAAGTAATTACAGTGCACGTAAGTGGTATAAATATAACCGTTCGTAGTGAAGCATCTTTATGAATGTACCCCATCACTGCAATGTGTTCCTGCTTCGTTCCTGGGAAAAAGCATTTGTGCTGGTGGTATGTCGAGGTTATTTTATATAAGAAGCATGCAGAAGAAAACAAACAGGGAGAACCCGCCTGGCGACCTACAGATAGATGCATTATGGGAGTTGTAGTGTTTATTTGCTTCAAGAGAATACATTGTACTGAACTATTCAGTTTACAATGGTGTGTAAAAAGAAAGCCTGTGACTATGGATCGGCCTCACCACTGTCTCGCTATGCAGCAGCAGGCGACCATGGGGAGTTAGTTATCAATAGTGCAGAAGGCCCAGGTACACTGGGGAACAGGGGTGTGAGGAGATCACTGTGCGTCAATTAGTGGCTGCTTTTTTTTACTGTAAAACCAGGGAATGTGGACCACATTTAATTGCTTCCTTCAGGGTTAACTGCACTCTTACTACGCCACTGGATGTAGGCCACACAATATCTTAGCTGAAAGTACTCTCTGGCCATTAAACCCACCTTGTTAGTAGCCACTTTACTGCAAGTCTATTTATTTGCATATGAACATTTCCATGTTCACTATGGATCACAGAGTTTTCGGGTTACAGTCACAAATCAGGCAGCATTTACCAAGGGGTCAGTGAGACTCCAGCTTCTAGTGCAATTAATTCAGGCAGTTACTGCTCTGATATTTTGTGTGTATTACGAACTTGTGAATACAGTAGCCTCGTCTTTATAACGCGATAATTTTTTTTAACAAGCATTAAAACTAACAAGAAAGGAGAGGACAGAAAACTATGCAGGAGGAGGTGGGGCAGTGAACGATGTGGGATGGTGGTGCTCTGGAGTAGGCAGCATGACTACGGAGGGCAGGTGGAGGCAGACGAAGACCAGAGAGGACACACTCAAGAAAATCCAGTATGACTGAAAACCAATCGCAGCAGGGGGGAGGGGAGGAAGGAGTGCATCAGCAGGGGTGCAAAAGGCAGCGCGAAAGTAAGGAATGAGGACACAGGAAGAGAAAAGAAGGCGCATAAAAATTGGAAGGGAAGAGTAGATAAAATGCTCCCCAGTGTAAGATTAAGCGATAGTACTCACACAGAGGTAGCCTTTAACCTGGTGGGTAGGAGAGCAAACCATGAATGGGCCATGTTTTATAACTATATGCAAGGGGTAGAACCATTTTCAATTGCACTTACACCGTGTGGTATGGTGCCTAGGACATTAACACCTGTAGTTCGGTTTTAGCCCGAGGGAGCTGGCACATAAATGTGGCTTGACTGATACCCCATTGGACTTTAGTTATCACTCCTCAGACAGCAGTGCAGCAATTTGACAGTCACTGTCGGTGTTAAATCAGTATTACTTTTACGCGCTGAGCGCAAAGCCACTTCTCGTGATAAAGAGGCTTGAAAAGCAACATGCGTTCCAAGCATCAATATCATGTCACAATCCATGATACGTGTGATCATGCAAAACGGGAGACACGATGTTATTTCCACAAGCTTTTACACTATGTGTCCCTCAAAAGCGAGGCTTGGAGAAGGATGTGTTCCAGGCCTTGTGGAATTAACTAAACATTAAAAAAAAATCCACAAAAGTAGATGAATACAGTACTTGGGTCACAGGACACTGATAAGAGCATACACATGAGGAAGAAAAGAAAATAGTATGCTACAGCCAATAGAAAATAGTATGCTACAGCCAATAGAAAGTAAGTGGCAAGCACAGGAACCAATGAAAAGCAAGGGGCAGGATGTAAGCCCCTTTTAAGATATATATTAACAATAGATTTCACAAGTACAGCGCAAGCAATGTGCAGGCGAAGCCTAAAATGGGAGGAAGTAGAGAGTGAAGGTTGGGTTTGGGTGTGTGCAGAGAAAAACAAAAGAGCTGTTTGGAGGGGAATTTAGAAGCAAATTATGTTTAATCAAAATGGAGTAAACTATCGAGTAGATCATGAGTTTTACTAGGACTAGCCAGAAATTTTGTAAATGGGGAATCAACATTAATAAGTCCTAAGTGTGTGAAATGGTTTCAGACTTATAAAGTTGCTTGCATGGATTTCTGTACACTTTTAAGGATATAGATTAGACAAAATCTTTATAGTACATTGTATAAATAGACTGTGTGCTTGCATTCAGAACACTGTTGTCCAATAGTGAATCTAAATTCAAATCACCAAGGTTACTTATTAGTATTGGTACACACTGATAGAATGTATGTTCACTTTTTTATATAATGCAAACTTGGCCCAAGGGCATTAGAACACTTTACATGAGTACCAAATTATTTTACACAAGGTAAGATTTTTGTTTTGTTTAGGGACGAGGAGATTAAGTGATTTTCCCAGACTCACAGGATGTTGAAGCAACATCTGGACTTGAACCTGGTTTCTCAGGTCCAAAGTTCGCAGCTCTGGGTATTAGGCTAAATGTCCTCCCTGTAACTTCATCCACATTTATTCATCCTTTTGAATCTTGTTACAATTTTCTTTCCAACCTTTTTGCCTTTGATAGCTGTTACCAGAGGAATTTGGTTTCACACACTGTAGGCACAAACCATTTGGCGTCTGATCAATAATCTTCAAACCAATACTATAAAAAGTCTTTTATTTTTAATTATTTATGGGTTTTCATTATTGTGGTTCCTAATATCCCAGTTTGTCTACCAAATTCGAGGAGCATTGTTGGCTTGTAAAAAATAACTCTCTAAATTTCATGCATAATACTTAGACATGTTTAATCATTCTAAATGATGAAACCCAAACATGAACTCTCAATTTTCTGAAATGTAATTCTCTTCGGAAACAAATTGTTTCTTTGAGTTCTCAGTTGCTTGCAGTGTTATTAGCTATTTGCCTATCAAACAATACTGTTTCCATGCACCCAGGAAGCTCATCTCTTCTTCAGGGGATCAACACATTGTATTTCAATTCATATTTGTATTCAGTCTAAAATGCAAGTATACTTAAATTCAGATTCATCACACTAAACTATACAACTAAAATAAGTCAAATAAATGTCATAATTTACCCATACACTTTTGCTAAATATAAAACTTCAGGGTTCTCTATTTACCCAGCATGCAGATCCAGTTTAATTTATTCTTTTATGCAACTCAAAAAATGTTGGTAGCTTTTTTTAAAACTATTTTTAGTGGTCCCTTCTTATGTTTTTTCTCGTTGTCTTCAGGTGCTTTCTCATACTACTCTTTTTCAATGCAGGCCATTTTTTAATTCCTTGTGCATCGTTCTCTTTCTCCCTTTTTTCTTGCTTTTCAAGTCTTTTTTTTCTTCATTGCAGTTGATTTCTAATTATCTTCCTCCTGCTACTCAGTTAGTTGATGAAGCACGTTTGATACTGATCAGTTTGTATCAGTGATTACTTTAATGAAGAAAACATATAAATCTTAATTTTAATTTAGTGCCATAGGACTGAATTTGCCCCAAAATTAAATTCCATGAATTTCTCCTTTAAATAATTGCCATTTAATGCAATAAAAACAGTTCTGTATGATGCGTGTTGTTAAACATTACAACCTTCTCCTTTTGCCATTATAAGGCTAGCATATTGCATCTTCCTTAATCAAACTGTCAGAGTTTGTACTACAGAGATACTTTCCGTGGAATAAGATAGATTTGTTTTAATCTATTTGCCTTTCATTTTGCTATTGTACACACCGAACTTTGCTTCAAACTCCTTTTATACGTCCAAAAAGTAAAAGTATTGCCTCAAAGCATTGGCAACTTTTAGAATGAGGTGAAGAAAATATTGTTTAAAAAAACACTGTTTTTTTAAACAATATTTTCTTCACCTCATTCTAAAAGTTGCCAATGCTTTGAGGCAATTCTTTTACTTTTTGGACGTAATGTAGAATATTTTGATGCATAAATTAATGTTGTAGCTTTTCCTTTATGTGTAGTTTTCCATAGCTAATCCCTTGTTTCTTTTTATGCTTTTTGATCACTTGTATTAACTTTTACTTGTTATAGCTTCCAACTGCAAATTGTTCATACATTATATTTTCTTCGTTCTCAAAGTCTTGTTTTTCTCAACGGTTCCTTTTTAAAAGTAGGATTTGACTTGAACACTACCCCCTTCTTAAAGCAAGTGTGGATGAAAACTGATTAGATTAAATACTTTTTCCAGTCAGCTTGTTTTGTAAACAAGCTATTTTTCATTTTTGATTCTCTTAAGTTAATTTTACATCCAAAAAGTGAATTTTATTTTTGCTTAGTTTTAATGAGAATTAAATCCTCTCAATCAATCAGAATTAATTAATGTTCCTTGTACATTTTGCTCTGTTCCAATCCTTATTAAGACAGTGTCATCTGTGAAGAACAAGTTACTTACCTTCGGTAACGATATATCTGTAAGAGACATAGATTAGTTATAGATTCCTTACCTTAGAATTACCCCCAGGCGACAGACTGGATCCGGAGAACTTTTCGTCAGCAGTACCCCTGCGCGTCGAAAGGTGGCGTCGGTCGGCTCCGCGTTCTTCGTTGGCGTCGTGGTCGCCGGGATGACGTCGCGGTAGCTACTTAGATGCCGCCCTCGGGCGCTGACGTCAGTTCTTTACACGACATTCCACGCCAGAAGCGCAGAGCCATGCAAGACACTGACCACTGGTGCACAAAACTAGGGCCCCGAAAGGGATTCCCTGACCCTAGAAGTCAGTTCGCAGAACGGGGAGGATGGGTGGGGCCGTAAGGAATCTATA
The DNA here is from genome assembly GCA_963921515.1 of Calotriton arnoldi. NCBI lineage: Eukaryota > Metazoa > Chordata > Amphibia > Caudata > Salamandridae > Calotriton > Calotriton arnoldi. The sequence goes on from CAWUFW010000033.1 coordinate 1,427,290, forward strand.
ACTGATCTATGTCTCTTACAGATATATCGTTACCGAAGGTAAGTAACTTGTTCATCTGAAAGAGACAATTAGTTATTGTTTCCTTACCTTAGAATAGATACCCCAGCAATACCAACCCCGGAGGTGGGTCTGCGAACCAAGTTCACACCAGAAAGTCCTGGAGAAAAGAATGGCCAAAGAAGCCGTCTCTCCGGACTTGGCTGTCCAGGCAGTAGTGTTTCATTAACATGTGCAGAGATGCCCACGTAGCTGCCTGACAGATGTCATTGAGGGGGACTCCCCATCCCAAAGCAGTAGTCGCTGCCGTCGCCCTGGTGGAATGGGCGCGCAGTCCCACTGGAGGCTCCTTCTTTGCCAAAGAATATCAAGCTTTAATGCACAAAACGACCCACCTGGAGATGGTCCGTTTATGCACGGCCCGACCTTTTTTGGCGCCCACGTAGCCAACAAAGAGCTGGTCATCCACCCGGAATTGTTTGGTGCGATCCAAATAAAATGAAAGCACACGTTTTGGATCCAGACGGTGGAGCCTCTCTTCCTCCTTAGAAGGAGGCGGAAAGAAGGCGGGCAAAGTGATGGTCTGACCAATGTGGAAAGAAGTAACCACCTTTGGAAGAAAGGAAGGCCTGGTTCTAAGGACGACCTTGTCCGAATGAACAGCCAGAAAAGGAGGTTTTGAAGAAAGGGCTTGCAGCTCACTCAGCCTGCGAGCAGAGGTGATGGAAACCAGAAAAGCAGTCTTTAGAGTAAGAAGTCTGAGAGGACAGTTATGAAGCGGCTCAAAGGGAGCGCACATAAGGTAGGTAAGAACCAAGTTCAAGTCTCACTGAGGCATTACGAAAGGAACAGGAGGAAAAAGATGAGTAATGCCCTTAAGAAAGCGATTTACAACAGGGGACTTGAAAAGAGAAGGCTGATCAGGAAGCTAAGAAAGGCTGAAATGGCTGAGAGATAGCCCTTAAGAGTGCCCAGAGCAGAGGCCTGCTGGGCCAAAGAAAGGAGGAACAAGAGAACCTCAGAAAGAGGGGCAGAAAGGGGATCCACAGCCTTTGCTGCGCACCATGCCACAAATTTGTTCCATCTGCAGGCGTATACCGTCTTAGTGGAGGGACGCCTGGCTGCCAAGATAACATTACAGACTTCGGGAGGAAGGTCGAAGGCTGTCACCTGTCGCCGCTCAATCTCCACGCAAGGAGGTGGAGGCTGGACACGTTCTGGTGAAGGACCGTCCCCCGCTGCTGCGACAGAAGATCCTCCCGAAGAGGCAGTCTGATCGGAGGATCGATAGCCATGTGTAACAGCTCGGGATACCAGACTCTTCGTGCCCAATCCGGAGCCACAAGAATGACTTGGGCCCGGTCGCGCTTGATCTTCTTCAGCACTCTGGGCAGAAGTGGTATAGGCGGAAAGGCATATAGAAGACCGCAACTCCACTCGCGACGAAAAGCGTCGCCTAGCGAGTGCCGCCTTGGAAATTGCTGACATTGCGCGTTCTCTTCGGTAGCGAATAGATCTAATCAAGACTCTCCCCACTGCCGAAAGAGACCTTGCCCCACCTCCGAGTGAAGATGCCATTTGTGATCCATCATGCACCTGCGGCTGAGTTCGTCCGCCCTGGCGTTCAGTGAACCTGCCCGGTGTTGAACCACCAGGGATATGCCTTGATGTTCCAGCCATGTCCAGAGACAGAGAGCCTCTTGACAGAGGGTCCAGGACCCCACCCGCCCTGTTTGTTGCAGTACCACATGGCGGTGGTGTTGTCCATGAACACCTTCACTACTCTTCCTCGGACAGAAGGAAGGAATGCTTTCAGCGCAAGACGGATCGCCCGAAGCTCCAGAAGGTTGATGTGGAGCCCGGATTCCCCCGGAGACCAGAGGCCTCTGATCTCCGCCTCTCCCATATGGCCGCCCTCCCTAGAAGTGATGCATCCGTCACCACCGTGTACTCCGGTTGGGGAAGGGAGAGGGATCTGCCGTTGACCCAATCCTGGTTCTTTAGCCACCACTGCATTTGACTTGCAGTGCCCTCCGAGATCTGAACGCAATCAGACAGATTCCCCTGATGCTGTGCCCACTGGAACTTCAGGTCCCACTGCAGAGCCCGCATATGCCACCTGGCATGATCTACCAGCAGGATGCAGGAGGCAATGAGGCCCAGCAGCCTCAGGGTCATTCTGTCCGAAACCCGGGATAAAGGCTGAAAAATCGAAATCATAGCCCGAATATCCCGGACCCGCTGCTCAGGAGGATAAACCCGAAACTGCGTCGTGTCCAGAACCGCTCCGCTGAAAAGGAGCTTCTGAGAGGGAGTCAGGTGTGACTTCGGCACGTTCAAAGTGAACCCCAGCGAGTGCAGGAGGTCCGCCGTAGTCTGGAGGTGGGAGATGACAGCCTGGGGCGAGCCCGCCTTCAACAGCCAGTCGTCGAAATAGGGGAAGACTGGAACCCCTGATCTGTGCAGATGAGCTGCGACCACCGCCATCACTTTCGTGATCACCCGAGGGGTGCTGGTAAGGCCAAAGGGGAGCACGGTGAACTGAAAGTGCTCGTGGCCTACTGTGAACCGCAGGTAACGCCGGTTGGCCGGCAGGATGGGAATGTGAAAGTAAGCGTCCTGCAAGTCCAACGCTACCATCCAGTCTCCAGGGTCGAGGGCAGACAGGACCTGAGCTAGCGTCAACATTTTGAACTTCTCCTTCCGGAGGAAGCGGTTGACGTTCCTGAGATCCAAGATAGGACGCAGGCCTTTGTCCTTCTTGGGCACCAGAAAGTAGTTGGATTAGCAACCACGACCTACTTCTGGGACAGGAACTCGCTCGAAGGCTCCCTTGGCCAAGAGTGCAGAAACTTCCTGTTGGAGAAGGGCCAGATGATCCTCCGACATGCGATGGTGCTGAGGTGGCATGGATGGAGGGGTAGTCTCGAAGGGGAGGGATTAGCCCCTTCGGACTATCTGCAAAACCCACCTGTCCGACGTGATGGTGCGCCAGTGGGGGAGGTGATGGCAAATCCTGCCACCCACTGGCGATGGGTGGACCTGAAAGGTCGGACTAGGAGGGTTTGGAGGCTGCTGCAGAGGGAGCTGTGGTGGACTGGCCCGCGCGCTGGCCCCCAGACCCACGGCGGTGGCTCCCAAGTCCCCGGCCGCGCAGGCGCTGAACAGCTTGCGCCGGCCTGTGTCTCTGGGCGGAACGTGGCGGGCACCCCTTCCGTAGCCACGAAAGGGGCGAAAGGCAGACTGCGCAGGGCGGGTGGTGGAGAGGCCCAAGGACTTGGCCGTAGCCCGAGAGTCCTTGAAGCGCTCCAGCGCATTGTCTGCCTTGTCGCCGAACAGGCGACGCCCATCAGTGGGCATGTCCATAAGAGTAGCTTGGACAGCCTCTGAAAAACCAGTCGACCTCAGCCAGGCGTAGCGTCGAAGGACAACCGACGTGGAAATCGTCCTGCCTAGCGAGTCTGCGGTGTCCAGTCCACAGCGAATGGTAAACTTTGCTGCGTCTCTCCCCTCTGCACCTGCACGGGAAAATGACCTTTACATCGCGGTCCTTACACCGCAATGCCATTACAACGCGGTCGTTACAACGACCACGTTGTTACCGCGCAATGCCATTACTACGCAAGTCATTACATCGACTTGCAGTAGATGGCGCGCTAACATTAGGAATAGTATAGTTTACTATTCCAACACCTTCCCTACTGTTGGGTAGGCTGGAGTTGGAATAGTAAATTATATATTTCTAATGTCAGCGCGCCATCTACTGCAAGTCGACGTAATGACTTGCGTAGTAATGGCATTGCGTGGTAATGGCATTGCATGGTAACAACGCGGTCGTTGTAGCGACCGCGTTGTAATGCCACGCGATGTAATGACTCGCGTAGTAACGAGTCATATTCCCTGCACGGGAGAGTATGGCCCGGCCCTCCTCCGGGCACTGGGGCAGCACTTGCGCCACCGTATCCCACACGGAGTGGGTGTAAAGGCCCAACAGACATGTGGTGTTTACCGACCGCAGTCCCAAGCTGGAGGAACAAAACATCTTCTTCCCAAGGTGGTCCAGCTTTTTGGATTCCTATCAGGTGGTGCGTTAGGGAATGTGCCTTTGGACGTGGAGGCTTGGACCACCAAGCTCTCAGGGGAAGGGTGTTGGGAGAGGAAAGAGGGGTCACCCGGAGCCGGGCGGTGGCGTCGGGCGATCATCCTATCCACAGGAGCCCCTGTGTTGGGCCTCGACCAAGTGCTCAAAAGGATGTCAGTGAGGGCTTCATTGAACGGCAGCAGGGGCTCCGAAGAGCTCGCAGCCGGTTGAAGCACCTCTGTCAGGAGGTAGATCCTAACCGTCACCGTAGGTAGCTCGAGGTTGAGAGCCTCGGCCGCCCTACGTAAGACGCTCCCTCCTCCGTAGCCACGGTAGGAGGAGACAACAAGCCAAGGTCTGGGGAAGTAACCAGTCTACTGTCATCCCCCAACGCCTCTCGCAAGTCCGGATCATAGTCTAACTGGTCAGTTAAAGGTTCTCCAGACCCCTCCCAGTCCTCCTCACCCTCCTCTGGTTGGCAATCTGGCCTAAAAGAACCAGGGTGGAACAAGGGCACAAAAGTACCTGTCGGCGCCGTAACCGGCGTCGGTCGATGCCGGTCCGGCTCCATGTCCACTTCGGGGTGGAGGCCGGGGCCGACGCCGGCTGGGGACACAACCGGCGTAGGCTAAGGACGTGGTGCTGGTGGAGTCGGTGCCGGGGAAGGTGTAGTCAGGGCGACCGGCACCGATCCGGATCCAGGCCTGGGCCCAAGGGGACCCTGTGGTGCTGGGGCCGTTCTGTCTGGAATCCGACCACGACTCCAAGTCGTGTTCCGACTGCCGGACCATGAACCCGAAGTCTTTGCGGGAGCGGTCCGGAAAGCTTCTCGAGGCCCGGCAGTCCGATCCGTGCCGTTCGAGGTCCCGGTCGCGTGGGAGGTTGAGGGACTGGTCGTGGAGCCACCACCACCACCACCACCACCAATCTTCTTCCAAGTCTTCACACTCCTCCGGTAAGTCGAAGCACAAGAAGAAGTCGAAGAAGCATCGTCACTCTTTGACTTCTCCCCATCCGTCGGCCGACGCGACGGGGGATGCGGGTGGTGCCCCTCCCGCGGCTCCGCGTGCGGAGCCCGCTGGGTCGACTCCGGGTTTCCCTCCCTTCCCGGGACCCGGTGTGACCCCTGCCCAGCTTCGGAGTTTCTACGAAGCAATGCATGCCATCTTTGAGCAGCCCGACTCGGCGGGCGTGCCTTCGGGCCTCGCAGACTCGGCTGGGGGCCCTGGGTCTTCGACGCCGGCAGAGTCGGGCTGCCCAAAGATGGCATGCATCACTTCGTAGAAACTCCGAAGCTGGGCAGGGGTCGCACCGGGTCCCGGGAAGGGAGGGAAACCCGGAGTCGACCACTTGGTTCCTTGCTACCTCTGTCAATGCTTTTGAGCCAGTATGGAAGGCCTCTTATACTGGCACGGTGTTGTTGAGTACCAGTGTCTTGCTAAAATGATACATATGGCTGATGCTGGTATATTAAAATCATTTAATTTGCTATAGGTGACCCTGTATCTGTCTCTGCGATGGAATGATAAATATTCCAAGCTGTTTATTCTTTTACCTCAATTTGGACCAATGCTGGAAAACTGCCCAGGTTCGAGCAAAAGGAAGTAATTGTATCTTGATGGTCAGCCATCTTCGTTCTCCTACCCCTCTTTTGCTAGTTTTATGCTGTGGTGTAAGGATAGTATTAATTTACTGTTTTCGCAAGCAAAAACTGCTGGCAAATACGTAGATAAAATTAGGAAAATGCCGGGTAACATTGTTACTGGATGTTATTCCTCATTTTTAGCACCAAAACCTTAAATATGATGGTAAACCTGTGTGGTAACTTTAATGCCATTTTTGGCAATTAGCCTTGGATTTAAACAGGGATGAAGGAGCTTGTGAGTAGCACCACAACCTGCTAACATACAGGTATGTTATTGCATCCTTTTCTTTTATTGAAAGGGCTGTGGTAAGTTTTCCTCCATACTGTGTGCCTAGCGATAGTGGTGAGCATGTGCATCCCTTTTTGGTAGTAGGTTCGCTCTCCCTCACAGGTCAATGACAGATGCAAACTGATCATATGCACCACGTCCTGGTTTTTGAATATATGTGATTTGCCATGTTTCCTTCAGCAAGAACACATTTTTTCAAAACTGCAGATGACAATGTTATCAGCTATAGATCACATCCATAACAAGAATATGTTCAGGAGTACCAAGAAAAACTGACACAAGTCATACACTCCTTGGTAGCTATACTTGCAAGAATATATGTTAGACAATATATAGAAGTGAAGGTAACGGACCAGATCAGGGGCGCAACTAGACCCAATGTTCGGAGAGTGGTGGCTAACAGGTCAATCAATAGAGGCGGTGCTAACACTTCAGAGGGGCAGAGCTAACCTTAGAGACAGTACAAAGAAAACAGTGATAAATTGTGTATTTTAAACATATTGATCACATGATTACAGTAACTATGATTTAGTGGATTTAATAATTTTTATAGGCTACTGACATGTTTTGGTTGATTTGACAATGTTCAATAGGCTACTGGCAGATCTTTAACAAGGGGAATAAGAGATTTGACATATAAAAAGCAGCACCTACAGTTTTCAATATAAAGGTTTCAAGACAATGACCCTTTTTGCCAATGCTCCAAAATTCCTTCAGTGAAATAATGAGCTCATTAAATATTTTTGATTCTGTCTTCAGAAAAGCACTTCTACCTGAGTGTTGACCAAAGTTACATTTGCTTGTTTGAGGCCACACACATATACCGGTCTCAAAATATTGAGATTAATGGAATAACGCGTCTGATTTCGGGATGTGGGACTGGCACGTCACAGGCTTAGTTCCTAATGCATTTTCCATTCCTCCTGCAATTGAATAAGTGAATGCCAATCAGTTGGCAATACTACCTGCTATGAGCAGGTTTTAAAATTATGCCTAGGGCTTTGTTAAGGTGGGGTTGGGGAAGGCGAAGCAAGGAAGGAAGAATGTTAGCTGGCAGGGAGAGTAGGTATTGCTCTACCGTTCCGTGTCTGAGGTTCGAGACGGGGTTATGGATCAGGTCTGGGCTACAATGCAGTTGTTTCCCTCAGTGATTTTACCTGCTGGATTTACCGACAGGTAAAATCGGGTTCGCTGTCCCGACACCCAGTAAATCCGGGTGCAGGAACACCGGAGCTCTCTTGATTGTGCAGAACAGAATTCCACATTGGAATTCCGCTTCGCACAGCTAATTACACTTTGTGCTGGGTTTGCATTACTTTTGGGACACAATTCTGGCACAAAGTGTTAGTAAATCAGAGCCTAACTCTCTTTGTGCACTTGCACCAGTCTATCTTATATTGTGTGTAGTACAATTTTTAAATAATAAGTTGCATATTTAAAGTGCTTTGAGTCACAGGTTGGGACTTCGCAGTACTATAGTACGTCACTATTCCCCAGTACACCAAACAGAATTCTGTCGTGTGACTGGTTACATACACAGATTTCTGTGGTAATTGCATCATCCAATTGAGCTTTCATAACATAAAAGAATGCTTTTCCCACCAATTAAATTAACACAGTTTCCATACTTTTTATGCACTTCATTCTCTGGATTAACTGCAAAATACTTTGTACGAGGCTTCACTGAGGCCACATCCCCAGCTCAGCCCAGTATACATCAGCTGAAGAATAGAGTGTGTCCTGTAACCTGTAGGAGCGCGAGCTAAGATCAGTGGCATACCTTGAGGGTCATGGGCCCTAGTGCACGCAATGGAACTAGGCCCACCTTCTGGTATTAAAATACTGATATAAATAAGGTGCAGCACCCTCATGACAAGACTGGATCCTGGTGTCACTGCACCTGCTATACTAATGTAATTTACGGGTCTCCCAGCTTTTCATTCTACTCGTCTTTTACTCTCACTTCCCTATCTCCAACCCTCTCTGCTCTCATCTCCTTCATCCATGTAATGCTCTTGCGAGAGCTTGGACCCAAACTTTCAGTTACTCTCAGAGCGACAATCTTTTTGGTATCATGAGAGGCAGAGGGGGGAAACTATCACTTGTTAACATATCACTACAGTACAACCAATATGGCCGCACAGGAATCCACTCGACAACGGTATCTGAGTTTAGTAAGTTTCAATTATAAGTTTAGAAATAAGTCAATGTAAACCAGTCTCATCATAATCATAATAAGATACAGAAATGTCAAAATAAGTCTAAATCTCCTGAAAAGATGTACCCTATATAGTACAAAGCAAATAACTAACTTAAAAGTGATGATGCAAACGATCAGGAAAAAGAAATGTCCATTAAATGTCATCAGGTGATTATCTTTAGGAAACATGAGCAATCTATCTTTCCCTACACTATCCTATAGTGTCAACCCTAATCTAAGGAACATCTGATAACGGTAAGTCTAAGAAAGAAAGGAAGAAAGGTGTCAGCCATCAGAGTCTTCAGTAGGAATACTCCAACAATGGGTCTCAGTAGCATAAAGCCACTCAAACAGAAGCATTGGTCTGTTCTCTGTCAAACCTAAGATGGACTCTCCCTCACTAAGTACAGCACATATCAACTGCATTCGAATTCACACTCCCACATGACCTCCTCTTTGGTAACTTTGCATAGCTCTGGTACAACTGGATACTATCACCACCTTTTCCACATCGATAAGTTGTAATCTTCTCTTGTCCTTGGTCATTCCTCTCCTCTGCCATGAGAACTCCTCTTCTCGCTCATTACTCCGATTCCCTCGGCCAACAACTTCTTCTCATGCCTTGCTATCTATTAAATCAAACTCCTTTATTCTAACTAATGAGGCTTATCTACCTGCAGTGGAAACAAAATGAGATGAAGCATTCTACACAGAAAAACGTGAGATTACAACGCGAGCTTGCACTGAAACAGAGAACATTAGGCTAAAATGAAATGACACATGAAGTTAGGCTAAAATACACATTAGGTCTCAATTTAACTGTCGACTTTAGCTACTGCACTAGGTTACAAACAGGTGCCCATTTTTACAAACAAATAAAATAGATGCAGCTTCTCATATGCATGTATATAATGCAACAAATTATGAAAGTGTCATTGTAATTATACCTGCGCATGATTAATTCTGGTTATAAGTATGGATGTCAAGTACTAGTTGCACACATCCTAGTTAATAATCTCACAACGAGGCATTTCATTAAAAATGTTCCAGTCACATCGAAATATGTGAGGGTTACATAACTTTATTAATCACATTCTATGCATGAATATTTCGTTGTGGGATAATTTAAATATGCAATATCCCACTCCCATTAGTATGATTAATCACTCAGAATATCTCTGAGTGCTGAATACATATGATTATAATGCACTCGTAACTTATCTCAGATGGGATCAAGATTACACTTCCTCACTCTACTCTCTATCCCCTTGCCCAGTCTCTCTCTTCCCCCTTTTCTATCTCTCACTCATCCTCATCTCCTTCTTCGCTTCTGCACTTACTTTTGGTTCCTTTCTCTTCATTTTCCCTTGCTCATTCTTATCTCCGTTTTCTTAATCGCTCATCCCTATTCTTTCTTCCATTCTGTTACCTTTTTCCTTCCTCCTCCCCAATTTTTAACCCTCTACTTTTTTCTCTCATCCCTTTTCTCTCTCGTCTTTATTATTCCCCTGGCATGCACTGTGTTTAAAAATAATTCAGAATAGGCAGCCTTTGAAATAGCATCAGCAGGCAGACTGTGCCCTCTTCCACCTTTGGGCCGCGGTGTATTGCACCGGCTGCACCAATGATAGCTAAGCCCCTAATTAAGTCACACAACGAGGGAGGGCTGAAGTCCTTTTAGCTGAATGGGCATTGCACGCCGGGATCACAAAATGCAATTAAAGTCTTTATTTGGGTTGCAAAGGGAAGAAAGTGATTCCTTACCTTTTTGGTCACGCATTACAAGACACTATTTACTTTTAATGCTCCACAATTTCATGACATTCCAATCCCAAAAGATTCTTTCAGTCTAGAGGCCCCACAACATAAGGGATTGCACCATATCAGCTCAGTTGCAGTCATTACTGACACCGTTTTGAATGTTTAATCTCAAAGCAGTACTGAACCTGCCGGTCTTAAGATGGAGTATGTTTTGCATTTCTGAAACCTTAATTTTGGAAGGCTTTCCCTATATGCAATTGCTCAGAGACAAGCAACTCACCTCTTCAAAACATCTAGCCCCTGATTCTTCAGCAGAGGAGCACTTCAGGCGTTGTGCTATTCAAGAGCTATCACACACTTATTCATTTATTCTGATTACAATCAGTCCTGTGTTTATTTATTTTTCCATTCTCAAAGATAGCAGGAAAGTCAACCAAAACAAAGCATCAACAAAACTGTTTGCTCCAGCTTGACTTTGGAGACACAAATTCTGTTGGAAGCCCAGGATTCATCTAAAGTGAGTATTTACTATCTTATGATCATACATTCAACCATGTATCCATCTTGTCATCTTTCCTCTCCATCTCATGAGTGGCATACTGCAAATTGAAAGACAATGATTATAGAATTGATTATAGAAATGTGTTTCTTGTGTTTGGTCTATACAAAGCATTTTCCTTGATTTGGGGGACATTTCAGAACTTTTTATGCACATGACCACTCTAGTTACATGGCAGATGTATAAAAAAATTATGCTGGTGGGAAATTTGGCAGGACAGGGCATGCCCTAAATTGGGCAGCCTCTCTGATGAGATTTCCACTGGCATTCAGACAGACACCATGGTTTATCCTTGGCAGATCCGGCAGAGTATCTGCCATCAGAAATACCTTTGGAAAACCACATTCCCCAACATTCTGATGTGGCTTGGTAAGCAAAAGGAGGGCAGAGTAGACATCTGCCTATTTGGTGGATGTCCCATCAACACCTGCTCCTAAATGAGATCTTACATCTAAACCAATCCACTTGTTAGTAAGTGCCTCATCATTAATTCTGCATTTGACCTCAATTTGAAAAATCATTGAGCTCTTCTAAATAACTGCCTAAGGTTTTCAGGCTCAGAAATCATACGACTGATAGTCCATACAACTTTCTTGTTATTGTCAATATGATCAATGCATTCATGCATAAACGGCATAATCCTACCCCTATTTCATTAAATCCACACAATGCTGTTTCTATTAACTAATCTCCAAAAGAAGATTCTTGTAATTGTGAATAACATCTACTTCTCTTTTAAATCATTGCCTATTTAGATTAACATAGACCTTTTGAGTTTGTTGTCTAAATTGGTTAAGTTTTCCAAATCTTAGACTCTACTAAGGTAAAGCCTGACAGAGCAACAAACTGAACTGCCAGATCCTAGAAAGGTACTCAACATGTGCTTAGACCTAGCCATTTAAGAAGTGTGAGGTTCTGAAAAAGCAAGCATACGCTTTCAAAGTGTAGCTCAACACAGCTGCAACAGTAAAAAATATTCTAACTTACATTACGCATTAAAGACTCATAAGAGAAATCCTTACATCATGGGCAAATGACGTAGACATAGGCAATGCAGCAACCTGGGCTCCTCTGGTTTCTTTCTTAGATCCTTGCGTGCTGGAGACTCATTCTTTTTTTAGAAAATATGGCTTAGGGGCTTTATGTTTTATGAGTCCTCTTCTCAGTTTAGTGCAATAATGAAAACATACCTTTGAGCAGATTTACTGCTGTGTGTTAGTATAACATCAGAAAGATACATCTGTGGGTCTTCTGCAAGGAATTGAAAACATAAAATTGATTTTTAAATGTTTCATGTTAGTGCCTCCATTAGTGGCACAATAACTTCAAAGGTATATAAGAAAGTATATCCTTAGATTTACTCCACGACGTGTCAGCTAGGCATCACATAAAAACCCCAAATACAGGTGTCTATGGGTAGAAGGTGTTTTACTCACTGTAAGACTGCCTGGCATAGCTGTTGTGATATTGTGATACTATACCAGATGCTTTCACATACAATTATAAATGATTGCAAGCAGCTAGTAACTATCCACTCTCACAATTATGGACTTGAGCATCATACAAGTTGCCATAAGGGGATGTGTGCAATTAACAGACCTTATTGCACCACACCAGATGGCAAAACATCTATTAGCTCCAGCCTGACTGCTTCGCTCCCCATCTCCCGTAAAAACACAAAATCAATTTGCTGCAATTCAGAAGAGCAGGTACACATCTTTTTTACCTGCACATTCCTGTTCCTCAGCTTAATGCAAACCCTTTTTCTGAACACCAAGTTATACAGTTATAGCCTTTACACTGCAAATTTCAAAGTGGGCCCTGATAAGCCAGTGTGGTTTTCTCCAACTTACGCCTGCTCTCACATTGCTCTGTCATCATCCCACAGATGGGTTAAAAAAGGGTTTAAAAAGAAAGCTCAACCAGCTCGATCAACCACAGGGACAGGGCACAAAATGTTTACAGAGTAGAAAACTAAAAGTACTTTTCATCTGCAAACCAGGTATCTGGTCAGGTCCCTACATTACACTAAATCATGGGCCGATTCCCAAACTGCATTTTGTAGTGCGTCAAGTAGAACTACAATAGTACTACTGACTTACTTGAAAATGCAATTCAAAACCCTACGAGTGCAAATCTCCAACACCACCTCTTCTATCTTTTCTATAGGGAGAGCCTCACTTATGTAAGTTTATTACATAATAGTAAATATGGGAGGGACAGGGAGAGTGGCCGGAGAAAAGAGGCATACTTACTTATAAATGGGAGGGGTTTAGGTAGGAGTTAGAGGTTTAGGTAAGCCCAGGGAGAGGTTTAATGAGGGACATGTACCCACCCACAAAAGAGCAAACCCATTGCTATTCACACACCACTTCAAACGCTACTGCAGCCAAAAAGGATCCAAAACAGTAGGAAATGCACTGCAGCTCAGAGATAGAGTTATTCCAGCACCACACCTGGTACTGCTAAATTTTCCCATAGGAAATAAAAAAGCTGGAAATCATGTTACGTTTAAATAATTAATATAAATTTGTTAAATTTTTAAATTAAATTTGATTTATTGTTAAATGATGCAAAAACAAAACCTTTAATTTTTATTATAAAATATTTTAATAAACCATTTTTGAGTTAAAAGATAATTGAACAATATTGTTATTCAAATATAAATAAATTACATGTATTTAACTCGATTTTTAACTTTTAATATTTTTTTAAATAATACAATATAATCTTTTTTACTTTAGGTGGGATTTTTTAATTTAAACTTCAGAAAAAGAATTGACTTTTAATCTAATATATTCAAAATAATCAAATTTATATTAAAAATTAAGTTAATACTGCTGCAGCATTTTTATATTTTGTACTACATTTAAAGTAAATAGATAACATTGATTTACATTAATATGAAACATAAAAACAAGTTTACCATTTTTTTCAAGGTTAACAAACTATTTTAGTTTGCTCTATGTTTTACCATAGGGGTATTGCTGACCTCATGGTGCAAATACAACCTAACATTTCTTTAAGATTTATAAAAAAATCACACCTAAAGTAAAATGTTTACATTTATTTATTAAATATTAAAATTACAAAAAGTTATGTACAGAAATAATTTAAAATAATTTAATTATCTTTAAAAAAATAAAGCTACTTTTTTTTTAAATAAAAAAAGGTTATTAAAATAATATTTATTTTTGTGATTAGATTTACATTTTATGACATTAAATTAATTTGATATATTTAATAAGTCAAAATAAATATATTTAATTAAACATGATTTCCAATCCAATCCAATCTTTCTTTTTTTCGGTCCGTGGACCATAAAAGAGCATTGTAAAATAAAAACATACAATATATAAAAACAGATGTAAAAACTAAAACTCAATAAAACTCGATAAAGTTGTTAGACTCTCAGATAAAAAAAATCAATCAACGTTAAATCCATTACTAGTTCCTAAAAGAGCCTTACGCGCCCACCACATAGAAGTTAAAAAACGAGATACAGCATAAACAATTGGCATTTGGGTATTATGTTTCAGCAGCCTAAATGCTTCTTCATGGCGCCTTGTGCCTAGCTTCCTACACAATTGTACCAACCATCTTTGTCTATTTTTTTTGTATCCAGGACAAAAGAAAAATATGTGTAGTTTGGTCTCCTCTTCCCAACTGCATGCTGGGCACCACAGAGCAGAACTGCCTGTCCATTTGTTGGGAAATGCACGCAGAGGGAGGGAGCCATGCCTGAACTGTAGATAAAGCTTCCTAGCTAGGGCCGGTTGTATATCGTCTAAGCAAGGCTCCAAATTGTAGGTGTCCTTTATTTTCAGGAAATTAACTGTAATAGAGCCGATAGCTGAGTTCTCATGGAGTTGGGCAAGTTTACCCCCCTATAGCTATTAACTAATTGTATACGTGAGATTGCATTACATGCTACCTCCGGGAGACTGTCTCGAACTATAGCATGGAGACCTTCCTTAATGTGTGCAAACCATGCCAGCTTACTTATACCCGGAAACCTCAAGGTTTCTTGTAACTCTATCCTATATTCGGCCAGTTCAGGGATCACCCACAGTCGCTGCCAAAATATTAGGGTCTGCTGCCAATTTCCTCTACGATTGGTCTCACCCCTAGGTCCAGATGCAGTGGAACAAGTGGGGAGCACACTGGTAGGCCGAACAACTGTCTGAAGATATTGTTCTTAGTCTTGATGATGGTCTTGGGAAGATGATGACCCCAGAGTTCAGCCCCATACAAAGCAGCCCTCCTTAACTGGGTTTTATAGATCTCTATAACCGGTCCTACGGGCTTATGAAAGGAGTTTCTATATATCTTGGCCAGCCCACCTGTGGTCTCGGCTAGCTTGAGGCTTGACCAATTTTTTTTTGTGGGCCCCAATCCATTTTTTCTGTTAGGGTGAGACCTAGATAGTCGAAAACAGATACCCGCTCAAGTTGGATACCATTCATGTGCGGGTTTGGGCTGGTTGTGCAAGCGGGGTTGAAGACCATGTATTTTGTCTTCTGTATATTGATCTCCAACCCCGTTTCTACAAAACTCGCCAAAACCATCAAGTATTCTCTGGATGCCCATCAGTGACTTAGAGAGCAGGAGGGTATCATCTGCAAACATCATTGCCGGGATTAACTTGTGCGCTAGCTTAGGAGCGTCTATATCCTTCAATCTGCTCGGTGCATCGACCAGTCCATTAATGTAGATACAGAACAGGGTCGGAGCAAGCACACAGCCCTGCCTGACTCCTCTGTTGATTGGAATGGGCGGAGTGAGTTCCCCCTGCTTCCCATACCTAATTTGGGCATAACTGCCTTCGTGCAATCTTCTTAGCATGTTCAGGAGATAATAGGGAACTCCAAGGTCGCTTAATACCCCCCCGAGGGCATCTCTTGGCACCAGATCAAAAGCACTTTTGAGATCCACAAAGACCAAATATAGGTTACCACCTTCCAAGTACACCGTTTTCCAATAGAGGAGTCGGAGCCTAAATATTTGGTCGATAGTAGATGTTTTCTCCCTGAAGCCAGCTTGAAGTGGACTCATGGCTTTGTGTTCCTCCAGCCAAATCTGGAGGCGAACCAATAGAATCCTAGCAAAGATTTTTTGTGTTACATCGATCAAACTGATTGGTCTATAGTTGATGGACAGTAGTGGGGACCCTTTTTTATACACTGGAAGAGTCTCAGCTCTAGCCCAGGTTGCAGGGAGTGCCATCCCTTGTAATATAGCATTAAAAAACACCCACAGGTATGGCCCCCAAATAATGGGCTCAGCACATAAAAAATCCCCAGGTATCTTATCCAATCCTGGGGCTTTACCGGGGGCTATTTTTCTTACGGCACTAATAACCTTTGTCAGAGTCAGCATAGGGGTCTCTATGTGGGGATTTTGTGGTGGCTGGATTGCTGGGGTCTGAGTGCTAGTCTCAGCCTCCGGTGGGGCTTAGAGGGCCTGGAAGTACTCTTTTCAACTGTCAGCCGCTATATTGGACTCTAGGGCCGCCTTTCCAATGCTACTGCCTGTGCTTACAATGTTCCAAAAGGTTTTCATATCCTTAACCGCTAAAGCCTGTTTCAGGGATGCCCATTGGTCCGTTTCTCATGATTTTTTTGCGAGTGTGATGGTGTCTTTATAGGCAACCCTCGCTATTTTGATTTGGGTTCTGCTCTTAGATTTTATAGCCTCTATCAGGGCCCTCTTTCCTCCCGACAGCGGCCGTTGAACCAGGTCTGCTTTACCTTTCCCCCCCCCCCAAGTGTCCACTGGCCAGAATACATCTACCAATTTAGCAGTCAGTGCCTCGTGCATCTTGGCAACTTCAGTGGGGGATGCAACAGTACCATCTGCAGTTGTAAGCTTTGCTAATTCCAGAAGGGTTGGTATGATGGATTCGTATAAAGAGGCCATTCTTTCAGGCGATTGTTCGATCCATGCCCATCTTACTTTCCGCCTACCTTTGATGAGTGATAATCTATCATCTATCATTGTGGAAGGATCATGGTTTTCCCCTGCGGCTGACAACTGCAGCTCCAGAGTTAAGGCATTGTGGTCGCTGTCATGCCGTGGCAAGACAGCGAAATCAACAACCCTACCCCACATCCTAGTTTCCTCTAGGATGTAGTCTAGGATAGAAGAGTGGCCAACACTGTTAAAGGTGTGTTTCCCAGGAGAATCAGATCTGGTACGGCCGTTGCACGCTCTTAGGGAGTGATTTAGAGTGAATGACTTAATCTGAATAGCCAACGGTGTTCATACCCTAATTGGAGAGATGTTAGGCTCAGGGATGGCCTGTGTCATTAACATCTTTCGTTGGCTCAAATTGACAGTTAAGGTAATTATTTCCTATGGTGTTCTATTTTGAGTCTGTCTCCATTATTTTCAATGAGAGGGTGTTGCAGTATCTGTGGTTAACCATGTATGGTGCTGGACTGCTCCTTTTTTTTTAACAACAAATTTTTATTCATTTTGAAAGGTACAAAATGGGCAGAGCCCAGCAGAGACAGTACATATATTGTATATGGCATACAGTACCTAGATATATTATACAAAAACCATATGACCTGCGAAACAACAGACCAAAAGTATAACATACGACACCGAACACACCCGGAGAATTTTAACTGCGCATTATTAACAAACATCTGACAATAAAGAGTCAATGTCATCGGACTAAACAGGTGAGTTTCTGACCACCAATTGTTCAATAGGATCATGGGAGTCTGAATGCGGTAAGGGGGGCAAATCAATACCTCTGTATGTGGCCCAATGGGCCCAAATTTTCCTGTGCTTCTGTGGGCACCCTCTTGCCTAAAAAACTACAATTTCCACAGTCATACACCTGTCCATTGCCTTTTTCCATCCCGCAACACTGGGTGGGGACGTAGCTTTCCAATGCTGTGCGATATCCCTCTTGGCTAGGATGAGACCCAGGAACAAGAGGTGCTGCTTGTAGCGATTCCCCCCAATGTCATCCGTGCTATGTAGGAGCAACAATCTGGGGTCGAGCGGGATGGTCCATGCCAGTACCTGACCTAGGCAAGACGTCACCCGAGTCCAGAATGGTTGAATCCCTGTACAACTCCACACAGTATGGCGGAAGGAGCCCTCATCGTTACTGCAGCGGAGACATTGAGGAGACTGAATAACACCTATTTTCCACAACCTACAGCAAGTGTAATATACCCGGTGAAGGTACTTGAACTGAATGAGTCGGTAGCGTGAAGACACCGCCGCGTATCGAGGACTAGCCAAGGCTTCTGACCAATCGTCATCTGTGAGGGCCGGCAGATCGGCCTCCCATGCCGCTCTGGTTTTATGGATGGTGGTCTTAGTATGAGTATTGAGCGTCTGATATATTTGTTTAATTTTGTGAGCCCCAATGTCCCCCATCAGCAAGCGGCCCTCTAGCGGGTGGAATTCTGGCAGAGCCTCCAGATGACGAATATGGGGGTCTAAGGCATGCCGTAGTTGCAAATAGCGATGAAACTGAGATTTATGTAGGTTGTAGTCAGTTTGCAACCGTTGTAAGGACTTAAGTGTAGTGCCCTGCATAACATCCCCAAGCATAGAGATCCCAATAAGGTCCCATTTACGGAATCCGACCAGGGCGGAAACGGGCCGTAGATATGTGCCCTGCCAGAGGGGAGTGGAACCTGTCAATCTTCACCACCAACCCAGTGATTTGACTGTGCGTCTCCAAATTTGTATAACTGTCTTGCAAGCTGGAGGCAGTGTTTCAAGGGACATGTTGCTGTACAGGAGGTGTAGCAAGGGGGTGCCAGCCATGGCCATATGTTCAACTGCGTAAACTGGATCTGACCGAGACCCATACCACCATTCATTAATCACCAAAAGGTGAGAGGCGGAGTAATATGCATGGACGTCGGCTGCTGCAATACCGCCGCAGTATGTAGATTGTGTGCATGTACGGAGTGCAACCCGGATCGCTCCCCCCTGCCATAAGAATCGATTCAAAATAGCATTAAGTTGTGTAAACCATGAAGGAGGAATAGTATATGGAAAATTCTAAAGTCTATATAGCAGACGCGGTAAGGACACCATCTTAAAGATAGCGGATCGTCCATATAAAGATAGAGGCAGCTGTGACCAAACCGTTGTCTCATTGCGGGCAGCAGGGAGTAGTGGGGCGATATTATGCGCCCATGAGGTCGTAGAGCACGGCGAAATGAAGACCCCTAAGTACTTAATGCCCTCTGTAGTGATAGATAGTTGTGAAGCCCAAGCCTGGGGCCTCTGATCTCCGCATATAGGGAAAAGTGTGGATTTGGATGGGTTGGTGCTCAACCCAGTGGTTTCGTCGAAGATTCGAAGTATCTGGAGGACACGAGGCCCCGAGGACCATGGGTCTGTCATAAAGAAGAGAACATCATCGGCTTAGAGCGCGATTCTGTCTGAATATTCCTGCGTCCAATCAAACCCCCGGATCAGCGGGTCCTGATGCACCCACACCGCCAGGGCTCTATGGCTAGGGCAAACTGAAGTGGAGACAGGGGGCAGCCCTGTCTTGTGCCCTGGCGAATGGGTAAGGGGGCCGACCGATATCCTGCCACAAGGACAGATGCGGAGAGATCAGTATATAACAGCTGGGTATATGCTATGAACTGTGGGCCGAGGTTTATGGCATGAAGGAGTTTGAAGAGGTAGGACTAACTCAGGGAGTCGAATGCCTTATCTACGTCGGCCAGCAGAACTGCCGCTGGGCGACCGAGTCTGGAGCCCCTGCAATGGCGTTGTGAACTCGCCCAATATTATGTCTGGTGGAGCGCTGTGGCATGAAGCCAGAGTGATCAGGGTGAATGAGATCTTGGATGCACGAACGGAGGCGGTCCGCCAGGACCTTCCCCAGGAGCTTGGGCTCAAAATTGAGCAATGAGATAGGACGATACGAAGCCGGGTCCTCAGGAGGGCGGCCAGGCTTGAGGAACACCACAATTTCGGCATGGCGCCAGTCTGTGGGTAGGATACGCTGCCCTAGGGCCTCGAGCAGATGTGGACCTAACGTCGTCATGTGCGGACGCATGAAATCACTGGGAAAGCCGTTCGGGCCTGGGGCTTTGCCAGGGTGAATGCTAGATAACGCTGCCCTCAATTCATCTATAGTTATGGGGCTATCCAGTGAGTCTCTTACTTGGTCGGAGAGCTTACGGGGAGGAATATCCGACAGAAATTCCTCTATAAGAGTCTCTGATATGAGCTCCCGCTGTTGATGGAGTGTGGTATAGAAGGATGCAAATGCTTGGACCACCGTCTCCGGGGAAGTGCAAAGCGTACCATCCAAGTCCCGTAGAAGGGGTACTTGAACAGGGGCTGTCTTAGCCTGACATAGCCGATGAAGCATTCTGCTGGACTTATCGCCCCATTGGTAGATCCTGTGCTGCGTTGCCAGCCACGCTTCCTTGGCCTCATCGGTAAGGAGCTGATGGATTTGTTGCTGAGTAAGTAGGAGATTAAGCCGAGAACTTGGGTCTGACCCTTCTAATACTTGTACCTCTAACTGTCTTTGACGCTCTTCCAGCTCAAGTACCTGAGTCAGGCGTCTGCGTTTCTCGCCGGTGCGAAAGCTTATATCTACTCCCCTGATCGACGGCTTGAGGGCCTCCCACATTATTATACGCAATGGAGATGAGTCTAGATTAAACTGGAGATATTCTGCGATGGCGTACCGCAAAGTCTCCTGATATTGGGAGTTCTGAAGGAGCCAAGGGGACATACGCCACTTGCATGGGGCACGCTGAATTCGCAGGCGTAGCTTAATTTGAACAGGTGAGTGGTCGGAGAGACTCCGGGGTAGGATGGAGGTTTGTGATATTCTGTGTACAAAACTGTGTGGGAGAAATATGTAGTCCAGCCGCGATAGCGTGTTATGCACGGCCGATGTATATGAAAACCCCGGAGTCGAAGGGTGGAAGGCCCGCCATGTGTCCGACCACCCCAATGTGTGGGCCAGGATATTCAGCTTAGATGTGGAAGGGGGTTTGTCAGGTCTCACTTTGTGCCACCTATCGTGGGGAGTCATAACGTCGTTCCAGTCACCACCCAGGATCGTCAAGCGGTCTGGAAGGGCACCCCAAAGCTGTGTAATTTTATCTACGAACGTTTGTCCCGGGGGGGGGAGGGGGCCATATATGCTCCCAATTGTTATCTGTTCCCCAGCAACTGTGCCGGAGACCACTGTGAATCGCCCACCAGGATCTAGCCAGTGCTTGGAAATGAGGATCGGCACGCGGCGATGTATTAGGACCGCTGTGCCCCGCGCGCCACATGTAAACCCTGAATGATACACCGTGGCAAAACCAAATCTACTAAGGCATGGAGTTTTATTGCCCAAGAGGTGAGTCTCTTGCAACAGAAGTATATCTGCATCGTATCGTTTTGCTAAACGGAGTACCGCACCTCGCTTGATTTTATTCAACAGGCCCCGTACATTCCACGATATTATATTCAGTTCTCCCAACGGAGAGTTATGTGTTTGCTGTGTCATCTACCCCCTCCATAGTCAATGTCCGCAATCACTAAATTGTCTGCATGGGACGTATCTGTGTGTTCGGTGTCTAGAACTTTGCTAATAATAAAGAACCAACAACCCCCCAGCCACCCTCCCCCTCCCCAATACTTCCAAAAACAAGGAGTACCTGTCGCGGTGGAGACATTACTCGGACCCCAAACGTGAAGTCCTAAGCAGCCCCAGCAAGAGAACCCACCCATCCCAACATTATATAACATAACACCAAATGTCCAGGGGCATGGACTGTCCGTTCATCGCCTAGAGCCTGTGTGTAGGACCCCAGTTATGGTATTTCTTGACTGTGTGTCCGTCGTGACCAGGATCACTCGGTTGTCTCGGCCTGAGAGTGGCCCCTCCAGTTGGAGCGAGATCTGTGCCGCTGTCTCGACGTGCCTCTATTCTGTCGACCTCTGTGCGAACCCTGTGAGGAGTCTGAATCCGGTGGTGGCGGCGAGTGTGGTTTGAGATGCGCCCTTTCATCAGTCCAGGCGAATACCACCTCGGGAGAATCAAAGAAGAACGAGCGGAGTACAGCAGCATATAGGACAAGTTCAGTTCTCGAAGTCTGCGCTTCTGCGGCCACAAAGGATTGACGTTGCTGCTGTACTAATCTGGTACAGTCGGGGAATACCATGATTTGATGAGAATTGAAAAGCATTTGGTCTTTATGTGTCCTGGC
Organism: Calotriton arnoldi; assembly: GCA_963921515.1. NCBI lineage: Eukaryota > Metazoa > Chordata > Amphibia > Caudata > Salamandridae > Calotriton > Calotriton arnoldi. The sequence goes on from CAWUFW010000033.1 coordinate 1,449,038, forward strand.
GTATCGTAGTATGGCGTCACGATCTGCGTAATTGAGAAGTCGGGCAATCACAGGTCTCGATCGTTCTCCCGGCGGTGGTTTCTTGGTCAGGGCCCGGTGGGCTCTTTCGATCATGAAGCAGGTGGACATAGCTCCGGTTGGCAACAAGGATTTGAGCCATCCTGTAAGAAAATCGTCCAATGACATGCCTTCGCATCCCTCCGGAAAGCCAACTAGGCGTATGTTGTTGCGTCTGGCCCTACCCTCGGCGTCCTCCACCCGCGAAGCCAATTCCTGGGTCACGACTGTGAGTTTGTTCACCTTCTTCTGGAGAGTCGTCACCATGTCTTCCACTGTGGAGACCCGGGTTTCAGCCTCCGTAATTCTGTCCACTGCCTTACGGAGGTCCTGACGCAGGAAGGAAACCTCAGAGCTAACAGCGCCTATCTGTGCCTCAAGTGCGGCCCGCGATTGAGTAATCGCCGCCAGCAGGGTGGCATTATCTGGGGACGGACCTCCGGCACCCTCGCTCCCCAAACCCGCAGTGGTGTAGTGATCCAGAGTGCTTTGCTTGGAAGCGGCTGTACCTGACTTATCTTTGCCCATTATGAGAAGGAGGTGCAAGCTGGAAATGGAGGATAATGCATCGATGGAGGGTAGTCCTGTACTCTCTTCTGCAGCGGTGCTGACTCGTGTTCCCAGGATAATAGTCTTCAGAGCGGAGCCCAATGCGTTGCAGCCGCCGCCACAATCAATGCTGGGGCATATTCCCAGGCCAGGCCTCACGGATTCTGGCCTCCCTGACAGCAAGCCGCACCAGGCCTAGCCCGGCCGCTTCTGCTGCCTGGGGAGGGCAGCCAAGTGGGCCCCCTAATGGGACCGGACTCGCCGGACCCCTGACCTGGTAGCCACCCCAGATGGTGTGCACAGAGAGTCAGTGATTAAGCGCTCCACCTCGTCCGTACACAGAACTGGGCCTTTCCCGATGTTTCACTAAGTGCCAATGAAGAGCCGTCAGTTAGGGCTTTTCAGACACATGTGGCCAGCTCCACGCACCTCTCATGGGCCCCAGTGACCCCCCGCGCCGCTGTGTATAGGTGCAGAATGGAGGGAGGGGAGCCGCTCCGGGGGAGTGCACCAATATGGGGCCGAGTTCCCTCCAGATCGTCACAGTGATCCCAGGGGCACTGGCCAGGTACGCGGTCGTCGGCGCCAGAAATTCAGCCCCCTTGCCACTTGGTGTTTATTCTTGAGGCTCCCTTCACTGCGCCTTCAAGGGAGGGGGCTGGGGGAAGAGGACCTCTGCTAGCAGGCCGCCCTCGCCAAGCCGGGAAAGTTATCGTCCGGCCGCACCCACCATTAGGCCCCGAAGGGTGCCGGCATCCTACCGTGACGCAGGCTCCCAGTATCGGCGATCTCTTGCCCCAGGGCGGCCACCGCAGAGCCAGGTCTCGGCCGAGCCTCCTTCGCTAGGTGCATGGCCGCGGTACGGCAGTCCGGCCGCGACGTTGCGAGCCCACGCTGCTCCGGCGGATCAGACACTCGCGGCCCGCTTCCCCTCGATGTGCTGCCTCTACGCCGGCCGCCTTCTCACAAGCGCCTGTCTTCAGTCCGAGGCGATATGGCAGCAGAGATCGATCCTGTGCTTTGCGGCGATGTCTTCGCTAGCCACTGTACAGTTTGCAGAGCGATTGGGATCAGGATCAGTGCCGGATATCGGTGGATTCAGGCTCAGGCAGACGGAGCTCTGCTAGGGCACGTCCGCCATGCTTGGCTTCCAAGCCACGCCTGGACTGCTCCTTTTTGACAGTAGCAACTTACACTCGTAAATGTGGCTCTATAACCGGTTTCAGGTGATGGGAACATGTAAGCCTATACTTTTGAGTAGCTGTACACCCGTAAATGTTAAATAGCAAAAGTGGTGAAGTTACTAAGAAGTGTATGAGTAAACTTACATGTATCACTTATTCACAAGTAAAAGTTAGCTTTGTGAATAGCCACAAATATGTTTAAAAGATTAATTCTCAACACTTCTACAGGCTAGAAAGATTAAGCCAAAATACCTAGTACAAGGGCACAAACTAAGTGTATTGATCTGTGTTAAGCAGCTGTTGCAGTTTCAATTCTGGGAAGGCCAAGTCAACCAGTTCACCAATGATGGTCAATCAAACGTGTCTTTTTGAGTTAGGAACTAGATACACCTTATTGCCTGAGCTTTGTGTGATCTAAAACCTAAGATCCTTGAATGAGTGGTATATTGTTTTACTCTGGAAGCACAAATTTGGAGGAAACTGAAAGAGTCCTTGGGTGTACTGGGGCTGTCCCGCTACAAATATAGTTGTCCTGCTCAAAAGTGCTAATGCTGTCCCATATAATATTAACCGCCCTGCTTAGATGTCCAAGTGTTGTCGCACTATAGCAGCCCTGTTGAGAAGTGCTTGTACTGATCCACAAATAAAAAATAGTTGAATGTATTCTAGCCTAACAGCAGTGTCTGCTCGTTTCAAGCACTACCTGCAGTTACCCATAATGTCTCTAATTTATGACTGCTTACTCTCCCCTCCCTGCTACAGCCAGCTCCCTTTTTCTAAGCTTACACCTAATTTACTAACTCATCAACTGTCTTTCGAGTCATGTCCCTTACTCTTCATTCGCTCAAATAAATCTCCCTCCTTATCTCTGTCTCTCTAGTCTGATCTCACCATTTGCATATCTCTCCCTATGACCTCTCATTCTAAGCCTCGCATCCTATGTCACTCTCAAACCGGGCCTCTCTTAATCTCTCTCTTTCAAACCACACTTCTCACCCAACTCATTCTCACTGTGCCTTACTCACCATATTCCTCGCACCCTATGCCTCACTCAACCTTTACCTTGCTTATCCTATGCCACACTCAGCCTGTGTCCTCTGCCTCTCACACTGCACCCCTGTCACCTAAGTCTTTCTCACTCTTCAACTCATTCACCCTATGCTTTCCTTAAATTATTCCTCACTCAACTTATTCCTTCGCTCAGCGATGCCGCCCTCATTAATCTTATGTTTCACTCACCCTAAGTACCTCTACCTATAGACTCACTTTTTTTTCGTCTGTCTTCGCCTGGTTCTGTCACTTTCTCATCTATGATCACATCTCTTGAGAAGCTCATTGACCAGCCTATTTTCTATTAATCTTTTAGGTTTCTCTCCAATTGCCTAATTTACTAGCCTATTAATGAAGTATCTAAGGGCCTGATTATGAGTCTGGTGGTCAATGGACGGCCAGTCTCACGGTGGTGCGGCGGTGGTGGTCTTCCGACTGCCCTATTACACCTAGGGCAGTCGGACCGCCATTGCACTGCTACAACCGCCAGGGATCAGAGATCCCTGGCTGTGGCGCTGAGGTCTTTAGGCCTCAGTATGCTTGAAGGCACCGCCACTGTCCCGCCAAACATATTACCAGTTTCCTCTCTGCCAGGGTTAGCATGGCGGTTCTTACTCCATGAAAACTGTGACGGAGAAGAAACAAAGGGGGCCCTACAGGCCCCCCTGTTGCCTCAGGGCCATGGGGTGCATTCAGGGGAGCACCTGTGGTGCCCCCCTGTGTGCATGCACCACAGTACCTGCACGGCATGGACTGCACCAGTCCATGCTGTGCATATACTGCCTTTGACATTCCCATTGCGGTGCCTATTTCATAGACACCACTGTGGGACTGCCCAAAAAAAGTCAGCCAGTGACCAATATAGTGGTAATCTGGTGGGCGGTGCACTCACAGGTTTGGCGATGCGGGGCGGCGGCATTACGGTCCCCCTCACGCACTGCTAAACTTGTAATCAGGCCCTAAGACTCTCATCAATTCCTTTGTTATGGTCTCTCTCACTATTTCATTTTCTTCATCTATTGTCTGTTACCATGCACAATAATAAGCTTTTTGTATAAGCAGTTGTGCTTTACTTACGTCTTAGACGTATTACACTGAACATCCAGGCCTGAGTCACAAAGCATTTTCTGGGAGTAGTTTTTAGGATTAAGACTTGGTTACTTAGGGAAACCAAGATTAAGGATAGTTAACTCTTGTAGGTTCAAGAGTAAGCAACACGTAAGCCTGGAGTAAGACACATCTACTCATAGAAAAAGCTATGTTAATCCTGCCCTAAATATTATACATGAAGTCTTCACTGCCCTCCTAATATTGTGCCTGGTAACAGACACCAAACTACTAATAAAACGTCAAAGATTAGAAACACAATAAGAAAGGCCAGTTCTATGTTTTAGGACTGCCCCTCTGAAACATGAGTTCGGAAATATGTACCAGGGTGACTATGACATGAGGAAATATATCCTTGTGGCAATTTAAAACAGTATACATATATTATGCTTTCCTATTGCAACGGAGCAAATTACAATGCCATATCTTCATTTGAGGACATGAATAACGTTAGTAAATGTGCAACACAACGTAATAATGTTCCTTTACTGGAAAAAAGCATGTTTGTAATATTGATGAATCTGGCCTGCATAGGTGCAATTTAGTTGGGTGGTGAACTGAATGTAACCCTATAGCCACAAGTTTCAACAATTGCAATCAACTATAATTGTATTTTAATATTCACCATTAGGTTTTCCTTTTAATACTATCTGGAAAAGAGACCCCTGCCACAAGCACCCTACATCAAAGATCCCTTCAGGTTGCTTCTCTTAAAGCAATTCATATTGCTAGAATTTTGAACTCTCATTACAGATACATTCCAAAATAGACGCTTATTTAACACACTCGATAAAAGGTGTACAAAGCATGCATTTGTTTTTTTTTTGTAAAACCCCTTATGTGAAGAACACCACCGGTGGCCCCATTTTTCAGTAGCTCCTCAAATGTTTTATGTTGCACATAAATACAAAACAAGCATTGGCAATGCCAACATGTCTGGGAAGGATATGTATTTGTGTGGAAGCAAAGAACTGTAGAATAAAAGGTCAATTGCAGACCTAAAAATCCATGTAGGTTAATGGCTGCCCTCCTCCGATATGTGCTGCTGCCAGATAAAAACACCATAAATTATCTAGTTATCTAAGACACTTTAATAGCATTAGACAGTCATGTCTGCGTATCTGAAAATTAAACTCCAGGCAGCGGAATAAATAAACAAAATCATTACAGCTGTGTGGAGAGCAAGCACTTTTTTGTGGAAGCACACAACTTCTGCTCAATCAAAACATGTACTCATGGCTCCCAATATGTGGTGGGAGTCAAAGCCACTCTCCTAGTGTTTCTTTGCAACATAATTGTCCGGCAACAGCTAAGCTGTCAAGCCAGACAATAAAAACGGGCTGTAATGATGTTAGAAATACATTCTTTTTTAGTCCAGTCTTTTTGTTTCATTTTGAGGTATACAACCCATATAATACACAAAAAGCACTGCTTTAGTAAAATATAATTCCAAAGATATTCTGTTTTACGGCGAATCAATCCTAACTCCCACCCTCCGCGTCCCACCTTCAAATATTGTACATAGAATTAATGATCGTGTTCCCACCATACATCCCATGTTTTGTGGTGCTTGCGCGGGCAACAAGAAATCAATACTTTTGCTTTTTTTCCCAAATGCCACAGAAAACAATTCCTAACCCCCTTTTCTGTGTTTTTGTACCTCCTCAGTGAAACCAGGGCAATCCAAGTTGTCCCACAATTCGACCTCATTAGGTGCTTTTGTCCTCACTTTCACCTTGGTAGTATCCAGATAAGTGGCCTCGCTGATTATATTAATTTTGACCCATTTCCGCTCTCAAAGCTCCATAAGCACAATTTATAACACTCAACAATCACTTGTAAATCTCTTAATTGGACCAAACCTTTTTCTTTCTATAAGAATATAATACAGTAAATCTGGCATGATAGCCCTAATCACACCAGGTTGCTTTTCGTAGCCAAACATACCAACTTGAATGAACTCAAACTGCTCTTAAAAACTATTCTACACAAATATTATTTATGTTGATTAGACTTCAACCTTGACATCCCATTTCTTGAGTAACAATAGACTTTTCTGCCTAATTTTCCTTAGGGAACTATGTAATATAGTATCTCATATAACAACTCAAAACTGAGGGTAGTTGTTTATGCCAGTTGGTATCATGGTATGCATCTATCGTCTTCAAGACACGCCCTTTTTTGTAGCTATTCATGGGAGAACAGCCAGTTACTAAAATTACTAAAATTGAATAAAAGAAAATAGAAAACACTAAATAATATAGACCTTTACAAGCTTACACTTGGTCACAATAATATAATTTCTATAATAGAAATGTTCTGATGTTTGTTCTACCAGTTTTTCCAACTTTCATACGAGTCTCTCCTCCAGTTCCCAAGCCTTTATTTAATCGTGCCACATGTCAAATAGTCATACTTTACCCTTTTATACTGCAGGAGGTCCCGCTCTTCTGAGCATTAAACGGAAGCACTTCCTTTCACATTTTGCCCAGAACTACTGTTACCTCCTGTGCTGTCTTTTTGGTGCCGATTTTGTTCAAAGAGAAGTGAAATCAATTATCTCCATTTCTCTTTCCACAGTTTAGCATCTGAAGTGTAATGTTATTTATGAACCTATTTTAAAGGTTTTAATTAAGTCCTCAGTAGGGAGTTCGTGTTCTGTCGATATTTTAAAAGGGCTTGCCTAGCAAACATTAGAAATAGCCGGAAATATATCGGATTTGTGGAGTTAAAAGCAAAGGGTGTCACAGGTGTTTACATTTTTGTATGCCGACAGATATTCTGGCCTGTGAACTTTGCCGCCAATAACTCATTCTTCATTTAACTGCTGCTGGAAAAGCTTGGTTCAGGAAGATAACAGAAGCATTTTTCTGTTCAGAGGATTGTTTGGCAGATCAGTTATCAGAATAAAGGCTACTCGGCTGAAGGTAATCTATTTACAAACATGACCAATGCAAATCTATGTAGAACAAGCATTTGCAATGCAATAGGTCTCGCATTTATGAGAGTTTTAGCTATTGGCATTGTAAATGGCAATGCCTTTTATTTATGTGTTGTTTATAAAACACATAAATAAAAGGAATTGTCATTTACAATGACAATAGCTTAAACTCTCGCAAATGCGAGACCTATTGCATTGCAAATGCGTGCTATAAAAAAAGCGTTGGGAGAGAGCGTGTCCTGCGTGCAACATTTGCAGATTTAAACAAAAAGAAATGTTTCTCGCTCAAACGAATTAAAAGTTACTAAAAATACTTCAACGGGCATTGTCATGCAGTGAAAGGCCCTTTGCAAAGATGAACAGGTCACCTTTCAATTAATGGTTGCTGTATTTATATGCTAAACTGATACTAATGAGATGAAACCTCTGCCCAAATAGAGTTAACATGCGTAAAAATAACAACATAACTATTTCTGCCACAAAACGTACTGCATTATTTCGCACAATTGGTCTTTTCTTGCTTCTTAAGTTATTTAACACTGCCGCATAATTTGGTCACCCCCTGAAGCAAAATTCCAGTGGCACAGTACATGTTTTCTACACTGAACATAGTGACTATGTTCAGTGTAGAAAACATGAACACAATAGGCTCATATCACATTTCTTTAAATGGCCTTGCCCTTTACGGAAGTGAAATCTGAGATAGGATCCGTTTAAAACATCTGCACTGTGGGATTTGGGTTCTGACACAGCCTTTGAGGCACGGTACGCCTATGCATAAAAAAAACAACTGCTGGGGGAACATTCGGGCATGGAAACCATGGGGCCTATTAGCAATAACCGGCGATAATTATCGCTAAGCGCAGTTAGCGCTAGGATAATTATCGCCGGCTATCGCAGGTTTCTATCGCGGAGATAGCGTGCTATCAGCAACGCTTATCTCCAAAGCGATAGAAACCCTGGAGAACAGTGCGAATATCGCTTGAAAACAAGCGATATTCACACTGTGACCAGTGTTAGCTTGGCGATAGGGCGTAGGGGATTTAGCCATGTAATCCACCTCCCATTGGATTACATGGCTAAGTCAGGGTGAGACCAGGCGTTAACAAACCAGCGCTAAACGTGTTTAGCGCTGGTTCGTTAATCACCTCCCTGCCTCGCTAATAGGCGATAGCGAGCTTAGCGACTGTTTCCAGTCGCTTTCAGGTTGGGAACGCCTACTTTGCATGCCATTAGCGATAAATATCGCTGGCATGCAAAGCGGCACCCAACCCGGTCGCTATCGCCTAGAAGCTGTCGCTAACAGCAGTTAGCGACAGCTTGCTAATAGGGCGTTAGAATTATCGCCGCTTTAGCGGGAAAAAGTCCCGCTAAAGCGGCGATAGAGCCCTTGATAATATGCCCCCATGTTTTTTAATTTTTTGTATTCTTGCAAATGCAGTCATATCCCGGACCAAAACATGCAAGCATTCACCAGTTTAGCAACCAACACACGCGTATGTTAAGATGGTTCCACATTCCTCATGCGAGCTGCAGAAATTAATACAGTTGTGCCATTTCGGTGCACTACAATGATGCACTCTGCGGCTGTCAAGAACCGTCACCGACTTTGATGGCAAATCTGTATGACAGCATGCGAGGGGGAGCGAGGTGCCGGGGAATAAAGCTGTGTTGTTATTATCACCCCGGTGCCATTTTCGAACGCAGCGAGAGGGTGAATCGAACAACCAACAAACGTCAGAGCTAACATTTGGAACGGAAAGGAGGAAACGCGCTGCGTAAAGAAAAAGATAAACAGCGAAATGGGAAAAGTGAAGGACAGAGACGAGAGAACAATGAAGAGGGAGGAAGGGAAGCGGAATGGGGGAAGGCAGGGTATGCTGTAGAAAGGCAGAAGAGACTGGGTGGTGAAAGGGAAGGGCGTGTTCTAAAGAGAGGGGCACAAAAGGGGCTCTGGAAGAGGAGGGAAGTGAACAAGAGGAAAATGGAGAGAGGAAACGAATACTTATATAAGAAGGATTAAGGAGAAAGACATGAATTTGTGTGTGCAGAGGAGCCTGCACGTGGGCGAGGGCTGGGACGGGACACTGCAGTACCTGACCGACTGTTGGGAAAACGAAACTTCACTTTCTGCCCAGTCGAGCCTGTTGGCGAGTCCCGGGGGCTGATCCACGCTGACATCCGTCCCGTCCAGCAGCAGCACCCGGCAGCAGAAGGACGAGCGGCTGTCCCCGGCAGCCGGGATGTAGACGGTGGCGCCCCCGCTCACCACGGGCGACTGCAGCAGGGAAACTGCGGCTACACAGAGCTCCAACCCCCACCGAGCAGGGATTATAAAATGAAAAGCACCCAGGAGCGCTCAGCCCCGGTGGACAGAGCCGCTTGCAGGGGAAGGGCAGCGCGGTCACAGCGCCAACAAGCACGTCCATGGCATGAGCTGGGAGACAACGGACAGCAGGAGGGGGGCGGGAACAAAAGGAACGCGGACATCGGGAGGGGTGGGAACAGGAAAGTAAACAGAGCAGCGCTAGCGTGCTGCTTCCGGAGCAATCGAGGGTTCTTTTCCGGTGCAAGTCAAAATGACTGCGCACTATTTTTAAAAAAGACAATTACGCTGTGTAAGCGTAACAATACTGTAGTTAGGCGGTGCTGCTTCCGGAATAACCGGAAGTTACCTATCGGCTGAAGAGCCAATAATAAGCCCGCTAACAAATAAAATGCCAAAGTTAACCAGCGGCGAGAAATAACCAAGCAATCGGCGGAGTTTCACCACCCATATAGACTACTAGATGTCTCGGAGAGACAGCGCATGCGCGCTGCCAAGCCGAGACCTAAAAAGGAAGGCTTAATGTTACGAACAATCCTTGGAACTGCTTGTTGACTCTGTCCTGGAAAACTGCACATTTAAAATGGTATCTGGGACAGTATACTGCAAAGATAATGCCATCTAATATTAAAAAGAGGTGGTATGACCTGCACAAGAAGGTGCGTGAAGATTATAACAAGGCAAAGCAGTACGCTAAAGGGACAGGTGGTGGGTGTCCCTTAGAGGTTAACCTTAGTGATGTTGAATTAAAAGTGTTGGAGATTATGGATCCTGCTAGTTTGGAAGGACTAAATGGAATTGATACCACCTAGGAATGTACAGAAAATGAACAGCCAGCTAAGCTGTTCCCCTTCTCCTTTTGTTAAAATAACTTTAGGCCCTAATGAAATGTCCATTACATGAGCGTAACCTCCCATAATTTCGGTAATTTTTACATTACTTATTAAGCAACATTTCCAAAATTTATTATCTCATATCGAATAATTAAGCATTATACGCAGCAAATATGTAGCAGAGAACAATACGAATGACCAGAGCTCTAATGGCTGCTGTTTGCAGTTCTTCTGTTTTTTGCACTATGTATTTAGCGAGCAATGCGCCCTCTCATCAAAAAATGGATGCAAAATAGCATGCAAATACCGATTCTGGAGGAAATACTTCAGCTTCCAAAAACTGATTTTACTCCACATTAACACACACATCAAAATCAGCACCATAGACTGTTCATGTTAACGTATTTCTAACATTCTCTGATTACAACTGCATTTTCAAGAAATTCTCATGACAAGTCAAGTTCTTTGATTAACCCATCCTCATTGCATGATGATCATTCTTCAATATTATTTTTATTTAAAAAATGTATTTCTTTTGTCAGATTATATAGACAGATGTCCCCATTAAGAGTAAACACTCTAAACATATGTTTTAATTTCACTTTACCTTCCTTTCATATTTGGTCTTCAGGTGTAACTCATATCTTTGTGCAGTGATTATTTTCCTCATTCTAAGTGCTTACATTTTGTATTTCCTTTGCGTAGCCTTTCTTTGTACAGTCTGTCGATATCTTATCTCTGGCATTCTCAAAGTGTTGCCACGATTTTCTAAAAAAAAATTGTGAACAGCCATGTAGGGTGAGTATACTAATTAATCTTCATATATTTTACTACAAATATTGACTTCTATCACTTTGAGTTGGTATATTCATGTCATGACAAGATCCATAACATTCTGGTCGATATGCAAAGGAGAATCAGATCTCAGGAGGGAGAATGCCTTTCAAACGTTTCATGACCCACGTTTTCTCATCAGAGGAACTGGACTGGAGCCCTTCCCTCTCAATCCTAAAGTCATGCACAAAGGATTTTCTAATATCTCCCTTGGCTGAAGACAAGATCTCTGCTCTCAGTGAAGGTGACCTCAGTTTTGGACTGAGCAGTTGCTATAAGTCTCTGATCTCTGCACCACTCCTCGCTGATGCACTGGCCCTCACTGAGGCACTTGTGCAGGTGGACTTGGCATCTTAAACTGATATAACACAGGCTCTCAGCACACAGGAGCCTATTTTAGATCACAGCAACACAAACCTGTTTTCAGTCTTTCAAGGTTGTTTCTAATACCATACAAAGACTGCAAACTTTGAGTCAGTATATCAAGTTTCTCAAACGTCATGCATCACTTAGGGAGAACCCAATTAGGATGAAGTTTATGTTTTTCAAAGTACAGTTAAGTCCCTTAGTGAGAACATTCTATAATGTTCCCAGTGTTTTAAACTGGGCAGGGAAGGCATCCAGCAATATCACCAGGGATTGAGTATTCAACTCAGTCCTCCAGCCAAGCCATTCAGATACTGTTGCTTGGCTTCATCTCTCAGCTGTCGGTGCTGACTAAATGGATTGGTGCTGGGCTTTCACTACAAATACTTTTTTCATCTGAAAGCAATGATCCTGCCCTTGGCTGCTGTCTTTGTCATTGTCAATCTTCTAACAGATTGACCTGTCCAAACTGATCTGAACACAGCTCAAGTCAACACCCCTCAAAGGTTCAGCACTCCGAGCCGCAGATGGGGCAAAATCACAGAAACAGACTGGCTCATGGCCCTCAGCACTGATCAGCCTAGTCCCACAGATAACCTCGACAAGGACATCAACAACTGAATCAAGAACTGCACAAACTCCCTAGCACCCATCAAACCCAACAAGCATAGTTGAGCAAACAAGCAGGCCAGCTGGTACAACTGAGCAACTTCCGACTCATCTCACTGCTCCCCTATCCAGCCAAAGTGATTGAGGCGGCCATTAACAAGCAACTCATAACACACCTTCAACTTCATATCTTCTAGACAACATACAATCAGGATTCAGAAAGAACCACAGCACCGAAACAGCACTCATTGTGGCCACCGACGACATTCAAAACATCCTGGACCAAGGAGAATCAGTAGCCCTCATCCTGCACAACCTCTCAACGGCCTTCAACACTGTCTCCCAGAACACCCTCATCAAAAGACTCCACGAGATTGGCATACAAGGAACCACTATCAAATGGGTCTGTTCCTTCCTCACTGGAAGAACCCAAAGGGTCAGGCTGCAGCCCTTCACATGAGACACCAAGAAACTAATATGCGGTGTCCCAAAGGAATCATCCCTCAGCCTCTCTCTTTTCAACATTTACAAGACACCACTCACCAACATCATTCGATCACACAATATCACCATCATCTCCTACGCCGATGACACCCACCTCATCCTCTCCCTGACGGACAAGACAAAAGCAGAAACTGCATGCCCATGGTAGCAGACTGGATGCGAACCAACTGCCAGAAGCTCAACTTTGACAAGACGGACGTACTGGTCTGGTGTATGCTGCGAAAGATCTTCAAATGGTTGCCTTAGAACACCAGACGGACCGTCACACAAGCACTCACCACCAGTAGGCGTGATTACAGCAACACTTTCCACGCCGGAATCTCCAAACAGCTCCTACACAGTCTCCAGACCATCCAGCCGCAAAGCTCATACTAAACCTCCTATGCCACACCCACTTCGCACCGCACCTCAGCAACATGAAGCTTCACTGGCTCTCCATTCACAAGCGCAGCAAATTCAAACTTCTCACGCACACATACAAAGCCCCACACAACACAGGACCAGAAAACCTAAACAGCTGCATACACTTTCACCAACCCACCAGACACCTATCCTCTGCCTCACTCTCCGTATCCCCAAAAGCAAAAACTGGAGGTTGCTCATTATCCTATATCGGGCCCAAGACATAGAATGACCACCTCAACACATCGGAGCCTCCTCCTCACTTCTCAAGTTCGGCAAGAAGCTGAAGACCTGGATCTTCATACAAGCCCCTTGGGACCACACACCTTGCCCACGCACCATGATAGCCTCATGTGTGATTAGTGTGCTATACAGATAAACATAACATAACAAATTTGGCACTGACTCTACATTCATGAGTGGCAAGGAATAGCCTACTCTGTCTCTAGGGTGAGCCCAACTTGATCTGCTGAATAGTCCACACTTTTGGAGCCAAAAAAGACTGTCTGGTTATTTCTTTTTTCTTTCTCCTACCCTCTCGGCCTCTTTGTCATGCTCTATTTCTTGTGCTTTTCAAAAAGTCTAAAGCACTAGATGTTTCCTCCTTTTCCTAGTTGTTTTGGATATAGGCTTTTATTTGACAGGTTTTGGTTATTGAAGTACTGAGATGTGTAGTTGAGTGTTTCTCAAGAATCTTTAACAAGCCTTTCGAGTATATGAGCACTTTGCATTGGTATCATAAGTATACAAAAATACAGTGGAGTGATTCTGGGGATATCTGTTAGCGTAACTCATGAATGGTCACTAGCACAGTGAGTAGCTGAAACAGTCTGATGACTCCTTTCTGCACATGCATATACACACCCTCAAATTACCATATAAAGTCACACAAATTCAATTGATCATACACTCACCAGCACTCTCAATCTCATTCAGAGACACTCATTCACACACAAACACAAATGGGAAAATGAATGTGTATAAATGTGAGTGTATGTGAGAGAGGTGAGTGAAATGAGAATGCTTGTGATACACTATCCCACAAGCACACACATTCACTAAGTGAATGTGATGTGAGTGTTTGGTTGTGTGGTGTGTGATGGAATATGCTTGTGGGTGAGTATGTATGTGTGAGTATGCATGTGTACGCCCTGCCATACACATTGGTGTGCACCTCCCCATGCATTTACAGACATAAAGCTCTTTCCATACTAAGGCCAGAGCAGCATAGCCTAAGCTTTAGGACATATGCTAAAGCATAGGCTTTCTTCTGAAACAAAGGCTTTTTCTTACTATGATTACAGTGCTCAGATTGTTCTCTTTTTTGAATGCCTGCATTGCCTTGTGGGGTCCTGCTTTTGCCTGCAGAGTTAAGAAATAAAACTCTCCATTTGCTATTACCCAAAGGGGTAAGGCATTCTCTTACAGTGCACAGCTCTCGTGGGTCATTGCCTCCTCTGCAAATCTAACCTCAACTAAACAGGCACAGGCAAAGCCATCAGCCTGGTTAAGCTGTAGTGCATGCATTGACCGACAACACTACAGCATGCACCGAGAACAAACAATGGAGGCAGATTGTCACACAACACAAACTGGGCCACAGTCACACAGACATCATGCACATATGCACCACAAGGTATCACATACTTGTGTGTTTGCCTTTGTGTTTGTTCACTGTACTTGCAAATCTGCCTATAGTGTTGTCTGTTTGTGAATGCATTATATGACAGCCAGGCCTGAAGGCTTTGCTAGCCTTTGTTTATGTAGTGTTTGATACAAGCAAGCATTGGCAAAGCCAATAGGTCATGGCTTGGCAGCGGTTTTTAGCCACTCTTCACAGCATCTGCGATGCAATGCAGCATGGCTAAAGTTTTTTTTAAAAAGTCTTTGACGTGGCCATCCATGTCATTTTGTAGGTGTTGCACCATACATGCACATGCCTACAAAATGACACAAGCCCTTTTTTCTTTTTCGTTACCAATCTGAGTTGGATAGGTAACTAAAAAAAATAAAACATGCAAATGCATTTTTAGGTCTTGGCTAGTCAGCGTATGCGCTATCTCAAAGAGACTGTTGTATATACTTTGTGGGCTTCAGCCCGCCCATACACTTCACATTTGCTGGCTCCATCGTCAATCTCATGATCAATCTCATTTTCTTTCTCCTCATTTGTCCATGGCATTCATGTCTCATGCCACTTCCTGTGTTTAGCCCTCCCTGAGAGTATGGACCAATTACTACTATCCACCCACTGCATACGAGTGCTGGTGTTTTCATTCGTTCCGAGCTCCATTTCTGTAAACAGGTGTGTAAATCTTGCTCTGATCTTGTCACAAATGCTGCTGCTCCTGAGTCGATGTGAGCTAAACTCAGCTTAAGGGTACTAAGCTTGTTCCCTACCTCCACAGGGTTCATGTGGTTCCTCAGCTACTCGTAAAGACTGGTTGTTGTGCAAGGTTTGCCAGCAGCTGCCGCCCCTACATTAAGTTAATGCTCACCTGTTCTAAAGCCCACAAAACTCCTAGGACTCAGCAGCTGCTCTCGGGCGCCATTCCTTCCCCCTTGCAGCCACATACACTGACACAGACAGTGGACTCATACTGGAAGTGAGCCGAGCTGCCATTTTGGAATGTCTCATTATGATTAGACAAACTGGAGTCGGCAGTTAATACCAGTTTTAGAACTGCTTACCTTTGCTGAACATATGTTCAATATGTCTTATACATTTAAAAACATTTAGCCATTTGAAGAATTTTCTTAGATGTGTGACTGTTTAAGATAATTAATTTATTTTGCTTATTGAATAATATGTTACGTATCATTCTTTGATGCATTTTTATATTCAATCTGCGCGGAACTTCCATAATCTCAATGGCCACTTCGTACCATAACTGTTTCAATGTCCTTTCTGTTGTTGCCACTTTTTATTTTATACGGACTTCGGAAATTGCAAACACTGCCTTTGTATGAACAGACAGATCCAAAGGATCAGAGGACTTGTGAGTGTTTTTACAGCCTGCTTCACTCTTTTATTGCATGTTCTTTCATCACTTTTAGTGTGACTACAGTGTAGTTAATCTAATTTGCAGGTTGTTACTGTGTGTGACTTTTTAGGTCCCAGCTAGACAGCACATTTTTTTAAGGACTTTCAGCCATGCTGAGCAGCAGCCGTGATGCTATACAACATGGCTAAAAGACATTGACAACGCCAATAACACTTGCATTGCAGAGACCTATTGGCTATGCGAAGCAACATGGGGGAGGATAAGGGGACACTGAAGCAAAATGGGAGTAGACGCGAAAGGGCGGGAATGGAAGCAACAAAGAGATTGAGAGAAAGCAAGACAGAGCACGCAGGAGGGGAAGTAATGGCTAGAAGTATAAGTGCGAGCGCAAGAAGGAGGAGGGCAAGGAAAAGAGTCAGCCAACAGAGAGCAACATGGAGTGCAGGGAAGAGACGTACATTAGGGAGATGGCTCGAAAACACACACACTCTAATGGAGTGCTTCCACAAAGGAAAAAAGTAGGAAGCAGTGATGTCAGCCAGTCAAACAGATTGTAAAGAGGCTATGCTCCATGGGAGGGATAAAACAAGCTGGAACATGAATAAGAAGTAGGCAAATGAGACTGACAAGGAAATTCAACCAATGATAGGAAATGTGCAGGCTCCTTGTCCCTTTATGTTCTTGGTAAGCCACAGTAAGCCTCGCAGCAGACAGTGCATGCGCTGTCCAGTAGGCTCTACCTAAGACAGTAAAACAAGAACGTTTCAGTAAAGAAGTGCTGGTCCAGAACGGATTTATAATGCACTTTATTTACCCATGACGTACAGCCAGGCATCAGACGACTGCCAAAATGGCAAACTTGTATGTAGAGGTTCATATTGGGAGAAATTGTCTGCCAGCCTGTCAGCAGCGTCTTCTTCCTTGCCAGGTGATGCTGCCTCTCTCCATCCCTAAGCCACACATTCCCTAACAGGAGAGAGAGGGCGGGTAAACAGTGGGAAAGAAGAGGCATTTTCTGTACTTTTCTGTCCTAAGCCGGCAGAATGACTCACTGAGCTGCTCACAAAATGTGGAGTGCCATAGGTGATTACTTAGAATTGCGGCGTAACAGACTCAGTTTACATTTGTAAAGTGAGTACTATAGATATGCTAATAGTAATATATTTTCTTTACAGCACATTAGAATGTGTGTGAGATGCCGCACAGAAGGCACATCGAAGGGGCATGTATCACTTTACTGCTCGTTGGTACAGCTCAGGGGAAGGGCGACACTGCACTGCATAGGGACAGTAAGATATTATGGTGCTTTCTGCAAAGTAGTGAAAAGTCATTGCGTAGAGGCAGTAAGATATTATGGTTCATTCTGCGAAGTAGTGAAAAATTAATAATTGCTCGAGAAAAGTCTCTTTAAAATGTGCATACTTGTACAAATTGTTGGAGTTGTAAAGCTGACAATCGAGGTGTCTTTGAAAGTGAAATGATCAAAGCTGCACTTTCCACTCAAAAGAATGTTACAGATGTATCAATAATACGTGAAATTATGTGCCCCTTATGCTAAAGATGATGGGTCCTGCCTGAATATGAGGAGTTAATACATTCACCTCTAAAAAGTGGTTTTCATGTAAGCAGTGATCAGAAGCGTTACACTTATGTATGTTCCTGGCAAACATCACCTTGGTGACAGCTGTTTGTAACCCTTCTTGAGCTGCGAATTCACTGGCAGCGAGCAAAGCCCAGGCTGCTGACAACGTTTTGTGTGACGGAGGTGAAAAGTTTAATTCCGATGAGGCAAACTCAACCTTCCAGGTCAGTCAGCAAATTGATTATCTTAAATTGGGTCTGAGTAATTTCTGTTATTTAGAGCGCTGCAAAAGTATGGCATAAAGTTATATAACATGCATACGTTTCTGTTATTATTGGGTATGAATGAAATAAACTCCTTTTGTTGCCAATCACGAAATATACACATCTGCAAAATGCTGAGTACACAACAAGAGTTCTTCGGCTGACCCCCCAGACCTAAAAACAAACAGGTTGGCCTGATGTAGTCTATACTCCTGTGGTCGCGCGTACGCACGCACACTCGGGCGCACACACACACACACACACACACACACACACACACAATCCCCTCCCCCCTCTCTCTGCGACTGTTATGAAATGGGGCTCCACTTGTGTACTCGAATGTTGTACTGCCCTGAGGGAACTGCTAATTGTATATATCTCTGGTCAAGAGGCAAACTTGAGATGTAGAAGTATGTGTCCTCCAGGTTGATGGAGGATAAGGAGGCCCTAGAGCAGACTAATGTTCAGAAGAGCTACAATCCGAAAGGTGATGGTCCTTCGGTATCGATTGTTTCTCTTTAAACATATGATTTGTAGAAAGGTCATACTTGACTTGGGTGTGATAAATATGAGTGGCAATGACAAGACACTCAAGTCCCATTCCTCCCAGGGAATGAAGATGACCCACCTGTTCCACAGCAGGTCAGCAGTTCCCAATTAGAGTGTGAGTTGCTTTCATGGGTCACCAGGGCAACAAGTCAAGCATGGCCCAGAATCCAGGGGAACATGTGAGATCTATAGGGCAAAACCTCTTCAGACCACTCCCAAAACTCAATCATTGGATTAAAGCTTCTGCCAATCATGGACGAAGGGTGACAGACATTCTCTTTGAGGAAGGAGATTCCAGGGCACCCCTATTCCTTCAGTGGGGACGGTCTCTGTCAGTCAAAAAGGTCTTTGTTGGGATGTATACAAGAAAAGGCCTCGGTCAGGTTGATTCTTTCTAGTGCCTCTTCATTCATGAAGGGAAGAATGGTAGCAGATGGGAAAAGGACTTGAAGGCTGCGATTGGAGACCTGAACACCTCCAAACCAGAGGTGGACGCTTTGAGTGAAAGAGCATTTATAATTTGGAAGCTTCAATTGGCTCTTTGACCATTTTGCCCACATTGTGCTCAAAAAGTGTTTGGCCAGGAAATGGTAGTCTTAGATGCAATGCCTTCTTGGATGCATCCCCCAATAATGACCTTATCCAGTACTGTGTCCCCGCAGCACCGACAGAGACCGTCATGAGGGCTGCAACTTTCAGCCTATCAGTTGTCACATCAGAAGACAACTGTCATTGCTGTTCCATCATTTCTAGTAGAGTGCAACAATCTTCCCCCTGCTCCAGGGAGATGAGGAGGGTTTGGAAACTGGAGTAAGCATTATTCCACAAATACAGAGGGAGTCTGGGACTTTAATGACAAAACTGCAGCAGCATTCACTCATTTCAGAGATTATTACACTTTATGAATGCCGTCTGAGTGGGAAGGCCCTCCGATGCTGCGGTCATGCTCCAGGAAGACTAGCCAATAGACAATCAATTCTGAGGGTTTTAAGGAAGTCATCATCAAAATTTTGCAGAAGATAAAGATTATAGCAAACTCTGAGCATCACCACCTTCTCTGGTTATGTCTATTCCTTGAGGATAAAAGACTGTCAACTGTGTAGAAAGGGAAGACATGGTTCCAAAACCGGTTGGTAGCTGGTTAAGGCATCATCCAGGTGTAGGCCAGGAGCTGGAGACATGGAAGAGAGAGGAACCTCCAGTAACCTTAAGTTTCCCTGGATGTGAGCGATGATAGCCCATTTAATATTTTTGCCCACACAATCCAGATTATTAAACTCCTCAGGGGCATCCTACACAACAGAAGAAAAGTCAACAATTTCAAAACAAGGTCTTTTGAGCACAAAGAGAGTTGGAAAACATTGAATAAGTACATCCTGTACAATCAATTCAATGAGACAATGCAGTTGTGGGCAAGTCATGGGCACCAGCAGCTGACATGCTGGAACAGAAGGATTTTGAGTGGAGCCGTAACACAGGAGAAGCAGGAGTGCTGGCAGGATGAGGAGGAAAAGGAGAGACACCTATGTGTTTGCTTCCGGACCTGTCTCTGTCACCACTGCCAGGAGAGAGTGAACCCTCCCTTGAGGCAGAAGACACATGCCATTATTCATTCTATTATTTTTCAGAGTTCTTTCAGCTGCTCATGACTGAAGCAGGCGGAAATATGCAGAATATAAACGTTAAATAATATTAAAAGATTCTCATACCTGCTTTTCAGATGCTCATTTGAATTACTGTGTGCTTCCTCAAGGCCCCATGACTCTGTGTGGCCTGCTTGAAGGTCAAGAGTCACCTGGGGAGAATGGCTATCATGCAGCTTGGTACCCTGAAGAGACAGAAAGTGAAGAACGCCGGTGCACGAGAAGATTACACCAGCATAGCCTTGTAGAACAGCACAGCACACGCCTGTGCTTCTAAGGGCACCACACTGGCCTCCTCTTCCAGTCCTGCAATTAGGTGACTGGGGCAAAGATTATAACTCTACAGCAGAAGAGAAAAAGAGCAAAGTGGAAAACTTCTAGCGCACAGCTGGGAAGTACAGGATCGGAAAGGCTAGCGGCAGGCTAATCATTTTAACTTACAGTTTTTACTTACAAGTAATCCTCATTACTCTTAGTCCTACTCAACCTCGATCCAGTCATAAACATCATGAGCGAGTATCCAAACGCATACCGGAAATACAGCAGGAAACGCTTGCTAACCCCACCCACGCTCCAGCTTAGGGCTATAATAATACTAGCCGCACCTTAGCACTTCCTGTTTTGTTTCCTGTCTGCGACAGGAACTGGCAACATAGAGGTAACTGCCAGGACTTTCTCTCCATCTTACAGTTATGCCACCTGTTTGCTCCCTTTGCCGTACTTCGAGGGGCATTGGTGGCCTCCGAGGGAGCAACTTGGTCAGGACGCAATTATGGCTTCCTTTATGACTAGAGTACTAGCTAGGTGAGTTTTATGGGCCACTGAGGTTACCATGGTTGAATCATGGCGGCCGGTTGGTTAGGATCTTTCTCGTTTAGGATCTTGCGCGTGAATGAGACCACCGAGATTGTAAGATGTGTCTCAGACGTTGAATCCTGTGGGTTATTCCCCATGTGTGCATCCTCGTTTCAAGAGTCAGGCCTGTTTGTTGTGGGCAGCTCTGGCTGTGTGGATTGTCATGCGGGACCGCTGAGTTCTATGGGTGAGTCATGGTGTCCCCATGTAGTAGCTCGTGTGCGATGGGCCACTGGGGGACTAGGTTTGAGCTGCGAATGCCGGTGTGTTGCCACCGCATGCACTGGTATCCACCCTGCTCTGCACTGAGCAGAGTCAGAGCGTGGTTTGCCATGGCTGTGTGCTTGTCTCCGCCCTGCTCTGCCTGGAGCAGAGTCTAGGGTTTTTGCCGGGGCCGTAGGCACTTGTCTCCACCCTGTTCTGCCTTGAGCTTTCTGCATTAATAGTAGTCTTACTCTGGAGGAGGAGTGTTGGACACTGCCTTCACTGCGCATGTGGATTTGGCCCGCCGTCTCAGGCTGGCTAAACCCACATGCGCAGTGACGCTTTCCAACCCCAGCTGCATTGCTGGGTTGGAGTTGCGCAGGCACGGGCTCCCAGTCTGTGTGGGAGCGCAAATCATTGGCACTCAGACCACTCCTGACGCTGCATTCAGCAGCATGAAAGCAGCGTCAGGATGGGGGGGCGTGGCCAGCACGCTAAGATGGCGGACGCATTCCCCTGAGGCTCTGAATCCCTGGCCTTTAATCGGGCATAAATCCTGTCTAGCTGTGAATTTATTTCACCATCCTACCTGTCATGGAGGCACCCCGATACCCTGGGATCCCTCCCAGCTGCCCGGAGAGAGGATCTGCGCACAAATGCACTGGAGCGAGTCGGAGAGCTACCGGCTGGGGCCTACACTGACCTGAGTACTGCTGTGTGGCGGGCTGATGAGCGCAGTGGGCCTGGCCCCAGCGTGCAACAGGGCGGCAAATTGATGGCGGGACGTGAGGCAGTGACCGTCGGCATGCGGGAGGACTGCCGTGTGGCTGCGGTCTTGTGGGGTCGCATCAGCCGTTAGGATCTTGGCAGCCGGGTGGAGGCGGCGCCCTGCTGCTGCGGATCACACGAGGGCCAGGATCACTGGACTGGATACGCTGTCCGTGGACACCAGCGGACTTGCAGCACCTGCCCACTATCAACCCCCCAGATGAGGCTACCCGCCCAGAAGGGGCCCGGTGGCCTTACTGGACCTGAGTGCGGTGCCTGCGACACGTGTGAGCCAGCCTGCTGACTGTTCGCAGAAGCTTAAGCACTCACTTGCAGCTGCCGCGTTGAATGAAGCCTGCTCTGCACCTGCACACGGCGAAGAGGGCAGCCCCTGAAAATTTGTACACCGGAACACTGGCACTGGGCCCGAACGGACTGCCACCGCAAGGTGAGCACCTTCTCTCCCCACCCCACCCCATTGTCCCCTCCAATTGAAGGACTTGTGCCGCGTGGACATGGGGTCAGGTCGGACCTAGATCACGAGGCATTGGGTAAAGGGGGGATCGCATCTGCCTCCCCATAATTGGAAGAATCTGGCTGTTCTGACCAGTACGCCCCGTAGGAAATGAGCTAAAACACTGGACCTATAGAAAGCATAACGGCTGAGCTGAAGAGCTGCGCCACCCCGTCCTGCAAGTAGCGCAATACCAGAGGGGCACCCAATGACCCAGCCAGGGCCTACTCTCCGTCTGGCATCGAGCAAATTCTGCCTTGCCGGCTACTGACTGAGACACGGGCCCTCTGCTGCCCAGAACAATGTCGATGGCACTGCTGCCCTGAACGCACCTGGGAGGCTCCTTTATCCCCTCCCATCTGAGCGTGGGCGGCCTGCCTTGAGCATCGCGCCGGTCTGAGGCGGGATCAGGCCCGAACTACGTGGTCTCCACTGGGGAGAGTTTTCGCTTACCGCTCCATTAGGAGGGAGCTGACCAGGCCCAAAGGAGGAACTATTGAAGTTCTTGCATCACGACGAATGGTCCGCACAAGGGCCCTACCAACTGCAGAGAAACACACTCCCTTCCCATTGGCGAGTTAATATAGAGTGGGCCGGAGGCCGGATCGGGTCTAGGCCGTACCGGCGGGCGAGGCGAGCAGGGGGCAGAAATACTTACCCTCTGCAAGCATGCAGGAGACCTAGGGTGCAGTTGCCTGCTGTTCCGAAGGCAACTGTTGGAGGGCACGAGGAGAGGAGAGCAGAAGCGACAACATCAGACAGGTTGACACTCATGTGTAGTGGGTCAACATAAGGGGGGCCTCTCTGGGCTGTCGTAAGTTGCTTAACCACGATTTGATCTGACTTCTGTTCATTAACCCCCAATGTCTGCTGCAAACTGCTGGCCTGAAATCCCTACAAGGTTAAGCTGTGGACCAGATAAGAGTAAGGGGGCGGACCACAAGTCACAAGGGAGGGGGGAGAGGTCAAGTGGCTTGACACTGCGGGGTACAAGATGTGAGGTAATGTTGTTAGTACAATTCAGTGAGCCTGTCTCCCCATGTCCCTCTATCACCCTTCCTTTGCATCATCCTACTGCCCTCCCTTACACCATGCTAATATAAGCAGGTACCGGAGAGGAACTATAACTTAACCTCCCCCTGATGGCCGACAGAGGCATGGGGGTAACGCGGGGGACACACCCTGGGGGAATCTGCAGACGTACACAGCACTCAAGGGCTCAAAATACGATCCCACCAGGACAGTGACTCACCCAGACAACATACCCTAGCGCAGCGGGTCTCTGAGCTCCTGGAGAACCACCCTTGCCACTCCCGGCTGGCTTGCCAATACAATACAAGAAGGAGCCCGTAGACTAGCAGATGCACACTGCCTAACAATTAGTGATGGGACGCTTGCGCTCGACCACCCCATTCGCCCAGACATGCTCAGTCTCTGGAGCAGTGGAACAACCAGAGGGGGGCACACAGACGGTGTCAACACACACCGAAATGGCGCTAAACGACAAATTAGAGAGTGTCCTGTCAGAAGTGGAGAAAATTGGTGCAGCCTTAGAAAATACGAGGACATCCCTTGAAAGCAAAATAGACAAGATTACAGTGGATTTCAACCTGCTGCATGCAGACCAGCGCAAGCTCGCAGATCAGCAGCGCAACACCCAATTACAACTGGAGGAGCTGCAACCAGTCACCCAGGAAAACACGACTTTACTGCACGCACTATTGGGGCATGTAACTGCCTTAGAAGACCGAGTAGAAGATGCTAATGGAAGGTCGCAGTGTAAAAACATCTGAGTGATCAGACTCATGGAGGGCTGCGACACAGTAGCATACACAGAGGCCTGAATACGAGAACTGATGCCTTCCACTGAGCTGTCCCCCCAGTTCACAGTTGAATGGGTGCATCGCGGAAAACACCACCGGGAGCCAACCCCAGGCCATTCCTCTTTCGACTCTTCAACTACAGAGATCGAGACAGCATCCTCTGCGAAGCACGCCAGCTAAAAGAGATCAAAGTGAGCAATGCAGTGCTCATGCTGTTCCCAAATTATACGCTAGCTGTACGCTAGCTGTACAGAAATATCCTTGCTAGTTGTTAAACCCCGCCTCTGGGAACTGAACATACGATATTCTCTGCTTTTCCCGGCGATCCTTAGTGTAGTAGACAATGGTGTTACCCGTTTCTTTGACGCCCCAGAAGATGCATGGGACTGGATGGAGACTGCGGAACATGTGACAGCGGCATCACGGTCCACTGAAACTGAGAAAATGGCCGGAAATGCCCTAGGCCGCAGGTGCGGACAGAGGCAGCGGACCGGCCGGCCCAGCCCACCTGCAGCTGTACCTAATCTAGAGCAGATGATATCAGAGAGGAGAAGTGCCCTGCAGACAGCAGCAGCATTACACTCCTAAACCCTCATCTCGGACCTGGATAATGACTCTGTCAAATCCACTAGCGAAGATGACTCCTCGACTGGGCGCACGACTAGGACAGCAACACCAACACCACCGGACGTACCACCACAAACTGCAGACAACATCGTCTGACCATACAACAATGTAATTCATCAACGTACATCCCTAAATCACTGAAAACCTACGTAACTTACTGTTGTAGTAATTAGTCACGGTCGATGCATGGGCCAACACGGGCTCAGTAGGACACACAACTGACGCGAGGCAGGGTTGGGGGGAAGAATTACATCGGACCAGCCCTGCTGACCTGACAAACGCACTCTGCAGCTGACACACCACACGCACAGACATAGGGGCACAGAGAAACTTGGGACTTGTCCTCTCACCTTATAAATGTACACGCCTTCCCCACTATGTACAAGGGGTTAAATCTGTTGCCAACCTTTGGCATATCAGTGTGGGTGTATTCCTGTCGCATAATTGCTCTATTAATCTTCTATATGTAATGCTTGAATTGTTGTTTTTTTAGTTTCTTTTCAGCTGAGCGATGTTGTCCCACCCCGCATGATCTCCCCCCCCGCATGCTGTTTGCGACATGGAACAGCGATGACCCACACAAACATAGTAACATGAGGGGAATGCACACACACCCGTAGGCCGCTACTCTAACTATTCCTACTTAAAGCACAGGTCCAGCCATGTAGCCCTTCTGCAGGAGACACATCTGACCCCTCCGGAGGCTGACCGGTTGCGTCGCCGCTGGTGTGGCCATGTGTTCGCTACTGGTTATTCATCCTACGCAAGAGGGGTGCTAGTCTGGGTAGGGGCGGGGACGCCCTTTGTTACAGAAGAGGTGAAAACAGACACAAATGGGAGATTTGTGTTCATAAAAGCACGCCTCAATGGCCTGTAATTAGTGCTGGGAGTGATATATGACCCCAACTTGGAACAGGCGCTATTCCTCCATTCTCTCTCTGCTATACTAGTGGAATGGAGCGGACTCCCATGGCTATTGGGTGGAGACTTCAACGCTGTCGTTGACACTGCACTAGAACACTCATTTGCCACCCTGTCAAGTACGAACTCCCTGACCAATGTCTGAACACTGGGAGAATGGCTGAGCCACTGGTCACTGGTAGATCTGTGGCACGTACGGAATCCTAGGGCAAGAATATACTCCCACTACTCAGCACCACATGGACTGCATGTACGCATCCACTGCATAGTAGGGTCCCCAGCATTATACCCCACGGTTGACCACATAGAATACCTCGGCCGCACACACTCTGACCACAACCCACAACTTTTACGATTTCAATGGGGGACACCCCAGCAAGTTATACCCATGTGGCGCCTTTAGCTTTCCACCCTAGAGGACTTGCTGTTTCGGGAGACAGTGGGGTCTGCCTCAGCTGAATATTTTTAACTTAACGAGGGGACGGTGGGGAATACACTCACGGAATGGGAGGCGTTCAAAGTGACCATCAGGGGCAAATGCTTGGGAATTAATTGGAACATCCGGAAACATCTTGGCAAAGCCATAGGGAAGATAGAGTGGGAACTCATACAGCTGGAAACGAGATCAGTGACACAGCAGGACAACGCAACGCGACTCGAGGCAAAGTGAGGAGAGCAAGCTGACCTACTGGAACGCCTCAGAAGCGTAAACTACACAGCACACTTTGCCCGCACCCGTGTGAACTCAGACCATGCGGGTCGCCTCTTAGCGTGGCTCATACATCAAGAACAGGTACCACATCCCATTCATACCCTCAGGGATGAAACAGGTTGTGTACTACATACGCAAATCAAAATACACACAAAATTTACACTATATGACGAAACACTTGAGATCGGCCTCCTTCCTGCCTTGCTGCAGGAGGTACTGCTTGTTTCCCTACCCAAGCCAGGCAAAGATTCAATTGAACCCTGATCATACCATCCGTTGGCCTTGCTGAATACGGACTATAAAATCGTAGCCAAGGTCCTGGCTGATCGCCTGGCCCCACTGGTGCCAACGATGGTCCATCTAAACCAGAATGGATTTGTCCCATCACTGAACCTCAGACGCTTCTTTAGAGTATCCACTTACTCTCTCCAACAGTGGCTAAACTCTGGGTGCTTGGTCCTAGACCTAGAGAAAGCCTTTGATTCACTGGAAAGGGCCTACCTTTTTGCAGTTCTCACCAAATATGGAGTCACATGCCGCTTTCTCAGCTTGATTCGCTGTCACATCTCCGCACCCATACCCGTCTTTCGAGGCACATGGCAGTAATGCCCACTATCCCACTATTATTTGCATTAGCAGTAGAACGACTTGCGCAGCACTTTGTGAGCGAGGCGCAAAGTGGGGAATCCCCCTGGATGATGGCACGCATATGGTTTCTCTGTTTGCGGACAATATCCTGGTATACCTTAGAGATGTGCGTTTGCTCCAGCCCACGCTAACTCACAGCATTTGCAAACCTTTCTGGTCTTCGGGTCAAGTGGAACAAGTCCTGCCTCTATCCCTTTCCACATGGACAACCGGACCCGGTGCCCACTTTCAACGGAGACCGCATTAGGTGGCAGCCTGACACCTTCCGCTTTTTAGGTATCAGAATTTACCATGTGCAAGATGATCTCCTGGAGGGCAATCTTGGGAATGCGATCACTGCATTGCATTCATAGATGACCTTCTGGCGCACACTCCCCCTGTCAGTCGCGGACCGGTTAGCTTTATTGAAAATGGTGGCACTCCCCAGGATGTTATATTATTTTACTAATCAGCCCTTATACATCACACCCTCCCTCTTCCGAGTGTTCGAGCGGACGAGGAGAGAATTTATCTGGAATAATTCCCGCTGTCGTGTAGCCCTCACAAAGCTCTATCTTCCAGCAAGCACGGGAGGCCTAGAAGTCCCTAACATGGAACAATATTATCTAGCTTTGCAGCTGCAAAGGGATGGCTGGCAGGGCTACAACTGTACGACACCACTACTGATGGCCTACCCCTGTCACTGGCACATATCCTTCGAATGTTTCACCCCTGCGCCAAGGGCAAAGTGCCTGAACAAATACTCCTTAAGGTCGCACATCAATGCTACCGTAGACATTTATACATCACATGCACAGTACTGCCATACGCAACGGCGCTACGACTGCAGGGTACACCGCGGGGTAGGGGCGTTGTGACCACTGCAGAATTATCAACCTGGCTGGAAGCTCGAGTCCTAACACTGGGAGACCTACATCAAGAAGGGGTGCTCCTACCATATGACACACTTGCAGAGCTGAACGACTTGTCCCCTGGACAATTCCTACAGTACAACTCCCTCCTGGCAGCCCTTAGAGATAAATGGGGTGACATGACCACAGAACCGCCTGCCCACCTGACCATCCAAAACCTCATCACCTCATCAATAAACTTTATTCGGTCGTCAGACCATGAAAGTACAAAATACATACACACGATCCAATAAAAATGTAAAATAATAAAACCCGTTGTGAGCTTAAAAAGACACAGTAATTCATCATTTTGGCATTGGCTTAGAAATTAGTGCAATACCTACATGTCATGAGAAGGGGAAGACACCTCACTAAATGGTTCGCCGACTCGCTGCATCAGCACACAGAGGTGTCACGGGCACCACTTAGACAGCGGTGGGAGGCGGACAGAGGATGCCCTTTCGAGGACAGAGAATGGACAGAGGTACTGAGCAGCCCTACCTACGTCCCACGTAATGCACGATTCAGACAAAACCAACACTACATACTTCAGAGAGCATACCTTACCCAGCGAAAATCAACACATTTTACAACCGGGCACATGCGATGTGCCCTAGGTGCCAGCAGCTGGACGCTGACCTTCTCCACATGCTATGGGCCTGCCCATTTATGTTCAATTACTGACGACTGGTCAGTGCTGCCCTAGCAGCATGTACGGGCTGTACCCTGGCGTGCACATGGGAGGAATGCATATTGCACCTTTACCCCTGAGGCAAAAGACTGAAAGTCACCTCCTGCTTCCTAGTCCTGGGTATGCTGACAGCTAAACGCCTGATCACAAAAAGGTGGAAGACGCCCGATCCCCCGCCCTATTGTCCTGGAGACGGTCACTCCTGGTGTGGGCCAGGACAGAAGATGTGGCATTGCGAGCCGAGGACACCCGGGGTCTCCGCAGAAGCCTATTGCTGCAAACTTGAGGCCATTCTACACGATTTTCAGGGGACGCAACCTGGTACTGAGCAGGCGACTCTTCCGTCCTCCCTTGGCGAACCTAACTGTTGACACCGCAAATCCTTACCCAGGGAAGTTAAAATGCTGAGGGTTGAGCGGTGGAGGAAGTGTTAGTCCCTCCCTCCCCTACTCCTTAAATGCTGGGAGTTGTGGGTGCAATTACGTGGAACTCAGTCATCATTAGTGACACTTAATTAAGCAATCCTTAGGGGGCAGTCCCTGCAGGTAGTTATTCCCCATTCCCTGCCACTTATCGCATTATCCTACAACCACATGCGTGGCGATACAACTTAGCCCACTGGGGTCGACACTTATGGAGCACTCCACTCCTTGCGTGCGCATGAGGTGACGGCCCTAAGTTGGTCCCCAGTGGCTGCACGCTGTGATTGATAGCCCCTCACCTGACGCAATAGCACTACTGAGAGTGGCCAACTGACTGATAAGTACGGGATTTGCGCATGATGTTGCAGACTAACAGTCACCTGCGTGAGCACCTGTTCAACTTTCTCAACATCTGTATATACGGGGGCAAAAACATATATTGTAGTCATCAAACAATGTAAACGGAACTGGGGGCATGGAGAGATGGGTTGATATCTAAGGGGGAACTATTGCTACATCGTACACTTGTTATCTTTGCTTATGTTTAATTTGTTGATGGACTTACCTGTTTACTGACTCATGCATTCGGAATCTGATCTATGTAACATATGCACTACTGTGAAAACAATGAACAACGGACACTATGCGCAGAAGCCTCCATACAGGTAACATGCAGGAGGTAACCGACTACATGCCTCCCGGAAGAATAAACTCATATAACAATTTATTTATACGAGAAACAATATATGCCATGTACAATTGTGATGAAAAATTTGCACATTATATACTGTAAATGTAACAGAAAATTCAATAAACAGATGTTATTAAAAAAAGAAAGCAGCATCAGGATTGGCCGCAGTGCACTCTGGGAGCCTGTGTCTGGAGAAGCAAGGAGGTAAGTGTTTTTTTTTGTTTTTTTGTGTCTCCCCTATCTCTGTTCGCCATCTCCCGCCACTTTGTCAACTTGCCAGCTGCTACTGGGTATACTGCATCGGCTACATTGTGGGGGAAAGTGAAAGCAGAGGCAAGCACAGGCGTGCTCCGGCAGCCTTTCTCCCTGTTACTTCCGCATTCCTGAGTTCGTGCGGTATATTGTGGGTCAGCTGTCAATCTCACACGATTCTGGTTAAATGCAGTAGTTTCTACATGGAACTTGGGGTACATTTCTGGATGAATGCAGTTTTTACTGCATGTGGGGAATCCCTTATACACAGGAATTGTTTTGGATGGGACTGACATTCTGTCAAAGCTGGTTGGTGTGGAGGTGCTCTAGCTTTGGATTATGATGGGGAAGCATACTGGAAAGCGGAGGCACTGTTCTCCAGCATCCTCTTCTACCTCAGAAGGCAGTCTGGTGGTGCAACTCTAGCCATTTTTCTGGCGAGTTTGTGGCCTCCTGTGCTATCAACGAACCTGTGAGGATTTCTATCATTGTGTTCCATTGTATTAACAATGAAGTACTGTTGTCTGCAGAATATTGAGAATATCAACTCTCTCCAAATATATCTGAACACGTGGCGCATAAAGGTATATATCTAAAAGAACCCGGAAAGAAAGAAAGAAAGAGAAGAGATGGAAAGAAAAGGACAATTATTCCTCAAGTAGTCCATCTAAACAATCGGAGGATACATGTTATCTCACCTATAGACAACCATATCTTCGGTGGAGAGGTAACAAAACCTTATTGTGGGCATTGTCACGCATTCGGAAGTTGATCTCTTCCCATAATACATGTGGTTATATCTGTGGCTTTCCTGATGAAGGCACAGTGGTCGACGAAACGCGCTTTGACACAATCCTACAAAGAGCCAGCCATGATCTAAGCCAACTTCTCGTTGTGTTTTTTTCCTTGTTGGTTTTTGTGGGAGAAATAATCTCCATGACCTTTGACATGTATTCCTGTATTCTATCAAGAAATGATGAGGGGATATAATGATATAGTTTATTCAAAGAATAAGACATAGTGAATGGAGCTATCATTAATGTTCTCTAATTTTTTTTGATTTTCAAATTTATATTTTTGATAAAAATGTTTTGGTCGATTTTATCTGCATTGCTTGGCTTTTTCCATGTTAAGTTATTTTAAACTCAAATAATAGGCTGCCTAAGGTCTTTATATACAATATATTTTCCCTGCCTTTAGAGCGCTGATCATTAGCAGGGGGTCTTTGTTGTTCTCAATGTTTTTTCAGTCTGGATGTGGTCATGAGTTGTATTCAGATAGTTCCAGTTCCAAATCATCAGATGAGTCTTCATTGAGTGCTATGGAGCATAAAGCAAAGTATGTCTCTAAGGATATGTTGCCGGACATTCTTACCCATGTGAGTGAGAACATAGGTTTTCCAGAGGAAGATGTGGCCAGCACATCTCTAGATACGGTTCTACTACAATTTAAAGAGCATGCTTCTAAAGACTTACCCATTCATCCGTTTGTCATGAATGTTCTGCTCAACTAATGGAAAGATCCAGAACGCATTAATGTGCCCTGACTCATGACCAAGTTGTGCCCCTTGAAGGATATGGAGTCTAAACTTCCTGAGACAGTCCATGTGAATTCCATTGTGGCCAGTATGGTGGGGTGTCCATCTATCGCCGAGGAGAATATTCTTAAAGATGGGGTAGATACGAAGATTGACACTTCTTTAAAAAAAAAAAGCAGTTTGCTGGTTCACATTTGGTAATTCATTCTGGAATTTATGGGGCTTATGTGACTCAATCATTATTATCTGACTTTAACATTTTGTTCACTATGATGCAGGAGGGTTGACAAAGTCTGGAGTTGTTGGAAGCAAAGGAAAGACAAACAGAATTTCTTTCAGAAATTGCATTTGACTCAGTCAGGGTCTCTGCCTTGGCCTGTGGAGCATCCATTGCAGCCAGACGCAAACTTTTATTGAAAGGGTGGAACACTGATGCAGCTCAGAAGGCTATGGCTTTGAGATTGCTATTTGTGGGACCATGCTTCTTTGGAAAAGACCTGGAAGACAAGCTTCATAAAGTCTTTAAAGAGAGGAAACATTCCTTTTCATTTCGAAAACAGAAGCAGTATAAGCGTCCAAGTTTTTCCTCTGCAGAATTTTTTCGTCAGCCTTCCTGGAGACAACGGAGTTCTGGAGGTGGCCAGGAATTCCATGGGAAAGATTCCCAGGGGAAGTTCCTGAAAAAGTCCCCAAAAAATACGGGGATTGCTAATCAGCGTTCCTGACTATGCCACAGATTCTGAACTGATTGGCGAAGTACCAGAGGTTGGTGGGTGAATTTGGTACGTCCTGGAACACTGGCACAACACTACATCAGACCAGTGGTTAATTTGTAAAACAATGATGAATGACGGGGCTCTCGTGAAGATTCAGCTTGCACCAGCCCATTTCTCCTGTTAGCGCCGCCTAAAACAGAACCAACTACTAACTGTGAAAGTGGATAGAGGGTGTGTCATAATGGCCAGAGCTGTAGATTTCAGATCTGGGGAACCAGGTTCGAGTCTCGGCATCGGCTTAACATTCTGTGATTCTGGGCAAATCACTAAGGGCCAGATGTACGACCCATTTTTGCATGCGCAAACGGATTTGCCACCCGTTTGCTCATGCAAAAACTGATAGGGCCATGTACAAACCCTATTTAGCGAGTCGCAATTTATTTGCGACTCGCTAAATAGGATTTGCGAATCGCAATTAAGAAGGGACGTTCCAAGAGCGTCCCTTCCTAATAGCGAATCAGAGGCCTATGCAAGAATGTTTTACGACCGCAATTGCGGTCGCAAAACACTCGCAATTTACCGCCCTCTTCAAGAGGGTGGTAAAGCACTCGCAAATGGGAAGGGGTCCCCAAGGGACCCCTTTGCGAATGCAGGGGAAAATATTTTTTAGAGGCAGGCAGTGGTCCCAGGGACCACTACCTGCCCTTAAAAAATGAAACGAAAACGTTTAATTTTTCTTTTTTTAAATGCATCCCGTTTTCCTTTAAGGAAAACGGGCTGCATTTAAAAAAAAAATCTGCTTAATTTAAAAGCAGTCCCAGACATGGAGGTCTGCTGAGCCCAGCAGGCCACCATCCCTGGGAGGGCTAGCCATTCCCAATGGGGTCGCAAATTGCCAGTGCCTCATGAATAATCATGAGGCATGCAATTTGCAACCCCATTGGGAATCGCAAACAGTGTCTCAGACACTGTTGTACATGGCAATTTGCGAGTCGCAAATTGCGACTCGCAATCGAGCGCAATTTGCGAGTCGCAAATTGTCATGGTCGTACATCTGACCCAAATCTCCTCGTAAATGAATGTGTCCTTAACTGGTGCTCATGAAAAGCACCGGTGTTGATGATTAAGTGCTGGTGCTGAGCACCGGAAACCACCGGCTCAAATTAAGCAGTGCATCAGACAAATGGGTCATGAGCATTCTGGAGAGTGGTTACCGGATCGAGTTAGTGGAACCTCCCCATCAGCAGGAACTGTTCCGACGTCCCTTCCAAGGAATCCACTGAGAAGGAAGGCCTTAAGAGAGTTGATTTGGTCTCTTCTCCTGAAGAAAGCTATTTTTCTAGGACCAAAAGAACAGAGAGGTCAAGGCGTTTATTTGATTGTGTTCCTGGTCCCGAAGGTGACAGGGAGTTTCAGGATTGTCATAAACCTCAAGGCTCTGAACAACTATGTGAGAAAAATACCCTTCAAAATTGAATCATTGTAATGGATCATTCCCTTGATCCAAGCAGGCTCAGTGATGACCACGCTGGATCTCATGGACGCATATCTCCATGTTCCCATGGCATTGAAGTTCCTGGCAGTATCTACGGTTCTCCCTGATGGGGCATTATTGGCAATACTGCGTTCTACCTTTCAGCCTGAGGTAATTGCCCAGGGTTTTCACAAAGGTGGTAACCATTGCTTGCTCACCTTTATCTGCAGGAAATTTCTATGTTCCCATATCTGGACGATTGGTTACTCCAGGCCCCATCTGCCCTGGTTATGCAGCATTATCTGGGATTGACCATAGCTACGCTAAGGAGCCATGAGTTTCTGTTGAATATTCCAAAGTGCACTCTTCAGCCCTCAACACGGTGGACATTCATTGGTGCAAAATTCGATTCTCAGTCCAGGATTTTTCAACTACAAACTCTGCTGTCGTAGCAGTTATCACAGAAGATATCAATACTGTTCCAAAAGATGGAGTTGCAGGGTCACATGATGACCTCAGTTGTCACGGTACCTTGGGCCACGTTGCACCTTCGGATGTCACCTGCACAAGTTTGCAACATTTCCTATTCAGGATATGTCCATGGAGATTCCTGTTTCTGTGGACGTTGTGATAGTTGGACGTTGTGAACCTTATCAAGGGAATGAGGATGCACCCTTCTCCTCCGACTGTGGTTACCACAGATGCCAGTGCCCTGGGTTGGAGGGCAACGTTAGGTCAGTTGTCTGTTTAGGCTCGATGGGACAGATCGGAGGCCATCCAATTGGAAGGAACTGTCTGCAGAGGAGAGGATACTTAGATATTTTGAGGCCCATCTGTCCAATTGTAATTTCCTGATCCGATCAGACAACACAGTGACAGGAGCTCATGTCAAACATCAGGGAAGCACTCACAGCCAGTCGCTCAATCATGTGGCATGCGCTGTGGAGAGTTGGGCGGAAAATCATCTTCAGTCATTGTCTGCTCAACACATCAGGGGCAGGGGCAGGGACAATGTGGTGGCATATAACTTGATTCCCCTCCTCTCAGGTTCTGAGGCTTTCCACCGGAGTGTTTTGCATGATTTGCTGAAGGTTCGGATGTGCTGTGGTGGATTTGTCCGCATCCAGAACCAATGTGTTCCTGCCGCTGTTTTGCTCGAGGACTCCGGAAGTGAGGTCTTGGGGAGTGGATGCCTTATCGATCCCATGACCTCCACTCCTGCTGTATGCCTTCCCTCATTTTCCCTTCATTCAGTCTTGTCTACTGAACATCCAATGTGAGAGAGAGCAGGTGGTGGCGATCCTTCCGTACTGGCCGAGAAGATCATGGCTCCCATTGTTGAAGGGCATGGTGGTGGTTCCTCATTGGTTCCTCCCTCGAGTTCCATCTCCACTGCCCCCTCTCAGTCCGCATCTGCTGGCCCCTCTATTTATAGCGGTTTGACAGTTGAACAGCGGACTCTAGAGAGGCATTATTTCGGTGGTTCAAGGCTCTCCTAGGAATTCTGTGCTGTCTTCTTACTCTAAACACTGGGCTAATTTTGAGACTTGGTGTTCGCTGCATGCTCTTTCTCCTACTTCTTGTTCAGTTTCTTCTCTCCTTCAATTTTTTCTGGATGGGTTTGACAAAGGATATGCATGGTCTACCTTAAAGAGCCAGTGGGCAGCTAACAGGGCATTTAGGGATTCAGTGTCTTTTTCCTCAAATGATGGCCCGTTGGTTTCTAGGTTATTTCAGAGTTTTTCTTTATCATCTCCCACTGTCAGAGCTTCTGTTCCTTCTAGGATCTGTCTCTGGTTCTTCACGCTCTTCAATATCCCCCTTTTGAGCCTTTGGCATCTGTGGAATTGAAGTTTCTTTCCTTTAAAGAAGCTCCTCTAGTGGCTATCATGTCTGCCAGATGTTTGGGGGAACTTTCTGCCTTCAGGTGCTCTCCTCCTTTTTTGAGATTTATGGAGGATGCAGTGGTTTTGAGATTAGATTCTGGTTTTATTCAGTAAGTGCATTCTAGATTTCAGGCATCTCAGGAGCTGGTGTTACCCTGCCTCTGTCCTTCTTCTCCAGAGGAATGTGTCTTGCACATTTTGGATGTGAAATGTGCTTTAACTGTGTATGTGGAATGATCTGTGGCATTTCGGACTTCTGACAATATTTTTGTGACTTTTGGTGTTGAAAGACAGGAGAAGTCTACTTCTAAGATGACTTTGGGTCGCTGGATTAAGGACACCATCCCCTTAGCTTATCAGGGCTCTAAGTTGCCTTGTCCTT
Organism: Calotriton arnoldi; assembly: GCA_963921515.1. NCBI lineage: Eukaryota > Metazoa > Chordata > Amphibia > Caudata > Salamandridae > Calotriton > Calotriton arnoldi. The sequence continues at coordinate 1,484,855 of CAWUFW010000033.1, forward strand.
CTAACATTCAAACAAGATTCACTCGTGGGGTGTCAGATTCTTGGGCTGCCTTTAAAGGAGTTTCTTTGGATGAGATCTGTTGTGCTGGAACCTGGACTTCTGAGCACACATTCATTAGACATTTTTTTTTTTTTAATGTATTTTTATTTTGAAAATGGTGTATCGCATGACAGTACATGGATTGAGCACACATCAGAGAATAGAATTCACACATGGTAACGTATGTGTCAGAAGAGGCAACTACCCATCCCCTCTATTCATTAGGCATTATTGTTTGAATTGTGCTCAATAAGATTTTTGAATTTTGGATGTTCTGTGTTGCAAGCAGTGGAGGCTCCTGCTCCTCTGTGACCCGGGATATAGCATTAAATTTCACTTGGGTGTGCTGTATATCCTGTGTCATTCTTTCTTTCAGGTTTCGGTACTACAAAGGCCTTCGTTTAGGGTGTGCTTTGGTATACTTCATGTTGTTTATGACTGGGTCGAGGACGATGGACGTAGAGGTAATGCTATGATTACTTACCTGTAATCCTCATTACTCTTAGTCCTACTTGAACTCGACCCAGTCATACTTCCCACCCACCCTCCTGATATTAGGCCTTTGTGGTGCTTGGTATTTCAGGAAGTGCTAAGGTGTGGGTAGTATTACTATAGCCCTTAGCTGACGGGTGGGTGGGGTTAGAAAGTGTTTCCTAGTTTATTTCCTGTCTAGGATTGGATACTACCTCATGTTGTTTATGACTGGGTCGAGGACGAGTAGGACTAAGAGTAATGAGGATTACCGGTAAGTAATCAGGGCATTCTTTAAAACGCTTAGCCTGCCGCTAGCCTTTACTGTTCCTTTACTGCCCAGGTGTGCGCTATCAGTTTTCCACTTTGCTCTTTTTCTCTTCTGCTGCAGGGTTATAATCTTTGCCCCTGTCACCAAATTGTAGGAGTGGAGGAGGAGGCCACTGTGGTGCCTGCAGAGGCTCAGGCGTGTCCTGCCCTATGAGGCTTTGTTATGCTGGTGTACTCTTCTTGTGCACCAGCCTTCTTCACTTCCTGTCTCTTCAGGGTACCAAGCTGCATGATTTCCATTCTTCCCAGGTGACCCCTGACCTTCAAGCAGGCCACGCAGAGTCACGGGGTCTTGAGGAAGCACACAGTAACTTCAAATGAGCATCTGCAAAGCAGGTGTGAGATGCTTTTAATATTATTTAATGTTTATATTCTGCAAATGTCTGCCTGTTTAATAGTATGAATAATGGCATGTGTCTTCTGCCTCAAGGGAGGCTTCACTCTCTCCTGGCAGTGGTGACAGTGACAGGCCCGGAAGCAGACACATAGATGTCTCTCCTTTTCCTCCTCATCCCGCCAGCATTCCTACTTCTCCTGTGTAGAGGCTCCACTCAAGATCCTTCTGTTTCAGAATGTCAGCTGATGGTGCCCGTGACTCATCCACAACTGCACTGTCTCACTGAATTGATTGTACAGGATGTACTTGTTCAATGTTTTCCAACGCTCTCTGTGCCCAAAAGGCCTTGTTTTGAAATTGTTGACTTGTCTTCTGTTGTGGAGGATGCCTCTAAGGAGTTAGCTATTCTGGATTGTGTGGGCAAAAATATTAAGTAGGATGTCGTTGCTCACATCCAGGGAAACTTAAGGTTACCGGAGGTTCCTCCCCTTCCATGTCTCCAGCTATTGGCCTACACCTGGATGATGCCTTCACCAGGTACCAACCGGTTTTGGAACCAGGTCTTCCCTTTCTGCCCGGTTGACAGTCTTTGATCCTCAAGGAATGGGCATAACTAGAGAAGGTGGTGGTGCCCAGAGTTTGACAGAATCTTTATCTTCTGCTAAATTTTGATGATGACTTCCTTAAAACCCTCAGAATTGATTGTCTATTGCCTAGTCTTCCTGGCAGCATGACTGCAGCATCGGAGGGCCTTCCAGCTCAGACGCCATTCATAGAGTGTAATCATCTCTGAAATGAGTGCATACTACTGCAGTTTTTTCATAACAGTCCCAGACTCCCTCAGTATTTGTGAAATAATGATTACTCCAGTTTCCAAACTCTGCTCATCTCCCTAGAGCAGGGGGAAGATTGTTGCCCTATACTAGAAATGATGGAACAGCAATGACAGTTGTCTTCTGATGTGGCAACTGATGGGCTGAAAGTTGCAGCCCTCATGACGGTCTTTGCAGTTGCTGCAGGACACAGCACTGGATAAGGTCATTATTGGGAGATGCATCCAAGAAGGCATTGCATCTAAGACTACCATTTCCTGGTCAAACACTTTTTGAGCACAATGTGGGCAATATGGTCAAAGAGGCAATTGAAGCTTCCAAATTTTCCATGCTCTTCCGGCCAAAGCGTCCACCTCTGGTATGGAGGTGTTCAGGTCTCCAATCTTAGCCTTCAAATCCTTTTGCTATCTGCTACAATTCTTCCCTTCATCAGTGAAGAGGCACTAGAAAGAATCAACCTGACAGAGGCATTTTCTTGAATACACCCCAAGAAAGACCTTTATGACTGACAGAGACAGTCCCCACTGAAGGAATGGGGCTGCTGTAGAATCTCCTTTCTCAAAGAAAATGCCTGTCACCCTTTGTCCATGATTGGCAGGAGCTTTAATCTAATGATTGGGTTTTGGGAGTGGTCTGAAGAGGTTTTGCCCTGGAGTTCTTACATGTTCCTCTGGATTCTGGACTATACTCGACTTGTTGCCCTGGTGACCCATGAAAGCAACTCGCACTCTAATTGGGAACTGCTCACCTGCTGGGGAACAGGTGGGTCATCCACGTTCTCTGGGAGGAATGGGACTTGAGTGTCTGGTCATTACCACTCATATTTATCACACCCTAGTCAAGTATTACCTTTCTACACATCATATGTTTAAAGAGAGACAATCGATACCTAAGGACCATCAACTTTCGGATTGTAGCTCTTCAGAACATTTGTCTGGTCTAGGGCCTCCATCAACCTGGAGGACAAATACTTCTACATCTCAAGTTAGTCTCTTCACCAGAGATACCTTCAATTAGCAATTCCCTCATGACAGTACCACATTAGAGTCCAACTCTGTTAATTGAAATCAGCGGAGAGTGTTCACAAAAATGTTGTCTCCTCTTGTGGATTCTTTCACTCCATGAGGTTTCAGGCCCATCTGTATTTTGATGATTAACTGAGTCATCATTTTCTGATTGAGGCACACACCTCTCAAGTCTACTGCCTCCTTAGGTCCTTTGGGTGGAGGCTGAATGTCCAGATGTCTGAGCTTTTACCCTGCCAGCAGAAGGAAACCATTGGATCCCATTTCAGGAGAGCAGTTTGGATTTTTTCTTCCTCCCAGAGTGGAAACTCTGAGGTCTCAAAAGGGGTGGATTCTCAGTTACAGAATGGGTCCTGCATCTATGACTGCACTCTCGGGGCAACAAGGTCTCCTGCATGATTGTGGTGCCTTGGGCCAATTAGCCCCTCCAACCTCTGATCCAGCACCTTATGTATTGCTGGCTTTGGTTCACTGTCACCAATTGTGGTTTGTTTTGTACACTCTTTTTAGGGATAGCAACTTTAACCCATTGTCTCCTTTGGTTTTGATAGCACAAGCCAGAGGCATGGTTGGTGGGTCAACTACACTGGATACCCCAGCGTCTGGATACTCCTCGGGGTGATAAGCTGCGATAACGAAATACAGATTGATTGATACTTAATCTGCTCAGGGTTCGTGATCTCCCCTAGTATCCTCTGTGTACTCCAAATGGAGTGTGGGGGCTCTGCACGCGTACTCTTTTTTTGGGGGGAGGGGGGAGCTCCCATCTGGTGCAGACAGACAACATAGTAACTAAGTCATGCATAAACAGAAAGTGAGACCAATTCTCGTTCTCTGAGCTTAATCGCTCACAAACACTTATTCTCATTGGAGTCCCTCCTTCATTTAATTCTGGCCTATTTACCAAGGATATAAAGTCTATAGGTTGATGCGCTGAGCTGTCTATTTCCACATTCCAGGGATTTTTCCTTTCTTTCTGCATTCTTCAATGAGATTGAGACTCAGTTATATCTGGAATGGCTGGAACTCTTTGTGCCATCACACAGTCCTCTGAGCAAACGTTTCTGCTCCTGGGGTTTGGTTTCAGGGGGCATGGATAATAGACTGTCTATCGTTCCTTGTCCAAGGGGTCTGTTGCTAGCATTTCGTCCCTTTCTCCTCATCCTGAGAGTAATTCACAAGATTTTGAGGCAGGGTGATGCAGTGATTCTGATGGCTCACATCACTCCTGGTTCCCATTGCTTTGCCTTCCATCAATCATGCTGGCCTAGGCCCTGCCTTAGTGGCCTTCTCCCCTCTGTTGGCCTACTTTGAGTCTTCAACAATTGACTCAATTGAGGCTGATGACATGAAGGCTAAATCAAACAGTCTAGGCAGCCCTCCACTTGTAAGGCCACATACTGACAGCACTCAAGCTTTGCTTCTCACATATTTGCATTGGATCTCACCTATTCACAATCTAGACTCTGTCTCTACTTCTGTGCCATCACTTCCACCTGAACCTCTCTTGTTCTCTCAAGTCTTCCATGCCTCCTCATCGTAAATGTATCTCTCCCAGTCTACCTCTCAACTCTAGGTCATCTTCCACTACAATCTTTGCATGGGCTCTTGGACAAGTGAAACAAATTGCAATATTTTCACGTGAATTGGAGTGCTGTTGTGTTAGTGTGTGTGTGTTTTAACTAAGGTGTCCTTTTGGGGGGTTGGGATTGTTTATCATTAGGGTTAGTACTGTTAGGTGCACTAATGGCCTCATTTACAAGTGTAAAATCAAGTTTGTGTTTTGCAAAACGTGATTTTGCACTCGTTGATTGATTTACTCGCATGTAAATTTATTACAACTTGGTATAATTTTATGTTGGCATGAATTTGCTTCCCGGGGCAGGTAGGAAGGGTGTTTGGCATAGAAGCCATGGAAAGTCAGGAAACACCAACAGACTTGTGAGTTTGTGGGTATCCATAAACTTTTTCTTGATCCACTGCCACCCTGCATACCGTCGGAGTTGTAATCCTGTCAGGGGGACAAATAAATCCCTGCACAGGGTGGAAATAGAGGCGGGAACAAGCCCCAAAATGGTGGGAATGCAGGGGATGGGATTTCTCCTAAAGTACAAGTCATTTTCTTTTGCAGAAAAAGTAAAAGAAAAACCTCAGCGAGCTCAAATGCACGTTATTCAGCAATAACTTGTGCTAATTTAGACTATCTACATTTACTCGTATATTTGCTAAGGAAAGCAATCAGCCACTGTGCCATTTTTTCTGTGTACTCATAATGTTTTATGACATTATCAAGACAATCATAGATTTACTTTGAACGTATGTGTAAGTGCAAGAGTGTAAAATAATCAATGTGCACCCATTGTGTTCTTATTGTAAAATGAAAATAAAAGTTACAAAAAAAAGGGTGTGAAACAAATATCTTTTGTGAATCGGCCAGCATGACTTAAAAGCCTCTTGAAGCACATCTTTCCAGTGCTGTAATCGATAACAATTGTGAAATACAACACAGCAATGTGCTGCTTATGTTGGCGCCGCTTGCCAGAGACCAGTTGTCTTGCAACTTTCAGACGCTTAACACTTATTTGAAGTCCTGAAGCCCTTGTAAATAGGACATATATTATTATAGAAAAGTCAACAGCTTCATCCACTGGGCTAGAGGTATCATTAGCATCTGTCCTTTTTATAAACTTCACTAGGGCCATCTAATTAAATGCATACTTTGTTGCTGAAGTGTCACGGCCTCTTTATCCAAGACGTGGTAGGGGAGAGGCAATGTTTGCATGTGTTCAGAATTTCAGTAAGCTCAGGTTACAGGCTGTGATGTGGCAGCCTTCTCATGAGTACCAAAATGTCAGAGTGCAGTCCTGTGGCATGCAAAGCAGCACAGCCCCTTTCATTCTGGTCATATTTTCCAAAGTAAAGATTGAAACAAAATAGGTACTGGGCTTGCTTTGTGAAGGAATGCATTCAGGAGAAGTAATCAACTGTAGCTTCTCTGCAATGGCGGAGGAGCACCCCCCGCCCCCCTGCAAAAAGCCAGAAAACGAAAAATATAATGATAATAAAACAACTTCATTATATTTTATTTTTTGTTGTCTGGCAGCCGACGCGAGCTTAGAGAGGGGCGGGCCAGGTTAACAGGGCAGGGACTGGGACTGGGAGGAGTGGTAGGTGCACTTAAGTGTGCATGTCAGTTTGGCTGGCTGTCATAGGCCGTCCAAACTGACATGCACACTTAGTTTTCTCCATCTGAGCTGTGCTGCGGAGCTGGGTGGAGAAAAGGCCTAGGCTCCCTGTCCCTGACCAAGCGTCAAAGCAGCCCGCTCAGGCCAATCCCCACGCTGCTCTCATGCTTGGTATACTTAGCATGAGAGCAGCGTCGGGATTGGGTGGAGACTCTGGGAGCCTGTGCCAGGAGCAGAGGAGCACCGAGGCACCTGGCAGCGTAAGGTAAGTCTATTTTTTATTCACTAATAAGCCCTGCACCCTCTCCCTCATGCCCCCCTTGCGCCCCCACACCTCCTGCCCTACAACGTATTACTTGGTATCAGCCATCACTGAGCAAGTTCTGTGCTTACACCAACTATCGGGAAGGATTGACTCGGCCCGTAGCCTTGGTACATAAAAGCAAATATAGAACTCCATTCCTGTGTTTTAGGATAACTAAACTCCTTAACCCCTTCGGTGCTCATGACTGAATGGTTCCGACATGAGCACCAGCGCTCGTGTGCTCATGACGGAACCATTCGGTCCTGCACACACGAGCACAAAATCCCTCTGCTGGAGACAACAGAGGGATTTCCTTTTTAAAATTTTTGCCTCCCAAGGCTTTTTTTCCCCCAATATTATGTTGGGGCGGGCATGTCAATGAAACTGAAACTTAGTTTCAGTTTCACTGTTTCAGTGCTCGTTGGGCTATCTCAAGCAAGGATCCCAAAGCAGGGATCCACCCACTAGGCACCAGGGAGTGGGGAGTGGCCCCTTGAGCAAGTGCCTTTGCTCCCCCCAAAAAAATTCCCATAATCAGTCTTTCTGCGCCCCCGGGGGGGGCAGAAAGCACCCTAGACACCAGGGATTATTTTTTTATAGGTCAGGGGTGGGGCTGGCCAGAATGGGCATGCCCAAGTCCCCCCCCCCAGAAATGCAAAAGTCTTTCTGCCCCCACAGGAGGCAGATGGGGCACTTCCCCCCAATCTCCCCCTCCCCTGATCTGTCCCCCGGTGGGAGGCGGAAAGCCTACTAGGCACCGGGGATTCGGTTTTTTTTTATACGTAGAAGTGTGGGCTGCCCACAATGGGCAGGCCAATGCCCCCAGTCTGAAAAAATTTGCCACAGTCATTCTGCCCCCCCCCCCGGAGGCAGATGGGAGCATTAGCACTTTATCTGCCCCCCGGGGGGGCAGAAAGCCCAATAGGCGCCAGAGATTATTTTTGTTCATATATGTAGGGGTGGGGGCTGCCCAGAATGGCTATTCCAATGCCCCCACCCCTCCAACAAAATAGCCACGGTGTCTCTGCCTCCCCTGGAAGGCAGATTGAGGCAATAGCTCCTGAACTGCCCCCCCCCCCCGGAGGGGGCAGAGAGCCCACTAGGCGCCAGGGATTATGCAGTTTTTTTATACGTAGTGGTGGGGGCTGCCCATAAACCAGGTCGTTTTGTGATAGATCATTTTTAAGTCTCCACAATATGTTTTGGGCCCTTGCCTGTCGCGGGCACTAGGCCTACCCAGACAAGTGAGGTACCATTTTTATCCGGAGACTTGGGGGAATGCTGGGTGGGTGGAAGTTTGTGGCTCCCCGCAGATTCTAAAACTTTCCATCACAGAAATGTGAGGAAAATGTGTTTCTTTTTACAAAATTTGAGGTTTGCAAGGGATTCTGGGTAGCAGAACCTGGTAAGGGCCACACAAGTCACCCATCCTGGCTTCCCCTGGGTGTCAAGTTTGCAAAAATGTCAGGTTTACTAGATTTCCCTAGTTGACGGCTGAGCTAGGGTCCAAAATCCACAGCTAGGCACAATGCGAGAAAAGGGTCAGTTTTCACTGGAAAAATGTGACGTGTCCAAGTTGCATTTTGGGCTGTTTCCTGTCGCGGGCACTAAGCCTACCTACCCTAGTGAGGTGCCATTTTTATCGGGGGACTTGGGGGAATGCTGGGTGTGTGGAAGTTTGTGGCTCCCCGTAGATTTCAGAACTTCCCATCATAGAAATGTGAGGAAAATTAGTTGTTTTTTTAAAGAGTTTGAGGTTTGCAAGGGATTTTGGGTAACAGAACCTAGTGAGATCTACACAAGTAACCTCATCCTGGATTCCCCTGGGTGTTTAGTTTTTAAAAATGTATAGGTTTGCTAGGTTTCCCTAGGTGACGGCTGAGCTAGGGTCCAACATCCACAGCTAGGCACATTAAAAAAAAAGGGTACGTTTTCACTAGAAAAATATGATGTGCCCACGTTGCGTTTTGGGACTTTTCCTGATGCAGGCACTAGGCCTACTCACACAAGTGAGGTACCAATTTTATTGGGAGACTTTGGGAAATGCTGAGTGGGTGGAAGTTTGTGGCTCCACGCAGATTCCCAGACTTTCCATCACAGAAATGCGTGGAAACTTTGTTTTTTTTACAAAGTTTGAAGTTTTCAAGCGATTCTGGGTAACAGAACATGGTGAGAGCCACACAATTCACCCCATACTGGATTCCCCTGGATGTCTAGTTTTCAGAAAAGTATAGGTTTGCTAGGTTTCCTTAGGTGCCGGCAGAGTTAGGGTCCAAAATCCACAGCTAGGCACATGGCGAAAAAAGGTTCAGTTTTCACTGGAAAAATGTGATCGGTCCACATTGCGTTTTGGGCCGTTTCCTGTCGTGAGTACTAGGCCTACCTACACAAGTGAGGTACCATTTTTATTGGGAGACTTTGGAGAATGCTGGCTGGCTGGAAGTTTGTGGCTCCCCACAGATTCCAGAACTTTCTATCACAGAAATGTGAGAAAAATGTGGGGGGTTTTTTAAACAAAGTTTGAGGTTTGCAAGAGATTTTGGGTAACAGAACCTAGTGAGAGCCACACCCATCCCCCCATTCTGGATTTCCCTGGGTGTCTAGTTTTCAAAAATGTATAGGTTAGCTTGGTTTCTCTAGGTGCTGGCTGAGCTAAGGCCCAAAATCCACAGCTAGGCAAATTGCAAAAAAAGGTGCCGTTTTCACTGTATAAATGTGGTGCCCATTTTGGAGTTGGGCCGTTACCTGTTGCAGGCACTAGGCCTACCCACACAAGTGAGGTACCATATATATTGGGAGACTTAGGGGAAGACAGAATAGTAGAACAAGTGTTATTACCAATTGAATTTCTTTGCATTTCTGCCTTCCAAATGTAAAACAATGTGTAAAAAGAAGTCATTTTGAAAAAAGCGCTCTAATTCACATGCTTGTATGGGTACCCACAATTTCAGAGATGTGCAAATAACCACTGCTTCTAAACTCTATATTTTGTTCCCATTTCGGAAATATAAAGGTTTCCTTGGTAACTATTTTTCACTTTTTATATTTTACCAAATGAATTGCTATATACCCGGTACACAATGAAAAACCAATGCAGGACGCAGCTCCGTTATTGGCTCTGGATACTTTAGATTCTTGGTGAACCTACAAGTCCTATATATCCCCGCAACCAGACGGTTCAAGCGTACATAAGGATATATTGCTTTAAAAAATCTGCCATACTTAAAATAAGTTACAGGTGAAAACGTTGCCACAAATGGCTGTTTTTTCCAACTCAATTTCAATATTTTTTAATTTCAATTGTTAGTTTCAATGGAAAAACCTTAAAGGTTCTACACAAATGACCCCTTATTGAATTTAGAATTTTGTCTACTTTTCAGAAATGTATAGTTCTCCGAGATCCATTATTGCTTTCACACCCAATTCTACCACTAACTGGAAGGAGGTTGAAAGCACAAAAAATAGGAAAAATAGGCTATGTCCCAGTAAAATGTCAAAATTGTGTAGAAAATGTTGGTTTTCTCACAAAAGTCTGCCTGTTCCTAAAAGCTGGGAAGATGGTGATTTTAGCACCACAAATCCTTTGTTGATACCTTTTGGAGGAAAAAAACCCAGACGCTTTCTTCTGCAACACTTGTTTCCCATTTTTCCTAAATAAAAAATAATTGCTGTATTTTGGCCAATTTCTTGGTCCCCTCAGGGGAATCCACAAACCCTGGGTACCTTTAGAATCCTCAAAATGTTGGAAGAAAAGGATGCAAATTTTGCGTGAATACCTTATGTGGACAAAAGGTTCCAGGGGCCTAAGCGCGAACTACCCCAAATCACAAAAAAAAAGGCTTAGCACAGGGGGTAAAAGGCCTAGCAGAGAAGGGGTTGAGAAAATGTAAATCTAGTAAAAAAATAACACGTGTTTCTAGCACTATATATTTGCTTCTATTTTCCAGCCACTGTACATGTACAAAAAGAGCACAAATATTGTCACTGTATCCTGCTTCTGCACAATAGTCTTGTCAGTTGTGTGCTTCACATGTGCAATTCTTCTCCATCGTAAAGGAGTGTGCTTGGTTCCAAAAATACTGCCATGATTGAATTGTACATACCTTTGTGCTTTGTATTTATGCAACAAATCGATTTTAAAATATATACATTTTACCTGGGAGTTATTTAGTTTCCACTCCAAAGGCCACAGTTAATTGGTGCCCCTTGCTTTCTTCAATTGTCTATTTATTAATCTGTGGCTACAAGGGGTCCTGTACAATTACATTTCTGAGAAGACTGTCCAAAAAAATCCATGTAAACAAAGCCATGACCAGCCCAATTTTCTCGTTATCAGTACCTAAAAAGCATCAACAAGGTGGTATATGAAGGGCCAGCCTTTGGCATGGGCAAGGTGGACCCAGGCCCAGGGCGCCAATCTTCAGAGGGACACACAGAGCTGTCTGTATTAAAGTCCTGTAGACAGACAGCAGTGACCCTCTTGACACTAATGTTGCAGACTAAACTGCTTCTAATCCCTTTTTACTTGCATTAGGTGCCGTTCTACACCACATCAACCCCCTTCCTACCTCTCCTATTTCCCTCTCACCCCGCTGCCATTCACCAACATCGCCATTTGCACACGCAATAACTTGGCACTAGCGTGATCAAGCTACCCCTATGAGTGAATCGGAATATTTGGGGGAGGTGCTCAGAGGCCAGTCACTGCTTTGATGTGTGACAGAACAGTGAACACAAATGGGCCTTATTTTATTCACGAGCTGCAGCAAGGGTGCCAAATTTATTTCCGCCCAGGGCGCTATCCGAGCAAGGGCCAGCACTGAGTATATGCTTGTGTTGGCTGGGCCTTGAGCTACAAAGAGCAGCCTGCTTCTTCCACGATTCTGGAATGAGGCATGACATCTATATTACCGGTGCTTTGAGACCTACTGAACAGCTCTTTTAAGGCGGACCAGGTTCCGCAGCAGTGGAAACACGCTACTGTGGTCTCACTTCTTTAAAAAACTCTTTCGGATCCAACTAAGCCTGAAAATGTTAGGCCTATTTCACTGCTTCCCTTCCTCGCTAAAGTTTCAGAGAAATAAGTAAATCAGCATCGCTTGATATTTATTGAGGCAAAAGGACTTCTCCATAGGACACAGTGGGGCTTTTGCCCCTTCATAGCACAGAGTCTGCCCTTCTGCTTGCCTCTGAGTTGCCATCTTGTTCTCCTCCTGTGCATGTCTGCTCACTCGAGCCGCGTTGAGGATTCTAGAACGACTTCCCCTGCAGGCAGGCTCAATGGTATGCCCCATGCAGGAAGAATAGTGTAATCACTGAGTTAGAGCACCACAGATTAAACAAATGTATACTGTATTGCAAATTATGTTTTGCCTATCTGGTTTCCTGTTGATACGTTACGATTTGTAAATATTTTTTTATCCCAATCCAAGATAGCCAAACCACTTTCTGAACTATGTCACATCATGTTTAGCTCTTTAAAGGGGAAGTCTATTTTAAATCCAGTTGTATAGCAATTATTTCTTTGTTATTGCTCGCTCACTGGACTCAGTGTAATTTGCACTTTCTCCAGTTTCTGCTGCCTTATTCTCCTGCTCCTTGCCGCACTGCATGGCCTGGACAGCTTGAAGGTTTTTCTGGTCTCCAGTTTTTTCCTTTCTGCTCCACATTATTTTCTGAAGCACCACAAGAGTCCCAATTACAATCTGACACTACATCTGGAGATATTAGGCCATACCTCCAAATAAAGGAGGCTTATTAACTGTATATAAGAAGACTAGCTCTTGACAGTATGTCTATAGCAAGAGCCCAGATATGAGTGGATTCATTTTGAGAAGACATTGGGACATCAAGGAGTGAATGTCTTCGAAAATCTGAGAAAAGAGGAAGGTGTCCCTAGGAGAAGACCTTTCAGATATAGGTGAGTATTCCCTGCCCAACATTTTACCCAACTGCCCTGTCCTTTCTCTCTATGGGGACTCTTTAGCCGTCAGGCGAGACCCATCTATGAATCCCACAGGGTAGGGATCCCAACTCCTAATTTTCCCTGGAGGAGGTATATTAGTTCTCATCATCCTAACAGCTGCAGTTTGTTTATGAGGGCGGAGGAGGGTCACCCCCCGCCCGCTGCATGCTCCGCAAAGTGTTAAAAATAAAAATGGCAATGAAATTGCCATTTTATTTTTAACCAAGGCGTGCCGCAGCCGCCAGCCTGCCCCTGAGCCAGGAGGGCGTGTCTTTGCTGCCGATTTGCAGTAGGAGGACTGCGTAGTAGTGGCCACACACTTCAAAGTGCGCATGTCACTTTGGCCTGCGTTCTTGCCCCGGCCAAAGTGACCTGCGCACTTTGAAGCTCTCCACCCAGCTGTCTTAGACAGCTGGGTGGAGACCAAGCACAGGCCTCTAGAGCCTGAAGGAGCATTTGGCCAACCTGCTCCATCCAATCCTGGCACTGCTCTCACGCAGCGCGAAAGCAGCTCCAGGATTGGTTAGGGGGTGTTCTTCGTTCCACAGGCTTCAAAGGACAGCGAGGAGGACACAAAGCCCGTGGGTAAGTACACTTTAGTTTTATTTAATGAATGTAATGAATAATGCATGCAGTTTGTTATATTTTGGAGGGAGGGGGGTGTTTTTATTTGGGCTTTTGAGTGAGGGTTTTTTAGTATGGGAAAATGTGTTTTTGGAGGTGGTGGGGCACTTCGCTTGCCCCACCACTTTGAAAGGTTACCAGCCGCTCCTGCATCTTAACTAAAAAACCCTAATCCTTGCTCAGTCCATGAGCCCTAGAAAGAATGGCACCTTTGGGAGCTTCAAGCACGTTTCAGGTGAGAGACCTGCACCAACCACCTACACACTTACTTCAGTAGTTTTTCTTCTATCAAATCTCAGATCATTAACAATCTCCCACTCTACATTCACAAAAAGTAATTCAGATTAATACAATTAACTATTGTATGGGCAGGTTAGTCCCACTCTCTGCAGCAGTACTCCTCTCCACAGTATCATCTTCACATGATCACCTCAAGCTTTTGAAGGATCAGCACGTTCCTTCCTGCTTCTCTATAGGACCAGACCAGGTCTCACATTGTTGTCAATTTACTTTTCTTTTGGTGTGCTTGGTACTGGTTTAGTCTGTTTACTCTCCCCAAGTGTTTCCTTCTGCGGCTGACTTCTCCCGTCAGTTCCCGCCGTCTTGCCCTACCACCGGCCCCTCCCACCTCTCAGGACTATTTATGGAGTTTGCTGCACGGCCCCTGTGAGCAGCCCTTGACCTCCGTGGTCTTGCCTCGCCACTCCCACCGCTGACGCAGATCGGCTGCGTGGCTCTGTCTGCTGACCGCTCCTCAGTCTCTGAGCCCCCAGGTTCACGCCTGCTTTAGGGCTTCCGCACTGCCATCACTGCTGCATTTTTCCCTTCCTTTTCTATCTTCACGGTAATTGTACATTATATGTTTTTATTTTGCACTGTTTCGTTTTATTTTGGTCTATTTTTGTGTCAATTTACTTTTCTTTCGGTGTGCTTGGTACTGGTTTAGTCTATTTATTCTCCCCGAGTGTTTCCTCCTGCTGCCGACTTCTCCCGCCAGTTCCCGCTCCCAGCTCCAACCCACCCTCCCGCCTCCCTGCCGGCACCTCCCACGACTATTTATGGAGGCTCCTGCGCAGCCACGCCGCAGGAGTGCCAAAGGCAAGCCCGTCTGCGCCCATTCGCACCTGGATCACGCCCAGCGCCAGGACCCCTGGTCCTTCCACCGTCCGCCGCTACTCCACCAAGGAACTCCTGGCCCTCAACTCCGAACACCACAGCACCCGCTACAAGATTGTACACCGAGACCGCCCCAACAAACACAGTGGGGGAATCGCCTTAATATTAAAGGAATCCATCCAATGCACTGCCTCAAATGACGACCCAATGCCTCTCATGGAGCACCTCAGCTTCTGACTACAATTCGACGCCAAAACAACAAGAGGCACCCTTGCATTCAGACCACCAGGACCCCGACGAGCCTTCTGCGACACCATCCCCAATATCATCGACCCCTCGCAATCGACTACCTCCACTACGTCCTGCTCGTCGATCTCAATTTTCACATCAACGACCCCAACGACCCCAAGGACACCAACTCCACCTCTCTCCTGGAGAACCTCAACAACATTGGCCTCACCCAACTAGTCACCGAAACCACGCACAAAGCCGGGCACACCCTCCAACAGAATCAAATTCACTCACACGATGGAGCTCACATGGACCGACCACGCAATCGTCCACTTTACCATCTCTGACTCCCAACACACCATTACCAAGCGCCACCCACCGTTGCTGGAGCAAGGTAACCGAGAGCCAATGGATGTAGACTCTCAGCGCCACACCACTCAACACAGAAGCCAAGCTCGACCAGGCCATCCACAACTTCTCCGCCTGGATCAACAAATGTGCCTACAGAGTCGCCCCATTGAAACCGGCAAAAACCAAGAGAACCTCAAGACAAGCCGGCTGGTAGACCCCAGAGCTCAAACCCACCAAGCAAAACTGCTTCCGACTTGAGAAGTGTTGGCGCATCACCAAGGACCCCTCCG
The DNA here is from genome assembly GCA_963921515.1 of Calotriton arnoldi. NCBI lineage: Eukaryota > Metazoa > Chordata > Amphibia > Caudata > Salamandridae > Calotriton > Calotriton arnoldi. The sequence continues at coordinate 1,499,956 of CAWUFW010000033.1, forward strand.
GCAGAACCACATACAAAACAGCCCTCAGCGACTACCACTGGTGCATCAAGGAAGCCAAAAAAACAGCCATCACTGACCGCATCCACGCCGCGTCAAACTTCACTAAGGAACAATGTCCACCCTTTCCAACAACTCTGCAACACTCTCAGACTACTTCCACAGCAAGGTTGCCACCATCTACAACAACTTCGACCCCCAACCCACTATGCTCAGCCTCGACAACCTCATCTATCCAGCAAACACTGCCCAGCAATAACAACCTGGTCTCCACTCGACATACAGACCACCACTATCATCATGTCTTCCATCTACTCCGGGGCACCAACCGACCCCTACCCCCACCATCTCTCCAACCTCTAAGAAAATATAATTGGCACAGAACTCACCAACGTCCTCAATGTCTCCATCTCCACGGCTACCTTCCCAGACAGATGGAGACACGCCGAGGTCAGACCCCTGCTAAAGAAACCCTGTGATGACCCCAGCAACTTCAAAAACTACCAGCCGATCTCCCTACTCCCATACCCAGCCAAAGTACTCGAGAAAGCCATCAACCAAAAGCTCCCCGACTTCCTAGAGTGAAAACAACTACTCAATGCCCCACAATCAGGATTCCGGGCCAACCACAGCACTGAGACTGCACTGATCGGCGCCACAGACGACATCCGGATTCTCCTCGACCGAGGAGAAACGGTGGCCCTGATCCTCCTCAACCCCTCTGTGGCGTTCAACACCGTCTCCCATCACATCCTCATCGACCGACTCCACAACATTGGAATTCGGCAACAAGCCCTCAAATGGATCACCTCTTTACTCTCAGGATGCACACAGAGCATCCGACTACCTCCCTTCACCTCAGCTCCCAATGACATCATATGCGGCGTGCTCCAAGGATCATCCCTCAGTCCCACCCTGTTCAGCATCTACAGGACCCCCCTCGCAGACATTCTCAGATCCCACGGACTCAACATTATCTCATACGCTGATGACACTCAGCTCATCCTCTCGCTCACAGAGAACACCTTCAACGTCAGAACAAATTTCCGCAAAGTCATGACTGACTTGGCAAACTGGTTGAGAGACAGCTGCCTCAAACTCAGATTCAACAAAACAGAAGTACTCATCTTCGGAAAAGACACATCCGCATGGGACCACAGCTGGTGGGCAGCAGAATTCGAACCAACCCCCACAGCAACAGACCATGCACGCAACCTTTGCATCATCCGCAACAGCCAACTAACTATGAAACGACTAGTGAATGCAGTCGCCTCATCATACTTCTACACCCTACACATGCCCCACAGAATCTATAGGTGGGTCCCAATCAACGCCAGAAAACTTGTGACACAGGCTTTCGTCACTAGCCGTCTCGACTATGGCAACGCTCTCTATGCTGGAATTCCCACCAAGCTCCTCAAGAGACTTCAGACCATACAGAACACCACAGCCAGACTCAGTTTAAAGCTCCCCAAACGGACCCAAATCACCCCTCACCTCAGAGACCTCCACTGGCTACCCAACCAGAAGAGATGCCAGTTCAAGATCCTCATGCACGTATACAAGGCCTTACACAACCAAGGACCACCCTTCATCAACCATCGTATGAACTTCCACCTGCCGGCAAGAAGCCTGCGCTTTGCCTCACTAGCCCTTGCACACACCCCCACATCCACTGTAGCTGCAGCAGGGGCCGCTCCTTCTCCTATATCGCCACCAAGACCTGGAACGACCTCACTCTCCACCTGCGAACGGCACCCTCCCTGGAGGACTACAGAAAGCGACTTACGACCTGGCTCTTCAACGCATACTGGTCACCTCATCGCCCAGATACACCTAGGGGTGATAGTTTTGCACTATACAAATACTGATTGATTGACACCCAACCACAATACTAAGTATGGCAACAAAGTGGGCAGGTTTGAGAGTTTTAGCAAGTACTCTTTGCTATAAGTTCTAGTCCTTTCTGAAATACTTGGGGGGATTTTAACCAGCTTGCTACTCTTTTCTCCCAAAACCACTTGCTTTTAGAATGTGTGCCCTTAACATGAAAGTTTACAGCTATATAAAAGTAATAGCCCATCTCTTGAAATATGGTTTACGCCTTGGAAACCTTGGGCCTCCATCCTCCTCGAAGAGAGGAGAATCTTTCAAACAAGGCAGTAGTCATCTAGAAAATGGAAATGGACAATCTGCCTCAGTCCCATCTATGGTTTCCCATTTGCTCAAAGTATGGACCAATGGGAAGCCAGCACACTGTCCAGTCAGGTGTCAAAACCTCCAGGGTATAGTAATTTAAACAGGGGGGGTTGTTTGCAGCAAATTTTCCAGTAAAAACACAGAGAAAAAAACAGATCTCAACATTTAATCACAAGTTTTTAAGCATTATTGGCGCATAATCATACCTTTCTGTAATCACTTATAAAAAATATGATTATTCCTTTTTGTGCAAATCCTGATGTAAATTTTCCACTAAATTAAATTGTTACCCAGTAAAGGCATGCAGAAAAAACAAGCATCTTCTCAGATATTAGCACTCTTTTCTGAATAGTTCTGAAATGTTGCATGCAAGTGACAGGCAACTGATGTCACCAGTGTCTTGGAATCGCTGCAGCAATGCCGCATGTAGCATGAATGTGATAAATAACTTTTAATATTATCAATGACCTCAAAAGAGCCTTCGTTTTCTTTTATGCAGCGCCAAGCGTTCAAAGTTTCATGAAGATAACAGGCTGGTAGATCCTTTGTTGCTCAAGAAAAAAATCAGCAGACCAGGGAACGCTGGAGACCTTGCTGTTCTCAGCAGTCTTCTCTGCTACATCACGGAGCTCACTGGGTGGGTGACGCAGCAGAAGAGCAAGACACCAACCACCTCTGACATCACAAGCAGCAAGGCTATTGGCACCACAAAACATCTGGGTCCAAACAACAACAGCAGCAGCACTGCCAAACGTCCAACTAGGTTCCAGCTTTTGCAGTCCAAGTTTATGAACCCAAACCGCGAGCCGCCAATAAAGAGGACGAGAGAAGTTGGGAAACTCATCTTTAAAGAAAAGCAATCTGTCAGCAGGGGAGGCATAGGCATCAATATTTACAAAATTGACAAAGCAAGAGAAAAGAAAGAGAAGGACACAGTGGAAGAAAACAAAATGCCATCTGACCGCATAAGGTGGACCCATCCTGCTGGAAAAAATGCAGTAAAAAATATTCTACGCAAGTTTATCGCAGCAGAAGAGAAAGAAAAAGAGAACACTGGTGTCAGGAAAGAGATGTCTTCGAAGAGCAATCTGCCAAAAATAATCAGCAAGAATTTGGTGCTGTCAAAACTAAAAGAAAAGTTTGAGCAAACCAGTTCCCTGTGCTCAGTGACAGAGCTTAAACCTCTGGCACACGCTGGTGGTAATAGCAAGAAAAAAGGGCATAAAACAAGGCAAATATGCAAAGCAGAAATTGGAGGATTACAGATCACCACAGATGCTGTCACCAACATAAATCGACCTGCCATCCAACATATGGTGTGCACAGAAGTCCCCCCACCCTCATTTCATGCTGTGTCTATCATAAGCTGCCCTCCCACCTTGCTGATGTGTAGCACTGAAAGTGTGAGCTCACGAATTGTATCCTGCTCTACTGGTACCATCAAACAAGCTGGAAATACACCAGGCAACAACAGCTTGGTTATTACACATAGTAGAGGAACAGATGCCAACAGAACAGAAGTTCTAGAAAAGAGTAATAGTGCATGCTTGGGTCAAGTCAAGCATGGCGGCCCTTTCCCAGATGAGATAGGAGAGTTGACTCAACCTCCGAAGACGAATAATGACAGTTTTGAGACTGCAGAAATGAGTGAACCTCAAAGCACCAGTGACATAAACCATACAGATGGAACACCAGGAAACACGATGAAGCATGGGAAGAGAGAGAGACCATCAAACACAATACTGAATGGGCATGTGGCACAAAGTGCGCAACCCACCCTGTACAGCACTGCTGAGATTCAGAAGCCACTCGAAGACATGACTGAGAAGGTGGAGTCAGATCGGTGGCATGAAACGCTCAATGGGCTCCCAGATGAACACTGGGCATCAGACCTAGGGTCAACTGAGCTCAGGGGAACAGATTCAATTCAACCTCCCAGTGAGATCCTGACAAACAATATAGTTGATATTAAAGAAGTAAAAAACGGAAGGCCTTGTTCTACCAACAACACAGACCCTGGCAACGAAAGGCCTAAACCAATGATAGCAGACATGGAGCATAGTACATCACTGAAAAGGACACTCAAGGGTGAAGTTAAGGAAAAGGCACAAACAAATAGAGGAGAAAAGAATGAGGGTATACAAATAACGGAAGCAGGGCACTACACCCCCCAAAACATAGAACCTGACAATGAAAGCCATAAAGCAATGAGAACAGACATGGAGGGCAGAAAACCACTTGAAAGGGCACCTGAGGGTCAATTTACGGAAAAGGCTCTAACAAATGCAGGATGGAAGAACGAGGGGACACTGATAACGGAAGCGGGCCGCAGCAGCTCCACCAAAAACACAGAGCCTGGCAATGAACAGCCAAAACCAAAGACGACAGACATGGAACATGGAAAACCACTAAAAAGGGCACTTGAGGGCCAAGTTGTGGAAAAGGCGGAAATAAAGACGGGAGTGAAGAACGAGGGGACACAAATAACGGAAGCAGGGCGCTGCTCCGCCAAAAAAACAGAACCTAGCAGTGAACTGCCAAAAGCAAAGACGGGCGATACGGAGGAGGACAGAAAACAAATCACAAGGGCACTTGAGGTTCATGTTGCGCAAAAAGCAGAGACAAATAATTCCTACTGTCGTAGTGACATAGAACCTGGACCTGGTACAGAAATAGAAGAGCGGAGCAGCGCTGAAGGGAAACATGCCAAGCTGGCTGCTAAAAGGGAGACACAGCTCACCGTTAATATGGAGCACACACGCAAACTACCTGAGACCTCTGTATTAAAAAGAGTGAATAAAGGGCAAGAGAGCGGCTCTCGAGGACAAAGCGGGTCTATTAGTGATGATAATAAACGTAATATGGAGCCTGAATCTGAAATACCAGGTGTCATAGTGCTGGGCGGGAAAGACAGAGAAGAGCCGGGCGCGCTGGTATGTGACGAGCCCAAGGTCGGAGATATTTTCAAAGACATGACTGACACTAAAATAGACTTCGCAAACGAGGGACTTAGCTTGACTGCTGCTTTGGAGAGACTCCCTGTCTCGAGTGGCAGCGGGGCTCCTGCCGGCTGCAACGCGGATACAACAAAACAGAGTGAAAATTGTATGGATGAACGCAAGGTGGCAGAATCCGGGGCTCCACCCACATTCTGGGCAGTGTCGCATTCTAGCGTTGTTTGCCAACCGACGTCTTTGACAAGCCCGCCTTTATGTGTCACTCCAGCAGTTTCTTCAGCGTCCACACACAAGGAACTTATTAATGAGGCTGGCAAAACGGGCCTAAAAAACACCATTGAGGCTGGAGGGCCATCTCCCACAATGCACAGGACTCCCAGCCATGGAACCCAAAAAATGCAACTAGTCGAAAAAGTTTCAGTAGATATCCCATCATTATCTCACAAACATGCAAGGGCATTTTACAACGTGGAACCTGCTATAGAAACTTCCAGAACAGTGCCTCATCTCCCAAATGTTCAGGAAACACTCTCAGTGGCATCTACAAAAGACAATGAGGCAAGTACTAAGAAAGGTCTTCCTTCACTACCTGGAACCGGAGCCACACACAACATCCATAAACATAAGAAAATACCCACTAAATCACGAACAAGTGAATCTAAAGTTGCAACAAAGCCAAAAGATAGCTTGGCAAAAGCCGAGAGGAAGTCACCAAAGTCTCAAACTCCAGCAATACAAGGAATGCAAAAAAGCCAACCAGACACAGCTTCGCAGCAACAAGTCAAACGGGTAGAGAGCAGTATGGATACGCCAAAAAGAGCCACCAGCCAAAAGTATCAGATACCACCTTCAGATAAAGCAGGCAAACACAGAGAGACTCACGAGGTTGAGCCGACTCAGCAAGATCAGTCTGGTAAACCAAAGAAATACAAGGCAGCTTGCAAGGACGCAACAGGTGTGTCACAAACTGCAAAATACAAGGCAGAGAGTTACAGTGAGAATAACAATAGCCCAAAACAAGCTTTCAAACCACTTGTTGTAAGGGCAAGTGACACCTTCAAGCGCTGCACCTAAAAAAGTACTCATAACAACTGTTCAAGAAGCATGGAGACATCATTAGTTTGGGACAAATGGAAATATGAGGTAGTTGTGTAGTCCCGAGCAATTTTCAAAGGACAAGTGTTGTGTAAATTAATATTTTTGGGCAGCAGGAAGGTGAGGCAGCTAAGCAGTTTTAATGTTTCCCATTTCTCTTCCTTTGAGGTCTGTGTAAATCTGTAAATATTTCCTCACTTGCCAACCTCTCCAGTCTCCATATACGTTATGCACCTGTCTGTAATGCTTCCTGTAAGCATATTCAACAATATCTACAACAGATGTGGTAGCAACATAAATATTGTCTTCCAAATATCACCCTCTTGGACAAGAAAATCTACACATATTAGGTGTATGCCCAGTGGGTGTGGTACCAACATAAATTTTGTGTCCAAAATATACTGCCCTATGGGAGTAGAAAATCTACACTAAATAGACCGATATTTTTGTAAACAACATTTCATGACATGATATTTCTGTATACATTATTCTGGCATATAACCCCACAAAAGAAATAAAAAAGCTGTTCAATTGAATGCTTCAATTAATCCAACCACTTCCAATTACTGGGCGGCATACTGCAATCAAATGTTTTTTCCTACTGTGCCACTCTAGACAGACACCAGCCATATCCAAATCAGTTTTGGCCCTGCTCCACCAGGACAGTATAACTTTCATGCCAATACCCTTCCAGATGGGAACACAAGCAACCCCAGACCAGTTTCACCCTGTTGGCGAAGTATAGCTTGATCCTTAAGGCACAGTAAGCATGGGACCCTCATCTGGACACATCTGTCTCGCGTAGGGCGTCAAACTGAAGATCGTTATGGATAGATAGAGAAGGGTAGATTTACTCTTCTAACTTTGTATGTATGTACCTGGATGATATAGTGTAATACGACATTGGAAAGTCAATATTGTTGAAGTGAGGTATTAAAACATCGATACTGTGACTCCGCACCGACTTGTTACTATGAAAAAATTCTCCCAAGTAATTACACATAAACCAGTTACTGCAACCAATATTTAGGAATTTATTTGTTCAGGATTGATATCCTGAAGCTGCATCATAATACCAACAGGAGAGCCAGTGCTACGTACATTGATAAAAATAAATAATAGCACATCCGGTACAATGTTTTTTACGCTACAGAGTACAAGATAAAATTCTGTCACATATTGGCAAGGTAAGTCGTATCGCAGGTCATGACTGTGAAATAACCCTAGTATGTGATTGAAATTGAAGTGCATTATAAGAATTGGTTTGTTGCACCATAACCAGGTCCTAAACAAGCATTGTGCAAGTTGGCAAACATACACCACCAGCTGCTCTCCACCCAGACACTTATTTTGAGCAGTTACTTGCATAGATAACTCAAGATTTTACAAATTTGCAAATGTGAGCATTAACATTACGTAACGAATAAAGTAAAGACCCTACGATTCACTGGAGATTTTTCAGCACTTTGGATGAATTTGCTATAGATTAATAAATATTAAATACATCCCAATTTTTGCAGCAAGACCGTGACCAGAGACAGCACAATCTTGTGTAAGCTATTAGGGGGAGGCTCCTCAGCATCTCACTGGTGGGTGATAGAGCGGATTTTTTTGTGTTGATTCCTTTGTTTCTAGTTAACAGAAGCACAACATTCCCAACAACCTTGGTAACTCCACTTGGATTTACGCAGTCCATAACCGTTTTTTCTCTCCCCGAAATGACACAAGCTCCATCCAGATTCAGACTTTCCATTCTGCCTTCAATTTTCCCTGTGGGCTACAGGCTATGGGTCCTTTCTCAGATCTGGTTGGGCTGCCATAGCCAAACCATTGAAGTTCCCACATCCAATGGGGACTGCAACTTCCTGTAGTGTGGGGCTGGTTTGAATATTTTTGCAAGAGCTGATTTTTGTTTCCAGTCCAGATCTGTTTCTCTCTTATGAGTGTCAAGTTGTTTTGATAGTGGACCAAACAAAGTTTGATGCAGGTAGGCCCTTTCACACGGGGGATATACAAATGAATGCTCAGGACACGGTTGTATGATAGAGGCAAGCATGGCTAAAACATGTGTGCCTCTACCATGCAGCCCGAATTACGAATGCTTCTTAACCATGCATTCCTGTACCATGCATGCCTTTGCCACGTAATTTCTTGGTAAAGGCATGAATGGTGAGAGGGTATGTGTGGCTAATGTCACCACTACTTTGACCCCCCTCCCCCTGCCCAAAATTACACAACCCTGACCCCCTCACTCCCGCGCTGGCCCTAAAACTACCCCAACCCCTTCCACTGCCCTGAGGCCTAAAACCCTAACCCCTAATTTAAAAACCTACCCGAGCCCCAAAAGCTACCCCGCCTCCCCTTAGCCCTAAAAACTACCCGACTACCCATCCCCTCCCCCTGCCCTGAGGCCTAAAACCATGCCCCTTAACATACACTACCCCAACCTCCCACCCCTGTGCTGTCCTTAAAACTACCCCAACCCCTTTCCCTACCCTGAGACCTAAAACCCTAACCCCTAATTTAAAAAACTACTCTAACCTCCCCTAATCCATAAAAACAACTGACCCCCCCAGCCCTGAAAAATACCCACAACCCTTACAAACTACCCCCAAAACCCGGCCTCAGCCCCACTTACCTCACCGCGTCCTCTCCCGATCCTTCCTGCTTCCGACCAGCAGCAGCTAGACCGCGCACTACCTGACCCATGCATATGCATGGTTAAGGCATATGCGTGGTTAAGGCATGCGTGGTAGCGCTTGCTTTGTCGGAACACACGTGGCTCTGCCCGCGTTGTTCTGACTGTTTCCTCCAGGAGGCTTATCACCTGGTACATCTCAATAGTGAGGCCTAGTTCTTACTTCTCAGGTCACATTTCTCATCATACTGGCCCGCACAGGCTATCAATCCCCTAGTCCCAGTAGCTTCTCTAACTCTGTTCCTTCCCTGCTGGAGTGAACATATGTGTCTTCTGGAAACACTATCGGAGTCTAACGGTGAACCAAAAGGTCTTATCTTCTCGCTCACCATTACTAAGGTGACCAATTAAGGATCAGTCTGTCAGACTTCTCAGTCTGAGGCCATCTCTGTAGATCACCAGCCTGCTGCAACCATCTACTGTGACTGAATACACCCCGGGCCATTGGAAGGGTACTGCCCAGGTCAATTACCACACACTCACATGATTGGCGGTGTACAGTTACTCTGACATGTTGCCCATTTACTGTCACCTTCTAGAATCTGTTACTCCACTTTCCTAGATCCAGAACACTTCAGTCCACCAGTGCGATGGAGGACCAGGAAACCCCAGACCTCCATCTTTCAGAAGCTCGATATGGTTGTGGTGCCCATCTGTCTGACTCTTAGACTGCTCCAGAGACCTGTCCCATCTATTGTGGGATCCCTGGAGGTGCTCGAAGAAACACTAACCTCTCTAGAGGCACTCAGGCAATTCTGTAATAAGCAGATTCAAGAAACACTTGTTGACTCACGTGGGCTTTCAAACGCTTACATTCTGCTTACTGACCACTAGGTCCGGTCAGGACACTCTACAAGGCCATCCTCCTGTTGCTGGATTAATGTAACAGTGATCCCACCCCTCTCACAGGCTATCTTACACATTCATCTGATGGGTCTAACAGGAGCATATACACAGGCACGCTCACCCTGTTGAAAGAGATACATACCTATAATTGAGTGACAGCATGCGTTCAGATCTTCAGTCTGTAAACAGATGCTCTCCAGTGGCGGCTCGTCCACTAAGGAGGAGGAGCGTCGCCCCACTGCTTCGCAGCAGTAAAGTTAAGGAAACATAAAAATGATTGTAACTCGCGGTTTTATCATTTTATGTTTCCTTTTGCTGCAGCTTTGCGTTTGGGGCGGGGCTGCTCCGATGACAGAGAAGCAGGGGAGGAGTGGTTTGCCCACTCCTAAGTACACATGACTGTTTGGCTGTCCCCAAACATTCATGCGCACTTCGCATCTTCTCAATGCAGGCTGCATTACAGCCTGCATGGAGAACATGCCCAGGCCCCCATTACCTGGCTGAGCGCTGATCCAGGGCGCTCAGACCAATCACAACACTGCAATGCAGCGTTGTGATTGGCTATCGGGAGGCTGGGAGCCGGGTGCTTCCTGCTTCCTGCATCCTGCATCCTGCTGTGGGACCGGAGTCAGTAAGAAGAGGATGGAGAACAGGGGGTGGCCAGCCGTCCGTCACAGGTAAGTATTTTTTTAAAAACTTTTTCGTCCCACCGCCCTGCTCCCCCCTCACCACCTAGGTCCGGTAGCAGCCGCTACTGAAACTCTCACACCCATAACTGCCACGTATAATAAATCATAACCATATAGACAAACATCATGAGACAGCCAACACATTCCCTGTGGCTTGATTGGCCAAATTACTGACTTATTATTGTAGGTGTGTACCACCAAAGTAATTGGCAAATGCTGGCAATGGCGACCTGGTTAGAGACTCTGTCAAATATCTTAGCTAAAGGTTTAGCCTCTGGTTTGTAGCCCTTTTGTCTGCTGAAACAACATCTCCAGTGCTTTAGCACAACCAGTCTTCTATAGATGTCAGAATTTTTCTGACCCTCACATCACAACCAATCCTGTGCCAATATTTGAGCAGATTTGTACCCTGAAACCAAACAAAAAACACACCCATAGGACTTGCAGGCCTCAGCACTTCTAATGTAATCACCAAACCAATCATGGCAATGATTACTTCTAATTCCCTTCCCACATGCTCCTACCTTCACTCTACCAATTCCACAATACTCTCCTATTTCATTGATATGCGCTACACAGAACTGTTCAACTGCTTTGCTTTATTTGAGCCACTTCTGTCTTTGACCAAAACCTTGCTGTACACTAGTGCCTACATCAATAAATATCTAGCAATCCAACTAAAAACCACCAACTCCACATACAAAGAAAAAACTTTCCTAGCGACATGGTCACAATCAACTACAAAGCCTACCAAACCCCTAAATCCCTAATTTATACATGGATAGTTTTGAATTTATTTAGTTGTATAGTAAAAGATTTAGTGACTCTCCCAATTCTTTCCCCATTGACAATGATGCATACTTATCCTCAGTCCATTCTGCCTTTGAGGAAGAGGTGAGGTGACATCAATTTAAGCTGGAAAACCTCAACTTCACCATCAGATCTTCCTTTGCTGTCATCCTAAACATTGGATGTATTTGCAACGAGCATCTGTCCCCTTCTGTATAGTTGGATAGTTTCCGGACCTAATTATAACCAAGAATCACTACACCGCCTTCCAAAACCTAACTAGGTTATACTGGGTGGACCACACTCAACTCAAGACTACCCGAACCTAGAGGCACACTGACAACATAACCCACAGAATATCCATGAATATCACAGGGATAAACCCAGCATCCCCTAATATACACCTAAACTCAAGTTCCTAAAATCAAAACATACAACTCAGAAAGGAAATAGTTGGCTAAGGGTCTTATTAATACCTTGGCGGAGTGGCAACAGGCCGCCACACCAACGCCCTGCTGCCACAATGCCAAAGCCATAATGCGACCACCTGCCGGATTCTGACAGGAATCCAGGTCAGGCGGTCCTGCGTCGGCTGGCCCAGGCGGTGCTGTGCTAAGGCTCATATGTGAGCCTTAGCAAGGCACCGCAATGGGAACGCCATTGCACATTCCTGCATGACATGGACTGTCAAGTCCATGCCCTGCAGGAACTGTGGGTGCATACAGACAGGGGGCCACTGCCCCCCCTGCATGCGTCCCCTTGTGCAAAGGCACCAGTGGGCCCAGTAGTGCCACCTTTGTTTCTTCACCGCCACACTTTTCATGGCGGGCTCACTGCCATGAAAACTGTGACAGTGAGGAAACTGCTAATATGCTTGGCGGTGCCGCAGAGGCACCACCAGCATATTAGGGGCCTCAGACCGCTGCAAGACTGCTAGGGATCGCGGATCCCTGGCGGTAGCAGCGGTCCCATGGCGGTCCGACCGCTCAACTTGTTATAGGGCAGTTGGACCACCGGTGCGGCAGTAGCTGCACCGCTACTGTGGGTTTGGCGTAAAACTCAAAATAAGGCCCTAAGTGTTTCAAATAAATAAAGCGGGCTCTTTACATACATCAAAAACACAAGCAAAATCATAAAACGTATGATAATTTTCCCTCTTTCATTTCAATCTTGACTCGGAATCCAACCCTAGTACCTACTTTAATCCGATCAAACCGATTCCATGTAACTAATATCATATCATTGCTTCATAATCTGACAGTAAGGTCTTGACTTCTTCAATTACAAAATAATGCCATCTCCAGCTTCCTAATACGGTATTCCGACATTAACGTTACTTTTTCATTAAATGGAAAATAAAACCAAAGCTACAATTTTTACAAACTCTGCACCAGCCATCCCTGACCTTCAGTTGTTCTTCCCTAGCAGATTACTGCCAGGATCCATGCTGATCAATCAAAGTCATTCATCCCCCGGCTTTCCATCTGCAAAGGCTACCTTGTCAAGGCTCCGTACATGTCAGCAAATTTGAAAAACCCTACTCAAGAAGGTACCTGGTGATCACAAAAACCCAGAACTACCTCCTGACCACCAACCCACAATTCATGCTCAAAGGTTTGCTTCAGGCAGCACTGCAACATGGAGACAACCACAAGGCAGATTCTGGACGCCCTTCTGTGCCCAATGATAGAGATTGAGCATTGCTTATATGCTTAGATGTCTCAGCAATGGGCTACAACAAAGATAACATGGGCTGTTGCACCGGCACAGGGCCGAAATGAGGTGAGGGCGAGCTGGAGTGTGAGGCGGACGGTGCTTTCCAGTAATACCGGGACGGGTGCTGCAGATGGAACTATGACGATGCCCCCCGGGCTGAAACCATAAATGTTGTACTTACCGCGGAGCACGAGCAACATGGCCGATGCCCGGTGGAGCTGTTTAGGCAGCTATAGAGGAGTTTGGCTCTGGTTCACCCCCTCGGCCGTGCACCTACCCAGCCGGACATTGGACATAGTTTTTCCTCGTTCTCCCGTTATGTTTTCCTTCCCTCCTCTGCATCCTCCCTCTGTGATCCTGTAACTACCTCCCCTTCTCATCTCTGCGTCGAGCCGTGGAGTCAGCTACCTTTTTGGTTTTTTTGGATTGATTTTGTTTATCCCGTCATTTTGTGACATTGCTGTCGCCTCCCATGGGTCCTTCATCTAGCGGTTTCGGTCTTTGTCCCCTTTAATTACCTTCCTCCTTGCCGGTCTGCCTGACACTATCTACATCCCTTACCCCCTTTTTACCTTTCCCCCTCTACCTTCCATTCCCATTTAGACGTGTGTATTTGCTATGCTAGGCACTAATAACTCTTGTTATTGTGTAATCACTGTTTCTCTCCTATGTTTATACTTGCTCCTGTAACTGATGTCATTTTGTAAACTGTAACTCGCTGATCCTCATGTAAAGCGCTCTGATACCTCCGGGTCTAGCCAGCGCTATATAAAACTCTGCAAATAAATAAATAAATACTTCTAATATATACTTATATGCAATGCAGGAAGAGCCGCTTATAACAATTTTGGAAAGTGTTTTAATACCAGTCCCATATTTTATCAAGTTATCAGAGCAAGTGAGTCTGAAACTCTCAAGTAGGTTTGGGGAGTTCTCACCCCAGTGACTGTGTTTTTAATATAATTTTTTAAAATATGAATTAAACGTTAAAAGATAAAAGTTTCTGATGAGAACGTAATGGCATTGTACAGTATACAGAAGCATAAGTTCACAGCTGCAGCAAATAACGTGTATATCGCTGAGAACATGGTGTGATGCTACTTCAGGGCTGCATTCAGGGCTGAATGAGGAACACTCCGCCCACCCACAACTAAAAGAAGCATCTAGTCACCAAGCCCATCAGGGTTACCCAGTGTCACCATATTGCCAGTCAAACCCTTTTTTAAAAATTTCTCTTAGACATATAAATAGGGGCAGCAAGGAGCCAACAACACAGTGGTATAAAGTGTAAAAATTGGAAACCTATAAACAAAAACAGGGTTGAAAAGAGGCACTTTGTGAAAGGAGGGTGTTCAGATACAGTTAAGCTCAATTTAAACAAATGGAACTTGAACTTGGGAATAAGAACATCAAATGAACAAGAAGAACATGGTAATTAAAGCATGAGCGATCAAAGAGCACAACAAGTAGTTACCTATAATCCACAGTAACAGAAACAGACACGACCAGGAAAAGCGGTAAGAACCATAAATACGACAAAATTAAAACTGGCATGGAAAGGAGGCATAGTTAGAGCACTACATAAAATGATACACATAGGGGCATATTTACAAGCCCCTAATGCCACCTCAGCATCACTTTATCAGACTCTCCGGTGGCGTTGCACCATTCCCCATATTTACAAGGTGGCATTAAGCCACTTAACATGGCTTAACGCCACCTTGTAAATATGCCCCTATCTGCCGAAGTCTACTGCGGCAAAGGGGAGTGCACTGGGTGTTGCTGTGGGTGTTCCTACGCAACACCCATTGCTTTTTGACACTGCCACAGATTTACAAGGCTGGGCAGCGCAAAAACTAAGGCCAGGTAATACCTGGTCTTAGAATGGCAATAGAAGGAGAACATTAATTTCTCCTCATTTTTTGCTCTTTCTATGTGTGCTGCATTCTGCAGCACATATAGAAAGAGCAAATCATCATTATTGATTGTTTATGTGCAGGAAGCTGTCCCTTCCTGCACATAAACAATTGCCCCTGCAGCGCAGGCACCCTTGCAACTGGGCGCAAGGGTGCCTGCGCTGGCACTAGGCAACTTTTTTAGTGCCAGCGCTAGGGGAAATGCAGGGGTGTGCTGTATTTTTGTAAATACGGCACATCCCTGCATTTTGAAAATGTCCAAGTGCGGCGTTGCCAATTTTGGGGTAACACCCTACTCTGGCATTTTCTTTTAAATATCCTTCATAGTTTGAATGTGTATTCTTTTAAATGTGGTAATAACAAAAGTCAGTAACCCGAAAAATAAATGAGTATGTTGGCATTGTACTAATCAGTGCTTAAATTGTGCCAATTGTTGCAGGTGGTGGGCACCAACACTCATTTTTGAGGACCGGGACTTATTTTTAACCATTAGCCTTTGACCCAAAGCAAGAGAGTCAATAACGGCAAAGGGAGAAAGGACGAGGAAAAGAAATAAAGGAAAACAGTGAAAGAGGAAGAAAGCAGGAATGAAAAACAACCAACCAGAGTGATATAAAGAAACTAGATATGTCTGGTGCAAGAAGAAAGAGGCATAAATTTGGAATCAGTTCTAGGCAACCTTGGTATTCTAGTACCCCAGCACTCGACATCACGGGTGGCAGGCTCCTAAGACAAACGTTGGATATTGCACTTAGGTTTTGTGTTAAAAAATAAGTAATCTGGAGAGAGTGTTTTTTCTGGGCATGGATGTCATTTAGGGGTCGCCAGGGGTCACAGCTGCGATCCCTGGCTTGCCCCTTGCGACCCCTGGCCCTGCCTTTGCGACCCCTGGCCTCAGAGGTGTCAAAATCAGCGCAATGAAAACAACATCAGCTTGTCCTTATTGACATCAGTTGGGGCGCCACTCTCCTTGTTTGCTGTCAATTTGTTATTACACTAGTATTGAATAATATTACATTATTCACTATTAGTGCAATAAGACTGGAGTACAGCTAGCTGGAATATGACTTTCCTTGGCATTTGAGGTATGTCAAAAAATGCTTTTGCATGTAGGTTGTGTGCGTGCTTGCGGGTGACAGTGTGTATATGTGAGAGAGTGTGTATGTGTGAATGTGTAAGCATGTAAGTGTGAGTGAAAATCAAGGTCATAGGGGATGTGATGTAACTTCTGCTACCCATGGCATTTTGGTGGATTGACGTCCATGGTTCTGATGACAGAGCCCTAGGAGTAGTGGGTCCGTTTTTAGGCACCAGCCTGCAGCTCTACTGCCATGCGGACTAGAAATGGTAGTTTGGAGGAAGGTTAAGTGGAGAAAGGACTTTCAGGAACTGAATTATGGCACACTTCTCCCAGCATGGTGGGGCGCAAAAGGGACAATGCTAGGATTATGTGTATAAGGTATTAAGAGGTTGGGTAGTTAAAAGTCTGCCAAGTACTGCATTTATGGGAAGGAGATAAAGCATTGGCAATGTTATTGTCCACCTGATGGGTGTAACACACTACAGAGTCAAGAATTTTTATTGTGCATTCCAAAACAAACAACCAAGCCAAGTGCAATACTATGAAAACCTCCACTGCCTGACTGTTCACCAATGCCATCCCTGTCTCATCACCTACGTTGTACGTAACCATTCTTTTAGCTAGAAGTCCGACCACCCACAGGTGCCCTACCACTGCCAACTAAGAAAATCCATCCAGCCAAGGGCAAGCTTATTCCTCTTCCATTAAACTGGACTCCTTTGTACACCAATGCCCCCGCCAGTTCAAAGAAACACAAGTTACATTTGCCATGCCGAAACAACTCGACTTTCCACTCCGCGAGTTTACCATCAAGTCACATCAAGCCATCTCTGAATAGGGCACAAAACGTCTTGCCACATCTTGAAGTCTACCTTGAGCTTTTGTGGAGTTGTCTGGTGCAAGAAGAAAGAGGCATAAGGTTGGAATCAGTTCTAGGCAACCTTGATATTCTACTACCCCAGCACTCAGCATCACGGATGGCAGGCTCCTAAGAAAAAAGGGTATGCTACACCTTCATGAAGTTTACAATATACGTACACAAGGCTTGCCCTGGTGCCCCAGTAACTTGGCAAAAGCTCCAGTTCAAAAACTCCTTCAACTGCTTCCCTAGTGTCAATTTCATAATCATAGAGTCCACCTGCTTACATTGTCCTCACCAGTGTCAATTTCACAATCAAAGAGTCCACCTGCTTGCTTCCCGGGGGACACCACTGACCTGAATACTACTTCTGTTTTCTGAAGAGTGAGTGAAGCCAACAGCTCCTTTACTATGTTGTAAGAAGTCCGCTAAAAACCATTGCAATCTCTTACTTTAGCTGCAGTGGTCAGGAGCAGAAAATAATATAGATATGCAACACAACATGTGTATTTGTAAAGCGCACGTATCACCCAAGGGTATCAAGGCACTGAATAACAAATGTTTCTTGTTACCCAGCTCGATGGTACTCATTTTATTAATCTCAGAAGGATGAAAGGCTAAGTGGACCCACCAGGCTTTGAATTTGTGACCATTAAGTCGAACACAGGCCCCTACAGTAGACATATTAGTCCACTAAGCCACCAGAACCTACACATACTACATGTGAACCCAGAAGACCCACTACTAGAGGGAAGCAGATTTTTCAAAGACAAGACACTTCATAGGCATTCCCTTGCCAATAAGTATTTTCTCCTACGTTACCTCACCAAATGGCAGAAATATTCCTGCACTCCAGAAGCCTAGATGCAGATGCACATTTGATATCATATGCTGCCACCTCTGTGCTCTTTTCACCTTTCCTTATAAATTCAATTCCAGAAACTATGTTTACATATAAAACCAAGTGATTATTCACTGAACTTTCATCTGGCCTTATCAAGTATTGAATCAACTGGAATTCCATAATGTTTGCTGCCACTCCACCCTTAATTACCATAGGGCCTTGTTCCTATACCTTCATTCAAATACCATACCCCCTCTTCCTTCAGTATTCGAATGTGCTAGCCCGCAGTATAAAACAGTGGTTATTAATCTGGGGTGTGTGAAACCTTGGGGTTTGCGACATCTACTCAAAGGGACTGCGATTGTTTAGAAAGTTAAATAATATTAACACATTTAAAAAATAATATATACATAAAAAAGCAAAATTAGAAATGTTAAAACGCTCTATAAATGTCTAGGAATTTGAAATTGAAGGCTAAAAATTATGTTGATATCCTTTGTTTGATTTGTGGAAACAGCTCAAGTACACAACTTAGGACTTCAATTGAGGCCAAGAATCATCTACACTGTCATGCATCATAAAAAGCATAGAGTAATATTTAAAAAACTGCTATGCTAAGGTCTGGTATATTGCTTTGTCTTTTAGAAATAAAACCAATTTTGAAATGTTGCCACTTTCCCTTTAAAATTTCGATTTTTGTATTTTTGTTGTTTGTGTATTAAATAAATGTTTCATCATTTGTGTAGTTGTACTTGCCTCAGTATTTTTGTGTATTATTTTGAGGTTCAAACTGTAGAAATTGCTTAGGCCAGAGTGCCTAGATTCCAGTACCGATTCAACAGGCCTCCAAAGAAGCCAAACAGTTAAGAACTGCTGGTCTAAACCATTGCTTGGCTAGGTATGTATTCACAAAATGTAAAAATGTATTTTTGAACCAACAAATCAGCCTAGTGCATTGCTACTTGTGCGCCTAGCATGCCTTTCCACACACATGCTGTTTCTGGAGTTGAATGTTACCCAGCCATTGTATGGTTTGATGCTGAAGAGGGTGATAAGGCAGCAGCAGGCCGCTGGTCATGGGTGCTGCGCACCTTATTCACGTCAGAGCCTTTCTTCTCTGCCACTAGTCGATATCCATCTCACCCCAAACTATGGTCTCTTGTTCACACTTCTGCAAGGGCACAGTGAACAAGTTTAGAATTTAGGTAGGCCAGGTACTAAAATTCAGGCACTTGAACGTCGTTTCACTTTCAAATTCTGAAAATCACCCTTTTTTTACTGACTAAAAAGTTATCAAACAGCAAACGCATTACTGTCCCCCTCACCGCCTCCATCTGGCGATTGCTCCACTTTTAAACGAAGACGAGGCAGCCTTTCACAACGTTGATTATCTGCAGACAGTTGGAGCACAGCAGCAAGAAGTCGAGCACCTGTCCATATTTTTTACACAAACTGACCAGAATTATGGTGCTGTGTCAGTGAAACTTGAAGTGCCCATTCCGGACGCCTTTTGTCTGTAATTCTCACCATTACAAGGAAAATGTTGTCTTATTTAACAGCTGAGACGGACATGCTGTGTTGCCACAGTTAGGCCGCTTATGATAGAGCCTGGACCCAATCCATCAGTTATTCTCAGAACGACGATCTTTGTGGAAGCATGAGGGGCAGAGGACGAACCTGTCACTGGATAAAATATCATTACAGTGCAACCAGTGTGGCCACACAGGAATCCACTCAACAACTTAATCCAAGTTTAGAAAGTTTAATTATAAATTTAGACATAAATCAAAGTAAATCAATCTAAGCAAGAGCATATAAAAATACAGGAATAATTCTAGATGTTTCATCTCATGGTAATATTCATTTTGTTTCTTTTCTAACTTCAATGCTCCTTCTTTTCTTGAGACCCCTTTCTGCTCTTGTATCTCCTGTACACCTTCACTCCCACAACCAAAATTATTACACAAAGTGCAATAATTAACAACAGTCTTAAGATAGAACCCACTATTCCACTTCCTAAATCAGCAAAACATCTTCCTACAGCACTAAATCCATGACCAACTTTGTCCCAAACACCTTCTTCTGCCAACCCACTCACTTCATTGTGTAAATCAGTAAAGTTGTTTATAAACTTCTGCAAGTCCTTGCTCTTATCTGGAATATATGTGCAACACTGTTGGACCTTTAACATCTGACAGACTCTGCCTTCTTTTGTGAGCAATATATCTAACGCAGTCAATTCTGCATAAACACAGCCGTAATAGCAACCATTTCTGTATTTACAAGCAGTAAAGATCCAGCTGTATTAGTAGACAACTTATCAACTACAGTAGAAAGCTTTCTAATCTTAATGCCATTCAATATCTCCCCTACACTTGGTATTATTGCGCCAAAAATATCTCCCACTATTTCTCCAGCTGTAGCACCTTGTTTAGATCTGGACTGCTCGTCCCATACAGGGTGATCAAAATTTTCTACATGATACATTTTAGGGAACACTACTCCTACATAGAATATGCCATACCATTTATTCTGCAACTTGAAGTAAGCATTCTTCCCACAAATGAAATAAACACAAGGAATCACTGGGTCTGTGCCATCCAGAAACAATTTTCAAGATCCCCTTACTTCAAAGGTATGATCATGGTCACTTTCCCCTACAGGGGTAGCATCGTATTCACTCTTATCACTGTGTATGCACAACTTTCCTTGATGTTGTCAATCTAATATCAGTGCTCCTGTGTTTCCTGCAGCTTGATGCTCCACCAGATCCTATGACCAACTCGTAACTTGAGCTCCTTTAGCTTCATTAAGCTTTACTGCTCTATATCTATCTTCTACTTGCTCTAAATATTTCTTTTCAATGTCAGTAAGAACACAAGTCAAATTATACCTATGGGCATAAGCTGTATCCAGAATTTTAGTCAGTGCAAAATATCTACCGACAGTTTCAGCACTTCAAGCATGAGAATGTCTATTCAAATGCTTAAAGAGTGGAACTTCTCAAAAAACTAGATCATAATTTGAATAAAAATACTGAAAATTACCTTGTACATAAAAAATACTTAACAATAGACTGCAAGTAATGCCATATGTCAACGGTATGTGATGGTAAGTAATTCCCTCTGCCACTGATGATGAAAGCTAGTGATTGCTATGTTTGTATGCAACTACCTTCATGTTCAAATACTCGTAGAGCAAATTAGTATAAGTATTTAGTGTGTAATCTTCTCTAGATAAGTCAATATGTAAGTTGTGCTCTCCTAATGAGTATAACCCTCCACCTACTTGATGTGAGGATTTCTGTACAAATGTATGTTTCTCCTCTACAACCTTTGTTGGACTCAAACATAACCTTACAATTATCGCGATTAAGCCTATCACTAATATTGTTAGTGTTGCACCTATATTGTACCTACATCTACGACTATTGTTATTTGTTTCCATACTCGCTAGAGTTAGACCAGGTGGGTAGAGAAATAGCAGCAACAGGTTCTTCTCTGTGGGTCTCCACCTGTGCAAAATGCAAAATAGTCTTTATTCTGTGAAACAGTCTTTAATCTGTTCGTAACTTTATTTACACTTTGTACAATCTTCGTGAGACTTCCATAACCCTACTCAGTGTTCTTCTAAAGGATAACCCTAAATTTATTCTTCTTCCACTCAGGCCTAGGCATTCTTCTTTTGAGTACTCAACAAAGTTCATGCATCATCCCTAACAAGGTGAAAACCAAGTTCATCAATGAGTATTTCCAGTAACATTTCTCTCATTTCCACAACTTGTTCAGGATACTCTTCTGAATTCACACAAGGAAATTTGGTTTAATTCAATGTTGGGTTTCTCAAACCACTCAGTCTTGTCTGCAAATGCAAGAAGAATTTTCAAATCAGTCTCTGGATGTTTCAGCAGAACTTCTACTATTATTCCAGAATTCCCAGATGTTTCCCTCGTTGTCATCAGTAGTGAGATGAGCCCACTCTGGAGAAGAATATCTCTGACGAGGCACTCTCAGCCTCTTAGACCTTCGGAGGTTTGATCCTTCACCCGCATCTCAACTCTGTTCAGATTCACCAGATACTTCTGCGATGGGTGCAAGATCTCTTTCAGCAAACAACTTCCACCGTCTCCTTTCCTTTGTCTTTGGCCAACTTTCCTCCACCACTCATGATCCACCAGCACCAGTTCCTTCTCTAGGGTTGGAATGTGTTTCGTTCACCAGAACACCATCAGCTATTTCAAGCTCAGACTCATTTTCAGATTTGTCAAGACCTTCTTCAGATCACTCAAGTGCTGTCTCAGACTTGGACTGGTCCCCTACAGCTTGACTAACCTCTTCCCATGGCCTTTCGACCACCACTGGCGTCTCTTCTGCAGGAGGTGCTGTTTCTTGTTCAAGGGAACCCGGGACCCTATGAGTGTGGGATGCATGCACCTTAATTTGGAAGACTTCAACATTTCACAGCAGTTGTCATCACCAAGATCACCTGATACGGACTACGGCAACATGGCTCAAGGCAGTTCTTCCTCACATGCTTCTTCACAATGACCCTGTCCCTGGGACTAAGGTTGTGGTATCACTCCTGATGTGGCGGGGCTGTTGCTGCTTCAACCACGTGAGACACAGAATGAACCACATCAGCCAATCCTTTGCAATAATCGAGCAGCAAATCATCTTTGATGCTTACAAGTGCGTTTGCAGGGACAGCAGGCAATAGCATAGCTCTCCCCATGATTATCACATGAGGGGACAATCCTGTTCTTCGATCTGGGGCACTGTGAAGACTCATCAGCACAAGGGGCAAAGCATCATGCCAATTCAAATATGTGAAAGCACACCCCATTTAGCAAGTCTGGATTTCAAAGGGCCTTTGACTTGCTCCACGATACCTGAAGCTTCTGGCCGATAACTGCAATGCAATCTCTACTCCACCTGTAATGCTGCACATATCATTATCAAGATCCCATTATTAAAGTGAGTTCCTCGGTCTGACTCTAAAGAGGTTGGAAATCCGAATCTTGGAATGAGTTCCCTCAGGAACAGCATCGCTACAGTGAGGCTTTAGCACTTTCTGGTCGGGTAGGCTTTCCCCAACGTGAAAAAATACATACCACCACTAAAACATATCTCAATCCATTGCAGATTGGCCTCTCAATAAAGTCCAGTTGCATCCTGTTAAAAAGACCTCCAGATCTTCCTATATGACTAAGTGTAACAGCAGTTCTTTTTCCAACATTCATCTGCTGTCAAATCATACATCAGTAACACAAGTCCTCAGCCATCACTCGAAACTTCGGATTGACCCAAGTCTGTCTAAACAATCTCACCATCGCATCTCTTCCCGAATGCATCGGACCATGGAAATACCTCGCTATCTGGGGCAACAAACTACTGGGCAAGACTGACCTCACATCTCCTGAAACCCAAATATCATCATCTTGTTTCACACAGCCTGCTTTGATCCAACTCTGTTGCTCAGCCTCAGTAACCTCCTCTTGTAACCTTTCCACTTCGTCCCATGTATCAGTAATCGTCATCAGGAGGCTGAAATTGGTCTCATCTGCTCCCTCATTTGTGTATTTGCCATTGAAAGCACAAACATTCAGTGCACAGTAACGTGGGACTTCGTCAGCATATCGATTGCCAATGGTCACTGTTGGACTTGGCCCTTTTGGACTTGGCCCTTTTGCCGCATCTCTGAAAAGGCGGGTGCCCACCCCGCATTTTGAATTTAATTTACGGCGGGTGCCCACCCCGCGTCATGGCTTCAGTGCTGATTAATTAAGTAGCGGGAGCCCACCCTGCTTATCTGATATTGTCCTCGCGGGTGCCTACCCCGCATCTTGAGAGGAATCACCGCCGCGGCACCGAGCCGTACAGAAGGAAAAGCCGCCGGCCGCCCCTCGCGGCGAAACAGGAAGACAGGCATTTAAAAGGCCTGATTGTGGGCGGGCCGACCTGCGGCCGGAAGCTGGTGTCGGCGGGGCTCCCAGAGGAACGAGGAGAGCCCCGTGGGTCGCAAGGTGACCGGCGAGAGAAGAGGCAGCGGAGTGCACGTCTGCAGCCAGAGAGGGGCTCCTGTGACCGGAGAGAGCCTTGCGCAGCAGACGAGAAGTGTGGCAGCTGACCGGCGGGGGCTCCCGTGAGAGGAGGGAAGCCCCGCGCCGCCAGAGAAGAGCGAGGCAACAGGTGAGGAGAGAGCCCCCGGGCAGGAGGGGGCTCTCCTGGTGCACACCGCCTGGATTCTTTGGGGAGAAGAAGCCCGGTGAGTAAGGGCTCCATCAGTGTCATTGGTGCCGGTCCGAGGCACAGCGTCGGGGCACACTGTCGGTGCCCGCCATAACGGGGGCATCCTTGTTGTTAGAAGGCCCGGGCCTCTCACGGCACATTTCCGGTGCTTTGGCCAGGTTCGCAGTTGCCCCGCTTGACAGTGGGCAACTACATCACGAGGGCACTTCCCTTCTATGAGAGTCTCAGAGAGGGGCTCGAACGGCACGTGTAGTGCCAGTGCCCTTGGCTTCCCAGTTGCGCCGCCGTAGCGGACAACTGCAACGTGGGGGCAGGTTTTGTTAAGAAGCCCCAGTGGGGGCCCGAGAGGCACGAGGAGTGCCAGACTTTTATTTGCACCTTTGCCAGCTGTCCTGCGAGAGCGCAGGCAGCTGCAACCTTGGGGGACAGGTTCATTTTAAATTGCGAGTCCCAGAGAGGGCTCAGGGGGCACGCTGGTGCCCGTGCTCAGTTTCACAGCTGCCCAGCAAGTAGTGGGCAGCTGCCACGTTTAGGCTTGCGCAATTGCGCACCCTTGACTCCTGCTGCCTAGGCAGCGCCCTGACTCTTGGGACATAGGGCATTTGAGCCCCGGTGAGAGGCCAGTGGGCCTGGGGCCAGTGTCAGTGCGTTGTGCCCCGATTGGGGCACCCTGTGTTTATGCTTACGAGGCCTATTGCCTCATGTGATTTATGCCTAATGTGATGTAGGTGTCCCATCTTGTAGGTTACAGGATCTCGTGCTAAGTTCCTACCTGTACCAGTAATTACTGGTTGTGCGCTACATTTATTATTTGCATTTACTTACCTGATCTGATGGTTCTGACCGGGGCCCGATTGGCCTGGTCCTGTATATAATTCCCCTGTGAATATTGCCTAGTGCCAGTTGGCGCACTGTATATTATGTGATTATGTTTCTAAGGTATTTATGATAATACAAAGGCTATTTTTTATATAACCTTGTGTGGAGTTCCTTTTGTGGTGTGCCTAGTGTGTTGCTGCTGTGAGAGTGTGCTGCGCAAATGCTTTACACATTGCCTCCGGGATAAGCCTGACTGCTCGTGCCAAGCTACCAAGGGGGTGAGCAGGGGTTATCGTCGGCGTGTAACTCCCTCGCCCTGACTAGAGTGGTGGTCTCTGCCTGGCTTTGGCGCAAGCCTTAGCCAACCAGATATCCCATTTCTAACATTGGTTGTCAGCGGTGGGGATAGGACTTGCGTTTGCGCAGTACCACAGCGACAACTGGTTGCACTACAAACTCTACATTTAGATAATCACGTGTGTGGGGATTATTGTTCTGAGTTTTGTTTTAATTCTTCTCCTAAAAGTGTCATTTGTAAATTGTATACTCTTGCTTCAGCTCAGAAACCTAGGTCTCCTGTGTTGCACGTGTCCCTGAGCGTCCTGCCAAAATGGAGTCTGCTTTTAATTTTTGTGGTCTGTTTAGATACAGCATGTGGGAGTTGGTGGACTTCTGTAAGGAGAGAGACATAGCAGTGAGTGGGTCAGACACCCAGTCAAAACTGAGGGACAACCTGATCCAATGGCAAAAGGATGAATGGGACTGTGAGCGCAATGAGGAGAAGAGGGCCCTGGCCGCACGCCAAGAGGGTGGGGGGTCTGAGGGGAGCCCTGAGGAGTCTGAAGAGGAGGAAGAAAGTGACAGGACCGGGACGCCAGTAGATAGTGAGGACCCCATGGATAGGAGTCCCTTGCTGGGTCCAGTGTCGGGGGCAGTGCCCCATCCCTTTTCCTGTCCCCAGAGGAGTGGGTGGATAGGAGGGAAGAAAGGGAGCATCAGCTGGCTTTGGAGAAGCTCAGGTTAGAGCATACCAAGGAGATAGCGCAGCTGAGTGTGGAGGAGACAAAGCTAGAGACCGAGAGGGTCTTAGCGCAGGAGAGGATGGCGGAGGCTGAGAGGGCCTTCGCCAGGGAGAAATTAGCTCAGGAGGGTAGATTATCCCCTGAGTGCAGTTGTAGTTTTCTGGATTCCCCAGTGAGGGTGGAGTCCAGTGGTGGCAGCAATATAGAGTCCAGTGCAGGAAGTCCCATTCCCAGTTCCCAAAGTATGGTACCTTGTTCCCGAGAAGAGGAGTACAGGTTGAAGTTCAGGGGCAGTAGGAAACTGTCTCACCAGTCTTGGGCGGATTTTTCGGATGAATGTAATGATGCACTGGCTGATTGGGTAACGGTTAACACGGAACAGGATTTTGAAGGACTGTTCGATCTGGTTATCAGAGAGCACCTGCTCAGTTGTTGTTTGCCGGGGTTGCGCCAACACCTGTTGGAGGGTGGGTTTTCTGATCTATGGGAGTTTACACGAGAGGCAGACCTCTGGGTGGAGGCCCAAGGTTCTGATGAGGCATTGGGGAGTGATTCCGAAAGTAATGGTTCAGGTATCTTCCAGTCCTGTATTGGGGAAGAGGTTCAGTGTAGCCCAGCTAGGTCCCAGTGTAGTGGGAGGGTGTAGGGGCTCACGTCCTGTCTCAGTGGAGTAGGAGTGAGAGTGGGACTGAGTGTCCCCAGGTGCCCGAAACCCAGTCTCAGAACCTGGATGGTTTCTTCAGGGAACACCAGGTTGGGAGCCTAGGCTGTCCTGTTAGTCCATTTGAGGAGGATCTCCTAGTGTCTGGAGAACCCGGAGCATCTGTAAATAGAGCTCCAGTGGTTCTGGTGTCTGGCAGTGCCGCTCCAGTTGGGAGGGTACAGAAGTCCGGATTGAGGGGTGAGAGGGGGATGTGTTCCCCAGTGGAAGAACCAGTGGGTCAGGGGCCAGCCAGAAGGGCTGAGTCTCCTAGAAGTGACCATGGTGACACCACTTCTGTCGTGGGGGATCTCTGCGCACTGTCAGATGGACAGGGGTCGGGAGGTCTGCGCCACGCAGACTGTCACGCAACACATGAGTCATGTGTTACCCTCGGGGGCTGCTGAGTGCGCCCCCGGAAGTCCTGGTGTGCCAGGCAAATGCTCAGCCGTGGGGTTCAGCCCCAAGGTTGGGAGGCCAGGTTCAGGATCCGCCTGATCTGGAGGAAGGGACATCTGTAATCAGTGTCCTGACCGGTTCATCTTCCAGGGGTACCGCTCCAGTTGGGAGGGTGCAGAACTCTGGAAGGGGGTGCAGAGGGAGGGAGTCCTCGCCTCTGACCCCGGGGCAACCTGAGGGGTTAAACCCTAGGTTGGGAGACCAGTTCTTGGAGAGAGGTCCTGAACTGGTGGGAGAGTTGTGTTCTGAGGGTGCCTCTCCAAGGAAGAGAGTGCGGAGCCCTAGAAGGAGAGGTAGGGGGAGGAGAGCCTCACCCGTGACTTCTGGTCCGCCTGAGGGTGCAGACCCTAGGCTGGAGGATCAGTGGCAGTCTAGACCTGCCCTGATGAGGGGAAGAGTGGAGAATGGCTACTATGTGCCAGGGGTTACTACCCCCCACTCTGTGAATGGGCAAGGACCAGTGGCATCTGGATGGCCTAGGGCCTGGTCCTGGCCGCGGACAGCTAGGGAGTACCAGTGGGGTAGCCCAGTTGCTCCGGACAGCTTTTTCAGAAGGAACCACATGGGTTCACCGTGGCGTAGAACAGGAGGGTGTCCCTGCAGTTGCGGGCCCGCGTCCGTGTTCTATCGCCCCAAGCAGGGAAGCCCATCACGGTGGTGATTGGTCTGCCCTGCGTTTTGGCTGGAAGGGGTTGTGTTGGACTTGGCCCTTTTGGCAGGTTCACCCCTAAACTTTTTGCCTGTTAATATGACCTGATCTTAGTAGTTTTGGCCTTTGCGCACTTTAGCACTGTGTCCCAGTGTAAAGTGCGTGCGCACTCTGAGTGCATGTGGTGAGATTGTCCTGCCCTCCCATAGGAATGCATGGGGGATATGTGTGTCCATGGTAATTCCTGGTGTGAGAGGAGTGCAGGGGCAAGTTTAGTATGTGCGAACTCGTGAGAATAAATGCTGCGCAATGGTGTGCGCAGATTTATTATGACTGGTGTAGAAATGCCACTTTTAGAAGTTGGCATTTATGTGTGCTCTGTGTCTGCCTGCCTGATGTGAATTGCATGTCTGGCTTTGTGAGTGACAGGGGCTGGGAGGTGTGTGGCTCCAGGAGGGGCAGGGTGAGTCAGCGCAGTGGTAAATAGGGAGATCTGCATCTAGATGGGAGGGAGGAGTTGCACCTGGGACCTGAATAGGGCTGTGCCTTCCCTCCACAATGCTGGCTCCACCCCTGTGGTGCGTCTGATGTCCCTAGCCTGTCCTGTGAAAGGAGAGAGGAGCTGAGCAAAACAAAGTGCTCCAAAGCTCCCCCAAAACCAGTTGCATCTGGTTTTTCCCCAGCCCTGTGCTATGTGACAAAGGAAAAGGGTGTATAAAAGAGGGGGCTGTGACCCCATGAAGAGGTTCTGCTCTGTTGTGCTGACTTGCAGGGGACACTCTGCCAGGAGGAACCGCCGCGGGACCCAGCTGCTGTTTCCTGGGGGTCCCTGCGTGCTGGCCTGCCTGGCTGTGCTGCTGAGGTGTCCCCAGCACCAAGGACTCTTCCTTTTTGGCTTGGCAAGGACTTTATGGCTCCCCAGCGCCTCGTGAGCGCTATACTCTAATTTTACTGGGGGAGAGTGCTGGAGACTTTGCCCTAGCGCTTAGAGAGCGCTTCTATTTTTAATTGGCAGCGCTGGCCTGCTGCCTGGGGATTCCCCCGCATCTCTGAAAAGGCGGGTGCCCACCCCGCATTTTGAATTTAATTTACGGCGGGTGCCCACCCCGCGTCATAGCTTCAGTGCTGATTAATTAAGTAGCGGGAGCCCACCCTGCTTATCTGATATTGTCCTCGCGGGTGCCTACCCCGCATCTTGAGAGGAATCACCGCCGCGGCACCGAGCCGTACAGAAGGAAAAGCCGCCGGCCGCCCTCGCGGCGAAACAGGAAGACAGGCATTTAAAAGGCCTGATTGTGGGCGGAGCCGACCTGCGGCCGGGAAGCTGGTGTCGGCGGGGCTCCCAGAGGAACGAGGAGAGCCCCGTGGGTCGCAAGGTGACCGGCGAGAGAAGAGGCAGCGGAGTGCACGTCTGCAGCCAGAGAGGGGCTCCTGTGACCGGAGAGAGCCCCGCGCAGCAGACGAGAAGTGTGGCAGCTGACCGGCGGGGGCTCCCGTGAGAGGAGGGAAGCCCCGCGCCACCAGAGAAGAGCGAGGCAACAGGTGAGGAGAGAGCCCCCGGGCAGGAGGGGGCTCTCCTGGTGCACACCGCCTGGATTCTTTGGGGAGAAGAAGCCCGGTGAGTAAGGGCTCCATCAGTGTCATTGGTGCCGGTCCGAGGCACAGCGTCGGGGCACACTGTTGGTGCCCGCCATAACGGGGGCATCCTTGTTGTTAGAAGGCCCGGGCCTCTCACGGCACATTTCCGGTGCTTTGGCCAGGTTCGCAGTTGCCCCGCTTGACAGTGGGCAACTACATCACGGGGGCACTTCCCTTCTATGAGAGTCTCAGAGAGGGCTCGAACGGCACGTGTAGTGCCAGTGCCCTTGGCTTCCCAGTTGCGCCGCCGTAGCGGACAACTGCAACGTGGGGGCAGGTTTTGTTAAGAAGCCCCAGTGGGGGCCCGAGAGGCACGAGGAGTGCCAGACTTTTATTTGCACCTTTTGCCAGCTGTCCTGCGAGAGCGCAGGCAGCTGCAACCTTGGGGGACAGGTTCATTTTAAATTGCGAGTCCCAGAGAGGGGCTCAGGGGGCACGCTGGTGCCCGTGCTCAGTTTCACAGCTGCCCAGCAAGTAGTGGGCAGCTGCCACGTTTAGGCTTGCGCAATTGCGCACCCTTGACTCCTGCTGCCTAGGCAGCGCCCTGACTCTTGGGACATAGGGCATTTGAGCCCCGGTGAGAGGCCAGTGGGCCTGGGGCCAGTGTCAGTGCGTTGTGCCCCGATTGGGGCACCCTGTGTTTATGCCTTACGAGGCCTATTGCCTCATGTGATTTATGCCTAATGTGATGTAGGTGTCCCATCTTGTAGGTTACAGGATCTCGTGCTAAGTTCCTACCTGTACCAGTAATTACTGGTTGTGCGCTACATTTATTATTTGCATTTACTTACCTGATCTGATGGTTCTGACCGGGGCCCGATTGGCCTGGTCCTGTATATAATTCCCCTGTGAATATTGCCTAGTGCCAGTTGGCGCACTGTATATTATGTGATTATGTTTCTAAGGTATTTATGATAATACAAAGGCTATTTTTTATATAACCTTGTGTGGAGTTCCTTTTGTGGTGTGCCTAGTGTGTTGCTGCTGTGAGAGTGTGCTGCGCAAATGCTTTACACATTGCCTCCGGGATAAGCCTGACTGCTCGTGCCAAGCTACCAAGGGGGTGAGCAGGGGTTATCGTCGGCGTGTAACTCCCTCGCCCTGACTAGAGTGGTGGTCTCTGCCTGGCTTTGGCGCAAGCCTTAGCCAACCAGAGATCCCATTTCTAACAGTCACATAATTATTTCCTTTGTAATGAGCAGAACATTTTACAACGGCAACTTGTGCCGGCATTTGAAGAGCTTCCAACAGTTTTCTCACATTTTCTTCATTGCGGATCATGGACCCCGACGAGGTCATAATTCCTGTTGAGACCATAGCTGTCCAAAATCATGGACCACGCCAAACCCATACTGGCTATTGGTGAATATTGTCAACTTTAGCTGGTCTGAAACACAGCATGGTCTGGTAAGGGAAATCAATTCTGATACCTGCACGGAGAATACCCCTTGAAGTCAGGCAGCTTCCACCACTCCTGTAACAGTACAGACAGCATAAGCAAAACTCAAATTTCCCTCCTTGTCTCTAAGACAAGAGCCATCCATGGATAGAGTGTAATCAGATTAAGACAGAGGTTCGTCTGATATATCGGAGCGGGGTTTTGTGCATAAGTCTGTAACATCGAAACAGTCATGGTCTATTTCAATCTCATCCGCATCACAATCAGATAAGGGAAGTAGTGTAGCACAATTTAAGATCGTGCATCTTTTCAGTTACGTTCTCGACAGCTAGAATTACCTGCTCATATCTAGTGAGCCTGCTTTTTGGCAAATGCTGGGTTTGGGTTCTAGTCAACAAAATCTCTACAGAATGAGGAACATATACAGTCAAGGGATGACCCATCACAATGCTCTCACATCTCTCTATGCTGACGCCTGTTGGAGCAACGGATTTGAGACATCTGGGTGACGCTGACACTACTGGATCTAAAGTACCAGAAAAATAAGCCACTGGTCTACGGGCCCTTCCATGAGTCTGTGTCAATACTGAAAGCACACAACCCTTTCATTCACTGCAAAAGAGTGAAAATGCTTTGTTGTAATCACGCATTCCAAAAGAAGGAGCGCAACAGAGGCTTTCTCTCAGCTCCAGGAAGGTGTTCAAGGAATCATTGTCCCAGGGCACCGGATCAGAAGAATCCTTGTGTGTCAGCCTCTGTAAAGGCTTGGCCATTAGACAAAAGTTGGGTATCCACTGGTGACAGTAGCCCACCATTCCCAGAAACTTCCTGATTTATTTCTGTGTATGAAGCAGATTCATTTGCATGATCACAGAGATTCTTTCTTGTGACACCTTTCTCGCGCCTTTCACAATGCGATATCCGAAGTAAAGGACTTCTTTCATACAGTACTGCAATTTGCTTAAGGACACCTTATGTCCATTCTCAGCCAGATGGTTGAGTAAGGCAATTGTGTCAGTTTTGCAAACCTCTCGAGTATTCGACATAACGAGTAGGTCATCGATATACTGTACCAGGACAGAATTGCAGGGCATGACCAAGGACTCCAGATTCTTTTTCAAGATCTGGTTGAAGATGGAAGAACTCTCCTTATACCCTTGTGGTGCATGGCACCATGATAAAACACGATTGCCCAGCCGGAAACCGAATAGAAATTGGCTCTCCTTTTGGTAAATCTTCCACTGTCAACATGGGGAACAATGTGGCACATCATTGGTCTGATAACAATACCTTGTTGTGTACAATAGATGGTGCAGTTTAATTTGCACAGTAGGTCATGTACTAATGTACAGACAGGGCTAGAATCACAAGCCACAAATTGATGATTATCCTCAAATGTCCCTATTTTCACAGGCACTTCTTCGCTAAGGGGATTTAACATTCGTCTATTTGCGACTCCCACAACTTGGATTGCTTTTCCCGAGAGGGGTAGGTTTGAAACCTCTGCTGTTCTTACAGTAGGGCGGGTATCACCAGTATCAATCAAGAATGTGACATTGTAACCATCCACGTCAGCATCGACATATGGCCCACTCTGGTCTACCTCTAAGACTGCACCAAGTGTACAATCTTCCTACCCCCCTCAGGCACCATCATAAGGACTAATCTGAGCCATATTCATTTGGTGCATCAAGCACAGGGAACTGTTGTTACGTGACATTCATCTCTGCATTTCGATTTTATCGAGCTCTGCTATCAGTTTGCCGTGTTATCGGGGGTTGTGGTACCTGTGAAACAGCTGTATTCTGAAATCTCGGTCTGGGCACATTTTGGGGTTGCATAGTATTACCCTGAGATTGACTCAACCCTTGAAACTGTTCTTGATTTGCAGGACTAAGGCGACATTCGCGCTTCCAATGCCCCAACTTGTTACAATAGTGGCATGGGTTTGATTTCTTCAATGTGGCAACATTAACTCCTGTCTTGGGTCTATAGAAACACCCCTTCCCCTTCCTTGCCCCTGAAATCCTCCATTATGTTTCATTGGAGTTCCTGACTGTTAAAATACTTCCATTGGGACAGCATTCCCTACATAAGATTGCCCCTGACCTCTCTGAGCAGCTTTCATCAGCACCACCATCAACTTCTCCTTTAGTTTTTTGTGCTTCATTTTAATTTTGTCACTGCAATATTTTGCATAGCACAGAATTTCGTCGACAGCTTTATCTGCCAACAGATTTAAGTGCTGCTATATCATCATGCTAATCTTGGGTCTCAATCCTGTCATAAACCATGACACGAACTGTCCCATATCCTCGGGCCTCTAGGGTATCCAACCCGCTATACTGATTGAAAGCCTGCAACAACTTTTCATAAAATGCATGAATTGTTTCTTTAGATTCCTGAATCGTCCTGTCGATCTTTACCCAATCGATATCCTGCGGTGATACCTTTCCCTTCAACCAAGTTATCACCTGCTCATACTTTCTCATCACAATGGGTGACGGACCATTTGTCACCGGATCTCTCTAAGGCTTCCCCTTAGGCCAATCTATAGCTATCGTACATGATGACTACAAATTACAAGGAACCACAATTTCAAACAATGTATTCAAGTCGATCCACAGCACTTTCGTGATTTTCACAAACCGATCAACCTGTTTGTACCACTCCATAGGTTTCTTTCTTAATCTCAGAAAGTCATTGGTAAATGCCGCAACATCACCCCTACTCCAAGGTACATGGACATAGCACCCACTCGGCACTTCCTGTAAGGGGAAAGCTTCGACTCCCTTTCCTGTTTCCCCCAATGGAGGAGGCTCTCCTATCGGCCTAGAAGCCTTTGTCTTTGCCCATCGTTCTTCCCATTTGTCCAAAGGGTTCCAAATTTGAATATTGAAAATTAATTCTCGAATTTGGGTCTTCAATCCTGGCAATCTCAAATTCTCTATGTCCTGATCACTAAGCATCAGCCTGTGATTCTTCTGTAGTGCTTTTGTCCTTTCCAAATCAACATCATATCTCTGGGCCAATTCAGATAATTTCTCATGAGCTTGCCTCTCTCTCCTAGTAACATCTTTGCTCATGAACAGTAATTCACTTTGTTGATAGGTACCTATCCTATTTAACTCTAGACTCCCAGTTATCATTTCATCCAATTCGGTTTTCAGCTTAACCACATCTATCAGATCTACCTTCATGGCTGATTTTATTGTCCCCTGACTCACCTGTTTCCATTTGATTAATTATTATTGTGTTCCTTCAACAATTGTTCCAAATCCTGGACATCAAATTTATTTATTAATTATTCATTTATAAGTTTTTATAAAGTGCTAGCTAGAGCCGAAGGTATCAGAGAGCTTTACATAAAATAGATGTTGACTTTCAGAAGTCGTTGTGTGTGGAGTGCTATCTCGGGCCGTAGTATTGCATAAGTTCAGAAGAGTTTCCCATGCAACAGAATTCATGTCTGTCAGTCCAGGGAAAAACCTTATGGGTCTGAAACCATTCTGTAATGCTAAAGAATCTGCACTCGCAGCACATGGCGAGCTCGCATTCATTGGAACCAACGGGACAAACTGTAGTTTCTGGTTATTTGCCCTTTCCTCTGATACCTTCGCTTCAGTAGAAGCAGACGTTCTCTGATTCTCATTCCTAGCAGAACTATTGTCATACATAGGGACAGTAGGTCCAATAGTGACTGGTACTGTAAGAGCATCCGGAAGTTTGGAAGCCAAATTAGTATTACCATTTCCTGAAGGACCTGAGACACATGTTCCCATATTTCCTCCTGCGGCGGTCTGTGTCATGCCATCTGACATAACCCCTACAAGTAGGAACACTCTGTGCTGAAGCATGTCCAGAATTATCCGTAGGACTCGCATTTTCCCCACTTCCCGTAGCCATCTGATTATATGGTAGTGGACGTTCAGCTAACAGTCCATTCAGAAAGATGTTGCTTGCATCACTGTCACTGTCTGCATTTTCCATTTCCTCTTTTCCTTCCCCTTTCTCTCAGGGTCATTTCCCTCACTAGTGATGGCAGGGTATAATCTGGGTCCCTCAATCATGTTTACTCTCCACCTTTTCAGTTATTCATCCCATCTCGCATCTGCAAATGCTCACACTGCTTTCTTCATTTTCCCATAATCTCTGTCCCTTTGTTTTACATGCGCTGCTTGTTCCCATGCGTTAATCCCTTCAAACTGGGTAGGTCTAGGCAAAGGTTTAATTGCAAAAAATATTCCCTTCAAATGATTGATTATTCTCAAATTGAAAGTGCTGTAGCGTGGAAACATCAATGCACCTTCTTTCTCTGTGACCTTGTGCCAATTCTTAAGCCAAATAATAGTATGGAGCCCTACTTTTGTCACCATATAATGTGCTGGCGTAACTTTCGGTGGTGCTTCTCCGCCTGTTCTTGAAGGTACCTCTACATTCCTTTGAATTATGTCTTTGATTGCTCTGAAACATCTCATCTTGCAAATTTCTTAGTCACACAATTTCAATCCAAATGCAAATGAAACAATTTCAAGTTCTGCTGCAATTCAATTTCCAACAACAGCTCAATATCCAAGAAACAATTTTCAGCCAATACCAGCGCTGCATTACACCAACCGGCCTATCACGGAGCGGCATACACTGGCGTCACTCTCACTCCTTACTGCGGCCACCCTCCTTCACAATCGTTGTCACACTCACTCTTTCTTTCACTTATTTTTACTGCTAAAGTTTTAACTAACAATTGTCTACTCCTCTAAAAGAATCAATACAATAACTCACTCAGAGAAAACACATGCACAAATGAAACCTCGACTAGCGGGGCATCACCTAAATCAGTATAGTTTCCCTTCTGCGCAAACGTTTGACCACACAAATTTCAGTTCTCTCTTGCATACGAAAGTTCCTTATCTCAAATGGGCAGTTGACGACGTCTCACAACAAACGTAGCATAAAATTACAATGCGGTGTCTTCTGCACCTTATTATATATCCCGGGATCTTAGGTCACGTCGGACCCGATAACACCTTCAACAACTTAATCAACAACTTCGACTTAACACAAAATTCACATGACTCTTGTAACATCTCCTCCAGACATCACACAATCAATACTGTACCGCAATCTAAGCATCCTCACACACACATCCCTATTAATACTCAATCCTCCGCCGTTGCCGTTTCGTATGCACGCCACTGGAACTCCGTCTAATCTCTGCGTCTCCAATCTGTATTTCAAATTAGGGCCACTAAGGTTGAAGTCTAGACTATTCTAAATCAAGTTCTACTTCCTCTGCTTCAAGAACCAACCATCCAACAATACTACCAGTTGATAGAGCCTCAGCACAATCCTCCAGTTATTCTCAGAGCGACGATCTTTGTGGAAGCATGAGGGGCAGAGGAAGAAACTGTCACTGGTTAAAATATCATTACAGTGCAACCAGTGTGGCCACACAGAACTTCACTCAACAACTTAATCTGAGTTTAGAAAGTATAATTATAAATTTAGACATAAATCAATGTAAATCTATCAAAGCAAAAGTATATGCAAATACAGGAATGTTAGAATAAATCCAAATCTGCTGAAGAGATGTACCCTATATAGTACAAAGCAAATGACTAGCTCTAAAATGATGATGCAAACTATGAGGAAAAAGAATTGTCTGTTAAATGTCAGCAGACGTTTTTCCTGAAGAAGCATGAGCAACCTATCCTTCCCTACACTATCCTAAAGTGGCATCCTTAAGCTAGAGAACATCCGGTAAGGGTAAATCTATGAAGGAAAGCAGAAAGATGTCAGCCATCAGTCTCTTCAGTAGAAGTACTCCAACAATGGGTCTAGTAGTATAAAACCACTCAAACAGAAGCACAGGTCTGCCCTCCGTCAAAACCTAAGATGGACTCTCTCCCTCACTAAATTCAGCACATAATATCAACCCAAATCGAGTGGGCACTCCCACGTGACATCTTTCTTCTGTAAATGTCCATGACTCCAGCACAACTGGATACTTTCCCCACC
Source organism: Calotriton arnoldi (assembly GCA_963921515.1). Lineage (NCBI taxonomy): Eukaryota > Metazoa > Chordata > Amphibia > Caudata > Salamandridae > Calotriton > Calotriton arnoldi. The sequence goes on from CAWUFW010000033.1 coordinate 1,536,594, forward strand.
TTTCCCACATTGCTGAGTTTTGCACCTCCTCTTGTCCTTGGTCATTCCTTCTTTCTCCCATGAGAACTCCTCTCCATGGTCATTGTCGCGATCCTCTCTGCCGTCTTCTTCTCAGGCCTTGCTATCTAATAAAACAACACTCCCTTATTCTAACTAATGAGGCTTATCCACCCTTGCATTTGAAACAAATTCAACAGCATACATTCCATGATGAAGGTTAAAAGTGAATTGCATTTCGAGTCCTAAAGAGCGATGCAACTGAAAGGGTTTCTACTTGAGGCCTACTTTATCAAAGTTAACAGGTGCACGCTGTTACAAAATATGTGCAACATTCTCCACACAAAAGAAATGCAACTGCTTCAGGCATGAAAAAATGCAACACATTATAAACGACTCATTATAAATTAATTTGCATATAATTATTCTAATTACACATATAAATGTTGAACATTAGTTTGCGCATGTACTAATTAATTTCATGTTATTTCCTCTTGTCACATCAATATGTAAATTGCCACGAAACCTTTGTTAATCACGTTCAATACAGGAACATTTCGTTGGTGAGATACGCAATATCTCGCTTCAATTAGTACCATTAATTACACTGAAAATATTTGAGTGCCAACTACATGTGATTATAACACACTACTACGTTATCTCAGATGGGATCGAAATTACACTTCATCCATCTTTCAAGCTGCCAACCAGTAATAAGTGAGGGAGAAATGACAGGCATCTCCTCTCCAGATGTCCAATCAAACACGCTTTTCGTAAATGCACTTTTGAGGGTGGTAACTGCTACATGGGCTGCTCGCAGTAGTGCTCAGGCAGACGAAGACGTTAGGAAGGGGATGAGCCTGCCTCCCGCATAAGGTAAGCTTTTATCCTCAATTTTTGCAAAGTATTTTTTTTTAGCTGGGAGTAGGGGGAAGTAGTTAAAGCAATAATGCTTCTAAGCCCTGTTTCCTGCGTAAGAATAGTGAGATGGTTCAGCCAATATTTAACTGAATTTAGGGACATTGTGTGTCAGGTGGTGACTTAATAAAGTACTATATTTAATGTTTGCAGGGAAGACTACCTTCTTTCATCAGATTTAGTCTTCAGTTTCTAAGTTTTCGTCTTTCACCCAAATTCAGTGGGTTCAACACACTTCCTACAACCCTCTATTTTGAAATATATATATTTTTCTCCAATAGTACTTTAGAAACAGACATTCAACATTCTTCCATCCAGGCACTTCTCATGGTTATAATATGTGTCAGCTGTTCATTTTTAAGGTTGCATGCAATTTAATGTGTTAAAAAAATCTGGACAAATAAGCAATTTTATGAAGTCACTGTCTAAGATTTGATTCGGTGGTTGGTGGTCACCCTAGTGATATTTGTGCTACAGCAAAGTGTAAGGCACCACCCCTGTGCACGTTTATTTTGTATTTTACATTAGTAGATGAGGCATCACATCTGGCAGTTTGTATTAGTGGTTAGGGAGGTCCATAATACCAGTATCCTATGCGAACATTACACACAAAAACCCAACAACGTGAACTCAAAGATAAAATGTGCAGACAAACAAAAACCATAACCTAAATACAGAGAAATACATTACAGTTTTTCAAGGCAATCATGGCACAGCTGAATAGCTACATTGAGTTACCATATTTAGCTCTCGACTCCAATTTTGTACTGGTGCAAAAATAAACACGAACGTCATTGCTCCTGTTTTTGCACTCTTGACCTCAACATGGCGGTATTGGATGCATTTAAGCACAGAGACATCAGCCATGGTGGGCAGCCACATTTGCACCAAGTGAAACCAATATACTTAGATAGCTGCATGTGCAGCGGCACATTAATTGCCATATTACAGAACCAGGCGCACATCCCCGTTGTGAACTGGTGTTTTCAGACTGGACACCTAGTTTGCTGTACCTGCAGCCTACCCTGGCTTTTTGTCCAATAATTTGCAGACCTACCCACACATTATTCCTAGGTCATTCAGTTTTGCTTACTGGACATCCGTGCAGTCCACTTGCTGAAAAATGTTTGCATCCTCTGATAAAGATGTTTAGGTTAGACAATAAATAGCAGACTGCATTTCCTAGCACAACAATAGCAGTCAACATGAAACTGCTGAGTAAGGTGACTGGTGTTTTTTTTATTATCTGCAGCAGTACATAGGTGCGAACCACAGAGTGAATCCTTTGTTTTTGCTGAATTTCCAACTGTATTTCACATTGCATGCCAGATATCCTCAAATTTCTCCCGTTTGCTTATGGAGTAGAGTTGGGCAGTTTTTTTTAGCATAATTGTGGTCTGTACATGGACTAAAGATAATGTCAGGTTTTGCCCACTTCACTTCTCAGAATGTTTTTTTGTCCAACCTCTTGGTATAATATTGCAATCAACATGTTAAAATGTGGAATACAGGCACTAATGCACTGAAACACAAAGTAATTCAGAACAAATTCTGAGTAGATCAAGAGTTAGCATGTCGATTAGTGTCTTCCCATCTGCAGCCTTGGCCTCTTCCAAACATGGGTGCAGAAATTGAAGAGAATTTGAAAGCGAGGAGGAGAATGCTTGAGCTCAATAAATCCACAAGTTCCAGGACATGTTTTATGCTAAACGTATTTGCAATGCCATATGATTTTTGGCAGGATATGAAAGAATGTGAAACTGTAGATAATGTTTTTGAACAACATGATGTAATTAAAGCTAACCAGTATCGTTCTCAACCAATAGTATTGCCAGCAGGGCTAAATGTAAAACCAGAATTATCACTGGAAACAATGCTCAGCCCACCCTCACATTGCAGGAGGCCGAGCATGGAATGTTGCCATTCCATCATGGTTGGGTTATGGCAGTCCCAGTGGCACCCCTCTACCTCCCCTTTACTCATTCCAAACCTCCTACTACTGCTATGAGCTAAAAAAACAAAAACTTTCTAGACCCTTTCCTCCAAATAACATACTAACATGTCAACCGCTCAAATTTATTCCAGATTTCTCTATACTAATTCCCCACTAATCCTGTTTGAGTTCCGGAGTAGTGTGCTACCTGCTGAAAAGCGCTTCAACACCTCATAAGGGGTAGCAAACGCTATATAAATGCAAACCCTTCCCACTTCTATCCCCTCACTATCGTTTTCAATCCAAATAACAGTCTAACATGTCCACCACTCAAATTAATTTCATATTTCCCCATACTAATTCACTATTAATCCTTTTTGGGATCCGGAATAGCGTGCTCCTAGCCGAAAAAGCGCTTCGACCCCTCGTCAGGGGTAGTAAGCACTATATAAATGCAATTACAATTAAAATACAAAAAAAAACTTCAGCCTATTTTGCCTTGTACTTGTGTTGGGCATGTTGGCCATCTATTGCCTTAATTTTATACTACTTCCTGACCTTCTCTTTGTGTCTGTGAAACTGACCCTTTTCCAGAATTCTTGTCTGAATTTTGAGTCTTTGTCCTGAATGTTTACAGTAAGTGACCAGAGTTTGCCTCCATATCTGGTGATGACACTAACAGGAGGAGGGCACTGAACGCACTTCTTCGATTCGGCAGGTACTGTCAGACACTGAGCGCCTGATTCTCAAAGGATTTACGCAGGGCACAAGTCCTAAAAAAAGAAGTGGGGGGACGCTGACGTCACGACAGGAAGTGACGTCACGAAAGGTGGCTTGCACCATCAGACTCATTCCCTCCCCTCGCTCACCCCTTAGATGCGATTGCATCAGAGAAGCCAGCGCGTGAGCAGCGTTCTGAATGAGCTCCGATCAGAGAGGCCAAAGAGTGAATGTGTGGCTCCATTTGCTCCAGTTATCGAGCTCCTGGTAAAATAAGTGGGGGGACGCCGTCCACCCGGGTGGTACCCCGACTCGAGCCCTGGATTTACGAGCGCCATCTTTGAGCGGGGAATCTCCGCACATAAAAAGATAGGACTGTCCTCAGGCCCTTAGTGCCAATATCGGCAACACTCAGTTCTCATACAGCAACATACATAAATAAACCACACAACACCTTTTTAGTGGAGAATTTTGCTGCAGGTTTATTTGCATAACCAATATGCCAACATTGTGGGTTATCTTACGGGCGATCCCAGGGCAGGCCAGCCCCTATGCCGCCTGCCCGTCTGATGAGCCAAATTGCACCGTGGCCGTCGCCAACCGGTGGTTACCAATTATTGGGAGAGGCCACCTCTCCCCTCAGTGGACCGCCAGTCCACTCCCTTACTCACGCCCCCCCACAGGTGGGCGGAGCGTTCCAGGTAGCCCCCGGTTGCTCAGACCCACAACCGCCTGTAGGCTAACGGGGTGCCGTAGTTCCTCCAGGGGACACGCTAAACATCCCTGGGTATCCTTGGCTTAGCACCCTGTTGTGCTGCTGCAATATAGTACCCTTCTGTACCTTGCAGACTCTGGATCGCCCTGTAACTCCTCCACAGCTCTGGGGGTGGCCACCGTCACCACAAGGGCCCCCCACCAAGGCAGATATTCCTACCTACAGCCTGTTGCTTCCAAGGCCTCCCCAAGGTCCCGCAAAAATAGGTCCATGCCTACCCTTGAGAGGTGAAACCCATCCACTTCCCAACCCAGTGGACTTGGCATGAAGTAAACCATGCCTGATGAAGCCAAATCCCCTTTGTTCCGTGAACTTACGCATGGCGCTGTTCACTCTCCCACGTGATCTCAATTGCGTCTCCCGATCGGGCTCCTTGCCCAACTGGGCGAGGTAAAATTTCGGACCACCACAGTACACATGCCCCCAGTTAAATACTTAATTGACACATGATGTCCCTCATGTCTTGGAGCAATCCTCTTCTCCCCAGAGTCGTCAGGTCATTCCCTCCCAATTGTATGACCAGCATGTGAGGTGGACCGATCCCTCCCCCCAGTCTCTGCTGCAGCTTCATCAGCTCGTTCCAACGCATACCCGGGTAACCTAGCCACGTGATCTCTGTGGCGGAGGAACGTGATCTCTGCTCCAGTGAATGCCTGGGACCCCAACCCAAATAATTTGGTGGTGGGAAAAACCCATGCCTCCATTTCTTGAATTCCTCCAATCGCGCCACTCCAGACGCACGGAAGGCCCTTCTCCCAGACCCTTGCTCCTGGCAAAATTAAGACATGCTCGGTTGCCAACACCCATAATGAGCACTGTACACCCTTTTATACCTACACCATTCTGCACATACTTACACAATAACCCCCGACAAGGTAGGCCTTCTTCTTCTTGTTGCTTCCAGGGCCTCAACCCAGGTCCAACAAAAACAGTCCATGCCCCCTCTAGACGGTGAACCCATCTTCTTCAAAAACACCCTGTGGACTTGGCATGCCGCAAACCATGCCTGACAAATCCACTTGGCATGGCTGTTAACTTTCCTGCGTGAGGTTTCCACGGCCTCCCTGACCGGGCTCCTCGCCACACTAACCAAGGGGTTATCTCTGACCACTATAACCAACAAGCCCCCCATAGGTTGCTTAACCTACACATGGAGGACTTCATTTCTTGCAGCAGTTCCCTCCTCCCCAAGAGAGTCAGATCATTGCCCCACAGGTGTATGACCAGGATGTTGGGAGGGGAGACACCCTCCCCTCTTCTCTGCTGCAGCATCTTAGCAAGATGTTCCTGTGCAAGCCTGGGTATCCCAACCAAAAATATCTCGGTGGCGGAAAAGCCCTGCCCCCATTCGTGCTTTCCGCCCACCGTGCCACTCTCATGGCGCCAGAATGGCCAATCACTCAGACCTTTGCTCCTGGCAACTAAAGAAATGTAAGGTTGCGAACACATATTGCATTCTTGAAAAACAAACAAACAAAACTCCAACTTGCACCTATTACACAACAACCCTGCACACTAACGGGTAGTCCCAGGTGCATTCAACATTCGCCTGCGAATACAAAACTTAAATTGTCCTCAGGCATTCCCTTGGGCCGCTCACGGAAGGAAATCCTTAAGGAACTTAGGGATTCCCCTTGTCCTTCAAAGGTACTCGTATTATCGACCTCCGAAAGACAAACTGCTAAGCGGACCTACCAGAATCTGTGACCAAGATGACGAACAAAGCCCCTTTCGGTTCTGCCGCTCCACATGCCTGTGAATTTGGATCCCAGGTCAAACTTCAGGCACCTAACTCACATCTCAAAGGCCTGCCAACCGGCTGACCCCAAAATTGCAGTCCCCGTGTTAGCTGCCAACCCCCAAGGAAAGTTCGCTTGACTGGAGCAACTGGTGACATGCAATCAATTCTGGTCAGGGGACTTGGAGTAAACACATGAGTGATGTACATGCACCCCCCTAACTATGACTGTAAATGTGCTCTGGTAGTTGTCCGTATTAGTGCTCCATCCCCTCCAATTCAGCACTATCAAGGCAAACCGCACCCTCTTGGGACTGTCACCCTCACGCCCCAGCTGACAGAAAGTGCCTATTCGTATGTAGCCTATTAACCTTACGTTCTTCACTGACGGTATACCAGGAATATGCTGAAACTTCGCATGCTTTACTGCTGAGTGCGCGATGCACAATCACATATTTGTCTTTACCTCACAGGGTTGCCCTCGGAACTCAGAATTCACACTGGACATGATTCTCTCCCTGATTGGCTTACGGACCGAAGTACCGTTAAACTTTGGAATACCCCGTCCCCTTTGCTTAATGCGCTCCTCTCCAGGCCCGCCCTGCAAGCTACTGATGCTGCCCATCCAGGAAGAGAGACTACAGAAAGCTAGCCATACCCGCAATGCCTGACAATGTAACGATGCTTCAATATCTGCTCTACCTGAACCAAGGTAAGAGGCGAGCTGTCAGCATGCCACTGGCAATACCCTCTCTTGGAGCGCGAGGGCCAGGCCTCCTAGTAGACGCAGCACACGCATATCTCAGAAGACAACCCCGCTTTACTGCCCGCTTTACTTCCTGTCACAGTTATCTGAGTAATTAGTGAAAGATGCACGTTTGAACTGGCAACTGATACTGTTACTTATGCCTGCAACTGCTCTGCTCAGAGCAGCCCGCTAGACAATGGCTTCCTTTTAAAGGCGGTGCCAACAAACCTCCAAGCGCTTAAGGTGGTACCTCTGAGTAGGGCTCTAATCTAACTGATGTCCCTTGCATCTGATACCGCCTCTGGCTGTAAGCCACTCAGTGCTACTGATGCCTTGGCGCTCCCTGACCCACCGCCAGCTGACCCTGATAGAATCCGCTCGTGACTGGGACTCAACAGTGCGGTGAAGCACGAGACATCCTAGTCTTACCTTAGCTCTTCACCATGCTCCCACACAATTTTTAATTAGCCTTCGTATCGTCCATACAAGAGAGACTTAGTACCATCTGCCCCTATTATCCTGTGCTACCAAACCTCATCATGACATCACAGGGATTACATAACTCACTAGGTTAGCGCGAGACATCCTAGCCTGACCATAGCTCTTCACCAGGCTCCACCCAAGAGCCCTCCACAAACCTTGTGGCCTAAAACATTCGCCCTGTGGGGTGGTTGCGAATGGACTGCAAACCACTCCTAGGCATACTCTCACCATCGTTGTTAATGGAGTTTCTGGTTGGCTAGAGTAAGCCTGGCCGAACCCACCTCTCTAGTCGGGAGAAGGGATCACACCTGAGGTTGACACCTGCCCACCCCTTAGGTGGTTAGGCAGAGACTTTGGCTTACCCCAGAGGTAGTGTAAAATTAATGTGCCAACCGCACTCCCACAGTGGCACACTACAGAAGAGACTAAATACCAGTTTATTTAAAATATCCTTCGTATCGTCCATACAAGGGAGACTTAGTACCATCTGCTCCTATTACCCTGTGCTACCAAACCTCATAATGACATCACAGGGATTACATAACCCACTAGGTCAATCGGGCCACCGTCCCACAGTGGCTGTCGTGTCCTTGTTAAAGTAAGAGATGACCCCTACTTCCGCCTAACCTGATCACAAGTCATCACACCCCCACTGATGACGAATACTACCTTCTTGCCGGGCCCTCCAGGCCACCGCTGATCAAAGTGACGCCAGGTTTCCACTCTTGCAACACTGGGAGAAACATTGCCGTCACAGAACAGGTCATGAAACAGAAGAAACCTATGTTCCCCGGTTAAACTCAGGCGTCATAAAGATACGTCTTTGCACAAGAGCCAGGGGCAGCCGGCCCAGAGAAAGGCATTGGTCTGCCATGCTCTCCTCTGAAATCTCCGCAATAGGGGCTCCATATAGTATCAGGTGTGCATAAGTGTCTATAACATGGACCCAAAGACCGCTAATGTAGGTGACAGTCCACGCTAAGTTCCGCCCTGCTCAAGGAAAATTTTGGCTGTGCCTTGCCCTTGCCTGGTATTTTGCCGCTATGTCATTGCATCCCTATATTACTACCAAAGGAGCAATACACCTACAACAAGCCCATCTATTGGCTTAGTCAATGCTTATTGGTTGCAAAGATAAATAAGCCACAATTATTGCTTAGTTGCATAGCCAACCGAGAGCTAGCCGCCAACCTCCATGGCTGCCAAGGTTTCAGATTGCTATGTGTGACATTTTCATTATTTCAGTGCCACTAAGAGTGACATTTAAAAGCCCGTGAATGACACTTTCTAGGGAGCAAAATCAAACAATGAAGATGAGGGAGACATATTGATATCGTAATTACACCCATTTGACCACGGCAATTAAAATAGAGGTCCAAAGTCCTAAAACAATGTCCTGGCCACATGTCTCAACCCAGGGTGAGAAAGAAAACATACTCGCCGGGCTGTGCCAAACCGCCCTGTTTTCCATCTGCTATTAGTGGCAGCATTCATCCAGTAAGACAGAGAGAGGGCACATGCCTCACTCCCGGTGGTCCCAGGACCTTGTTGACCAAGCAGTTAAGTACCTGTATATACCCCTATAAACCCTATAACAGTCCCATTTTGATCACATTTAGATGCCCACTAATAACACGCCCCAATTCTTTGTAAAGCAACAGCGGTATCACCCTCAGGATCAATAACGTAGTCCTAAGTGACGCTGCACTGAAAACCTGCCATCATGGCGGAGCGCGTGGCACCCTATGACCGCAGGAATTGAACACCCTACCCGAGGGTTGGTGTGTAGGCCTTCGCCACCATCCCTCATTCATGCGTCTCACAATTGTCTAGGGACCCACGAACATGCCGCCGCCAAACACCCCAGCCACCAGGGAAACCATGGCCCTGTGCATACAGCTTCTCGACATGCACCGGCTGTACAAATGCCGCGAGGATCGAACCAAACGTAGGCGACATGGGACGGTGGCATCTTTCACCTCTGAATCCCCCTCAAATTCGACCTGCCAGCATTGCAGGTAACATCCCCCGCGAGAAAGTCCCTAAAGCAGCTGCATGTGCGGTGTCCCCCTGTGGCGCTGGCGGCCCTGTCTGGAGGGACAAGCTTCTCCGCAGCCGCTGCACGCTTGCGATACATGAATGCCATTCCAAAAATTCCGCACCACCCTTGAGCACATGCCACTTGGAGCACCCCTGGTAGGTGCAGCAGACCACCGCCCCTACCGTCTTGGTCAAGAAAGAAACAGCCCTCACTGAACGCAGCGGAAAACCCTGGAGCGTAGACAGCGAGCTCCAGTAAAGGGATCGAGCAGCGCTCCCGCTGTGAAAACATCGCTGCGCCCGGCAAACAGATCATCTAATTGCCTCGTGCAGCAAAGATGCCCAGCACCCTTGCGGAGCGCCCCTGCTTTGGGTTTGCCACGTCCGGCCCGCCGCAACTCAATTGGTGCTGCCCGCGCGCACCATTGAGCACACGTGAGCCCTTCGCCGCCCTCCGCCCATGAGGGAGGACATCAGATGGACCCAGTTCCCTGCCCCAACTGCAACCGGATGAGCCCTCAGGGCAACAGGGCACCGAGGGGCGGCAGGGGCTCACAAACTTGGACTCTTCCCCTGGGACGGGCTCCCAAATTCGGCAACCTTGTTGAAGACAATGGGTTAAAAATCAGGGGTTAAAAACATAACCCAAACTGCACCGGAGCGACCAGGGCAGCTAACCTGGGGCATGGTGCCAACCAGTCGCGGCCTATGCCGCACGACCAAGGCAGCTAACATGAAGCATGGTGCCAACCCGTCGCAGCCTATGCAGCACCCGGTGATCCTACTGCAGGTTGCGGGGGAATGCGCTCTGGGTGCTTGGAGCTGAACGGGTAAAGCAGGCGGGCTGTATATGGGGAGCTGGAGCGCCCAATCGCTCTCGGTCAGCCCAGTATCCATGCCGATGCATCCCGGTTTCCCAGGTGCCAACATGGGAACGCGCTGCCTGCAACTCAACGTGATCAGGCAGGAGAGTCTGTTGGCACTGGCCGCCGCAGCCCTAATATTCCTCTCCCGCGAGCTATAGTCAGGGCCCTGCTCCGTGCTCTGTCTGCCCTCGCAGTAAAGGGGCCTTATTAGTATATACATATATATATAAAAGCATCAAAACAGACTAAACATCCTGTATGGGGCGTTACTGCGCCGCGCTTCATTGAATCCCGACATTGCGGAGGTGAAGCCGAGTGCCTGTCTGGTCCTGAAGGACACCGGAAGTGCCAGAAGGTGTGTTCCGACTCTGGGGCATCACAATCAATACTGCCACAAAGAACTGAAGCCCCTCTGCGAGATGCCGGGGGGTGAACCCGGGGTCTCATACCTGCGAAGCACGAGCTCTCCACTGAGCTACATCCCCACACAAGAGCAGTGGCAACGAGGCTTAAGGCCCACTTGCAATCAAATTGTAGCTGGTATTGCTAACAAACTAGGTGAAGGGTGACCGTTTTCCTTGCTTACATAAGCATACATGCCAAAATTTCCAACTAGCTACCCCGCGCTCCCGCAAAACCACCACCGGACCCCCGGAGACGCAACGCACCAACAGCGTGTCCCGTGGACAGTCGTCCCCGAGCAATGAAGATGACCGCCTGCGTTGCTTGGGTCAAAACACCAATACTTTCCAACAACAAGGAAATGCGCCCGTGAACTCGCCGAAATTATACCCTTTGGTTCGGGGCCTCTCGAACCCACACCTCCGGGGCGCGAGCCATCCACCCAGATCGCGATGAGCTGGACGCCTGCATGCCGTGACCCTTACCCCCGTATGGGGGAGGATAAGCTGACACTCCATCCTAAACCCTCCCCCAGACGCGACCACGAGAATGCGGTGCCTGTTGCAGCGGCGCCTCTCCGCATAAACTCTCCCATATGGGGCTGGCCCCCACCGCGGGAAGTAGGGGCCCCGACTCTCCAACCACAGGGAGGGCGCTTCCGAGTGTGCTAGGATGAAGGGGATTCTTCACCGCATCGTGCCCAACACCCGTGGGAGCCTGTGCCCCCGACGGGGCTGCGAATCAACTTTAATTCAACACCAGATGGGAGGCCCGATAACTTGCCCCGGAGTTGCAGCGCAACCAACACGCACAAAACTCACCGCAACAACGGCAAAACGCCATCTCGACCTGGACCCGACGTGCCTGCCAGCGTGTCTGGTGAAGGACAAAAAGACATTGCGGGCATACCGAAGCAACCAAACAGCGAGACGGGTAGCGGTCAAGAGACCGTACCGTGGGCGGGGGAAGGCTTTGGTACCCCTGTCCCCCTCCCACGGCCGGAAGTGACGCGGTCCGCAGACCCCCTGGTCCCTAGCCCAGGGAGCCTAGACAGCAGACTTCTGTGCCTTCCTGTGGCACTAAGGCGGCCGCCCCGTTGGAGGGTCCCCTACATGGCCCCCCTGGGCAGCCTTGGCAGAGTACCTGCACTACTTTAATTTGACTGCGAGAGTACCTGCACTTCTCAGGAGCTAAAAGATACTCTGGGCAGGGAGTACCAGCACGTCTTTATTTATATTTAAATCACTGATTGCAGTAGCTGAGGGTAGAAATCTGCCCCTTGGTGTTGGAATACAATAAGCAAATACACAATCAGCAAGAACCCACTGAACGTTTAAAAACGACAGGCGGCTTATAGTGAGTATATACGAACAATTATGAATAAAGCATATTTTTACTTTTAAATGTTTTAATGGGCTTTGTACTACAGAGCTCTTGGTGTATATTATTTACACAGAACCTCATAGGAACCCGGAAACGTTTTTAGTTTCGTCGCATTCATCAATGTTCGAGGTTAGCCAGTTTATTTTGGTACAGCGACTTCTCCCTCCATTACCACTAGATGGCAGAACACTACTTCTGTAAGCGTGAAAAGTAACGCATCGTCTCAACACCAGCAGAAAATACTGCGCCTTTGTTGTGGTAGAATTTTGTCCACGTAAAAAGAAAACACAAAACCATGAAAATGTGTTTTGTGTACAACAAATGCCACTTTCCTAAAAAATATTTTTATTTTAGGCAACGACGAAGTAACGAACTTGGTAGCAGATGTATTCTTTTTTTTATCAACGCAGCGGAGCAACCAAATCTGCGCTGCGCTGCGGTGAGGAAGAGGAGAAAGCAGCACAGAGCAATATTTATTTAAAAAAAAAAAACTGCTGCTGCTCTTATCCCCTGTACTTTCCCACAAACAGACAAACACGGCGCACAACCTTTGTACAATGGTGCATGGTGTATGTGTGTGAGCGATGACTAGCACAGAATTTGAACTAAAACATACCCTTCCAGTACAAAATCCTACACCTAGACAAATTCTAAAACATTCCACATGTTGGATTATGTGGGCTGTACAGTGCAGCGTCCATGCAATTAGTGGAATGTTTGGAGTAATTAAAACATGTGTCCAAATTACGCCTGCTGCATGTCATTTTTTTATCTTTAATTTTTGATTTAAGTAAATCGGGCTTTGCATTAAAACCTATAGGTACTTGCTCTGATCTGCCAAGTTACACCCATGTACCAGGCCCTTGATGCAAAGTGGTACAAAGCAGAGCGGAGCACAATTTGCACCGAGAAAAGGGCAGCTTACTAGATGGAATGTAAATACCCTTTCAAGACATTGGGCTACTTTGCATCACTTTGCATAACTTTGTGCCAGCGCAAAGTCTTTGTAAATCTGCCCATTGGTGTTGGAATACAATGGGCACAAACACAAGACTCATGAGCAGTTAATTAACAGTGAGGGCCATATACGTATGCAGTGGCGGAGCGTGTCGTTAGCCTCCTGGGCTTAACGACACGCTCCGCCACTTAGAAACGCAAGGCTGCACCATATTTACAAGAATGTGGTGCAGCCTTGCGTTTCTCCCTGCAATGGCGATAAGTTTAACAACTTAGCGCCAACGCAAGCACCCTTGCACCAGAGTGCAAGAGTGTGTGTGGAGGGGAGGATTGGTTATGTGTAGGAAGGTGGCCCTTCCTGCACATAAACAATCCTAAAATGCCATTTTGTAACTTTCATGTGTGCTGCTTCATGCAAAGATCTCTTTTGAAAATCTGCAACATGTGAAAAAACAGAAAGGCCGTGAAGATAGCAGTTCTAACAACCAGTGCTAGAAATGGGAAAATATTCCCCCAAAATTCACAAGTTGCAGGTTGGGGGAGGGTGTGAAATGGGGCTGAGTCATAAGTTTCTAGCAGTCAGTTTATGGTCGGCCAGTAAATGTGCATTACTGTAATAAAAGCTGGCCCAAAAAAGTTAAACATTGGCAAAGCTGATAGGCCTGGTCTGGCAAATTTGAAATGCTTTTATTTGCAAACATTTCCAACAGTCAGTACAAGTTTAAAAGTGATAAAAGTAAAAATGTTGCAATTAATAGGTGCCATGCATATGTTTGAAAAAAAAGTTAAAAATGACCAATAGAAAATAATGAAGTAAAAAAAAACAGAAAATGAAAACAGAAAGGAAAGCAAAGATCCTCCTGCTGCCATGAGCATAGAAGTGGACTACCGTTTTTTCGGTGGATGTGACATGTAACCTTTCCCTCGCTGCGTAGGAATGCAGTGGCCCAACAAGGCTGAGCCATGCTGTATGGAGTACTGTACAGAAACTGAATGTGAATGTCTGTTGAACAGACCAATATTTAAAGATGGCCGACCCAATTATAAAATATATGTGTGTGTGTGTGTGTGTTTTGGAGGGGTGCTCTGTCTGACATCAAATTACAAAAAAACAGAATAAGGTGAACATGGCGATACCACCCTGTAATTCAGACAGTACTAGACAGCAAACCGTACAGTTACTTTTTTCACATTGCACGTTCTTTTACAATAGTCACTTTTATATGACATGTGATTATGAAAACAGTGTGCCCACAGTCAAACTTTATTTGCTTAAGTGCTAGAGCCTACAATAGAGCTTAGGTCCTCAGGTTCCAATGTCAAAATGAGTAAATTTGAATAAAGTAATAATAAAAGCAGTTTTTTAACTGGAAAGCTGGATGGATGCTATCGCCCTCCTTTATTCACAAACCACAGAAAAGCATTCTTTTCAAACTTAGGCAAAATTGTTTTTAAATGAATAAAATCAAGTAAAATACTGTTTGCTAAAGTACAGCTGGTATGAACGGATATATAGATGGCTTAAGCACATTTCCTACCTCCCTCTTTAGAACAGAAAAATACAATAGGGATGTTGTGCATTCTTGCTCTGCTCTTCCACTTCCCCCTACCCTTCCAAGCCAATTAGAGCTTACAACATATAACTGACCATTGATACTTCTCTAGCTCGCTCCCTGTCTATCTCAGCAAAGTTGTATTTTTTTTTTAGAAGTTTAATATCTTCAATGTTAATACCTAAAGGGAAATATGTTCAAATGCAGACACAAAAGTGAGTAGCCTTAGTGTACACAAGCAAGCGTCCTTCCCTGTCAAACTCTCGGCCCCCACCCCAACCGCAACAAAGTTATGCAATAGTGAACAAGCCATATCAATGGTCATTCCAGAGTCTGCAAAATATTAATTTAATCATTCGACCATCCCACTGTTTTGAGTGCCCTTCCCCTAGTTATGCTCCCATTAACCTTCCCATGGCTGTTGCAATAGAGGAGAAAGTTGTGAGAGTTGCCAATGTCAGATATCGAAATAATGGATGTACACTGATGTAAGATCGCCTGTAGAAGTATAGACAGTAGCAATGGCATCGGGCACTTCTACAGAACATCATTTTAATCTTTCTACTGGGTCCATACTTGAGCAGAAGAGTCTAAGCAGCAATGGCCATAGGTTCAACATAAAGCACACTTTAGTAAATGGAAACATTTAACTCATTTTGTGTCAGGGACCTGTCTCTATCGCTTCTACCCACTAACACTGAGCTACACCCACAGGCCATGAGGCCCAAGTTCACAGTATTTGGTTCATGTAAAATACATGTGTAATCATTACTCACCCAGTATTTCACTACCTATGTACTATCTACAAATGCTCATACTTCTTTGTTTTGTTTATATGCTTCACTGTTTCCTTTTGCCAGAGGTGCTCATGTTTCAAGAACTGAGCATTCTGACTCAGATGTGCGCTAACTCAGAGGGCAGTGAGCGCCTCCTGGGAAAAAAATTAGGTATGGTGGCTCAGTGGAGCCGGGTCTGGTGGCTCAGTGGACTAATGCATCCACTACAGGGGCCTTTGTTCGACCTCATGGTCACAGGTTCAAATCTCAGCGGGTCCACTCAGCCTTTCATCCATCTGAGGTCGATAAAATGAGTACCATTGAGTTGGGTAACAATAAACATCTGTTATTCAGCGTCAAGATACCCCGTCAGGGGTGAACGTGCGCTTTACAAATACACATGGTATGTTATGTTAATTCTCCTGCTTTGAGCCCCACGAGTCATTAGTCAAGCAAAGCACTTAGAAATCTCCTGCTGTGAGCCACCGGAGTCATCACTCAAGCAAAGCACTTATAACTCACCTGCTGTGAGCCGCAGCAGTCATCACTCAAGCTTCCTGTAAGACCTCCTGCTGAAACCTTTTGGCGTGGCAGCAGCTTGTCTATTTAAACCGCACCCAAGACAAAACAACTTGCTTTGCCTATGAATTCGTCAGCCTGCCGGTTTCCTGCCTATTGGGAAAGAAGTCAGACCAGCGCTCCCCAGCTGTTAATTTAAGCCTTCACAAGAACAACTGTTCCTTCAGAGCCTCCTCACGCACAGCGCTCATACAACCCTTCAAGAGGTGCACGCATACGCCAGTTGCCTCACAGGTACTTACGTTCACTTTATCAAGTGAAAGGGTGGGGGCGGAAGACATTATAATCAAAGGGTCAAACTGAAAGGAAACCCAATTAGTTATACGCATTCCTCCTTGTGTTTCACGCAGGTTGACAACTCGACATGGGATCTACGCACCTATCCACAATGGCCCTCTCCCCTTTTATGATCAGACCACTAGCTTGCGCAATTGAACCAAACTGGTAGGTGTGGTCAGGAAGTGGGATTGGTTCCATATCGTCTCTGCAAGGCCTCGCATCTCTCCAGGTAAGAGACGGCGACCAGCATTGACATATTGTACCAGCAATACGATGTAACCTGCAAATAGAAAGCATTTCCTTAAAGAAGCGTGTGAGAAGTTGACGTTGTTATCTGGCAGTGGCAACAAACATTAAGTTCAGAGACTTGAAGGCATGGGCAAAGTGGGCTCTTGTCCAGGGGCCCAGCCTCTCAGCGGGCCCCCTGATATAGCCAACTCTGTTCTGCAGAGTCTTGCCCTGATAACCTTGAATAATTCTTAAACAGATTGTTTTAAATGAAATTTTTCATTTAATCAATATTTAATGTGGGTGATGTGTGAGAGTCTATTACAGACAGGTTGCAGAGAAATGCTGTCTTTGTATTTCATGCAACATCTATAAAAAAACGTTTCTTTAAGATCAAAACAGGACCTCACATATGAGAAATGGGAGGGTGTCACAGACATTATTTGCAGTAATGTTAGTGAGCTGCTGCTAAGTTACAATATTGAAAGCAGGTCACTATCCCTGAATATTACAGGTAAATACATTTAGAATTTGGATAAGTGTGCGTGTGCACTGTAAGTGGCCTGGTCAAAAAGAAAATGAAAGAGTTAACATAGGTTCATAAATTCAAAGCTATTTCGAACAAGGGACCCCAAAATACATTTGTCCCAGGGCCTCCAAAATCCGTAAGATGTCACTATGTTAGTATGGTGTTTAATTCCCTTTGAGCTCTAAGTAACATGCCTGTTAACCTTTTGCTTAAAAAATGCGAGGCAAGTCAGGCGTTTAATAGGGTGATCACATTAATGTCAATGGTGAATGAACACATTTTTGGAAGGAGATTAAGGTTTGATAAGTGAGTCACACCATTCAAGTGACCCACTGAATAGAAGTAAAAAGCGGGAAACAACCATCAAATAGGGTGAGTTGATAGGTACGACATGAGAAATAGTCAATTGCAGATAAGTTTACCCTTCATTCCCAGTTTCTGAGAACAGTCCTAGATTTTGATTGATTGCCACCTCACTGACCCCTCCCCCGAAGTTTTACCTGATTCTGTTCCCAGGGCAGTCTTTAGCACCATCCACCATCTGACAACCTTACATCCTATCCCTGCACGGAGTGGGCTTTTCACTGCTTTGGCAACATAGCATCAATTTAGGCCCCCGGTATCCCACTCAGCTTGAATACCTCTGATCTAGATATGTACAAGTCTAGAGACATTGAGGAAAACCACAGGCTAAACTCATAGACAGCTTTGGACCGGTTCATGACTGATTTTGTCGGAACCGCTGTGTGTGGTAGGAAAACAAGCACACAAAAAACTAACTGGGAAGATAAAATCACTGAAGAAACCCGATTATGGGATTGCCGTCAGGATTTAAAGGAGGTGGGAATGCTAGCAAGCTTTCCAGAATGGGATAGAATCCAGATATCTAAGTGGGGGACATCTGGGAGGAGGACGGGATGAAACCATCTGAACAACTGAAGAGAGAATTCACACTGCATGAAACACAAATACTTCAAGTATCTTCAATTATGCATGCCTTGGGCATCCATAAAGAGCAGCTGAACCAGATTGAAATGATCTCCTTGCTTGAAAATAAGACCCACACTGAACCGCAAGTGTAAAAAGCAATATTGTTAAATTACAAAACATTAGCCAACAACTCACCAAAATAACTAATAAAGGTGAGAGGAAATGAGAAGAAGACATTGGCTAAGCAGATGATGTTAAATGACCTCCTTGTGGGGAGGCAATTAAAGCAGGATTCCACCGATTACAATTCATAATATTTCATTGCACTTAGAGTTTAAGTGATAGGATGAGAGTGATGGGATGTCTCAAATCAAATTTATTCGAACCAGGGTGTTGAATGGTGAGGTATTTTTTCCCTTCTTGGTGGGGCGGCCAAAGATTGTTCAGTTTTGAAGTAAAGGTAGACCACTGAATGAGATTGCGGAATTGACAATAGAGTGGGATGCTAAAATATGTAGCTGGGTGTCTGAAGGGAGCAATCGTCACCCAAGTATTACCAACTGTTGTGGTCTCACGTTGGCCAGACAAAATATAGCTACACTTTGGGGAGGAAAAGCAACCCGAACTATAAGGACTGGCTTGTAGACATAGACTGGTATTGTGGGGCCGAAAAACAGATGTATATGAGCAAAGGGGAACATGGTGTGAAAAGTGTAATCTAGAGTGATTCATTAACAGCTACCATCCTATATCCAGACTTCCGTTACCAGCCAAGATGGCTGAAAAAGTCATGAGCATTCAATTGTCATCTTACATTGAAACTAACATTTTTCTTGACAAGACCCAATTTGGATTCAGAAGTGGCCACAGTACGGAAACTACGCTTATTGTGGCCACAGAGGAAATCAGATCATCCTTAGATAAGGGCGGCAGAGTAGTCCTTATCTTACTCGACCTGTCTGCAGCTGTAGACACGGTCTATTACACCTGTTTGATTGACCGTTTGTGGAATATCAGGCTCAAAGACACAGCTCTTGCACTACTTCACTCCTTTCTCACCAATAGGATTCAATCGGTAACCCACAATGGATTCACCTCAGAGCCTCTTATTCTGCCTTGTGCGTTTTTTTAATTTATTTTTTACGGAGTTTTATATAGCGTGAACTTGACCGAAGGTATCGGGTATCAGAGCGCTTTACACGAGCACCAGTTATGTTACAGGAGGACACATTCACTTTTGGTAGGTACGGGGAGATTAAGTGATCTGCCCATGATCACAGGATGTTGCGCATCCTTGCTGAGACTCGAACCCGGTTCCCCAGATTTGAGGTCGACCGCCCTAGCCATTAGGACACATCCTTTCCCACATCCTCTCCTGGTTCCTCAAGGCTTGTCATTAAGCCTGACCCTGTTCAATGTCTATGTCGCTCCCCAGGCCAATTTGATTAAGTTTTTCGGGTTTTCATTGGTAACCTACACAGATGGCACCCAGATCATTGTGTCACTCTCCAATGACGTCCACAATACAGCTGAGAAATTTCGGAACTGCATGGCTGCAGTCAGCAATTGGATGAGTGACAACTGTCTCAAATTAAAATAAATCAAGACGGAAGTCATCTTTTTCAGAAACAATGTCTTCTTCTGGTCCTCCTCTTGGTGGCCACAAGATCTAGGGACACTCCCCATGCCAGCAAAAAAAAAAAAATGTATGTGTTCTCATAGATGACAAGCTTACCTACAAAGTCCAAGTCAATGCCTTCATCTCTTTCTCTTTTTACATCTTGAGTATAATAAATAAATCACCTATTTTATCCCCTTTGATTCCTTGAAGACCGTGGTCACAACCTTAGTCCTTGCAAGTCTGGATTACTACAATGGACTCTTCCAAAATCTACAAAAAAGGTGATTGAATAAGCTCCAGACAATGCAGAACACTGCAGCATGGATGCTCCTTAGCATTGTGGTTCACAAAAGGGAAGGGAATCTGGGTCTGAGGAAATTTGAAGACCTGCAAGGGTTGGCTCCCCAACCAAGATATATATCACAAAAAGGAACCCTCGAGTCTAGGACTGGGAAAAACAGTCACGGGGGTGACCTAGCTATAGTGGGGTATCGCTTTAAAAGAACGAAATCCCTCACCCACCAAAGGTGGCACGCTTCATCACTGGGATTCTCCTTGTGTTGTGGTGCCTTGTCACGGCATGGGCTACAAACCCACCGCTGAAAGGTGGTGGAGGTCAGGGATGTTTTGTAGGGAAAAGAAGGTATATTAAATACCGCAACGATGAGCTCAAGGTCAGTGGGGAAAGCAGTGCAAAGAAAAAATACGTGGAATTAAAACTAGCTCCCTTTATTTGACTGCCCCTGGGCCAGGATTAAAAATAGGGCACTGGCGGGAAGAGCATATACCTGCAGTTAGTGATAACAAATGGTCGACATGTTTCAGCCTTATACCCTCACTTAGAGGTGTAGCGGCTTTCTTCAGGACCATGTGTTTTTTAGTCTGTAAATGTATAATGAATATCTATGATAAGCAAGATCATTCAAAAACACATTGAGTGATAATTTAGTAACTATTTAGCTTAGAAATGTTTCTAGCAGTGTCATAATTCCTAGAACTGTTTCCCTCCATAATTCTCTTATTTTAATTAACGAAGCTCAATGGAGAGCTGGTGAATTGTAGGGCTTTTTTCCAATTAAAGAAAAAAAAAAGGAAACCTGAACAAGGTATTCTAACTAAATATATTTTTGAGTCTTTCTTATGATGGCTGATGAAGCAGCTTGACAGGGCCCCCTCTGCCTCTGTCTTTAAGAAATACTTTGACCTCTAGATCCTCCTAAAGGAGGTTTTAGAAGCAGTTTTTGCTAAGAGAAAAAGAGACCCTCCCTCTGATGACGACTTTTTCTCTCTTTCAAAGGAGGAGTCTACTATTATTATTAAAAAGGGAGGTATGGTCTCCAAAAATTCTAAACACTTGACAAGGGAGGAATGCAGTGTCAATAAAGACCAGAGACAAGGTAGCCTGAGCACTACAACAGACAATGGTGTCCATAGCGGCACAATAAACAAGAGAGACCATTTTGGCGCAACGGGGTTTGGTGTCCTTCGAGGCACAAGTGGAATGAGTGGCCTTCATGGCACAAACACTTGTAAATACTCCCACAGTACAGATACAGACAACATTTAATATGACAATGATTTAGATCAGGTGGACAAATATGTTTTTGATGCACAAGAGACACTGGAAACTGATTTTTTGGATGAGGATTTGGAGCAACCTTCAACATCGAGGGTTGTTAAAGACCCATCGGGGTAGATATGTTTAATTCTACTCTCCTTAGGCACCCAAGGGATTCTGACTGGTGGACCATATGACCTCTTTTATTAAGTTTTGGATAAGAACGCAGCAGTGGCCCCGTGCAGGATGCCTTATCTTAGATCTGGAAAAGGCATTCAACACCCTAGGGTGGGACTTCCTCTTCGCGGTGCTGCCACTTTACGGGCTTGGGGAAGACTTCATCAGGATGGTCAGTCTACTATATGATGACCCACTAGTGAGGGTAAAGACGGGCCCGTACATGTCAGCACCCATCAAAGTGCGTAGGGGCACCAGGCAGGGGTGCCCACTATCTCCGCTGCTGTTCTCACTCGCGGTGGAGCCGCTGGCGGCCATGTTTTGGGTGAGGGGCGGGGACGGCGGGATCCCCCAAAGTGATACCATACACATCATATCGTTGTATGCGGATGACCTCCTTCTATACCTGAGAGACACGCACTCTATCCCAGGTGAAGTAGAACACATCTTGCGGGAATTCGCCGCAGTGTCGGGACTGGTAGTCAATGCGTCCAAATCCTGTCTCTATCCATTTAACGCGGACACTCCTGACCCACAGTATGCTCTTGATGGCACAGGCATTAAGTGGGAGGCCCACACATTCCGATATCTAGGAATCCGGGTGTACCATCGCCCAGAGGACCTGCTTGAAGGGAATCTGGGAAGAGCAATAACATCTATCCGGTTGCAAGCAGCATTCTGAGGAACACTCCCTCTAACCATCATGGGCCAAGTAGCATTAACAAAGATGATAATCCTGCCTTGGTTATTATATTATTTCGCCAACTTGCCAATATATCTTCCACCGGCCCTTTTCAAAACGCTGGAAAGACTAGTGAGAGGGCACATCTGGGGGGCCTCCCGAAGCAGAGTAGCAATCCGGAAACTATATCTACCGACAGACCGTGGTAGGCTTGCCTTACCCAACCTGGAACACTACTACTTAGCCGCTCAGTTGCAGTGGGTAGCAGTGTGGCTCTCAGATCAGCACCTGGCGGACACAGCATCGGACCTCCCGGCCCTAGCCCACAAGACCCTTCTCGCTCTCTTCCACCCGTGCTGCAAGCAGAAGCCGCCGTTGCAGCTCCTGTTAACTGTGGCACATCGGTGCTACCGCAGGAGTCTATACTTGACGAGAGACACCAAACCGTATGCCCCTGCGCTCCCAATAGTAGGTACACCAAGTAGACATGGTGCCATTACATCCCGAGAAGTGCGACATCTCACTGACGGTGGCATACAAGATCGCAGGGATCTATATCAAGATGGCACCCTGTCGTCTTATGCCTCACTCATTGATGCTTATGGAGTAGCACCAGGGCATTTTCTAGAACACCGGACACTCATAACCGCCCTACATGAGCACTTGGGAGACATGTCCACAGAACCATCTATGCATCTAACCATCCAATATTTGCACGTGATGAGGAGGGGCAGACATCTTATAAAGTGGTTTGCGACATCCCTTAGGCCCCATACAGCATCATCGCTGCTCTCCTTACGAGCGCATTGGGAGACAGACCTTCAACGACCTCTCACAGACATTGAATGGGACAGGATACTGGAGGGCCCGATAGGCGTTCCGCGCAACATGCAGTTTCGGCTCATACAGTACTTTATTATGCAGAGGGCATACCTCACGCCAGCGAAAATCAACAAATACTATGCAGAGGCGTCCGCCGCTTGCCCACGTTGTCAAGCTGTTGGTGCAGATTTGCTGCACATGCTGTGGAGCTGTCCGAAACTGGGGGAGTACTGGGAGTCAGTAGTGACAGCACTAAACTGTTACACAGGCCGCACTATCTCCCCCACCTGGGAGACTTGCATTCCGCATCTATATGCGAACAACAAACGTTTACGAGTTACCTCTCGGTTTCTGGCGCTGGTCACTGCAAAGAGACTAATCACGAAGCGCTGGTGATCCGCGGAACCCCCAGTGGTACAGGCCTGGAAGCGCTTGCTACAGGTCTGGGCTGCGACAGAAAGTGTAGCGCTGCGCAGGGAAGACGCACTGGGTCTTCGAAAGATCCCAATTGCGGAAAACTGGGACATAATGCTACGGGAACTTCTGAGTAGCAATGAGACCCCAGAGCCCGACGATGGCCCCGCAACAGGGGAGCAGCAAAGGAGACCCCTCACAGGCAACACGTAACATAACATGTCTAGCGACACGCGCTGTGGCTGCGCGCTGCACCTACATAGACATACGTTGACTTAACTAGACCACGATGCCCTCGCCCTCCCCGTACTGCGCAAGTCACCCCTCAGGTGCCGTCACATTGATATATTCTGCTTTCCAGTGACCCGCAAATGATCTGCCCACCCATACCCCTCACCCAGTTACTCGTAGTTACCCCCGGCTCCTTCCCCACTTGACACCTCCCTAGCACCTCTGGCATACGGAAGCAGCGAGAGTGCATTCCATGAGAGCGTATTCCTCCTCCGGGCGCGCAATCGCGAATCACAGGGCACACACCACAGAACACCTACCTATGATCTAACCCGTAACGTACATTTACCGTGTAGCTGACACAGCCATATACTTTCCTCCAATAGGCAGCAGCCACGATTGCCACCTCCACACCATTTGGTTTGGGCCGCTCCTGCCAGAACGGTAAACATGATAGCTGAATGCTACAACATGCCGGGTGGGGGCATGCACCCCACTGGCCCGATCACATCATCGCCGTCAACGTTACCTACACAACTTGTTCACAGCATTAACTGTTCACTTTCGCAATCCCAAAAGCCGGCACCCCAGATGTATTATAGCGCCCCAGCAGCCGAAGGGTGTCCCACATAGGTACTGATGCCATGTTATTCTGATGTCAAAGTATTATACTCACTTTTGATATCAGGTACTGTGTATGTCAGAGCTGCAGAGTTGTGAAATGTTGTAAACTGTATTAAAATATTGTTTCACGAAAATACAATAAACAGATTTAAACAAAAAAAGTTAAGTTTTGGATAAGAAAGTCTCTTGATAAGGAGACATGTAACTTGTTGAGGGCTGAGTGCCCCAGACCATTCCTGGATAACAAATCAGGAGTATGTCCAAATCTGGACCCAGAGCTGTTGAGTTTTCTCTGTAAGTCTGGGAAAGACCCTAGGAAAGGCTTGGAGCACTGCCTTAAGCAGTGCCAAGATAGATTTTTCGGCACCCTGGGTCTGCTTGCCAGAATCCTAGACATGGCTGAGGAAGCTTCTTTTAAGAGCATTCCCCTGGATGCTGAGCTATTCAGGGGCTGCAGCCAATGGGCCTTATGCCTGCTGGGGAACGCCAATTCCGAGCCAATTGCTGAAAGATTTAGAGCCATCCTTATGAGGATTAATCCTAAGTTGGGTGATCTTGCCAACAAGGAAACTTCAGGTGACCTGAATGGTCTACTTTTGGCAAGAGTTTTGTTAAAACGTTGGGCAAAGTACATTTCTACGTTTACTGCCTTTAGTAGGGCACAATTCAACATGCGTTGCATGTTTAACACTAGAGTTTTTGGTAGGGCTGACAGGAGGGTACTGGCTGTCAGCTGTGGGCCACAAAGGTCCAGTACTTTTACCAAGACCAGCGGGGCTACGGAAGGAACTTCCGGTCCAATGTTGGCTTCTTCCTGCAAAGAGGACAAACCCCTCACACTCATGGCAGCAGGTGTAGATCTCAAGGAGCTAGAGATCAAAGAAAGCCTTTATTTGTTTCTTCCCAATCAAAGATAGGGGAAGGAAAAGTTTTTCTTCCAAAACTGGTCTGGGCTAACAAAGGAGTCATGGGTGTTGCTAACGGTGAGGGGTTTCAAAATAGAATTTTGGTACACCTCTTACCAAAGGCATTAACCAAGGGAGTTATCCTTAGACCAGGACCAAATGACACTGATAGATTCAGAGGTTTCACAGACGATACACAAAGGGGCAATTTGCAAGGTCCTAGAGACAGAAAAGGGGTTGTCAGTCAAAGGTTGGCAGCCTGTAATACATTTAAAAGAGTTAAACAAGTTTCTAGTGTATAGGCACTTCAAGATGGAGGGGGTCCATCTTTTGCGAGACGTTTTACAACAGAAAGACTGGCTAGTGAAGTTGGACCTGAAGGATGCTTACTTGTCAATTCCCATGAACGTAGATTCTCACAAAAATGTACGTTTCAGTTGGAGAGGTATTTTGTACCAGTTCTCCTGTCTTCCCTTTGGTCTGTCATCAGCTCCCTGGTGCTTCACTTCCTTTGCGTCCTGTAGTTGCTTTCTTGAGAAAGAGGGGCGTGCGCTTGATAATTTACCTAGACGATATATTACTGATGTCTCAAGATCAGGAGGAATTACTGAAGCACATGAAGTGGACAAGGGATCTATTAGAGGCCTTAGGGTTCATTATCAATATAGAGAAGTCTATCATGACTCCAACACAAAATTTGAAGTTTCTGGGGTTTCAGGATGATACAAATTTGGCCCAGCTTTGTCTCCCTCAGGAGAAATTAAAGAAAATAAAGAAGGAAGTAGGTCATGTCCCAGCAAAGGAAGTGGTGACTTTGATGGATCTGGCAAGGGTGGTAGGACTTGTGTCAACCTCCATTCAGACCGTCTCCCCGGGTCCATTGCATTACATACCTTTCCAGAGACTGAAAATCCTAGGTTTGAGGAAGGGTCTTTGGTATGCAGATGTAGGTCCCCTGTCCCAGAATGCTCGAAAGGACTTAGAATGGTGGTTGAACAACCTGGAGAGCTGGAATGGCAAGGCAATTTTTAGGAACATTTTGGAATTTATTGTGAAATCAGATGCAAGCAACCTTGGCTGGGGAGCAAGGATAGGAGAGATAGAGCCTGGAGGGAAATGGTCTAGGAAGGAACAATCCTTACACATGAAAGGTTTGGAGCTGCTAGCAGGGCTTGAAGTCTTTGATGAGTTTCAAGTCTATTATAGCAAACAGCATGATGTTGATCTGGTTGGACAATTTCATGGCTGTATCTTATATAAATTGCTTAGGGGGAGCAAGATTGAAACAACTTGTGGATCTAGCCAAGGAAATTTGGTATTTTTGTTGGGAACAGAAAATTATCTTGAAAGCAGAGTTCATCGCATGTTAGCAGAACCATAGAGCAGATTAGAACTCAAGGTACTTGAGGGACACCAGTGACTGGAAACTGATCCCAGTGTGTTTCAAAAAGATTCAGCATTTATGGGGTCCCTTTCAGATGGACTTGTTTGCCCGCAGATTGACATTTCAAGTAGAACAGTTTTACAGCTGGAGGCCAGAGCATTGGCAGTGGACACATTTGTGCAGACTTGGGAAGGAGAGAATTGTTATGCATTCCCTCCATTTGCACGGATCCAGAGAGTACTGTTAAAGGTTCAGTGGGAAAGATGCTGCATCATTCTAGTAACCCCATTTTGGACCTCTCAGGTTTGGTTTTCTGGAGTAATGGAACTAGCAGTAGAAGTTCCCCGTCTGATACTAGTGAGAACAGGCCTTTTAGAAGGGCTGGAAGGAGAGGAGCATCCTTTAGTAATAGAAGGGAACTTGAACCTTCTTGTTTGGAGGATTTCAGAGGATCTGGTAGATACTCTGGCCTTTCAGGAGAGGCTAAGAATTTATTAGATGAATCATGGGCACCAGTACCAGGAAAAGATACAGAGAGCTTCCAAGCGTACCTGCCGGAAACTAGAGAAGAAATGGCACAGTGATAAGACACCGGACAGCCACGCAGCCCACAAAGACGCCATCCGTAACCACCACCACCTCATCAAGTCCGCCAAGAGAATCTCCTTCAAAGACCGCCTCGACAACAACACACACAACAGCAAGGAGCTCTTCAACATCGTGAAGGAACTCTCCAACCCCAGCTCCAACACCAACGACATCCCGCCGTCGCAAGCCCTGTGCGATTCCCTCGCCACCTTCTTCCACCGCAAGATCGCCGACATCCACGACAGCTTCAACACCCAGACAGCCCCAACTAAGATCGATGCACCAGACCCGCCGCACACCATCGACCACGACCCCCTGCCAGCCTGGGCCAGCGTGAACATCGATGACACCATCAAGACCATGAGCACAATACACTCCGGCTCCCCGTCAGACCCTTTCCCGCACCACATCTTCAACAAAGCCAGCAGCTCCATCGCACCCCCACCTGTGCAACGTCATCAATCTCTCCTTCGAGACCGCGACCTTCCCAGAGAGCTGGAGACACGCAGAGATCAACGCCCTACTCAAAAAACCCAAGGCGGACCCGAGAGACCTCAAGAACTTCCGGCCCATCTCCCTGCTTCCGTTCCCAGCCAAGGTCATCAAGAAGATCGTCAACAAACAGCTAACCCGATACCTCGAAGAAAACAGCATCCTGGACCCATCCCAATCGGGGTTCCGCAGCAACCACAGCACTGAGACTGCCCTCATCGCCGCCACCGACGACATCAGGATCCTGCTGGACAACGGTGAGACCGCAGCCCTCATCCTGCTGGACCTCTCCGCCGCCTTCGACACTGTCTGCCACCGCACTCTACGCGCACGCCTCCACGACGCAGGGATCCGAGACAAGGCCCTGGAATGGGCCACCTCCTTCCTCGGCGGCAGAACCCAGAGAGTCCGCCTCCCACCATTCCGATCCGAAGCCTCCGAGATCATCTGCGGCGTACCCCAGGGATCATCCCTCAGCCCAACACTGTTCAACATCTACATGGCCCCGCTCGCACGCATCGCCAGACAGCACGACCTCAACATAATCTCCTACGCCGACGACACTCAACTGATCCTCTCCCTCACCAAGGACCCCCTCGCCGCCAAATCCAACCTCCATGAAGGAATGAAGGCCGTCGCCGATTGGATGAAGATCAGCCGACTAAAACTGAACACGGACAAAACAGAGGTCCTCATCCTCGGCTCCAACCTCTCAGCCTGGGACGACTCCTGGTGGACAACGACGCTGGGAGCAGCCCCGACACCCACCGACCACGCACGCAACCTGGGAGTCATCCTCGACTCAACACTCTCCATGGCCAAGCAAGTCAACGCAGTCTCCTCCTCCTGCTTCAACACCCTCCGCATGCTTCGCAAGATCTACAGGTGGATCCCGACAGATACAAGAAGAACAGTCACCCAGGCCCTCGCCAGTAGCAGACTTGACTATGGGAACGCCCTCTACGCGGGAGCCCCGGCCAAGCTCATCAAGCGACTGCAACACTTACAAAACGCCTCTGCACGCCTGATCCTCGATGTACCACGCCACAGCCACATCACCCCCACCTGAGGAACCTGCACTGGCTCCCCGTCGACAGGAGAATCTCCTTCAAACTCCTCATCCACGCACACAAGGCACTCCACAAGACTGGCCCAGCCTACCTCAACAGACGACTCCTCTTCTACGTCCCCAACCGCCAGCTCCGCTCCGCCGACCTCTCCCTCGCCACCGTCCCTCGCATTCGAAGAACTACCACCGGCGGCAGATCCTTCTCCCACCTCGCCGCCAAGACCTGGAACACCCTTCCACTAAGCCTACGACAGACCCAAGACCTGCTGACCTTCAGGAGGCTACTCAAGACCTGGTTGTTCGACTAGTAGCAGCACCCCCCACCCCCTTTTCTCCCCAGCGCCTTGAGACCCTCGCGGGTAAGTAGTGCGCTCTACAAATTCTGTGATTGATTGATTGATTGAGGAAGTGGTGTAGTTGGTGCTTGGAAAGGAATCTGGATTCCGTGGAGGTTCCTGCAGTTGAAGTGGCAAACTACCTTGCTGAGTGGTTAAATTCAGGCTTGCTCTATAGCACGGTAAATTGTTACAGATCAGGTGTCTCAACAGGACATTCCTTGGTATATAATTTTGCTATTGTCAGTGATCCTCTAGTCCATAGTGTGATGAAAGGAATAAGACTTCGACAGCCACCTAGAGCTCGGTATGACTTTTTATGGATCGTCAATCTAGTTTTTGACCTTTTTGTCTTCTGGCCAGATAATACTTATTTTTCTTTGAGATAAATATCATGGAAATTAGAAACTTTGTTCTGTCTAATTTCTTTTTGAAGAGACTAAGATGTTAAGGCTCTAGAGGTTTGCAATAGGTTTTATTCCCCAGATGGAGTCGACTTTGACATTTGGAAAAGAACCAAAACGATGTCGGATTGCATTTTCTTTCCACTTTTTAAAGATTGCAAGAAGTTTTGTGTGGAGAGTTGCATGAGAGTTTATAAACAAAGAATGCTGGAGTTTAGACCTGTTGGGGAGGATCAATTGTTAATTTCCTACGTGAAACCTTATAAAGCAATATCAACAGCTACTATTTCACGGTGGGTAAGAGCAGTGATGTTCGAGGCTGGAATCGATTTGACCAAATTTGGAGCTCAAGCTTCTAGGGGTTCTATGGCTAGTAAGGATTTTTGGGCAGGTGGTATACTTGCAGACATTCTAAAGGTGGTAGATAGGTCAAGTGCTAGCATGTTTGCAAAATTGTACCTTTAAACCGGTGGATCTTGTGAGCAGTCTGGCACTGGGAAGCTTTAGACATGCATTTTGGTAGCCTCCAGTCTTCTAATGAAATGACGATTCTCCAATTACCATACAGAGAGAATCTTGATTTCATTAAAGACAAAGGAGGCTAACATTATCCCACTCACCACTCCCAATTAGTTTATTTTCAAATGTGTACTTGGAGTTTGTTGACTTGATTTATTGTAATTGTATCATTAACCTGATATTACTTTACAGAGGTAACTGATTATCCATTTGTATCACTTGTTTTTTCATATCACTTGGTTTCTTCTTTCTTTCAGATAATTCTTTGCAATAAGAACCTTTTCAGTCAAGCCAAAGGAGCATCTTACAATTCGTCGCAGCCTAAAAGAAGAATATGCATAGTGACATGAGGCTATATCCTGTTTTCAAAGTTCTAAACTGAAATGTTTTGTTTATGATGTGTTTTATGTTCTTTAAAGGGCTGCATCTTGGGGCAGCAATAAAAGATTCATGCAAAATGTTAGTCTCCATTGTCTATAATGAAATCAAGATTCTCTCTGTATGGTAATTGGAGAAACACCATTCCCTTATCAAATCCTAAGCCTATCCAGTGGCTTGAAGTGCAAGGAGCTTCTCTAAGGATTACCGGCAACTCTACATTTCATCTGTGGTGTTCCCGGGAATGAGAAGGGATAGACAGTATAAGTACACAGGTACCCATGCCAGCGTAATTTTTTAATTAAGAAATATGTAATACCACCCCCCTCACTTGTTATAATCTGAGGAAGGCCTAACTTGGCTTCTATAATTTCTGTTCAGGTTGTTAAAGATGTACGCCTACATGAAGTTTGCACAAATGTATTCAGAAAAATAAGCAAGGTGCAAAATCGCTGGTAATGCAAAGCAGGAGCATCTCCCCTTCATTAACTGTCAGCAGCTAATGCTAACCCCTCCCCAATTAGCAAGACTGTTTATAGGTTTTCTTAATACATGTTTCAAGCGAGAAAATGTGACAGAAACTGAAACTCAGATAGCAGGTACACATTTCCTCATGAGAAGAAGGGAAAAAAACTTTAAAAGATACTGAAAAATGTAAAGTTTGAGATGTTGAGCTAGCCATTTAAAAATCCTTGCTTAGCAGTGCCAATCACGAGAGTGAGGCTAAATATGTCAGAAGCAAGACAGTAGTACATTCTATAAATAACATGGGCAAACAGAATGGTAGCAAGGAAATCAATATGCCATCCACTCTGGGAATAGGTCGCAGCTAATAAATCGGCTTAATAGGGCTTTGGTTAACCACACCAGGGTTACGCTGCAAACCACACTCGAAATCTGGGAGAGGGAATTTGGCAGGGTCCTACATGAGAGGGAATGGGTTTCGGCAGTAGAATTTCTGCAGAAAGTCTCCCGTAAGGCTTGGCTGAAGCTTACACAGTTTTATCTCCTCTACAGATCTTACCTTTCACCAGCACGCATCAGTAGGATTTTCCCCAGGGCATCAGACTCCTGCGCTAGATTCACCTCGCCAGCAGCTGATTTCAAACACATTGTTTGGATTTTTCTCTCTCTCTGTAACTATTGGGTAGAGGTAGTGAGTCGATTCAAGACGATCACCAGGTTGCCCGAATTAAACTGTTGGGAGGTGGTTGCATTAGGTATTAACCAACATCCAATAAACACAGAGTAGCTTCCAGTTTCCTCAACTTGGCGCTGGTGCTTGCAAAAAAATACAATTACCACTCACTTGAACAGCCCTCACCCTGCCCCTCAGCACCTGTGGGCGATCCCTCAAGGCGGAAAGTGTAGCCCTCCACAGGGAGGAAGCAAGAGGATGTCCAAGTTGATCAAAGCAACCTCAGATGGTGACCCCTCCTCCTAAACACTTTTCCCCTTACTTAAGGATCTACCACCTTCCCAATGGGACTGGCTATTGACCAATGCACTTCAATACCCTTCGACGAGCAGCCCAACGCGTCTTCCTTGGCTACTCACCTTGCCATGTAGTAGGGTCAAGACATTTCTCCTGCGCCTTGTACTCCAGCTCTGTTTTCATTTGTCCTACCATTGTTCTCCCTTTATTATTGTCTCCCCAGGTTACTACATCGAGCTATCGCACATCTGGTGCCCTGGCAATTTACGCCTCACACTGAGGCTTTGACTCCAAACGCTGAGCTACCTTCCCATTTGTGGGAGTGAGTCTGCGCCGATTAGCGTAGACTGTACTCACTGCCTCCCATGATCCCTGTATGTGAAGTTGGCACTTGTAACCAATGCGATTGTTACCTCATACTTTGCTCTATGTTGCTTATATAAGCTGCTAACAAAAAACAATTAAATAAAAAACATGGCATCAGCTCTTGTGATTTCAAAGTAATATCTCTATATTTTTAGGGTATACTTCAGTTGTCTAGGGAAGCTGAGTGATATGATGCTATATGCTACAGTTCCTGTTTTGTCAGTAGGAAATATCCATGAAATGTTCAACAGCATCACGCTTTATGCTTACTCGGTTTCTGCCTCCAAAACTGAGGATTAGAATACACAAGAAACCGCCCAAGTCTATTCGGACCTTGATTCTCTGTGCCTACTGCATTATATCCTCAAGCTTCTATTCAGCTATGTGGTGAAGGCAGCAAGACTGTTAATAATGTTAAGCTGTGTGTTTATCTTCAGTGATGCGTTGAAACAACAGGAGGATTTAGCAGCCTTGGGGCTCAATTTTTTAAATGCCACTGCTATAGGTGAAAATTCTTAGCATAGGTCAAACATTATGGGAAAGAGTAGAAACAATAGACTTCCTATAGCAGTAAGTAGCTTTATTGGTTAAAACAAGAAATTATCCCTTTTGTACCACACACTCTCTCTGTCAATACCAATCAGCAATGCATATCTTATAAAAGGAGTTTCATCCTACACTTACATCCACTATACTCTCTAAATACCGACCACTGTTTCTTGCAAAGATGTCTCGTTTACTCAAATTTATAAACAAACCTTCACAAATACAAAGTTAAAATATACTACTAGAGCAACTTTTATTAATTTTAATCATAATTACACGTAGGGAAATATGTATCAACTGGGTCTCTAGCAATTTACCATCCTGTGCAGCTTGTCTAAAGGCGGCTAGGCGTTTTGGTAGGTTGGATTGTGTCAATGGTTCAGCGAAGAGAATAAGCACTTGGGAACCTCTTGTACTTCATAATTACAACCCAATTAGCGAATAAGTGGTTAATGGTCCAAGGATTAAGACATCCAAATCCATGGAGAGGTAAAAGTGGGGGTAACCACACTACCTCTAAAAAAAGGCTGAATGTAGGTGCAACAGGGGCAGGAATATCCAGCAGGATGTGGGAACCAGGTCCGAGTCCAAAACCTGATCACACCATAACTATCGCCTTTATGTATTGTCGCATATGAGGACCAAAATATATATTTTTTTAAAGTTAAAATATACTGTATACAATATTTCATCGAGAAAATTTGATAACATTTTTAAAACAATATGCATCTTCTGTACAAATAGCATCCCAAATACATCTCAATATTGTCTAAAACACAATAATTTATTTTAAAAAAAAGAGAAGAATAGAATAACTCTAATTTAATCAACCACAAAACTATCTATCCTTTTCATCTCCCGAAAATTATAAATGTTAACACAAGTAGCTTTATTGGTTACATTTTTCTTACGTTAATCAAGATACAATTATACGAACTGCATTAAGATATACAGTTTTCTAATATGATAATATAAATCTTAAGGGATGTAGGCTACAGGACTGAGGTTGCTCAATCCATCCCTGACTACTTGACAACGTACGACACACCAAATACACCCCGAGAGATAGTACAAGAAGCTCTTAGGGGAAAGAAAATAGCCTTAACGGCCTCAGATAAAAGAACCTTGTGACCTTACTTTTTACATATAAATATATATTGGTGGCACCAACGAACCAAACAAATATATACTGGTTTTTAGATTAAGGGTTGCTATAAAAATTTTGAATACAAAGCAGGATATTTTCAAACCCCGTTTGCATTTCAAGCATATTGCTTTCGACACGTGCCCAGTGAATTCTTATCTGAGTACCTTCCTACCGTAGAAAACTGTCCTGAAGAAGGTGACCGATTATCAACTCACCAAAACGCAGCGTCGACTTTTTTGTTTTCTTGTGATGTACATCAGTTTTGATATTGTATTTTATTATGAAATGTTTTTAATTTTGCTTGTGCATTTTTATGGAATAAATTTGATATGTCTCACTTAACTTGCTATTGGTTTTTCATGTGATAATTATTCTTTCCATTGAATATTGTATGCCTATTTGTATTTACCATTTTGATTAAAAGTCACAACACTGTGTAATGCCCATGATCCATTTTAGTGTATATATAGATTAGGGACCCTTGTTTTTCGTGTGCATTTGCCCTGTCCCTTTTCTCGATAGAAGGGTATCTCCCTTGTTTTTTAATAAAACCTACATCAATAAGACACCCAAGCTATATGGATGTATGTATGTGTGTATCTATATATACATATATTCACTGAAAAAACCATAGGTTTCAGGGACGCTATAGTTAGAAATTAGCATTTAAAAAACCTCAGAAATTCACTGAAAAAACCACATGTTTCAGGGACGTTATAGTTAGTTGGACATTTCACTCAGTCAAAACCAGAGAAATTCGGCCGTTATAGTTAGTTGAGCTAACTATAACTCGCGCCCCCACAATGCACAGCTGATGACGTCACATATTACATCATTCATGACATGGTCAGTGACATCACTGATGACATCTCAAATGACATCTCAAATGACATCACTGATGACATCATCCAGTGACTGTGTGTTTCTGTAAAGTTTAAATATGTTTTATATATATATATATATATGCCAAGGTGGATTGAAGAATGAGTGGGTGTATAAGTGTCTGACTGGATGATTTGGTAGGTGCGTGACTGACTGTATAAGTGAGTGATTAAATGTGTCTTACTGAATGCATGGATTAGTGACTAAACTATGTGAATGTCTGTATCAGTCTCTCAGTTGGTGTGTAAGCGGCTGCATGGGTTGGTGAGTAGCTACATGAGTGTCTATATGGGTTATTGATTGGTTGTCTGAGTATCTGTATGGGTGCCTCAGTTTCTGTGTGGGTGGGTGGGGGGTGTGTGACTCTGTGCATAGATGTGTGAGTGGTTGATTCACTGGGTGTATGGGTTCAAGAGTGCATGTGGAAACAGCTGTATGGGTGGGTGAGTGTGTGTATGGGTGTGTTGGTGAGTGAATGGATGTCTCAGTGGTACATGTGCAAGTAACTACATTTGTAAAAGGCAGTATATGTGAGTGATGGTGTATATAAATAACTATATGTGAGAGTCAGTAATTGTGAGAGTGGCTGCATTGATGAGTGTGTATTTGTATCAGTGATTCTATAAGAGAGTAATTATGTGTTAGTATCTGTATGAATAACCCCTTCGCTGCTTCTGTCGGCCCAAGGCCGTCGCGAGCACTACCTCCGTAGTGCTGCGCACGTCCGTTGACTGACGCAGCCCGCCCACTCAATCAAACCGCAGCACCGCGGCGGAATTGCCGCCGCGGTTAAGCGATAAGTGAGGTTGTGTCTGTATAACTGTATAGGTGAGTAAATGGAAGTATGATTGATTCTTTGCATGACTGACTAAGTGTGTGAGTAACTCTGGATATGTGGCAGTGTGTGAGTGTCTGTATAGGTATATGAGCGCATATGATAGTGTTGTATTGATGAGTGACTGCATGTATGAGTGACTGTATGGGTGAATGAGTGGATGTGTGTGTAGACCTAGGAATCAGTCAGTGCGTATTTAGTAACTGGTATTGATGTGTCCATTTTTTCAAAAATGGTAGTCTGTATTTTAGAGTGGGTGTATCAAAGGTTATATTCAGGTGTGAGGAGTGCATCAGATTTTCACGTGGATGATGTCATCAGTGATGTCATCAGTGATGTCATTTGAGATTTCATCAGTGATGTCATCAGTGATGTCACTGACCATGTCATGATTGATGTAATATGTGACGTCATCAGCAGTGCATTGCGGGGGCGCGAGTTATAGTTAGCTGAACTAACTATAACGCCGGAATTTCTATGGTTTTGTACGAGTGAAATGTCCAACTAACTATAACGTTCCTGAAACCTATGGTTTTTTCAGTTAATTTCTATGGTTTTTTAAATGCTAATTTCTAACTATAACGTGCCTGAAACCTATGGTTTTTTCAGTGAATTTCTATGGTTTTTTAAATGCTAATTTCTAACTATAACGTGCCTGAAACCTATGGTTTTTCCAGTGAATTGCAAAGGTTTTTTAAATGAAAATTTGTAAGTCTAATGTACCTCAATACTATGGTTTATTTATTTTCTATATATATATATATATATACATATATATATATATATTTAAAAAAATTGTGAATAATTTTTTGTTAGGAAAACTATATTCATTCTTTTTTTTTGTAAATATTATACAGAAGTCGCGCACCCTTCGCGCACCCTACACGATGGCTGTGCGCATTCCGGTAGCCATTTTGAAAAGTCGCGCTGGGGTCGCAACTTCGGCGTAATTTGTAAAGTATGAAATATCTTTAAATTAATTATAAATAAAAGTTTTCCTTTAAGTGTTTGTCTAAATTTATTAATAAAAGTATTTTTAAAGTATTATTTTCAATATAATTTCGACTAAAAATTATTTGATTATTATTGGATTCGGAGGTTAGGAGGGATGGCCATTTTGCTCGATCTGTTTTGCAAGATTTTTGGTCTAGTCAGGTGGACACCCTCCTCCGGGTGAGGTACGGCTTGAGGATTCTATTCAAAGGTGAGGAATCAACAGGCAGAAGTATCCATCAGAAGAGCAAGTTACTTACCT
The DNA here is from genome assembly GCA_963921515.1 of Calotriton arnoldi. Lineage (NCBI taxonomy): Eukaryota > Metazoa > Chordata > Amphibia > Caudata > Salamandridae > Calotriton > Calotriton arnoldi. Next base: position 1,573,097 of record CAWUFW010000033.1, read on the forward strand.
TCGGTAACGCTTTTCTGGTGGATACAGTATCTGCCTGTGGATTCCTCACTGTCCCACCCGCCTCCCCGTTGTCCACCTGTTTCTACCAAAAAGATGCTTTTACTGTTTGGCATGAATGTTTTTAATATGTCTTAATCATGCTTATGTTTTAATAGTGAGAAATGCTTGATCTGTTGCTATTTCTTTATGCCTTTTTTGTTTATGCATTTGTATATATATATATATTTAGTATACTATGTATACATGTGAAAATGTGTCGGTCCACCTGTTTACCGCTGTGGCACGGAAAAAATGGGTGGAACTGACGTCAGCATGCCGACGAGGTCCTCTTATGGCTCCTATGACGTCATACGGTGTCGCGAGCGGAGCCGTGCTATTATGACATCGTCGTCGACATGGGAGAGCTAGGAAAGAATTTCCGCGGAATGCTGGCGCAGGGGATATTTACCTAAGTGTTCAGGCTAGTCCTTTGGGAGCAACTGTTTATGTTGCCACTCCAGAAACCGAAACCAGTGATCCAAGGGCAGAGGCCCTGCAGATGGCACACGAGGTGGGGAGCCCAGTCGTGTGCACCGGCGGGGCAGCGAAGTGACAAGCACCACTACCCACAGAAAAGGTAACGAGGGCACTGAATAACACAGGATATTCTCTTTGTATCTGGCAGGAACAACAAGGTTAAAATGCCCTAGTTCCAAAATGTAGAATTAGTGCTACAACGGTCTTCAAGAGGACCTGCGATGGATGCCGCTTCTGCCTTCCGTACACTGGAGGCGGCACATGGGTCACGCGGTACGGTCATACTGCGGTGGGACGCACACTCATTGACCTCTCATGGCACTGCTCCACACTTCGGGGACAACGCTTTCCATTAGCTGTGTTTTCTGATGACGTGTCGCGCCGGCCCCGTCCAACAGCAGAACTCCCTTTAGATCCAAACAGACTCTTCCACTCTCTCACCAGAAGTGAAACCAGGCCACGCGGACACTTTCACAATACAACAGCCGGGAATGCACTTTTCGGTAAAAAAACACATTCCTTCCTCCTAATTTATCAATTAAACGACTCACTGAAGAACAGGGGCCAGCTTCGATCGGTAAACAGCCGTTACAACGACTTTTTACTTCGCGATACCATTACAACGCATGCATTACCACGCATGCGTTGTACATCACAAAGTCATTACTACGCATTTTTTTAGAACGCATGGTCATTTACCACGCATGCCTTTACAACAAATTTTGTTGTAAAGGTATGTATGGTAAATGACCATGAGTTCTAAAAATGTAGAAGATCCACGTCGTTGTAAGGCAACAGAGGCTGTTCCGTTTCCTCACAACGACGTGCACCGCCCCTCAGAGACGACATGAAGCAGGAACCACGAGGAGAGAGGAACCACGAGGAGTGAGAGGTAAGGGGGATTGGGCATGGGGTGGTGGTTACTTTTCTAGGGTTTAGGGTCGTGCAGTGGTGTTTGTGTAGTGTAGGGGGTCATGCTGGGGGTAGTGTTTTAGGGTTTAGAATAGTGCAGTGGTGTTTGTGTAGTGTAGGGGGTCGTGCTGGTGGCAGTGTTTTAGGGTTTAGGGTAGTGCAGTGATGTTTGTGTAGTATAGGGGGTCATGCTTGGGGTAGTGTTTTAGGGTTTAGGGTAGTGCAGTGGTGTTTGGGTAGTGTAGGGGGTCGTGCTCGGGGTAGTGTTTTAGGGTTTAGGGTAGTGCAGTGGTGTTTGTGTAGTGTAGGGGGTAGTGTTTTAGGGTTTAGGGTAGTGCAGTGATGTTTGTGTAGTATAGGGGGTCATGCTTGGGGTAGATTTAGGGTTTAGGGTAGTGCAGTGGTGTTTGTGTAGTGTAGGGGGTCATGCTGGGGGTAGTGTTTTAGGGTTTAGGGCAGTGCAGTGGTGTTTGGGTAGTGTAGGGGTCGTGCTGGGGGTAGTGTTTTAGGGTTTAGGGTAGTGCAGTGGTGTTTGGGTAGTGTAGGGGGTCGTGCTGGGGTAGTGTTTTAGGGTTTAGGGTAGTGCAGTGGTGTTGGTGTAGTGTAGGGGGTCGTGCTGGGGGTAGTGTTTTAGGGTTTAGGGTAGTGCAGTTGTATTTGAGTAGTGTAGGGGGTCGTGCTGAGGGTAGATTTAGGGTTTAGGGTAGTGCAGTGGTGTTTGGGTAGTGTATGGGGTCGTGCTGGGGGTAGATTTAGGGTTTAGGGTAGTGCATTGGTGTTTGGGTAGTGTAGGGGGTCGTGCTGGGGGTAGATTTAGGGTTTAGGTTAGTGCAGTGGTGTTTGGGTAGTGTAGGGAGTCGTGCTGGGGGGAGTGGTTTAGGGTAGTGCAGTGTTGTTTGGGTAGTGTACGGGGTCATGCTGGGGGTAGTGTTTTAGGGTTTAGGGTAGTGCAGTGGTGTTTGGGTAGTGTAGGGGTACGTGCTGGGGGTAGTGTTTTAGGGTTTAGGGTAGTGCAGTGGTGTTTGGGTCAGTGTAGGGGGTACTGCTGGGGTTAGTGTTTTAGGGTTTAGGGTAGTGCAGTGATGTTTGGGTAGTGTAGGGGTACTGCTGGGGTAGTGTTTTAGGGTTTAGGGTAGTGCAGTGGTGTTTGGGTAGTGTAGGGGGTCGTGCTCGGGGTAGTGTTTTAGGGTTTAGGGTAGTGCAGTGGTGTTTGTGTGTAGTGTAGGGGTAGTGTTTTAGGGTTTAGGGTAGTGCAGTGGTGTTTGTGTAGTGTAGGGGGTCGTGTTTTAGGGTTTAGGGTAGTGCAGTGGTCTTTGGGTAGTGTAGGGGTCGTGCGGGGGTCGTGTTTTAGGGTTTAGGGTAGTGCAGTGGTCTTTGGGTAGTGTAGGGGGTCATGCTGGGGGTAGTGTTTTAGGGTTTAGGGTAGTGCAGTGGTCTTTGGGTAGTGTAGGGGTCGTGCGGGGGTAGTGTTTTAGGGTTTAGGGTAGTGCAGTGGTCTTTGGGTAGTGTAGGAGGTCGTGCGGGGGGTAGTGTTTTAGGGTTTAGGGTAGTGCAGTGGTGTTTGGGTAGTGTAGGGGGTCGTGCTGGGGTAGTGTTTTAGGGATTAGGGTAGTCCATTGGTGTTTGGGTAGTGTAGGGGGTCGTGCTGGGGGCAGTGTTTTAGGGTTGAGGGTAGTGCATTGGTGTTTGGGTAGTGTAGGGGGTCGTGCATGGGGTAGTGTTTTAGGGTTTAGGGCAGTGCATTGGTGTTTGGGTAGTGTAGGGGGTCGTGCTGGGGGTAGTGTTTTAGGGTTTAGGGCAGTGCAGTGGTGTTCGGGTAGTGTAGGGGGTCCTGCTGGGGGAGTGGTTTAGGGTTTAGGGCAGTGCAGTGGTGTTCGGGTAGTGTAGGGGGTCGTGCTGGGGGAGTGTTTTAGGGTTTAGGGCAGTGCAGTGGTGTTCGGGTAGTGTAGGGGGTCATGCTGGGGGAGTGTTTTAGGGTTTAGGGTAGTGCAGTGGTGTTCGGGTAGTGTAGGGGGTCGTGTTGGGGTGGTGTTTTAGGGTTTAGGGCAATGCAGTGGTGTTCGGGTAGTGTAGGGAGTGGTGCCTGGGGGGTGTTTTAGGGTTTAGGGCTGTGCAGTGGTGTTCGGGTAGTGTAGGGGTCATGCTGGGGGTGGTGTTTTAGGGTTTAGGGCAGTGCAGTGGTGTTCGGGCAGTGTAGGGGGTCATGCTGGGGGTGGTGTTTTAGGGTTTAGGGCAGTGCAGTGGTGTTCAGGCAGTGTAGGGGGTCGTGCAGGGGGTGGTGTTTTAGGGTTTAGGGCAGTGCAGTGATGTTCGGGCTTTGTAGGGGGTCGTGCAGGCGGTGGTGTTTCAGGGTTTAGGGCAGTGCAGTGGTGTTCGGGCAGTGTAGGGGGTCGTGCAGGGGTGGTGTTTCAGGGTTTACGGCAGTGCAGTGGTGTTCAGGCAGTGTAGGGGGTCATGCTGGGGGTGGTGTTTCAGGGTTTAGGGCAGTGCAGTGGTGTTCGGGCAGTGTAGGGGTCGTGCAGGGGTGGTGTTTCAGGGTATAGGGCAGTGCAGTGGTGTTCGGGCAGTGTAGGGGGTTGTGCTGGGGGTGGTGTTTCAGGGTTTAGGGCAGTGCAGTGGTGTTCGGGCAGTGTAGGGGGTCGTGCTGGGGTGGTGTTTCAGGGCTTAGGGCAGTGCAGTGGTGTTCGGGCAGTGTAGGGGGTCGTGCTGGGGCTGGTGTTTCAGGGTTTAGGGCAGTGCAGTGATGTTCGGGCAGTTTAGGGGGTCGTGCTGGGGCTGGTGTTTCAGGGTTTAGGGCAGTGCAGTGGTGTTCGGGCAGTGTAGGGGGTCGTGCTGGGGGTAGTGTTTCAGGGTTTTGGGCAGTGCAGTGGTGTTTGGGCAGTGTAGGGGGACGTGCTGGGGGTGGTGTTTTTAGGGTTTAGGGCAGAGCAGTGGTGTTTGGTCAGTGTAGGGGGTCGTGCTGGGGATAGTGGTTCAGGGTTTAGGGCAGAGCAGTGGTGTTCGGGCAGAGTAGGGGGTCGTGCTGGGGGTGGTGTTTAGGGTTTAGGGCAGTGCAGTGGTGTTCGGGCAGTGTAGGGGGTCGTGCTGGGGGTGGTGTTTCAGGGTTTAGGGCAGTGCAGCGGTGTTCGGGCAGTGTAGGGGGTCGTGCAGGGGGTGGTGTTTCAGGGTTTAGGGCAGTGCAGTGGTGTTCGGGCAGTGTAGGGGGTCTTGCAGGGGTGGTGTTTCAGGGTTTAGGGCAGTGGTGTTCGGGCAGTGTAGGGGGTCTTGCTGGGGTGGTGTTTCACGGTTTAGGGCAGTGCAGTGGTGTTCGGGCAGTGTAGGGGGTCATGCTGGGGCTGGTGTTTCAGGGTTTAGGGCAGTGCAGTGGTGTTCGGGCAGTGTAGGAGGTTCATGCTGGGGCTTGTGTTTCAGGGTTTAGGGCAGTGCAGTGGTGTTCGGGCAGTGTAGGGGGTCGTGCTGGGGCTGGTGTTTCAGGGTTTAGGGCAGTGCAGTGGTGTTCGGGCAGTGTAGGGGGTCGTGCTGGTGTTGGTGTTTCAGGGTTTAGGGCAGTGCAGTGGTGTTCGGGCAGTGTAGGGGTTTGTGCTGGGGCTGGTGTTTCAGGGTTTTGGGCAGAGCAGTGGTGTTCGGGCAGTGTAGGGGTTCGTGCTGGGGGTGGTGTTTCAGGGTTTAGGGCAGTGCAGTGGTGTTCGGGCAGTGTAGGGGGTCTTGCTGGGGGTGGTGTTTCAGGGTTTAGGGCAGTGGTGTTCGGGTAGTGTAGGGGTCTTCCTGGGGGTGGTGTTTCAGGGTTTAGGGCAGTGCAGTTGTGTTCGGGCAGTGTAGGGGGTCTTCCTGGGGGTAGTGTTTCAGGGTTTAGGGCAGTGCAGTGGTGTCCGGGCAGTGTAGGGGGTCGTGCTGGGGGTGGTGTTTCAGGGTTTAGGGCAGTGCAGTGGTGTTCGGGCAGTGTAGGGGGTCGTGCAGGGGGTGGTGTTTCAGGGTTTAGGGCAGTGCAGTGGTGTTCGGGCAGTGTAGGGGGTCGTGCTGGGGCTGGTGTTTCAGGGTTTAGGGCAGTGCAGTGGTGTTCGGGCAGTGTAGGGGGTCGTGCTGGGGCTGGTGTTTCAGGGTTTAGGGCAGTGCAGTGGTGTTCGGGCAGTGTAGGGGTTCGTGCTGGGGCTAGTGTTTCAGGGTTTAGGGCAGTGCAGTGGTGTTCGGGCAGTGTAGGGGGTCGTGCTGGGGCTGGTGTTTCAGGGTTTAGGGCAGTGCAGTGGTGTTCGGGCAGTGTAGGGGGTCGTGCTGGGGCTGGTGTTTCAGGGTTTAGGGCAGTGCAGTGGTGTTCGGGCAGTGTAGGGGGTCGTGCTGGGGCTAGTGTTTCAGGGTTTTGGGCAGAGCAGTGGTGTTCGGGTAGTGTAAGGGGTCGTGCTAGGGGTGGTGTTTCAGGGTTTAGGGCAGTGGTGTTCGGGCAGTGTAGGGGATCTTGCTGGGGGTGGTGTTTCAGGGTTTAGGGCAGTGGTGTTCAGGCAGTGTAGGGGGTCTTGCTGGGGGTGATGTTTCAGGGTTTAGGTCAGTGCAGTGGTGTTCGGGCAGTGTAGGGGTCTTGCTGGGGTAGTGTTTCAGGGTTTAGGGCAGTGCAGTGGTGTTCGGGCAGTGTAGGGGGTCGTGCTAGGGGTGGTGTTTCAGGGTTTAGGTCAGTGCAGTGGGTCGTGCTGGGGGTAGTGATTCAGGGTTTAGGGCAGTGCAGTGGTGTTTGGGCAGTGTAGGGGGTCATGCTGGGGGTGGTGTTTCAGGGTTTAGGGCAGTGCAGTGGTGTTCGGGCAGTGTAGGGGGTCGTGCTGGGGGTGGTGTTTCAGGGTTTAGGGCAGTGCAGTGGTGTTCGGGCAGTGTAGGGGGTCGTGCTGGGGGTGGTGGTTCAGGGTTTAGGGCAGTGCAGTGGTGTTCGGGCAGTGTAGGGGGTCGTGCTGGGGGTGGTGTTTCAGGGTTTAGGGCAGTGCAGTGGTGTTCGGGCAGTGTAGGGGGTCGTGCTGGGGGTAATGTTTTAGGGTTTAGGGCAGTGCAGTGCAGTGGTGTTCGGGCAGTGTAGGGGGTCGTGCTGGGGTAGTGTTTTAGGGTTTAGGGCAGTGCAGTGGTGTTCGTGCAGTGTAGGGGGTCGTGCTGGGGTAGTGTTTTAGGGTTTAGGGCAGTGCAGTGGTGTTTGTGTAGTGTGCAGCGCATGTGCTGCATCGCTAGGCGAGACCTAAAAAGCATTGCACCAAGATGGCTGCCAACACTTCCTGGATTGAAGTGTTGGCAGAATTAGAGCCAAGCTCGTGCTTGTGTAGTTAGGTCCCGCCCAGATATATAAAGATTTTTTTCCTTTAATATCTCGAAAACTACTCAACGGATTTACACCATTTAAAAAAAGGGAGCTTTCTGAACCAAGCACTACCTTTTTGCCAAATTTGGTGTAATTCCGTTCAGCAGTTTTGGCTGTAACCATGTCTAAAGTTTCCTATGGGAAATTGATTTTTGACCTCTATTTTTTTAATTTCTTAGGAACTACTGAACGGATTTACACCATTTAAAAAAAAGGGCGCTTTGTGAACCAAGGGCTACCTTTTTGCCAAATTTGGTGTAATTCCGTTCAGCAGTTCGGGCTGTAGCCGTGTCTAAACTTTCCTATGGGAAATAACATGGGGAAAACGCGTTTTGGGACCCCCCTTTTTTCTCGGCCCCCGCTTGATGAATCACCCCGAAACTTTCAGGATAGGAGCTGACCGCAGCGCCCCACTAGTTTTGAAAATTTCGCGAAGATTCGTCATCCGGTGCCAAAGTTATTGGGAAAAGAAAAAACGCTTTTCCTATGGAAACTAGGTCCTAACTATAACTATCTACTGGCGACCGCCAGTAGATAATATATATATATATATATAAGCTGGTGGGTAGAAAAACCCTGTGCTCCTCTTCCTATCCACTCCACTCCACTCTCCCCTACGTTCTGCGTCTCTTCTCTTCCGTCTCAGACCGTTTTGCAACCTGTCCCATCTCGCCTTCACCCAACAATTTCTCTCCTCCGATTCCACCTCCTTCTGCTCACCTCTCGTCTTCTTCCCCCACCCTGGCGCGCGTGCCCACCCCTCTTCACATCACACTTACTCTTCGTCACACCCTGCCCCTTCTCTTCCCCTCTTTTCCTGATGCCATTGCTACCACCCCAACCCGAATTCTCTCCACCCCACTGTTCACTGTGCAGCCTCTAGCCCCGCCCTACCATATCCCCGCCCTGCTATTATCCCCTGCCTCTCTCAGTGTTCCGAGCCATGTTGCTCACCCCCCTTTCCCTGACTCTGTGGTCCCCAGATACCACTCTTGAATGACTTGCTTCGTGTCATCCGCTTGTATCTGCTGTTTGACAAGCATGCGCTGCTCCAACCCCTCCCACGCTGGGATGCCGGCTGCACGGAACAGTAATTCCTCCCCAGCAGAGGTCCCTTCTACTTAGGGAGCACATCACCCCCGCTGATAGCTCTCTGTAGGAAATGTCATCTGCCCGTGGTCCACGAAGGGGACCCTCCTAAGAGGGCGGCCGCCTTAGTGCCACATGAGGGCACACGAGTCAGTCCAGTTGTTAGGGACCCCCGATGGATCTGCGTGCCTCGTCACTTCCGGTAAGGGGGGGCGGGGGAGGCAGTATAAGTGCTTCTCCCCGCCCATCTGGCGGCCTCTTTGTGGCTGCCCGTTACGCTGTTGTTTTGACGCCAGGCACGCCGTCGTATGGGGGTCGCGTCGGGCCCTGCAGTCATCGTCTTGGTCGTCGGGTCCTGAATAGAACCAAGGGATTGAAGGTTAGTTGGGACCTCTTCCCCATACGCCCCGGTAATTTTCAATCCCCCCCCCTTGGTTCCGTCATAGGGGGGCCTGCTGCTCGTCGAGGAGCCATGGCTGGTTCGCAGTGCACCGTCAATTAATAACATTCGGGAAATGGGAGATGGTTGTTTGAGAAAGAGATGCCGTAACCTGTGTTTGTTTTGTGCGCGAGTGTCAGCTGCAAACACACGGGTTAAAAGTCCTGCTCTGCTTTCACTCAGACCCCTCCAGCTGGGCTTACGCAGCGCACGCGGCTCCATGGACATTTACCCTGGATTTTGGCAGACTGCTGTGCTGCACACCGATGGCTATCTCTTTTATTATGTGGGCAGAGACTGGAGGCATGGCTGCGGAAATCCCGCCAAGACTCTTCTCTGACCCAGTTTTATCCCCCGGTCTAGCTCTTTTGTTTTGCTTCTGAGGTTCCTACAATGGGGAGAGGACGTGGCGTAACGGCCAGAGCGGCAGTCCTTGAAGCAGAGGAACCGAGTTTAAACCTCAGCAAATCACCCACCCCCCCCTGTGCCCACAAATAATGAATTTGTGCTCGTGTAAAGCGCTCCGATCCTTCGGGGCAAGTTAACGCTATACATGATCTTTGTTTAAAAAACTGCTCGGGGGCAATCGTGTTAGCAGAGCTCACCGCTGCCCCCCCCCCTTCCTCCTCTATCTATAATAAGGTTACTCAGGCAAGGGGGGCAATGTGCCGAGGTAGAGTAGCCTGGCCTCCCGTGGCAGGGGGTTGGGAGAGCGACGTTTGCATTATTGAATTGTACTTCCCTGATCAACTAATGAAGGAAATTGGGTCTAACTTTAATCCAAAAGCACTAAGGGGCTCGCTGTCCCAGCTCTTTTTTCAGCATACCAGGGAGTTACCTCTGGCGAGTGAAGGGGCGTGCGCGCCTGCAGGTGGTGTGAGCACCATAGTGGTTGATGTTAAATTGCGACAAGATGGTGCCCGTGGTTTAGGCAGTCCGCTTGGGACTCTGGGTCGCTGCCTTATGGTCTCTGAGCTTTAGCAGTTCACTAGCTTGGGTCTCTATTGTTAGAAATCTCTGGTTGTCCGTTTGTATTTTTATTATTTCGCTTTGTTAATTTTGACCTCAATTTTACGAGAGGAGGCAATATTTCGGTTAGTTCACATTGCCCAAAATCGATGCTTTATTCAGTAGAAAAATAAATGTGAATGTTTTGACTACTTTAAGAATAGTTAATAAAAAAAAATTAAAAAAAATCCACCAAATTATACATTTGTAGTACAATGTGATGCAGGGCTCAGTGGGACCAGTTGCTCTAAGTGGTTTAGCGGGGGCCTGGGGCAGTCTCCCTGTGCCCCGGCAACTCATGGGAGGTGGCGGGGTATGGCCTGCACCTCCATGAAAATCCGCATTTTACGTTCATCCTCAGCAGAGCACGGTGCATCCACGTTCGGTCCCGGGACAGCTTGTGTGGGAGCACGCGTGGTACACAAGGCATGGGTGCCACGCTCACTGAGTAATTGGGGGCACAGGCAGACTCACACAGGAGTGAAGGGTAGTACCTGGTCATGCGATACTCGGGGCGACTCACTCGGCATGCCCTGCCTTCGCCTGTAATGCGTATACGCAGGAGCGGAAGGGTCGTTTCAGTTCAGGGCCAAGACACCTCTGGGTAATCGTGTGCTATAATAGTTATAATAACATTGTGCTTACCTCCCCCCGGGGGTGCACTTCGCAGCGTGTTGCCTGGGACTCAGTTGTGTTTTAGGGCGGGCTGGGGGCCATCAGCTGAAGTGCTGCTTATTTATCTTATGCAGCTAGAGACCATTGACAAACCCTCAGTCCCGACTTGTCCCTCAGTCCCGACTTGTATCTCGAGTGCTGCTCATTTCAAGGATTAGGAGCCTGACCGGACGGTCAACCTGGTTCATCAGCGGGCCTATGCGGCCGTGGTCCAATACATGCGCGGGCCAACTCCTAATTAACCCGGCAGCTTCTGGAGCATAGGTTCCTCGGTGGGGGCTGGGCCATTCATCCTGCGACGTTCCTCCCGTTACGCTAGATTTCCTGGGGTGGGGAAGACAGCAGACTTCCCTTTCTTTTCCGTAATTTTGATATGCATGCTCCTGATCTAGGAGCACAAGCACAGTAATTAAGTACAATGTCTTTGCTGGCCCGGTCGTTTGCCTCATGCGGTGTGGCTTCTAGCAGAGATGACCGGGGGAGGGCGCCTGTCCTGGTGGAGCGGCTCACGGGCAGGGCGAGCTCTGAGACTAAGCGTAGAGTCAGTGCTGCATCCTGATGGCAGAAACTGGAATAGAAATACAAGTGACGAGTTTCTTGGAAGTTACATCTAAGCAATTGAAGGTGGCAATGCGGGGATGTTACGTTTTGATTGATTGATAGGTTACAATGTGCTTTGAAGGGTGGGGGTAGGGCTGAATCCTGTCTTCTGTAGAGGCACTATAGGTTGTGCCAGTGTCCGCCTGGTTGGTGTCCTGCGCTCGAGAGCGGCAGATTCGGGCCTCCTGTCCCGGGGAGGGGAGGGCAGTGCTCTCTCTAGGTACAGCTGCTGCTTGGGGGGCCTCTGGGGTTCGGCTCGTGGAAGGCACCATGGGTCAGTGAGTGGCGTGCTCAGTGTTAGGCGAAGCCGGCACGAGCCGGTTTCCTCCTCGGCGCAAAGGCGTACATCGCGCAAGGCCTGTAGTTTGATTGTGCCCAAATACTGTACTTAACGGTGCCAGGCTGTTCAGACTGACTGTGTATATTTGTGATACTCTGCTCCATCTGAGCAACGTCAGTTTCATACCATAACAGGCACTTTGCCTCCCAAAGTATCACATGTATGTTAATGTCACACATATGCACACTCCAAGCTCGGACATGTCTAGCAAAAGCAGCCTTAAACCTTGGTCTTCTTAGAGTTTCTCGTTGGTCAAATGGGTGTAATTACGATATCAATATGTCTCCCTCATCTTCATTGTTTGATTTTGCTCCCTAGAAAGTGTCATTCATGGGCTTTTAAATGTCACTCATAGTGGCACTGAAATAATGAAAATGTCACACATAGCAATCTGAAACCTTGGCAGCCATGGAGGTTGGCGGCTAGCTCTCGGTTGGCTATGCAACTAAGCTATAATTGTGGCATATTTATCTTATGCAACTAATAAGCATTGACTAAGCCAATAGATGGGCTTGTTGTAGGTGTAGTGCTCCTTTGGGTGTAATATAGGGATGCAATGACATAGCGGCAAAATACCAGGCAAGGGCAAGGCACAGCCTTCTTCACTGCCTTGCGGAGTGTTTATAATGTATGCAGCTGCCCCTCCCCAAGCCTGAGACATGAGACGCGGCGCTCTTATAGAAGGAGGGGGGGGGGGGGGTTTATGTTTATGCCTAGGAAATAAAGGGAGGTCCGTACAAATGGTGTAGTGCATCAGTGTCATTAAGCAACTTCTGGGTGACTGCCGCCACCTGGGATTCACACCTGTGCTCTGGTTGGCAGAATATAGCGATTATATGTTTTAGGACACAGCACAAATGCATTTTGTCATTAGTAGTAAAGTTGACTGACTAGTGCATAGGGGATTGCACGTTGTTTCAAGGTTTCCCATGGGTGCAAACAGGCCTGGTTTGCAGTTATGGGATAGGCTAAAGGAGGACTTTTACTAGGGTGTCAGCAATGGCCCACATGCAGCAGGCGCGCACTGGAGCAACTCGGCGACAAAGCTGTAAGGGTGGAGTGGGAGACAGATTAACCTCTAACAATTGCAGTCTAGATCTTGCACAGTCTCATGATTCAGTTCTGTAGCGATTTGCAATTTCTCTCTAGGAAGCAATATCGGTTGCTTATTTGCCTATGCAACTATTAACCTTTGACAAAGGCAATGTTAGGACTGGCGAGGGGTCCAAAGGCTACAGGTTGTTTAATTAAAGGAAAACTGGACAGAAGTGCCAGAACTGTGTGGCACACTAGGCTAGGAAAAGATTGCAGCTTAATGTTTGAACCCAATGCCTAAGAGAGGCCTATCGCCCAGGCCAGAATCACGGGGCCAGCAGGTGGCTTGACGACGGTTAGGGCAGTCAATTGTGGACCCGAAATGACATTACTTGGTGGCATTTTGCCCACAGCCAACCTAGCAGCTTTGCACATGCACACATGAGGGTCCCTACTTTGTGTCAGTAATTTAAGGCCCGGGGCTAGGTGCACTGGCAATCTTTTGTTCCCTTATACAGTATTTATTTAGTGGTTAAACTGGTACTAAGGTGGGGATACCTTTGGCAGTATTTTCATGCCTGAACGTACGTAGTGAGGAAGTAATAGTGTCCTAAGTTGCGCAACATGATATACTTTTGTATAGGGAGCTTGTTAAAAGTTTCATTTGGTCTAACAGTGCCAGGCTAACGGGGACGACCTGGGCAAGAAACAAACTTGAGTGGTTACTCAACACTGTTGGTTAGAAGGGATGTTGTCAAGAGCAGAACTCAAACTAATTAGCCTTAAACACATCGTGACAGGCATGCGCCAAGAGATGGGTCTTCTGATACATATATACCTGGTTTAGTATCCTGGCTACGGAGTGGCTGCGTGACACTCCGGTGCGAAGGTGGTCAGCCGGTTGGAAGGCTTTCTAGATGTGGGTTTCTAGCTCGGGCATGTCCAAGTAAGGGTTCAGGTACCAGAAGTCGGCCCTGGGATACAATTTCACAGGCCTGTGGAGCGGCAGAACTGAAAGGGGCTTGCGTTCGACCTCTTGGTCAGAAGGTCAGATCCTGGTAGGTCCACTTAGCATTTCATCCTTCTGAGGACGTTAAAACGAGTACCGTTGAGGAACAATAAACATGTTATGCAGCGCCAAGATACCATGGGGGAACGTATTCCCAATTACAGTCAGAAACGGAAATTGTAAAGGAATTTTGGGAAGGTACCGGGCTCACACAACAGTGTAGAAAGCGAGAGACTTTGCGGTAAAACTCTCCCACCCTATAGCCTTGGCAGCCAGGCAGGTTGTGGGAGTTGTCATCCAACAAGTGTGCTACGGTTCAACAATTGGGGAAACCCTGGGTAGGGCACACATGGGCTACAAAGTATTAAAGAACATTTGGCATTCCCAAGATTCAAGAAAGGGCAGGTATTTATACATATGGTTCCCCTTCTGTTCCCGCTGTCTTGCCTACTCCCTGGTGTACTAGCAGAAGTTTGGGAGGGCAAGACGTCACCTAAGGGGGTGACTGGCTTAATTCGATGGACATGCTCCACAAGTGCGTTACACAGATAACTGGGTGAGAGGAAGTAAGGCGGGCTTGATAATTCTTACTTCTACCTGCATGGGCACAACTTGTCATGAGTTGCTTGTCAAAGGTATTGCACTTCAGCCAGGCAAGGTTAACACCCATTCTCTCCAAACCGACTGTTTTAAGGTCATCCTGGGCACATATACACAGCCCAGAGTAGGCCGCCGTGGTTGTTAGCGCCATGAATCACTATATTCAACTGAACAGGAGGCATGACCGTGGTTTACACTAGCAGAAGTACAAGATGGTACAAGATGGTAGACTCCACCTAGGGGGGTGGTTGGCTGAATTTGATGGACCAGTCCAAAATGTTTTACAGCAACTGCATGTGTGAGAGTTCCAATTACCGGTGCGTAGTTCATTCAGATACACATTATCATATTAATTTTGGGCGCTCTGGTATACCTTTAGCAGACCTGGCCAGGGGTTACACTCGCGGGGCGGCTCTGAAGGGCTGGGCGAGGCGAGTGCCCCGGATACTGGATCCCCCCTTAGAGTTTCAGACTCGGCAGGACAGGCTTGCAGGTGGGGCGATGGGAATACCAAGGCGTTAAAGGGTACAGCCGGCCGCAAGCCACCCTGGGGAGGGGCCGGAAGACGGGTTATGAGATCACGTACAGGCAAATTTTGAGTTTACCGAAGGCACCCCTGTGAGGCTTGGTGTGGTGCTGTGTGTTGGTGCCGGATTAAGTGCCAGCTTGAGTAGTTGTATAGAATGGGGTGCAGTGCGCCATTAAGCGGTTTGGCTTCCTGGCATTTCTTTAATTTTCCAGGGGCAAAGGTATGGGTGATTGGCCATTCATGCATTCTGAGAGTGGCACGATGGGCGGAAAGCAGGAAATGGAGGCATGGGTTTCCCGCCACTGAGCTAATTTGGTTGGGTTTCCAAGGCATGCACAGCAACAGCTTGCTAAGAATTTGCAGCACAGACTAAGGGGGGTGTCTCCCCTCACAACTTTCTGGTCTTGGTGGAGGGCCTCCCGTGCGTCTTGAGTGGCGAGATGCGCGGAATTTAAGAAAGGGAGGCATGGGTTTTCCACCACTGAGTTAATTTGTTTGGGGGGCCCAGGCATGCGCTGTAGAAGCTGCGGCACAGACTGGGGGGGTGTCTCCCCTCCCAACATTTTGTGCCATACACCGGGGAGGCAATGATGTGACTTGCCCGGGTAGGAGGGCACTGCTGCCAGAAATGAAATCCCCTGGTGTAAGTTAAGCAACCAGAGGTAACCCCACTGTAGTGTGGCGAGGGGACCGGTTAAGGGTTGCCGTTGAAACCTCATGCAGGAGAGTTAACTGGGCCATGCGCAGAGTCACTGAACTAAGGGGGGTTTGGTTTATCTGGCATGGCCTGCTGCATGCTAAAATCCACAGGAAGTTGAAGAAGATGGGGTGTTCTTGTCCAGAGTGGGCATGGACTTGTTTTGCTGGACCCGGGAGAGGCCCTGGAATCAGCAGGATGTAGGTAAAGATGCCTACCTTGGTGGGGGGCTCTGGTTGTGACGGTGGCCACACCCAGAGCTGTGGCGGAGTTACAGGGCGATCCAGAGGCTGTAAGGTACAGACGGGTACCCTCTGCAGGAGCACAACAAGGGTGCAAAAGCCAAGTGTACCCTGGGATGTCGTAGCGTTGTCCCCTGGAAGAGCGACGGCGCCCCGTTAGTCCTACGGGCGGTTGTGGGCCTGAGCAACCGGGGGCTGCCTGGAACGCTCCGCCCCCCTTTTGGGGGCGTGAGTAAGGGCGTAGACTGGCGGTCCATCGTTGGGAGGGTTGGCCCCTCCCAAAATTGGTAAGCACCGAATGGCGACGGCCACGGTGTAACTTGGTTCATCAGGCGGGCAGGCGGCGTAGGGGGGCTTGCCTGCCCTTGGATCGCCCGTAAGATAACCCAGCATGTTGGCATATTTGTTATGCAAA
Source organism: Calotriton arnoldi (assembly GCA_963921515.1). Taxonomy (NCBI): domain Eukaryota; kingdom Metazoa; phylum Chordata; class Amphibia; order Caudata; family Salamandridae; genus Calotriton; species Calotriton arnoldi. The sequence continues at coordinate 1,588,529 of CAWUFW010000033.1, forward strand.
TAAACCTGCAGCAATTTTCCTCCACAAACAATGTGTTGTGTGGTTTATTTACTAATGTTATTGCTGTATGCGGTGTGGGGAGTGTTGCCGATATTGGCACTATGTCGGCTGCCCGTGGTCCACGAAGGGGACCCTCCTAAGAGGGCGGCCGTCTTAGTGCCACACGAGGGCACACGAGTCAGTCCAGTTGTTAGGGACCCCCGATGGATCTGCGTGCCTCGTCACTTCCGGTAAGGGGGGGGGGGCGGGGAGGCAGTATAAGTGCTTCTCCCCGCCCATCTGGCGGCCTCTTTGTGGCTGCCCGTTACGCTGTTTCCCTCCCTACCGCTTACCCGGCGTACGTGCAGGGTTTGGGGTGGGAGAAGTGTACTAACGTGTTATTTTGTGTTGCAGGCGGAGTTACAGGGCGATCCAGAGGCTGTAAGGTACAGACGGGTACCCTCTGCAGGAGCACAACAAGGGTGCAAAAGCCAAGTGTACCCAGGGATGTCCTAGCGTTGTCCCCTGGAAGAGTGACGGCGCCCCGTTAGTCCTACTGGCGGTTGTGGGCCTGAGCAACCGGGGGCTGCCTGGAACGCTCTGCCCCCCTTTTGGGGGCGTGAGTAAGGGCGTGGACTGGTGGTCCACCGTTGGGAGGGTTGGCCCCTCCCAAAATTGGTAAGCACCGAATGGTGACGGCCACGGTGTAACTTGGTTCATCAGGCGGGCAGGCGGCGTAGGGGGGCTTGCCTGCCCTTGGATCGCCCGTAAGATAACCCACCATGTTGGCATATTTGTTATGCAAATAAACCTGCAGCAATTTTCCTCCACAAACAATGTGTCGTGTGGTTTATTTACTAATGTTATTGCTGTATGTGGTATGGGGAGTGTTGCCGATATTGGCACTATAAACACTCAGGCGATGGGATCCCTTTTATTACCGACGGGCCTCTTTTATAAAACTAGGAACTAATTTTGTACCCACCAGAGTTTACCCGAATATAGACGCACTGTAAGCTAATGTGCAAATGAACATATATAGTTCCCAGCACCATATTGTATCCTGCTTCTTGGTGTTACCAATGTTACTGAGATAGGAGGGAGTTGACAAACTGATTAGCCCAAGTTTACACATTGCGTGGTTCGGATACTTTGAAAATACAATTCAGCTCGTCGCTTTCCATCGCCGTCTTCGCACTCGTCACCACCACGTGATATCAGATGCTAATATCAACTGGACAGGACTTCCCCTATCGATAGTGTGAGGATGAAGGTGAAGTCACCGTACACAGCAGTGTCATGCTTTGCAGACCGTACGCAGGTTTTCCCAGCAAGCTTTTCAACCTACTGCGCTATCTGAACACCTCTCTTTTGCGAGGCATCCCACAAATATATCGTGTTTTTATGATTTACATTTTTCATTAATTTCATTTTTAATGATTTACATTTCAAAAGAATCAGATTACATGTAAGAATACGGATGCCACGGAGAGAGGAGGTAGCGAACTGAATGCTGTGAAAATTGAATAATTTGGACAGAAATGAGAGAGCCAGGTAGCGAAGGCTTGAATGTTAGGGAGGGGTACCAGAATTTAGGAAAGTGCCGGAGCCTTTCAGCATTTCTTGTCACAAACAGAGCAAATGCCGCCATGGGGGTCCCATCAGGATTTCATCTGTCCGCATTGCCAATAGTTCTTTCTAAACGCTGCAGGGCGACCAGGGAGCATCTCGTGCTTTTTTGCCCTTTTCACCTTTTTTTGAAACACGGAATAAGAATAGTTGATGCTTCTGGCGCCCGATACACTATGGGAAAATAAAAACTAGTAGTGCTACATGTCTTTTGTCGTTTCGTAGCGCTGTAAAAACATGCTTGAGCACACTTCGTTTTACTGACTTTGATGTAAAATGCAGAGTAGTGGAAGCTGGTAAACTGATATACTCTCTGCCACGTTTATCACACCGAGCTCTCAAGGTGTTGTGTCAGGGGTGAGTGGCTCTCCCAGTGCATGCTCGCATTTGTAGTTATGCATTTGTTTAGGACGCAGAACTGCAAGTCCCACAATGCACGAAGAAGCACACGACTGAGTTAGCTGCCCCCTGGCGTCGCTGACATTTGCGGTAAGTATTCATGTTAACTGGTATGGCGGCACACGCAGAGGGTTAATGCACCTGCTATAAAGAACTGGAGGCAACAGGCTCAGGTGTCATCTAACCCTTCTTATCGTTCTGAGACTCGTACATGGAGAGAACCATTAAGTATGACCTGGCAGCACACCTCCTTCCAGACTCTGCTGATACAACACTTAAATGTCTATCCCCAGTAATCACACAGGTGTAATAGTGGCAGTGGGAGTGGCGTAGCTTCCATTGGTGCAGCAGGTGCAGTGACACCGCTCCCAGAGGTCTGAGGGGGCCCTGAACCCTGATTATTGTTATTTATTTATAATGCCGACAGCATCCAGATGGCCCATTTCCTTTCTTCCACTAGCGCCCATGTCTCACTGGCTACGCTACTGAGTATTGGGGAAAGTGGTCTTTTGTGAGGGTTAATATCACAGCTTCCACTGCAGTGTGCTCGAAATTGCTCTAAATGTGAGACCTCGAAAATAAACACGCTGGACATCGATTTATGCAGGGAATTCAGCAAAGGCGCGAAAAAGAAAATCCTCAGCTTAAGGATTCGACAGAACATTTGAATTTTGGCCAAACTAAGTCATTCCAGACATTTCATTGTATGTTTACCTATTCGAAGCCTTACTTGGGTGAGTGACCCCATAATCCCAATGCTTGTTTCTCCTAGACTGAAAGAAGCTGCCCTGTTCACGGACCCTCGGGGCACTCCGGTCGCCAGGCCCTAGATAAAGCCCCCGGGCAACCCAGCACATTCTGCAGGCCCCAGGCACTTTTCCTTCACCTATGCAGAGCTGGAATGTGTCCCTCCGTGTACTGGCACCCTGCTCCTGAGCCACCACGTCATTTCCTGAAGAGGAGCCGCTGACAGGGCTGAACCTGGCAGGCAGGAGCATCGTAGCCACCGGAGCTGGGGAGGGCGCCCGAGGAGAAGAGGAGGGCAGCCAGCACTTTCTGTAGAGCGCGGAAGCCTAAAGAAGCACCCCACGTGTGACCCTGAACACCGGGGTGCACCTGCTGCCCTGTCCGAGGACCTGCGCAGGGAGAAGTGACTTATTCAGAGGCAGCAGGTGTGGGGGAGTTGGAACAGCTTCTCGGAGCACATCATTAGACCTGCCGGAGATGAGGGGTCCCCTTCCTGGGGAGCACCGCAGTGTGCAGCACACGCAGGATACTGAGCCAAGGAAAGCAAACTAACTAAAAAAAATACAAAAAAACTTTGACAGCAGAAAGGAGCGAGCTGGGGGGTGCTCGGCGAGTGTTCGGATTATACAGGGACCCGAGAGCGCAGAGAAGAAACAGAAACAGCTGGGTTTCGGCTTCTTGTCAGAGTGAGGGACAGCAAACTGCCGGAGGGTGTTCAGGAGGCTCAGTCGCCTGGCTGGCAGGCTCCCTGCACATCATACCGCGAGCTGCACCAACTGACAGGCGGACACTGCGCGCAGGGCATACACCTATACGGCATCAACAGGCGGGCAAGCACCATGCGCGGACACTGCATCGTTCAGAGCACCGACCTGCAGAGCAGCACCGACAGGCAGGCAGGAACGGTGCACGCTACCAAAAGGCAGCCGATCGCTGTTATACCACGAGCCAACGACAGCCAGGGAACGTGCGTGGCACCAGCAGGCACCCGGGAACAGTGCACACTGCACAGTACTTTGGCATTGCCCCCTGTGACCTGGCCCACCCGGGGGCTTACAGATAACGTAGCGTGGAGCTCGCGCTTTGTTTTTTTTTATTTTCTCGGCCGGATTCGCACACCCAGCGCAAATTTGGCCGATTTGTTTTTTTAAATGCTTTTTTTGGGCCTGGGGGTCCTTGTGGGACCCCCTGAGCAGGCCTAGGGGTCAGGGTGTTTCTACCCTGCCCCCTTTTCTTGTTTTTCATCTTTTGTCACCCTTTTTCTTGTGACTCGGTTACCGAGTCACAAGATGGCTGCCAACACTTCCTGGTTTGGAGTGTTGGCAGCCAATCAGAAGTCAGCTTGTGCTCGGGAGGAGTCGCGACTCCTCCTCGGTGCTCAGATATCGATATTTTTCTTTTTTTAATTTCTCAGGAACTACTGAACAGATTTACACCATTTTAAAAAAGCACGCTTTCTAGACCAAAACCTACCTTTTTGCTAAATTTGGTGTAATTCCGTTCAGCAGTTCGGGCTGTAGCCTGTTTCAAAATTCCTATGGAAATTAACATGGGGAAAATGCGTTTTGGGACCCCCCTTTTTTCTCGGCCCCTGCTTTACGAATCACCCCGAAATATTCAAGACAGATGCTGACCGGTCCGCCCCATTAGTTTTGAAAATTTCGCGGCGATTCGTCAAACGGCGCCAAAGATATTGGCAAATCAAAAAACGCTTTTCCTATGGAAACTAGGTCCTAACTATAACTACCTACTGGCGACCGCCAGTAGGTAATATACAAATATATATAAGTGTGTGTGTGTGTGTGTGTGTGTGTGTGTGTATATATATATATTCACTGAAAAAACCATAGGTTTTAGGGACAGTTATAGTTAGTTGGACATTGCACTCGTACAAAACCCGTGAAATTCCCCCGTTATAGTTAGTTCAGCTAACTATAACTCGCGCCCCCGCAATGCACTGCTGATGACGTCACATATTACATCACTCATGACATGGTCAGTGACATCACTGATGACATCTCAAATGGTGGTGGTGGTCCCCGGGGCTCTGGGGGTCCGTAACGGACCCCCACATTTATTTTCTATGTGCCCCGGGGAGGTGGTGGTCCCCGGGCGTGTGGGGGGCTGGAGCCCCCACACATTATTTAAAATTTAAAAAGAAGCCCCGGGGGTGGCGGTCCCCGGGGCTGCGGGAGGGCAGGAGAGCCCTCCCGCACCATTTTTTATTAAGCCCCGGGGGTGGCGGTCCCCGGGGCTTGAGGGCCTTAGAGGCCCCCATATAAACAATAAACCCACCCCCGCATGCCCCCGGGACTTGGGCCACCCGGGGGCAAATTTAGATCGAAGCGCGGGAGACCGCGCTTCGATTTTATCTCTCGGCGGGATTCGCGCAACCTGAGCGCATCCCGCCGAATTTTTTAAATGCTTTTTTTCTGCCCAGGGGTCCTTGTGGGACCCCTGAGCAGACCTAGGAGGTCATGGTGTTTCTACCCTGCCCCCTTTGTGCGTTTTGCGCACTTGTTTCTTCTGGGTTTTTTTCTAATCGGCAGGATCCGCGCACCCTGAGCGCATCCTGCCGATTTAAAAAAAATGCTTTTTCTGCCCAGGGGTCCTTGTGGGACCCCTGAGCAGACCTAGGGGTCAGGGTGTTTCTACCCTGCCCCCTTTGCGCTTTGCGCACTTGTTTCTGTCCCTCGGTTCTACCGAGGGACAAAATAGCTGCCAACACTTCCTGATTTGGAGTGTTGACAGCCACTTGACAGCCAATTAGCATGCAGCTCGTGGTCGGGAGGGTACGCGGACCCTACTCGGCCATAGATATATATGTGACTTAACTTTTGATTTTCTCAGGAACTACTGAACGGTTTACACCATTTAACAAAAGGGTTCTTTCTGAACCAAGAACTACCTCTGTGCCAAATTTGGTGTAATTCCGTTCAGCAGTTCGGGCTGTAGCCTGTGTCTAAAGTTTCCTATGGGAAAATGAATGGGGAAAACACGTTTTGGGACCCCCTTTTTCTCGGCCCCCGCTTGACGAATCACCCTGAGACTTTCAGGGTAGGAGCGGACCGGAGCGGGCCATAAAGTTTGAAAATTTCGCGAAGATTCGTCAACCTGACGCAAGAGTTATTTCAAATAGAATGTCACGGATTTCCTATGGAAAATAGGTCCTAACTATAACTATCTACTGGCGACCGCCAGTAGATAATATATATATATATTATCTACTGGCGGTCGCCAGTAGATAGTTATAGTTACAACCTATTATCCATAGGAAATCCGCGACATTCTATTTGAAATAACTCTCTTGCCGGTTGACGTATCTTCGCAAAATTTTCAAACTTTGTGGGGCGCTCCGGTCCGCTCCTACCCTGAAAGTCTCAGGGGATTCGTCAGCGGGGCCGAGAAAAAGGGGGTCCCAAAACGCGTTTTCCCCATGCAATTTTCCATAGGAAACTTTAGACACGGCTACAGCCCGAACTGCTGAACGGAATTACACCAAATTTGGCAAAGAGGTAGTTCTTGGTTCAGAAAGAACCCTTTTGTTAAATGGTGTAAATCCGTTCAGTAGTTGCTGAGAAAATCAAAAGTAAAAGTACATATATATCTATGGCCGCGTCGGATTCGCGCACCCTCCCGATCACGAGCTGCATGCTAATTGGCTGTCAACACTCCAAATCAGGAAGTGTTGGCAGCCATTTTGTCCCTCGGTAGAACCGAGGGACAGAAACAAGTGCGCAAAACGCACAAAGGGGGCAGGGTAGAAACACCCTGACCCCTAGGTCTGCTCAGGGGACCCACAAGGACCCCCTGGGCAAAAATATATATATATTTTTTTTTTAAATCGGCAGGATGCGCTCAGGAGCGCGGATCCTGCCGGAAAATCGAAGCGCGGTCTCCCGCGCTTCGATGTTAATTGGCCCCCGGGTGGCCCAAGTCCCGGGGGCATGGTGGAGGGGTTTTAATTTATGTAGGGGGCCTCTAAGGCCCCAAGCCCGAGGACCGCCACCCCCGGGGCTTTATTTAAAAATGATGGCGGGAGGGCTCTGAGCCCTCCCGCAGCCCCGAGGACCGCCACCTCCCGGGGCTTCTTTTTTTTTTTTATAAAAACCTGTGTGGGGGCTCCAGCCCCCACATGCCCGGGGACCGCCACCTCCCCGGGGCACTAAACATTTAAATATGGGGGTCCGTTACGGACCCCAAGCCCCGAGGACCACCACCTCCCGGGGCTGTGCACTGAATGGGAGGGGGCCGCGCGGCCTCCTCCTGGAGCCCTTGATGGCCCTGGGGACCACCACCCCCAGGGCCGGCTCCTGCAGTGTCCCGGGGTGCCTACCCCGGGACACTGCTGTTTGCTATGACAGGACGGGAGCCTCGCGGCTCCGTCCTGTCATAGCAAACTTAGTTTGCATTTTGAAAGAGAGAGCAGGAAACCTGCTCTCTCTTCAAAATGCAAACCAGTAGCTTTCCACATGGGGAGCAGCATGTTAGCTGCTCCCCATGTGGAAAAGCTAATGCCGGCTTCCGCAGGAGGCGGGGAGCCGGCTGGGACTGTGGGGGGATTGGGGACCCCCACAGTCTCCAACGTGAGGCTAGGCCCCGGGGGATGGGGTCCCCGGGGCCATAAGTGGCCCGGGAGGGGGCCACGCAGCCCCCTCCCAAAGTTCCAATTTTTTTTTTTTTAAATAAGGGAAAGGCCGGCCCCGGGGATGGGGTCCCCGGGGCCTTAAATGGCCTGAGGAGGGGGCCACGCAGCCCCCTCCAAAGAAAAAAATAAAAATTCGAGTCCATGCCCCGGGGGATGGGGTCCCCGGGGCCAATACAGGCCCAGGGAAGGGGGCCACGCGGCCCCTTCCCGTTTTTTTTTTTAATTTAAAAAAAAAAAATGCTCAGGCCCCGGGGGATGGGGTCCCCGGGGCCAAAAGTGGGCAAGGGAAGGGGGCCACGCAGCCCACCTCCCATTAAAAAAAAAAAAAGAAAAAAAAAAACGACCGGCATCGTGCCGGAGGCCCCGCCCCCTCCCTGCAGTACTCTGCAAACGCGCCCCCTGGCGCGTTTGCAGAGGAGGACGAATTCCCCTTGAATACTGGGGGTCCCTGAGGGCCAACTAGCCCACCAGGAACCTCCAGTATGCGCCAGGGGCTGCCTTGCAGAGACGTGTACATAGGCCACGCCCTTTTTACACCTCTCTGCAACGCAGCTCTGTGGCGCTTTTTGGAGGTATATGGTGGGCTAGTTGGACTCCAGGGACCCTCAGGATTCAAGGGGACTTAATCCCCCAACTTAAAACGCGCCACAGGGCGCGTTTGCACAGTGGTGTAGGGAGGGGGCGGGGCTTCATGTGACATGTGTGCAAACAGGCCCCGTGGCGCGTTTTAAGATGGGGGATTAAATCCCCTTCAATCCTGAGGGTCCCTGGGGGCCAACTAGCCCAACAGGTACATCCAGAAAGCGCCACAGAGCTGCGTTGCAGAGAGGTGTAAAAGGGGTGTGGCCTCTCTACACGTCTCTGCAACGCAGCCCCTGGCGCATACTGGAGGTTCATGGTGGGCTAGTTGGCCCCTAGGGAACCTCATGATTCAAGGGGACTTAATCCCCCAACTTAAAACGCGCCACGGGCGCGTTTGCACAGATGTCACCTCAGGCCCCGCCCCCTCCCTTCACCATTGTGCAAATATTCCTCTAAAATCTGCCTTACTACGAATTCCGATTTACTCACCTGTTATCAGGAGAGACCTCAGTGCTGCATCTTTCAGCCCAGTACTGGTCCTGAAAAGTAATTTTAACCGTACTTACCGGTAACTTGAATTTCCTTCATAGGCTAACATTGACTGGTTTCACTTGGAAATTCTTCTAAGTGTGGAGTTTTGGAACTTTAAAATATTCCTCTAAAATCAGCCGAAATACGAATTCCGATTTACTCACCTGTTATCAGGAGAGACCTCAGTGCTGTATCTTTCAGCCCAGTACTGGTCCTGAAAAGTAATTTTAACCGTACTTACCAGTAACTTGAATTTCCTTCCATAGGCTAACATTGACTGGTTTCACTTGGAAATTCTTCTAAGTGTGGAGTTTTGGAACTTTAAAATATTCCTCTAAAATCAGCCGAAATACGAATTCCGATTTACTCACCTGTTATCAGGAGAGACCACAGTGCTGCATCTTTCAGCCCAGTACTGATCCTCAAAAGTAATTTTAACCGTACTTACCGGTAACTTGAATTTCCTTCATAGGCTAACATTGACTGGTTTCACTTGGAAATTCTTCTAAGTGTGGAGTTTTGGAACTTTATAATATTCCTCTAAAATCAACCAAAGTACGAATTCCAATTTACTCACCTGTTATCAGGAGAGAACCCAGTGCTGCATCTTTTAGCCCAGCACTGACCCTGAAAAGTAATTTTAACCGTACTTACCAGTAACTTATATTTTCTTCCATAGGAATCCATTGTCTGGTTTTCAGCAGAAAAGTTTCAAAGTGTCGATTTTCACAAACTACAAATATTCCTTAAAAATCGCCTGTATGACTTAAACGCATTCTTTCAACTGTTTACAGGAGATGCACCAGTGCTGGATCCAGGATCCAACACTGAGTAAGAAAAAGTAACGATAACAGTTTTTACCTGCTAAGTGAATTTCCTTCCATAGGATAACATTGGTGATTCTATGAGAAAAAGTTTCTAAGTCTCAACTTTTAAAATACAATAATATTCCTTAAAAATCACGACTGTAACCAAAACGCTTTTACTCAACTGTTTACAGGAGATGTACCAGGACTGAATCTAGGATCCAGTCCTGTGGTTAGAAAAGTAATCCATAAAGTAACTAATTGCATTTAACTAGAAATTCACATTGAGCTGAATGTTGCATTGTGTTTGAAAATGTGTTGCCCATTGCAACAACTGTAACTACTGTACTTAAAAGTCTATTGCCTATGTGCAAAGTATTTAAACTAAAGTAATTCATTCTGAGAAAGTATTTTTTGTAATGTAATGTATAATGTAATTACAATGTAATTTAAAAAATAAAATATGTAAAAAAAAAATGTTTCTAAAAATGTAGTAAATCAGTATGAAAAAAATTAATATAACAATTAATACATTTAAAAATTGTCATTTACAAAACCTTTGAAATTCACTGAAAAAACCGTAGGTTTCAGACATGTTATAGTTAGGAATTAGCATTTAAAAAACCTTTGAAATTCACTGAAAAAACCATAGGTTTCAGATATGTTATAGTTAGAAATTAGCATTTAAAAAACCTTTGAAATTCACTGAAAAAACCATAGGTTTTAGGGACAGTTATAGTTAGTTGGACATTTTACTCGTACAAAACCCGTGGAAATTCCCCGTTATAGTTAGTTCAGCTAACTATAACTCGCGCCCCGCAATGCACTGCTGATGACGTCACATATTACATCACTCATGACATGGTCAGTGACATCACTGATGACATCACTGATGACATCTCAAATGACATCACTGATGACATCATCCACGTGATAATCTGATGCAGCTCTTCACACCCTAATATAACCTTTGATACACCCAATCTAAATTACAGACTGCCATTCGCAAAACCATAGACACTCCAACACCAATAACTACATACCCACTCACTGATTCTTAGGTCTACACACACACATCCACTCACTCACCCGTACAGTCACTCATACTTATGGTCACTCAGTACAGGACTATCATATGCACTCTTACTCCTATATAGACACTCAAACACCGCCACTCATCCATAGAGGTACTCACACACCTAGTCAGTCATGCAAATAATTAAACACACTGCCATTTACTCACCTATACAGTTATACACACACCAGCTCACTTAATCATACAAATACTAGCACATTGTTACGCTCTTATATAATCACTGATACAAGCACACACTCATCCATACAGCCACTATCACAATCACTCACTCTCGCTTATAGCTATTTATATACTCCAACACACATATATACTGCCTTTCACATATGTAGTTACTCACACATGTACCACTGGGACATACATTCACTCACTAACACACTCTTACACACACTTACCCACCCATACAGTCTATCACAGATGCACTCTTGAAACCATCCACCCAGTGAATCACCCACTCACACATCTATGCACAGTCGCACACACCCCATCCACACAAACACTCAGGCACCCATACAGATACTCAGACAACAAATCAATAACTCTTATAGACACTCATGTAGCTATTCACAAACCCATGCAGCCACTTACACAGCAACAGACAGACGGATACAGACATTCACCCAGTTTAGTCACTAACCCATGCATTCAGTAAGATACGTTAAATCACTCACTTATAGAGTCAGTCACGCACCTACTAAATCATCCATACAGACACTTACACACCCACTCATTCTTCAATACGTCTTTTCCTATATATATTAAAAATATTTAAACTTTACAGAAACACACAGTCACTGGATGATGTCATCAGTGATGTCATTTGAGATGTCATCAGTGATGTCATCAGTGATGTCACTGACCATGTCATGAGTGATGTAATATGTGACGTCATCAGCAGTGCATTGCGGGGCGCGAGTTATAGTTAGCTGAACTAACTATAACGGGGGAATTTCACGGGTTTTGTACGAGTAAAATGTCCAACTAACTATAACTGTCCCTAAAACCTATGGTTTTTTCAGTGAATATATATATATATGCAGCATACTTCGCCAAACAAATCCAACTGGACAGGAACAGACGAATACAGACCCAGGTATCAGTGCAAGGGTTTTTATTTTTGAACACCCAGCACTACCGCCATGACGCATTTCGGCCTCCAGGAGGCCTTGATCACGTGTATATATATACACACACGAGCACCTTCTGTGATACTGCACCGTCTTCATTAGTCTGTATTATGATGTTTGAATTATGCAAAACATTACTATGACATACAGTGGCCCTGTAGCGCATGAATTACTAAACTGCAACACTGAATTGTGATTGTGTACCGGAGGTGTGGAGATCATTGCATAAGTTGAACCTACTTAACCATTGTCTGTGTTCTATTCATCAGACATTAGACAACATCAAAAGGAGCATGTACTCTTAGAAAATGCAAATAAAAAGAAATTCTCTCTGGCTCTGTTGGCACTACAGTCAGCTAGGAATGCTTGAGAAAAGTAATGAAAAAAATTAGACTTGGAGGAGATTTGGTGTGTCTGACAATTGGTTCTTAAGTAGTCTTGACAGCCATAATTTTGGACTAGTAATCTGGAGAGGAACCAGACAAGGAAGCCTAATGTCCCCATAGCTCTTTGCACTGCCCATTGAAATGTTGGCACAAAGCATGCACAAGCATGGTACTGTGCAACGGCTGGAGTTTGGAAGGACAACACATGATTTTGCTGGATGAAGATGAAGCTCTATGAACCTTAAGAGACCGGCTAGCGTCCATCCTGGCACTGATGACAGTATTGAAAGGGAACGGAGCTGCACTAAGACCATTAACACACGTTTTAAAGCCAATATGCCTTCCAAATAGATGAGATTAAACAAGACCTTCAGAAGTGCACACAATACATTTCTTTGACAGGGAGGATTAACACGATCAAAATAGTTGTGATCCTCACGCTCTTGTAAGTTTTCCAGACTGCTGATATTATTAGACCAAGCCATCTTAGACAAGATGCAAAAAAACCTTTTAAATTTGCCGGGCAATGCAAGAAGTAAGAGTCTCCAAGAAAATGTTAAGACAATAGACTCACAAGGGAGGGTTAGAATACCTGGATGTTAAAACATATTAAGGGACAGCAGAGCTATCAAAGATTGGGGAATGGACAAAGAGGTATTCTGGCAAGAACTGGATAAACATGGGCAAGGCATTAGCACGGAGAATCCAGTGGATTATTCTCTGGCTTCCAACAGCATTGAGACCACAAAGACTGTACTGCAGTCAGATTACCAGAGCTGTGCTGAATGTATGGGACTCAGTCGCTTTGACTTAGCATCTAACAAACTTCCCATCACCATTTACATCCATTCATAATGATTGAGGACACAGAGGAAACATATATAGAGCCTGGCAAGAGAGAGACTGCAAAATGCTAGCAAATCTATCTGAAAACGGGGAAATAATATCTCTTAAAGACAAGCTAGCAGCCACCAGGGAGATTGCAGGCATTGAAACACTGGTTAAAACAATGGGTAGCACCAAGAGGGTAGTGTCAAAAATCTATCAACGTCTGATAGAGGGGCCAAATTCACACAAATGAGGGTGCATGGAAAAAAGAATAAAATATTTAGGCAGTGAATTAACAGAGAAAGAATGGCTAGACCAGTGGAGAGATACAGTAAGGATTAATAAATCTATGTTAAACAGGAAGTCCAGAATCAACATTATGACACATTAGTATCTAACACCAGATAAGCTAAACAAGTTGTTCAGAGAAACAATGGACAGATATTGGAGACAGCGTGGCAGTAGACGAACACCTACATACATATGGTGGGCATGCCCAGTATTGTCAGCTTATTGAAATAGCACAATTAAAGAGATGGTGGACCATCCATTTCCAGCAGACCCAAAGTTAACTGAACAAGGCATGAAACCAAATTTATGAGAATAACGTTACAACTAGAGAATGGTTGTTAATTTCTCTACTACTGCTAACTGCGAAGATAGTGATCACACGGATCTGGAAACAGACAATAGCCCCCACATAGAAACTGCGGTACCCTAAATGTGGGATACAATGGCAATGGAATACTTAATGGAACATTTGATCAAATATGGGAGATTTTTTGTCCACATGGCAACCTGTATAAGGCATCTTAGAATGACGGGAGCGTTGATAAAACTGGCAAAAGTTAAACGGTGAAGAAAAGGTGTGCACTTTCACCCTCTAGTTTGAACCTGTATAAGGCTACATGAACAGAAGCTGTAGAAAAACAACATGTCCTCCATGCCTGAGAGCGCTACACCTGTCAAATTAACATGCGCATTTGTCAGCAGAGTTTTATGAAGATATTGAAGATGAGATGACATGAAGGTAGATTGGGAGTGGGGAGCAACACTATGGGATCAAGGAAAACAAAAGATTGTACAGAGCTCGTGTCATGCTGTGACACATTGATAAGCTTGAAACCTTCAATAAAAAGTACTTGCAAAAAATATGTTTATCATTTGTGAGGAAGTCCTTTCTGCTGTATTCCCCCCATATTTTCACTTTTGACATCTGTAGTGACTGATACCTGCAATGATCAAGCCTAAGACACATATGATCTGTTTAAAAAGGCAAATGTTTTTATTCTAAAGTTTCCATACCTCCCACTATATCAAATGTATCTACTCAATGATTTTGCACATTTCATAAGTGCAGATAAAGGGTGTAAGAGTGGTGGAAAACCTTTTCTCATTTACACCTTAAAGAAAGTAAATTAAGAAAGAATACGTCTTCTTGAGCAAGGCTGTAGAGATGATTTCTGATGCATAACCTGGATTAAAACTTTTATTTGGTAACTTTCAACCGAATTTAGAATGGTGTAAATCACAGTGGAAGTAGAAATCCAACATGACAGTGTCTGTGATGAAAGGGCTATGGGATAGTCATTTATCTGAAAGCCTTTTCAAAGGCAGAAAGTGTGTCACATTGCTGTTCAATGTGGGAGGGGGTGCCTAAAAACGTTAATCCCGTTCATTCAGAGATTACCAACATTAGCTGACTAGTACTTCCTTGATGCAGTTTACCAAAAGTGAGTCAGGGATGCTTTTCAGAAACTGGTTCCCCTCTAGGAAGTCAAATTGCTTGGGCCTTGTGATAGCTCAGCAACAGCTCACATGAAAATTATGACACCTGCCCCACATAGTTTAACAATCTGATTCCCTGCATTGTTGTCAACCTGTAAAAGGTATTCTTTTTACTTTGTTAGATAGAGTTAGAGTTTGCCATAAGGAAAAAGGAAATAAGTAAAGTGCTGCAATATTTTAATTTCAAAGAAGTTCACCTCCGTTTTTAGACTTCCTTCGTTTCCTAAATCAACTTTCAATGGTACCAAGACATTGCTGAAGAGGTGGGAAGTTATTCTCATTACAGGGACCTTGACTCAGACATGAGTGATATCTGCATAAGCTTCCCCAACACAGTGCTTTGTGTCCTCTGAAGATTTTGAACACTGAGCAAGTTGGACATTAAAAAAGGTGGGAAGAGTGCTCAATCCTTTGGGACCTCATACGTGGACAAAACTTTTTTGAGTGAAAAGAGCTCAATTTTAAATGGTGTTTTCTGTCAGATAAAAATAAAGGTTTTCTTGTGCGGTGCACGCCACTGTAGCCACTCAAGCATGAAAGATATTCTGTTCCTTGTGTCAAGGTTGTAATCGCAACGGAATACATTTTGCAAAAATATAATTCAGAAGAAGTAACTGTCTATGATTGAAGGAAATGTTTCCTCTGGTGCCATACAAAAATGTTGAACTTGGTGAGTGAAATATTCTTTACTCAAACACAAGGTTAATCTTAAAGCACAGATCCAAACTCCTTCTAAGGCAGTTGTTAGAGAGGGGTTGGCTTTGATGGTCAGCCTAGACATTTGAAAAGTTCTACAATATTTCAAGCAAAATATCTCTTCATATGCTCTGATTAGTCAGTTCACTTTGAAAATGAACGTGCACAGTTTGGGGTTGTACATGCTGAAAGGTTTATACACAAATCATGCAATGTAGAATAATCCCTATAAGGAACAATTTGACAAGTACAAGCAAAATGTTCATACGTAAGGGTGCAGCAATAATCTCATAAATGCATCACCAGTGGCATTGCCCATAGTGCATCTCCACATACAAATCTTGTAAAAATGATCTATGCATGTAGTGCTGTAAATTATCTACACCAGGAAGGGGCATACTGAGACCCATGCTATTGCATGGCAAGAGCTTTCATGTTATTGTATTTTCTTAATTTAAATTTAAAGGAAGAGGGGACAAATGATTAAAATAGAAAAACAGAAACAGAAATGTGTACAAGTAAGTCTGCAAGTAGTGCAGTAATTTGCAAAACTTTCAACATATTAATATACGTTACTAATAGACAATCAGTTTTCCCCAAGGATGTTTAGAAAGAGTCTTTGACTGTGAAAGAGGAGAAGGATGAAAATTGAGAGTACAAGAGTGTAAACATAGAGTAAATATGGGAATTCAAATTAGGTATGTAACCCATTAAAACTGGCCTGATTGATATCTCTTGATATCTTTCATTAGAATTATTTTTAGAGCACAAAGGTTTTTTGATCTCAAAAGAAAAATTAAATTGCATTACCAGTCATTTACAAAATTCTGACTTTAGACTCAAAGTCAGCCACAAAGTCTCTAACATTTATAGTGGAGAGGTATCCATGGATTTCCGAAGAAGAATTATAAAGGGAGACCTTTTTATCAGAGATACAATAACCAAAAAAGGCATCCATTTCTATTGTTAATCTGACAAAGATGAGGTTTGTGAGTACCATATCAAAAGCTTCCCACATATACATGTTTCTGTTGTGCAGTGTTTGTTTTTCCTATGTGTATGTCACAAATCCTGTTATGTCAGACCTCCTCTACTACATTTTGAGGTATAGCAGATAGAATCATAGTTATTGAATATTTATTAGTGATCGAGATGTACACTCTCAGTGCTTAGCCCCAAGCCCATATTTCTACTCTTTATATGCAGTTCCATGCCAGCCTACTTCTGAAGGGCACAATCTATAAAATGTATACATATCTGCCCTGTTGATCTCTGTACATGTTTCTAAATGGATCAATGAAAATCAGAGTAATTTTTTATTAGCTGAAGAAAGCATCATTTAAGATCTTTGGGCCCTGACTCAGAAAGGCAAAGGATTTTTTCACAAGCCAAACTATGTACACATGACAACATGTGTATTGTTCATATCCATCAATGTTTTCTTGTGATCCCCATAATTAGGGGGTGAACCCGGTTAGATTTCCCCACTTCAGCTCCCGCAAGTTAGCACACACACAATAGGCAATTATATTATTGGTGATTTATTATACCCGGACCTTTTGTAAAAAACGTGGTTAAGAATTATCATAATTGAGCTGTAAACACTAGCAAAAGTTAAAAAAAATCATCAGTTGAAACAATACCCTCAGCCCCTCAAATATAATAATTCGTTAGTGAAAATCCTAGTTCCCAGATCTGCCAAACTATGGAAATCTTCCCCCCGGCAACTGGCATATCAGTGATGGAGCAAGGTTTCATAAATGAAACTTGCTTGTATTCAATCCTCCTCACAGTATTAATTTATTAAACTTGTATTGTTAATACTAACCTTTGCATTCACGACACAAAAGAAAAAGATGCTTGCCTATGTGTTTTACTAATGAATAACGCTTGTCTGTAATCCAAAATGGCCGCTATGCGCGGGAAAGCTCAATGCGCATGTCGCAACCATATCACATGGTGTGACGTCTTTCTTTGCTTGGTGGGAAACTTCTGCTTCTGCGCAGTGTGCATTAAAATGGCTGCTCGATGTTTTCACATGCTTCTGCTTGCTCTCATGTCATTATTAAATTGTCGTTTCCTAACGCTACTAACGCGGGATAGTATATATATTTAATTGGGAATAGAATAGAAATAGTGGGTATACAGTGAAACATTTTATTTGTGATTCTAATATTTTCTTCTTGCACTTTTATTAGTTCGTAAACTTGGGCCTGGGTTGGTGTTCTGAGACTCGAGAGGCAAATGGTTCTGCGCATGTGTCCTGTGTGCCTGCCAAATGAAGTCAACCTGGATGAAGTCCAAGGCCGTAACCTGATGGCCGAAGATGTTGTACTAGTACTTTCCTGTCACACATTGATACAATGTCTATAAAAATTGGTTTACATTTGTCATGAGACGGGTGGGAAATAAAGCAAATATATTAATTTGAAGGGGTGGGAACGTAAAGACAATAGGCTTTACAATATAGGCCAAATCAATATGGTACGAGAATCCACCCCCTGTCCCTGTCCAATCAGAAGTAGTGGTCCCATATTTTAGCAACATTAAGGGGAGGTACATGGGCGTAGAAGGGTATAATAGAATATAGCATTAGTTAATTAGTTAGAAGGAGATGCTGCAGAGAACAGGCGTCCATGCTGCCAGAGCGCTCTTAGCTCCAGACTGCTAAGCTGATCGGTTGCTGACTGAATCCCTGTCCAGAGAGAGGTCCTGAGGAGGGGGCGGCGGAGTCCATTAGAAGGAAGGCACGGGAGAATCGAGGAGAAGTCAAGTATCAGAGAGGGGAACGACGCAGGCGTCGTTGTAGAGAGGTCACCGGTCCTGTCCTGATCCTGGAGGAGGTCTTTGCTCTTCATCCTTCCTGGGTCTTATTCTTTCAACTCCTTGGCTAAAGGGGTTTGGT
Organism: Calotriton arnoldi; assembly: GCA_963921515.1. NCBI lineage: Eukaryota > Metazoa > Chordata > Amphibia > Caudata > Salamandridae > Calotriton > Calotriton arnoldi. The sequence goes on from CAWUFW010000033.1 coordinate 1,606,673, forward strand.
TCTCGCACTTAGGTAAATATAATGCAACCTTTAGTTGCGCTGCTATCTCTATCCTCTCCTCTTCTTTAAACACCGTCATTGATTAGCAATAATCATTTCTATGCTTATTCTTGGGTATTGCGATTAAGTACCATGTGGCTCTGTATTTTACTCTGCTAAATATTTAGATAAACATTTTAAAATTTCCTGACTCAGTGGTTATTTCAGGATTATGTACTATAATGAATGTCACTCATTTTAAATTTCCCAATTAGCAAAGGATTCATTGGTAAGTCATTACTCTTCAATCAGAAGGTAATTGGTAGCAGGGAATTTTAATAGAGAGTAACAACTGATAAAACCCAGCGTAAGTATTAGCGTAGTATGAATGTATGGGCCCAAATGAGTATCTGGTGTATGAATGCTGTTTGCTGATATCGAGCTGGATCATCAGCATGACTATCCTTGGGACATCTCACAGTAGTGTAGGTGGTCCTTTCGCCTCCCATGGGCAAGACAGGACTGTGTATTCTGTGTTCCTGGATATGGTGGTTTTCTGGTGAGAGTTTCTGGTGAGAGTATCATGCAGCGGCGGCTCCTCCGTTAAGGCGGAGGAGCGTCGCCCCACTGCTCTCAGCAGTGCAAACAAGAAATAAAATGATAATAAAACAATTTTATTATCATTTTTTTTTTCAGCACTGAAGCAGTCTAGGGTGGGGTGGGGCTGGGCTAAGCTATCTGACGGAGCAGGGAGGAGGAGTGGTGAGCACCATAAGACGGATTGGTTAGGATGGCCAAACCAACAGTGCACAGCGGGGTGGAGAACAGTCCCAGGCTCACAGGCACTGTCTGAGCGGCATACCAGGCTGCTCAGGCCAAACACAATGCTGCTGTCATGCATGTACTACTATTACCAGCATGAAAGCAGCATTGTGATTGACTTAGGGGAGTCTGGGAGCTGGTGTGCTGCCGGAAGTCGACAGGAAGAGAAGAGGACGGAGGCGGCGGCCGGCAGGTAAGTAATCTTTTCCTTTTTTATTACCCTGCGCTGTCGCACCACTTCTGTTCTGCAACAGCCACCACTGGTATCATGGCCACCTGTTACTGGTGCAGATGCCAGATAACCCATCGTCAGGTGAGAACACTTTGTAATCTGCTACTGGGCTCAGTTGCTTAGTGATCTGTTGTTGGGCAAGGTGGCCCTGTCGTAGACAGTTTATGCTGGAATTCACATAAAAACTATTAATGATCACACATTATTATTATAGATGTGAAGAATCTGCATATGTATTTCTCAGTAAGAAAAAAGTGTGCTAGCTGTGTCATATTCTTCTGATAATATGTAGGCAATAAAATATCATTAGGCCTTAAAGGCTCATACTCTAATAAGTAGTTAGGGAGGTTAGAAAGGCACTACACAACATAACCAGGCCACAGGACTGGGGAGGGTGAAAACCATACCACTGTTTGTGGTGTCCTTTGTGTCTTTTTTATTTATTGGTTTTACAGCAAACAAGAGCCAGTGTACAACGGATTCCAGGCGTAAATATCAAAAGATAGAATCACAGTAAAGATACATTCCATTTTTGTTCATGGACTGAGATAGCAGTCAGAGGTGCAGATCAGGGGCATCAGCATGTACAAGACTATGGAACAATGTTTTCTCCCACATTTGGGATGAGGATATGGGAAACAAGGATGCACAACCATTTCAAATCAAAGCCCGACAGTACCTCCCCTCTCAAGCCACTCTCTCCCCCTTCGTAAATCACACAAACACACACGTCATTGGTCGCATCATGAAAGCAATTGCAGACACAGGCCTCCTACCTGTGCAGCCAGACATCAGTCATCCCAGTCTAATTGGTCCTTCAGTTCAGTCAGGTAGTCATCCCACTGTTCCATAAGGTCACACCTCCCATCTCTAGCTCGCACGTCAGCTCTTATTGATTGTTCAGCTGATGCCCAGCATATAACATCATTCCCCCATGCCATGAGTGAGGGAGCAGTTGCTGCTTTCCAAGACACAGCAATACGACATTTTGCAAGGAGAAGCACTAGGCCCTGGAAGCTCACCAATTGTTTGGTCTTTTTCGTCACGACCCCCATGTGCAGGAGGCAGTGGGCGGGTGAAGAAAGTCCACTCCTATCTGTTGGCATCTGGGACAGTGAGTTTTCGCACCTGGGTACATTTTACCTATTCTGTTTGGGGAAAGGTATGTGTGATGTAGATAATTGAATTGGGTATGGCAGAACCAAGCGTTCCATTTAATCAATTTGACAGACCCCAAACATCTCAACCAATTCGTGTCTGACAGTTCTATAGACAATCCATCTTATCACCACTCCCTGAGAGTCTGGAAGTAGGGGTCAGAAGGATCCCAACTTAGAGCCTCGCAAATTACGGAGATCACTCATCTCGAGCAAGTCGTTGTTAACATCAATTCAAATGGGTGATTCACTCATGATAATTTTCTCTCTAGGTCCCACATTTTACCAGCCACCATGCGGAGAGCCGTGCACAATAGAAACTGCCCCGGGTTCAGGTCTCCCCCGTGCATCAAGTTCTCGAACATGTGTAGCCCACCCTCCACAACAAGATCACACCATTTCTTATACCCCGTCGTCTCCCAAGCATCTACCAAGTGGAGTGCCTTCAGGACCCTTCAAGGTGGGAGCTCCCATAGGGGCAAGCTCGGTGTGTATGGCACACCCCTGCGTCTTTTGCATATCCAACACCACACTGTGGCCTTCACCAAAATGTTTGGCATTGTACAGTAGGAGGGACATACTAGGAACCATCCCAATAGGAAGCCATCTCCCAAATCCAGATCCAGGGCGGCTCTCTCGGGACAGGACGTATCAAGTACTCAGCGTAGTGCCCACTAAAGTTGGGTAGCAGCGTAATAAAGCTTGTAATTGGGGACGCTCAGGTGCCCCCTCTCCATCGCTGGAGTCATTGTTCCAGTCACCACTCTGTGTCTTTTAGCGCCCAAATTCAGGGAAGTAAGCAGCCATCGGACCAATAGGTTCATGGCTAGAGCAAACAGTAAGGGGGACAAAGGGCAGCCCTATCTAGTCCCTTGCTTCATAGGGAAACTATCCGAGATGATCCCCCGTGCGTACTCTAGCCCTTGGGGAGCTATAAAGGACATAGAACCACCTACGGAGCTCTGTGCCAAGGCCCAGCTTCTGTTATACCTCCTGTAGTCAATTCCATCCCAGAGTATCAAATGCCTTCTCTATATCTAAGGAGGCCACCCATCCCGAATCTGTTCTGCATGCCCAGTCCATGGTGGAAAACAAACTTCAAAGGTTTAGAAACGTGTTCCTCCCTGGAATAAATGCATTTTGGTCAGAGTGGACTACTGCATGTACCATTGGTGTCAACCTATTTGGTAGGACCTTGCCCAACACCTTGTAATCAAGGTTACGGAGAGAGAGTGGTCGATACGAAGCTACCTCATGGGGGTCCCTTCCAGTTTTCGGGAGTACCATGATCAAAGCTACACGCATACTATCTGAAAGGTTACCACGTCCTTTGCTTGTTCATAAAGAGTCAGTAGCTGTGGAGCTAACGTGGTTCAGTATGGGGCGCAGAACTCGATAGGTCATCAATCAGTACCAGCGTCTTACCCCTGGCTATTTGTTTGATGGCTAAGGAGACTTCCTCGAGAGTCAAAGAAGCATCCAGTTCTTGTGCTAATAGGGGGTTAAGTAGTGGTGTCTCGAGTGGTCACAGATAAGCAGTTATCACTTCCAGAGTCACTCTTGGGGGTACCCTGTACAACTTCTTGTAATAACCCTCAAATTTCTTTTTAATATCCAATTGGGAGTTCACTATAGTGCCAGAGTGCATGCAGATAGCATCAATAGGAGTACTTGGGCACTCTGATTGCAGCAGCCATGTCAATAAACGACTGGCTTTGTCCCCTAGGTCATGTTGTCGTTTGGTGTGTTCCCTGAAGTCAAAGAGGGAAAAGCGCCCGGATAAGGTCCTGTAATTAGTCCTAATATCCTCCAATGCCGGATAGGAGGTCGGGTTAGACACCCAGTCCCTTTCTGCTGACTTCAATCTATCCTCCAGGTCCAGCATCTCCAGCTGCAAGGCACACCAAATGCCATGTCATGTGGCCATAAATACACCCCGCAACACAACCTTAAATGCATCCCACTCAACCATCCAATCCGAAGTGGAGCCCTCATTTTCCATGAAATAATTATCTATGTGTTCCCCCACAGTTGTCCAGAACGCTACATCTGCTAATGCTTGTGGGCGCAGTGTCGTCCCTTTTCTCTTAATGTAATGGCACTTTTCATTGGTGTGCTAAGAGAATGTTTTAGTTTTTGTAATTGTTTTTCAGATTTTCTTTGTAGAAGCGCTCACCATTGGTTGCTACAGAAATATGTGAAAATGATAGTAGTTTCTTTTGGGCTCATAGCCAGCAGGCTGAAATCAAAGATGCAACCTGGACTCATATGCTAATACTCATCATGGGCTGATCAGTGCTTAGTTATATGCAGATAATGAATGGTATCTTAATGATTTTACAACAGTGCATTACGATGGCGAGTGGAACTCAGTCCGTCCGCCATCGTTTTGTCTTTGGGACCGCCTGCCTACAAGGCGGCGGTCCCACAGGGCAAATTAGGATTGCCCATGTTTTGTATTGCGGCGGGTGCTGGGCTCTGCAGCACCTGCCGCAGTACAAAACAAACACCACACACATATCCCTGCACTACGTGGCAGGCACCATGCAGTGCCTGCCACATGGTGCAGGGATATGTAGGCGGGCACCATAGGTGCTCTCCGGTCCCGTGTCTGTGGGCCAACGGGTAAGGGGGTCTCGCTAGGGGCCCTAATGTCCCTTTCTGCCAGCCTTTTCATGGCGGGTTCACCGCCAGGAAAGGGCAGCGGGAAGGAACATCATAATGCCTACGGCGGTGCCTGGTAGGCACCGCCACCAATGTAGGCATTAGTCAGCCTCCGATGGGCCGACGGGCTCCATGAGCCCATCAGATCCATGGCGATCGGTCTTTCCGACCGCCACACAGCCGCCCGACATCCAAATGTGGCGGGCGGTAAAGTCGGTTAAGATAGCGGGGAGACCGCCACCGACAGCCTGTCGGTGGCGGTCTCCCCGCCATTGTAATCAGGCTCTTAGTGTTTGCTGTGTGAGTTGATATATAATTCCAGCCGTGTGATCGCTCTCACCTAATATTCCCATCCATTTGTTTTTTCGATAGAAATTTATCAGATTATCAAAAAAGGGATGAACACTTGATGGAAGATCTTTGAAAATGTGTCCTCAATAGTGCAGTGAGTATGCTTATGGTTAAGATGGTGAGTGGTTGATGGCCAGCAGAGTTTGAAAATACTGAGAATGTGTCTCTGAGAAGGAGTGGAGAACCCCTTTGTAGAGGAACAGCTAAACAATGGGTGTTGGATTTTGTTAGGAAATGGTGACCAAAATATACAGTTTGCAAACAAACAGGACGATGGAGGCTGAAATGTTGTTTGAGATGGACATATATTAATAGAAGACAAATTAGTCCTTCTTTTGGTACTTAGAGTTAGACTTCATTACATATGAAGTTTATTTGGGAACGACTCTCAATAAAAGAAAAGTTTGCAAGAGAAATAATGGTGTCTAGAATGGGCTCAGATATCGAAAGGAAATTCGAAATATGGGTGTTCTGCAAACAGTGTAACAAGGCTGAAAATGCTGTTTGCCACCTATGATTGACTTTTGTGTTTTGAAAAAGAGTGGGGCAGTGTAGGAATAGATTTTTAGTACCATTTCACGTGTTGTCAGTTGCACAGAGGTATTCCATAGAAGCATAGTTCTAATGGCAAGTTTCTAAATTAAAAGGCACGTAATAGAGATAAACAAAACATACAAACTATGTACAATCAATACAACAGCAGGATGCAACATATCTCCTTCTCTGGAACCACACCACACAACAGAACACAATAAGGTATGGGAAAATGCAGGAAGACAACCTAAAGCAAAGAAAATAAGAGAAAACTAATAATCATTATTTATACAGAAAATAACATTGGGAAAAATGAGCAAAAACATGCCAGAACCAGAAATATTGCTTACAAAAAGTACATATGAAGGCAAAATAGGTATGAAAGTAAAAACGGGTCACGTGTAAGGAAAAAAGAAAAGTGTAAAAAAAAGAAAAGGATATGTAAAGAGGGATGGAGTTACGGGTGCAGCACCCCTATTTAAAGTACAGCGAAATTTGTGATTCAAATCTGTTTACTGATTCCGTTCTTTAAATAGAATATTGGGGAGGTTTTTCATCCTCTGCAAAAAAACAAGAGATGATGTGTGATTTGAGGGGATGAGGAATGTTGGAAGCACATTTGTTTGCAAGCCTACATTTCAGTATTATTATTCAACTATTTAAGCTAGAGACAAATCTAGTTCTCCTTTTGAGTGTGACACCGTCCAGAGCAGTTTGTTATCTATGTATGCAGTTTGGCTGAGAATATGCTATTGTAGTCTTCAAAAACGTGAACGAATCATATTCTAAAAGTAATGTAACAGCATTTCAGATGGTATTTTGATTCTATGTCAGGACACAGGCGCTTCAGATTATGCTTATCTTCCTTTTTAGCTCAGCAGCCAACAACAAATAACACTGAGAGGGACTTGAACCCACATGAGTCCAAGAAACTTGAGAAATGAAAAGAAGAACCCTCCAATTCAGGCAGCTCAGGCACTGAGGCATCAGAGGTCAGCACAATAACAGCCGCCAGAGACCTTAAATGCCGGTTTGGGCCGCCGTAGCACGCCAAACAGCAACAGGGAGGCGTCCCGCTCCCCCCAGGGTATGAAAAGGGAGCCAAGGATGGCCTGAACAGCAGCATTGTCAAGTGCTGGAGGGTGGGCGAGTGGCCAAAGGGGTACATTTGGGGTAAAGGAGGCACACCGGCAGGGCGGTGTGCCAGAGGAAGGTCACTAGTGATAGTGATAAAATTTATATACAGGGTACTGCTACTAAAGAGTGTCCCAGCGCTATACGGTCTGAGGGGAAAAAAACAGCAGATGGCAATTACTGAGAGAAAAGCCAGGTCTTAAGCTTTTTCTTAAAAACAGCTTCAGCCTTAGTTTGACGCAAGTCAAGAGGGAGCTTGTATCACCCTACAGAGCCCAGGAAAGAAAAAGAGTGATGCCTGCTGTAGCCAAATAAACCCTAGGGACCTTAGACAGATGGTTACCAGATGAGCGTAAGACTTTCTCAGGGCTATAAAATGCAATCCTAGCCAAAAGATAGTCATGTCCAGACTGATGGAGGGCTCTATGCATCAAGAGAGTTCCGTTTTTCAATGGGAAGCCAGTGCAAATTGCGCAAATGATCGGAAATATGTTACCGTCTCGGAAGACCAAGAACCTGCCGAGCTGCCGTATTCAGAATGATCTGAAGTCTATTCAGAAGATATTTTGGCAGTCCAGCATATATTGCGTTGGCATAGTCCAATCTGGACATCACCAGGGCCAGTATCAAAGTAATCTTAGTTGGAAATGACAAAAAGTGAAAACATTTTTTCGCCATACGTAGGATGCCAAAGCATACGCCCAGCCCCGGGATAATTTGATTGTGAAATGACATTTTATTGTCAAATTTGAACGGTAATTTTTTTGCAACAACAGCTTGAGTGTCCGGAGGGGTACCCCTGTAGGCCAGTGGACTTCTAAGTTTAGAACAACGTTATGTCCAAAACTGAGCACCTCAGTCTTCTCGATGTTACACTTCAAGTGGTTGCAAGTCAGCCACTGAGAAACAGCTGAGAGACAGGGTTAGAGGGTAAAGGAGGCGCACTGCCCTGCCGGTGTGCCTCCTTTACCCTCCAACCCTGTCTCTCAGCTGTTTTTCAGTGAATGACTTACAACCACTTGAAGTGTAACACCGAGAAGACCGAGGTGTGGTTCCAAGTCAACCACTGAAAAACAGCTGAGAGACAGGGTTGGAGGGTGAAGAAGGCACACAGCCCTGCTGGTGTGCCTCCTTTACCCTCCAACCCTGTCTCTCAGATGTTTTTCAGTGGCTGACTTGCAACCACTTGAAGTGTAACACTGAGAAGACCGAGGTGCTCAGTTTTGGACATAACTTTGTTTTAAACTTAGAAGTCCCATGGGAAGGCCACTTACCTGGGGATGCCTTACGGCAGGCTAAGTAGGCCGACGGGGCAAGTAAGCGGAACACAGCACTCGCAGCACAGACCTCCCAAACAGCAGGGCACAACTTGGACAGACAAGGTAGCGAGTTGATCCTAACAGCAGTGAGAGGTTACCCCCCTTGTGATCAGAGAAAAAATCAACAAGAAATGTTATGACCCCCAAAAAATGGCGTGCATGATTGCCTCAACAACTAAAAGGTGTCATAAATATGACTAGCAAATGACAGGACTTGATTTATATACGGCAGAGATGATTTATGACCTGTCACCCATTTATGATTTATAGACTGTGACTCGTTTATGATTTGTGATTCTGTCAGACTAATTTTTGACACACAGAATGATTTATGACACTGTAATAATGATTGATGGCCCTGTCGTCTTGATTTATGACTGGCCACTGTGATTTATGAGGTCAATGACGTAAAACACAGATCATGCATGTTAATAAAACCACAGCCTAGAATTCCCATGAGACAAACACAAACACATGGCTGGTGGAATTTCATTCACAAATGTATAGGTGGGATGTGTACTGGTTGAAGTGGGCCAAGTATGGGGGTTATTAGCGAGGCACTACTAGAATCCGCCTGAGGCAAAATAGACGCTTGTGTCCATCTCGTCTTGCTTCCTCGAAGCATAAACGACAGAGGTTCGTAAGAGAGAGTGCAGGCTAGGGGGGCGTGGCTTGGCCAGCAATGGAGGTGGCAGTGCTGTAGCGGGGCTCCGTCTTCGGCTCCCAATCCTGGCCGCATAACCTCGGGGAAAATGGAGGACTGAGGGCTACCACACACGGTTGCAGTCCTGGAAGGGGCCCCCGATACTCCGGAGCAACTGTGAGCGCTGGAGGCTGTGCTCGCTCGGTGTGGGCCTCCCCGACTGCTGGCGGACTGAGGGCGGCTCGCGCGGCCGGGCGCTGAGAGGTGCGTGAGTCCGGGGACTGGCCCGCCTCCTGGGCCTTGCCTGACGGGCATGCTTTGTTCGCCTTTGAAGGCGACGGTGCCCAATCTTAGACCCGGTCGAGACGGCCCATTGCCGGTCAGGTGGTGAGGCCCCGGGACCTGTATGACCATAGTGGCCGGAGAGAACCGCGCGAGGCTGGGAGCCGGGCCGCTTCTCGGGCCTGGCCTGGAGAGGACGTAATAATCATGCTGTGGGGACGGCGCTAGGGACTGCGGGAGTCAGCGCTGGCGCGGTGATGACCGAGGACCGGCCAATCCCCTGACATAACCGCTGAGCAGAAGGAGGAGAGGAGCCGGCTGCCGGGTGAGGTCAGTGACTGTTTCAAACGGCGAAGACACGGAGGAGTTGCGTGAAGCGACCAGAGAGCCTTAATGGTGCCCGAGCGCACCAGTCCTTTTGCGGCTGTGGGACAGAATTTTGGGCTCTACACGCCCCGGCGCCTGGGGGTCGGAGTGTGGGGATCTGAGTGACCCCTCGAGGAGTCCGCGGTGGTGCGACACGGCTCGCAGGGACTTGTTGGACTTGTGCAGCCGCGAGAGGTGTATAACCCAAGGCGGGGGAGGTGCGTGAATGGTGGGCCCTCCTCTGCATATCAACGAGAGGTGCCCTGCTGCCATTAAACACCCAGCTGGTCTCGTCCGTGGTGCTTCGCTGAGGGCGGGTAGCCCTGCACTTGCAAGCTGCTGAGCTGGAGGACACTACAGGGTACTGTTGGTGAGGCAGATCGGTACTGACTAGACGCCGCTGAACTACACTGGATGTGGAAGAAAGGCGTAGAGCCTGGACTCCGCACTGACAACTGCCGGACCGAGAAACGCCCAGCGAAGAGCACAACTTTGGCGGCTCCATGTCGAGAGGAGGCCGAACGAAAGCAGGAACTGGGGGAACGGCAGCCCCCCTCCACAGACTCGGGCACAAGCGGACAAGATGGCAGGAGTGGAGACGATAGACCCAATGTCGCACAAACTAGACGCAGTCCTGGCAGCAGTTGAAAAGCTAGGAGAAACAATGACTCAGATCCGCAACTCCTTGGAGGGTAAAATAGATAAAGTGGCGCTGGACCTCACGTTGCTGCACGCGGATCACCGGAAACTCACGGATCGCACTGCTGCCACCGAGGGGGACTTGGCGGAGGTCTCTCCACGAGTCTCTGTGGCGGAAAAGGACATTCGCGAACTTCAGAATAGAGTGGATTTCCTGGAGGACAGAGCCGAGGACGCGGAAGGCAGGGCCCGACGCAATAACGGGCGCGTAGTGGGCCTGCCGGAGGGAACAGAGGGAAGGTCAGCTGTAGCTTACGTCGAAGACTGGCTCCGGTCACTTCTGCCGGGAGGTGCCCTCTCTCCACAGTTTGTGGTTGAGCGCACGCATCGGGTCCCTGCCAGGCCCCCCCCACCAGGCTCCAGCCCACGGCCGCTCCTGATCCGGCTCTTGAATTATCGGGACAGGGACACCATCCTCCAGGAAACTCGAAAATTACAGGAGATACGAGTGGACAACCAGAAGGTCATGATATTTCCCGATTATACCTTTCAAGTCCAGAAACAGCGACACTCTTTTCTTGCAGTAAAGCGCAGACTACGGCAGTGTGATCTAAAATACTCTCTGCTGTTTCCGGCGAAGCTGCGGGTCGTGGCGCATGACAGGACTCACTTTTTCACCACCCCAGAAAGTGCTGAGGAATGGCTTGACTCCCACAATGCTGGAACAAATGGGAGGGAGGAACGAGCGCCAAAACCCCCACAGCGGAGGAGACGTCGATGACAACGGCCGACACAACCCCGAACATCGCGAGCTCCTGGCCCTGCGCCGGACCAGATACTGAGTGGACAACTGGAAGCGATACAAGCGGTGGCAAACATCGGGGACTCGCTGGGCACCCATTCGCACTCGGACTCTGACCGGCATGGGCCGCCTAGCGATGATGACCTGTTGGACGATTTATCTGCCTCTCCAGGATCCGATATTCTACCCCATGTCACCCCACAGACTTCGGAGAACATTGCCTGACACTCTGTGTTCCGTTTGTTAGTTTCTGTTATCGCAGACAGTCCAAGTGATGCATAACCTCACCGGATACGCAAGTATATAATTGTCTGTATAATTTTCAGATGCTGCACGCTTCTGTCGATTTAGGTTATGACGAAGTGACAGTCAGGGTACAGTTACGACACACAGATAGGCTCCTTCTACTGGCCCCTTCATATATGGGAATAGTATAAATAACACATGGGTGGTGGCCCTATCTTCTTAGGATGCGGTCAGGGATGGGTTTAGCTGCAAAGGATGACCCTTTTCTAATTTCCCCTATCTTTCCTCTGCAGTACGTTTCCCTTAGGATAACTTCCACATTGCTGTGCACCACAGTTTCCCCCAGATATTAGTTGTGTGCTATTGTACGGACGGTTTGGGCACTTGCCTGTTGCATAGTTGCTCTCATGGTATTATTATTCTATATGTTTTTAATATTTTGTATGCCATCTTATTTTAGCAAAGGTATGTTGGCTGCCAACCAAGTACGTGCCAGACAATTCATCTTAGAGCAGCCACTGTGCCCCCACGATTGGTCCCTCTCGCCCTCCAGCCGGGTGAACCCCTCAACACCCTTGATACTACACAGACATGGCGCCCCTTAAAATAGGAACCTGGAATGTGCGGGGCATCCATAACCCAGCGCGCCGATATTTAATATACTCATATTTACGGCGACACCACATACAGATAGCGCTACTCCAGGAAACGCATATACCACAGACAGAAATTATACGTCTTCGCAGGCGTTGGAGGGGCAGCTTTATGCGACAGGCTACTCCGCATATGCGCGTGGGGTCCTGGTATGGGTGCGACCGGGAACTCCATTTAGGGTGACCGATACAATGATAGACGAGGGTGGCAGATATGTCATGGTGAAGGGAGTTTGGGATGGTAAGCCGATAGTAATAGCGTCACTATATGCACCAAATATTGAGCAGGCAGCCTTTTTGGATCATGTCACCCACAAACTGGCTGTCTGGCATGACACACCCATGATCTTAGGTGGTGATTATAACTGTGTATTAGATGCCTCTCTGGATCGTTCTTTCCCTCCCCTGCTAGGCACAGTCACACATGTAGCCATGAAGGCGCTGTCGCGTTGGGCGGAGCAGTGGCACCTCTCGGATGCGTGGCGCCACAGGAACCCGCAGGATAGAGTCTATTCCTACTATTCGGGGGCCCATCGGCTGCATACGCGCTTGGACCGCTTCATGGTGTCCGACGATCTCTTACCATGTATTACAGGGTCCTCCTATATGGGACGTACACACTCTGATCATAACCCGCATCTACTAGACTTGCGATGGGAGGTTGAGCAGCCCCCGATCCCATTGTGGCGTCTTCAATCAGATGTGCTCTTGGATGCACCATTCAGGGATCTGTTGGCCACTACCATAGCACAGTATATTGAGGAAAACGCAGGCACGGCCTCATCGCCATTAGTGGAGTGGGATGCTTTGAAGGTGGTGGTTAGGGGTCACTGTCTGGGGACACAGGCGGGAATGCGAGTGCAGTTAGAGAAAGACCTTACCAATCTCGAACGGAAATTGCTTGTTGACGAGCAGGGGGCCGCGGAGGGGACAGAGGAACAACGAAGCCGGCACGGAGAGGAACACGCACGGCTGTTGGAGCGGTTGAAATGCCTTAACTACGCTGCACACGCGGCACGGACACATCATATGAGTGATAAGGCCGGCAGGCTGCTTGCATGGCTAATTCGCCAAAGCGAGTCGTCAGCGCCAATAGTATCGGTCCGCACAGTGAATGGGAGAGTAGCGCACACACAGAGAGATATACATGATGCGTTTGTGGCACATTATCAGGAGTTGTATAAATCGCGCGCGCGAGCAACGCCTTCAGAGATGCGACGCTACCTGGAGGGCCCTACCACAGCCCACAGGTCCTCAGAGGGAGGAGCTAAATTGCCCTCTCACTACCGAGGAAGTCCGGGAAAGTATTTTTTCCCTGTCTAACGGGAAGTCGCCAGGCCCGGATGGGCTGCCAACGGAATTCTATAAGGCGTATGCTTATCTTTTGGTGCTGCAGCTGTTGACGGTTTACCAGACCGCAATGGCCGACTCCGCGTTACCAACGACGCAGAGTGAGGCTCTGCTGGTGTCCCTTCTAAAACCTGACAAAAATCCAGACTCTCTGGGTTCATATCGCCCATTAGCACTCCTTAATACGGACTACAAAATATTCGCATCACTCCTGGCCAGACGACTTTCGCCCTTAGTAAAAACACTGGTGCACCCAGACCAAAATGGATTTGTTCCAGCTAGGTGCACATCGCTCAACATTCGTCGGTTTTTCAGAATTCAAGAATATGCAGTGGATAGATGGCCCCGTTCGGGATGCCTGGTACTGGACCTGGAAAAGGCATTCGATACGCTGGAGTGGCCTTACCTGGCGGCAGTCCTGGATACATACGAGTTGGGGGAGAATTATTTGAATATGATTCGATTATTGTAACAGCGTCCCACAGTTCGGGTACGTACCGGCAAGCAAGTCTCTGACCCTATTCGAGTGCGGCGAGGGACGCGACAGGGCTGTCCTCTGTCCCCGCTGTTGTTCTCCTTAGCGATGGAACCTTTGGCTATGTTGCTCAGGAGAGATGGTAGAGACTGGGGAATACCGCTGGGGGATGGGCTACATGCTGTCTCCCTCTACGCTGACGACCTGTTGTTGTATCTTCGGGATGTTACTGTTATCCCGGAGTCCATTGCCGGAATACTTAAAACCTTCGAGGAGTACTCGGGTCTCCGGGTGAACTGGGCCAAATCGGGACTATACTCATTCCGGCATGGTATATCGGAAGAGGAGGTACTTTTCAATACTCAGCCAATTGCATGGTACCCCACCACTTTCCGATATCTTGGTATATTTATATACCGGAAGCCAGAAGACATCTTAGATGGCAATTTGACGAGAGCAATATCGGCGATCCGTGCTCAGATACAGTTTTGGAAAACGCTACCATTGGGTGTTATGAGCCGCGTCGCCCTGTTGAAAATGATTGTACTCCCTAAACTACTATACTATTTCTCAAATCTCCCAATTTATGTACCTAGTAAACTTTTTCGGGAGTTGGAGCGTCTCTCCCGAGACCTCATATGGAATGCGGGGAGGCCACGAATTGCTCTGTGGAAGATGTATGCCCCCATAGACCAGGGTGGGCTGGCGGTTCCTAATTTGGAGCTGTACTATTTGGCTGCTCAGCTTCAATGGGTGACGAAATGGCTAGATGGCAGGTGTCTGGAGGACACGGCGACATTGCAACAGCCCTGGACCCACCCGAGGATATGTCACCTGTTCCACCCGGTAGCTAAATCCCCGCGACCGACATAGTTATATACGGGACTGGCACATAGGTGTTATAAGAGGAGTCTCTACCTCACACGCGCGACATTTCCATATGCCCCTACACTGCCATTACTGGGGACACCCCGGGGCAGGACTGGCACTTCGAGTGCCGCCCTGATGCCCTGGCGAGCGGTGGGCGTAGACACACTGGGTGATCTTTACAGGGATGGCGCACTGTTGACATTTGAGGCGTTGACCGAGGACACTGGGCTGCCGGCGGGACAGTTCCTCCTCCATACATCTCTCCTGTCGGCTTTGACAGCCACATGGGGTGATCTGACAGTAGAGCCACCAACGCATCTAGTATTACAATACTTACATGTCATGGGGGCAGGATCGCATGTAGTGCATTGGCTGGTAGAAGCGCTCCTTACGCATACACTGACACCGATGCGACAGCTCCGAGGCAGGTGGGAGGAGGACAGAACCAGGCCTTGGACGGAGAAAGAATGGGGTGTCATTCTGGCTGGGTCCAGGAATATACCGCGGAACGCCAGGTTCAAACTTATACAAACATATATCATTCACAGGGCGTACCTTTCACCGGATAAGATTAATCGGTATTTTCACATTGACACCTCTGCATGTCCGCGTTGTCAACAATTAGACGCAACTTTGCTGCATATGCTGTGGGATTGTGCCTCCCTTCTACAGTACTGGCGAGACGTGACCACGACTCTTGCCGCTAGTACAGGCACACTCCTGCCACTGTCGTGGGAAGTCTGCATTCTAGGGCTTTACCCCCGATCCAAAAAAAATAAAGTAACTACGAGGTTCCGAGATCTGGGGCTGATAACTGCAAAGCGGCTGATAACCAGGAAATGGAAACACGCAGACCCCCCAGTGGCAGTCAGTTGGAGGGGCTCATTTATAGTTTGGGCGCAAGCAGAAAGCACGGTGCTGCACAGGGAGGAGACAGCAGGGCTCCGTAAGTACCCAATAGCCCAAAGCTGGGACATATTATTGGCTACCCTCCGATGTGGAGACTCAGATGAAGTAGGGACCCCTATAGCTAGTCCGCAGCGCACATGAACACGACCTCATGCGCGGTCGGGGAGGATCGACTTGCTCTTGGAGGGTGGGGAGGGGCAGATTTATGTGCCCTTTGCACCATTGACACTGAACGATTAGCTGTTATCTTGACGCCTGAGTGGGCAGGCTGTATTCACCACCAACTGAGTGAGGAACTCTACAAAGAAGTACTGGTTGTACGAGTTGTGAGAAGTTGGCCTGGCATATGCTGTCCACTAATTATAGTGGGCACCTTGCACCAGTCCAAATCGACTCTTATGGTAGGTAGGTTAAAGACAACCTTATTGAAAGCTATCCTAGTGGTAGCTGTGGAGAGCAGCCTTCAGGCTAAGTCTTGAAGGAATGTAAAGCAGCTTGTTTTACCAGTCTATAATCTCTTGAGTGACCAAATGAAAGAGCACCACACCAGGTATATATTCAAAATATATGTATTTATTACTAAACACACCCCTCTAGTCTCTTTATGAGGCTAGAGTTCGAAGTACATAGGTTATAAGATCTTAAATCACAGTAATAGCACAAATACACGTTTGGGCCCTAGGGGCGTACCAAACCATATACCAATAAAGTGGTATGCGAACCACGACTGAACTAGACACTAGGCCTAGAGCCTCCAGAAGTGCTTGGACCACAAGGAACCACCCAAGGTAGTGACACAGGGGACCCACGGGAGACGCGTGCAGTGTAAATACACAACCGCGATACGCCGTTAACTTCTATGGAGAAAGTCGGGATCGGGAAAATAGAGGAAAGGGACACTTAGAAGAGGACTAGGACAAAACCCTTTGAGACCTAGGACTTTGAAGAGTCTCTACCCACGGGAGCACCGGAGTACTCGTGTTACCTCACCCAGGGAAGCCGGGTGCATAGGTGCCTTTCGGGGTCGGGTTTCGTCGTCGGTTCTTATGGCGATCTGCTGCAAAGTGCTGCTGGCGACCAGGAGAAAAGTGTCCGGGTGGATCCAAGAGTGGATCGGAGTTCTGAAGAACCTGAAAGCAGAGGGGACAGAGTCTGGGTCACTAGCCAGTGACCAGGGAGGCGATGGACAGATGCCCACCGATGTCGAGTGCTTCAGGTGCGTTGACGGTCGTCTTGTTTCTGCAGCCACGAGGTCCAGGAGGCGTTCTCGGCGACCAGGAGCAGGATTCGGGCTGGTGCACGATGTCTGTCGAGTGCTGCGGTGTCGGCGACCAGATTGGACCCAACAAGCCTTGGCAACGGCAAGTCTCGATGTAGCTGAAGATCGTCGATGGTGCAGACCAGCAAGGTCTGGGGAACTCACCCAGCAAGGGTAAGTGAGGGCAGGCCTGGAGCAACCAGACTGCCAAGTAAAGAAAAGATTGGCCTTCGGTAAGGGCTACTAGCCAACGGGCTAGCGACCGCGAAGGAGCCTCGCGACGCCGCACGTGGAGCTGGCTTACAGGACACTCGTGGAGTGGGGGCCAGTGATCTTCGGTGCAGGTGGTGCTGGAGGCTAGGGCTACTCGGAGCCCAAAGCACGACTTCTTGGGAGACCCAGAAGATGGTGCACTTGCAAGTGTGCTCGGTGCCCAGGGGTCACGGTCTCACGTTACCCACGATAGCCACGGGCCTCAGCTTTGCTGGGGACTCAGGGTAGCCTCGGGGAAGTCTGAGAATCCACCTCTGGTGATGCGATGACTTCGGCGTCCGACGGGAGCTTCAGTGATGCGAACTGGACAGATGCTTCTTTGGTGCCTGCCAAGCAGGGGAGTCACTCCTTGACCCCAAGGGAGATTCTTCAGTCCTCTAATCTTGTCGTAGAGCGTCGAAGGTCCAGGATTCCGTGTCAGAGTTTCGTCCA
This sequence comes from Calotriton arnoldi, assembly GCA_963921515.1. Classification (NCBI taxonomy): domain Eukaryota; kingdom Metazoa; phylum Chordata; class Amphibia; order Caudata; family Salamandridae; genus Calotriton; species Calotriton arnoldi. The sequence goes on from CAWUFW010000033.1 coordinate 1,624,063, forward strand.
GGTATAATCTAATCTTGCTGTGGCAAGGGTTCCCCATTTTAACTAGTAAAACAGGGAGGGACTAACTCTATGACCCCACCTATGGGAGGGTCAAGGGAGGGGGTGGCTACACCCACTTCCCTTTGTCCAGTTTCGCGCCAGAGCAGGGGCAGGTAGCCCCTGAGCTGGTTTGAACTGGCATATGCACAGAGGAGCCTTTTGCTCCCCCAGTGCAGGACTTCAAAGCACTCTAAGAGTGCACCCACCCAGCCCCAATACACATTATCCTGTCTGGGGAGGTGGTCACACCTCCCTGCAACAGGAAACCTATTGTCCAGGCCTCCCCTGCCGGAGTTTCGTCCAGCAGCAGGAAGCCAGACTTGTGTCTGTGGCAGCAGCATCCATTTTGTGATGCCAGGGCTTCAGAAAGAAGTTACCGGGTAAGCCAGAGTTAACATGTCTTTCCCTCTAGAAGGGTGGAATGCTACCCCCGCCGCCAGGATTGGCGGGGGGTAGTATTCCAAGATGTTTGACACCAAACACGACATGTTTAGGTGCAGCCATTCCAAAGTTAGCATTTTACCGCGAGGATATAATGCGCTTAAGAGTATATGGTCAGGCTGCACTACAAACAGCATCAGAGATGGTCTCCGAACGCTGCAGAGGGGCCCTGCTCATGCAGGGGCACCCTCTCACATAGGAACCATGCACTCTGCCTTTAGGATTGATAAGGCCTGCCTTAGGAGTGACTTATAGGTTTATATGTGTGTATGTATTTAGTGATATAGGTAACCTATATCACAGTAAGGGGTGCATGCACCACCTTACCCAGGCTGCAGTAGCAGACCTGTGGTGTCAGTTTGGATGGCCTTCCAGGGGTGGCACAATACGTGCTGCAGCCCCTGGTAGGCCTCTGAGGTACCTATGCCCTTGGTACATAGTGTACCATATACTAGGGACTTATAAGGGCACTCCAGATTCCAATCAGAGATGTGCCTAAGGCACATGGAAACCATTTTACAGAGAAAGCAGATAGACTGGGGCCCTGAATAGCAGGATCCCAGTCCAACTAAGTCATAAACCAGCAAAACACCATAAAAAAAGTGGGGGCAACCATATAGTCAGATTCCACCTTCCTACATAACCCCCCCCAAACGAAAGGAGATAAGGCTAACCTTGGCCAGTTGAGCCTTCATTGACTAAGTGGTCATATAAGGAAGCACCTGCACTAGCATGGTTGCCCCCTGTCTTATGGTCCACTAAGCAATCCCTCACCCTAAGGGTATGAGAGGGTCTCCACCATGGGGAATCACTACCTCTGGTGTGCTTAGGTAAAGTACAAGGCTGGTGAGGTGTCTGAGTAGGGAAGTGAGGCCCTAGGAATGTTGGCCTCAGCTTCCTCAGATCATTGGTCACCATGTATGCCTGTCTTTCCATGACTGAGTTGCACTTTGCTCTAAGGGTCAACCTTTGGCTGCCTACAGCTGGGGGTTGGGTCCCTTTGGATGGAACACTGGAGGGACATGGCAGGTTTGGAACCTTCTGGTCCCAGGTTTGCCCTTGCCTACCAGAGTCCTTCTGGGGAGGTCCCTACATAAAGGTATGGGGGATCCCTCAGTGTGTAGAGGAATTTTCACCTGGCTAGGGCTACTAGACTGGGTGCCCCTAATCTGCTGATGGGGGCTTCCTCTGGACAGGGGGCCCGGGGGTCCACTGACCTCCCTGACCTCTGCAGCCCTGGGCTGACTGAGGCAGGGTAGAGAGGGGCAGGTTACCTGCTCCAGACTGGGTACCACCTTGGAAGGGTCCTCTGCCATCAGGGGTGTGGCCAGGCCAGGCCTGACTACCTCTGTGGCAGTTCCTTCACTAGGGGTAGGGTCAGTTCCCTGAGGAGGCTGAGCCTTACCTACTGTCTGGGGGAAGAAGACTTTTCTTCAACCCTTGTGCTCTCTTTTGGGGAGAGTGGGCCATTCTTTCAGGCTCCATCTCTCCAAATTCTTGGGCTGGGGCTGTGTCCATCACAGCCCCACTAACCTTTGCAGGGACGCCCAACATCCTAAGATGGGTTTGGTGTTCAACTTCAGCCCAGGCTGAAATTTCCAAATCATTGCCCATCAGGCAATCTACAGGTAGGGTTGGGGACACTGCCACTCTTTTGGGCCTGTGACCCCCTCCCAGCTGAGATTGACTATGGCCATGGGGTGATCTGTTCTGACACCATCAATGTTGGTCACCTGGTATTTAAACTCAGGTAAAAGCTGGTGAGGGGGACTAGTTTCCCTGCCACCATGGTGACACTAGCCCCTGTGTCCCTAAATGCCACAGCTTTCTGACCATTAATCATTGGCTCCAGTCTGTATCTGCCCAATGCTATGGGACCCATGGTAAAGGTGGCAAATCCTATACCACCATCAGAGTTAGAGGAGTCTGTTGAGGGGTCCCTGTCTAAACTAGGGCCCACCTCTGTTCCTCTTGCAAAAGCACCCAACTTTTTGGGTACACTACTCCCAACTGGAGGATTACTACTGGTAGTACCAGGAGGGGTGGTAGTAGTTGTGGGAGGAACATTTTCTTTATTGCCAATCCTGGGGCAACTGGGATCAGTTTTCCAGTGCCCAGGCTTTTTACAGACATGGCAATAGGGTTTCTTTTCAGGAGAGGAAAGAGTTTGGGACCCACCCCCAGAAGAGGAATTTTGGGGCCCTGTAGGGGACTTATCCTTAGATTTATCCCCACCTTTCTCTTGGGACTTAGTAGAATCTTTCTTCTGGTCACCACCCTGATTTCTAGTTTTTACTCTGGTTCTGACCCATTTGTCTGCCTTCTTTCCCAATTCTTGGGGAGAGGTCAGATCAGAGTCCACCAGATACTGGTGCAAAAGCTGGTTTTGACAATTATTAAGGATCTGCTCCCTCATAATCAAATTGTACAATCCTAAAAAGTCATGCACTTTGTTGCCATGTATCCAACCTTCCAGAGCCTTTGTAGCACAATCTACAAAATCAACCCAGTCTTGAGTCTGAGCTTTTGGGTGTCTCTGAACTTCAACCTATACTGTTCAGTGGTTAGGCCAAACCCATCTATCAGAGCACTCTTCAAGACTGTGTAATTGTCAGCATCCTCTTCTCTTACAGTGAGGAGCTTGTCTCTACCTTTGTCTGCAAAGGAGAGCCACAAGATTGCTGCCCACTGCCTCTGGGGGACCTTCTGAACTTTACAGGCCCTCTCCAGTGCAGTTATCCATTTGTGGATGTCATCCCCACTCTGGTAGGGAGGGACAATCTTGTTTAGGTTTCTATGGTCATAAGACCTTTCCCTATCTCTAGGGACATGGCTGCCACCATGGGACTCTAGTCCCAACTTTCTTCTCTCTTTAAGGAGATCTAGGGATTCTCTATCTAAAGCCAATTGCTTCTTCCTGATCTCCAGTTGAGTTTCCTCATACTGGACTAGCCTCTTTCTTCTCTCATGAGAGGATTCCCTCCTATGAGATGAGACAGAGCTCCCTATAGAGGTGCCAGAGTGGTTAGACTCCTGAGAAGGAGACCTAGACTTTCTGTGCACACTCATAATCCTTCCTGGGGGGACAAAGGTGTGGTTCTCCAGATCCTCATCTTCATCTTCCCCAGAAGGGATTGGGTTTTCCAGGTCAGGGTCATTGTCACCCTCCTGGTCAGTTTCAGAGGGGGGGCTGGGGGTATTAGTACCCCTGGCCCCTTCCTCATCTGCTGGCCCACCCTCTGCTCCTACCCCTTCAGTCTCTGAAGACTTACTAAGATCATAAGCCACCAACAACTCCTGGAGGTGTTGGGTGGTGGGACTTTGGCCTGTCCTTAATTTCCTCACGTTACACAAAGCTCTCAGTTCCAAGAATGGGAGTGTGTCATACTTGGAGGGGGAAGCTCAATGGCTTCCTGCAGGGCATCTCTAGATCCTGCTTTTAAAGACATTACTAGTGTGGTGTGGTGTATGCACTACCTACTCTAGTGTGGCCTACTAAACTCTCTTGAGTTGTAGAAAGGGTTGTGCTATCCCTTAACACACAACTCTAAGTTCAGTAGAACTTACTGATATTCTAAGCTTAAATTATATGTACCTTAGGTACCTTTAGTGGTTTTCAGTTGATCAATTCAATTGAGATTATCTGGTAAAACAATAGCAAGCTGGAATCCCACACGCTGCACACCAATGTGAGAAGTTGGCCTGGCATATGCTGTCCACTAATTATAGTGGGCACCTTGCACCAGTCCAAATCGACTCTTATGGTAGGTAGGTTAAAGACAACCTTATTGAAAGCTATCCTAGTGGTAGCTGTGGAGAGCAGCCTTCAGGCTAAGTCTTGAAGGAATGTAAAGCAGCTTGTTTTACCAGTCTATAATCTCTTGAGTGACCAAATGAAAGAGCACCACACCAGGTATATATTCAAAATATATGTATTTATTACTAAACACACCCCTCTAGTCTCTTTATGAGGCTAGAGTTCGAAGTACATAGGTTATAAGATCTTAAATCACAGTAATAGCACAAATACACGTTTGGGCCCTAGGGGCGTACCAAACCATATACCAATAAAGTGGTATGCGAACCACGACTGAACTAGACACTAGGCCTAGAGCCTCCAGAAGTGCTTGGACCACAAGGAACCACCCAAGGTAGTGACACAGGGGACCCACGGGAGACGCGTGCAGTGTAAATACACAACCGCGATACGCCGTTAACTTCTATGGAGAAAGTCGGGATCGGGAAAATAGAGGAAAGGGACACTTAGAAGAGGACTAGGACAAAACCCTTTGAGACCTAGGACTTTGAAGAGTCTCTACCCACGGGAGCACCGGAGTACTCGTGTTACCTCACCCAGGGAAGCCGGGTGCATAGGTGCCTTTCGGGGTCGGGTTTCGTCGTCGGTTCTTATGGCGATCTGCTGCAAAGTGCTGCTGGCGACCAGGAGAAAAGTGTCCGGGTGGATCCAAGAGTGGATCGGAGTTCTGAAGAACCTGAAAGCAGAGGGGACAGAGTCTGGGTCACTAGCCAGTGACCAGGGAGGCGATGGACAGATGCCCACCGATGTCGAGTGCTTCAGGTGCGTTGACGGTCGTCTCGTTTCTGCAGCCACGAGGTTCAGGAGGCGTTCTCGGCAACCAGGAGCAGGATTCGGGCTGGTACACGATGTCTGTCGAGTGCTGCGGTGTCGGCGACCAGATTGGACCCAACAAGCCTTGGCAACGGCAAGTCTCGATGTAAGCTGAAGATCGTCGATGGTGCAGACCAGCAAGGTCTGGGGAACTCACCCAGCAAGGGTAAGTGAGGGCAGGCCTGGAGCAACCAGACTGCCAAGTAAAGAAAAGATTGGCCTTCGGTAAGGGCTACTAGCCAACGGGCTAGCGACCGCGAAGGAGCCTCGCAACGCCGCACGTGGAGCTGGCTTACAGGACACTCGTGGAGTGGGGGCCAGTGATCTTCGGTGCAGGTGGTGCTGGAGGCTAGGGCTACTCGGAGCCCAAAGCACGACTTCTTGGGAGACCCAGAAGATGGTGCACTTGCAAGTGTGCTCGGTGCCCAGGGGTCACGGTCTCACGTTACCCACGATAGCCACGGGCCTCAGCTTTGCTGGGGACTCAGGGTAGCCTCGGGAAGTCTGAGAATCCACCTCTGGTGATGCGATGACTTCGGCGTCCGACGGGAGCTTCAGTGATGCGAACCGGACAGATGCTTCTTTGGTGCCTGCCAAGCAGGGGAGTCACTCCTTGACCCCAAGGGAGATTCTTCAGTCCTCTAATCTTGTCGTAGAGCGTCGAAGGTCCAGGATTCCGTGTCAGAGTTTCGTCCAGGTATAATCTAATCTTGCTGTGGCAAGGGTTCCCCATTTTAACTAGTAAAACAGGGAGGGACTAACTCTATGACCCCACCTATGGGAGGGTCAAGGGAGGGGTGGCTACACCCACTTCCCTTTGTCCAGTTTCGCGCCAGAGCAGGGGCAGGTAGCCCCTGAGCTGGTTTGAACTGGCATATGCACAGAGGAGCCTTTTGCTCCCCCAGTGCAGGACTTCAAAGCACTCTAAGAGTGCACCCACCCAGCCCCAATACACATTATCCTGTCTGGGGAGGTGGTCACACCTCCCTGCAACAGGAAACCTATTGTCCAGGCCTCCCCTGCCGGAGTTTCGTCCAGCAGCAGGAGGCCAGACTTGTGTCTGTGGCAGCAGCATCCATTTTGTGATGCCAGGGCTTCAGAAAGAAGTTACCGGGTAAGCCAGAGTTAACATGTCTTTCCCTCTAGAAGGGTGGAATGCTACCCCCGCCGCCAGGATTGGCGGGGGGTAGTATTCCAAGATGTTTGACACCAAACACGACATGTTTAGGTGCAGCCATTCCAAAGTTAGCATTTTACCGCGAGGATATAATGCGCTTAAGAGTATATGGTCAGGCTGCACTACAAACAGCATCAGAGATGGTCTCCGAACGCTGCAGAGGGGCCCTGCTCATGCAGGGGCACCCTCTCACATAGGAACCATGCACTCTGCCTTTAGGATTGATAAGGCCTGCCTTAGGAGTGACTTATAGGTTTATATGTGTGTATGTATTTAGTGATATAGGTAACCTATATCACAGTAAGGGGTGCATGCACCACCTTACCCAGGCTGCAGTAGCAGACCTGTGGTGTCAGTTTGGATGGCCTTCCAGGGGTGGCACAATACGTGCTGCAGCCCCTGGTAGGCCTCTGAGGTACCTATGCCCTTGGTACATAGTGTACCATATACTAGGGACTTATAAGGGCACTCCAGATTCCAATCAGAGATGTGCCTAAGGCACATGGAAACCATTTTACAGAGAAAGCAGATAGACTGGGGCCCTGAATAGCAGGATCCCAGTCCAACTAAGTCATAAACCAGCAAAACACCATAAAAAAAGTGGGGGCAACCATATAGTCAGATTCCACCTTCCTACACGAGTCACACCGAGTAGTGTAATAATTACATTTATAATAGGATGGCTAGTTCATATGTCAGGTTTAAGTTAATTGATTGTTATAAGAAACATTGTTTGATTATCATTTTATGGTGGAGACCTCTTATCTTTTCAAAGTCATGCAATCTCTTATCTTCTGTGTAACATCGCACTGATCCGGATTGAAAACTGTCCCTGCAAGCATTGGAGTCACTCCGATATTATATAGCGACATGTTGATTCCTACCAGATGTCTCCTTGATGGGCGATGGCCAACTATGTCTGTAATGTTAGATCCAGGATGTAACGACAAGTGAATGCAATAGCACAAAGAAAGTTTAATATGAGTGATCATGCGCGACAGGGCGGCTGATGTATATGTACTATGTATGAATAGTGGCGCACTGTAGTGGTACTATGTAACACTGCTTTCATTTTTCTCATTACATTTTAGATATATGTCGACTATCAGCATACAGAAAGTATTGTACAAAATATGAGATATGCCATGACGGATAAAATAAGAAAAAGAAACCTATAAACAACAATAAAGATATTTAAACAAAAAAGAGAGAATGCAGGCTATTGCCTCCTGTCAGGTATTGATTTTTGGCTTTTGCCGAAGATTTTCTTCAACTAAATATTTCCCCTTACAACATTGTATTAAGTGAGACTACACATTAGTACACTAGGTCACCGCACTGTATGTATTCCATTCATTTTACCTTTTTATAAAGGTTCTGCAGAAATTGTTGGCAGACTGCCACAGGCCCTCACTGTCAGCTCTACCTTTTTATATGCCTGACCTTCAGTGGCAAGGCCCGGGGAGCCCTTCCTGCTTGGGGATGGATCATTGCCTCCTTACACTGGATGATGAATTTGTGGACGCAGTAGAATCCACACTGCAGAGGGCCATGTTCCTCACCCTTGAGGGTTTGAGCAGGCAAATACTCTCAGTGACAGCACAGCACAGCCTGAATCCCACTTTGCGGGAAGTGATGGCCTCTCAGAGGCCTTTAGAGGAGATGCCTGTTTCAACTCCTACGGGCAAGACTAAAGACACAGTGAATACACAGGCTCCTGGGTCCCACCTTCCAACGCCTTTGAATGGCTCCGTCAAGTGTTTCTGAAACACAGAGCCTCTACCCCAATAGATTGCAGTGGTTCAGGTTAACCTGGGTTTTCCCCCGCAGAAGCTCAAGAAGCTTCTTTCCTCCTTTTGGAGATGATGGAAATGATGGGGAAGACTTAGTCGACCCCTGACAAGATGATGATTCAAACAATGAGCTGGGGGTGAGGGGTGAGCAGATCTTGAAGAACGGAAGGTGTTCCTGAACCATCCAAGTTGGACTGCCTTACTAAAGATGAGGCTTCAGTGGTCAATAATGTGGATGGCATGTTCAATGTGGATGACATCTATCATGTTAGGTCTACTGAGTGGCTCCAAGTACCTAGAGTAGCCAGGTATGTGGCAAACAATATTGGAAAACTTTTATATAAATAGGTCAGGGTGTCCTGGCCCATGCCGTGATGGAAAGTTCACCTTAACGCCGGAAATTGATGGCAAATTGGTCACTTTAACTACCAAATTCATTAAGGACTCTAAGAAAGGAATTGAGCATTCCTGGAGAGCCTGCCGACATAAATTACTAGATATTCTGGGTCCCTCAACAAAAATAGTGGATGTAATCGAGGCGGCCAAAGAAACCGGCAACTTCATTTCCCTAGAGCTCCTGTCCATCTGGGCTCAAAGGGCCATATGCTTCCTGGGGAATACAAACTGTATCCTCTCATCTGAAAGAAGACGCTCTCTCCTGGTAAAGACTGAGCCCAAGTTAGGGGAATTGGCCATCTTGGAAGCTGACCGGTGGCTGACCGATGCATCTTCGGGGTCTTGTTTCTTAAAGAGCTAAGCAACTTTGCTACAACCTTCTCGTCTCTGGATAAGAACCAACAACCTATGAATTGAGTATACAACAAGCGTGTTTTTGGAGGGGCCAGCATAGGGCGCCTGTTAGACCTGGTATCATTGGCGTGAGTCTCCCTTCCATTTTTTTCTGATTGCCTCCTCTGTTTTTGATCTGTTTGCTGGTTTTAGATGCTTTGGGCACTGTGCCACTGCTATTCAGTGCCACAGTGCAAGTGCTCCCTATGGTAAATTGATGCATTGATTAGTGACCCCATGATTGGGTTATTTGATTTACTTGTCAGACCCTAGTATAGTGCACCATGTGTGCCCAGGGCTTGTAAATCAAATGCTGCTGGTGGGCTTGCAGCACTAGTTGTGCCACCCACAGAAGCAGCTTGTAAAGTGTGTCTCAGGCCTGCCATTGCAGAGCCTGTGTGCAGTCTGACTGCCATGTCGACTTGGTAAGTGCACCCACTTACCAGTCCCTAAACCTTCCCTTTTCTGCATATTAGTCACCCCTAAGGTAGGCCCTAGGGCAGGGTGCATTGTAAGTAAAAGGTAGGACCTGCCCTGATGTGTGTGGCATGTCCTAATAGTGAATTACAGCCATTTTCGTTTTTCACTATTGCAAGGCTACCTGTTCCCCATAGGCCAGAATGGGCAGTTAGATTATTACATCTTATAATCCTAACTGACTCAGGGAACCAGGTAGAAATTCGAGTTTAGTATGCCTGAACTCAGAATGATAAAATACATCTTTTAGTGAAGTTGGTTTTAACATTCTGTGTTTGAAAATACCACTTTTAGAAAGTGGGTATTTTCTTGCCTAACTATCCAAGCCTGCCTCGGCTAGGTTGTGTATTCCTTGTCTGGAGTTTGAGTGACAGGGGCTGGGGGCTGACAGGAGACAGGGTGAGTCAGCACAGGGCTGAATAGAGAGATCTGCATGCAGATGGGAGGGAGGAGTTGCACCTGGGACCTGAATAGGGCTGTGCCTTCCCTCCACAATGCTGGCTCCACCTCCTGTGGTGTGTCTGATGTCCCTGGCCTACACTGTGAAAGGAAAGAAGGAGTCTTGTCAACAAAGTGCTCCAAGACTGACCAGAACTGGTTTTGACTAGGCAAAGGCCTCTCTGCCTTCAGAGAACAAAGAGAAAAGTAGTATAAATATTGGGACCCAGACGCAAGAACTTTAGATCACTTCTGGAACAACAAGACGACCCTTTTGCCAAGGAGAAGAACCAAGGAAGCTGCAGGAGTTGGACTGCCCCTCTGCCAAGTGTGCTGTTTGCTGGGTTGGCCTGCAGTAGTTTCTTCATTGCCAAGGAAAGGAGAAGGAACTTTTAAAGAACTTTCATCATCTTGCAGAATATTACTCCAAGGGCTTGATTTGAGCTTGCCTCCTGACCGAAGTCTCAGGGATACCAGACTTCACCCCCTTCTGTTTGCCTGCATCTGGAACTTGCTGTTCTGGTGCTACAGAAGGAATTTGCAACACCGACGCCGGCGAGCGACGCTGTCTCCTGCATCGAAGCCGTGAGCGCTGCTCCGACTTGCAACAAAGACTCGACGCCGACCGCCGTGCCACCTCGACGCCAGCGAGCGACATCGTAAGCCTGCTATAGCCGTGAGCGCTGCTCCGACTTACGACGCCGGCCCGACGCCTGCTGCTGTGCCGCATCGACTCCGAAGCTGACATCATCGCAGAGCCGATCGTCGACGTGGGTGGTCAAGAATCTATCGACATCGTGACATCGTACGGAACCGTGGCCTCGGCACCATCGAGACGTCACCTCCTCTCCGGTCCGGAACCGACGCCTCCCCTGCCTGCGAAAGCATCCAGGTCCCGACGCATCCTCTCCTCCGAAGCAAGGAACCGACGCCGCCACGCGCCAACGACGCTGCACCTTCCCGACGCCGTGAGCTGTCTTTGTTTCCGCTTTTCCAAGGTACTGTTCTTTGTGGGTCTGTTTTGACTCCGGGCCCGACGCCGCGCACCTCGCGGTCGGCGCCGTACTTTGGGATTTCTTTGACCTCGACGCCGTGATAACTCCAGTTGGGGTTATTTGTTGCTAAAGACTGCTTTTAAGTGAAGAACCTATTTTTTAACCATTTCTACCATCTTGAAGTATTATTGATTACAGTATTGTGGATTTTTGTCGTTTGTGGTCTTGTGATAAATCTATATAAAGAATACTTTTTTATAAAACCTGTGTGGTGTCCATCTGTAGTGTTTTCACTGTATTACTGTATGTGTTCACAAATGCTTAACACACTGCCTCTTAGATAAGCCTGCCTGCTCGTGCCAAGCTACCAAGGGGGTGAGCAGGGGTTATCCAGGTGTGTAATCCCTTTCCCTGACTTAGAAGCAAGGGTCCCTATTTGGACAAAGGTGCATACCATTGCCAACTAGAGACCCCCAGTTCTAACATTGGTGGTCAGCGGTGAGGATTTGGACCTGCATTTGTGACTCATATACAGTGATTGGTGTACACTACTAGTGAGTGCAGACCAAACGCGACCACATACTTTTTGGTAGAATTTTTTTACTTGGACTGTTTTTTTTCTGAGAACTGCCAATTCTTATTGCCATGAGTCCACCAGCATCTATTGCCTCTATGGATCCAGAGTTTGAGGAAGAGAGGTTGGATACCTATAATGCCAAACAGCTGAAAGCCTTCTGTAGAAAATTTAAAGTTGCTATTCCAGGCCTCACTAAAAAGGATGAGTTCCATAAGGCGCTGAGGGCCTGGGTGGAAGCAAGAAATGCATCTGAAAATGTGGAGCACCCTGTGGAGGAGGTGGAAGGGCAGATAGATGGGCCCCTGGGCCCAAGGGGGGAGAAAGTACCTACCCCACCAGGCAGCAGTGTTTCTTCCAAAGACCTGTCCCCAGGAGAGCTGGAGGATAGGGAGAGAAATAGGGCACACAAGCTGGAGATGGCTAGGCTCAAAATGGAGGGTCAAAAGGACCTAGAGAATAAGAAGCTGGAGTTTGAAATTAACAAGTTAGCCTTGGAGAGAGAGAGAGAGAATGAGATTAGAGCATGAGAGAATGTTGAGGGAGTTAGAGATCAAAGCACAGGGCTTAGAACTCAATCCCTCTGGTGGCAGCGCACCATCTGTGCCTTCAGAAGGCAGGGTATATATTCCCAAGGATGTCATCAAAGATTTCCATAAGCATGAAGATATTGGGCAGTGGTTTGCAGCCTATGAAATAGCAATGTTGGCCCACCGGGTCCCTGAGAAGGATTGGGGAGCTGGGTTGTGGGGCCGCTTTATGAGTGAGGGGAGGGATACTTTGTTAGACCTACCCAGTGAGAATAGGATGTCTTATGCCCATATGAAGGAGGCCCTGATGACAAGGTATGGTTTGACCCCAGAACTCTATAGACAGAGGTTTAGGAGTTGCAAGAAGCTGGAGGGAACCACTTGGGTAGAATATGTATCTTTCTTTTGCAGAGCCATGGATGGTTGGGTGAAGGGTAGCAAAGTGGATACTTTTGAAGCGCTCTATGATTTGTTTGCATGGGAGCACTTGTCTGCTAATTGTTTTCCAGAGCTACGCCAGCACCTTATTGATAGCAAGCTAACTAACCCTAGGAAGCTTGCTGAGGAGGCGGACCGCTGGGTCAGTACCAGGGTCCACAAGGGTCATGTGGGAGATTCCGCCAAAGGTGGGCAGGGTCCCCAGCAGAAGAGTGGGGGGACAAGGGTAAACAGAGGGAGTTCCAGAAAGGGCCCCAAAGTAATCCCCAAGGGAACCAAGGGAAGGGTTCCCAGCCTCCCCCTGAGAAGAAGCGAGAGGCCCCGACAGGTAAACCTGTTCAGAGGGGCCCCTGTAAATGTTTTACATGTGGTCAATTGGGCCACAGTTGGTATGATCCTCAATGTCCCATGAGAGATCCCAAAGCACCACCCCGTGCACCACCCCGTCAGATTGCCAGTGTAGCCCTGGGGGAGGAGATGGGTGCCCAAGGTGGGTGGGATCCCGCAGAGATGTCCCTTGTCTCATTAGGAGACTTTGAGATGGTCCCTAAAACTCAGCTGCCTGATAACACTAAAAAGTACAGGCAGTGGGTGACCATCAATGGCCATAGGGTGGAAGCTCTAAGAGACACCGGTGCAAGTGTGACAGCTGTCAGTTGTCGGTTGGTGTCCAAAGAGCAGGTTGTCCCCCATGCATTCTTCCCTGTTGTTGCTGCAGACAACTCACAGAGCCAGTGTGAGGTGGCTCAAGTTCCCTTTGAGTGGGGGGTCTCAGGTACTCTCCAAGTTGCTGTGAGGCCAGCCATGCCGGTTGATTGTCTGTTGGGCAATGATTTAGAGGACTCCCGTTGGGCTAAGGTGGAGAGAAGGTCTCATTTAGAGATGTTGGGTCTGCCTGAGTGGGCGTGTGTAACCACTCGGTCCATGGCGGCCAGTAAGGGTGATCAAGAGGTTCTGGAGCCTGAAAATATGGCCCAGACCCCTGCCTTAAAGAGAAGAGGTAGGGGCGCGGAAACCAGCCCCCATAGTTCCCACGGTCCAGGAGGAGGCAGACCTTGAGGGGGATGCCCTGGAACCTACAGGGGAACAAGTTGCTGAACTGGGAGACCTGCCTGAGCTGACCCATTGGCAGCAAGAAGGAGGTCCCTCCAGGGAGGAATTTTGTGAGGAGCAAAGGAAGTGCCCTTCTCTTGAGGGTTTGAGGCAACAGGCCACAAACCAGGCTGCAGGTGATCAGTCTGGATCACATTGGATCTACTGGGAGAACGACCTCCTGTATAGCGAGCCTAAGGTTGCTGAGCCTGGGTCAGCCCGTGTGGTGGTGGTACCCCAGCGCTTCAGAGCCTTCCTACTGGGTTTGGCTCATGACGTTCCTTTAGCTGGACATCTGGGGCAGAACAAGACCTTTGAAAGGCTTGTTTCCCATTTTCATTGGCCCCAGATGCGCAAGAGTTCGGATACTCATTGTAGGACCTGCCAAACTTGCCAGGCAAGTGGGAAAAGTGGAAGGAAGCACAAGGCTCCTCTCCAACCTTTCCCTGTAGTCAGTACCCCCTTTGAACGGGTGGGCATTGACATTGTGGGGCAACTGGACCCCAAGACAGCCATGGGCAACAGGTTTATCCTGGTCTTGGTGGACCATGCTACCCGGTACCCGGAAGCCATCCCTCTCAGGACAGTGACGGCCCCCGTGGTGGGACGTGCACTGATGGGGTTTTTTTCCCGTGTGGGGTTCCCCCGAGAGGTGGTGTCCGACCGTGGTACCAACTTCATATATGAAGTCCCTGTGGAAGGAGTGTGGTGTTACCTATAAGTTCACCACTCCTTACCACCCCCAAGGTAATGGGCTGGTTGAGAGATTCAACCGGACCCTTAAGGGCATGATTATGGGTCTTGAGGAACCTATGAGGCGTAAGTGGGACGTCCTCTTGCCATGCCTGTTGTTTGCTTACCGTGAGGTGCCTCAGAAGTCCTTAGGGTTCACCCCTTTGAGCTGCTGTATGGTCACCCGGTAAGAGGACCTTTGAGTCTGGTCAAGGAAGGCTGGGAGCAATCTCCCAGGAAACCTCCCCAGGATGTATATAGCTACATGCTGGCCTTCAGGAACCAGACTCGGCGTTTCAGAGAACTCGCTCAGGCGAACCTGGAAGCCAGCCAGGAAGAGATGAAGCGGTGGTACGATCAGAATGCCACTCTGATTGAGCTTCAGCCTGGACAGAAAGTTTGGGTCATGGCCCCTGTGGAGCCCTGTGCGCTCCAGGACAGGTGGACCGGTCCATTTGAGGTGGTGGAGCGCAAGAGTGATGTCACCTATCTGGTGAACTTGCGGTCTCCCAGGAACCCTTTGCGGGTCCTGCATGTTAACCGCCTGAAGCCCCACTTAGAAAGGTCCGAAGTGGGCATGCTCCTAGCGACAGATGATGGAATGGAGGAGGAGACTGAGCCTCTTCCTGACCTCCTGTCTGCAGCGGAGCAAGATGGGTCAGTGGATGGTGTTGGCCTCTCTGCCACACTGACCCCTGAACAGCAGCAAGATTGTCGCCAACTGCTGGGGCAATTCCCTGATTTGTTCTCCCTGGTTCCTAGTGTCACTGAGTGGGGCGTCCATGATGTGGACACTGGGGACAGTCCTCCTGTGAAGCACAAGGCTTACAAAGTGACTGACAGGGTCAGAGCTTACATTAAGGAGGAGGTCTCCAAGATGTTTGCCTTAGGGGTGATTGAGTCCTCTAACAGTCCTTGGGCCAGCCTAGTGGTTTTGGTCCCAAAGGCTGCCGCGCCTGGTGCCACACCCGAACTCCGGTTCTGTGTGGACTACCGAGGACTCAATTCAGTCACCAGGACTGACGCGCACCCCATCCCCAGAGCTGATGAGCTCATTGATCGGTTGGGAGCAGCCCGGTACCTCAGCACGTTTGATTTGACGTCTGGGTACTGGCAGATTGCCTTAACTGATGGGGCCAAAGAGAGGTCAGCATTCTCCACACCAGATGGGCACTACCAATTCTGGGTTATGCCCTTTGGGATGAAGAATGCCCCTGCCACCTTTCAAAGGTTGGTCAACCAGGTGTTGGACGGACTGGAAGATTTCAGTGCCGCCTACCTGGATGACATTGCGGTGTTTAGTTCCACTTGGGAAGAACATCTGCGCCACCTCTGGGAAGTGTTGATGGCGCTGCGGAAGGCAGGCCTCACAATCAAGGCGAGTAAGTGCCAGATTGGGCAGGGTTCTGTGGTGTACTTGGGGCACCAGGTAGGAAGCGGCCAGCCCAAGATTGATACCATCCTGGCATGGGAACCCCCAAAGACTCACACACAAGTGAGAGCCTTTTTAGGACTCACGGGGTACTACAGGAGGTTTGTCAAGGGGTATGGCAACATTGTTGCACCCTTGACTGAGCTGACTTCCAGGAAGCAGCCCAAGAAAGTGAACTGGACTGACACCTGTCAGAAGGCTTTTGACGCCCTGAAGACTGCCATGTGCACAGCACCCGTGCTTCAGCCGCCCAACTTCTCAAAAGAATTCATTGTTCAAACAGACGCTTCAGAGCATGGTGTGGGGGCTGTTCTATCACAGATTAATGAGGAAGGCCTAGACCAACCCGTAGCCTTCATCAGTAGGAGGTTACTTCCACGGGAACAGAGGTGAAGTGCAATTGAGCGTGAGGCATTTGCTGTGGTCTGGGCACTGACGAAGTTGAGACCATACTTGTTTGGGATTCACTTCCTGGTTCAGACCGACCACATGCCCCTCAGATGGCTGATGCAGATGAGAGGTGAGAACCCAAAGTTGTTGAGGTGGTCCATTTCCCTACAGGGTATGGACTTCACGGTGGAACACCGCCCTGGTACAGAACACGCCAATGCTGATGGTCTGTCCAGATTTTTCCGCCTTAGTGAAGAGGACTCCCTAGGGGAAGGGTAGTTCTCCCCACATTTCAGCTGGAGGGGACACGTGTTAGACCTGGTATCATTGGCGTGAGTCTCCCTTCCATTTTTTCTGATTGCCGCCTCTGTTTTTGATCTGTTTGCTGGTTTTAGATGCTTTGGGCACTGTGCCACTGCTATTCAGTGCCACAGTGCAAGTGCTCCCTATGGTAAATTGATGCATTGATTAGTGACCCCATGATTGGGATAGGGCTTGTAAATCAAATGCTGCTGGTGGGCTTGCAGCACTGGTTGTGCCACCCACAGAAGCAGCTTGTAAAGTGTGTCTCAGGCCTGCCATTGCAGAGCCTGTGTGCAGTCTGACTTCCATGTCGACTTGGTAAGTGCACCCACTTACCAGTCCCTAAACCTTCCCTTTTCTGCATATTAGTCACCCCTAAGGTAGGCCCTAGGGCAGGGTGCATTGTAAGTAAAAGGTAGGACCTGCCCTGATGTGTGTGGCATGTCCTAATAGTGAATTACAGCCATTTTTGTTTTTCACTATTGCAAGGCTACCTGTTCCCCATAGGCCAGAATGGGCAGTTAGATTATTACATCTTATAATCCTAACTGACTCAGGGAACCAGGTAGAAATTCGAGTTTAGTATGCCTGAACTCAGAATGATAAAATACATCTTTTAGTGAAGTTGGTTTTAACATTCTGTGTTTGAAAATACCACTTTTAGAAAGTGGGTATTTTCTTGCCTAACTATCCAAGCCTGCCTCTGCTAGGTTGTGTATTCCTTGTCTGGAGTTTGAGTGACAGGGGCTGGGGGCTGCCAGGAGACAGGGTGAGTCAGCACAGGGCTGAATAGAGAGATCTGCATGCAGATGGGAGGGAGGAGTTGCACCTGGGACCTGAATAGGGCTGTGCCTTCCCTCCACAATGCTGGCTCCACCTCCTGTGGTGTGTCTGATGTCCCTGGCCTACACTGTGAAAGGAAAGAAGGAGTCTTGTTAACAAAGTGCTCCAAGACTGACCAGAACTGGTTTTGACTAGGCAAAGGCCTCTCTGCCTTCAGAGAACAAAGAGAAAAGTAGTATAAATATTGGGACCCAGACGCAAGAACTTTAGATCACTTCTGGAACAACAAGACGACCCTTTTGCCAAGGAGAAGAACCAAGGAAGCTGCAGGAGTTGGACTGCCCCTCTGCCAAGTGTGCTGTTTGCTGGGTTGGCCTGCAGTGGTTTCTTCATTGCCAAGGAAAGGAGAAGGAACTTTTAAAGAACTTTCATCATCTTGCAGAATATTACTCCAAGGGCTTGATTTGAGCTTGCCTCCTGACCGAAGTCTCAGGGATACCAGACTTCACCCCCTTCTGTTTGCCTGCATCTGGAACTTGCTGTTCTGGTGCTACAGAAGGAATTTGCAACACCGACGCCGGCGAGCGACGCCGTCTCCTGCATCGAAGCCGTGAGCGCTGCTCCGACTTGCAACGAAGACTCGACGCCGACCGCCGTGCCACCTCGACGCCAGCGAGCGACATCGTAAGCCTGCTATAGCCGTGAGCGCTGCTCCGACTTACGACGCCGGCCCGACGCCTGCTGCTGTGCCGCATCGACTCCGAAGCTGACATCATCGCGGAGCCGATCGTCGACGTGGGTGGTCAAGAATCTATCGACATCGTGACATCGTACGGAACCGTGGCCTCGGCACCATCGTGACGTCACCTCCTCTCCGGTCCGGAACCGATGCCTCCCCTGCCTGCGCAAGCATCCAGGTCCCGACGCATCCTCTCCTCCGAAGCAAGGAACCGACGCCGCCACGCGCCAACGACGCAGCACCTCCCCGACGCCATGAGCTGTCTTTGTTTCCGCTTTTCTAAGGTACTGTTCTTTGTGGGTCTGTTTTGACTCCGGGCCCGACGCCGCGCACCTCGCGGTCGGCGCCGTACTTTGGGATTTCTTTGACCTCGACGCCGTGATAACTCCAGTTGGGGTTATTTGTTGCTAAAGACTGCTTTTAAGTGAAGAACCTATTTTTTAACCATTTCTACCATCTTGAAGTATTATTGATTACAGTATTGTGGATTTTTGTCGTTTGTGGTCTTGTGATAAATCTATATAAAGAATACTTTTTTTTATAAAACCTGTGTGGTGTCCATCTGTAGTGTTTTCACTGTATACTGTATGTGTTCACAAATGCTTAACACACTGCCTCTTAGATAAGCCTGCCTGCTCGTGCCAAGCTACCAATGGGGTGAGCAGGGGTTATCCAGGTGTATAATCCCCTTTCCCTGACTTAGAAGCAAGGGTCCCTATTTGGACAAAGGTGCATACCATTGCCAACTAGAGACCCCCAGTTCTAACAGCGCCCTTCCGGCCATCCCTTTTCACACCCCTCCCAGAGATTTGCAGGTGGCTGTCAGCAGCAGCAGCAGCAGTTCCAGTACCAGAATCAGAAGATGTTCAGAGGCTTCTTTGCATCCCGTGGCAGATGTCACAGCAGAGGAGGCTTCCGTGGAGCAATCAAGACGCCCGGTGGGGCTTCAGGTAAGGGTACCCTTTTTCCCAACCAAAGGTGGGATGTCGTCTGGGTCTCTTTCTTCACCCCTGGAGAGAGGTGGCAGATGATGGGTAAGCCTTGCAAATTGTCTTAGGTTTCCACATAGAAATCTACGAGACCCCAATTCAGGCCATGCCTCCGCGCCCCCTAGTTCACTCTACCACAGACAGGCATCTGATTTCACACAAGATCAGATCCCTCTTGGACAATGGGGTTATTGTGTCAACTACTCTGCACCTGTGAAATTTCCTCAACAACTTGTTCTTGGTAGAAAGAAAGGACAATGGTATGGGGCTGGGAATAAACCTACGGGAATTCAATCAATGAAATGGTCTACCGCCATTTCAAGATGGAGGGCCTTAATCTTCTATGGGATACTCTTTTGCCAAACAACTTGATGGTGAGGCTCGACTTCAAGGATGCCTATTTCACAATCTTCATCTTTTCTCCACATCATAGGTTCCTGCAGTTTGCATGGGACAAGAAAATGTACGAGTTTGTGGCTCTCCCATTTGGACTCTTCTCAAAGCCTTGGTGCTTCACCAAGGTAATGCATTCGGTGGTCCAGTGACTATGATTCAGGGGCATCAGACTGATCATTTACCTGGGCGACCTCCTACTCTTACATCAGGATTGCACGTCGCTCCTCCACCATTTGGAGATGACATGTTCTCTGCTTCAGTCTCGGTGTTTCATCATCAACGAACAGAAGTCAGAGTTCACTTCTTCTTGGTCAATTTGTTTTCTGGGTAGTCTCATAGATTTGGTACAACAGATGTTAAAGCTCCCTCACAAGAAACTGTAGCTCATAAGAAAGGAGCTGAGACACACCTTGATGAAAGAGTTCATCTTCCCTCGCTACCTAGCACAGATAGTTGGCCTTTTAGCATCATCATTCCAGGCGATCTTCCTGGGCCCACTAAACTATGGGGCCCTGCAGAGACTGAAAGCATCTCACCTCTGGAAAGGGTTACCCTACTCAGTGCAAATCTTGCTCTCAGCAGAGGCCTCGGCAGAGATGCAATGGTGGCTGGATCACATAATGGCTTGGAACGGCAGAGGAATCGTTTGGTCGAAGCCGGATTTACTTATCGAATCGGACACCAGTCTTAGGCTGAGGAGCTTGGTGCGGAGAAGTTACTACTGGAGGCCCTTGCTCAATTGCTTAGAGTTGCTCGCAAGATCCTTTGCAGTGCAGTTGCTAACAAGAGACAAGGTATCATGCTCCATCCTGTTGAAGATGGACAATGTGTCAGCTGTTCGGTACATCAACTGTCTTGGCAGAACACAGTCGAGAGCATTGGTGGAACTTGTGAAGAGTTTCTGGCAGTACTGTCTGAGCAGAAAGATAGTGGTCAGGGCAAAGTATCTCCCAGAAAGTTGAATTGCATCGCGGATTGGAACTCTCGCCATCTGAAGGACTTCAGTGCTTGGAAATTGGACCTGGCCTTGTTCATGGACAGTGGGGCCTGCACGAAGTGGTTCTTTTAGCGTCTGACCTAGATCACCAACTCCAGTGTGGCCAGACCCCTAGGTGGGGGCATTGAATACCTTCCGGCAGGACTGGAGTAACTTTCAGGGCTATGCGTTCCCGCCCTTTGGGTGATCATCAGAGTAACAGCATAGATCCGGCACCAAAAGCTTCCCATATTCTGGTAACTCCAGTTTGGAAGTACACTGTTTTTCTCTACTACCCCCCGTTCATTATTGGTCCTTGACGAGAGTTGGAATGAGTATATTTTTCTTCTGGATTCATATTAACGTTGATATTGCTTTTAGATCTAATGTTTACCCTTATGATTGTTAAGAGTTGCAGTACACTGTTTTGCAGTTATATTAGTGCTAGATGGGTCATGATTCTTTTATTTTGAACAGGTAACAATCAGAAACAGAGATATGGATCTGGAGTTTTCCGCACAAAGAAAGAGGAAATGCTTTTCCTTGAAGATGGCTTTATCAATTTTATGATCAGATAGTTCCTAGTACCCTACAAAAAATACAGGAGTCCATGGGGTGTCGGATAGAAGCTTCATTGTGGAAAGCATACAATAAATGGTCCCATAAGAACATACCAGGGGCCAACTTCAAACGTATGCCCTTCTTATGTAAATGGCAGCTATATTACACCCCGATGAGGTTACAAAAAATGTTTCCATTGGTATCAGGACAATGCTTTAGATGCAATCATCCGGACCGAGGGTTGGAGAGGAAATCTCAGAAATACCATACCAAGGATTTATGGGGTGAGAAAGTGAGTCGGAGAGCTATAGTAAAGAACTCAAGGCGGGGTTTTTTTTTGCACATTTCTATGACTTTGCTCTTTTTTTAACTTTTCTAGATCTAAAGTTTTGAAATATGAAATGCATTTGCGATAAAAGATTTTAACATAATGATCAAATTATCTCATTGAAATGTTATTTATTGTTCTTTGTTTGTTCTTTGTTGTGCCATCTACCTGTGATTATATTTATAAATAAAGCTATTAAAAAAAAAAGAAGATGGCTTTATCCAGTGCCAGATTGGTGAATTGTTCTTTTCTTTTCTTTTCTCCAGTTGCTTGGACTCATGGAAGTTGAAGTCCTTCACAGTATTTTGGTTATTTATTGTTTGCTGCTGAGCTAAATAAATGAAGAAAGAGAAGCATAATCTCCGCCTATGTGCCCTTAATAGAATTTGAACTTTCCTTTGCGTTAGGTAGGACATTTTTAATTGTAATTACAACTGCCTGGAGCAAATAAAAATGTTAAGCGGGTGGTGTGGGACCTCAGTATTGAATAGGGAACATCTTTATACTTAGTATTGTAGGCATAATATCAAGGACAAAAATATTGACAGGTAAGTATCTATGGATTTTCTCTACCTAACTTCACATAT
Organism: Calotriton arnoldi; assembly: GCA_963921515.1. Taxonomy (NCBI): domain Eukaryota; kingdom Metazoa; phylum Chordata; class Amphibia; order Caudata; family Salamandridae; genus Calotriton; species Calotriton arnoldi. The sequence continues at coordinate 1,645,692 of CAWUFW010000033.1, forward strand.
ATGTACCTTGACTATATATGACAGAATGGCAGTAGCCACTCCGTAGTTATAGTTAGGATTCCCAGGTATAGGAATTCCTCTGAATTTTAGTTACTTATAACTTTGCCCTCGTTTGATGACTCTCCACAAAACCTTCCATACCTATTGCTTTTTGTACATTGGCGGAGGGTGGAAAGTTTTGCTGTGATTGGTCAAGGGGGTGCAAAAATAAAAAGGTGTCCCAAAGCATATTTTTCCACCAATGCATTTTCCATAGCCTTTTGTATCTTGCGTTGTGCAAAACCGGCTGCAAGGATTTACATGAAATTTGGCAGGATTACACATTATGATGGACAGACTTTTGGGTAGTATAGGGTGAGTATTTTTTAAGTTATAAGGTACTTAAATGGAGGTATACCTGTTGTCGCTGTATTTTCGCAGACTTTTCTCGCTATTTTGCTGAAGTACCACGGTACATAGCGATGGCAAGTCATTATGTGATTGGCTAATGACTTCCTTTACAAACGTTATAGCCAGCCAGGCTGTTTTAGGTACACTTTGGCTGTGTTCTGCGTTTCACACTTTGATGTAGGTAAGTATTATGTTTGATATAAATTTTCCCTACCTATTACCACTTTATTAAAGTTTATATATACCTCAAACTTAACACAGGATACCTCTGCACAATATGTAACTAAGTATTTCAAAACTTATAATTTTAACACTATTTACATTATTCATACATACCATCAAAAATGTATTCATACAGACCATCAAAAATTACCATTTTCACCTAATAATGTATTTTCCCTCAACATTACATCTGCATCTGTTCGCACACTATCACGTTATGTCTATTTCAGTAACCACACTCCAATCTATGCCCTCCACTCTATACCACTGCACCCTATGCCACTCTATGCTATTGCACTATATGACACTCCACTCTACGTCATTCCCCTTACGTGACTCCACTTTTCGCTAATCCACTATACACCACTCTACGCCACACCACTGTATGCTATTACACTCTACGCCACTGCATTTTATGACCCTCCAGTTTATGCCAATCCACTGTATGCACCTCCACTCTACGACACTACACTGTATGCTATTCCAATGTACACCACTGCACTCTACGCCACTTCACTCTATGCCACTCCACTGTATGACATTCCACTGTACATTATTACACTGTACCTCACTCCATTCTATGCCACTCCAGTGTACGCCACTCAATTCCACACCACTACACTCTACGCTAGTCAACTGAACGCCACTACAATCTACAACACTCCACTGTATGTCACTCCACTGTACGCCACTATAGTCTACTCCACTAGACTCAACCCCGCCCCACTCTACAACACTCTACTCTACGGTATTCCACTGTACACCACTCCACTCTAACAGACTCCATTGTATGCCACTACATCGTACACCACTCCACAGTACGCTATTCCACTGTATGCTGGTCAACTTCAGTCTACGTCACTACACTACCCCACTACACTATATGGCAATCCACTCTATGCCAATGCAATCTACACTACACTACTGTATGCGATTACACTCTACCCAACAACACTCTATGCCACTCCATTCTTTACCATTCTACTGTATGCCACTCCGCGCCAATCCACTCTACAACACTCCAATGTATGCTATTGGACTCTGTGCAACTTCTCTGTATGCCACTTCACTGTATGCCACTGCACTGTACCCCACTCCAATCTACGCCACTCCACAATATGCTATTCCCCTGTATGCAACTATACTCTACGCCACTCAACTCTACACAATTTGACTATGCCACTCCACTTTACCACATTCCACTGTTCGCCACTCTACTCTATGCTACTCCACTATACCCCATTCCGCGCTACGACACTCCACGATTCGCCACTCCACTCTACACCACTCCACTCTATACTATTCCAATCTGTTCCACTCCACAATACGCCACTCCATCGTACGCTACTCCATGGTACACAACTGCACTCTACGCTACTCTGCTCCACGCTATTTCAATGAATGCTACTATACTGAACGCTATTTCACTGTATTCCACTCCACTCTACCCCACTCCCCTCTGCACCACTCCACTCTATGCTATTCAACTGTATGCCACTCCACTCTGCCCCACTTCACTCTACGCCACTCCACTCTAGAACACTCTACCATATGCTATTCCACTCTATACTACTCCACTATACCCCACTCTACTCTATGCCACTCCACTCCAGTACACACTATTCCACTATAAGCAACTACACTCTACACCACTCAACTCTATGCTATTCTACTTTATCCCATCCCTCTCTACCACACTCTACTGTATGCCACTCCACTGTACACTATTCCACTGTAAGCTACTCCACTATACCCCACTCCACTGTACCCCACTCCAATCTACAACACTCTACTCTACGCTATTCCCCTGTACTCAACTCCACTTTACGCCACTCAACTTTACACTATTTCACCATGCCACTCCACCATACAGCACTGTAGCATACGCCACTCCACGATACACAACTCCACTCTACGGTATTCTGCTTCAGGCTATTTCTGTGTATGCTACTGTACGGTACGCAATTTCACTGTATGCCACTCCACTCTAAGCCACTCCTTTCTACACCACTCCATTCTACGCTATTCGACTGTATGCCACTTCACTCTGCCCCACTCCACTCTATGCCACTCCACTCTACAACACTCCACCATATGCTATTACACTTCACGCCACCACACTGTACCCCACTTTACTCCAGTGTATGCTATATGACTGTACGCAACTACACTCTACGCCACTCAACTCTTTGCTATTCTACTTTATCCCATCCCACTCTACCACACTCTACTGTATGCCACTCCACTGTACACTATTCCACTGTAAGCTACTCCACTATACCCCACTCCACTGTACCCCACTCCAATCTACACCACTCCACTCTACGCTATTACCCTGTACTCAACTCCACTTTACGCCACTCAACTCTACACTATTTGACTATGCCACTCCACCATACAGCACTCTAGCGTACGCCACTCCACAATACACAACTCCACTCTACGGTATTCTGCTTCTCGCTATTTCTGTGTATGCTACTGTACAGTACGCAATTTTACTGTATGCCACTCCACTTTACGCCACTCCACTCTACACCACTCCATTCTAGGCTATTAGACTGAATGCCACTTCACTCTGCCTCACTCCACTCTACTCCACTCCACTCTACAACACTCCACCATAGGATATTACACTTCACTCCACCACACTGTACCCCATTCCACTCCAGTATATGCTATTTGACTGTACGCAACTACACTCTACGCCACTCAACCCTACCCTATTCTACTTTATCCCATTCCACTCTACCACACTCCACTGAACGCCAATCCACTGTACACTATTCCACTGTAAGCTACTCCACTATACCCCACTCCACTGTACCCCTCTCCAATCTACGCCACTCCACTCTATGCTATTCCCCTGTACGCAAATACACTTTATGCCACTCAACTCTACCTTATTTGACCATGCCACTCCACTTTACCACACTCCACTGTTCACCACTCTACTGTACTTTATTCCACTATGAGCTACTCCACTATACCCCACTCCACACTATGCCACTCCACTATTTATCACTTCACTCTACGCCACTCCACGCTATTCTAATCTATGCCACTCCTCCATAAGGCATTGCAGCGTACGAAACTCCACGGTACACAATTCCACTCTACGCTATTCTGCATATGCCACTCCACTCTACGCCACTCCTCTCTACACCACTCCACACTATGCTATACCAAATCTATGCCACCCCTCAGCACTCTAGTGTACGCCACTCCACTCTCTGCAACTCCACTCTACGCTACTCCACTGCACACTATTTCAGTGTATGCTACTCTGCTGTACACTATTCCACTGTATGTCCCTTCACTCTATGTCACTCTCCTTTACACCACTCCTCTGTACGCTATTCCACTGTACGCAACTCCACTCTACCCCAGATCTCTCTACACCACTCCACTCTACAGCACTCTACTGTAAGCTATTCCACTGTACGCCACCCACTCTAGGCCATAGCTGTTAACTCCACTCCACTGTATGCCACTACACTCTACAACACCGTACTCTACGCTATTCTGCTGTACATAACTCCACTATGCCCCACTCCACTCTATGCTCTTCCACTGTATGGCACTTCACCTTATTCCACTCCACTGTACACCACTCCACTGTATGCTATTGCACTGTAAGCCAGACCACTGTATGCCACACCACTCTGCCCAACTCCACTCTATGCCACTCCACTCTACAACACTCCACCATATACTATTACACTTCACACCACCCCACTGTACCCCACTCAAATCTAAGCCACTCCACTCCAGTATACTCCATTGAAAGCCACTCCACTCAACCCAAAAACACTCCACGCTACTCCACTATGCTCCTCTCAGCAACACTATACTCTTCTCAACAACACTCTACGCCCCTCCACTGTACCACCCTATACTCTACTGTATAGCAGTACACTGTACAACAATGTACTCCTCTCAATGCCACTGTACAGCACTCCACTTTACTTTATAGCACTTTACAACACTCTACTCTACGCAACTCCAGCTACACCGCTACACCCAGTTAATGTACTACATTCTATGAGGCACTGCTCCACTATACTCCACTACTATACTCTATGCCACTACACTGTATGCTACTCTATGCCACTCAACTCTGCGAAAGTCTATCACACTCAACTCTACCATAGTTCACCTCATTCTACTCTACTCCAAGCGATTTACTGTTCAACACTGTGTGATACTCTTCTCCACTCTACGACACTGTCCAGCACTCCACAAAATACTAGTCCACTCCACTGTACCACACACCACTCCACTCTACAACACCTTATTCCACTGTATACTATGCCACTCCACTATCGTCAACTCCACGCCACTGTACTCTAGCACACACTACTCCACTCTATGCTATGCCACTCACCTGGGCTCCATTACATTCTACTCCACTGCACGATGCTTTACCCCATTCTATGGTACTATACAACACTTCACTCTACACCGCCCCACTGCACAACACTCTACTCCACTCTGTGCAACTCCACTCTACAAGACTCTTCCATGCACTTTGTTCTCACAAAATACAACAAATAGCAACCCTATCATTCTTTTGAAATCATCAGTTTCCATAATTTGCATTGCATATTAAGCCCCATAATAAAGGCTTTAAAGTATAAAGAGGCAGGGTTTACATTGATTAGGTAATAATCTATGGGACAATAGGCCTGTACTTAGGGCAAGGAAATGACAAGATAGCTGGTTGTTGGCATACGTCTAGGCTGACAAGTGTCATCTCGTAGCTTTCTAGGCACTGCCATGTAAATCGCCGGATTATCTGTACTATAACATAGTGCAAGTGCTTTAGTGCAGGTTACAATCGAGAACTGCTTGAACAATGGTACAAGCCATTGAGAGTGAAGATGCTTTGTTTTTGTGCAAAACGTCATAAAGTGAGTTAGTGTCTCCCGCCCTCAAAACTTACAATCACAGCAATCAGTTCTACGACACTTATCAGCAAACTTGTCCTGATACACTCTGGTAGGTAAAACGCCCAAGAGAAATTTTAAAAGCAAAGTGCGGCATGCATCAGGTGCAATTTCATTTCAACATTTTACCATACCCAATGCCTGTTTTACTTGCAGATAGATAGCAGTCAAGCGCGAGGAGCGGGCTTGTCCAAGGCGAAACTTCAATTTTCAGCTCCAGAAGATGTATTTACCAAGCCTGCCGTTGTACACCTATAAGAGTTGGATTGGACCAGAGATGACAGATTTCAAATTCACACAGACATCTCCTAACATAGATTAGCCAGGGATTGTGCTTGAGGTTACCTGGGGACGATGCATCCATAACCACTCTCAGATATGACGCCCCGTGGCGATTGCGATTTAAGATTAGCCAGTAAAACACTGCTGCTAGGGTTATAGTATCCAAGATGGCACCAAACCCAATTCCAAATATAGGGAAGAAGTTGCATGCCTGGACCCAAATTCTAGAGTGATCGCAAGAATGAATTTTCATTTTTTTGCAATCGCTTGCAGCCACTGTATCCCCATTGTTCTGCGGCATATAGTACTGCTGCTACTGCTTTTTGTCTATAAACTTGTAAGATAACAGTCAGGACATGGCAACCAATTTTATGTTTAACCCACAAGATGGCGTTTGCTTGGCACTGCAATGTTTTGGCTGCCTTTTCGATATAATCACACCAGTTCAGTTTATTATTCAATCAATCAATCATTCAGGGTTCTTATAGAGCGCGGCTAATCACCCGTTAGGGCCTCAAGGCGCTGGGAGGTGGGTTCTGCATTTCAGTCGAAGAGCCAGTTCAGTCGAAGAGCCAGGTCTTGAGGTCCTTCCTGAATTGAGGCAGTGAGGGTGCTTGCCTGAGATGTAGAGGAAGAGAGTTCCAGGTCTTTGCGGTGAGGTGAGAGAAGGATCTTTCTCCGGTCGTGGTCTTGCGGATCCGTGGGATAGTGGCCAGGGCCAGGTTGGCGGAGTGGAGGTGTCTGGTGGGAGGGCAGAAGGAGAGACAGTGGTTGAGGTATGCAGGTCCGTTTTTGTGGAGGGCCTTGTAGGCATGCACAAGGAGCTTGAAGGTGATTTTTTTGTTGATCGGGAGCCAGTGGAGGTTTCTCAGGTGATCGGCAATATAGCTGTGGGGGGGGATGTCCATTATAAGTCTTGCGGCGGCATTCTGGATTCTTTGCAATTTCTTTTGGAGCTTCTGGGTGGCACCGGCGTAGAGTGTGTTGCCGTAGTCAAGTTTGCTGCTGACGAGCGCCTGGGTGACCGTTCTTTTGGACTCGGTGGGGATCCACTTAAAAATCTTTCGAAGCAGGCGGAGCGTGTGGAAGCAGGAGGTTGAGATGGTGTTGATTTAGCGGTTCATTGAGAGCAAGGAGTCAAGGATGATGCTGAGGTTACGTGCGTGGTCGGTGGGTGTGGGGGGCTCCAAGCGCTGCGGGCTACCAGGAGTTGTCCCAGGCATAGGGAGTGGTTCCCAGGATGAGGACTTCGGTTTTGTCGAATTGAGTTTGAGGCAGCTGTCCTTCATCCAGGTGGTGACTGCCTTTATCCATTGTGGAAGCTGTTCATTGCAGCTGTAGGTTCATCTGTGAGGGAGAGAATCAGCTGGGTGTCGTCGGCGTAGGAGACGATGTTTAGTCCGTGGTGTCCGACAATGGCTGCCAGCAGGGCCAAGCAGATGTTGAAGAGGGTGGGGCTCTGGGAGGACCCCTGACGGACTCCACAGTTGATCTCTGTAGGTTCTGAGGAGAACGGTGGGAGCCTGACTCTCTGGGTTCAGCCAGTGAGGAAGGAGAGCATCCACTCCAAAGCTTTGCCCTGGATGCTGGTGTCATGGAGTCTTCCATAAGAGGGTGTGGTGGGAGATGGTGTCGAAAGCGGCAGAGAGGTCCAGAAGGATGAGAGCTGCGGTTTTGCCTTGGTCAAGAATATTGCAGAATACACAAGTAGTCGTAGCTCTGAACAGTTTCAAGCACCTGGCCCGCTATCCTTGCAGATTTCCTTAAAGGCAGAGGCGTTGAAAATGGCATTACTTTTGTTTTTCGTGCATTGATGCAAAGACCCATCTGGCTACAGAATCTCTCAAAGTTTTCCAAGGTTTTGTGCATTTCGTTCTGTGTACAAATCAATAAAACTGCGTCATCTTCGAAAAGGAGGATGACTATTTTTTTGTGACACAACGTCGGCACGTCTGGACTCTCTCTGGATAGAAATTCTTCACATTTAAAAATAAAGAGAACAACAATGAGGCAAGTACACATTCTTGCCGTATACCAGAACTTATTGTAAAATGAAGGGTGCATTCCCGAGAGCTTCCGTAGCGGACACAAACGCTTGTTTCTGCATGAAGGACATTGAGAGCTTGTAGGAGGTTGATTTCCACCCCCAGTTTTTCAAGTGAGTGCCATAATTTGGATCTGTTGACCAGATCAGATGCTGATTTAAAGTCTATAAAAGATAGATATAGAGGCAATTTGAGTGCCGTTCCATATTGGCACACACCATACAGTTTCACTGCTTGATCGATGGTGCTGATGCTTTTGCGAAATCCAGCCTGTACATCAATGAATACATTATATTTATGAACCTAGGCCGGTGGCCTGTTTAAGGGAACACAGCCAAAGATTTTCCCAGTGCTATCTAATAACAAACTAGGGGGGAGATTTACAAAAAAGTCGCTCAATGCAGCGCAGCCCCCCGCGAGGCTGAGCTGCGTTGCGTGACAGGGAGGGAGCAGGGGAGCGCCATATCTTCAAAGACATGGCTCTCTCCTCCCCTTTCCCTTGCGCCGGCGCTGATTACAGCTGCCGTGCGCCATGCACACACCTTAGAGCCGCAGCGCTAGGGTGTGTGCATGAGTCCAGCATAGGTTTTGTACAGGAAGGGTACCCTTCCTGTACAAAATACTAAGCTCCAAACAAGGGAAAGCTTTTCCCACTTTGTATGCGTGCTGCACAGTGCAGCACGCATGCAAAGTCAGAAAAGGAAGGAGAAATGAAAGCATTTCTCCTTCCTTGCGCCTAGCTGAAAAGGGCGCTGTTTTCTCACGCTAAATCCAATCTACTGTTTTTAGTAAATTGGGTTTAGCGTAAGAAAACTTGGGTGGTTGCATGGGAACGCCCATGCACCACTCTTGGTACGCCCCCACGGCGCAAAGTAACGCGAAGCAGCGCAAAATGCGCTGCTTCGCATTACTTTTACGTTATTTCCAGCGCTAAACAAGTTTAGCGCTGGAAAGTAAATTACAAAAAAAAGATCTTGCGTCGTTTTGCGTCACTTTTGTGACGCAAACACGGCGCAAAAGCTTAGTAAATCTCCCCTAGGCCTGTAGTAGCTAGGTAGCAACTTATTCCCTTTTTTATGGAAAGGCACTATGGTAGCAATTTGCCAAGATGAGGGAATGCAGTTTTTTCCCAAAGCTGCGTTGCAGATTTTGAACACGTTCGTTGACCAGGCCTTGGGATCAGAATGAAACATGTCTACTGGAACATGTTCAGGACCGGGGTCTTTTTTGGTCTTTTGCTCTATCATTGCTCCTTCTACCTCTGGGTGTAGAATATTTACTTCTCCAAATGTATCAAACCATCACCTCTATTATATACTGCTTTATAATGGTCCACCTAGGTCTGCGAACAGATCTGATGGTTGTTACTATTAGGGCCATCCCTGAGCACTCTGGGATTTTTCCTTCAAAAAACCCTACTATTTTTTTCTTCTGCTGGCATGATCAGGTCGTTCTACACTCTTTTCTGAAAGTTTGATTCCTTCTTCCTTTGTAAGGCTTAATATTTTACTCCTTTTGCTCTTAAACATTTGATCATTAGCCAACAAATGATACCGGTCCCTGTATGTTTTTAAAACCTTTGACTTGGTGAGTCTACACTGCTAATCATACCACCAAGAGTTGTTCTCTACCCCACCGTTCTGTTTGAGCATCTTCGTTGTGGACAGTCCTATCTTTTTATGTGCAAAGACTCTGTACTCGTAAAGATACTACTCATAAAATACCTTTGTGAGTAGCAAACAATCATAAACTTACACAAACATTTAAGTTTACCTTTGTGAATCGGGCCATAAGTGTTTGCTGGAGGATATGAGGTGGTAAATTCTCACCAGCACCCACAGGCAGTCCTGCTCCAGATGTGTACACCTCCTCTTCATCCAGTCAGGCCTGACTTCAGCGCTCTGCTTGGGCAAAATGTTGTGGATGCATGGCCCGTATATGCATTCTCATTCTGGATGCCCCAAACGAATATTGCTTCCCAATGCCCCTACTAAACTGTCTTTGGCATAAGTTACAGGTCACAATTTTTGCACTGACCTTTTTTACTCCTGGTGGGATAGAGATGGGGCGTGGCTTGGGCGCCGATGTGATCGGACGCACATTTACGGTGCTCCTGGCGGAAACCCGTCATCCAGAACCATCCTGGGCCATTGCAGCCGGTCTCGCTGCCAGAAATAACTAGGGGTGGTGTCCAGCCTCCCCCCTGCCTGCCAGAGGCCAGAGGGGAACGGGCAGCCCCAGAAATGGGCAGGAAAAGGAAGGCGATGTCCCACTTTTCACAAGGAGGAAATTGAAGATTGTGGGCACCCACACAGGAAGGCTGTGTGGGTGCCCACTTCTGAAAAAGGACTGCACAGGACCCGGGGCACCTACGGAGATGCCCAGCGAGAGCCACTGCTGAGGGTGGTGAGTGTCAGGGGGGCCATGGTTCCAGTGGCCGGGTCCTGCTGGGGAGAGTGACAAGGGGTGAGAGTCCTTGGGGCCTCGACGATAAGCCGGAGTGACGGAAGGTGCACAAGTTCCCTGCTGGGATTGCTGAGACTCGATACAACCTGGTACCTCCTCTGTGGCGGCTAGGGCCACATTAGGGCCAGACCTCGCCCGACCCGTTTTCCCTACCCTTGCCTGACAAGAGCCAGCTGAGGTTGATGGCGGTAGAGGTGGAGCCTGCAGGGACGACCGGCCTGGAGACTGTGGCCTATGAAGAGCGGGAGTAGCGTGGCAAGCCCGAGGTGCAGCTGATGGCAGGTAAGGTGCTGGGAGCCCTGGGGAAAGTGGCTAGCGTGTAAGCGCTGCCTCTTGGCTGAATTGAACTTGCCTCCTGGGGGCTTCTGTGACGGGAACGGAGGCCCACGGGGGAGCCTGTACTTAGTGTCCTGAAAGGAGCTGCAGGGGCTGGGAGTGTTGGGGCCGGAGGAATTTAAAGGAAGTGTGTTCAGTGGCAGGGGTGGTTACCCGCATTCCTCTCTGGATGCATATTGTTTGCCCCACCCCGGAGCCTCGTGCATGGTACCTGAAGGTACATAAGACTGAGTACATCACCTTGTTGCATATCTCACAGTAAAGTGTGGAGAAACTTCGATCTGGCCCCTAAGAGACACCACCTGATACTAGCAGCAAACAGGAGTGCGAACACGTGTATTGCCCAGCCTACTGCTGTTGAACTGCAGCATAGTTCTCCCGGCTAGCCGAAGACCCGTATTGGTCCAGTGTTAGGACAGTGGGGGGTTCATCCATCTAAAGGCCCGGCAGGCTGTGTGCACTGTATACAGGGGTGACAGGGCCTAAGAGAACATAGCATGCATAACAGCTAAGTGCTTGCGAGCATCACAGAAATGGCAAGGCCACCAGGAAAAGAGACACCAATGACCATGACCGGCCCCTGGGCACTGCCTCAGGCTCATTGGAGGGAGTGGAGGGGCTGTTACTGAGAGCTGTGGTAACACTGCAGTGGGCACTATATTGAAAGCGCTCAAAGCATCACAGGATTCACTGGAACTAAAAATTGACACACTGGTCACGGACCAGGGCCTGCTTAGAGATAACCATCAGCAACTAGCTGAGAGCGTCACCACCACAGAGTGGACCCTTAAAGAAATACATCCCGAGGTGGCGTTGATGAAATGAAGGGCAAACTGGCTGCAATGGGTAACAGGGTCAAGGTGCTTGAATTGTGGGCAGAAGATGCTGAGAACAGGGCAAGACAAGAAAATCTGTGGATTATAGGCCTGCCGGAGCACATTGAAAACCAGAGTGTAAACATGACCGCCTTCCTCGACGACTGGCTCCGCACAGAGATAGCACCGAACAGACTATCCCAGTTCTTTGCGCTCGAAAGAGCTCATCGGGTACCGTTGCGGCCTCCGCTGCCTAGAGCGGGACCTCGGCCAGTGGTCGCCAGGGTGCTGCATTTCAAGGATTGAAATTATATTCTGTCCCAAGCCCAGGCAAAGAGGGAGATCAGTGTGCAAAACAAGAGAGTCATGATCTTCACAGACTTTTCTAGAGAAGTACAGCAGCAACGGGCGTCATTCACTGAGGCAAAACGTCAACTGCGGCAGTTGGGCATCACATATGCCATGATCTTCCCTGCAAGAGTCAGTCACAAGGACTCAACACAGTTCTTCACTACCCCGGACCAGCTCCTGTGGTGGACTGAACAGCTCCCTGGCCAAGAGAATGGCCCACCCGTGAACAGACGGAGAAAAGGACTGCGACACCGGCGGCTGCGGGTATAACCTGGAACGGGAGCGATCCCGTCACAAACTCCGGTTATGCAGGACCGCCGGCGGGAGGTGGAGGTCATATTGACTATAAGTGGAACTGGACCCACCCCCCATCAGAGCATGGTGATGAAGAAGAGGAGAACTCTGACTCAGACCAGGGATCCGGTTCCTCTCACACTACAGAGGCCTCCCTCCCGCGGATCACCCCACGATCATCAGATGAACTTGTTTAACATTGTGAGGTAGAGGGCAATTTGCCTATAACGGGGGGCTGGGGCATAGCCCCAAGAGGTACCTTGCACAACAGTATTGAAAACGAATGCCTGGAGCGAAATTGGCTAGATAATAATGTCTATATAACTTTTATTCATTTTCTGGATAGGCGGGGCAAAACTGGGATGTATCTGAATGTAAGCACCCCTTCAACTGTCACGTTGTGCATATGAGACGTGAGCGAAAGTTGACATATTGTCTGATAGTTTGGATGGGGGGACGTTCACTACTCGTCCTGGGGTTCGGGAGTTGGGAGGTTGATGTTGGTTACCCATTAGGGGTATTTTGGTATGTTAACCCCGTCTCTCTTACTCAGCCTCTTACAAATGGGGCGGAGAGTACTGAATCCTTCCTGGTGCCGCTCCTGGGGGATGATCATTGTCCATCTGTGTCTGTTCCTGCCATGGCAACCCCCTTAACATATACATTTATTAGTTGGAACGTTAAGGGCTCAAATAGTATGACGAAGTGGTACAAAATCCATGCCTATCTAAAGAGTAGAGAAGCCCATATCGTCATATTACAAAAGACCCACTTGACTTACATAGAGAGGAAGGTTCTCCACAAGCGTAGGAGAGGACACATTTATGCCCTAACATACTCTGCCTTCGCAGGGGGAGTCCTGATATGGGTTAGACCCGGCGTCCCACTCCAGAAAACAAAGGTATTTATTGACACACATGGACGCTATGTTCTGGTCACCGGTAGACTTGCAGGACAAGACCTAACTATCATTGGACTGTACGCCCCTGATACAGGTCAAGGAGGGTTTTTTACTAATATTTCTCGGATATTGGCTGTCCACTTAACACAGTCTGTTATAATCAGGGGGGACTATAATAGTGTGACTGACCCTACTTTAGATCGATCTCATCTGCCCCTTGGTGACTCTCTAGTAGTGCGGGTAGCGTGCACTTTTAGGTACTGGAAACAACGCTGGGCACTGATAGACTCCTGGAGGAAACTACACCCAACCGCCAGGGATTACTCCTTCTTTTCTAATATTCATGACCTACATGTCAGGTTGGACTCTTTCCTCTGCTCGCCGGAAGTACACAGCATGGTGCAGCGTGTACAATATCTCTGCCCCACGGTGTCTGATCATAATATGATACTCCTTGCACTCGACTGGAACAGGGAGCATCCCCGCATCATGGATTGGCGCCTGCAAATAGAGGCTTTAGATGACCTGGTATTCCATCACACAATAAGGGAAGCCATCAGAGATTACTTTTTCAACAGCGCGCAGTCCAAGACATCACTGCTCACTGAATGGGATGCCTTTAAGTCAGTACTACAGGGGAGATACATTGCAGAAGTCATAGGGGTTAGGAGAACATTGACACAGGAGGTAGAAACTCAGGAGTGTGTGCTGAGGGACCTAGAAGGGGCCCGCCCGGGACACCTGGAACTACAATCACAGCTCCTGGAAGCGAAGGAGCAATTAGCAGTACACATAGAAAAGGTCCTGTATTTTGACTACAGAGAATATATGACCAGAGCACGTGCAGAGCGGGAAAAAACCAGGACACTTCTGGCCTGACTCGCCAATCCTACCCCCAAGGGTCCTTGGTATTGGAGGTGGAGTCATTAGAAGGAGAGAGCCTTTATCAACAAGCAGCTATCAATGGCAGTTTTGAGGAGTATTACAAGGGATTATATGCCCCCCTTGAGCCCCTGTTGGACCTTGCCGCGCCTCTGTGCGGAGGACGCTGATGATCTGGGGAGTCCTATCACAATACAAGAGGTGCGGGCTATTATTAAGAACATGGCTCGAGGGAAAGTCCCAGGAACTGATGGCTTCCCAGTAGAGTTTTATGGCAAGTATGTGGATGAACTGGTGCCGAGGTTAGTGGAGGTCTACGCTGCGGCCTGGGAGGCCGGTGGAATGCCCAGGACTACGACCGAGGCACTGGTGGTCTCAATTCTGATATTGGGGCTACAACCCCTGAATGTTCAGACTTACCGCCCACTGTCCATGCTTAACGTGGACTATAAAATATTGAGTTGGATACTGGCATCCCGCCTCCTCCCCCACATGTCCACGCTCATACATCCTGATAAGACTGGGTTCATAACTGGGAGGAACACAGCAATAAATATACGGAGATTGCTCTCAATCATGGACACCAGGATGCCGGAAGAGGACGGGCCAGTAATAGTCTCGATCGATATAGAGAAAGCATTTGAAACCCTTCAATAGGATTATTTATACCAGGTGATGGGGGAACTGGGCTAGGGTGTGGGATTTATTACGTGGACTAAGCTCCTGTATATGAGACCCTCTGCACAAGTGCGCACTGGAAGGGTAATATCTAGCACGCATGTAGTCGTGAGAGGGACCCAGCAGGGGTGCCCACTCTCCCCCCTGCTTTTTGCATTTGCAGTTGAACCTCTGGTCAGTAAGGCGCAAGAAGGGGAGGCTTAGCTGGGGTTTCTCTGGCGGGAAGTATCTCATCAAATTGCATTATACACAGATGGTATGCGTCTCTTCCTGGTCAATGCGGAGAGGGACTTCCACGGGGCAATCTCACTACTGAACCCATTCGGTTCCATATGGGGCCTCCATATAAACCAGTAATTTTGGGTGGCAGTTCGAGCTTTTCGCGCCAGTGTAGGATTCTGGAAGACCCTGCCCCTATCGGTGGCAGGTCGGATAGCAGTCACAAAAATGGTGGAGCTACCTTGCCTGCTCTCCTTCTTTACCACATTACCAATCATAATTCCCCGGGGCGTGTTTACTGAATTGAACTAATTGTTGGTAGAACTGACTCGGGTGCTGGCAGGTGACAGGTGGCAATGGCCAAATTGCGAAGACCTACGGACAATGAGGGGCTAGTGGCTCCTGACTTCGAGATCCACTACCTGGAGGCTCAAATACAATGGCTTAATCAATGCTTGTATATTCGGATGAATCCTGGGGGGAGAGACCCTCATGACACCCCGAGCGCTAGTACATTGTTTCAGATACTATTGACACCCAAACGGCCCCTTCCAGGCAGCGTCAGGGAACTGATGACAGTGTGTCATTGTTGGCAGCGGGGCCGACAGCGTACCTGCACCTCACTATGATACACACCCAACTTGCCCTTGTAGGCCCCAGAGATTATTAAAGGGATGGGGGCTCTACGTGGGAAGGTGGAGTGGGCGAGGATGGGCCTAACCTGGGTGGGCGACGTCTATAGGGATGGCGAGCTTTTATCTTTTCAAGAACTTACAGAGGCCCATGAGATTCCCCCAGGACACTTTCTGCTAAACCGCGCGCTGTTGATAACTGTACGTAATCACTGGAGGATGGGAGCAGCGGAACCCTTGGTTCACCTAGGCAGCTACACGTTATGGACAACGTCCGGTAAGGTACATGCCATCACACTTCTCTATAGAGCGTTAACCGCAGGTATAAATGCTCCGCTACAGGAGCTGTGCCAAAAATGGGAGGAAGACTTGGAAGATCCGATATCTGAATTACACTGGGCCAAGGTACTTGCTAACACATATACGGTCTCCCGTAACACCAGATTTAAACTCATTAACTATTATTTCCTGCATAGTCTGCATATCTTATGTTGGGGAAAATAATGCTGAACTATAGGGCACAAGGGGTGGGACACCCTAGGTGTGGGGAACAAGGAGCTGAGATGGTACATATGGTGTGGGCCTGCCCAGAGTTGCTAGAGTAATAGCATGCATTAATGAAGTAACAGACAGGACCCTCCCATGCACACCGCTGGTTGGCCTGCTGGGGGGATTCCCCCACCCTGCCAAACATAAAGTCACTAATAGATTTGTGGATTTAGCACTGGTGTTGGCAAAATTAGCAATCCTTATGAAATGGAGGGCTTCTATCAGCCACCAGATACCCAAATGGAAGGAGGCCCTGGTGTGGTGGGCGGGATATGAGGGAGCAGAATTGTTTCAGGAGGTGAGAAGAGGTCATAGCACCATAGATAAGGTTAGGGCCTGGGACACGCTAGTGGAATGCTTAAAAGAACCTGACGATGACACCCCTGACAGTTCTTAATACCCTGACCCAAACTTGCATGATGACTAAAAACAAATAGGAGGAATGGGTAGAAAAGGATTCGGGCTGAAGCCAATCTCACAGGTATCAGTAAGGAAAACGAGACCTCCTGAGAATGCATCATGCAATATTTGGAGAGGGGTGGGAAATGAATGGGGGGAGAGGGCGAAATCAGGAACTGGTAAGCCGACTAACGAATTGATCTGCAGTGACTGTCCTACGTTATTCTGGATGAAGGAACACTGTTATATGGACTCAGTATGTAGTACTGTACTGTATTTCACTGCAGTGGAATGCAATATGGCTTTACCTGATAGAGCACTATCTGTTACCTGTTAAGAAATAACAATAAAAATGGTTTTAAAAAAGAGAAAGTTTCTCATACCATCAACTCCTTGCCTGGTCTAGAAACTTGCTCCTCCTCCTCCATCTCCTCTGGCCTCCTCTCCAGATGTCATCTTCTGTTTTTTTTTGGAAACCCCAATATAATTGGATAAAATGCCAAATCTTTCATGTGGATGACAGCAGTCTCGTGGAACCCCGCAAGACTACCGCATCTCTCTTGTGAGACCTTAAAACACATAAACAAAGCCTTTTTTAAATATATAAACACTCAAGGGGTCCTCATAATCTCACCCACCTAGAAAACCTCTGGTCTCAAAGCTAAGCAACAATCGGTATTTTAAACTAGACACAAGGTTTTTAGTTTTGTGGCGGCCTCGCTGTAGTATCGCAAGACTCGAACAGGAAGTACAAATTCTAAGAGTACCCACGAGGTTTGCCATTGGTTGTGGTGGTCCAGCGAGACTACTGCGGCATAGACTAGGGAGGGACCACAAAACACAAAAACAAGGCAAATGAAATAAAAACTACCCAAGGGATCCACATAATGTGACCCTTGTATAAAAACTCTGGCTTCAAAGTTAAACAAAGATCAGTTTTTTATACAAAACACAACTTATTAAATTTTATGGCGGTCTCATGATAACACCTTGAGACCGTAACAGACAAACAAAGTATGTTGGCGTTCCAGTGGGGGCCTGCCATTGGCTACAGTAGTCCCGCAATAGTACTGTGGTACCAAAGAAACTGGAATTCTTTTTTTTTACATCAAAACATATATAACATTTGAATACTATTGTAAATAAATAAAAAATATCAGATTAAAAATCAACATTAATATTAGCTTTGAAAATCATATTTTATTTGACGTTTAAAAAAGCCCTTGAAAATCACTGAAAAAAACAAAGGTGGTTCAAGGGACTGATAGTTAGGTAAGAATATCACTCATTTTGTGCTGTTTTAAACCACTGAAATTGGCCAGTTATAGTGAACTGAGCTAACTATAACTTGTGACCCTCTATGCACTGCTTATGACCTTACATATTACATCACTCACACCATGTTCAATGACATCATTGATGACATCAATGATGATATCGTGTGGTGTGCCACACTTCTGCCATAAGTACAGAATGCTGGTGCAGTAGCATTCATGTGGTATAGCGGTTTTTAATGAAAATGCATAATTGTATTACTATCATTAGATTACCGTGTAATAAATTTAAGATATTTTGTTGAGAAGTTGTGCTTATTCTAACATTGATGAAGTAGGTCTTGATTTCAAAATGGTTGTTGCTGTCTGTCGCCATCTTTGCCTTGCACACAATCATCTTTCTGCTTTCCTCGCTGTGCATTCAGCACATAATAGGTATTTTGTTAAAAAGTTTTTAACACTATGTAATTCTCTCATAAGCAACATTTTGCTTCATTCTCAAACTTTGTTTTCTTGCTGTGTTAGCACGGTGAATCTTTTTCCAAGGTCTCACCTATTGAGACCACAATGTGATTCTCATTAATGATTTGATTTTGATTTTTGATTTATAAAATGTACTATGCCCTAAGGCATCAAGGCACTGTCAGCAGAAAAGAAGCAATCCACAAGAGGAGCACTTACGGGAGAAATATAACCAAGTCTTCAAATTCTTACAGAAGGCCATGTGAGCAGTTAAGGTAGCAATGTGGATTGGCAGGGTGTTCCACAATTTGGCAGCCACCACTGAAAAGGTGCAGCCACCCCATGTCACCTTTCGAACCCTTGAAACAGCCACCCTGGTCCACCTGTTACCGAATGTTGTCTGCTGCAGCTACTAGAGCCGATTCGGTGCTATGTTCTCTACGGAAACCATTCTGTGAGGGGTCCAGGAGGTTCTGTGTGGAAATAAAGTAGGCCAAAGTCTGAACAATATAGCTTTCAAAAAATGTTGCCAGGGCGGGCAGAAGCGAAATAGGCTGCACATTTTTTAAATCATCCGCCTCCCCATTTGGCTTCTTTTTTAATAGGAA
Organism: Calotriton arnoldi; assembly: GCA_963921515.1. Classification (NCBI taxonomy): domain Eukaryota; kingdom Metazoa; phylum Chordata; class Amphibia; order Caudata; family Salamandridae; genus Calotriton; species Calotriton arnoldi. Next base: position 1,664,443 of record CAWUFW010000033.1, read on the forward strand.
TGAGAATGGCTTCTTTCCAAATTTGCAGATAGATTCCTGTGCAAATTATCTGGTTGTAGACTCTTTCCGAGAAAGTAGTAATCAAGTCAGGGACCAACTGAAGTTCTCTGGGGAGGGGGGACAAGAATCCTCTGGGGAGCCTGATTTCAGATGCATAAGGAGAGCTTTAATTTGCGTGCAGGATATGGGAGGAAAGGTAGACAGAGTTATCACAGATTCCTTGACCGAGGGAACCAATATATTCAATATTTTTTCTTTAAAATAATCTGCAATCTTATTGCAAAAGCTTTGCAAGTTCTCTAAGAATTGCAGTGTAGGGGGTGTAGAGCTCCTTCACAACTATAAAAAGTTAATTGGGGGTGTTGCTTGCAGCACCTAGTTTCTTAGTAAAATTATCAGATTTTGAATCAAAAATGGCACATTTATATTTTGCAGACAGTTCCTTGTATTTAATTTTCTCTATTGCAGTTGGAGTAAGCCTCCACCTGCGCTTTAGAAGGCTCATTAGAACTTAACCTTGACTTATAGCAAAATTGGCACAAACCATAAGATGTTTCAGGAGCACTGGGGATAGGAACTAAATTATATGAATCTGTGGTATAGTGATGACAAATGTGAATTTAAACTGTTTCATTCTTTTTTTATCATATTTAGATGAGATTTTCAGACCTTTGACATCAACACCAAATGTGTCAATATTATTGTATTTTACCCTATAAAATGAGTCTTACTCAAAGGGTTTTGGGCTAACTCTCCCCTGACCCGTAGAAGGTGATACTTTGTCATTCTAACCTTTGATTTATCATTTATTTACTGAGCTCAATTATACCTTGTTCGGCTATTTCATTATTAGCATTTTATTCTGAGCTTCATGCTTTTATTTGACAAATGACAACTGACTGACTCTTAGTATCGATTTTGCTTTCTGTGAATGCCTTTAAATTTTAAATAAACCCTAATGCTTTTCATTATAATTCTTGTCAGCCTTTATTGTGAAGCTCGAATGTGCTTTACATTTAATTCTGAAATGTATTTTTGATATTGAATTTACATGTAGACCAATTCCAGTGGTGGAGCAACAAAATGCATAGGAGATTAACATAGTTTCCGGTTCATCACTAGCGTTTTAGATTAAAGACTGGGAAAAGGCACTACATCACATAACAACATTTTGAAAAACCTAAAAAGGAGATAGTGGGAAGGGAGGAGGCAGGGGCATGGATTTGGGCAACGGAAGTCAGGCGGGAAGGAGCAAACACAGCAAGCTGACCACACCTGGCAGGCTGAAGGGGCAGTAGCAGCACAGCAGACCATGCAAGGGAGGTAGGAGGGGCAGTGGCAGAACAACAAACCATTGAGGGCAGGAGGAAGGGTATAGGGGCATGGACTCTCCACTCTACTCTCTCCACTGTATTCCACTTCATATTCCATCGTGTTGCGTATAGTGGAGTAAAGTGTTATATAGTGGAGTGGCGTGGTGTGTCGTATAGTGGAGTGGAGTATTGTAGAGTGTAGTGGCCTGTTGTACAGTGAAGTGGAATGTCATAGAGTACAGTTGAGTGTCGTACAGTGGAGTATCATCGACTGAGTGTCGTGGAGTTGAGTGTCGTAAAGTGGAATGTTGTTGAGTGGTGGCATAGAGTTGAGCAGAGTGTTGTAGAATGGCATAATGTGGAGTACAGTGTTGAACAGTGCCGTGTAGAGGCATACAGTGTAGTCAAGTGATGTAGATTGTAGTTTTATAGAGAACAGTAGAAAATTGTAGAGTGAATGGGTGTACATTGGAGTGGCGTACAGAGGGCTGAACTGTTATGCAGTGTAGACGAGTGGAGTGGCGTAGAGTAGAGTGGACTAAAATTTCATATTGTGAAGTGGCGTCTGGTATAGTACAGTGCCGTGGACCGTGGTTGAGTGTAGTAAACTGTAGTGACGTAGCATACAGTGGAGTAAAGTATTATGGAGGGGAGTGGCGTGATGTACAGTGGAGTGGTATGCTGTGTTGGAGAGTGTGTGAAACTGTTGCATAGTGGAGTACAGTTTAGTGGCCTAGAATGAAGTACAGTGATGAACAGTGGAATGAGGTAGAGTAGACTAGAATGTGGTACAGTGTGCTACAGTGGAGTGGTGTATTGTGTTGTACAGTGTAGTGGCATAAAGTGCTGTTGAGTGGAGCGGCGTACAGTGGAGTGGCATACAGTAGAATAGAGTAGAGAAGAGTTTCATACAGTGGAGTGGCGCCCAATGGAATAGCATACAGTGAAGTGCGGACAGTGGAGTGGTGTACACTGAAGTGGCGCAGAGTGGAGTAGCGTACAGTGATGTTGTGTATGGTAGAGTGATTGACTGGATTAGCGTACAGTGGAGTGGGGTAGAGTGAAATAGTATACAGTGGAATGGGGTACAGCGGATTAGAGTACAGTGGCATGCCAAAAAGTGGAATGGCGTATAGTGGAGTGGCAGAACAACAAACCATTGAGCGCAGGAGGAAGGGGTTAGGTGCATGGACTCTCCACTCTTCTCCTCTTCACTGAATTCCACTCCCTATTCCATGGTTTGCGTATAGTGGAGTAAAGTGTTATATAGTGGAATGTCGTGGTGTGTCGTATAGCGGAGTGGAGCATTGCAGAGTGTAGTGGCATGTTGTAGAGTGTAGTGGCATGTCATAGAGTACAGTTGAGTATCGCACAGTGGAGTATCGTCGACTGTAGTGTTGTGGAGTCGATTGTCGTAAAGTGGAGTGTCGTAGAGTGGCATAAAGTTGAGCAGAGTGTCATAGAATGGAATACAGTGGAGTACAGTGTTATACAGTGCAGTGTAGGGGCATACAGTGTAGTACGGTGTTGCACAGTGGCATACAGTATAGTAGAGTGTTGTAGAGTGCAGTTATTTAGAGACCAGTAAAGTGTTGTAAAGTGGAGCGGCATACTTTGGAGTGTCATACAGTGGTGTACAGTGGGCTGAACTATTGTTCAGTGCATTTGAGTGGAGTGGTGTAGTGTAAAGTGGACTAAAGTGCCATATAGTGGCGTGGCCTCTGGTATAGTGCAGTGCTGTGGAGTGTAGTACACTGTAGTGGCATAGCATACAATGGAGTAAAGTGTTATAGAGGGGAGTGGCGTGACGTGCAGTGGAGTGGTATGCTGTGTTGGAGAATGTGTGAAACTGTCACATAGTGGAATACAGTGTAGTGGCATAGAGTGTAGTACAGTGTTATACAGTGGTATGAGGTAAAGTAGACTAGCATGTTTTACAGTATGCTACAGTGGAGTGGTATATCGTGCTGCAGAGTATTGTGGCATAGAGTACCGTTGAGTGGAGCAGCGTACAGTGGAGTGGCATACAGTGGAATACAGTAGAGTGGAGTGTCATACAGAGGAGTGGTATCCAATGGAAAAGCATACAGTGGAGTGGTGTACAGTGGAGTGGCGTGGTGTACACTGGAGTGGCGCAGAGTGAAGTAGCGTACAGTGAAGTTGCGTATGGTGGAGTGTGATTGACTGGATTAGCGTACAGTGGAGTGGAGTAGAGTGGAATAGTATACAATGGAGTGGGATACAGCGCATTAGTGCACAATGGAGTGCTATAAAGTGGAATAACGAGTAGTGGAGTTGCGTAGAGTGGAGAGACATATAGTTGAATAGCATAGATTAGAGTGGCGTATGGAGCACTGCCGTAGAGTGAAATAGCATACAGTTGAGTGGCATTCACTGTAGTGGAGTGGTGTATGGTGGAGTAGTGTACAGAGGAGTAAGTAGCATACAGCGGATACAGTACAGTGTAGTGATGTACAATGAAGTGGGGTAGAGTGGAGTGGCATAGAGTCGAATAGCGCAGAGTTGAGTGGCATAGAGTGCAGTTGCGTACAGTGGAATAGCATACAGTTGAGTGGTGTACAGTGCAGAAGCGTAGAGTGGAGTGTGGTAGAATAGACTGGTGTAAAGTGGCATAGCGTACAGTGCAGTGGCATGGAGTGGAATGGCATACAGTGTAGTGATGTAGAGAGGAGTAGAGTGGAGTGAGTTACAGTATAGTGGCATACAGTGGAATAGCAAGACTGCAGTGGCGTAGAGTTGAGTAGAATACAGAGGAGTGGCATACAGCAGAATAGCATACACTGGAGTGGAGTAGAGTGGATTAGCATAGAGTGGAGTGGCGTAGAATGGAATAGCTTAGTGTGGAGTGGTGCACACTGGAGTAGCGTAGAGTTGAGTGAGGTACAGTGTACTGGGGTACAGTGAAATAGCATAGGCTTGAGTGGCGTAGAGTGGAGTGGCATACAGTAGGGTGGCATAGAGTGAAGTGTTGTAGAGTGGAATACTGACCAGTAGAGTGTTTTAGAGTGGAGCGTGGTAGAGTGTAGTGGGGTAGACTGTAGTTGCGTACAGTGTAATAGCATACTGTGGAGTGGCGTAGAGTGGAGTGCAGTGGCATACAGTGGCTTAGCTTAGAGTAGAGTGGCGTATAGTGGAGTAATGTAGACTGGAATGGCATAAAGTGTAATAGCGTAAATAAGTGTAAATAAGTGTAAAGTGTAATAATAATATTTTATGGATATATATTTATATGTTTATGGCTATGTGCTAAACTGTTACCCACTATCCTCAAGAATACTTTTACACATTTAAATATATTTAAGTACAAAACTGTTTGTTATTCTGATTCAAGCATGTGAATCTATGAAAGATCAAATACTGGAGAGAAAAATTAGTTACTGACCAGTAACTGCAGTTCTCCAGTATTGGTATCTTTCATAGATTCACATACAGCCCACCCTCCTACCCAGAGAGGCTCCCCTCTGAGATCGGGATAATTTATTGCCACTGGTGCTCGAACATCTGAGGGACTTACCCTCTGTTTGGAGTATTCTAATTGGTTATAGTTCAACTTTGGTGCTTTTTTTAAAAGAACATAGATAGGATATTAAAGTGACTTTGCATTGCCATTATAGCCTATGATACTATTACATACTGCTTTACTATGGTATCGTGGGACTCCCACTTTGACGACGGGAAAATTATTCAATCATGTGAATCTATGAAAGATACCAATACTGGAGAACTGCAGTTATAGGTAAGTAACTAATTTTCTTCCATAGTGCAACAATTGTCCTGATATAGAGAAAAGTTATTGAAATTAATTCTTCTAATGACCACCCCATACCATTACTGGATGGGGCTGATAGGATTTGTGGGTGATTTCATTTCAATCGTAAATAAGATTGGGCTAATTCAGAAAAGGTTCTTGCTGATGATCATGGAGGCATTCCGGAAGGGTATTAACAATTGATCAGGTCATGCTTTTACACCTAATGTGTATGAAATATGTGAGAGACAGAGGAGTATCATTGTACTTAACATTTATAGATCCAAGTTGGCTTTTGACTTGATCAAACGTGAACAATTATACCTGTATTGGAATTTCAGAAGTTAAATTACCCCTTGATAAGAGCCTTACAAAGTCTTTACAAAGATACAACAACCTGAGTGCATTATGGGCCGAATGAAAAGTGTAATGAGAGTTTCCCGATTCTTATAGGTGTGTTACTTTGCGTCAAGAGGGCTTTCCATGGGTGGTGCATGGATATTGCTTTAAAGCATGTTTTTTGTGCAGGGAGGAACACCTTCCTGCACAAAGACTATACTGACCATAATGCAAACACCCTTGCATTAGGGTACAAGGGTACCTGCGTTGGCGCATGGCTGCTGAAAGTGCACCAGTGCAGGGAGAGGGCAGAACTGAGCATTTCTTTGCAGGTATTGAGTAATTCTGCTATCTCCAGCAGACGCAATGCAGCACATCATTTTTGCTTGCTGCCCTGCACAGTGTCAACTCTTTGTCATTCTAGGCCCAAGGGTGAGTTTTAGCACTTTTGTTTTTCTTTACCTATTTTTGAATGATGTTGACTCACACTCAGGGTGTCCAAAAATTGATAATCTGAGGTGATGCATTCTTCTTCCGTTAACCGAGCTTCCTGTGCATTTAGCTCATCAAAGGTTGTGCTCAGTATTGTTCGAAAAAACAGCTGACAAATGTGTCAAAAACAAACGTTCTGATTAAGAAATCAAAGAATACTTTAAGATGTTAGTTTTTTGTCAGTCAGTCAGTAAAAGTTGATTTGCTTAAAATAAAAAAATTGAAAAAGTACATATATTACTTCCATATTCTATCATTCATTTATTAATACCATAAAATATATCAAAGAACCGACCAATGAGAACACAGAAAATACATTCAGACATCACCAATCCGTTTTCGAATGTGCATTACCTGCCAAATAAAAATTACCACTGCTATGCAGACCTCTGGGGTGTGTAACTGCTTCAAAAATCAGTGCCGGTCTGAATTGCGTAAAATGACATTTCTTCTAACAGTGGTTGGATATATCGGTCTCTCTGTATAGCAGACAATTTGCAGAAAAACATAAGATGCAATGAACCTTGGGTGGAATACCCATCACAAGGACAGCTAGGTAAAACATTAGAGCCCGTCCTGACTCTGTGCCTGCCGCCACTTGCTGCCAAGGGAGAGAGGGGGACCAGGACCACCAGTCCCAGCCTCCCACGCGGCTGTTGCCGCCAACGTCACACTTGTGCACCCGGAGGCGCCTTAAAAATCTTCGCGGGCTCCCGCAGCGTGGGACGCGCGCGGGCGTGCCTGGGCCGCGCCCGGGCCAAGGCCGAGCCCGTCTGCGGACTGCTTGGATCAGTGACCTCCTCTGAAGAAGAACTCTGCCAAGTAAGTCTGCTGGACATTTTGCCCTGATTTATGCCCTGTTTTAGTATGACTCTACCTAACCTGGACTATGGCGAAAGTGAAGCAAACAGGGGAGAGGGAGAGTACTCCTAAACCCCTCCAGAACTCTACCCTTGATTGCTTCTTAACACGTGCTGCGAAAGCCATAGACAAAGAAATACTAGTAGTACAACGCCGGCTATCTATAGAGAGGGGCTCTACCATATGTATGAACCAGGATATTTCCACAAGTGCCCAAGTAAAGAATATGGACTTAGAGAGCCCTACTGCTGATCAATCTGTATTAGAATTGACCCCTCCTGTGATGCTCTTGCCCCTGCACCGACCTCAAGCATCCCCAATAGCTTGCCCCCCAGCTAAAAGGAAGAGGAAGCAAAAACATCTGGAGCCCGCACTAGCAGCCAATACTAGATCAAAGAGAAAAGTCAAAGAGGCCCCAATTGTGGACCGTAATAGCTCTATTCTAGTATCACCAACAGCATTACACCCCTATCCTGTGCCACCCTCCCTGCAGTTTTATCTTCGCAAGATATCAAGCTTTTAATGAATGGATTTGAGAAAATAATGCAAAATAGTTTGTTACCCATTATCAATAGGCTTGATGACTTAGAAGTTAGTGTGGAAAATATTAAAAAGTCACTTTCGATGTTAGTAATAGAGACATGGAATCACAGCCCTTTATGTCCGGATTCTGTAGATCAATTGGGGGCTGAAAGCTGCAGGAAGTCCAACACCATGGTGGAAAATCACCCCTGTAATCCAATACAATCTTTAGCTATGACCAATGCTCAAGAAAATGGTAATGACATACGGGAAGTTCCACTTACCCGTAAAACTATGGTGCATAGCTCTGGTAATCACCCTGGACTTAATACCATCAGCCCTCCATTAAATAGGAAAGGAACTGAACTATCTAGACAGTCCAATCAACATTTAGGTAATCCTCTCACAGGGGCAGACTCCCGTAACAATGTGATTCTTCACCTCCCTCCAGAATGTTGTCCATATGTGGTTATTTTAACGAATGCTCCGCCACTTATGGACAACCAAAAGGAATCTACCACTCAGTTGAGGAACAAAGTATGCCATTGGCTATCTCAGAACACTGACTTTTCCAATACTCGTTTCCATGACATCCTGTTCGTTCGAAGAGTGAGCTGGGTTGGTCCGTTACGAAAGGTTGCAATAGGAGACTGCATAGTGATTAACTGCAGATCTCCAGATCTTGCAGGGCAGTTACTCCAAAGTAGGAAGAAGCCATTTGGGAGGGGTCCAGGTCAAGGTATTGAGCTAGTGCCACTCGGTTTCTTCTATAAGCATCTTAAGCCAGCCGGGTTATCTCCCCCATCGAATGCTCGCTTTGTTCAGAATTCATCAAACAGAAAAGTTCATTTCCCCATGGAAGTCAGTAATAGATATGCAGCTCTTACTGATTTGGATAGCCCTGACTGACTAAACCAAGGGAATGGAAAAATAAAGCCGCCCTACCCTGTAGCTACAAGCATCCTAGCAGAGGGAATAATTACTGCTGGTAATATTCTCTATAATGAGTTAGTGAATATTACTTCACCTATCCAATCGATTACCAGTGAAACTGCCTAGGATCCATCGCAAGTCAATTTCACAACTAGTTGCCCACAACAGGGAAGCGTGGGTGCTGAACAGTCACTTCAGGTTGTTTCTTGGAATATCGCAGGAATAAAATCTAAGTTAAGTGACCCTGAGTGGGGCAGGATGGTGGACAGTTGCCACGTATGCCTGTTTCAGGAAACCTGGGCGACAGAGCGGGTGCACAGGGTGGGGTTCACCACATTTAGTATTGAGGCTAGGCCATCAATAGCGGGCCGCCCGGCTGGAGGGCTGCTAATTTGGGTTAGGACAACACTGGAGTGTAAAATCAAATTACTCGAGGTAGAATCCCAGGAGATCCTTGGCATCGACTTGATATGGCCCAAAAAGAATATCCATATTAGATTATTCAACATATATAATAGGTTTAGTAGCTATCATAAGCACTCTGAAACTATAACAACGCTTGCCAATTTTCTAGAAACCTGTAGTGGAGATTATTATCTTATCCTAGCTGGCGATTTCAATACGACTTACGAGCCAGTAGATTTTGTACAAGAATTAGTACAGGAAGAAGAGCAAGCTAAAGGTGTAAATAAGCTACCCATTTCTCCTATTAAAAGATGCACCAAGGTTGGACAGCAGGTATTGTCCCTTACTCTAACCTATGGGGTGCGTGCCTGTAATGGGCAGACACCATCTGACGAGGAAGCCAAGTTTACATTCAAGAGGGGGAGTATCAAAAGTAGGATATATTATATTATGGTGGACCTTGACTTGTGGCAGTATGTCAAGGATATGATCGTCCAAAACCGTGAGGATAGCGACCTCAATGCCCTCTTTTTGGAGCTAACTGGCCTTCCTATTTTTAATAATCAAACCTATCAAACAGCAGCCCCAATTGTAACCACGAACAACAATAGGAGAATTAAATGGCCCCAAGTCATGGCAGATGGGAAAATACTTTCAATAATTTATAAAGAAGTGGCACAGACCCTTATGGTTCTTAGTGACTTAGACCAAAAAGATGATGATCTTATTGTGGCCAGTTTCCAAAAACTGTCCAATAGTATCAAACCTCATTTTAGTAAATTGTCCAATTTTAACACGTCCAAACGAAACATCGGCCCATGGTACAATGAGGACTGCAGACTAGCTAAGGTCAATCTAACAGTGGCAGTAAAGCAGGGGACACGAGATGACATTAAGAACAGAAGAACGTTGTATAAGAGGGTTCAGGACAGGGCTAAAAGAAGTTGGGAGGCTGACAACTGGCGTTCATTGGCTGAGGCCTCTGGACAGAAGGATAGTCGACTTTCTTGGCACCTTCTTTCTAAGGGCTCAACTAAGCAGGTCCGTGAAGATGATTATTATATACAACCGCATGTCTGGGAAGAATATTTTAAAAAGCTTAATATTGGTGTGGCCCCAGACCCAGAGACGGGAATAGTAGCAGTAGCAGGTGAAGGTATTTTAATGTCAACACAGGAATATGCAGAAGGTTTCTCCTTAAAGGAAGTTATAACAGCAATTAACTCACTCCAGACTGGGAAAGCTCCTGGCCTAGATAGACTTCCAGGAGACCTGTACTAAGCAGAGCCTAACATCTGGGGCCCTTTGCTTCATAAGGTCTTCAATGCCATCCAGCGTGGTGGGGATATCCCCCCAACCTGGAAAGGAGCTGAAATAATTCACGTTTTTAAAAAAGGAGATAAAGGGGAACCCTCAAATTATAGACCAATAAGTCTTATAGATGTCTCCCAAAAAGTTTTCTCCAAAGTCATTCTGCTACGTCTCCAAAATTGGATAGAGGAGAACAACATTATTTCACACTTGCAGGCAGGCTTTAGGCCATCTACGAGTACCCTATATCAAGTGTTTAGATTTCTGCTGCTCATTTGGAAGGAAGTGAAGATCCGGAAGGGTCACTTATACGTTGTATTTGTTGACCTCAAAACGGCTTTCGATTCCATTGACCGCACCAAGCTCTGGGCCACACTCAGAAAATTAGGACTCCCAGGCGATTTACTTCACCTATTTGTCCGTTTACATCAGGATAACTATGCCCAAGTTAGGTGGAAGTCAGATGGTAGCCTATCTAACAGCATAGTAATCTCCTAGGGTGTACGCCAGGGTTGTGTGCTTGCCCCAACTCTTTTTACTTTGTACATTAACGGGCTAATAAAAGAGTTATATGATTGTGGAGGCGATCCCCCAAGATTGGCAGGTAGCCTTTTGCCCTCCTTGCTATTCGCAGACAACACATTGCTCATCTCCAAGACTCCGATGGGCATTCAGAATATTCTAAATAAGTTTGCCCAAGCATGCAAAGATCGGGGCCTTGAGATTAACTGCTCTAAAACAAAATACATGGTTTTCAACCCTTATAAATCCACCAAGGGTAAACTGATGTTGGGTACCCAACATTTGGAACAGGTCAAGGCTTTCGACTACTTGGGAGTCAGAATTAGTGATAATCTAGAATGGACATCCCAAATTCAAAAGAGTGAGCTGGTACTGCAACACGCGGACTGTGCAATAGCAAGGAGGGCAAAACGCTCAACCTTCCGTCCAATCTCTCCCATACTTGAAATACATAGGGCCAAAGGCCTAGGCGCGGCCCTTTACGGGTCCGAACTGTGGGGGCTGGAGAATGTGAAACCGCTAGAGGTAGCGGAAAACAAATTCCTAAGGGCAATCCTCAATCTCCCTATTAATACACCAATATTGCCACTACGCCTCGACCCAGGGCTTAAGTCCATTACACATTTTGCTGTTCTCAAAGCTTTAATGTTCTTGGTCAGAATTTGGACTAATAATACCGAGATCCCTGTAAAAGAAGCGGTGGTGGAATCACTAACCCTTCAAAGACGGATAGGTCAATTGCCCTGGTTTAATAGGGTCAGGGAGTGGCTTTTTAGACTGGGCCTGGATGCGATGTGGGAGGCCCCACAGTCTATTACAAAAAAAATGGCCCCCTTGTTAAAAAAGAGATATTGGGATTTTGTAGATTTCTCCTGTATTGTTACTGCAGCACGAGGCACTTTAACTCTTCAATTTTTAAATGTTAAAAGTAGTTTTAATTTTGACATGTATATGGATGACATCGAACCCCCTCATGCACGAGCACTTTATATACAGTTTAGGACAGGGACTCTTCCACTAAATGCATGGAAAAATAGCTGGGCAAATGTTACTATATCTCCTTTGTGCCCGTCCTGTCACTCTGCTCTACAGACCATAGAAAATTAAATTTTTTGGTGTCCCATGTATGCAAGCTCAAGGAAATCATGTATTATTCCAGTCTGCCGACTGCTTTCCTTCTCACGCCCCTTGAAGCTTTACGCATATTCAGGTCAGATACAACAAAATGGCTCGTCTTTGCAATAACTAGATACCTGTTATATGCTTGGTGGCAGAGATCGAAAGTTATATCATAATGAGCTTGGGGCTAGACTAGCTTTAATATATGTGTCTTTAAATTGATATCTTCACTTTTTAGACTTGCAAAATTGTAACCTGTCTTAAGTCTACCTGACAGCTGAGCCACGCTATGTTTTATATCATTGTTTTAAAGAACCTACTTTTAATGTTTTTATGCAATAATGTGTATATGAGATTTTATGCTGTGTATGATCATGTTATTGGTCGATCAATAAAACACACAATAGATCAGTCATTCTGCCTCGGAAAAGCCACTCCAATGGTGAATCATGTTGCACCTGCAACGTGTCAGAATAAATATGTGGCTTACCTTAGATTCCTTCTTAATTAAAACAAGCGAGTGAGAGACAATGCTTGTTTTGAGAAGCTCCCTATTAAATCTGTCCTCTTCACACATTTTCAAATAGAGGACCTTAAGGTCGCCTTAACAGATCGCAGTCAAACTCTCCAGCTCCTCATAAAATTCAGGTCTATCCAACCTATGTCAATCCAATAAGATCTTCCAGATAGTTCACGCCCAGGTTCCTGTGGCAACTATCATTTTCACAGTCATTTGGGATGGCCAACAGTATCTTTACACAGGCATTATCAGATTTCTGCAAGGTTTCTGCATGAATGTAACCCCAGACACCTGCCCCATAGGCGGCAAAATAATCACACTTTGCCCTATAGGTCATACTCATTGTCATATAAGTGTAGTACTCAATTTGGTGGCAAATCTAAATAAGGCAGTTACAGATTTTTCTAATTTTTGCTTTCTTGTATTCTTTAACTGTACCTATTTGCTCGCTGAATCAAACTGGATAGCCAGATAGTTGAATGAATTGACTTTGATAAGCTGCCACGAAGAAATATGAGGATACCAACTGAATTTTTAGCCTCCAATTTCACATTAATTTACATTTACAGAATGTTTTAACGTTTTCAATTGTACATGTTCCTTCTTTATTTTTAAATTATTCATCTGTTAACATTATTTAATTTTTTAAGCAGACCCCTATGGATCCCAGGACCACAGGTTAAGGGGAACCACTGTCCTACCTTATTACCTACCCAGTGAACAACTTTATTTTTTAGGTTTTGCCAACTCTCCTTCTGGTTTACTGAGAGGGGTGAGACATTAGTTAACACCAACAGGTATGGTGTAGCCACGGGGCAGGGGAGGACAGATGTAAATTAGATTTAGATTCAGGGTGATATTGTCTGCTGCCTCCATGCGGTTGCACCTCCGGCCTTGGTAACTTCAAGGCCACTAAGGCCTCGTCGGACCCAATGTGTTCGAGTGATGAATGCTGTGGAATTAACTGGACACCATCAGGTTCTCCCAGAGGTTTGGACAGAGCAGCTCCTTCACTTGTAGATATAACACTTGGTTGCTGCCTCCTACTCACACATCATTCAATGGTCCAAGGCACTTTGCCATGCTAGATTCAACTAGGCCTAATCGACTGATGTTATCAAACATACCTCTCAGAATGCCTTCCACTGCCCCTACTGACACGTCCAACATCTTGCTAATGACCTTTTGTACTGCTAAAAGATCCTCTTTCACCACTCCTCCACACCCCGCCTCCTCCAAAGTGACACAAATGTACCTCTTTGTCTATTTGCGCTGTTTTAGTCCTATTCCTGGGCGTCTGTGAGGCAGACTTATTTTTTCGTTGGGGGTGGATCATCCATGGTCGATAAGGATTCTGAATTAATTACTAATGAATCTATAAAAACAGAAGGATTCCGCCTCACCGTGGTGTTGTTCCCCTGCGTACCTAGAGTATGAGCTTGCTCTGTGTCTCTCTCTGAACAGCTGTGGTGATTGCCTCACTCCCTGTGTGATGCGAAGCACCCAACTTCTCATCAACATTGCTGATTTCTTTGCTAATAACATCCATGGCTCTAGACAAAAAAGTAGGAATTGACGCAGTGCCGGATTAAACCCTGTGGAGGCCCCAAGGCAGTCGAAATTTCAGCTCCCCCTCGCAAATTATCTCCTAATACCCAATGCACTGGACTTTTTTTACAAACTGACACCTGCCAGAAGATGGGCTTTTAAGAAACAAACTGTTATAGAAATCTGATTTCTCTGGTTTATGTACTTTAAGTTGTATTTTGATCCGTTGTCGCGGAGCCCCTAAAAGGAGTGGGGCTTATAGGCCAGTGCCTACCTTGCCTAGATGGTAATCCGGAACTGAATTTACATTGATCGTATGCAATCCTTGCCCTTCTTTGATACAGTCAATTTTCTTTTACCCATTGCTAAAACGTATGTGTTATAAATCTAGGATTTTGAGCTCAAATGAAATAAGGCAGGAGAAGTTAAAAACAAAATAACAAACAGATCCGCCTCTCCACTACCAGGTGTTACACCTGCCCGCTATCCACCCATAGATATCCCTTCCGCCAACAAATCACAACGTGAAAAGAATAAAGTGCGATAGATGGCCTACCATTCTTGCATTGTCCCTACTGCACAGTACAGTAGGAGTTGAATCATTGATTTAAGATTTCGCAGTTCAAAACACATATATGGCCATAACGGGTTCAAATCAACCGCGCCATGAGTTGAGACTAGTATTGTCAGTCATAGGTCCAAGTACAGTTAATAACTTATGGTGAGGAACTTGGGACAGATCCGAGCATTTTGGCCACAATCCTCAAATTCTCTAAAAAGGACCTTGATCCAATGTTAATCTTTGTGGTCATTATTCGCCCAAGAGACAGTAAAAGAGATTGAAATAGTTACCAGAAAGGGACGGAAGGAATTCAGAGGCAAAAATTAGGGGTGGCCCTGCCCTTCCTGTTCCTGGTACTCACAGGTGTGGATGGGTCTGCATTTGGCCCGCACTGCGGTAGCTGGCCTGAAGCTTTATAGCACCCTGCAGCATAGGAATGTCCATCTCCTCCTCTCCCTCCTGGGTCGAGCGTGGATTCCTAGGATATGTAGGGCCATATATATATGAGTTTTGTGGTGTAGCAAGTTACCTTGCTGTGCTGTCCTGCGTCACAGGGAAGGGCAGAAATGCGCTGTATGTATCCAATATTCCTGTCCTTTTCCCCTGCGCTGGCGCTGTTTTTGCAGCATAGTGCCAACGCAGGCACCCTTGCACCATGGTGCAAGGGTGCCTGTGTTGTAGGTAGGATTGTTTTTGTGCAGGAAGGGGCACGTTCCTGCACAAAAACAATACTTAGAGGCTGCTTCCTCTTTCTATGTGTGCTGGAGAATGCATCACACATAGAAAGAGGAAAAAACAAAAAGAAATAAAGATATTGCTCCTTGTTATGCCTAACCTGGGAGGCGTATCTTTTTGGCGCATTCCCAGGTGTCATGTGGTCACATTTAGTCCCAGGCAGGAACACCACCATTTTACATGCTCATGTTCAAACTTGACATCTTTTCTTGAACATTGACATTTGACACACATTTGCTTGCGTGCTGGAATGGATATTGTTCCAACAAATAGCTTTGCTTACATTTGCACATCGTCGTAGGCACATAATCAGAAGCCTTGAACATTCTGTATGAAAGCTAAAGTTCACTGCTCAAAATGTTGCTGATTACTATTGTTCACTCGGCAACAGCTTTGTAAGGGTAGAATCAATAATGGCAGCCTGATTAACCCCTTGGCCGCGGCGGTAATTCCGCTGCGGCGTTGGGGGGTGGGGGATGAGCGCGGCGCCGCCATGCTCGTGACGGAACCACGCCGTCATGAGTCACGGGCGAGCTGTGCTCATGACGGCGTGGTTCCGTCACGACCCCGCCCACTCACTAATTCGCCCGCACAGGCGGGGAATCAGTGCCGCGTGGGCGGAGCGGCCGCAGCATGACGGAACCACGCCGTCATGAGCACACGCCGCCCGTGGCTCATGACGGCGTGGTTCGTCATGCGCAGGGAAGGGGTTAAGACTTTTTATATAAACAACACCACTAGTTTAGTTAGAGGAGCATTTCGCTGGCACTGCGAGGCCGACCCATGCCAGAATTTCAGCCGAGCTGATTCCTGTTTACCTCCTGAGTGGGATGAAGCGCAGCTCTCCACCAAGACGGTCTTCCTGATAACACTTCCACACAGGTAACGGGGAAGTTAGATCACCCTACAGGGATTCTGGCAGATACACCCACCCTAGGCACAATAGAATAGGTAGCGCTAAGTAGGAGCAAAATATAACAGTATTTAAATGCTTGCATGTATTCTCTATAAACAGCAAAATGGTTCAATTAGTCCTCTTCACCATTCTTGTATTGCTGATCACGCTATTATGTTTACCTTTCTATTGATTATTGCAGCACACATATACTTTATGCAAGAATCAGAATGCTTCAATAAATATTGAAACGCCATGTTGTGTATTTGGGTATGCATGAGTTACCAAATGAAAAGGTTCTAAATCTGTTACCACAATTTCCTTGGGGAGTCAGGGTTCTCATGTTTTGAGGTTGCATATTCCGCCAGTTACCTTGCAGGACTAAGGCCAACATATCCTGATGGTGTGTGTAGAATCAGTCTTGCACAGTTTTGACGTTCATGTTGTCCAACAAAAGCACAGTTTTTGCTGAGAAGGTATAAGCTGCATGACACAGGTTTACCGGGTTTGGTAAATCTGGTAATGAGTAAAAGCCATGGGAGTTGCGTGGGAACACCCACCGCAACGCCCATGGAATGCCTCCCTTGCACAGAGTAATGCAACGCAGTGATTTGTGCTGGGCTGCTTTACTCCATATTTTTTAAGCGATTCAACGCAACACAAATTGGCTTTGCGTGGCTTCAAAAATATGACTTAGAGGTTTGCGTTACGCATGTACCACGCTGCGCGGTGCAAGCATAACGCATAGCTCTCATAAATATGCCCCATAGTCTCCACTGGCAACAGCAGCACAAGAGCATCAATAATTAACATTTAGAATGAGTGGACAAGTTTTATTATTCAAGTACACCAGTGCCTGTATTACAAAAGGGCCACGGGTGTGCAATGGGCATTTGGGCCCTCTTTGTGTACCCCAGGACACTTTGGTATTACAGACTGGGCCACAGACGCCTGTGTGGCCCTTTCTGTAATACAGATAGCGCTGGCGCACATGTAGTGCCTGTGCTATCTAAAGAGGGTCCACCCTCATTTGCATGGGGGCCACTTTGCATGGGGGAGTGGCCCCATGTAAATGAGAGAAACACTTTGCCTCTGCGCCCGCACAGTATTACTTATGTGGGTGCAGAGGCAAACATGTCCTTAGGAGGCGCATTGAAAATGCATCACAAAAAGGTGGCACACTGTCAGTGCACTTGCTGAGGGCAGACCTCTCAAAGGATGAAAGGGGTTTCCATGCACCCCCGGACATCCCCCTGCAGGCGGGTGCAGTCACTCACTGCACCCACCTGCAATCCCTTTTGAAAGTGCAGGTGGGTTGCCACCTGCACAGAGAAACATGGAGCAGCTTTTAAACAGCTGCTCCATATTTCACTCGGGCAGTGCAAGTTTGCGGCTGCCTTGAGGGCAGGGCATTCTTCCTAATAGGGCGCACTCTCCCTGTTTGCACACAGCGCACCTGCTTTAAGGTGTGCCCTGGTGTATACAGGAAAAGTGCGCCCTATCTATAACAGGGCCTCAGGTTGACTTAGAGCCAACATAGAGAAAAGGCAATCTTAATACAAGCTACCGCTGCTGTGTTGAGATGCAAACGAAAGATTGGAGACCAGTCCGTAAGCACTCTATTAGCTGCATATAGATCAAAAGCAGCAGCTGCAGCTATATATGGTGCTGAAGTCTGTGGCTATTTCGATGCAACTGTGCTGCAGAAAATCAAGAACCATTTTATATGGACATTTTCTGTGCCTGGGTCCAGGCACACCCTTGGGTGCTCTTGATTTGGAGCTATGTATTACATCCAATTTTGAATAGTATTGCTCTTGCACCCATCTTACATTGGGTTCGTTTACATAGGAATCAGCAAGCAGATATCTACTTGAAATCTTTATGGGAGGCAGTATCCCATGCTGGAGCAACTAAGGAGCAATGGTGGAATCATATACGGAATATCATAAAGTTACTTGATCTCAAATGTACCTGCGAGGACCCTTCTTCCATTAATTCTGGTACATCTGGGATAATTAAGGAGGCACATTGGCAGTACAAAATTAGAGGCACTTTTAATACTGTTAGGAATGATTTGTTGGTGCACAGATTTCTTTTACATAAAGATCAAGTTGGCTTTGAGGTTTACCTAGATAAGATTTATCTTGGACCATAGTGCATGCTGTATATTATGTTTCACCTCCTTACACTGCCCCTAAAGATTTTGTTAAATGTAAAAACAATAAAGTCTACCAGAAGATATGTGACTCTGTCATGGGGGTTAGTGAAACCATTACATACTTTATGTTATTCTTACCCCAAGATAACAGCTTTCTGTACAAAATGATTTGCACTCCTATTTGATGCTTATAATATATTGAACTATACAGAGACCTTAACATTGTATTATAGGACAGTTTAGACGGCAATTTACCACACATTCATTTTGGATATTTGGACAGCTTGGATTGTCACCTTCAGGTTTATGATTAATTGAAGCCAGATTGAGCTTAACCTATGTTGACAAGGGTTCTTTGAGTCTTGTTTTATTTTTGTAGCACTTTATTTTACTGCAGAGTACATTAGGCAATATCATTTGTAGTTTCATAGCGATACATCTACAATTTTATATATTTTTGGTCTTGTAAATAATGATTTAAAAGTTTACTTGAGCGTTTGATACCGTGCAATGGGATTTTCTATTTGATGTGATGTCACGGATGGGCCTGGGGGACAACTGGGTTAGATGGATCAAACTGCTGTACACTGCTCCAACGGCTCGAGTTAAAACTGGTGCCATGATATCATCACAATATAGGGTATGGAGAGGCACGAGGCAGGGGTGCCCGCTGTCCCCGTTGCTCTTCGCTATGGCCATTGAACCACTTGCGGAACTGTTCAGACAGGCAGGCAGGGGCTCTGGCATGGTAGTCGAGGTTCAAGAACATATTATCTCACTCTACGGGGATGACATCCTCCTCTACCTAAGAGATGGCAGCACAGGAGTCGAAAGAGCGTTGGAACTCTTACAAGACTTTGGGAGGGTATCTAGCCTCCAGGTCAATAAAGCCAAGACACACATGTCCCCCATGCCCCCGAGCGCTGCACGACCGCCGGGCCTCCCCCCAGACCTGACGTGGTCACCCACCTCCTTCCGATGTGGATCCAGATTTTTCATTTGATGGAGGATGTCTGCAATGGTATTCTGGGGAAAGCTCTCCGGTACTTGAAGTCCTGCATCTCTTTTTGGTACTCCCTTAAGCTGCCCTTATGGCAAGGATCTTGGTGTCTAAAATTGTGATGCTCCTGAGGCTCCTCTATTTTTTTGCTAACTTGCCAATAAGTATCCCAGTCTCGTGGTTTAGATAACTGGACACAATGGTGCAGAAATTGAACTGGGACAGGGGTCATTATCGGGTGTCCCTGACTGTCCTTGGATGTCCCCTTGAGGAGGGGGGCTTGGGAGTCCCGGATTTTGAATGATATTTCCTGGTTTCTCAGCTTCAATGGATTACGCTATGGCTTGACGGGGCTAATAAAGGGGAGCTGGGGGAGCTGGGACTATAAGATCATAAGGAAATCCTACTGGCAAACCTGCTCTGTCCGGCGGTGGTAGTCGCATGCCCTGGGTGCTTCTATTGGTGGCACTAAAGTGCTGACGCCGATGGTTCCTGCGAAACACGGAAACATCTCAGTATGTAACGGCACTGCCCCTAGTGGGAACTTCCCCACAGAGAATCCCTCTCTTATTTTATTATAAGGACAATTGTCGGCCTGGACAGACTCTGGACTAGTGACGACAGGGGACTGATATCAGCAGGGAACATTACTGCCATTGGAAGATTTGTTGGAACACTATGATTGGCCGGCAGGACAATTCCTCATATATGAAGCTCTAATCCGTTCATTCCAGGATCTGTGGGCTGGAGAGTGGCAGGAGCCCACGACTCATGCTGTTCTGCAGTTGGTGGTCACCATGAGCTCCACCCGACACTGGTTTTATCGAGCTCTCTCAACAGTGGTCTGTACCACTTTATCTACCCTGCGAGAGAGATGGGAGAGGGTCCTGCAGCGTGGCCTAACAGGCCCCAAGTGGGATAGAATATTAGTCTCCCCTACAAAGATCTCTAGGAACACAAGACTAAATTACCTCTAATTTAGCTACATCCATATGACTTACATGACACCGCATAAAATTCAAGTAGTCTACGGGAGAAACCTCGCCTCTGTCCGAGATGTAGACATTTAAATGCTGACTTGGCTCATAGGTGTGACATTGTCCCCAGCTACGTCCCTTCTGGGAGGAGGTGATTGACACCCAAGACTCTACGCTGTGACGGATGGAGATGGGCTCCTAACACACCTCCCCACGCCCAACTAATAACCATTATTTATTATCCACCTGTATCATCGATTAATAGCGCAAACCCAACTGGGTTACCCACTTGTGTCTATATGATTTGGCTGGGGTTTTCTCTGTCTTTTCTTATCACCCATATCCCTGTTGGGTCAATTGGCTAACATTTTTACTGTACTTTATATCCTCATACTGCACTGTTTGACCGATCCTAGGATGCTTGTTTCCAGTCCAGGGAGGACCTGGCCTGGCAGTTCGGGCTGGACTGTTTCCATGAGGAGCAGGGTCGAGACTGATTTGCATATGGCAGGGTCCAAACTGGGGTGGCATAGTGAGCAAAAGAATGATGGACTCAACCCAGATCTGTTGACTGGGGGTGAGTGGTTCAAAAGTTTCAGCACTCTGTCCATCATCTTGTTGTGTTTGCTATGTTCGCCCTAAGTGGCCAAGGGTATGCTCAGACGTGTGTCCTTTGCTCGCTGTGCCACTGGGTTCAAGCTAGCCTGGCTGATGAAGGGTGATACCCCGAAACCGGTCCTAGGATGATTGTTTGCGGTCCAGGGAGGACCTGGCCTGGCAGTTCGGGCTGGACTGTTCCCATGAGGAGCAGTGTCGAGACTGATTTGCATATGGCTGGGCCCAAATTGGGGTGGCATAGTGAGCAAAAGAATGATGGATTCAACCCAGATCTGTTGACTGGGGGTGAGTGGATGAAAAGTTTCAGCACTCCGTCCATCATCTTGTTGTGTTTGATATGTTCGCCCTAAGTGGCCAAGGGTATGCCCAGACGTGGGTCCCTTGCTCGCTGTGCCACTGGGTTCAAGCTAGCCTGGCTGATGAGGGGTGATACTCCGAAACCGGTCCTAGGATGATTGTTTGCGGTCCAGGAAGGACCTTGCCTGGAAGTTTGGGCTGGACTGTTCCCATTAGGAGCAGGGTCATGACTGATTTGCATATGGCTGGGTCCAAAATGGGGTGGCATAGTGAGCAAAAGAACAATGGATTCAACCCAGATTTGTTGACTAGGGGTGAGTGGTTGAAAGGTTTCAGCACTCTGTACATCATCTTGTTGTGTTTCTCTAACCTGGCTGTTCAATACAGCCGGGTTAGAGAAACCTTAGAGAAACCTAAGTGTGCATGCCTGAGACGGCCGGACAAACACACATGCGCACTTAGAGAGTGCACTCCACTCCTACTCCCCCCTCCCATGGCCCAGCCTCGCCCCTCCCTACACACGCTGGCTGAGCCAGCTGTTGAAAAATAAAACAATGACAGAACATCATTTTATTTCTCAGCTGCTGTCTCTGAGCCAGTGGGGTGACGCTCCTCCGCCATTGTGTATACTAGGCTATTCTCCATCAATCCAATGTACTGAAATGCACAGTCATGCTACAACATTACGAATAAAATATATTCATGATTCATAGTTTTTTTCAAGGCCAAATGTAATTTCGACTTGAAGATTACAATTAAACTTTTAGATAACTGCATCCCAAAATCAACAAGCTTCACGTAACTAGGAAACATATGCACAAGATCTGTGTGTTCAAGACGAAATCTATGGCAAATTGAGTTACTTCTGTACTGTCACTTAAATAATCTAGCAGGTGTACAATATATCATATTCACAGTGCAGAGATGCGGTAACACTGTAATGCTGTAACGCATATCAAATGCTTAATTAAAGAAAATCACAAGATATTACAGTATTAAACTTGTTTGTCCATAGATAGGCCATATCTTATTTGGCATTAGTGCAAAACAAAATTGGGCATAACGTTTTAATGCTGGTTGAGGTTTTCCCACATTGGTATATTTCCATAATCAAAATCTTCTCCTCTTTAAACTATCTAACTGTGTACTATGTGTTACTTTTGCAGATGTTTGAAGGACCTACTCAAGTTAGTGAAAACACCTTTTTGAATATCAGGAAAGATTCGTATCCCACCATTGTCAAATATTTTGGCAAATACACTAGCCCTAGTAGGGCTTATGTATGAAAGACGTAATTATAAAATATATCGGGTAGTAACAGCTCACATCCCAGTGCAATATTTCTATTGTACTTCTTAATTTTAAATATTTTATTCGATGTCTGCGATTTCTGTAGCCCCATCTTAATTACCTTACATTTAACTCTTTGCTGTAATTTGGATCTGAATACCATAAGAAAACCTCAGTGGTTTTGGATGTGAGCATCCTCCCTTCAAAATTGGTTATTTCAGATATGTAATAGGCCGACAGGGCCAATTATAGCCCCAGAAAAAATCAAGACTGGCCGATTCAAGCTTAAAAAAAATGGATTAATTACTGATAATGGAATTGATGGCAAAAAATATAAAGATTTGAGTAGTATAACTATTTTCAACACTGCAGTGACCCACCAGTGGTATAAGTAATCAATTATTATAATATCACACTTTAAAATATTGATTACTAAAATATGATTTTGAAAACTATTCAGTGTTTTTTTGTGGAAATTATATATTTTTTTATTAATATAAAAAGTATAAAAATTATAAGGTTTTTTTTTAGGTGCTTGGTTTTATTTGTGTATTGGGCAAGTAGATTTGTTCTAAAAAAATCATATTTTTATGTTATTATTGTATGCATTAATTATGTATGTCAATTATTTTTTTATTGATATATTAAATAATGGCTTGCTTGTTTACTTTTCTTTTATATTCTATTTATCCGTTCATGGGTTTTATTGGGAGACAGGTTGGACAGTGTTTTAAATTCATAAAAACTATCTGTACTTCATAAAATGTTTATAATAAAATATTTTAAAAATATATTTGATAGTAAAAATAATGTATATAAAAATAATTTAGTTTGAATTTCATAAAAGATTGAGAATAGATCAATAATTCATAAATAATTCATTATACAATAAATATTTTCCTGATAATTTACTTTTATTAGAGAATGTTAATTTCCATTACTTTTATTGTATTATTTTTTAAATATTTTTAAATATTAGGTTACATGATATATATATAATGTATATATATGTGTGTGTGTGTGTGTGTAATAGTTTATTTATATATATATGTATTTTTATTTATTCGTAAATTGAAACTTATGAAAATGTTCATGCACAAAAAGAAACGTATTACTGATGGCACAAGTGTTTCTGCTGAAGTTGCAACATGAATGTCTGAACTCTTAAGTCTGAGTGATATTGAGGGGCTTGCCTGTCTGGCTGAACTTGGAGGAGAATTGAGTGAGTGGTCAGGTGAGCGTGATCTCCTTGAACAGATGGGTCTGGAGACTGGGGGTGCAACACACACTAGCTTCAAGCCCAAATCCACCTTCAATCCGAATTTGCCCCACGATGGCCTTGATACCTTTCATGAGGTGGTAATTCAAGACCTCATGCGCATATGGAATAGAAGCAAGAATCAACATGCTTTTAATTTGACCCCTGATCAGAGACTGGCGCTGGGAACACTTAACAGTGACCCAAGCTTTATAATCAAACCATCTGATAAAGGGGGTAACGTGGTCCTGTGGGACATTAACCTGTACAGGAAAGAGGCCACTAGACAACTGATCCTCTCTAGGAATTACATGAAATCCAGTAAGGAGGCATATGAGGGGGCAGCCAAAATATACTATAAAAAGATTGATGAATGGAAAGATCGTGGGCTTTTGGGGCTTGATGAATACAAATTCCTGTACATGAAACACCCCACGGCTCCTTGTTTTTATATGCTGCCGAAGGTTCATAAGGATGGGACTAACCCACCTGGTAGACCGATTGTATCTGCGAATGCTAGCCTTTTAGAGAATACGTCTATCTTCCTGGACACTTTTCTCTTCCCGTATGTCCTTAGCCTACCCTCATACTGCAGAGACAGTACTGATTTTATTAATAAAATTGAGGGAATCACATGGCAACAGAATTACTGGTTGGTGACAATTGATGTGGTATCGTTGTATACCAGCATTAGGCACAAGGATGGTGTTAATGCTTGCAAACATTTCTTTAGAGATAGATCAATATTCTTGTATGACCAAACTCACATGCTAACTGAAATGTTGGAATTTTGTTTGGAGAATAATTTCTTTCTGTATGAGGATAAGTGGTTCAAGCAAGAGGTCGGGACTGCCATGGGAAGTTGCTTCGCGCCCAGTTATGCCTGTATGCTAATGGGTTGGTGGGAGGAACAACAGGTCTGGACAGAAATGAATGAGAATTTAACCAAACATATAGTCATGTGGACCAGATTCATAGACGACATATTCCTAATCTGGGACGGCTCTGAATCTGACTTAAGGTGACTGTTTAAGATGCTGGATAGTAATGATGTTAATCTCTGCTTTACACAGAAGTATAACCAAACTGAGTTAGAGTTTCTGGATATCAATGTGAGCGTCAGTGAAGGGAAAATATCAACCACCCTCGATAGAAAGGAGACTGCAGGGAATAGCCTTTTACATGCAAGGAGCCACCACCCAACTAATCTCAAATGGAGCATCCCCTATGGGGAATTAGTAAGGGCGAAACGCAATTGTACCACTGAATTGGCGTTTTCTAAGGAACAGGACAGAATGATGGCCAGATTTAAAACTAGGGGCTATCCGGAGAGAGTACTGAGGGTGGCGAGAGAAAAAGTGGCAACCCGTAGCAGGACAGAATTACTAGTGCAGAAACAGAGCAGTGTGGGAAACAACGAAATCAGGATGATAACGAGTTTTAATGTAGAAGCACGAGCAGTGCGAGAAACCCTGAAAAAACACTGGCACATAGTTAAGAGCGACCCAATAATAGGAGCACTAGTCAGCGACCAACCCAAGGTGACTTACAGGAAAGCACGGTCCCTTAAGGACATGTTGGTCAAGAGTTACATGGGAGCGACCAAACAACAAACTTGGATACAGCAACAGAAGGGCTTTTTAAGTGTGGGAAGTGTAAGGCTTGCAGCACTAGTAAGAACAGGAAGAGCTACCCACTACCTACAGGGAAGACAGCGAACATTGACAAATTTATGAACTGTAATAGTGATTTCTGTGTGTATGCCATAATGTGCCCCTGTTTGAAGATGTACATAGGGAGTACTATCTTCCCTGTGAAGAAGCGAATTCTGGAACATGCACGTGCTATAAGGAATTGTGATCTGAGTTATTCAACTGCTCGACACTGGCTCAAATACCACAATAAGGATGTTAACAGCTTGTCTTTTTTTGGTGTTGACAGGGTGGCAGCTAATCCCAGAGTGGGCAATCGAGAGAAACAACTGAGGATTCTGGAATCCAAGTACATCTTACTGCTCGAAACTAAGACCCCCTTTGGTTTGAATGAAGATGAGGAACTGTTCGTCCACATTGGATGAGTACCCCACTTGTTCTGTGACTTTTTAGTAGGCTCTCATTGTGATTCCTGGTTTCTCTGTTTGTTCTGTGCTTGGGTGGAGGGCTCTCCGCCTAGACACAGTCCTGGCAGGCTCAAAAATCTTCACATGAAGCAGCACTTTATTTCCCCCATGCCTGCGTCTAGGTTTTAACCCTATAATGTATTAGACATAGCAGTCAGGTATCCCATAACTGCTCTACCCATCCCTTATTTTGAGGGTTCTCCCTTAGATCTCACTATTTGATCAGGCCATCTTTCTTAGGTTGCTGCGGGCCAGCTTATTCCGGTGACCTCTTGCTTTTCTTTGTTGTCCCTTCTTGTATTTTTATGTTGCAACACTCATCTCACTCACCACTATGTCTTTGGTAATAAAAATGTTTGCCCCCGCCTTTGAACCACTTTTCCTTTGAGGGTTTTTATCCCCCCCCCCCCCCACTTTTTCTTTGTCCATTTTGTTTTGAGGGTAACACGATCATTATCCTATGATCTTAGCAATAATAATGATCGATCACATGTAATATCAGGTGTCTGAATTATGGGCACCTGGAACCAACTTGGACCGAGGTAGGCTGGATCCTCCCTATGAATTTGGCCACTTGGCCGGGGTATGAAAGTTGACAATTATTGACTATTTAGCATTATCAGGAAAGTGCCTCATGTAATTGCTGACATATTAATTTATATGACTATGTGCGTTTACTCACATACACTTATTGGGGTATTATGTTTGCTTTTTTACTGTAATTGACTAAATGTATATATCATTTAGGATGAGACACGGTTAGTCTGTCTTCCTTGTGTCATGAGATATCATGCTTCTCAAATTACAAGTCTTTTAATTATGTCTATTCAGGAAGTAGCTGGCTGAGGTCCGTCTTCTATGTTTACACTTTTATATTATATATGTGGGTGTTTGTGTTGGTGTAACTTGGCTTGTGAAAAAGACTGTAACGGTCGAAACGCGTCGCCAATAACACTTTGTTTGAATCACGATCCCTGGAGTGCGAGTCTTCTTTTTGCGCGCTGATCAGCTGGTGAAAATTCTACTATTATCTACTGGCGGTCGCCAGTAGATAGTTATAGTTAGGACCTATTTTCCATAGGAAATCTGCAACATTCTATTTGAAATAACGTTGGCGCCGGTTGACGAATCTTCGCGAAAGTTTCCAACTTGTTGGGGCGCTCCGGTCCGCTCCTATCCTGAAAGTCTCGGGGTGATTCGTCAAGCGGGGGCCGAGAAAAAAGGGGGGTCCCAAAATGTGTTTTCCCCATTCATTTTTCCATAGGAACCTTTAGTCGCAGCTACAGCCCGAACTGCTGAACGGAATTACACCAAATTTGGCAAAGAGGTAGCCCTTGGTTCAGTGTCATGCCTTTTGCTTAAATGGTGTAAATCCGTTCAGTAGTTCCTGAGAAAATCAAAAGTAAAATCACATATATATCTGGGCGGAGCCTAACCACACATGTCATTGTGAGATCTGATTGGCTGTCAGCACTTCATCCTGGAATTGCTGGCAGCCATCTTGGGACCAATATACATGATAGTACCCCATTGAAATGCATTGTAGTGAATCGAAGATTTTGAGGGTTACCAAAAGGAGAACTATAAAGGGTGATAACAGACTTTAGTTACATTAGAATTCATTTGTTGATGGTACCATACTAATTTCAGGAATTGTGGTGTGTTCTAAGGTGATTTTACCCTGTGAAAAACCTTCTGCTGGGATCTCATGAATTATGTTTGAGAGAAAACTATTTTCACATGCTTGTCCCATAGAGTTTTGGAAGGTGCTCCAGAAGCTAAAATGAGAGCATATTTTCTGTAAATTCACATTATCTTTCTCAGTCATGTGAGAATGAAGTCTGACATTCTCAGTAAAACATGTACATCCAACAAGGGCAGAGACTGTCAGTTGATTCCTTTGTGTTCTACTGCAGCTTCCCAGAGTGTTCTAAAGAACAACTAGAGTGCTAACAGCCTTACACACAAAGCACTCCACAACTCCGGACCAGCCTACCTCAACAGACGACTCAGCTTCTACACCCCCACCCGCCAGCTCCGCTCGACCAGCCTCGCCCTCGCCACAGTCCCCCGCATCCGGAAAACGACCGCCGGCGGCAGATCCTTCTCCCACCTCGCCGCCAAGACCTGGAACACCCTCCCCACCAACCTCCGACAGACCCAAGACCTACTGGCCTTCAGAAGACTCCTCAAGACCTGGCTCTTCGATCAGTAGCAGCACCACCCCCCTCTTCCCCCAGCGCCTTGAGACCCTCGCGGGTATGTAGTGCGCTTTATAAGTGACATGATTGATTGACTTATGACAAAAGTATGGCACACCTGAAGCCATCTTGATTGGAATAAACTGGTAACACTTAAAGCATTTAATTTAAAAGGAACAAAATGATGGGGTTCATTTTGTCATAGAAATTATGGTTAGTGCTGTAGAAAGAAAAAATTAGGACATGTTTCAAGTGTGATCTCAAATATCTTCCTGTTATATTTCAACAGGAGCAGCCTGCCAGTTGATGCCTTTGTGTTCTACTGCAGCTTCCCAGAGTGTTCTAAAGAACAACTAGAGCGCTAACAGCCTAACTTATGACAAAAGTATGGCACACCTGAAGCCATCTTGATTGGAATAAACCGGTAACACTTAAAACATTTAATTTAAAAAGGAACAAAATGAGGGGGTTCTTTTTGAAATAGAAATTATGGTTAGTGCTGCAGAAAGAAAAATTAGGGCATGTTTTAAGTGAGATCTCAAATCCTCTTCTATTTCAATAGAAAATTCTGACATGCAGACTGAAACAATCACTTTCAATACCAGCAGCAGACTTCCAGTTAACTCCCTGGTGAGCAGTAGCTTTACTACAGTGATCTAATGAGCAACTAGAGTGCTAACATTCTGAATTTATGGCAAATGTGAGACACATCTGAATGCCTTCTTGATGGAATCAAAGTAAAAAACTGAAAGCATTTCCTACTGAGGAGACTGCAGTAAATGATGAAATTAGGAAACTTCATAACAAAGAAGTCTTCCAAGATGGCCACCAGTGAAAAAAAGAGCCCAAATGTAGCACAAATATTACCCAGATGTAGCCCACATATAGCCCAATGACAAAAGTGTGCAAAACACTTTTTATTTTTATTTTTTTTGCAGTTTTATGTAGTGCAGACTGGTCAGGTATTGGAGCGTTGCATCTTAAAACATGACCCCCTACACTACAAAAACACCACTGCACTACCCTAAAACACTACCCCCAGCACGACCCCTACACTACACAAGCACCACTGCACTATCCTAAACCCTAAAACACTACCGCCAGCATGACCCCCTACACTACACAAACACCACTGCACTACCCTAAACCCTAAAACACTACCCCCAGCACGACCCCCTACACTACCCAAACACCACTGCACTACCCTAAAACATGACCCCCTACACTACACAAACACCACTGCACTACCCTAAACCCTAAAACACTACCCCAGGACGACCCCCTACACTACACAAGCACCACTGCACTACCCTAAACCCTAAAACACTATCCCCAGCACGACCCCCTACACTACACAAACACCACTGCACTACCCTAAACCCTAAAACACTACCCCCAGCACGACCCCTACACTACCCAAACACCACTGCACTAACCTAAATCCTAAAACACTACCCCAGCACGACCCCCTACACTACCCAAACACCACTGCACTACCCTAAAACATGACCCCTACACTACACAAACACCACTGCACTACCCTAAACCCTAAAACACTACCCCCAGCACGACCCCCTACACTACACAAGCACCACTGCACTACCCTAAACCCTAAAACACTACCCCCAGCAAGACCCCCTACACTGCCCAAACACCACTGCACTGCCCTAAACCCTGAAACACCAGCCCCTGCACGACCCCCTACACTGCCCGAACACCACTGCACTGCCCTAAACCCTGAAACACCACCCCTAGCACGACCCCCTACACTGCCCGAACACCACTGCACTGCCCTAAACCCTGAAACACCACCCCTTCACGACCCCTACACTGCCCGAACACCACTGCACTGCCCTAAACCCTGAAACACCACCCCCAGCACGACCCCTACACTGCCCGAACACCACTGCACTGCCCTAAACCCTGAAACACCAGCCCCAGCAAGACCCCTACACTGCCTGAACACCACTGCACTGCCCTAAACCCTGAAACACCACCCCCAGCAAGACCCCTACACTGCCCGAACACCACTGCCCTAAACCCTGAAACACCACCCCCAGCACGACCACCTACACTGCCCGAACACCACTGCACTGCCCTAAACCCTGAAACACCACCCCCAGCACAACCCCCTACACTGCCACCACTGCTCTGCCCAAAACCCTGAAACACCAGCCCCAGCACGACCCCCTACACTGCCCGAACACCACTGCACTGCCCTAAACCTTGAAACACCAGCCCCAGCACGACCCCCTACACTGCCCGAACACCACTGCACTACCCTAAACCCTGAAACACCACCCCCAGCACGACCCACTACACTGCCCGAGCACCACTGCACTGCCCTAAACCCTGAAACACCAGCCCCAGCACGACCCCCTACACTGCCCGAACACCACTGCACTGCCCTAAACTCTGAAACACCAGCCCCAGCACGACCGCCTACACTGCCCGAACACCACTGCACTGCCCTAAACCCTGAAACACCAGCCCCAGCACGACCCCATACACTGCCCAAACACCACTGCACTGCCCTAAACCGTGAAGCACCAGCCTCAGCACGACCCCCTACACTGCCTGAACACCACTGCACTGCCCTATACCCTGAAACACCACCCCCAGCACAACCCCCTACACTGCCCGAACACCACTACACTGCCCTAAACCCTGAAACACCACCCCCTGCACGACCCCCTACACTGCCCGAACACGACTGCACTGCCCAAAACCCTGAAACACCATCCCCAGCACGACCCCCTACACTGCACGAACACCACTGCACTGCCCTAAACCCTGAAACACTACCCCCAGCAAGACCCCCTACACTGCCCGAACACCATTGCACTGCCCTAAACCCTGAAACATCACCCCCAGCAAGACCCTCTACACTGCCCGAACACCACTGCCCTAAACCCTGAAACACCACCCCCAGCAAGACCCCCTACACTGCCCGAACACCACTGCACTGCCCTAAACCCTGAAACACCAGCCCCAGCACGACCCCCTACACTGCCCGAACACCACTGCACTGCCCTAAACCCTGAAACACCACCCCTGCACGACCCCTACACTGCCCGAACACTACTGCACTGCCCTAAACCCTGAAACACCACCCCCAGCATGACCCCCTACACTGCACGAACACCACTGCACTGCCCTAAACCCTGAAACACTACCCCCAGCAAGACCCCCTACACTGCCCGAACACCACTGCACTGCCCTAAGCCCTGAAACATCACCCCCAGCAAGACCCCCTACACTGCCCGAACACCACTGCCCTAAACCCTGAAACACCACCCCCAGCAAGACCCCCTACACTGCCCGAACACCACTGCACTGCCCTAAACCCTGAAACACCACCCCCAGCACGACCCCTACACTGCCCGAACACCACTGCTCTGCCCAAAAACCTGAAACACCATCCCCAGCACGACCCCCTACACTGCCCGAACACCACTGCACTGCCCTAAATCCTGAAACACCAGCCCCAGCACGACCCTCTACACTGCCCGAACACCACTGCACTGTCCTAAACCCTGAAACACCACCCCCAGCACGACCCCCTACACTGCCCGAACACCACTGCACTGCCCTAAACCCTGAAACACCAGCCCCAGCAAGACCCCTACACTGCCCGAACACCACTGCACTGCCCTAAACCCTGAAACACCACCCCCAGCAAGACCCCCTACACTGCCCGAACACCACTGCACTAAACCCTGAAACACCACCCCCAGCAAGACCACCTACACTGGCCGAACACCACTGCACTGCCCTAAACCCTGAAACACCACCCCTGCACGACCCCCTACACTGCCCGAACACCACTGCACTGCCCTAAACCCTGAAACACCACCCCTCAGCACGACACCCTACACTGCCCGAACACCACTGCACTGCCCTAAACCCTGAAACACCAGCCCCAGCATTACCCCCTACACTGCCCGAATGTAGGAGAGTAGGATCTGCTTCACAGGGGTACCCCCACTTTTTGCTGATACTTCACTGGTTTTCGACATTAGTCTGGCTGGGGCCCTGCTATTCAGAACCCCAGCCTAGCTGTTTCCTCTTTAAAAGGGTCTCCATGTGCCTTAGACACATCACTGATTGGGATCTGGAGTGCCCTTGTAAGTCCCTAGTATATGGTATACTATGTACCAAGGGCATAGGTACCTCAGAGGCCTGCCAGGGGCTGCAGCATGTATTATGCCACCCCTGGTAGGCCATCCAAACTGGCACCACAGGTCTGCTACTGCAGCCTGGGTAAGGTGGTGCATGCACCCCTTGCTGTGGTATAGGTTACCTATATCACTAAATGCATACACACATATAAACCTATAAGTCACTCCTAAGGCAGGCCTTATCAATCCTAAAGGCAGAGTGCATGGTTCCTATGTGAGAGGGTGCCCCTGCATGAGCAAGGCCCCTCTGCAGCGTTCGGAGACCATCTCTGATGCTGTTTGTAGTGCAGCCTGACCATATACTCTTAAACGCATTATATCCTCGCGGTAAAATGCTAACTATGGAATGGCTGCACCTAAACATGTCGTGTTTGGTGTCAAACATCTTGGAATACTACCCCCCGCCAATCCTGGCGGCGGGGGTAGCATTCCACCCTTCTAGAGGGAAAGGCATGTTAACTCTGACGAGTCCGGTAACTTCTTTCCAGAGCCTGGCATCACAAAATGGATGCTGCTGCCACAGACACGAGTCTGGCCTCCTGCTGCTGGACGAAACTCCGGCAGGGGAGGCCTGGACAATAGGTTTCCTGTCCCAGGGAGGTGTGACCACCTCCCCAGACAGGACAATGTGTATTGGGGCTGGGCGGGAGCACTTTCGGGTGCTTTGAAGTCCTGCACTGGGGGCACATTTGGTGACCCTGTGCATACCCCAGTTCAAACCGGATCAGGGGCTTGCAGCCCCTGCTTTGGCGCGAACTGGACAAAGGGAAAGGGGTGTAGCCACCCCTCTGCCCTGACCCACCCATAGGTGGGGCCACAGAGTAGTCCATCCCCTATTTTTAGAATAAAGGTAGGAACCCAGTCCCTAGGACTTTAGATTATACCTGGACGAAACTCTGAAACGGAATCCTGGACCTTCGACGCTCTACGACAAGATTAGAGGACTGAAGAATCTCCCTTGGGGTCAAGGAGTAACTCCCCTGCTTGGCAGGCACCAAAGAAGCATCTGTCCGGTTCGCATCACTGAAGCTCCCGTCGGACGCCGAAGTCATCGCATCACCAGAGGTGGATTCTCAGACTTCCCCGAGGCTACCCTGAGTCCCCAGCAAAGCTGAGGCCCGTGGCTATCGTGGGTGACTTGAGACCGTGACCCCTGGACACCGAGCACATTTGCAAGTGCACCATCTTCTGGGTCTCCCAAGAAGTCGTGCTTTGGGCTCCGAGTAGCCCTAGCCTCCAGCACCACCTGCACCGAAGATCACTGGCCCCCACTCCACGAGTGTCCTGTAAGCCAGCTCCACGTGCGGCGTCACGAGGCTCCTTCGCGGTCGCTAGCCCGTTGGCTAGTAGCCCTTAACGAAGGCCAATCTTTTCTTTACTTGGCAGTCTGGTTGCTCCAGGCCTGCCCTCACTTACCCTCGCTGGGTGAGTTCCCCAGTCCTTGCTGGTCTGCATCATTGACGATCTACATCTTACTCGAGACTTGCCGTTGCCAAGGCTTGTTGGGTCCAATCTGGTCGCCGACACCTCTGCACTCGACAGACATCGAGCAACAGCCCGAATCCTGCTCCTGGTCGCCGACAACGCCTCCCGGACCTCGTGGCTGAAGAGTCAAGACAACCGTCAACGAACTTGAAGCACTCGACATCGGTGGGCATCTGTCCATCGCCCTCCTGGTCACTGGCTAGTGACCCAGACTCTGTCCCCTCTGCTTTCAGGTTCTTCAGAACTCCGATCCACTCTTGGATCCACCCGGACACTTTTCTCCTGGTCGCCAGCAGCACTTTGCAGCAGATCGCCATAAGAAACGACGACGAAACCCGACCCCGAAAGGCACCTATGCACCCGGCTTCCCTGGGTGAGGTAACACGAGTACTCCGGTGCTCCCGTGGGTAGAGACTCTTCAAAGTCCTAGATCTCAAAGGGTTTTGTCCTAGTCCTATTTTAAGTGTCCCTTTCCTCTATTTTCCCGATCCCGACTTTCTCCATAGAAGTTAACGGCGTATCGCGGTTGTGTATTTACACTGCACGCGCTCTCCCGTGGGTCCCCTGTGTCACTACCTTGGGTGGTTCCTTGTGGTCCAAGCACTTCTAGAGGCTCTAGGCCTAGTGTCTAGTTCAGTCGTGGTTCGCATACCACTTTATTGGTATATGGTTTGGTACGCCCCTAGGGCCCAAACGTGTATTTGTGCTATTACTGTGATTTAAGATCTTATAACCTATGTACTTCGAACTCTAGCCTCATAAAGAGACTAGAGGGGTGTGTTTAGTAATAAATACATATATTTTGAATATATACCTGGTGTGGTGCTCTTTCATTTGGTCACTCAAGAGATTATAGACTGGTAAAACAAGCTGCTTTACATTCCTTCAAGACTTAGCCTGAAGGCTGCTCTCCATAGCTACCACTAGGATAGCTTTCAATAAGGTTGTCTTTAACCTACCTACCATAAGAGTCGATTTGGCTAGGCAAGGTGCCCACTATAATTAGTGGACAGCATATGCCAGGCCAACTTCTCACATTGGTGTGCAGCGTGTGGGATTCCAGCTTGCTATTGTTTTACCAGATAATCTCAATTGAATTGATCAACTGAAAACCACTAAAGGTACCTAAGGTACATATAATTTAAGCTTAGAATATCAGTAAGTTCTACTGAACTTAGAGTTGTGTGTTAAGGGATAGCACAACCCTTTCTACAACTCAAGAGAGTTTAGTAGGCCACACTAGAGTAGGTAGTGCATACACCACACCACACTAGTAATGTCTTTAAAAGCAGGATCTAGAGATGCCCTGCAGGAAGCCATTGAGCTTCCCCCTCCAAGTATGACACACTCCCATTCTTGGAACTGAGAGCTTTGTGTAACGTGAGGAAATTAAGGACAGGCCAAAGTCCCACCACCCAACACCTCCAGGAGATGTTGGTGGCTTATGATCTTAGTAAGTCCTCAGAGACTGAAGGGGTAGGAGCAGAGGGTGGGCCAGCAGATGAGGAAGGGGCCAGGGGTACTACTACCCCCAGCCCCCTCTGAAACTGACCAGGAGGGTGACAATGACCCTGACCTGGAAAACCCAATCCCTTCTGGGGAAGATGAAGATGAGGATCTTGAGAACCACACCTTTGTCCCCCAGGAAGGATTATGAGTGTGCTCAGAAAGTCTAGGTCTCCTTCTCAGGAGTCTAACCACTCTGGCACCTCAATAGGGAGCTCTGTTTCTTCTCACAGGAGGGAATCCTCTCATGAGAGAAGAAAGAGACTGGTCCAGTATGAGGAAACTCAACTGGAGATCAGGAAGAAGCAATTGGCTTTAGATAGAGAATCCCTAGATCTCCTTAGAGAGAGAAGAAAGTTGGGACTAGAGTCCCATGGTGGCAGCCATATCCCTAGAGATAGGGAAAGGTCCTATGACCATAGGAACCTGAGCAAGATTGTCCCTCCCTACCAGAGTGGGGATGATATCCACAAATGGATAACTGCTTTAGAGAGGGCCTGTAAAGTACAGAAGGTCCCTCAGGAGCAGTGGGCAGCAATCTTGTGGCTCTCCTTTGCTGACAAAGATAGAGACAAGCTCCTCACTGTTAGAGAGGAGGATGCTGACAATTACAAGGTCTTGAAGAGTGCTCTTATTGATGGGTTTGGCCTAACCACTGAACAGTACAGGTTGAAGTTCAGAGACACCCAAAAGGCACAGACTCAAGACTGGGTAGACTATGTGGATTGTTCTGCCAAGGCTCTGGAAGGCTGGTTGATGGGCAGTAAGGTGTGTGACTTCTCAGGATTGTATAATCTGATAATGAGGGAGCAGATTCTTAATAACTGTCAAAACCAGCTGTTGCATCAGTACCTGGTTGACTCTGATCTGACCTCTCCCCAAGAATTGGGAAAGAAGGCAGACAAATGGGTCAGAACCAGGGTGAAGCAGAAGGTACAGAACCAAGGTGGGGAAACCAAGAAGCAAGATGCTAAGAACTCTGACAAGGGTGGGGAGAAGGGTAAAGATCAAAAGTCTTCATCAGGCCCCCAAAAATCTTCTTCTGGTGGGGATTTCCAGTCTACCAAGGGTAAAGGCCAAAGAAAACCATGGTGCAAGGTCTGTAAGCAAAAGACCCACTGGACCAGTGATTGCACCAAGTCCAAAGACTCCAGTCCAGCACCCACCAATGCCCCTAAGGCACCTGTTCCCCCTAGTACAGTTGGTGGAGGTGCTCCAGCAAAGGGTTTAGTAGGGTTCACCCTGGGAACTGAGTTGGGCTCTGACTTAGTCAGGGAACGGACTCAGGCTCTGTTAGTCTGTGATGGAGGCATGGATGTGACCTCCACTGTGAGTCCCAGTAATCTGGGCAAGTACAGACAACAGCCTTTAATCAATGGACGAGAGGCTTTGGCATTTAGGGACACAGGGGCAAGTGTCACAATGGTGACACAAGACCTTGTGCTACCTGGGCAAGTTATACTTGGTGAGATGTACCAAGTGACCAATGCTAGCAATGTCAGAACAGACCATACTCTGGCAGTTGTTAACTTCTCCTGGGGAGGGGTAACTGGCCTTAAGAAGGTTGTGGTAAGTGCAAACCTACCAGTCGAATGCTTGCTTGGCAATGACTTAGAGACTTCTGCTTGGGCAGAAGTGGAGCTCAGGACCCATGCAGAAATGCTGGGGATCCCTGCAGATGTGTTTGCTGTGACCAGGTCACAAGCTAAACTGTCTAAAACTGAACAGGCCTTGGATTCTGGCAGAATGGACCAAGTGCCTTCCAAGAGGAGGAGTAGTAGGGTTAAGGCAGTGCCTTCCCCTTGGCTCAGGAGGAAGATCAGTCCCTTGAGGGGGATGATCTCAGCCCTGAAGAAGGAACTGTCCCAGAGGAACTGAACCTGACCAGGTTGAGTTCTTGGGGACAGGGGACCTTCTAGGGCAGATCTGAGCCAGGAGCAGCAGAGCTGCCCCTCCCTTGAACCCCTCAGACAGCAAGCTGCTGCTGAGGCTGCTGGGAAAGCTAGTGGTCCCCATACAGTGTATTGGGATGATGGACTCCTGTACTCAGAGAGTAGAGACCCCAAGCCTGGTGCTACCAGGAGGTTGGTAATACCTTTGAAGTTCAGGGGCTTCCTATTGACCCTAGCCCATGATATTCCCTTAGCAGGACACCTGGGCCAGAACAAGACTTGGGACAGAATTGTCCCTCACTTTCACTGGCCCCACATGTCTGAAGACAGTAAGGAGTTTTGTCGCTCCTGTGTAACCTGCCAAGCCAGTGGCAAAGCAGGTGGCACTACAAAGGCCCCCTGATACCACTACCTGTGGTGGGGGTGCCCTTTGAGAGGGTAGGGATTGACATTGTTGGTCCCATGGATCCCCAAACAGCATCTGGGCACAGATTTATACTGGTGGTAGTGGATCATGCCACCAGGTATCCAGAGGCTATACCCCTTAGGACCACTACAGCACCTGTGGTGGCAAGGGCCCTCCTGGGAATTTTCTCAAGAGTGGGCTTTCCTAAGGAGGTGGTATCAGACAGGGGTGCAAACTTCATGTCTGGGTACTTAAAAGCAATGTGGAAGGAGTGTGGAGTTACTTATAAGTTCACCACACCCTATCACCCACAATGCAATGGTTTAGTTGAGAGATTCAACAAAACCTTGAAGGGCATGATTAAAGGGCTCCCAGAAAAGCTTAGGCGTCGATGGGACATACTCTTGCCCTGCCTTTTATTCGCATATAGGGAAGTGCCTCAGAAGGGGTTGGTTACAGCCCTTTTGAACTTCTGTTTGGCCACCCTGTGAGGGGTCCACTGTGCTTGGTGAAGGAAGGATGGGAGTTACCTCTCAAGCCCCCAAAGCAAGATATAGTGGACTATGTACTTGGTCTCCGCTCCAGGATGGCTGAGTACATGAAAAAGGCAACCAAAAACCTTGAGGCTAGCCAGGAACTTCAAAAGGCCTGGCATGACCAAAAGGCTGTTCTGACTGTTTACCAGCCAGGACAGAAGGTGTGGGTGTTGGAGCCAGTGGCCCCAGCAGCTCTCCAAGACAAATGGAGTGGACCCCACACTATTGTTGAGCAGAAGGGTGAGGTCACTTACTTAGTAGACCTGGGAACACCCAGGAGTCCCCAAAGGGTTCTCCATGTCAACAGACTTAAGCCATATGTGGACAGGGCAGACATGGGCTTGCTCATGGCTACTGATGAAGGGCAGGAGGAAGAGAGTGACCCACTCCCTGACCTGCTCTCACAGAACCCTGACGATGGGTCAGTTGATGGTGTAGCCTTGGCAGGCAGCCTCACTACCCAGCAACAAACTGATTGCAGGCAAGTCCTCAATCAGTTTAGACATATGTTTTCACTGACACCCAGTCAGACCACCTGGTGCACTCATGAAGTGGACACTGGGGACAGTCTGCCTATTAAAAACAAGATTTATAGGCAACCTGACCATGTCAGGGACTGTATCAGGACTGAAGTCCAGAAGATGTTGGAA
Organism: Calotriton arnoldi; assembly: GCA_963921515.1. Taxonomy (NCBI): domain Eukaryota; kingdom Metazoa; phylum Chordata; class Amphibia; order Caudata; family Salamandridae; genus Calotriton; species Calotriton arnoldi. Next base: position 1,702,866 of record CAWUFW010000033.1, read on the forward strand.
TTGGGAGTGATTGAGCCCTCAGATAGCCCTTGGGCTAGTCCAGTAGTCCTAGTACCTAAACCTCACACCAGTGGTGGGAAAAGAGAGATGAGGTTTTGTGTAGACTACAGAGGCCTCAATGCAGTCACTAGGACTGATGCCCATCCAATACCCAGGGCAGATGAGCTCATAGATACTTTGGCCTCTGCCAAATATCTCAGCACATTTGACCTAACAGCTGGCTACTGGCAGATCAGACTAGCTGATGCTGCAAAGCCCAAAACAGCATTTTCAACCCCTAGTGGGCATTATCAATTTGTGGTGATGCCCTTTGGTCTGAAAAATGCACCTGCCACTTTCCAGAGGTTGGTGAACACAGTTCTCACAGGACTGGAAGCCTATAGTGCAGCTTATCTAGATGATATTGCTGTCTTTAGCTCCACCTGGGAGGATCACCTGGTCCACCTCAGGAATGTTTTACAGGCCCTGCAAAAGGCAGGCCTGACTATCAAGGCCACTAAGTGCCAGATAGGGCAGAGTCAGGTTGTGTACCTGGGCCACCTTGTGGGTGGAGGCCAGGTTCAACCTTTGCAGAGCAAGATCCAGACCATCATGGACTGGACTGCTCCCACTACCCAGACTCAGGTGAGAGCCTTCTTAGGCCTGACTGGGTACTATAGGAGATTTGTCAAGGGGTATGGATCAATAGTGACACCCTTGAATGACTTAACTTCTAAGAAAATGCCCAAAAGGTTCAGTGGACAGTTAGCTGTCAAAAGGCATTTGATGACCTCAAGCAGGCCATGTGCACTGCTCCAATTCTGCAGAGTCCTGATTACTCCAAGAAGTTCATTGTTCAAACTGATGCATCTGAGTTGGGGGTAGGGGCTGTACTGTCACAATTGAATGAAGAAGGTCAGGATCAGCCAGTAGCTTTTATTAGCAGAAGGCTGACCCCTAGAGAGAAACGTTGGTCAGCCATAGAGAGGGAGGCCTTTGCTGTGGTCTGGGCTCTGAAGAAGTTGAGGCCATACTTGTTTGGTACACACTTCCTGGTTCAGACAGACCATAAGCCCCTCTTATGGCTAAAACAAATGAAGGGTGAAAACCCCAAACTGCTTAGGTGGTCCATTTCCCTACAGGGGATGGACTTTACAGTGGAACATAGGCCTGGGAGTAACCATGCGAATGCAGATGGACTCTCTAGGTATTTCCACTTAGAACATGAAGACTTAACTGGGCAAGGTTAGTTTAATGTCCCTACGTTTGGGGGGTTGTGTAGGAGAGTAGGATCTGCTTCACAGGGGTACCCCCACTTTTGCTGATACTTCACTGGTTTTCGACATTAGTCTGGCTGGGGCCCTGCTATTCAGAACCCCAGCCTAGCTGTTTCCTCTTTAAAAGGGTCTCCATGTGCCTTAGACACATCACTGATTGGGATCTGGAGTGCCCTTGTAAGTCCCTAGTATATGGTATACTATGTACCAAGGGCATAGGTACCTCAGAGGCCTGCCAGGGGCTGCAGCATGTATTATGCCACCCCTGGTAGGCCATCCAAACTGGCACCACAGGTCTGCTACTGCAGCCTGGGTAAGGTGGTGCATGCACCCCTTGCTGTGGTATAGGTTACCTATATCACTAAATGCATACACACATATAAACCTATAAGTCACTCCTAAGGCAGGTCTTATCAATCCTAAAGGCAGAGTGCATGGTTCCTATGTGAGAGGGTGCCCCTGCATGAGCAAGGCCCCTCTGCAGCGTTCGGAGACCATCTCTGATGCTGTTTGTAGTGCAGCCTGACCATATACTCTTAAACGCATTATATCCTCGCGGTAAAATGCTAACTATGGAATGGCTGCACCTAAACATGTCGTGTTTGGTGTCAAACATCTTGGAATACTACCCCCCGCCAATCCTGGTGGCGGGGGTAGCATTCCACCCTTCTAGAGGGAAAGGCATGTTAACTCTGACGAGTCCGGTAACTTCTTTCCAGAGCCTGGCATCACAAAATGGATGCTGCTGCCACAGACACGAGTCTGGCCTCCTGCTGCTGGACGAAACTCCGGCAGGGAGGCCTGGACAATAGGTTTCCTGTCCCAGGGAGGTGTGACCACCTCCCCAGACAGGACAATGTGTATTGGGGCTGGGCGGGAGCACTTTCGGGTGCTTTGAAGTCCTGCACTGGGGGCACATTTGGTGTCCCTGTGCATACCCCAGTTCAAACCGGATCAGGGGCTTGCAGCCCCTGCTTTGGCGCGAACTGGACAAAGGGAAAGGGGTGTAGCCACCCCTCTGCCCTGACCCACCCATAGGTGGGGCCACAGAGTAGTCCATCTCCTATTTTTAGAATAAAGGTAGGAACCCAGTCCCTAGGACTTTAGATTATACCTGGACGAAACTCTGAAACAGAATCCTGGACCTTCGACGCTCTACGACAAGATTAGAGGACTGAAGAATCTCCCTTGGGGTCAAGGAGTGACTCCCCTGCTTGGCAGGCACCAAAGAAGCATCTGTCCGGTTCGCATCACTGAAGCTCCCGTCGGACGCCGAAGTCATCGCATCACCAGAGGTGGATTCTCAGACTTCCCCGAGGCTACCCTGAGTCTCCAGCAAAGCTGAGGCCCGTGGCTATCGTGGGTGACTTGAGACCGTGACCCCTGGACACTGAGCACATTTGCAAGTGCACCATCTTCTGGGTCTCCCAAGAAGTCGTGCTTTGGGCTCCGAGTAGCCCTAGCCTCCAGCACCACCTGCACCGAAGATCACTGGCCCCCACTCCACGAGTGTCCTGTAAGCCAGCTCCACATGCGGCGTCACGAGGCTCCTTCGCGGTCGCTAGCCCATTGGCTAGTAGCCCTTAACGAAGGCCAATCTTTTCTTTACTTGGCAGTCTGGTTGCTCCAGGCCTGCCCTCACTTACCCTCGCTGGGTGAGTTCCCCAGACCTTGCTGGTCTGCATCATCGATGATCTACATCTTACTCGAGACTTGCCGTTGCCAAGGTTTGTTGGGTCCAATCTGGTCGCCGACACCTCTGCACTCGACAGACATCGAGCAACAGCCCGAATCCTGCTCCTGGTTGCCGACAACGCCTCCCGGACCTCGTGGCTGAAGAGTCAAGACGACCGTCAACGAACTTGAAGCACTCGACATCGGTGGGCATCTGTCCATCGCCCTCCTGGTCACTGGCTAGTGACCCAGACTCTGTCCCCTCTGCTTTCAGGTTCTTCAGAACTCCGATCCACTCTTGGATCCACCCGGACACTTTTCTCCTGGTCGCCAGCAGCACTTTGCAGCAGATCGCCATAAGAAACGACGACGAAACCCGACCCCGAAAGGCACCTATGCACCCGGCTTCCCTGGGTGAGGTAACACGAGTACTCCGGTGCTCCCGTGGGTAGAGACTCTTCAAAGTCCTAGATCTCAAAGGGTTTTGTCCTAGTCCTATTTTAAGTGTCCCTTTCCTCTATTTTCCCGATCCCGACTTTCTCCATAGAAGTTAACGGCGTATCGCGGTTGTGTATTTACACTGCACGCGTCTCCCGTGGGTCCCCTGTGTCACTACCTTGGGTGGTTCCTTGTGGTCCAAGCACTTCTAGAGGCTCTAGGCCTAGTGTCTAGTTCAGTCGTGGTTCGCATACCACTTTATTGGTATATGGTTTGGTACGCCCCTAGGGCCCAAACGTGTATTTGTGCTATTACTGTGATTTAAGATCTTATAACCTATGTACTTCGAACTCTAGCCTCATAAAGAGACTAGAGGGGTGTGTTTAGTAATAAATACATATATTTTGAATATATACCTGGTGTGGTGCTCTTTCATTTGGTCACTCAAGAGATTATAGACTGGTAAAACAAGCTGCTTTACATTCCTTCAAGACTTAGCCTGAAGGCTGCTCTCCATAGCTACCACTAGGATAGCTTTCAATAAGGTTGTCTTTAACCTACCTACCATAAGAGTCGATTTGGACTGGTGCAAGGTGCCCACTATAATTAGTGGACAGCATATGCCAGGACAACTTCTCACACCGAACACCACTGTACTGCCCTAAACCCTGAAACACCACCCCCTACACTACCCAAACACCACTGCACTACCCTAAATCACTACCCCCAGCACGACCCCCTACACTACCCAAACACCACTGCATACCCTAAACCCTAAAACACTACCCCCAGCAGTACCCCCTACACTACCCAAACACCACTGCACTACCCTAAATCACTACCCCCAGCACGACCCCCTACACTACCCAAACACCACTGCACTACCCTAAACCCTAAAACACTACCCCCAGCACGACCCCCTACACTAACCAAACACCACTGCACTACCCTAAACCCTAAAACACTCCCCCAGCACGACTCCCTACACTACCCAAACACCACTGCACTACCCTAAACCCTAAATCTACCCCCAGCATGACCCCCTACACTACACAAACACCACTGCACTACCCTAAACCCTAAAACACTACCCCCAGCACGACCCTCTTCACTACCTAAACACAACTGCACAATTTGTTACAGGCGTTGCAACGCAGGCCTGTGGTGCTTACTGGAAGTACCTGGTGGGCTAGTTGGGCCCCAGGGACCCTCAGGATTCAAGGTGACCTAATCCCCCAACTTAAAACGCTCCACGGGCGCGTTTGCACAGTGGTGAAGGGAGGGGCGGGGCCTCAGGTGACATGTGCGCAAACACGCCCTGTGGTGCGTTTTAAGTTGGGGAATTAATTCCCTTTGAATCCTGAGGGACCCTGGGGGCCAACTAGCCCACCAGGTACCTTCAGTAAGCACAACAGAGCTGCGTTGCAGAGAGGTGAAAAAAGGTGCAACTCAGCTCTGCAACTCAGCTCTGTGGTCCTAACTGTAGGTACCTGGGGGGCTAGTTGGGCCCCAGGGACCCTCAGGATTCAAGGGGACTTAATCCCGCAACTTAAAACGCACCACGGGGCGCTTAGCACACATGTCACCTCAGGCCCCCCCCCCCTTCACCACTGTGCAAATGTGCCCTGTAGCGCGTTTTAAGAGGTAGTTTTAATCCCCCTGCCCTATTATGTACTAGGGACTTGCAGAGGAGGTCATGCTAATCACAGGGGTACCCCAACGCATAGTGTTCCCTAGTGTATGTAGGTGTTTTCACTTTATTCTAAGTGTCTTTTAGCATAGCACTGGCTCTGGTTAGTCAGAGTCAGTTACCACCAGTACCCGTCTGAAAAAGTTGTGGGCACAGGATGATTTTGCAACAAGGCCTCTTTCTGCTCCTCTGTTGGTTCTTTCTGCACATCTTTTGCTTCTTTCTGTGCGTTTTTTCTTCTTTCTTCACATGGCCTACCTCTGTAGGCATAGTTAGAAACTAGCATTTAAAAACCTTTGAAATTCACTTAAAAAATCATAGGTTTCAAGCACGTTATAGTTAGAAATTAGCATTTAAAAAACCTTTGAAATTCACTGAAAAAACCATAGGTTTCAGACACGTTATAGTTAGAAATTAGCATTTAAAAAACCTTTGAAATTCACTGAAAAAACCATAGGTTTTAGGGACAGTTATAGTTAGTTGGACATTTCACTCATACAAAACCATAGAAATTCCCCGTTATAGTTAGTTCAGCTAACTATAACTCGCACCCCGCAATGCACTGCTGATGACGTCACATATTACATCACTCATGACATGGTCAGTGACATCACTCATGACATCACTGATGACATCTCAAATGACATCACTGATAACATCATCCATGTGATAATTTCATGCATCTTCTCACACCCTAATATAACTTTTGATACACCCACTCTAAATTACAGACTGCCATTCTCAAAACCATAGACACTCCAACACCAAAAACTACATACCCACTCACTGATTCTTAGGTCTACACACACATCCACTCACTCACCCGTACAGTCACTCATACTTACAGTCACTCAGTACAGGACTATCATATGCACTCATACACCTATATAAACACTCACACACCGCCACTCATCCATAGAGGTACTCACACACCTAGTCAGTCATGCAAAAAATTAATCACACACCCATTTACTCACCTATACAGTTATACACACACCAGCTCACTTACTCATACAAATACTAGCACATTCTTACGCTCTTATACAATAACTGATACAAGCACACACGCATCCATACAGCCACTCTCACTATCACACACTCTCACTTATAGCCATTTAAATACTCTAACACACATATATACTGCCTTTTACATATGTAGTTACTCGCACATGTACCACTGAGATATACATTCACTCACTAACACACCCATACACACACTCACCCACCCAAGCAGTCCATCACAGATGCACTCTTGAAATCATGCACCCAGTGAATCACCCACTCACACATCTATGTACAGAGTCACACACACCCCACCCACACAAACACTCAGGCAGCCATACAGATACTCAGAGAACCAATCAATAACCCATATAGACACTCATGTAGCTATTCGCAAATCCATGCATCCACTTACACACCAACAAACAGACGGATACAGACATTCACACAGTTTAGTCACTAACCCATGCTTTCAGTAAGATACGTTTAATCACTCACTTGTAGAGTCAGTCACTAACGTACTAAATCATCCATTCAGACACTTATACACCCACTCATTCTTCAATACGCCTTTCCCTATATATATTAAACATATTTAAACTTTACAGAAACACACAGTCACTGGATGATGTCATCAGTGATGTCATCAGTGATGTCATCAGTGATGTCATCAGTGATGTCACTGACCATGTCATGAGTGATGTAATATGTGACGTCATCAGCAGTGCATTGCGGGGCGCGAGTTATAGTTAGCTGAACTAACTATAACGGGGGAATTTCTATGGTTTTGTATGAGTGAAATGTCCAACTAACTATAACTGTCCCTAAAACCTATGGTTTTTTCAGTGATATATATATATATATATATATATATATATATATATATATATATATATATATATATATATATATATATATATATTAATTACTATTCTAACACATGCACAAATATATGCGAATATGCGAGACGTGATTTTCTCGGGTGGTCCCATACAAAACTCGCACAACTTCTAAAGTAAAAAGAACAAGCACAGAACCACTTCAAGTGTTCAGTGCAGTTTATTGAACAGCTTCCATCCAAGCTGTTCAATAAACCACACTTTCACTGCTGCAGAGAAAGCCAGTTGCATCCACCCAAGTGCATCGTTGCAGTTTACAGAGTGCAGCACATGTGTAAATACAGAGTCTACACATTCCAACGCAGAGGAGACACAAGGGTACCCCAAGTTTGATGTTACAACAATTCCATTTAAAGTGATGAAAATCTTGACAAATGGTAATGCGCTTCAGCAAAATAAAAACACCTTCCTCCAAAAGTGTGCTCCACCACCTCACAAAACTAAATACAATCAATTCCTGAAAAGTGAACACATACTTAGAGTAGTTCGGTCTCTTGTGATGCATTCAATATCAAGACAAATAATTTGATAGCAATGAGAAAAGCAAATGATACATGATAATTATTCTAATTGAACAAAATGAAAATCATGGGGTTACATCTTCAAGTAGACATAAACATAAAAAATTAAAATGTTATGCCCCAGTGGCATAAGACATATAATTGATACAATATAATATTTTCATACCAAACAAAAAGCATATCTCGTATAACAAGAAACAAAACAGGAAATCCAAGTACATCAGAAATAGGGGGAATAACCCCCAGCCATTCCATATGTGAATGGATCAGTTACCCTCATCAAAGGGTCATATATCAAATTCATCTAAGGTAATCTGAATTATCTTGAAATGGCAACTTACACAAGAACAGGATCCAGGGAGTTACATATATCTCAAGGATCATAAAGTCAGAAAAACTAATAATATAGTCATAAAAAGGCTGACAGTTCCTCATCAATGGTTTTTTTTTATACACAATTTTATTGGTTTTATGAGCAACAAAGTAAACAGTACAGCACTGTGACATATAAGAGAGCTGAATACATTCTCATAAGTTTCCCCTTGGGGCCATGCAGTAGGTAAGAATAATGTTGCCCCTCGAAGCATGCCCACCGGAAGATATGGAACCTCAGCCTATCAAGCCCAGCTACTTGCCCCATATGCGTTCGTGTTTGACTGGGCAGCCTCTTGCCACAGATACAGTTTTTTCTTGGATGGCGCATCAATCCACTCCTTTACGCCACTTCGCGATAGATGGAGATGCCGAGCTCTTCCAGGCCACCGCAATGTCTCTTTTGGCCACCAAGCTGGCTTCCCCCAGGAACAATCTGTCAGAATGAGAACCATCCAACCCCTCCATCACCCCCAAGAGAAGGGCAAGAGGACTGAGGGGGACCACGCAGCCCAGCATGTCGCTTAGTTCAGCCACAATCGACGCCCAGTAGTTGGAGATGATGACGCAGGACCAGACCATGTGGTAAAAGTCAGCTGGTTCCGCCTCGCACCGAGGGCATTTGGGGGTGGGGAGAAAGCCCGCTTTGTGTATCCGTACAGCGGTAAGATATGCGCAATGGAGATAGTAAATTTGAATGAGGTGGAGCCTGGCCGATATAGTGAACACCCTAGGGGCCATCAATGCATCCCTCCAGTCTTCCTCCTCCAGAGGGCCCACCCATTGCTCCCAACTGATCCTAAGAGAGTCTAATGTGGTGGGGTGTTGTTTATTACAGATCAAAAGATTTGGGATATTCCCCCCTTCCCAAGGTTACCCATGAGGAGCTTAGCTTCCAGGGGACTAAATTCTGGGATTGTTGTGCGGTCAGGGACGTGGAGGGCGAGGGCATGTAGCAATTGGAGGTATTTGTAGAATTGGTTAGAGTGTAGGGAGTACGCTTGTTGCAGCTCTCGGAAAGAGGACAAATGCTCACCCCTCCACATGTCCCCGAAGTGAGTGATACCTATCAAGTCCCATCTCTGGAAGCCCGCCAGTGTCTCAACCTCCCGCAGCCAGGCGCCGTGCCAGAGGGGTGTCTGTAGTGTAATTTTGGCATCCCATTGGGTGTGTCGCAGCGCAGAACGCCACGCGAGGAGGGCCGTGCGAGTGACTGCCGGTAGAGTGTGAGGAACTGGAGCCCCATAGAGCATGGCCTGGATCCGGGAGAACCCGAGGCGCTCCGGCTCCAGCCAGTAGGCCGGATCTGACCATCCGCCATTAAACCAGTCGTGGATCACCAGGAGACGGGTGACGAGATAGTACAGGAAGGGGTTCGCCATCCCCATCCCCCCATCATATGGGGCCCGTTGGCAGCACTTAAGGGCCAGCCGTGGTCTCGAGCCGGGAAACAACCATTACAACGCAGTCATTACAACGCACTACATTTACAACACAGTCATTACAACGCAACTGCCTTTACATCGCATGCCATTACAATGCAGCCATTACAACTCATGTCACTACAACGCACGCCATTACAACGCATGTCACTACAATGCATGCCATTACAACGCATTACCCCTACACTATCCAACACTTACCCTACTGTTGCACTCACTGGAGTGGGAATAATAATTTTTACCCCTACACTATCCAACACTTACCCTACTGTTGCACCAACTGGAGTGGGAATAGTAATTTTTACCCCTACACTATCCAACACTTACCCTACTGTTGCACTCACTGGAGTGGGAATAGTAATTTTTCCCCTACACTATCCAACACTTACCCAACTGTTGCCCTAAAAGTATTATGCGTTGTAGTGGTATGCGTTGTATTGGAATACGTTGTAAATGTAGTTTCTAAAAATGCATTGTGATGGCATGCGTTGTAAAATCATGAGTTGTAATGGATGTTGCGATGTAAAAACCGCATTGTAAAGGCATGCGCTGTAAATGTTTGCGTTGTAACGTGTCCTATTCCTCGAGCCACCCCAGAGGAAGGTCGTGATCACCCCATCCTGTCCCCAAAACCAGCTGCAAGGGAGATGGAGCGGAAGGTTTTGGAGTACTTACAGGAGACGGGCAGAAACATCATTTTGAAGAGGGCAATCCTACCGAGGGGTTAAGGGGAAGGGATTCCCAACGACGTGCGTTTGAGCAACGGGGTGACATTGAGGGACCAAGTCAGCTCTGGGAAAAGCACCACCCAAATACCGAGATATTTGAACGAAAGTCGACGCAGGGGGATTGTTGTTTGCCAGTCCACACATTCTCTGGAGTCGTGAAGGGGCACCAAGGTGGATTTAGCCGGGTTAAGGCGCAGGCCCAACACCCTCTCGAAGGATTGGAGGATCTGGAGGCATCTCAGCCCGGATTGGGCCAGGTTGGCCAGGAATAGCAGGACATCATCCGCATATAGGGCAATCCGGTCTTCATGGGAGCCCTGCCAGCACTACCCCTAGACCCGCTCTTCGGCGCAAATAAGACAAGCCAAAGGCTCTATTGATAGAGCGAATAAGAGAGGGGAGAGCAGGCACCCCTGTCGGGTTCCCCTTCTAACAGGGAAGGCTTCCGATAGTACCCCGTTTATGAGGACCCTGGCAGATGGATGAGATTAAAGAACTCCCACCAGTTTTCGATAATGGGGGCCGAAACCCGCCCTCTCTAGCAAACTCCCCAAATAGTGCCAGTCAACCGTATCGAAGGCCTTCTCAAAGTCGAATAGGACCAGAGCTAAGTATGGGGAGAGGAGGTTCCGGTGAGCGAGGTCCACATGGAGACGCCTCAGACAGTGCCTTGTGCTGGGGTGCGGCATGAAGCCGCATTGACCTGGGTGTATAAGGGTGTGGATCACTCGCTTCAGATGGGTGGCAAGAATCATTGCGTAAATTTTGATCTCAGTATTAATCAGGGAGATGGGGTGGTAGTTAGAACATGAGGCTGAGGGGGGTCCGTTTTGGGTATAACCACAACTGTGGCTGTGTCTGTGTCGGAGTGAAAGGCGCCACTTTCTAGAACTTCCTCAAACAAGGTGTGGAGTTGCGGGATCAAGATTTCCCGAAATGCCGCATAGTATTTCGTGGGGAGACCATCTGGGCCGGGAGTCTCACGAGTCGCAAGTGAGGAGATTGCTTCACCGATTTCCTTGATCGTTATGGGCTCGTCCATGGCCTTGATGTCCCTCTCCGGGAGTTGAAGGAGGGGGACACCCTGTAGGAAGAGGGAGCTGGTGACAGACGTGTGTGAGCAATCTGCTGACTAAAGCGCCTCATAATAGTTTGCAAAGGTCCACGCGATTTTGGCGGGGGTGTGGAAGACTTGTCCTTGCGAGTCTTGAATTTCTGGAACTATCTGGTTGGCCAGGGGATCAGTAGCGAGCCAATGGAGCAATTTGCCATTCTTGTCTCCCCACCCATAAACCCAGGCCACCGAGGATCGCCATATCAATTTAGCAGATTCGAAAGATATGGCCTTGATCTCTTCGCGAATTAGTTGGAGCTGCCAGCGCTCCGCCTCCCCATCTGCTGTGGCCGCAGCCATCTCCAGGCAGAGGGCCCTGGCCTCAAGCTGGGAGAGATGGTGATCCTGGGCTTGCCGCCTGTGTGTGAGTAACCCCTTGGTGTATCCGCGGATCATGGCTTTACCTGCCTCCCACAGAGTCCTATGAAATTGGACAGATCCCCCGCTTGTATTCTTGGTCCTGGAGGAACCAGGCATTTAGCCTCCATATAGGGCGCAGAGCTCCTGTGGAGCCCCCTAACTGTAGGAGGAGTGGGGAGTGGTCTGAGATGCCTTGCGCCAGGATTTGGACCTCAGCAACTGTCCTACAGTCCAGGGCAGGCATGAAGACGAGGTCAATTCGGGATGAGTATGGTGTGCAGCAGATGTGAGTGTATATTGTAGTGTTCAAGGTTGCCAGGTGCACCAGACGTCGCAAAGGTCCAACTTGGAGGCTGAATCCCCAAGCTGCTTAGCACCTAGTCTTCTATGGGAGGATGGTGTGCCCGTGGCATCCTGGCTGGTTCTGGGACAACATTAAAGTCCCCCCAATCACTGTCAGGCCCTGGGGGAGGGAGGATAGAGTCTCTACCGCGGCTCGGAGAGTGGACTCCAAGTTCGCCGGGGGGGCGTACATCGACATCAGACTGATAGTGGTATCTCCAAGGGTACCTGTCAGGGTGACAAAGCGGCCCTGGGGGTCGCTAAATGTGTGGATCGGTGTTAAGGGAAAGGAGCACCACAGAAGGATCGCCATTCCTCGAGCCCCTCTTGAGAACCCAGAGTGCCACACTTTGTCATAACCTTGCCGTACTAAAAAGGGGCATCGAGTTCCCAAGAAGTGCATCTCTTGCAGTAGAAGGACGTCTGGGGTGACCCTCCATGCATGCTTTAAAATCGCAGTTCGTTTAATTTCATCTAAGAGTCCGTTGACGTTCCAAGAAAGGACTCTAAGAGGTTCACTCCCGCTATAGGGCCGTGGCATTGTGGTAGAGTGGCGATGTGTGGGGCAGGAGGTCTGACAAGCCTAGGTGCACTAAATGATAGGGCCCCAGGCACAGGAGATTTCGGTCAGGTACATTACTTGGACCGCCCGGGGACGCGTCGTGGACTTTGTACACAGTGCTGCAAAACAACAGAGAAACACAAACAAGAGCAGAGAAAACAGCCCCTACCCAACATCCCAACCAACCCACATCCCTATACTTCCCCAAATGAAGCATCTGTTGCCAGGTAAACAATGACTTAGAGTGAATAGAAACTAACTATTGGGACGTAATAATATAGGGGGAACGTGTTGGTCTCCTCTGCATTTAAGGATTGACGTTCCTCCAGTTCAGGTTATGAGTGATAGTGGCATTTGGAGTCAGATTTGGGGACTACGCGAAAGGTCAGTATCATCAGAGCTTGGCTTTGGGGAGTCATCGGAGCTCTCTCCGGGTCTGATCTGTCTGAGTTCTCTCGCTGTCTTGGCGGCTCCTGAGATGCCGACGACCCGCTTCTCTCCCGGGGGAGCCAGCCGGTGAGGCGGACATTGCTCCGCGGGCATTGCGCCTTCTTTGGGACCCAGTGCGCCGCCCCCCGGAGGCAACCAGACTCTGGACTTTTGACTATATGAAAGAAGCAAATGAATAATGTTTAGGAAGATTCGGGTGTCTAAGAAGCCACATCCGGGTAGAGTGGTACTATTCCCTTTGCACACATTTTTAATATTATATACAAGGAAGCCATAGTTGCTGCTTTTTTATTTATTTTATGCAACTAACATCCATTGACAAAGCCAATAGTCATGGCTTGTTGTAGGTCTAATGTTTCTGGATGCAATGATAGAAACAGCAAAATCAGTGGCGGCTCGCATAGGGCGTGCTGTGGGGTGGTGAGGCGGGGCGGGGTGTAGTAAACTCGGACATACGACGGAACGGAGGAACGTAATTATTACTTTCCTCCATTTCGTCGTATGTCCGAGTTTATTACCCCCACCCTGCCCCTCCCCCGCCCGACCCGACTCACCGCCCCGCAGCACGCCCTATGCGAGCCGCCACTGAGCAAAATACCAGTCGGGAGGCACATTATGCTCAGCACATATATTTAGCTTAGGTGTTTTAAGCCACGCCCTTAATTACAACAGACACACCCCTTGGAGAGACCCCCAGTTTTTTCATCCCACTTCCCACTTAAAGCCCTGGAAACAACACCATGTCACAGTCACCTCACATCCTGGCAGTGTGCATCATGCATGACTCATGACTTCCAAGTTTTCAGATTGCCTATGTGCAGGGGCATAGTGAACCCTCCCCCACCCATGAGAGAAATGATGGATGGATTGATGAATTGATAAGTGAAAGAGTGAATAAATGGATGGATGAGTGAAAGGGTGGATGTAAGGATGGACGGGTGAGTGAAAGGGAGGGTAGATGGACAAAAGGATGGATAGATGAGTGAAAGGATGGATGGACGAGAGAAAGGATGGATGAGTGATAGGGTCAATGGATGGATTCATGAGTGGATAAGTGGGTGGATGAGTGAAGGGTGGGTAGAGAAGGACGGGTGGCTAAGTGAAAGGGGAATGGAGCGAGAAAGGGAGGATGGATGGATGGATGGATGAGTGAAAGCATGGATGAATGATTGGCAGAATGGATGGGCGAATGGGTGCATGGATGAGTGAAAAGAAGAATGTCAAGATGGATGAGTGAAAGAATGCCTACATGAGTGAAAGGGAGGCTGGAAATGGAAGAAAGGATGAATGGATGGATGAGTGAAAGGTTGAATGGGTGGACGGATGAGTGACTGATGGATGAGTAAGTGAAAGGATGGGTGAAAGTGTTGTATCCTGCTTTTCCCTGCTCTTCTCTATTTCTTGTCCTTTCTTATTGTCTTGTACTCTGCTGCTCAGCCTGTCTCTATGATGTCATCCTTAGTTCTATCTGTGTATGTTTGAGTGTACTATCAGTTACCTTGGAGGCTGAGCAGCAGGGCAGCTGCTCCCGGTGGGGCCTTTATTGGAACTTTACTTGATTCTACTATCTTTATTTTATGCTGTGTCTATTTATCCTATGACTTCATATCAACAATAAATCTACATCTGGAACACAGCAACCAAGGATTCATCTTTATTTATTGGATTTTACAGAAAGGGTAAATGGTTGGATGGATGAGTGAATGGATGGATGGGTGGAAGAGTGGATGGATGAGTGAAAGGATGGCTTGGGTGAAAGGGTAAATGGTTGGATGGATGAGTGATTGGATGGATGGGTGGAAGAGTGGGTGGATGAGTGAAAGGATAGATTGGGTGAAAGGGTGGATGGATGATGGATGGATGAGTGAAAGTGTGGATGGAGGGATGGATGAGTTAAATGATGGTTGGAAGGATAGATTATGGATAGGTTTGCAAAGGGTTGAAAAGGTTTGGATATGGATGGGCACACAGATGGAAGGACAGAATGAATGTTGAAAGACTGAATGATGGATGAAAGAATTAATAGATGACAGAATGTAAATTCGAAATGGTGGATGTCAGGGGTTTGATGGAAGGATGAATGGCTAGATCCTTGGACAAGAGAGCTCGTCTGGGGAGGGTTGTGATGACTTTCTTTGCTTTCTTGGTGCCATAAGAGCTTTAGCTCAAAGTGGGAGGTATTTTAATTTTTGGCTCGCACGCAGAATGGTCTCCTGGCTCGCACGCAGAATGGTCTCCAAAGGGTTTTAGTTAGTTTTAACGATTTTATGAAGAATCTGGGTTTAAATATTAATATTACTAAAACTTTTATAATGAGTTCTGGTCATAAGAAATTTAGAGGTAGAGGCAGGGAAATATACCTGGAGGGTAAAAGGGTATCTCAGACTCTAAGTTTCTTATATTTGGGTATATTATTCAATGACGATGATACTTGGGCAAAAACTGTAACTGCAAAAAAATAAGCCTTCATGAGAACCACTAGTGCACTCGTCACTTTTTGTAGGAATCTGGGACGCAGGCCACCAGCTGAAAATCATACAAATTTACAAGGCAAAATGTCTCTCGGTGGCTATGTATGGAGCAGGGGTTTGGGGTTTTACGAACACACACGAGTTGCAACTAGTGGAAAATGCTTTTCTACGTTTTCTGTTATCGGCCCCGCAAAGTACTTCCACTTTTGTGTGCCATGAGGAATTGGGTCTTATGCATGTCTCGGATCTAATTAAATTGGAACCCATACTCCTCTGGCACAGAATATGGACTAGGGAGCAGACTGTGTTAAATAGAACCATTATGCAGGACATAATGAGACTGGAGGGGGTTCATTTGATACCGTGGGTGAAGTACGTGGAAACATTTTTATTAACATTAGGCCACCCAGAGTTTTATACAAACCCCGCCTTAATGTCCAGACTCTCTAGAAAAGATTTGAAATTAATGGGCTTAGCATATTTGGGTGAAGTAAGATCGGCAGGAGAGCTATCGAAACCTAGTGCCCTGCAACACCAGCTAATACGCACTTCGGAGGGGTTGGAGCCCTATCTGTCATTTGTTTCCAGCGGGTTTGATAGAATGATATTATTTAGATTTAGGATGGGTACTATCCACAGACTCCTGTCTTTCCCGAAAATGAATGACTGGTCCCGCACTTTACCTCTCTGACGGTGTGATTTGCAATCAACTCAATCTACATCACACGTGATGTTCTTTTGTAAATTTTATATGAAGCAAAGAAAAGTTACTGATCCCAGTTTTAAAAGCTTACGGCCTTAAACAGTGTCGCCCAGCACTAATCCGCCTGCAATTTCTGGAAAATGTTCATACTGCATGGAGGATTGCATTATATATTAAAAGAGTCCTACGGCTCAGAAAAACTATGAGCTGGGATAGCAATGAGATGATGGGTCAGGATCGAGATTGTTGACTAGGACTTTGGACATACATTCTTAAATGTATTAACCGCTATGATTGTATCCAATAAGTGCTATGAACTTGTTTTTATGTGATTTTTTATGCTTCGGGTGACAAGTACTTTGGATACATATCTTTTTTAACGTATTAGTATTTATGATTGTATGTAATCAGTGACATGAATTTGATTTTATGTGCCTTTTATGCTTTTATGATTGTCTTTGTAACAGTCGAATAAAGCTTATTATTGATTGATTGAGTGAAAGTGTGGATGGAGGGATGGATGAGTGAAATGATGGTTGGAAGGATAGATTATGGATAGGTTTGCAAATGGTTGAAAAGGTTTGGATATGGATGGGCACACAGATGGAAGGACAGAATGAATGTTGAAAGACTGAATGATGGATGAAAGAATTAATAGATGACAGAATGTAAATTCGAAATGGTGGATGTCAGGGGTTTGATGGAAGGATGAATGGCTAGATCCTTGGACAAGAGAGCTCGTCTGGGGAGGGTTGTGATGACTTTCTTTGCTTTCTTGGTGCCATAAGAGCTTTAGCTCAAAGTGGGAGGTATTTTAATTTTCTGGCTACCCCCTTGCCTATGTATTACTATTCTGTATTTGCTGTGTGCTTATGTGTGGGATCTATACATCATGCATATGACATTTTGAGTGACACCCAACTGCTACTTGAATGTTACACCAGTAATTGTAAATGTTTGCATGTTTTGCTTTAGGTGTAAGGTTTTAGGGAGAGCCTCATAGTGCCATGAGCTGTGCTTGAGATGTATTTTGTGTTTGTAGCAATAGGCAAGGCGTCAAAAATAAACTACGTAAAAGTATATCGACAGTGCCTTCTTTAAGAAAGCTGCAGGGAAAAGCACCTTTGTGACTTCCGTCAGCTAGTGCAACTCTCTGCGAAGCCCCCATAAGCAAAGTCAGAATCCATATTTTAAGTTCCACTTGCTGAAACACCCATAATACGTTCCCTATAGTGGGTTCATCACAGCAATCCTCCCTTTAGTTCACCTATGCGAGCCGCTTTACAGCTCACAATGGCACTCAGATATGAGATGTAGTAACAAAGTCTATACGAGGAGATCTTCCTGACCACTTCTCTCACCAAACATGCCTGCACAGGACCATGAGTTGTAAACAAAATATCAGACTTGACAACCCAGTGCAGTAACTATATAAATAGATTATTATCGTATGAAATAACTCAAATAGTCCTGCACAGTTGCTCAAAGCTGCGCGCATACCGAAAAACCGTGAAGGGCACGATTGTCTCAATCTAATATAAACTTATTTTAACTTGTACTTAAGTAATTGTCTATTTACTTACTTTTATACTATCGTGCAACTTCCTCTGATGTGTCTGTAAAACTTACCTTTTGTCCCGAAGTTTTGTACTCAATTTTGACCTTCTGTCTTGAATTTTTGTCCTGAATTTTGACCTTTGTCCTGAATTTGTACACTTACCGTCCTGAATTTGCACCCATGCCAGTTGGTCACCCTAACACACACACATATATCCTTCCATACACACAGTCTCTACCCACACATACATGTGTCTCCTTCCAGAGAAGCATGCGCACACACTAAGATAATAAACAGTGGAATGGCAGAGGTGAATAGGTCTTACCTGTTGCCTTCCCCGAAGGACCCAGGCGCTGCTGCCCCAGGCACCTGTGCTCACTCACAGTGGGGCAGCTGAGCCCGGCTTGTGTCTGCCTTCAGCAGCACACCCCGCTCTATCAACACGCAAAAGTCCCGGAGCTTCAGAGCACCTTCACGCCACTAGCATTGGGCACTGAACCAAGGAAGGGAGGCTAGCTATAACACGCCTGGGCTTGTATATATGTCTCCTGAGAGCTGGCAATACATATTTTGTGCTGGTAATTATGTTGATTGCGACACCTTTGCGCAGTTCACCCCTATGTGCACAGCTGGCTGTGCCAGCCCCACCCCCATAGGCACAATGGGCGCAGAGTAGCAAGGATGCAGTGGCTGCTCTGGTTCGTGGACACACATTATTGGAACAGTAAATCTTGCTCCCCCTCCCCTGAAATGCCACTTGGATTGGAGTTAGCTAGAATAGTAAGTTTTAGCCTCAACCCGCATCTGCACCCAACATCTCCACGGCCATGCCAACGACTACAAGATGGTACACCAAGATCGCATCAACAAACACAGACGTGGAATCACCATCATCCACAAAGAAATCATCCACTGCACCACAGACAACACTACGTCAATCATGGAACACCTCAACTTCCAACTCAAGACGGATGGCAAAACCACTAACAACACCAAAACAGCCAACCTCCTCGAAAGCATAAACAACATCGGCCTCATCCAAAAAAGTCACTGACCCCACTCACAACGCAATATACCAAAAGAGAGGGCCCCTGGAGTAGGGATGCTCAGGCAGGAAATTAAGGGAAATGACACCAATGCAATAAATAATATCCTGCCTGAAAAAAAAGTACTTACCTGTCCATCTGAGCGGACTAGAAAAATGAGGGAGTGCGGGGGCTTTCCGGATGAGGCCAAGGTCACGCAGAAATGACCCAAACTTGAGGGTTTCCTACAGCGGTTCTAATGGAGTTAGATAAATTAATATATGAATAATACTAACAGTAAGAAATACACGAGGAAGCAGAATTATGCCTCTTCTAGGTGAGGCGTCCTGCCCTACATACCTTAAGAGAAGTTCCTAGGGTCATGATCCGCTTAGCAGAGATATGTAGGCGGTATTCAGAATAAACAGAGTAAAATGTCAAATCCTCGGGGAGGGAGAGAGGGAATCTCTTGAGCTATCCCAGAAGACTGGGTGGAAAAGGTACCGTACGTCATGGATGAAGCCTCAGTCTAGGGAATAGAATAGGAAAATATCACAAATAAAAAAATATAGGTAAATGAAACGACTACAGAAAGCAGAAAAAATCCTGCACAAATAAAGTGCACAATGTGTGTCCACGTAACTAAAATAAAAGCCAGAAACAGCACGGGAAGATAGATGACAAAACGTCAAGCTGTGCGATATCTGGGGGGTAGATATTGTATTGGCAGGTACAGCCCCCCGCTCGCAACGCAAGACACATACTCAACCCCATTTTTACAGCCAGCAACAGAGTCAAGCACAGCCATGTCACCGAGCTCACCTGGACAGACCACCCCATCATCCACTTCAACATCACAGTAGCCCCCATAACCGCCACCAAGCTTCCCAGCACCTCTCACTGCAGCTGGAACAAAGAGTCTAAAAGTCAATTGACCGACTCCCTCAACACCTCCCACCCTGACACCACAATCAACCTTGAACAGGCGGTCAAGAACTTCACCACCAGGATCAACAACTGCGCCGACAGAGTCGCCCCCATCAAACCCATCAAACTCAAGAAATCCAACGGACATGCCAGTTGGTATACCGCGGTACTGAGAACCACGAAAAAAATTGCAGGTGACTAAAAAGGAAATGTCACACCAGCAAGGAGACCACAGACCGCACCGCCATCAAGACATCGCTCAACCACTACCATCGACTCCTGCAAGAAATGAAAGAAATGCCCTAGCCGACCACATCAAAGCCAGCTCCAACCACAGCAAGAAACTCTTCAGCATCATCAGGAAGTTTTTTAACCCCTCAGGCACCGAAAACATCATCACCCCCTCCCAAGACCCATGTGACACCCTGGTAGACTTCTTCCATGACAAAATCTCCACCATCTACAAACACTTTGAACCCAAACCAGCCACCTCTGACGTCCTCAGCCTCTTCGCTCCCACAGACACTAACTCTGACCACCGGATCACTGCCTAGACCAAGCTCTCGACACATAGCACCACAGCCATTTCACACTCTGTCAAAGATAACCTTAGAAAGCTATCCAAGTGGTAGCTGTGGAGAGCAGCCTTCAGGCTTAGTCTTGAAGGAATTTTTAGCAGCTAGTTTTACCAGAATGCAACGTTATAGTTTTGGTTAAATGAAAGGAGAACCCCACAGTAGTTATAAAAATCTGTGTTTATTAATATAACACTATCTAGTACGGCGGTACTCAAAGTACGGCCCGCGGGCCACTTGCAGCCCGCCAGACCTTTCCTTGCGGCCCCCATGGAAAACAACAGCAGTCACGTACTCAGCGCCATTACTGCTGTTGCGATTCCTCGGGGCCGCATTTGCCGAGAAAAGGTCAAAGGGGCATGCGCAGACAATTAGTGTCTCCATGCTCACCTGCGGCCCCCGCCCTCATCTGCCCTCGTGACGTCATAGGCTTGCGTCGCAGCAGGTGAGGCTTTTAAAAGAAGGCACGCAAGTTGCTGCCTTTCTTTACCTGCCCTTATCCTCACCTACCTACCTCGGACTCTCCCCAGCGCCGACGGAAGCAGTGTGTGCCCAGCTGAAACGGAGCCGAGATTCACTGCCCCCTGGCACCAATTGCTGTGTCACCTCGTCTTTGAAAGCAGTAAGTGTATGCCAATGCCATCATTGTTATTGCTGGTCCCCCATATATTGTGGTTTTCTGTTGTTAGACGTCCTTGTTCATGCACCACACAAAAGGTAAAGATATCGTTTGGGGTTTTCGAGGGCGCTTAAAATCTTGGGCAGAAGAGTTATGTATGTTTTTCTTTTCGATTTATTAGGAGTGGTTTTGCATATTAATTTAAGTGCATGCGACAGTAGATGGCGCTGTTGCCGTATTCTGTGACCAATTGTGAGTTAATCATCGGCTGAAATGTACTTTTTATGCAAGTTTGTTCTCCCCGAGTTAACAGGCAGGGCTTTTAGTGGGCCAGGTGCTTAAAAGCAGGTGCTGAGACGTGTAGCTATCGGGGGCTCCATTTTTGCCTTCAGGGTGAAAAAAAAAAAGATATCAACTCGGCAGCAGCACTACTGCGCAAAAAGCCTTTGTCATTTCAAATCGACTGTTTTCATTCTTTCAGTCTCATCATTTCAGACCTGAAGCATTCTCAAATATTATATACAACAAAGTCATAGTTTTTGCTTATTTATCTTATGCAACTAACAACTACTGGGGTCTCCATTTTCGCCCTTAGATAAATCTCAACTCAACAGCAGCACAAAGCCTTTGATGTAATTCCAAATAGGCTCGTTTTAGTTCTTTCACAGTTTCATCATTTCAGAACTGAAGCATTTTCAATTTTATATATTATATACAACAAAGCCATAGTTGTTGCTTACTTATCTTATGCAACTAACAACTATCGGGGTCTCCATTTTCGCCCTCAGGGTGAACCAACAAAATCTCATCTCAGTAGCAGCATCACTGCTCAAAGATTTTGATGTACTTTCAAATAGACTGGTTTTAGTTCTTTCACAGTCTCATCTTTTCAGAACTGAAGCATTTTCAATATTATAATTTATATACAACAAAGCCATAGTTGTTGCTTATTTATCTTATGCAACTAACAAACCATTGGCAAAGCCAATAGTCCTGACTTGTTGCAGGTATAATGTTACTTGTTGTATCTGATATATCTGGATACAATGACAAACAGCAAAATACCAGTAGGGTGGCACACTATGTTAAGCACAGATTTTTAGTTTACATGTTTTTAAGCCATGCCCTTAATTTCATCGGTCATGGCCCTTTGAGAGAACCCCCAGGTTTTTCATCCCACTTAAAGCCCTGTAACCAGGCGATACGTGTCAGTTATGTGTATATATCGCCGTAGTTCGATCTAAAAATCTATTTTTAGGTTCTGTTGCGTGTCTGTTTATAGTAGAGAAATACTGCTATTTGATGAGTAGTTGCGGAAGTGATGCTTTTTTCAGAAGTGTATAAGGATTTTTTTTTTGTAAGGCCATAGTTCACATTTTGTTTATTTTCAGCGTCTTTACTGTCCACTACATTATTTCTTTACGTTTATTCAGAGCCCAGATTTGGAGCTATTTTTTGAGCATTCATTATATTGCACTTATCAAGCAAGTCTTTCCCGATACTCCTCCAATCTCCCTTTGAAGGAGACCAGGGGATCCCATGGGTGGGGGCAGAGCGTGTCTTCTTGGCCCTGTTGCTCTGCATACCAGGGCTGTAAGTGGGATGAAAGGTGTGGAGGCTATATAATTAAGCACTGTGTGGCTATTAAAAGTTAAAGTCGCTTGGTGTTGCAGTACATGCTTCTGTAGTAGGCACATCCCTCCAGCTATCCAGTACAATAATTTTACAGTGGTATTCTTGCAATATTGTAAATTCAGAAACATTTATTTTGAAGAGAAATGAGCCACAGGGGCGATCATTAATTTCCGCTCACCATCAAAAGATACCCGCTTGTGTTTCTGCAGTTTCCAGCTGATGTGTGGTATCCTCTGCGCTTAACAGCGCGCATCCACCATTTTGGATGTTTGTGGCCCACTTCTGGTTGCAGATCCGGGCTGTTTGTCGAGCCCGGATCTGCAACCAGAAGTGGGCCACAAGCTTGTCCCTGAAATATTCATGACAGTGCAGCATTTTGGTGCAAATGTGTCTCTCTGGCACACGGCTGGTGATTTCAGCGCTGGTGCTAGGGAAAGGGGAGGAGAGTGCCATATTTCTATAAATATGGCACTCTTCTCCTCTCTCCTTTTCACGCAGCGCATTTGCGGCTGCTGCACTGCTGGTGCTAGGGAAAGGGGAGGAGAGTGCCATATTTCTGTAAATATGGCACTCTTCTCCTCTCTCCTTTTCACGCAGCGCATTTGCGGCTGCTGCACTGCGCTGCATGAATAAGTGGTAAACCTGGCACATAGTTTCACTTCTGCAGAGGAATTGTGCAGGGAAGTAACACCTCTTCCTCAGCAACTGCCAGAGGGCAGGACTCTCTGAACCAACGACTGCCAGAGCGCAGGGCCCTCTCTACCATATTTGGCCTGCCAGGGCCTCTAGACTTCAATTCACTATTGCAAGTGGCAGGATATTTTGCTTAGCTACTACTTCACCTCTCTGGGTAATATGGAAAGGGATTTGAGGTAGTGGATGCACTGTACAAATGTGAACTTAATTTATTACGAAAGGGTGGTCTCATGTTATTTCTTTCTTCATTTCACTAATGCTCTCAAGTAGGGATGGCTGTACCTGAGAAATGTGATCCCAAGATGTTTCATTTGTGAAGCACTAATATCTAATTATAAGCTTAAATGCACGACTAAATCTAAATATGTGCACATAGGGCACTGTCAAAACATGCAGTGAGAAGTAAACACTCAGGGGTCGATTCCGATTCGGGCCGGAAAAAGCACCGACCGACTCGGATCCGGAAATAATACCGACCGACACGTACCTGTGGCGCCCGACACGCCAAGTACGATGCAAGGCGTGCAAAATCCGACCGACACGTAGCGAACCCAAGTCGACCGACCGAGCCGCACGGAAAACAGCAATCCGGTCGGAAAAACACGCGAATCCAACCGACCGACACGCACCCGGAACAAATCCGACCGAAACGTACACGCGAACTCCAAACCGCAAAGTACGATGCAAGGCGCGAAACCACGAGCGAGTCGGACGGAGGCCAAGCCGTACGACCGACACGCATACAAAACCGAGCCGAAGCAACACAAAACACCGCGACCGACGCGTACGCAGCATAGAAAACTGCACATACACAGCGTGAACGAAACGGAGAAGACCGTACGAGACAAATGCAGGGTCCGACTCGGTCACAAGAACGTTTCCAACATACACAGACAGTACAAAGGAAAATTCACCCAAAAAAAGGCCAAACAAGCAATTACCAAGCCAATAAATACTGGGGGGGTGGGGACAGAGAACAAAGACACACCCACAACTCCACCCATATAAAGGACACAAATCACAACCATGAGCCTTTGCAAATGCCATTCCACTGCCAGCACCCAAGAGAAAGCAACCACACACCCACAGCTCATCCCTCACACAAGCCACGCACCATCAGCACACCAACAAATACCTACCTCACATACACCCAGCAAAACACACACTCACACACCCTCACCTGCACACCAACACACACATCACTCACCATCACCACCCATCACCATGCCCCCCAAGAAGAATCCCAAGTTCCTAGATTGTGAATTGGAAGTCATGGTAGACGAGATCCTCAGGGTAGAGCCACAGCTGTTTGGCACACTGGTCCAACAGACCCCCATCTCCCAGAAAACCAAGATGTGGGAGAGGATCATCAACAGGGTGAACGCACAATCACCATGTCGGCGCACAAAGAGCGACATCCAGAACAGGTGGTATGACGTGCGCAGGAGGGTACGGGACCTGCTCAAGAAAGACTACATCAACAGCCAACACACTGGCAGTGGCCCTCCTGCCAAGCCAATATACCTCAGGCCCTGGGAGGAGAAGGTGCGGGCCATCCTTCCGCCAGTGAGCGTATATGGACTAGAGGACATCCCAGAGCCTGGTGAGTACACAACAAATGTACACAATATACTGCCACAAAACACACACACATCACTGTCAAGGGAGAGTCAAACCATGCACTCATAGCAATTACACAGCAACCAGAACAGAATCATCCCAAAATGTGTATGTCAGTCAGATAAACACAACACATGCCATCAAAAAAGTCACATCCAACTGTGCCATCACATGTACAAACACAACTACAACTACAGCTAGGCAGTGGCACAAATAGAACTAACAAACACATCCAGACATGTAGCCACCACAACAACACCAACACACAGTGAAGACCACTCAAAGGAAGGAATTCTGTGTATGCTGGCCAAGTCAGTGTAGCCAATAGCATCATGGGAGTCGCAGTCACACATATTGCCCCCCCACAACTGTCCCATCAACACCACCATGAACCATGCGCACATCACAGGGAGTGGAGAAGGACTCACAAGATGGCTGACACTGGCAACTGCTGTGGGGAGCACAAGGCCCTGCTGGCAACTGTGCACCAACAAACAGCAGGACACCACTGACTGACATCCTGAGAGACAACTTCCACTCCCTGCAATGCAAGCACGTTCCATGGTGGGATATCTGGCTGGCTGGGTGGGAAGGAGGACTTGCAGCACTGACCATAGTCACAAGCACCTCCCCTCACACACACCCCAACACAAACTCCACAGAACCCACCTGGTAGAATGCAATGCCCCCCATCCTAACACAAGATCCCACAAAGAACCACCACCCTGGGTTATGTTGTGTGAAGCACAGGGACACTCTTGGGACTCTTAGCCAAACAACTGCCAGGACAACACTCCCAGCCATCCTGTCAGCACAGCCAGCCCACCCCACAGGGAAGCAGAATCAAAAGGAAGGAAGCATGGGCATGCTGGGAAGGGGGTGGAGGCAATAGCATGATGGGAGTCGTAGTCACTGATATTGGTCACCCCCACAACTGTCCCATCAACACCACCCTGAACCATGCTCACATCACAGGGAGTGGAGAAGGACTCACAAGATGGCTGACACTGGCTACTGCTGTGGGGAGCACAAGGCCCTGCTGGCAACTGTGCACCAACAAACAGCAGGACACCACTGACTGACATCCTGAGAGACAACTTCCACTCCCTGCAATGCAAGCACGTTCCATGGTGGGATAACTGGCTGGCTGGGTGGGTGGGAAGGAGGACTTGCAGCACTAACCATAGTCACAAGCACCTCCCCTCGCACACCCCCCAACACAAACTCCACAGAACCCACCTGGTAGAATGCAATGCCCCCATCCTAACACAAGATCCCACAAAGAACCACCACCCTGGGTTATGTTGTGTGAAGCACAGGGCCACTCTTGGGACTCTTAGCCAAACAACTGCCAGGACAACACTCCCAGCCATCCTGTCAGCACAGCCAGCCCACCCCACAGGGAAGCAGAGTCAAAAGGAAGGAAGCATGGGCATGCTGGGAAGGGGGTGGAGGCAATAGCATGATGGGAGTCGTAGTCACAGACATAGCTCACCCCCACAACTGTCCCATCAACACCACCCTGAACCATGCTCACATCACAGGGAGTGGAGAAGGACTCACAAGATGGCTGACACTGGCTACTGCTGTGGGGAGCACAAGGCCCTGCTGGCAACTGTGCACCAACAAACAGCAGGACACCACTGACTGACATCCTGAGAGACAACTTCCACTCCCTGCAATGCAAGCACGTTCCATGGTGGGATAACTGGCTGGCTGGGTGGGTGGGAAGGAGGACTTGCAGCACTAACCATAGTCACAAGCACCTCCCCTCACACACACCCCAACACAAACTCCACAGAACCCACCTGGTAGAATGCAATGCCCCCCATCCTAACACAAGATCCCACAAAGAACCACCACCCTGGGTTATGTTGTGTGAAGCACAGGGCCACTCTTGGGACTTTTAGCCAAACAACTGCCAGGACAACACTCCCAGCCATCCTGTCAGCACAGCCAGCCCACCCCACAGGGAAGCAGAGTCAAAAGGAAGGAAGCATGGGCATGCTGGGAAGGGGGTGGAGGCAATAGCATGATGGGAGTCGTAGTCACAGACATAGCTCACCCCCACAACTGTCCCATCAACACCACCCTGAACCATGCTCACATCACAGGGAGTGGAGAAGGACTCACAAGATGGCTGACACTGGCTACTGCTGTGGGGAGCACAAGGCCCTGCTGCCAACTGTGCACCAACAAACAGCAGGACACCACTGACTGACATCCTGAGAGACAACTTCCACTCCCTGCAATGCAAGCACGTTCCATGGTGGGATAACTGGCTGGCTGGGTGGGTGGGAAGGAGGACTTGCAGCACTAACCATAGTCACAAGCACCTCCCCTCACACACCCCCCAACACAAACTCCACAGAACCCACCTGGTAGAATGCAATGCCCCCCATCCTAACACAAGATCCCACAAAGAACCACCACCCTGGGTTATGTTGTGTGAAGCACAGGGCCACTCTTGGGACTTTTAGCCAAACAACTGCCAGGACAACACTCCCAGCCATCCTGTCAGCACAGCCAGCCCACCCCACAGGGAAGCAGAGTCAAAAGGAAGGAAGCATGGGCATGCTGGGAAGGGGGTGGAGGCAATAGCATGATGGGAGTCGTAGTCACAGCTCTACATCCCCCACCACATGGCCCAGCAAGCTCACACTCACGCATGCACATCCCACAGAGAGTGGAAAGGCCCATCAAAGATGTCTGACACTGTTGCTGTGTTGTGGGGAGCACAAGGGCATGCTGGGTACTGCACACCAACCAACAGCAGGACACCACTGTCAGCCATCTTGCCATTGCTCTCACACCCACACACACTGAACTCCCCACAAAAGCAAGTAAGTATGGGAATGCTGGGAAGTGGGGTGGAGGCAATAGCATGATGGGAGTCGTAGTCACAGACATAGCTCACCCCCACAACTGTCCCATCAACACCACCCTGAACCATGCTCACATCACAGGGAGTGGAGAAGGACTCACAAGATGGCTGACACTGGCTACTGCTGTGGGGAGCACAAGGCCCTGCTGGCAACTGTGCACCAACAAACAGCAGGACACCACTGACTGACATCCTGAGAGACAACTTCCACTCCCTGCAATGCAAGCACGTTCCATGGTGGGATAACTGACTGGCTGGGTGGGTGGGAAGGAGGACCGGCTGTCAACCAAACACAACCAATGCAGACCATGTTCACACCCCAAAAAATACATAGAAATGCCCAAATAATGCAGGACAATGTGCCACACCAATATCAACCCCTGACTGTGACGACTTAGGACAATGCAATGTACAGGCCCGCACCCAGAGGCACAGTCACAACTGTCATGTGTGTCAACCATTGATGCCTGCAGAAACATAACATACATTGTGTGTGTCTCCCAAAAACAGGTGATGATGGGGACACAGCAGCAGACGCTGAGGAGTCCCAGTCCCAGGCTCAAGAGGATGCGGAGCTCACTGGCGTCGTACAGCCTCTGTCCTCCTCGGACGATGAAGACCAACCTGGCACATCCGGTGCAAGTCTACATGCAGCACCAGCAGGACCACCAGCTGCAGCACCAGCAGGACCACCAGCTGCACCCCCTGCACCCACCCCTCCAACGACTGTCACCACAAATACCATCCCTGCCGACATGGACAGAACAAGGAGCAACACCAGCACAGGGACCCTGGACCAACCTGGGGCCATGGACACCACCACCACCACCAACCCCCAAGGTGGACCAGGGTCATCTGTGCATGCCACTGCACACACTGCACATGTCAGCAGGGGTGGTGGGAGGGGTGGGAGACAGAGGTCGCTGCTTGCAGAGGTTGCTGGTGTGCATGATGACCCACAACTGGTACGCATAGCTGATGCGTACCAGTCCAGCACCGGAGACCTCAGCCAGGTAGTGGGGCTCCTCAGAGACATGAAACAGCAGCAGGCTGCCCATCATGCCCGCTTGGACTCCCACATGTCCCACGTGGAGTCACAAATGTCCTGCATGGACTCACACATGTCCCGCGTGGAGTCCAAGTGGGATGCACTGCATGAGATGACGGCGGTGCACAGGGACATTTTACAATGCCTCCGCCAGATGAACAGCAACCAGTCCACACCTCCCTGTGTGCCAACAACATCTGGTGCCGAACAAACTGCAACTGCCACAGGGAGGGAGGATGACTCTGGCGGAGAGTCCCCTGCACCGCAGCAGCCTGTACTTGAGGGGCCCCCCCAAGAAGAGGGGTCGTCCGAGGAGGGGCAAGTGAGAGGCCGATGGCCAAGCGCAACTCCCAGGAAGCCTGAACCTGTTCTGGATGTTCACCTTTGTGCACAGACTGTTCACCCTGTTGACGGCAACACTACTCCCACACATTGCATGGAGAGTACAAGTTGGACCAATGTGTCAGACAACTGTGGCCCCGATACTGGGGATTCTGTCTACCAGGACTTTCAATTCACCTAGGAACTTCGGATTGCAAGATTTATGTACAGCACTACCCATCCTATGCACTATTCACACAAATGTATCACAATAAACACACTAATATACCATACTTGCCTCTGTTGTGATTCCAACGTGGGTGCTGTTATGGGGATGATGAACTGCAAAATTACACTGTGTATGCGAACTGCAACAGCAAGGACAACACAGGCATGTGAGTAAAGGCAACGTGACACATATGAGGGAGACACACCACCAGGGCTACACAACACATACACACCTAGGCCATCTGACTCATTGCCTACACTGATGTTGCCAGGGAAGATGGTGCAATGCACAGACACCACACCCATTCCCAGTTGTAGTCAAGTAGCCCACAGGTGCAGTAAGCAAATGGCAGTCAAATGTGTGACCACAGACAACGCACATCACAAAGTGAAGCACAGGTTTATTACACAGTTGCAACATGTCGTAACCACTACAGATGCAAGGTAATCCCACCTGGCAGCGGGCACACAGTCAACAACTGTAGACGGAAGGAAGTCCATGGGTGTGGCGCACATCACCTGTAGGGACACAACAGCTACCAGCCTGGAAGTGCAATCACGTCGTCGGTGGACACAGTTGACCAAACGAATCTGAAAGTACCCTGTGAAGGACAGAAATGACACACAGTCAAAAGCAATGGAGTACAGGACAGAACAGCAAAACTCATGCACCATACATGTTACAAGATACCCACCCAGAACCAAGTTAGCATGTCAACACTGTTGGGGAGTACAGCCCACCTGTAAGCACACATCGCAACACACATCCAGTCAAGTAGCCCATGGACACACTCCAACAGCACCAGAGCACCACCTACACATCATGCCAACTCACATCATTGACATGACACCTCAGGATACTCACATTCAGCTAAAGAAGTTGGTGATGAGCTGTGTGCGGACATCACCATCATCATCATCATCATCATCGTCACTGGCATCGTGGTCCAGGCCAGGATCCTCCACAGGTGGCGGATGTTGGTCATTGTCATCCTGGATGAGAGGCAACTCCTTCCGCACTGCCAGGTTGTGGAGCATGCAGCAGACGATGATAATCTTGCACACTTTCGCAGGGGCATATGGGAGGGACCCTCCGGTCTTGTCCAGGCAGCGGAAGCGGCTCTTCAGGAGACCAAATGTCCGCTCAATCACTCTCCTGGTCCGACCATGTGCCTCATTGTAGCGCATCTGGGCTGGTGTCACAGGGTTCCTGAGGGGTGTCAGCAACCACGGCATGTTGGGGTATCCCGAGTCACCTACGGACAGACAAGTGCACATTAGCTGACTTGGAAAAGTGGGCGGAATACTACAGATCAGATCACACACAATGGCACAAAGTCAGTACACACCGACAAGCCAGGCACGCTGGTTCTGCATCTGTGCCATCATCCTGGGGATGCGACTACTCCTCATCACAAAGGCATCGTGTGCTGAACCAGGGAAACGGGCACACACGTGTGTGATGGTCATGTCTGCAAGACACACCACCAGTGCATTGACCGAGTGGTAGTGCTTGCGGTTCCTGTAGGCCTGCTCCTGGGCCTGTGGTGGTACCAAAGCCACATGTGTCCCATCAATGGAGCCAATGACATGCGGCATCCTCCCCAGGGCATAAAAGTCACTCTTCACGTCAGTGAGTCGTCGCAGTCTAGGGAAATAGATGTACCGGTTCAGGAATAGCAACATTGCCGCCAAAACATCGCGGAGCACACGGCTCAACATGGTCTGTGACATCCCACCAGCAGTCGCCACAGTATGTTGGAAGGTACCGGTGGCAAAGAAGTGTAGGGCTGCCATCACCTTCACCTTGGGGGTCAGCTCTGTAGGATACGGCCGGCCAGGCTGCAAATGTGGGGACAACTGCACTGCCAAATCCTCAATCAGCTGCCTGGTGAAGCGGTACCGTCGGATGCTGTCCCGTTCCACCATCGTTGCCAGGTCTGGGAATGGTCGATGGACAGCAGGAGCCCTGCAGTGCAGAGGAGAAGTAAGCAAGATTGTCAGTCACCCCACATATGCGGCATTGAACACACTCAATATCCCAACATACATCATTATGAGGCACAACTACATGAAGTGTGCAGTTCCGTAAGGACATGTATGGTACATACATGGCCAACATCTGTCAACACGGTCCAACAGGTGGCATCAATTAGTCCCAGGTTGGCCCATTGGATATCATGAGGCCGTGTCACAGTTCCCATCTCCTGCTGCCGTGTCACAATCACCCCCCACAGTGACATGTGAGGACAGATGTGCCCCAGGCACCACAGCTCAACGACAGGTACATTCCCAGGGACCCTGTATTGCCACATGGACACTGGCATTACATGGAGTATCATGTATACACCACAGCAAAACAACCATGACCCCCACAGGTAGTGGCCCCACTTGCCACGGCAGGACAGACATGGACGTCTGTGACACACACACGCACAACATCAAAGTCCATGCACACACAACCTGGATGTGGAGACTGTCTCCCATTGTGCACATGAAATCAGAGACATTGTAAACACTACATGCACAAAGACTGTGGAGGACCATCACTATTGTGCCACTGGGACACCCTGGCTCAAACTTACCGTCCCACATGGGACTCACGGGGTATGTGACATGACATACACATACACCACCGTGAAATGTGACCATGGCACATGCACAGATATGAACAGTTGCACATCACAGTGGTCATGTACACGTAACACCCAGGATCCTGTCCCCATGAACACGTGCACAGCCTGGGGGTGGCTGCCCACAGGTGACACCCACAGGACAACATGTACACCAACATACACACAATAGGAAATGCAGCCTTACATGCCTTATGATAAAGTTTGGACAGGCTGTCGTGATGTAGGTGTGCCCCTCACTCCCTGGGAGCTATCTGTGGCTGGCATATGTCCATCTGAGACAGGCATGCTGACATATGCCAGTCACATGTACAGTGATGCGTTGAACAGCAATGGACCGATCAGTGCCCCCGGCCGGCCCATTGCATTCAATGTGTGCGGGTACGCGTTGTACCCCTGTACGTGTTGTACTGCAATGGACCGGTCGGTGCCCCCGGCCGGCCCATTGCATTCAATGTGTGCGGGTACGCGTTGTACCCCTGTACGCGTTGTACCCCTGTACGCGTTGTACTGCAATGGACCGGTCGGTGCCCCCGGCCGGCCCATTGCATTCAATGTGTGCGGGTACGCGTTGTACCCCTGTACGCGTTGTACCCCTGTACGCGTTGTACTGCAATGGACCGGTCAGTGCCCCCGGCAGGCCCATTGCATTCAATGTGTGTGGGTACGCGTTGCACCCCTGTACGCGTTGTACCCCTGTACGCGTTGTACTGCAATGGACCGGTCGGTGCCCCCGGCCGGCCCATTGCATTCAATGTGTGCGGTGTACGCGTTGTACCCCTGTACGCGTTGTACTGCAATGGACCGATCGGTGCCCCGGCCGGCCCATTGCATTCAATGTGTGCGGGTACGCGTTGTACCCCTGTACGCGTTGTACTGCAATGGACCGATCGGTGCCCCCGGCCGGCCCATTGCATTCAATGTGTGCGGGTACGCGTTGTACCCCTGTACGCGTTGTACTGCAATGGACCGATCGGTGCCCCCGGCCGGCCCATTGCGTTCAATGTGTGCGGGTACGCGTTGTACCCCTGTAAGCGTTGTACTGCAATGGACCGATCGGTGCCCCCGGCCGGCCCATTGCATTCAATGTGTGCGGGTACGCGTTGTACCCCTGTACGCGTTGAACTGCAATGGACCGATCGGTACCCCCGGCCGGCCCATTGCATTCAATGTGTGCGGGTACGGGTTGTACCCCTGTACGCGTTGAACTGCAATGGACCGATCGGTGCCCCCGGCCGGCCCATTGCATTCAATGTGTGCGGGTACACGTTGTACCCCTGTACGCGTTGTACTGCAATGGACCGATCGGTGCCCCCGGCCGGCCCATTGCATTCAATGTGTGCGGGTACGCGTTGTACCCCTGTACGCGTTGTACTGCAATGGACCGATCGGTGCCCCCGGCCGGCCCATTGCATTCAATGTGTGCGGGTACGCGTTGTACCCCTGTACGCGTTGTACTGCAATGGACCGATCGGTGCCCCCGGCCGGCCCATTGCATCCAATGTGTGCGGGTACGCATTGTACCCCTGTACGTGTTGTACCGCAATGGACCGATCGGTGCGCACCCATTGACAATGGGCTTGCCTGGCAACGGACGCGTTTTCGAATTTCGAACGAGTCGGTTGCTGGAAAATCAGTTGGTCACCCACAACAATGTTGCAAAATCATGTATGTCATGAAGTTGAAGATTTGAAGGATGCTGTGGGCGTGTTTTGGTGCTGCTATTCCATGGATTGGCCAGATTCAGAAGATGCAAACGACTTGGACCTATCACTTTGGACACAAGGGACAGTATCTGCCTCTCCAGCACATATATATTGCTGGCTGTTCCCCTGAGAGCTCACTTGCCTGCACTACATGCTCCAGGACGACATCTGCCACTGCACTGCTGCTGTCTCTGCCCCTCTGGACCCTGCAATGGCACGTACTGTGGAGAGAGCCCCAACCTTCAGCCTTGAGGAGAACCAGGCCCTGCTGGACAGCCTACTTCCACAATACAGCAAGCGGTATGGGACACCAGAGGAGCAGGTGAGTGTTCTGTGCACTGCCTTTCTGAATGTGCATATTGTCTGACTAGCAAGGCTGAAAGTCTGCACGCCACTGGCTAGCAGGCTCACTGAGTAGTTGTCACCCCCCATAGTGTGTAGTGACAGTGCATTTGAACAAGGTTTTACTTCCCAGGCAATGATACCATGTAGTGACGTCTGGCAAACTGTCCATGGGCAGCTTTGCACTGCCTGTGTACATCATGTGCCCCTGTGATTGAGACATGTATATACAACTGTGTCATGCACGGATATGTTGCATGTGTAGTAATGGCCTTTTCACTTTGTCATCCTGACAGGTTAATGCCCATCGGAAGCAGGAGATCTGGAAGGACATCGTCCGGGCCGTCCGGTCCGTGGGGGTCTACAAGCGCCGGATCCGCAACTGCCAGAAGAGGTGGCAGGACCTTCGGGGCTGGACCCGGAGGATTGTACGGGTCCAGCTGAAGCTGTCGCCTCCTCGCAGGAGGGGCGGAACACGGACCCTGACCCCCACATGCTCCAGATCCTGGCGGTGGTGTTTCCAGACCTGGATGGGCAGCTGAAGGCCAGACAGCAGCAAGGAGGGGGTGAGTCAAAGACTGCACTGTGAACTCTGTATTACATGCTTTGTGCCCTCCTCTGGCCTGGTTCAACTGCCACAGTGCAGCAGTCATGTTGTCCAGGAGCCATGTCCCTCTATTGTGCACTGCCCACTGCTCATCTGATACCCAGGTGTGGCCCTTACATTCAGGGAATTGTGTCACTTGGGACTGTGTCCTTGCAGTTTGCTTCACTAAAGGTGGGAGACAGCATCTGTTTCCCTAACTCTGTTGTGGGCATCATGGGTGGGTCCATTGTTCACACAACGCCTGTGTTCGGACATGTAATCTGCGTGTTGCTTTGATATGCGGTCCACTTGCTGAGCTGAGCCACCACATGTGCCTGGGGTATGTGGCACACGCCCATGCAGCGGGTGGGAACAATGTTTGGGCCCCAGGAGTGTGCAGATTACGTGTGTCACACATACATAGCCAGCTATCCACTGTCCAGGGCTCATCCCTCATTCATGTGGAGCAGGACAGTCATGCCTACTCCAGGCCATGCAATGCACTCTGTACTCCCACTCCCGTGTATCAGCTGACACATTGTGCGCAGTGATTTGACCCCTCAGGTGTCTGCCTCTGTGTCAGTGTGCTGTGGATTAGTTGCCAGGACTGCTGGGGTGTTTCTTGGTAGGGGCTCAGCATGCCCCTGGAGATGTGACCATAGGAGACGATACTTGTGTGTCACATAGGTGTTTGATCAGCTGCCCGTGCAGACTGGGGTATGCAAATGTGAAGTTCAGGCAGCTGTTCCCCATTCGCAGCAGATTGTGAGGGGCTCAGGTTCAGAGGATAGTGTCACAGGTCTCCCATATGTCCAATAGGTATGACCTGGACAGATGAGGGTTAAGATGATGTGTTGTGTGGGGGATGTACATGTGCACTTGTGCAGCTCCAGGACTTGCATTCCCCATGACCTACTATTGTGACACAGTGCATAGTGTTGTTGTCTGGCTGCCAAGTCATACAGCACTGAGACAGTGATGTATGACTTAGCAGTCATGCCTCTGCCATGGCATGTGTCAACTTATTGGTGGTCCTGCAGGGTAGTGACATGTGCTACATGCACACCATTGTGGCGATGGCTATCAGGACATGGGTGCATCATGGTGTCTGTCGCTGGTATGCATCACATGCATTTCCTATTTGACTCTGGGCATCCCTTTCATCCGGAAACCTGTACTGACTCAGTGGCAAGAGCTGTGATGTGTGCATGTCCACATGCCACACCGTGTCCTCTGCACTGTCCAACTACTGTGTACTTGGTGCATGTGTCCACACTGGGGTGTTGCAATCCAACAGACACCAGACAGATGGGTGCAAGGCCATGTGGGATGTGAGTGCCATGCTTGGCATCAGACTAACAATTGGCTTCTCCTGTTCAGTTAGGGCACTTTTAGCAATGTACAACTAATGATGCCAGGGCTTGCTCTGTAATGTGCTGTGCTCACAGTGGGGTGTGCGTTTGGTGCAGGTGACTGATGTCTGTCTGTTTCCCCATTGTTTGCAGATACATCCACGGCCACGGAAGGGGACAGCTCCACGGACCAGGAGGAGCCAGAGAGCCAGACTGGGTCAGCAGCCGAGGAGTGGTCGGAGGGACCCAGTGGCACGGAGGGCGAGGGGAGCCACACCGAGGAGTCCTCAGCACCATCCACCTCAGCTGAGGACCAGAGCAACTCGGAGGATGACTCCCTTATGGAGGTGGGTGTCAGCAGCCACCACACCCCAGCTAGTGTTGCTGTCCCCGCCACCACCAGCACCACCACCGCCCTCCCATCGGCTCCCATTCCCCGGGTCCGTGGAGGCTCCCATGTTCGGGAGCGTGTCTCCTTTGGCCCAGGCACCGCACCCCTGCCCCTGTGTCCCCTGCTGCCCTGAGTGAGGAGTCTGTGTACCTCCTTCACCAGCTCCATGTAGGGCAGACAGCCATGCTGAGTGTCCTCCATGCGCACACCGCTCTGTTGACTCAGCTGGTGTCGTTCATGGAGGGCATCTCATCGGGCATGTCTGACCTACAGAGGGGCAATAGGTCCATGGACTCCTCCCTGACGGCAGCAGTGTCCCTCCTCAGACAGTCCCTCACCCCTCCTGCCTCTGCTCCATCCACACTCCCCAGCACCTTACCCGTCCCAAGCACACACACACCGGCACAGGCACACACCAGCACACACACGTCCAGCACACAGACACACACGCCACAAACAAAACGCACACGCACGCACAGTCAGGGGACTGAAACCAGACTCACAGGGGATGGGGCCCTGGTACACACACACGCATCCACGGGCACTGCGCAGTCCTCAGTTGCCTCTCCCTCCAAAGCACCCTCCCTTGCCTCACCTGCAACCCCAAAGACCCAGCGCCTCTTCCTCAGTGACCTCGGCCTCTTCCCCTCCGATCCAGCTGCTCCAGCATCCAGGGGGAAGAGGAAGCCCCCCACACGGAGCAGAGTGCCCCTCGCCCCCGGACACCCTCCCCCAGGCGCAGACAGACTGAGGCCCCCACCCGCAAGTCCCCCGGAGTGGTAAGAGCAAGACCCCGCCGCCGCCCTGCAGCTCAAGCACCAGGTCTCCTTCCTCCATCCCTCAGGCCCCCACTCCACAGGTGCCCCCACCACACCCTGCCCCAGGTTCCCCCACCCACAGATATACCATCCCCAAGAGGCTCCGGCCTTCTCCCCTGCCACTTGCTCTCCCGGCACCACACCCCCCGCTGCGCTTGTCTGTGCCACTGATGTGGTGAGGGTGTCCTCCCCCTCTGTCCAGCCCACCTTGCCTGTTCCCCATTCTCCTCCCCTGGTGGTAGGCACTGCAGTGGAGTCCACTACCACCCTGTCTGACTTGGGCACTGCAGTGGCGGACCTGTCCACTCCATCTGCAGGGTCCACTGCAGTCGTGCCGGCACCCACAACATCTGAGCCATGCCCCCCAGTTGTGCCGGCACTCACCATGTCAGACACCTCCACTGCAGTTGTCAGTGGCTCTCCAGCACCCACCACCCCTTCCCTGCTTCCTCCTGGTGAGCCCTGATCCTGTCCCTGCGGTGCCTGGCCTACCCCCCGGTTGCCCCTCCTAGTGGATTGTCCCTGGTTTTGTGCAGGCATGTGTAGGGTGGCATCTGCCACTGTCACCCACTTGTGACTTTGTTGATGGACTGGCCATTGGCCTTTGTTTATTTTCTACTGGACTTCTACTTTTAATGCCACATATGCTGAATAAAGCAACTTTCTGTTCTCTAGTGCTTTTGCTTCTGATGTACATGATGTTGATGATGCTAACCATGCCCTTGCTGCAGTGATGGTGATATTTGGTCTCATGATAATGAAGTGTTACTGTGCAGGAACCCATGTGGTCCAGGGGGAATGTGTCCTATCCTGTGGTGTATCCATGTCATCCATAGCAGCATCTGAGGGTGTCATGTGTTCAGTATTTGGCAATGGGATTTCCTACTTAGATTGCCTATTTCACATCTGTGGCTTCCACCCCTGCACATCTGTTGTGCCTGCCATTGTTCAATTCGTCTACTTCCCTGACCGTGTGGCCATCTCCAGTGGACATGCAGGTTTGGGCATCAATGGGGAAGGACTCATCTGTGTTGTCAGTGCAACATTGCTATACAAGTGTGTTGGATCTGTGCTGATGATTCCGTTGGCACTTCCATGACCAGGCTGATGTTACGGGAGCCCTCATTTGGTGCTAATTGTTGATTGTGTGACCAAGTGCTCAGCTGACATGATGGGGCCCTACTGAGGCAACATATGGCACAGCTTTCCTCACACAGGAGTGGAGTCCCCTCATGGCAGTGTGTACTCCTGTGACATTGCCTGCGCCCAAGGTGTGTGTTGTATGTGCATGTCTGTGTGTTCACTTCCGTTTAGCTGTGCATGCTGTGATCCCTAGTGTTGTACCTGTTTGTGATGCTAGCTGAGTTGACCTATGTTCCCCCAAAGTCTTCGCCCTGGGTTCTCTGTGATGTGGGTGCATGGCACATTACTGGTCATCAGGGTGTCACCCATAGGTGTGCTTGCTGTCAGGGCTGAGTTTGTGTGCAGACGCAGATGGGTCACAGTCAGGTTTCCCCTTGGCACTTGTTGTTTGCCCCTGTCATGTGATTTCCAGTTTGTGTTATCTTTCAGTGATTGTGACACGTTGTGTGTGTGACTGCTGGCACTCCTCAGGGTCTGGGCTGCAATGTTGGTTGTTGTCTATGTGTGTTCTTTGTGGGTGACCTTGGCTTCTTCATTGGTGTGTGACTGTGGCTGGGATCCCATTGGTTGGTGTGGTATTGCCGTCATGTCCATGTACAGCGTAGTGTGCAGTGTGACAGACATTCAGGAGTCTTGTTGAGTGTCAATGTGTGATGTGTTTCTGCACCTTGGTTCCCACCCACCACCCTGGAATAGTCATGGGTGCATGTGCAATGTCACCAGTGCATGTGTGCTTCACTGCTGCACATTGTTGGAGGTCGAGGGGTGTGGTGTTGAGTGTGTGCAGATGAGAGTTGTTGCCCGGCTAGGCCCCTGCCTCCATGTTGGCCTTGGCTTACTGGCCATGCTGTTTGATTTGTGCTTGTGTAGGTGTGATGGTAGTTAGTTGCTCAGGACACATGACTGTGGTTCACAGTGTGAACCACATTTAGCTTTGTCATCACAGTGGGATTGTAATGCAGCCCAGGGTCACCACATTGTGGGGGCCCTGGGGGTGGTGCTGTGGTGTGTCTGTGTCTTGCTGTGTCAGTTGCTGTCCCTACGTGCCTGTGTGACATGTGTGATTTGTGCTCCCTCTCATCTGACCATGCCTGCTTGCCCACATAGGGGATTTGGATCCATGAGTTACCTTTGTGTGGCACTGTATGCACATCTGTATGATTGGTATTCAGGTCTCCTCATGTGTTGTGTGGTTGCCTGGGGACACTGCCCCCCACCTCACCTGTTGTGTATGATGTGCAGTGTGGGTCTGCCTGTTTGTGTTTGTGCATCTGCACCACTGCATTGGCATATCTTGGGTGTGCCATTGGCTGTATGTAGTTTGGTGGGTTTCCCCTGCTGTCCCTGGGACTCCTAGGTCATCGGTCAGCACAATGATCATGGTTTGTGTGTCCCATTGCTGCCATGGTATGGTATCTGTTCACCTCACATCTGCAGTCTCCACAGGGTATCTGCATGTGTGTGCCCATTGGTGCAAATATGTGGGTCTGCATTCTGATGGTCACTTCTGTCATTGTGTCATTGATGATTGTTGACGGTGTCAGCCCCCATGGGTGTTGTTTGTCTGCACATGGCCAAAGGTATGTCTTATTTGCACTGCAGTATTTGGCTCCCCCAATTTATGTTGCAATGGGACACATACACTACTTTGCCACTGATGTGTTTGTTGTTCTGTGACCAGGAATCATCCATGCAGTTTGGAAGTTGCACCTCTTTCTTTGTCAACACTTACCTTTTGGTCACTGTGATGATGGGGGTTTGGACCCCATTGCCACAATGTTCGAAATGTGCTTCAGCTATGGACCCCACACTTACATTTTGGTCACTGTGATGATGGGGGTTTGGACCCCATTGCCACAATGTTCAAAGTGTGCTTCAGCTATGGACCCCACACTTACATTTTGGTCACTGTGATGATGGGGGTTTGGACCCCATTGCCACAATGTTCAAAATGTGCTTCAGCTATGGACCCCACACTTACCTTTTGGTCACTGTGATGATGGGGGTTTGGACCCCATTGCCACAATGTTCTAATTGTGCTTCAGCTATGGACCCCACACTTACATTTTGGTCACTGTGATGATGGGGGTTTGGATCCCATTGCCACAATGTTCAAAGTGTGCTTCAGCTATGGACCCCACACTTACATTTTGGTCACTGTGATGATGGGGGTTTGGACCCCATTGCCACAATGTTCAAAATGTGCTTCAGCTATGGACCCCACACTTACCTTTTGGTCACTGTGATGATGGGGGTTTGGACCCCATTGCCACAATGTTCTAAGTGTGCTTCAGCTATGGACCCCACACTTACATTTTGGTCACTGTGATGATGGGGGTTTGGACCCCATTGCCACAATGTTCAAAGTGTGCTTTAGCTATGGACCCCACACTTACATTTTGGTCACTGTGATGATGGGGGTTTGGACCCCATTGCCACAATGTTCAAAGTGTGCTTCAGCTATGGACCCCACACTTACATTTTGGTCACTGTGATGATGGGGGTTTAGACCCCATTGCCACAATGTTCAAAATGTGCTTCAGCTATGGACCCCACACTTACATTTTGGTCACTGTGATGATGGGGGTTTGGACCCCATTGCCACAATGGTCATGGCCTGCTTGCATTGTGGGTGCCACACACATATATGTGTGGCACATGTGCTAGGGGGTCACATTGTATGTTCAAAGTCATGTTCGGTGTTGTAGGCATTTGACACAGTCTACACACGCTTGTCATGGTGTTGGGGGCT
Organism: Calotriton arnoldi; assembly: GCA_963921515.1. Taxonomy (NCBI): domain Eukaryota; kingdom Metazoa; phylum Chordata; class Amphibia; order Caudata; family Salamandridae; genus Calotriton; species Calotriton arnoldi. Next base: position 1,743,749 of record CAWUFW010000033.1, read on the forward strand.
GTCTTCTTCTTGCATTCCCTAGGTTGTGGTGTGCTGGTTGTGTCATGCATTGTCCATCCTATGAGTGGGGGTGGTAGTAGTGGAAGGCATCCAGCCCCCCTGGCTAAGGGTGATAGTAGTGGTAGGCATCCAGCCCCCCTGGGTGAGGGTGGTAGTAGTGGTAGGCATCCAGCCCCCTGGGTGAGGGTGGTAGTAGTGGTAGGCATCCAGCCCCCCTGGCTAAGGGTGGTGGTAGGCATCCAGCCCCCCTGGGTGAGGGTGGTAGTAGAGGTAGGCATCCAGCCCCCCTGGGTGAGGGTGGTAGTAGTGGTAGGCATCCAGCCCCCCTGGCTAAGGGTGGTGGTAGGCATCCAGCCCCCCTGGGTGAGGGTGGTAGTAGTGGTAGGCATCCAGCCCCCCTGGGTGAGGGTGGTAGTAGTGGTAGGCATCCAGCCCCCCTGGCTAAGGGTGGTGGTAGGCATCCAGCCCCCCTGGGTGAGGGTGGTAGTGGTGGTAGGCATCCAGCCCCCCTGGGTGAGGGTGGTAGTAGTGGTAGGCATCTAGCCCCCCCTGGCTAAGGGTGGTAGTAGTGGTAGACATCCAGCCCCCCCTGGCTAAGGGTGGTGGTAGGTATCCAGTCCCCCTGGGTGAGGGTGGTAGTAGTGGTAGGCATCCAGCCCCCCTGGCTAAGGGTGGTGGTAGGCATCCAGCCCCCCTGGGTGAGGGTGGTAGTAGTGGTAGGCATCCAGCCCCCCTGGGTAAGGGTGGTAGTAGTGGTAGGCATCCAGCCCCCTGGCTAAGGGTGGTGGTAGGCATCCAGCCCCCCTGGGTGAGGGTGGTAGTAGTGGTAGGCATCCAGCCCCCTGGCTAAGGGTGGTGGTAGGCATCCAGCCCCCTGGGTGAGGGTGGTAGTGGTGGTAGGCATCCAGCCCCCCTGGGTGAGGGTGGTAGTAGTGGTAGGCATCCAGCCCCCTGGGTGAGGGTGGTAGTAGTGGTAGGCATCCAGCCCCCCTGGCTAAGGGTGGTGGTAGGCATCCAGCCCCCCTGGGTGAGGGTGGTAGTAGTGGTAGGCATCCAGCCCCCCTGGCTAAGGGTGGTGGTAGGCATCCAGCCCCCCTGGGTGAGGGTGGTAGTAGTGGTAGGCATCCAGCCCCCCTGGGTAAGGGTGGTAGTAGTGGTAGGCATCCAGCCCCCCTGGCTAAGGGTGGTGGTAGGCATCCAGCCCCCTGGGTGAGGGTGGTAGTGGTGGTAGGCATCCAGCCCCCCTGGGTGAGGGTGGTAGTAGTGGTAGGCATCCAGCCCCCCTGGCTAAGGGTGGTAGTAGTGGTAGGCATCCAGCCCCCCTGGCTAAGGGTGGTGGTAGGCATCCAGCCCCCCTGGGTGAGGGTGGTAGTAGTGGTAGGCATCCAGCCCCCTGGCTAAGGGTGGTGGTAGGCATCCAGCCCCCTGGGTGAGGGTGGTAGTAGTGGTAGGCATCCAGCGCCCCTGGGTAAGGGTGGTAGTAGTGGTAGGCATCCAGCCCCCTGGCTAAGGGTGGTGGTAGGCATCCAGCCCCCTGGGTGAGGGTGGTAGTAGTGGTAGGCATCCAGCCCCCTGGGTAAGGGTGGTAGTAGTGGTAGGCATCCAGCCCCCCTGGCTAAGGGTGGTGGTAGGCATCCAGCCCCCCTGTGTGAGGGTGGTAGTGGTGGTAGGCATCCAGCCCCCCTGGGTGAGGGTGGTAGTAGTGGTAGGCATCCAGCCCCCCTGGGTGAGGGTGGTAGTAGTGGTAGGCATCCAGCCCCCTGGCTAAGGGTGGTAGTAGTGGTAGGCATCCAGCCCCCTGGCTAAGGGTGGTGGTAGGCATCCAGCCCCCCTGGGTGAGGGTGGTAGTAGTGGTAGGCATCCAGCGCCCCCTGGCTAAGGGTGGTGGTAGGCATCCAGCCCCCCCTGGGTGAGGGTGGTAGTAGTGGTAGGCATCCAGCCCCCCCTGGGTAACGGTGGTAGTAGTGGTAGGCATCCAGCCCCCCCTGGCTAAGGGTGGTGGTAGGCATCCAGCCCCCTCTGGGTGAGGGTGGTAGTAGTGGTAGGCATCCAGCCCCCCCTGGGTAAGGGTGGTAGTAGTGGTAGGCATCCAGCCCCCCCTGGCTAAGGGTGGTGGTAGGCATCCAGCCCCCCTGGGTGAGGGTGGTAGTGGTGGTAGGCATCCAGCCCCCCTGGGTGAGGGTGGTAGTAGTGGTAGGCATCCAGCCCCCTGGGTGAGGGTGGTAGTAGTGGTAGGCATCCAGCCCCCTGGCTAAGGGTGGTAGTAGTGGTAGGCATCCAGCCCCCTGGCTAAGGGTGGTGGTAGGCATCCAGCCCCCTGGGTGAGGGTGGTAGTAGTGGTAGGCATCCAGCGCCCCTGGCTAAGGGTGGTGTTAGGCATCCAGCCCCCTGGGTGAGGGTGGTAGTAGTGGTAGGCATCCAGCCCCCTGGGTAAGGGTGGTAGTAGTGGTAGGCATCCAGCCCCCCTGGCTAAGGGTGGTGGTAGGCATCCAGCCCCCTGGGTGAGGGTGGTAGTAGTGGTAGGCATCCAGCCCCCTGGGTAAGGGTGGTAGTAGTGGTAGGCATCCAGCCCCCTGGCTAAGGGTGGTGGTAGGCATCCAGCCCCCCTGGGTGAGGGTGGTAGTGGTGGTAGGCATCCAGCCCCCCTGGGTGAGGGTGGTAGTAGTGGTAGGCATCCAGCCCCCCTGGGCGAGGGTGGTAGTAGTGGTAGGCATCCAGCCCCCTGGCTAAGGGTGGTGGTAGGCATCCAGCCCCCCTGGGTGAGGGTGGTAGTAGTGGTAGGCATCCAGACCCCCTGGGTAAGGGTGGTAGTAGTGGTAGGCATCCAGCCCCCTGGCTAAGGGTGGTGGTAGGCATCCAGCCCCCCTGGGTGAGGGTGGTAGTGGTGGTAGGCATCCAGCCCCCCCTGGGTGAGGGTGGTAGTAGTGGTAGGCATCCAGCCCCTCCTGGGTGAGGGTGGTAGTAGTGGTAGGCAACCTGCCCCCCCTGGGTAGGGGTGGTGGTGCGCATTCAGGCCCCTGTGTGCATATGTGGCATTGGTGATGGGCATTCCGCCCCTATGGTGCTGCTGTTGCTGGTGTAAGTATATTCTGCATCCCTCTGTGTGTGTGTGATGTGTCGTGTACGTGTTGTATGTGTTTTGTGGTTGGTGTCTGGCTTACCTTCTGCGCCGTACGCGTCTGTGCCTGTTCCGGTAGTAAATGTAGAATATTGGTATGATCGGGACGAAGGGATTCATGGTTGGTTCGTGTCGTTCGTCCTTCTCGTTGCTTCGCGTCGTCCTCGTCGCTTCGCCTCGTCCTCGTCGCTGGCGTGTTCGTCTCGGAGCCGTGGATCGTGTTGTGGCGCGAATCGGAGCTTATGTGCGCCTCTCCCGGATGCTTTGACGTGCCGTGCGTAGCGACGGGTTCGGCGCGTACGGAAAGCGCATCGTACTCGTTCGGCCGGACGGAGCTGCATTTTTCCTTCCGTACGACTCGATTCGGCGTTTCCGGATTCGCCTCGGTCGAGGAACAGGACCTGGTTTGGGTGAGTACGGCTCGGCCGGATTCTTTGCTGTTGTGCGCATCGTACTTACTCGTTCGGTGTGCTGTACGGATCGGTCGGGAAACAGGCTTTCGCATGGCTTTTTTCCCGACCGAATGGTATTGGGTGCGCCTCCGACCGAGATCGGAATCGGCCCCTATGTCTACTTTTGGGTGATGAAAAGTAAGCTCGGTTTGATTGGATCAAAGATGTTAGTTCTAATTATATGAGGGATTGGCTCAAAGCCAACTCCTTTCAACTGCTCTTCCAACCTAGGTTCCCCTCATACTTCATCCCACAAGTTATAAAGTTGAGGATCATTTTGACTTCGACCTCATATTCGCCTCACAAATCGACACCATGGCTAAGGAGCTAATGTGCATACTTTGCTACTCTGGAAATCCGCCCTCTCATTTAAACCGCCAGTTACATATGCTGTGGTCATGGCGCTGACTGTAAATAATACAAGATGAGGCAACTAGATTACCTGCGCCTCTGGAAATTGAACCTTTATTAGGCCAGCCCTAAAAGGTCTTGCTGGGCTCCTTGGGATCAATTTTAAAACACTAGGTTATGCCGATGAAACCCAGCTTATTGCGTCAATTACGAAAGACACGGTAGCTACTGCAGTCAATTTCAACCACTGCATGACAGCAGTAGCGAGGTAGATGGGGAGGAAGTACCTGAAGCTCAATGGGGAAAGGTCTAAGGTGCTGCTTTTTTTAATGCAAACCTCCATTTGCATTCCACAGCTGGTGGCCTGTGATACTAGGTACTAAACCGATGCCTACAGAGAAGGCTAAGAACCTGGGGGTCCTGCTAGACTGTCAGTTCTCCCTAGACCTTCAGGCCAATCGGGTGGTATCAATGTGTTTCTGGCTGATCAGAATGTTAAGGAAAATCTTTCCTTTCATTCCCCTTGCAGCATGGAAACAAGTGGCTTTGGCACTAATCGCGTCTAGAATCAACTACTGTAATGCCCTACACTTGGAGATCAACAAGAACACTCAAGCTAAATTACAGTTAGTGCAGAACGTACTGGCCAGGCTCACCTTGCACATTCCTAAACTGTCAGTGACTAAGGGACCACATGACCTTCACTGGCTCCCTATAAGAAAACCTATTCTGTTAAAGGTCGTCTGTTTAGTTCACAAGGCCTTCTATCATATCTGCCTGGCAAGGCTTAGGGCTATGTTTCATACCTATATCCCTGGTAGAAATCTTTTCTCAGTTCACCTTGATATGGTGACAGTGCCCAGATTTTGGAAGAAGAAATGGGGAGGTAGAGCCTTCTCAGTTGCAGCAGCGAGACTGTGGAATTCACTTCCAAGTCACTTGACCGGTATTAGATCGCATGCCCCCTTTAGGAAAGCATTAAAGACCTGGCTTTTCATGCTATAGGTTATCTTTTGTGAGGTAGTGTGTTTCACTTCTCGTTGGTGGATCCTTATAACTGCGACTATAGCGCCTTGATGCTTCTGGGCATTTGCTGCACTCTATAAATCCCCCTCAAATCAAATCAAATGCACAAAGAACAATGAGGTAAAGTCACTGGATACCTTCTGAAACTGGCACCTAATCATATGGAAAAGTCAGTGCAGGACTAAGTATGTCCAACCATATCTAACTTTTTTAATGTACTGTATTTTCTGAGGGTGAGCAACAATTTAAGCAACCACTCAACAGAGCTGATCCCAATTCTCATAAATCCTACCTGGCCATCGAAAATTGTGCTCTTCTTTACATGGTGCTCTGTAGTCACATTAATAATGCCTTTTCGTGTACAAAGTGTTTAGTATCAGCAATGAAACTGGCAAATAATCAATAACAAACTCTCTTTTTAAAGATAGGTACAATCTTTGCCATCCACCAAGCCTCAGCCACTTGACCTGCCCTAAACACTCAATTAAGCAACATTGCAAAGAAAATGAGGCATCAGAAACTCGCTATCTTCCAAAAATGATGGAAACAAGCACTAAAACAGTGGGCAATTGCATCCTTGGTGGCTCAAATTATATCTCAAGGTTTATATTTCAGGTAGGCTTTCAACACCATGTCCGCTGTGTTTTTTCATCAGACCCACCACACCAAGCATCGAGGTTCCCAGTGTGTCACTGACATTGATATTTTGTTTTTCAAAAACAAGTCTCTCCTTTGGGAGTCTGTGTTTAAAAAACATAACAATTCCTGTCTGTCATGTTGCCTGGGTGTTGTGGGCTGCCCGGCAAAGCACAATTTTGTCAAAAGAGCTCCTGCTGTGTTTGCCATGTCGCTTTTGGCTTTTGGGTGGGGATCTCTAAATGCTGAAGTTAAGCTGTGTTTGGCGCAGTGATGCCTACGTCATCACAATCTCCTAGCCACCCACCTCTCAAGTGCTAAATAAGGTCTTAAACATCTTTCACCAAGTGAGTCAAAACAGTGGAATAGACACTCAAGCGAGTGGGTCACAAAATGCCTTGTTGACTGACCTTTTTGGATACTGGATTGCCCAACTTCAAAAGGTCTACAACGCTAGTAGACAACTGATTGTGGACCTTAAGAGAAGAGACAAATACTACTCTTCCTGTAATGCCTCCAGTAACTACCAGAGGGAACCGCTGTCAAGGACTACTGTCCAGAACCTTGCGGTACCTCTTCACCCTACCTACGTTATAAATGTTCCCCTGATCCCATGCAGAAACCTTAAAAATGACAACTGCTCTTGACGTCCAACTAAAGATAAATGAGCCCTGGATTTAGGCAGATTTCAGCCCTGGCCCTGATCTATCAATCCACATGAGTGCTCTTCAGAGGGAACTCCTGAGACCCACCTCTTCGTGTGACCCACCACAACAGCATCACGCCCATTCCTCTGCTGTGCTTGTTGGCCCAGTCTACCTGCGACCTAGGCAACATCAAAAACCAAATAATAAACACTTTGATTAGTAAAGGTATTCAATTAGGATTTGCTTACGGCAGATTCTTTCATAGACCTGCCTTCACGCCACCTGCAGGGGCGTAGCTTGGTCAATAAGATTTGGGGGGGAAGAGGGTGAGCTTCAGATTTCCCAACAATCACGCTTGGATATCTTGTTAAAACACATTATATGAGAAGCAGGCCATGAGGAAGCTTAAGGGTCAGTGTAATGAGAGAGATGGGCTGATTTTTAGGGGCACTTAAAACACAAAATTTTTCAAACTAATCAGCATTTTTTAAGTCCTACAAAACAGGGCCGAGAGAGTGTGCGTGTTTTTGTCAGTGTGGACATGTAAAAATCCCACTTGAAAACCGACAGACACTTCACCACACCCAACTGAAAGCAATTGTTCCCAACTATTTACTAGAGAATACAATTTTATGTGGGGTGTAACACCCCAAACCCACTCCCTAAAGGTACGCCGCTGGCCACCTGATGCATTAAGCTGTTATTCAGTGAGTTGAGTTCCATGGCCTAACGTCATGCAGCTAACACTGAGATGGGCACAGTATTGGATCAAGTAATCTACATCTTGAACATGTTTTATTATTTTAATTATGCTTGTTGTATTTTTCTTGTTTGACAGATAACTATTGGCGTTTTTAATTAGTGTTTCCATATTTCCTTGCCAGCAGTAGCCTAGTCAGTGTGTCATGGGCTCTAGTGCAAGGAAGGAAGTGAGGCCCCGGCTCAAGTTAGAATTATAAAATACAGCAATATTCAGGGTTCTAGGCTCCGGTGTCACTGCACCTGCTGCACCAAAGAGAGCTACGCCCCCGTCTGCCACCAGGCTGCAAAGAACGCCACCCAGAGCTTGGTTCCAAACACCCAGAGTGTAAACTAGAAATCCGAGCACCCCGTGTCGCACTTCCCCAGTTCACCTTTCACCACTCGCAGGCAGAACTGAGAAGTAACAATACACTGGGTATCAACTGTGTGAAAAGTCCGTGGGGGAGCCATGACACTGTCTGCCAAGCCCGAGCACTCTGAGGAAACAATATTAAGTCGACGTGAAAGATTAATGGGAAACTTTATTTTGAAACAGCTTCTACTAATTGATTTTTTGCAGCAAAAATAATAATTTCTTCTTTGGTGGCTTCTCTTCTCCGAGGGCCTAATGTTAAGTGCTTGTCTCCTTTTACAGCTGATGTTTGAGTCCCCATCACAGACATGACTCTAGCTTCCTAAACGATGCTGGGCCTTTCCCAAGGAGCCCGGGGACACCGTGACATCCGTATACTGATACCCTACTGGCATTTGGGTCACTGGCATAAGAACATCTCCTTGTTTGTGGGAACAGAATCGGTGTCAGCGTCTCCCGTAGTAAACTCAGCTCTGCAGGCGCGGGCCTCGGGCGGGACATTAGCTCAAGTGGCTTCCAACACGCGGGCTGCAGGGCACCCAAGACATGGCGACGCCACTCAACACAAAGGGGCGACTCTTCTCTGCCAGGAAGCAGGTCATTGCCGAATACTTTTCGTTTCCCTCAGGCAGCTGAACCCAGAATCACACTGCAGCTTCTTCTTCTGCAAACAAACTGGCTAGGCAAGAGCGAGGAATCTGCGCGGCTCGGTCATGGAGTCCGTTATGGAAATACTAGCCAAGTCCCGTCTCCGAATCCGCTTCACAGACAGTGCTTAATTTGTAAAATAAGAAGTGCCGGGGCCCAAACTGTTTCTCAGAAGCTGCCGCCTGCACTGCGGGAGGCAGTGCCGTGGTACCGAATAGCATGGCGAAGTAGTCTTGATTCCCTTTCCTGCGTCTTTAATCCCTCGCCAGACACTCCTGCCCCCTCAGACTCACTCCTGCACGTTCTGTTTCGTCTCTGCTTTCTCCGTTTTTACTGTTTTTTCTCTTTCTCTTCTTCCTTCTTTCTCCATTTCGTGTTTTTCTCTCTCCTGTTCAAGGTCAAAGTCTGATGAGGAAAAATAACTGCCGTTGGGCCCCACCTGCAGTTAAACTCTGGCCTTTAGCCAATGGCACTATGGACTTTGTTCCAGTCTGTAAAGTGAGGCAGCCTTCACGCCTGATTATGAGTATGACGGTCAAGGAGCAGGCCGCCACACCAGCATCCCGCTCCACAACCGCCAAACTCGACTGCTGCCTGCCTGCCTGCCTGCCAGATTACGAACAGGGCAATAGGTGTTTCTCCACCGCCAGCCTTTTCATGGCAGGCTTACCTCTATGAAAAGGCTGGCGGTGGGGAAACTTGTAACATGCATGGCAGTGCCGAGCAGCACCACCATGCATATTGCTTCCCCAGACCGCCGCACCACTGCCAGGGATCGCGGATCCCTAGCTGTTGTGGCGGTCCCAAAACCTCCGACCGCTGTGACCGCTGGTGTGGCGGTCCCCATACGCCACCCACCTCCACCATTGGTTCGGCGGTCCGATGGACTGCCAAACTCGTAATCAAGCCCTTGGTCCGAAAATGTTACTGCCTTCTTGTGAAGAAAGACCATATTCCTGCCAACACAACTAATTCCGAACTCATCCAATCTCTTCGGACCCCCTTTTTAATGGATCACTGTTAATGTTGCTACACATTAGAGCACAGGTTGTCAATTGTTACTCTAGTAGGGTATTTTTCTTCCACCGTATATTGGAGGAGGAGTTTTTTTTGCACTCAATTTGCAATAAATAGATAAATAAATAACTGGTTAAATAAATAAATAAAAAAACAAATAATTCCAGGAGCCCAAAGGTTATGAGCTAGGCTGCTGGTGCAGATGAATGAAAGGGACACCAGACACCATGGATGTCTAGTCATGAAGTACCTTTCTCCTGCCAAAATACATTTCCTGTCTCGGTATCTCACTCTTGGGCATTCTTTTTCATATCTTTTTCCTCCCCTTGCCACTATTTTCATGTATTTCTCTTCCTCCTTCTTTCTCTATTTTCTGTCTTTCCTTCTCTCTCTTTCTGTTGCTCTGGGTCAAAGTCTGATGATGAAAAAAAAATCCTGGTCCCCAAAAATGAGCGCCGGTCCCCACCACCGACAAAAATAAAGCACTGTACTCATCTGTTGTCATTTGACTCGTGGTTAAGTGCTGAGTGATGCAAATTAGTTGCTCACGTGTCGAACTAGTCAAACAACATGCGATGGAGTCCATACAGGTATATCTCGGTCTCAATAAATGGTGCATTTCCTTAGTTCGTGCTTGAAAATACGCAGTAGAGCCACAAACAATGAAATAGGGGACATCCAGAGTAGTTGCTTGTGATTCAGATCAATTCAAGCGCTTCCATCCATCCATACTTTTTGATTTTCCAACTTCTTCTGAAGGACTGAAAGTGAACAAAAAATTAATTACTTTTAACTAATCCATAGAAACTGTAGCAAAAATGTTACCTGTTGGTGTTCAGCAGCAGATGACTACCCACAGTTACACAAAGTACTACTAGCACATGAAAGGTCAGAATCAGCAGAAATGGTTCTGTTACTTGGTTCAGGAAGCCTTTGTCTACAGCTTGGGGTTCTGTTGACAATGCTAAACTGAATGCCAACCATGAAGGGCCCGTCAGCATCATTGTTGGGTGCTCGGAAAGTGGGATGGCCTCTGTTCCATTACCTCTAGGTCGGAGACACTTTTATACAATCATTGGGAAGACAGTCTTTTCAGACTTTGGAGGATGTACTATGTACTATCATCATGGTAGAGCACTTTGCTCCCACCATAGTGAGAGCACTCCACCTGCCAAATTTAGAGATGTCTGCAGGCCCGGCATCTCTTGCATTTCCAGGAACCGCTGACACAATGGTTATTGTAAATGCATTAAAAGTTTGACGTATGGCTTTGTCAAACTTTTTTTTTTTTAAATTTCAAAAACAAAATCCCAAAGTAGGATTTTGTTTAAAAAAAAAAAAAAAATTACCCCCTCACCATGGGAGTTTTCTCCCATTGTGTGGGGGTCATTTTGCAGTTTCCACTGCCCCCGACTGACAGGTTTTACCTGGCGGTGAAGGACAGTGACAACTTGCCATTTGTCGTCCCACTCTAAATAGGGCGGGTGGACAAATGGCAAAACCTCCAGTGGCCCTTACTCTGTTGGGTTGTCAGAGGTGTATGTCGGTGGCGAAGACGAAGTAGTCTCACACCGAAGGTCTGCCCAACTCTAAATGAGGCAGGTGGACCTTCAGTTTGGTGGATAGAGTAGGCCACCTTTGTGAAGTAGTGCCCTCTCTGCCAAACTGTAAATCAGGCCCTAAGACGAGAACATTGATCATTTACTGATAAATCAAGGTAAACCATATGTAAACACAAAAAATATAGTGAGACGTCATAGAGAAATTATAATGATGTCAAATATTCAATTGAATACATATATTTACCATATAATGAAGCGTCCAAATATCAACTAAAGCTTCACAATGAATAAGGAAAAAGAGGAGGGGAGAAAGAATCGAGTAATTAAGTAACTGTTCACAACAAATGTGAAGCATCCTTAAACAAATATTAAACTAAAACTTAGCATGTAAACAAAACATTTTAATTACATTACAAACAGATGACATAATCGAAATAGTACGGCAGAGAGTTGAAGTATTATGTGGGGGGGCTGGAAAACTTCCTCTGGCTGGGTATGCTAGCCATAAAGTTCCAACTTACAGTGTTAAGAAATAAGTTGATGGGGACCATCATTACTGTCTGTTGGAAGCTTATGGAAGAGGTTTTATACATATTCCTATATACAACCTTTGATTGCAACAAACACTATACCATCATGTAGTTCTGATGTGAGTCGTTAATTCAGTATTAAACTGCATATCACAGAGTTATCATTTGGTGAATATAGCTATTTTACTTCCTTTTTGTTTATGATTTTTAATTTGTTTTGGCATGTTCTCTCATTTGTCGTTTGCTTTTCTTTCTTAGTAGTACCGTGCAGTGCAGGAGGTGGCAAAGTCTCCTATGAAGTTTACTTTGCAGTTTTTCTTCCCTCTTGCTTGTTTGTGTTTAAGCCCCCTGCATGAATTCCACTATGGGAGAGCTTATGCCGCTTCATCCTGGCTATAGATGAAATTATCACAGCCTTGACTTACTGCTGGACTTGACTACCGACCCGGTGATACTCATCAGCGCCCTGGAGGATATGGAACGGGCAAGGACACCCCTGTCACAGACTCGGTTGCACCTCTCAGACTGTTCTTGACCCATAGCACATGCCCTTGTGTCTTCAAAACTTCAACCTTTTAGTTGTGCACTTACCTGGGAGTCCAGTTATTCATATAGTATGTAAAGTTTATGTTCGCCCACTTGCTTCCCTGATCTGATTACATGGCATTCACCTTTTCTTGAATGACACAGACTCTCAAGTCCTTCTCAGACGGGTGAGTTCAGTAAGCTCCTTGGCAACCAGATTCCCGGCATGTTGGGCAGCCTCTTCCTGAAGTTGAAATCTCAAAAAACAGAGGTGATGGGTGGCAGTGAGCTAACTGGTTGGACGTTGCATCATTTCCCCATTGGAATACAGGTATAAAGGATGCACACTTGTCACTAGAGTCAGCTGATACAACTGGAAGTCTTCCTACGTATGTACACTCATAATCAGCAGCACCTCAGCTGGGTTGTCAGACATCTAGCAAAATCATGGAACAGATCCAGAGGACTCACGTATTGTCAAGGCGACTCGGGGGGAGGCCAACATATGTCAAATAAGGACAGAGAGGCTGTGAGGCACCAGCTTCCCACTATTTCTGAGGGATTTTGTCCCTACATCTGTGTACCTCACAGCATTTGGATTGGATGTGAGAGAACCAGTAACTCCATTATTCTAAAAGTAATCCCGATGCACCATTACCAGTTACAGAGGAGTGCATCGGAGCTCAGAACGTGATCATTTGAGGTGAGGTTATTGCATACACAGATTATTTTTGTTTTGGCTGCATTGTTTATGCTTTACTTTGTAACTGCTTATGCAAATAACAGGCCAGCAGTTTTGCCCAGTTGGGACTCTTTAGTAAGGTGGAGCTTGGTTCCAGTGACACAGTGAGCACTGGACCCATGTCTGGGCGGTGGTATGGCAGGAAACAGAATGATGGTTTGGAATGCTACCATGAGTGATTGCCAGTGTTTAGACAAATTGCAAGCAGTCCCCCCATTTTCTTTTGTGTGTTTGATGTGACCCCCAGGTGGTCAAGCTATGCCCAGATATGGGCCCTTTGCTCACTATGCCTCTGGAACCAAGCTGCAGCTAACTGAAGAGGCCCAATCAGGGTGAAGTTGGTCTTGGCGTGCCTGTGTTCTGGTTAAGAGAGGACATTAGCTTAGCAGATTGGAATGTTCCTATTGGAGCGGGACCAAGGTTGATTTTCATTTGGCTGGTTCTAATCTGACGTGGCATGGTGGGCAAAAGAACGATGGGGTTGGAAAGCTACCCTGTGTGATTGCCAGTGGTTTGACAAATTGCAAGCATTCCTCCCATCACCTTTTGTGTGTTTGATGTAACACTCTAACTGGCTATGGGTATGCCCAGACATTGATCCCTTGCTCACTGTGGCACTGGAGCCAAGCTGCACTAAAATACCCAATCAGGCTGAAACTGGTCTTGGGTTGCCTGCGTTCCACTTCAGAGAGTGTCAAACACTGTTCAGCATTACAGATCAGGATTTGAATTTAGGCCCAGATCTCTGACTGGGGGTGGCTGTTTGAAATTGTTCAGAATTCAGTCCATCAATTGTTCTTTTGGCATTTGTCACCCTGAGTGGGACGGGTATGCCCAAACGTGGGTTCTGTGCTCCTCATGTCACTGGCTTCAAGGTATCTTGGCTGATATGGGGTGATACCACGAAACCCGTCCTAGGATGCTTGTTTCCGGTTCAGGGAGGATCTGGCCCGGCAGTTTGGGCTGGACTGTTCCCATGGGGAGCAAGGTCAAGACAGACACTGGAGTCGGACATGTACTCATCTGAAAATCATCATACAAAGGTGCGGGTACGATACAATATAGTGGACGTAAATTTATGCTGAAAAGTCACAAACGAACGCACCGCAAGATTGAGAAGCGGGAGTGTGGACATTGATTGATTATTATACTTTAAGAAGATTTTGGTGGTGATTACTCTGGATAGAGATCTTCTTTCCGGGGATGAGGGGTGAGTAATTATACACAGTGTCAATTTCAGCCCTGGGAAAGTCGTAGTGCCTGACGCTCAAAACGACGAAACACTTGTTGACTCAAGCTAAGACGCTAAGAATACAAATCAACTCACGTCAAGAACAAGACTCTACGTTTGAAGACTGATTATATAATTTTGTACTAAATTGAGTGTGTGCTTGTGAGGCTTTGTATCTGTATACTGACCTTTGGGTCAAACTGGGGAGGTTGGGGGACCTTCCCCCCCTTTGAAGCACATCAACATGATATTGGCCTAATGAATAGAGTGTATACGGTTAAGTGAGTGCCATCATCCTTAATTCACTCTACATTTGTATTCACTTTCCTAATGGGAGCAGTATTGACTTGTCCAAGTTCATTCAGAGGACAGACGATGATCCAAACAAGTAAACTCTGAGGCTGTAAAAAGGCTTTGAGAAATCACCAATTTAAATTTTGAGGGTCAGAATGGCACACAAAAACACTCCTGATGGCTGGAGCACACAACCATGAGCAAGTTGCACAACACTCCACCTCAATTGGTGCAGCAGGAACGGAGTTGTCATCAAAAGAAGCCGTGCTACAAGGTCTGCAGTGGTTGCCCTGAGGGTCAGGCACCTGCTGCATCCTAAAATCCCAATCAGGATAAATTAATAAACCCAGATTTTACCACACAATTTGTTGAGTGTCAGAATTTCTTTTATTTGATCATTTAAAAGAACTAAAATTATAATGTCTATCTTTGCTAATAATACTATGTTTGAACATAATCAATCAATATCAAGTAAACTACTCCCTCAAGAAAATATACGAAGTAATAAGGCAGTTCAAATTGTAAAACCAGTGGGCACCTACAAAGTTCCAGTGGGGAACGTTCAAACTGCTGGTGTAGGAGAGAGAATACTTCATCCGCATTGGCAAAGACATGGTTCTTCATATTTTATGTGGCCAACACAGCAGACATTTTCCCACTCAGGTACCTTCCCCCGCATTTATGGGAAGACCTTTGTAGCGGCTGTGTGGCATGGTGGAACTTCCACCATGAGATACGTGTACTGGAAATGTACGCTATAGTGGGGATTCATTTGCAGTATCCACATTACAATTTTATGGCAAGACCGGGAGGCTAACATTATGCAACATCCTTTATTGCCACCACTCCAGCAGCCCCTTTAAAGAATACAGAACTTTGGAATTTTGACTAATTAAAACCACAGAACATCCAACACACAGCCTTCTTTTTTGCTGCTGCTCCTGCAGATAAGTAACTGTGTGGAGAGTGTGAGGAAAATAATGAGGAATTGTATGGAATGTATGTAATGATATTATTTTTCATCAAACCAGTTGTTTCTAAAAGTGGTTGTAAAGTTGTTGTGTGAAAGGTTTTGTTTGGAAGACGTTGTTTGTTTTGAATAAAAAAATTGAATGCAAGAAAGCTTTTGGGATTATGTTTATTATGGCCTTTATTAATATGCGACCGTAGCGTATATTTCCTGTTGGGGACGTAGTTCGCGGAAAAGATTTATTTGTAAAATTTACTTAGACGCCTGCGGCCGTTGGTTTGTCGATTATCCTCAAGGCCTGCGCACGCTGCAGGCTCTCAGGCCGGCCACGAGAGAAGAGGTGCGAGGCATGTCATCCCTTGTCAGCTTTGTCTCTCCAGTTGCGTGAGGGATGGCCTTGATGTGAAGGAGAGCGCGTGAATTGGGTTTGTGCATCTTCCAGAGTACGCTGAGTACGAGGCAATAATAAATATTTAATTATGATGAGCTGGGACACATGTAGTATTTGGACGTGTTGAGGTTAGGCATCCCCGCATTTTTCAGGACTCGACGAATATGGATTAGTGGGGAATCCGTATCATATGTAAAAATGAATGAAAGACATTATTTTCTCCGTACACGGCGGTCATTTTAATAGTTTGGGTCAACTCAAACTTATTGTTATTAAAGTGTGTCTTTCAGGAATGTTGGTTGCCTGACAGTTGAAATACGACTAGAGGCTTGAGGTCGTCACTGAGGTGGTGACAGTGAAAAGAAAGAAAGGTTTTGTTTTTTGGTACTGCATCTAGGGAGGTTGGTTTTGTGTTGAACTTTGACTTAATTGAATTTGATTATTGAAGAAGAAGGTTTAGGATGAATGAGGTAAGATCTCAGTTAGATAAAGCTCAGTTTGAGGACAAGCTGAGGAAAGCTGTGGAGAAAATGTCTGAAGATTTAAGTTACTGTATGGCGAAACAATTGAAGGCTATGATGGCTAGTACTGAGGCAATTTCAGAAGAGGAAAGGTTTTGGTCAGCTGGAGAGGCTTCTCAATCTAAGAGAAAGGTAAGGTGGCCAAAAAGAGAAAGCACCTTTCTGAAGATTTTGCGCATTCAAAAAGACGTAAGTCTGCATTGGAAGACAATGGTACCGGTGTAACCTCAAGGCATGGTGGTGTCGAGGAGACACAAGGGGGGCAGAATGAATGCCCCAAAAGAATGAGCGGATTGAGAGTTGCTGGGAAAAACCACAAAGCATCCTGCTATATTATGTGATGAGTCATCGGGTAGTGCGGAAATAGAGATTGGTTGATCTCAGAATTGGATACTGAGGATTCTGGCAGTGAAGAAAGAATTCATGTGAGGGAGTAGAAGGAGAAATTAAAAGACTCAGAGGTTGAGATACTAATGGATCATTCAGGGGCTTCCCTGGTTGATTAGTCATCCTCTGTCTCCAGAGTGGTCACCATTCGGGCATGTGGCTGAATACATACATTCTTGGATCAGGAAACAAATACCAAAAGAGGTAAGGGGCAGGTTGAGGTTGAAATGCCCTAGACCTACTTTAGAGGATAAGGTTATGGTGACCCCAGAACTAGATCGTTGGGTTTTGTTGTCAACAGGGAGAAATCTTGTTTGATGCCAAAACAGGAGACTCAGTTTTTGGGTTTTCTAGTAAACTCTGTAAAGGAATTTTGAAACTTCCAAAAGAAAAGTTGAAAAGGATAAGGAAAGAATTGAAGAGAATATTGTTACAAGAACAAATTTCTTTGAGAATGTTGGCTTGCATGGTTGGTCTTTTGTCCTCCACGATACAGACTATTTTTCCAGGTCCTTTGAATTATCGGGCTTAGCAGAGGTTGAAGGCAATGCATCTAGTAAGTGGTTTGAGGTATTCTCAGGAGGTTGTACTTACAGAGGAGGCGAGGGAGGAGCTGAATTGGTGGTTGTTGAACATGGAGGCTTGGAATGGGAGAGCAATTTTGGGAGAAAATCTGGAAGTTGGTAATAGAATATGGTGCAAGTTTAGCTGGTTGGGGTGCACGTTGTGGTGCTGTTTCGGTAGGAGGTCGTTGGATGGACGAGGAAAAGAGATTGCATATAAATTGCCTGGAATTGTTAGCAGGTTCTTTTGCAATCAAATGATTTACGAAATGAAGTGTTCTGTGCTGTTACGCATGGACAATGTGTCAGCAGTACAGTATGTGAACAAACTAGGAGGTCTGAAATCAAAGGATTTGGCAGATTTGGTGGATTTGGCGAAAGTGTTTTGGGAGTATTGTCTAAGAAGGAGAGTGTGTGTAGAAGCGGAACATATTTCAGGAATGAGCAATGTGGTAGCGGATTGGTTCTCTTGGAATTTCAGAGATTCAAGCGATTGGATGTTGGACAGGACAGTGTTTTTACAAGTGGAGATGATTTGGGGTCCGTTTGGTGTGGATTTGTTTGCCAGCTGACTGAATGCCCAGAAGAACAGGTTTTTCAGTTGGCGACCAGATCCAGAATCAGCCGGGATCGATGCCTTTCGTCAAATTTGGACGGGTCTCAGTCCGTATGCGTTTCCACCTTTTTCTAAGATTGCTCGGGTGACCATGATGGTTCAACGGTGGAATGAGACCACGGTGGTGACAACTCCTTTTTGGAGGGCCCAAGTGTGGTATCCTGTTCTGTTGGAAATGTCTGTGGATTTTCCCATTCTGTTGTCGTGGTGACCGGACCTCTTGAAGATCCGGGAGGAGAAGTGCACAATTTGATTTTAACAGAACAAATGAGGTTGGTGGCATGGAAACTTTCAGGAGAGTTTGGGAAGTTCCATGGCTTTCATGAGCAGCTCTGGAACTCATTAAGGAATCCTGGGCTCCAGTCACAAGGAAAATGTATAGACTGGCTTGGCAAAAATGGGTGTGCTGGTGTGTGGAAAGGGAGTTTAATCCCGTTTCAATGTCCACAGTGGAAGTGGTGAATTATTTGTCAGAGAGATTTGAAGAAGATTTGGCATATAGGATGGTAAATATGTATAAATCAGCGATTGCTGTGGGCCATGAATTGGTAAACGGTTTAGCGGTAGGACAGGATGTGGTGGTTCGCAGGTTGATGCGAAGCATTAGAATTGCAAAACCTCCTGTGTCTACGTATAATTCTGTTTGGGACGTTTCTAATGTGTTAGAGTTTCTACTAGGTTGGGAGAGAAACAAAACGCTGTCTTTAAGAGACTTGTCTTTTAAATTGACAATGTTGTTGTGTTTGGTGTCATCCAGGAGGGTTCAGATGTGAAAGCTCTTGACAAAACTAATTCAGTTTGAATATTTTATCCATATTTTGATGATAAAGAAAAATTGAATGTAGTGAAATGTGCGAAGGAGTTTGAGAGGAGAACAGCTGAGGTAAGACCAGGTGGGGTGAATCAGTGGCTTATTTATTTTTAAAAGCCTTTTAAAGCTTTGTCATCACTTACGCTGGCAAGATGGGTAAGAGAGGTGATGTACAGAGTGGGGGTAAATATGATTATGTTTGGGGCTCACTCGGTAAAAGGAGATGCTGCATCGTTTCAAGACATTCTTCATTGTGCAGATTGGTCGAATGATGTGACTTTTAGAAGATTTTATTTGTAAACCCAGTAGAAAATATGGCAAGTTGTTTGTTGGAAATGCTTTGCCATAAAATGTAGATTTTCCGCAGCCTGGTGGGCAGAAAATCTGGATTTTAATAAAGACACGGAGGCTAATATTCTCCCTCCCATGATCCCAACTCTGTATAATTGTGATTTTTTTCCTATTCATAGCTCATGGACAAACTTAATGGCTGTTATGGACAATGGTTGCAAGATCAAGATGGATGATTGTCTTGGAATACTTTGTTGCGATTTCTTTGGAGTTAAAGAAAGTTTTGTTTCTACAGCAGTTTAATCGACTATTTTAGAGTTAAACACAGTCAGTTACAGTCGCTAAAAAGAAGGCTGCGTGTTGTATGTTCTGTGGCTTTATTTAGTCAGAATTCTAAAGTTCTGTATTCTTTAAAGGAGCTGCTGGAGTGGTGGCAATAAAGGATGTTGCATAATGTTAGCCTCCGTGTCTTTAATAAAATCCAGATTTTCTGCCCACCAGGCTGTGTAAAATCTACATTGTTCCTGTTGTGCCATTTCATACAAGCCATTGGTTTATATGGTGGTCTTTCACATGGTGGGTGGGCCACTAAAAATGCTGGTAGACTGGAAAGTATAAATTACAGGGCGAGTCTGACACAATATTCAGCAGATAAAAAAACATATAGGCCGATGGTGAATTACTTCCAATACTATGTCGTCTTTCTGGACAGACGAATGCCATAGTATAGGATGTAATTCACTTTGGGACTATAAGGCTTATTTGTACGAGCAGTGATATCCTCTACCATGTGGTTTAGTTACAGATCACCTTTCAATTTTCAGTGAAGCCTTCAAATAATGTTCCTAAAGGATAAACCTGTGAAAGCTCTGCAGTCGGGAAGGCCAGCGCCAAATTCAAGGCGGGAGTACACATAGAAGGTGCCTATTTTTGCTGCAAGTCCTGACACCCCTTTTCTTTCAAACAAATTCAAAATCCAATCTGATGATAGTAAAAATGTCCTAACCAGTACAGCAGTTAAATTCTAGAATGTCCCTCAGAAGGGCGGTAACGTCATTAAAACTACTGTATAAGCAATAACTAAAGCATAATCTGGGCTACTGAGGGGTCAGAGAATCTATAACACAACATCCTACAATTATGTGGTTTTGACTGCTGTTACTGGTTTCCTGATTGCCCTTACAGTAGCCAGATTCCCTGAGCACAAAGTTACATTGTTACTTCTGAGTTTTGCTTGGAATAAGTTATTAAACACTGTAATAGAGTCCTTGCCGAAAGATAATATTCCAAATGTTCTCTCAAACATGCCAGTCCTCAGGCCATGGCTTTGTACATTATGTTTCAGTGATAAGAGCTCCAAGCCACAAAACGTCAATAGTCTGTGTGAAAGTTAGCAAGTCTATGTGGGATGATGTATACGACAACTTTCCATGAGACAGCGCCAGGTTACCCTCGCGGGTGATAGTGCAATTTACAAATACCGTTAACAAATAGCAAATGACAGTGTCATAGGGGCTTTCCAAAAGGAAAAACATATTATAGTAGTATCAGCAGAATTCTGCACACCCACCATCTCTGCCATGTTTCTAAATACCAATTAACATAATTTGGGGCAATCCAAATTCTCAGAAAAATTGTCGTAACGTTATCAAGTTTATGTGGGATAAAATATTTGGGGAAAATCTGATAAATCTTAGGAACTATTGTGAAGGTGTACATTCATGTTTTTTAATTGGTGGCAAAAATAAACAAATAACTCCAAACTGCCCTTATTGTATCTGATGATTTACACCATTATGAATGTTTGGAACGAATTGTAATTGAAATGAGCAGGGTATGTGTTGTCCCACTCGTGGAAATGTATCCTAAACCCTCTCTCTTGTGCATCCTGTTATCAAATTCTCTGCACTGTTCACCAACATCTCTTGTCAGGCTCTTTGTATCCTGAAGCTAGGGTAGATGCCCCCTTTCTGCCTTTTCTCCTGTTGCAATGGTTGTGCACACAAATGCGTGTCACTTTCAGTCATTGAGGATACAGGAGAGCCTTGCATTAGGCGACTAAGTCCAGCGGTGTAAAGACTTACTATTCAGATGTTCATTGTTAAGTCCATTCTGTTAAAAGGGATTATATAAACTACCCCAGAATAAACAGGTGTTTAAACTTAGTAGATCCTTTGAGTAAATAATCTGAATTTGGGCAGCCAGTATTTTTCCAGTGGAACAGACTGGATTTCATATAAAATTGATCAATTATCAATAGCAACATGTTTTAATGTAATATTCCAAAAGTACATTAAACTGAGGTGTAAAGTGGTACGCACAGAATTTTTAGGATTTTCATATTCTATTGACAGACTTCACTGTGTAAGACTCTGAGGTAAAATGAAAAAAGTGGGAGTACCGAAATAGTCGCTTTGTTCCATACCATCGGCTGGGTGCAATCATTGATTTCAGAGATCAAAGACTTTCTAGATGAGTAGGAACAGAAAATGGCTTCAGATAGGGATGTTTCCTGGCGACATATTTTAATGTTTACTGTTTTTTATGTGATACATACAAAACAATTCCGACATACCATTAAAAGCCATGTAGTAATTATTTAAAGTATGTGGGAAAATCTTTTCAGTTTAGTTCAATACACAGGCAAAATTGATTTGCTTGAAAACCTGCAGTATAGGTTTAAAAATATCAACACGGGGGGCGTGGCTTGGTGCGCAACCAAGATGGCCGCGCGTTTCTGAGCTCCGTCGGACCTCTGGTGCGGACGCTCTGTTAAACATGCTGTACGGGTGATTTTTGTTCACCGCGTAGCAGCACTAGGTGGCGGAACAGCTTGGGAGTCTTGAGGACGACTTTCAGGTGTTTCGGTCCGCTCCTTTTGCGACTCTCTCCTCGACGACTCTCTCCTCATACGGAACATCAAAATGGCGGCGGATATGGAAGTTTCGCTGATTCAAGGACCAAGTAAATGAATTATTTGGTCAGAATTTTTGGTTTCCGAGCGCATTTCCCCTGATGAAGGAGGTATTGTAATAACGATTTTTATACCTCTCTATGTCATACTCTGGTTTTCTGAGGAGACAATATTCTTATGTGATAATCCTTGTCACAAAATGGCGGCCGCTGACAGAATTTTAATCGGAACTATTGGTGCCTTATTAGCGGCCTAATACACAGTTGGGTCTACTTCGGTGGGGGTGATTTATCCCATGTCCAACAGCTCGCCTGTACTTTTAAGCCTTTGAACATTATACTGATTTTTGCTGGTCGTGCAGAATCTTTCCAGCACCATTTCCTGCAGCCGGAGGTTGTCGGCTATTTTTCTAGTGGATCATTTGACTATTAATGTATCCTCGCAGTGAGTCCTCAGCTCTGGGATTATTCCCCTCTGATTGTGGATTCTATAATGCACTGGACTGCTTGTGCTTACATCTTTTCTCTTGCTGTTCAGTCCCTCATGATGTAACAAACTTATTTTGAAGAAGCCTCCCCCAGCGCTTGAGCTGCTCTCTTGTATTCTCCAGTTGGGGTGATCTTCGATATCTCAGGCATTATTACTTAGCTTCTTCTAAATTTTTACGCTATTCTGCTCAGCGCAAGATCTACATACTTTCAGTTATTCTGGGTGGTTTCTGTGCTTCGTCCCAATGGCAGAAGGCATGGGTGTCACCCCCAAAGACAGAGATTCTAAAGAGAATCTGAAGAGATCTAAACAAAATTCGCCCACCCCGTATATTTCAGCGAAAGGTAACATAGACTCTGCTTCAACCTTAGATACTATTTTACTCAAACTTAATTCAGTCCACGACATAGCACAGAGTACCAAAACAAACACAGATTTGCTTCAAATTGAGGTGGCGGCAATTCGTAATGACCTCAAAAATCTGTCATTATGTGTCTCCAATGCAGAAATCCGAATAAGTTCTGTTGAGGACTTCACGAACAAGCAAGCAAAACATGTTCAAAGTATGGAGCGATCTTTGGCTTCACTGAGGAGAGACCTGACTGAGCAGGAAGACAGAAATCGTAGAAGTAACCTTAGCATTTTTTGGATTACCGGAGGACTGTGAGAAATCTGCTCCTTCAGTGTTAGATTTTTTGCTTACTTGGATTCCTACTGTGCTGAACATCTCATTTCAAAACGACTTTGAAATAGAACGTGCTCATAGAGTTCCCACCTTTAAGCCTAAATCTCTGTCTTCTCCGAGACCAGAGATTTTTAAACCACTACGTCACCAACACACTGAACAAATCCTGGCACAAATGAGGAAGATTAAAACATTACAATGGGAAGGCCACAGAATATCAATATCACAAGATTTTGCCAGAGACACTGTCATTCGTCGTAAAGGTTTCTTGAATCTTCGCAGAAGGCTCATAGATATGAATATTCCATTTTCCTTTGCAGGTCCCTCGCGATTCAGAATAACTTTCAGAGGTCGTCCACAGATTTTTTATGAACCTTCAGAGCTTTCTACTTTTTTGGATAATTAGTCTGAATCACAGATGGACTCTGAGTCTCTTCCTGGCACGTCTCATCCTTGACATCTTTCAGTGTCTGATAAGTTGGCTCCATGTTTTATGTTCCTTGCCACAAGTATAGGGCTATTATTGCGCCTCTGTGTTCCTTTTTGATATGATAACTATACACTGTTAAAGTTGGTGCTATATACTGGTTATTATCTCTTAACTGATTTTTCCTTCATGGTTGTATGGCTTACCATATTTGTATGAATGCTTTTCTTGACGTTACATTCAATATGTTGGTACTCTTTCGGCGCTATCTTGTTAACTATTGGATGACATTGTGTCTCTATTTACCTTTTTCTTTTTTCTTTCTTCATATCTTTTTATATCTCTGACCTATTCCTATATTGCTCCTGCTTTTTACTTGTTGTTTCTTCTTCTTATGGGCTTTTTTCTTACTTTATGATGATGAAATCTCTCTTGGCATATAATTATAGATAATTGCTTTTATCTGGATTTTTCTTTCTTAATATTTTTTTATGACAAAATAAATATCTCTTCTTCTATTTTTCTTTGGCTTGTTCATCTTTATTCCTACTATTTGTTTGCTTATTCCACTTTTTGCTTGACTTGTTCCTCCTCTCTTCTTATAATCTTATGTTATAGTCTTATGTTGCTGATAATTTTTATGTGTATGTGTATCTGTATCGGTGTTCTGTATGTACATTTCTCTATATATGAACTTATTTATTATCTTGACTCCTTTCTTTTCATTCCTTATGTACTTGGGGCATGAATTACTTTTTATCTTATTATCTTATATTCTAGTATTGATTCCTAGATAATATCTAGTTTGTAGTGTTTGTTACGTTCTTGGGTTAAGACTTATAATGTTGTATATTGCTTTTTATATTAGCTTAAATTGTCATTAATTTCCCTCTTTTTAGTATTTATTATGCCTTAGACTGCTATTTATATTGCCTAATATTCTATTTATAATGCCTTAATTAGCTATTTATCTGCAATTTTATATTTAGGATATGATAATATGTTGGTTATTCATCAAATATGTATTATGCCTTAGACGGTTATGTATCTTATCTAATATTGCTATTTATAATGCTTTAATTTGATATCTATCTGATTTTATTATCTCTTGTCTCTATTCAAGTTATGAGAATATGTTGGTCACCTTACAAATATGAGATGTATTTTTGTTTGGATCTTGGATTATTTATTCCGATTGATTAACTTTTAACAGTATAGCAGATATAAACTTTTATATATTTGTTCCGTCGCTTAATGAAATTGTTATTGATCAGCGGTCTGCATTGTGTTTGCTGGCCTCTGTGATTGCTCCTCCACGTTATTTCCCCCATGCAAACTGTCTATTATAGACATCCCCTGGTGGGGTTCTTCTTTTTTTATGCTCCTTTTTTCTTTGGAGTTCTTTTGCTCTCTCTTTTCTTCTTTCTAGTCTTTCCTTCCCCTTTTCCTATTTCTACTTCTCTGGGGACTCCTGCTTCAATATATTTTTTACAATTTTTTTGTCTTTCTTTTACCGCTATATTTGATGACCTATTGATTTACCATCTTTTTTTTCTTTATCTATGTTGTTTTCTGTGTCTCTATGGATGGCTTAAATGTTGTCTCTCTCAATGTTCGCGGTTTGAACCATCCTGTTAAGAGGGCCAAGATCCTTGATTATTGTAAAAGTTTGTCTGGTGATATTATTCTACTTCAGGAGACTAAGGTAGCCTTTAAGGAAGCTTTGTTTTTGCGGAAGGAGTGGGTTCTTGATGTCGCTTGTTCTGAAGCCTCTGGTAAAAAGAATGGGGTTGTGACTTTGATTTCCAAGAATTCCGGTCTATCTATTGTTATTGCTGAACATGACACTAATGGTAGATGGTTACTTTATCGTTTGTCCAATGGTTCAGATGATTTATATGTCATGAATATATATGCCCCTAATATTGATGATCCTCCTTTCTGGGGTTCCATAAATAAAAAGCTCTCTGACATTCCTCAAAACGCTAGAACTATTGTTGGCGGTGATTTCAATCTGCCCTTAGATCCTATTTTAGATAGACAGTCTGCTTTCAAGTTTCGTCCTCCTAGGCCGCATAAGCATTTGCTCTATATGTGTTCTTCTCATCAGCTTGTTGACACATGGAGAGTGCATAATCCTACCGGTAGTGATTTCACATTTTTCTCCTCTCCACATTCTAGTTTTTCTCGTATTGATTATCTTCTAGTTGATGCTGCTCTTTTAAAGCATACCATTAATGTCATGATTCATCCAATAGTTGTCTCTGATCACGCAGCGGTTTCAGTGACCATTCTTAATTTTACTGATAAGAGAGGCCCTCGTACTTGGCGTCTTAATACAGAGATTTTGGATGAGGAGGATGAAGTTAAAGAACTCAATAGGGAGATTGTCAAGTTCTTCAAAGATAATGTGTCTTCGGTGAATTCCCCAATAGTTTTATGGGATGCATTTAAATGTACTATTCTGGGTTATATTATCAAAAAAATGTCCAAAAAAAATAGCGATATTAGAAAGTCGCTGAAATCTTTAGGGGATCAGATAAAACGTAAAGAGGTGCTATATAGAAGTTCTAATGATAAGTCTCTCCTACAAGATATCAAGAATCTGAAATACTCTTTCAACTCTATAGTTACTAAAAGAGCTTATATTGGTGTACATGCTCAAAAATCTCGACATTTGTTGTTATGGAATAGAGCTGGTAAGTTGTTGGCTGCCACCTTAAAATATCAGAATACTAATCTCAAAGCTGTCCAGATTTCTTATATTAATGATAAGAGTGGTTCTAGGAAATTCCATACTCAAGACATACTTGAAGTTTTTCGGGATTTTTATGAAAATTATATACTCCCAAAGATCAATGCAACATATCTGAGTGTCAGCAGTTCCTGAAGTCGATTCCTACAAATACTATTTCACATTCTGATATGATTGATTTGGGGAAACCGATTGACTCTGAAGAGATCATTCAAGCTATTAAGGCCACTCGGTCGGGGAAAGCTCCGGGGCCTGATGGGTTCCCTATTGCTTTTTATAAAACTTTTTCGTCCTCAATAATAAAATATCTTAAGGAGGTTTTTGATAATTTTGTCCTTTCTGGTAAGGTTCCTGGTTCAGCTGCTGAGGCTACTATTGTTGTAATTCCGAAAGAGGGCAAGGATCATTCTGATCCTAAAAATTTTCGCCCAATTTCATTATTAAATATGGAAGCTAAAATGTTTGCCAAAATCTTGGCTAAGGGATTAGAGGGTCATATCCCTAGTCTTATTCATGACTCCCAGACTGGTTTTGTGAAGGGGAGACTTGCTAGAGATAATATCCGAACCTTTTGTCATGTTTTGGAGAAAGCTAAACTCTCTACTTTACCTTCGGCGGCAATTGCCCTTGATGCCGAAAAGGCTTTCGACAAAGTCTCTTGGCCTTTTTTACAAGCAGTGCTTCAATCACATACTTTAGGGGACTCTTTTATCAATATGGTGATGTCTCTATATGCGCAACCTAAAGCTAACATCAGAGTCAATGGGGCCACGTCTTCTTTTTTTAATCTCTGTCAGGGCACTAGACAAGGGTGCCCATTGTCACCGGTTCTTTTTCTACTGTCTATAGACCCACTTCTCCATTTACTCAATTTGAATCAGGCTATTAAAGGCTTTCAATTTGGTTCACATACGCTTAACACTGCTGCATATGCGGATGACGTTCTTATCTTTTCAGATGATATTGTTGCTGCACTTCCTGCTATCTCCAATACCATTAAAGAGTTTTCGCTTGTCTCAGGTTATACTCTGAATAAAGAGAAGACGGAAATGTTCCCTCTTAATTCGTCGTGCTTTCCTTCTCACATGGGCGATTCGGGATTTAGATGGCAAATGACTCATATTAAATACTTAGGAATTTGGTTTTGTAAAGACCTTTTCGATACTATTTCCTATAATGAATCTCACATCATAGGTAAAGTTAAAGATCTTTTGTCCTCCTGGTCTCCGAAATATATCTCCTGGTGGGGAAGATTTCAAACTCTTAAGATGATGATAACCCCGATTATAAATTTTTTATCTTCCATGCTACCTATAAAGCTTTCTTCGTCCTTTTTCCATGAGATTGATTTACTCACTTCAAAATTTTTGTGGAGTGATAAACGTGCTAGAATTGCGTATAAACATCTTAGAAAACCCTCTGTTCTGGGTGGGTGTAATCTTCCATATTGGAACTTGTATCAAATTTCCTTTTTAGCTTCTCAGGGTGCTCTTTGGTTCTTGCCGGATTCCCATCATACACCCCAGTGGATTTATATTGAATGAGAGTTGTGTGCTCCTCTTTCTACTCCTTCCTTTCTCACTGCTTATAAACTTGTTCTGGTTCATTCCCAGCGTATTATCTCAGACACGGTTAATGCACTAAAATATATTGACAAAAAGTATCCAAACCCATTCATAAATCGAGATGGTCCTCGTTATGGTATAATCCTAAAATTGTTGCTGATATTGACTCTGAGACGGTTTCTTCCTGGGCTATTAAAGGTCTTACATTGGTTAAAGATCTTTATGACTCTAATCACGACCCTCTTCCCTTTTCTTCTTTGGCTAGAGAATATAACCTTAATAATATGGATTTTTATTCCTTTTTGAAATTGAAGGTTGCTCTTTCCAAAATATCTCTTTCTACAGAGTCGGTTACTGTCTCACTTCTTTCTATGTTGTATCGCTCAGGACATACTGCTTCGAGAATATATAAGTTTCTATCTGCTCCACTTCCTTCACAGTCTACAATTACACAACATAAATGGTCTCATCATTTTGATAATGATATTTTTAAACACATTTCACAAGAGACCTGGCAGTTGATTGGGAAGCTTTCTCTACGTAATAAAGTTGCTCCTTCTCTTATTCAATCTAAATTTTTTGCATTGAATCTCCTGCATTGGACCCCTGCTCGCTTACATAAATTGAAGCTCAGCGATAACGATCTTTGTTGGAATTGTAATTTGGTTTCAGGCACTCACCAACTTATGTTTTTGGAATGTACATTACTGCAATCCTTTTGGGATTTAGTATGGAAACATTTATCACTAATCTTTAATATTTCGTTGGAGCTCTCTCTACCTATGATCTTATTGGGACCATGGGCTACAACATCTCCTTTACCCCTTGATACTACGGATATGCAGTTATTGGATCTACTTATATCTATTGCTGTTAAAGTTATATTAGCAGAGTGGAAATCTTTTAATCTTTTGTCTTATCATACTTGGTGGGCATGGGTATCATATCTTCGTGGGGCTCATACTTTTGTTGAAGAGAAGCATTACACTCCTTCCATTTCTATTAGTGTTTGGAGGTCATTGGATAAATATATGAATTTATCTTCTCAGGGGTTGGTAACTCAGTATCCCTTCGATTCTATTATTTAATTTGTTTCCCTTATTGAAGCAGTTGTTCCCATCTCTTCTTTCTTCTTTCCTATCTTTCCTCTTGCTTTACTGTCTCTCTATCTTTTCTTCTTCTTCTTTATCCTCTTTTATTATGTATTTTCATTTTATTTGAGCAATACGACTAGGTTTTGGTATTAAAGTGGTACGAGATATTGATCTTTCATATTCCTTCTACCCGGGCTTTGTAATATTTTTTCAAGACAATTTATAACATATAATATATGTAATTTATATATTCTGCTTTCTTGTGAGTTCATTATTCTCTGCTATGTAATTTATTTTCAATCCTATATTTATTCGATTTTAACTTATTGTATATCTCATAATGATATGTTGTACTGCATTATATTATAAATGTATTAACTCTTTTTAAATAACAATAAAGCTATTGGAACCCAAAAAAAAATATCAACACAGTTTCTAGAGTGAGGGTATGCAAGTATAACATGTTCTAGTGACTTGCTTGCTTCATAGCATAAACAGAAACATCTCCTTTCAAGGGGCAAGCTCTTCCATTCTTTCACGACTGCCTGTAGCAGTAAATGAGTAAATCAAATTTGCATTGATATCTTTCATTTAAAGGGCCTGATTATAAGTGGCCAATTTAATTGAGATATGTGCAGTAACGTTTGTTACTGCAAATATGGCAATTAGGAGTTTGACAAAAAGCCCCACCCCTGCAATTCTGACCCAGGTAAATTTCAGCAGGTCACACCTGGCAATATTTACCAGGGAAAAAGACCCAGAAAATACCACGACTTGCAGATTATGGTGCGGTTTCCACCAAAATGCTGCATTTTATGGCCAATTTTTGAGGGTGCAACTTATTATTAAAGTTATTTGTCACTCCAATGATGGCCCAGAGATCCCCGCCATTCAGGAGGCGAATCTAAATCTGGTGCGGCCCAATGACATGGAAGTGGATCCATAGCCTCCACTGGCCTGGTGAGCCGACGTCCGCCTCCCAGAGTATAAATTAGGCCCATTGTTTGTACTGTGACACTGTTTTCTGACCTCTCAAAAGTAGTAATAAAGAAGCTGGTTTAATATGACCCTTATCAGTACAAAGATTAGACTGCTGTGAGCTTGTCCAGAATTGTGTGTCCAACCCGAGTGGTAGGTCTATACAGTGCATACGATTTTAGTGGTCTTATTATGTTATTATGACATTTATTTTGAATTATTTTTAAATAATATTATGCAAATATATACTTTTTCAGGATATTGTGTTGCTTGAGTGATTGGGAGGGCATTGTTTTTAAATTATATATTAATTTCTTTTAATTGATTAATTTGATATATTTGTATTTGTTATTTATTTGTTTATATATTCACAAATATGTTGCTTGCATGTTTAACAAAGTTTATATTGATTTCATAAATCTTAATTTTGGGTTGCAAGCTTATATGGGGGATTGGTTGGGTAGTGTTTAAAATATATAACATTGATAATAATTGATTGATGTATTAAGTAGGCTAAAATGTATTTTTACTTTTTTAGCTATATGCACAAATATTTTTAATGTATTTAAATGTTTGTATATGTGCTTTAGTAAACTATTATTGTATGTATTTGTTTGGCTAGTGTTGTTTATTGGAGGTTGGGTAGGTACTCATTCTTAAATCCTGATATATATATTTTTTTTATATAACCAAGTCTATTGTGTTCATACAGCAAGTTCAGTGATCATCAGAAACAATAAGAGCTGTGCATTGAGAACATATCATAATCTCGGCAATAAGAATCAGTTACTTTACATTGATAGGCCATAGAAAGAACACCATTTCCCCACACTATATCATGTTTGTGAAGGCACCCATGAGCAGCATAAATTGGCTTTTCCTGTTGCGCACACCAATCCAGCCCTCTGCACCAGCACTGGATCGAGAGGGGTGCAGGATGTTTCCACGCACAGGCCACATCTCTCTCACCTACCAGGCAGGCCACTCCAATGAGGGTCTGCTCGGCACGAGGACCTCCCAGTTCCTCCACCATCCCCAGCAGGGCAGTACGCAGAGTCAATTCAAGGGCGTGCCTTGGGACCGCAGTGATCTCCCGGCCCACCCCATCCCAAAAGGAAAGCTGCACCAGACACTCCCAGACCATATGAAAGAAGTCAGCAGCGGGGAGCACGCATCGCATACATGCAGCCTGGGCGTCAGGCGATATTCGGTGAAGACGGCTGGGGGAGACATAGGTCGCATGGAGTTAGTTGACTTGAATCATGTGCATAAAGAAGGAGATTGCCAGTTCTCAAGGAGCAAGACAGGCCTCCCTCCAGTCATCTTCATCAAGATCACCCAACCAATTCACCCATCTCTGTCTAGGCAAATCAAAGCCATCAGGGGCATGAATGATCAGAGTTCGATACATCATAGAGATGGCTCCTTTCCCCAGGCGTCCCAGGAAGATTTTGGCTTCAAGCAGGTTATATTCAGGGAGTGGAGAGTTTGGGGGGATGTGTGATGCCAGAGCATGCCATAATTTAAGAATGCGGAAGAAATGTGAATTAACCAGCGCATACTGATCTTTTAGGTCTTGAAAGGACATCAAATTCTCCCCTTTATAAACATCTCCCAAGTATGTAATGCTGATGTGGTCCCATTGCGTGAAACCCTCAAGGGTGGAAAGTTGGTGAAGCCACGTACCCTGCCATAGAGGAGTCATCTCCATTAGGCGGCGGTCCCACTGAATAAGGCACAAAGCTGCCCTCCAGCAAAGAAGTGGTATTTGGGGTCAGGGGGAGCTGTGCCCAGTAAAGTAGGCTGAGAAGTCCCTCAAGGCCCAGTAGGTGAAGTTCCAGATGGTAAGTAGGATCATCCCAACTCACGGTAAACCAGTCATTGATGGGTACTAACTGGGCTGCCAGGTAATAGATATAGACATCAGGTAGCCCGAGGCCTCCATCGAAAGGTGATTTGCGCGCCGACTGGTAGGCCAATATGTGATGTTTACCAGCCCATAAAAAGGTCGTAAGTTTAGAGGTAAAGCAATTAAACTACTTACAGGGGATAGGATAAGGAAAGTTTGCCAGGACATATAGGTAGCGGGGGGAAGCCACAGCATCTTGAACAGCGTGGGATTGAGTGGTATACTAGTTCAGCGACGTAGATCCTGAACCAGTGTTGAAAATTAAGGTTCCATGCCAGGTCTGGGAGATGAGACACATGGATCCCCAAGTATTTAAAGGAGTTCCGCTGGATAGAGATATCCGGGCACTAACAACGCCCCCCAGCATCACCCCTCACCGGCATCAAGTTAGATGTGCTTGCATTGATTTGAAGGCCCGAGGCCTCGCCGTAAAGACGAAGGATTTCAAGGCATCAGGGGCGGGAGGTCTGAGGTTCACTGAGGAAAAAATAAATGTCATCAGCTATGCAATTTTCAAGTTCGCTCCCACACACCCAGTCACGTATCTGTGCATTGCAGCATATGAGGGGCGCCAGGGGCTCTATAGCAAGAGCGAATTAGAAAGGGGAAAGGGGGCAGTGCTGGCGCGTGCCCCATTGGATTAGGAAGGGGGCAGACAGGATACCATTCACCCGGACCTGGGCCATGGGGTTACTATAAAGAAGACGGACCATCCAGCGTAATGCAGCTCCCAGGCCTGCCCATAGGAGAACTGCATCCAGGAAGTCCCAGGCGACTGTTTCAAAGGCCTTGGAAAAATTTATGAGGATGAGGGCAAGTGTGCCATCCAGGGCCTGCATCTGGGAGAGAGCTGTTTGTACCCTGCGAATGCAGTGGCGGGTACTCCAGCCCAGCATAAACCCACATTGTCTGGGTGTATGAGATGTGGAAGAGCGCAGGTCAGTTGGCTCGCCAAGACCTTAGCGTAAATCTTAATATCTGCGTTAATGAGTGATATAGGGCAATAGAAAGAGCACTGGTCTGGGGGAAGGCCCTCCTTAGGAAGAACCATGATAGTGGCGCAGTCCAACCGGTGGAAACGATCCCTGTTGTATCACAGCTGTGTAAAAATTTAACAAGTGAGGATTTAAGATGTCCTGGAACCTCTTGTAGTACTCAATGGGATAACCGTCGCGCCCATGGTTTTCCTCGATTGAAGATCCGTTATAGCCGAGTCTATCTCCTCTAAGGTCAATGGTTGGTCTAATTCTGAGGATAGAGAAGGTGGGACTGAGAGCAGCAGGATGTCCAGGAGAATAGGATTCTCAACCTCGATCGAGGGTGCTGCAGACCGGGAGTATAGACTTTGATAAAAGGTTGCGAAGGTCTGGGTGATTTTGGTTAGTTCCTCCTGAAGGCGTCCGGCTGAATACGGATGGCAGGCAACACTCTGTTGGAAATGCCATGGGTCGCCAGCCAGTAAAGCAATTTGCATGACTTATCATCCGATTCGTAGACTCTTTGAGTTGTGGCCTTCCAGCATTGTTTAGCCTTCTCTAGGGAGCCCTGCCTCGGCTCAGTGCATGCTATGGCCAGGAGGCGACGAGTCACTTCTGTGTCATAGTGACGCAAGACGGCTTCCTATTGAAGTATCCGACTTTCGAGACACCCGCCATTGCTGGTGGGACTCATAATGCCATACATAGCCTATCAAGAGGCCCCTCTGGGAGGGCTTGCTTGAAGCCCACAGCGTGGTCGCTAAAGACACAGAGCCCTCATTAATCTGAAAGAAGGCCTGCAATTCCTCCTCTATGAATCAGGGGCTTTCAGGTGCCATGCACTAAATCTACAGATAGGGCAGAGGGTTCGGGGGCAGGTGCCTCAATCCATCAACAAGGGTGCATGGTCAGAAATGGCACTTGGAAGGATGCAAACGGATTGAAGAGAGAAGAGGTTTGCAGCAGGCAACCACAGCAATTCGTGACTCCATGCTGTGATCCACGGATTCATGCGTGGAGGCCCATGCCAAGGGATGCCAGGAGCGCCATCCAGAGCACCATGTGTTGCACAGGCCCATTGAGTCAGTCTAGGAGGACAGGGTGCATTGTCTTAGATGAGAAGCAGAGGAGGTGTCCAGATCGGGATCAGGTACAGCATTAAAGTCTCTGCCTATCACCGTAGTCCCCGGAGGGAGGTCCAGGATAAAGGACGCAGCACCTGGAGGGTGGGCTGCAGCAACGGAGGGGGAACATAGCAAGAAATAAGGTTATATTTTCTAGCCCCCATATGGCCTTCACCCCGACATATCTCCCCTGGGAGGGTCCCTGGGAACCTTAGTCACCATCAAGGAGAGGGATTTATGTAGTAGTATAGCTACCCCTCGGGAGCCCCTCACAAAACTGGAGTGAAAAACTCTATCGTATCCAAATCGGCCAATCAAAGAACACCGCAAACCCAATAAATTAGTTTCCTGTAAGAGGACGACTGACGGTTTATATCTCTTAATGTAACGCAACACCGCAGATCTCTTAATCCGGTCTAGAAGGCCGTTGGTGTTCCAAGAGAATATTGTCAGGTCGGGAGCATACATGATGGAGGCAGGAGGGCGTTTGTAGGACCTGCCGAGTACATGAGGTGTCCATACAGAGTGAAACAAGCACAGTCAAAAGGATTTATATAGAACTTAGACGAGCTCGCTGCTGAAAACCCTGAAAAGGAATAACAAGATTAGAACAAAAAAACAACGGCCCCTCTGGGCCAACATGAACCCCCCCAAACACCATCCACCCTATACTTCTTTCTTAAACACAATATAATAGAAATGTATGAAATAGGGGGAAAAATCTATGGTTGCATAGATGCCAATTAAAGAGAAGATCATGCTTACAGTATATAAGGAAAAGAGGAAGCATGAACTTTCAGGCTAATGTGAACTGAGTAGCACCATAGCTGAGGAGGAAGCCTCGAGAACAATGGTTAAACCTGAGTGACAAACATCCATCCATCATGGCAGCCAGCAAAGGTCGGAACCAGGCTTCTTAGTAACTTTGGGCGTGCCTGCAGAAGGCAGCGTTCAAGTCTGATCCCTGCTTGACAGCATTCCCAGTGTCTGTGATCAAGAAGGTGAGGAGGATTGTGACAGTGTATTCAGGATATCAGTGAAAGATTAAAAAATCAGTGGGGTGTCTACCAGGGTTTTGTCCAGGTCTGCTGACACCTGTGCACCTTTGCCATCCAGCACAGGGCTCGCTGAGGTGGCTACCTCTTGGTGTGCAGCCATCAGCTTTTGGGAGTGAGAGTGACTTCCCTTGTTCCCTCTCTTCAGAAATGGTCGAGGGCGCCCTCCTGGTTCCTCGGTCTCGTGCTCATCTGGTGCGGTGCGTTGCAGTAGCTGCTGCTCCACAGCCCAGTCCCAGGCTTGCTTCGGGGTATCGAAAAGATATGTGGTAGTTTGAAAAATTACCTTCAGGCAGGCTGAGAAGAGAAGCATATAACGGAGGTTAAGGGCCCGGAGCTTCTGCTTTACCTCCTCACAGGAGCGACAGCGCTGCTGCACCGCCTTGGTATAATCAGGAAAAATTAGGACCTTATAGTTCAAGTGCCCGGAGGTCTGGTTGGCCGCGAGCTTCACGCAGTGTAGTGTCCTGGTCTCGGAAGTTAAGTAGGCGTAGTATCACAGGTCGAGGCGTAGCACCGGTCAGAGGTTTGGGAGTAAAGGATCGATGCGTCCCTTCAATGATAAACATGGTTGAGAGCTTGCCTGTCGGGACCCAGGACTGGAACCAGTCCTCCAAAGTCTCGGTGAGGTTTTCACGGACTGAGGGAGGCCTATGAGGAGGAGATTGTTGCGCCTCAAGCAATTTTGAGCATCCTCCACCCTTTCAGTCAGGACTGCAACCGAACTTGTTAGGTTAGAAACTTGATGCTTAAGTGTGGTAACCTCGTCCTCATTTGTGGAGATCCGCATCGCCTCCTCAGTCACTCTATCAGCTATGTTGTGCAGGTCCTGGTGCAAAGGTGAAGATCCACTTGGAGGCCGTTAACTTAGGACTCCAAGGCCTCCCGAAAGTCTTGGATGGCTTTGAGTATCACTCCCTGGTCCGCAGCAGCTGGGGGCCCAGCCACAGTCACAGGGGCCCCATCAGTCTCTCCAGCATCCACTGGGGGGATCGTGTATTGGTCCTTTTTTGCATGGGACGGTGTGGGTAGAGGCAGTTTACCACGACTCATCATGCGATGAAGTGGGGTCAGGCTTTCTTGCCACATCGGCAGAATGAGCAGCCCGCCTGTGATGGCTTCCGACCTCGGGTGAGATCCCCTCCAGAAGGCAGCTGCAGGCCTGGGGTCCCAGTGAGTGGAGCGCACCCAGTTGCCATCTCGGGAGTGCTGCAGGGGGGAAACAGGGAAGAAGCTGAGAGGTGAGGCAGCCGTGAGACAGGGCAGTAGGAGTCTCCACCCCCACGGTTGTAAGGGATTCATAATAGTATTGGGTTGTAGCCACAAGATCCACAAACAAGCAGGGCATCAGAGCCGTGCAGAGCAAGTCGACTGAGGTCACCCATGCTCAGCAATGTTTAATAGGAAGCAGTCAGCAAACGGTTCCTCCCGGGTGGCCACACAGGGTAGCAATTTCAGGATCGGGCCTATAGGTGTTTAGAGGAGGGGAGGACCCCCTGCAGTCCCAATGCCTGGTGGTTGCATGCATGGGGGCCTGATGCATGGTGTCTTCCACAGGCCCAGGGCCACCAGGTCCTCCAGGAGGAGTCCCTCCCCTGCAGTGCAAGGGGGGCTGGAGGCAAGCGAAGTGGGCCACCCCAGAGCAGTACACAGCAGGCCTCCTGTCGTGGGGGGGGGGCATTTACATGGGACCACCACTCCGTCAGGGATGCGGCCCTCCGTCGACTCCAGCAGCCTGAGTCCAGGCTCCCCCCGCAACTCCAAACAGACAGTAAGGATGCCAGGGGCTCTCGTTCTCAAGGGGAAGGCACCGGAGTTATAATGATGCTGTCAGGTAGGATGACCAAGGATTTAGATCTGGGCAATGGGAGCCTTGCTAGATCTCAAACGCCAACTTGGCCGCTTCATTTTTTAATTTTTACTATTTAGGATTCTTACATTATTAATTTGCATTAATGGAATACATTTTAATGCTTATTATGTTATTTGTGTGTGTTGTACTTAACCCCCTAATCTATGCACATCCCTCAATGTTTGCTAAACTACAGTTAGATTAGTAACTCTGACCCCCCCAATGTGCACACTTTCCCCAGTGTTTGATAGACTCAAATTAAAATAATAAATCTGACCCTCACTCCAAACTAAGGGGCTCATTATGATGGCAGGCGGACATCAGTCCGCCCGCATCATAGCGGTGATGGAACCGACCGCCAGACGTGCGGCGGTCCCACCAGTGCAATTGGGATGCACCCGCCATACTGGCAGGCGCATCCTGGCCTTTTACCATTGTGGACGTTGCTGCTGGCTGCAGCACCATCTGCAATGGTAAAAGAGCATGCACAGCATTTCCCTGCACCACGTGGCAGGCACCACGCGGTGCCTGCCACTTGGTGCATGGAACTGCAGGGGGGTACCATGGGTACCCCCCCAGTGCACCCCCCCCCACAGAGGGGGCCGGCAACGGGCCCCCAAAGACAATCCCCACCAGAAAGGCCTCTACAACACCCACATCCTAATATGGCAGATGGTGCCTGCTAGGCACGCCACCATATTAGTGGCCCAGCTCCACCCGGCAGGCAATCGTAATGATTGCCACCGGCGGAAAAGTGGCGGACGGACTTTGCGTCCGCCGCGATACCCACCGCCATCCTAATATGGCGGTGGGTAAATCTCCTTACGATGGCGGAACGATCGCCACCGCCGGCCCGCCGCATCGTAATGAGCCCCTAAGTACTTTCCCCAGTGTGTGCTACTGAGAGTGGAGTTAGAATAGTAGATCTGACTCGACCACCTCCCCACACCCAGCTCCCTAATGTATACACATTCCCTAATGGTTGTTAGCACATTTTAACCCCCCCTCCATGCATCCCCAATGTCTCAAGGGGTTTAGTTAGAATAGTGTATTTGCATTTTTTTATTAATAATTTTGGATTGAAGTTAGGCTAGTACCTATTACTTTATTGTGGATTTTGTAAGATATTTTGAACGAACAGATAGAATTTAAAATTATTTTTTTAATATTTATTTTTTTAGTTTTCTATTATGTTTTTTAATTTATTTAGTATATTGCTATTTTTCAGTGTTTTAAAAATACTAATATTTTGACATATTATTTGTAAATGATAAATAAAAAATAGGTTTTAACAATTTTTTAAAGATAATGTATAGTTATCAGGGCTACTCACAAAGATAACTTACACTTGTGAGTATGTTACATATGTAAGTTTGCTCTTACACTTTTGAGTAACTTTACTATCTTGGGCTAGTCACAAAATTCAAGTGTAAAGTTACTCAAAAGTGTAGACTTCTATGTCTTACTTCTTATACATATGAAACAGGGGTGGGTCTAAATTTATGAGTGTATTTACTACTGCCAAAAAGATACAGTTGCAAGTCCAGCACTATACATGGCCAATAACTGATACACAACACCTTCTTATAGAAGGTAGGGACTTAAATTAAAACTCTCAGAACAACAAAATATCCATGGGTCTAGTGAGCCTAAACAGACCCTACACAGAAGCAGAGACCTTTTAACCAATGAGCTTAAAAAGAAAAATCCTTAAAAAAGGACGGATTCTCATCACTCACCGAAGTGACATGCTTCATCATCTGGGATCTCCTCCTGGTTGCAACCTAGTGCAATCAAGGGCTACAACCTCCTCACTAAGAGGAGGGAGCTCGCTGATGTTTTCAAAAGAATTTAGTATTTCTAGGATTCCCTAAGATCCGATAGATGTGAAGATTTGTGATGAATGTGAGTGATGGGCGCAATGCATAAGTGTGCCAAGTGAGGTTAAAATTGGGTAGCAAGAGAAAAGAAAGTTTATTAGTTATCTCTTGAAAACCAAATTAAAAACAGTGCAAATGCAGTTTTAACATAATAACTGCAAAGGTGTATGAACAAGGTCTACATGTTTCGGCCATAAGGATTATATATGATCCAGGCCTTCCTCAGGACCTCAATATAATATTGCAACTGCGTTATAAATAACTGAAAATGTGAAAACTGAAAACCCAAGGTTGGAACAGATACAACCTTATGACCTGATAAGTAGGTCCTCCGTGGAATTTACAGAATGCTGATGGCACCTGCTGAGAAAAAAAAGTGATGTATAAGAAACAGGAAAAAAGGTCAAAAACTTTTGTTATATATCAATGCAAAGTGTGGTACAACAATGACCAGCATTGCAAGTATCTAAATAGTATACAACTACATGACATGTACTTAGATGTGCTTACCCGTAATTCACGAGGAAACAACCTCACCTCACCTGGGGACGGCTTAGGGATATGAGGCCCCGCTCTATAAACAAGAAGAAAAGGGGCAAGAATAGTAAACAGACCGAAAGTCCGTTTTGTAGACTCTAAATTCTATTTTTCTTCACATTTTTAAAATAAAAACCCAGATTTCGTGTGTCTATGGATAGAACAACATGGTGACTGCAATATACAACAGACAAATGCTAGCATGAAGTAAGTCTGTCTTAGATCGCATGACTTTATATGCATCTAACAGTCACGATGTCTCACGATTAACATGTACTTGGTCAAAAAATACCTGGTCAAAAAATACCAACATTGCCACCCTTGTCATGGATATAGAGACAAGGTAAACATGATTGTAGAATATGTCTGTATATTAAAAAGTGTAACTGCCCATCTCTCGTTTGTAAAGTTTAGAGATGCCAAAGCAACCTATGCAGTCAACTCTCGTTATTGCAGAATGTATCTGTATATTGAAAGTGTAACTGCCAATCTCTCGTTTGTAAAGTTTAGAGATGCCAAAGCAACCAGTGCAGTCAACTCTCGTTATTGAAACAGTGCCGAGAGACATAAATTAACTTGCCCCAAGACGGCTTCGTTGGTAAAATAAACTGATTACGCTCCATTAAACAAAGCCAGTGTGGTATAGAGTGAGGAAAGAAAAAAGACTTTGAAAACCAAAGCATGGAAAATCGATTATCCGCGCAATTCTTAAAAAGGCTTCGTGAAAGTTCTTATCTGTCCGTCGGTACCCCGGGCTGCTTCTGAGCCGCAAACGGAGGTGACCGACGGTAGGGGAGCGCAGTATTTAAATAGAAAAGCCTGCACAGGTGAAACCGATTTCCCGCGATCCAGCGCCATATTGAGTTTGTAGACATGAGAGTTGAAATTACCATTCCCACTAATCTGAACCCATCCTGGTCGATTGTCTTCTTGTGAACGAACTTGATACGCATAATGCGCTATTAAGAATTAACATAATACACGCCATGCACATTCAACTAGTAGTCCTAAGAGACTGAGTTCCTTCCAGATCGTCAATACTTTTTCGTTCTATACATAACGAGCAATGCGCTAAGTCTAAACCACATTTCCCAGGAACTCGAAAAACGCAATGCTCATTAACTATATTTCCCATGATGCAACGGGTTATTTTGTAGTTTTCCTTGGGTGATGTCATCAAATGGCGCTGGATCGCGGGTAATCGGTTTCACCTGCGCAGGCTTTTCTATTTAAATACTGCGCTCCCCTGCCGTCGGTCACCTCCGTTTGCGGCTCAGTAGCAGCCCGGGGTACCGACGGACAGGTAAGAACTTTCACGAAGCCTTTTTAAGAATTGCACGGATAATCAATTTTCCATGCTTTGGTTTTGAAAGTCTTTTTTCTTTCCTCACTCTATACCACACTGGCTTTGTTTAATGGAGCATAATCAGTTTATTTTACCAACAAAGCCGTCTTGGGGCAAGTTAATTTATGTCTCTCAGCACTGTTTCAATAACGAGAGTTGACTGCACTGGTTGCTTTGGCATCTCTAAACTTTACAAACGAGAGATGGGCAGTTAAACTTTCAATATACAGATACATTCTGCAATAACGAGAGTTGACTGCATAGGTTGCTTTGGCATCTCTAAACTTTACAAACGAGAGATGGGCAGTTACACTTTTAATATACAGACATATTCTACAATCATGTTTACCTTGTCTCTATATCCATGACAAGAGGTGGCAATGTTGGTATTTTTGACCAGGTATTTTTGACCAAGTACATGTTAATCGTAGACATCGTGACTGCTAGATGCATATAAAGTCATGCGATCTAAGACAGACTTACTTCATGCTAGCATCTGTCTGTTGTATATTGCAGTCACCATGTTGTTCTATCCATAGACACACGAAATCTGGATTTTGATTTTAAAAATGTGAAGAAAAATGGAATTTAGAGAGTACAAAACGGACTTTCGGTCTGTTTACTATTCTTGCCCCTTTTTCTTCTTGTTTATAGAGCGGGCCTCATATCCCTGAGCCGTCGCCAGGTGAGGTTGTTTCCTCGTGAATTACGGGTAAGCACATCTAAGTACATGTCATGTAGTTGTATACTATTTAGATACTTGCAATGCTGGTCATTGTTGTACCACACTTTGCATTGATATATAACAAAAGTTTTTGACCTTTTTTCCTGTTTCTTATACATCACTTTTTTTTCTCAGCAGGTGCCATCAGCATTCTGTAAATTCCACGGAGGACCTACTTATCAGGTCATAAGGTTGTATCTGTTCCAACCTTGGGTTTTCAGTTTTCACATTTTCAGCTATTTATCACGCAGTAGCAATATTATATTGAGGTCCTGAGGAAGGCCTGGATCATATATAATCCTTATGGCTGAAACATGTAGACCTTGTTCATACACCTTTGCAGTTATTATGTTAAAACTGCATTTGCACTGTTTTTAATTTGGTTTTCAAGAGATAACTAATAACCTTTCTTTTCTCTTGCTACCCAATTTTAATCTCACTTCACACACTTATGCACTGCGCCCATCACTCACATTCATCACAAATCTTCACATCTATCGGATCTTAGGGAATCCTAGAAATACTAAATTCTTTTGAAAACATCCGCGAGCTCCCTCCTATTAGTGAGGAGGTTGTAGCCCTTGATTGCACTAGGTTGCAACCAGGAGGAGATCCCAGATGATGAAGCATGTCACTTCGGTGAGTGATGGAAATCCGTCCTTTTTTAAGGATTTTTCTTTTTAAGCTCATAGGTTAAAAGGTCTCTGCTTCTGTGTAGGGTCTGTTTAGGCTCACTAGACCCATGGATATTTTGTTGTTCTGAGAGTCATTGTTTGGGGAATATATCCATGCTTGGTCTATAAACGTCCCTTACACCCCCTATTACTTGGTGTTTGTTTCTTTTTTGTTTTTTTACTTAAATTAAAACCCCATAGTAAATAATGTTATATTAAAATAAAATAGTTAAAATAGTTAACAATATAAATAAATATAATTTCATATTAAACATATCCAAAAATAAGACATTTATTATTAAATTATAAAATGTTTTAACAACGTTTTTTTGAGCCTACAATCTAATGTAACTTTATTTTTTATTAAAATATAATTAAACTACTTTTAATTAAAACTATGCATCACTTTTAATAATCATGAATGCATAATAAAAGAAATGTTACTTTAGGTGGGAATTTATTTTTTAATTTAAAGGTCAGAAAAATCATTTTAATTTAATACATTTAAAATTAATGAAAGATTTAATATTTAACATAAAAGTATTTTTACTAATTAATTATGAAGTGCACTAAACATGTTTAATTTTCACTATACTTTACCATAGCGAGAGCTCCACCTCGACTGTGGAGTAGTAAAGTATGGGAAAAAGTAAAAAGCTTATTTCACTTAAAAAAATATTTATGCAATTTGGACACTTCTATGGATTCAGCAGGGATGAAAATGCTCTTGTGGCTAAAGAGACATGCGCTGTATATTTTGGTTAGCACAAGTAAGAATCCAACAGCTATTACAAATTTGATTAATTGTAAGACCCTGGGTAGTGATGGCCTTCTGACTGCATTTTTGTTTTTGCATTTTTCACAACTTACCTAGATGTCCTGGACCTGGATTGCTGGGCATTAGAAATATATTAATATGCTAGGCTAGAGAGAAGAGATGTTTGCATCCTACTACCAGACAAACAACACTGCAATAATACTGGTGACATCCTATTCCTCTTAGCCATGCTGTATTTCAATTGGAAAATACTCTATGACGGTCTAGTAGACAGACTTTGACAGCTTTTACGCACTCTGGTACATACTGATCAGAATGGTTTCATCCAGACAGGAGTACATCTTTAAATGTTCATATACTGTTTAATATACAGAATGATGCCTGGTCAGTGAAAATGGTGCAGCATCCATACACATACAACAAGTATTTCATACGTAGGGTGGGATTATTTATTCATGGTTTTGGAAGAAATACGTTTGATTTCCTGTATTGAGCTCTTGTACTGCATACCCACGGTTCAGATTAAGACAGGTTGGGTCATTCCAGATTCATGGTCGATAAGGAAAGGAACAAGACAAGGGTGTTCTCTTTAGCATGTTTGGTCTCAGGTGAGGCAGAATCTAGGGGAATACAGACATACAGAAGTGGCCCTAAAATTGCATAGGGTTACCTTTAGGTATTTGGAATCTAAACCTCTCATAGGGAAGAGGAGTTACTAGCAAGTTTCTGCACGAGAGTGAGCCATGCTCCATGCAAATTCACATAACATAACATTTGAATGTGACTGACGAATGCCCAAGTTGCAGACAAAATGGAGCTAATTGCTTCCATCCTATGCGTGCCTGTCCTATAAATGGTAAATATTGGGAGGAACACATTGGTGTGGGCTCAGCCATTAGTGGAAGGACTAAGATAAATAAAAGCTACTTAACCCTATGCCAAAGATCCAAATCCATAATAAGATTTCACAAACAATCATATACCCAACCCCTTTCCCCAGCGCTGGAAATCTATTGTGCAAAAGCCCAAAGTGGAGCTTTGTACGGAGCGGAGATTTGGGGCTATACTTCCGTCAATAAGTTAGTGATATGTGAAAATATCTTTGCTAGGTCTCTTGTCTCGGTCCCAATTACGACTCCTCTAATTCCCCTTTTCTGTGATCTTGGGCTGAAGAGAATTGGCGATTTGGCTGCCTTGAAACCTTTAACTTATTGGCTGCGCC
This sequence comes from Calotriton arnoldi, assembly GCA_963921515.1. Taxonomy (NCBI): domain Eukaryota; kingdom Metazoa; phylum Chordata; class Amphibia; order Caudata; family Salamandridae; genus Calotriton; species Calotriton arnoldi. Next base: position 1,787,176 of record CAWUFW010000033.1, read on the forward strand.
TATGGACCACTCCCCAACTTGTTGATTATAGAGATTCTCTTCGGGAGGTCATAAGGATCAATGGCGCAGTAAAATTACCATGGTTTAGGCATGTTGCAGACTGGTGCAGGTTAATGAACATGATGGATCTATGGAAACACCCTGAGAGGGCTACTGGAGACGACTTAAAAAGCAGGTATTGGGAGGTGGTGGGTGATCGTTATGTGAATAATTCGACTTGCGGACAGCTTACATCTAAGTTTTTGGCTATAAAATTCTGTCCACAATTCGAACCTTTCTTGGATCAGATTTTCCCCCCCCTTGCTAAAAGCTTGTACATCAGATTTAGATATGGTAATTTGCTTTTAAAATACCCGGGCAAGCAGGTGGTGGGTTTACAATTAGGTTCATGTTCTGCCTGTTCTTCAGCTATTGAATCTGAAGAACAAGTTTTATTTATTTGCCCTGGATATCATGAGTTGCGCAGAAGGTGGATAAGACCCATCTGCCTTAATGCAGGTGTTAGGCAGTATCAGATTGCTTATAGAATTTTAAAGGCAGACGCTTCTGAACCAATAGTTTTTGCTGTCAGTCGTTTTTTATTTGCGGATAATGCGGCAGAAGTTTATATTACAGACTGTACAATAACATTAATTGTTTATGATATTTGTATATATCCTGTGCTGTGTATTTTATAAATTGTCCCTTTTGTCCCATTGAGGCTTCGTATGTTGTAAGGTTTTAGGGAAAGGCGTATTTCGCAGTTATCAAATGCACTTTTCTTCTTGCTCTGGTGGTCTTTTTAAATCTTTCCTTTTTTAAATACTTAAATGAATTGTTTTAAATATTTTAATTGTAAATAGGAAAAGTTTTTTTTATTGTATACTTTGATGGTTTGTACAGAAACCGAATAATGTAAAGTATTGAACTATTGACTAATATTAATGCTAATGCTAATATTAATTGGGTTGCGCCGTTATTGTCTGTCTAAAGAGAAGCTCAAAGATACGGAAATTATAGTGCAGACTGGCAAACATGGCTCATCTTTTAACGAATAGGCAGATTGAAAGGCTTGGCAGTCGTCCTTTGTCCTGCAGATTTCCAAATGGAGTAGAGAGTAGCCAAGGGCCTGATTTAGATCTCGGCAGACAGGTTACTCTGTCACAACAGGGATGGATATCCCGTCCACCAAAATATATTTCCCACAGGATATAATGGCATTTTTATTTAGGTAGACGGGATATTCATCATCGTTGTGACTGAGTAACCGTCCGCTGAGATCTAAATCAGGCCTAAGTGTCCTGAGCCAGAAAGCACTGTGATGATGATCCAGCAGAGAAAGAATGGGATGTGTGTCAAGGCCACAGCATGGAACCGAATGCTGGTGAATATGGCAGAGAAGTCAGATTAGAAGCCCCACGAACCATTACCCGCATTAGGAATGGAGTTGAATGGAACTTGGGGGCTGAAGATTGGACATTCCCTTGTAGGTATACATGTACCTGTTATTTACACAGGCTGTCCATGATGTTAGACAAGTGTCCATTGCCTGTTATCGGTCATATTAAAGACATCGTTTGTCTAAAATTTTAAAGATGCTGAACTAAACTGAGAGCAGTTTGTTGAGAGCTGTGGTTGTGTTGTACCGTAGACATTCTGCATGACAGTAGCGTGCCCAAAGGTTCAGTGGATCAAGGACAGTGTTAACCTCAAAGTCTATGAGCTAATGAGTCCCCAGAGACAGGATTCAAATGCAAACTCAGTAGCAATCTCAATAAAATACATAGAAATAATTTGCCTGAACGGATCGCAGTAATAGGAATAGTACAAAATATCAGGCAAAATAAGAAATAGGCGAAGGGCCTCATTTGTAACTTGGAGGTATGGATACTCCATCGCAATGGTGACAGAGTATCCATATTGCCAAACGCTCACCTCATTTAAATGTGGGGGAACCTTTGGATAAATCACAGCGGAGACTACTCCATCTCTGCCATGATTAAACCCTTCTGACAGCCCAAGAGAGGAAGAGCCGCTAGAGCTTGACCTCTAATTCCGCCCACCTAATTTTGATGGGTGGAGCTAGAGGTCAGTTTCCAATGGCTGTCACCACCAGGAAAACCCTGGAGGTAAGGGCCAGTGAAAACTGCAAAATTCTCCCCTTGCCATGGTAGAGGACTCCATTGGCAAGGGGACCACTGTCTTTTTTAAAATCAAAAAGGAAACAGTTTACCATACGGCTCTGTCATGCTTGACGGAGCCGTGTGTCAAGCTGCATAAAGAATTGGCAGGAACCACCTTGACGGCGGTTCCTGGCAATGCTTTGAGAAATGACAGCCGGCTTGGCAGTCATTTTATAATTTGCCGGGCAGAGGTGCAGCTAAGGTGACAGAGTAAATTACTCCATTGCTCTGACTGGCAAACCGCCATCTGCCAAATTATAAACGGGCCGCTACATCTCATATGAGCAAAAAATACAGTAAGGAAATAGCATCCCAAGAAGCTTAGAAAAGATCTCTCAAAAAATTCTGGCTCATCCCCAAATTCAATGGTTATATACAAGCTGTCTTGCATAAAATATTACAGAAACTGCAAATTCAGCATCCTATGATCATTGCTCTGACAAATCATATTTTCTCATTTTAAAATGTCACATAACCATATCACCTTAGCACTATCCCAGTACATAAATATTGATTGCCCCTTTTGGCCTAATGTTGTTTGGTGGTGTTTGAACAAATTAGTAATATAATCAACAGAGAACCATTGTGAATTAATGCAATACAGTGTGTCAGAGGAAGAAACTTGAGATGTTGCAAAAGACACCCTCTAGGGAGTTCCTCCAGAACAATATGTCATACAGAAATAAACAATTTGCGTCTTGCTGCATGTAATGTCAAGCAAAAATTATAAACACAGAATGAACATTTTGATTCAGCTCCATTTTAAACAAGACAATTTAGAGACCTAACACCTAGTTACATCTAAATCAGAAAAATACACTTAAACACAATATAATGATTTTGTTTCAATTGCAAAAGTTTCATGTCAGTATACATGTGTGAATTCAAGTGTAGAGCAACTATTATTAATGCACATTTTAGTTCAAATGCACAAAAGCTTCCTTAATTTCTCCCTCCGACGATTATATCATCACTAAACCCCAAACTATTTACACTACAGTATGAATCACTTTCTGTCTCTTGAAACTCGATTCTTCCAACATCTTAAGTCAATAACATACTGGAGCTTTGACATCTTCCACCTCTCTTTCATCTTTTTCCTCTTAGACATTGTTGACTCACTCGTCTTTCACCCACAGCTTAGACCCATTTTAAAAATGATTAATTCAAAGAATTTTAGCAAAAGGAACAGAACTATTGTACAAATTAACACAATGATTACAGGGGTTAGTCTAAGACGCAGCAGGCCTCCTTCTAAACCATCAAACCATTCATCAACATTTCTAAAGCCCTTTCTATTGTCACCAAGCCTGGAACCCACTGATACCCACAAGCCATAGTCTTCAAAAGGTTTTGATTCACAAGGGATACTAGTAATATTACTCACAAATGCATTAATAAACTTACTGTTATTCTGGAGGAAGGTACAGCACTCTCTTATTTTTAATACTTTTGTTTATTGCCATTTCCAAGATTACAGCAGTACAGCATAATATTAACACTGAATCAGTAACCTGGGTTTACAATTATTATCCCACAGTGTGCAGACAGGAGCAAGCAAACACCCACAAGGGATGGAATTATGGTCACACTTTCAGGAGGACTAGATGTCATTTGAAATACAAACTATAACCGTGTCCATATGTGCCTAAGTCTTGCCATAGATGTGTATACAACATCCGTCACTCATTTCATTTACATGGTAAACCCGTGGGAATACCAAAGCAGGGTAGCAACTACCCACCCAATGACAAAGCAGGTTAAAATAAAGAGTCCTACTACACAACATAATAAATTCCACTAAATATAGGCTGTTCGCCAACCAAAAACTGACCATTGACAACATAACTCCTTTCACACTCACTCTCTCCAACAAACTCCATTTATCTCATTCCCTTAGTCACCTGTCACACCTTAGACAACTCTTCTCTCCTTTAATGCTCCATTCTGATTCCTGGATGCACATTCGAATTTCTACATTTCTCTTCAGCCTCAATTTGTTCTTTGATCTTACTCGCATCGTACCAACCTTTCAAGATTTTCACTCAACTCTTAATATATTCCCTGACAAACTCTCGCTCCTCTTTACTCAAACTACACAGATGCCCATTTTTTGTCTTATTAGCTTTCAAGTTAGTTTGTGCAATCATCATCAAATATTTAGAACAAGTCGTATGATTCCCAGGATCTCCAAAGACAGGAAGTTCTTCTAAATAAGCATTGAAATCTAAAAGATGTCGTTACAAAAACCTTTGCACATGAAAAACACTAGCAAAAACATTGCATGACAGACTGTAGGAAAATGGTAACTGAAAATAACTAGAACCTTCTTCAGTGGAGGAGGGAAGACATGTACACATGAAACAGTCTTTAATATTCATGATTTTTATAAACTCCTCTAACAAATGTGAATACACATTTGCCCTATATATATCTACTTACCAATACCTGTGTGTAAATCTCATGCCTTTTATGTCATTATGTACAGTAGTTAATTCACTTAGTGAAGATGAGATATATCCAACCAGAGAAATCAGGCATAACATTAAACCAAGTACATCTGCTGTATGCCATCTTCTACTGAAAAAAGGTACAAAAAGAAGTTCAAAATTTAGAGATACAAAATCAAGAATAACACTTTATTATTTTGCTTCAGTTCATAGGATTCAGGAACTCTATTATCTTCTTCCAGATATCTAAGTTACAAAATAAAAACAAAATATTTGTGCAACGTTCAAAATCTTTCAATCAAAGTCATCAAGACTTGATAAAAATTCAAGGTGGGTCTTCTTCTCTTCTTCTTCTTCTGGTTTGTCTTCATAGGTAAATTGCCAACAATTTGTCCAATCATAGATTTCCTCATCTGACTGTTCTTCTTCAGACATGGATGCTAAATAGGTCTACTCAGGTTATGTAAACTTTCTATGGCACTCTTTTTTATGTTGGTCTTTTGGCAACAGGTGATTCACTTGCAATATTCTCAGAATCAACATCAATTGTCTCTGATTCTTCTTTGATTCATTCTCGTCTTTGAGTCTTTCAGTGCAACCTTTTACTGCTTCATTTTATTGATTCTTGCCATGTATCTCCTAGATGCACAATCTAGACTCCTGTGTCTTCAGTTGTAACTACTTGTGAACGTTCTCCATTCACTGCCGAACTTGTGCTTTGATCAGCAACTTACCTCACTGTAAACTGCTTTCCCTAGTGGGTTTTTGAGACTCAGATTTTTAGCTTAACTTTTTCATGAACTGCAACAGTTTCTGTTTCTTCGTGCTGCTCATAATTTTGCAATGTTTCGTCTTGATTTTCAATTTGCTGATTTTCATACTGACTTCTCGTACTTTCAATAGGATCCTCTTCTCCCCCCCTGCATCCACACAGCAAACTTGAGCTCAACGCTGTGAATTAGTGGTTGTTGTCACCACTTCTTCATCTGTTATCTTCACTCTCTTCTTGTGAGCTGCAAGGATCCACTGTGAAATTCCAGCACATTTCCCAGCAGTGTTAGTTACAACCACAACTCAATGTGGCCCCTTCCACCATGGTTCCAGACAAAATTTGTAGATGTGTTGTGTTTATTGATCAGGACCAGTTCCCTGGTTGCAGTGCATGGAACTGGACTTCTCTTGTCAGTGGTGTTGCCAAATTAACCTGATTGGAGACAGATTTCACAACATCAGCTAGGCCTTTACAGTAATTTAACATAGTGTCATCAGTCATTGACACAAGTGCTGCTGAAGGGACATCCGTGATCCACATAGCTATTCCCATGAGCATTTCATGAGGCAAGAGACTAGTATTTTTGTTTGGAGTACTTCTAATGCTCATGAGAACAAGAGAAAAAGCATCAGAACATTTCACATTTGTCAAGTCACACACTTTGGCTAGTTTGGATTTGATAGTGCCATACATCTTCTCAACCACACGTGATGCCTCTGGTCAGTAACTGCAGTGGAACATTTGCTCAGTTTGTAAGGCAGAGCACAATAATTTTAAGCCCAAATATTTAAAAAGAGTTTTGTGATCTATCTCATTAAAGGTAGGCATGGTAAAACATGGTATTAAGTATCTCAACAAATGTTTGGCAACACTTATACTGTCACTTCTCCTGGTAGGATAGGCCTCAACCCATTTAGAGAACAGGCACACAATCACAAGATCAAATTGGAGCCCATTATGATCAGGCATCTCCATAAAGTCTGCCTGAAGTCTAGTAAATGGTCCTTCAGATTTGCCTATGTTGCTCATAGTAACTAATGTATGTTTGCCCTGATTAACTCTCTGGCAAGTATTGTATCTTTGACATACATCTTCTGCTGAACTACTGAACTTTGTGTTGTGCTAATATTTCTTAAACAGCCTGAACATACCATCTCTTGCTACATGGGTTTGTTCATGTAGGGATCTTGCCACACCCTCAAGCATAGAGACTGGAATAACATATTGCTGATCTGAAGCTACCCAGATATCATTGTAATACCTCTTACAACCAGCTAATTCCGATCTTTACTTTTCATTCTGTGGTACTTCCGCCTTCAATTTTCTGTGTTAATTCAGTGTTGTCTGTATTGGACTTAACAAAAAACAATACAATTCACATTATTTACATCATCAGATTTCACATGAATTTCACATTGTTCTAACTCTTGTATTTGTTTCTATTAATTTGCTTTGGTTGTTACATTGTCAAGAGCACAGTATATCGCAAGTGGATTAGCATAGGGGTTGCCCATGGTAACCATGTCATCACCAGACTTATGAGCAATGCACTTTACAACCAATATCTCTCCAGGTTGCTGAATAGCTTCCAATAGTTTCCAGAAAATATGATCCGTTACAGAAAGGAAGACCAAGGGATGTCATGAAGCCCCTTCGTAACCATAGCTGGCCAAAATCATTTACCACTCCAAATTCATATCGGCTGTCTGTATAGATTGTCACACTCAATTCCTTGGACAAGAAACAGGATCTTGTTAGGGTGATTTACTCTACTACTTTCGCTGTAATTATAGCAGACAAGTATGATGCTCTAACACTTTCAGAAATATAACAGACTGCATATGCTGCACTCCCCAAACAAACAAAGTCAGATCAGCCATTTCAAGGGGAACATCTTTGATATCTGATCTTGGTTTGGTACACAAATCTGTCACATTAATGCAATCATGGTCGGGTTCTTCATTATCATCTTCATCATGGTTTGAAAATGGGCAGCAGCACTGCAGGATTAAGGTATTAAGGATTAAGCATTAAAGTATAATCAATCCTTTGATTGAAATATTTTCAACTGCCAGTGTGGTTTCATCATACTTTTTAAGGCTGCTGTTTGTCAAATGCTGAGTTTGAGTACAAGTCAACAACATTTATAGTGACTGAGAGACTTACACAATGAGTGTAGGACCCGTGGCAATTCCCTTGCTCTGTTCAATTGCAACAGAAACAGCTGCAACGGACTTCCAACAACCAGGAAGGACTAAAGAATCTTCTGCAGCAGAGAGTAAGTGACAGGACGCTTTACTTCACCATGCTTTTGAACTAACACAGACAAAGCACACCCTTCTTTTTCATGGCAAAAAAATAGAATTCCCTGTCATAATCAGGCAATCTGATACTTACTGAATGCACTGTAAAGACTTTTTCTGATCTCTCGGAAGGCTTTCAGGCATTCGCTACTGTGAGAAATTGGGTTGTTGGTTGGGGGGGGGAACCATACTGTAGCAACAGCCATAATCCTTGGCAGGGAGAACTACAAAAAGTCTCTAAATTGGCCTGTGCTTAACCCTCTGGCTTGGCACAAAAGCAGTCAGGCTTAACTTAGAGGTAATTGCGGATCGCATCAGGCCTGACACCCGCAGGTGTGATGTGTAATCGAGGGACGCCAAATCTTTGGCGCGCTTGTGGCCACATACAGATTTGGCATAGTTTTAGGCCATCTTCCAGTCAATTCCGCATGTCCTGCCATGCTCCCACGAGACTGGGGAACAATCTGGACTGTCGTCTGGCCTTTGTCTGACGGCCCAGTGCATCTACATTGTCTTTCTGCACAGTCGTTCTGGGATAAGTGCTTTTTAGTTGAAATTGATTACCTTTTGGTGAGCTTTTTCCCCCTCTGTTGCTCAATAGCGAAACGATGTTGGCGAGGACCGGAGGTGAGGGATGAAGGCTCTGGAGAATAGCGGGGGTGAGAAGGGGTGAGCAGCAGTGCGCCTTGTTATGTGTTTTTTACCAAACCGCCATCTTGACTCTGCAAGGGCAGGAGATGAAGCATCGTTCCAGGGTAACCTCTATTATTTGCTCAGACTCTGCCTCTTGCCGTTCCGCATGTGCCACTTACACAGAGGCACAGGTGGGAAATGATGTGTAATGTCATATTTTGGTAGTTTGCTGCCCAGTGTGCTGGGCTGTTTTTACTGTTACCAACAACATTGTCTGCAGCAAGCACACATGCATTCGATCTCTCATGCCTTGCAAAGCACTTATATAGCTTGTCTTTTCTAATTCAAAGCTTTACACATGTGCGCACCTTTTTTAGCTATCTGATTTAATAATGGGGGCCACTTCTATTTTGATGCCAGGCCATATTTTCTGTCCCTGTCTGACCACTAGTATGTTTCCTCAGACTCCTCATACAGTTCAGATGTACCAAAGGCTGGTGCACCTGACAGGCAAGCGGGACTGGGGTCACTCAATGCCACCCAGCTTTTCATGGCATCTGTCGCTTAACAACTGGACTACTCTGATCACCGCAGCCCTTTGGTGCCTCCTGGACACCGACTTGTAGAAAATTCTGCCAATTGTACTGGCTTTCCCCGTCCCTACTTGCCTAACTGACTGCTTGGGGAATCCAATTGCATTGACATAGCCCCAGCCCTCTCGGTCTTTTGGAGTCGCTCGCCTTTCTGCATGTTTTAGTCCCCCTAATCGAAATCTATGACATAAGATAGAACAAGCATTGGCAAAACCAATAGGTTTTGCCTGTGCAGAATCTATTTGCTTTGTCAATATTTTTTACATGTTGCACAGAAGGTCACTTGCTATGCAACATGGCTTAAAGTAAAAAAATAAAAGCGCTATGATGCGGCCAACTTTGACATGCCATAGCTCTTTTTAATTTTGTTTTACTGTAAGTCATGTTGTACAGCAGCTAAACCGCTGCGCAACACATAAAAACATTGACAAAGCCAATAGATTTCGTATAGGTGAAACCTATTGGCTCTCCCAATGCTTGCTATGCATGGTGCCCACTTTAAAGTGGAAAAAGCTTCTGGAGTTTCCCCCTACAGAGGTGTCTGTAATTTCTTGCCTCCATGCCCTGTTCCCAGTCTGTCTGGTGGCACAATAGGCTAGTGTAAAATCCTTTGTGTGCGAGCTGGGGCAATGCCTTTGAAGTGCAAGTGTGGTAGGTGGCAGCTATCCTCATTCTGCCAGAGATGGTCCATCCTGCCAACACCATGCCTCTTTTGTGATGCTATCTGGGAGGAATACACAAAGGCCAACTGCTAACTACACCTAGTGATGTGACCCAGAAAAAGGCTTCAGGCAACAAGTGGTTAGGACAAGAAAATGACAACTTTCTAAAAGTGGCATTTTCAGAAATGTGACTTAAAATCCGAATTTACCATTAAAGAGGGTTTTAAATTACAATTCATCAGACACCAAACATGACATTCCTACCCGCTCCCAACCAAAAGGTATCATTTATTAAATGTAAAGAGTTAAGTCAATGTTATACTTTGCGAAATCTCTTGTAAATAAATAAATACCTAAAAACGGCTTAGAGCCCGCCCATTACTTACCTTTACTTACCATTGGTTCACTCCAACGTCACTCTCTTTTCCTTGCTTCTCATTGGGCAGTACCTCCTTCTTCCTCTTTCTCTTCAGTTCTTCCGGTCATTCTCTTCAGTTCTATCTGTCTTCCTCAGAGCTGGGACAAAGTACAGTTTCCTGCCTGCAGCCACTGTCTTTCCACTGGCTGCCCTCGTGCACGGGTACTTTTTTTTTATTTCCGCACCTGCACTCCAGAGGGCATGGGTTTGGAGGCATTCTCTGTCCCTTGCAGTAATTAAAAATATAATTTAGTAGTTTTTCTATCAGTACATGTAAAACTAAAAAGTACATGGCCGACTTTTTAAATACAATGTGCCATCTTGGCGGTCGGAGAAAGGCTGTCGGAGTCGGCGGTCTTTCAGCAGTTAGTCGGAATACAAGAGGCATGCATCGTAATCCAGCGGTCGGACCGACAGCTTCCAACGAGACCACGGCGGTCGGACCACCTCCGACAGGACCGCGGATGCCGGTCCAACCGGCAGCGTAATCAGCCTGTTACTTCTGGGCAGCTGAAGTATTCATCTTCCTTTTCAGGATTGCAGAATTGGACACTTTCCTTTCCCCCTTCTCAGTATTGTGACCAAGACAAATCACTTTTACAGTACTGCATCTTTGTAGGTGAAACATTATGACCATTGTCATCAATATGGTTCAAGAGCAAATTGTATGCAACTTGCAATTCACTTTTGTCTTTGATGTCACCAGTAGGTCATCAATCTATTGCAGCAGCACTGAACTACGGGGCAGCTGCAAACTCTCAAAATCTGCCTAAAGATTATGGGACACCATTCCAGAATTTTATTAAGGAACTGAAATGTGAAAAGATATTGGCTATCCTGTTATGTTATGTAAAGAGGGAATTTATAGAGCGCACGTACGCCGAGTTAGGAACCACCGTTATCTAAGTCTGTGCCTAGCTAAAGGCTTCAGTGAAAAACCATGTTTTCAGCTTTTTCATGAAACACATGTAATCTACTGTCTGTCTGATAGCGATGGGCATAGAGTTCCAAAATTGGGGTCCTAGTGTGGAGAATCGTGATCCTCCCATCCTTTTGCATCTAAATGAAGAAAAATGGAAAAGAAAGCTTTACATAATTCAATGACTGTATACCATTCTGCATCTGCAGGAATTTGAAACAAAACACAACAGGATTCAGTACTACTGAACAACATGGGATCACAATTTTGTTAATTGTTCCAAGATCTTGGACTACCCTCCAATTTCCACTTGGTTTTTTAATGCCCATCGCCTGAGAATTGCAAGAACTACCAAGCACCTCTTCTAGAATACCCTGTTCTAACATAATTTTAATGACGGTTTCATTCAATCTTCTGGTGAAAGTTTGTGTTGTTGGGTTCTAGGTAAACACCATCTTGCTTGATCTGTATCTTAACTGGTTTTGCACGATCTACTATTCCCATTGCCTTCCCTGCAAAATCCTACACCTCTTCTTTCATGTATGTCTTAAATCAAGAGGCAAGTTATCTTTTGTAAGAACTGGGAACAACTGACTGCTTGAGAGACCTTGCTGTGTGCAGTAGAGCATGCAATTCATTTTGCACTGCAAGTCTCTACCAAGTAAGGTAACAGGACCCAATTCACACAATATGAATTGGTAGTAATTTTCCATGGATACTAATTTAACTGGGACATTTTGGAAACCTGGTTAGTGATCTGTTTATTGCTTATTTCTACAACTTAGACTTCTTTTCCCGAGAGGGGTAGGTTTGGAACCCCCATGGAACGTACCATGGAGCAGGTAGCACCAGTTAAAAAAGATACTGGATGGCCATTCACCTCACCATCTATGTATGGGCCCCTTTGGTCTACTTTTAGCATTGCACCAAGCATGCAATCCTCCTCGTCAGGCACCGTCATTGCAAATTTGTTGCATCTGATGAAACCTGGGGATAATCATTACTCAGAATCAATAGATTCTGCTAAGACCCTGGGTTGTATGGCACTTTGTTTCTCATGTTTTGCTGTGTCACAGGAGCAACAGGCATATTCATATGGAATTGCCCTTGATTTTGCACCTTCTGCATTGGAGTCTTTTGCACTGTGGAAGCAAGCTGTGTCTGCATATGATTTGCATTTTGCTGTAATTAAGGAACAAAATTATTTTGGATTTGATCTGGTTTTTGTTCCTACAGATGTGACAAGCAGTGCCTATCTTGGACTTGCATTGACACCATTCCACTCACAACAGAACCTACAGGCAACACGGTATGTGCATCTGAACTCATCATCTGATTTCTATTGTTTCTCTGAATTTGATTCCTCTGCACAATTATTAACTTCTCTTTGACCTTTTCCTGCTATGTGTCAGACCACTTGGTACAGTATTTGGCATGCTTGAGTATTTCATCAATACTTTTAGCCTGCCAGCACATTACATTCTGTACATGCTAAATAAGAGAACTAAGCTCGGTACACCACCTTAAAACAAAAGCCTATGCACATCTACTAATGCCTTATCTTTCTGGCTGTTCGACTCCCCTGTATTTACTATAAATCTGCATATGTCTCTAATGATATACATGCATTGATTCCTTTGGCTCTTGTGTGGCTCTCATTCCTTTTGCTCAATTTACTTCTTCCAGCACCTTCTTTTTTAAATTCTCTATATTTTTCCATAACTAAATCAGCTGGAGCATTATTAAGTGGAACTCTCTGTGGTTCTTTTTTTATTTTTTTTTATTTTTTATTGTCTTCATTTATGCGATCTTAATGGTTACAGCAGCAGGGTCACCTTTCGTTCGACGCTGAAACAGCGCCCTAGAAGAAAGAACAAGGTAGGACCACATCTTGCAAACCAGCAAATTTTTTTTCAGATCCAGCCGTCGCTAGGCCAACGAGGATCTCTTAAATTTGAATAATCACATTAAATTGAATCATCGGACATCCCTTCCTGACCCACCGCAAAAGACTGTCCCATAGTTCCCAATATTTCGTGCGTTTACTTTTCCCTCTTAGTTTGTCCCAATTTCTAAATTTGTCTACTGAGCGGAGCCAATCTTCTACCCTGGGAGGAGCTGAAAGAATCCAGTTTATGCACACCTCACGTCTAGCCAATAACATTAAGGTAAATAGCAAATGTTTCTGGTTTTTATTTAAATAGATATCGGAATCTTCAGTATCCAAAATACCAAAAATAATTATGAAAGCACTTACCTTAATTGTGGCGTTAAGAGCTTTATCAACAATCTTACCGACTGCCTCCCAATAGGAATCGAGGTGGGTACATGTGTAAAACATGTGGATATCATTTGCTTTCATCTCACCACATTTGGGACAGTTCCTCACCACCTGTTTATTCAATTTTGACAGCTTTTCAGGCGTCCAGTAGGACCTATGTAAAGTAAAAAGATGATTTTTCCTAAGTGGTGCAGAAACAATAATGTGCCATAAAAAAGTGCAGGATACTTGCCAGTGTCGTTGCAAGTCTTGTGCCGGAAAGATTTTCTTCCAATTAGCGACTTGCGTGTCGAGATCGACCTCATTCCTCTCCATCAGGTACCAATACCACTTTGAGACTTCCTTTCGAGCTGGGTCTTTCTGTAACTCTTCTTCCAGCTTCACGATATGATCTGAAAGTGTCACTTGGTCTTTAGACCAGCTAGCCAGCTGGTAGTACTTAAACCTGGATATCTCCTTATTTGTTCTTTTTCTCTAAAGTGTCCGAGCATTTTAGGAGGCCATTTTCAAGAAGGTCCCCCCAATTCTCTATTCCGGCTCTTTTCAATGGAATTGCTAGAGAGTCTTTCAAACATTCTGGCGTTCCCGGTGAATTCCATATAGGTGCTAAGGGGCTGTAGTACAGGAACTTCCAAATTTTCCTCATATCGTACCAAAGTTTATATGCAGATCTCAGCACCTTCAATCGGATTTTTTTTAAATACTTAGGGTGGCCAAACTTATAGAGACAGTGGTCGTGCTCCGTTACAGCTTTCCAATAAGCGGGATAAAGGTCATGTTTTTAATGGCATTTTAACTGTTATAATATCCAGGTCACATGACAATCACGCTCACTAACTGTTAGCTAGGACAGACCTCCATCAGATAAAGCTCTAATATAGAGATAAGAACCGAATGGGTAATAGCTGAATTATTATGAGTATACAAAAGGCGTTGTTGAGCCGGAGGGGGGGCACCTGAGATGCTTGAGCAAAGGTATTGATGTGTCGGGATATAACAAGAATTAACATTGATGTAACGTTGGCCTTTGGTTATGAAAAATAATTTAAAAAAAGAGTATAAAAAAAATAAATAAATAAAGGTCATGTTTTTGAAAGAGAATCCTCACATTCTTAAAATGAAAGGCTTTGTAGTACGTCATGAGGTCTGGACTGGATATCCCCCTCGATTTTTCTTTTGGCAAAGCTTTTTCCAGGCAATTCTTACACCTTTAGAGGCCCAGATAAAGGAGTTAATTTCATTCTGGATCTTTTTTATCCAAACTGGTTTAAATTCCAGGGGAATAGCATTAAAGATGAAAGTGAATTTTGGTAGAATGGCCATTTTGATCACGTTAGCTCGCCCCATGAAGGTAAGGGAAAGGCAGCTCCATGATTTTAATAGTTTCCTCATCTCTTTAACTTTTAGATCTAAATTTGTTTGGGTGATTTCATCAATATTTCTTGAAATTTCAATCCCCAAGTATTTAATCTTATTTTTAGAGGCAATCGATGGCATTATCATGTTCCAGTACATGACCTCAGTTTTTTGGTGGTTTATTTGATACCCGGAAATATTCCCAAATTCTATTAGTAAAGAAGTAATGGTATTAAAGGATTCATTTAGGGCGCTCGTATAGATCATTAGATCATCGGCGTATAGTGCTAGTTTTAAGTTCCAGCCATTAAAGCTAAAAGGAATAACATCTCTAGAGGACCTTATTGTGTTGGCTAAGGGTTCTATGTAAAGATTGAAGAGATGGGGGGAAAGCGGGCACCCCTGTCTAGTGCCTCTTCTGATCCGAAATCCTTTTGATAGCCTACCATTAATGAGAATTTTCCCGGTGGGAGCAGAGTATATGTTCGTAATTCCTCTTGCGAAATTTTCCCCTAAACCAAATTGTTTGATGACCTTCTGTAAATGCACCCAATTGACGCAATCAAAAGCTTTGGCTGCGTCAAAGGTAAGGACCGCTAGAGGAACTTTTTCTTGGGCTGCGATGTCAATGGCGCCAATAAGCTGGTGGGTAAGGTCATGTAACTGTCTGCCTCTTATAAAACCCTTCTGATCGTTATGGATCAACTTTTTAGAGAGAAGCCCCAGCCTCTTAGCCAGGATCTGTGAGAAAATGTTATAGTCAGTATTGAGAAGGGATATGGGCCTATAAGACTCGCAGTTTAGGGGATTTTTACCAGGTTTTAATATCAGGCTAATAGTCGCGTTGTTCCAGGTTTTAGGGATCAGGGTGCCATCCAAATAGATGGAATTGAAAAGATCTAGTAGTCTGGGGGCCAATGATTCTTTCAGGACTAAATAGAGCTCGTTAGGGATTGCGTCGGGGCCAGCTGCTTTACCTCTCTTCAGGTTATTTATTGCATCCAGGACCTCACCCAATGTAATGGCTGCATTTAATGACTCGCAGGAATCTGTATCCACCTTCGCAATCTGAGATTCCCCTAGATAGGAGTCCACAGTAGGAAGTGCAGGAAAAAGATCTTCTTCGTACAGTGCTTGGAAGAAGTCTACAGAGGCTTCTTCTATGCCGGCGTTATCTTCTACCCTTCCTCTTCCATTGCTCTTATTAATTGCCATGATTTTATTTCTGTTAACATCGGTTTAAAGCTTCCACGCTAACAGTTTCCCACTGTTTTCCCCATACTCATAGTTCGATAGGCTGCTGGCCTATCTTTCCCTTACCCTGTCTTCTAGATAAAGTGCTTGTCTCTATTTTAGTATGTCGGCCTTTGCCTTATTCTGTTCTCCCCTTGGATGCAACATCCAACCTCACCTGTTGGTTTAATATGTCGGCCTCTAGTTGAGATATTTTATACCTTTTCTTTTTGTTTTTATTTATTGCTAGACCCATTAATGCTCCTCTGAGAACAGCTTTGTAAGCATCCCAGATTAGGGAATTAGAGACCTCCCCTTCGATATTATCGTTAAAATAATTTAATGTTGTGTCTCTAATCTTGTCTACAATTTGTGAATCTAAAAGAAGAGTGCGGTCCAAAGTTCACCTTTTTTCGCCCTGGACAGACTTGATTTTTATATCTAGCTGAACAAGGGAGTGATCCGACAGGTGAGCAGGCACGTGAAAAACCTTTTTAACGTTCTTACACAGGAGTTTATCAACTAGGAAGAAATCTATTCTTGAGGCATGGCCATATTTATGATTCCTGTAAGTAAATTTATTCGTATTCTCCCCTCTTGCTCTCCATATGTCTATCAGCCCCAAATCTTCCATAAGTCCATTCAGACATTTTCTCATTTTAGGCAAGTTTAATGCTCTGCCCGGGGATGTCTATCCTTCTTGGGGTCAAGTAGAATGTTGAAATCACCACCTAGTATAATTGGTGTGGTCACTGTTATCATCTGTGAGTAGAGAGATTGAAGAGGTGTGGGATCGTCTGTGTTGGGGCCGTAGTACCCAACCACTGATAAAGGAATATCACCTAGCTTTAAGTTGGCTATGACCCATCTACCTTTAGAATCTACCATCTCCCTACTAACGTTAAATTGGATGTTTTTTGATAATAATTTATACCCCATTGGTATTGCAGGATTGGTTTGTACACACACTCTTCCCAACCCATTTTTCATGCTTAATTATTTCGGACCACTCATCTTTAAGGAGATGAGTCTCCTGTAATATGATAATATCACTGTTTATTAGCTTGAGGTACTCAAAGATCTTATTCCGCCTGCCCCTTGATCTTAGCCCATTAAGATTCCAAGTCACAATTTTTAAGTAGCTCATTACACAAGGAATTCGTTAATTAGCATTTGATATAAGTCAGTCTGACCCTGCTTGCTATGATTTTTGCATATCGGACAGTTGTTTTTTTTTATTTTTTCCCCTAATGCTCCCCACCCAGAAAAATAGATTAAAGTGTACCAAAAAGAAAAAGAGAAAAACCCCTTCCCCCACCCCCCACCCTGGAGAACCCTCCTTCCTGTCATAGGGCTAACCTACTTGCCCATTTGAGGTCCGCAGTCGTGTAAGATCTAATTTAGCTAGCATGGCTCAATCGATTTATCTACTGGTTTTCATTCGTTCTAGAAGCAGGTCCACCTCTTTCGGGTCTCTAATATTGTATGTTTTGTTGTTCCACATTATTCGTAAGAGGGCTGGGAATTTCATCTGAACGGTTGCTCCCTCATAATTGTATCCATCTTTTGTAAGAATGCCCGAGCTGAGAGCTTTGGACAGGATACGTTCCTTTAAAGTATAGGACTTGAAGTTGACAAGCACTCTCCGGGGGTTCTTCCTGTCCTTGTTTAATCTGAAAGGGTCCCTATGCACCCTCTGTATGTCATCATTTAGGGTTTTTTCGTCCAGGTCTGGAGTGAACTCTCTTAACAAGCTGACTATAAAACTTCTTAGGTTCTGCCCTTCCTGACCTTCTGGAATATTCAGTAGCCTTATATTGTTCCTTCTAGAGTTATTTTCCAGAACCTCGACTTTCTCCCTGAGTTCCTTTTCAGATTGTGTCAGCTTTTCGATGTTTTCCTGACAATGTTTGACTTCTCCCTTGGTCTGCTCCAGGGCGGTCTCCACCACTACTACTCTATCGATTAGTGCATTAACCTTGGATTCAAGGGCTTCGCAAGTGGCTTGAATTCTTTCCTGGTTTTTTTCCAATTTTGCAAAGCTAAGTTTCATCTCATTGAAGAGAGAGCCCATCAATTTACCGATCTCATCCTGCGAAGATATCTCCAGACCTTGGTCCTTATTCTTCATGCACTGTTGTAAGTTTTCTTCCCTTAGTGGTAACTCCTCTTCCCCCGCGGCTTCTGTGAGGTTTTCACCCTCGCTGCGTTCGTCTCCCCTGTCCCTATCCATAAGAACTTGATATCTATTGGGAGATTCCATTATTGTACAGTTGGCATAGACCCTGCCTGTTGATTTGCTCCGGTCATACACTTCAGGTTTTGCGACCCACGTTCTAGGGTCGACTTGTCCTGAACCTTAAAGAAGGAACGCAATGAGGGGGTTACTTTAAGATTGGAACCTTTCTTTAATTGTTCTTTTTTGGCCGTTTTTGCTGCTCTGGTTGAGACTACTACTCCTCCTCCCTTAGGTCTCTGGCCCTTATGCTTCTTGGAGGGATGCCTTCCTAAATCCCTATCTTGTGTAAAGTTTGATTCTTTATCTTGTATCTGCGATCTCTCTGAATCAGCATTCGGCGAAGAAATGTCGCCCACTTTTCCGGGGACTGGGTGGTAGTTCTGCTCTTTCCTTCTTAGAGCGTAACCAGTTTCTTTAAAGAAGCTGGCGGTGGCAGTAGCGGTACCGCTATCCTTGATGTCGCCCCCCTCGCAGAGAGGTAATGCACGCTTGTCCTGACTTGCCAACGATTGTGGGGCAGGAGACGGGATGCCGCCAGCTAATGTTGTTGACGGCGCTGGGTTGGTGTCTGAGGAGGACAGTCCTCTTCTTTTGCTTCTACTTTTTTTCCTAGGCAGATTCATATAGATGGCAGCATTCGCTTTAGGGCTAATATCAAGTTCAGAAAATTTAGATGTAACTATAATTTCAGAGCTTACTTTGTTATCCCCATTAATCTTAAGTAATTGTTGGTTTTTTGCGACTTTCCTAGAGGAGTGTCGGTCGCAATTCGAGAAACTAATGACCCCCAACAATTTTGCAGAGTTTTTGAAGGTGGTTGGGGGGGGGCTTACACACATACCAGGATGAGGATACTCGATAGCTTACTCTTACACTCAGCGCTCGCAGGCGCTGAAAATCTGCTGCAGCTACAGCCCAGAAGCTCTCCGCTTTCCCCTGCACTGTCGAAATCCAGGAACACCGGGGCCAGGCAGGGCACGCCTCCGCCTCCAGCCTCGACCCGCTCCTCCTTCTCGACGACGCCGCCTCCGTCTTCACAAACTCGGCTGCCGGCAGCGCTCCGCCAGCGTTGCTCCCAACGCGGCTTTCCAGGTGCAGCGGTATCGCGGAACACGAAAAAAAATGAAATTCCCAGCCTGGTAAGTGAACTGCGATTGTGATTGCTTCTAAGTTGCGCCTTCAGAGCCCATATTTTCAGAAATAAGATGCCACGACTGCGGAGCTCGCGACTCAGCTTCCAAGCCGGCCGCCATGTTCTCCCCGTCAAAAAAAACAACAACAAAAAACGGAACTCTCTGTGGTTCTTGTGTCTGCCAAGTAATAGCTGCTTTTCAATTTGCCCACAAATCTTTGGGAACAACAATTTCAAACAACGTATCCAAATCAATCCAAAGCCGCTTCTAAATTGTCACTAATCTGTGAACCTCCAAAGATCTCTTATCAGATTCCACGCTCAGTTTTGAAAGATGTCATAAAAGCATAAGGATCACCCTGGGACCAAGGAACATGCACTTAATTCCATATATGTATCTCTCATAAAGGAAATTCTGTCACTGATTCTAATTCAGGTTCACTCTTGAACACATTCGCTTTCTTTCCTGTGTCAATATTCTTCTTTTTAGAATTAACTTTCTTCTTCCACTTGTCCCTATATTTTCTCAAATCTCTCCAGTACTTTATATTTTCAACTAAGTCTCTGACATGAGCTTGCAGAGTCACTAGGCTCATATTCGCTATTTCCGCTTCACTCAATTCCATTTTGTGATTTTTACCAAGTCCCTATTTTCATATAAATCTACTTCAAATTCTTCTGCTAAATTATCAGGCCTCATTTGTGCACCTCGCTGCTTCTCTGATCAAATATTTCAATTCCGCTGAATTATTTATGAGTAGTCCATTTATATCAATTGTTACCTGCAACATTTACCTAAATTCAATTTTCAAATTAGCAATATTAATTTCCCTATTTTCAGGTGGTGTAGTAGCCACTGTTTCAAAAACAGTGACCTCTGTATCTACAGCAGCTGCAATTCCACTAGGACCAGTTGAAATTGGCAATGTACTCTCAGGTGGAGCACTTGCATTACCAAGCATTGTTATTTCCTGTCTACTCATGCTTGGTTCGCCCACACCCATATCAAGTACTGGCAGTCTCTGTGCTTGTGCATCATCTGTTTAAGGAGGAGGTTTAGAATTTAGCAAGTCATTTAAAAAACTTTTCTCCTCAACTGAATCAATTTCTTCATCTCTTTTTTGATTTTCAGTTTTAGATTCATCAATTTTCTTTTTATCTGATTCATTATGTATTGCAGGAAAAACCCTTACACCTTGCATTGTATCTTCTGTCCATGTTCTTTTTGGAATGCCCCATCTAGATTCTAACCAATGACTCATTGAATTTTTAAACTGCCTCTTCATCCCCCTTCTCTTTTTCTCTATGCCACACAATTCAATTAATATATAAAAACAAATTGTGTAGGTCTAGGTTGCGGTTTTCTCTCACACATTGCATGTCTCCAGAAATCAAGCTTTATAGCATTAAAGTACCCTCCAAAATAAACTGCACATCCTTGTCACCAGAAGCACACTCATGCCGATCTTTTAACCACACACGTAAAAAGTCTGATGTCCGTCATCATTACGAATGAAGGAGAACTTTCAGAAGGAATCTTCTCACTCTCAATTACGGGTACACTAGGAACTTTGGTCTTTTTCAATACAGCACGCACTATTCTTACTCAAAATAATTCCACAAACTCACAAAATAAACAAATGAACAACAACCAATCCTAATAAAGCTATGTCAAAGGTCAACTATGTCAAAGGTCAACCACTTACAGCATGGCTACAGCTGCATATGATGTCTCACCAATTCTAGCGAGTCTCCTAGCGTCAGTTAACTAATTGTAATGCAACTTCTCCGTAGATAGAAATCAACAAAATGCCTTTAGCCACCACTCATAAACAAAATAAAAACAAAAATCATGTCTTCTCACCCTAGAGAAAGAAGAATATTAAACTTTTATGGAAAACAATCCCTACAATAGATAGAGACTAGGCGGATACCTCAGTGGCACCTATTAACCACACTATTCACACTAAGGCAGATTTCCAATCTGTGGTAGCCCACCCTGATTAGCGTGTTTATTCCTGTGCACTAAAGAATAAAGAAACACCAATCAAAGTTAAATACATTCAACCTGAAAGGAAAAACTTGTTAATTCAGAAATATCCCTAATCAGTGTGAATGTGCTGCCTCGCAAATCACACCACCACTTTTGCAGACAAATTCAACAATACTTTGAGATCTTAGATTATGACAAATCTGCATGGCTTAACCAATAGATAACAAAACTAATACTTTTCAACACACTTTACAAATATGGCAAAACATATCAAAATCACAGTCATCAAACCATCAACTGAAGAGTCAGCAACATAAAACCAAAGAATTCACATGCAGTGTAACAATGCATGGTCATCATACACACGCACTACAGATCCCACAATGCATCATTAACACCAAAACACTCTCAATTTCAAGAATCATTCACCCTATTGATACTCATAATCTTTTGCTCAGGAACAGCACTGGTGCTCAGGGAATTAACAAATAATTCAAATATGGACTCGTGAATAGAGACAAAATCTGAATCAGGGACAAAACTTGTTTCAACAGAGTTTTCTTATTTCCGAAACCTTCCTTAGCTAGCAAAAACTGTGGGAGCACTGTACCCTAGAAAATTTGTAAGACAGTGGTGTGCCCAAATGTAGGGTGGATTGGGAAAGGTGCTAACGCCAAAGTTCATGAGGTTATGTGTCCCCAGAGACAAGATTCAGAACAGCATTTCAAAATACAATCAATAAGAAAGGATTGACTCCAAAAGTGAGTTGAAATTTGAATTTCGAAAAACGATGTAGGTTTATTAAAAGTTAAAGTGAAATAAAGACCTTTAAAAATGCAAATGCAACAGCAATCTCATTAAAATACATAGAAATATTTTGCCATGAAGTGTCTCAGTTATAGGAATAGTACAAAATAATAGGCAAAATCAGAAGTAAACTTGTCTCAAATGTGCAGCAAAATCAGTAAGAAATCCATAGAGTCCATAGAGTCTCAGGAACGGTCTCTCAAAAAATTCTGGCTCTCCCCCAAATTCAAAGGTTTATATACAGTTCAGCCTAACTGAGGCCTAGTTAAACCTAAGCTCGAAAGACACACTTAACTACGTTATAATCATTTAGATTCAATTGTAATAGATTCATGAGAGTACACCCATGTGAATTCAAGTTTAGAGCAACTATAATTAATGTGCATTTTAGATCAAACTCACAAAAGCATCTTGAGAGTTAATCAGTTCAGGAAATGAACAGGATCCAGTCGGTCCAGTGAAATATGCTGAATATGTTCAGCAGGGCCCACACATTGTCTCCTTTCTCTTTGGAGCTGCAACCTGAAGGTGGTCAGAAGGGTTTCTTATTTTCACTCAACTGGGCCCTAGCAGAGTCATCACAAAACAGAGGACTCCAAAAAAAGGAGTACAGTAGCCCTTCTTTTATTGGAATCTGATCCTACCTGGGGACTATCTAAAGCATAACATTTAGATGCCAATGCAATGGAGGGAAGCAAAGACACCCAGCTTGTTCTCAACTTCACAAGTGATTAAGAGACACTAAGATTTGGAGGCAGGTTGTTGACTTTGGTCAACCCCTGTTTGTAAGAGATATGCATGTACTGTAAGAACAACAGATGCATCTGACTGTGAAAGTAATTACCTTAATAGTTAATGATGATTTAAATATCACTTAATAATGTATTTTTTATTTAATTTCCTTCATAGTGCTACTCGTTCCCAATGTAGAGTGCCAGAGCACACATACATTATACTGAGACAATTAATCATACAGGAAATGTTACATAAGATAATGAGGATTATAGGATGTAGGAGTGAAATGCCATCCTTAATGGCAGGCATCATATTTTAAGAGTGCTTGGTCTGAAGAAACACAAAGTCAGGATTCAAAACATATATAGTGGGTGGTGTGTCTGTTCTTCTAAGACTTTAACCCAAAGCAACCTTGCAACAATTAAAGATTGGAAAAATGACTGATCCAGCGCGGCTAATATAAATTGCTCCTTAGGACACCAATCCAGAAAAAACACTTACGCAACCTTTGTCATTTAAAACTTATGTCGGTGGGGCCCATGACACCGCACACATACATTCATTAAAATTCTGGATAAAACGCTAAGGAGAATGAGCTGCTGGACGAACTGCATACCTTGTTAAATTCGACAGAATAATAATCTATACATTATATACATTAACTTTGGATCCTGTCGGTTCTAAACATCAAGGTACTCCGCTATTCGGTCGACGGACCAACTAGTAGAATTAGTTAATGGTGATTAAGACCAGCTCAATCACAATTGAAACCTTTAACATTTATTATTCATAATCTATTAAAGAACCACAGACTCATTTTAGAGTTAGAATATAAGTTTATCTAAAATTATTCAATCAAATAAGTGAAATTCTTTATTAAGCAAACACATTTAAATATCAATAAACATTTAAGAAAGGTTTTTAGGAAAAGTGAAAAATTATGCATTACCCTCGGTCATGGGGCGATGACAAGAATGGTTCACCAAAGGAAAAATGAACCGCAGATCACAGGATAGGACTCCCAAACTGCCTGACTGTCCCGCTAACCTCCTCGGACGCACCTCCCGGGCAGAATTCCCGCAACAATCTCGTTCCTTCCCCAGTCAAAATTCAGAGTCCAAAATGACAGAGTCTCTCGCAGCATCAAGGTGGAAAAATGAAAGTAAGAAGCACACTCATAACGTAAGAGCAGACTCTCTTATACCCTATTCTCTGGCTCACTACACATAAAAGTTGCAATCCTTAGGGGCAAGAATCACGCTAATTGGTCCATTGGAGGGGTGGTGATGGTCACCTCATCGCCCTCCTTGTTCAAACTGGTTTGGGGACAATAAAGCACACAATAAGTCTCAAGATCATGGGGTCAAAAGTAGTCCAATTTGTTAATCCATTTTGTAGCGATCTTTGATGGTCACACATTTGTTCATCCATTGTCACTCGGTTCTTTCCCATCCATTCCCAGAAATACATGCTGAACACTTGGCACATTCTTCATTGCAGGTCAGATTGGCCTTGACATCTCTCACTCCGGGCACAGGCCGCATACACGTGACTGGAGCGTTCATTCTGCATCTGCGCAGGAACCATTTTATTCAATGCACGTGATCTCGTCCTTTCCAGCGGTCATTTTAGAAGCATGGCCTAGCAGGCCCGAACGAAACTAATATAAAACAAACACAATTGAAATTAAAATATGGAAAATAAGCCTTTCTGTTTACCACCCGCCATTCTAATGACCCGTGTTAGATATTACCTAGCGAAAGCGACATTTAAAGCCATTTTACTTACCATCTGCATTCTTTGCCACAATACAATTTTACTACGCAACACAAATCATGCAATTTCACTCTAATTAGTACGCAAATCACAATACTAATGTTAATTAACTTCACATTTGTAAATAGATTAGATTTTGCACAAATCAGCATATTACCCACGTGTAGTGTCTACTAAAAAGGTGTGTTTGTTGGTTAATTCATGCATTTCAAACAGTTAGTATCATTAATTATTATGAGGTCATTAACTTTCGAGGGGTACAAAATTATTTCGTTTACCCTGCTCCATCAGGACCAAAAAGATTCTAAACCTATGCCTTGCAGTTTGCATGCAGCTCCTTGGTGCTGATTCATAGTTCACTGTGTTATATTAGAAGGATTTAAACTTATGAGCTGCAAGCACCAAACGGATCTCTACGACAATAGCAGTAACCCACTGAGCTATCCACATAAAATACATATCTGTGATCTACATGTTACACATTGCACTTTGCAGCAGGTACATTAACCTTATGTCCTACTCTGTGATGAGTGAAAAATGGGACAAGAAAAGCACAGATCTCTCCAGTGTGGACATTATCCCCCATAGATTTTGTTACAGTAAATATTGTCCCCTAAAAATTACTGGGCACACATAGATCTTTGCAGGAGCTGTCTAAATCGTATACGATATTTTAAAACACAGCCTTTTGTGACTGATTAAGTATTAAGTAACCCAGACCAGTTTTACTATCACATTGGTCCTTGTTTCCAGTTACTTTCATTGTGGCAGAGGTTTAATAAATGTGTAAGTTGACTGTCAGACTCCTCTTTTCATGACTTTGAACCCCGTGACTGAAAGCCTTTCCATTGCCACACCTTAACCCACAATTTATAGGATTATGAAATCATGTTTTTTAATGTCCAGCACTGCAGCCAATCATATAGCTGTATAAACATTTCAATTGCGACCTGAGGTCCCCCTGTGTGAGCTGACCTATGATTCGCTTATAAGTTGCCCAGCCAATCCTAGTGCTGTTCACATAGTTTGTCCTATGCTCACTTAATGGTACTTTTGAGCTTGGCTTTACTGCTAGGCACCTGAGCCCCCTTTCAACCTCTCTTTGTTTTTCGGCCCAATTAACTGTTGAACAGTGGACTAGAGAAGCGACCAGCCCCTTCCCACTCTTCACAAACACCATCAGCAGCATGCACCCACTTCACCACAATCACAACCAGTTACACTGCAACCACTTCAGGGGCATTCTCAGCAAGCATTGCCAGCACTAGACCATCACCAATCACCAGGGTTTGCTAGCACTGGACTCTCAGCATGGAGGGTTAGAACAGTGGCCTTAGTATGCCTTTAGCATGGAATGCCAGCCCACGGCCATCAGCATGCAGTGCCAGTACTGGACTTTCAGTGTCCAGTGCCATCCGTGGTAACAGTTATACAATATTCCTTGGGACTCTATTTGAGTATCTATGAATAAGGGATTTATACACTTGTGTAAATCACGAGAAGGCTCTTATAGCTCTAGATTACTTTATCAGCATGAAGCCTGTAAACATTATCAAACAACAGGACAATTTAATCAAAAAGTCTTAATGTATTCAATTATATCGAGTTGCACATTATTCTCTGTGAGTAGACCCTTTGCAGACAAAAACAGAGAGTGACCACAGGTTCTGATTTGCTCTCCCCTAAGTAAGTTTTTTTATTGGTATCAGGTGTATGCCTGGAAGCCTGTGGGACCCTCCGTGCTCCAAAAGCATGTGGCTTCATCTCTGGCTCCCTGAGCATAGTCAATCAGGCATGGAAAACCTCACAGTCATTAACATACTCACTCACACTCATATAAATTCCATTGTCACACTTCAAGGAAGGGTGTGAGGTTAGATCATGGTAATGCTTTAACTGGTGACTTTTCCTTCTTTTAGGTTTAAGTTTTTTTCACTGATATGCTTATAACTATGTATATGTTTAGATATATTTCTTGCAGAGGCAGTATTTAAGATTCACACACCACTCCAGGGTACAAACAATCTTTGCATCATTCATACCTTTGCTCCCCACCCTTGACCAACTTGCTTCAAACTTTGGAAAACACAATAAACAATTCAGTCCGACTTTTGCGTAGATTGTTCAAAGGGGAAATGTAATAAGAGAGGGGGTGAAAAATACTTTTTTCCCTTTCGACAGGGAAATCCTCGTAGGCACCTGTAACAGGTTCCTCTCGTGATGTTAAAAGAGGATTCGTGTATTCCACTACACCACAACCTCAAATCCACCCGTGTGAAGTCTTAAAGCACTCATCTGCGTCCTGTACAGCTCTGGGGAATGACCCAAATCCATATGGGCAGCAAGGTGAGCACACACATGCACCCAGGACGCCTGAAAAACAATGGTTGGTTCCCTAGGGTGGGCAGGCAGATGCGTTCAGCCCTCTGAGCTGAAGGGAGGACGTCCCAAGTGGTGCTGCTATAGGCCCAGGAGAGTCAGGTGGATTATGTCAACTACCACAGCCATGATTCTTTTGCCGCACGCCAGCAGAAGGCGGGACTCTGTTACAAAGGAGGCGGTGTGAGGAACAGCTATGACGTCCTGGGGGCCATTGAGTGATAAGTGGGATGGTAAGAACATACAAAGAAGGTGGGAAACAACAAAGGGTAGAAGTTGGGCTTGAAAGGATTAACACTTTTGTATAACTTGTCAGTTTAAAAGCCATTTGTTGAGTTGTTTACAACGTTGCCGCTGATTGCCTTTGCATGAAATTTTGTAGGCACTTGGTAAGTTGAGATTACTCCTAGTGTATTCAAATTTGTGTAAATCCATGAAGGAAAGGGAGCAGCTAAAAAGGAAGCTAAACAAGTGTTGATTTGCTAGTAAGTTGCCACTCTGTAATGAATG
Organism: Calotriton arnoldi; assembly: GCA_963921515.1. NCBI lineage: Eukaryota > Metazoa > Chordata > Amphibia > Caudata > Salamandridae > Calotriton > Calotriton arnoldi. The sequence goes on from CAWUFW010000033.1 coordinate 1,814,529, forward strand.
TGCACAAAATTTAGCAGAAGCTTCAAAGATTAGTTTTCTATTGGTATGCCAGGTTTTGTGCCTATCCATCAAGTGGAGCAAATTTAAATTTGAGGTCATTAAAATTTTCATTTGCCTATAACTTTGGTGCTGTTTGAAGTATTTGCATCAAATGTGGCAGGTAGTTATCAAGTTACATCCAGTGCAAGGGCTTCAAGTTTCATGAAGATCCAATTGTTGGCAAAGGTAAAAGGGGTAAGAATTGAGAAAAATGTTTGATTTACTTACTACTCTGGCATTGTTTGATGAATCTGCACGACACTCAGCGGAGACTAATAGCATTAGCACTGCAACAAATTTGCACAAAATGTGGTTGAAGCTTCAAAGGAATGGTTTGCTAGGCTTCTCAAGGTATGTGCCAATTCATTGGAGTGGAAAGTTAAAAGGCGGGGAACAAAATCTTTATTTGCTTATTAGTATATAATGCTTACAACCCTGGTATTACCATGCTTTACATTTACAACGCTGTTATTACCACGCAGGTAAGTACCACGGATGCCATATTCTTCACTTAATTGAATGTTTTGGCAGAGAATACTTTTGGTCTAATGAAACCATTTTCACTATTCCTTTTTTACACCACTTGGTCACTTACTTGTGTCGACGCGCCTGAGTTTTCCTTTTTTGACCTTGATATTTTTCCAGAGTGCCTTTACAGGCCATTTATGCACTTGAATGAATTACAGACCCTGTTGTTGGATATGATCAAGATCACAATCAGAGACAGCTTGTTAACGCTTCTTTCCTACACAGCAAACCTGTCCCCCTAAAGTGGAATGAAGAACTAGGAGAGGTGGGGTTACAAGGAAAGCTCTGACATAAAACTAAACCAGAGTCGAACCAGAGATTTGGTTAGACTTTAAGAGCCAAAGCATCAACAACGCAAGACCACTGCTTAGCTTCTATGTCCAAACAGGAGCTTTTAAAAATTGTAAAACATGGAGGAGCCCAAACCATGAACCACCACCCACAGGCCACATCCTTATGGAGAATAAAATGCAGCAAACTGATTAGTCTACTCCCAACCAATCAGTGCACTCCTCAGAGCTAGAACATACCATGGCTCTTCCCACATATAGAACTAAGCCAGAAGGGCACTTGGCTTGAGCGTCGTTGGTTTGTCCATGACTTGACATTAATTACATTTCGTCCATTGTTCATATTAAACCACAAATATGACCAAAGAATGACAGGGTTCAAGAATATCCAGCTGCTTAGCAGGTGGAAGTCAGACTTGGTGACTGAGATGAATGTGAATGTAGAGGCTCACATGAAACTCCTACGAGACGACCACCATGGACAGTGGTACACAGCTTTATCCGTGACTTCTTCTAACATCGTATGACAGTGCCTGGTTTTGGGTAGGTTAAATAAGTTGCAGCAGTAGTTAATGAAGGTAAAATGAAGACAGTGAGACTTCAAAGTTGGGTTGTAATTCAAGACAGAGCATTGCTGAACTGAGTGAAAGAGCCTTCGTAGTGGTAGCTAATAGAAGCCACAGTTGAAGACAACAGGTCACCCCTTAGAGACACTTCACTGGTAGCATGACTCCTGTCCAACATACCTCGGTTTCAACATACCTTTCAGTGGAAGGTATGCATCATATTACTGTAGCCTGATGCACAAACCTAACAAAGCCCATTAGGATGAATGGTCGCGCAACGGTGACCTGCGAGTTTCCTGGAATTGCTCCAGTGGAATGAGGCTCACACTGATTGTCATTAGCCTCAGGAAGCGGATGTTTACCTGAACAAAACACACAGTTACCTTTTCTTGTGTCGCCCGTTGGATGGCGACCGATATGCCTTCTTCAATGACACAGGTCTGGAGGCAATGTTCATGCAACGGCTCCTTTGTTCTCCTTTTGTCTCCGGATCCCTTGCTCCCCATTTAGTGGTAGGATAAACAAAGCTCTTCACTCTTCTTCTACTCCCCTTTGTCTCATTTCGACCACATTAAAAAAAACTGCAGTCATCCATTTGTCACAATTAGCTGCAATTTCCAAAAATTTTGCTTTTTTGATGTAATGAAGCAAGAAGACCTGTGGATTATCATTTCAAATTGTAAGTGGATATTTCTCAATTTCTTACTGTGCTTACTGTTGTAATTCAGAGAAGTGCACTGCAGACACAAAGGTGAACTTCTTTTTTGCTGTTTTAGTGAGTGCCAGGTAATGTTCTTTGTTTAATGTTTAGTATTAAATTCTCATTACATTGAGAAACATTGATATTCATTTTCACGGATTTTTGTGCAAATTTATTATGTTTTAAACAGAGATTTTAAGTTTTTGGTAGTGGTAATGTAAAATGTGAAAATATGTTTATTTTAATCGATTTTCACACTTTTCCCCAAGAATTGGATTGCCACTAATAATAATTATACATATGTCGCAGTCATGTAGATAGAAATACAAGGTGTGAGATTAAGAAAAATACACAACTTGCAACATGTTTTGCAAAAGACAATTAGTGCTGACAAAAACAATGGCAAATTGCCTCGTGCATTGCAAAACAAAAAATATTGCTTTGTGTATACAGTGCATGTATGAGATGGAGAATTAAATTTGTGGTGACCGTGTGCATTTCAGATGATAAATGTTCACTCATGCATTCCAGTGGGGGTGACAGTATACACCCCAACAGCCAATAGAAAGAAGAGGAGACTACAATAATGTAGACTTCTTCAGTATGTGATTTCCAAAGTCTCACATCAATAGCTGAATGTTACGGAACCAAAGAAGCCAGTGACTGAAGGAGGCAAACCCAAAACACCTTAGAGCATGTATAGGATACAATATATTCACTATAAATGGTCAAGTGCCATTAGAATTTAAACTTTAAAAACAAAAGGTACTTATCCACTTAACATTAGAGTGCAATGAATAATGCAATAAACCACATGAGACAGCATGCAACCATATTAGATAAGCACCAGACAAAAAGAATACCTTGTTAACAACAATATCTGTGTCATAAAAGGTGCTTGTGTTCCCAGTATCAACAGCGGTTGTCATTCATTACATTGCAGATAAGAACTTTGGGAGCCATGACATCGCAAACACTACATCTGGAGTCACTACATCAAGAGTACGTTCATATCGCATACGAGAAAACCGACGTTTTAGGTGGAGAGCAACTCCTTTATATGGAGCACTGTACAATACCAACAACACTCTAAAACTGCTCACCACAAATGTATATTTTTCTAGCAGAGTTTTAAGCATAGGATTAGCACAGTATCATCCACTCAGAGCTAGAAATGTGACAAAACATTTTGACATCTTTGCAACAAAGTTTTTAAGTATAGGATTAGCTAGTGACATCCATGCTGAACTGAAAAATGACAAAATGCTTTTACCATTCCAGGTGCAGAATTATAGCTTCAGATTGTTGGATGAAATTGGTGTAATGGTTGAGGGGGTTGGAAGCCCCACTCAGAAAACAACCACAATCCTTGTCAGGGTGAACCACAAAAGGAACTAAATTAACCTGTGCTAAATCCTCTGGGAGCTTAGCACAAAGCAGTCAGGTTTAACTTACAGGCAATCTATAAAGTATTTATGCAGCACACAAATAGTAATAAAAATGAAAACACAACACAAGAAAAATCCTAAACCAATTTTGAAAAACAGAGTATGAGTGATGGAGTGCGAGTTGGATACAGGGACCAGGTTAATCCAGCTGAAAGAGTTACCTTCTAAATTCGGCACAAAAAGTTCAGTCTGAGGTGGAGGTGGCCACGAGGAGGAGAAAGAGCATTGCCAAAGGTCGTCCCTGTAGTGCAAAGAGCTGGTGTAGCATTGCTGATGGTCATCGCTGTAGCGTGAAGAGCCTGTCAAGCGTCGTGGACGGTCGTTGCTGTAGCTTCGCATTGGCTGTCATTGCAGCCTGTCACTGCTATAGCGCAAAGTGCAGGTCTCATGTTGCTGGTCAGCATGGACCATTGTTGTCAGCGCAAAGAGCAGGTTTCACTGGAGCAGTCATCATGAGCAGCAAAGCCTTACGCAAACTGGCCAGTTCGCAGTCAGGACAATCCCAAACTTTAGGATTTTCATCTTTTATTCTATGGAGGAGCTCTCACGGAGGCCCGTCAAGGATCGAAGACCTGGGGGGCACCTCTTGGGGATCAGGACTCACTCCAGCAGAGGCCAGTAGCAGAGCACAGGTAGGTCTAGTTGCAGATCTAGTTTCAGCAGCTCAGCTGGGAGTTGCAGGGAGGCCTCGGAAGCCTGTTTTGTCCCTGTGGCTCACACAGGGGATTGGCCAATGACCTGGGTAGCCTAGAATGAAGACACGCAAGTTCAATCTTCCTTTTCATATAGCAAGGTAGTTCTTCAAGCAGCAGGGTAATCCTCTGGCAGCAGGGCAGTCCTTCTTCTGAATCTTCCACAGGTCTAAGAGAGTTCTGATGAGTGGCTTTGAAGGTCCAATATTTATATAGGGTGCCAGCCTTTGTGTGGGGGGACTCCCTGTCCTACCCCTACCTCTGGGTCTGGAAAGTTCTTTCCCTTCCCCTGTTAAAGCTCCAAAGTATCTGGGAGTGACAAAAGACAAGGCCGGCCTGGTGTTTGGGTCTTTTGTGTGTGCAGGAGCCAAAGCCCTTTGAAGTGTAAGTGGGGCTGGATGCAGCCCCTCCCTAGGCCCATCCTGTCCACACCTAAGCTCCTTTTTTCTCTCTGTCTAGAAGCAATGCACAAACTCCAACAGTTGAGCCATTCACACTCATGTGGCCCAGGACACTGTCAGAAGCCACAAATGGTTGGGCCAAGAAAATGGCAGTTTTCTTAAAGTGGCATTTTCAGAATTGTAACTTAAAATCCGACTTCACCATTAAAGATGATTTTAAGTTACAATTGATTTGAGTAAAAATAGCATATCTCTACCTGCTCCCAATCTAAAGTTAGCACTTATCAAATGTAATAAGTTAACCCAGTGTTAGTCAATGGGAGAGATAAGCCTCAACACAGTGAAAAATTGCTTTAAGAGTTTTTCACTGCCAGAACATGTAAAACTTAAATGCACATGTCCTACGTTTTAAATACAATGAACCCTGCCCTCTGAGCCTTTAGGGCTACCCTAAGGGTTACTTATAAGTATTAAAAGGAAGGTTTAGGCCTGTCAAAAGATGTATTTTGCCAGGTCGAAATGATCGTTGAAAACTGCACTACAGGCTGCAGTGGAAGACCTGAGACATGCTTTAAAAGTGCTACTTTAGTAGGTGGCACAATGAGTGCTGCAGGTCCAATAGTGTAACAAACACAAAGGCAACCCTACTTAATAAGGACCAGTGCAATTAAATACTATCTGAAAAACAATGGTCACCTCAAATGTCTATTTTTCTAGCAGAGTTTTAAGCATAGGATTAGCACAGTACCATCCACTCCAAGCCAGAAATGTGACAAAACATTTTGCCATCTTTGAAAAAATGCCTTTACGAATAGGATTAGCTAGTGGCATGACGCCGGGAGTGAATAAACTTTTGGGTGGCTGACTGCGGGGGCTGGCTTTACGTATGGTAATAAACTATAAATTTACATTACTAAAACCATAGAAATTAACTGAAAAGAAAAAAAGGTTAAAGTAATGTTATAGGTGAACATTTCAGTGCCAACCAGGGGCAGCTGGCATGACTGGCAGGTAGCGGTGCGGTTCGACGCTCAACCAAGGAATGAGGGCCTGGGCATGTTCTCCACGCAGGCTCTAATGCAGCCTGCATGGAGAACAGGGAAAGTGTGCATGACTGTTTTGGGCGGCCCGAGAGGGCCGACCAGTCATTGCGCCCTTAGGAGTAGGCAAACCACTCTTCCCCTGCACTGCTCTTAGAGCAGAGCAGCCCTGCCCACCCGCCCGCCTGCAAAGGAAACATAAAATGATAATAACTCAAGGTTATTATCATTTTATGTTTCCTTTACTTTGCAGTGCACTGCTCAAAAGCAGTGGGGCGACGCTCCTACGCCATAGCGGGGGAGCCTCCACTGGTGACAAACATACAAAACCACTGAAATTCACCAGTCATAGTTATCAAAGTAACTATAACACCCCTTATTTCCCCTTAATTATCTTATTTAATGTCATCGTCGTAATAGCCATATTGTAAATGTAACACGTGGTAATGCCAATGTTGTAAGCGTTACAATTCATGAATGAGGCAGGTATTGATTTAAAAATGTAGACAGAACAAATAGTAGAGCCAAATATAAATCTCAGATTTTCAGTCTATTCTTTATACTACTTGACCTCCTGGAGCATCACCTTTGGTTTCCAGGTACAGCCCAAATGTTTAGGCAAAGGCACTAGAAGCAATGTAGGATGAATGATCCTCTATTTACGAAGTTTATCAGTAATTTATACTATTTTTCTTACACTTTCTCTTCCAGGTGTTTGTATGGAACTATGGGCCTGATTACGATGGCGGAGAGACTGTCATCGACAGGCTGTCGGTGGCGGTCTCCCCACTATCGGAAAAGGGATCTCCGTCTGCCATATTATAATGGCTTCTGGACGGGTGGCAGTCATAAACTCCGACCGCCACGTTCCCGACAGGTGGTCTGTATCTGACCACCTGTCGGACCTCCCTGTAGTCCCAGAATGGTGGCGGTGCCTGTCAGGCACCGCCGTAGGAATTACAATATCCCTTTCTGCCGGTCGTTCTGCGGCAGTAAAACAGCCGCAAAACGGCAGGTAGAAACAGATTTGGGATCCTGTAGCGGGCCCCCCTACCCCCTTGGGCCAGGGACATAGGTACTGGGGGGCACCTATGGTGCCCTCCTACATATCCCTACACCATGTGGTAGGCACTGCATTGTGCCTGCCATGTAGTGCAGGGATTTGTGTGGGGTGTCTGTTTTGTCTTGCGGCGGGTGCTGCTGAGCGCAGCACCCGCCGCAAAACAAAACATGGGCAAGGCGACCGACACGGGGCGGTCCATCGTAATTTGCCCTGTGGGACCGCCGCCTTCTAGATCTTCTTGTGACCCTTTTGAGTGAGCTAAAAAAAACTCGGAGAACCACAGATATTTTTTCATGCAGTGAACTTACCCAGGCTCAACTGGGTAGTAATTGTAATTGTCATTTGTAGAGCGCATTATCACTGTCAGGTCTCTAAGCGCCGTGAGAGAGAGCCCGACCCTAGCACGTGAAGGGGATGTAAATGATTAGGTTGTGCCCCAAGATTCCACAAAGAGGAGTGTTTTTAACTTCTTCCTAAGAAGAAGAGTTTTTCTTTCGAATCACATGTATTCGCTCACTAGTTAGGTATATTTAACCAATTTTTCCCCACTCCACATCACTGCACTACACATTTATTTCACATAAGTGCTCCTACGTAACTTCGCAAGTCGCAGCACGCCTCAATCCGCAGCGGATTGAGAGGACCCCTATGATGAAGCATGTCACCAAGGGGAAACCCTGGTGAGTGAGGGGACTCTAGAAAGAAAAACTCTTCTATCTAGTCAGTAGACTTTTCTACTCCACATGAGCGGAAGTCTCTCTTTTTCTCCCATAGTTAGGTTCTAAATTCCGGTATTCCACTCATTTTTAGGGGCCAGCACTTATTTTCCCTGATCAGCCATTTCCTGAGAGCAGGAGAGAGAGAAACACACAAAGGGGAAAGAGGAAAAAAGAGAAAACTTGAAAATACATGAGATAAAGGTGGTAGTGGCATAAAGAGGTACGAGATGTATTCAAGACTGCGCAGCCTTGGTATTCTGTGCACTGACATTTAATAGCGTCATCCGTGGGCTTCTAAACAGAGATTTAGGCACCGGCACTCATTCTTTACAAATTAAATACTGGGTGTCCTGTGGTTCAGACCACATATGTGATGCTGTGTCAGTGACAGGATGAAAACTACCTAAAGTTGGACTCTTCAAAGGTAGGATGTGCTTTTCATCAATAAAAGTGCCCTGGATTTGTCATGTTAAGCCCCCTCCCCAAGTTACTAATTCAGGAGATACTCTTAATTCTTATGGGGCGGGGGAGTTGCTGAAGTTCCCCTGAGTAATGAGTAATTACCAGGTGGAGGGTAATTCTAGGTCCAACACCCCTGGCAATTCCTCATTCTTCCTCAGATTCTCATCTGGAGATTTCAATTGCTTTCAGCACAAAAAGTTCCCAGGTGAAACTTTCCAGAGCCCTTAGATTTACCATGGATCTTTTAACACTGATGGAGGTGCCAAACTGCAGATACTGTCCCCATTGGATTAAAAGGGATCTTGTACATGAGAAAATCTCATTACTTCGCCTCCAGACTTTTATCACATGACATATATGGGTCCAAGAAGGGATTTTATATGAAAGAATACGTGGGGTTTTCATAACACAGGAATAAAACCTTACTCTTTAACAAAAACAATTGCCTCATTATAATCGTGCTTTGTAATGGGTTTCTAGTCACAAACTACCGTTTTAAATGATTCATCACCTTTAAACCTCTGGTTCAAAATCCTAGTCTTTGTTATAAAGGCTGTTTGTGGATTTCATGTTTTCACAATCAGATGCACACCAAGTGCATCATTACAACCTTATGGTTAAATTCCGATTCCTGACTAAACAGATGTTTTCTCAGGGTTTGGAATTTCTGATGTCTGTGACAATTATCACAACCTGACGAAATTTATTACAGGAAAAGGCTGGTAAAAAAGTCAAAATTTGCAGAATTCAGAGTGTTAAATACCCATTCTGCATCTTATGCCTCCTCTCCAAGTTGAAACATGGAGTAAAAGGTATTTTACCCTAGACTTGTAAATACCTCACTCTGAGGTAATAGTATTTACCAAGCGTGGTAAATTCCTCAAGATATTCCACATAACTTGTAATGAGGGCATAGGCTCTGTGGTGTGTGACAAATGATTAACTCAGCGGTTGTATGTCAGAAAATATTTAGCAAAAATGTGCAATTTCCCAAAAAGCGTTCACAAAAACATCCTCCCATTTCATCTAGATTTTCAATTTTTAACTCCAGTAGGGCATTCTTTTTGGAAACGATGCCTAGGACACAATATTTCTGTCCGACTATATTTTGGTTACAATATTCTGGTACTGTGCCATCTTGCTTACAGCATGAATCAATGCAAATATGTCTCTTCTTGTCCGAGAAGTTCGAAAATATCAAGAAGTAGAAGTGTAAGCTGTTAATTCTACCATACACTTGCTCATTATAAAACCCAAATGTAACTGGAGGTGGGAGGGTAAAATTATATGTCTCTCCTGTTAGCAGTTTGGAACTTCCTTTAGTGTGTCCCTTGCTAAAGGAGCAATGCTGCCCTTGCCAGAGGCCCATATCCCTGCTCCCTCGGTCAAGTCCCTACTCTGAATAGCCTGTCTTGTGTGAAGCCTGAATATGACCATCACCTGGAGCTTTGTTTGGTGTTCAAGACACCTGTAAGGTACACTGTTTCATACAATGCTCAACACGTGCTAAGGTTCTGCATAAAAACTCTTGTGACAGTATTGATACCAGAGACTCCCATTGTCTTCCAGTCAGACAGGCAATTCTCATGGGGAAAATGAAGAATGAATGGAAAAGGAAGGCGACATTCACAGCCCACAACTATCATTTGCAGATTAATGTGTGTTTTGCAGTTGTTAGTAATGTATATCTAGAAGCAAACGCCATCTAAAGTGCCTAAGGGGATGTACAAATGCCCATCTAGCTCAAGGACTGACAAAATTCCCAAGAGACCATCAAATTGATTTCCATTAAATAGTAACCTAGATGCTTAATCACTTCCTTGAAACAAGAACTAGAAAGCAGGCACCGGAAGAACAATATCTGTATTGTGGCCTGCATAAAAAATATTCAGAGAATGGTCTCCATCCAATGCAAAGCAATTGTTGCACTTCACGTTCAAGGTCCTCTTCAAGACTAATGAGTGTTGCAGTAATGGTATGCATTAAGTGACCAACTTGATGCTTTGAAAAATCCATACTATGGATGGGCTATAGGATGTTGAAAATGTTGCCAACCTCCCCATTTTTCTGCTTGTTTATAAGCATTATGTTATGTTATGTGTTTTTGTATAGCGTTTCCCAATTTCTTGTCGTCTTGGTTCTTGGGGCAGGCTGTTTTTTCTAATTGTGGATGAACCTAATGGAGGGTCTTCTCAGAGGGTGACATATTCAATGGTCATCTGGCCAGATTAAAGGCCCGATTCAGGGCATGCCAGTTTGACGGATGAAAGTCCATCATCTTTCTGCCAACTCTGCTGCATTGTTCTTACTCTTTCGATGGCGGTATACTATAAACACAACCTAGGGAGCGACGGAAAGTCAATAAAATACTTTATTGACTGTATTTAGAGTATAATTTCCATGATGGAAACATGGCGGTTCACCCTCCACACCTGTGATGGAGGAAAAAGGGCATAAATAATCAAACCTTGCCCACACCAACCATAACAGCAACTTAATCAACATATCCCGTCGGTGCTTCCATCAAGAGCATTGACAGGCAGCCCGAAGGGTTCAATGGAGCTGTGCTCCCGTTCTGGTGCTTCCGCCCTGGAAGCAAGGGGAGGAAACTGTCCACCATTCGAAACAGGGCCTACAATCATGAGGGACGAGGTGTTGCGCTTGTCGGAGCTGTCCTCTCTGTCAGGGATCCACTGGAGAGTGGACAGTAGCTCATCCCACGCAGCTTCTATAGGTCTCGTCCTCAGACCTCTAACCTCTTCTTACGAGAGTGCTGTAGCCTCCACCAGACCCCATTTCATGGTCGTCGCCTGCCAAAGCTCCGTACCTGGGAGCGTTGAGGCATTCCAATGCATTGCTGTCAACCGTCTTGTTATTAACAGCGCCAACTCAATAAAGCAGTGAGTGGTGCCACCTATCTTAAGGTGCTTGCAGTGACCCAGTATACAGCTATTCACTCTGTCCAGATCCGGAGGTCCCGTAACATGGGTTATAGCTGCACATACATCAGCCCAAAGCCAGGGGCGGCTCCTCTGCTATGGTGGAGGAGCGTCGCCCCACTGTTTTTCAGCAGTTATTGTCATTTTATGTTTTGTGTCCTGCTGCTTTGCGGCAGGCAGGTGGGCAGGGCTGCTCTGCTCTCTGAGCAGGGCAGGAGAGGAGTGGTTTGCTCACTCCTTAAGTGCGCAATGACTGTTTGGTCGGCCCTCTCGGGCCGCCCAAACCAGTCATGCAAACTTCCCTGTTCTCCATGCAGGCGGCATTACAGCCTGCATGGAGAACATGCCCACCCCTCCAGCCCCTGGTTGAGCGTCGTGTCACAGCACTCAGACCAATCACAATGCTGCATTGCAGCGTTGTGATTGGCTTAGGGGTGGGAGCCTGGCTGCCTGCTTCCTGTTCCTGTCGGAGGCAGGAGAGCAGGAGGAGAGAAGACGCGGAACCCGGCCTCGAGGTGAGTTTTTAAAAAAAAATTCTGATCCCTCACGCGAAACCCGCCCCCCACCCACCCCTCGTACCCGCCCCTCCACCCACGAATCATGCCGGCCGCGACTGCCCAAAGCATGCAAGCACTTGTACAAGGCTAAAACATGTGTATCATGTCCGCTGCAGGGTATGTTATAAGGCTTATCTTGTGCAGTTTGGCTGGTGTGAGGTAAGCTCGTAGTAGTATGTTGAATTGGATGTTATGAAAGCAGGCTTTGTTGGAGACTTTTTGTGAGTATGCCAGGAATCCGTCCCACTCCTTCTCGGTCACTGCGCGCCTTGTGTCGCATTCCCAGTGTTGGAGCAGGGACACCAGTGGGTTTTGTGTCATATGAGAGAGAGCTTTCGAAAGCCAGGACATCATTGTGTGGAGGACCTGCATCAAGCGATGCAGAGTGGTTTCAGTGTACATGATGCTCAGCAGATGCTCCAGTTCAATTGCAAGGCACCTATGCATCAGGAACGGGCCTGCCAAGAGTCCCGCTTGTTTTGCCAGCAAGTAACATGGGATGAGTGTCCCGACCTGGAATAAGTCACCTAGGGCACTTACTCCTGTAGTGTCCCACAGTGCCCTTCCCTCCTAGCCAGTGGCCTCTCTACAAATTCAAATAGAGCACTGGGAGATCTCCGGATGCATACAACGTTATTGCCCAGTGATGGCACTCATATGCTACCCAAAGTAGGCTGTTAGAGGTCACCAGCAATGCCGAACTGGGAAAAAGCAATTCCTGAACCAGGCTGATTGCTCCTGTCTCCGACTCCGAGCTCACTTCCATCAAGTTGTGCCCAGCTAGCCATTGTGTCAGCCATTGGAGCTGTGCTGACAATTAATAGTGCTCGAACACCGGAGCACCAAGCCCCCACCTCCTGCCACCCTGCGCCTTCCTTTGTTCCACACCAGGCCCCCCAACATTGCATTCAGCACCTGTAATGTGCTGCAGGGGATACGGATCGGTAAATTTGTGAAAACGTATAGGAGCCATGGCAGCATCATCATTTTGGAGAAGGCCACCCGGCCCTGCAATGTAAGGAGGAGGGAACACCAGAAGGCAATCTGAGGTCGCAGGGAAGAGATCGCCTTTGTTAGGTTACCGTCAATTAAATCTCGGGTTGCATGGTAAATATTTATGACCAAATAGTGAAAGGTGTGCGGTTCCCACCTTATGATATGAGTGCCTACTGTGATGTTATGTGGGAACAGACTGAGTGCATGGAGCACAGACAAGATGTAGCCCAGCTGACCCCCAGTACCAAGGTGGCTTTGAACTCATCTAGGATGCAGATGATCACGCTCACACCATCCCGACATCCTTAATGTACACGAGGACTTCATCACTGTACAGGGAGATTGTGTGGATCTCTCCTCCAACTGACATGCCTCAGTCTGTTCCAGACCGCTGAAGGTGCTGTGCCAGGGGTTCCATCACCAAGTAGAAAAGCAAAGGAGAGAGGGAGCATCACTGGAGCGTGCCTCTGCAGTTTTTACCCTCACTGATGGGTCAGTGTAAAGCAGTCTGGTCAACTGGAATAGCCTATCCTTTATGCCCACCTTCTGCAAGACTGCAAACATATAGTCCCATTCCAGAGTGTCAAATGCTTTTTCGTGGTCCAGGACCAGGCAAGCTGATAATGGCCAGTACGCCGGGCCGCCTCTAATATTCTATGTAGTGAAAGGATAAGAGGGTTGTAGACCTGCCTGGTATGAATCCATTGTGGTCAGGGTGGACTAACGCCAACAGGTGCTCCAGTATTTGTACTGCCAGTGCCTTACTCAGGCTTTTATCATCACAACCCATCATGGGTTCATGTAGGAAAAAAGTCTACTGGGTTCCATCCCGGCTTTGGGAGGGACACCAGCAGGGCCTCCTGCATGGACAGAGGGAGTTGACCAGCAGAAAGGGTGTCAGCATGCAATTCAGCCAATTTAGGGGCCAGCACACTATCAAATGTTTAATAGAATTTTACAGGCAAGCTGTCTAAGCCTGGGGTTTTTCAGGTGAAGGAGTACTGTATGGCACCCGTAACTTCCTGCTTTGATACCGGGCCACTCAGGGCTTCTCTTTGCTCCCCAGGGTCTGCCGGCATCTGGACAGTAAAGAGTGAGTCCTGGACTCCGAGCAATTGGTGAAAGGGTGTAGGGTTGTAGAGGACCTGGTAGTGCACACAGAAGGCTCTGTGTATCACTTCCTGGGTGATGACAACCGTGCCAAGGGAATCACAGACAGTGGTCACTGACACCCTGTCCGATGTTCCCCTTAGCAACCACGCCAGTAGATGCTCAGCTTATCTCCCTCTACCTGCAGTTTGGCTTGGTAAGCCTTGTAGTCAAGGAATCTCAATGACCCAATCAATTGGGCATGGAGAGTTCTGGTTTCAGTCAATTCGACCTGGGCAACAGTGCCCCCCATTGCGGCCCCAAAAGGATGCCTCAACCTGAGTAAGTTCCTGATTGAGTGTGCCCCTCACCCCTGTTAGGGTATATATGCAGTGCCCCAGCCCATGGTTTTTAATGTATCCCACACCATGCTTGTGGAGGCTGTGTCTCTGTTTTCTGCTATATAGCTAGGGCTAAGACTGTTTATTTGAACAAAACTGACCGCCAATAAGTCATTTGATCTTACGTGCTGTATTCCTGGCAAGGAGTTTACTAAACGCAGGATGTTTCTTCTATTAAGGAAGTCTTGGCTCCCTCTTGAGATATATTCCTGGGTAAAATATGATTATTGCCTGATCTTTGAGACTGATTGAAGTGTCAACGTTGTCATTATTTTCAATGGGGCGGTGGACAGTGTTTAATGCATTTTGTGTATAGTACTCATTCTCCTCTTTTGAGGTTCCAGTCCAATGCTCTACATCTGTATTCAACTGATTACTATGTAAGTGTGTAGACAGATTTAGTCTACTGGTTCAAGAATTGATTTGATTTATATTATTATTTATATTGTTTGTATAGTTTGTGTGAGTTTCCTTACTTTGCAGGGCATCTGATCCTGGTTGCTCGTGTTGGAGGATTAGATTTGATGAGGGCCGCTGATCCGGAGTACCATGGATAGCCTTTCTAAAATTAAATTAAATTTGCTCCAACGTTGGATTATTTCGCACACTTGAACTTGAACTTGCTACAGTACTAATCTGTCCAGGTGGATCGAAGCTACAGGTTGCTTCGGGTTGATTCGTGGTTTTACCTCCTGTTATGCCAGAATTGATGTATAAGTGCTCAAGTTGTGGTAGAGAGTTAGTATAATTACATTGATTTGATGTATTTTAGTATGAACACTGTGGTAAAATAGAGCCAATGATTCTCCTTGCGTTGGTTAACACTAGGTTGATACCATATTCGAGTAACTGCTACTCATTTCCAAGTTCTTGGTTTTGCATAGGAAAAGTTTGCCTAGGTCCTATTGGTATATGTTTTATAGGAGAGTGGAGTGTACAGTCTTTTCCACACAACAGTCCTGGGTTCTGATTCACAAATTCGCCTTCATTGTTTTCTCTAGCAGAGTCAGAGTTAACCACGTCACCTCCTTTTTCTTTCATTACGTGTTCTACTGCCACTACAGTCCCCACTTGGTAAGGATCTCCTCCTGCTGTATTTGGTTCCAAGATGGTGACATGCTTCTGTTTTTTCAATTTACTTGTGGTCAAATCCAATGATATCAAAGGATATCCTTAGTCATAAAACGCTAATGAAGACATGAGGCATAAGCATAACCCCTCTGGAATTTGATATTTATCCGTCCATATTCATGGAACAACTTACCCAACAAAGGCCTGGGAAAATTGGTAAACATATAAAAAATACCACCTCAATGTTGCATAACTGCTTAAGTTCTGTTACGTCTTTCTCTCAGCATCTCAGTCAATCAGACCTAAAATACTGCATATTAAATAACTTGGCTCAGAACTTGCATCACCAAGTCCCTCATCCATCTTCAAAACTGTTATTAACATCCACCTCAACAAATCAAGGAAATGGATGTCTGTAGGATAAACTCAGAAACTTTTTTCCAGAAAATGACCAAAAAGAGTGTTTAAAAATGTTGAGTTGGAATATAGCAGGTCTAAAATCTAAGGTAGAGGACAAGGAATGGTTGTCATTTATCAGAAAGAAGGACATTTGCTGCTTTCAAGAAACGTGGTCTGTAGACATGATTTACCTAGATGGTTATTCAACACACCATCTGCCGGCAACAAAACAAACAAAAGTAAGACCAGCATGAGGCCTCATTACATGGATAAGAACCTCTGTATTTAAATTTTTTGAAATAAATCACATTGTATTACATAAAAATATTCAAATTACACAACTAGAAAGCAGAAAATGGGCAATTGAAATTATAAAAGTATATTTTCCACCAGGGGACGGTGCCAAAATTGAGTTGGATCTCGCGGCCCTCAAGGAACATCTTTTGATGTCATGCACAGGAAAACTATCAATGCATTGCTGTGAAGCAATGAGAGGAGTTCCGGCCTATTCAAAATCAAGATCTGTTTGTAAAATCATTTGTGGTGACTTCAATACAAAGATGCACCCACTGTTCTTTGACGAATCGTTAATCGAAGAGGATAGCGCTTGGAGGATACCTCTCCCATCGAGAGATTATTGTAAATAAACAAAGAAAGGGGAACTCATTTTTAAGGTCATGGCAAAGGAAGGTTTACGTCCGCTCAATGGTCGAACCAAATCAGACAACCCAACTAAGTCAACATATCGAGCTGGCACCAGACAAAGCACTATTGATTATGTAGCAATAAATATGGAAGCCTGGCACCTCATCATTGATATGGGAGTAATTAGCAGGCTCGAAAGTGATCACGACCCATTGCTTTTGCTCTTGAAATACCCGGGACCTTGACTCCACGAGTCGAACTCTACTCGAATTACAAAAAGTCATAAAGTTATTTTAAATTCAAATAGGAAAAATATTATTAGGCCACAATTTGGCAAGGAAATAGATATCTACACTACTAGTTCAAAATGGATAACATTACACAATAGGATATTAGATGTACCGGCGAATAACGTGGAGCAACAACAGTCACAAATGCATAAGTTTGAGGAGTTATTGGCACAAACAACCTTGGAAAGAGAGTATCAAATTAATTGGGACCCTGTGAAATTTTCCCAGGATCGTAGGGATTGGTATGACGAGGAATGTGCAAAATTGAAACAATCACTGTCCCTGGCCCTAAAGAACCGATATGTAGGAAAAGCAAATGAACAGCTTTTTTTGGAGAAAAGAAAACAATGTAAGGATCTCTTAAAATACAAAAAGAAATACTACTCGCATAAGCTATGGCAAGAGCTGCTGGACGCAATATCTTCACGAAATGCGAAGAAATTCTGGGGAATTATCTGAAGTGGCTGTGAAGGTCCTTTGAAGAATCTGGAGTTGAACATTAGTCCCCAAACTTGGGTAGAACATTACAGCATGTTATACAAAAAAGACGCCGAATCCTTGCACAATGGGCCTGATACTCCAGTACTGCACTGTCAACAACCAACAGCCGATAACTATAGTGTCAGTGGGAATAAGGGAGGTGGAGATCAGAATTGGAACGTAGAAAGCGGACAGACATCTACGACATTTCTTACACCTGCAGCAAATTCTATGACGAGAGGGCAAAAGCAACAATTTACTGTACAGGAAGTTGAGCAAGCAATTAAGGTGCAAAAGCCTCATAAAGCAGCTGGCCCAGACAAAATTCCATCTGAAGTCTTTCACAACCACTCTTTCACTCTTTGGTCTCCAGTTCTAACCCAAACTTTTAATACCATCTGGACCCTAAGAGAAATTCCACATTCATGGCGGAAATCAATAATCGTGCCAATCCACAAAAACTGTTGGAGAGATCTTAACACTAATTATCGGCCGATTTCTCTACTTGATGGTGTGGGTAAAATATTTGTAAAATTACATTTATCTCGCTTACACCAATGGTTGGAAGACTTAGATTTGATAAGGCCATGCCAAGCTGGGTTCAGGAGGGGCCAGAGTACGGTAGAGCAGGTCTTCAGACTGAATTTAATTTGTTCTAAATATATGTGGGGCAGATGTATCAAACTATTTTGAGGTCGCAAAAATAGCGAATCGCAAAAAAACTGCGTTTGCGACCTCAAAATAGGAAAACCCGATGTATGAGAAATGTTCGCAGCGCAAATTAAGAAATCGCTAAATTAGTGATTTCTTAATTTGCGATTTCTAAAAAGTGCGTACCCCTACTGCGAATTCGCAAATAGCGTACAAAAAGGTTGCGAATATCGCAATTTGCGAATTCGCAGTGTAAGAAATCGCAATGCAATGTAACAAAAATTCACAAATAGCGAATTCTAAGAATTCGCAATTTTGCACCACAGAATTAACACCAACACAATGCAGGTGGTAACCAGGTGCAAGCTATATTAACATGCCCACAATGCAACAGTCACTTCCACAATGGCTTCACTCTACCTGATAGCAAGGAGGCTGCGACTGCGTGCGGCAGCACAGAGAAGGATGCGACAAGAAAGGGTGTTTAGGGTGCGCATCACACTCTTCATGCAGACTGAGGAGGAGATCCACGACAAGTACAGGCTGGACCCAAAGAGCATTTTGGACTTAATAGATGAGCTAAAACCCCATTTGGAACACCCAACAAGCAGGACCCAAAGCATTCCAGCCCATGTGCAGGTACTGTGCTCACTACACCTGCTGGTCTCAGGCAGTTTTCAAGGGATGATAGCTGCGGCAGGTGGGGTGTCCCAGAGTTGCCTGTCACGGTTCTTCCGAATATGTCTTCCGTAACCGCAAATCGTACCATTCGCTTAACATTCAGGTCATCTGCAATGCCAGGCATGTCATCACTGACATTGTGGCTAAATTCCCAGGGAGCACCCACGACTCCTTCATCTTCAGGCACAGTGGGATGTACGGACGTCTCACTGCTGGCGAGTTTGGTGAGGGCTACCTCCTAGGTAAGTGCATGTCAAACCTCCCATAATCAAGTACATCAGTGGTGTGTGGGCCATTGACTGACCTCTCATTAATGTTCCTGCAGGTGACAGTGCCTATGCGGTGCGAGAGTTCATCCTGACCCCATACCTAAACCCAGCCAATGCCAGGGAGCGGCGTTACAACCGTGCACACACATCTACGCGCTGTGTAATAGAGTGGACTTTTGGGATCCTTAAAAGCAGGTTCCGCTGCCTGCATAAAAGCAGAGGGGCACTCCAATACAGCCCGGAGACAAGCTACAAGATTGTGGCCACCTGCGCAATGCTACACAACATTGCAGTGAGGAAAGGCATCCCAGTAGAACTGTCAGAAAGTGACACTTCTGACAAGTATGACCCATGTCCCCCTGGAAGACCTTCAGTGGGAGTTGGGGCAGCTGCGCGACGACAGAGACGGGATGAGATAACCCATAGCTATTTGTAGGTGAGTAATAATGACATGAGGCATGGGATATTTGGTTTCAGGTCTGTGTTTATTCAAGCCCTTACATGCAGGATAGAATATCGTCACACAGCCTGAGAGACTCCATGCATCCCACTATGTGTAGCACATGTTATGTCCACAGTGCAGGTCTGTGTGCAAGTCAGGAGTCCTGTTGGAATGGGTTACCTCACCCTTTGGCATTACTCAGTTTTGGCAGTTCATCTTCTCCTGTTACGGCCTGCTGGTGCCTGCTCTGGGTGCTGACTGGCCTCCCATGAGTCCACAGGTGTAGCTCCCTGTCTCCCACTGCGCCGTCTTGGCCCGGGCACTGGTGGTGTCATGCTGCTCCTGCTGGATACCTCCTCGCTATCCTCTGAGACCCGGAGTGCTGGGCCACCTGTGTTGGCTGTCTGCATGTGTTCCACGGCACTGGTGACCTGCACCAGGCTTTTCGCCTCATCCTGGCAGCAGTGGGACATCTCCACTTGCATGCTGACGGTGCGACGTGTCAGTGCACAGGCGGTTCACCGCCTTGGTGTAGCTGTGCAGTCGGCTGTCCGCACGTTGCCTCACCCTGTGCCTGTCTGCCTTGTCCCTCTTTAATGTGGCACACAATTTATGGATAGCACCTGCCATGGTCATGATGCCCTCCCCCATGTAACGTAGGCTTTTGTTAACTGTGCACAGCTGCCGATTAATGGACCGCAGTGATTTTTGTTGCAGGCGCTGTACCTGCAGCATGCTGCCCTCCAGTCCAGCAAACACCGTGTCTTCATCTTCAGTGCCAAAGCTGGTGCTGGCACGTGGCCTGCGTCTCACATCTCCATGCACTCTACGTCGCAGTGTGGGCTGTGCCGGGACCTGTGTCACATGCTGCCCTGTCTCTGCCTGTGCTTGTTCATCGCCTGTGGACTGTGTCTCTGCCTCCAGGGGTGGCAGTGGTGGCACAATGGTGCGCTTCCTCCTTGGGACAGGTGTGCTCTCTGTGCTGTCATCTGGCTCCCCCTGCCCTGCCTGCTCAGCTGTTACTTCCACCTCCTCATCTCCCGCACTGTCATCCAGTGGCCCAGGTTGTGCTGTGGATGAAGAGGGAAATTTTGATTTTGTGACTTTGTCTGCATTTCTCACTGAATAAAGTTTTCACAATTTGTATTGGCTAACTGGTATCTATTGCATTTTGCCATAACTGGGTCTCACATACTGCTTCAACATTGCTGTGTCTCCTTGCCCCACTGTGTTGTGCATATGACTACGTCTCCCATGATGCATTGCTGTGTGTGCTGATAAAAGTGGACCGGAGTGGCATTTGTAGTGTGTGTTGGGTGCATTCCTGTGTGTGGGGATGGGATGGTGCTGTGGGGGGCTGCATTTGGCATGCCTCTTACCTTGTCTGGTGTTTGCAGGCTCTGAGCTGTCTATGTCAGCCACTCCACTGATGCTTTCGGGCAGGAGGGTGCTCTCCACCAACTCCTCCTGGGGTGTTGAGTCGGTTGCTGTGGATGTTCCACCCCCTGTCTTCCTGGCCTCCGCCAGCCTGCTTGCCACCTTCTCCTTGGACCTTTGGCGCATGTCGTACCACCTCTTCCTCAGCTCTTCGACCGTGCGCTGGGTCACACCAACAGCATTTACTTTGTCCTGGATAGCCAGCCAGATTTTGCGCTTCCTGGACTCAGGTACACGGAGTGCCTTTTTACCAAATAGGAGTTCATGGTTGCACACCATCTCCTCAATCAAGACCTCCTGCTCCCTTTCACTGTACTTGTGATTCCTCTTCCTCACTGCCCCCTCCTTGTCCTTCTCTTTGGGCTGTGAATCCATGTTTGCTGTTTGTTACTGCTGTGCTCACTCCTCTGCCTCTCCTCACAGCCTCTGACTCTGCCTCAGGCACTCAGGTGCAGCATTCACAAAAAGAGAGAACTCTACCTATTACAATTTAAAATATGCCGTACGTCATATATTGTGTTGACCGCTCTGGCTAGACCATTGTCATAAACAGTGAAGACATTCAAGGTATTGTATTCATTAGTTTATCATTTTAATTTCTTTGTCTTTTCAATGCAAAATTATTAATGAATTCATACAAAAATAACCTAACTACAACATTTCTTTAGAAAATACAGATCCCACTGCACAACTTTCACTCAAAAAGCACATAGTCACATTCAAAAACATACTCACGCGAAACCACAAATGCATACATCCCATATATACAAAAAAGCTTAATGTGCATCAAGTCCCCTCAACATCTTATATAAATACTCAAGAAACAGGTTTTTTCTAATAAGCAGTACAATAAATCATAAATTGGATTTACACAATTAATATAATATCATTTTAACAGAACTTAAAAAATGAGTGTGGTCAACTACAGATGTTTACACAATAATGGAAGACCTATCAATATAATTCTTCGATTTTCAAAATACAAAATGAATCCAATGTACTCATGGAGGGAACTAATTCAAAGCGCCGCATGTCACTCCCACTTCCTGGGTGTGATGTCATCAAGCTGCACCTGCATTGCAGATTCCCTAATTTTGCGATTCCTTATTTGCGAATTTCGCTAATAAGGAATCACAAATATGGGATTCGCAGATTTTTCTAAGATTTTTAAGGAATCGCTAAATATTAGCGACTTTTTAGATACATCGCAATTTGCGATTCTCACATTGCGATTCGCAAAAAATCGCAATTTGAGAATCGCAAATCACTTTTTTGATACATCTGCCCCTGTGTCTTAAAAACTCTCCACTCTACCTGTTTTTTGTGGACCTTCAAACAGCCTTTGATAGCGTTGATCGCCCAACGCTGTGGCAAATCCTAAATAGAATGAGCATCCCTCATGACATCTTGCAGCTCTTAATCGCTATGCATTCTGGTAAAATCACAAGAATCAGATACAGCACAAGAGGGGAATATACAACCGAAATACCAATCGAGCGAGGAGTCAAACAGGGCTGTGTTTTAGCCCCGACACTTTTTAACTGCTACATAAATGACATAGTTGCAGCTCTGAAAAATCCTAATTTGGATGTACCGAAAGCAGGCAACCATCACATTCCAATTTTGCTTTTTGTGGATGATTCGGTACTGTTGGCAAGAACTGAGATAGCAATGCATCGACTATTAGAAGGCTTTGAGTCCTTCTGTACAGCAAGGAAATTGTCCATTAACGTCAATACAACAAAATATATGATTTTCAATCAAAAACAAAAATTGCGAGCTACTTTTAAGGTTTATAAAACATAATTGAAACAAGTATCCACTTATCTTGGCATACGATTGGATGATAAACATAAGTGGTCCCAACAGCACTCAAAAAGTACAATCATATTGGCACAGCAAACTGGAGGGATATTAAGGTTCGCAAATTCATTGGGCAATTCAGTGAAATCAGCAATCTTAGCCTACAAAATGAAACCAAGGGCTGCTTGTATATACGGCACTGAGGTTTGGGGTTACAAGAAAAGCACTGAAATTCAAATCACCGAAAATAATTTTATACGACGTTTGCTACAACAGGGCCCTGGCACACCAATGTTGCCTCTGAGGACGGACATATGTATAGCCAAAATTGAGGACGATATTGCACTGGCTTCCCTAAGATATTGGGTTCGCATATGGTCTATGCCTGAATTGACATCATATGGACTTACATTGCACGATATTATGAAGCAGCAAGACTTTCACAAGCTACCTTGGTTTGCTCATTTGTCAGACGTTCTGACCACCATTGGCTTAAATAAATATTGGCTTCATCCGGAAACGATCACAAAGGATAGCCTTGATGTGGTAACAAAGGCATATTGGCACTACAAACAACAAATAATTATGAGCCACCCGGGTGCCTTATCAAAGCGCTATTTCTCTTTCAATCATGAATTGGGTTTAATTGATTGTCTGGATGATATTTATCTGGCAGGAAAAAGAGCTCTCTATCTTAAAGTTACACTAGGTACCCTACCAGTGGCTTCTGTGACTCAAAGATGGTTGAAAATACCATGTGATGGAATGGAGCAGTGCCCTTGTCCCCTTGGAGGATGCGAAACATTAACACATTTTCTTTTGCAGTGTCACTTTACTTACCACATCTGTAGATATTATTTACGACCAATCTTCTTAACATCTAACATTAGACCTTGCAAAGAGGCGGAGGCTCTCTGTATGAGATCTGATGACAGAGCTATTACAATGGCTGTTTCATCTTATATCTTTGCAGCATGGAAACAAAGATCAGTTGAACATTTAAATTTGAATGTTGACAAGCAAGTTGGACAATCTTCTAATGGAGTTGTATAGATCAAGTTAGCACGCAAGCAATTATACATACTATTTATACATTAAGAATTTATCAGTTTGGTTGCAAGGTTCAGTGAGTTACGCCATGGGTATTGCTGTTGAAAGAATGAGTATTGACAAAACGATTGGCTAGCAAATAGGTCGCTTGTTTTTAAACTTATTTTATATTATATTAAAGAAAAGAGTTGCACAATAATTCTCATTTGTGTGAGAAATGGGAGTTACATTTTTAGTATATGAACTAATATGATCTTAAATGAACTGCATAGTTTTTAAAAAAAGATTATTAATTGTGTCATAGTATTTGATCTGACGAATTATTGAAGATAATTGAGCTGTATATTGAATTTTTATTGTTATGGCTTATTTAGCTGAAACAATAAACTATCTATCTATCTATCTATCTATCTATCTATCTATCTATATAGTTAGTGTTTCCCGGACTGAATCACGGAACACAGGGTCCTCGAGAGCCATGGGTTTTAAGCTATAGGTTTGCAACGGTGGGCTCCCCCCACTCAACTTGCCACAACAGCAGGCTATGATCAGACAGGGTCTTCCCCAAGTACTCTACCTCCAGCACCTTGAGCTGAGTGGCAGTGCAATAGAGGAAGCGATCTAATTGAACATGAAGGCTGTGCGGTGGGGATTCAAAGGAGTACTCCCTGGTGGCTGGGTGCAGGGCTCACCCGCTATCTATTAGGGACCAGGGTATAAGCCATTGTGACAAGTATGACACAACATGAATGGTAGGGGACTGGGGAAGCGGAGAATAAGACTTATCCAGAGCAGGGTCCAGTACACAATTAAAATCACCCCCAAGAATCCATTCCAAGGGAGACCATCCGGTCAACAGTGAGGATATGTGTGCCAGAAACCTCCCCTGTGCAAGATTTGTCAAATATAGACTTCCCAATAACACCTCAACCCCAGTCACCAGTGAGGATATGTTTGCCAGAAATCTCCCCTGTGCAACATTTGGCAAATATAGATTTCCCAATAACACCTCCACCCCGTCCATCTTCCCCTCCACAAACACATAACATCCCTGCGGGTCCATCTCAATCACAGTGCTATGAAATGGCACCGGCGCTCGCACCCATATTAGCACCCTTCTAGCGTAGCCCAAATAGGCTGTTCAAAAGCATTTCCCCCTCCAGTGTTTTTTAAGTTTTAGGTCCTCCCCTTTTGCCAGGTGAGTTTCTCACAAGAAGGCCACATGTGTCCTTCACCTTCTGAGGTATAGATGTACAGAGTGGTGCTTTCTGGCTGTTCCCAGTCACTGGGCATTCCAGGTGAGAAACGTTATTTTTGCAATTCCGAGGCCAAGAACAGGGAGAATCTAGGGGATGCAAGTTGCCCTCTGTCAGGGAACCTCCAGGCATGCTGCAAGAAAGTTAATATGAGAGGCTCAAATACAACAAGACAGATTCCCAAACTCCCAACCCCATGGCGGCAAAGCAACAGATGGTTGCCCAAACAGTTAATGTATTTCTGTAAGTT
Organism: Calotriton arnoldi; assembly: GCA_963921515.1. Taxonomy (NCBI): domain Eukaryota; kingdom Metazoa; phylum Chordata; class Amphibia; order Caudata; family Salamandridae; genus Calotriton; species Calotriton arnoldi. Next base: position 1,839,183 of record CAWUFW010000033.1, read on the forward strand.
TGCAGTCTCCGCAATGCGACAGTCCAAGAGTCCCAGGGTTCCTGATGTGGGGGATGTGAGCATGCCCACCATGAGCTGTATCCAGGCAGTGGTAGTTAGGGTCCAACTTCAGTTACGTGGTTCAGTGTCACCCTGGACCTAGAAGGGGAGGCAGGGGAGGGGGATTCGGTAAATATGCCGGGGTGATCAGCAGTTGGCAAGTTCCAGTGAGGTAAGCAGTTCATCGGCTGTTCGTGGTTAATGGAGGAGAGGACAGTAGATATGGCAGTCAGCCGGGAAGTTGCATATTCTCCATCCGAGGAGGCTTCTTCCACCCCCTCTGTTATGCCTGCTGTGGCAGGGTCCTCAAGATGTGCAGCCACAACAAGTGATGGCATTCTGTGGGGTGGCGGTGCAGAGCAGTCACTGGGACTTGTCTGTATTCAATTGGGGGATGGGGGAACAGAGTCAAGGCAAAGATAGAAGAGGGAGCCCTTGTGGCGTGGGGGTGGCCTCCGACACTCCTGTCTCAGCTGTCCTCGTGTGGGTTCAGTCCTTCTCCTCCCCCCCTTAGGCCACCATTCCTTCCGCAGGACTCACTGAGTGCTCCCACCTATTTGGGGGGTGAGGCAAGTTCCGAGCTCGCCACAGTCGCCATATGCTCCCTGATGAGGCCTCCGTCCATTCCAAAGAGCTCGCAGGTCCGCTGCTGGTGCCGCACCACCGTGGCCTCCAGGACCACTGCATATTTGGTAGCGGGAGCCCCCAGGCACCTCCTGAGCTGTTCAAAACCTTGAGGGGGCTCCCACCATCACTGTCGATGGTCTTCTCCCACCTCCAGCCTGGCCGATAATGGAAGATTATAGACCCTCACTCCGGAGCCTCAAGGACATACGTTCACCATTTTGTGGTGCTCTGCCACACACCCTACACCAAACCATATCTAACAACAAATTACCCTGTCTCCCGACCTACACTATATATCCATTTAAAATAATGACCTGACACAATTTCTACCACCCCCAAAACAATACGTGAATGCACAATTTTTTTTAGATGTACGTACCCAGATAAGCATATACTGCTAACACACTATTTTTTTTTAAACTTTATTTTTCCCGTTTTTATTACATACAATTTCACAGTAGCCATTACAGTGATTACAGTAGTCAACAGCCTATCCAGGCAGTGATCTAACAATAATCGTATGTGAGAAGTTGGCCTGGTATATGCTGTTCACTAATTAAAGTGGACACCTTGCACCAGGGCAAATCGACTCTTATGGTAGATAGGTTTAAGACAACCTTTTAAAGAAAGCTATCCTAGTGGTAGCTGTGGAGAGCAGCCTTCAGGCTAAGTCTCGGAGGAATGTAAAGCAGCTTGTTTTACCATATAATCTCTTGAATCACCAAATGAAAAGACACCACACAGGTATATATATCAAATATATATGTATTTATTTCTAAATAACTCTCTACTAATCTCTTTATGAGATTAGAAGACAAACATATGCACAAATCAACGTTTCACAATAAGTTAAGCACAAAATATGGCTGGGGCCCTAGGGGCGTACCAGACCATATACTAAGTAAGAGACTTAGGGACAACGACTTGCAGGGAGACAAGGCCTAGGGCCTTCAGAAGTGCTGGGGCCTCACTAAACCACCCAAGGCAGGTAAGTAAAGGACCCACGGGGGACGCGTGCAGTGTAGATACACAGGCGCGGATCGCCGTTGACTTCAATGGGGCAAGTCGCGGTTGGAAATAAAGAGTTTTAGGATACTTCTATAGAACCTACAAGCAAGTCACTTACAGGGTAAGTCGTTCTAGGGCCCACACCCACAGGAGCACCGTAGTGCTGGAGTTACCTCACCCAGGGAAGCCGGGTGCACAGGTGTCCTTTGGTGTCGGGTCGCGGCGTCGTTTTCAATGGCGAACAAAGAAGACTTGCTGCTTGCGGGAGCTGAAGAAGTGTCCGGTGGAATCCAAGCCTGGATTCTGAAGAAGGATGACCTGAAAGCAGAGGGGACAGTGTTCAAAGTCACTTGGCAGTGACTCGGGGCAAGGAAGATGGATGCCCACCGTCGTCGAGTGATTCAGGTCGGTTGCGGGTGCCTTGACTCTTCAGCCACGTGGTCCAGGAGGCGTCGACGACAATCAGGAGCTGGATTCGGTGTGTCCCTCGACGTCTGCAGCTGACTGCGGTGTCGGCAACTCAATCGGAGCCAACAAGCCTTGGCAGCCACAAGTCTCGGGGAGATGAAGAAAAGTCGATGGCGCAGACCAGCAAGGTCTGTGGAACTCACCCAGCGAGGGTAAGTCAGGGCAGGCCTGGAGCAACCAGGGGAGCCCTTTGGTTTCTTTAAGAAGTCTTCTGGGGACCCACAAGCCAGCGGGCAAGGGATCGCGAAGACACCTCGGGCGGAATCACTCAACAGGGGCCCACGGTCACTCGGGACATTGTAGGCCTCTGATCTTCAGAGGGATTCCTGCTGGAGGTCGGGACCACACATGGTCCAAAGTACAGGTTCGTAGAACGTTGAGAAGGGGTTACACTCGACAATAGTGCACGGTACCCAGGGGTCGCGGTTCCTCGTTACTCGTGGGGTCCACTTGCCTCAGCTTCGCTGGAGACTCACGATGGCCTGGGAGAGGTCAGGAAATCCACTTCCTGGGCTGCAGGGACTTCGGACTCCGGCGGGAGCGGCGTAGTCTGCGACCGTCGTTGTCGTTTTTGGTGCCTGCCAAGCAGGGGAGTCACTCCTTGACTCCAAGGGAGATTCTTCTGTCTTCCAAAGGTAGTGGAACGTCGAAGGGCCAGGATTCTTCTGTAGAGCGTCATCCAGGGGTTATCTGCTTTGCAATGGCAAGGTTCCCCCTCTTATACTAAAAGAGGGGATGGACTAGCTCTATGACCCCACCTATGGGAGGGTCAAGGGAGGGGTGGCTACACCCACTTCCCTTTGTCCAGTTTCGCGCCAGAGCAGGGGCAGGTAGCCCCTGAGCTGGTTTGAACTGGCATATGCACAGAGGAGCCTTTTGCTCCCCCAGTGCAGGACTTCAAAGCACTCTAAGAGTGCACCCACCCAGCCCCAATACACATTATCCTGTCTGGGGAGGTGGTCACACCTCCCTGCAACAGGAAACCTATTGTCCAGGCCTCCCCTGCCGGAGTTTCGTCCAGCAGCAGGAGGCCAGACTTGTGTCTGTGGCAGCAGCATCCATTTTGTGATGCCAGGGCTTCAGAAAGAAGTTACCGGGTAAGCCAGAGTTAACATGTCTTTCCCTCTAGAAGGGTGGAATGCTACCCCCGCCGCCAGGATTGGCGGGGGGTAGTATTCCAAGATGTTTGACACCAAACACGACATGTTTAGGTGCAGCCATTCCAAAGTTAGCATTTTACCGCGAGGATATAATGCGCTTAAGAGTATATGGTCAGGCTGCACTACAAACAGCATCAGAGATGGTCTCCGAACGCTGCAGAGGGGCCCTGCTCATGCAGGGGCACCCTCTCACATAGGAACCATGCACTCTGCCTTTAGGATTGATAAGGCCTGCCTTAGGAGTGACTTATAGGTTTATATGTGTGTATGTATTTAGTGATATAGGTAACCTATATCACAGTAAAGGGTGCATGCACCACCCTACCCAGGCTGCAGTAGCAGACCTGTGGTGTCAGTTTGGATGGCCTTCCAGGGGTGGCATAATACATGCTGCAGCCCCTGGTAGGCCTCTGAGGTACCTATGCCCTTGGTACATAGTATACCATATACTAGGGACTTATAAGGGCACTCCAGATTCCAATCAGAGATGTGCCTAAGGCACATGGAAACCTTTTTACAGAGAAAGCAGATAGACTGGGGCCCAGTCCAACTAAGTCATAAACCAGCAAAACACCATAAAAAAATTGGGGGCAACCATATAGTCAGATTCCACCTTCCTACATAACCCCCCCCCCCAAACGAAAGGAGATAAGGCTAACCTTGGCCAGTTGAGCCTTCATTGACTAAGTGGTCATATAAGGAAGCACCTGCACTAGCATGGTTGCCCCCTGTCTTATGGTCCACTAAGCAATCCCTCACCCTAAGGGTATGAGAGGGTCTCCACCATGGGGAATCACTACCTGTGGTGTGCTTAGGTAAAGTACAAGGCTGGTGAGGTGTCTGAGTAGGGAAGTGAGGCCCTAGGAATGTTGGCCTCAGCTTCCTCAGATCACTGGTCACCATGTATGCCTGTCTTTCCATGACTGAGTTGCACTTTGCTCTAAGGGTCAACCTTTGGCTGCCTACAGCTGTGGGTTGGGTCCCTTTGGATGGACTACTGGAGGGACATGGCAGGTTTGGAACCTTCTGGTCCCAGGTTTGCCCTTGCCTACCAGAGTCCTTCTGGGGGAGGTCCCTACATAAAGGTATGGGGGATCCCTCAGTGTGTAGAGGAATTTTCACCTGGCTAGGGCTACTAGACTGGGTGCCCCTAATCTGCTGATGGGGGGCTTCCTCTGGACAGGGGGCCCTGGGGGGTCCACTGACCTCCCTGACCTCTGCAGCCCTGGGCCGACTGAGGCAGGGTAGAGAGGGGCAGGTTACCTGCTCCAGACGGGGTACCACCTTGGAAGGGTCCTCTGCCATCAGGGGTGTGGCCAGGCCAGGCCTGACTACCTCTGTGGCAGTTCCTTCACTAGGGGTAGGGTCAGTTCCCTGAGGAGGCTGACCCTTACCTACTGACTGGGGGAAGAAGACTTTTCTTCAACCCTTGTGCTCTCTTTTGGGGGAGAGTGGGCCATTCTTTCAGGCTCCATCTCTCCAAATTCTTGGGCTGGGGCTGTGGCCATCACAGCCCCACTAACCCTTACAGGGACGCCCAACATCCTAAGATGGGTTTGGTGTTCCACTTCAGCCCAGGCTGAAATTTCCAGATCATTGCCCATCAGGCAATCTACAGGTAGGGTTGGGGACACTGCCACTCTTTTTGGGCCTGTGACCCCCTCCCAGCTGAGATTGACTATGGCCATGGGGTGATCTGTTCTGACACCATCAATGTTGGTCACCTGGTATTTAAACTCAGGTAAAAGCTGGTGAGGGGGACTAGTTTCCCTGCCACCATGGTGACACTAGCCCCTGTGTCCCTAAATGCCACAGCTTTCTGACCATTAATTATTGGCTCCAATCTGTACCTGCCCAATGCTATGGGACCCATGGTAAAGGTGGCAAATCCTATACCACCATCAGAGTCAGAGGAGTCTGTTGAGGGGTCCCTGTCTAAACTAGGGCCCACCTCTGTTCCTCTTGCAAAAGCACCTAACTTTTTGGGTGCACTACTCCCAACTGGAGGATTACTACTGGTAGTACCAGGAGGGGTGGTAGTAGTTGTGGGAGGAACATTTTCTTTATTGCCAATCCTGGGGCAACTGGGATCAGTTTTCCAGTGCCCAGGCTTTTTACAGACATGGCAATAGGGTTTCTTTTCAGGAGAGGAAGGAGTTTGGGACCCACCCCCAGAAGAGGAATTTTGGGGCCCTGTAGGGGACTTATCCTTAGATTTATCCCCACCTTTCTCTTGGGACTTAGTAGAATCTTTCTTCTGGTCACCACCCTGATTTCTAGTTTTTACTCTGGTTCTGACCCACTTGTCTGCCTTCTTTCCCAATTCTTGGGGAGAGGTCAGATCAGAGTCCACCAGATACTGGTGCAAAAGCTGGTTTTGACAATTATTAAGGATCTGCTCCCTCATAATCAAATTGTACAATCCTAAAAAGTCCTGCACTTTGTTGCCATGTATCCAACCTTCCAGAGCCTTTGTAGCACAATCTACAAAATCAACCCAGTCTTGAGTCTGAGCTTTTTGGGTGTCTCTGAACTTCAACCTATACTGTTCAGTGGTTAGGCCAAACCCATCTATCAGAGCACTCTTCAAGACTGTGTAATTGTCAGCATCCTCTTCTCTTACAGTGAGGAGCTTGTCTCTACCTTTGTCTGCAAAGGAGAGCCACAAGATTGCTGCCCACTGCCTCTGGGGGACCTTCTGAACTTTACAGGCCCTCTCCAGTGCAGTTATCCATTTGTGGATGTCATCCCCACTCTGGTAGGGAGGGACAATCTTGTTTAGGTTTCTATGGTCATAAGACCTGTCCCTATCTCTAGGGATATTGCTGCCACCATGGGACTCTAGTCCCAACTTTCTTCTCTCCCTGAGGAGATCTAGGGATTCCCTATCTAAAGCCAGTTGCTTTTTTCTGATTTCCAGCTGAGTTTCCTCATACCGGACCAGCCTGGCTCTTCTCTCATGAGAGGATTCCCTCCTGTGAGAGGAGACAGAGCTCCCTATAGAGGTGCCAGAGTGGTTAGACTCCTGAGAAGGAGATCTAGACTTCCTGGGCACACTCTTAATCCTTCCTTGGGGACAAAGAGGGCATCATTTTGATCATCCTCATCATCATCCACAGGAGGGATTGGGTTTTCCAGGTCAGGGTCATTGTCACCCTCCTGGCCAGTTTCAGAGGGGGGCTGGGGGTATTGGTACCCCTGGCCTCCTCCTCTTCTTCTGCCCACCCTCAGCTCCTACCCCTTCAGTCCCTACAGGCTTACTAAGGTCATAAGCCACCAACAACTCCTTGAGGTGTTGGGTGGTGGGGCTTTGGCCTGTCCTTATTTTCTCAAGTTGCATAAAGCTCTCAATTCCAAGAATGGGAGTGTATCATACTTGGAGGGTGGAAGCTCAATGGCTTCCTGCAAGGATTCTTTGGATCCTCCCCTTAAAGACATTCTAGTGTTGTGCAGTGTTGTACTACCTACACTAGTTTGTGGCCTACTGATCCTAGCTTGAGCTGTGGAAAGGGTGTGCTATCCCTTGGCACCCAGCTCTAAGTTCAGTAGAACTTATTGATACTAAGCTTGACTTTATATGTACCTTGAGTACCTATAATGGTTTTCAGTTAGTAATTCAAATAGAGATTTTCTGGTAAAACAATGGCAAGCTGGAATCCCACACGCTGCCCACCAATGTGAGAAGTTGGCCTGGTATATGCTGTTCACTAATTAAAGTGGACACCTTGCACCAGGGCAAATCGACTCTTATGGTAGATAGGTTTAAGACAACCTTTTAAAGAAAGCTATCCTAGTGGTAGCTGTGGAGAGCAGCCTTCAGGCTAAGTCTCGGAGGAATGTAAAGCAGCTTGTTTTACCATATAATCTCTTGAATCACCAAATGAAAAGACACCACACAGGTATATATATCAAATATATATGTATTTATTTCTAAATAACTCTCTACTAATCTCTTTATGAGATTAGAAGACAAACATATGCACAAATCAACATTTCACAATAAGTTAAGCACAAAATATGGCTGGGGCCCTAGGGGCGTACCAGACCATATACTAAGTAAGAGACTTAGGGACAACGACTTGCAGGGAGACAAGGCCTAGGGCCTTCAGAAGTGCTGGGGCCTCACGAAACCACCCAAGGCCGTTGACTTCAATGGGGCAAGTCGCGGTTGGAAATAAAGAGTTTTAGGATACTTCTATAGAACCTACAAGCAAGTCACTTACAGGGTAAGTCGTTCTAGGGCCCACACCCACAGGAGCACCGTAGTGCTGGAGTTACCTCACCCAGGGAAGCCGGGTGCACAGGTGTCCTTTGGTGTCGGGTCGCGGCGTCGTTTTCAATGGCGAACAAAGAAGACTTGCTGCTTGCGGGAGCTGAAGAAGTGTCCGGTGGAATCCAAGCCTGGAAGTCTGAAGAAGGATGACCTGAAAGCAGAGGGGACAGTGTTCAAAGTCACTTGGCAGTGACTCGGGGCAAGGAAGATGGATGCCCACCGTCGTCGAGTGATTCAGGTCGGTTGCGGGTGCCTTGACTCTTCAGCCACGTGGTCCAGGAGGCGTCGACGACGATCAGGAGCTGGATTCGGGGTGTCCCTCGACGTCTGCAGCTGACTGCGGTGTCGGCAACTCGATCGGAGCCAACAAGCCTTGGCAGCCGCAAGTCTCGGGGAGATGAAGAAAAGTTGATGGCGCAGACCAGCAAGGTCTGTGGAACTCACCCAGCAAGGGTAAGTCAGGGCAGGCCTGGAGCAACCAGAGGAGCCCTTTGGTTTCTTTAAGAAGTCTTCTGGGGACGCACAAGCCAGCGGGCAAGGGATCGCGAAGACACCTCGGGCGGAATCACTCAACAAGGACCCACGGTCACTCGGGACGTTGTAGGCCTCTGATCTTCAGAGGGATTCCTGCTGGAGGTCGGGACCACACGTGGTCCAAAGCACAGGTTCGTAGAATGTTGTGAAGGGGTTGCACTCGACAATAGTGCACGGTACCCAGGGGTCGCGGTTCCTCGTTACTCGTGGGGTCCACTTGCCTCAGCTTCGCTGGGGACTCACGATGGCCTGGGAGAGGTCAGGAAATCCACTTCCTGGGCTGCAGGGACTTCGGACTCCGGCGGGAGCGGCGTAGTCTGCGACCGTCGTTGTCGTTTTTGGTGCCTGCCAAGCAGGGGAGTCACTCCTTGACTCCAAGGAGATTCTTCTGTCTTCCAAAGGTAGTGGAACGTCGAAGGGCCAGGATTCTTCTGTAGAGCGTCGTCCAGGGGTTATCTGCTTTGCAATGGCAAGGTTCCCCCTCTTATACTAAAAAGAGGGGATGGACTAGCTCTATGACCCCACCTATGGGAGGGTCAAGGGAGGGGTGGCTACACCCACTTCCCTTTGTCCAGTTTCGCGCCAGAGCAGGGGCAGGTAGCCCCTGAGCTGGTTTGAACTGGCATATGCACAGAGGAGCCTTTTGCTCCCCCAGTGCAGGACTTCAGAGCACTCTAAGAGTGCACCCACCCAGCCCCAATACACATTATCCTGTCTGGGGAGGTGGTCACACCTCCCTGCAACAGGAAACCTATTGTCCAGGCCTCCCCTGCCGGAGTTTCGTCCAGCAGCAGGAGGCCAGACTTGTGTCTGTGGCAGCAGCATCCATTTTGTGATGCCAGGGCTTCAGAAAGAAGTTACCGGGTAAGCCAGAGTTAACATGTCTTTCCCTCTAGAAGGGTGGAATGCTACCCCCGCCACCAGGATTGGCGGGGGGTAGTATTCCAAGATGTTTGACACCAAACACGACATGTTTAGGTGCAGCCATTCCAAAGTTAGCATTTTACCGCGAGGATATAATGCGCTTAAGAGTATATGGTCAGGCTGCACTACAAACAGCATCAGAGATGGTCTCCGAACGCTGCAGAGGGGCCCTGCTCATGCAGGGGCACCCTCTCACATAGGAACCATGCACTCTGCCTTTAGGATTGATAAGGCCTGCCTTAGGAGTGACTTATAGGTTTATATGTGTGTATGTATTTAGTGATATAGGTAACCTATATCACAGTAAGGGGTGCATGCACCACCCTACCCAGGCTGCAGTAGCAGACCTGTGGTGTCAGTTTGGATGGCCTTCCAGGGGTGGCATAATACATGCTGCAGCCCCTGGTAGGCCTCTGAGGTACCTATGCCCTTGGTACATAGTATACCATATACTAGGGACTTATAAGGGCACTCCAGATTCCAATCAGAGATGTGCCTAAGGCACATGGAAACCTTTTTACAGAGAAAGCAGATAGACTGGGGCCCAGTCCAACTAAGTCATAAACCAGCAAAACACCATAAAAAAATTGGGGGCAACCATATAGTCAGATTCCACCTTCCTACATCGTACAATCTGTGCAGCCATATATGGCTTTCAAGTGCAGTGGCTCATAGACATCGTACACTACTACATGTACATTCTCATTTACTAAGCAGGGAGAACACACCATTCATGCATAGTCTCTTGCATCATCTTATGTGTGCAGGTGGTGCAGTTTTAGGGTAATACGCCTCTGACCGCCCACTCCTTCCCTATACGAAAGGGTGAACCAGATCAACCAATCCAGGATCTTTCATGCTCCTCCACATCCTCCAATTCAGCTGCCTGACGTGCAAGGTATGCCTGGTATGGGCCCCAAATATTTTTGGGTCTACAGTGTGTCGGTATCAGGGTATTAAAATTTTCTGACTGTGTATTGCAATAGGACAAATCTGTACACCATTCCATAACTGTGGGCAACTTACCTGACATCCACCTCATGGCTATTCTCCGTTTCGCTATCAAGATACCCAGTGCTAGTAATTTGCGTGTTCCCTTAGGCAAATCTTTGACACACCCCAGCAGGGCTACCAAGGGGGTCGAGGGGACTATCACCTCAGCCATTTCCTGTAATGCTGCGAACATCGCCACCCAGAATCTGTGAATCCCCTTGCAGTCCCAAGCAAAGTGTGCGAAGTTTACCCCAGCTGCACTGCATCTTGCACATCTGTCATCTTCTCTTAGCCTATATCTATGTAAACGGGCTGGGGTATGGTACACTCTTTGCAGAAACTTATAATGTATGAGTCGGTGTCTGACGTTTTGTGATGTAGTTTTAGTGCCTGCGCAGCAGTACACCCACTGCTCCTCCGATATATCTATATTCAGTTCAGCGCGCCATTCCTGCAGTGCCTTCATATTTAGTGTGCTAGTGTCCGACTTTGAGAGTGTGTATAGTATTGAGATTGCGCGTTGCGGGGTTTGAGCTCGCAATAAATACGTTAAGGGAGTGTATTCGCGGGGCTCTCACCTGTCTTCCCCAAGTGACGTGCGTAGCGCCTGACTAGCTCGGTGATAGTGAAACTTTGTGAGCATTGCAGCTTCCGCTGGTTGTGTTTGGAGCTGATCCCACTGCTTGATCACCCCTTCTACAAAGTAATCACCCATATTTCTGATGTCCAGAGCATGAATGGAGAGAATGAATGCCTTCTCCTTACTCATTGGTAGCCATTCGCACCATTCCAATGGTAATTTAGGGGAGTAGAGTAGGGTGATTTCCTGCATAGCAGCGGCTCTCCAAAGTAAGTTCCTAGTGTTACCTACCGGATCTATCACTTAATAACGCCTCTGTGACTTGCTAAATAAATACTGCGGCAATGACAATGGGAGCACCACCTCTCTCTCGATATGCAGGTGCGGATGTCCTGAGGGCCATGTAGTAAATAATATGCATGCATCAGTTGTGCAGTGCAGTAGTACAGCTCGAAGTCTGGGGTGTTCAGGCCCCATGAGGAGTATGTTCTGGTCAGTGTTTCCCACTACACGCGCGGGTGCTTTCCAGCCCAGGTGAGCCTAATCAAGTGAGATCTCAGAATGCGAAAGAATGATCTCGGCAATGATGTGGGTATATTGACAAAGAGAAAAAGAAAGCGTGGGTGCACCATCATCTTCATGGGCGAGATACGCCCCAACAATGACAGCGGCAACCGGATCCATCTCTCGATAGACTTCGACAGCTTCTGCATAGCCCTACCATAGTTTTCACGGGTAACCACCTCGGGGTCAGAATGTATTTGAACACCCAAATACCGCAGTGGCTCCGTTGTCCACATAATGGGGAAATCTGTCTGAGTAGCGGCAGTACCCGAGGTTAAGGAAAAACGCCAGTGATTTACTCCAATTTATGTGCAGGCCTGAGTATTGCCCGAATTGTTTCACCTCCTTTAGTATTGGAGTGAGGTTCTGCGCTGGATTGTGTACATACAGTAAAGTGTCATCTGCGTACGCTGTGATTATCAGGTTATAATGGGGAAACCGTATACTGCAGTGTCCGTGGTATTCACGCAGTGCACATGCCAGCGGTTCAGCCGTAAGAGCGCACAACAGAGGGAAAGCGGGCATCCCTGCCTTGTCCCTCTCGTGATCGCAATTGGGTCTGATAGCAATCCATTCATGCGCATGCGAGCGGTAGGCTTCGCATACAATACATCCACCAGTTGGATGAACACTTTGCCCACCCCCACTCGTCTCAACACTGCCCTCAGGAAACGCCACTACACGGAGTCAAAAGCCTTTTTGGCATCCAGAAAAATCGCTGCGGCGCGCATCTCCGGGTCTAGTGGGAGATGGTGCTGAAAAGCGTACGCAAGTTGCTTGTGGGTACGAACCCTGACTGCTCCAGGGTCACTACTGTCGGCAGCAGAGGGGCTAGCCGATTTGCCTGAATTTTGGCAAATATCTTTATATCAGTATTGAGCAGAGATAGAGGCCTGTATGAGGAGCAGTGCTCTGGGAGCTTATCCTTTTTGAGTAGCGTGATCAAGGTGGCCTCACGCATACTGGGAGGCATGATTCCATTGGTCGCCATCTCCTCAAACAGGTTAACCAGATGGGGGACCAGCTGATCCTGATAAGCCTTGTAAAATGCCACTGTTAATCCAACCGACCCAGGAGCCCTATGGTTGGGCACAGTTTTCAATGCTGTGGTTATCTCAGTTGGGCGCAATGGCACCATCAAGTGCTCCCTATGAGAGTTGGACAGCCACTTCATTGCTATGTACGCTAGATAGTCTTCGTCCGTTTCGTCTGTGCTAGATGGGCGTGAGGTGTATAGGTCTGTATAATACTTGCGAAACCTATCAGCAATCTGTGCTGCATCATTAATTAGTGCTCCGCTTTCATCACGAAGCTCCAACACCTCATTTGTACCTCCGGTCGGCCGGGTTAGTGCTGCCAACATTGCACTGGGTCTTCCCCCTCCCCATACACCTTCGCAGTAGCATATTTCCCCAAGTGCACCACTTCAGTCTGGGCCAGCTCATTATATTGGCCAATTCTAACCCTTATCTGCGCAAGCACTTCAGGGAACGATTCTATGATAGTTTGCCACTCCAATTCTGCTAACTCTGTCTCTAATTTTTGTAGCTGTCCTCTGATGGAGCGGAGCACCCCCACGTGTTTCGATATGACCACACCCCGGATGTAGACCTTGAACGTTTCCCAAATGGTTGCCATTTTGGGGACACTACCAAGGCTAGTGCTAAAGTATTGGGGAAAATGCCAAAACCGAACCCTGGGCTGAAGGTCGTTGATCTTCAGTGTCAGTTTACTTGGGGAATGATCTGAATAGGTGCGCGGCAAGTGCACACATTCCACTATGTGGGGTATTAGGTCTCAGGAGGCAAACCAGTAATCTATATGCGTATGAATTTCATGTACGGACGAATAGTGTGTTTATTCCCTGCCTGATGGTGTGCGATAACGCCATACATCCACTAGCCCATCAGTTTCCGCAATTGCCGCAATAGCTTTGGTGGCAGACGAGGGATTGCGTGCGGGACCTTTTGAGCGGTCAAGTGCTGGGGATTGTACACAATTGAAGTCACCCCCCCATAGAGTGGGCATTTTCGAGAGTGTATTTAGTTTGTTATGCAAAGAGTTGTAGAATTGTGGACTGTCGTAGTTTGGGCCATATATGCCCACCACCCGAATATCTAAATTGGCCTTGCGGCTGCACACTACCACATACCTCCCCTCAGAGTCCAAATCCACGGCTTGTATTTTTATGTTGGCACCTTGTCGGATCCACACCAGCACTCCTCTTGCATGTGTAGTGAACCCAGCAGCAATACAAAAACCTCTCATTCTCCTCTGTGACAGCAACCCAGAGTTAGGTGCTAGATGGGTTTCCTGTAGCACCGCCACATCTATATGATGTCTAAATAAGTACAACACCACCTTACGAATCTTCCACTGGTCATTTAGACCCCTAATATTCCAGGTAAGAAAATTTATTGTGTGGTCCCTCGGTGTAGACATCAAGCCACTCTCACCACCCACGCTCATAGTATGTGAAAAATGTACCTACGAAAATATGACTGCACTGGTTAAAGCATTTACGGTTATCAGGGCTACTGCTGCGAAACAATGACAAATCTATGGTCCCTCCCTCCCCCTCTCACGTCACGTCCCCCAACTTTTGACATGACTGCATGGATCCCTCCCTCTGGTCCCACAATCTCACCCAATGACAGTGTGTAGTATACGTGAGGGGGTGGCTGCCCGACTATTTGTCGAAAAACCCCATCCCCACCGCAATTACTATATCAATTTCTGTATTCGGCCATGGCCATCATCAAGTAAGCATACCCAGAACATAACACCTTCACACACGATTATAAAGCAAAAACATCAGGTTATGCGACCGGTATTCCCGATCTCCGCCCACAGCGTCAATGGCCACCCGCCACCGCCCCATGCAGGTGCCAGATCACAACCTCAAATTGCAGCAAATATCTACACATCAAACGTCACAACTAAAGATGGGCTGTTATGAAATACCCCGCTGTCCCACCAGATTCGTTGCTGCTATTCCTAAGCCATGCTAACCCAGCAGCTAGCCTCTCAGGTCTGTTTATCAGGTAGTCCCTCTGAGTTATTGTCCGCTGCGACTTCTTCCTGCACCTGCTTGTTGGACTGTACCTTAGTGTAGGTCTTGAGTGCTTGCTGTGCATTGCTGGGGTCCGCATAGATCTTTGATTTACCATCAAAAGTGACTTTTAGACGAGCCGGATAAAGCATGGCATAGTCAATGTTGAGTTCTCTCAGTTTGTGCTTGATGGTGGTGAAATGTCTGCGCGCCTCCTGCACCTGAGGGGTAAAGTCAGGGTACATAGACCGGACCGACCCCTCATGATTAAGGGTATGCAGTTCTCATGCTCTCCGCAGTGCTGCGTCTCTGTCTCTATAATTTAATATGCGAGCAATATTAGGACGTGGAAGGGGCACCGGGGGGGGGGGGAGCCAGCGAACGGTGAGCACGTTTGACCACAAATATTGAAGAAAAAGTGTCTCGGCCTAATAGTGTGACGAGTAGATTCTCCACGTACAGCTCCATATTTCCCATTGAGGTTGACTCAGGTAGTCCCACCAAGTGCAAATTGTTGCGCCTGGAGCGCGCTTCGAGGTCTTCAGCCTTGGTCTGTAGCGTCTCCAACAGTTTCCCCATGTTTTTCTGGGCCAGTGAGACCTCTACGTCGTGATCTTCGATTTCTGAGACCCTCCTCTCAAACATATTGATTCTCTCAGCGTGCTTATCCAACCGCTCGGACATACGATCCATGCGGTAAGACAGCCAGTCTATTTTCCCATCGATCGTGGAGAGGCTCTGTTGCATGGTTTCAAGTATATGGCGTAGGTCTCCACCTAGTTCCATGCCGGAGATCCCATGTGCCCCCAGCTCCACGTCCGCATCTTCCTCTCTGAGCCTGGAAGATTTGCGCTGGTCGAACTGCAGTTTCGACTGTGTCTTGTCTGGCTTCCCCATGCTGGTGTCGTGGGCGCACCACAGCAGTCACTTCAATGCCCGGGGTGTATGGTACTCAAAGTTATGTCTGTAAATGCAGATTTGGTGCCCCACATGTGTCACTCTCCGAGCAGCCAACCTTAGGGTCGTTATATATGACACACCCTACTCGGTGCACAACTGCACCGGAGGCCCCCGCGGTTCCGTGCCACGTTGTCTTCACAGCTGATGCTTGCAAATGGTACCGGGCCAGCTGCACTTTAGCATCCCCGCAGCCACCGTTAGACCCCCCGAAAGACCGGGCGTTCCAGAGCACCTGTGGGCGTCTGCAGCAAGGCACGCAATCGCCTCAGGCTCGCAATTGTCTCGGACCGACTGTCCAGGCAAGCCCCAGGCCACAGCAATCACTCATCATTTGGCGGGGAAACCACATCATCTCTTGTCCCTGGCATTCAGTCTATGTGTTGTGGAACCCCCGGCAGGCAGGCTTCCCCGCGGCCATTCTGTACACACCAACCTTATGTGCAGGCCGCAGGCCCAACGCGGTCAGGCCCCAGAGTCACCGCACCATTGCCGCAGGCCCGCTGGCCCACGCGCACCAGGTCGTTGCTCCAATACAGGGGCCCCCTCACAGATCAAGTCGGGCGGGCCGCGGCCCGGCACCTCGGAGCACCCATGATCCCAGTTGGCGTCCACGAACTCCGAATGCCGCGTCTGCCCAGTGATGCAAGCCGGAGCCAAGGAGGCACTCCAGCGGCCCACCAGCCGCGCGGCCGCTCCAGCACCAGAGCAAAAATGTCTGCCTTCAGTGTGCTCACCATGGGCTGTGCAGTATCAATTTGTAGCGCTTGTCTGGAGCTCTTCTTTACGGCAAGTTGGGCCTTCCTATGGCCATGGACTGTGCGGATTTCTGCAGAATTGCGGCGACGTTATCGGGAGCCCGATTACAGTGCGGCCATCTTCAGGCCAGGTAAGCTCCTCCCTCCTGCTAACATACTGTTACTAAACCGTTTAAATTTTTTTTAAGTATGTATACTAGTAATAACTGAAATGGTTAGAGTAAATAACACAACTATTATAACGCTACCCTTGATCCTATTTTACACACTTACCTCATACTCCACAATCGTATGATTCAACCTTGTACCCCAAGTAGATAGTACCATGACCCACTCACAACTATTTTACATCTTTAATCTTGCACATAATATGAAGGGTAAGACATACATTCACATGCCAGACATTGTACTCATATACTCAACCTAGGTATAGGCATATTTATTGCATGGCATGTTATCTATGTCTATGGACTGTTCCCATGAGGCACAGGGTCAGACTGATTTGCATATGGCCATGTCTGAACTG
The DNA here is from genome assembly GCA_963921515.1 of Calotriton arnoldi. Lineage (NCBI taxonomy): Eukaryota > Metazoa > Chordata > Amphibia > Caudata > Salamandridae > Calotriton > Calotriton arnoldi. The sequence continues at coordinate 1,855,646 of CAWUFW010000033.1, forward strand.
GGGTGGCGGAGTGAGCTAAAGAATGATGATGGATTAAACCCAGATCAGTTGACTGGGGGTGAGTGCTTGCAATGTTCAACACTCCGTCCATCATCCCCTTTGGTTTTGCTATGTTCGCCCTAAGTTGGCAGGGTATGCCCAGACGTGGGTCCCTTGCTCACTTTGCCACTGGATTCAAGATAGCCTGGCTGATGACGGCTGTAAGCCAGAAACCGGTCCCAGGATGCTTGTTTTCGGTCCAGGGAAGACATGGCTTGGCAGTTCGGGCTGGACTGTTCCCATGAGGCACAGGGTCAGACTGATTTGCATATGGCCATGTCTGAACTGGGGTGGCGGAGTGAGCTAAAGAATGATGATGGATTAAACCCAGATTAGTTGACTGGGGGTGAGTGCTTGCAATGTTCAACACTCCGTCCATCATCCCCTTTGGTTTTGCTATGTTCGCCCTAAGTTGGCAGGGTATGCCCAGACGTGGGTCCCTTGCTCACTTTGCCACTGGATTCAAGATAGCCTGGCTGATGACGGCTGTAAGCCAGAAACCGGTCCCAGGATGCTTGTTTCCAGTCCAGGGAAGACATGGCTTGGCAGTTCGGGCTGGACTGTTCCCATGAGGCACAGGGTCAGACTGATTTGCATATGGCCATGTCTGAACTGGGGTGGCGGAGTGAGCTAAAGAATGATGATGGATTAAACCCAGATCAGTTGACTGGGGGTGAGTGCTTGCAATGTTCAACACTCCGTCCATCATCCCCTTTGGTTTTGCTATGTGTCTATGTCAACCACGACATCCGAAGGTATTCCTACATTTATTTTAACTCCAAAATAATAAAGTATAATTTTATCACACACTCTCTCACTGCCACACACATTAGTCCCGACAACACCACTCCCAGTTCCTTTAACAGACATGGGGAGATGGAATTAATTTCATCTCCCACAGTGCAACACATAGGAAATCACAAGACCTAAAAATGGAAGTAAGAGGTCAAAATAAGCAACCTATCGAAATGCACATTGTAACATTTTCAAAAACAACCGATATCTATAAGTAATCAACAGGCACAAAATGTTCAAGATCAAATTTGTATATAATTAGAAAAAGAACAACAAAAATCTTCATCCTCTGGGTCGATAAAAGTTCTTAAACAAAAAATGAATAAAAATCAAAGCCCGTGGATTGGGCAGTAATAATTGTGTCCTATCGCAGTCTGTGAAATGGCATACAGGCCTTGCGCTTGGCTCCAAACCTTAGTAGAAATGTGTTTTTCACAGTGGCTCTCCATGCTACTTTCTGGGATTGGTGGGGATTTAAAATTTGTTTTTAAGGGAGACAGGGCCTGGGGTTCCTGGGAAGAAGTATTTATTGTGCAAGGTGAGGTATCTGGGTATGGGAGAGTTTTGGAGTAGGAGGAGATTTAGGGGCAGGTGAAATAGTGGAGGGGAGTGGAGGAAATGGGTCAACAGGGAAAACTGGGGTGGGCTAATCAGTGGGATCAGATGTTAGAATGATGGCTGGTGGTGAAATGGGAGTCAGGAATAAGGAAAAATGTAGGTGTGCCAGAAGCACTGGTATCAGAAGATCCACTAGCAGAGACGTGCTAAAGGACACCCTGGATGGCATGCAACAATGCTGTCTGCCCCATAGAGAGGTTCTAAGGAAGCTCCAGTGCCTCCTCTGACACCAATGATTGTGAGATGGGAGCACAGGGGAGAGGTGCTCACAGCAAAGGAGACTCTAGTCTGTTTACAGACTGGGTGTAGGCTTGTACTAGGGTACAGGAGTGAGGGTGGTGCTGGTGATAGTGGTCAATACCACGAGGTGCTGGTCAGAGGCTTCAGAATTAGATGGAGAATTTGCCTCCTGGCCAGCCCCCTCACTCTCAGTGCCACTGGGCCCTTTATTGTTGGTGGCTCCACCTTCCAACTTCCAGGCCCCTCCTGATGGTCCTCTGAAGTATGTAAGCTTTCCATCCATCACTTCAGTGTGGTCCCCAAAGTATGTTCAGCATCTCCCTTGCATGCATGCCTCAGAGTAAGCTGAAAGCAGACAGAGTGAATTTACAACATGTAGACACATCAAAGAGGTTCACGATTTATATATTAAAAGTTAATATTCGAAAGATATAGACCCAATGTCACACTAGAATGGGCATGATTTAGAATTGTATGAACAGAATATCACAAACATCATGCATATCACATCTGCCTTATTACAAGTGCATTATATCCTATAGCACTTGTAGTAAGGCAGACAGGTTATCTCACTTTTGTGACTGAGTACACATGTGCAAAATGCAAAATCAGCCACATATTGTTATCTTATTTTTTTTTTTTAAATCTTGGTGACAGCAATGTTCCCTGTATTGTGCAGACTCCTAGCCCATGATTGGCATTTACAAGTATCTGCTATCACACTTTCTGTGCAAAAAAGACCTAAGCTGAAGCCGTAGCACACCTTTGTGACAATAATCTGCACCCTGAGGGCCATTACAAACGTCACCCCTCAAGTGAGGGCCAAGGGAAACTATTCATGTCACAGAGTAGTTTTGTTAGCACATTAGTGCCAACATATCATGTCTTTAGAGATCTGAGCATGACAAACATTTTAACAACACTACAATAGTGTGAGCCTCTTAAATCACTTGATGAAGGGTCTGCTTTCAAGCTTGGTGTACAGGATACTCCTATCTGCAATGTTAATCTGCAATGTTAAAAGTGCATTATAGCCTATGTTACTTGTAATGCAACAGATGGGATACTCTTCCTGTTTGCTATAGAGAATCACATACTCAAACATATATCAAATTGGGTAAATTGGGGGTTGGATAAGGTTAGTGATATCCATAGTGATCATTTCGAGCAGCTGGCCCTAAGATTTGTTGTTCACTCACAAAGTCACAGGAGTAGCCAGGTTACTAACTCACAAAGGTCCTGGTTCTCGAAGGAGTGTAGACATCTAAAGACGCAACTTTATATGGCAATCAAATCCAAGAACCAACCCCTCATGAGAGTTTTAAGAAGGGCGTATAAGTTAGCTATCGCAAGAGCCAAAAGGGAATGGGCTGAGACCAAGTGGAGACTTATTGGGGAAGCATGTGCCCGTAAAGACTCTAAAAAAATCTGGTCTTCAGTTGCTAGGTGGGGACCCCGACAGCCATCCACCACTAGCTAACAATATCTCAGCACTCAGCTGGCATGATCACTTTAGCTCCCTATACTCATGTCCAGACACCTACTGCTCACAGGTAACCCCTTTTGAACTTCCTCTAGTCAACGCCAATGACCTTTTTACTCTGAGTGACATTCTGGTTTCGATTGAGTCAATCATTCCATCAAAAGCCCCCGGTCCAGATGGAATCACAGGCGATCTCTTCCTGCACGATAAAGCCAACTGGTTAGAATACATTTTAATACATTGTAATGCTGTAGCATGGGGCGCGCCAATACCGGACTCTTGGAGGGGGGCTGAGGTCAACCCTATCTTTAAGAAATATGACAGGAGCCTTCCATGTAACTACAGGCTTATTAGCCTTATCGATTCCATCCAAAAGGTACTCTGCCACTCTCTTTTGTCTAAAATCCAGGATTGGCCTATTGACAATAATATTCTTTCTCTGTTACGTACCAATTGCCAACGACCGCTGACCACTCTCCCAATCCGGTCAAACGGAGGGTGTTTGCCTGGGAAAAATGCACCGCCATCTATCAGGCGCTACAGGCGAGCTGGGGTAATGGAAAACCCGGCTGTTTCCCCGCATCATAGCGGAAGGACTACAATTCCCAGGAGCCTGTGCGACGCGTCGCGTGCACGCACAGGAAATGACGTCGGTTGATCATCCAAAAGGCTATGAAGGTCTATGCACACGGGAAAGACACTGCAGATTATTCCTGTACGGGTCGGTGATTCCAGGACTACGGAGTCGGATCCTCTTGGGTATTTGGTGCAGTAAGGGTGTCGTTGACACCACCTTTCACGTTCTTTTCCGCCTGGCCCTTTTGTGTAAGGACAACCCGCATTTTTGATTTGCCTACAGAAAAAATATCCGTTATAATCACTGGAGCCCTTTTCTCTGGTTAAGAGAAAGGCTCGCGAAGACTCTAAAGATTGATTTGTTTTTGGATTCTTCTATTCCGGCATTACCTGAATACTACGATATACCAGGTGGTATATTCAGCTGCATATTAAAGAACATCCTTTACTTTCAACGTTTATTATGCCTCCAAACCTACTCGTAAATGTGTGATGTAACACGCAGTCAATATGGAGTGATATCCAGAGTATGTTATGCATTCGATTGATTGGATGTGTTAAATGTTGTATGTTTTGTCGTTTGTCTTCTAGCAGGGGGACAGTGAGAGGTTGATGCTAAAGCCTTATCCTTCCTCCCTTGTGAGGCTCAAACATACACCAGTATTGGTGGGTAATAGTTATTTTACCACTAAATGTGTTTCTGGTTTATATGTATGCCTATTAGAAAAACACATAATTATACTGGTTTCTGTTCACAGTATATAAACTGAGATCTGGGTCTAAGCCTATTCTGCTCAAAAAACAAAGTAGCATCCTTCGGAAGGTTATGATGAGAGTCAATCGTTCTTCTTAAAGGTGGCTGCAAGAGCATGTTATTTTCCTTTACAGGTATATAGGAATAAGGTTATCATATACTCCATGTTCTATTGTCAGATGATATATAATAGTTCAGTTGTTCTAAACAAGCCTCTCTTTTTCACAGGTCTCCCTCCCCGCTGTTCCCATCCTTTCCTTCCCCCGATTGACCACCTTAATCTTCCGTGCTATAATGGCAAACCGGAATTGAGGGTGTCAATAGGTGGACCCATTTGAGCAACGAACCGATCCTGAGAGGCCTCCGAAGGAAACGCGACAGAATAATCTGCCTAAACAATAATATACCTCTCCCGGTCGGTTCATTGTGACTATGGCCACCCTAGAGGATGTATTAGCCACCTTAGTTATCCTTCAACAGGATATCACAGCCTCTAGTGCTGAGACCGCAGCCTTACAAGAAAAAGTAGACAACATACAAAGAAATCCATTTAGTGTCCAAACAGGATGAAATGTAGAAGGAGGTCCCTGGCAGTTTGGGAGTTCTTCTTTTCAAACACCACTTACCGTGGAAGTCCCCGCACCCATACCTTTAGCTGCTCCTGAGCGCTTCCACGGAGACGCCTCCAAGGTACAGGTCTTTATGACCCAAATAATGTTACACTTTACTTGTAGACCTAAGGCCTTTCCCACCAATCAGTCTAGGGTAGCCTTTATGATTTCTTATTTAACAGGGGATGCAGCACAGTGGGCGGTGCCTTTTGTACGCCGAGATGATCCCTTGTTATATGATTGGGACGAATTCAGGAAAGAATTCGAAACAGTGTTCGATCGTAGAGCAGCTTCTTTCTCAGCGGATAGAGAACTGCTAGAACTTAAACAAGGCAATAAAGAACTTGTAGTGTATATTAATACCTTTCAACGTTTAGTGGCAGAAACACAGTGGCCTGAAGAAAAAAGGGCTGCCTTGTTTTATCAAGGTCTAAAAGACGAGATGAAAGATGTACTAGCCCAAATTGACCCTCAGCCATCCCACTGTATTGACCTTATCAATCTAACGTTACGTTTGGATTATCGTATGGGAGAACGCAAGGGGGATAGAAGAAAGGCAGAACGACACCCTTACCGATTCGACAAGAATAGACCTGTGGGGGGGATCTTCATGGTCCTCAGTTGAACCTATGGAAATAGGTGCGGTACGTGCCCCACTAACTCAAATAGAGAGGGAAACAAGGAGAAAAAACAGCCTCTGTATGTATTGTGGCAAAAAAGGCCATTTTGTTAAAGAATGTTTAAACAAACCAAGAACCACTACAGGGCTTAAGAAACCGCAAGTGGCCATTGCGGATATGGAACAGGAAAACTAACAGACTCAAAGATATCAGAAGGGAGATCTTTGGGTGGTATGACCATCCCTTCTATTAAACAAAAGACAGGTCTTTCATCCTATCATTTCTTCATCCCTGTTCAGTTAAAAACGGTGAAAGGTTGGCAGAGAGTAGAAGTCATGATAGACTCCGGAGCCACAGGGCTTTTTATGGACAGCCTGGTAGCTAAGAAACTGTTTTTAGCTTTAACAGCTAAAGAAAATCCCGAAGAAGTACTCACGGTAGATGGGACGGAACTGAGTACAGGTCCTATAATATACCACACAGATACCTTAGAAATGTGTTGTGGGGAAGGTCATACAGAAAGCTTGAGATTTAACATTATCCAGGCCCCACAATATGGGGTTATATTGGGACTTCCTTGGTTAGTACAGCATAACCCCACGGTCAACTGGGAAGACAGAACGATGGAGTTTCATAGTTCCTGGTGTCATGAGCATGGTTGTTTCAAGGTATTGCCTCCAGTGCAAAGCTTAAGCACCATACATAACATCGCCACAGCCGCTGAACCTGATGTTACCCTGCCCTCCTGTTACACAGAATACCAAGACGTATTTTGTGAGAAGCAAGCAGACACACTACCCCCGCATAGGCATTATGACTGCCAAATCGATCTAATACCAGGAGCTGTAATTCCCTGTGGGAGACTGTATGCATTAACAGAACCAGAAAATACCCATCTTAGAGAATATATCGACAAATATCTGGAGAACGGATTTATACGCCCTTCTAGGTCACCTGCGGCCTTTCCTCTTTTTTTATCCCGAAAGCGAATGGTGAGAGGAGAGCCTGCATTGACTTTAGAGCCCTTAACAATGTCACCATAAAGAACAGGTATCCTTTACCTCTAATACCTGTTTTACTTGAACAAGTCAAAACTGCCACCATCTTCACAAGGCTAGACTTGAAGGGGGCATATCACTTGGTACGTGTAAGGGAGGGCGATGAATGGAAAACCGCCTTCCGTACTAGATATGGGTTGTACGAGTATACGGTGATGCCCTTTGGCCTCTGCAATGCCCCCGCAGCATTTCAGTATTTTGTGAACGAAGTGCTGCAAGAGTTTCTGGATAGGTTTGTGGTGGCATATATCAATGACATTTTGATCTATTCTTCTTCTGTTGAAGAACATGTAATGCATGTTAGACAGGTGTTCAGGGCTCTGAGAATGAATAACTTGTACTGTAAACTCAGTAAATGTGAGTTTCACGTGCATAAAGTAGAATTCCTTGGAGAGATGTTGTCCCCCTCTGGACAGGAAATGTCTGAGCGTAAAATCCTAGCAGTAAAAGAGTGGCCAAGAACTACCAAAGTCAGAGACATACAATGTTTTCTTGGATTTGCTAATTTTTATCGCAGGTTCATAAGTCACTTCTCCAACATCGTGGCTCCGATTACCAAACTTCTAAGAAAGAAGGTATCTTTTCTTTGGACCGACGAAGCTGAAACTTCATTCCAAACTCTGAAACAAGCTTTTACTACGGCTCCTATTTTGGCTCACCCCGACCCTGAAAGCCCTTATATAGTAGAAGCTGACGCATCAGACAAAGCCATTGGAGCTATTCTCTCCCAAAGGAATAAAAATAATGGCCAGTTACACCCGGTGGCCTATATGTCACGAAAATTGAATGATGCTGAGGTAAAATATACCATAGCTGAAAAGGAACTTTTAGCTATTAAAGAAGCTTTTAGCGATTGGAGACATCTTTTGATGGGAGCTAAACATGTAGTGACTGTATATACGGATCACCGTAACCTGCAATTTATGAGGTCTACCAGAATGCTCTCACCCAGACAATTAAGGTGGATGCTTTTTTTTCTGAGTTTCATTTCATGGTAACCTATGGACCAGGAGCAGAAAAAAAGGAAGCCGATGCTCTTTCCAGGCAAGAAACGGTCCCAGAACATAAGATTGAGAAAACTCATTCTATATTAAAGCCACAACAGGTAGTAGGGCTACTTCAAACCGATTCCTTTTTACAAAGGGTAGCACTGGGTATGCAAAATCGCTATTGGAAGGAATGGCTAAAGAATCATTCCCAATGGACTATGGTCAAAGGACTACCTATAAAAGGTAAACAATTGTTAGTACCTAACCTGGCCTTGAGGAGAGAAGTGTTTCAATGGTGCCACAATGCTCATAGTGCAGGACATAATGGTTTTGAAAAAACTCTTGACACGATACTTCGACAATTCTGGTGGCCTTCGGTGGGAAAAGACGTGAAAGACATGATCCGCAAGTGCGAGACCTGTGTACAAGCCAAAGTGGACCATGGAAAAACCCAAGGATTGCTTCAACCCCTTCCAACCCCTTTGGTCCCATGGGAAACAATTTCCTTGGATTTTATTGTTGGACTACCAAAAGACAAGGGCTGTACAGCCATTCTAGTGGTGGTGGACAGTCTCACTAAAATGGGTCACTTTATTGCCTGTGCACAAGAACCCACCTCAGGACAACTAGCCAAAATGCTAATGCAGCATGTGTTCCGTTTACATGGTCTTCCTACTAATATTGTTTCTGATAGGGGTCCGCAGTTCACAGCTCGGTTTTGGAAGGCATGGTCTACTGCGTTACATATGAAATCCTCCAAATCAACCAGCTTTCACCCACAATCAGACGGACAAACAGAGAGACTTAATCAAACCCTAAAACAATATCTAAGGTGCTATGTTAAAAAGAATTCAGACGAGTGGGTGGAGTTATTGTGTCTGGCAGAGGTTGCCTACAATAGCGCAAAGCATCAGTCAACCAAGATAGCTCCTTTCTATAGCAGTTACGGATTTCATCCTCGATTCATACCATTGATCCATCCTGTGATCGATAAAAAGGTACCTGAAGTGCAGAACAGAATAACCCACATACAACAATCCCTGAAACATACCTATAGAAACCTGAAAACAGCCAAGGTACAATATAAAGCAAGGGCTGATAAACACCTTAAGCCTAATCCAACATATCAGGTGGGTGATGTAGTATGGCTTTCTACCCGAAACATTCGTTTCCGTAAATTTAGCATTTTCAATCCAAAGTTTATCGGTCCTTACAGAATTAAAAAAGTTATCTCGCCAGTTGCAATGCTATTGGCACTCCCTAAATCCATGAAAATACACCCTATTTTTCATGTGTCGCTTTTAAAACCCTCGTACACGCCAGTCAAGAAAAAGCCTTCTCCTATATGGGTAAATAATGAACCAGAGTATGAAGTACATAAAATCTTGGATTCCAAAATGAGGGGCTCACGACTGTGGTATTTGGTGTCATGGAAAGGATATGGGGTGGAGGAGAATTCGTGGGAACCGGCTGCAGGAATGCATGCTCCGAAATGTAGTAAATCCTTTCACGCCAAATATCCTAACAAACCTGGTTCGTGTAAGCGGTCTTTGGAAGAGGGATGTGCTGTTACGTACCAATTGCCAATGACCGCTGACCACTCTCCCAATCCGGTCAAACGGAGGGTGTTTGCCTGGGAAAAATGCGCCGCCATCTATCAGGCGCTACAGGCGAGCTGGGGGAATGGAAAACCCGGCTGTTTCCCCGCATCATAGCGGAAGGACTACAATTCCCAGGAGCCTGTGCGACGCGTCTCGCGCGCGCACACGAAATGATGTTGGTTAATCATCCAGAAGGCTATGAAAGCCTACGCACACGGGAAAGACGCCGCAGATTATTCCTGTTCGGGTCGGCGATTCCAGGACTACGGAGTCGGATCCTCTTGGTTATTTGGTGCGGTAAGGGTGTCGTTGACACCACCTTTCACGTTCTTTTCCGCCTGGCCCTTTTGTGTAAGGACAACCCGCATATTTGATTTGCCTACAGAAAAAATATCTCTTATAATCACTGGAGCCCTTTTCTCTGGTTAAGAGAAAGGCTCGCGAAGACTCTAAAGATTGATTTGTTTTTGGATTCTTCTATTCCGGCATTACCTGAATACTACGATATACCAGGTGGTATATTCAGCTGCATATTAAAGAACATCCTTTACTTTCAACGTTTATTATGCCTCCAAACCTACTCGTAAATGTGTGATGTAACACGCAGTCCATATAGAGTGATATCCAGAGTATGTTATGCATTCGATTGATTGGATGTGTTAAATGTTGTATGTTTTGTCGTTCATCTTCTAGCAGGGGGACAGTAAGAGGTTGATGCTAAAGCCTTATCCTTCCTCCCTTGTGAGGCTCAAACATACACCAGTATTGGTGGGTAATAGTTATTTTACCACTAAATGTGTTTCTGGTTTATATGTATGCCTATTAGAAAAACGCATAATTATACTGGTTTCTGTTCACAGTATATAAACTGAGATCTGGGTCTAAGCCTATTCTGCTCAAAAAACAAAGTAGCATCCTTCGGAAGGTTATGATGAGAATCAATCGTCCTTCTTAAAGGTGGCTGCAAGAGCATGTTATTTTCCTTTACAGGTATATAGGAATAAGGTTATCATATACTCCATGTTCTATTGTCAGATGATATATAATAGTTCAGTTGTTCTAAACAAGCCTCTCTTTTTCACAGGTCTCCCTCCCCGCTGTTCCCATCCTTTCCTTCCCTCGATTGACCACCTTAATCTTCGTGCTATAATGGCAAACCGGAATTGAGGGTGTCAATAGGTGGACCCATTTGAGCAACGAACCGATCCTGAGAGGCCTCCGAAGGAAACGCGACATTCTCCTTTCAAATCGGATTCCGTCGGAAGACGGGCACAACCGACCAGGTCATATACTGAAAAACGTTAGTTATTGGCAAAGGAAGTCTTTATGTTGCTTTTATCGATCTGAAGACTGCCTTTGACCTTGTGCCCGGTACTAAACTATGGCAAGTACTATCAGAAATGGGTATGCCTATGGATATTTTGTCCTTAATATTCGCCTCCATGAGGCAAACTACGCCACTGTGCGCTGGGGCAACTAAGCGCAGGTTACTGACCCCATCCAAGTCATGGGGGCGTTCGCCAAGGCTGTCTTTTGGCACCAACCCTCTTCTCCCTCTATATCAACCAAGTAGTTGAGTTTCTGTCACAGATTTCAGCAGATGCACCAATGCTGGGAAAAGAAAAAAATGTTACCCTTTTATTTGCAGACAACACCTTATAGTGTCCAAAACTCCTGGAGGTTTACAAATACTTTTAAATCAGTTCCAAGTGTTCTGCGATATGCGTGGCCTTGAAATCAATTCATTAAAAAAGAAGTACATGATGATAAATCCCCACAAAACCTACAAGGGCCGTTTGACCCTAAATTGCGTATTGCTCGAGAGGGCTAGTAATTTTGACTATCTAGGTATTAGAATTTCGGACGACATGTCATGGAATCCACATACACCTAAGGCAACCCTGAGGTTTAAGCAAATAACAGGGGCTCTAAAGAAGGAACATTGCACCTCTTACAGCAAACCAGCCGCAGCGGCTCTCCAAATTTATGATTATAAAGCTATAAGCTGTGCTCTATATGACGCCAAGTTGTGGGGTTTCCAAAGGCTGACTGATCTCACTCTGGCAGAAAATAAGTTCCTGAGGAACTTGATGTTACTACCACAGAGTACTCCTCTAATTCCATTAAAACTGGACTTGGGCCGCAAATCTGTTTCTGATATTGCGAAACTACGCTCGTTGCTTTTTTGGCTGAGGATCAGATCTACCCCCAAACTGCATTCCTATGCCATTGCATTGGAGGGAGTTAGCACTCTTGATGTTTTCAACATGATAAGTTGGCTTAGAAACATGAAATGTTTGCTGAATTCTCTTGGGGTAAAGGACCTTTGGGACAACACTAATTCCCTGCCACCTTTCAGCTAACATAAACTGAAAGCCATGTGCTGGCACTGGGTACACTTGTCTGAACTAAATAATTAGGTTAACAGCAGAATTTGTTGACTTCAAATTGACTAGGTCATTGGAAGACTATCTGGACATTATCCAGTCACCCCAAGACAGGAAACTTTACATGTAGTTTAGGTTCGGAACACTTCCTTTAAATCTCTTTACCAGTTCATGGCTTTGTACTCAGACACATCCCCAGTCATGTCCATGCTGTTTTTCACCTATAGACTCAATTGCACATGTTTTATTCCCCAGTCCGGCTTATACATCCCCAAGAGCATGGTGGCTCATGCCTGTATGCAAATTGGGTACCCCGAGAGCATGGCGAAGCCTTTCATATTCTTAGATCTGACGCAAGACCATTGTTTGCTTGTTCGCTCGCTAAATTCTTGGGCCGTATGTGGCATATTAGAAGGAATTTTTTCAAGCCCCGCTTCCCACTGTGATAAGCTGTTTTACTAATTCCAGTGTGCTAACCTTGTTTTAATAATGTCACTTTTATTGTAGGGTCTTCTTCTACTGCGCATCTGCTACACACAGGACCTTTTAGACAACATACCTGGCCCTATCGCGCTTCATGGCCTCTTAAGGCTTTTCCGATTTAATTTGATTTTGTGCAAATGTTAAATTTAGTCTCCTTTTAATATTCAAACTTTTGTAATATGTATTGTATAAGTAAAATATATCTATGTTGCTTACCTGACTCCCTGCTGGACCATATGGGTGTCTGACTCCTCTAGAGTGAAGCTGTGGGCCCTTGTCACCTGTACCTTTAGCCAGGGTGTATTCCTGCAGATGTTGTTGAGTAGCAATAGAGGAGGGCAGATTGTGTCTGAAAATATGGCGGATCGATAGTATGTCACTGAAGGAAACATCGTCTGGGATGTTGCTTCTGTCAATAACAACTAGAAGGTCTCCATAGCAATAAAAAACTTGCACTGCCAACCGCCTAATATCTTCAATCTTTGACAGATTCTCAAAAAATGAAGGACAAACAAAAGACTTAAAATGAATATATATTTAACTCAATACATTTTGTCTTTAAATAAATATGTATTTAGTTGATTTTTTAAAAATACATTATATAAAAAAGTAAAATTCTAGTATTTGAGTTATAATGTTAATGTGTGAGTATGAAGATAATTTAAGTGAAATATATTTATGTTTGTGACATATTTTCTTTTGCACTATGTAACAAATGTCATAAATATTATTCACATTGTAGCCATGTTATTTGTGTCTCTATTTACATGGTGGGTAAATTAAACTTTTGGAAATGTGTCCATCAAGCATGTGTGTTCCAATATCATTAACGCATTGTACTCATTTTTTGCTGAAATGTCCATCATCCATCCTTGGCAAGACGGAGAAGGCTATGTCAGCGAAACGAACATGTGTAAAAACCACGTCCCATTCTAGAGATCATGCAGGAAACGCACCTCCTTGAGAAGTACAGGCTGAAGTGTGGTACCATAGAGGCTTTTCACAACAATTTAAATCTGAACTTTTGCAGAGATCAGATTTTAGACAGTCATCCCTACTATTGTGAAGATTATGGCAGTATTACTTTGCTGTGCCAGTGCCTGTTTCCACTACACAATTAGTCATTTGAATGGCATGTCTCAGCCAAATTATTAAGTGTCCTCAACCTGTTCCTGGATGTTATGCTCAGACACACCAATTACTATATCTAATTTCCAGAAGATAATACTTTTTTTTTTTTAGTTTAAACAAAGAAACTTTATTTTGGAAGAGATACAACCAAGTATAAACCATTAGATAAATTAACAGAAATTCAGAAACAATACATAAGCTAATATGACATATTATTGTGAAAAGATGAAAAATAAAGCAGGGTAGTTGTATATGGAAAGATCAAATACTGTAATTATAGGAATAAGGAGAGGAGAGAGGGGAAGAAAAAGGGTCCAACAGTAATCATAATAAAATATTAGGCCTGGGCGATAAATTCCGTTCCGCTCACGGAATTTGCAGAATTTGGGTAATTTTGCGTTCCGCGGAGTACGCGGAATTACCAAAAATTCTGCGATCCGCGACTTCGCGGAATTTTTTGCTTGTTCGCGCTTTCAAAATGCGTGTTCGCGAAATATTTCTCCCCGAGCATGCAAACAGCGTTCGCGAACAGGAAAAAAGCATCGCGAACGGGCAGAACAAGCAATTCTGCGTGTTCGCGGAACTTTTGCGTGCTCGCGGAGATTTTTTACCGTTTCGCGGAGCTTTGCGTAGCCCTATAAAATATACAATATAAAAGTAGGAGGGCTTAATACAATATAAAAAATATCAACATTTTATAGAGTAATAGCTGCAATGATGTGATAAAAGAAAAAGGGGAATGGATTATATAGATAAGTAAACAAAAATAAATACAAAGAGATCAATAAAAACAATTCAGGGTGGTTTGGGAACTTCGTCCAGTAAAGGTTGGTGTTGAGCAGATTTTTGTGCTAATACATCTATGAAATCGGTTATAGGGGACCATATTAGTTGTCTTTTCAGATGTAAAGATAAAGGGGAAACATATGCACGATCAAGACGGTGATTATAACAAACACTATACCACCAAGCTTGGAAGGAGAGCTGTATAGCTTGTTTCCAAGTTTTTGTTATTTGCTGGAAGGCGATTGCAATCAATAAATCTACAAAATTTGTGTTAGAGGGAAAATCCTGCCAATGGTCAGACAGGGAACCCAGGAAAATATCTACAGGTGAGTAAGGGAAATGAGTATGGAAAATGGCATTGACTTGAGACCAGACCTTCAACCAGAATTGGTGAGTGGAGGGACATGCAAATAGCATATTATATAAATCAGCTTGGGGAGTGTTACATGACCAGCAGTTTGGGGAAGAGGTAGAGTTAAATTTATGTAATGATACTGGAGTAAACATAAGTCTATTATAGATAAAGAAGAGAGTTTGAGTTGTGCTTGCTGATCTAGAGGTTTTACGAAGTTTAGACCATAATTTATCCCAAAAAGTAATAGACCACGATGAAAGGAATTCATGTTCCCATTGGATTTCTATCTTGGTTTTAGTTCTAGGATTGGGGGATGTAGTAAGAGATTTATATATGGATGAGGCGCTAGATTGAGTACTTAAAATTGGAAGTATATTACAATAAGGAGATAAGGAAGGTGGAACGGAGGATAACGCTGACAGAGATGAAGAGATGTTCTGTGTCAATATATTAAATTTGGTGGAAAAGAATTTGGCAATTTATAAAGAGTTTGTGCTTCAGAAAAAGTGAGTAGAGTATCACTAGAATAAAATTGATGGATCCAAAGTAACCCTTTATCTCGCCAAGTTTTCCAAAATATGGGTTTATTATTAATTTTAAGAAAGCGATTATGCCAAATGGAGGAATTAAGAAATAGATCTTTAGAGGAAAGATGAGAAATCAGAAAAGAATGATAGAGCCTATGAGCTGTTTTGTACGTAGGGGAGGATAAAAAGCGTGTCTTGTGAGTAAATGTGAGAGATTCTGTGATGGAGAAAGGGGATAGGAAAGAGCGCTCCATGGTTGTCCATAATGGAAGAAAAGCAGGAGAGGATTGATTTAAGGATTTAGATAGTTGCTTAAGAAGAAAAGCATTATGATAATATTGAAAGTTAGGAAAGTTAACCCCACCTTGTGATTTGGGGCGTTAAAGCATGTTCAAGGACAAGCGTGCTTTCTTTTTATTCCATAAAAATGTAGATAAAAGAGAATTAACCTTTTTGAAAAAAGAAACTGGAAAACTGAGAGGGGTAGCAGAAATCATATAAAAAATGATGGGAGCGAGCATCATTTTGATCGTGTCAAGTCTTCCCCACCAGGATAGATATAGGGGATGCCATTTAGAGATGGATGTAGATAATGTAGATAGAATTTGAGACATGTTCAAAGATAACTTTGTTTAATAGAAGGGGCAAACCAAAGACCTAAATACTTAATCTTTTGGGGGTTCCACGAGAAATTAGTGAGGACAAAATCTTGCTTAAAACATAAAATATTAAGGGAAGGATATTGCATTTGTCATGATTTAATTTATAACCACAGATGGCAGAGAAGGCCTTAACTTCTGCAATGAAAGCAGGGATAGAATGTTCTGGGTTAGAGATATATAATATAATATCGTCTGCATAGACGCTCAATTTAACATGGAAATTATCATGTTGAAAACCATGTATATTGGAATTTTGTTTAATTTTTGCAAGAAAAGGTTCTAGAGCGAGGATAAATAAAAGAGGGGAGAGAGGGCAACCTTGACAGACTCCTCTCTGTAAGGTAAAAGAATCAGAAATTGATTCATTAGCGAAGATAGAAGCTTTGGGCGAAGTATATAGTAAAGAAATATAGGAGATAAATTTGGGTCCAAATCCAAACCAAGATAGTGTATGGGAGATAAATGACCAATCCATGCGGTCAAAAGCCTTCTCCGCATCTAGAGAGATAGCTGCCAATGAGTTAGGATATTTATTAGCTTTATGTAATAAATTAAAGAAAACTCTAGTGTTATCTGAAATGTGTCGTCCTTTGATGAACATAGCAAAACCAAAGGGGATGATGGATGGAGTGTTGAACATTGCAAGCACTCACCCCCAGTCAACTGATCTGGGTTTAATCCATCATCATTCTTTAGCTCACTCCGCCACCCCAGTTCAGACATGGCCATATGCAAATCAGTCTGACCCTGTGCCTCATGGGAACAGTCCAGCCCGAACTGCCAAGCCATGTCTTCCCTGGACCGGAAACAAGCATCCTGGACCGGTTTCTGGCTTACAGCCGTCATCAGCCAGGCTATCTTGAATCCAGTGGCAAAGTGAGCAAGGGACCCACGTCTGGGCATACCCTGCCAACTTAGGGCGAACATAGCAAAACCAAAGGGGATGATGGACGGAGTGTTGAACATTGCAAGCACTCACCCCAGTCAACTGATCTGGGTTTAATCCATCATCATTCTTTAGCTCACTCCGCCACCCCAGTTCAGACATGGCCATATGCAAATCAGTCTGACCCTGTGCCTCAAGGGAACAGTCCAGCCCGAACTGCCAAGCCATGTCTTCCCTGGACCGGAAACAAGCATCCTGGACCGGTTTCTGGCTTACAGCCGTCATCAGCCAGGCTATCTTGAATCCAGTGGCAAAGTGAGCAAGGGACCCACGTCTGGGCATACCCTGCCAACTTAGGGCGAACATAGCAAAACCAAAGGGGATGATGGACGGAGTGTTGAACATTGCAAGCACTCACCCCCAGTCAACTGATCTGGGTTTAATCCATCATCATTCTTTAGCTCACTCCGCCACCCCAGTTCAGACATGGCCATATGCAAATTAGTCTGACCCTGTGCCTCATGGGAACAGTCCAGCCCGAACTGCCAAGCCATGTCTTCCCTGGACCGGAAACAAGCATCCTGGACCGGTTTCTGGCTTACAGCCGTCATCAGCCAGGCTATCTTGAATCCAGTGGCAAAGTGAGCAAGGGACCCACGTCTGGGCATACCCTGCCAACTTAGGGCGAACATAGCAAAACCAAAGGGGATGATGGACGGAGTGTTGAACATTGCAAGCACTCACCCCCAGTCAACTGATCTGGGTTTAATCCATCATCATTCTTTAGCTCACTCCGCCACCCCAGTTCAGACATGGCCATATGCAAATCAGTCTGACCCTGTGCCTCATGGGAACAGTCCAGCCCGAACTGCCAAGCCATGTCTTCCCTGGACCGGAAACAAGCATCCTGGACCGGTTTCTGGCTTACAGCCGTCATCAGCCAGGCTATCTTGAATCCAGTGGCAAAGTGAGCAAGGGACCCACGTCTGGGCATACCCTGCCAACTTAGGGCGAACATAGCAAAACCAAAGGGGATGATGGACGGAGTGTTGAACATTGCAAGCACTCACCCCCAGTCAACTGATCTGGGTTTAATCCATCATCATTCTTTAGCTCACTCCGCCACCCCAGTTCAGACATGGCCATATGCAAATCAGTCTGACCCTGTGCCTCATGGGAACAGTCCAGCCCGAACTGCCAAGCCATGTCTTCCCTGGACCGGAAACAAGCATCCTGGACCGGTTTCTGGCTTACAGCCGTCATCAGCCAGGCTATCTTGAATCCAGTGGCAAAGTGAGCAAGGGACCCACGTCTGGGCATACCCTGCCAACTTAGGGCGAACATATCAAAACCAAAGGGGATGATGGACGGAGTGTTGAACATTGCAAGCACTCACCCCCAGTCAACTGATCTGGGTTTAATC
This sequence comes from Calotriton arnoldi, assembly GCA_963921515.1. Lineage (NCBI taxonomy): Eukaryota > Metazoa > Chordata > Amphibia > Caudata > Salamandridae > Calotriton > Calotriton arnoldi. The sequence continues at coordinate 1,873,670 of CAWUFW010000033.1, forward strand.
CATCATCATTCTTTAGCTCACTCCGCCACCCCAGTTCAGACATGGCCATATGCAAATCAGTCTGACCCTGTGCCTCATGGGAACAGTCCAGATTGTTCTTTACAAATAATAGATTGAAGAAAGGGTTCAAGACGGAGAGCGAGAATTTTGGCAAATATTTTGTAGTCAGAATTAACTAACGAAATTGGTCTGTAATTTTTACAAAGGTGAAGATCTTTTCCTTCTTTAGGGATTAGGCAAATGAGAGCAGCTTGAAATGTACCACTAGAAACTTTAGAGAAAATAAAGTGTGAGAATAAGGAGAAGAGATAGGGAAGAAGGGATTTAGAGAAATAGGCGTAGAATTCCATAGGGAAACCATCTGGGCCAGGAGCTTTCCCGGGCTTAAGAAGTTTCAATGCGTGAGAAATATCTTTAATAGAAATATCACTTCCTAATGGTGAAAAATCAGTATCTATGGGCGACTGTTTTGGTATGGAAGCAAGATAGTATTGAATGTCTGTAGGGTCTGGGATAATTTCAGGGGTATAAAGAGAGGCATAGTATTTCCAAATTTTTAATTACTGGGGAGGAATTTGAATTTAGAACATAATCAATGTTATTACGATCTTTTTAAATTTTAAGGTATGAAGCAAGTAATTTTCCTGCTTTATTTTGGCCGCCATAATAACGGGCACTACCTCGGAGGAGATATGCAGATGCATTTTCCGTAGATAGCTTATTATATTTAAATTTTTCTTTTATAAGATTATTAAGATCAGCTTTGGAATTTGTAACTGTATAAAGCGACTCCAGTGATTTGATAGTTTTAAGGATTTCATCTGTTTTTCGGGAATTAAGGCGTTTTTGTGGCAACATAAGAGATAATAAAGTCCCTAGATGAAGCTTTAAAAGCGTCCCAAACAATTGGAAAAGATGATACAGAAGATATGTTACAGCTTAAAGAAATCTGAAATGAAGTCTTCAAAAGAAGAAGTAAAGATGTGATCAGTTAACAAGGATGTATTAAAGCGCCATCTTTTACTGGTAACACTAATTGGAATTTATTTATTTATAAAGTTTTATATAGCGCTGGCTAGACCCGGAGGTATCAGAGCGCTTTACATAAGGATCAGTGCGTTACAGGTTACATAGTTACAGGATCAGCGAGTTACAGGTTACATAGTTACAGCAATTAGATCAACGAAAACGGAGGGAGGAGGAGGAAGGGGGAGGAAAAACAGCGGGGGGACGAGGAAAACAATGTCAGATGTCCGGATGGATAGGTGACGGCCAAGGGGGTGAACCAGAGCCAGACTCCTCTATAGCTGCAAAGAACAGCTCCACTGGGCATCAGCCAAGGTTGCTCGGGCTCCGCAGTAGGTACAAAACAGTTTTGGAATCAGCCCAGGGGGCATCGTCATACCTCCATCAAAAAGCACCAGGTCCCGGTATTCCTGGGGAGTGCCGTCCGCCTCGTCTTTCAGCTTACCCCCAGGAACAGAGTGATGGGAGGAGCGGAGGAAGGGACAGTTCCAAAGTCAGAAGAATTCACACAAAGAGCTGACCTGGGAAAACAGCTCTAAGTCCAATATCACAGGGGCATGATCCGAAATCAATATAGAACCAATGTCAGCATGTAGTATAGATTGTGTTAGCGCTTTGGAAACAAACAAATGGTCAATGCGTGACTGTGAGAGGTGGGTGGGTGAGAAAAAAGTGTATTCACAGAGTTGTGGGTTACAAAATCGCCATGAGTCAACAAGAGATCTATGAGAGATCAGATTAGTGAATTGATGATGCATTGTGGAGGAAACAAAAGGTGTTTTGGATGTACGGTCAATATAGGGATCAACAACTAAATTGCAATCGCCTCCAAAAACAACATATGGAGAAGAAATCGACATCAAAAGAGCAGAAATATGGGGCCAAAAATTATTATCAGGTTTTGTGGGAGCATACACATTGAACAAAGTAATAGGGATATCATTAATTTTAAGGTGAACAATTAACCGCTTAACCGCGGCGGCAATTCCGCCGCGGTGCGGCGGTTTTGATTGAGTGGGCGGGGCCACGTCGGCCAACGGACGTGCGCAGCACTACGGAGGTAGTGCTCACGACGGCCGTTGGCCGACGGACGCATGGAAAGGGTTAACCAACGCCCTTCATCATCTGAGTCTTGAGAAATAAGGGTCACTTTAAGTTTTTTATGACACAGAAAGACAGCTCCATTTCTTTTACTAGAACCAAGAGAAGAAAAAACATTTCCTACCCACTGTCGTTTAAGCTTAAGAACTTCTGAAGCAACTAAATGTGATTCTTGCAAAAATACAATATCTGCTCTAAGATTAGATAAATGTGAGAGAACTCTCTGTCGTTTGATAGGTGTACCCAAACCTTTAACATTCCATGTTATAATACGTAACGTCATTGATTAACTATAGAGACTAAAAATAACTTTTGAAAAGCATTACAGCACAACAGGAAAACAATAAAGAGTTCGCAATAAACAGAAAAGCAAGAAGTAAGCACTCTAACCATAACAGAGTAAGATATAAAGCAGAAAATATTGAAATAGAGAAGAGAAAGGAAAAGAGGAAAAGGAAAGAAGGGGAGAAGAAGAATAAAAGAGGAGTGAGAAGAAAAGACAGGAATAAAGAACAAACAAAACAATAAAACATACCAAATACTCAAACATGGATGGAGGGTGTTGGAGCCACATGGGAGGAAACGAAACAGTCAGCCACGATACTCCATGGAACGAGACCATGAGGGAAATATCGAATTAGACGGACTTTAGAACAATGGGTGAACCAGGAAGAGAAATCAATACCTGATGGGAAAAAACATAAGGAAAGGAAACAATTAATGAAACATATCATAAGAACATTGTAAAATTACAATTATGAGTAACTTTAGCATGAGGAAATGAATGCTCAAGAAGAAGATGCGCCTGCAAACTCCATGGGATCTTCTCTACAGCTATCAAGAAATTGTTGAAGCACAGCCGGGTCTTCATACGTTGTTGTCTTGTTTTTGTAAGTCACTTTAAAAGGCATGGATGTATTAGACCAAATCTAGCGTTTAGGTTATGTAAAGCTGGGCGCATGCTTAAAAAACTCTTTAGTTTATCAGCAGTGGTTTTTGCATAGTCCTGGGAAAAGAATAGTTGAGATCCTTGCCATGTTATATGACGTTTTGCTTTAGCAGCCTGTAAAACTTTCAACAAATCTGTGTATTCCAAGAAGTATAATATTACACCTCTTGGATTGCGTTGGATAGATGTATTTTGCGGAGGTCGACCAAGTCTATGGGCTCGTTGTATGTTAAGTGATGGAGACTCTGGAAGCTGAAGGACCTGCAGCAAGAAAGATTGGAAAAAAGAGATAGGATTGGAGCCTTCCAATCCCTCAGGCAGACCATATATGCGTAGATTATTACGTCTGCTCCGATTTTCAAGATTTTCTATTTGTTTTTGTAAATGCAAAATATCTATTTTCATAGGTGGAATTTGTTGAGAGGATATATGTAGAGAAGACATTTGATGCTCCATTGTGGTTACTTTGGTATCCAGAGTTGACCATTTATCTTCAATAGCTTGTAAGCGAGTGTTAGTTTCCGTCATATAAGGTTTAAGAGCTCGAATCTCATCAAGAAGCAGTTCCAAGGAAACTGGTGGTGGAGATATGGTCGGGGAAGGGGGGTCCTTCTTTACCCTTTTAATCATTGAAGAAGTAGAAGAAGATGGTATTTTAGAGGTATTCTTCCCAACTGGTGTAGATGGAAGAGATAAAGGCGCAGCATCCATGCATTGGGGAGATGTAACTTGTCCAGGTTCCGCCATATCGGATTGTAAGACAGAAAGAGGATTCGAGGTGAGAACTGCAGTGGATTTAGGACGTGTAGAAAGAAAGGACAATGAAGTCGCACCTCTACCAGATTTAATTCTCCCCATAGACATATATGTCGCAGTAGAAGAAGCGTTGGTTCTTCGAAAAATCTGTTATTATGATGAAATCCAGAAGAAAAACGTTGTTTGCAGAGAAGAAAATGCAAAAAGATCGAGATGGAGTTCACAAGGGTAGCAGATAATGGTATAACCTGTTTCTGGCCAGAGTGATAAGTTTGTGACAAGATTAGTGAGTAGCGCCAAAAAATAATGCACAAGGCACGTCAGAAACGCAAACTGATGAAAACAATGTGGTGTCGCACCACACACTTTTATGGAAAGAAAGTGCTACTCAAAGTTATGCCACTTATAATATCTTTCACATTAGTAGGAAGTTCTTCACATATCAGGTTATGAAGAGATGTTCAGTAACTGTAGGAAACTCCAGGAGAACCCATGCTGTTCAGACAGGAAGGATGATGAAATTGCAGGAAAAAGAAGGAAACTTCAATAAATCCAGCAAAAGAAGCATTTATAGTTGCAGCATGATACTGGAAAACAAGGATATGCAGCGGTGCCGAAATCGCGCTGAGCGCGTTAGAATTACAAAATGGCGGCCGCGAATCCAGTCACGGAGACGCGCCGCACATTTGTAATAAAATTTGCTCTTATCGGGCTTACCGCGACTGCAGAAAGTCCTTACTGGAGTCCAGGCATCTTTAGAAAGGAAGTCCCCGCAAGTAGAGAACTAACAGTGCGGTCCAGCCGCCTGTCGTTGTGAAAGTCCTCCGGTCGCGGCACGGAGCAACACTAGGCGGCCGCCATTTCCTCCGGCGCCAAGCCACGCACCCCTCCAGAAGATAATACTACAGAGATCAATATCAAGGCCTGGTTCTATGGATTAGAAAGCATACCACATGTGGCATAGATGGAACCCACATTACATTGGTGCCACTTCATGATACAGGGCATGTCCACCACAATAGGAAGCATTTCCACTCCCTCAATGTGCAGGTGGTTTGCATTGCAGACCTCCACATCACCAGTGTGTGTGCGCAAGATTTCTTGTTTCCACCCATGATGCACCAGTGCTATGCAACAGCTACATACCACAACAAATGGCAGTTCTTGAAGAGAGGAGGGCCTGGCTTTTTGGTACATTTCAACCATTTTGATTATTTATTTTAATTTATGAAATTCATAGAATGCACTATCACCATACAGATATCCTGCCACTAGTACCTCTATTTAAACAAAGAACATACTAGTATCGAGAGAAAGCCAGATCAGTGAAAGCTACTTACACGGGAAAGAGCCAGGTTTATACAGCTTTTCTAAATTGCAGGAGGCCAGCTGCAGATCTTAAAATGGCTGGTAATTTATTCCAGAGCTGAGCCGCTCTGACCATAGTGGAGAGGTGTGGTGCAGTGGCCAGGGCAGCTGACTTCGGAGCACAGGGCTCACGGTTCAATCCCCGGCGGCAGCGCAGCTCAGCACCATGTGACTCTGGGCATTAGCTCACTTAATTTCCACGACGGCCCCCAGTGCCTTGAGACCCGTAAGGGTGAGTAGTTCGCGCTTTACAAGTACGGATTTTTACATTTACCATAAAAGCTCTACTGCCCTATCTTGTTTTCCAAACTTTTGCAACGTAGTTGAGATTTGCAGTTCCTGAATGAAGGTTCCTCACAGGAACATATCCTTTTAATCTTCTTTGCAGGGACAAAAGGCCCTTATCCTGAAACAATTAAAAACTATCCAAAGAGATTTAAAGGCTATCTTTGTTTTATCGGAAGCCAGTGAAGTTCCTTGATAGCACTGGAGGAGGATGATATTCTTGACCTGTTTAGTGCCAATTTAGCAGCTGCTGCTTGAACTCAATATAATCTATTTATCAGACAGTTCGGTATTCCTAGCAACAAAGCATTGCAGTAGCCCAACCTACTTAATATCACACTTCGACAATCATTGTTTTAGCTTGAGAGGGCAGCAGCAACAGGAGTTTCCTTAGACTCCAGATAAGTGCAAAGCAGGTAGCAGCAACTTTATTTACATAGGATAGCTTATTGTCAAAGAGGACTCCTAGGTTGCAAACCATCTCGGAGTCTCTTAGCTCATCATCATTTATAAGTGGCCAGAAATTTGAAGGAAGTTTCATGGGGGCTCTGTTAGTTAAACAACACAGAAACTCAGTTTTATCCCTATTAAATTTGGAGGAATTCTTTTCTAGCCAATTCACAATGTCGCTCATACAATTGATTGGAGGAGTCTAGAGCATCAGGCTTATTGCTTTCACTAGACAAAATCAATTGTGTGTCATCGGCATAGTTAACAAGCCTGATGTTATGGGATTTAATAAGTGATATTAAAGGCCTCATATAAATATTAAAAAGATTTGGGCTCAGTGCAGATCCTTGTGGGAATCCATGTTCTACGGTTTTAAAATCAGAGCAAACCACTTGGCAGCAATCTGACAAATACAACACATCCAGTTCAGTATTGTATCACTAACTCCATTCATAGCTAGTCTTGCCAGTAATGTTTTGTGATTAACTGTGTCGAAAGAGGCTGGCAGGTCGAGTAATATCAGAAAAACCACTGACTGACCGCTAGCCACTCCCATCTTGAGTTCATCCAAAGCCAATAGTAGTGCAGATTCCGTTTCATGCCCTAATCTAAATTCAAACTGCTCCTCTTCTAGGAGAGTTTGGTCTTCCAAATGCATGGACAATTTTTTTTTGCTCACTTATTGTTCTAGGGGTTTTACAGGGAAAGGTAGTAATTATATTGGCCTGTAAATATTAAGAACCATAGGGGTCGCAGAGGGATTTTTCAATGGGGGGTAAGAATACCCGTTTTCCAGGCCCAAGGAACAGAGCCTAATTCCAGTGATTGGTTACCTATCTGTAGTAGCAGGGAGATTAATTCATTAGCCATATCTTCTCAGACTCTGTGTGGTAGAGGATCTAAAGGTGAGCCAGAGGTAGTAGACATTGCTATAGCTCGAAAACAGTCCTCAGACATTGCTTCAAAATAATTCTAGATTATTAAAATGGCTAGCAGGAATGTCAGCCATACTGGGGGCATCCATCTCTGAATGGACAGCCATTAATGTTTCATTTATCATATCTGATTGGCCAACATTAGGGCGAAGATCTGTCATTTGGTGAATATTTCCAATGTTCTCTAGAATCTTTTTGATCTTATTCACAAAGAATTCAGCCAGATTACTACAGAGTGCTTGTGAGGGTTTAGTTGCTTGCTTTATACACTCCGGACTTGATAATTCGCACATGATATCAAATACTTTTTAGCGCTACTAGGAGCTTTTAAAATTGCATTAGCATAATGATTAGCTTTTGCCTTACAAACCTCTTCTATTCATTTAAGGTGCTCCTTAATCGTTGTTTGCCAACTTCAAAGCAGGAACTGTGCCATTTTCTTCCCAGCTGCTTATATGCTTTATTTGATGTCTTTAACAGTAAGCTAAACCAGGGAGCTTAGGGCCTAGGCCGAGTTTTAATATTTTTAATGGGTATTTCTTTATCTAGTAACTCTAGGATTCTTTTGTCTAAGGCTGCATTCATAGTTGCCATCTATTGTCCTTGTAGAATCAAACGCTGTGGTCAAGTCAAAAATCTTTTGTTGTGCTGGCCTACTTAGTTTATGCCAGGCTCTGCCTTGTCTCATCCTGGCTGATTCCATATTCAAAGTATTTAGGGCCATATTTACTAGAGAAGTGGCGGAGTGTGGCATTAGCCTCCTTGGCTTAACGACACGCTCCGCCACTTCTGAAACACAGGGCTGCACCATATTTACAAGAATATGGTGCAGCCCTGTGTTTCCCCTGCGCTGGCGCTAAGTTTAGCAGCTTAGCACCAACGCAGGCAACCTTGCACCATAGTGCAAAGGTGTCTGCGTGCAGGGGAAGATTGTTTATGTACAGGAAGGTCCACATTCCTGCACATAAACAATCTTGAAATGCCGTTTTGTAACTTCTATGTGTGCTGCTTAATGCAGAACGCCAACGCATCACCTTTAATTCTGTGCTTTGACAACGACGCCTCGCCTTTCACTTCCTGCATCTTGGCTCAGTCTGCGATGCATCTAAGGTACTATTCAGCAGACCAAGGCTGGTCCCTGTATCCATCCCGCGCACCGTCACGGTCGGCCTGAACTTTTGGATTTACCCCGATCTAGCGTGACCAGATAGTTCCGGTTGGAGCTTTAAGCTGTTAAGCCCTATAATGTTTTGGTCTTTTTTTGTTCATAAAAATATAAGTTATTTTTCTGAACTGGTATGAGATATTTTTGTGGTGTTTTCACTGTGTTACGGTTTGAAGTGTTGCACAAATACTTTACCCATTGCCTCTTAAGTTAAGCCTGACTGCTCTGTGCCAAACTACCAGAGGGTGAGCACAGGTTAATTTAGGGTGTGTATCTGACTTACCCTGACTAGGACTGTGGTTCCTGCTTGGACAGAGTGCATACCTCTGTCAACCAGAAACCCAGTTTCTAACACCAAGGCTGACATGGACCAAAAGGCAAACACAGTAAAAGTTTTCTAACATAGCTTTATGTGCAAGCGTAGGGATGGTGGGAATGAGGGAAGAGGCAGGAATACAGTTTGGTGTAAATTCAAGTCTGTTCCCAGAAAGGACTGCTCCATAATCACTGGCAGCATGGCACACACAAGAAGGATCATTGTGCAATAGTGAAAGTCATGTTCTGAATTGTTTGTCATATTATCACCAGGAACTGGGTGAAGTTGGCAATGTTCAGAGATGTCTGCTAGGATATTCTGTACATATGAGGTCACATCGAGGGTGTAATCTTACATAGATTTATAAACCCTAAATGGACTTTGCTGTACCCACTTGGGGTGAGCTGCATGCCACTCAGAGCCTGTGCTGAATGATGTCACAGTGATGAAATCTGGAGAGGTCCACTAAACCGACCACTTTTCTGATCTGCTTGCAAACTCATCCTACAATGATAATCAACAGAGCATGAAATGCCACGTCTGACCATGAAGGAAATGACCCGATTCGGGTCATCTCGGGTCACTAATGACCACCTCTCAGCCTTCCATACCAAATGAAGAGTCGGTCAGACAGTAGAGAATGCAAACCAATATCTGTTTATTCAGGTACAGTCAGAGAGGAGCCCAGTCTGCCCAGTCGCTAGGAGTGCTGCAGAGGGGCTGAAATTGACAAGCATAAAGATACAATATGTACATTTCGTAACTGGGCTAGAACACACCCATAATGGAATTTTCCAGGCAGGTGCTGCAAAGCAATGGAATACGAGAGAAAAAACAATCTCAGTGCTCATATCTTACAAAGTTACAAAGTCCAAGGTTACTCCAGGCGGGCCGGTCACCAAACAAGTGGGAGAAGGCCTGTATCTAGTGAGAAAGGTATGCGCTAATAAGAACAGTCTATTCATTAGTGAAGCAAAACCCAACCTTGGGGAAGTGAGACTTAGCAGAAGCCTTTTCTCAGAAATAGCAAAGGATTAGTTTCGATCATGGTTCAAAATGGCGTCTTAACAGAAAATGGTACCGCGACTGCTAACCTACATAGGGTAATGCGCAAGCCGAAACAATTTCATCTTAACAACCACCACGCAGTTGCTTCAGAGGAAGGCATACTCATATTAGTTCAACACTAGATCCCTCATTGTGCAACTTACCAAAACAAGCTCCGGCTCCCGTCTTTCCCAGTTCGCAAAACATTGGATGTACTGCTTCGCGGGGCTGCCTGCGTTGCCCCATGCCTGCTTCTGGCGATCTCACACTGTTGTGAGGCGGACCCTTGCACTCCTCGCCCTGCCGCGAATAACGGAGAGGCGACCGGCTCAACACCGAGAGTTGCGGACAGACGGTCTACGGTATCACTGGGTGTCCTCCCGAGACAGGCTGGGAGGAGGAGCGACCTCGGACCGACTGGCGATCTCTCTCCAGGACCTTGCTGGGCTGCGGTGTGGCACTGCTCTGGCCCGACGGCCAGGTGACTGTCTGCTGATGTGGCCGTGATTGCACCTGTTAACCCGTCTGATGTCTCCTTCCCGGTGAGTCAGTTCCGACCTCTTCCCCGGAGCACGGAGGTGCGACGCGGCCGTTTGCGGCGGCCTGCCATTGTAGTGCGCTGCCACTGCGGGGGTCACGCTGAGGTGAGTGATCAGCGGGCCCCTCGCACGGATATACTGGACTCGTGTTGGCCGTGGCAAAGCGTTAACTGTCGGGAGGCTCTGCATTATGATCCTGAAAGGCCCCTAGAAAGCGTAATGAGGCTGTTGGACACATTAGCGTTGGAAGTGCTGTGTTTACACTCAGGGGTTGTTGGACTGTGCCTGCTCCCAGCTCGTTCCACACAGGCTATGACTAACCTTTAGTTACTCGAGTGCCTCGTGTGTATCGCGCCTGACTCCAAAATGGTGCCCGCACTCGATCGTCGGGAGGGGCCAAAACAACTCCCAAGGGTGTGTCCCCCCCCCCTGTTTCCAGCAACAGCGTAAAGGCCGCAAAATCGAGCTGGATCAGCAACTACTGTGCTGACCTTGAGGGACAACCTAGCAGCCGCCGGGGTTTTCCTGCAGTGATACTCAGGAAACAGATACGCCCCCCCTTGCCTGAACTCAAGATGGCCGCCTCAGCGAGACCCTCCTCGATGCTTTATCTCTCCTGGTCAAAAATCATTGGTCATCGTCCTGATCTTGATCAGCCCTCACCCGACCCTGGTCTCTACTCACCTACTAGGACATTTATTCTGAGAACTTTCCCTCGACAGCTGAGACTCTGCAATTTTGACTGATGCCCGGTGGAGCTATCTTGCGAGCTATAGGGGAGATGGACTATGGATTCCCTCCTTGACCATCACCTACCCAGCCGGTCTTTGGGCAAACTATCCTGCGTCTCGCTGGACCTTATTTGCCTCCCTCCCCTTCACCCTACCCCCTACCCCTCTCCGCCCTACTCCTCTCCTCTCTCTAGCTAGTGACCTTTGCCCTCACCCTGCCTTGCTCACAGTTCCCACACTTTCTTATCCACTTGACGTTCTTTTGTAATCCTTTCCCTCGTCAGTTGAGACATAGCTATTTGACTGATGCCCGATGGAGCTACCTTGTTTAGCTATTGGGGAGACGGGCTGTGGATTCCCTCCTCGGAAGTCACCTACCCAGTCGGTCTTTGGGCAGACTTCCTTTCGTCTCTCCTGCCGTCTTTTCACACATCCTCCCCCTTCACACTTCCCCCCTCCCCCCTCCGCTCTATCTGTCTCACCTTTACTTCCTCTCTCAATGTGTTGCTTATTTTTGATGTAAAGTGTAATTTGTTTATCGTTTTCTGTAACATTGCAGAACCTAATGTAAAGCGCTCTGATACCTCCGGGTCTAGCCAGCGCTATATAAAACTCTCAAAATAAAAAATAAAAAATAAAAATAAGCTCCCAAAATGAAATGTGCACAAGAACTCGATTGATATAGTTGGTGCACAGGCCACAACACAATCCAAGGCTGTTTCCATATAGACACAGCGCAATAATATTGTTACCTTCCTAACTGAATCAAATGTGAATCTACATCCCAGGGTTTGATTTTGTCCCACCAGCAATATGTATCTCAGTTTAGGGTCCTAAGCAGAATCGAGTAATTTACGTCAACATTTGTCATATTCCATCACATGCCTGTGAGCAAGTGAACTCTTTTCACCTGATGTTAGTCAATGGTGACTCAGACATTCCCTTCAGTCTCCCCATACCATGTGGAAGCAGCAAAGCTTGCCATCACCACACAGGTCATATTTTCTACCTGCGAAAAAGGTCAGCAGAGAGGAGGAAACAAATTTCCATGGAGAGAGACAACTCCCATGGTAGAACCTTCACTCGGAGTGTTTCCGCTGCAGATGTGCAAGACATCATACATGAGGTGGACACTGGAAATTGTGGAACTGGGCATGATAGACATTCTCAGGTTACAACACTGACTCATCTATAGAGAGATGGTCAGCAGGCAGAAGCCACAGTATCGCGTAACACATATGAGGATGCAGAAAATGGAGGTAGGCAGGTTTATCAGAGATATATGGGCACAGATATAGAAGGTGCTGGGTATTATGGCTAACACACACTGTTCACAGCTGAAAGTTATGTGCTGCAGGGGATGGACATATTTGGGGAGTTGGGTGCAGAGCTAGGCCATAGTCCAGGCCTTGTGGCTGACCTCACTGGCATGGCCAAATGCTGTGCACAGTGAGGGAAGGCCTCCCTTGGGTGGTGGGCTGCAGGGCCTGGCTCAAGGCAACGCACAGTGGCGGATGGCCGCCCATGGAGGGTTGGGTGCATGGCCTGGCTGCAGTCTCACTATCTCTCATTCTGTCTTGCTTTCACATTCACCTACTCACTTTTGCTCAATCATTTCCTCACTTTCAAGCCAGCAGCCAGGCCCTGTGGCTTTCCCCTACTGGGCAAGGACTTCGGTAATGCACAGCTGAAGTTGTCTACCCATGGAATATGTGGAGCAGAAGCTAAAGGCTGGTTGAAACCGCCAGTAAAGCCTTTGGCTCAGGGCCTGGCTGGTGGTCATGCCCTTTGGGCAACCCTTGCTACACACAGCCGAATGTCATGCACACTAGGATGGCTTGTAAGCCATGCACCCAAACCCACCAGTGCCTAGCTGAGGGCCTGGCAGAGCAGGGTTTGTATGTCTGTAGAGGTTAGGTGCTGAAGGCCCCCTACTGTGGTGCAGTTCTCACAGGTGGTTGGGCACATATTCTGGCCAGAGGCTAGGTTCTGAGACCTAATCCACAGCACTCGGCCTAAAGCTATGGGCAGTGGCAGTTGGCCACGTGCAAAGAGTTGGCTCCAGGACCTGCCTGGAGGCCAGGCCATGCTGGTAACCCTAGCTGCACTGATTGATGGCTGGGTGCAGTAGGGGTTGACCCCTGTAAGAGATTGGCTGGAGGGCTTGGCTGTTGGCCAGGCCCCGTAGGCAACCTACTTTATGAAGGCCATGGCCAGCAGGGGTTGACCTGTATCAGACTCATATTTCCACTGTGTGGGTGTCAGGACTTCCCTGCTGCTCCTTCTCATCTTTTTGTTCACTGAGGATAGTATAAGCCATGCCCGAGAACACTGGGGAAAGTGGATTGGGAAAAGGCATCAGTGCTGCGTTGCACCCTCATCGGGACCTGATATAGATTCTTCTACTATCCAGCAGTTTAGATTTTTCTGGTCCTACAAGAAGGAAACAAAGGATACATTAACTCAGCAGTATTACAGTATTAACTAACTTTAGGATATTATATTATGATATACCTTTCGGAGTAGAGCAACCCTGTGCAGCTGTGTGTGCTTTATGCAGATTAATTTTTCCTGTAACATACCATCATGGTTAGCATGTATCCTAAACCCTTCTACAGTGTCAGTGTAATATGCATGCAATGTCTATCTATACATTTCCTCAAGCCTACCAGGCAGAAAAAGGGTATTGAATGCAGCTCACAGGCTGGCTGTATGGACAATCAAATGAAGCTCAGCTCATCATGAAGTTGGCATTCAGAACACAATACCATCCTTGTAGATACAGCCCTATCTTTTTAAATACTGGAGCAGAATTTCTGGATGCAAATCATCATCAACAAAAATACTGTGGAGTGAGGAACACGGTAAATACTGTTCAAAGATGATGATAGAAGACACTGTCTTTCAACAGAGTCAGATGTTAGCAGGTTGGGAAGCAAAGATATTTATGGTAAGCGTCTTAAGATAGCAAAGGTTGAAAAATGGCCATCACTAACTAGTTCACATTTGTTCTTATTTGAGATGCAAAATCTTGTGTGGAATCAGTCACCATGTTGGTGTGGGAAAATGTGCATATCTCTTAATTCATAACATCCTCCATCTTGATTAGAAACATATACTGTTACTGTTACTGCATTCAATACGCGAAAGATTATTTCAAGGAGTACACCAGAGATGGAAATATTCTGAGAAGGCATGGTACTAAGGAAGCATATATTATTTTGTGATTTAGTCCTAATATGCATCGTGTTCCATCTATCTTTATTGACCTCTGTATTGAGTCCTCTCTTACTATCACTTCAAGTCAGACGCACTGTGTTAATGTTCCTGACAGCCGCCCGTGGAGTGTTGGTTATCAGGCATGACCGGGAATGGCTGCCCGCTGAAGGCCCTGTGCAGTGGGGGTGGTAGCCTGCAGAGGGCTGGGCGCAGGACCTGACCTGAGGCCATATCTTTCAGCCAAACCTACTGCGCAGTGGAGGATAGCTGTTGATTGTGATTGGGCACATGGCCTGGGCACAGGCCTGGTTTTATGGGCAACCTCCGATGCACATGGCACAAAAACATTGCCTGCCCATGGTTAGATGGTTGAATGGTTGCTCGAGGGAGTCACAGTTCCTATGGAAAAAGTGTGATAGGAGAAGGGGAGAAGGAGTCGTTCTCTTAATATAGTGCCTGGGGACAGTGTGTCCTTATCTTGGTGCCCTCACACACCCCGAAGGATGTCATGATTCATCATTGGGCGGTGCACCTTGTTCGGCCGGCGCTGCAATGCCCTACGGGTCCCCCGAATGGTCACTTTATCGGAGATCTTTTGAATAATAAAGCCATAAGGGAGTGTGCGGGTCTGAATGGGAGTGGTGTTCTAGTGTGAAGTTAAAAAAATGCTGGAGGGGGAACTAGTAGATTTAATAGGGAATAACCCCCTCTGTCATCATTAAAAAAAACAGAAAGTTGTGCTGCTTGGGGGTGATAATGGCCCCCAGTAGCTAAACAGGTGTCATGTCCATATTGGGCATGTTGAAGGTCGACATGTTTCGCGCAGATCGTGGTCTCAGGAGGAGATCCTTTGCGCTTCTTCAGGACCAATGTAAAGAGTGCAGTGAGTGCTAGTGCAGTGTGGTGGCCTGTCAATTAGTCGAAGTGCCACTTGCTAGAGTAATGTAATCTGGAACGACAAAAGAAATGGAATGGAGGAAATGCAGTTGCGCCTATAAACCCTTTTTGGAAGGGTACAGATAAAGAACAGAGCTAAGGTCCCCCATTGGACGACAGTGTGCTCGTGGTATTTATCAACTACTATTATCACCCATCATAGTATTTACCAGGTGGTAGGCTGTCATCATACATAGTGTTGTGGTGATGCTCAAGTGGACGAACAAACATGTAAATATATAAAGGCATCTCGGTTAAAATCATGACTTGATGCACAATGTCATAGACATACTGGCGTAGACAAACAAACACATAGATGCATTTTGTTAAGCCAAGGTCAAGGTCATTGTCCAGTGACTCCGGTATTTCATTCTGTGAGCTGTGTCGACTGGATTGATATCGTGGGAAAAAATATATTGCGGTATTGTGAGTAAAAACATATATTAAGGTAGACCATTGATGGCAAGACCTCAGGTCACACTGTGCTGACATGGCACAGTGATAAGACACCGGACAGCCACGCAGCCCACAAAGACGCCATCCATAACCACCACCACCTCATCAAGTCCGCCAAGAGAATCTCCTTCAAAGACCGCCTCGACAACAACGCACACAACAGCAAGGAGATTTTCAACATCGTGAAGGAACTCTCCAACCCCAGCTCCAACACCAACGACATCCCGCCGTGCCGCAACCCCTGTGCGATTCCTCGCCACCTTCTTCCACCGCAAGATCGCCGACATCCACGACAGCTTCAACACCCAGACAGCCCCAACTAAGATCGATGCACCAGACCCGCCGCACACCATCGACCACGACCCCCTGCCAGCCTGGGCCAGCGTGAACATTGAGGACACCATCAAGACCATGAGCACAATACACTCCGGCTCCCCGTCAGACCCTTTCCCGCACCACATCTTCAACAAAGCCAGCAGCTCCATCGCACCCCACCTGTGCAACGTCATCAATCTCTCCTTCGAGACCGCGACCTTCCCAGAGAGCTGGAAACACGCAGAGATCAACGCCCTACTCAAAAAACCCAAGGCGGACCCGAGAGACCTCAAGAACTTCCGGCCCATCTCCCTGCTTCCGTTCCCAGCCAAGGTCATCGAGAAGATCGTCAACAAACAGCTAACCCGATACCTCAAAGAAAACAGCATCCTGGACCCATCCCAATCGGGGTTCCGCAGCAACCACAGCACTGAGACTGCCCTCATCGTCGCCACCGACGACATCAGGATCCTGCTGGACAACGGTGAGACCGCAGCCCTCATCCTGCTGGACCTCTCCGCCGCCTTCAACACTGTCTGCCACCGCACTCTACGCGCACGCCTCCACGACGCAGGGATCCGAGACAAGGCCCTGGAATGGGCCACCTCCTTCCTCGCCGGCAGAACCCAGAGAGTCCGCCTCCCACCATTCCGATCCAAAGCCTCCGAGATCATCTGCGGCGTACCCCAGGGATCGTCCCTGAGCCCAACACTGTTCAACATCTACATGGCCCCGCTCGCACGCATCGCCAGACAGCACGACCTCAACATAATCTCCTACGCCGACGACACTCAACTGATCCTCTCCCTCACCAAGGACCCCTCGCCGCCAAATCCAACCTCCATGAAGGAATGAAGGCCGTCGCCGATTGGATGAAGATCAGCCGACTAAAACTGAACACGGAGAAGACAGAGGTCCTCATCCTCGGCTCCAACCCCTCAGCCTGGGACGACTCCTGGTGGCCAACGACGCTGGGAGCAGCCCCGACACCCACCGACCACGCACGCAACCTGGGAGTCATCCTCGACTCAACGCTCTCCATGGCCAAGCAAG
This sequence comes from Calotriton arnoldi, assembly GCA_963921515.1. NCBI lineage: Eukaryota > Metazoa > Chordata > Amphibia > Caudata > Salamandridae > Calotriton > Calotriton arnoldi. The sequence continues at coordinate 1,890,317 of CAWUFW010000033.1, forward strand.
TCAACGCAGTCTCATCCTCCTGCTTCAACACCCTCCGCATGCTTCGCAAGATCTACAGGTGGATCCCGACAGACACAAGAAGAACAGTCACCCAGGCCCTCGTCAGTAGCAGACTTGACTATGGGAACGCCCTCTACGCGGGAGCCCCGGCCAAGCTCATCAAGCGACTGCAACGCATACAAAACGCCTCCGCACGCCTGATCCTCGATGTACCACGCCACAGCCACATCACCCCCACCTGAGGAACCTGCACTGGCTCCCCGTCGACAGGAGAATCTCCTTCAAACTCCTCATCCACGCACACAAGGCACTCCACAAGACTGGCCCAGCCTACCTCAACAGACGACTCCTCTTCTACGTCCCCAACCGCCAACTCCGCTCCGCCGACCTCTCCCTCGCCACCGTCCCTCGCATTCGAAGAACTACCACCGGCGGCAGATCCTTCTCCCACCTCGCCGCCAAGACCTGGAACACCCTTCCACTAAGCCTACGACAGACCCAAGACCTGCTGACCTTCAGGAGGCTACTCAAGACCTGGTTGTTCGACCAGTAGCAGCACCCCTCCCCCCCTTTTTTTCCCTAGCGCCTTGAGACCCTCGCGGGTAAGTAGTGCGCTTTACAAATTCTGTGATTGATTGTGATTGATTATGCGCTTACCTATACATAACGGGGTTACTGTCCCATGAGGTACAGCTGAGGTAGTCCTCAAAATCTGTGCAGAGTTATGGCATTAGTTGCTTAATGCATACAGAGCTGGATGCAATGGAATGCGCAGGTCTAGGGGGAGACTGTCCTTACAGTTTTGTAGGATCAGCAGGTCTATTAACCTACCCGACCTCTCGTCGCCGCGGAGGATGTTCATTGCGGCTCTCTCTGTATTTGTGCTGTGTGTTAGCTGGCGGTCGCAGAGGTGTGTCCGGGCGCGCCTAGCGTGTGACGTAGTAGTCACGTGTGCGTGTGGGGAAAGCGGGCGCCATCTTGGAGTGGGTTTTCCTGTTGTAATTGCGGGAAGGAAAGAAGGAAGTGCCCTACTTGATTATCAAGGGTACCCCATAGGTTTTTGATGATATGCGCCTCAGAGCAGTATGGCCCTGGATGGATATTATTGCAGGGGGTCTCATATGTGATAAATGGCAAGGTCACAGAAGTGAGTGCAAGGCGCGCGTGACGGCCAACTGTGTGGTTCACTCCATGGGTTGCCGTGGTGGAAAATTGACAGCAGAGCGATGCTCAGAAAGGGAGGGGGTTGTATCTTGTTATTTGAATATGCCAGAGGGGCACAGTTATAATAACAAGCGCACAATGTGCATGGTTTGGAAAAATGTGATTGATGTAGTATCACAATGCGGCGCTGGTCCTTATTGGTCCGCAAAGCTGACAAAGCCAGTACCTGGGGGTATAATAAAAATGATATGTACCCCAAAGTGGTATAGACCTGGTTGAATGGTGCTGCATGTAATAGATGGTTGAATGGGCAGGCCAGAGGTCCTGCCCAGTGGCCAACCACCATTGCACACAGTGCAGGTTGGTTACTCACAGAGGATGGGCAGTGTCGGGTGCTGCAGCTAACCCCAGCTTTGCAGAGTATTGGTACCTCTGGATCCTGTCAACAGTGAGGTCATTTGAGATGTCATTGGTAATGTCAAAAATTCATAAAGGATGTTGCTTGGATGATGTTATCAGTGATGTCATTAATGATGTCTTTTGGGATGTCATCAGTGATGTCATAAATGATGCCATAGAACATGTCATGAGTGATGTAATATGTGAGGTCATAAGTAGTGCATGGTGGGGGCACAAGTTATGGTTAGCTCAGTTAACTAGTGAATTTCTGAGTTTTTTTTAGTTCAAAACGTTAATGTTGTCACTGAGATATTCATCTACCTAAAAACGCCACAGGTTTTTGTTAAACAAAAACATATCTGTTTATCACACCTAACTATAACATTACTTTAACCTTTGTTTTTTTCAGTGAATTTCTAGTTTGTTTGTTTTTTAAACAAAAACAGATCATTTTATCACACCTAACTATAATTTTACTTTAACCTGTGGTTTAGTCTAGTGCATGCTCTGTACTACAACTGTGTAAAGGACGATGAGCTAATGTCTCCAGCGACCTTGTGTATGTGGAATGTTGCCAATGAGATTGTTCCTCAAGCAACTTCGTTCAGAAATCAGTGACAAAATTAATCCTCGTATAGAGAAGACGACAAGACTACAGACAAAGAGTTTAATCTCCATCAAACAAGGGTACTTCCTCTTAATTATATGAAGTAAATGCTTCTTTGTTTGGTGGAAAGATCCTCATATTGCTCTGCATCAAGAATGCACCATCAAAAATGGCGGGAAACTCGTTCAGGTCCCTTTGGTAAGTTATGCTGTCCATTAGCATGGAAAATGGTGGGAATACTGTTTTTATTTTTAAGGGGAGAGGAGACTCATGGCCCCCCACCCCGGGCCTATATTGGCCCTGGGGACCTTACCATTAAAGTACGTGGGTTCCCTGTTGCCCACCCGTGGCACCCATAAACAGCATGTTGGGAGCTGTGGGGGGAGCTCTTAGTGTTTGCTCCTGTTTGGCAGAAGATTTTAAAATGCTCCCGCCAGACAGGGGTAAACAAAAGTTTCCCTGCAGGGAAACCACTGTGTCCCGGGGAGGTCATGAGCAGCACATAATGGAATACATCATTCATGACATGGTCAGTGACATCACTGATGATATCTCAAATGACATCACTGATGACATCAGTGATTACATCATCCACATCATCTCTGATGCACCCACTCACACACCTAGAGAATCTTTTAAACACCCACTGCCACTCCCACACAACCATTCACAAACCCATTGACAGAGCCATACCAGTACTTACACAGCCACTCACGAATTCATAGATCTACACACATATCCACTTGCTCACCCATACTGTCACTCATACACCCGCTCAGTCACCAATACAGCCTTTGACAGATCCACTCATGTACCCATACAGGCACTCACACACTGAGTGAGTCACCCATAGAACTAGTCACACACCTACACACTCACCCATACAGTCAATCATACAGGTACATACTAACCCAAACAGATACATACACATACACTCACTTGCTCATACAAATAGTAACACATACTCATTCACCTATAGAGACTGACAGAAGCATGTGCACATCCATATAGCCACTCTCACATTCACTCACTCACAAATACAGTCACTCATATAGCCAAACACTCATCTATACTGCCTTTCACATACACAGTTACTGACCCATACTGACACAAGCACTCAATCACTGACACATACAGACTCTCACTCACCTATTCAGCTTCTCACATACGCACTCACTACCCCATACAGGTACTGACTCACCCACTCACTCATCCATACAGGCAGTCACACACCTCCTCACCTCCTCACCCACACAGACACCCAGACAACCATAGAGATAGTCAACCAATCAATCACCCATATAGCCATTCACGTACCCACTAACACATTCATACACCCACTTAGACAACAACTAACAGATACATTCACACAACCAGTCACTCATCCATACATTCACTGAGACACCTAATCACTCACTTATACAGTCAGTCACGCATCCACTCAGTCATCCAAACAATCACTCATACACCCACTGATTCACCAATACAACTAGGTACATATATTTAACACACACAAGATGATGGACGGAATGTTGCACATTGGCAAACATTCACCCCCAGTCACAGATCTGGGTTTAATCCATCGTTATTTTGCTTCACCACGCCACCCCAGTTCAGACATAGCCATATGCAAATCAGTCTTGACCCTGTGCCTCATGGGAACAGTCCAGACCGAACTGCCAAGCCATGTCTTCCCTGGACCGGAATCAAGCATCCTAGGACCGGTTTCAGTCTTTCAGCCCTCATCAGCCAGGATAGCTTGACTCCAGTGGCGTAGTGAGCACGGGACCCACGTCTGGGCATACCCTTCCCACTTAGGGCAAAATGCAAAACATGCCCAGACGTGGGTCCCGTGCTCTCCATGCCACTGGAGTCAAGCTATCCTGGCTGATGAGGGCTGAAAGCCCGAAACCGGTCCTAGGATGCTTGTTTCCAGTCCAGGGAGGACCTGGCCTGGCAGTTCGGGCTGGACTGTTCCCATTGGGCGCAGGGTCAAGACTGATTTGCATATGGCTGGGTCCAAACTGGAATGGCATGGTGAGCAAAAAAACGATGGATTTAGGCCCAGATCTCTGTACTGGGGTGAATGTATGACATTGTTCTGCATTCTGTCCATCAATTGTTGTTTTTGCATTTGTCACCCCGAGTGGGACGGGTATGCCCAGACGTGGGTCCCGTGCTCTCCATGCCACTGGAGTCAAGCTATCCTGGCTGATGAGGGCTGAAAGCCTTAAATCCCAATGCACAAATGTTTTCCACCAAGATGAACATTGAGAACTGTCAATCTTAATCTAGAAATTTACTGGACAATTCATTATGGCTTTTTAGAACTAATTGCCATTTAAAATCCAAATTTCCAGAGAGAAGCTATCCTCAGTGTGTAAACAGGTAAAATAGTGTTGGGAGTCAAATGTATTGAAGTAACTAGTAAGAGGTGCTTATGTGCCCCTAATAACCATTGTGCTAATTCATTGTAGGTGCGTACCAGATACCCCAAGGGTGAGAGTAGACGAGGCGAATAGGAAGCACCGCACATGAGGAGTCTCTCTGTTAATCCCCTTCCCCTTTCCCCCCTAGTTAATGCTCGAGACTGATATATAAATATTTGTGTCGGTCGCCAGTAGTGGCGGTGGGGACTGAGGAATAATCTTTAGCTCCTGAGGAAGTCAACACCAGGTACCTTCTGACAGCCAACTACCCCTCCTCTTACCTCCAGTAAGTCCCACACAGCAGGATTGCTGAGTTCTGATAGAAGGCACCCCCCTTTCTCCACCACTCTGCAAACGTGCCTCCTGGTGCGCTCTTGTTTGTGGATGAAGTCCCCTTTGCTGTTGAGGGCCCTTAGGGGCCAACTAGCCCATCTGTTACCTCCAGTAAGCCCCACACAGTGGGATTGCTGAGAGGTGGTCACAGGCCACGCCCCTTTCTCCACCACTCTGCATTTTCAGAACAGTGGAGAAAGGGGCAGGGCCTCCGGCGAGTTGCTAGCTTCGTTTCTTTTTTTTTTACAACGGAGGGTGTGTGGTCCCCTTCCCTTGACCCTTTTGGGCCCCGGGGACCACACCCATAGGGCCTGACACATTTTTTAAATTAAAATAAAAAGGGAGGGAGGCCGGGCGGCCCCCCTCCCAGGCCATTTTCAGCCCCGGGGAGCCCATCCCCTATCTCCTTGTTGACCGCAGGGGAGCCTAAAGGTCCCGGCGGTCCCGGCCGGCTCCCGCCTCCTGCGTGAGCCGGAATTGCTTTTTACCCCCAGGGAGCTGCATCTTAGCAGCTCCCTGGGGGTAAAAAGCAAAGTGCTTGACTTTGAACAGGTGAGAGCAAAATGCTCTCGCTTGTTAAAAGCGGAGCACTTGTTTGCTATGTTATCCCATAGCAAACTGCAATGTCCAGGGGGGGCACCCCGGGACATTGCTGGAGCCGGCCCTGGGGGGGCGGTACCCAGGGCCATTTAAGGCTCTAAGAGGGGGGCCACGTGGCCCCCCTCCCATTTTTAAAATAGCCCAGGGGAGGGTGGTGGTCTCCGGGGCTGCGTGGGGGGGCTGGAGATACATTTTTGTAAATATAGCCCAAGGGAGGTGACGGTCCCTGAGGCTACGTGGGTGGGCTGAAGCTCCCCACACATTCTAATTAAAAATAGCCCGGGGGAGGTGTCGGTCCCCGGGGCTGCAGGGGGGCTCCGCGGCCCCCGCACTTCAAAGTATTCGGTTCAACCGAGTCACAAGATGGCTGCCAACACTCCCTGGTTTGAAGTGTTGGCAGCCAATCAGATCTCAGGCACGAGATCGGGAGGGTTCGCAGTTCCACCGTGGCCATATTGTATATCTGAGAAATCTTTAAATTTCTCAGGAACTACTGAACGGATTTACACCATTTAAAAAAAGAGTGCTTTCTGAACTAAAAGCTATCTTTTTGCCAAATTTGGTGTAATTCCGTTCAGCAGTTCAGGGTGTAGCCGTGTCTTAAGTTTCCTATGGACATTAACATGGAGAAAACACATTTTGAGACCGCCCCTTTTCTTGATCCCTGCTTGATGAATCACCCCAAAATTTTCAACACGCCAGCTGATGTAAGTGCGCCATTAGTTTTGAAAATTTTGCGAAGATTCGTCAAATGGCGTCAAAGATATTGGCAAAAGAAAAAACACTTTTTGAATAGAAACAAGGTCCTAACTATAACTACCTACTGTTGACCGCCAGTTCACTGAAAAAAACAAAGGTTAGGTGAATATTTCAGTGTCTACATTAACGTTTTAAACTAAAAGCACACAGTAATACACCAGTTACAGTTAGCAGAGTTAACTGTAACTTTGCGCCCCCGCTGTGCACTGCTTATGACCTCCCATATTACATCACTCATGAAATGTTCTATGACATCATTTATGGCATCACTGATGACATGTCAAATGGCATCATTAATTACATCACTGATGACATTATCATATTAATAGTTAGGTCAGAGTTTTCATATAGAACTGTTAATCCACAGAGGTTTGCAAACCCAGATTTGCAGACTTCCGTGGACCCAAAATTCAAAAAGTATTCATATCTAATTGAAAAGAGCCTTTACTCCCATCATCTGTTTTGGGGCTGCAAACCCAAAGTAAAGTCTGTGAAACAAAGCCCTATGGTTGGCTTGTCACAGTGTCAGGGAAATATTGTAGCCGTAATTTTAGGACGTTAGGACTCAGTCCCTGCATTCTGAAAAATGTAAGGATCATAAAAGAGGCATTGCAAGCATCCTATAACCACCTGGCTCAGGTTTGGGCTCCCGTGAACATTTTTTTTTTTTTAAATGCAACAGGGTTGGTAAATCTCGAGCTGGGTTTGCAACCTTCATTGACCTGAGCTGGACCTTTCGTAGGGTTTTCTGACTCTGAACCAGCTCCGTGGATCCCATGAATGGTCCATTGATGGTGCATGTATCGCCAAGGGTTCATGAGTGATATGATATGGTCCACAAACCATTAAAAAAAGCAATAACAGGTCATGGACAAAGACCAGGTTCTGTGGCCAATCCCCATTCACAACCCAAGTCATTTATGTAGCGCTGGCATATTAAGTGGCATTCAGCTTTATGCAAATGTTTGGTAGTGTGTTGGTAGTGCTGTTATATGTACTTCTATTGCACTCCCAAGTTGTGTGTGTATGTGTGTTTAATTGTGTGCGTATCAGCCAATGAATTGTTTAGCGCTAGGTATGATGTTCCAGATGATGCTGAGGTAAGTCATGCTCCAGTTTGATTTATATGCTCACTTGGTTGCAATGCTTTATTTGTCTTCCTTTTCATGTATGCATTTTTATGAATAAATGTTTTTATTTGGATGCTTATGTGTCTTTTCTGTTTTTCATTGTAAAGCGCATAGCTGTTATCACGATCTAGTTGAAAGAATGCGTTAAATGATTTACACGTGATATTGATTGCTTGCAGTTCTCAAAATATTTATAGTTGAGTTACTGAGATAACTAAGGCAGGCCTCAGCAAAGACACAAGGCTCACAGTAAGCTATATGGAGCTACTAAATGATCCCCAGGTCCAAGACTAAGCCTTGCTACTAAGTGTGGAGGAGTTTCTGTAGAGAGGGGAGAGTGACATCGTAGACCCAGCTGCTATTGTACCTCATGGTCAATTAACTATAGAGCAGGTCAGGGAAAGTGAGGAAGGCCTGGACACTTCACTAACGCTAGGTTTCCTGGTCTGGCATAGGCCATTGTATTTATTGCATATTGTGATACATTTTTTATGAGTAGATTCCTTTCATTGTTTTTGTTTTACTCAATATTTATACAGACATTTGCTCACGTATGGAGATTTATGTGCTACATTTGTTAAATGGATTGAGACTAAAGTGATCTTTCAGTCTGCCTAAATGCAAGAGTAATTATGTTTGTGATTCAGCATTGCTTAATAACGTATGATCATATATTCTGAGGAAGGTCTGCACTCTGAAAAAGGCCAACACCTTCTCAGCCTCTGTACTCTGGTAGGTGTGAAACCAAACCTTAAAATGTGTAGTACTGTGCATTGCAGAAATGACCACTAAATTATGTAAATTCCATATCACCAATCACAGCTTAAATATCACCTTCGTGTCCTTGAGCTCTCATTCTTTTTCATTCACCTCAGCACTTTTTTTAGATTTCTGTGTTACACTTTATGATCAAATATAGGGTTTCCATTTGCAAATACTATTCTCTAAAGACCAACTTCACTACCATTTCTGCAAGTGAGGTTGAGTTACCCAGTGGTATCTGTAGTCGTCCACACGGCATAGACTAACCTCTTCTCTTATACATCACTGTATTACCATTTCTACTTTTCTGCGAAACATTTCTTCTCTCTACCCTCTCTCCAATCTCATGCTTGAAATGGATGCAAACAATAAAGGAAATCACTGGTTATTGATCTGGCAAATAGCCAGCAGCAACTTCTCCTCTATGGCGGAAGAGTGTCACCCACCCCCGCCCCCCCGCCAGGATCCTTAAACAGAAAAAAGAAAACGATAATAAACCTAGATTATTCTTTTTTTCTTTTTTTTTCTACCACCCAGTTTTGGGGGCGAGGCCGAGTGGGGGGCAGGCATGAGAGGAGGGGTTTGGCACTGCTATTCAGTGCACATGACAGTCTGGCCGGCCGTTCCAGGCTGGCCAAACCGTCATGTGCAGTGAAGCTCACTCCAACCCAGCTGCGTTCCCGGATCGGAGAGAGCTAGCACATGCTCCCAGTCTAACTGGGAGCGCAAATCATCGGCGCTCAGGCCAATCCTGATGTTGCTTTCATGCTGCCACCAGCAGCATGAGAGCAGTGTCAAGATTGGCCAGTGGAGCCTGTGCTTGTGGAGAAGAGGAGCCTGGAAGAGCGCGATGCGTCGATCTGGTGATGCGGCAGGCAGGCGTGCAACGCCCATAGGGCTGAGATGGCTTCAGCCCCTCCTGTCGTGTGTCTCAGCCCGGGCTGTTGCAGCTCCAGCTACTGTGGGCTTGGCTGGGCAGTGTCTGGGGTCTTATCTCCGGCACGCCTGAGTTTTTCACAGGTCTTTGAAAGACCATTTGCATACTTACATACCTTTGTAAATTGTTTAACAAGCCTTTGTTTTTTTCCTGGTTCCAGTACCCCCTGGGCCCAAACTCTGCCTATTCCTTACATTTGTATTTTACATTTACTGCCATAGTGTGAGAATGCATTTCATGAAAAGAAATATAAAGTAGGGTTGCTAAAAGAAAAATTCCAGCAATTTGTTGTATAGAGAGCCTTCAAAGACATCATCTTGATACTAAATACGGTTATAAATAAAAAATCATATGTATTCATTTGTAATGTGACTTTTCGGTCTTTGCTCCCTTTAAATATCAGTCATGGATCATTCAGGCAGCCCTACAACACAATTAAAAGTGCTTTCTATTTATATTTGCTGTTCCAAGTATGCACAGATAAATGCTGAAAATAGGCTTTAGGTGAGTGCTAATTTTTGTAATGTCTGGGACATCAATATAATGAGCTGGCAACCCTAATCACAAGACTGGAAGTTTGTTGCAGGATGAGCACAATATTTATTTCCTCCACCCTCAATCCCTGAACAGGACCGGACTGGGAACGGAAACCGGCCTTGCCAATTGATTCGGACCGGCCGCAGGGGAAAGGGGTGGGGGCTGGGGGTGCGCATGGAAAACACTGCAGCTGCTTTTGGTACAGGGGGCCGATTTTCAGCACTGCTGCACAACCGACCCCCTGTACCTAAAAACGGCCGCCACTGGTCCAAAACCGGCCCCCACCCTTCCGACCCACCAAGAAAACGCCTGTGCCCGCTACAGCCACTCCGGCCCTGTCCCTGAATAATGCCTTAATAGCAATAGTTCAACATATATCTCAAACCTTACGCCAGCCCTCAATAACATGCTGAGTTACTTCAAGTGTCTGGGAATGCACCCTGCATTCAGACAACTCACTCCTCATTCTCACGCTTCACTTTCACGCTCACCCTGCAATCACAGCGATCACAATGCACTCACACTGATCACCATGCACTCACACCATTCACCCTGCACTCACAATGACCACACAGCACTTATGCCACTCGCCATGAAGTCACACCGTTCTCCCTCCACTTACCCTGCCGTCACATGAGCACACCGCTCACTCTGCACTCACAGTGATCACTCTGCACTCACAATGCACTTGCGCTGTTCACCCTGTACCTCACCCTGCAGTCACACGAGCACACTACTCACCCTGCACTCATGGGACACTTCACTCACCTGTCCCCCTCACTGCTCACTCTGCAATCTCACTCAAACAAGCCCATCGCTAACCATACATTCATTCATCCTACTCTACACTTACATCCGCACCCAAATTCATATGGTCACCTCGCTCACCCTGCAGTCACTCCTCTCACCCTACTCTCACACTGTTGCATCGCTCACCGTGCACTCACACGGGCACTCCTGTTACCCACACAGTGCAGAGGGTTAATGTGCCTGCTACAAAGAACGTGTACCATGCAGTTCACAGAACTGAGTGTGAGTAAACTACGAGTAGCCTTATAAAAAAATTGAAATGTTTGTCAGAAAGGGGCTATAGAGAGATGAGGTGTATTGTTGGCGAGTGGTAGTGAGGGAATTCATGGAGAAGGAGGTAATGGGGAGGGGTGCCAAAAAAGACTGTTACACCGTGCGCGACCACTGCTAGGGCCAGCCCTGGCTGGGAGTCTGAGCCCTCCCCGAAGTTTGGGTCTAGTTGCACCCCTGGCGGCAGGTAAGTTGTCTTTTTTATTGTTTCTTTGTGTCGTCCGTCAGTCTCCTGTACCTCCGCTCCCCCTCACCCTGCCTCACCACTCTTCTGCGATACCAGCTGCCATTGAAATAGCAAACCCCTCTCTGCAACTTTCCAGTTCAAAAAGCGCTGAATAGCAAGCACGTTACTGATTGTAATTGCAATTGCATTCGCTTTTGCGGCGAGCAGCACGCTACTCTGGAACCCAAGAAGGATTTGTGGTGAATTAGTAAAGGGAAATATGAAATTAATTTGAGCCATGGGCATGTTAGTCTGTTATTTCGATTGAAAAAGATAGTGTAGGGATAGAAGAGTGAAGGGTTTGCATTTATATAGCGCTTGCTACCCCTGATGAGGTGTTGAAGTGCTTTTTGGCAGGTAGCATGCTACTCGGGAACCCAAACAGGATTAGTGGGGAATTAGCATAGGAAAATATGAAATTAATTTGAGCGGTGGACATGTTAGTCTGTTATTTGGATTGGTACGGAATAGTGGGTAGATAGAAGAGGGAAGGGTCTAGAAATGTTTTTTGGGGGGGAGTTCTTGGCAGTAGGAGGAGGTTTGGGGTGACTAACAGTGTTGCCTCTGTATTGGCCTATAATAACTTACAAGGTCAAAATATTCTAAAAATGAGGTCAGGTTGAATGTTGAAGTTTTAGACCGGAAGAGCAGAACGCCTACCTAGCTGTCACTCAACCCAGACAAAAGGGACCTTGAGTAGCAGGTAGTGCCATTGGGCCCTAAACGTGTAATCGAGCTGCGGGTTAGATAACTGCATTCCAACTACTGTTCATATACCATTGTTTCCTGTTAATAACCACCGGCTCTTAAAGCAACCTACCTGAGGTAAAATAAAAGTGAAATATGTTCATGTTAAGAATCATATCTGCATCGGGGAAGGCGGGTGGTGGATAATAACTGTAAATCCGAAGGATTTCTTTCATACAAGCAACTTTTCTAGAGAGGAAACCTCTGTAATTACATATTTGCCTGAGTTCCATTGTTACGAATACCAGAGAGGAGAAGGCCCTCCAGTTATTCAACAGTGGGCGAGGTTGGCTTTCACGAGGCCAGGGCGTGGCCGCTCATCTCCGGCGCGCGCGCTGAATGTGCCCTTTTTCTGATGCCTGGATTGGTCCTTCCCAGCCATTTAAAGACAATTCCTCCAATACCTCTACAGTAACACAAGCTCCACGGCCACAGGGGCTGTCTCCATGCTGTTTCTCATCACTTCCCCCGTGTAAAAATATGAGAAGGACTTGAAGAATGGAGAGCTCACACCTTTTAGGAGTGTATTTATTTATTGCAACGTTTTTACAGGTAAATTGTTTTATTTACTTATTTGCAATGCATTCATTGTTACGATGTTAAGCAGACCTACATCCGCATAAATGAAAATATGCGCTTTATTAAGAGTCCATGTATTTGATTCTAAGTTAGCTTACACTTTTCTTTTTCTATTTGTAGTTTTCCTCTTGTCAGAGTGGTGAGTAGATTTTTCTTCTTTTTGCTAAACTGCTGATTGGTACTCGCTGAAAGTAAACATGAGAAAGAAGTATGAGAAGCTACGTAGAAAAGATAGTCAGTTCCGATTACTTCAAAGCAACAGGCTGCAACCACAAAGCATGTTTCAAAGAAAGGCAATGCCTCGAATATATGTTATGTCAACACAAATAAACATGCGTCTTAAGAATCGTTCAGGACATTGTACAAAATCTCATTTTTAATGTTTAATAAGGGACTTAATATATATACATACCCTCACTTCACAGTGCACAATTAATTTGTGGACTTGAAACTAGTAATTACCCACTACGACTGTTACCATTAAATATCAAATAACAATACACGTATTATATTCCATTCATCTAGATATTCAGCGATTTTTAATGTAACCCTGATATCTTCACACGACTCTAGACACGTATACTATTTTATATTCAGTGTTTACATGTGATGCATTTCATTGTATATTCATCTATCGCACACATCAGTGTGTCTATGTGCATTTATGACTCCACACATTTACATATATTTATGCATGCGCCCATTTTTCATATTGAGTCATCTGCTTGTTAGTGTCCCTGGCAAATAATGAGTAAAATACATAGGTATCTTGAGTATATAAATATATATATATATATATATATATATATATATATATATATATATATATATATATATATATATATATATATATATGCATTTAAAGATTTCTCTGTTTTTAAATACATGAATGTATATGTGTGAGTGTGTGCCTGTCACATGTCCACCTTCGCATATATATTTATTTATGTATACCAATCTATCTATAGACAAAGATATAAATATACATGCATTAAACATGTGCATGTATTTGCACACATGTACGTACAACACAGTTATGTATGTCTTTATCAGTCTTTCGAAATCGATAAATACACGATAAATGGGCATATATATTTATATTGTACGTACTGTGTACCATACATAAAGACATACGTATTTATATTGTACATATATGGGTGCCTTTATGTGTGCACATATTTATACTCATATTTGTATTTATATTCCTGGGTGTGTCCATTTTTCTGACTGCGTTTAGGGTTTGTGTATGCATAGCTAACTATAATTTTGTGTACATCAAAACATAAGTAATTTTTATAAATATATAAATGTGTATATATATATATACATATATATGTGTATGTGTGTGTATTAACGTACATCCATAATTACATGTGTGTGTGTGTGTGTGTGAATATAGATACATACGCATTCATGTGCAAGGAAATGCTTATGTATTCATATACCCAAATACAAATTAGTAAAAAAGTATTTGTATCAATGTTTTTTAAACCTGAAATACAATCCAGTTTTCAGACTTTCTTCTGGTGAGCTGAACTTTTGATGAGATATAAATGGAAAATACACACCTCTTGGTAAATTGTGATTCCTAAAAAGTCGAGAAATCATCTATTCCTGAATATCTGATTCATGAATATTGCAAGAAATATGTAAATCTTTGTATAGACAAAATAATGTTGGACTCTAGGAATGGTAGGCTGAGACCATATCCCCACCACCCTCGATCCTCTGTGATCACCGTGATACCCGCCCACACATGTGATGTTTTTAGTTTCTTGAAGTCCTGACAGAGTTCCCCCAAAGTGTTTCTTCTCCAGACTGGTCTGGAGTCTAAACCTCATACCTCCTACTCCGCTACAGCTCAGGTTGCATGGATAGTACCTGTCCTTTTGTTGAGATATCCTTTGAAGTGACAATGGGGGACACATATTTAAGTTTTGGAAAGTTTAGACCCTGAAATGAGCAGGCTTTGATTTACCTTGAGATCACATCGCTTCTCTTTCCCCGAGTCTGTTCTTTACAGTGCAGCTAAACACAAAGGGCTGAATGCTCCGGGTCATGCGCCAGCAAACTGCACCTTTCTGTCTTGGATATGTTTTCAGGATCTCTTCCACTTGTTCTGTGGTTAAGTAGAGTCACTTTTCTTGGAGATGTTCTCTTTATTTGATGGAAAAGCTGTTAACGGCATCTGGTAACCCTTACGGTGTAGGTAAAAGTGCCTACTGTGTTTGTGTGGACACATGCTTAGTGTTTCTTCCTCACTATAGGACAGCATGTTATCTTGTTGCAGTATGCAGCTTTGTGTGGTATCTTAATCCCTATGCCATGCATTCTCTCCTCAGTTTATGTTCCCTGCTGCTCAGCCAGTGTGAGTGTGATCTAATTACAATGCTGATGTGTGCCTGGATGAGTGAATGTCAGTTGGAGTGCGTGGGCTGAGCATCAAGGATGCTGCTCTTGGTGGGGTTTTCTGGTTTTCTTACTACCATCTTTACCTGTGACCTGAGACTCCTACCTTGAGGTGCGCCCTAGTTACTTTGCAATTTTCTTTGCAGTGCCTATACAGCAATCTTCCATCTTTGTTACCAAGCTGGTACACTGCACTTACAAATCGGTCAAAGTCATGCTTCAAGTGGATTGAACATGCACGCTAAGTACTTTCCCTGGTGACGCCTATAATACAGTTGTCCGACCAGGCGGAGCTTTGTGTGTTGCAAGAGTTTCCTAGGCAACGCTTAATATCTGAAGCTAAAGTGTCTTACTGTGAACTTTATTTATCGTCACAGCTACAGATATCCCTTGAGGAGCAGTGCCTCAGTCTTCTATGTGTAACATTGTCAGGAAAAAAAGAATAAATAAATGAAACAACTTTGTGGAAGGTGTTCAACCAGCCGCGGCCCGTGCAAGTAAGAGCGGTGGGGCCAGGTGGGGTAAAATTTCGACGGACGATGACCAGCAAAAATTAAATAAATGATAATTTTGCCCTGGTCATTGTCCGTCAAAATCCCCCCTCTCCAGGCCCAATCGCTCTTACCTGTACGGGCCGCGGCTGTGTTCAACCTAGGCTAGCTTTGACACCAACATTTCAAGGGACCTGGTACTTCTCCTTATTTTGTATGCCTCTTCCTTTTGATATGTCTACTTCAGAATCACAATTCCTTCCACCTGTGACTGTGAATATGCTGTGAAGGGCCTCCTGTTATCTTACGCTTTAAAACAATTTCGGGTGAGAGTTCGCTCACCAGGAACTTTTATTGTTATTGTTGGATATAGCTCTGTGCCATCTGGAGATCGTGTCAATGCCTTGTTGGGTGCTAATCTTGATTTTCTGCCTATTTCTGTATACTGTGCTTAATTTTCTGATCTATGATGGTCTACTGTACACTGCATTTACTCGGTGTGTGGCTGATAATTTGATTAGTGGATTTTATCCCTAAGTTCCTAAGGAGTAACCCCTGTGTGCTGTTTGTGTGTTATGCAGTATACAGTGTGAGTGTTGAACCTTATACAAATGTTACTTGTTGTTGCTTGTTGTGGGGGTTATGTTACTTATCCCTATGTTATTTACTTTTACGTGAGCTGGAGCATGTTTATCACATCCCAATCAATTATTACAGTACCTGGTGATGGGGCAAGTATTCTGCAACCTAAACCGTACTTACTTACTGTTGCTGGTGCCGGGCCTTTGCGTTGCAGCCCAAACCGTTCTTGCATTTACATGTTATGGGGTATATTTCTCACACCCAAATGTTGTTTTGGGTGGGGCTTGTTTGTTGTTACCCAAGCAAATACTTAATTTACAACTACTTACAGGTGTTGGTAATGGGGCATTTGTTTTGTACTCAAACCTTTTCTTTGGAGTACATGGGTTGCACCCCAGGGGCATATGTTTTGCTTGTGGCAGGTGTGTGACATCCGTTGGGGGCACACGTTTCGCATCCTTGTGCTATGATGTGGTGATGGGGCATTTGTTTTGTACCCAAACCTTTTCTTTGCAGCATATGTGTTGCACCCGCAGGGGCATATGTTTTGCCTATAGCAGGTGTATGGCATCCATTTGGGCACACGAATTGCACCCTTGTGGTATGCTGCAGAATTGGCGACACTACTGTGAGGTATCATTTTTGTATGTGCTCCTTTATGTTTTAATGTCTGCTGAGGGGAGGAGTGTGGGTGTTTCTCCCCAAGGATGTATGTATGTGTTACTCTTAACCTTGTATCACTGTTTTCTTCTCCCGCCCTTATGTTTGTATGAATTGCGTGATTGAATTTGTACACCCCCATGCATTGTTCTCATTTTATGGATTTTGAATATTACTGTCTAACCTGGATTTATATATTTTATTTTTTCTGTAAAGAAGGTAGGTGTGTGGTGTTTTCATCCCTATGCCATGCATTCCCTCCTCAGTTTATGTTCCCTGCTGCTCAGCCAGTGTGAGTATGATGTCATTAGAATGCTAATGTGTGCCTGGATGAGTGAATGTCAGTTGGAGTGCGTGGGCTGAGCAGCAAGGATGCTGCTCCCGGTGGGACTTTCTGGTTTATTTACTACCATCTTTACCTGTAACCTGAGAATCCTACCTTTAGAATAAACCTTATCCTGTTTTACCTATACTAATGGCTACCCTGCATCTTCAATTGCCACACTTTGGTATATTGCATAGTGCACTGAGATTGCTGTATTATCTTTCAATCATAGGTTTGCGATGCACTTAAAGCTATGGTATAGGGTGACAAGGATTTACCATGCAGTACCTTTCCTGCCTCATTGGTTACATTGCCCTCTTACTGGCTTGCAGTGCACTGATGCGAGGACACCGACAGCACCAAGGAAAGGCAAAAAGTGCACCACTGCAGCCTCTGGCAGAGGTACAGTGACCCAGTAATGTTAGGCATTACTATCTAATATGCTAAGGAGAGGTGAGAACTTCTAAAGTCAGAATAAAACGGGGTGAATACACTTCCAAATTAATCATCTCTGAGATCAGATTCTACAACATATAGTAACCCTTGGTGTGTTTTTAATTGACCTACACTCATAGCAGTTATAAAGGGTTATCACATATTGAAGGAACTGCTTCCCCGCCCACTTTACACCCAGGTCCTATCCACCACAAATGCCTAAATCCAAGCTTTCGAATGCACCAAAATAGTTTGATGAGGGCGATAATGCGTCAGAATGCACCATTCCCGCATTAAAGCATATTATGCAGTTACACAGAATAGACTGCCACAGGGCAGACTCCCAGTGCTGAAATGCAGAATCATAGGCTATAGTGGCATGCAGGAGGTTCTGAGTAAAACCCTACAGGGTTGGAGTACAGTGACAGAGGTACATGTTAAAATGCCCCATTACTTGAATAGACAGCGTCACATGGCCATAATGCAGCATATCTTGGTAACGTAGCACTTACACACTTAAGAGAGAAAGTGACAAACCTTTGTTAAGTAAAAAGGTCAATCTTGACCTGGTTGAATATCCCAACGCCCTTAGTGGTGTGTACTAAGACTATATACGATTTGTTGGAGGCGCGTCCATGTTGTCACACTCACGCCAAGTGTTTCATGCCACCATATTACCTACTAGGCCACCAATTTACCCGTGCCTCTGGCAACCCATTTATGGTGTTAGTATACACCGTTTAGGGCATTAATATACACCAGAACCATGGAATAGGGAAGTAGGCCTGCCTGTATATATATTGTGATGCATGTATATCTACTGAATGACATTACAAGACTTTCAAACAAACGACTAGAGACCTATTGTTATTAGGACAGGCCATCAAAATAAAGTAGTCCTGACCTTACACAGCCATTTGAAGGGCTGAAACATGTCGGCAATAGCATTAGGGTGGTAGGGTTATAACCCCTTTAAGATACCTACAATATTTAACTATACCGAAGGCACCCAAAATAAAGAGTAATAGGAGTGTCCCTTAGGTGTTTTTAATCTTTTAGACCATTCTAGGAATAATATTCAAAGAGCTTCCTGAATGATGGTTGAGCCCATCCTGGTTTATTGGGGCCAGGGTGAGACCCGATGATGAAGTATGACACCAATAGAGTCTGTGAGGGTCCATAAACAATTCCTTTGGGGGTTTTTTCATTTTGGATAAACAAGTCCAAAGGGAGTCAATGAGGTGGTAGAATACATTTTTGTGATTAATATATTATACAGGTTTTCACTTTTTTTAGGGGCTAACTTGACCCATGAAAGGTAATGTTTTCAGGCACAGGTTTTAAGTTTTGGAATTTTCAATAACATTTTTTCCCTTGTTCAGTCACTAATTGCCCTCTCTTCTCCCAAGACACCCAACCAGGCTTCAATGTTATGAACCAGTTTAATCTAAACTCATCCACATATAAAGAGCTATTCTCTAAGCCACCCATACAGAGATCCAACCTCCTGGTTACTGTGTAATAACTGTCAGCATTGTGGTATTATGGTAAAATGATTTTACCCATTATATGCTCACCAGTTGCCACTTACGCCCACCTAGTCAAAGGGTCCAATCACATTTGATTTCACCATCTTTTTGCTACTTTAACAATGTAGTTTAATTGGACTAGTTAGCCCCAAATACAAGTGTATCCCCATATAGGGTTGAGAAACGAAGAGTGTGTGGGGACAGTGAGTTGTGACAGACATGCATTAATAATATTAACATTCAGGTGGACTTAAGGGGTGTTGGTTGCCTTACAAAAGACTAAGGAAAACAAAACGTATATGGGTGGAGCACTTTTATTACTCTCAGAAACTGACTACATTCCAGTCTACTGTTGTTGCCCACTATGCCACTTCAGACAGAGACCAACCATATGCAAATCAGATTTGGTCCTCAACCAATAGGAAGAGTACAGCTGGAATGATCAGGCTAGGTCCCCTCTGGACAGGAGCACAAGCAACATTAGGCAAGTTGTGGCCTACTGGGGCTCATTTGTGAGGTGTAGATTGAGTCTAATGGCACAGTGAGCAGAGGGCCAACATCTAAGCATACGTGTCCAACTTTGGGTGTTATCTAGACAAAGAAAAAAGGAAAACGTGACCTGTGAAGATGAAGCTGAAGTCACACTTTCCCACCCAGGAGAGCAACTGATTTAAAAGGTTTAGGGACAAGTGATCTCTTGCGAACGTTGCTGGACTTTGTCATTCAAGAGGTGGTTTAGACATGTCATTTATCCAAGAAGAACATCTTTGTGAGAGTACGGAGAAGTGTCATTACCTCATGATTGGATTCCTCCAGGGTCTGCAAGTGGGGAAAGGTGATGCCACATCACCTTGGTAGAAGAAGTGCCTCTGGATCTACAGCATTTACAGGTTGCATGCTCCACTGCCACCATGTTCAGGGAAGCAGCAGAGGTGCAAAGACACAGAAACTTTACTATGAGACATCGGAGCACTCAAAGGCATGCAAGCAACACAGTAGATTTTTTTAAAACTAATAACGCCAACTACCATACAGATCTGTACTTATTCAGTCTTTAGGTGATTAATTAAGGAATCTCTATAAGACATATTACAATTCTGCATTGCATGGAGATATCCACACAAATGAGGTGGAGAATTTAATGAAATACGGGATGCTCTTCAAAGGCAGTGCATAGAATCAACACAGAAGCAAATCTCGTTGGAGTGCATCTGTCAGGGTAAACAGACAGCTGCTGAGATTGCAGAAGCAGTGTTCATCCAAGGCAATTGTGTTGGGGGGTCCAACTTACGTGTTTGTTGTTGATGTCTTAGCTAGCAGTGTGATGATATCCGTTTGCATCAATGGACTGTTCTAAAAGCTTCATTAAAGTGGCACTCACATGAGCTTTGAGATATGACAAACTGTCGTCCAATTTCTAATCTGACTTACCTCAACAAATTTAGGAGCAAGAAGTAGGAATGTACTTCAAGAATACATGAAGGAGAACAATGTATTAAATGCCTGGCAATTTGGATTCAGGCACTTGAAAGGAATGGAGACAATACATGCTTCCTATTCACCCTGAATGGAAGCAAACAAGCGGTGTTAATAGTACTTCTTGATTTCTCTTCAGCCTTTGACATAGCTTACCATATGATTGTGTATAAAGACTCTATACCAATAGATTGGCCTGTCCTGAAGAACAGTAAACTACATCCCCTCTTTTCTGCCCAGCCA
This sequence comes from Calotriton arnoldi, assembly GCA_963921515.1. Classification (NCBI taxonomy): domain Eukaryota; kingdom Metazoa; phylum Chordata; class Amphibia; order Caudata; family Salamandridae; genus Calotriton; species Calotriton arnoldi. The sequence continues at coordinate 1,910,756 of CAWUFW010000033.1, forward strand.
ATCCCAACAAATATGAATTGTGACAATGGAATAGTTGACTCGTAGTATAGAATGCGATATTCCACCAGCGTCTGCTATGTGACCTCTGCTATAACATATTCCTGTGCGTCCACTGCTCAGACCTCTGCTATAACATATTTCTGTGCCTCCACAGATGATGGACGGAATGCTGAATAATGCAAGCATTCACCCTAGTCACATATCTGGTTTTAATCCACAATTATTTGCTTACCACTCCACCCCAGTCATATGCAAATCAGTCTTAACCCTGCTCCTCATGGGAACAGTCCAGCCCGAACTAGCAAGGCCAGGCCTAAGCCTGGGCGTAGTTTGCGTAGTAGCACTTCACGTAGCTACGTGAAGTACATTTTGAACTACACGTAGCTATGCAAATTGCGTAGTGCGTAGCTGTGTGCTTGACTGCACTGTACAATAATTGCCAAAGGCATCTTACACAGTGCAAGTTAAGATAAAATAAATATCTCTGTCTTTATATGCTAAAAATGCATATAGTCATTTCACAAAAGTGAAAATGATAAATTAACAAGCAGTGAGAGAGTGATGATTTTGGGATCCTCCCTAACCTAGGGAGAGAACCAAGCAGATGCCTTGAAAACAAAAAGCACATCTTTTGAACGATTCAGTGGTGGTCCCATCCTCTTAGGACCACCCCAAGCACAGTTATTGGCAAAAATAAAATCCCAACCAAAGGCCCTGCAAAGCATTATGGGACGAGATTAGCAGTGGGCAGTGAATATTATAGTATCCAATATCAAAATAATTCTACAAAGAGCTGCAGTTCCACTAGTCGTTACTAGATGTCCCTCACGAGTCAAATGCAAAAGCTTCATGAAAGGGTTTCAATGCTTTTGCATTTGACTCGTGAGGGACATCTAGTAACGACTAGTGGAACTGCAGCTTGATGTATTAATAATTTCAATGCTTTTGCATTTGACTCGTGAGGGACATCTAGTAACGACTAGTTGAACTGCAGCTCTTTGTAGAATTATTTTGATATTGGACACTATAATATTCACTGCCCACTGCTAATCTCGTCCCATAATGCTTTGCAGGGCCTTTGGTTGGGATTGTATTTTTGCCCATAACTGTGCTTGGGGTGGTCCTAGGAGGAAGGGACCACCACTGAATCGTTCACATGATATGCTTTTTGTGTTCAAGGCATCTGCTTGGTCCTCCCCTAGGTTAGGGGGACCCCAAAATCATCACCTCTCTCATTGCTTGATATTTTATTGTCAAATTTCACTTTTGTGAATTGGTTATATGCTTTTTAGCTTAGAAAATTGCTTTATCAAAGCATTTCTGGGTGTTTAGTATACTGCTGCTACGCTATGTCAATTAGCACAGTTTTTCACTCTGCTACGTGCAATTTGCGTAGTGCGTAGTAGCACAAACTTTGCATGCTCCGTGAGCGTAGCGAAGTATTATGCCCAGGGTTAGCCAGGCCCTCACTGGACCAGAAACAAGCATCCTGGGCCCGGTTTTGGGGTATCACCCCTCATCAGCCAGGCTAGCTTGAATCCAGTGGCACAGTAAGCACGGGACTCAGGTCTGGGCATACTCTTCCCACTTAGGGCCACAAAAGCAAAAAAAAACAGATGATGGACAGAATGCTGAACAATGCAAACATTCACCCCCAGTCACAGATATGAGTTTAATCTCTCGTTTTTTTAGCTCACCACCCCAGTTGTGACCCAGCCATATGCAAATCTGGCACATATGCATCACCAGGTCCATTTTCAATTATAAAATTATGACTTGCGAATTCACTTTTAATCAATAATCATTCAAGGAATCACACAAGCAACATTGTGGAATTCTCAGAACACACATACCTCTTGATGAAACAAATCTTTCTCTGCTTGAACAGAGTAAAAATATACCAAATGATACTAGTTGGGTCAGACCTCTACATGTTTTCTTTCCAGTGGCCTTCACGTCAACCACTTCACAAAACGCAACAACCCTGGATGTCATCTGTGGTTCAGAACTTTCATTCAGTTACCCCAAACACACTTGTCAAGAAAGACAACTGCCAATTGTCGTTAATTAGGAAAATGCTCCCTGTCACTAGTGATTGATTGATTTGACTACAATAAAGTAGTTTACTAAGGTTTTTTCACAAATACTAACAGATAATTTAAAAGTACTACTAAACCAGACAGCCTTTTTGAAACCTTCAGGAGCCAATACCACGTGAAATCCAATCCAATCCATTGGAGCCACAGATTACATCCAAATCTGTTTGCATAATTCCCAAGGATTGCTGTAACATAGGCCCACGCCACCTGCAAAGACTGTCTTCCCAGTGCACCCCAGCCAGGAACCTACTGTTGTCCAACAAGCCATCTTTTTGAAAACCCCATACCACGTCAAATAGAATTTGTTTCTTCCATTGCAATCAGAGTTATTCAGCATGCCATCAGCATCTGGGTTCAAGAGGTCAAGCATAGGATAAGTATTAATATAGAAGAGGGAACTACAATGCTAATTAAACATTACCTCCAAAGACACAGCATTCCTGACTATGAAGAGTGGATCCGACGATTTTTCACGAGCCGAGAAACCGTAATTTCATGCTAATAGGTCCTGGAAATAGTGACAAAGGAATATTAGATCACATTTTCTTTGAACCATTCAGTGTCCTGAATGATATTGATTCCCTTGCCTTTTAATACTTACAAATTGCTTGCTTCGAAGAAGGAGATCCAGAAGATGACCCTAAAGAAGACCCTAACTCAAGAACCTCTAGAGGAAGGGGGCATTGGTGTGCTTTCCAACATCTACATGGTGAAAATGTCAATGGGGAAGTGACTTGTTTAGGATCGCAAAGGTTTCCACCTATGTATTTACACTATCAGATTTTAAAATCATGACTTTATAAAAGATTTGGCTTTTGGTGATGCGGGGACTATTACTGGCCACATTAGACTTCCAGAATGCATTCTTGCATGTACAAATTCGGAAGGTAGCATAGTGAGTTGTTTCATCTGTGAGCATTGGACAGTATGGGTGCTTTACTGTTTTACTAATCTGTTAAAATCATCTGCATGTTTACTCAATAAGATCCAACTCCCTTTTATAGGCCTTCTTCTCAATTAAAAGACACACAGATGATGGACGAAATACAGAGCAAATCAAACATTCTCCCCCAGTCAATAGATATGGGTTAAATTCATCGTTCTTTTGCTCACTATGCCACCCCAGTTTAGACCCAGCCATATGCAAATCAGTCTTGACCCTGTGCCTCATGGGAACAGTCCAGACCGAACTGCCAAGCCAGGTCCTCCCTGGACCGGAAACAAGCATCCTGGGACCAGTTTCGGGGCATCACCCCTCATCAGCCAGGCTAGTTTGAATCCAGTGGCACAGTGAGCCCGGGACCCACGTCTGGGCATAACCGGCGCACTTAGGGCGAGAAAGCAAAAGACACACAGATGATGGACGGAATGCAGAGCAAATCAAACATACACCCCCAGTCAATGGATCTGGGTTAAATCCTTCAGCAAGCGGCAGAGTGCGTTAGGTCGCGCTTATTTTTAGCGCCAGATGTTCGTCCCGCGCTGGAAAATCAGCACGAATAGCACGATGCACAGCGCAAGAGGGTGCTGCTTATTTCTGCCACTTGAGTACATATTCTACTTAAGCAACAGCTTCCTCAATGCACACGGAAAGTCTTGGAGCGTGAGTGGTCGCGGCCATCCGCTACTGCTCGCGCTGAGAAATCTCGCCAGGAGGTAGTCTGGAGTAAGATTTTCCTCACTCGCCAACTTAACGTTGGCGAGCGTGAGCAAAGAAAAAGCTCTGCTCCGCAATGCAGAGTGGAGTTTTCAGAACACTGCGTGCCACGCGGAGCACGGAGTGGGAACAACTCTGCAATCTCTGCGAGCGTAGAGGAAGTTCACGCCCAGGCCTTTTCCTAATGTGTCTTCCACCAGGGATGTCAACCACAAAATTATCCATGCTGGTTTCTTTTAGAATCCCTCCTCACAAGGGGAAACAGCCTTTAAAACAAGTTTTCTACCATGCAGTACCATTACCAAACATTTTGTAGCACAAACGTTTTACAACACATGTGCCTTCATCAAACATGCCTTTACCATGCACTTAAGGTACACATATATATTTCTAAAAGCAAACTCACACTGCCTTCACCATGTGAGTAAACAAGCCCTCCAGTCAGGAGTAAAGTGAGACAAAGTTCTTTAATTCCGGCAGGTACCAGCAAAGCATTACGCGTTTCGACCGCAAGGTCTTAATAATATGCCAAAATGAGGATCAGTTACTCATTTATTTAAATACTTGAATACCAAAACAGAGAGGAAGGACTAACATGCTTAATCACAGTGGATGTCTTCTGAATCACAGTACTTTTTATATAAATTTCAAAAACGTGGGTGATCAGGTTTGTTAAGAATCCTATACTCTTAAACAATATGTCACAAATGTTATTGCTAGTGAAATATTCGAGTCGGTCACTGGTCACGTTCTTTACCACTTCCTGGAACTACCCAGTCCACAATGCATTATGTCGGGTTCTTAAGCACTGTCATGTCCTTCCGTTTTTTCAGCCGTATTTATAATGTCTCAATCACAAAAGTCACTCGCACTGCAATACTGTTATAGCCTCAAAAAGGAATCAATTCCATGTAGGGCAGTAGTAACATTTCAAATGCGTGTTTTTGTGAAAATTGTTCGTCCTCATATTGTTTGAAACAAATCCATTATGCGGGTACCTGCAATTGATGCAATCTTCACTCCTCCATCGTGTCAGGGTTAATTAACCCAGGCAAACTCTGGCTGCTTCTGAAATGCTCCCAAATTTTTAGCAGGCAGGCCCCCCGCTCCACAAGTAACAGAAGCCACCTGGGCGTGCAGTGGCCCGAGTTTAGCCAAATCCTCGGCAGTAATACACAGGCAGCCGGCGGGCGTCCGTAAACCATGAACCACATGAACTCAAATGATAATTGACAAAAGGGCGCCTCAGCCAAACGAGTCGGGGCTTGATCACGGAGTCACCGTTACATATTTCCAAAAGCAAACTCACACTGCCTATACATATATACACACACACATATTTAAGGTTTTAGGTCTAGGGTTAGGTAGGAGTTTTAGATTTAGGGTTGGGTAGAGATTTAGGGATGGGTAGGAGTAGGGGTATAGTATGGTAAAGGAATTTTAGGGTTTAGGGATGGATAGGAGTATAGGGTGGTAAGGGTATTTTTAGGGCTTCGGGGTGGGTAGGGGTATGGGGTGGTAAGGATATTTTTAGGGTTCAGGGGTGGGTAGGAGTACTGGGTTGGAAGAGTCATTTAAAAGGGGTGGTTTGTGGGGTCTCCTCTAAAAATATAAATTATATATATATATATATATATATATATATATATATAGATAGATAGATAGATAGATAGATAGACGTACATATTTATATATATCCACAAACAAGTCCCCGCATACGCGGAATCACGTACTCTCAAGACATTACTGGTTTGTAAATTTCAGGAATGTTTATTCCGCTTCTCCGTAACGCGTTTCGACTGTAAACAGCCTTGATCACACGTGTGATCAAGGCTGTTTACAGTCGGAACGTGTCCTTGGTCTGGAAGAGAGCGGTCTTGGGAGAATGTATATATATATATATATATATATATATATATATATATATATATATATATATATACATACATATATGTGTGTGTGTATACATATATATATATTTTTAAGGTTTTAGGTGTAGGGTTGGGCGGAGGTTTTAGATTTAGGGTTGTGTAGGGTTTTTGGGATGGCAACATTTACGCACTTAAAATAAACTGGCACGAAGAAATTGGAGTCCGTTTCTCTTTTTGCGAGTTCCTGAGAAAAATAGGATTGCAAAGCTGGAAAATTGATACATATATATATATATATATACATACATATATGTGTGTGTGTATACATATATATATATTTTTAAGGTTTTAGGTGTAGGGTTGGGCGGAGGTTTTAGATTTAGGGTTGTGTAGGGTTTTTGGGATGGGTAGGCCCATTGTAGGGGATGACCCAGTAATAGGCAAGCTTTTACCTACCAACCCATCCATTGCTTTTAGAAGAACGACTAGTATGGGAAATGCACTAGTTAAAAGCAGTCCGGAAGATCAGGGGAAAGGGACGTGGTTGACAGCTAGAAAAGGATTCTTTAGATGCACTACATGCAAAGCTTGTCAATATGGCACAAATACTACTTCGTATCAAACTGAATTCAGCAACAAAATACAAACTTTTACACAACATCTTACCTGCAAATCTGAATTTGTTGTGTATATTTTAGAATGCAGCTGTAAATTAAAATACATAGGCAGTACGAAGTTGGCAGTGCACAAGAGAATTTTGCAACATATGAGGGACATCACTAACAATGATGCCAGTTACCCAGTGGCCAGACATTTCAGGGAACATCATGACAGCGACCTTAAACATCTCAAATATTATGCTATAGAGTCAGTACCGGCACAGAAGAGAGGTGGGGACCGGGAAGGCAAATTAAGACGCCTGGAAACTAGATATATTTTAGAATTTGATTCTAAACAGCCAGGAGGTCTTAACACCACGGAAGATCTGCACACCTTTTTATTATAGTAAGACTTATTCACAAAAAGACTGAATTAGATATATATTTGAAGGTATACCATCTACACGACACAATAGCATTAATATTTAATTCCATGTAAGGTACCACATAAGATATTTTACAATATTCAACCTGTGTGAAATATGTAGTATGTATTTATTGTGATGGTTATTTATGTATTTATATATTTATATATTTATATATTTATATATGTATATATGTATATATTTATAGGATTATTTATTACAATATTTATGTAATTTCATCAAAATATATATTAGGATATGTGTTTTAATTGTATGTGTTTTTATCCATTGCAGTAGCTGGTGGTAAATTTTACTATTACAATATGTACGTACATTGATATACGACAGAATATTATGTATAGGGAAAGAACCCAACTGCTGAATGAACTTGCAAAACACATATAACGATTTATCCTTTGTACTATTTTCCCAAAACCTCAGTTTGCACCAAAGGGCATACACTATATGTATGGATGCATAGTCTAAATCGATTTGATGACTATGAATATGCCCAAGATTATTCTTATAAAACATTTTATTCGCGTATTTGCACATTTCACTTCAGCACTTTTTTGCCAGGTAATGATAAGTGAATCTGGAATCTTAATGGCAATAATAAGCACATAACACTTTCAATTATATTATGCACCTTATCTGTATAATTGTATTCAAATTTTAATTCACTTTCAGGGACATGCACTTTCATTAGCTATAAATCGACAATCAACATATAATTAGGGCAAACCAGGTATATTCAGCATATATGCAGATATTAACTACGTGCACTGTGTCCATGCCAAATGAGACAACACAAAATATTTAATGCAATACAAGGCTTTGTATGCTGTTATTAATATTTGTCAACTGTGGTGGAATTATTATATATTTCTTTTCGCATATTAGCGTTAAAACGTGAATGAAACCATAGTATGTTGTCTATGTTAGTTGTCGTTTTGCAAGCACTGGCACTTTAAATTTGGGATACACTGTTCAAGCCGTGTCATGTGATCAAGGCCGTGAACCGGCCGAAACGCGTCATGGCGGACTAGTTTGGAGGCAATAAACAACATTCAGCACTAATACTGGGTCCACGCTCGTTTTTCAAGTCTTTAAACGAAGTTATTGACGAGGGATCAGATAAATATAAATATATATATATATATATATCCACACAAACCTCCTCCAGACAGAAGAAGCAGAGGCCACACAGGGGAATCCTTCAGAAGCTCTTTATTGGACCATCAGGGCATAATGCATTTCGGCGTAGAGTGTGCCTTCATCAGACGCCCTTCTCACTTGGAAATCACTGGCACCCTCCTCTTGTACTGCTAAGATCCTCCCCTGGGTGGGGAAGTCAGCTGGCTCCTCCTTGCAGATTGCTCACAGCTGCAGTCTGATGTCTGAAGACTGCAACCCCCAGAATGCATCTTGGTGGTGAGTACCAGTGGCGGAGTCCGTGCTCAATGAGCGCTGAAATATCAAGCAAAAGGAGGGTAGGTTGTTGATAAAGGTAAGTCCAGGGTCCACAGGCTTCCTCGGGTCCCCATAACGCTCTAGCCTTGCCGTCCAAATGTCAACCAGGCAGGGGCCACGGTAGCAATGTACCTGACCCTACGTGCAGTCACGAACTGCAATGCAGCCGCCCTGGTGTAGTTTGGCTTTAGAGGCGGGCCTGAACCAATCCGATACCTCGGAACAAACAACAGCTACAAGAGCAGATCCAGTGATGTTCAGGCCAACTTACAGAGCGGGGCCTCAGAAACGCGTCTCTGGCTGACGCGTAAAATGTCCACACAAACCTCCTCCAGACAGAAGAAGCAGAGGCCACACAGGGGAATCCTTCAGAAGCTCTTTATTGGACCATCAGGGCATACTGCATTTCGGCGTAGAGTGTGCCTTCATCAGACGCCCTTCTCACTTGGAAATCACCGGCACCCTCCTCTTGTACTGCTAAGATCCTCCCCCTGGGTGGGGAAGTCAGCTGGCTCCTCCTTGCAGATTGCTCACAGCTGCAGTCTGATGTCTGAAGACTGCAACCCCCAGAATGCATCTTGGTGGTGAGTACCAGTGGCGGAGTCCGTGCTCAATGAGCGCTGAAATATCAAGCAAAAGGAGGGTAGGTTGTTGATAAAGGTGAGTCCAGGGTCCACAGGCTTCCTCGGGTCCCCATAACGCTCTAGCCTTGCTGTCCAAATGTCAACCCGGCAGGGGCCACGGTAGCAATATAACTGACCCTACGTGCAGTCACGAACTGCAATGCAGCCGCCCTGGTGTAGTTTGGCTTTAGAGGCGGGCCTGAACCATCCGATACCTCGGAACAAACAACAGCTACAAGAGCAGATCCAGTGATGTTCAGGCCAACTTACAGAGCGGGGCCTCTGAAACGCGTCTCTGGCTGACGCGTAAAATGTCCACACAAACCTCCTCCAGACAGAAGAAGCAGAGGCCACACAGGGGAATCCTTCAGAAGCTCTTTATTGGACCATCAGGGCATAATGCATTTCGGCGTAGAGTGTGCCTTCATCAGACGCCCTTCTCACTTGGAAATCACCGGCACCCTCCTCTTGTACTGCTAAGATCATACATATATGTGTGTGTATACATATATATTTATATTTTTAAGGTTTTAGGTGTAGGGTTGGGTGGAGGTTTTAGATTTAGGGTTGTGTAGGGTTTTGGGATGGGTAGGGGTAGGGGTATAGTTTGGTAAAGGTATTTTAGGGTCTAGAAATGGGTAGGGTTATAAGGTAGTAAGGGTATTTTTAGGGTTTAGGGGTGGGTAGGGGTATAGGGTGGTAAGGATATTTTTAGGGTTTAGGGGTGGGTAAGGGTATCAGGTGTAAAGGTGGTTTTAGGGTTTAGGGATGGGTAAGGGTAGTCTTAGGGTTTTATGATTCAGGGATGGTAAAGGTATTGGGTAGTAAGGGTATTTTTAGGGTTTCTAGGGTTTAGGGGTGGGTAGGGGTAACTAAAAAAGGGGTGGTTAGTGTGGTCTCCCCCAACAATATAAATTATATATATATATATATACATGTGTATATGAACTTACCTTATTAATACTTACCTTAAAAACACTACCAATTGCGTGGTAAAGGCATGCGTTGTAAAAGTATGTTTGTGGTAAAGAAATGCAGGGTACAAAATATGCGGTAAAGTCCTGCATTGTGCTTTAATGTGTTGTAATGCCATACCAGCCTCACAAGATAAGATAATAAACATTGTTTTGACGTTGGTAGATTACTGGGTATTTACATGTCACAGTCTTCTGAGTACAGGGTGTTTTCCTCAATGTTTGGTAATGTTAATGCTAACATAAGGCACCCGCTTCCACTGTGTCTGGGTAAGGATTTTGATTACAGTGATATATGCAGACAGCTGCCCACAATGGTCTATGGAGGATCTACATGTGGCAAACCATGTACTCAGCAGAGGCACATTGAGACATGATTGCAGACAGCATGTCTCTTAGTCTCTATCACGTGACGTGCACTACATGAGCAAAAATTCTGAATCATTAAACACATCCTTAAAAAAATCCCAGGTAGAGAGCCCCCCATTCAGTGCCAGTTTGAAGGGGCATTAGCTTGCTCTCTTAAGATCTCACCTTTCTCAGTGTCACCCTTCATTTCAGTCCATATGTTCACACAGTTCAATTTACAATGACAAGACAAGATAATGGCTGACGCCAAATAATTTGAATGAATGAGTAGCGTTGGTAAAGTCTCAATACGGGGTCCATGAAGTTGGGGAGATGGCAAGTAGATTTGCCTTCTACCCCATGAAGGCAAACAAGCATTATCAAAGACAGTAGGTCTGGCTTTTTAGTACTAACGCAAGCAAACTGCATTTGTGCATGCCTATGCTTGTGTGTGTTTGCACATAAAAGACCTATTGGTTTTGCCAATGTTTGATCCAAGCTCCTGTCCGAGAAGAAAACGAATAGCTGAAGTGCAGATAAACAGTCCCCATCTACAAGTGCTGAGCCACTCTGTCACACTTGGGGTTGCACTGTGCAAGAGATGTCAGCAGGTGGGCAAACATGCAACTATGCAGAGGCAGTGACAGCAGGGCTGGAGCCGAGCCAGAACGAGGGGGTGATTGATCATTGGCATAAATGAAAATTTGACACTTCCAAAGGGTGTTAGCCCCTCCTGGAAATTCCAGGTCTCCGCACAAATCACACCGTGCCTGTCACAGCAGTGGTGGTGTTATCTTTTCGGTCTCGAGTGGTGGCAGACGTGTGTCATCCAGCATGGCAATCAGAGGCCCCGCACGTGCCTCCTCGACTCCCTCAGAGGGGGTGCGCACTAGTCACTGACTCTCTTACTCTGGGAGTCCAGGTTCGCGATGCCTGTTGCATGGCCGGGAGATGTTGGAAAGTTGTTGTCACCAAGTGCCCGCTCATGCTGTTGGCAAAGTTCACACCTGTTCACTCACTACCAGTGTCTCCCCCAGCTGGAAGCACTGTGCAGGCACTCACCTAAGCTTTAATCATCAAAGAAATATGAGGGCCACTGAAATGGAGCCATTGACCAATCGCGGCATGTAGGCCTAGGTGATGGAGGTCACTGGTGCCCTATGGGGCTGCTGGAGGGCGTAGGCAGGATGAGTCCTGGAACTCACGTAGGGCGGCAGAACACATGTGATTGGAATCTCTTCAAGTAAGATTGCTGTGTGTGATGACACAGCACCACTCTTAGTCAAGGGGACTCTCAGAATTTAATGCAACATCATTGGATTGTTAAGGGAAATTCCCCACGCAAGATGACTGCACTTCAACAAAAAAACGGGGTGGCTATCACACATGGGAGCATTTTCGTCACAGTTCAGTGGTGTTTGCACTGACCCAACACAACCAATGGCTGAAAGGAGTTGACCCAAAGCACATCTCTGTTCATGTTCATGACAGACTGTCTTTGATTGCGTCAGACCGAAACACACAGGTGCAGATTTACCAACAGTTTGCGTTACTTCTGTAATACAAACCTGGTTCGAAGTGTTGTGGTGGGATTTACTTAATGCAAATTGGAATTTGCATTGTGAAATTGCTTAAACTAATACAAAGTAGTGATTCACACTACTTTGCATCAAACGAGATGCACCATGGATGATACATTTTCATACAACCACCCTTGGGTTTTGACGCAAATCCCTATCTGGGAACTATGCCTCCCCGAGGCAGATGCAACAATAGAGCAAGTTTTAAAACTCTCCACATGTTCCCAACTTTGCATATATGCTGCACTGTACAGCACTGCTGTACTCGTTGAGTGGGATGGTACTAAACCTGCTCCACAATGTTTGATCCCAGATTAAACTCTGGACCCAAGTAATTCAGTGGAGTTGTCAAATTGTTCATCTGCTCCAGGAGCGAGTTCCGAGATCCTGCTTACACTCGAAGATATATTAATTGGAGCACCAGCCTCAGAAAAAAAAGTATGTACCGGCTGCTCTGCAATAATACCTGTTGAGCACAACTGGATAACACCCACTACTAAGTGGCATCGAAAAAGAGACCTTAATATTCCCGATCACACCCCAAGAAACGTTTTGGTCCAAAACTCTACAATTTAACCAAGTGAGACAACAATCCCTAGGGAGCCACGTCAGATCCCAACCACTGTGACACGAGAAAAACAGCAAATTAACACCAGCAGAAACTACTAGCTAACAAAGTGAATACATAGCCTGATTTCAAAGACAGATAAGAGGCGCCAAAGACAAATTTAAAAGACAGACTAGTAACACAAAGGAAAATTAAATATATGTTGCATTCACCTGAACAATCACTGACTTCAGAACTTGGCGGTGAATACAAGCTGCCAGTGTGGAAACAAAAAAATAACTTCGCCAAACATGATCAGACCAGAGAACCCACAATGCAGGAGGTTGGGACTAAAACGGGGTCCTGTGTGCATGGTTGGATCACGGATGGCAGCCCATACTGCTCAGAAAGGTGATCCCTAGCCAGCAACCCCGGGAAATTCCAGAGTCGCTAATATGCCCGTCAGCTTGCGACACCATCAGAGACACAAAGCAGATGTACTGCTTTCTAGGAAACGAAACAAGCGTTTCAACAACAGAACACTAGAGCCATCTAGTGGCAGCAAATCAATTTGCTTGAAGAAAAGTCTCGAGCAAAATGAGAACATTTCGAACGTAATAGCTAGCCTGCTAATAATAAGTATTCTTCTAAGCTTTATAGAAAAATAGCAACAGTGTCAGAGAAGGTAATAAATCGCTGCCTTAAAGGCGCAGAGGAGCGTTTTCTTAGGGAACACTAGATCATGAGCCAAATTTATCAATGCTCTGCGCCAGGCTTACGTTACAAAATGCTGCAAACCGGCGCAGAGTGTTGATTATGGTATTTAGGTGCTTAGGGGCTTATTTACAAGCCCCTTGCGCCACTTTTGTGTCATTTTTAACATGGGAAAAGTGACGTACGGGTGGCGCAAGGGGCTTGTAAATAAGCCCCTTAATTATAAGACCCCCTGCGTCACTTTTGTTCCACATAATGTGGTACATGCGTGACGCAGGGTTCTCATAAAGATTTACGAAGCGACGCAAAGCCACCCTACGTGGCTTTGTGTGGCCTCAAAAGGCAACGCAGCGCTGCGTTGCCTTACTCTACGCCCGGGAGTCGTTCCATGGGCGTTGCGTGGGCTTTCCCAAATTACCAAATTACTGGATCACTAATTAATGACTTAAATACTACCAACAACCACACTTCTGAATAAAGTGAGTGACCATCTTAAAAAAATGCTGGGGTGCACAGGGAACCAACTTACATCATGAATTGCAGAATTCAATACTATCCCAAAGTATCTCACTAGGAACAACATGCTTGAAGCCTAATAACTGTGGTGGTATTCAGGATGATGAAATCAAAGAATGTATGAAAGAGCCAAGCAATATTCTTTGAAAGTAAATACAAGTACTGTTCAATTTGCTGTATCTCTAAATTCACTGGAGAATCTGCCGTCCAGTGAAACTAAGCAGGCTGTTCCAAATTCCACTAACTAGCTCCAATTTGAGCCAGTTCTATCAAAGAAGAATAGGAAATTATAAAAAAAAGCTCAATCAACAACTGCAGATTACAAACGTAATTTATGCAACAGAAATACGTTTAACCTCAACACCATCAATAGAAACAAAGCAGAGAATCTTAATGAACGATAATGACCTCTCCTCCAAAGAGACTTAGCGAAAGCAGAGTGCTGTTGTGTTACTTATTACGTCACTGCATTCAAATTATTGCTTCCAAAACAACTTTGAGGAATGATAGGTTGAAGATGGATGCTGGAACTTGCAAGTTCTGAGAAGAAAAGCATTGAGTAAGGTCACTTTAATAGAATGCTGACAATTTGGCATCTACAGCCAACAAACCTAAACTCATTATACGAGAGGCGAAATCACAAGACAATTGGATGCTAGAGATGCAGCAGCAAAGACCATTTCGCACATGATAAACTTGAAACGTCCTGCAGTAAAACAATGCTGCTCAAATTGTGGCATTATTGGGCACTTTGCCAGACTATGTCAGGAGAAAAAGAACAATCCTACAGTGAAATGTATTGTCAACATTTCGGACTGTTCATCAGCATTAGATTATAATAGTGATGTAGTAGGTGTACTATATATAGGATCAAATGTCATAGGCCTTAGTAGTAGTTTAAGGAACAAACCAGTGTGCTCAATTATTCTGGGAGCTGTACCCGTGGATATAGTGGCAAATTCTGGATCTCCCTAGACCATCACTCAGTATGGGCTAACAAATTTGAAAGTGTTTTAGGGAAGGATTTAATACCTTCTTTAATACACACTGAGAGCTTTACTTGTGAACCCTTACCCATCATTGGGTATTGAGTAGTGAAATTCAAGTTTAGAGGGAGAGAAAGTGAAGGAAAATTATATGTTATATGGAAAATGCACCTTCTGTTTTGGGTTGTAGCAATCAGAGAAATGTAGGGTTCACGCTAAATCTCAATAGTGCTGATCAAGTGTTGCTATTAAATAACAATGATGTTTCCCACATCAGCTTTCTAAAGAAACATTGGTGAACCATAGGTCTTCCAGCATAAAAAAATTCTAAACAGGGAAGCAAACCTTTGACGGTTAAAGACAGTGTGAAACATACCCTTCACTATCAGGGAAGAAGTTAAGGTGGAATTGGATCATTTAGTAAATAATAAGTTTATTGAAAATATAGATGCAAGTGAATGGATACCCCTTTGGTAGTAGCAAGACAGGCTAATGGCAAAGTAAGATTGTGTATAGATTTATGTGATAATAGTATCTAGTAATAGGGTTGATAAATTTCCCCTGCCCAGAATCAATGAGATGCTAGCCATGACCAAAGGAATTAGGTGGTTTTCTTCACTCGATCTAACCATGGCCTACCATAAAACTCTTCAAAAATCATAAAGGGGTAATTCTCTTTCAGCATGACATTTTAGTCATGGGTAGAAGCAGAGAGGAACATGATCTGACACCAAGAGGTGTTCTGAAAGTATTGAATGACAATGGCTTACTGCTGAATTCAGGAAATGTACATTTGTACAGAGCTGTTGCTTATTTGGAGCATAAGATTAGGGGTGTGCGAAATTTTGTATAATGTGCTTTCACATAATTACACAAAAGTATGGCAAAATTACGTGAAATTATGCATAATGATGCAAAATGGAAATCCATCTTTTCATGCTTTATTTTAGCATGAAATGCATCCTCATGGCAATATTTGGAAAGAGGATGAATTTAAACAAGAGTACTTCAAACAACAGCTGCTCACATTCTATTGTCCCTCTACGTCATTCGCAGGAAATTTATATCAGGAAAGGTGCATAATTGTGCAAAATGGCGTAATGGCATAATTTTGGGAATTTTGATTAACAAGCATAATACAAAATTCCCCAAATCATGCAAATTACATAGTGCCATCAAGATTAGTTTTACAATCACATCAAATCTGTGCTCCCAACTCCCAATCAGTATGAGCTCTCCTGCATTTTAGTGAGGACCCTACGTATGAGTTTGTTGCATAACATACAAAAGGATCAATATGTTTTTTAATGAAATAAAGTGCTGCTCGGCATTGCCTAAAATTGTATTTACGCAAAAGAGGTAGAATGTACTTCTTTCTTTGTATCTTATTAAAACTACAAAAAAAACAATATATGAAGGTCAGATTGGACCGACCTATCGTCACAGAGGCAGGCTGACATATCATCTACTGAATACACATTACTTGGAAAACCCATCATCAGAGGAATATAATTAAAGCAGAATCTCACTAAAATAAACCGATGTTGAGGGTTTGTCACAAACACTAAATACGAGTATTCAACCTGTGTAATGGAGGGAGATGTTTGATACAGCCTTACATGGGATTCTGAACAACTTATCTCCACTCAAGATTTCCTTGATTCTCGTCTCGGAGATAGACATGCAGCTGGATGGGTTTTCGTATATCTCATTCAAACCCAGAGACCTCAATGTATTATTCACGCATTGTAACCAAACAATCTTGTATGCGTAGTCCAGGTTTAAACAATACCGGATAATACTTTGGGTCAAGTTAACCGTTTCCCTCCTGCAGATTGAGTGCCATAATAAAGTAGGTGCAGATCGCACAACATCGGAGAGGTAAGGAGCATCAGGTTCAGTATGGCACTTATAATTTGAACAGTTGCCAGCAAGGGCCAGTAACCTTTTATAAAAACAGTCCTCAATACGTTGTAGAGGATCTATCGCCACCAACCCCCACACCGCTGCCCCATACATTGCCGTAGAAATGGCTTTAGCTGAATATATCTTTTATTACTTCAATGGGCTGAGACCCAAGCTTCTTAGAATTGTTGCTGTGGACTCACCTCGAAAAGGGAGCATGAACAAATAAGTTTCGTGCTAAAAAACCTAAAAAATACATAAGTCCTGGGACAACCAACATCCGTGCTGGCACTTTCAAAGAATATTAGAAAAACAAATGTGTGCTTTCTTTTGAATCTGACTTTTAATTTGACAATTCCTGAGTCCCTATGGAGTGTTATTAAACCCTTATGCAGAAGTCACATTGCGGCATTATTTGGTATCACTATGTAACTCAAAATCTTCAATCCACTATTGAGGAGATGCATTTAATTTGGAAAAATCAAAGATTATACAATGTCTGTAGATTTTGCCACCTGGGCTGGGAAAGGTTGTTGTTGTTGTCATAGTCTCTTTGATGAAAGCTTTCCAGCGATTGGTTATTAAAACATGTAGCAGTAAAAGAATGTGTTAATATTGTTGGCATGCCCTGGCCTATGGTTTGATAACGTTTTTAAAATTAGCACTGAACAAGCTGAATGCACTGGTCCAGAAACCAAAGCTACCTTAGAATATGGTTAAATGTCAATGTCAATATTCTGATTTCTTTCATGAAACTAAATAATGTGAATCGATTGGAACTGAAATGTATTTATTAGTGATATTGATTTTAGATGTTACAGCAGTTTTTAATAGCACTAGATTTTAACTATCTTAATTGTTTTTAATGTTATTGATATTGTAATGGTCTTAATTATCTGTATAATAAATCAAAAAAAGTTCTTTTAAAATTGAAATAATGAAGAGGAAATTAATGTTTGGCAGTTTACCAAGCCCTCCTCCACCACCCATGTACACAGCTTGGGTGGTGGAGGGGCGAATAGTATTTAGACCTGCTCAGTTTCTCTCTAAGGTCGAAGTGAGCAGGATCGTACAGAAACTGAGCACCACTGCTTTTATTTTTATTGTTTACATAGTTGTACTACGTTTTACAACCATTCAACCTTGCTAGCATGTTTTTTAAGCAGGGAGAATATTTTAATTTCTATCCATATTGTAAGCGCCTGGGCATCTTAAATGATTGCACAGAGAAGTGTACGGAGGGAAGGGTGAGAGGAAGCCTCACACTAAGTGATCTTCTATTCCCTAGCCAAAACAGAAACACAAACAGATTCTACTGGCGTTGAAATAGCCCGCACTGGCATCATGAATGGTTGATGGGAGGCTCAAAAAAGGGATCTAATCACATTATATCAACCATGATTAATCATCCTGATCTTGAAGCCCTAATTGCTAGCTTCTATACAGTGCTTAATTTGTAAAAAGAAATAGGTGCCAGGGCTCCCGTCAGGAGGCCGGTGCGGCTTGCACCACACACTGCCCCTGTCATGCTGCAATGATAGTAACAACACAACTATAAACCATCACACTCCTACAAGTGTAACAATTTGGACTTTTTGCAGCCCCCCAAAGCTACAAGAATGGCTTCGACGGCAGGCAATAACCATTTTAAAGCATAGTGCATTAATAATTAGCTGGTATTTTGGTCGTCTCTAAATGAGCAAGACAGCACCATCTTGTGGCAGGCTGTCACACGCTCAGGTGCTGACAATTAAGTGCCGGTGCAGAGCACCGGAAACCACTGGCTCAAATTATGCACTGCTATATCAAAATATCGAGATCAGCAATATTGGCTTCTATATGCATCAACTCCAGAATATCGACACATTGTTAAGGCAAGCATATGTCAGGAAGAATAATTTACCGTTGCTAACTCCAAATCGTAAATACCTTGACAATAAGTTGGTAGTCAGCAGTGTGGAGTCGATATAAGTGCAGGTCCATATTAATAACTCAATAGTTTGTTAGAGCACCATTGTCTGTAGTATAGTAACTTAATCAAAGTAGGAAATGTGAGAACAACCAATCTAGCAGAGAACTATTTTGTCCTCTGAAACCCTCACAAAACATAGACAAAGTGGCCAATACAAACTCTTTCTCAATTGTTTCATCAAAATAACCCATAAGGGTTTGAACAAAGTTTACGTTTTCACGTCCTAATTTTTAGGTCGAGCATTTGAGACCTCTTGTATATACTTTAGTATATACTTATATGTGTATGTACTTTGTGGGCTCTGGAGATCAGCCCTAGGACTTGTCTGCTTCCGCTTTTTTTTCTGTTCAACTGCCTCTATTTAACTGTCTTAATAGTAAACGACCAGTAGAGGTCAGTAAAATACCAGAATTGCTTTCTACTGGTTCAACTGCCTCTATGTAACTGTCTTGATTGAAAACGACCAGTAGAGGTCAGTAAAATACCAGAATTGCTTTCTGCTGAGGGACTTTTTATTTTTTATTTTTCTGGCAACTGCCTCTATTTAACTTTCTTGATAGAAAACGACCAGCAGAGGTCAGTAAAATACCAGAATCACTTTAGCATTATCTAGATTCCAGTCCATAGAAATTGTCTTCCACGAACACCCGTACATAATAATTCTTTTTCAAATCTTGTATTTTCAGTGATATGACCACCGAAGGCCCTGATTTTATATTAAAAACAGAGCTTTGGACTATACCATTTCCCGCTGAAAGGCAATATTTCTCTCCATGTGTTCCCATACCTGGTGTGTCACGCAGTTTGGTGCTTACTTTCCCTCCATGTTAAAGAACAGTAGATGTTTCAGCACCCAGGCAAATGAACTGCATAGTTAAATACATATAAGGTCCCAAAGGCGAGACCGATTGCATTGCAAATGCTTGTTATCTAGGCACCTACTGCATCTTTTTCATGACTATGCATGCAGTGTACACTGGACTCCACTTTTATAACCATAAAATCATTGGATCTTTTCCTTCGGCACACATCACAACACAACAAAGTCCTAACATGGTGCTAACTTGGGACCTCATTTATGGCCAAATTACGATGTTGGGCGGACTGCCACCAACAACATTTCCAGGGCCGCAGCACAAGCCGCTGCGTTAAAGAAAACATTTCTGACCGCCAACCCTGCGGTCGCATCCTAATTGGGCAGTCAGACTGCTGCCTGCCTGTTGGTCGGTCTCCTGACCGACGTGATGGCAAGCAGCTGTCCTACCGCACATTAGCATAATCAGAGCCTTACAGTTCGGTGGACACAGTATGTACTATCGGCATGGTGGAGTACTTTTCTACCACCATGCTGAGGGCAATTCACCTGCCAAATTTAGAGATGTCTGCTTTCCCAGCAGACATCACTTGGATTGGCAGGAACCGCTGTCTTGGTGGGGCCTATCAATGCATTGAAAGATTGATGGATAGCTCCGTCATCATGATAGAGCTGTACTGCAAACTCTCAATGTTTTTTTATTTTCAAAACCAAAATCTCAAAGTAGGATTTTGTTTTTGAAGAAAAAAAAACAATGACCCGCTTGCCATAGTAGTTGTCTTCTATGGTGTGGCGGTAATTCTGCAGTTTTCAATGCTCCTTACAGCCAGGTTTTACCTAGTGGTGACGGACAGTTAAAACTTGTCATTGTTCTGCCTACTCTAAAAAGACAAATGACAAAACCTATGACAGCCCATACTCTGTTAAGCTATCGGAGGCGTATGTCGGTGGCAGAGACTGAGTAGTCTTCGCCATTGATATACAGAAGATCCGCCCGACTCTAAATGAGGCGGGCAGACCTTCATTTTGGCTGAAAGGGTGCTCCGTCAGCTTTGCAACACATTACCGGCCCTGCCAAACTCTAAATCTGGCTCTTGTTGTGTGAAAAATATCTTATTTGGATGTGAATCAATGATACTTTTAAATTATGTTACAATCTCCCTTATCGAATCTTCACCTACAATTTGGTGAAGACCTACGCAGGATTGATAAAAAAAACCTACATGGAATAATTCTGTGCAGAATAAAATACAGAGCCAAGTTCTAGAGAGAGCCAAGCCCTAGAATGACGGGATGCTTTCTGGTATAGCCATTTTGAGGGGATCAGCCCCACCACACATCTTTCAGTGTTCTGAAATACCTTTATTTATTTATTTTTTATTTGAGGAGTTTTCTATGGCGCGAACATGACCCATCAGGTCAGTGCTGTACAATTAGCAGACAAGACATACATGTAGAATAAGAAAGCAAATTGTTACAAATAAGCAAACAGAACAACGGTAAAGTCACCATCGATTAGGTAGATTCATGATACGGAGGGATCCTCATGAGCGCAGTCCAATTGAGTTCCTAAGGGTTGTTATTAGACTAATTTGTTCATCAGAAGCCTTTTCACTTCTTTTTTGAAGGAGGTCGTCGAGGGGTTATACCTGATTGTGGGTGGCAATACGGTACCAAATTCTTGGGGCTAAGATGGAGAAGGAGCAGTTGTAAGTTTTCTTTTTGTTGATATTCTGCGGTTTCAGCAATAAGGAGTTTCCACTTCTTAAGGAACGACTGTCCCCGACAACTGAAGTTTATTGGCCAGGTAGACGGGAGTGTTGTGGTGAAGGGCCTTATCTGTCATGCAGGCTATTTTCAGCTGGATCCTTGCTTCGAATGGGAGCCAATTCAGAAAGTTTTAGATCTGGGGAGATGTGATCAAATTTTCTGGATCCTGTGACGAGCCTAGCGCTGAGTTTAGCATGGCCCTTAGTGGCGCTAGTCTTGCTTTGGGAAGACCTGCAAGAGTGGCACTCCCGTAATCGAATCGGGAAATGACTAGGGATTGGACTGCCAAATGAAAGGTATCAGGGGCAAGAAAGGTTTGATTTTCCTTAGCATGTTTATTTGGTAGTTGGCTCCCCTGGTGGTTGCGCTGATATGATCTTTCATATTCCGGTATTTGTCCAGCGTTATATCAGGTGACTTAGTGACGTCAATGATGTTGGGGGCTCAATTGAGAGCTGTAAATTGTTTGAGCCATTCATCTATGGGAGCAGAGTGGTTGTGGGGGGCGATCAAAATAAATTCCGTTTTGAGTGCATTGAGCATGAGGTGGTTGCAGGATAACCATTGTTGGGTTTTCAGCAGGGTGCAGTTGAGAGTATTAACATCCTCGGGTGATGATTTTTCTAAGCATAATTGTGTATCATCAGCATACATGTGGAAATGAATATACGTGTGCTTTAGAATTTCGGTGAGGAGTTCCATGAACAGAATGAATAGCGTAGGTGAGAGCGTGGATCCTTGAGGCACACCGATCGAGACCGGAGGAATGTTGTAGAGCGTTTGATTGACTTTTATTCGTTGAGTTCTGTTCTGAAGGAACGACACAACCATCTAGCAATGGGCCCAGATAGCCCCATCCTTAATTCTAGGAGGTGAATCATGCTGTTATGTTTGACCGTGTCGAACGCTGAGGAGAGATCAAGAAGTACAAGTAGGCACTTTGCAGAGTACATTGCTGTCACTGAGTTTGGTGGACAGGAGCCGCTTTACAGGAAGTACTTAGCAAAATTTTTAAAAAACCATTTGAATGTATTTATCACCCACATAAAATTACACTCCTTAGGCAGTCATGATGTACTGTATGGTGTTTAACAGTGAATTAATTATTTCTAGGTTAGTGGCCTATTTCATAGCTTCCAGGAAATCCGTCATGGCTGAAAATAATACAGCTTTATTGGTTTAAATGACTCTGGCATAGCATTGTTGAGCCGAGTATCATGTCACCTGCCAGTGAAAGGGATGTTCAATGAAAGGTGGCTTTATTTTCAGTGAACAACGTGTTTGTCAGTGACTGGGACACTATTGTACTGTAGACAATATTTCTGTTGCAAAGGCATTCCAACATACCCGCCTGGAAGCAATCACTTATTTGCAGATCAAATTCATTGGATATTGAGGTCATATATGACAAAATCCTCTTAGAAAGTATAAACCTTGAAAACTTTTATTACACTTATTCACAAAAAAAGTGTACATTACACATTAAGTGAAACTTAATATATCTCTTTACGTCAAAATAGCTTTTTATTGTATAAATGTAAGTATTATACTTGAACTTATGCATTTTAAAACATGGTTGTTATCTTTTTAGGTAGTGCTAATGTGGGGTTTTAGGTCTTTGTAAAAAAAACATAATAATATTACCCCCAATGGTTCAGAAGTTAGTGCTGAAAAATATGCACAGGTAACGCCTGTGTGTACTTATCGCCCGTTGTACACTGTAGGGCAGAGCCGAGCAAGTCTCTCATGAGCAAGACTTCATTTCCATCTGTACATATACATGCCCAACTCCAGTGTGTCCTGTTCACTGTCCCTGTTGGATCCATGAACGCCATTTAGGGATTGCCAGGGGTTGCAGCTGCAAGGGCTTCCCCCTTGCGACCCCTGACACTACCTTTGTGACCCCTGCCTTCAGAGATGGCAAAATCAGTGCCAGGAATACAAGAGCAGCTCCTTTTTATGGACGTTGGTGGGAGCCCCACTTTCTTTGTTTTCTTTTGTTATAACACTAATAGTAAATAATAATACTATATTATTCAATATTAGTGTAATAAAAAAATGGAGTACAATTATCTGGAATATGGCCCTCCCTGGCAGCTGAGGTAAGTAAAAATTGCTTTTAAATGTATGTTGTGCGCATGCTTGCAGGTGAGAGCGTGTTTATGCAGGAGACAGTGACATAATGTATGTAGGTGTGAATGTGTGTGTATCTGTAAGTGTGTGAGTGAACGTAAAGGTCAAATGGCATGGATTGTCACTTCCGCTACCCCTGGGATTTTGTGAAATTGATGTCCATGGTTGGATCTCTTGTTAAATACATGAGTACAGATGGGCCACACAACACGCCTCACTTATATTTGGAGAGGGAGGCTGCGGACCCGACAACCCTACAGCACACCCTGTTCCGTAACCCGCCCCGACAGCATGGAGACTTTGACTCCCTGGCAACTACAACACAGGCATGGCATGCACTCCTAAGCAGGCAGATAGGAGCACTGCTGTACTCCCCGCACGTTCCATTGCACTGGTGCCTGTGGTTTCCAATGGGTCAAGAAGGTGGTGCAAGGAAGGCATTTCGCATCTTGGGGATAAGCACACTGGGCGATTTCTTCATTGATGGGGTGGTGAGTAGCTGGGACATGATTCAGGAGCGGTGCCCATGTATGTCGGCGATGGCTAAGTACCACTACCACGGGCTACACACACATGGCAAGAGCTACTGGGGGAAGAAATGCTAGAACCACAGGCAATGGGGGCACTCTCAACACTGATACAGACAGAAACACCATGTAAATTAATCACAAGATTTTACACAAGTGCACAGGAGGCACAAAGGGCAGTGATGCTAAAGGTGCGACTTGAGTGGTAGCGTGACCTAGAGGAGCCCATAAGCGACAAGGACTGGCAATACTGCTGTGCTAAAACCAAATCCATCTCCTTAAATGGGGGACACAGGCTCATACATTTTAAATGTAGACATCGAGTTTATTATACCCGTGAAAGACAACATTGGTATGGGCTGCAAGAAGATTCGCAATGCTGGAGGTGCCGGGAGGACAATGCGGGGTTCTTGAACACGGCCTGGTTATGTCCCGGAATAAATTAATACTGGTGTGAAATATTTAGGGAGCTGGGAACTATAATAGGTACAGAAATAGAGCCAGACCCGAAACTAGCACTATTGGGATATGACCTAAGTATAGAGAAACCCAACCGACCTATAGTTGCTATTGGTTTATTACTCGCCAAGAGGCGTGTGGCGCTACGGTGGGGAAAAGGCCCGACCCCAAAGATAGAGGACAGGCACACAGATTTACTAAACTGCAATACACAATCTGGTAAATTTAACAAGCTACTGTCCCCCTAAAAGTCTACCAAAAAACTGCTGGGCCCCGTACCAAGCATACCTAAAGAGTAAGGAAACAGGAGTGGAGAATGGGGCGACTGACCCGATAGAATGATCTAAGTAGACAATACTGTCTGGTATGCTCAAATAATGGACAATACGACGCCTATCTATGTATAGACTCTCTGCAAATGTACCGAGATGAGTATGATAGACCTAGTAAGCAATTTTATTGAATGTGTTGTATTTGTGAAAATGTATATAACTGTATATGGGGGCCCTACTGAACCTAATGTGCCGACTGGACAGTTATCTCTATTGCTCAAACAGAGAAGTGCTATGTCTGATACCTAGTGATATGTTTGTGTCAACTGGTCACGACACATGTTGTAATGTATACTTTAATAAAAAAATACATGAGTACAGTCCTATTGGGGACAGGGGAAACTGCTCAAAATCAAACCAGCAGTCTACGGATTAATGTGCTGCTGGGCTATTCATTGTAGGGGGGCGTACTGGAATCTTCAGCCCTTGCTGTGACATAGGGAAGAACAGTCTGAAGCAGTGCAAGCATGCATGAGTGTGTCAGTGGGGACACAAGGGAAACTTGAATCTACTGGGGGGGGGGCTGTTTTCCCTGCTTTAGTGCAAAGTTGTGCCCATACCATACTGCTGCTAAAACAGCTGCGTTGAAGGCAGCCAGTGAATAATACAGTGGAACTAGCCATTGACTAGTGGCACGCCACCAACCACTGGAGGACACAGATCAGCATGGTCTCTGTTGTTCACCAGTAACTTTAAGGATTACATCCCCTGTGATGCTTGATTGCACAAAGTAACCCTGCAAACCTGCTTCGAAGAAAGCAGAATAAGACAATGATTGCTGCATCAGCTGAGAAAAGGCAGATCAAGTAAAGGAAGATAAGGAGGGGACCTCTGAGCTAAGGTAGCACACGTAAAACAAAAAACTATCACCAGAGACAAAACAAAGCACATCATTTAGTGTGTAGGCTGTCTGACATGTTGATGAATGCCAAGCGTAAGGTTTCCAATAGTTGACCACAGTGCTCCAAAAAGGCAGATTTTGCAAAGCACAACTAGGGAATTTCTGAGACTTTTAGAGTTTGAATTGCATCCATAGCATCCGCTCAACCAACATATTTTTTAATGTTTTTTTAAATAAACTTCAGGTTGTAATCTTACTAGCAAACTGTAACATTTGACAAAGCTTGTTCAGTGTGTTTCTTTGCTATTCTAGGGATTTTGCCGCCCGCCCTCAATAACCACTAAGAACAGAGTGAGGTGCTTGGCCACACCCTTTGCCCAGTTTTGCTGCTCTTTGCTGGCTGAATACAGCCTGCACCAGTGTGCTCTGAAGAAGACCTGTGGTTTTGCGACAGACTTTGGGCACAGGATATAACCTTCAGATATTCCCCATGTCCAATCCTTCTCGCAACCAGGGCATGCCTTGTGCCCAGCCACACCCTAGTTAATGCACCCTTGCCCTAATACCATTGAGCACTGTGCATGATAGGCACAAGACCTGTGCATTCCATATGTCCACTTACACTGATTTTTTATATTTTTTAAATTGATCTGAAGATATCCCCAAACATACAAACATACCAAAGTAAATGAGGCCCAGTGTCGTGTAAAAGGGTGCACAGCCACACCACAGGGTCTAGTGACTTTTGGTGAAGCCTGGAAACCCCACATCAAAAGCCAATGTATTTAGGAGAATATGGGCACCACTCTGTGTGCTCCTATGCCCTCCAGGTCGGAGAGTGGTATCACATGCTTTTGTCTGCTTGCAATCACTCTGAGGACATATGACCTTTCATAACGTTGGGCCTCCTACCAAAGGCCGCCTGTCTCGTTCTCGTGCCCTTGGTGGGTGCAGATAACTGGAGGACACTGTGTGTGAAGTTGCTATCATTTCTGGTGTCTACTGTGCCTGTTTTGCCCACTTCTGGTGTCCCCGTGTGCTGTGTAGTTATGTGTGTGGATGTCTGCGTCTGCCTGACTGAATAAGTGTTGTTGCTGGCAGTCTGCAACTCCTGGGTGTTCTTCCTTTCCCCTGGTTGTCTCCCTCAATCTATCAATCAAACCATTTATACGGTATTTAAATACCAAATTCAGCAACTAAGCACGTATTCAATAACAGAAGCTACACAATCAGGTGGGTCGTCAGGGCTTTCCTAAAAAGAAAAAAACTGTTCAGTGTTCATGAGCGCTTCCTGAAAGGAATTCTACTTGACACAGACCTTCCTCCTTGATCTTTTCATACACTTTGAGGAGGAACCAAGAGCTGTTCACAAACTGGCTTCAAACTCTGTAGGGTGCAGTAAGATGTGAATGCCATGGCACTGGTGTGCATGGGTGCTCTCTTGTCTTTGCCATCTAGCTATGTGCACTGCAACTGGTATCTTGTGGTACTTGAGGTCGTTGTGTTGCAGGTACGGGATATGTTGGCTGAAGATGGCAGTTGCAATTTAGTTTGGGAATCTATTGTCCTGTGGTCATTTTGATTTATTTATTCAGCAGTTTTTCTATAATGGTGGCGGTCATCTAATGGTGGCTTCAGACGCCAGTTGCATTAATGTAAAAAAA
Source organism: Calotriton arnoldi (assembly GCA_963921515.1). Taxonomy (NCBI): domain Eukaryota; kingdom Metazoa; phylum Chordata; class Amphibia; order Caudata; family Salamandridae; genus Calotriton; species Calotriton arnoldi. Next base: position 1,937,585 of record CAWUFW010000033.1, read on the forward strand.
TAACTGGTAGGAGACAGGGCCGACTTTAGAGTCTGAGTCGCCTGGTGCGACAATATTCATCTCTCCACAGCCCCACTCTCACATGCATTTCTTTTGTTTTATAGCGCACCTCATACCAACCCTAGGGTGTCCAAACACTTTACATCACACACGTTATACAGAGGCAATGGACCCCACATGCATAAATCAGCCTATAGGAAATGTTACACAAAACAATGAAGATTACCATTCCGTGATCTGCGTATACACGTTCTTTGCAGCAGGCATATTAACCCTCTGTGCTACTTTATGATGAGTCAGAATTGCCACTAGACAAAACTTTGATCTTTCTCCAGCAAAAACATTAATCACCTGCATTAACTTGGCATTTTTATTGTTGCCTGAAAATTGCTGGACCCACAAGGAATCAGCAGGGGCTTTTAAAACCAAAGTTTTTTCTGAACACAGTGCCTCTCCCAAGGTCAGCGGCAGGTGCGGCTGCACCGGTCGCACCACCCTAAAGCCGACCCTGGTTTGAGGAGCCCAACTCAAGAAGAGCCATGTCTACTACATTCCTCCCTCAGTTTTTAAAATTGAATTCCTACAGACCTGCCCAGTGTTTTAGCCTCTTGAAGGTTTGTTGAGTATTATGGTACGATCTGCCTCACTGGAGATTTCTGACTGGGGTGTAAAAAGGGGCAAAGCTTTGCCTGTACGTGGGCCTTTCTTGCCGTATGATTTCTGGACTGTAGAAAAAGACTTTAAATTTGATCATTGATTCCTTCCGCAGTCCATGTAGTGTTCTCTGGATTGGCGTCAGATGGCCATGGTTTATTAGATTCGGACACAGACTAGTGATTTCACAATTAGCGGTGTGCTACTGGGGGCATGTGCATAATTAGTGTTTACGGATTAAGGCTGCCTATCCTATTGGTGTTTGGTGCACATGTCACCTAATTGGTGCACAAATGATCCTTGGCCCACCTCCCATCCTGTCTAAGGGTTGTACCCTTTATGAGGTAGAGATGTACAGTGTGTGGATGATGTAGCGCTGCTAGTGTGGTAATTAGTGCTCTTCATTGACAGACATACTGCAAGATTGTGTTTTCTTGTAATCTGTGGAGCAGGTAGATAGGAATACCAAAAAACACAACACAGCCAAAGTCCAAACAAAAGGAAACCATAGGAATGGTCACTTTGCTCCTGTAAGAAAGTGTGAACATTTTAAAGTAATCTGGGGACTTTGAAGTAAAATAAAGCAAGAGTTGTGGACAACATTGATCTGTAGTGATCAGGGATACCAATGAATCTATAAGAAAGTCCATGTTTCTTATCACCTTGATTAGGCCTGTAGCAGAAAGTCCTAAGTAGGTATAATTGTTAACATGCATTTTCTACAAAATATCTTACATCTGCTGAATGGTAGCTGGTAGATACACTCTCAACTTGGACGTGAGTAGCCACTGGAGTCCATGAAGTCTATGTAATAGTGGGTATTATTGGCAGAGGAAGAACACATTTAACTGAAGGAAGCCCTCAAGGTCCCTAGAGAGCGACTTTAAACAATAGCACAGAAGAATTGAGTGTGAAAGGACTACTGACATACAGTCAGAAGGGACCCCGTAAGGAATTCTCCAAACCTGAAGTCACATCCCACAATCTCAAGCCTATGCATGAAGCTTAAAATAACCTTTCAGAAGTTGGGGGCAGCCACAGTAGATCAATGCACTCAAATATCTGTGCCCCCTGAATATCGAAGACTGAGATTCATGGCATGGAAACATCGAGGAAGAAATATCGAAACTGAAATATTGAAGGGTAAGCAGCCACGGCCGGTGCAGGTAAGAGCGGTGGGGTGGGGGAGAGTCGGCAGACAACGCGACGAGGTAAAATACAATTTATAAAAAGAAAACCATTTACCTTGCGCTTGCCGCATCACCGACTCGGCGATGCAGCGAGCGCAAGGTAAGTGGTTTCTTTTTTAAAATTTTATTTTACCTCATCTGTCGACCCTCCATCCCATCCCACCCCACCCCACCACTCTTACATGCACCGGCTGCAGCTGAGGGTAAGTATTGATTTTCTATGCCTAACCCCATATATATATACCTTATATATATATATATAGGTGGAGTTAGGAATAGTGAATCTATATTTCCTCTATATGCACTTGCCTTTTCACATATTTGTCTTTGAAATTACGTCCACGATATTCTTATATGACAAGATTTCTGTTTTCGATATTCAGTAGTACATACACCAAGTCACAGAGAACGTACTGTCATCCACCGTTCACTGGTGGGGGTAAAGAAACCAGGGTAACTCAGTGCCACAGATATATATAATTTAAACTGCGGTTCACCCTGAGAGTCTCAGGCAGCAGTGTGCTTCAAGAAAAGCATGCATAGCATGTATACTTTATTATGGTATATATTTGAATGCGCTCTTCTATCTGGCAGAAATATTAAGTATTTTCTAAGAATTTCTAAGAATCAAAAACAATCACGGGACTTGTGCAAAATGACCTCTATTAAATAATTACGTCCAGGAACTACTGGGTGATTATCCAGAAGGAATGCAACCCCCCCTAGCTCTGTCACTTAGAACTGATCTAAGATTGAGCAAAAACGCTGCTATTAAAATCTATAGTCTGAACAGTATTTTAACAATGCTAATCCAACATACTTTTTTGTCTTTTATTCACAGGCCTTCAAATTACGAGTGTGACGTCTCCCACATCAGCCCAGCTCATCTGTAATTGGGCGTCGTCGACCAGTTCGGTTTCCTACTTTATGCTAGACCTCAGGGTCGTCAATGATTCCAGTATTCCGCCAGTGAGCGTGTACACAACATCGTCAACCAGGTCCAGACTAGTTCAGGGTTTACGAGCTGGGACACAATATAATGTGACTCTGAAATCCTTCGCGTCAAATAGTGCGGTGTTGGCATCTACATGGTCCCAAGGACTGACAGGTACGTTTGAGAATGTATCTTATCACAGCCTATAGGTGCCAAGAGAGTTTGTGTAAATGTTTCAGAGCGCTATGATTTCATGAATGACACAACTCTTCTCTTTAGTGAGTCTCTAATACCTCATCTGTATCAGTTTAAAACAACAAATGATTTTAGGGTAGGGTACCACAATATCATCAAAATATCACCTGACATAAATATTGTGTCGTCCTAAATATCGACTACAAAAATATTGCCTCACAATAATAGAAATAACGCGCCCAGTAGGGCAGTATTTTTGTAAACAGTGCTTAGGACATGATATTTATGTCAGGTGCAATTTCTGGATTCAATTTTCTGATATACAACTGATTTTAGAGAACGGAGGTTGTGATATTGCATCCAGAAATCAGAAGCCCGCTATAAATAACTTAATTAATTTCCAAACTTTAGACCCATTTTTTAGATTATTCACAAGGGCAAAGCACTATCATATGACCACATTATGTTTAATGGAAAAAAGACTCTTACATAACTTTCTATCCCACTTTTAATTTTATTTTGCATTCCTAAGTCCAAAACTCTGTTTAGGTCCCACCGAAGGCATTAAAAAGATTGTATATGTTTTTTCACTCACTCACTGATTCACAGACTCACTCTCTCACTCACTCAATCACTCTCACGCTCTCACTCACTCACTGTATCGGCACTTTAGATTTGTAGGTACTGCAAACATGTCATAGGAAGAGAGCACGTATCTAACCAGAAAGATGTCATGATTGGTAAAACAGATTTAGCCAAATATTTTACTCAGGGAAATAGATGTCTGTACCTTTTATCATGCAAATCGAAAAAAAATGTTCAAATGATATATTTTGCTTTTACATCGACTAAAAGAGTTACAAAATCATTGCCTCTCTTTTCTATATTGCTTTGTTCTTCAGTTTAAGCTGAAACAACATTTGAGCATCTATCTGTCTGTGCTTATTTGGGCTAGCTCAACGACTCATTAACAAGTTAAAGCCAGTCGCGGGTTCGCGATAGCCACAATAAAGCTGCATGAGGAAAGCAAATGTAATAATACCTTTCACTTGCATTTATGTGCACTTTATTTAGCTAAAATGAAATCTACTCTGCATTTGGCTATTGGGTGTGTCAAGGAGCACAGCCCTAGTGCTAATGCCCTGGTGTTTGGAATGACTTGTCTTTCAGCAAGCTCCTAGCAGTACAATGGAGGATCACTTATCAACTCAGGGATCATTTAATAAAAACATTTGAACTCATCCTGCTTGAGAGCACAAAAATGGCCTTAGATGGCCTTTCTTTATATAAGCACACATCATCAGGGTCTCCTGATGGGACTGTTGCTGTTTAGCTGCAAGCATCCCGGGCTCTTTCAGTCTCCCGGTGATGGAGTTGCATCAATACTTACTGGCTCCTAAACTCTTGGGCCCAGATTTACTAACACTTTGTGCTGGCTTTGCCTTACTTTTGTGGTATTTAATGCCCAAGAAAAGTTAGCCAAAGGTTTGCAATGTACAGCTATACGCTACTTTGCATCAAGGAGTCGTTCCATGGGTGTTACGTGGGCACTCCCATGCAACCACCCATGGGTTTTCATGCAAATGTCTATCTACTAACATTGGGATTTATACCAAAAGTGCACACCTCCTCAAAGCAGGGTTAGCTGTCGAGTGGTTGGTAAAGCTCTTCATAAACAGACCCCCAGGCATTGCGGGTGGACATCATCTGCATTTGTCGTATTCCTGTTGAAACTCATGTAGTTCATTCATTTCACTAGGCAGACCCACTGAATGTATATGCATGTCAAATCCGACCTTCGAGGGAAAGGAGGCAGAGTCCAACTTAATGGTTGCCATATAGAGCGAGGCTTAAACTGGGAAATGGAAGAATAGAGCGAGCATAGGCATTGTGGAAGGCTGTCAAGCGTTTATTGGACTCCAACAAATGCAATTTATTTTCCTTCCTCAAATCTCTGGCCCTTGATGGACTGGTAAGCATCTACAGGGTCGTGGGGGGACTTAGTAGGTCTGCCTAAGTTTTGGGAGAGAACCTAATGTGTAATGGCTATTTTTATGTTTTAGTTCGTATTCGTGCCTTATTTTTGCTTGTTGCTCTTTTGTTTTGTAAAAATTCCATATAATACACCAGTCTTAGGTTATCATGGCTGCCTGGCTTTCTTGGAGGCTCTGGACTACATTCTGTCCCTCTGAATTAAAGGCACTGTCATAAGAACGGGTAATTGGATGAGTGAGATACACTGTGAGTGACTGTCGTTTATACAATTGAGGACCCAACTGCTATTTCTGTTCTGCTTCCTAGACATCCTGTCTAGTTCCTCATGTCAATGGGCCAATGTTTCCTTCTGCATGTATATACACACCAATGACGCTGGACTTCAGTTGTCAGCAGTGCCAAAAACAATTGCACATCCACTATTCAATTCATCAATTTTCCTTAGTATAGAGGACATGAAATCCGAGGGAAAAATATTTTACAGCACCACCTGTTAAAACTAAATTGACTTAGGTAGATGGCTGAAACTACTACAACCGTACTACACACGAGCTACACACATCTATTCGCCTCTCCTTGGCAGTGCATCATGGTAAATGTAGTTCCAAGTCTTTTTATTTGCATTGACAGTTGCAAAGTTCGGCATATCTCTACGTAACGATATTTTATAAATATACCCCACTGGTCAGTCTGGGCTTTCGAAGCCAGATGTGCATTAAGATCTTTGTGGTTGCAAGTTTTTTCGAAAATTCTTGGAGTGTATTAGCCAGCCGTGGCTTGTGTTCTTTACAGTCCTAGATCTTTTAAAAAGGCTTCAAACTACAAAAGCCAGAAGCTAGTGCTAGCTTTTTAGCCTAATGTGGGGCAGGGCTGTGGCAGCTGTCTGATGCCCCTCACAGTGTGTCTACCTAGACTAATCCACTGCTGGCTACCAAAGCGCTGCAACACCTGGACCGCTACTAATAAATTATGGAAATGTGGAGATCTGATGAACTTTGGCATTGTGAATGAGAAGGTTTGGAACTACAATGACCATAATGCACCATGATCAAATACTGTGCACCAGGTCGAAAGCAGACTTTAGAATAAGTCATCTTGTTGGCTTCAGTATAGAGCTGAGATTGGTAAAAGGTTAGGTGCAGCCACTGAGCATCAAAGCAGGCAATTTCAATGATCAAAATATTTTCAGTGATGCTGAGACTCTGTCACACTTTTTTCCTAAAACGAATAACCACCAAACATACACAGCAACATAGCACCTATTGTCAAAAACGTATGGCCTTATATTGGGATACTCCATAAAGAATGTGGCGGATATTTTGACTGCCAAACCCATGGTTTCGCACTCAGTATTTCAGAAGGCAGAGCCTACAATGCCTGGCGGTCAGTTCCGACCAGTAATGACTCCACCCACTTAGAGAAAACGTCCTGCATGTCAAGGACATTTATTTTTTGTTTTTCAATAACAGACTCCTGCTTTGAGAGTTTGTTTGTGAAAGACTGAAAACTTTGCTGAGTGGGCAAGGGCGTAGCTTGGTCAGTAAAATTGGGGGGGTGTAAGCTTCAGATTTTCCGCCAATCAGGCTGGCATACTATGTTCAAATGCATTATAGGACAAGCAAGGCGCGTGAGAGGGGCCTAAGGGGCAGTGGATAGGGAGAGGGATGCAGATTGGTAGGAGTACTAAGAGAGAAAACACAATATTTTGTTAAATAACCAATATTTTTGAAGACTTTCAAAACAGGAGTGTGTGTGCATTTTGCCTGTGTGTATGTAAAAAGTATGAAATCCGACTGACATCTCAGAGTATCGACTGAAAGCACCTGTACCAGACTATTTATCTATTGGGGGGGGTGTAACCCCCAAAGCACCCTTCCTGAAGCCACGCCCCTGTGAGCGGGTGCATTAAATGTTACGCCCACTCATCAAAGTTGCAGTGCCTTCAATGCCACTGGTGACTCTGCTGAAGGCACAGGCATCGCTGTCTGCCTGGTCGAGATCTCTACGTATAGCGGTCGGTCTTCTGCCAGGACGGCAGAGAACATCACTGCACTGCCATGGTGGGCCAGCGAACGGCCTGCCATACTCTAAATGAAGCCCTTCATTTTGTATGGCATGACTCTGCCTCACACGTAACAAGTTGTCCATTATTAAGTGTAGTACCAAGGAATTTAGTAAATATTGATACTGTGGGATGTGGTATTTATTGGGTATATAGCCTCAGTCAGACTTCTGTCGCTCAGAATGGGTGCAAACACAGCAATACCGTGGGTGTTCCTTATGTTGCAAGGTGCACAACTCGGGCTGATGTGGTTTTTCTCCTCATGTAATACTGTCAGCTTTCACCTTAGCAAAAGCCAGGGGACAGGAGGGAAATTTATGGATGTGAATCCTGATTTGAGCAGATCTCTTGCTTGCATCCAAAGCAGAAATCAAATAGGCCTGACTGAAATTTTAATTACACCCGGGTAATCAGAGTAATTTTGGTAATATTGTATCACTGTTTTTGATACGAAATTACTGAAAATTATGCGATTATACCCTTTGGCATAATTTGGACCAAAAATACCTTGCAAGGCACGCAGGAACAGAGCAAGTGGCGCCTGGCTGATCCCATTCCTGTTCTTCTGCATTTTGCACTATTTTCTTAGTGCAAAATGCGTCCTTGGGTTCATTTTGGACGCAAGGGGGTATTTTATGCTAAGAAAAGAGAGCTTAATGCTGGGTTACGCTCTTGGCATAATGCCACGTAATTTTGCTGTAATTTCACGTACTTACGTGAGTTACGCCCATTTCTAGATAAAAAAAAAAAATTGGAATGAGGACCTAAATGATCAGAAACCTTAGCTAATTCACAACTGTCAGGAGTGTAAGTATGTGTGTTATTTTCAAAATCCAGGACTGGTTGGGTGGCTCCACTGACTAAACATTGTATTTTTCCGAATTGTTTCCAGTGCCTGCAACACCACAGATTGTCCAGGCAAACGGCTTATCCAGCACCCAGATCACAGTAGGATGGTCTCCACAAATAGGGGCAGACTACTACTTCCTAACGGCAGCATTGGCCAGTGTGACCATCAACCGCACCTTCAGTGCACTGAGCGGCAATGTGATTGGTCTGCAGCCCACCACCGTTTACACACTGACCTTGTATGCTTTGAACACCGCGGGACCAAGTACGGGCAGCAAGAAGATAACTGTGCTTACATGTAAGTATGATGAACACGCTGTGGTTGGGATGCATGGTGGACACATGACTTAGTGGCCGCCATTTGCTGAAAAGCGATAAGATTGTTAAGCTTAAGTTTGACTGTATGTTGCACATAGTTTGTGATTAACACATATAATGTTGTGTGAGCTATCGGAACTTTTATTTAAAAGAATAAATGAACTGACAATAAAGTGCCTATTTGTCATATCTGAAAGCATGTATGATGCGCAGCACCACAGCAATGTATTTCAACCCCGGACAGTAAAACTATATTTAACGGAGAAATCAGAGTTGAAAGTATCTGATTTTTCATGCTTTGACTGACATCGCATGCTACTTAATTCTTTGCAAAACATGCATACATCATTCAACTAAAAAATTAGTTACCTACAGCGAATAATCTCCAAAGTGACACCCTCGAACAACCATCAGGATGCCATTCCAGGGTCTATCAGCAAACCTCCTGCCACACACCTATTCCCCCTATGAACCACCATGGTCAACTCCTCTCTTCAACAGGGCCTATTTCCAGAATGACTAAAAGTGGGTCAAGTCTCTCCTGTCTTGAAAAAACAATCTCTCAACCCAGAGAACATGAACAACTAGCACTCAGTCTCCACACTTCCATTTTTCATTCTTAGGCAAAGTCATTGAAAGTTGCGTTGCTTCCCAGCTCCACTTCACACATTTGAACAAACAACCTCCTAGACTCTCTCCAATTAGGTTTCCGCCAGAGCCACAGTACAGAAACTGTGATCCTACAAATTGTCGACGACTCCCTTAGAATCCTCAACTCCAGGAACTCCTTCCTCCTGGTTCTCCTGGACTTGTCCGCTGCATTCAACACTGTCAACCCTCTGGACGTCCTTCGCACTCTTGAACAACGCATAGGCTGTAGAGGCACAGTCCTCAATAGGTTCTCCTCTTACCTAACCAGCTGCACCCAAATTTTGAAAATGGGCACCTTGTGCTCGAGACCAGTTAATGTACATAAAGGGGTCCCTCGAGGCTCTATCCTCTCCCTAAGCCTCTTTACCCTGTACCTAGAACCACTATGTGTGATTCTCAGAAACGCTGGGATTCTCTTCCATCTCTACGCTGACAACACTCAAATATACATGAAAATCCCTTACCCTGAAGACCTCGCCTTCCTTTCAATCACACTCCTAATGATTCAAAACTGGATGTTTAACCATCATCTAAAACTCGACCCAACTAAAACAGAATTTCGTTGGATCTCACCTCCGAAAGCAAAAATCATGGAACAGGATTGGATGTCCAACTTTGCCACGCTGGATGGCTGCCCTGCCATTGTCCAGAGTGCTAGATCCTTTGGTATCACTCTTGACAATCATCTAAATCTCCACAGCCACATCACAGCCATGGCCAAAGCACACAACACCAAATTAGGCAGGTGTGGGGCGTCTGACAACTAATCCCTGAACATTACCTCAAAACAATGGTGCAGTCTCTCGTCCTCTCCAGACTAGATTATTGAATTGCCCTTTTCTCAGGCATTCCCAAAGTTCAACTAGGCTCATTGAGAGCAACCCTACATGCAGCAGCGTGTTTTGTGTTTGGTCTCACGAAATGTGACCACATTCCCCAGGCCCTGCTAACCCTCCAATGGCTCCCCATTGAAGCTCGGGCCCAATTCAAAACCACCTGCATTACCCATAGAGCACTGCATTCCTACTCACCCTCCTATTTTAGTGAGAAACAGAAAATCCCAGAGGCAAAAAAGGGTTACAGAAATGCCCAGTCCCTGCTCCAGGAACCCCCCACCTTTAGTCGAGAATGGTACATGAGCCAGTCATTCTCTGGTAGTGCCACAAGAATCTGGAACTCCTTACCTCTTTCCCTTCGCCTAACAACCTGCATAGACAGCTTAAAAAGGACCTCAAGCTCCTCCTATTTGACAGTCACCTGGCTTAATCACCCTCAACCATACCTAAGTACTCTATCCAGGAGACGAACTAACTTTATTGTGTGTCCCCACCATCTTAATCAATGCTTGTCCAACGGCTGCATTTGTCCTGGTCGCAGCTATCAAGTCAATATGTCTGAACAAAATGATTGTAACTGTAACTTGCTGTACCATTGTATCATGCTACTGCTGTAAAGCGCTTCGGTCTATGTCCGCGTTATATGAAATTGCACAAATAAATACAAATAAAAATAGAGCCCTCTTTTATCGTGACAACCGTTTTTGGCTCACGCATGCATCAAGATTAACAAAGACATTCCAATGGTTATACAAAAAAGGAATTGTGTAGTCCACTTAAAAATGAGCATGTAGCTCCCGAGTAGTTAAGCCCTAGTATCGGGCATGTAACCCAACCGAGTTCGGTCCAGATACGTCAAAAGATACAAAATGCCCAAAAGTACCGTCCGTTCCTGGAGTGAGTGCACTCCTGCGTATAGTGTTCCCTCGGTCGTATCGTCGAGAATAACCGGTTGTGGACTACACAATTTTGACCAGCCGGGTCGGAAGTAGAACAGGCAGAAAGGTGAGAGAAATTGAGAGAGTCACGAGCTGTACAGCCCCGAAGAAGTCGCAGGGTATTCCCCTATCGACTAAACACTTGTTGGCTGGGCGAAAAAGAATTAAAGAGGAAGATCTGAAAATAACGCATTGTTCTCCTTTTTTGTGTAACCATTGGAATTTATTTATTACTCTTGATGCATGCGTGAGCCAAGGACTGTTGTCAGATTTAAGTAACGACCTTAGGGTCAAAGTTTGGAGGGTTAGGGTGATACCCCTCCCCTGGAGCACCGCAACTGATTTTAACATTTTCCAAAATACTAGTACGGCATTACATGTGCGCCAGGGATTTCCTAGTTCCAGTTCACCCCATCAGGACATTAACCCTCTTTTATCGTGTTAATATGACATCATTACTTGTAATTAATGTACTGACATTGACACATATGTAAACTATTGTACAAATACCTCTATTAAGAGAGGGATCTTTTTGGCCTCTGCCTATTTTGAAATCCAAGTCAAGCACTACAATATATTTAGCAGGTTCGCTTTGACCTATTGTAAAGGTATGTTCACATGTGATTGTACGCTGCCGCCATCATTACATGTGTGCGGTAAGGAAACGGATAGCTCTAACATTTGCTTTGCTGGACTCCTTGACCAATCAAGAAGGGAAAAAAAGGGGGTGGCAGGGAACAGCTAAAACATGCTCTCTCCCAAACACAAGTTTTGCACAAGGAAATTGAACGATTTTGTATCACGATATTTCGTCTTTCGATTTTTTGCATAATACAGGGAGCAAATACTTTTCCACACCTTTGAAATCTAAAAGATGGGAGTATTTGGGAGTATTTGTCACGTTTTTCCATGTCCTGTTACGTAAGCAGCAAAAGCTGCAACATTTCCTGGACCATGTTGTATTTGTTTTTAAAGAAATACAGGGGCAGATGCAAAACGACTTCCTAGAAATAAATGTGCCAGGATTCTTTTTTTACAATGGTTGCAGAATCAGATTTCTCCAATTTGGCCTTGGTGCAGAAATATTTATGTAGTACGGACGAAGCAAATGCTTTTTGCAATATTTTCTATAAGACGAGCGGTAATAAAAGCGGTTCAGATTGATTTGGCTCTGTATTGTGCACCAGTGCGAAATGCATGCAGTATGGCCGTCAGGAAATGCACTAAGTGTTACCTGAGCTGACCTTGAGTTTTGAGTACACTTCTGTCTTTTTGACTGGAGAGGTCACAGGTGGTGAGTTTAAATATGTAAACGGGCCACAAGACTGGTGACACCGAAACAGACGAACAACACAACCGACACATGCATTTGTGTGGTGTGGGTGGAGACCGAGTGACCCCAGCTTGCCTCCACCTCCTCCCTTAGCTCCCCTCGAATCCATGCACACTCCACTCCGTCCTCCTCGCCCAGGGTTGAGCTCTGGCTGGTGTGTGCCTCCACCTCCTCCCTTAGCTCACCTCGAATCCATGCACACTCCACTCCGTCCTCCTCGCCCAGGGTTGAGCTCTGGCTGGTGTGTGCCTCCACCTCCTCCCTTAGCTCCCTCGAATCCATGCACACTCCACTCCGTCCTCCTCGCCCAGGGTTGAGCTCTGGCTGGTGTGTGCCTCCACCTCCTCCCTTAGCTCACCTCGAATCCATGCACACTCCACTCCGACCTCCTCGCCCAGGGTTGAGCTCTGGCTGGTGTGTGCCTCCACCTCCTCCCTTAGCTCACCTCGAATCCATGCACACTCCACTCCGTCCTCCTCGCCCAGGGTTGAGCTCTGGCTGGTGTGTGCCTCCACCTCCTCCCTTAGCTCCCCTCGAATCCATGCACACTCCACTCCGTACTCCTCGCCCAGGGTTGAGCTCTGGCTGGTGTGTGCCTCCACCTCCTCCCTTAGCTCACCTCGAATCCATGCACACTCCACTCCGTCCTCCTCGCCCAGGGTTGAGCTCTGGCTGGTGTGTGCCTCCACCTCCTCCCTTAGCTCCCCTCGAATCCATGCACACTCCACTCCGTCCTCCTCGCCCAGGGTTGAGCTCTGGCTGGTGTGTGCCTCCACCTCCTCCCCTTAGCTCACCTCGAATCCATGCACACTCCACTCCGTCCTCCTCGCCCAGGGTTGAGCTCTGGCTGGTGTGTGCCTCCACCTCCTCCCTTAGCTCACCTCGAATCCATGCACACTCCACTCCGTCCTCCTCGCCCAGGGTTGAGCTCTGGCTGGTGTGTGCCTCCACCTCCTCCCTTAGCTCACCTCTAATCCATGCACACTCCACTCCGTCCTCCTCGCCCAGGGTTGAGCTCTGGCTGGTGTGTGCCTCCACCTCCTCCCTTAGCTCACCTCGAATCCATGCACACTCCACTCCGTCCTCCTCGCCCAGGGTTGAGCTCTGGCTGGTGTGTGCCTCCACCTCCCCCCTTAGCTCCCCTCGAATCCATGCACACTCCACTCCGTCCTCCTCGCCCAGGGTTGAGCTCTGGCTGGTGTGTGCCTCCACCTCCTCCCTTAGCTCACCTCGAATCCATGCACACTCCACTCCATCCTCCTCGCCCAGGGTTGAGCTCTGGCTGGTGTGTGCCTCCACCTCCTCCCTTAGCTCACCTCGAATCCATGCACACTCCACTCCGTCCTCCTCGCCCAGGGTTGAGCTCTGGCTGGTGTGTGCCTCCACCTCCTCCCTTAGCTCACCTCGAATCCATGCACACTCCACTACGTCCTCCTCGCCCAGGGTTGAGCTCTGGCTGGTGTGTGCCTCCACCTCCTCCCTTAGCTCACCTCGAATCCATGCACACTCCACTCCGTCCTCCTCGCCCAGGGTTGAGCTCTGGCTGGTGTGTGCCTCCACGGAGCTCGTTTCCCAATCCTTCCCCGGCGCTGCAACATAAATGCTTGGAAAACACCATCACCATAAACTCAAACAATTCAAAGAAATGCATTTTCTTGTCCTTCCTGGATGTTCAATCTCACCAAAGCATCTCACATACTGCTTCTTTTGCTTCTTCCCTTCTGTACACAACTCATAAACACTTGCATGTTCCATAGTGAAGGGGAAACACAAAACATTTGACTAAAGTTCATATTGGAAATTGACTGTGACGAAAAGTTTTTATGGCACAGAGTGGTTTGGGGCACCTCTAAAGGTAGGTTATATCTATCCATAATGAAAAAGACTCAATATTCAAGAGTGCTACAGCAGGGGGGTCGGGTTTGCCTGCCGGTAAGGTGCACCAGTATCTCCATGCTCAGGGTCCCAAGCAGGGCACGAGTCGGGGGTACCCGCGGGTACATGGCGTCCACCCACTATTATCACAGGGTGGACGCCGTCCACCCTGCCCCAAACATTTTGAGACACCAGGACACGTTCAGCAGCGCCTGCACGTTTAGTCTGCTTTCCATTCCCAGCAACAACGTGCAGGCGACGATCAGGCTTTTTTTCACCTCCAGCTGGGCCGAGGTTAAGGGGCCATCAGGCCCTCTTTTGATCGAGTATCCCGACTCGAGGCGGCATGGAACCTCACACTTAAATGCAAATGCAACAGAGGGGGAACAAAAGCACACCGCTTGTTATCTCTTCACAGGTAGTTAACAGAGGCATGGGGTGTTGCTTTTTACTTTGTTCAGTTCCTGTACACAAGTCCATGCACTGTAAGAATTTCACATGTGTTGGTCTGTCCCAGTATTTGCACAAATAACAATTTAAATAGCACTATTTTATTTCTTTTATAGCGCTACTCATACCAGTACAGGGTGATAAAGCGCTTTACATAACATACATATTATCCATTGCCAATAACTCATGTAAGTGTGCATATCAATGTACAAGATGCGTTACATGGTGTAGGAGTCTTGTGTCCTTCATAGCTCACTGAGCTACATTAGAAGGATTACAATTTATGAACTGCAAGTAACAAAAGGATCTCTGTACTCAAAGCAGTAACCCACTTACCTATCTACATAAAATAAAAAAGGTAATCTGCGTGTCACATGATGTGCTTTACAGGACACACCTTAATCTTCTGTACTACTTTCATTCATATCTGGGACTACACAAAACACAGATCTCTCCAACAAATACGTTAAATCTCACCATTATTATTCCCTGAGATTTACTGGGCACCTCTGCAGTAGATGCCTTAGCCCCATAAAATATTTTAAAATGTAGAATTTGCAACCAATTAAGCAGAACAGATCTTCTACCAGGCTTCTCCTTGTTGCCAGTTTCTTTGTGGCAGGGTTTGTAAAAAAATATATATATAAGTTGAGGCCTAGATTTAGCATCAGGATTGCGTCACTTATTTAACACAACCCCAAAGCCAAATCTCATTTGTTAAATCTCATAATGCGCTTAAAATATACTCATGATAGATCTGATGAACATATGTGTGAGGTCTTGCTATCTGATGTCACATCTTGTGATGTCACTTCCGGTGAGGTCAAGTGCAATGTCACGCGGCGAGACGTCGTGCGCTGTGATGGCACTTGTCATGATGTCACTTGCTGACTGCCTAACTTGGTTAGTCCCCCCACTTCTTTTTATAGGACTTGTGCCCTGTTCCCAAGCATAATGACTTTGAAAGGGCTAGAAACAAAAAACATGTGCACTAGTAGGGCTGAGAGAGATGAGCTTGAGGAGAAAAAAATTCTCTTTGTGATTATTTGTTAATGCTTGAAACGCCGCCATAATCTGCAGTAAAAATATGTGTGCCTTTATTTCAGTGACGCCACCGCCCACTCTTATCACACAGACGACAGTCAACAGTTACTGTGTGGCTTTGTCTTGGCCCGCTGTGAACAAAGCCCTCATGTATGGGATCTACATTTATGAGAATGGTGATGTCAACACTTCCCCCGTCATCAGAAAGACCACCTCCACAACAATCATTTTGGATAACCTTCTGCCGTGCACCAAGTACATATTTGGATTGGTCTCCTATAATTGGTTCTATGTTGCCGGTGAAGAGAATCGGGTTCAGCATGAGACAGGAAGTGAGTATGCGTTTCATCCTTCCATTGATGCGTTACACCACAAGTTGAAGCCGCAAGATTCACTGGTCAGATATTGAGCTGAGATTCTTCCAAGAAGAGTGCCTAACTCCACAGTGCAGGAGACTATTTTACACTCTCCTTGACTGCATAAACTAATATGAAACAGTATCATTTTTAGACACAAGATTTGAAGATTAGGACTTTTTTCATAACGGGTGTGGACACATATGTAGCAGTGAGTTCCAATCAGCCGTCCACTTTTAAAAATGTTTTTTCTCAAAGCACATACAATATTAGATTCCACTAAATCATAGAGCACCAATGCCTATGGGTCAGAGATCAAATTAATTTGCTACATATTTTTCAATATTCGTGTTTAATCCATTTGTGGAAATGGGAATGAAAATCCTTTTCAGTGTTCCCTTAATTGCAATGGTGGTAAGCATGCCGAGTAGGTAACCTTGCTGCATGAGTAAACATATTTTATTATCCCTTCTGGAATGAGGATTATACTGTTTAAAAGATTATCTAAATTGGCAAAGCTATTGATCAAAAGTAGAAAGTCCATAAGGCCTTCATTAGGAGTAAGAAATGCACAACATCACAAAGTCGTTTCCCAGAGCCATTAGTCCATATGATATAAAAGTCAGAGCTTATACGTCAATTTCCTTTGTACCCAAAGGATCCAAAGAAAACCTCTGGTGCACTCCCACTGGTAATGCACTGGTGATGGAGCAAATTACAAAACAGAACATTTACTATTAATATGAATGAAAAGTTCAATTAGCTTGCCAGAGGCAAATTATGTCCACACATCAGAGCAAATGTGCTGCTGGATCAAGCGAAAGTAGAGGGGTCCTAAACACTGACATGTCTTCAAGAGGTAAATTGCCTTGACTACATGTTTGCCACATGCAAGAAACACTTTACAATAATATGTTGCTACGCATAATGGGGCATATTTACAAGGGCATTGTGCCTCCGGAACGTCACTTTTTCCCACTTTAAGGTAGCGCAATCCCTGCTCCATATTTACATTTTGCGTGGCTTAACGCTGGTTTGTAAATATCGTCCCCATTCACTCAGGTATCTGCGTGAAAGGGATGTGCAATGGGTTTATCTGTGAGCGTTCCACCACAACACCCATTGCTTTTAGATGCTGCTCCAGATTTACAAGGGTCTGTAAATCTGAGGCACTGCCAAAAACTAATGCCACTGAATAGCAGGCGTTAGATTGGTGCAACGAGGAGAAATCCTTCTATCGCCTTTAAATCGCCTTTAAAGATTGTTTATGTGCAGGAAGGAGTCACTTCCTGCACATAAACAATCATCCCTGCACCACATACACCTTTGCACTATGGCGCAAGGGTGTCTGTGTTGGCGCTGGGCAGCTTTTTTTAGCGCCAGCGCAAGGGAAAACACAGGGGTGCGCCATATTCTTGTGAATACAGTGCATCCCTTCGTTTATAAATTATGCGGCGCTGCTAAATTGGGTGCTTGGCCACATTGCGCTGTTTCCTTGCAAATATCCCCCAATGTGTGTTAAGGTATATGACACCACAATTACTAGGAAGACAAGAAGGAAACCGCTCTGGATTTCTGACAACATTTCAAAGAATGTACAACTTTCTACTTTACATCACTGTGCCATGATATGTAATGGGGGCAATTACTTTTAAACCAGGGCACATTCTTGGGAAATTGTTCTGCAGTCCAATCAACAAAGGTAAACCACTTTCTTGAAGGTTTGCTTGCTCACCTTTGGCAGCTAGGCTAAAGAAGCACCCAATCCTCAGAGAATACGCATGTTGTGTTATGTGTATCTGAACAAGCAACAACAATGCAGTTGAATAAGGAACAAAATGGTCCAAACCATGTTCGCTGAGCAGAATCCCAAAAAGGGGAGATCAATGGATGAAAAGTTATTTCAAAAACAACATTGTTATAAAAAAAGTGTGAAATCAGAAATTGAGAAAATAAAATTACAAAAAAAAGCTCCGTATCTGAAATGTCCACTTCACTCCCCTGACAGGTACATTACAGAAAGCTACCAAGTGTTTTGAAAGTTGTAGAATCTAAAATAAAGTTCAAGGTGAGTTACACAGGGGTTAACTCCCATTGCAAATGATTTGGGGACACTACACTATAGGTCTGCTCTGTCTTTCCAAGCATATCAAGGGTCAACATTGAGTGTAGGACTCTCCTGGCTTCACTGCACACCCTTCAGATCCAAATTACAGGCCTTCAGGAATAGAGTTTGAGAGTCCAGTCCACTTGATGCAAGGTTTCTGTGGCCAGCACCTCCCTGTGTGCCCATGAGCTTTGTATCACTACAGCACACCAATCCGTAAAATAGGTTCCTGCCATCGGCAGGGACATCTTAAGGATTTTGGGGGCCCTGGGCCAAAGGTGTTTTGGGGGCCCCTGTTCGGAACAGCTTTGAATTTATGATCCAGTTTCAGGTCTTTCATGCCCTCTTTGGCCAGGTAACTGACAGTGCAAAGACACACTGGTCCAAATTCTAAATGTGTTTATATCTAATATTCAGGGATAGTGATGTGTGTTTTCAATACAGTAACACAGCAGCAGCACAATAATACTACTGCAAATAATCTCTGTGACACCCTCCCATTTCGCAAACGTGAGGTCCGGTTTTGAACTAAAAGAAACTTTTTTTTATGAATATTGCATGAAACAAACACATTTCTCTTCAAAATGTCTGTCATAGACTCACACATCACCCACATAAAAAATAAATTAATGGAAAACGGTATTTAAAACAATTTGTTTAAACATTATTTAAGGTCATCAGGGCAAGACTCTCTGCAAAACAGAGCTACCTACATCAGGGGGCCCCCTAAAATGCTGGGGCCCTGGGCCAGAGCCCACTTTGCCCATGCCTTAAAACGTCTCTGGCCATCGGTCAGTTTTTCCAGCAGACACGTCAAATATCCTTCTGAAATAAGCCATGCAACTGATTTCCTGAGTCCTAAGTAAATGCCCTGGGCACAAAGGTTCAAGTGGTGAGGAACAACGTCTTTCAGAGTTTCCCTGGCAGGCAATAGAACATTGTTTTGCATCTACCAGTAGCACTTTTCCTTCTGGTTTCCAGTCAATTACTAATGTGTCAATGGGCTTATCGAGGACTTTTAAAAGGGAACCAGCCAGCAGTTGATGAGCCACCCTAAACCAATGAGTAAAACATACACATAGTTGATGCACAATTTTGAATTCAATGTGTGGAAGATTACTGACATGAAAACTAATCACAGAATCCTTTGTCCTCTGAGATCCAAGGTGACATGAGAAACCGTAGGACTAAGAAATTCTCTTCCTCCTTCACCCATTACTAACCAGTTCAGCCCACTCTACTTCAAAGGATTCTGGCACAATCTGCAAATGCAATCCAGATAACCCTTGCTGGGCAAGTGAGACTCTGGGTCTACCAGAGACCTCTACTTGACAAGAAGTCTGATCAGCTATGTTTATTAACAAGAACTCAACTAAGGACTTCTTTCCTTCTTGCTTCCTGGCTCTGTGTGTGTTCCTTTTGAAGCATGTGGAACAGATGTCTTGTAGGAAGACTGCTGGTGTGTGCAAGGCAAAACTGGGCTCTCCGAGCAGCGGTGTAAAGAAGTTGTCAAAAAGCCTTCGCTAATGCATGAATCTCATTAGGACATTGGATGAGACATAGAGCGACTCGTATGTAAAGCCTCAAAACTAAAATAGGTAGTCTTTCAGGCGTTATTGCATTTAGTATATTTTTGGTGCTGATGGCCTGACCCAAACCAATAATGAGTTAACATTACATTTACAGAGACATGGGTCTGCATGTTTGTTGACTAAAAGGGAAAAGCGGTCTTCATTGTTGGCCCCTCTGCATTTTTGACAGCTTTTCCTGTAATAATACTACTGAATTACGAGGAGGAAGGTATTAAAATCTGGATAGCCAAGTGCCTGGAAAAAGCCTAGACAGATCTACAGCAGAGGATGTGGCCTAACGTCTAGAGCGGTGGGCCTCGAACCTGGGGAACCGGATTCGAATCTCGGCAGGGACGCTCAACATCCTGTGATTCTGGGCAAATCACTTAATCTCCCCGTGCCTAACAAAAAATTGATGTGTCTGTCTGTAATGCAACTGGTGCTCATGTAAAGCGCTCTGATACCTCGATACCTAGTTCGTGCTATATAAAATTCCCCCCCAAAAAATCTGTATGGAGATGGTTAAACCATACAATTGATAGAGAGCATATTGGTCTATGGTCTGTTAGGCACACCTCATCCAGAGCAAAAGCCTAAAAACAGAGACTCAAATCCCCAAAAATTGGGGAAACATTAAAAACTGATGTGGATTCTCAAATGGGTTTCCTATTCATGATCCTCTAAGCTCCATAGAACAGCAAATATTGCACTTGCCTTTAATGTCCCTGCTTTACTGTAGCAGTTACTGTGGTGCGCAAATCAGTACTCTTCCGAGTGCCTGGTTGGTGAAGAAACATTAAAGGACTACCACAAGGCAAGATCCCCAGCATCCACAGGTTACCACCTTAAATATATGTATTGAAAGGAGCAATCTGTCAACCTGATAAAGTCCGTGTTTTGGTAGACAAGGTGCTAGTGCCATATATGATGCACACTTCACTGTCCTTCCATGTTTGGTTCTGTAATCAGACTAGGAGTAAAAGCTAGGAAGATACAGTTACATGATTTACTGGAAAATGAGACAATTCTTAATTCTTCTTTGTACTTAATTGTAATTGCTATGCTTTTTGTTTTTTCACCAGAGGTTGATAAAGTTCAGGGACTTGTCCTTGACTACACTGACAACCTTCAGCCTGCAGTGGCAACTTGGAATACCTGCAGAGGCGCAATTTCCTACACGGTAACTGCTGAATCTGCAGATGGGGACACTGTAACCTGTGACGCGGTCAAAACCAGCTGTGACCTGGTAGGACTGAAGTGTGAGAAACGCTACCAGGTGGCTGTCGTAGCAGCAACAGGCACCTGCACTAGTGATATTGCAAACACTGTACCACTGGACACAGGTAACTAATTATATAAATGATCTCTTTTATGTGTCTGAATTAATACATGTATTTCCTGTCCACTATATAAGGCCATTGCATGTCATGGGGGCGTGGCCTGGCGGCGGGCTAAATATCTCGAGGCTCCCAGGCAGAGACCTCTTAATCCGCCACCAACGACAGCTGCTGAGGGCATCCGCCTCCCCTGACAAGCGCCTATGATGGGGAGACGCTGCAGAGCCTGCTATGCCGTGTCTGGTGCTCTGGGAGGACGGCGGCAGTGCCCATGGCCAGATGCTGCCAAGCCGGGGAGAGGGCCCGCATTGTGACCTCCACGCGGTGGCGGCTAGTAGGGAATGGGGGTGGGGGAGCAGGGGGAAGACGACGACGGGGGGGTGTTTGAAAATATATATATTTTTTAAAACGCACTTACCTTTTCTCCGACGGTTGCATAGCTCCTATCCTTTGGTGCTCTTCCTGACTTCCGTCCGGAAGAAGCTGCAGAAACTTCCGGGCATACAGGCTCCCCTGAGCCAATCACAACGCTGCAATGCAGCGTTGTGATTGGTCTGAGCGCCCTGGATCGGCGCTCAGATCAGGACAGGGTGCATATTCCCTACCAGGCTGTCTGCCTGGTTGGGAATATGCAAAGTGCAGCCAAAATGGCCGACCTAGCAGTCATGTGCACTTAGTGTGCATAGTCCACTCCTCCTCCCACCCTGAGCCACCAGCCCCGCCCAGCCCTAACCCAGCCCGCAGAAACCAAAAATGAGACGATAATAACCTTGTTATTATTATTTTATTTTACCCCTTTTCACTGCCCTAAAAGCAGTGGGGCGACGCTCCTCCACCTTAGCGGAGGAGCCGCCACTGCCTCCACATGCAGCCTACGGGCGGCCCTGCAGAGCGTGTCTTGAACAACACGGCGGCTTGAGGGCATTCCTGGCGTCCCTGATGGCTGGCTCCCTGCTGCAGGTAGAGTGATTGGTGAGGAGCGGTGAGCAGCATCCGGGGAGGGGTGGCTCTTTGCGTCCACAGAGGCTGCAGGTGCCGCAACTGCTACCCCGTTTGCCTGCTGCTCCTGCCTGGACTATTACAAATTCTTCCCTCGCTCCAGTGCCCACGGAGGGGGAAGCGCTGAATGCCACCAGGGGAGACGCACCGTGACGGCAATTGCAAGTGCTATGGCTGTGGTTTGTGGCTTAATGACTATGACAGAGGGGCAGCCTGGTGGACTGCGACAGCTGTGATTCAATGCAGGGTGAGGCCGAGGGAGGGGAGGCAGCCCTCGCCATAATGCTGACCCCGAAGTTGCGCCCTTGCCGCTGGTGTTTCCCCCTTCTTCTACCCCAGGCCCCCCATTTCCTCACTGCTCCTTCTTTGCCGCAGTGCCCCTGACCTGGGGTAACAGAGCGGTTGGGATCTGGGCTTGTCATTGAGATGTCCTTGAGCAACAGGACCCTAGTAACCAGAACATCAACACACTGGAGCTGAGTTGGTCAAAGGAGCTTCGCCTCTGTCTCTTGTCTATCCATCACCTGCCCTGAGACTTGCTGCGACTTGGGAAGGGTGATCTCAGCTAGATCCGCTGAGACTGGCCCAGCTGTGGGCCTGCTAAGTTGGCTGATTTGCAGGGGTCTCCTACCTGGAACAGCGCAGAACCTCCCTGTCTGGCACCAAGGATATCCTCTGAACTGCCCTCTGGGTGCTCCTTTGTCTCCACCTATTTGCAAGGCATTGAGACTCACCCTCTCAGACTTTGTGCACTGGAGACCACGCAACTGCGGAGGCGGGGACCGACTCTTCCAGCAGTGCTCCAATGACACAGCTGCCAACTGGGGAAAAGCTTGACATAGTACTGGCAGCAATAGAGAGGTCACGAGCCCCCATGGAAAACAAGATCAGCTCCTTGGCAGTGGATTTGAACATCCTTTGAGACGTCCACAGGAAACTAGCAGACAGAGTGACTGGTGCTTAACACTAGTTGGCTGATCGTCAACCGGTGTCACAAGAGCTCGCAAACACTACAGCAGCGTGTTAAACACCTGGAGGCTAGAGTGGGCAATGTGGAGGGGCGCTCACGCAGGAGCAATCTGCGTGTTGTGGGCCTTTCTGAAACCGCGGAAGGTGGAATGCTGTGGCCTACTTGGAAGAATGGCTCAGAACCTTCATGCTCACTGATGTCTTAGCGCCCTTCTTTTCCATTGAGAAGGCGCACAGGGTGCCCGCTCATCAGCCTCCACTAGGGCACCACCTCCACCCTGTGGTCCTCACACTATTGCATTTCAAAGACAGAGATGACATAATCCGAGCGGCTCGTGTCGTTGGGCCTCTAGTGGTGGACAATCATCATGTGATGCTATTCCCGGATTACATGCTGGCGGCCCAGGGCCAAAGGGCCACATTTCAGCAGGTCAAGTGTAAGCTGCGGGAGCTACACTCCCAGTACTCTTTGCTTTCCCTGCATGTTTGCGAGTGCTGCATGATGGGAAATCCTACTTCTTCACTGAATCCGCGGCGGCCTGGGACTAGGGGGAGACACACACCAGGGGTGACGTGGCTTCACGGCCACCGACCTTGGACTGGGCCCCTGTACCTCACAGGTGCTGACACATTTGTAACTGCCATGGGGCTTCCCTGCAGTGACAATCACTGCGGCTTCCTGACCTGGAACACGTGATTTGTGAGAGGAAATAGGCCTTGGAGAATGCAGCTCCCTGCTGCTGAACAAGACTTGTACTATGACGCCAGTCCCCATCACTCTTCCATGAGAGACAATCGTTCATTGCGGTCTTGCTCCCCCCTACAGAGCTCGATCACACCGCCAGCAGTTACCACACAGACAGCAGACAATATTCTTTGACTCCATACCTTTCCTTTCCCCCCTCTATGCTGTCCTCTTCCTTTCTTTTCTTCCCCCTGTTGCACTGCTGAGCAACTCTCCTCCCTGCTATTCCCATCACAAGCTCCTTTACCAAAGTTAGTTTATGGACTGCTTTGTTTGTGGTGCTTGGCTCCTGCATGTCTGCCTCTGTGTGCCATATGCCATATCCAGGGTGCTATAGTCTCCCCCCTTCTCTTCTCCTGCTATGTAGCCCCTGCTGTTATATGTGGGCTAACACTCACCCCCTCCTCCCTCTGATTGAGGCTTTGTGCGGACTGTGCGACACATGCCCCTCACCCTTTCTGCCCTAGGCAGTTTTGCCTCTGCACTGCTAGACTCTTTCTACGGTTGCTATCCTCACATGAAGTCCCGCCCAATGGTATACCTTTCGCCTCACCTGCCAGAACTCCCTCACAACACTTTTCACATGGTGTATTAGTTTGGATGGGGCACCATTTGCACCCTGCCCGTAGTATTTCTACGTCCTAGACTGCACATTGGCCCTCACACACATATGCACATGCCTTCCCCATCTGGACTCTGCTGCCCTTACGGCAGCAAGTGTCAACCTGAAGCTCCAACCAGACACCTACTGCACCCGACCTTAATGTGATTACATGGAACATCAGAGGGATGCACACCCCTTCCAGGAGGAACTTGATATACTCTTATCTACGTTGTTATAACACTAACATAGCACTCCTACAAGAGTCATACATCACCCAGGCAGAGTCCACACACCTTCTTCAGTGCTGAAGAGGCCTGGTTTTTGCAACTGACTATTCCACTTACACTAGGGGTTTCATGATCTGGATCAAAGCAGGGACTTCCTTTGTGGCCACTGACTCAGCTTTGAACCCCCAAGGTCATTACCTCTTCTTGGAGGGCACGCTGGAGGGACACGATTGCTGCTCAGAACGATATACACTCGGAACACGGAATAATCTCCTTTCCTTGACAGACTTATGGGGGTCCTAGCACGCTGGAGGGACATTGTGTTAAGAAGGAAGACACTGGTTGCATTATCAAAAGGATTTATTCTTCTTGAGACGCACCACCAACTTCTTCTGCCGGCCTGTCAGCTGCTCAGTCTCCAACTGCCTCCCACGAGGCACTGCCATGGAGACAGAACCCACAGGCACGAGCAGATGTACGTGCCACAACAATACATTATAACACATCCCCGTAACTACAAAATACAAAAGAAGAACAAGAAAGAAAGAAAGAAATGGTAAGGGCAAGAAAAGGAAAGGCAGAAGGTGAGGAAAACACAAGAACAGTTCATCATTGCATCACATAACATTGTCATAGTATCAGTGCATCACAAAATCTTTGTAATATTTGGGAGGACGACGAGGTCTCTAAGAGAAACCCAGTGCATGAAAATTTGAGAAGGAATTTCCCTTAGGCAAACTGGATCCAGGAACAACACTAGGACAAGTAGGATGTAATGATTTGTCACCTTGAAATTTTACTAGACGAGACATGCTCCACACACCACCATTGTGGACAGTCACCACATTCCTCTTCACCGAGATTATAACAAAAGGGCCCATATATTCAGTGACACCCTTCCTATGCCACCTTGGTTTCTTTATGAGTACCCAATCTCCCACGCTCCAAGTCTTGACTTTAGTTGATTTCTTAAAATCAAATCTCTCCTTATATTTTTTTTGATAAGACTTAATTCTGACACCCATCTCCTCCTTATCCAAACCAGCACCTTCAATCAGAGGCAACCACCCAGGATTGAGTTTGGACAGAGCAACCCTGCCCCTCAATATTTCAAAGGGAGATTTTTGCAAGACTCCATTGAGAGCAGTACGATGTGCCCACCAAGTGTCCCTCAGGATACCTTTAAGGGGAACTCTCATTTCAATTGCTCTTTGCACACAAGCTTTGACCACTCTATTCATGCGCTCCGCAAGTCCATTGGCTTGCGGCGCATAAAGAGCGGTCTTTTGATGAATTATGCCAAAATCCTTTAAAAAGTCTTGCATTTCCTGTGAGGTGAATTGCACCCCATTATCTGTGATGAGAAATCTGGGAACTCCCTCACTCATGAACTCATCTTTAAGAAAATCAAGAACCACTCTGGTGCTAACAGAACTTACACATTTGGTGGAAACCCACTTAGATGAGTAGTCCACTAAAAGAATCACAAATCTTTCTGAGGGTCCTAACAGTTCAAAGGGATCCATGAGGTCTAAACCTAACTTGACCCAAGGCTCACGTGGGATCTCGACAGGAGACAAGGGAGCAGTGTTGGTGACCTGAGATTTATCATTTGTGGCACATTGACAACACTCTTTAACCACCTTCTCCACCTGACTATCCATCCTAGGCCACCAGTACCTCTCACGAAGTCTAGCCTTGGTAAGATTTCTTCCCAGGTGTCCCTCATGAGCAAGGTTCACAAGTTTCGGTCTCAAGACACTTGGGGGTACAACTCTCTCACCTCGCATAAGTTGACCCTGACATAAAGTGAGTTCATTCCTGATAGACCAAAAGGGCAGCAAATCAGAATCAAGTCTTTTGCAGTCAGGCCACATCTTGATGACAAAATCCACTACAAGAGGAAGCATCACATCTTCAGACAAGGCCTTTTCCCACTCATCCTCCAGGATGGCAGGTTCCTTGACCCAACAAATCCCAGCAGGTTCAATATCATGAACGTCACTGCAGGTCTCAATTGACAGTCTCGATAGGCAATCCGCAGCTTTATTAGCAGAGCCAGGAAGGTACTGTACTTGAAAATTAAACTCTTCCAATCCTTCACTCCAGCGTTTAAGTCTGGGTGTCAGTATTTCACTCTCCATGCAAGAAAACACTTGTACTAAAGGGTGATCGTCGGACCTCACCAAGAAAGGTATGCCCCATAAGTAAAATTTGAAATGCCTTATTGCCCACGCTATGGCCAGAGCTTCTCTCTCGATGCAAGAGTATTGTTGCTCAGCTTTCTTTAACGCCCTAGAGGCAAATGCAACGACTTTCTCTTCGCTTCCCTCCACCTGAGAAAGAACTGCGCCAAGTCCACACAGACTGGCATCGGTTGTTAAAACAGTTTTCTTCCTGGTGTCAAAGTGGCCAAGCGTGGGCCTCTTGCCAATCGCCTGCTTGACAGAGCTAAAAGCTACATTGCATTCTTCTGACCAGGCAAACTATGTTCCTTTTTTTAGTAGAGCTCTAATCGGTTCAACAATGGTGGCAAAACCTTGAATAAACTTAGAATAGAACTCGGCAAGGCCTAGGAAAGACCTCACTTGTTCTTTATCGGTCGGTGCAGGAGCGTTGACAATACTCTTAGCAAGATCCAGCTTGGGTTGGATGCCCTCCCCTGAAATAACATGTCCCAAATACGTGACAGAAGACACACCAATCTTACATTTCAGTTTGTTCACAGTCAAACCCTTGTCAGACAACCTTTGCAGAACAGCCCTCAGAACTTTGTCGTGCTCCAAGTCATCATTGCCATAGATTAAAATGTCATCCTGGAAAAACAAGATGTTTGACATGTCACCAAGAATCATTTTCATAATGCGTTGTAAGCAGGCAGCCGCTGAGGCCAGCCCAAACGGCATTCTAATGAATCGGAATGCCCCCAGTGGCGTTACAAAGGATGTTAAGTGTTTAGAGTCCGGGTGGAGGGGTACCTGGTGGTACGCTGAGGATAAGTCTAAAACACTAAAGACCTTTGCACCATCTAGCATGTTAATGGACTCCGCAATGTTGGGAAGAGGTTGTCGGTCTACCCATATCCACCTGTTCAAACTTCTCAAGTCAACACACATTCTGATATTTTTCCCTCCATCCTTGGGGGCCAAAACCACCGGGGCCAACCACTCAGAGGACACAATTTCCTCAATAATATTTTGGGTCACCAGTCTCTTAAGTTCATTCCTCAAGGGTTCCAACATCATGTTGGGAACCTTCCTGACCTTGTGCACAGTCGGTATAGCATTATTTTTAAGGACAATTCGATGTTCAAAGTCCTTGAGTAAGCCAAGCTTATCAGAAAAGACTTGGGGAAACTCCTCAAAGAACTTGTTGGGGGTTGCAGAGTCATCAACCAACATGACTTGCTCGGACGGATGGCGAGCATTAGGATTGAGAATTATCCCCAAATCCCTTTGATGTCTCCAACCCAGGAGGTTATCACCTCGTTTGGCCACGTACATTTTCCCTATGGTTTCCCTCCCCTTAAAGTGTATTTTCATGATGGCATACCCAATCACCTCAATATGTGAACCACCATAGCTTACAGGGTTGATGTCAGGGGCAAAAAGCTGTAAATCTGGAAACGTATAGTTCCATAACTCATTGCCCAACATAGTGAAGGGAGACCCAGAATCAGCCAAACCACAAATAATTTTTCACCAATGACTACTTCACATTCAGGCATACTTATATGATCCGCATCCACAACACCATCACCTCTTACGCTCAGCATTATCGTTTTTGGATTGTCATTGGAGGTCTCAACATTTTCTATTGCGCGTACTTTGCCACTAGACCTACAAACCCTGGCATAGTGGCCCTTGATCCCGCACTTATGACATGTGGTATTTCTGGCATAACAGTTAGGATTATTGGAGGAGTGATTAAAACTCCCACACCGATAGCACTTTATCCTAGAAAAGTCAGTGGAAGGCTTGCTTCTAGCTCCATGAACTACTTTGGAGACATTGTCAAGGGAGTCGTGAAGAACCTCCATATGTGTTAGTTCATGTATACTGCTTGGTGTAGGTGTATCCTCAGTAGCGGGTTTATGAGCCTTCATTTCCTTAACCCAACCAGACGTGTTTTCTACCCCTTCTACTATAGCGATAGCTTCTTTAAGTGAGGGGTTTCTTGATAAAAGCTTCTCTTGCACTCTTGGACTATTGGTGCATCTGACCAGTTGATCGCGTATTAGGGAGTCCGTCAGTTCCCCAAATTCACAAGTGCGGGCAAGTGTTTTTAAAGAAGCTATATAGTTCCCAACCTTTTCATTGGGTTCTTGTATCCTCATAAAGAATTTATGTCTCTCTAGGACGACATTAATCTGCGGACCAAAATATGTTTCTAGCATTTTTATGGACATTTCAAAAACATCTGAGGGTTCACCATCTCCTTCGCCTACAGGTATTACATCAATACTCTCATAGATGTTGCGCCCTTTTATGCCAAGATTGTGAAGGAGGATTGCTTGTCTCCTGTGTGCTGAAAATTTCTCACCTCCTATTGCGACTAAATAGGAATCAAATAGTAACTTCCAACTCTTCCAGGGTAATAGCGGTTCACCTTTTTCACATAAAAAGGGAGGAGGTTGACTCATTGATGTGGCTGACATGCTGGCAGGTTTGAAGAAATATACGTAAAATAATGCAAACTGTACTTGGATGACTGAAATGTAAGAGAAATGTCTGTAAGCTCCTGCTTGAAGCACACGTGTTTCTTACAGGTTAAACAGTATCTGGAAATGGTGAAATAAACAGAGCTCTTGCTTGCAAACACACGTATTTCTTATAAAGTACACAGTACCTGGACGACTAAATTTCAACAGAAATATCCGTAAGTGTTATTGAAGAAAAACGGAGCTCCTGCTTGCTCCGTGACAAATGCCGAGTGAATTCGTTACTACAGCAACCAAAACAACAAAGCAAAAATGGTGGCACGCAACGTTTGAGTGCGTGCGTGATGACGCCCTGTTTGAGGATACGGTGGCTCGCGAGCAGTGTGCGAGATGTCTTTGGATTGCACAGCTCACAAGCAGCGGCGTTTTCTCGAGCACATCAGTAGCTCGCGAGGGGCTCGACTGAACAACCCAACGAATGCTTGAAAGGAGAAGGAAACAAGGTAATTTTACCTCGTTTCAAAAGTGTGATCTATCTTCACGAAGTCTTTGAAGGTCTAGGGTCGTGACGGGCTGTAGAGCAAATTGCTTAAAGCGAAAACAAAATCACTGGAAGTAGTCGAAAATGGGTTCGAGGGGATTTTGGTGGTGAGCTTGTTCCCTAACAAGCGTCACTCGTCGCCAGTGTTAAGAAGGAAAACACTGGTTGCATTATCAAAAGGATTTATTCTTCTTGAGACGCACCACCAACTTCTTCTGCCAGCCTGTCAGCTGCTCAGTCTCCAACTGCCTCCCACGAGGCACTGCCATGGAGACAGAACCCACAGGCACGAGCAGATGTACGTGCCACAACAATACATTATAACACATTGCCTGGCTTCTGGGCAGGGACTTCAACATTGTCCTAGACATGCTACTGGATGGGTTCTACCCCTGCTTCCTCAGTCCCTCACGCACTCTAACGCCAAGCACCTGAGCAGTAGTGGCTCCTCGAGGGAGTGCTGCGGGGTGGTGGGGCGGGGGAGGGGCAAGGTGGGGGGTAGTAAACTCCGGAATTGGGCCAAACGGAGTTGAGTAAAGAAATTAACAAATACAACAAATTACATTGCGCGCTGCATCGCCGATTTGGCGCTGCAGCGCGCGCAATGTAATTCGTTTTGTTTATTTATTTCTTTACTCAACTTTGTTCGGCCCAATTCGAGTTTACAACCCCCACCTGCCCCTCCCCGCCCCACCGCCCGCAGCACTTCCTCGAGGAGCCGCTACTACACCTGAGTAACTGGTTGCATCACTAGGCACTAGTAGATATATGGCATCAGTGCCATGCGAGGGACAGAGTGTACTCCTTTTACTCCCTTCCCCATGACCTACACGTGCTCCTTGAACGCATTGTCTGCTCTACTGCGCTAGCCACATTCGTGACACACACTGACTACTTGGGAAGGACGCACTCAGACCGCAATCCTTAATGCACTCAGATCTGCTGAGACAGTGCTCCCCCCACACCAACATGGCGCCTCTGCCCTGAGGCCCTCTGCCCTGAGGCACTAGAGAATGCTGCGCTCCGCAAGACCCTGGATTCTTTGAAGCGAATGCCGGCTCTGCATCGTCCTGCCTAATGGATTGGGGCGCATTTAACGTTACTATGGGGGGTCACTGTATGAGTGTGGTAATTGACATGAGAAAGCAACTGGACTGGGATATTGTGGGGGTGGAGAGTGGCCTTCTCCATTTTGAGCAGTTGGCTGCCTCCTCGACGTTGCCGGCTCACCAACGCACAGTGGGACTCCACAGTCCTGCTGGGGGGCTTACGCTGCTTTAATTATGCTACGCACTCTGCTCTGACTCATTCAGGAGCAGACAAATCTGTCGATCCACTGGCATGGTTAATTAAACAAGACTGCCCGCAGCATCCCATTCTATCCATCACAGTGCCCCCAGCCACGGAACTGCATACACAGTAGGAGATACATGCAGCTTTCACTCAATGCTACAAGCATCTTTAAACGCCAGTGGCGGGGAGTGCCGACTCGGCCGTCAAGGCTTTTTTTATCAGACGATGACCTGCCACGGGTCCCGCCTGACTTGGTGCTGGAACTTAACATGGTAATCACTCCCTTTGAGATCCACAAAGCCATCCGGTCACTGGCATCCGGAAAAACTCTGGAATTCGACGGGCTTCCCCAAGAGTTTTATAAAATGTTTGCCACGCTACTGGTCCCCCCCTTCAAACCCTGTACAATGAAGCTTGGCGTTAGAGTGCGCGAGGGACTGAGGACTCTAGTGCTCCTGCCTCCTGCAGTCCTTCCGGTAAGCATTGATTGTCTCTATTCCTAAAGCAGGACACGACCCCTCCCACCTTGGATCTTTAAAGACCCCTGGGGATACTTAACGTGGACAATAAAATCCTTGGTAAAACCGTGGCAGACAGACTGGCACCAGTGATTCCCTAATTGGTTCATAAAGACAAGCATGGCTTTGTGTCAGGCCGCAGAACATTGCTGAAACTCCGCCATCTATTCTGGATTCTGGAGCATGCTCCGGGCCACTGGCCACGGTCCGGCTGTCTGGTATTGGACTTGGAGAAAGCCTTCGACTCTTTGGAGTAGAGCTACCTTTTCACTGTGCAGTCCAAATTTGGCCTGAGTCCCCGCATGCTTGGGCTCATCACGCTCTTATAAACCGCACCGTTGGCCCGTGTCAAGACAGGCAGGTATATTGCCAAGCCTATATGAATAAGCCATGGCACCCGCCGGGGTGCCACCTCGGTCACCTTTTTTTCTCTCTGTCTATGGAGCCCCTAGCACATAAATTGAGGAAGCAGGGACAAGACTGGGGGATTGCCCTGGGAGATGGCGTACATGCTGTCTTGCTTTACACTGATGACATGCTTCTTTGCGTATGAGATGTCACTGAGCCCTTGCCTTCGATTAAGCGCCTGCTCGCCTTCTTTGCTGCTGTCTCGGGACTGCGCGTCAACTGGGACAAGTCTTGCCTCTTCCCATTGTTGGCTGGGGCGGCGGATCCTGTCCTCTAACTGGGTGAGGAATTGGTGCAGTGGTAGCTGGACACAATAAGCTAGCTCGGTATCTGGATCTATCAAGATGCAACGGCACTGGAGGATGGAAATGTGTGCCGGGTGGTGTCCTCCCTCAGCAAATATCCTTCTGGAAGACTTTGCCGCAGTCGGTGGCAGCATGCATTGCTCTGTCCAAGATGGTGATGCTGCCATGCTTGCTTTATTACTCCGTTAACTTCCCAATTTATTTGCAGAAATCCTTCTTTGTTACACTTGAGCATCTGCTTGGTGACTTTATCTGGCACAGCAATTGCCGTTGAGTAGCGCTATCGAATCTGTGCCTGCTAACTGATAGGGGTGGGCTGGGAGCTCCCAACTTTGAACACTGCTACTTTGCTGCTCAGCTGCACTGAGTGGCACAGTGGTTTGCCGAGCACGAGATGAATGACACGACAACACTGACATCTCCTTCATGGACATTGGAGCGCCTGATTCACATCTTTCACCCCTACTTCGTGCCTCAGTTCCGCCCAGCGTCTCCTGTCTGTGGTGCTGCAATGTTTCCGCTACTGCATACGTCTTACTAGTGCCTCGGTGTCATGTGCTCCCTTGCACCCACTGCTTGGCACAACCAGAGAATGAGCATTCCTCCTGTTTGCAGACTTAATCGATCAAACTGGTTTCCCTCCGGGCAGTTCCTTATGGACAACTCGATTATAGATACAATACGAGTGCACTGGGGTCCACTGCAGCCCAAACCGAGCACACATCACGTACTTCAAAAGCCTAGATCTACTGGGCATGGGCTGCCACCTGGTCACATGGTTCACCAAAGTGCTGCGTGAGCACATCTGGTTGCCTCTCCTGATGCTCCGCGACTGGTGGAGTGAAGACCTGGGTAGGGAGTGCAGCGATATGGAGTAGGCCACGATCCTGGCTTACCCTGCCACTTATTCCTGGAACTCACAGGTTCAAATTAATACAGTAGTATATCCTGCATAGGGCATATCTTATCCCATGAAGATCAACTGGTTCTTCCATCATACAAACGCTTCCTGCCCCCTTTGCATGTGCGAGGATGCAGAGTTCATCCAAATGTTCTGGTCCTGTCGATGATTGGCTGATTACTGGCCGTCTGTTGCTGCCCACCTCTCTCATACTACTGGGGTCCCCTTACTGTGCACCTGAGGCATATGCGCTCTTGGACTGTTTCAGCATTCTAAGAAAAATAGGGCAGTTGCCAGGTTCCTTGACCTCAAGCTTCTCTCGGGTAAGCGGGGGATCACACGCACCGGGAAGTCGAAGTCTCCCCTCAGCCAATTGCTTGGGCCCTATCTGTAAAGTATGGGTGACGGCAGAGGGAACTTACAGTTGGAGGAACTGCAGAGTCTCTGGAAGTACCCCATTTC
Source organism: Calotriton arnoldi (assembly GCA_963921515.1). NCBI lineage: Eukaryota > Metazoa > Chordata > Amphibia > Caudata > Salamandridae > Calotriton > Calotriton arnoldi. Next base: position 1,970,912 of record CAWUFW010000033.1, read on the forward strand.
GCATCAATGGGACGCCCTGCTTGAAGTTTTTAAACCTGGGGCTGATGCTCTTGTCCCTCTCCAGCATGACCAGCTGCTTGTCCCCCTCAGTGCAGAGCCTTCTTCTCAGACCAGCGGCCTTGACCTGTTAGCTGCTATAGTTGCTCCACCTGTTGCTCGGCTCCACCGCCCGACTGCAGACCTGATCCCTTGACCTTCACCCTCTCTCAGCGGCGGCCGGCACAGGTAAGCGCGGTGAGGCGGGCGGGGGGGAAGGTCGACCGGCAACGGAATATGCATTATTTATTTGTTTAATTATACCTATTCCGTCGTCTGTCGACTTCTCCCTTCTCCTATCCTGCCCATCTCCCACCCCGCCCTGCCCTGCCCCGCCCCACCGCGCTTACCTGTGCCGGCTGCAGCGGCCCTTTTTTGTCTTCCTGATCATGGTTCGGTCACTTACCTGCAATACAGGTGCTTAATTTATATCTCCTCCACCGATGACAGGTATCCATGTGTGTGTGGTGAGGGACTGGTTGCCCTCGTTTATTGGCTGTGTGTGATTGTGTAATTACCCCCCGACCCATCTTCCTCCTCCTTTCTGTAACTGTGCACGCACATTTGCCTGTGCTGCCCATGTTTATCCCTTGTTATGAAACGTATACATCTCGTGCATTGTAACATCACTGCTGTTATTGTGTTGAGTCAATGCCATTCACTGTTGAGATGAAGACATCTTTACAAGTTTTAAAAAAAAGGCCATTGCATGTCATACAAGCTTGATACCTTGGTTACTCTTCAGAGAAGCAAGTTAACTAAACACACATTTTAACCTAGGAGTAAGGCAACATTTTATAGAAGCAAGAAAAATGATTTCCATCAAGTAACATTTATTTATTTATTTTTTAGGAGTTTTGAAATAGTTTTGTGTGTCACCTTTTGGTCATTTGAGAGTGCTTTAGCTGTATAATGCAAAGTTCAGTGGAAAGGGAGTCCAATTGGAAAAAGAAGTGCCCCGTCTGATATTCTTTATTAGCTGCCCCAGATTTTAGGATATTAGTTGTATACATGGAGACCAGAAATTAAAAAAATGAGCCCTTTAATCACACTAGGTCTGCAAATTAGTACAGCCAATCACAGGAGAAGAACCACAAAACACAAATAATTTATGAGCAGCAGAGAGAAACAGATTAATCAGGTGAGCAAGCATCTAAACAGAGGAAAAACAGTCAAGTTATCTATACAAGGTGATGGAATCTTTCTTAGGCATAACAGCTAAAATGTGAAATGCTGAATTATAGAATTGAGGTCTCAAGTATGAGTTACTGTTTTTTAACAATCCATGTGCAAACAATTGTTTGTGCAGGGATCACAATAACAAGTCGTACAAAGTTTACCGCACCCAGTGGTTACTGGATATAGAGCATAGAAATCAATGTCCACCTTGCACAATTGGGAAGAATCTAAAAATAAGCAAAAGGGAATCTCTATGTGAAAATAGGATAAGCTCATGACGTAAAATCTGAGAACGATGGAACTATTTAACGAATTAATGTTATAGTTATTACCGATCAGTGCTAAAACTTTTTTAAAGGACACGCCACTAAAACTTTGTAGCATTTGAACTTTAGTTCATATGAGTAGTGACTGAGACTAATGTGGGATATTGGCATATCCTAGAAACATCAAAATTTCCCATAAAATAAAGGTGGTAAAAGAAGAGGTTTTTCTAGAGCCAGAAGCTTATGTGTGACATATGTTAAGCAAGGTGAAGAGTAAAGTACGTAAGGAAATAAAGGCATATGACTGAACTCCACAAAATGGGGAAACACCAACAGAAGTTCGATTACAAAAATCCAAGAGAGACAAAAGTGAGCAATAGTCATGGGAAAAACATTTGAAAATCTATCGAACAGGAAGAATCGCCAATGTGTGCAAGGAAATGAGTTGATGGGATTGTCTAGAGGGCTTTGTCGCCGAATTATTCGTGCATCTTTAATTAACGCCTTTAGATACACCATTCTATAGATTTTGTAGAATAACCCATGTTAATAGCCTCTATAGCTGAAGACAGAACAAGCTAATAATTCTTCATGTTAGGGCAGATCTCAAGTTCTGGCTGGTCAATCTCCCCTTCCTTTTGCTAGGTTGCTTTCCCTTTCAGCCATCGACCACAAGAGTAAGTTCCTTTGAAGGTCCTAATATCTTCCTCTGCGTTGTATATCACTACCAGGGGCACAGCCCCTGCTTCCATCAAATGAGACTACCATACTTTAATATTGATTGGTGTGCTTTAGAGTCAATGAAAACTAGAACGAGGGCTGCATCTGGATTTTGAGAGGCATTGTTCCAAGGCCTTTATGGATTGTCAATGGTATGGCGTGGGATAATGCTGGTTGATCAATAATGATGGTTGCACCATTGAAAACCTCTTACTTTAACTTTTTTTGAAGAAAAAAAAAAGTTCCTACTTAATCTTGCAAACTGCCTTCAACTTATGTAACAGTAAGTGATGACTAAGTACAGGAAGTGTAGAATGTACAGTCTACTACAGCAGAAAATAATAAACATACAAAGTATAGATTTGCATTTTCTTGTTGATGGAATGTATAAGCAAGATTAGCCTTCGTCATTGGATCTAGCCACAAGGTAGATTTGACAAATGCCGGCACCTGGTGAGCGCAGGTGCTTGTTATTCTCCCATGTAGTCGTCAATTCAAAGCTTGCAACTGTAGGCTGATTGGGGGAGGAGCAGCGGCGTCACTAGGGGGATGCAGGGGGTGCGGACCGCACCGGGTGACACCATCACATGGGGTGACACCGTGAGCCTCTGCTTTAAATCGCTACATAAATCAGGAGGAACGTTGGGTTCCTCCTGATTTATGTAGCGATTTAAAGCAGAGGCTCACGGTGTCACCCCATGTGATGGTGTCACCCGCCCCGGTGCGGTCCGCACCCCCCGCACCTCCGGACTCGGGAGTTACCGCACTGGGTGACACCAACCCTAGTGACGCCACTGGGGAGGAGGGGTTGATACTGTTTCTGCCTCTGACACAAAGTACTGCAGGATTACCTATGTTTTTCTCCTTCTGTCTCTCCTGCCAGCTCCATGCGCCCCTGAGAACATAACGGTGACACACGACTGCCAAGTTAACATCATTTACTTAAGCTGGAACCCGGTTGTCGACGCAATTTCATACACAGCCACTGTTTTGGCGCCAGATGGAAGCAGGGAATATTGTTACAACAACGACGACACAACCTGCTTCTTTATGAATCTGATGTGTGGGACAAAATATGAACTAACCATTTATGGATTTGATGGCTTGAGGAATGGCTCCAGCAGTATTCCCATTGTGGTGAACACATGTTAGTATAGTTATCGTCTATGCCTGACTGTCAGGCATTTACACAGTGGCCTTGCTCCATCACTTCATTGGTTTCAGAAAGTCTAACATTCTGTGGTTAGATTAGTCTTGGTGTACAAGCCTGGGTCATTCCCCTCCAATGACCACCAGTTCAGCAACTTGCTTATGACATCTTGCATTCAATTCAGGTGATATCCTTTCTTCACAAATTCCCATACTGAACTGATCTTACCTATTATTGGGTAGCAGTCTTGTACTGTGCCCTCTTTAGTAAGTCTTGGTCACATTCTGCTGTTCTGCAGATGCCATGGGGTGAGATTGTCGAAAAATCTCAACAGTATTTCCAACCTGACTTTGGTAGGGCGGCTATGACTGCAAACAAGAGGGGAGGGGGTGGCAACGCTGACCCATTGAATAGTTAAAACCAGTCATCTTTTCAGGATATTCACAAATAATTGACAGTATATGAAGAAAGGAATTTCAATGTAGATTTTTTGCATATTATTTTGACGTTCCAATTTTCCGAGTGTATTTTACTGTGCAGTGGTGATGCAGGTGGGGCCCACCAGCACTCATTTTTGGGGATCTGGGCTTATTTTCCATTATCAGACTTTGACCCCGAAGAAGAGAGACAAAGGCAGGGAAGGGGAAAGGAGGAGGGGAAGAAACACGGGAAAAAGGCACAGAGGGAGAAAGCAGGGATGAAAAAGAGCACGCAAATGTGAGATAAAGGAGTAGGGAGTGAATGGTAGTGCTGAAAGAGGCATGGGGTGTAACCAAGACTAGATAGCGATAATATTTGGTAACGCTTACACTCAGCAGCACCAGTGGTGGGCTTCTGAGAATAACTTTGAGCTCCCACTGGTGATTCCATCTACACTAGGCACATGTTGGTGCTCTTTCTAATTTGTAGCCTACTGACCAATCGGCTTGTTACTGTGATTATCCAATCCCATGGTCTCTAACATGCTGTCACCATTGTCACTGCTTATTACAGCACCTTGCGACCCACAAGATGTACAAGCCGTCCCCGACTGCATGGAAAACCTTCTGACGATCTCGTGGACAGAAGCCCCCGGAGCCTTTTCCTACGCAGCAGTGGTTCTGGGAAGCAGCGGTACCATTTACAACTGCAGCACGTTCAGGACCAGCTGCGCCATCACTGACCTGCAGTGTGGAGAAAGCCTGTCCATCAGCGTCGTGGCTTATGATGATGAGTGCTCCAGTGCCAAGAGTGTTAGTGATGACGTGGTCACAGGTACATGACATCATCAGGTCATTTTACCCCAGGAGGTTAGCAATACAGCCTGTGTTTAGTAAGAGTCCTATCTAAAAAAAATCATGTTTTAATTATCTCAGTCAATCTCTTGACTACTCAGGGTGCATCAATGTCAACAAGTGTTGAATAACATACACAAGGTTACAAACTATAAATAATAGCTCATAATATATGACAGTACATCAGCTCCGCCCCCCGTAGCACACAACTAAGGGCTCTATTACGAGTCTGGCAGTCCACGGACTGCCAGACTTTTAGGGGTGCAGCGGTGGTGGTCTTCCGACCGCCCTATTACAATTAGGGAGGTCGGACAGCCATTGCCCCGCTGCAGCCTCCAGGGAACCGCCATTCCCTGGCAGTGTTGCAGCAGTCTGGAGGCTGCAATATGCTTGGCGCGACTGCCGCGGTCCCGCCAAGCATATTCCGAGTTTCCTCTCCACCACGGCTTTCATGGTGGTTCCTCCTCCATGAAAAACGTGGTGGAGAGGAAACAAAGGGGGCCCTACAGGTCCCCCTTGTGCCTCTGCACCATGGGGTGAATGCAGGGGAGCACAACATGTGCCCTCCTGTGTGCATGCACCCCTGTTCCTGCACGGCATGACCTTCACATATCATGCCGTGCAGGAACTGTTTTTGGCGTTCCCATTGCTTTGCCAATTTTCAGGGCACCACCATGGGAACGTCAAAATAAGCTCACCAGACTTGACAAATACTCGTAATCTGGCAGCCGGCCAGACCACGGGTTTGGTGGTACGGCAGCGAGGCAGACCCAGTGCTGCACCGCCAAACTTGTAATCAAGCCCTTAGTCTAATAAGGTACAGTATAACGTGGCATCAGCCAAATTACCAAAACAAAGATCTGAAAGCCAGTTGTGTGCAAGGATCATTGGTGGAAGAGAGAGAGAGATGTGGGAAAACTTTGGTGAATACTCTTTGCTTACTCTCGTGAGTCCTATTCACTGACCCTTACCTGGTCCCGTTTTGGTACTACCTTACTACTAATTAATGGCATTTCTCTCAACGTACCTTCATTTGGTGGATGTCACCCTCTTTTTACTCCTATTCCCCTTATTGACAAACAAACTTCCTTCTGACCCTCTTTTAAAAGTTATATCACTCTACAAAGAAAAATGCTCATTTTTCCATTCACCTTAATGGGATCACCTGACTTCTTCCCTATTTTAGATTCAACAGGTTGACAGGTATATATATAATGGTTAGGCCTGCTGTCTGTCGTTGCCACGCCCCATGTCACTATTTTGCAACTGTTACTGTCCTGACCTCCTTATTTGTCCTACCCTGCTCCCTGTTTCATCCTTGCCCATTTCCAGTGTCCATTCCAGGTCCCACCATGACTATTGCACCATCTCCTGCCCATTTCTTCATTCATCCCTCTATTACATCTATCCCCTACCCAATTCCCATCCTCCCCACTCACTCCCTCTTCTGTGTGCCAACATGCCTCACCAGGGTCATATGCCAGCTAATTGTACTCAGTTTTCTATCACACTAGTATTATTCACTATTAGTGTAATAAAAAAAGAAAACAAGGAAAGTGGAGGTCCAACCAACGTCCATATGGTCAAATTGCCCCTGTGTTCCTGGCACTGATTTTGCCACACCTGAAGCCAGGGGTCGCAAAGGCAGTGCCAGGGGTCATAAGGGGAAGCCAGAGGTCACCACTGCAACCACTGGCAACCCCTAAATCATGTCCACGGTCGTCTTAGGGGTCTTGTAACCAGGCCTGGGCATAGTTCGCGGAGTTTTGCTATGTGGAACTCCGCGAAGTTACAAAAAACTCTGCGAAGTTCCGCGAGTGGCAGAGTGCAGTGCGAACTGCAGTTTGTGCTGGTATTCCCGCCGCTTGGGTAGAAATTCTCACCCGAGCGGCAGGTCCACGCTCGCGAACTTACCGTTTGCGATCGTGAGCAAAGAAAAAACTCTGCTGCACATCGCGAAGCGAGTTTTCTGCACTCCGCGAGCTCCGCGGAGTGCAGAAAACTCCGCGAACGGAGCGAAGTTCACCGCCCAGGCCTACTTGTAACATGCTCAGTCAGTGCCATCAGCACTGATCCTGACATGAGCTGAGTAGAAAAACACATTTGAGTAGGTAGTATATGTTTAAAGGATGTGGACTCTCCCTGTTAATGTGTTTCATCTTTTCTTCCAGCTCCCTGCACTCCAGAGAATGTCAATATTCTGTTAGGTTGTGAGCTCGACACAGCGATGGTTACGTGGGAGTTCACAGTGGGTGCTGTGTTGTACATTGTGGATGCCGTAGGAAGTGACGGAATGCACCACTACTGCGAATCTGCTGATCTCAGCTGCACACTAACAGATTTATCTTGTGGGGAAGTGTACTCCCTTTCTATGATTGCAACAAACAACTTATGCAACAGCACGTCAACCCCTGTGCAGCAGTTTCCGACAGGTAACAACTTCTGAGTCACTTGGCATTCTGTGGCATAGCCAATGAACAAGAGCCACACCTGTAGGCAGTGCAAATTCAGAGTAGGGAAAGCAAAGTCCATGTTCCTTACAAGATGTATTATATGAGCCATGCTCCCCATAGCCTCTTTTGTTTTGCCTCAGTCAAATCACTTTCTCACTCTGGGTACAGAGAATGTGTGCAATGGTTTCAGCCCTTGCAGGTAGCTGTTGAACACCCAGCGAAAGACAATACAAAAAGTGGATTACACAACATGTGCAAAAAAGCAATTAACAAATGCAAGGGTTAGAGAGCATGTGAATAAGTATCATATCATCAAATCATAAGTTCTACATTTTACTCTATCTCTAAACAAGTTATTGCCATACTCCAAGGAAAGTGTAGTAGAACTACCAGTTGCCAGGATATGATCCCCTTACATTTAGGAACTGTTTTCAACTGATATCTCAAACTGTTGTGATGGACCTGTAAATGAATATCCCCATGGAAAGATTTGCTTCCTCACTGAAATCTCTCACTGATTTCCTGGGCTTTATTCAAGCCTAGCAAGAATTTGATCCTGTGGAAGCTCCGTCCATTGTCTATCGTAAAAGAATTTGAATATTTTACATACTTTGACATTTTGAACAGTGAAAGAGTGAATTTGCCAGGTCTGCCAAGACTATTTTCTGAGACATCACAAGGTGTTGTCCCTACTGGCAAAATTGGTGCAACCACTGCTGGTATTGAGATATTTTTTTCTTTTTTTCTGGTATAATTCAATTGACTCGATTTAGTAGATTTGCTGCCTGTTATGATATAAAACTGTTTGATGTTGAATTTATCATCAAGGTAGCTATTCCTTTTATGCTCTTGATCCAGCGCTAACAATAAAAATTCTTTTCCTATATGACTCGGTCATCCAGGTACAACTATCCCTCCAATACACAGACTATATCCATATGACGGTGGGGCCCATAACACCGCATATGCATTCACTCACTCATTTACTCCCTGGATTTCCTCCGTCATCAACCTAGGAGAAAAACAGTAGAACGGATTCGCTGGAAGGAGACGGGATACCTCTTTTAACACGACATAATATTTCTCTTGCTTTTAAGGTATTCAGCGCATTGGTCGATGGACCAACTAGTAGGAATCAGTTGATGGTGATTAAGACCAGCTCAATCACAATAAACCTTTTAACATTTTACATTAATCATTGAGCTAAAGAACCACTGAGTCATTTGTTTAAAGATAATAAAGTTTACAGAAGAAATGTCCCCAGCACACGTAAGCAGTAATGCAATAGTTAGAATGCACGTTGTGAGCATAAATATACACAAGTAAGTTGTTTCTTGTAATTTTCTTTCTTTTATTCTCTGGTTACTTAGACAGCCGACACGTGTTTCGTCGCAAACAGGGTAATACTCCCGCGACTTTATCAAGGCTATGTCCTCCTTGTAGTCAAATTTATTTTGTGGTGATAATTCCAACCCACAAAATGGGGTTCCGTAGCTTGCGACGTCTCACTCTGTAGTTCATCCGTCGAAGGGATCCAATTACGTCCCAAACTCCCAAAGTCTCAAATTCGGTATATCGTGTGTCAAAATTCAAGACGTCGCTCAGCGTGCCATTCCGAGTACAGGACCTGCCTTCGACGGATGAACTACAGAGTGTGTCTTCGTTTCTTTTAATTCTTTTCAGAATTCTTTCTTTGTCAAATCCAGTATTTTGTCAACTCCGGTAGAAATTCGTTTAATTTCTTCAAGTTTGTAGCACTTCACCTTCACCCATTAGGTTTCTTTGTTATGGGTTCTCGTGAGTGTTCTTTTCTTCTTTGATATCCAGTTAAAGCAAGGTACAACCATTCAGGCGATTTATACTTCAGATTTACTTTCTTTACTCTTTTCGTTTTCTGCAAGTGTTTTCCACCTTGTTGGTCTTGCTCTTTTTGACTTGTTATTTCATTCACTTGTTCAGCACTTTTTCCATCTAGCCTTATAATCCTGTATCTTAGTTTTCTTACTTCGTTGGGCCAATTGTCTCCTTTTCTTGGCCTTTTTGCCTCACTTCCTTTTTCCTCTCTTTCTGTTTTCCAAGTTCTTTTTCTTGACTCTAGTTTTTGGTTTCTTTCTTCTCCACTTTCTTCAGACTCTGTTTCAGTTCTTTCTTTATTGTCTCTTATTTTGAATCTTATAATTTCATTTTCTCCCTCTACTTGTGGTTCTTTTCTTATCTTCCTTCGTTCACCTACTTCTGTCCCTCCTCGAGGTTCTTCCGAATTTGTGTCAATCTCTCTATCTGCTTCTAAATTTCCCTGTTCTTTTGTTTGGCTACCTGTCCCTATTGCTCCTCGGGGATCTTCCGATTTTTCTAACTTTCTGTTTGAAACTCTCCCTTCTTCATCTATTAATATTATCTCCGAAGGATTTTTACAACAACTTGTACTTGGTTGCTCACTGTTATTGTCTTCGTGCTCAGTTTCTTCTCTTATGCTTTCAAATTTCCAAATTCTTTTCAGATTTTCCTCACAATCCGAATGATCTGTATCAGATTCTGAACTGGTGTCTGATATTTCCAGATGTCGACTCACATGTCGATCTTCAAGTTCTGGAACTTCAGCTATTTCCTCCACTCCTTCTGTCGTTGCACTTGTAGTTGGGTCTTCCAGATGTCGACTTACAGGTCGATCTTCAGATTCTGGCACCCTGTTCGTTTCTTTTTCCGTTTCCGATGCTGAACTGTTATCCAACACTTCCAGATGTCGACTCACATGTCGATCTTTAGGTTCTTGAACTCTGATGGTGTGACTGGCATGTATCCAGTTTTTCACTCCTGCACATTTGACTGCAGTGGTTGTCACCAGTATCACCTGTCGCGGTTCGTCCCAGCGAGGAACCAAACAGTTTCTTCTTCTATGGACTTTTATGCGGACCCAATCTCCTGGATTCAAGTCATGAGCTGGTTTTCTTTCAAGAGTGGTTGCATCCGGTCCAACCTGATGAAACACAGAACGCACCACATCAGCCAATCCTTTGCAATAATCCAGCACCAGATCATCAGTTATAGTCAGTAGTTTGTTGACAGGTACATGTGCTTGTCTCATTGCTCGTCCCATAATTATCTCATGGGGACTGAGTCCAGTTTTCCTTTCCGGAATACTTCTGATTGTCATTAAAACTAATGGCAAGGCATCTGGCCATTTGAGTCCTGTGGCTTGACACATTTTTCCTAGCCTGTTCTTAATTGTTCCATTCACTTGCTCTACTATTCCAGAAGCCTCTGGTCTGTATGCACAATGCAGTTTCTGTTTAATACTAAGTGCTTCACAAATCAATTGAATTAATTCGTTTTGAAAATGTTTTCCTCTATCTGTTTCAATCGTGACTGGAAAACCATACCTCGGAATGAATTCTCGCAGCATAAGTTTTGCTACTGTGATTCCATCATTCCTTCTGGTCGGGTATGCTTCCACCCAAAGGGAAAACAAACAGACGACTACGAGGACATACCTTACTCTGTTGCTCGGGGGCATTTCTATGAAATCCATTTGCATTCTAGTGAACGGACCTCCTTCTCGTCCTATTGTTCCTAGACTCACTACTGTCTTCCTTCCTGGATTTAACTGTTGACAAATAAGACATCTTTGACAAAGACTCTCAGCTATGGCTCTGAATTTTGGATTATACCATGTTTGTCTAAAAAGTCTGATCATTGAATCTCTCCCAATATGGGCTTGTCCATGGTACATCCGTGCCATGTCAGAAATCATGCTATCAGGCATAACTGGTCTTTCATCTCTGTAAACCCAAACATCATTTTCCTCATGTTTTCTACATCCTGCTTTTATCCATGTATCTTTTTCCTCATCATCTGCTGCTTCCTGTAATTGTCTCACCTCATCCCATGTCTCAACAGGGTTAGTAAAAAGCAAAGGACAAGAAATATGCTCTCTTTCTCGGTTCCTGTTCAAAGAGACCACATTCTTTGCACAGTACTGTGCAATCTCATCAGCATACTTATTGCCGACAGTTATGTAGTCTTCCCCATTTTTATGTGCATTGCACTTCACGACAGCAATCTGTTTAGGCAGCTGTATCGCCTCAAGCAGCTTTTTCACAAAATCTCCATTTCTAATCGGCGTTCCTGCAGACGTCAAGAAACCTCTTTGTGACCAAATCTGACCAAGATCATGCACAACCCCAAAACCGTATTGGCTATCCGTCACAATTGTAACCCGTACATTTCTTCCCAACTTGCAGGCTTGAATCAGAGCTATTACTTCTGCGACTTGGGTAGACCGTATCCCTTTCAGACAAGATGCTTCCATTACAGTTGCTACTGTGCAAACTGCATACGCTGCACTTAGAACTCCATCATCTGTTCTCAAACATGAGCCATCCACAAACAGAATATAATCTGATTCCTTTAAGGGCTTATCTCGTATATCTGGTCTCGGTTTTGTACAATATTCAAGCACATTCAGACAATCGTGATCTACTTCATCCATTTCAATCACACTTTCTTCATCTGGCAATGATGTCGAAGGATTCACATTCATGCATCTGTCAATGGTCACATTATCTGCACTCAAAATTACTTTTTCATACCTAGTCAGCCGACTGTGTGTCATGTATTGGGTTTTCGTTCTTGTCAAGAGAATTTCCACAGAATGTGGGACATATACTCTCAGTAGATATCCCATCACTATGCCTTCACTCTGTTCCAGACTCACACAAGTAGCAGCAACTGCTTTCAAACATCCAGGCAACGCTTTCGCTACAGGGTCTAAAACAGCTGAAAAATATGCAATGGGTCTTTTCATGGTTCCATGTCTCTGTACCAAGACTGAAAACGCACATCCATCTCTTTCACTGCAATACAACTCAAAGTCTTTCTCATAGTCAGGCATTCCCAATGCTGGAGCTTCACACAATTTCTTTTTCAGCTCTCTGAACGCTTTCATTTCCTCATCATTCATTTCAAAAGGATCTTTAACATCCTTCTTTGTCAGTTTTTGCAACGGTTTGGCGATCAACGAAAAAACACTTATCCATTGTTGACAATATCCAACCATTCCCAGAAACATTCTTACCTCTCTTTGCGTCATTGGAGCTCTCATTCCTTGAATCATCTTTATTCTCTCAGTCGTTACCTTTCGCACTCCTTTCTCAATTTTATGCCCTAAATATTGGACTTCTTGTTGGCAAAACTGCAATTTTGATGGGGACACTTTATGTCCTCTTTTGGCTAAATGATTCAGCAAAGCAATTGTATCATTGACACATGCTTCCTTCGTTTTTGATGCCACCAGTAGGTCATCAATATACTGAACCATCACTGACTTTTCTGGCATTTTTAAATCTTCCAAGGATTTCTTTAAAATCTGATTAAAGATCGAGGGGCTTTCTGTGTACCCCTGAGGAATTCGGCACCATGCCAAAATACGCCCTCCGAACCTGAACGCAAATAATGGCTGGCTATCTGGATGCAATGGAATAGAGAAAAATGCATGGCATAAATCAATAACTGTGTACCATTCTGCTTCACGTGGAATCTGGTATTGAATCACAGCAGGGTTCGGTACTATTGGGCAACAAGGCACAACAATTTTGTTTACCTTCCTCAAATCCTGTACAATTCTATATGTTCCGTTTGGCTTTTTCAGTCCCATTATTGGCGAATTACATGGACTGCTCATGATTTCTTTTAGAATCCCTTGTTCAATCATTTTATTTATTACTGGTGTTATTCCTTCAATTATTTCTGGTGTCAATTTATACTGGGGCGTATTTGGGTAACTCGTTCCCTCTTTTACTGAGATTCTAACGGGGTCTACTTCTTTCATTAACCCTATACCTTCTCCTGTAAAGTCCCACACTTCCTCTTTCACTGTCTCTTTCAGTTCAATTGGGATTTTCTCTGCATCAAATACAGGAAACAAATCATTTACTTCTGGTTCTAAATTTACCATTGTCATTTTATACAATACATCTTCATCTGGGGTCTGAAATGCAATTCCATCTGGAGTACAATATATAGTGCAATTCATTTTGCACAATAGATCACGTCCTAATAGGTTCACAGGACTACAATCACACACCACAAATCGGTGCATTTCACTAAATGGACCGATTTTTACCTCCACTAATTTAGTAAGAGGCGTCTTAATTTGCTTATTCGATACTCCAACTACTTGGATATATTCACCTGAGAGAGGAAGGTTTGGAATTTCCACTGACCTAACAGTAGAACGGGTAGCTCCAGTGTCCACAAGGAATGTTACATTTGCACCATTCACTTCTCCATCCACAAATGGACCTGCTTGATCTACCTCTAGAGTTGCGCCAAGCACGCACTCTTCCCCCTCTCCTAGGCACCGTCAGAGGCTTTCATCCGTCTCATCATCATCCTGTCGTAACCAATATTGAGAAATGGCAGCTGCACGCGGCAACTGTGTTACCTGCTCTCCTCCGTAGAATCCTGTTTCTGCACTGAATTTCTGTTGGTTAACACTCTTGGGAAGTGGTGGTTGTGGCACCTGACTCTGTGGAGTAACTACCTCACTCTGCACCTGTGAATTTAATGATTGATTTTCCGCATTATGTTTTGGAGGAAATTTACACTCGTTTCTCCAATGCCCTAGCTTTCCGCAGTTGTGGCACGGCCACTTTTTCTTTGCCTCATCTATGCTCATTTGTCCTTTTCCTTTGCCTATATTTGGTCGAAATCTAGCCTGTCCTGCTTCATTAACTGTATTACTCAATTGAGCTTCTTGCTTCTCTGCAACTTTCACCTGTGCCCACATGGCTTTCTCTTTCAATTTACGCTGTCTACTCTCAATATCATCACTGCAATACTTAGCATATCTCAAAACCTCGTCAACTGTGCTATTCTGCCAACAAATCATATGCTGTTTAATCATTTCACTTATCTCCGGTTTCAACCCATACACAAATCTATATACAAAATGACTCATATCCTTCTCATTTAGTGTCTCATAACCACTATACTGTTTGAAAACTAACAATAGCCTCTCATAGTAAGCATGCACTGATTCTTTACTTTCCTGCGTGGTTCTGTCTATCTTTACCCAATCCGTTTCTTTAGGTGGAATCTTATTCTTCAAAAAGGTAATTACTTGATCGTACTTTCTCATCACTTCTGGTCCTGGCGCTCCTGTTTTAGCATCCCTTGGATATTCTACAGTTGGCCAATCAATAGTAATCTTACATTCTGTCCACAAATCAGCTGGTACTACTATATCAAACAATCCATCCAAGTCTATCCACAACACCTTTGAAACTTTAACAAATCTCTCCACTTGTCTGTACCATTCTACTGGCTTCTCTCTCAACTTTGGGAAATTATTTGTAAATGACAGTATATCCTGTCTAGACCATGGAACATGCACATAACTACCTCCTGGAGTTTCTCTCATCGGGTACTCCCTTACAATTGGTTCCTTGTCTGTCACTGCAAAAGCCAAAGATGCTTTATCTGTTACTTTCTCATTCTTTTTCGTCCATCTACTTCTCCATCTATCCACATCACCCCATTTTCTCAGCAAAACAATTAATTCTTTTATTTGGGTCAATCGTCCTGATGTGTTCAGATTCTCTATCACCCACCCACGCCGCCGGCCACACGCTAGACTCCATCTTCTCCGCAAGCCCACACGTCTCCTTCAACCACACCTCCGAACCCCACTGGACTGACCACCACTGCATCCACTTCACCTACAGGAAGCCCACCACGCACCACCGCACCGAACAAATGCCTCGCCGCTGCTGGAGCAGAGTCACCGAAGACCAGCTAACCACAACCCTCGCCCTGAGCCCACCCGCCGAACCCTCCGACCCCGACACCGCCGCCCGCAACCTCAGACAGTGGATCGACGACTACGCCAACACCCTCGCCCCGCTCAAGAATCCGCCCAACAGCCACACCAGCAAGAAAGCCACCTGGTTCACCGAAGACCTCCAGTCCTCCAAACGAACATGCCAAAAACTGGAGAAGATCTGGCTCCACGAACGGACAGCGGACAGCTACGCCGCCCACAAGAGCGCCACCCGCAGTCACCATCACCTCATCAGATCCGCCAAAAGGGCCTCACTCAAAGACCGCCTAGACAACAACGCACACAACAGCAAAGAGCTCTTCAACATCGTGAAGGAACTCTCCAACCCCAGCTCCAACACCAACGACATCCCGCCGTCGCGAGACCTGTGCGACTCACTGGCCACCTTCTTCCACCGCAAAATCGCCAACATCCACGACAGCTTCAACACCACGACCGCCCGGCAACCACCGAGACCACTGCCCCCACAACCACCAACCGCCTGCTCTCCTGGACCAACATCAACAACGAGGACACCAGCGAGATCATGAACACCATCCACTCCGGCTCACCGCTAGACCCGTGCCCTCACCACGTCTTCAACAAAGCCAGTACAGCCATCGCGCCCCATCTCCGGAAAATAATCAACATCTCCTTCGAGACAGCAACCTTCCCGGAAAGCTGGAAGCACGCCGAGATCACCGCCTTACTCAAGAAACCCAAGGCAGACCCCAAGGACCTCAAGAACTTCCGACCCATCTCTCTGCTCCCGTTCCCCGCGAAGGTCACTGAGAAAATCGTCAACAAACAACTGACCCGCTACCTCGAGGAGAACAACATCCTGGACCCTTCCCAGTCCGGCTTCCGCAGCAACCACAGCACCAAAACCGCCCTCATCGCCGCCACCGATGACATCAGGACCCTGCTAGACAACGGAGAAACAGCAGCCCTCATCCTCCTGGACCTATCAGCCGCCTTCGACACGGTCTGCCACCACACACTACGAACACGCCTTCACGACGCCGGGATCCAAGAGAAGGCCCTGCACTGGACCACATCCTTCCTCTCCGGCAGAACACAAAGCGTCCGCCTCGCCCCCTTCCGATCCAAAGCCACCAAGATCATCTGTGGCGTACCCCAAGGCTCCTCCCTCAGCCCAACGCTGTTCAACATCTACATGGCACCCCTCGCCCACGTCGCCCGACAGCACTAACCTCAACATCATCTCCTACGCCCGACGACACCCAGCTGATCCTCTCCCTCACCAAAGACCCTCACACCGCCAAAGCCCACCTCCACGAAGGAATGAAGGCCGTCGCCGAATGGATGAGTACCAGCCGCCTGAAGCTGAACTCGGACAAGACGGAGGTCCTCATCCTTGGTTCCAACCCTTCAGCATGGGACGACTCCTGGTGGCCAACATCACTGGGAACAGCCCCGACACCCACCGACCACGCACGCAACCTAGGGGTCATCCTCGACCCCACCCTCTCCATGACTAAGCAGGTCAACGCCGTTTCCTCATCCTGCTTCAACACCCTCCGAATGCTCGGCAGGATCTTCAAGTGGATCCCCACCGAAACAAGAAAAACAGTCACCCAGGCCCTCGTCACCAGCAGGCTGGACTACGGAAACGCCCTCTACGCAGGAACGACGGCTAAGCTCCTGAGATGGCTGCAACGCATCCAGAACGCCTCTGCACGTCTTATCCTCGACATCCCCGACGCAGCCACATCACACCCCACCTGAGAGACCTGCACTGGCTCCCTGTCAACAAGAGGATAACCTTCAAGCTCCTCACCCACGCACACAAAGCACTCCACAACTCCGGACCAGCCTACCTCAAAAGACGACTCAGCTTCTACACCCCACCCGCCAGCTCCGCTCCACCAGCCTCGCCCTCGCCACAGTCCCCCGCATCCGGAAAGCGACCGCCGGCGGCAGATCCTTCTCCCACCTCGCCGCCAAGACCTGGAACACCCTCCCCACCAACCTTCGGCAGACCCAAGACCTACTGGCCTTCAGAAGACTCCTCAAGACCTGGCTCTTCGATCAGTAGCAGCACCACCCCCCTCTTCCCCCAGCGCCTTGAGACCCTCGCGGGTATGTAGTGCGCTTTATAAGTGACATGATTGATTGATTGATTGATTTCTCACAAAAATCTACTCTATATGGTTTTTGCAACGTTCTTACTTTTACAAATTCTACTCCTAGTTCATTCGCTGTCTCTTCTAATTTGTCATGTAAATTTCTAGCTCTCCATGTAATACTCTTGCACAAAAACATAATCTCGTCATACTGATAATTTTTCAATTTTTCTGTACCAATCGTTCCTAAAATCAATTCTTCCATGTCTATTTTTAACCTAATTACATCTAATGGTTTTACTTCTGTCTCTTTCGTTTTTAGCGTTTTCATCCATTCATTTAACTCATCGGTAGTCGGACCTACAGGCGTACTATTTAATTCTATCCAATTGTTACTTCTTTCTGGTGTCTCTGATGCAGACTCCGTTACCATAGGTATTCTCCTGAACTCATTCTCATTTATCGTCAAATTAGTAGGTGGGCTTGGTCTATAGGTACTAACCAAATGGTGTGCACCTTCATTGTCCAGTTCCATCCCTTCTCTCCTTCTTTGCAAATGTGAATTCATAGGAATCACTAAAGAACGTTCATCAATTTTCTGATTCTCAAAAACTGGCATTACTGGACCTATCGTTACTGGTACAGTTACAGCTTCCATATTCTTTGTTAATTCTCTTATCTTTTCAGGCAATTCTCTTGTGGTTTTTGCTAATTCGGTTGCATTGTCACCTTCTATCTCCTCATTTTGTGAAGTTTTCAATTGATCTTGTGACCTATTTATCTCATATCTTCGTTCGGGAATTTTATTCCTCCCAGTTTCCATTGGCGGTGCATTAGGTGTCACCACCGCAGAAGTCTGTTGGTATGGAGGTGGGTTTCTGTTTAAAATATCTTCCAGCAATTCATCTTCCGTCTCACTACCACCATACCCATACTTTTCCATAACCACATGTTTCTTTTTCTCTGTACACTTTTTCTTTGCTTCTTCCTCAACTGTAAAAGCTGGAAACAAACCTCCTGTCATATTAGCACATCTCCAACGCTTTATTCTGTCCTCATGATTTACTCCTCATAACCTTCCAGGCACAAACTCATGATTCTTTAATCCTCTGGATCTCTCTCGTTCATACATCTCATCTTCCCATTCACTTAAAGCTTCAAACTGTGTCGGTCTAGGTTTAGGTTCTAACATTGCCATCTTCTCTCTCAGATTCCAAGTACAGCTACACTGAATGAACCATTCTCAGGGAAAGCCAATGCTCCATCATTCTTGGTATATTTTGTCCAATTTTCTAACCATATGCATGTATGATATCCGTACTTCAGCATCATATGCGAAGCTGGTGATTTCGGCGGAGGAATTACTTGTCCCTCTCTAGTCACTACCTTTTGTCTTTCTTAAAGAAGTTCTTAACTTTACGACATCCATGACGTTTTCTCTCTACCATACTCATAATAAGACATGATTCACAATCGCTTTCTCTCCTCAAAAGTCCGCAATTCAACACTGTTCTCTATGCGTTATTCCAACCAATGCTAGCGCGACTCACACCAACACTCCAATCATAAACTTCCACGTCACTTGTCTATCCGTCCAATCCTAGCGCGACTCACACCAACACTCCAATCACAGCGGTTTCTGTCTACAGCGCACTGTCCAATCCCAGCGCGGCTTTTCTTCTACGTCAGTTCTGCTCCTGACCCCTCCTTTACAAAATTTATCGGCAATTTCTTTTCAACAGTTTTTCGTTAGTTACAACATTTAAAACACATTTCCATTGTCTGATTCGCTAAACCAAAGAAATAGCTTTGTCCATTTACACAAGAATTCTGTATTTTCCAGTAAGCAGCGCTTACCTCTACCCTACCACAGAATTTTTCTGTTTCGCCGATAAAGTAGCACTTCCCTCTACCTTACCCTTCTTTCAAGCAAGCGGTAAACCCGTTTCTCTGGGGATAAAACACATGTGGAGACTATACTGCTCCTGAGAATTAAGGCCAGAGTTTCACAAGAAAACCGGTCACTATTTCACTCACACACCTTTTATGCGGAAAATGTCCCTATCATAACACAACCTGTGTTATCACCAATATGAACTCAGACAATGCACTATTCCATGTGACTTCTCTTGCCACACGTGTTCCACTTCCTACTTCCCGGAAGCGTGAAAACTTCGACTTACATATAACATAACGCGACTCAACATAAAGTGTTAGACATGAATTAATCAATAATCAATAATCAATAATCACCAAACTAATCTATAGTAACCATAACTCTGCTACCAAGAAATCTGATCCAGCGCTAACAATAAAAATTATTTTCCTATATGACTCGGTCATCCAGGTACAACTATCCCTCCAATACACAGACTATATCCATATGACGGTGGGGCCCATAACACCGCACATGCATTCACTCACTCATTTATTCCCTGGATTTCCTTCTTCATATACCTAGGAGAAAAACAGTAGAATGATTCGCTGGAAGGAGACGGGATACCTCTTTTTAACACAACATAATATTTCTCATTGCTTTTAAGGTATTCCGCTCATTGGTCGATGGACCAACTAGTAGGAATCAGTTGATGGTGATTAAGACCAGCTCAATCACAATAAACCTTTTAACATTTTACATTAATCATTGAGCTAAAGAACCACTGAGTCATTTGTTTAAAGAATAATAAAGTTTATATAAAGTTTAGAAGCATGAATAAGTTTTAGGTTTATTATTCAGATTATTAAATTTATCATCATTATAAGAAAAAATTGAAATTGCAATGCATACCTATTAGATGGAAGAATAAAGTTCGTCACAGCAAGAACTCCCAAAATCTCTATCTATCTGTCCTGGAAAACAAGCCTTCTTGTTCCTTTCCCCTTCAGTATTTTAAGAATAAAAGTCTAATAGTTCTAAATGGAAAAATCTATCAGGAGTAAAAGTTCTCCAAAAGCAGCATCTCATGCTCAATTAAAAATATAAAATAGCAGCAGCAGCATCAGCTCGTCAGCATCAGCAGCAGCAACTCCATACGCAGCTAACAGCAGTCAAAAACAGCAAAAAGCAGCTAACCCCCTCCCCTCAAGAGTAGGTCTTCTTATACCCTAATACTAGCTTACTAAGTGAAAATGTTGCATCTTTATGGCGAGATTCTCTCTAATTGGTCCATTTGAGTCCATATACATCTTTTTTATCAAACTTCCTTGTTCTAACCAGTTCTTTGTGGAATGTCCATACTTGCATCGTTTCCCACAGTTCGTGACATTACTCATCCGCTTCGATCAGTCCAACTTGTATCACTTTCCGATACTTTTTAGGTTCAACAGTTCTTTTGTCCATTTATTCTTTTTGACTTCTCACGCTTCTTGCTGACCCATCTTGGCACACATTTACTCAGTAAGGTCACAATAGCCTTGACCATACTTCCATCCTAGGCTCTTGGAACGATCACGTGGTCATTCTTGTTCACGGCCTTTCTCCTTGTCTACATTTCCTCTCGCGCAAGCGTATTCTAGCTCATGGCGGCCATTTTATATCGCTGCTCAACAGGCCTAAGCGCACTATTTATAAAGATAAACAAAATATAGTTAAAATAAAGAATATAAACCCTTTCGTTTCCCTCCCGTCATTCTACGTACCCCAATTAGGTATTACCTAGCAAAAAGCAACATATAAAGCCGTCCCTTACTTACCATCGCTTTATTTTGCCACTACACGTTTTATTTTTAAAGCACAAATCATGCATTTTATTATTCTATTAGTACGCAAATTTTACGTTATGTTAGCCACGTCAACAATTATAAGTAAATTAATTTGCACACAAAATAGCGTGTTACTTTTAACCCTTCACATGTAACATACATTGTTGGTTATTTACTTAAACGAACTTGTTTGTTAATTATTTTACGTAATTTATTAGGAGGTTAAAAAAAATTCTTTTATCCTGCTCCATCACTCTTATTTTGTTTGAAGTATAATTACTTCTTGTTGAATGGGCTTCTATTATATGGTCCTTATCGACTTAGGCCCACAGTCTTGTTTGACTTGTTCTCTCTCAGAATGGCCTTTTTACACATCATCACTCTTCTCAAATGCTTGATTAAGTCTGATTCAAGCTCCTTCAAAATACTTTACCTATGTAATACTCCTAAATCTTCTATGCAAAATTTCAAACATAAAATTATAAGAGAATATCCTGAACCTCCAACCACAGATCAGTACTACAGCAGTCATAGGGGAATCTCAAAACCGATCCTATCTTCTCTCACAACAATGCAATCTGAAAATGTTTGTAAAAGTGTTCTGTGTCTTGAATATTCCTTAAGGCCAAAAGAAATCTACACTTTTATCAACTTGTTCTACCGGATCACTTTCCTACTCCAGCTACAATAGTAAGAAGACTATTATCCAGTAAATGGATGACAATTTAACTGTATTTGATTGTCACTTCTATACACTTCTCTGTGCTGGGAGGCTGCTGTGCTTTCTCCCCTCCCGCCCACATCTCACTGTCTATGACCACCAACTCTAACAATGATCAGCTTCTCTTAGTCTTCTCTATAAACCAGCAAAGGATATTTCCCTCATCAGCCCTCTTTGTTACCACTATCCCTAATTACCCTATAGTCTCCTCTACTGCTCGCAGGGGCGGCTCCTCTGCTATGGCGGAGGAGTGTCGCCCCACTGCTTTCAAGCAGTGCAGAAGCCAAAACATAAAATGATAATAACTGAAAGTTATTATCATTTTATGTTTGGCTGCTTTGCGGGCGGGCGGGCGGGGCTGCTCTGCGAGCAGGGCAGTGGAGGAGTAGTTTGCCCACTCCTAAAAGTGCGCAGTGACTGTTTGGTCGGGTCTCTTGGCCCGCCCAAACCAGTCATGCGCACTTTCCCAATTTCAATGCAGGCTGCATTACAGCCTGCATGGAGAAAAGGGCCACCTCTACAGCCCCTGGCTGAGTGCCGTGTCACGGCGCTCAGACCAATCACAACGCTGCAATTGCAACATTGTGATTGGCTTAGGGAAGGGAGCCTGGCTGCCTGCTTCCTGTTCCTGAAATTGGAAGCAGGAGAGCAGGAGCAGCAACGTGGGACCGGGCGGCGGCAAGGTAAGTGATTGTTTTTTTAATTTAAGTTTTTCCTTCCCTCCCGCAATCACAACCCCCGCCCGACCCCGCTCCCCCCCCTGCAACCCTCCCCCGCCCGCCCCCCTACCCACGAGTCATACCAGCTGCTGCTGACTGTTCGTCTGGTTTCATCTGCCTCCCTATCTCCTCTTTTATTCCCGCCTATTTTTCTACAGCCTATTACTATTGTAAAGTGAAATCAGTCAGTAAGCCTCCTACTTCCTTTAGATTTGAAGATCCTGTACCCAAATCCAAAGCATTCACCAAGTTCTTTGAACAGAAAGTCATATTCATTGATCTTTCACAACCTTACCGGCCAGATTATAAGGACTTAAAACACAAATGTAAAGCCAAGACATCAGCCCTCTTTCCAAAATGTTCCCTAATAAATCATAGCTAAAGATAAGCCTTCAAATTATTTCATTTACCCTGTTCGGGGAATTACTGCTAGTGGCCTAACCTTAAATCTTTCATATTGTACTAAATGAATGAACTTCTCTCTGTCCCAAAGAGTGCTCCCAAATTGTCTGTGCCAGGTCACACCCCTACTGAAGAAGCCATCTGTGGATTCATGATAATACCCCTACTCCTTTCAGACTTTACCTAGAGCCTATTTGTTTCTGACTCAAGAGCACAGGGACCCTATATCATCAGCTTGCTGAAGACAAACACGGATGTATTTTAAGATTACCTCGCCCAAGGATTTTTGACTCTAGAAGGTGTAGTTTCTCCTTATCCGACCCTCTCTTTTGGACCTTACCAATCCAAACTTTATTAGACATGTGTGATGTTCTGAATTGTAAACCCACAGTTATCGATATAGCTTAACCCTGAGGCTTCATCATGGACAAAAGACTCAATCTGCAATTGCAAATCAATACGATGGCAAAAAAGGTGTGCTTTCAGCTTAGACTTCTGTGGTGTTTTTGCATGTATGTATGTATGTATGTATGGATGTATATATGTATGTATGTATCTATGTATGTATGTATGTGGTATTTCTTTGACATGAACGTAGCCAAAAGACAAAAGGCAGAGAAGTGCTGTGCATCGTCAAACTTCAGCATAGAGTCAATGAGCTACAGGAGAGGGAGATGATTTGTGGAACTGTTAATCCATTGTGATGAAGGATCTTTAAAAAGGTTCAATTCAAACATTTCCAATATTGTAGCAGCATTGAGGTGGTCCTGATGGATTTGGGGATGTTGTTCAAGATCGTGGGTGCATAGATGAAAAGGCATACTTCCTTTTTTTGCTTTTACACTTCTTAATCTGCAGTCTGATGGTGTCCTGGCTGCAGGTCTGCTGAGAACCACCAGAAATGGTAAGCTTGTGTGCAAAATAAGTGGGATACTGGTTGTAATGGCTTTCTAAATGATACAGCTAGTTTTGAAGATGTTGAGGGTAGCAAGAGCAGCCAATGGAGTTTCATCAAGATGGTGTGATGTGATTATATTTCTTCAGGCCATTGATGCCGTGTAGCTTATTTTACAATGTGTTCCTTGATGGTGAGGTTGATGTCCAGAGTGAATCCAAGCGAGTTGGCAGTCAGTGAAAGTTGGGGTTTGAAGCTCTCAAGGTTCATGATATTAAACCAGAGTTGCACACTTTCTTGTTTGTTGTTCTGGACAAATATTAGGAATTCTGTCTTCCGCAGGTTAAGCTTCAGGTAGGCTCTGAACATCCATGGTTGGATGATGTGCAGGCAGTGTTTGAGGCATTGGGTGTCTGAAGAAGAGGAGACTTTCAAGTAGAGTTGCATATCATTAGTCTATCGGTGATTCTTAAAGCTGTTTTCTGTGAGAAGAACACAAGTGACTCCATGTGGAGGTTGAAGATGACAGGGGATAGTATGGAGCCTTGCATGAGATCTGGAGGTGCCCATGTGAGCAAACTGTGGAAAGGTAGGAGAAAAATCATTGAAGGACAGAGTCAACAAATCCCATTTGAGACGTAATGGTCTGTATGATGGTTGAATGGTCAATGGTGTCGAAGACAGCTGAGCAATCTAGCACTATGAGGAGGCAAGGTTTATCTTCTTCTGTGTCAGAAGACTATTGCAATCTGTCAGGAGGGCATTGTTTTTGATGTGTACGGTGGTAGTTTACATGCTGCTGTGGGATCTGAAGCCAAAGTGGTAGTTTGGCAGGAGATGATTATCATTAAAGTGATCTTGGAAATGAATATAGACTGCTTTTTGAATGATCGTGCTGATGAATGGTAGGTGAGTGATGAGACAGTAGTTGGTGAGGTCTTCAGGGTCTAATATAGGTTCCTTTAGGAGTGAGAGGATCTGGCCTGTCTTGAGAGCTTCTGGGAAGATGCCATGAGTGAGAGATGCACTGACAGAGGTGAGTAGGGGTGCAAGAGTATGCCCAGAAGGAGCTTTGATGGAGGACAAATGTAACACAAAACCTTCTTCTGACATGGCTTTTGAGTAAGTTGAATATGTCTGCGAGATCTGTGAGTGATAGGAATTTGAGGCTGACCATAGTGGGATTGTCTGAGAAGGGGAGGGAATAAGAGATGAAGCATGCTTGGTGTTGTTGAGGTGTGGTTGCATCTTCCTTATTCTTTCACTGATGAAGAGGTTGATGGCAATGCACTTTTCTGTGGTGTGAGGAACAGGTGGGTTTGACAGGGGGTTGATGCAGTGCTTGATTGTCTTAAAAAGCATTCTGCTTTCATTGGTGGCTTCATTTGTCAGTCTATCCAGAACAGGACTTCAAAACCCTTGTCCAGTCTCTTGTTTTTATTTTATTTATTTATGTGTTTTATAGAGCGCGAACTTGACCCGTTAGGGTATCAGAGCGCTTTACAGGAGAGCAACGCAATCTATAGACAGACTTGGAGGTACATGAGGGAAGGGAGCACGTATTTGCAGTTTACATAATCTGTTACTCGAGGCAAGAAGCCATATATACAGATAAAATTACAGTTTATTCAAGTCGTGCCCCAGGTTCCTGATGGGGTGACAAGGTAGTCCGGAGGAGGTAGAGGACGGCCATTGGTCGGGCCTGAGTCAATGTTTAGCCGAGGAATTTGCCCATAAGGAAGGTTTTGGTATCCTTTTTGAAGCGAGCCAGAGAGGGGATTCTTCTGATGTTGGGTGGGAGAGAGTTCCAAATTCTTGGAGCCGCCCCTGAGAAGGCTCGATTGTAGGTTTTTTTTTTCCGAAAGCGTGCAGGTTGGAGCAAAAGGTCTCTGGAAGATCGGGAATTTCTGGTTCCTCCGGAGATGACAAGTTTCTGTGTCAGATAAGCAGGGGAGTTAGAGTATAAAGCTTTGTGCGTGATGCATGCTAGTTTGAGTTGTATTCTTGCCTGCAGGGGAAGCCAGTTGAGAGCTTTCAAGTGTGGGGAAATATGATCGTATTTCCTTGTGCCGGTAAGTAGTCTGGCGGCCGCATTGAGGCAGGCTTTGAGAGGTGCCAGGGAGATCTTAGGTAAACCCGAGAGGGTTGAACAGCCGTATTCCAGTCTAGAGATGACGAGCGCTTGGACTGCCATTTTTAGGTCGGGAGCATTGAGGAAGGGCTTCAATTTCCTAAGATAGCTCAGGTGGAATCTGGCTGTCTTGGCCATCGAATTGATGTGGTCTCGCATGTTTAGGTTGCTGTCGAGGGTAATTCCCAGGGATTTGGCCGAGTTCACAATGGTCGGTGGGCAATTTAAGGCAGTGATAGCCTTAATCCATGACTGAATCTCGAGGTTGGTGTTGGGTGGGGAGATCATGAGAAATTCAGTTTTCTTTGCATTGAGTTTAAGATGATTGGATGCGAGCCATTGGACAGTGAGTTTCAGGGCTTCGTTCAGGGAGAGGATCTCTTCGAGAGAAGAGGTTTTGATGTAGATCTGGGTGTCATCAGCATACATATGATAGGAGATATTGGCTGCGCGTAATACTTCAGTAAGCGGTTCTAGGTAGAGGTTGAAAAGGATGGGGGACAGGGTTGATCCTTGAGGGACTCCAACCGTGACCGGGGATGGTGAGGATAAGTTGCCGTTGATTAGGAATCTCTGTGACCGATTGTGGAGGAAGGACCTAAACCAGTCTAGAACAGTGCCATCCAGTCCCATCCTGAGTTTGAGGCGTTCAAGAAGTTTTTCATGGTTGACCGTGTCGAAGGCCGAGGATAGGTCAAGGAGGATTAGGAGACACGTTTGCTTGTGATGTCAAAGATTGACTTTGGAGCTCTCTCTTCGGACCAGCCTTTGCAAAATACATCAAACTCCCTTTAAGACAGTTGTGCAATGGCTTATTTTGTCATTGTGCAAAAAATAGTGCCCATATGTCTTATGTGTTTTTAATGCTTCAGTGGTTTGCTTTGGACACCCCCTACAAGACCACCTATATTATTTAGAAAGTCCTACACATCACCTTGCTGATGTTCCAGCTTCTAAACTTAAGGTGAACTCAGATGGCTTCGTAGTACAGGAACTCGGCTCCTATGACCTCATCTTTCAAGAAGCAAGGTATATCGGCTCAGTCCTTTTCTGGCTGTGCATTCAGAATTTGAAACTCTGTCCCTCTAAGGATATGCACTACTGCCTCAATAGGTACCTTCAAGAAGGAGTTGAAACTAATTCTGTTCTTTAAAAAAAAACCTCCTGATCTGTCCTTAATTTATCCTTTTCTCCATTTTTGACTCCCTCCGCTCTTAGTGTTTTCTTCCTCCTTCTGCTTACTTGTCTTCTTCTTCCCTCAGCTACTTTCTCCTGACCTCCTCTTTCAATAGCATCTTCCTTTGTTTCAACCTCCTCAATTCCCTCCCTAGTCCCTTTGAAACTCCTGATGTACATAGTCTTTCTGATACTCAACAGTTTGCAGTGCATTTGTTGTTTTTATTGATTTCACCTTGTCACTTCTGCAATCATTGTAAAGCACTCATATACCAACAGGGCACGCTTGTGCTATATAAATCTACATAAATAAATAAATTGGTAACAAATAAATTTGTTCCTAAACCTACCCTAACCCTTTTGTAACTCGCCACTCAATATATTGTTACCAGTAAAAGATTATGCTATGGTTAGGTCCATGCCAATATCAGCCTGAATCTGGATTTGGTTAATAATGTCCTATTCCAGAGACGACTTCTTCATTGGATTGTCCTGCTTCAGAAAAACCCTAATAAGCTGCAGCCTAATCATTAGCATAAACCAGGGATGTCAGGGGGCCTGACTCACACAAAAGTCAGAATTATGCTTGTGCAGTTTTCCAACCGTTATGGGTATGAATTTCTGACTTTTTTGAATTTACAAACTTTTTCCAGGATGCTCCAGGAAAGCTGCATCTGTCACAGGTTTGAAGGCATTCAGTTGCAAAAACTTGTGTAAATTCCATTTCCTGTTATCAAAACATACTCACATATATGATGCATGAGAACATATGGAACGAGTATAATGCTTGACCTACACTCCACCACTTTTAAAGTTAATTTCTTCTTTCCACTTTGAAGAGATGCTTTACTTTTGTCCCTTATCCAAGTATTTCTCTGACCTTTGTAAGGCTATGAATGGGTCAAAGGCATGTTTGTGAGTACTCACGAAGGAGGGTGTGGAGCCTGACTATCAACTACAGAACATCGTTGGACACTAATATCGTAGACAGAATATCTAGAGACAAAATATTGATAAGTATGTTTAGATTTTTTACACCTAATTCCACATCTATGTACCTTGACAATATATATATATCTTCAAGGTAAATGGAGTTAAGAATTGCAAATCTGCACTTCCCTGCATGCACTAATCTTTTGATATTATTGTGCCACAATATTCTTGAACTCGATATTCTAGAGTACAATCCACATGAATCGCTAACTCAGTCACTAACTCCATTTAGGAAGCACCTAATGCCGAGGGGACATTAGTATGTAAGTTTGTGGGTGATCACAAACATACAGGGAATGTTCGTCTGTAACGCCCACCTACCCCAGCTCATAGATTTACTCACACAAAAATACCGGTGTCAGTAAATCAATCAACAAGTGTAAGACCATTTGTGAGAAAGCTCATTCATATGTGTAAGTTAAACTTGCAGGGTCAAACAATTTTGCAAATTTGGCCAAGTATATGCTGTTCTGAGCAACCACTACTGGAATGAACACAATTGCGTGTGGCTGTTAAAGCCTTCGCCAGCTGGATATAATATGATGGCATTGGCACACTGGAGGTAATAATTTTTAAAAAATCACCCAAGGAGCAGTATTTTTGTGAACAATAGGCCATGATATTTCTTTTAAGCAATATTTTGGTTACGATAATCTAGTTGCTTGAACGCAGCTGGTTCGAGCGTCTCTTAAATACTGAGAACTTGTGCTACCACAGGCAGACATGCTTCTCTTCTGCTGCCCCTGGCCTAATAAACTCTCTCCAGAGACACTTACTAGAAGAAACATTTGTGGCAGGCATTGAGTAAATACATAGAAACATATTTAGGGGCATATTTATCAAGGGTTTGCATTGCGTTTGCACCGCTTAACGTGGTGCACGACGACACAAACCCTAAAATGCGATTTATCAAGCCACGCAAGACCATTTTGCGTGGTCATGAGTGGCTTGATAAATCAGGAGTAGCGCAACACAGCGCAAATCGCTACGTAGCTTTACTCTGCCCTGGGAAGGTGTTCCATGGGCGTTGTATGGGTGTTCCCACGCAACTTCCATGGATTTTGACACATTCTCACATTTACCATTGCTGGTAGACCTGGGAATGTGCCAAAATTTTACGCCTTCCCAGGTGAGGCGTAACGTGGAGAAATAGCTACATTTGTCCTCACTACTTCCTCTTTCTCTGTGTGCTGAATTCTGCAACACACATGGAGGAATATACCACAGGGGATTGTTTTTGTGCAGGAAGGTGCTTCTTCCTGCACAAGAACAATCCTGCATGCAAGGCAGGCCCCCTTGCACCACTGTGCAAGGGTGCCTGCATTGGCGCTAGCAGGGCCGGACTGGCTACCGTGCGTTTCTTTGCTGAGGTGGCAGGGTGGGGACAAGGTTCACTGCTGAGGGGCTGATTTTGTTGCTGGGGAGCTGCCGGCGCTTCTAAATGAACAATGCAAAACAAATAGCTTTAAAGCATACTTTTTAAAACATTTGTTTTGCATTGTTTATTAAGGAAAGCCCGGTAGCCAGTCCGGCCCTGGGCGCTAGGCAGCCCAATGTGCACCAGCACTGGGGAAAGAACAGGAATGCGCATTATTGTAATAAATATGGTGCATTTCTGCCCTTTCCCTGTAACGCAGCGCAGCAATGTGACTAGCTGCGTTGCATACATTTACATAAAAATGGCCCTTATTTAACAGCCCTGGTAACCACTTGAAATGAATTAGAGCCAGCTAGAATGGTCATGGAGAATTGACGTAAGAACGCAGGAGGGTAAGATACAGAGAAGATTTGCTATGTCTGTAGATAAAAACTTAAAGTAATAGCAGTCGGTACAATGTTTCTCATCATTTTGTGGCTTCCCTTTCATCCCCCAGTGCCGTGCACTCCGAGTTACATCAGAAGTGACCTCGATTGCAATCACAATAAGCTATTGGTGACGTGGCAGCAGGGGCTCGGAAACCTGACGTATAGAGCGGAAGCGCATGATTTGGAAGGCAACACGGCCTCTGTCATCACCGAGAACTATTATTGTGAAATCACAGATATTAACTGCGGAGCAATATACAGCGTACGTGTGACTGCCTCCAACGGTGCCTGCACCAGTCCTGCAAATGAGACACTGCCCTTCAACACAGGTAAGACCTTACTTTGTGCCACGACATTGTGCAACATGCGGGATAACATTTTGGAGACGGAATTGCTCCAGGCGACCTATATCACAGCGAGACTCATTTAGGAAAGCATACAACATCTGCGCTACTTTGTTATTTAATATTAGGCCTGGTTTTTGGAAATGTATCCTGTGCAGGAATAAGCACACGAACTTTCTTTCATAAATCTTAAAAAATGTCTTTTTATCTTCGTATGTTTCCAGTTCATTGTTTTCATTCTTCTAACTGTGAAAGAAAGGTCAGAAGGTCGAACCTAATAGTTGTTGAAACATGTATCAGTTATAGACAGGCAGAGGTTCTGACTTTGATGTTTTAATACTTCTTTTTGTCTTCCAAACTTTTCCAATTTTTTTCTGTGTTATCAAATAGTTTTAATTATTTTGTATGGGCATTAACAAAGCCTATATACTCACGAAATTTTTAATTCAGAATTATATTTACCTCTAGACAATTTGTGGTCAGAACATGGCTATGATCAGTGGCATTTATGTGCCAGTTAAAAGCATATTCTCCTGCTCAATGCTCGAAGTTCACATTAAAACGCCATGCTGCATGAGATGAATCGATTACACTTTTATTTCTTTAAAAAAACAACCTAAAGAGGATCCAACACGTCTGCAGCGTCACTCCTTCCAAAGACTAACAATATTTTTCAGTCAATTTGGTTTTATTTTCACCTTCTGAAATCCTGTCATAATGAAAATAGCTTGGTAGCCTAAAATTGCAAAAACAATGTGGGGGTCTCTTGATGATATTCTAGTTTTCAAAACTCAAGTCTGTAAGGTCATCTGGTCTTGTGTGTTTTTCTCCTGGGAGTTCTTAGAAAGATTCTCCCCTTTCTTCCTTTCAGACTACATAGAAAGATCCTTTAGGCGATTGCGGGCGCCCATCGGAGCTATTTAAAAGCCAACTGCCGGCGCTATTTCAAAGCCCTGTACCTGGGCCTACTGAATGATACATTGTAACAATTGCAACTTGGCCAATTCTCTATAGCACGGCTCCTTAAGAGAGTGCTACTGGGGAGAGGTAGGAGATACCCCCCAAAGAAGAGAGGACCACCCACGCGTTGGGTGGACTTGGTTGACAAAGAACTGTTTAAGAATTCTGTCATGGTACCCTTTTAAATGAGAAACCTAAATCAAGCGAGGCCATACGGTGAACCCAATGGGACTATGTGGAGGCTGTACATCAGACTCTTTCAAGGACTGACCCAGATTTTTGAGTGCAGTCTATGTTTTTAGTGCAGACACATCGATCGTAGACTCCAATCTGAGCAGCCCTCCCCTTCAAGGGCCAGGATTGCTAAGGTCTTGAAATCTAGAGAGAAAGATGTAAAGAATAGCGGGCCCTTATTCTGAAATCACAGTGATCCGCGATTCCTGAAATAGTCTCTTTGGTGGAGAAGAAGCACAAATCATCTGAAGACACCAAGGATCAATGCTAGCAAATATTAGTTCTACTACATACTCATATTGTAGCCAGAATGAATATATCACATTAGTCGAAAATGCACTTTACCAGTTCTAATGCGTCTTAAGAATGTCTCAAGCAAATGGGAGTAAATTAAACTACCTTTTGGACACCCAGATAAATAAGAAGCCCCAAAAGGGCCAGATAATGGTTTAGCATGAGTTTCAAGTTGTTAACATCAAGTCTGACATGATTGTCTTACCAGGACCATGAGTTGCAATACAGTAGAGACAGTGATGAAGTGAAAGGAAACATGTATAAATGATCTGGAGAAAGCCTGATCTAGGCTGGAGGTATTTGAATCATGCAATTAAAAGACAGAAGGAGTAGAAAATAGTGGGGTGGCAATTGAAGAAAGGCTTGGGATTGCGCCTGACTGACATTAGTGGCCAGATGAGTGTTAGTTTCTTGAAAGTGAATGGAGAAGTGATAGAGGCCCTGATTATTTGAGAAAACGACCTTTTTTGAGCCCAAGAACTTTGGTGCTGTGTCATCTACTGTCCAGCAAATAAAAAACTTTGGAGTCACCTTAGACTGTGACCGTTCGTTTGCGGCAAAAATTCACAAAGTCTGGTCCGCCTGCTTCCTTCAGCTCCCTCTCCTCTGGAATATTCTGCCTTTCATTCCTGGGCTACAGATGTCACAGGTGAGTATAGCTTATGTTCTCATGAGCTTGGTTTACTGCAATGCTAGGCCTCCCTGAGTCAAGTATTCAGAAAATGGCAGTGCGGCTGGTCTCTGTAAATTCAGTCACCTTCTCGAGGCCAGACGACCACTGCAGAGGCCTCTGGTTAAACAGCCAGTGCTGCTACAGAGCCTGCGGTTTAGGAGAATGCACTGTGAGAGACCACCCAGTGACATCTTAAGGATTTTGGGGCCCCTGGCAAGACATATTTGATGCCCCCAGTCCGGAACACCTTTGAATTTTATTTCCTATTGTCTACTCAATTCAAGCATGCGTGGTACCAAATGATTGATAAACAGGCAGACAGTGAATAAACAAACTAATGTATCCACCTGAGATGGTCTAGCTGATATGCTTTGCCAGCAAACACTGTGAATCAATAGCAGTGTTGCTTGTATCAGGTGAAACAAGTACTGGCAAAGCCAATAGGTCTCGCTTGCAATTTGATGATAGAGTAAATTATTTCAAAAAGCTTTTTGTGAAAAAACTAAGCAAAAATGATTGCTTCCTGTATACAGTGCCTCTATGAGGTGAATTATTTAATGCATGATGATTCAGTGAACGTTTCAGCTGCAAAATAGAGCCATATAGGAGACTGATACACTAAATGGTCCAATATCCACTGACTGCATGAAAATACAGAGTAAAAATTATTCTGGGTGGAGCCGAAGTCCAGTATATGTATATTTTAAGGAATAAAATCAACTGGTTAGCAGATAGCTGCAAAGTCACACCAGACCTAAAAAAGCAATCATTTGAGATCAGTAGAATGCAAGAGAAAACACTCTCTCCTGTGCTGGGCCGGAGAGGTCTTTTATTCCACCTGGCATTTCCCTGTTGGGCTGGAGCCCTTAGGGGCCAGTTTGGTACGCCCAGGCCCGCTCCTGGTGCCTATGTCACTTTCCCCAGCTCCCAGAGTTAATTTCAGCAGGCACAGAGAAGCTTCAAGAGAGAGTGGGGGGTAGGTAGAGAAAGCAGGGGTAGGTAGAGAAAGCGATCAGAAAAGGAGAAGAGAGAGAGAGGAGAGTAGACGAGAGAGCGAATGCATTGATCGAAAGAGATTGGGGGAGGAGGCGAAGGGAGCGGGGCTGGTTTGGGCATTTGGTTCCCCAGTCAAGCCCTGCTCCTGTGACCTCTGCACTTGATTTTTTTGTAACCTCTGTGCCCGCATCTTGATCTTTCTCTGCATTCATTCTGTCATCTTAGTTTTTATAACTGACTAGCCTGTGGCTGCAAATTCACCCAGATATCCATCAAACTCTGGATTTCAGGAAAATTCAGCATAGCTCCCTCTGTCTCACCCTTCTTTATGACTTTCCTTCTTTGCAATTGAGGGTGATGAGTCCTTCGCTCCACATATGTAAGATTAAAAGGTCTGTGCAATCTCTTCCATGGTCTACAGAGAGGATACAGTTGGCAGTCCCATTCTGTTTACAAAGCTCTCACAAGGTGTGTTCAGAGATCACGCTCAACACAGATGCCAAGCCCTCATGCCATGTGTGATACCTTCAACTGCTTGGGACGTTTCAGCCACCACCACTTTCCGCTTTTCATCGCAGGACTGGTAGTTACTATTTTGCCAATGGATGTTTTCACCTGGAAGTCTCCGCTGCCAAAGTGCTGGTTGTTAACAAGTCAGGTTTGACTGATGGTGTCGCGTCAGATGAGGTCACTTGTCGGCTATGAAAGTGCCACAGCTCCCGTCTCCATGTTAACACATAGATACACAGCTCCTCTCTTGATAAGTTGCTAAAGAACCTCCTGTAAAGACCTCTCTTCACATCCATCCCAAGCACCCTCTTTTCACAGATCTTTGAAACATCTGCATTTTGTAGAGTTTTGAGTCCACCCTTGTTGGAAATTTCATGTACAACACATAAACACAAGACTCATTAGCCATGGTTGGTTAAGCGGGTCCTTTGGAGTTATGCGATTCTGAGATTGCTGTGTTATCTGCAGAATTATGGATTTCTACATAAACTACCAAATGCTGCCTAATTTGCATATTTTACCAAAAATAATTGTTTCTAGCTCAAACAGATAAAACATTACTAAATAAACCCTTTGTATTAATAGCTATTAAAATGACAAAATAGCGAAATAATATTTGCTACCCATTGTGCTGCATTTTACTGCATAATTTACTTGCATTCACCACCTAATTTTTTTAACCCTTCAACATAATTTGGTTCGTCACTCCAAGGACCCAGCTCGTAAGCAGTCTGACTATAGTTCCAATTTATGAAATCCTCAAGTAACAATTTGCCTCGTAATGAAATAGGGGATTAGGCAAACATGTGTCCAGAATCCAAATTTAAAGTGCTCCATATTGTGCGATTGCCATAGCCATCTAACAATGATTTTTTTTCTATTTGTATAACAGTGCCCTGCGCTCCTACAAACGTGCAAGCCATTCCAGACTGCTTAAATGGGACAGTTTCTGTGACATGGACCCTCAGCATGGGAACCGGGGTCAACATGTATGTGGCAACTCTTGAGTCGGGCAGTCAATACTCAGGCTCCTGCCAATCTCTTGACGATAACTGTATAATACCTGGCGTCCCATGCGGCATTCCGCTCACAATCTATGTTGTTGCCGTTGGCGACGAATGCCAAAGCCTAAGGAGCCAAGAGGTTTACCTCCCCCCAGGTACGTTCTTTAATTTAGTGTCCTGAAGAAAATCATCTGATAAAAAGGCCTTTTGATTCAAGTTAACCGGGAAGCATAGCATACAATGTGAGGGTACACTATGATGTCTTGTGTTGTGCTGTGTTAATTGGGCTTATAAAGGGTGCTAACAGGAGTGGCGTGGGGGTGGGGGGAGTTGGTACAAGGAACTAACAACCAATAGACAATCAGGGGGAAGAACAAGAAAAATTGTAGCTTTTTCTCCAGAAAGCTTTCTGGGCCAGTTTGTACTTACCTTCCAAGGCCTATTGCATTGTGAAATGGGGTATATATTTATTGGAGGTAAGTTGTGGAACCTGTTAAAAGAATGCAGGGTCACCTGCTGCCTGTGTGAAAACACAGTACCTGCTTCCTGACAGCAACCTTTCAATGTCTCTGTTCTGAAGGAAAGACAGCATTGAACAATCAGTGGTAATAAGAACCAAAAAATGGCATACTGGAACAATGAAGGTATATGTACCAAATACGACGCAACTGCAATAATGTCTCACAGTACTTCCTCTAATCCATATATAGTTTTTAACTACTTTATTTAAAGTTTTTCAAGGCCAAGAAAGATAATCATTGAACACATAACGAGGCATGAGTACAAGTAAAACATAGTCTCATATAATCAACATGCATTTACATTATACATGGATGGTGTTCGTTTATTGGTGGAGTGCTTGGGTTTTCTAACTGAAGGTTTTCTCCCAGAGTTGTATCTACCACTAATGCCTCTCAAAATCCGAACAAAAAATCTTATGTTCTGGCTGGCTAGTTCAGGGACTCACAAAAGTTTGCAAGGGAGACCATATCTTTTTATACTGAGACATTTTATCTCTGAGAACTGCTGTGAGGGGTTCATCGCATGGCTATTTCACACCTGGATCCACCATAATGCCATTGTCGGCAAGTGAGACCTCTCCATCAATGAGCTACTGTCAGCCGAGCCCCCAACAGCAAATGAGTCAGTAGTTTTCCGGTAGTTGAGGAGGCGGGATACAGTCTCTCCTCACCCACTAAGCCAACCAGAACTATCTGTGGGGGTCATTGGCAATTCAATGTTAGTATTGTCTTTGATGATCTCAGCACTTGTTTCCAATACAATTGAATTTGTGAGCCTTCCCATAACATATGTATATATGTCCCTCTTGAGTCACATCACCTACAACAGATGTGTGAACCACCATACATTGTCTTCAGATGGACAGGGTTAAATACCATTTCAGCATGCTCTTCAATTTTTCACCCTATATTGAAGTAGAGCATTTTATCAACCTCTGTCAAATCGAAGTTATCCATGTTTTGATTCATTTGTTTATTTTTTCTATAGCAAGGAAGGTATCCAAATGGATATTAGAGCATTTTACATCAGAGGGAAGACACAGGGCAATTATGTGTTACAAATATGAGTAATGCACATATTTCCATTATAGAAGGTGTCAAGAAGCAGTCATGTGTTACATAGGGATATTTGTTTGAGAAGACATTCAGGACCAAAACAACTATATCCAAGTTACTTTTAGTGGAGGATCAGACATTAGCAATGAGACAGAGGGCATTTTGAAAGAAGAATACAAGATCTTCCGAAATAGGGACAATTCTTTGGCTGGTGTGGTGCGTTTGTCTATTATGAAAGTAGTATGTCTTGCTGTGTACCATTTCTCTCAATAATACAATTTCACTTTTCTCCCTTATTGTTCCTCCGTAGTTCCCTGCATTCCACAAAACGTAAGTGTGCATCTGGAGTGTGGAGCAAGCACTACAGTATTATCCTGGGGCACTTCCCTAGGAGCAGTTGAGTATCAGGCCACAGTGGTTGCCACCAGCGGACAACTTCACTCCTGCAGCACATCGAACACAACATGCACCATCAATGCGCTAGAATGTGGTTATCAGTACAAGGTCAAGGTCGCTGCAGTGAATAATATGTGCATAAGTGCAGCCAGCCCACCACAAGACTTTCAGAGCGGTAAGTTAAAACAAACTGGGAATCAGCTTGCTAGCATGAAGATAAAGCAAGCATCAATGTGATCACTATGGTCATATCAGTTTTTGGACTACATGACAAATTGCACCATATTTGTTTAGTTTATACCAGGGTCACTGGAATTCTGTGAGCATGAGACCGTGGCATTTTCTGCTTAATTAAGGATGTGTCGAATTTGTCACATAACTCATCATCCGCTGGATAATTTTCTGATTTTAACAAAAATAATTGCTTGTAGCTCAAACGGATCACTGTTACTGAAAATATAGCCAGTGGCGTAGCAAGGAGGGGAAAGGGATGGTCCCCACAGCGGCAAACGCAGCAATTGTTGCCAGCTCCCCCCCCCCCGCTATTCAGCACGGTCGCCGGGCGGGAAAGGCAGAGACCGCCACGG
This sequence comes from Calotriton arnoldi, assembly GCA_963921515.1. Lineage (NCBI taxonomy): Eukaryota > Metazoa > Chordata > Amphibia > Caudata > Salamandridae > Calotriton > Calotriton arnoldi. The sequence goes on from CAWUFW010000033.1 coordinate 2,008,016, forward strand.
GCGGAAAAGTGCCTAGCTATGCCACTGAATATAGCTACAGGTATTGACACGCAGTGGAAGGCCCTTTGCAACGGTTTACTTGTAAAATGTTACTTGCATATTGCTGTATTTGGGTATTAAACTGGTACTACTGTAATTAAACCTTTCCCCAGGCAGCATTATTATTTCTAAAAAATTACAAAATGAAAATTGAATACTATCAGAAAAAATCTACATTACACCGTATACTTTACCTCTACTTGCTGCATATTTTAGTCAACCTTGACACATAATTTGGTCCTCCTCTGTTGCATTATTACAGTAGCCCTGCTTTTAAATTATCAGGCAAATGATGGATAGTCTTAAAAAAAACAAAATGCCCTGGTCTCCCAATCCTCTTGGTTCTTCTCACTTTTGAAAAACTTATAAATGCAAGGTAACAGACACTTGTTTTTGCTGGAAGTAAGGTAGTGTCCTAATAATGATGCTTTAAATCCTTAGCTCCCTGCACCCCGGTGGACATAGTCATCGTTGTCGAGGATACAGTCAACACCACCACGCTGTCCTGGTCCGCGTCTACGGGAGCGACATATTACGTTGCATCAGTCGCTGGTCCTGATGGAGCAGTCCATTCTTGCAATTCAACAAGCACTTCTTGCAGCATCACAGACCTCCAGTGCGGCCTCACTTTCAGTGCTGCAGTCACAGCCTACGACGACACCTGCCACAGTGCCGCCAGTGTCACAAAGCAATTTCAGTCAGGTAGGTATGACAAGAAGCGCAGGTATCTTGTCAATAACTCGCCATCCCTTTAGGGTCACTGAAAACACAAAGAAGATCTTCGGATCATTTTTATCCATCTGTCTTCACTGCTGATCTCTAATTCACAATAAATTGCCAATGTGCACTTACACAAACAGGTCAAAGTCTGTTAAATGCGGTTATAACCGGAAGGTCACAGGTTTTAATTCTGTTAAGGCCAGCTCAGCGTTCCATCCTTTCCGAGGAAGATAATATGTGCATGATTCAGAGGATAAAAGTAAAGATTTCCAGTTCTTTTGTAAAGTGTTTATATTATTAAATAGTGTGCAGTCCATTTTATAAATATCTCTTCTGAACACTTCACATCACCAATTATCATGCATTAGAGGCACGTTTGCAATTAATAGAGAGGTTTTTTTTTCAGAACAAACAGGGCCCTATGTCACTGAAAATTAAAACCAGGAGAGGCTTTATGAAGCAAAGCAGACGTAGTGTTATGTTTTTTTTACGAAATTCAGGGCATTTTGCAAGGTGGCATCTGTAAGGCTTTCCCAGTTGCTGGTTTCCAGGCTTAACCCTTGGAAAGGTTTATGAATTTTCTTTTTACTTCGGCACTGGTATTTTAAAAAAGCAGAGTTTTACAGGTACAACAGTACACTGTCAAAATCTAGAGTCTTGGTACATATTGTTTCATCCTTTTTATCTCTAAATGGAAAATATTTTTCTCTGTGGAGTAACCTCTTGCCCTACAACCTCTTAAAGCTGGGCAGTGTTCTGTTCCTACCCACTCTGTAGAGGGATTAATTCCATTCTTTGGCAGGATCAAACTTCTGGCTGTTTGCATGGTGAGAAAGGGTTAGTGGGAAGGGAAATCGATGGATGGCAAAAAGCTAACCCTTTGTTACCGTTCACATTTCACGGTTAAACAGGCCCAAAAATGCCCTTTTCTGAGCTCTTACATGGGATTTACTCCAGTATATTGAGAGAGCTTAGTGAAATATTATGCTCATGAGTACAATGATTTATGAAACCATGGTCATCTTTTTTAATGTCCTCAACTCCTAAATGTAGCCATTAGCAAGTGCAAGTAGGCTTGTAAATGGGCCCAAAGATGATTGATCCCAGGCTTTCATCTGTTTCAGTTAGATGAGTTTCTCACGTTTTTTCCACCTTTTTTCTCTCTCCACCATGCAGTTCCTTGTATTCCGATGCCCATACGGGTACAACTTGACTCTAACTCCGACACTGTCCAGCTGTCCTGGGATCCATCTCCCGGTGCTGTGAATTATGCCGCAGTAGTAACCGGAGCAAGTGGGGATGTGTTCTCATGCAATGCCACAACCCCAAACTGCAGTATTAGTGGTCTTCAATGTGGTGAGACGTACTATGCAACCCTCACAGCCATTGGTGCTTCACACAACAGCGATTCGAGTGCGCCTGTCGCTTTCGAAACCGGTAAGCAACAAAACATCTGTGATTGGTTTGTGTAGTAGTTAATCCTGCATGGGTTCCTAATTAAGCACTGGGAAGTTATGACAATTTTCTTTCTGTATATAATCATGAAGAACAATTGAATAAGTAAATATCAGAATTATGGCACTGAAACAGTTATATGATTATACATTTTTATGAATTTCATTTTGAAAATGCAATCTACATATCAGCCAGTAAAGAGGAAAGGGTAAAGAGCATATCCTGCCTCCGCCTCCACTTCTAGACCCTCCAGTTAAGTTTCCAAAAACAGAGAATTGTAAAGCTCTGTCTAGACTTGGAAACTCTTCCCCTTTGCGAACCACCCTAACTTAGGAGTCGGTAGCATTTCAATGGCTTGATACTGGATTTACCGTTGCACACCATAGATCCATCAGGGTGCAATACAAAATTTGCAAGGGATGACCACAACACACCCCTTTCAAATTGGGATTCGCAATTCTGTTCTAAACCCCTTTCCTGTTTAAGAAAGACTTTTTGGTACTGGTAAATTGATTTTATAAATTCCAAAATGCTTCCTAGCCTGGCACAAAGCTTCTAATTCAGCAAATTAGATAGTTTGCAACCATTAAAACATTCCATCCCTCTGGAACATACTTGCTTGTCGTAAATCAATTGACGTCCCTTAGTTCAGGTGAGCATACCTTAACACAGAGGCTAACAGAGATGGCTGCCGTATCTAAGGTGTAACTGAAAGGTCTTCAGTTCAGCATTGCCTGGAAGTACAGCTATGTTTTCCCAGTGCTCTAAAGGAATGGTGTACCATACATTTCTTTACCAAGAATCTGTATTTGCCATTTATGGTGAGATGAGCTTTGATATTTTTAACTGGCTCTGCCTTGCGCCATAAGCCAATGTAAATTTGTTACTACACTTGATATCGATACAATGGTTTTGTGCCTATGAACTGTGACGGTCCTGTTTGGAATTTCTTGAAGACATTACATTCATTCTAGGTAAATCCTAAAAGCTGGGATTACATTCTTGTTTTGCATGAGAAGTGAGCGAGCCACAATCATTATGTCTATTAGACGAACAAATGAGCAAAGACACCTAAGCACATTAAATATGAGAAGGTAGTTGCTAAGAAGAAGGAACAAGGATTAATGCCCAAAAGCACTACTTCAATTTTACTTGTTTCTGACCAAATTTGTTCAACTTTATGGTACACTTGCATATTATGAACATACAAATGAAACAATAGGCCACTTTATTTAATCTGAATGGCCTTCTTCCTGCACTTTCTCGTCAATTAAGAATAGACATTTTACAATTATATAGCTTCACAATCCTTTTTATAGCAATTTAGGCTTCTTCTGTTTGGATCTAGGTCTTCACTTGAGTGTGATAAATACATTATTTAGCTTTGCTTTTTTCTATAAGGTATCTCATTTAAACTTGGTATGGAAACTGTGAACAATACCATTCCTCAGTGTTTCTACTTCACCTCTAAGCATCCTGAAGGTCTTACACGGATGTAAACTTCCAAATTTAACACAAATTGACTTTCTCCATGTCCATAGCTTTCTTGCTCACCCCATCTTCCTGAAAAACGTGTGGTGGGGATTTAATATGTGTGTTTTTGATTCATTTGATGAAAGTTTAGAAGTGCATATTATGTTTATTAGATCTCCTTTTATGCTGAAATTGCTTAGGGAAATCCCATAACCTTTCTAGCCATCTCTTAGCATGCCTTTTTTTACTGAGTCTGTGTATAGCAGCTATCAACCCTCTATACCTGGAAATTCACTCATGCATTGAACATGATTGGCCTATTGCTAATTCATTCACTCACCATTTCTTGAGATTGGCAGTCAATTTGGTGCCTCCCATGAAACAAACACTGAAACTCATGGAAGCCAACTCAGTTTCCAATAGATATTCAGGTTTACTCACAATAAAATGTCAAAATGAAAATAGAAAATACTTCTTGCATTGAAAAGCGCAAATCTTTAAACTGCAACTCACTCACCAGAAAGCAAATTACCCCATCCTTCTCTATTTTTCTTTAGGTTTCAAACACATTTAAAAAATCTAAGTATTTTAACCTAAAGGATCAAATCATATTGTTGATTCCATTTTACCAAATTGTTTTTGTCTGTGTGTTTTTAAATGATTTTAAGTAACTAAAAAAACTAGATTGATTGATTAATTTATTGATTGAGATTTATAAACCCAAAATCAATATATTTTGTAGGAAACTTAAAACATTCTTTTGGATCAAATTGTGCAACGTCACAACCTAATACAGGTAGACTGTCACTTTAAACTGGGTCAATTTTCAACATTTCATCTCTGTGCAATGTTTAGCTACAGCTTGAAATACATCCCTAAGAGCATTTGTTATCAGACTTCATGAAGTCAATTTTCTACATATCATGGCTTAGAAATGTCACCTTAGGAACATTACTCATTAGAACAAGAAATCACTCTGCTTTGACCCTTTAGCAGTCTTACGATAATTTAGTCTTCCAAAGACCCTTTTCCACATATTTACACTCTTTTCATTGCAGTGGTGGCTCCTCCGCTAAGGTGGAGGAGAGTCGCCCCACTGCTTTTTATCAGTGAAGTTAAGTAAAAATAAAATGATTTTACGGACAAAGAATGGACAGACATCTTACATCGTGCGCGTACTTCCCCTACTAGTGCCTCCGGCATGGAGACGTTGTTAAAGTTAGCACACTACTGGTACTACACTCCAGCTCGTCTGGCTCAGTGGCAAAAGGGACATGGTGGAGGCATTGCGCCCAGTCGGGCACACTTGCCTACCTGTTATGGCATTGACCCTAGTTGCATAGGTACTGGGAGGAGGTACTTGCTGACATTGATCAGATGTTTGATACGAAAATTCCGCGCTTCCCTAGCTATGTCCTTTTGGGACTACCTAACATGCTAACTTATTCACTACACTCCAATAGAGGCAAGGCCATCACCTTAGCGTTGTGTGCAGCAAAGCAAGTCTTGTTGTCAAGATGCGGTACGGATGTTGTCCCAACACATACTGATTGGCTCCTTAAACTGTGGGACTTGTTGGGGATGGAAAACTTAACAGCTGTTGTCAATCATACCCTACCTAAGTTCGAAAAACGATGGGGACCTTGTATAAAACATCTCTCGGGAGTGTACCAGGAGCTCACGTGCCCCATATATTTGCGTATTTTGCAAATTACACCCCCCACCGCCAGGACAGAATTGGGAACAGAGAGAGAGTGACAATTCCTATAGAATGACATGTGCATGTATTGTTTATCTTAATTTACTGTCCTGATTCCGACTTTTTCCTCCCCCGTCCCCTCCTCCTCCTGATCTCAGCTACCTCACCGGCCAATGGATGTAGGCGAAGGATTTTGTAATCAAAACAATAAAAATTGTTACAATCCTAAAAATAAAATGATAACTCACATTATTATCATTTTATTTTGTCCTGATGTCCAGCAGCTTTGCGGGGCTGCTCTCATGACAGGAGCAGGGTGAGTGGTGAGTACACTGTGAGTTCGCATGAATGTTTGGCCGGCCGTCTAGGGCCGGCCAAACATTCATGCGCACTTTGAAAAAATGCCTAGGCTCCCAGTCAGCACCTGAGTGCGAACCACAACGCTCAGACCAATCACAACACTGCAGCGTTGTGATTGGCTGACTGGGAGCCTGGGTGTACTTCCTGTTCCGGCCAGAGCGAGGGACTACGAGGAGAGACGCGGCGAGGAAGCAGCAAGAAGGTAAGTTCTTTTCTTTTTCTTAAATTTATGCCTGCTTCTCCCGCGTCGCACCAGCCGTGATCCGGTGCACCCGCCACTGTTTAATTGGAAACTTACGGTTGCATTGGTAGCCCTTTATTTCTCACAGTAGGCTGCTGCTATCCCACAGTGTAGAGACAACCAGTTTCCTTAGCTTTTCTTAATTTATGTTGCAGTGTGCATCTGTATTAATTGAACAATATAGAGAAACACCACAAACTCCAATGAGCTGAATGAACTGCCCAGGTTCAGTTCTTAAACTGTGCCATTTTTTAACCATCTACTCCATACATTTGGGACAAGTTTAAATGTTTCTCTATGTGTGGACACTTACATTTGTGTTTATTCAAGAATAGAAGTTAGTAGCCATGAAAGGTTTCTACTCCCTGGCTATCTAGTTGAAATCCTCTGAAAAGAAGTCCCCTCCACGCCCCAAGAAAACACAAGGCACATTTTAGCAACAGTCAAATCAACCAGATTTTTTGTTTTACCCACGTCTTGTAATTTGGCTCATATTTAGCTAAGTGATTTTTTTTATTTCAAATCTTAATTTATTCTTAAACAACAAACAAAAATCGGTCACATTGCAATGGTGGAAAGGGTTGCTACATCTCAGAATGTGATGTCGTAATGGTTCTCACTGCTGCTCTGTCAGCCTGGGCCAGCCAAAGTCAAGGTTTTCGCAAGGGCCTAGGATCAAGCCCTCCCTTGGGAAATTACGAAGCATTCGCAATTCTGGACTTCTGCTTGCTCACGTTCCCTAACTCCACTCCAGTCACAGCGCCTGTCCTCCAGCTCAGCACTCACACCAACTGTGCTCTCCCATTTCTTGCACACTTCTCACAGACACACAAAGATAGGCAGACTAACTGACTGGCTTGTCTGGAGGCCACCTATATCTGTCTCTGGGCTGTATTGAAACTTGGTTCACCTCCACCCAGATCTAGCAGTGTTGGTTCAAGAATCATTTGTTACAATTCCCTCATTCACTTGCCAACTAACTTGCAGCAATAAAAAACATTTGGCCATAAGCAAGGCATTTGGTTGCATCATTCTGTGTCCTTCAATCTCACAGGAGAGTGCTTCTAACCAGCTGAGAAGGCTCAAGTTTGTTACTTAAAAACCTCTGATTTGCAAATGAGGTCCATGGCCGCCGTAAGTTCTGCAAGCAGTTTTGTGGATTTGAAAACAATGAAGCCCTCTAGCCTAACGTTCTCGGGAAGGCATGTTGTAATCAGCTTTCACTGTGTAACAATTGTATCATGTGAGAGAGCTCTGACTTTGAAGGAGTTAGATTTACTATTCCCACTCCAATCTACACCACAATAGGGAAAGCGAGTTCTGACAATCGGAGCTAAAATCAGCACGGTTCCAAAATCTACATATTATGAAGACTAGGGCCCAAATGCCTATCCTGACTCTGGGTCTCTTTATGAGTTTGGCGGTTTGATGGATTGCCAATCCCACGATGGTGGTGCGGCAACCACCACACCGGCGGTCCGACCGCCGTATTATGACTTTGGTGGTCAGACTTCCATGGAACCGCCACAACCGCAGGGGATCCGTGACCCCTCAGCGGTGGCGCGGCAGTCTGAGGCTGCAATATGCCAGCGGTGCCGCTGCAGCACTGTCAAGCATATTACGAGTTTCCTCACCGCCTTAGTTTTCATGGCAGTGAGCCCTCCATGAAAAGTGTGGCGGTGAGTAAACTAAGGGGGCCCTATAGGGCCCCTTGTTGCCACAGGGCAAGAGGATGCATGCAGGGGGGCACATGGCATGCCCCCCTGTTTGCATGCACTCCCAGTTCCTGCACAGCATGGACTTCACAGTCCATGCCATGCAGGAATGTGCTTAGGCGCTCCCATTGAGGTGCCTTTGTAACAGGCACCTCTGCGGGACCGCCAAAGCACCGCCCGCCAGACCACAAATGAACTCGTAATCTGGCGGGCGGTGTGTGGAAGAGTTTGGCGGTGTGGGAGCGGGGTATTGGTGTGGCGGCCCACTCGCACACTGCCAAACTCGTAATCAGGCCCTCTGTCTTACATTGAACTAGAGATACGTATCACAAAACTGCACTTTATTATGGTAATACTCTTCATCTAGCTGTTAGTGATATCATGTGTAGATGAATTTTTTGCTCAGCAATATGCAAACTATTTGGGAGATACTATACTTTTTCTACTTTAGCACACACCACTTAAAACATGGGCTTATTTAAATGCAAATGGTCATTGGGCCTCTGTATAAGAGGATGTTAGTCCAAGTCTGCCAGGCTGCTGCTAAGCTACACCCAAGTTAAACTGCTGCTGTCTACTGACATGAGCCAGACATGCCTTACAGTACTTATTCAGCAGCTCTTCACTAGGCAGCTCACTATTCTTTTGAGATACTCTTGCAATCTCTGGGTCAGTTTACACCTGGATTTATTTTCGGCTTTCCAAAAGCTCATCTTCATTCCCATTTCTTAAGGTCCAGTTTCCTCTGTCAACATTACCTATGGGCATTCATTAGACATTCTTGATTTGGGTCAATAATCAATTTCATAATGTAGAGGCATACCCTTTCTTCTGCTTGCTGTCTTTATTCCTCTTTGTCCTTCTCTATTTTCCCTTCTATCTCTATATGCATTTCGTCCTGACTTTGCCTTCTACACATGATTTTCTATCTCTCACTCTTTTTCGTCCGTCTTTTCTCTTTACTGCACCTCAAGGTTCCAATATACAGATAATTGGCAAATGTCACCTTTCCTATCTTTCGAATAAGTGAATCTTCTCTCTCGCATTGATATATGTAACTTTCTCCATCCTAGGCTTCTGTCTATTCTTCACAGTTATACTGCCCATTTCATGTCCAATCCTCCCTCCTTTTTCTTCTTTACTACATCGGCCAAAATCATTGACTTCCTAGCTCCAATTTATTTTTGGTATTGATCCATCGAATTATATTGTTTCAACCATGTCTTATCTCACATAAACTTTGTTCTGCATACCCTTTTTAATAAAGTTGATATACAAATGCATGATAGGAAGGAAGAGCAAATGAAACAGAGAACCAAGGAAGGAAATATTGTCAATTTGAGGTTGAATACTCGGGTGGTGTTACTGATACGGAAGAGACAATTTGGTGTAACAAACTTGAGATAGCTTCTTTAACGGAAAATAATACTAATAAATTAATATTGGAGCACAATACTTTTCTCCTTATGAAGCTATGCAAAGGGTCTGATATTTTCGTACAATATGTGCTAAGTTCTCTTCAGAATATTGTGACTTCAAGAAGGTCTTAGGTTTGCCATGCCCTGAAATTAGCCATTCTTAAATCAAATCTGCACTGACCTAGGCTCCACTTGTCCACCCCATATCAGAGAAACATGTAAGTTTAAAAGAAATCTGCCCATTCAAAGAAAACAATGCAGTACTCAGAAATTGTGCTTATGTTTAAACAAATATAGAGGGGCGACTGACAAAAATTTATCTAAAGAGAGGTGAGCTGAGCAACCTGCCAAAACACAACTATGACATACAAATGTTTAGTTGACCCATTTTTCATGAAAGCCTCACTATATTTTAGTCTTTAGTCATGGATAATTATGATATTTATTGGATGATAGACCGTCACCGACGTAGATTAGATTGCCTCATCATCAGATCCTCCATGTACCACTGGGATGTATCCTAAGGGAAGCTGGATGTATACCTAAAGACAACTGAAAAGTTGAAAAACTAAAGGAATTACAATTTTGCAAGGGTTAGCCACACATCGGAGAGAAAGGTTTATCTGCACCCCCCAATCCAAAAGGTTAAAAGCAATGGGGGCCTCAATATCAGATTCTGCATGTCTTGCTCATTGACGTGTTGCAGTGCCTTTCTCAACTATAGTGCTTTCATCAAGACCGTTACCACCAACAAAAGGAGCACAGTTGTTGATTGTTCCAACAATGTGTAACATCCATAATGGTCCAAAAGGACACACTAGTCACAATATACAAGGGCACGGTGATGGAGAAACAGAGAGCGAATGTCAACCACTCGAGCATCCATCTTTGGGGTGTTCCTGGTGTAAGAGATTGTAAAATGAAAACAAATGATTCCATATAGTTCTCTGTCAGGGCAAGACCACAGAAAGCATTGTGTTTAATGGCGAGCATTTGTGGACATAAGCAAATCCCTTTATACAATGGAGCTACAGAAGCATTTGAACAGAGCTTAATCATCACTTCTACATTTCTGTGTGGAACTAGTGATGTTCAGGAAACTCTGAACTGGATATTACTGCCGAAAGGCCACAATCCAGTAATGCAGGTAAGAGTGGTTGTAACCAACCATATGCTAAACTCCTTTGCCTTTTGTGACTCATAAGGTTACACATTTGGGGTGTGCACAATTTCCCACTAAATGCATTTTGAGAATTGTCAATATTTAGTTGGTAAAATATATTTTGTTTACTACATCTTGCACATATAGGGACCTTTTCACAAACTGCATGTTTTAGTACATTTAGCAGTACTTCAATAGTACTACTAATGTGCTAAAAATACTATTTACATACCTATATGTTGAGGTCTCCGCCTCTCCTACTTTTTATGTGTAGAGATCTCCGCCCCAACTGCGTACATTTCAGTTTTAGTAGTAAATGTGAGAGGGAAAGAGGGGAGTGGCAGTAAAATGGGACGGGGATTCTTAGGAGGGGTTAGTGGAGTCTTAGGGAAGGCTTTAGGAAGAGACATGCGCCCACCCACAATAGAGTAAGCCTATTACTGTTCATAAACTGTCCTTCTATCGTTACTACAGCCAAAAAGGTCCCAAAACAGTCAAAAATGTATTCCAGCTGAGAACTGGAGTATGTCCAGCACTACACATGGCCAATCAACAGTATTGCAACACTAGAAAATAATCGGGGTAATGAACATAAAATAAAACCACATAAGAACTAATATTAAAAATGTTGTATTTAAACTTTTAAAAATATAAATAACTTTTATTTAAACATAATTATTAATTTATTTTAAAAATGTATTTAACTTTTTTAAATGTAAAAATCAATGTAACATTAATATGTATTAAAATGATTACATTACTGTTAAATAATTCTATGCATCACTTTTATTAATTTTAAATATATAATAAAAATAACATGTTTTTACGTTAGGTGGAATTATGTTTAATAAAACTTCAGAAAATGAATTATTTTTCAATGTAATATAATGATATTAAAACGATTAAACTTAATTTTTTTTAAACGTTGAATAAACGTTTAATCTTTTCTCCGTACTTTACTATACGGATGCCTCCACCTCAACTGCATACAATCGCTACTTCTAATAACTTTATAGTCGTATTTGATGTTTTTACTGAGTCCAACCCTTATTTCAGGGAATGGGGACATGTAAATGAACACTTTTGAGAAACTTCAGGCTTGTAAATAATGAATAGCTAAAAGTAGTAAAATTACTCACAACTATAAGACCAAACCTACACATGTACATCTATTCAGTGTAAGTTGTTCTTTCTGAATAGGCCCCATAATTTGTGGCATTGTACCAGAAAATCGTAGTCATAAAATCATCTGAAATAAATATTGTCTCCTAAATATTGTTTGGAAAAATATCGCCCCTTTGGAGTTGAGAATACAAAATCTACACCCAATGGGACAATATTGTTGAAAAGTATATTTAGCACACACTATTTATGTCAGACGATATTTCTGTACAAAATATTCTGATGTACAAGCACAGTTTTTATAAATGTATCATTTTACATCAAGCAGGCACAGTACTTCACTCCTTGCATACATCTGCCCAACCTTCTTAATAAACACATTCTTTGTGGAGCTTGATTACTCTCACTCTCCAACTAATGAAGATCTTTGGCATGCTTTTGCCAACTTTGGGGATTCTGTGAAGATCTGATCCCATTCATTTTCTCTGATGACAATCCCATCACACTCACTCTAAACAGTTCCCCCAAATCTAAAACCCTCTTGTATGTATGTATGTATGTAGGTATGTATGAACCTATGTATGTATGTGTGTTTGTATTTTGAATTTGTAAGTGAATGTATCTGAAAGGCAGCAGGTCATTGTACAGGGTCAAAAATAAAGATACAGTCAACAAGTGCTTGGCGGGTTGCTGGGTGATATATGGAGGTGGACTGTTCCTTTATGTTGACGTACTGTTCGTAAAATGGGTGCATATTGAGCTCTTTCCTAAATTGGAGTAGGGTTGGGGCAGTCTTGTTGGATACAGATATGTTGTTCCACATCCTGGGTTCATAAATAGAGAAGGGATATTGTCTTGGGTTTCTTTTTCTTTTTTGCACTTCTTCATCTCCACCTTGATGTTGTCTTGGCTTCTGGTGTGTGTGAGCGACCTCCTCATTCTCATCCACACCACTGCTTCCAATCAAAAATTTCACACTTCAGGCCAAACACACATCTGTTGATCAGGTAATAGATCCCTTTGATGCTTTTACAGTTAAAATCATGAATACTCTTTGTCTATTCAATTTCTCCCATTTAGGCAATCTGTTTAACAAAGCTCTTTGTTCTAGAATCTTTCCCTAAGCTACAAGTCAGCCAATGTCTTTCCATACATAGAAAATATTTGGCTAATCCTATTTCTATCTCCAACCTAGCCTTCAGTCTAGCTTCCGAAAGATTCCACTCCATTCAGACTGCACTTTCTGAAGCTTCCACCTGCATCATATCCTTCCCCTGCATTGCTTTTTTTGTGGACTTCTTGATCGTGCCACTGCTTTTAAACCCGTTATCTATACTCTAATGCTGGAAGGGTGACAAAATCGTTTCCTACCTTATCAACATATCTTATTATGTGTTCTGGTGCAGAATCAGGGCAACCCGACCACCAAAATGTAGGTATTCTGTGTTGACGCCCTCCTTTCTCTGCATAACACCTCCCTCAGCCATATAATGTTTCTTTCCCTTCTCTTACCATCTCTTTCTCTGTAACACCCAAATCATTACCTCTTCCCTCTTCCCCACTGTTTGACTCAAAGCCTGTTCCTTACGCATTTGCCCCCACTTCTGGATGGCTATCTGCCTCAGCTCTATGTGTCTGCAACCAATATCAGGTCACCTCAACAGCCAAATCTGCCAACCACCACCTAACCAACATTTGCACCATCTGTTCATACTTCACCTTCCACACCACCAAAGACCAAATATATGTCCTAGTCCTCAGCAACTGGGCTAAGCATCATGCCTCTGATTATCCACCACAACTACTCCATATAGCTACTATGCAAAGTACTGTAATGTGTCGCCTACACTGTTTTCAGTCTTAATGCCTCCTTCCCCTTCCACCTCAAAATAAATTGACATACACTCTGTAGAGGTCCCTTTACAAATTCAGCATCATCATTTTTAAATTTGTCATGATCTTTTCCCTCTCAATGCAGCAGAGACAGTATCACTCTTCACCCAAAGCTGTGACCTTTAATCGCAAAATTTTCATCATCTCACCATCTCTAAATATAATTCAATGCCAATAGATGCTTCTATATAGGGCTTTTAAGTATGTTGTTATTATATCGAGCCTTCTTTTGGCCTATTTGATTTTTTAAATGCTTCAGGGTATTCTTGAACGGCTTTATTCAGGTATACCGGCAAACACAGTGGCACAAATATGAACATTATTAAATAGGATGCTAGTTTTGTTTCAAATGTCAAATCCTTACATGGACCTGATTACAAGTTTTGATATTATTTATTCGCCCCTGCTAAATAACTATACTACGGGATACAGTATTTATTGGGTGCAATAAATAACACCTATTGCGAGTTATTGGTGAATAACAGGAGAATTTTGGTGTCTAATGCACCAAAATCCGCATGGTATGGTAAATATCATACACAGTGCCCTGCTAAATTTCGACAGGTTTGACGTGCCAAAATTTAATGAAGCTTGAGGTATTTACCGGATGAGTTAAATACCTTTTAGCTTGTAATTCTGACCCATGTGAAACAGGGGTTTAAACACGGGTTGGAATATAATGAGCCACTCATAATCAGGCCCATGGTGTATAATAAGGAAAAAAAACATCTAATGCTTATATTGTGACAGGTTTTTTTTTGTTTCTTTTTGATTATCTTCACTACTCGAAAGGCATGCATGTTTTTCACCCATGCAAGTAGTGCCAAGAGGTTTTACAAAAGGGAAGGAAATGGCTGACAAAAACGCAAACTAAAGGAATTTCTGATAACCTGATCATATTGGGACATGTAAGCAGGCATCTTCCAGAGTATGGGCTGTGAGAAATTCCCTCAGAAAGATCAAAGGACTTCTATCCTGCAAAGCGTCCATGTTCAAGTGGATCATCTTGATATATTGATTTACTCCCTTCAGATTTATTATTAATCTGAAACCACAGAGACCTTTGGCAACAGGGAATTCTAGGAATAGATACCAAAACCCCACTCCTATTGTGATACTGGTGACTTTACCTTCTTGTCCAGTAACATCCAGAGGGCCTCTTTCTTGTCTTAAGCTGAATGCCAAATAAATATTAGAACCCTTAAATGTAGTGCAAGAGAGGCAGATTCTATTTTGTAACTCTCTTGAATGAATCCCAGAAGTCAAGAATCTGAGACTATACTTTGTCAATGAGATGGCCATGAATTTTGCTTCTGATGAGGGGTAAGCTAGAGAAGTGAAATAGTCAGGAATGATGAGAAGTCTAGGCTACTTGAGCCAAAGTGTCAAAGGAAATATCTGCTAGGAAATGGGTTGGTAGGCTGATCTTGGCTAGAAGAATGGGGTTGAAGCTCGATCTTGGCGAGAAGTTCAGCACAATCCTCCTCTGCTAAATAGTTTAAGATAAGGACTGAAAATCCTTCACAAGGCTCTCAGCCAAGTTACGACTGAATAATTTAATGCCAATGGCTTTGTTAAGGATCCCAGCAACCCTTTTGCACGCCCAAATGACTGCATAATTTGAAAGATTTGAAAGAATCAGGTGTGCTGATAAAGATTGTGGGAAATCTGAATCTTCTACTGGGTTACATTCCAGAAAGGTAACAAGGCTGTTCAATCTCCTTCCATATCTCCGTCAATTCCAATCGAATAGTGTCCTTGACTGTCGGAATAACTGGAATATTCTTAGGAGATGATTTCGTAAATAGAAATACAGTGCTGAACTAGAGCAGGGATCTTGAGTTTCTTCTACATGCATTTCTAAGTTAGTTTTTCATATAATTCAAAAGCAAGGCTGGACTCTCCTTGTCCACCAACCTACTATTCGATCTAAAATCATAGGAGCTTATTCATCTTAAAGCATTATGTTTCATGCACAAGGACATGTATTGTGGTGACTGTAGGAAAGTGCCCTTTTTTAATATAGTCACCCTCACTTTTTGCCTGGCATTTGATGCAATTTTGACAGAAGTGTATTGGGTTCTTGCTATCTGGGTCCACAGTGCCAGATCTCTTTCCCTAAAACTGGACAATTGTTCCTCCATTTAGCAATACCTTTAGCACCCCCTGTAAGGTCCTAGTAAATGGTACCCCTGGTAACTAGGGCAGGGAGGCTAAAGAGGGTCCCTAAGGGCTGCAGCATGCATTTTGCCACCCTAAGGGACCCCTCAGCAGACTCATGCAAACTCCCATTGCAGGCTGTGTGACATGGTGCAGAGAAAATAGAAGACACAACATGGCACACCTCCTCCTCCTCAAACACTGCATGCAGTATAGGCAAGTCACCTCTACAGCAGGCCTTACAGCCCTAAGACAAGGTGCACTATACTATGTGTGGACATATCTGCATGAGCAGATATGCCACTGTGATGTCTAAGTCGATTCTTAGATATCACAAGTGAACAAGGAAGCCAGTCAGTCAGTCAGTCAGAAAACTTTATTCGGCAACTTAATGCCATAAAAGTGCACATATAAGACAAGGAAAATACATTTACATTTCATTTGCGTTTTCCTTAGGAGGAAGCCTTATAATTAAAATTAAAATTGAACACCACATCCATAATAACAATCAGCGGCCGAGTTTCTAGAATACTTATGATGCAAATGCATCAGAGCCCTAATAAAGTGCAATGTGCATTTTAGTGCAAATACATCTTATAAAGTGCAAAATACAATATACAGATAGAAACAATGAAAAGATTAATAGACCCTGGGAATAAGGCTCACAATTTAAAAAGAAATGACCTCTATACTATCATTCTAAAATACAATTAGAACAAATACATCATATAAAATGCAAAGGCAATATGCTAGAAGACAAAAATGATATCCGTACAGCGGGGCTTCAAAACAGCTAAAAAGGACAAAAATCCTAAGTATAAAAAAATCCTATAAAAATTAAGAAATTAAAAGACCAATTTTTTTCTGTGTCTAATGGCTCCTGTTAGGAAGCTCGCAACCCCAAAACAAACCATAGTCGATTCTTACATATCACAAGTGAACAAGGAAGCCATTTTAGGTACATGTGCTGGACACTGGTAATTACGAGTTCCCTAGCTACATGATGACTTCACTGAAACTAAAGATGTGCGGTATCAAACATCTCATATTAATAAGCCCACACTGATTCCAGTGATGGATATATTAATACATGCACCCAGAGGGCACCGTAGAGGTGCCCCCTGAAAACCTACTGACTACTAGTTTACTGGCTGACTGGTGTAGACCAGCCTGCCACCACAGACAGGTTTCTGACCCCCTGCAGGTGAGAGCCCACACTCTCTGAGGGCAGAAACAATGCCTGTTCTGTCTAGAGGTGTTGTCACCTCCTTCAAGGAGGATGGCTAAGTTATCAGCATATCAAGGCAGGAGGCTTCAAAAGCCTCTGCAGCCTTTGATATGCGGCCCAGGCTTCCCCCAGACAGGAGAAATGCCAACCCCTGCCCCGGTCCCATTCGGCACCAGGACAGGTGGAAACATTAGATAGTCAGGAGGCGTGTACCCCATCAGGCTAGTTCCAACCCTAAAATGAGCTACCTTATATGAACACAAAAACTAGAATTCCACCATCTTGGTTTTTGGTGGAAATAGGCTCACTGGGTCTTACCCTATAGAAGGGGTCTCCAACCTTTCCAGCAATAAGAGCTACTTATGTTCAATGAATATCATCCTGAGCTACTTTAACTACTGTTGTAAAAGTGGGCATATCAGACAAGATGTGCATGGGGTGGCCACTACACCCCATGCAAATATACCAGCAGCGATACCTTACTCCCTCATCTGAGGTTGTCACCAGTAATCTGCAAGGCATTGTCAATTTGGAATGCCTCCACGTAGGCAATACATTACAGTCATAACTGTAGTGCCCCTGGTACCAAGGTAATAATATGAGTGATAAGTTCCCCCCCCCAATGTTG
This sequence comes from Calotriton arnoldi, assembly GCA_963921515.1. Classification (NCBI taxonomy): domain Eukaryota; kingdom Metazoa; phylum Chordata; class Amphibia; order Caudata; family Salamandridae; genus Calotriton; species Calotriton arnoldi. Next base: position 2,025,329 of record CAWUFW010000033.1, read on the forward strand.
CACGATTTATAACTCAAATAACAGCTTTAAATATATTTTAAACATTAAACCATTTTTCTTCAAACATCAGCTTATGCATTCTGAAAATAAACACATTTTCATCTCGAATACGTACTTTTCTAGTTTGATATACATATATTTTTTCATTAATCAAAAGCTTCTAATTTGGTGGGCTTGGCTGCACACAGGAGAGCTTCTTACAGGCAGCTGGAGAGCTACCAGTACCTCACGAGCTACTTATTGGAGAAGCCTGCCATAAAGGTAAGTAGCCCGTTGGCTACTCCCTGTCACTCCCCTTAAAGCCTCATAATTTAGTATTTAGGGGCACCCCTAAAGCCAGGAAGTTAGATTTTGATGGATCCAGAAGAAGAGAACAAAGAAGAGCCGTGAAAGAACGAGAACTGAAGACTGCTGTGGACTTTTGACGCCAAACCCTGCCTGCCTGCACCAGTCCCGACAATCGTGACAGAGTGGCCCACCCTGCAGCTGAGCAACTACCAAGAACCATGGTAGATTGTCAGCCGTTCGCAAATTGCCAGCAATCTCTCTTGGAGTAGAGGAGCTACTCCCCTGCAGTCCGCAGGCACAGAAGAAGAGTCCTGCTTACCGTGTTGCCGCTTCCTGGCCAGCCTGATGCCACAGCCCCCAAGAAAGAGGTACCTGTGCTCCTGAAGGCCAGATCTGTCCCCCCACCAAGTGTGTGGACACCAGAACTGACCAGAGCCGCACAGCACCAATACCCAGGGTACCCGCTCCCTACAGCAACCAAGTCCTTTTTAAGTTCAAACTGGGCTCTAACAGCACTGAGACCCAGCAGCCATCAAGAGACGTCAGCACCGCAGAGACCCACTTCAAGAGTGGCACAGCCGTCCTGATTTTGCACCCTCAACCGACGAGACCGTCAACCACGAGGATCTATGACGCACAGAGCCTAGCTTTCTACCCACTCCACACCTAAGCGCCCCAGCATGTGTACCAACAAACTGGCTGCACCCCTTGCTCCCAGAACCCTTGTGACCCGAGCCCCCCATTGGGAGCTCTCTGACTTGTCCTGAAGTCCCACTATGCAGCCCGTTTCTAGGTGGCCCCCCTTCCTTCCACCGGCATAGCGCGCAAAGCTACCAACCTGACCAGCACCTCTGCACCAGGACACCCTAGGGCAGATAACTAGTAACTGCTGGTGGTACTTTGGACCTTGGCCCCCTACGGGCCTAAGTCCCGAAGGAGACCCCCAGAAACCGACCGTAAATAACTGCATGCAACTTATGCCTTTTTCCCATAGGGAAGCATTGCTGCGTAAAGACACATTTAAGTAAACTGTTTACTTACCTGAAAAGAGCAATATAAAAAAAAAAGTCCTTACTCGATAACAAAATTCATATAAAAATATGACTTATTTTTCTAAATTGGTCTTGGATTTATTCTTGAGTGTGTGTCTCATTTATTGCCTCTCTGAGTACAACAAATGCTTAGCACTACCCTGTGATAAGCCTAAACTGCTAACCCACACTACTACAGAAGAGAGCATTTAGTGTTATCATTTTGGCCTCTGTAAATCAATAAGGGTTGTCTGGACTCTTTACACAGTGTACCTAGTTTTAGTCCATTATATAAAGAGCCAACTTCCTACAGTGCCCCCACCTCCCAATTTTAGAGCGTTGATGCATTTTTATTCCCCTAAGCGTCATCTTCATACATAAACTTACCAGGCAGGTTGTTTGCTGTTCTTGGTCTGACTTTATGAAACTCCCTCCCTTTAAAAATTTGGACCTGCACTTCTCTTCTTGAGTAGACTGTTAAAAACAAGGCTCTTTTAAGATTCTTGTTGCTCCTTCCTTCACTTGTAGTGTGGGGAAACGCTATGTGGGTAGCCATGCGCTTTACAAAAGTTATTGATTGATTGATTGGTTGATAGAAGTGCTGGAGGCTTCATCATGCACAGGAGAGGCTCATGAACATGGAGGAGAAACAGAAAAAAAAAAACGATCCTGCTTAATTCTTTTATCTTTTGCCAATAATTTGCCAAAGATCTCAGCCACTAAAGCCTTTAGGTGAGATTCAAAAGACTCCTGTTGATGTGGTAGGGACAAAGGCTTACGACATGGAGAAGACTTCTTCTTCCACTTTATGGTCCCTTTCCCACCATTTGGTTGGTCAAATAAGGCAAAACAATGACTGAAGAGCCCCAACACAACCACCTTATCTGAAGCCTTTTGTTTCCTAAAAAGCAGCTCTGATTCCTTGAAGCAGCTTGATTTCTCTCTTCTTGTGGCCCCAACAGAAAACATTGTGAAACACAGGCAAGGAGACCAGTTCCTTCCAAATTCAAAATGAACTCCAAGGTTGCTGGCATTATTACCCATGCATTGATGTCATCTCAATCAAGACGTCCCACAAACAGGCAAATACTACAGAAATAACTGGATAAAAATGAAACAATCTGCTCCCTACCACTGGTCAGGCCAGGAACTGCGAGAGATCTCTGTGTGTGTGAGGGGGCAGGGTTGCAGAGCCCATGCTTCTGGACCCCACCTGAACCAGGTACAGAGTTGCAGTGCCCAGAAAGATAATAACACAGTATTGCTTGTGCTACAGAGTCTTCACAGGCAGACATCAGTGGAACAAAACAGGAGGAATTGTGGTATGTGGCTGCTGGAGGGCGGCGCCTCCCTCAAATTTAAGGCCTGGAATGAGAAGGAAGGTTGAGGAAGAAATGCCACGTTCCAAAAGGCAACAGCCCCGCTCGATGCTCAAACACACCACAAATAGGCTGTGTGTGATGAACCATGGAAATAGAAATTTGGGACCACTATTTTTATAGGCGACACAGAGCTTTCATTCAATATGTTTCTATTACCGACAATTGGACTGAATTGAGACCATAGATTAGAATTGTCCACAAAACTGTATGTACACTAGGTTTTTCAGTAACCACAGTGATGTAGTCCTCTTATCTCTGTGTGCAACATTCTTAGACTGAAGTGGTCCCATGAAATTGCCTCTCTCTCTCTAGCTTCCTCTCTATATATATATTAATATCTCTCTCTATATATATATATATACATATATATATATACATATATATATATATATATATATATATATATATATATATATATATATATATATATATATATATATATATATATATTAGGAGTGGGTGGAACTTGCGGAATTTGACTCTGTGGAATTCCAGGGAGTTGCATAAAAACTCTGCGAGATTCCGCGGAGTTCCCCCAACGGGCGGAAATAGGCACATTGTGCTGCTCGCGCTGATTCAGCACCCAGAACACGTTCTGTGCTGAAAAATCAGCGCAAACTGCACCACGAGTTGCGCCAGAGGGTATAGCTACTTGAGTGGATTTTGCTGCCACTCAAGTAGACTTTGTATTCACACGACTTCTTACCCAGAACGGTTGCGACCGCCTGCGTTAGAAAACTCTTGCCAGAAGTCCTCCTAGCGACCGGAGATTGCATTAGGGGATGCTAAATCTCGCTTGTGCTCACCATCTTACCTTTCTGGAACCACGCGCGAGAAACTATTCCACCACTTGGCGACTGGTATAATTTGGCCAGAACTCCGCGTCACAAATGTAATGCAGAGTCGCCAAAATTCTGCCAATTTCACGGGCAGAACAGAATATTCCACCAACCCCTAATTAATATATATATATGTTCACTGAAAAAAACAAAGGTTACAGGAACGTTATAGTTAGGAAATAAAACCAAAAAAAAACTTTAGACTTTTACTGAAAAAGCCAAAGGTTAAAGGGAGGCTATACTTAGGCTCAGATTTCCCTCGTACAAAACCATAGAATTTCAGCAGTTATAGTTACCTGATCTAACTATCACTTATGCCGTCCCAATGCACTGCTTATGACATCACATATTACATCACTCATGACATGGTCAGTGACATCACTCATGACATCACTGATGACATTCCATCTCATGTGAAAAAATGTTTAAAAAGCGGCAGCACCCGGTGTTGGGACTACATTGAAAGAGACTGTGAAATTGGCAAGTAGATACTAATCTTCAGCACGAGCACTTAACATTGAGAGACAAGTAAGTGGCCTGGGGTCGCAAAGTGGCAAGTGCGATTTCATCCTCGAGGGACGGGCACTTCAAGTAATATGGAGAGCACTAGTCCCGTGTACTACAAACACCGATGCGGTCCGTTATTGTTTTGGGAGCAAGGGTCCATAGGCCAACTGCACGTTCATCGATTTCAACACTGTGCAATGTTGGAAAATGTTTATGATCAGCACTATGTTGGAACTGTAGCAACTACATTTCCCCTAATGCCTGAGAATACATATAAAGAATGGTAATTAACAGTCCTCAAGACGACACCCACTTGATATAGATGGGGGTCGAAACTCGTCATGGGATTCCATTTGAAAGGCTGTTGTTTAAATAAATGGATGTTGCCAAAGCCTCTAGGAGTGCAGTGTCTTTTGTTGTGAAATCAATATTGAGGGGGTTTGTGGTTTTCTACCCCCAATGCTGCACTGCCAGTCAGAGCACGCCGCTTGGAAATTCAAGTTGCCAATAATACATGTCTGCCCATTACTAACTTGATCTCACACACACACACACACATATATATTACAGTCTTGACCTATAGTACAAATATGATTAAGCAAGACATAAAAGAGTGTATCACAAATTCATTCATAATTGTTCTTTTTCAGCACCCTGTTCCCCAGAGAACCTGAATGTGCACATTGACTGTGATACAAATACAGCCACACTTTCCTGGAATGCTTCATCTGGAGCTCTGAGTTACCAGAGTGATTTAACTAGACCTGGAGATATTTTCTCATGCAATTCAACTGGCACCAACTGCACCATCCTCAATCTGCCATGTGGTCAGACCTATACTTCAACCGTCCGAGCCATCAACAGTCAAAGCAGCAGCATGCCTGGTGACACAGTGGAAATTCAAACGGGTAAGCCACAAACTATGAGTCAAGAACTGATTCCAAAGATCAGAAACATTAAAGATGTCTATTTCATGCACAACCCCATAAGAAGTTCCTAAATAGAATAATATTAAGAACAGACACTCTTTATATTCACACTCACCCCCAAAACCATCAAGAAAACTATCAGATCTCTACATGACAGCTCCTCACAGTGACATTATGGGCCTGATTCACAATGGTAACTTACATTTTATGATTAAGTTTACACTTTTGAGTAAGTTTACTACTTTTTGGAATTCACAAAGTGCAGTTTTGTAATAAGTTACACTTTTGTAGTACGTGCAGCACTACACATGGCTAACCATTGGTACTACAAGACCATCCCATAGAAAATAATGGAGGTAGGGACTTAAAATCGAGCCTGATAGGAAATAATGTTAAATTAAATTATTTCATATAAGATCCAATTGTTTTTAATAAACTCACTGACTCGTTTACCTTCTCTGTGCCTTCTAACATCCCTCCAACTTTTCCTTCTTTCCTCACTTCCCTACTCACACTCCCTCCTACCTCCCTCATTTACATGCCCACTTTTCTCTTGCCTACATCCCTCATGGATTCACCCACCCCTAACTCACTTTCCCATTTAAATGAACTGGCTTTCCTTGCTCACTCTCTCCCTTTGACTCACTCAATTACCCACTCAATCACTCCCCCATTAACTTACTCGGTTACTCACTCTCTACCTCACTCACTTGCTAAGTTACTCACTACCACCCAGAAAGGACCAACGTGCCATGCCGCTTCAGAGACCCTTGGACTTCAGCACACATGAATAATCAATAACCAATCACCAGTGTGATACATGTCAGATTCAGCATAGCGGTAACATTGGTGTGTTACATTGCATTGAATGGGTGCATTAATGAGGTAAAAAGACAGGTGGATGGAAATGCTAAATCTGTTTGTTTGTATTGGTATTTTGCTGGGTGCAAGGACATTGCTGTGCATTGTCTCTGTACCCACCTTAGTTCATACCATAATGATAGTGGTGACCAGGCTGAAGGGAAGGGGTTGAATAGGTAGAGATGGCATGGAGCAGGAAAAAGAAGGGCATGGATCAGGAACACCATGCAGCACTCGTAAGGGGATAATAAAGCAGACTCAGCAGGGCAGGCAGATAAGCTGATGAGTTATGGTGATGATGCATGGTTGCAGGAGGGTAGCAGGTGGGATGCAAGGGGTTGAAAATGGATGGTTCAGGGTACATTGTGAGTGGGGAAGGGTTCTTTTAAGCAAAAAGAGTAGTCGGGAAAGAAGCATGGAAAGACACAGTGCCAGACGTGAGTCGAGGTGAAGAGTTGATATGTGGCTCTGTGCCTTCCTTTCCAGTGTTGGATCTGCCACAAAGTGATCACCCTCTCCCTTTTGTAATTCTGCATACAATACTGAGGTAGAAACATGATCAGAAGGCAATAACTGGTTATATGGGGATGTATTACAGTGCAACAGATGTTTCATAATTAATATTCAATTTTAACGCCAGATTCAAAAGGGCAAACCTTAACAATTTGTATAATTTCTATTCAATGTTTAGCTCCCTGTGCCCCGCAAGCTGTACTAACTCATGTTGACTGTGAAACCAATGCTGCAACATTGTCGTGGGATATCACTCCAGGAGCTCTGGCTTACTCGTTGACGGTAACATCAGGTGATGGTAGTGAACTGCACACATGCAACTCAACGAACGCCAACTGCACTATCAGTGGCCTTTCGTGTGGCCAAATATACTACTCCATTGTGACTGCGTCCAACATGCAATGCCAAAGCGCTGCCAGTGCCGTCACTGAGCTCGATTCCGGTGAGCACGACATGCTTTTCTGAATGTTTGCATTATGACCCACTGCAAGTTTAATATTCTGTAACTTTAAATATTTAATTGAAATATACTGTAGGAACAAGTTTTTCATCATGGTTCTGTCTGAGTGATGAGCTGCAGATCTGGACAGTGAATGTAATCAGGGCCTGCTCTATACCATATGAAGACTCCTGCAGGTTGCCCAATGCTAGAGAAAATTTGGCAAAATATCTTGCCTTGGGTAGTAAAACACGAGCAAGAGGGAGGCACGTTGGGGTGCAAAAACGATTTGGCCCAGGTCTAGTGCTCCCGATTTATTCATGGGTGTCAGATCAGAGAAGGTCTAAGGGAAAGTTGATAAAATGAGCAGCATTTTAAAAAGATAGAAGATTGATCTAGGAGAGAGCAACTAAATTCAACTCAGTTATATACAATGTTCTTGGTTTCAATGGTCTAGAGGCTCTGTATAGCAAACAGGACCAGAAGAGACCTACACTGCTGGTTACATGATTGTATGGTTTCAGACTGCTCAAATATTGTAATGAAATGGTGGGGGTAGAGGAATGGGCTGCATGTGAAGATGCATCACCATATAAACACAAGCTGTGGTATTTGGCACAAATCATTGCTGAGACTTTCCTTAGAGCCTGGTCCGGCACTCTGGAACCCCGCACTCTGGCTGAGAAAAACGCGATCCCGAAATACAAACAGTCCAGGGAGAGACTTTCAGTACAATTGGATCTTTGCACCCAATGTCAAATGATTTCAATTGAATATCTCAGAACATGAGGACCAGAGGACAGGAGGCAGAGGATCCAACAGAGACATTCAAATCCCTCAAAGGATTACACGCTACACAAGAGCACATTATCTGCTGGGTATAGTACAGTGGTCAGGGGTGACCTCAGGAGTGAAATGAATAAATATTTATTAATAGGAGGAGGGTCACAAAGGCATGGTATAGCCTATTTTCATGGTTGGTAAAGGCAAGATTATTGGGTTGCAAAGGCATCACTAACTCAAAAAATAGTATCCTCTCTACTGGAAGTTAATGATCAAGGGGGAAGAGGAAAGGAAAACATATACTTCTGCCACACTCAGAGGTGGGAAGAGGAGAAACCTCTTTTTTTATATACATCCGTCACCCACTCTTATAGTGGCATGCTTCATCATTGGGTTCACCCTAACTCCTAAAGGTCAGGGTGGGCTCAACCATATTCCAGGGAGCACTTTGGAGTCAACTTGATTTTATTATTATTATTTTTTTTTACATATAATAAAAATCCCTCACTCATCCCCACGTATCCCATTATTAGCGGGGTGAGCGGGGAGGTTAACAAACTATGGGAAGGGTCAATAAGGATATTGTGGTCCTATGACCCTGAGATAAAAACGCCAACATGTTTCTGCCCTATTCTATTATCCCATGTGTGTCCGGGTCATTCGTCAGGGCGGTACTAGAGAAGAGATTCCCCCAGTAATGTCACCTTGCAATTTTTACAAATCTGAACGTGTGGTTCCAAAGAATTCCTTCGGCATTACAAAGGCCAGCCTGCACTGCAGTTTCTCGTGTACATTGCTGACACAGATTTGCTTGAACATGTCAGTGCAGTACAGTCAGACCCAAAACAAACTGTGTGATAGTTTACATTCTATACACCTACAGTGGATTGCTTAGCATTCCTCACAAAGCCGCTGGATCCGCAAAGCATTTTCTAGTGCAGGTGTGCAGGCAGAGGACCAGAATTTTCAGCTTTCTGGGCATCGGTCTCTTGCACCCCCCAGGAACAGAGATACAGGTGTGTAGAAGCCAACTTGTGCACCAACGAGCACAGACCTGATGGCTAGGAACTCTGGGGCAGATTTACAAGAAAGTGACTCAGTGCAGAAGGTAAGCCATTTGGCTGCGCCGCACTGAGTCACTTTCAAAGCACAGGGATGCGACATATTTACAACAATATGTCACATCCTTGTGCTTCCCCCTGCGCTGGCGCACAAACTGCTGCCATGCGCCGGCGCAGGCACCCTTGCACCATGGTGCAAGGGTGCCTGCGTCGTGGAGAGATTGTTTTTGTTCAGGAAGGGTTCCCTTCCTGCACAAAAACAATCTGAAATGCCATTTTTCACCTTCTATGTGTGGTGCATTAGCACACATAGAAGTTGAAAAACGTCATTGTTTCAATGATTGTTTATGTGCAGGAAGGGAACCCTTCCTGTACATAAACAATCTTTAGAGGTGATTTCCTCTTTCTATGTGTGCTGCAGAATGCAGCACGCATATGCAGCACGCATAGAAAGAGGAAAAGAAAACGAGGAGAAATGAATACATTTCTCCTCGTTGCGCCTCCCTACGCCTCCCCTGGGGAGACGTAGCATTCACACGCATTTCCAGATTTACGATTCCTCATAAATCTGGAAATGTGTCTGGTTCCATGGGTATTGCGTGGGAACACCCACAGCAACACCCATGGAACACTCCTTTCACGCAAAGTGCTGCATGCAAAGGGGCCATATTTACAAGGACAGGAAAAGTCACGCAGGGTGGCTTTTCCTGTCCTTGTAAACATGGAGCAGTAAAATGCGCCACCGGTACGACACAAAAAGTGACGCACCGGTGGCGCAGGGGGCTTGTAAATCTGCCCCTCTGTGTTCAATAACTTATGCCAAAGGTGTATTTATAGGATAATTTAATTTTGAATTCCTGCAGGTAATTTGGCTCCTAGGTGTCAAGCATCTCCCACAGAGAAGCCTCCTTCCACTTAAAAGGGTGATCTGATGAATGATGGCACAATACATCTAAAAATCCCAGCAGTTTCCATCAAAGAAAACAACATTCCAGAAGGCCTGTTGTCGGTGACTGTTAGAGATGAAGGATTGACAGAAGAGAATTGTTTTCTTTCTCTACTCTGGATGGCTCCTTTAAAACAAGCTTCTGAAGGTCACATAGTTCTAATAAAGATATAGGATGCTAACCTGACTCAAAGAATGTACCTGCAGAGGGGGCAATGCTGCAGTATGAAGCAGCTGCACATTCATTCACTTTCCCATAAAGCCATTCTAAATATTTAGGTGAAAATCACTCTAGTCTGTCAACTTACAAGCTTTGAATTTGGGAAAAACCTTTAGCTGTTCCTTATTCTTACACGGGTTGCTCATATATATTTAAAGTATTTTTAGTTATCATCTAAACAATGCACTTAAAGGTGCCCTGGTGGTTTAACAAAGCTATCAGGTTATTTAAATTGGCACTTGATTTGGTCCTGTAACAATAATCACATATAAAAATAGAATGTGGTGGCAGTAAATAGTCTTTTAGTGATTCCTGGATTTTGATTTGGGATAGAAGTTTACTCTTTTGTACCCCTTCCAATGCCTTTGTTACCCTGGACTTCGGGGATCTTGAAGGGAGTAGCAGGAACAAAAGCTAACAATGGCTCTAAAGCCCTTCTCATGCTTTACTGTTCCTCCAACCCTTCAGTAGCGAAATGATGGTCTCAAGGTCCTAATCATGGAACTAGGGGTCGCCCATGTGAAAACCTAGGGGATCAAAGGGTGCGTAATGTCACTTCTGTTAATCACTAATTTAGTTGAATCAGCGTCCATGGTGTAGTCTTCAACATTATTTGAAATTGAGCGGAAAAGATTATTGATTTCTTTTTTAATTTGGGGGTGGAGGGGTATCCAAATGTAGATATTGTCGGGAGTGGCTTAGAGTTACTACTTCCAGACGGGAGACATCCATTACCACGCGGGCATTGCATCGGAATGCCTTTACATCGCAGGTATTACAACGCAAGTCGTTACAACGACTTGCGCTGGATGGCGCTCTAACTCTAAGGAATAGTATGATTTACTATTCCAACACCTTCCCTACTGTACGTAGACTGGTGTTGGAATAGTAAATCATACTATTCCTAAGTCCAGCGCCCTCCAGCGCAAGTCGTTGTAACGACTTGCGTTGTAAAAACTGCGATGTAACGTACCGCGATCATTTTGATCGCGTTGTAACGTCACATATTCCTTTCAGGCAGTTCCTCCTAGTGGTGAGACAAAAATAAATTGTTTCGCTTTCAGTGTGGCCAAAACACAGACTATGACTGTGTTTAAAAAGGTCCGTAGAACTATTTTACTACAATAATCAGTTTTGGATATTTAACATTTAGTATTCGTGTCTTTTTCCCACATTTGTATATCTTGGGCCCGATGTATGAAATTTACATTTGTAAAAAGTGCTTGCAAATTGTGCATAGACTTTTAGAGAAAGGAAAATAATTTTGTGAACTGACCTAAGCACTAGTGGGTTCAGATTCGGCCTACCTCTTCAATATTCATGAAGTAGTTCGCAAATTGCAACTCACTACAAATGGATGTCATGACTGGGATGGTAACCTGCAGGAGTGAGCAGACCCCCATATCTGTGAATGCATTTAAATGAAGTAAACTTTTTAAAAACAAAATGCGGCTCAGGGCTAAATTTAAAAACCCATTTTATTTTTTTTAGTTTGTTTGAGATAGCAGTGGTCCCTTCAATGCTTAATTTGAGGCGGTGTTTGCCGGTGGGGTCCACAGGCACTCATTTTTGGGGCCGGCACTATTTTAACTCATCCGATACTGACCAAGTGAAAGAGAGGGTAAAATACACAAAGGGGAAAGAAAAAGGAAGCGAAAGACGGAAAAACAGTCATCAAGTAAGAAAGCAGGTACTGGCAAGAGTGAAATAAAGGGGCAGTGAGAGTCTGAGAGTGGATTAAATAGGGTGGGGGCCGTATTACAGAAAGGGGCCCCTGGGGCTCAACGGGCATGTGTGCCACTTTGTGCACCCCTATGGCACTTTGTATTACAGAAGGGGCCACAGACACTTATGTGTCCCCTGCTGTAATACTGATAGTGCTGGCGCACAGGTAGGGCAATCCTGCGCCGTAATATGGACGCGAGTGCAAAGGCAAAGAAGATGTCAGGAGGCGCCCTGAAAGTGCGCCACAAAAAAGTTAGTGTTAGTGTGCCCCCTGATGACAGCCCTCTGTGTAATAGAGCCCTAGATGTGAATTCAAGACTACGTAGCCTTGGTATTCAGCACATCAACATTTAATAGCACCGGCCACAGGCTTCTGAGCAAAACTCTGGGCACGGGCGAACGTTCTTTTACAAATTAAGCACTGCCTAGTCCCCAGCAAACTGTTTTGTTACCATTCCAACTCGGAGTTGGTGACTACCAGATTTCAGGACCAAAATATTGATGCATAATATAGCAAATCGCTATTTAAAAGGGACAGCCTGAGCATACCTCCTCCAAATAGTGATTTGTCATGCCTTTCTAAGCCCATTTAGTGATTTGATAACCAAATACATTTTAAAAAAATAAGTCATTTTGCGGCCGCAAACAACAAAATGACTTTGGCCATCAAGCCCTTATTCTAGTTCTCTATTAGAGCTCCTTGGCGAAAATACAGTTAAAACACTCAAATCAAATGACAAACAACCACTTTGACGATATTATCTTTCAGTCAACAGACTTTTTTTCTGAATTGAATGATAAAGACATTTATGAGCTAACAGAAAATGGACCCTTGAAAAAGAGAGAAAAAAGTTTTCTTAAAAAAAAAAACTTCCTCAAATCCTAGTAAAAGTTCAAATAGTTAACAATGTTAAATACCCTTTAAGCGCAACACAGTATCTACACCCAGTGGAGCACAACAAATAAATTAAATGATATTATACCCTAAAGGCGTAGTCACTGTTTTGAATGCCATCTGTTTGCTGTTGCTCTTGATAATAATGTTTCAGTCCAGTGCATTTCAATAGGAAGTTCATGACTTTACTTCCGTACTGCCTAGGAGTTTCCTCCCGTTTGGGTAAGTTGTTTACTTAGTGTAGTGTTGTTTATCCTTTTCTTTTGATTTTACCTGGGTTAAAAGCTCTGCAATGTCAATTTATCTCATGTCATGGTGTGATGTCACTTGCTCTCTGTGATTTCATCATGCACTGGAAGAGTGAAGGATCTAGCCTCAGCTAGTCCTGTGATGTGGCTAAAGAATTGCCAGTGGGCCTAAATGGATCAAAATACTAAACCACTAACTACAAATCTGTTTTCTCTCACTGTGACATGTCAACTAGGGAACGTAAGTTACCAGCTAGACTCTCCAATAACCTATGTATGTTTGTCCATTGTTTATCCCTTTCCATAAATATCTTAAATACTGGAAAATGTTCAATGGAATGGTTACACTTTTAATCAGCTTTGATTATTTTTATACAGTGCCCTGTATCTCAACAAATGTGACAACACAGCTTGATCCATCAACCAATCTTGCAACAGTCACCTGGGATGCAACCAGTGGGGCCCTGGCCTACAGTGTATCTCTTCTCGGAGCTGGTGGACAGTTGTATTGGTGCAATTCCACAGACGTAGGATGTAGTGTCGATAACATGCAGTGTGGTCAGAGCTACAATGTAACTGTCCAATCTATCGGAGTAACATGTAGCAGCACATCGACTGCCGGAATGGAACTGGAGACAGGTAGGTCTCAGGTTGTTTGGTCCTTTCCTGAACCGCCTTCCCCCTCCGCTTCACAGGAGGGTCTCTGTTACTTAAGAGAGCCAAGAGATGCCCAGTTGCAACGCTCTCCAAACAAGATTCATGCCTGTTGTTGTGCATCAACAGATTCTGCACCAGTGTACATTCAAGTTTGACTCTTTGCACATAAATCCCAGGGAAGATGATACATCAGATATATATTGCATCTCTTAGCTAGCAAGCGGTGCTATGTAATAGCAAGAGAGTAAAACATGTACATATGACCAAGTGCAAGGGCATCAAATCCTCTCTGTACTTGTGTAACGGCCGTTCATACTGGCAGGCCATCCAAGCCTGCACACCAAGGTCCTATGGCACTGTGTTGGTGTCGTAACCGAGGATTGAGGAGACTGGGCAGTGAGCAGTTTATAGTAGAAACCAAAACCACGAGGCCATCAAACAACAACACCCAGGGAGCCAGTTGTTTCTTCCAAAGCATAATGGATTTTTTCATGTATTGGATGAAAAGATGGTGTACTGCCCTTGCTCCTTGCTGCACTGCCCAGACATCTTTTCGGCTTCATTGAGGTCCAGTTTTGAGGGTTGTATGATAGAAGCGTGAATGGTTTTACTATGCATGCCTCTAGCATGCAGCGCAACCACAAATGCATCTTAACCACCTATTCCTTTACCATGCATGCCTTTACCATGCACTTTCGTGGTATAAGCATGAATGGTAAAGGGGTATGAGCTTAAGGCATATACGAGGTTAAAACATGCGTGGTGGAGCTTTCGTAGTCGAAACACGTGTGGTTCAGACCGTGGTGTTTCGACTGTTTCCCAGTTTTGAGAGTGTCTGTGTAAACTGATCTGCTTCAACGCTGTACATACAGAAAACTATTGAAAAGATTGCAGCTTACACAAAGGTTTTTATTTTGAGGTTTTTAATGTATGTTAGGTCATCAGACATTTCAGGATGCTCAACTCTATTTAAAGGACATAATGTGTTATTCCAAAATGTTTAACATGTTTTTCTTGCATTCATTGCAGCTCCCTGTGCACCTACTAATCTGGTAGCTGTGGTTGACTGTGACACACAAATTGCCAACATTCTGTGGGATGTGGCAGATAGAGCATTGTATTACATTTCTACTGCAACTGGACTTTATGGAGACAAGTACACGTGCAACAGTACTACTACCAGTTGCAGCATGGGAAATCTGCCATGTGGTCAAATATACAATGTCACTGTCACAGCATTTAGTAGGAGCTACAGCAGCCCGCTCAGCAACGCTGTGGAACTACTGAACAGTAAGTGCCTATACCCAAAGTAGGCATGCTTTGTTAATGCTTTGTGTGCTTTACATCATGCAGCCTTTGTTTTTCTATCTCCCAACAACTAGTCCTACAATCTCTTCAGAACAGTGTTTCTCACTTAGTCGGGCAAGGAGCTCATTAGTTATGCTGTCTAGAGTTAGTTACCTTTAGTCAGTAAAGTAGAGTTGTGGGTTAGCAGTAAGAAGCAGGGAATGGAAGCTGATCATGGAAATATCTTTAGGATATTGCATTATTGTTTAAGCTTGTCTGAAATTAGGCCTACTGCACACCATTAATATGCCCTCTGAATCTTCTCCATGCGAGACCAAAGACAGGTTGTCTGGCTTGTTCCCTGAGGCACACAGGGACACCAGGCACTTTAGCGGTGAGAATGCTTGGGCTCCCCACTAACTCTAAGCATCAGGTACTAGGTGTTTGCCTTTTAAAGCCTCACTGACACTCCAGGCAGATGTGGACAATCGGTCAAGGCCTCGCTCAAGGAATGTGGCGTAGGACAGGTCTAGCTACAATACAAAACAATTATTGTGAATACAGGGTTATCAATGCCCAGAAAGAGTTGTGAATACACAACCTTTTCATTTTAACTAGAGAACATATGTAAATTTATTTTCTTAGTAAAATTGTCTTTAAGTGGTAAAATGCACACAAAACTAAAACAATTTACAATAAAGTGATAATGTGACAGAATGTAGTAGTGAAAGCAGCCCTCTGGCTATTCACAATATACACTGTCCGCAAACAATAAATGACCGTGAATGCTGTCGCAATCCTGGAAGCAAGGAAAACAATATCCCAATAATGCAGAATAAACTGTTGTCAAGGTTAAGCAGTGCAAATGAGAATCACTTACAGACTCCAAATATAGCAATGCAAAAAGGAGGATATCATTCCATGTGCAAAAATGGGGTTAGTATATATGTTATGTGTCTCAGCAACATAAGTGTTCATGAACACCGAAAACATTATAGAAACAAGGCAAAAGCAGTCGCAAATCATGGACAGTGTACCTGAAGACCTGCAAAAGTATTGGACACTGTTCAATTACTAGCACTGTGAACATCACCGCTCCTCTGGTCTTAAGTGAATACTTGACAGTGCATGAAGGAATTTTACCGACATCTCATTTTGGACATGTTTCATTGTTTACGATTTACAATGGAAAAAGTTATGCTCATAAAATTTCGTGAATATACGAATTACAAAAAAATAATAAACACAAAGGCTTCTGATCTGCCCTAAGCCTCTGGTTTTAACTAACCTGTGTGAGGCATCTTACTGTCACCGGCTAAGGATTTTACATAGGGTGGCAATGGTGGGATACACCCTTCAGGGTGCAGAGACCAATTAATGGTCTCCACTCTCAGGCTGAGGGAAAGGGGTGTCGCTAAGGAGCATTTACCTGCAGTTGTAAGAGCCTCTCAGGATCAGAAGTCCCCCGACCTTTGGCTAAAAACAGAAAGACCTGTTTCAAGAACAAATTGAAGATGGCTGGAATGGTACAGCTGCACTCCTTACCGAGCACTTCCATCCTCACATACATGTCCAATACAAGTCCTCCCAGAACGCGGAGATTCAATAATACCACATTTAGTAAACCAGGAGTATTTCAGAACAAATTTGGAGACAGTCAGATTTATTTGCCTTTAATCAGTGCTCTAGATTTGCTTTCAATTTCGCACTTTGTAGCAGCCTCAGCTGTCTGCGCGAGCTTCTAATGAGAAAAATGTGCTTTGTCACTTTTGGATACAAGATCTATAATTGTGGTTCTGTTCATAATACACTGGATCTAATTAATGATGGTCATGATGAGGTAAAGTTTAGAATGCAGTGTGTGAGAGTCTCACCCCTTCGTAGAGCATTGAGGAAACATGTAATCACGCCTAGTGCGATAGATAACTTCCTGAATAGCCAAGAAGAACCTGGTTCTCAGTTCAGAAGCTGGTCTATAAACTTCAAAGGGACATTGCCATTTTTCAAGCACAGATTAGAACCAATCCTATTGTAATATCATTTTGGCACAGCAGCAGACATTTTCGACATATTGGTGATTCAGCAAAAAAGTTGGAAAATAGAGTATGTTGTGTTCAGTAACTATTGTGTATTGTTGAAACATGCACACATTTCCGGGTTAACTTTGATATCCACATTCTAATAACCTCATGTCTCAATTGTTGTCGTAATGCTAGAGACTGGTAGTCACAGGCAAGGGAAAGTACTCACTTGACGCAACAGTGTCAATGAACCAGTTCTAGAATGTAGCAGGCCAACTGCTTCTGAAACCAATTAACAATAAGGCTAGAGGTGATCACTGCCATGTTAGACTAGTTTAACGTTTTAGGAACGTTTATATGAGGCACTTATTTTGCTGATGTAATAAAAGGTCCTCATTGTGACATAATCAGTACATAGGTGACTCTTCCAACAGGATAGTCAAAATAGCTAACCATCAAGTGTGCATTTATCAATGGTGCAGCAGATGCAGTGGTACCACGGGCCAGTGTTTCGAGAGAATCGCTACACACCATTTATGGATCTATTTTAATACCCTACAGGGGAACTAGGGACACCATTTATCTTGCTTTAAGGCCCTTGACACCATGCGTCGCCAAGGCTTCACCTTTCTTCCAGTCCTAAAACATAACACACATCTAATAGGTATCCTCAGACGTGCATATGGTGCCCTTCTCTTTCCATGAAACAATTACGTATGCAGAATTATTGGATTTTTCATTTGTCTCTTAGCATGCATGTGTTATACAGTCTATAATTATGCAACTGTTAGTAGAATGGATCATTTATCCTACCATGGACATACCTGTGAGAGAAAAACTTAATTTTACCATTTCAAGAAAAGAAGTGTGAGAGACCACTTCTCACAACAACAGAACAAACAAAAGTAAGGAAAGTGAAACAGTGTCATTTAAAGTATGCACTAATGAATGTCTATGCTGTGCAGTTCCTTGTACCCCACAGAATGTTGAAACCCTGCTGGACTGCGCTACGAATACTGTGACTATGAACTGGGCATCGGCATTAGGAGCTGCAAGCTATATTTCAACTTTGTCAGGACCAGCTGGAGAAGAATTCACATGCACCACAAATTTTACAACGTGTGATATTGTTGGGATGCAGTGTGGCACAAGATACACGGGGTCTGTTGCAGCTAAAAATCGACACTGCAACAGTGTCGTCAATGCAACAGTTGAGATTGACACTGGTAGGTATGACTGCAATTGTGGTTTGTGTGAGTTGTCACCCTTTCAGCTGGGCTCAATCAGCACTTCTTGTTTATGAAATGTGGTAAAAAACTATGAAAATGTTAGCTTGCGGCATATTGGGGAGGAGGGGTGTTGTGTGGTCAACAGTTTGTTTTACTTCATTATTATAAAGAAGTCACATTTATGGCACAGTGGATCCCTTGTTTAGTATTTGGTTAAGGAACAATCTTGTTTAAATAATATTCCTTGTCTTAATTTTCCATTGTCTGTAATAAAAGTTGAACCTTTCATTAAGATGGCACTCAAGTATTAAGTATATCGTACCCTGATGTCTTTTTCTGTATTTGTGGTTTAAATATACCAATTAGATCAGTCCCTTTGTAAAGGCTGCTAGAGAGAACAAGAGTGTTAGCTCTGTTGCACAGCTACACTGTTGACATCTAAAGCAGTTCATATCAGGTTTTTCATTGGTCCATTCCATTCAAGCTTTCTGATTGATGGGAGTGAATCACGCACAGCAGGTGCATCCACCAAGCAGACGAAACCCTTGTTTAATGCTCTGGCCATGTTGGGGTCAGGCACAGGGATTGACAACTATTTGGGAACCATTTTCGGGTTATTCCATTTACCAGACTGCAAAGGGGGCAGTATGTGAGACTGATTCTAAGTGCCTGATTTCCAAAGGTAAGTTACACTTTTGAGTAAGTTTACTACTTTCATTCACAAAATCCAAGTTCAAATTTACTTCAGAAGTGGAATTTACGTGTCTCCACCAAATACGTTTACTACTTTTAGCTATTCACAAAATGTGTGGAAGTTACACTTTTGGAGTAAATTTACACTTGGATTTTGTGAATAGACAAAAAGTAGTAAACTTACTCAAAAGTGTAAAGTACTCAAAAGTGTATAGCCCCTGGTTCATCAATTTGGTGGAGACATTGGAGTTACACTTTTGGAGTACATTTACACTCAGATTTTGTGAGTAGTCTGAAAGTGGTAAATTTACTCAAAAGTGTAAATTACTCAAACGATTAAATTACCTTTGTGAATCAGGCCCAATATGCTTATAGTTAACAACCAGAGCGTACCTTCCTCGCTCTGTGATTGGATTTGTCAGTTCACAGCAGCATGAAGTATAATCGGACTGGACTGGCCAGTCTTTTGTTGTGGTTCCCCGGTAGGCTGCGGGATAGTGGCTGCTTTCAGATCAGGATTCGCTGTCATCTGCCAACCCTGTCCCAGCGGCTCCATTCTAGTCACAGCCTATAATAGTTTGGGGCCGGTTATGCCTTGGTTGATTTTGGTTTCCACCGTGGCCCTGAGGGTGTTGTAGATTTTATGCTACCTTTTATTGTCTCCCAAAGCTTTTGGATAATCAGGTTGAAGCTAAAGTAGCCCAGGGCTGAAACCAGACTGACTTTTGAAAAACGCGCTTTTTAACACAATTTTTCTCCCTCTGAAAAGCTAATTTCCTCTCTTTAACTCTCTCAAAAGCATAATTTCAGAAGTAAGTCTGTACTGAGAAATAAAAAAAAACAAAAATTACTTTATTGACATTTCTGAGCTATAGTGGTGCTTCACAATATCACACTTATGGCTTAAATTAATATTTTTGTGTTTTCTAAGTGTTCTTGTTTTGAAAATGTTTTAACCATCTTTAATAAACTGAAAAACGTTGTGAAAATTGTACGGCATAGGAAGGTAGTTTTGAGCTTATACAAAACCCAAAAACTGCTCATTTACTCTACCTTATTTATGCAATTTACAATTTCAGACAACCTGGCCATAAAGAACGGATTTTGTGCTTGGTGCACCCTGAAAGTTTGAAAAGAACGGCTGTTCACACAACTTTCTCATGCTATGAAAAGCATGCGTTTAATTAAGATAATAAAGTATTGAGGGATACGGAAATTTGGAGTCCATATTGGAATCTCTGAATTACAACCTGTGTCCTTACAGGAGTGGACTAACATGCCTGAGTCAAAGTACTGAAGATTGGTGTAAGATTATGTGCTTGTGGATCCATTTGTGAGCCTTACGGTATTCAATGTGAGGCTCTTTGATCTTTGTCTGTTTTTTTCCAATACCTTGTTATCATGGAAACAGGAACTTTAGGAAAGGAATGCATGTCTATCAACTTTTCCAATCTGAAAAGATGGGGATAATCGAAAGGCATTACAAATGACCTTGGCAGAGGATGGGAATTTGAAATCCCACTGTAAAAATCTTTGAAAAGTGATGCAAGAACTTTAAATATAGGTTTGAAAGGATATCTTCTAGTAATTTGTTTTCCCACTTATTGCAAAATAGTTAGTGTTAGGGAGGGTTGGGCGAATAGCATTGTTGAGAACCGATATGGCTGAAAGATACAGGGAATATTTGGGCCTTTTTTTTAGGGAAATAGTATACTTTAAAGCCTGACCTACAAATTATTCAATAACAACGGATTAGTGACAGAATATCGGAACCAAAAATATTGTGTGGACAGAATATCGTGTCAAAAATATTGAGGACCAAAATATTGAGAAGGTAAATGCAAATGCAAACTCCACATCTATGTACCTTGACGATATATATATATATTCAAGGTACATGTGGAGTTATATATAGTAAAACTTTACTTACCTATAGAAACTAACCTTCACAATATTTATGTCCCCGATATTCTTCATAAAATATTTTGTCCCACAATATTTTTGGTTCGGATATTCGACTTTAAGGGGGCTAAGGGAGTGAATTTTGAGTGATACCCCTCAAAAGGAGTTTAGTATGAAGAATACATTAAAGCAGATTTGACAAGCACAATTGATGAAACCTCTCTGATTTTAAAGGTTATTATTAAGGTGCGCCTTGCTTAATATTTAAATAATGTTGGTAATAGATATATATCAGTGTCAGTTCCCCATATTGGAGTCCCCCATCCATAAACTGAGCGCGTATCCAAAAGTACCTTGGTGTCGATTTTCTTTTGGTCCTTGCCTATTTGAAAGCTTTAGACCACACTATGTCCCTGTTGGTATGGAAAATGTAAAAAAAACATTGACAAAGCCAATAGCTCTCTCATAGGCGAAAACTATTGATTTTGCCAACACCTGTTTTAAAGTTACAACCAAGGACCTTTTGGTTTTCTCCTGCCTAAAATGTTCATTCATGTATCTAGATATGTACCCACCCCTATGAATTCTTCTATCCACCCAAGGCCACCCATTCATCCTTTCCTGAATGCTGGCATCGAAGTATCCACCCATGTACTCCAAAATCTACCCCATACACCTGTGTGCTCATGTGGGGTTCTCTGCACTTATACGTTTGCATCTGTGCCGCAGGATGAACAAGCTACCGAGCACGCTTTCACCAACCGCACACTATGAGATGCCCTCACTCAAGTCATCTACACACCAGGAATAGGCCTGTCGTAGTTACCTTTACTTGTGTCATTTTATACGTTTTCTCTTTTTTTATATCACACAGATTGCATCTATGACCACACAAAGTAATTTACCAGTATGTTTATGCTATACACCTTCGACGAATGTTATAACCTAATTCACCACCTATATGCTGGAACAATGTCTTCCCCCTCATTTTGTCAACACACCCTGTTTTTGCATATACATAAAAAATAAAATTTGTGTAAAAAATCTGCATCTGTGTACATCTACATAGACATATCACACAAAAATAAATTGCTAGCACAGCAGAAAAAGTATACACTTAAAACAAGCCAGACCTTTTGGCTTTCTTAGTGCCTGTTCCTCATAGAAAACAGTAAAGGAACATTGTTTTGTCCAAATATCTGATGGAGGAAGTAGCACAGGCCGATTAATAGGACATAACGTTTGATTGTCGTGCAGTTATTGATTCTCAGAATGTAAGTGTCAGTGATGTGTCAGGATGGCTGTTTTTTTTTTTTATTCTGAAATATTTTTCATGCGCAGTTCCCTGCACTCCTGATCTTGTGGAATCACTGCTGAACTGCTCAGCTGATAGCGCAGTGCTAACCTGGCCACAGACGCATGGAGCTGTGACTTATTCTACCCTTGTGAATGGATCTAGTGGAGATCTGCAAGCCTGCACCACATCAGATACATCCTGCGACATCCAGGGCCTCGTTTGTGGCACGGCATACACCATCAACCTCAAAGGACTGGGGCTGCAGTGCAGCAGCTCAGGCGATGCCATCGCTGAGCTTCTGACCGGTACGTGTAATGGCTGACAATAGTAAGTGTAATGGCTAGACAAAATGGAAGAACCAATGTTTCCGCACCATGTCAGCATAAACACCATCCTATTAACATGGCCTGTTCCGGCTAGTCTCCATAAAGAGTGCATATATTATTCAAATAGTGGGGTGAAGAAGAGACGTTTTAAGGCAAGGGTGAATTTGGCAATTGCGCAGGACTCCCACCTTCCACAGTGCACCTTGCAAAACTCAACTTTCTCTCTATTTGGCCACAGTCTATTCTATTTCTTTATCTAAACATCCCTCCCTCTCTGCCTGCAGTTACCTCTAACTTTGTCTCTCATAACCAGTGTCTTCTTAAGGCTGTTTGGGGCCCGAGTAATACACGTCATTGACGTCAAGTGTTTTTGTATGACCTTGTTCAAATTAAACATTTAGGGGCATATTTACAAGACCCTTGCGACGCCGGTTTAATAATGGGAAAAAGTGACGTACCGGCAGTGCAAGGGGCTTGTAAATAAGCCCCTTAATTTAGTATTGTTTAGCATCATTTGGGTTTGAAATGGGTAACAAAAGTTAAATTTATTCTAAGTCAATATATACTTCATCTGTTGCAGTTACTGTTTGACGACTAGTGTTGAGATGTAAATAAATACTACAAAAAAGGGTTTAGTGCAAATACAAATCACACTCGCCAATGGATCCACCTACATTTTTTCTACTCTCTAGTGAAGAGAGGGAGGTTTCCTAGTAGGGGTTCTCTGAGACTTGCCTGGCTCCAACATAAACACCCTAAAAGCACTAATAAAGTGGTGCTATATCATCAAAAAAGTGTAATTCTCCATTGGATACTATGACGGGAAACATATGCATGTGATATAAAATGGTAAATTAAAAAAAATACTAATATTGAGATTATTCTTTTGTAAAAGTATGCTGCTTAATGGTTGACTTGAACTTCTGTTCTCCAGCTCCCTGTGAACCTCAGAATTTGGAGGTGACATTGAACTGTGAAACTGGTACTGCTTTCCTCTCATGGAGTGCTACTGTTGGAGCACTTAACTATGTCTCATATGTCACTGGGCCTGACGATGAGTATATTTCCTGCAACACCACTGGAACAAACTGTAGTATTGAGGGCCTGGCATGCGGGCAGGAATACAGTGCAACAGTGACAGCCTTCAATGACTTGTGCAGTGGGATGACCAGCGCAATCTACACATTCCAAACTGGTAAGCATTCTACCAAGCATTGCATTATTGGTGATCTTCCTTTGCAGCAGTATTACCTTTTTAATTTCATTATTAACATCCGCAAGCATGTCAAGGTAAGCAAGGTAACTATTAATGTCTCAGCAATACAAACTCAAAGAAACCACTAAAACATTCAAATATTGACCTCCCCATGGCAATCACCAGTGCCACTGCTCACAACCTCACAGGACACTGAGCTCAATCAATACCAGCATGTCTGGCACAGTATTTCTGACAAGCCCACTTCAGACTCACTAGCCCAGTATATCTCATATCATAACACACCTCATCTGCTTACTACTACACCTACTTGGCGTCCAGGCACTGCAAGGAAATCTTTGACTTGCTTCTCCCTGGAAACATTCACATTCTATTCTTGGCGTAAATGTGGGTATCTGAAGCCTGGATGCGTAGTGTTTAACACACAATCCCACATACACACAAAATAATTATTTCTAACAATCCCACCCACAAAGAGGGAGATATTACTCTTGCCCAAAGGAGAACATAAACACTGAAAGACACAAAACATCATAATCTCTGGTTGTGAGGCCCTACTCATCCATTGCTGCAACTTGTGCAACATCAGTCTCTACTTCATATGAGTCTACAAATAACAATATTCAGCTCCTTGTTTGTAGATGAATTTGTTAACACAGTAGCTAGCATTATTCTTGACCACCCACACATCACTGTCTTAGTATGCTATAACATATGCATTGACACAACAAATAAAAACACATATCCTCACCATAGAGCTGAAAAACGTCTGTCAGACCTTTTTCAGGGAATACAATGCAAGCAGGGTCAGTTTCAGAAATGGTTTCCTGTGGTTCTTCTTCCAAGTATCCTTTCCAGGCTGCTCACCTGGCACAGCCTTTGTATAGAGTTATGCTCTCCAGCTTGGAGAACTACTCACAACAGAGGCATGAAGAGGTGTTCTTTTTGTTTTTAGTCCTCACATCACCTTTGAGTATTGACCATATGATACTGCCTCCATATTACCTTCCAGTGTTGCCATACGATATTGTTTTAAGTAGCAAAATGCCTAATTGAATTTTGAAAGAATGCTTGTGTCCTCGCTCCCCACTTCAGTGTCCAGGTCTCCTCCCTCCAGCATCAGAAATGTCAGCAATATGCTTCCTCTAGGAAAATAACTCCACATCTATCTTGTTCACACGGATAGGCCAGGGATAATGGATCCCACAGGCCTCCTTTACTCTGGTTACATATACACACAATGCTTGTACCATACAGGCCACATACACAAACACATACAACATACACTTGGGATATTAGCACTAGGTTACAAAGTAGTACTGCAATCACCAATAGCAGCAAGGAGAATAAACATGATGACACAATGATTACAACATAAGATTGGATTTTTAAGTCAGATATGAAGAATGCTTGTGCTAGAGGTGAACTAAAGCAGTACTGCAATCTACTAATAGCAGAAAGGTGAACAAATGTGTTGATACAATGAATACACATTAAATTTCGATTTTTAAGTCATATGGGAGGGAGTCGTGTGCTAGAGGTGGAGTAAATAGGAATACAGTGTACAGTTAGCAGGATCAGCAGTGGAAGGCTGTGTCTCACCCTCTATCATCCCTTGCTCTGTTGATGTACAGGTTATTATCAAGTCTCAAAACAATGCTTTGTGATCCTCAGATAAAAGTGAAATAGCTGCGCCCCATGGATGTCACTTAGGGGTCACCAGAGGTCGCAGCTGCAACCCCTAGCATGCCCCTTGTTACTCCTGGCACTGCCTTTGCGACCCCTGGCCTCAAAGGTGGCAAAATCAGTGCCAGAAATACAGTGACAGGTTAACCTTACCGACGCTGGTTGGGGCTACACTCGCTTTGTTTTCAGTAATTTTTTATTACACTAATAGTGAATAATATTACATTAGTTACTATTGGTGTAATAAAATATGGAGCACAATTAGGTGAAACATGGGAGCTGAGGTGAGTGACAAAATGCTTTTAAATGTCTATTGCATGTGTGCTCGCGGGCGAGAGTGTCGTTACATGAAAAAGAGTCTATGTAAGTGTGAGTGTGAGTGAAAGTGAAGGTCAAAGGGCGTGTGATTTCACTGCTGCTACACCTTGCATTTTGGTGAATTGACGTCCATGCGCCCCTTTCAAACTGTTCTTTGCATATGTGACTATGGTGCCCAGATTGCCATTTACAGGTTGGAATAAAATGTGTGGCCTTACACAGACAGTGTTGTAGTGTTTTTTTGTAATCTGCAAAAGGAAAGGTTTGGAGAGTTTTTGTGACTCTATCTTGAACATCTTTTCAAATGTAAGTATGTACCTGTCTCGTAGACAATCACTCTTACTCTCCACTTATCCCTTATCAGCCACTCCCTCAACCAGGTAGTAGTCCTGGCACCTTTGGACATCATCAGTTCATGAGTCGACAGCGCTCCGTCCAATGCTATTGATCCCCAGGTTGATGCTAGAGTGTAAGTGACACCAGATGAACATGGTGAGAGAAAGGGAGACTAAAAGAGAAATAGAGGCAGAATAAGGGAGAAGGGAAACTTTTCAATCTTGAAGTCAGTATGCTGTATTCAAGGAAAGGGAATTTCCAAAGAGATGCACATGACTAGTTAGTACTGACATCAAAGCAATTTCAGAAGGCACTGAATGTCAAGCTTCCGTGAGAGCTGGAAGCAGGGAGAGGATGGGAAGCTTCTTACAGAAATTCTCATCCCTTTGTCATACAAGTAGTTGAAAGATGGCTTTCGCCTAAAGTATTAAAAGTAGATAGCAAGGGAATGGATATGTATTTGTGTAGAAGCAAAGAACTGTAAAATAATATTGGTGTAGATTAAAAGATAGGTAACAGTTGCAATGTCAAGCCAGACCTTAAAATACATGTAGGTTAATGACTGTCCTTCTCCGATCTGTGCTCCAGCCAGAGAAAAACACCATAAATTATCTAAGACAATTTAATAGCATGTGTGTGGCCTTGAAAGTTCAATCTCAGGGGGCTGGATAAATAAACAAAATGATCACATCATGTGTGGAGAGCAGGCACCTTTTTGTGGAAGCACACAACGTCTGACGCATAAAATCATGTACTCCTGGCTCCCAACATGTGGGCGAAACCGAAGGCCCTCTACTGATGTTCTCAGATAATTGTCTGGTGAAAACTGTGCTGCCACACCAGACCATAATAAGCATAACAAGCATTCGCAATGCCAATAGGTCTAGGTTTGAAAGAATGTTATATGGTCACGTGAAGCATTACCAATAAATACCATGGGAATGAATATATATTTGTGTGGAAGCAAAGAACTGTAAAATAATAGTGCTGTAGGTTAAAAGGTCAATTAAAAGTTGAACGGTCAAGGCAGACCTAAAAATCCATGTAGGTTAATGACTGCCCTCCTACCATCTATGCTGCTGCCAGAGGAAAAACAAACATACAATATTTAGTTATCTAAGACACTTTAAGAGCATTGCAATGTCATGTCTGTGCTCCTGAAAGTTCAACTTAGACAACTGGAAAAATAAACAAAATGATCACAGCTGTTTGGAGAGCAAGTGCCTTTTTGTTGCAGCACACAGCTTCTGCTCAACCAAAACCACGTACTCCTGGTTCCCAACATGTGGGTGGAGCTAATACCCTTCTCTAGTAATGCTTACATAATTGTCTGGTAACAGTTGCGCTGTGAGGTCAGACCAGAAAAAGGATGTGCATTACTAAAGGCATTGGGGGTTTGTCTAACCATGTGTGGAATGAACTCAAGGGAACAGTAGCAGCATACCAATCTGAGTGCTTATTTACTAAGGTTTTCCACTAGTTGTTGTGTGGCAGAAAGTGGCGTGAAGCATTACCACATTTTCCTAACCGTTTTTAGATTTCATGGGTGCAGCACAAAGTTGTGCAGCGCAATGCGAATGCCCATGCAACCCTTAATAAATCTAGGCCTTAATGTGTATTTTCAACGGGTGCGAGTATATCCGATTTATTGAATGGTTTAAAATTTATTGAAGCGCATTGCAGGCTTGGGCTGTCCACAGTGAAAATTTGCAACGCTCCTTTCTAGCTGTGTTTTGTCTGTGTGCCACGAGTATTCAGAGGCCGGCCCACTTTAGAAACCCTCAATGAAAGTAGAACAATCTGAGCATTGGCTGTGAAAGCAGAGAAAAATCACATGCATCATTTTTGATTATATAAACATGGACAAAAATGGTGCAATAACAGTTTGCTTCATTTTTGCAAAATCTTGTCACCCCTTTACATATTACTCAACTACCAAAAATGTTATAAAATAAGTTAATATGTTTTTTTGTACCTGCCAAATTCTTTAATATGGCATCTGGCGTCAGTTTTAGGAACCTGTCACTGTGTTTCTTTACAACCTGTGTAAGATGTCTTATAGGTACTATCCAGGTCATAGAATGACATATTTTCCATTGATGTGAATTTCTCTGACGTATGTGAGTATGATAATAGAGGTTGGAAGGTAGTCTGCAGCATATATACCATATTTTATCCCTGCTGAGGTCGTGTCTCTCTTTTTCAGCTCCGTGTATCTCAACTAATCTGAACCCAGTTATTGACTGCGCAACAAATATGGCAGCCTTGTCCTGGACATCTGCTTCTGGAGCTGAGAATTATGAGGCCTCTGTGACTGCACCAGGGGAAGAGAAGCACTCATGCAACACAACAACAACCAACTGCTCCATCGGTAACCTGACGTGTGGTATGACGTATACCATGACCGTCATTGCCTCCAATGCAGCATGCACAAGTGCAGTCAGCGGGGCGGCCACTTTCGAAACCGGTAAGTGGACTCACATTTCAGGACTGGAAACTTAGAGATAAATTACAGTACTGTGATAGCTCAGCATCCTGAAAGTGGTACACATAATAATGTCTCTGTTACAAATTTTTGGGGAATTACCAAAAATACAGGGTTTCAGTAATTTTAGAATGAGGAATTACCACATGAATATGATACTTAGCCTCAGGAATGAGGAACTACAATGTAAATTGGTGGTTCCACAAAGGTTTCTGAACGTTTTACCACATTCCAGGCCATTTACAATGCTATTTGTACCAGGTTTTACTCAGTGAGATGTATCTGCACAAAGTCCATAAATTGTGGCATTGCCGTACATTTACGAATTTCTGCCGAAATCAGAATTTTAGAGATTATTGGAATGAAGGTCTAAGGGGAGATGTACGAAAATGTACAATAATGATTTCCAAATAGCGATTTTTACTGAATTGCTATTTTATAATCACTATTCTTAATGTACTAAACTTTAAATTAGTGATTCGTCCTGGGTCGCAATTTGACCTACTTCATGAATAAATTAATGAGCTAGGTCGCTGTTTGTGGCCCACTCAGAATGATAGCTATTGCAGGAATGGTCTCCTGCTGGGGTCAGCAGACCACCATAACTGTGATTGCTTTTAAATAAAGCAGTCTTTTTTCTTTAAAATGCAGTCGGTCTTCCTTAAAGGAAAAAGGGATGTGTTTCAAAAAAAAAAATGAAAAGTTGAAAGAAATTTTTTTAAGAGTGGCCAGTGGTCTGTGGGACAACTGCTTGCTCTTAAAATGCATTTTTTTTAACATTCTCAGAGGGACCCCTACACATTTGCGAATGGTTGCCACTACCTTTCAGTCATCAGGAAATTAATTAAAGTTTGGTGACCTTAATTTGGTCACAAAACATTAATAAATACTACTGGGAATCTGCATTTGGAAAGGATGGTCAAACACACCCCTTCCAAATACCGATTTGCAAACACAAACTGCGAATCTGTAGATTTGCAGTTTGGTGTCTGTACTTCCCGAAATGCATTTTTGCCATCACAAATGACCCGATTCTCCCAATCGCATTGTTTGCGACTCAAAAATGCTTTGTTCATCTGACACAGTATGCATCTTGTATGGAGAATGACTACTTACGATTACCAGTAGATTTTTGACGATTCAGGTTAGGAAAGTACTACAGTGTTCATTCAAAGTTTACTTTTAATATTTGTAAAACATATAGTTCAGTGGTGAAGCTAAATGTTGCATAAAGGGGACTTTATAAATTCCTACTTTGTCCTGCCTGGAAGCCTTAGCATGAACTAATTCAGCTGTTTGGGGATTCCCTCCTGACAATGAAGAGCCCTTTGATGCAGTGTGAAACGTGTGAAATTCCTTCCTGACCAGAGACAACAGAACTGGCTCTACCAAAAGGTAAAATGGGAGAAGTAATCATTGCCCACTTACTGGAATGTGTCAGGAACACAGATGGTATCACATAGGTCCAAAATGAGGCCTTGAAATTCTTCATAACACGTTTACACTAAATAGCGCCCAATGTGAGGAAAGCTTTGCAACTGGGAGCTTCTTAGCCATCCTGTCTCTGCATATAGTTGGGGTGTTGGGTTTGCTGATTCCATGATCAGTCAGGAGGTTTGACAGGGGTGGATCTTCGTTTCGACAAGGCAGGCCCTAGGTTTAGCTTAAGTACTGTGGATACTGGGAAATGGTCTTGTAATTTTGGAAGTCAGTACAGCAGAGAATTCCAGGATACTTTACAGGAAAGCAAAGAGAAACTGCTGACAAAGCAGGCGAGCTGTGTTGTCAGATTTATTCTGAGTACTGAGTTAAAGGTTGTTATCTATCATTAGCTAGGGTCATTACAAAACTGGCTTCTCAACCCCACTTCTCTGGACACAACTGTGCAACTGGACCTGTTGAAGACACAGAAGAAGGGCGTTTTGTCTGAATCTGCCTGAAGGGAGGATTGAGGTGTGACCTGCTCATTAATTTTATCTGGAGACTGGAAGTTATCGCCAAGGGTCAGTTGGCTGGCATCCTGTTGGCATCAGGGACAGAAATGGCTGAACAATTGCTACCAGAGAGGAGAGAACAGCTGCCCTATTGGCAGTGGACCATATTGGAGTATGCTGGTGCCCTGAAGTGACAAATGAGCACTAGGATCCCTCCCTGGAAGACAGAGAGAGCTGTAGCAGAGACGAGGAGGACATTTTCAAATACCTACTGTATAGTGGGATTTAGTCATTTTTGAAGCTCCAAAGGACTGGGACAAGGTGCCAAGGCTATCTGGGGAATAGACATATTAAGTGGGCAAGATTTCCAGATTTGTCCTACTCAGAGCATTTTACCGGGAAGAAAAAGGCTGGAACATCACAGTGAAGGTGCCTAGCCTTGTGGAGCCCTACCAAGCTATAGTGTTCAGTCTTGCCCCAATGGATGTTTTTGAGGTAAACCTTGGAACTGGGACAGTGTGGCAAAGTTACACCAGCAGTGAAGCGACCTCACCATAAAATTAAACAAGCTGTGCCAGGCTCAAAACTTTTGGCACCAAAACTAAAGGATTCATTGTTGTCGGCCTGAAATCCCTCCTTGGTTCAACAAAATTGTAGCCAATTACTTGTATTGGTTTTTCTGTTTACCTGGTGCTTTTTGGTTAAAAACTTTATTAATTCATAACTCTGTTTCCACTAATCCAATTTCGACCACTTTTTGGCATTATTTATTAAATATTTCTCCTTTTCACTAAATTGTATCCATAATTTTATTGCTCAGTTTTCTGACTTAATTATTGTTTTGGTGCTGCTTTAATACTTACCACACATTTCTCTGTGGAAAATCCTGCTGCTTTAGATCATAACTACCAGCGGGTAAGCTCAGGATTTCTTTGAAACTGTGTTTTAACCAAGCAATTATTGAATGACTAAATCTGGGGGGGTCCAAAATCTTACACAATTAATTCCCAGATTTGTGCAGGGGTTGTCCTTTTCAGTGCTATCACTGAAACATCCCCAGAACTGTCTCTGGGAGAAGGCTCTGATGGATTAGGCACCATGATGCCACCGTATCCATGTGAGCATGTCTTTGAAGATGTATTTTCCTCTGGGCTGTGTCTTTGTTACCTCTTGCATAAAAAAGAGATGTTCCTGAAGGTCCAAGGAGAAGGTGACATACAGGTTCTCTTCATCTTCCTGGGGTTGTCATCCCACACCTTCTTCCTAGCTACCTGCACTATAGGAAGTCCCATCTCTATACTCCTCAGAGTATCACTGTGCTTAAATTGACCACCTGACACAGTATCTAGGGGCTCCCAAATGCATTGAAAAATGACTGCTGTGTCCTTCCTCCAGCACACGACTGCCCCCCCATTCTCCACAGTGAGATTAAGTAATGTTATATTGTGCTGCAACAGTCACAAGCTCATCACCTCTCTTTTATTTCACAAATGGCATGAAAAGCTGCACGGGTACACAATGAGGTGCCATATCTGATGCTTGTTTCTCCTCCAATTTGTAACCTCCCCTCAACCAGCCTTCCACATTCATCATGGCCTGCTATCCTCACCCATTTGCAGGTGCCCATTGAAAATTTTGTTCCTTTTGCCCCACACTGAGGCACCTCCCATACCACAGATTCACAGTTTCGAACAGTGTCACTTGACCAGAGCTCTGCAAAATTACACACAATTTCTATTTCTGCCATGCGAGGTAGAACAAAATCTAGGATTTGGTGAAGGTGAAGGGAAAGGGAAAGGGAAACTTATTCTAAACATGTGTGGGTGGGGAATGGAGGAGTATAAAGAATTTAAAGCTTCACCTCTAAAGTAAGGACTGAGACAAGGAAGAGGAACATGATGGTAATGAGGGGTGCCAGAAAATATATGGCATCAGATCAGGTACAACAATTGCTTTGTGTCACAGGTTCCCCAGCACTCAATAAATGTCAATATCCATTTCAATGATCAATCATTAGTGCATTTATTTGCCTGTCACTCAGTTTATCATATGATTACAATTATTTTGCTGCTTAGGAAAACTGTGATGTTTCCATTGATCATCAGTGCACTGCAGACCTTTGGTCATGGGTGTATCAAGGAAAAATGCAATAGTCTTACACTTCAAAAGTATGTACAACTATAAAGAGGAATGTGTATGAACATTAAACTAGAAAGAGGACTAGGCATGTGAGCCAGATGAGGAACACTTCCGTTAGAAGTGGAGAATGCAACTATATTTTATAAGATGTCGTCAAACATTTTGCTTGCATGTGGATGAATACATTGTAAGCATTCTATACTGTTTATTAGTTGATTTTATGAGAAATTAATATGGAAAAAATACTGAACTAAAATTGATTTTGTAGTGGTGAGCACTCTAAACATCTCTCAAACGTATATTAAGTAAATAAATATTTTTGACATACTCCTCCACTGGTGGACCAGTGTTTTTTCTAGTTGGATATGTAATGTATTTAAATATATTCAGGATTAAGAAGCTTGCATGTCTAACTTCTGTCAATACTGTTAATGTTTTATGTACTGTGCAGCACCATGTATACCACAGGCAGTAAGCTCAGTGATCGACTGCGATTTTAACACTGCCACGCTAATATGGGGCAATACACGTGGAGCTCTGAACTATATCTCCAATGTGACTGGATCTGCAGAGGATTATTACTCATGCAACACAGCAGCTACAACATGTGTCATCTACGGCCTGCAGTGCGGCCAGGTGTATGCTGTAGCAATCACTGCATTTAGTGACGCGTGCAATAGCGCACCCAGCGAAGTGGCTATTTTCCAGTCTGGTAAGCTTCTTTTTTTCTAGACTTCTGTTGCTATAATGTTGCATGTCATAGCTCTATTGCTCTTATTCCACAGAAAGTAGCAACTGCCCCAGTCAAGAAAAGAACAAAGCAGCCTGTGCTTAATAGGTACAACAGAATCATAAATTAGACAGCAGTACTCTACCAAAAATGCTACATTTTGATTGGATCCTAGCTGTTCAATATCTACCCAGGAGATTCATGGCTTATTGGCTCCTATCTGGCCAATATATTCCCAGGACTGAAGATTCATAGGTAATACCTCAGGCAAGCATCAGTGGAGCATCAGCCCACCTATCACTACGCCGTATTCCCTTACAGCTGCCTGTCAAGATCATAGCATTATAATAAAGAAAAAGAATATTCACTTATCTCAGAGAATGTGCCTGCACTAGATTTATGATCATTCACTTTCCTGCACAGAAGGGTGAATATGTACATGAAAATGTTTGTATCTACTGCTACAAGCTCCTGAAAGAAACAAGTTCCTACAAACATTCCTTACCATGCGTTAATATGATATATATAAAGTGCTCCTAGGCAGTGAAAACTGCGTAGATTATGACAGTTTTCATTGTGTTTTAAAATAGTACCCTCATGTTTTGTCTGATTTATAATGTTAATTATTTTAAAATATATTCTAATTATTAATCATTGAATGTAGCAGTTTATAGGGTGTACATCGAAACATTGTATAAACTATATATATATATATATATATTTGTATATATATATGTGTGTGTGTGTGTGTGTGTATATATATGTATATATATGTGTGTATATATGTGTGTGTATATATATATATATATATATATATATATACACATATACATATGTGGGTGGGTGTGTGTGTGCACTTATTTATTTACAAATTAAGCACTGGCTTTATAGCATAAAAATTAAATCTACACAATAACACAGAGGAATAATACTCATTATTAGTATGTTTTATCTAACACACTTTGCATAATAGCCACCAAACACCATATCCAGAAGGCCACGGAAGGCTCGTTATCTGCACTGGCCCAGACCTTCCTTTCTAACACCCTGCTGGGCTTTTTGTGCAGAAGACTCTGCTCAAACTACCCCATTGCAGTTTGAATGTAAACACATTACTGACTACAACTTTGGAATGGGCATATATATTAAAGCTAGTCTTAACAAAGTGGAAATTAGAAGTAGCTGACTATATGGTTTAAGTGGTGGCGTCGCCCTCCCACATTTGCAGGATTTTGAGTCACTGGGGCACCCACTACACAGAGCTATTTTTCAGTGTTCTACATCCTCCCTTCATTTAATATTCCATAAAAGCATTCACTAGATACCCTGCTGGTGACTGGAATCATTATATCATAAGAGACCTATGTAGAGACAAGAATACACATATGTTTACAAGTGTGATGTTGAGGTTTGCCTTTAACTTATTTTTACATCGTTGTTTTTATCACCCGTTGAAAGTAGCATGCCCTAATATTGAGCATTTTATTTTATCGACCTGTAAGCATAGAATATCGCCCACCAACATATCATTAAGGTCAGTATGTATGGGGAAGTGTAGATTTACTATTCTTAACTCGCTGTCTACATATATATTTATATATATTCAAGGCAAGTAGATGTTGAGTTAAGAATATTAAATCTATACTTCCCTATAAATATTCACCTTGATGATATGATAGTGGACAATATCCTAGATACAATCAATATTATTGCATGGGATTAAAAAAAAAAACTTGATACACTGGTAGAACACCCTTTCAAGGATCGCGTACTGCAACTTGAGAATGATTATCAGTGTACTAATGTAATGTAATTCCCTTTTGTAAAGTGCGAACATATCACCCCTTGAGGTTTCAAGGGTCTGGGAGCCTGAGTGAGCTATTGCCCAGAGTCACATGGTGCTGAGCTGAGCTGCCGCCAGCGCCGGGGTTCGAACCTGTGAGCCCCGCGCTCAGGAGTCAGCCGTTCTGGCCGCTGTGATTACTCCTGGAATATTCACAAACACTCAGGAGCATCCCAGAGTTCTAGAACATGAGAAAGTGAAGTGTGCATTCATATTTATTTCATTCTTTATAGCTCCCTGCATTCCAGTCCTTGTGGCTGCCAAGGTAGTGGAGTGTGAACAAAACATTGCAACAGTTTCCTGGGGGGATACTGCTGGAGCCCTGAGCTACATTTCAACCCTGACTGCTCCTGATGGACAGCTGCACTGGTGCAATGTAACAGATACTTCCTGCAGCATCGGTGGCCTGCAATGTGGTCAGGCCTACAATGTCTCTCTTGAAGCCCACAGTGAGGAATGCAGCAGCAGGACAAGTGCTTCCCCGGTACTTTACACAGGTAAGGCTATGTGTAATTGGAACAACAATGAAAGTTGACATTGTCTACCATACAAAGTAAGAGGAAGGTTACACACAAATCCAGAAAGCTAAAGATGTCACTTCCCTAACAAACAGGATTACCAAGGAATGAAGAATGTGTATGTCCATGATGTGGAAGGGCAGGATATTTTTATACAAATCCAATATATTGGCTCTGTAGAATTGTGAGATTCGAGGGATGGCCTGCTTCCAGACACCCTGGAAGCATTGTAAGTTTCCTCATATAAAGGCTTTGTTCTCTGAATAGAAGAAGGCTGAAACATGTGACATAGAGATACTGTAAGTAAGCAGTTTACAGAGCAGCTTGACAGATTACATTAAATGTATTCATCATATGTCAGCGCAGACTTTACACTTATGCTCACAATTTATTGAATAGGTTTTTACTTAATTTTGCATTCTTTTGTGTTTTTTCCAGGTTCTTTTTTAGGATTTGCTTCTTCTCACTTTGGTTGTCACATACATCAAATGTCAATTTGTGACTTATATCTGAGCTGTGATAAATTCTATGTCCCAAGCATACAAATGTGAGAAGAAAATAAAAAATAGTGTTCAGAAATAAGATATACACTGTCTTAAAAAACGTCACCAAGAAATCTTGATCAGATCTGTATTTAGTAATGCATGTTGTATTTCAAGTGACAGTACTTTTTATGGTCCTTTGAGCATGGCAGGTCTCATGTCCCCTGCAGTAGTCTCCGCAGCACCACTAAGGCCATGCTTAAAAGCCCTGCTGGTGACTCTCATAGCAGTGCCCTGGCACCAAACATGCTTTGGGATGAAGATGTCAAAAGACCTTCTCACAGAGGCAGTCAGGGCACCTGAATGGGCTGAGAAAGAAGGAAGGATATATCAATGTAAAATATGAATATCTGTCAGGCTCATGGGTTTCACTACAGGAGGTGATTCAATTGAACTGTATCATCAGAAGAGTAATTGAAGTTGTACCTAATATAATTTTTCAGTTACATAGTTTTATTAAAATCATAGTGGTAACTGGGATGACCACCGGCTCATTAATATTCGTTGACATCGGTGAAAGGGACATTGTGCAATCTTTGACCTTGCTGACAGGCCATTGTGGTGTGATTTTAAATTCTTCCTGAACACTCAAGATTGTAGTCTGCCAGAATATCATATATTAAATATTGTTCTACAAACATATCGCAGCCAGAATATCATGAGGGTGCCCATGTAAAAGGAAGTATAGATTCTTAACTCCACATCTACGTACCTTGACAATATTACAAGTTAAGAATAGTATAAACGTACCTTCCTGATATTATGATAGTTGGCTATAGTCTTTGCGACAATATTTGTACACTCGATATTCTGGCAGACAACCTTGCAGGATTTTAACACCAAGTGGTAGATAACTGTGACGTGGACCGTTCACTAAATATAGAAATAGCTAAATACGTGCTTAGCTTTAAAGGCCCAGTTGTGAACAGAACTCTTCTTCTAAACCCCAGAGAGATCAGGTCCAGGCTGGTGACCTGCAAATGATGCTCCTGAAGGGTTTGGCTAATCATGAACCCGTATGTCTGTATGTCAGTTTACAGCACAGTGATGAGGAGAGATGCAAAACTTGAAAAGTTCTAAGCAATTGTTTCCAAAGTATTTGATCAGTAAATATCTACTTTTCCTACACAGCTCCGTGCCAAACTGGGAATCTGGCGGTGGAGGTCAATTGTGACAATAGTCTTGCAACCTTGTCCTGGCATGCTACTGAGGGAGCTGTGACGTACATCACAAATGTGAGAGGCCCAGACAACGAGGAGTTCTCATGCAAAACCACT
This sequence comes from Calotriton arnoldi, assembly GCA_963921515.1. NCBI lineage: Eukaryota > Metazoa > Chordata > Amphibia > Caudata > Salamandridae > Calotriton > Calotriton arnoldi. Next base: position 2,062,432 of record CAWUFW010000033.1, read on the forward strand.
TCCACAGCCTGTGACATCGAAGGGTTGGCGTGCGGCCGAATGTACAGCGTAAACGTCACTGCGTTGAATGACCTGTGCAGCGGGATGACCAGCATGGGCATCCTCTTCCAAACAGGTAAGCGTTCATCTTCTTTCCACTTGGACATGAGAACAGCAAATACTGGTTTTACTAGAAAAATGTCGCAGAACATCCTGCCCCCTTTATTGGTAGCGATTCCTCTAATCAACAGTATCATAATCCAGGACAAAACTGATTTCTATGGGAAAATAGTGCAAATTCAACAGAGATGTTCTCGGTATGATAGCTGATGTCATACTATTCTAACTCAACATCTACTTAACTTGATGTTATTGTGTAGGTCGATATTGTGGAGTCGTATATGTGCAGGTCAACATTAAAAATTTGATATTCTGAACCACACGTATATATCTGCCTCCTAAGATCCCTGGAACTTTTCAACTCTATTGCATATAGTATACATTTCGTCTTATATACTGGGTTTGTTGTAAGAATAAAAGGCACACAAAGCATAGTTTTCAGCCCTTTTTCAAAACGCACCCTTTGCACTTGAAAAGTTTTACATCACATATATTTATTGAGAAACTTTGAAAAAGATTACTAATTATCAGAATTTGTCAATGTCTTCTTATAGAAAAGGCCATCAAGCCCTTCTAAAACATTTTAGCTTGTTGCCAATATTTTTGCATTTTAAACAATAATTTACAGAGCATATTGTTATTTAGTTCAGTGGCTAGTCTCCACAAATGGGGTAGCATAAAATGTTTGAAGACCACCCTTGTATGTAGACACCCAGCTAACCGTTTGATACACCATGTTTCTTTCTGCCTGATCAAAGATGGGACATCGTGCCATATAATTGAAGCCCCAACCCTAAGAGGAATTGACAATGTTCTGGACTGCAATAGATGAAGGTCAAAATAGGAGTACCAGATTGATTTACTTATGGATAGTATCAATATTTATTGGTACTGATGACACAAAAAATGCTGGAATGGAATTGCCCCCGACAACTTACCAGTCATTGAGGTTAATTCCATAATGTCCATTCATTGCTTTTTTTTCGTTTAGGATTTATAAGATAGTTGCAGTTCCATTAGAGTGAGGGAGGAGAAGAAAGTGCTACAAACTGCTATTTCAATATTACAAAACAGAATTTTTACTAATAATGAGCACAGGGCCAATGCAGTAATTACTGGTTACAAATATATGGTGGCACTTTGCAGCCAGTATTTTTGCAATTAGTGAAGAATTGAATGAACCAACATATGTACTAATAGGTTGGTTTGCTAAATTTCAATTTGGAGCGGGTTGCAAGCCAGCCTACCTCATGAATTTTAATGAGATAGGTTGCAATTTGTGACTTACTACGATTCCTGGCCATCACAGGGATGGTAGCCTAATAGGGTCAGCAACTACCATATCTCTGATCACATTTCAGTAAAGTAAACTTTTTTTTTAAATGCAGACAATTTCCTTAAAGAAAAGCATTAAAAAAGAAAAGTTTTCTTTTTTTAAGAAGTTCGTTTGAGAGCTGGACTACATTCAAAAAGAGAAAGTGGTCCAAAGGGGCCCCCCTTCGTTCTGCAAATGCATTACCACCTCAACTTAGAAGTCAGAAAATGTTCGATGTTTTGCAACCGGATTTCGGTCGCAAAACATTGACACATTGCATATTGATTCAGTATTTGGAAGGGACGCCAGCAACATGGCCTTTGAATACACTAAATCAGTATGGGGCTGCAATCACATTTTAGAAGCTGGTAAAAGTTTACAGACTCCTAATTAATACATTTAGAAAAGCATTTTTGTAGGGTGTTTGTGACTGTAAAAATGCTTCGAACATCTGGCCCAAACTTCTTTATAGTAATACTTGCTTTATATATCACAGAAAATATTAATCAATACAAATACATTAAATCACACGTAGTTGCGTGTTCCTCTTTGTTCTCCTGCAAATGAGATGATCAGTCTTTTGTGTCAAATCGGAATCCGTCTGTCTGTAGTGCTGTACAGTTGCTACTTCCTTGTGAAGGGACACAATTGTTGAACAGCATCTTAAGCACTAGGTGTTGGGCCAAACCAGACAGGAGAGAAGTAGGGAAAGGACTGGTGTCACTCCATTCAAGCAATGTGTATGGATGTTATTTGGATGGTATAACCTAGACAAAGGTTATTGGAGGACTGTAGAGGGTCGAAGGCAAGAGATAGAATCAGAGGTGGCTGATGCTGTCTTCTCAAAGGGGGTGGACTATTTACTGCATCATATGAAGAGGTGAATCTTCCGCACTTGCCTAGCTTGAAGAAGACCACACAACTGCACAGGAATTATGACATCGAATTGCTTTTATCACATTTTTGGCCACCATTGTCAAATCTGCACCTAAAAATTCTGCGCGCAGGTTGGAATTTAATTGGTAGATGGGTCTTTCTGGTTTGTTTACCAGATATTTTAAGGTGTTTGCACACTGAGACCAGAAATGACTAAAGTAAAGTGCATGTTGGCCTTCTGACAGGGGTAGTTCAAATTAGTGGAGGCTTTTTAGCTGGAAGTTGAGACTTTTGAACTTGCTGACTTCCTGTGCTGAAGAGGGTATCTTGACAATAAACCTATAACGGATTTTCAAATTTCACATGCTTAGTGAATTTGTTATTAGCACTTCTAGGAAGCACTGACAAATTAGCCACACAATTATCGAATCTCTTAAATTAAAAAATACAATTATATTTTCTATTTAAAACAATCATTGGGGCAATTCATGGAATAAGATCAGCCATGCACAGTAGCCTTAAAAACAATGGGTTGTTTGTTGATTGTTTTTAAAAACTAGATCCCACCACAGGAAATTGTAACACAGCAGGGAATACGACCAAGGCTGCTGGTCACCCCTCCCGAGGCTGTGCTGCTACCCCAGGCCCATGAATCACACTGACACAATAACTTCACATAAGTGTACAAGAAGATGATATCAAGCATAATAGTTGCTCTAACACTGGCTGCAACCACTGTTATAATCTCCTACATGCACATTGGAAATTGGTTTCTACTGGGAATAGGCCCTTTTCTCGTCTCCTGATTACACATTGTCAAGGTGACGATGATGTCAGCGTACACAAGGACCCACCACTTCACTACAACAAATTATTGGTACTATATTCCTCAGGTGAGCCACAATAATGGTCAGCTAGGCTTTATGGGCTTCCACCATTTCCAAAGGGTGTACATGTGGCCCATAGGACATCTTCTGTCAGAAGCCCTTACTTAGCCCCAGCCAGGTTGATTAAATTGGTGCTGCAAGGTGCCTCAGTGATACATTACTGCCTGCCCTTCTTTTGGTTGCAACACATTTCTGCTCTTACCAAAAACTCAAAGTGTCTCACTCTTCCATGTCCTGAAAATACTGAGTCATGAGTGTGGCTCACTTCACGCTGGAGCCCACATGTGAAGGTATAGCATATCAGCACAATAATGCATAGCGTTGTCCCACTGATGCATGATCTTAGCAAGGGTGAGCAGTCTTCTGCAGGAGTCCACCTCCGCACTCGCACAACGCCTTGTTCACTGACTAGATACACAAACCCATGACGTCACTTTTAACCAGATACTGTTGTATGTTTGCCTCTAAGCCAGAACGTGACTACGACTGGAATTTGACAACATGGCTCTCAGCGCAATCCCACAACCAAAATACAGAGTGGAAATATTTTCCCAATATGCGGACACAAGTACACTACCTGTAGTGTGTTTGAATTGCTCATTCATGCTGCTTCTGTGACAGTCTGTTACAATGTAACATTAGCTGCAAATCAATTCTAACTTGTAGGGTTTATTGTGCTAGGAACACCCCTACATCCTCTGGACATAGTTATTCACAGAAAGAGATACGCATAGGTACTCTACAGTAACCTTGTCTCACTAGATGTTATAATGTCTAGGATAAAGGCTTCTAGAGGTAAAGGTGGATTCAAGCAAAAACAGTTAAAAAAATACAAAAATGTGTCCCAATTTTTTTTCTGCTCAAATCTTTCGTGAAGGTGGTGCGGCACCTCCGTGATAGCAAATGAGGGAGGACCCAATGAGTCATTTTCAGGGATTGAAAGGGTCTCTCCTTTGAGGGAAATATGGCAAACCCAGCTAGCAGGGACCAAGACTAGAATATGAGTAACTGCCAATGTGGCTCAATTTTACAGTAAGGAGATTGCTGTGACAGTATGCAAACTTACAAAATATTAGAAAGAAACCAAGAAACAGATTTCAATGCGAATGTAACTTTATTAAATAAATAAACACCCCATCATCTTTGAAAGGTAACTAAATGAGTGGGCTTCCCCCTGTGCCATCTAGAGTTGCCTCAACGAAAAAGGAAGAAGCCAAACCTCTGATCAGTGATGTAGGGACAGGTAAAAAACACTGTATACATTTTGAACCTAGCCTCATAGGGTAAAACGAGACTCACTAAGATACAGTGACTAAAAAGAGGAAAGACCTACACAATGCCATTCTTGCAATCCCTATAACATTTTTAATTCAGATTGTGAAACCTATGATAACATTTTGGCCAATCAGCTAGCATGTCTCTCATTAAGGACGGAGATATTGCTACCCAAATACATTTTCTTTTAAACCATTGTATTTATTCAGCGTGGAGGGATTAGAACTTTTCTGTTGTTAGTCTTGATGTTGGTAAGGCTTTTGACTGAGCCTATTGGAGTTACCTATGGATCGCTCTATGTAGATTAAGGTCACTGAGCAGTTTTTTTGGGCAGGGCTAATGGTTAAACCATGGCCTGGTCAAGGGGTTCATAACATGCCAAAGTTATATATATTGACCAATGCACAAAGCAGGCCTGCACTTACTCATCCAATCTATTAATATCGAACCATTTGTCAAAGAAATAATGGATCCTTATAATTATTTGGAACATAATTATAAGGACTATACCAAAACTAAATTCCAGTATGGAGACGTGTTATTCAGGTCTCCTGACTGGAATTTGTTTGGACATATTCGGGATGTAAAAATCCATTTTAAGATAATATTCAAATTGCCATTTGGCATACATCTCATCGGTTCTATGGAGTGGAATATTTCAGATATCTTGAAATTAATGCAGGTCTTACATAGAATAATATAATTAAATGGAATTACAATTTGGTTATTTTCAAAACCAAGAGGGATGCTATATGATGGAATAAACTGGACTTTTGATTATTGAAAGCTAAAATGTTTGCATTCTTAGATGTTTAATGTATTTTCAGAACCCCCTTTAAGAAATTGCGTTATTAGTTAAGAGGGGTGATGACCCACCTTTAATAATAAGCACAATGCATGTCAGTATGAACTCTCGAAGTCACTAGATTAACCTGACCTCAATCCCTTGATAGCAATGGTACAGAGCAGACAGGCTTTACTTAGGGCAATGTGTAAAGTATTTATGCAGTACCAAAACAGTAAAGTCAAAACACAGCACAAAGAAAACAGATTTTAATGAATGAAATAGCACCAAAATAACAAAAATCCAATAACAGAAACCGGAGATAGCAATTCTTCAAGTTATATCTAAATAAAAATAGCACTAAAAAGCCATAAGTACCAACCGCGGACAACTGTTCAGGATAGAGCAGGAGCTAGGCACGATTTGATTGATTTGAGGTCAACCACAATGGAATGCAGGTCAGATACAGAAACCAAGTTCGAGCCAGTCAGAAGTTTTACCTTGGGACTTAGGAAATGAAAGTAAAAAATCTTCAGCAGGACAAGGCAGCAGCCTGTAGCTGGAAAGGGCTCCACGAGGTTGGATACCTTATCCGCAGTGTCCCATGGAATTGCATTTGACACTTTCGAAAAGCTCAGAGCAGGAGAAACCTGACTCTCTAGTCCAGAGACAACACACCACGGTCGGATCGGCTTGGTAGATTTATCCTGGTGCTCTGTAGGTCATTGGAGCCAAAAAGGTTTCAGAGTCCCACGTTTTCAGGGATGGTAGAAGTCCAGCTAGACGTAGCCAATAGTTCCAGGACCTCATGAATAGCACTTGAGGGTCAGGACTAACACCAGCAGAGGGCAAAAGCAGGGTCCAGGGTAGGTCCAGTTAGAAATAGTCAACTGGGCAGTTGCAGGAAAGGCCTCTTGTAGCTTGGTGTGTTTCTGTAGGTTGAACAGGAGGTCCACTTTATTACCTTAGAGTTCACTTCTTTGTCTTGGTCAAAAGAGAGAGCAGAACCAGTCCTTCATGGCTCTTCTGAGGACTCAAACAACAGGTTCAGTCCTTTTTTGATCTTCCTCAGGTCCAGTAAAGTTGTGAGGAGGGTACTGGGGATGCCAAGTTTAAGCCTTGTACCAGCTTGTGGGTGAGGGTAACTCCTGGCACCTCCCTAACCAATGGGGTAAACGTTCCTAGGGATTGTCCTACCCACTTGTTCAATATTTCCTCTGTGCTCTACTACCAACAATCCTACAGTGCCCCTCGATGCCTAAATCCAAGATGGTAAATTCCCTCTCCTCTTGAGCAGAACCTTTATGCCCATCACAGAGGTGTGGCCGGGAAAAGAGCAACCCCTCCTCTGTGGCCACAGCAAACCAGTTCTGGGGCAGCTCCCTTTAAACTGGGATTGGAGGAGTCTGCCAGACGGGGGGAACAAAGGAAGGGGTCTGTCCAGGTGCCATCTGACATCTGCTTGTGTCTGGGGAGGCAACTTTCAAGTTAATTAAGTTCCTGGGCACTACCTATATAGTCATCCTTCCATAGAGGCAAAAAAACCTGCCCACACCCAAGCATTTGTCTCTGCTCTGGGAGCAGTTTTCACACCTCATTCAGGGCTTGAGCTCTTAGAGGGATGCATGTGGAGGCTAATGGTAATTAGCCTAGCCTTCAGAGGCTTAAGGCAGAGAAAAGGTAACTTTCATCCAAGAATGAAATTTCTGTTTCCCAGACGAAGATAGCATTACTAAATACAATAGTGCTTCCCAGTGTTTCTCTATGGAACAGCAAGCCTAGCTACAGTGAAAATAGCTATTATGTGCTAGTCACTGTAACGACAAGGATAACATTACATTTCCTCATGCCCTACTTTTAAATACCATGTAAGATGCCTTATGCGCTATAAGGCCTATGTAGGGGTGACATTCATTTTTTGACATTCATTCCTGTTAAAAGGGTTTATTTTGATGGTTCGAATTACAGTTTTAAAACTGTTCTGCTCACACTACCATGGTAGGCTTGAACCATGTTTTACACTGCCACTGTAGTGGAAGGTACAATACGTGCTGGAGTCCACTTGTGAGATTTAAATTACAAGCCCGTGGTACACTTTGTACCATATACTAGGGACTTATAGGTAGGGTGAACATGCCAATTAGGGTAATGCCAATTCAACCATGTTTAAAGGGGGAGCACAGGCACTTTACTACTGGCTAGCAGGGGTAAAGTGCACAGAGTTCTACAGCCATCACAAATAGGGTTTGACAAAAAGGCAAGAAATACAAGGTGAACATACAAGAAAGACAGGTTTCCTACACTCCCCTTAATGTTAACTGGATAAAATAATACATTATTACCAATCAACAGTCAAACATTTTATTTGGGTATACAATCAAGGCTGGACTTTCTGCACAAAAGCTGGTAACTGTACAAGAGGATTCCCAACTCCTAAACTCAATGTTACTATTGGGAAAACGTGTTTCACATTTCAAGATTATCCATTCCAAGCCTGGGAATTCAAAGCTTGCTCATTTTAAATTTAGGTATAGGCCCCTTTGCAATGGAAAATGTATTGTTTACATTTTCAACTGTAATTTTTTTTTTAAAGTCTTACTCGGGGTGAAACAATATTACTAGCCATGGTCGTTTCTATGATGAGATTCTTTGAATGCCCCAAGGTGTGCTCGCAAACCCCTCTTTGACACAATGTCCTTTTTCCTGGGGGTGTTAAGAATTTATCAGATAGGTAGCCAATGAGTTGATTATTTGTTTTATTAAAAGGAGATTATCTGTCATGAGTCTTTTTCTAAAAAGGTAGTAGGAAGTTCAATATATTTGTTTGGTTTTCTAATGGTACATGAATTGTGTTCCCTCTAGAAGAATTACCAAAAGTAATATTTCTGTCTTGCATTTTTCAAATTAAATTGCCTAGGAGGCATATTTGTTATATTGCCCTTTCATTGCTGTTAGATGGATTGCTTCAATAATGAAGTCCATCTATCTTTTCAGAATGCCTGTGATAGAGAGCTCCAAATATACCAGCTACCTAACTAGAAACATTGAGTGGCTATAACTCAGAAAATGCTGTTTGCTGCAGATCTCATCAAAGAGTTATTTTACAATCATGAGTCTATATTATTCTCATACAATGATAAGTGCATTTCAGCTTTAAACAAAATGGATAGTAGTCATAAGAGAACCGGTCCCATGTTAGTATTTTGTCCAACTAGCCATACATTTTTAACTAAATACTTTTTTATTCAATTTAAAAGATGTGTGAGTGGCCTGCAGCAACTGATGCATGGTAAGGAGTGCCTGATAGGTATCTTATAAAGGGAGTTCTGCATCTGAATACAAATGATGACTGCCACCTTCACAAACCCTGAAGTACATCTGGCACTGCAGAAGGTGGGCTAATGGTTGCCCGATGAACTCATGAACAAACAACGATAGTTAGTGATTCAGTGGCTGCACATAGATAGGATACAGCATGAAGGTGTAGACTGGCAGTCAAATGCAGCTGGAGTTTGGCACACAAAAAAGACAAGAAACGGAATTGGTTTGTATATTGAGGAATTGTTTTGTATGAATGAAATCATGGTTTAAGGAGGCAGCACTGCATATTGATACAAATCAGTATTATATATGTGATCTGTTTTTCTCATTTAGCTCCATGCATCCCTCAAAATGTGGAGGCGCGAATAGAATGTGAAACCAATGTGGCGCACGTTTCTTGGGATTCTGCTGCCGGAGCTGAAAGTTATGTATCCAACGTGACCGGACCCAATGGAGAAAGCTACTCATGCAGCACACTGGACACCAACTGTGAAATCCCTGCTCTGCAGTGTGGCCAGATATATAACTTTACAGTCACATCAGTCAGTGAAACATGTAGCCAGTCTACCAGCGACCCTGTATCACTTCAAACAGGTGAGCCCATGAGTATTTCAAAGAGTGAGATAATTTGATTGTAGTATTTCTGAGAGCTCCATTGTCATGTGTCTGTCAGTGCTCAGACCAGGGGGCATAGTATCAACTGGAGGGTGGTGGGCAGAGTCTGGTCTCTGAGAATGGCGCTTCCCTTGATGAGTGGCCCGCTGGTAGTAGGGCCTCAAAGAGAAAGACTATTTGTCAGTTCCATCCTTCCCTATCATCTCTAATGCATGTGCCCTTCCGGGAAGATCTGTGAGCACCAACCAATTTCTTTCTTGCCCTGTAACAGCAAGGTGCACCTCAAGGGAAGGCCCAAGCTGAACAGCATCTAAAGATCTCTAGAAATACAATGTAGGATCTGTTAGTTCCTGAGACATCACCTGACCTATAAACGTCATCCACAGGCATAGAACAGGATGGGGCTGTTAACTCTCGCTGGATCCGACATCTCAGTGGCATTCCAGGTGTTGTGGGTGGGTTCTCTACAGTAAACGCTCAGAGCAGATTCTTCATGTGAACCTCAACACTCAAACACATGCACACAAGACCCCAGCTCTCTCTCTCTCTCAGTCTCTCTTACTCCCTTTCTCTCCTCACGCTCTCTAGGGCGATTAACCATACACACAATACAAGAAACAAACAGAAGAGAACAGAGGACACCCTCAAGCCAGTCCATTCTAAACCCAAATTATATCATCAGAAGAAACATAAATGCATCAAATCCCTTCCCACGCCTGTCCAGGCCAAAACTTGTTCACGTTTGTCTGGAGATGTCCAGGTGCCAGGCATGCATGACGCGCACACCATCTTAACCTATAAGCAGTCTTCAACATCAGCATTCACACAACAAGTGATGTAATGGATAGCTGGAGGGTGAAGTCCTTCTTGGATTAGCATACAGCAAATATCACAGCATATGCATGGCTCCTATTGTTCAAATGTTACCCTGTATTATTTTTAGGTCTCACATACAAACAGTTTCTAGCTGTCTGTTGTCAAAGAGCTATTGTGGACATTACCAATACTGACAAATAGTTTTGCTTGCCATTGATTGGTTTTCATGTTAATGTCACTTGCTTGCATCTTATTCAATAGCTTTTCCTCTTCTACAAGAAAGGAAGGTGCACTCCAATTGAAGTCAGTCAGTAGACATACGTTATCCAAAATATCTTCTTTTTATTAACGTAGTTTGTTTTTAAAACCGGCACACAGCCAACGCGTTTCGTTCCCTAGTGCCACGGGAACTTCGTCAGGGCTGTAATAATCATAACATATAACATAAATATACATATACAACATATAAATACACAATACTCTTTAAGCAAAGAAAATAATTTTTTTGTTTAAAACAAGACAAATACATTTGAGATGACCCAAAGACAAAAAAAGAAATTAGAACACGCAATATACTACAAAACCAATAACATGACAACAATAAAACATCAATAAATTGTCAAAAAGACATACAGTATATGGACAATACAAAATACTATACATATGACCATCCGGTGCAACCGAAAAACATAATATAAATATAAGTATATACAGTGGGGGAAAAAAAAACAACAACAAAAAAGAAATAACAAGAAAGGAAAGAAAAAGAAAAAGAATAAGAATAGATAAAGACAGGACATAATACACATTGACAAGTTAAAACTATTATATTTATAGAAGGTCAAGGGAAAGAACATTAGCATTTATAAGACCCGTGATCCTTAGTTATGTAACCAAGGGGAACAAAAGCAAAAATAGTGGTGAGAGGCGGAGTAAATTCTTGATTAGTGAATAAATATGAATCTGAAAGAGATGAAGAATTATTTAAGAAAATAAAAGTATAAAAACAACATCAAGATCACAGAGAACCCAATAGTATGAGAAGGCCTCTCATCTTACTCAGAATTCAAAAGAACAGATATAACCAAATTGACTCCAAGGTCCATTAGTGTGCGACATCACCTATAATGGTCGTCCAGTACAGACAGTACAAATGTATCTGATGGAAAAACAACACAGCAGCCATTCGTAAGTCATAAGGAAGCAAAAAAAAATTTATAAACAAAGCCTCCAATGGCGACAGTAAGTACTGTACAAGGAACACTGGGTCAATAAGGCCCAATTACCGAAATTTCTATCAAACAGAGCAGTAAGAATCGAGAGCAAATAAGTTGGAAATAACGGAGTTAAGGAGTTTACCCATAGCTATTCATACTCATAAAAGATAGCATTAAAGATAAGTTTAAGGCCAATGTGAATTATCTCACCTCAAGCAAAGTCGGCTCGTTCCAAAACAAATATATTAAATGTGATGTAGTACAAAGTTAAAAACCGTCGTTCCCTTTAGATCGAAGGGGACACGTGGAAAATACCAAACAGCAATATCTGTAAATCAAAAAGAAGAATGGACGAGTGTAAAGAGTAAGCGAAAGATAGATACTCTCTACCAGGATAAGGGAGTAATTTGGAAAGATAACGCTAACAATAAGCATCACTCTTAAGGCATAAGGGCAGTAATATTTACAGATCAGGCAGTCTCACCTTAGAATAACCCAATAGGATTTCCACACTGAGGCCCCAAGGCACACGGAAGTCCTCAGGTACAGAACAGAAAAATATCAGCAAAAAAACCACACCATATGTTTCTGTAAATATACAAAGAAAAATTTGTGGAGAGACAGCGCTAGTAGTAAGCATTGCTTAAAGTAACATCAAATAATAGCAATGATGTTACCAAATCAAATAATCTCACCTGGAGTGAATCAATAGAACTTCCAAATTATAAGGCCCCAAGGCACGCAGATGTACTCGAATTTGGAACAGCGAACTCTCAACGGAAGACGGCAAATATTTCTATAAGTAAGACAAATGGGTGATGGTAACTGAGAGTGAGATAATAATCTCACCTCAGTTACCATAGATAAGGAATTAACGCTAATTGTGTTGTTATCCAAAAATTATCTCACCTCAGAGAAAAACAAAAGGCATCCAATATCTGAAGCCCCAGGGCACGCAGTGCTCCTCAAATTTGGAACAACCAGCTGTCAATACAGATTAAGATGCACAATATAACTGAAACAAATTTATTATTCATTACAAACAGATGAAAAGGCAAAATTGTTACGTCACCTACGCCACTGTAAGCCATTCGTGAGCAAAAGTTAATCTAAACCTCGATATCCCCATTGTCATATAGCCCCCTTAATTTCAAAAATGTTTCACCATTAGCCGATGGTATAAACTGCCCCTTAATGTATTGCCCATAGGAAAGACTCATATTAAACCTATAGCCCAGACGATAAAACCAGAATGGTAGTATAGGCTTGACAACCCATGTCAGTTAACCCAAATAATTAAGTGCTCAGTTATACATGAAATACCCGGTTAGCCAGTAAAATCCCAAATCCCGCAAAGTGCACCGTAACGCACTCTATAGATAGCGGGCATAATGTCACTGCGAGCGCTTACCTCTATCATAGCGCGTGGGTCTTAGAACGGCATAGCAAATGGCAGCGGCGTTGCATAAGCTGCTGCGCCATTGTTTCCAGAGCAAGTATATAACTCAAACGATTTAAAACCATATAGAATGCGAGCAAAATGTCACGGCGAGGGCTTACCTCAAAATAACACACGAGTCCTATCCAGCATGGTAACCGACAGCAGCGTGACACGAACAGCCGCGCCATTGTTGCCAGTGCAAATTTAAGGTAATCGTGAAGCGGCGTAATGACGCCACGAGCGTGCGACCTAAAGTAAAACATAGAAAGCGGGCTGGGCAATAACATTAAAGGCGGCCATCTTAAGATGTATACAAAAATCAATTAGAAGCAACGGTGAAGCAATCGCAATGCTGCCTGATGACGCCACAAGCGTGTGGCCTAAATTGGAACATAAAAAACGGCCTGGGCGATAGCAATCAAGGCGGCCATCTTAAGATGAATACAGGACTCAATAGAACACAACGAAAAAAAGAGGAACAGATCTGACATATTCACAAATCAGCTGAATCACATAATGGCCCCAAAAACTAAATAATTAGGGACAACGTAAAAAGAAGTAATATTAAAGGCAGCCAGCTAGAAATGTGCAAAGGGATCATCAGTACCCATACTAATAAATATGTAGGGTCGGATGAAACCAGTTATGGCAGCCATCTTGAAATGTACCAAGAGAGCAACAGCTCACATCTGAGCCACAGCATAGAGCAAGAGGGGATGACCACCACATGAATGCCTCCACACTTCGTGTTAAAAAATCAACCAGAAAAAACAATGAGCAAAACTGAAGTCGACATAATAGCATCACGACAGTTCGATTACAACGCAAATGATGTAATTAATTTATAATTAAAACAAAAATTAAAATTAAAAATAAAATAAATAGAAAAATGAATAAGTGCATGAAGGAACAAACCTGAAATGATCACAATCCGGCGCAATAACGTCACGACCAAGCTACCTCAGTCAAGTATGGGCAGCAAACGAGAAAATAACAATCATGACGGCCATATTGGAATATATCCGTGGCTCTCCAGTACATGGTAACGAGAGTAGCCACATAGTAAATAAGATCAATAAGAACAAATCCACCACATAGTAGCGGAAATCAGATAGAAGTTGGAGGGAAGGATAGAGTTAGAAAGATAGAAACAATGCAATACTGACAAATATCATCTGCCAAAATTTGTCAAAGGTCTAAAATTGCCATGTTGTATTACTTCATTCGAACACAGTATAATAGCACAAATGGAAAAAACTGTCAAGCTACATCAATGCTTTTCTTGGATTCTTTAGCCAAGGAAGTAGTGGAATTCCCTATCAGTGTTATGACCCCTTTGGGTAGCCTGTAGGCGGCATATCCATTTTGCTTCCTTTTGTCTCACTAGTAACTCGCGGTCACCACCCCTAGCTCCCAGGGGTACGTGATCAATACCGTGGAACCAGAAGGAATTATCATTGGGATGCACCTCCATAAAGTGGTCACTTACGGGGTATCGACTATCTTTGTTGTGTATAGCCCTACGGTGTTCCTGAATTCTAACCTTGAGAGGACGTACTGTGCTTCCCACGTAAATGATGTTACATTTGCAACCCAAGATATACACCACATGCGTAGTATTGCAGTTGATAAAATGTGCAATCCTGTGTGCGTTAGGGGTGTTGTACGTAAAGTTGGTGATTTTGTTTTTCCCGAAAGGACAGATGTTACAGGAGCCACAAGTAAAAAAAAACAAAGGTTTAGGAGGTAACCATGTCTCACGTTGATTTATTACATAGCTTGGGCACCAGATGTCACGCAAAGACCTACCCTTACGATAGGTCATAGATGGTCTATCTGTCAAATGCTTGTTCAGGCCAGGAATGTCCCTAAGGATACCCCAATTCTTGTTTAAAATATTATAAACTTTACAGCTACTTAGATTGTATTGTGTAACAAAACCGACTGTCCTTTCTTTCTTATTGGTGGTTATCTCCCTGGGTTTGTTGCAAAGAGTGTCCTCCCTTTTAAGTTGTTGTGCCTTCACAATCGCTTTATCAAGCACTTCTCTTTTGTAACCTCTTTTGAGAAATCTTTTCTTGGATTCCTGGATATTCTTACAATAGGTGTCTTCCTCACTGCAGTTTCTTCTCAATCTTGTCATCTCCCCATAAGGAATGTTGTTAATAACCGTTCGTGAGTGGGCACTGTCAGCATGCAGAACCGCGTTGCAGGCAGTTTCTTTTCTATAGAGGGTGCTTTGTACCACTCCCTCTTTGACATAAAAATGTATGTCTAAGAAGTTGATTTTATCTTTGTGACGAGTCATAGTGAGTTTCACATTGAAAGTGTTGGCATTTAGATAGGTATGGTATTGGTCTAACTGATCCATGGTGCCAGACCACAGAACGATGATGTCATCGATATACCTCCCCCAGAACACAATATGTTCGGTCCAGGGGGAGGCGCGTCTGTGCCAGGCATACTCCCTCTCGAACCACCCCATAAAGAGGCAGGCGTAAGAGGGAGCAAATTTAGAACCCATGGCGGTCCCAGGTATCTGATGGAACCAAGTAGTGTTGTGCAGAAAGAAATTGTTACTTAGAATGATATCAATCATTTCTAATAACATTTCATTAAATTCATAATGCTCAGCACGTTCCCTATCCAAGAAGGATCGAACTGCAAGTATACCAAACTCCTTGCATATGCATGTATATAAGCTTTCTACATCAAATGTGACGAATGAAAGCTCTTCTGACCACTGGAAGTCCTTGAACTTGATTAGGATGTCTTTACTGTCCCTGATGTACGAGGGAAGGTCAATCACATATTTTTGAAGGTGGAGGTCAACAAATTCCGAAAGTTTTCGGTGGGTGAATTTATCCCTGATATAATTGGGCGACCCGGGAGGAAAGCACCACCCTTATGGATCTTAGGTAAGATGTATATGCATGGGTATTTCGGGTTCTCAATTCTAAGATATCTAAAATCTTCCTCTGAAAGCAGACCAATGTCCCTCCATTCACTCAATTTCACATTTATCATCAATGTAAGACTCTTGATAGGGTTAGTAGGAATCCGTTGGTAGCAGAGAGAATTGCCCAGTTGTCGATCAATCTCTGACATGTAATCACAAAGATTCATAACCACGACGTTACCGCCCTTGTCGGCCTCTTTTATGACAATAGTTTTGTCCAATTTAAGTCTGTTAAGCGCTTGCCGTTCCTTGGCGGTAACGTTGTGGTTAATACATTGTGTGGACCTACCTGATGTCTCCATTTTGTACAAATCATCACTCACTTTATCATAGAAAGTATCTATGTTAGGATGGTAGTTGTAAGCAGGTACAAATTTTGATTTTGATTTTAGATGACTGTCTATATTGCAATTTTGTTCGATATCAAACTCACTCAATAAGGTAGACATGTCGTGTTTTCCTTCATCATCTAAACTAAGCAAAAGTTGTACATTTCTGATATCCGCAATAGAATGTGTCATGCTTAGTGGCACAGAGGATGGTTTAGATGTCTTGGGGATTTGATGAGAGAAAAAATCTTTAAGCTTCAAAGCCCTTATAAATTTATATAAATCTATATGAACTTCGGTCATATCACCACCTTGTGTCGGACAAAAATTCAAACCTTTACTGAGAACAGCCAATTCATCAATGTCAAGAATTTTATTTGACAAATTAACAATTTTTAACTCATAATCATTATTAGAATCATCAGGTACCATGTCATTCCATAGTTCATTATCATTCATTATTTCGATTTCGTCCCTGCATTCTGTTTGCTGATTGGCCCTCTTCCTGTACCTGCCTTTTGACCTCCTCCCTCCCCTCCTGGTTTTGATTGTTCTCTTTTTTGTTGGAGTCTGCTGCTGATTCGAAGTTTGGCGAGCTCCTTCTGGAAAGAAGAAGCTCCTTCCCCTAAAGGGGTCTCCTGTGGTACATTAGACGCTATGCTACTCATCGAGGAGGAAGAGATGCTACTACCAGAGCGAGCATCATCACTCTCTTCTCTCTCATCACGGGTTCTTTTCCTTTCCTCCCCCCCCTTGGACATTATCAAATTTTTTGGCGAACGTGTAAATACGTCCGTCGCGGTAGTCCCTATCATCCCTCTTAATCTTTTTCAGCTTCTTATCTTTCAGGTGTATCTGGTGTTCCTCCATTACCTTTTTTAAGATGGCAAAGTTTTTTTCAATGAGGGCTTTTTGCTCCATATCATTGATTTCTTTTTCTAGGGCCTCAATCTCCCCCTGAAGTTTGTCTCCTTTATCCCTAGCATGTCGTATTAAGATTTGCATCATAACCTGTGATGCGTTCTCGAGGTTGCCCTCCCACTCATTCAAGAGATCCTCACTGAGGTCCTCAAACGTTGGGAAGCAGCAGGTATTTTCTTATTGACCAAGTATTGCTGGAGTGTAGCCCCGTCCCACCAACGGGATAACTCCTGCTTTTTCAGACGCTCAAGCCTGAGAAATAATGTTTTCAAGCTTACTCTATTGGATGTACCCTGCAGTAGGGGTTCTTTGGATATATCAGTACCAAATAAATTAAGGGCCATCTCTTCTCTCCCATCTTCAAATCTAGGCATTTTCTCAAAATTAATATAGTTGCGAAGGGAACAAGTGCAAGACAGTCAAAAATCCAAGGATTACAAAAGACAGAAAAGCACACAGCAGCAGACCAAGGTCAAGCACTTAAGTTCCACCAGTTTCATATATCCCGTACAAGTGCAGCTACTCCCGGCATCCGCTGCTGGGGGATGTCAGTCATTAGATAAAATCCACAAGAAAGGAAGGTGCACTCCAATTGAAGTCAGTCAGGAGACATACGTTATCCAAAATATCTTCTTTTTATTAACGTAGTTTGTTTTTAAAACCGGCACACAGCCAACGCGTTTCGTTCCCTAGTGCCACGGGAACTTCGTCAGGGCTGTAATAATCATAACATATAACATAAATATACATATACAACATATAAATACACAATACTCTTTAAGCAAAGAAAATAATTTTTTTGTTTAAAACAAGACAAATACATTTGAGATGACCCAAAGACAAAAAAAGAAATTAGAACACGCAATATACTACAAAACCAATAACATGACAACAATAAAACATCAATAAATTGTCAAAAAGACATACAGTATATGGACAATACAAAATACTATACATATGACCATCCGGTGCAACCGAAAAACATAATATAAATATAAGTATATACAGTGGGAAAAAAAAACAACAACAAAAAAGAAATAACAAGAAAGGAAAGAAAAAGAAAAAGAATAAGAATAGATAAAGACAGGACATAATACACATTGACAAGTTAAAACTATTATATTTATAGAAGGTCAAGGGAAAGAACATTAGCATTTATAAGACCTGTGATCCTTAGTTATGTAACCAAGGGGAACAAAAGCAAAAATAGTGTTGAGAGGCGGAGTAAATTCTTGATTAGTGAATAAATATGAATCTGAAAGAGATGAAGAATTATTTTAGAAAATAAAAGTATAAAAACAACATCAAGATCACAGAGAACCCAATAGTATGAGAAGGCCTCTCACCTTACTCAGAATTCAAAAGAACAGATATAACCAAATTGACTCCAAGGTCCATTAGTGTGCGACATCACCTATAATGGTCGTCCAGTACAGACAGTACAAATGTATCTGATGGAAAAACAACACAGCAGCCATTCGTAAGTCATCAGGAAGCAAACATTTTTTTATAAACAAAGCCTCCAATGGCGACAGTAAGTACTGTACAAGGAACACTGGGTCAATAAGGCCCAATTACCGAAATTTCTATCAAACAGAGCAGTAAGAATCGAGAGCAAATAAGTTGGAAATAACGGAGTTAAGGAGTTTACCCATAGCTATTCATACTCATAAAAGATAGCATTAAAGATAAGTTTAAGGCCAATGTGAATTATCTCACCTCAAGCAAAGTCGGCTCGTTCCAAAACAAATATATTAAATGTGATGTAGTACAAAGTTAAAAACCGTCGTTCCCTTTAGATCGAAGGGGACACATGTGGAAAATACCAAACAGCAATATCTGTAAATCAAAAAGAAGAATGGACGAGTGTAAAGAGTAAGCGAAAGATAGATACTCTCTACCAGGATAAGGGAGTAATTTGGAAAGATAACGCTAACAATAAGCATCACTCTTAAGGCATAAGGGCAGTAATATTTACAGATCAGGCAGTCTCACCTTAGAATAACCCAATAGGATTTCCACACTGAGGCCCCAAGGCACACGGAAGTCCTCAGGTACAGAACAGACAAATATCAGCAAAAAAACCACAACATATGTTTCTGTAAATATACAAAGAAAACATTTGTGGAGAGACAGCGCTAGTAGTAAGCATTGCTTAAAGTAACATCAAATAATAGCAATGATGTTACCAAATCAAATAATCTCACCTGGAGTGAATCAATAGAACTTCCAAATTATAAGGCCCCAAGGCACGCAGATGTACTCGAATTTGGAACAGCGAACTCTCAACGGAAGACGGCAAATATTTCTATAAGTAAGACAAATGGGTGATGGTAACTGAGAGTGAGATAATAATCTCACCTCAGTTACCATAGATAAGGAATTAACGCTAATTGTGTTGTTATCCAAAAATTATCTCACCTCAGAGAAAAACAAAAGGCATCCAATATCTGAAGCCCCAGGGCACGCAGTGCTCCTCAAATTTGGAACAACCAGCTGTCAATACAGATTAAGATGCACAATATAACTGAAACAAATTTATTATTCATTACAAACAGATGAAAAGGCAAAATTGTTACGTCACCTACGCCACTGTAAGCCATTCGTGAGCAAAAGTTAATCTAAACCTCGATATCCCCATTGTCATATAGCCCCCTTAATTTCAAAAATGTTTCACCATTAGCCGATGGTATAAACTGCCCCTTAATGTAATGCCCATAGGAAAGACTCATATTAAACCTATAGCCCAGACGATAAAACCAGAATGGTAGTATAGGCTTGACAACCCATGTCAGTTAACCCAAATAATTAAGTGCTCAGTTATACATGAAATACCCGGTTAGCCAGTAAAATCCCAAATCCCGCAAAGTGCACCGTAACGCACTTTATAGATAGCGGGCATAATGTCACTGCGAGCGCTTACCTCTATCATAGCGCGTGGGTCTTAGAACGGCATAGCAAATGGCAGCAGCGGCGCATAAGCTGCTGCGCCATTGTTTCCAGAGCAAGTATATAACTCAAACGATTTAAAACCATATAGAATGCGAGCAAAATGTCACGGCGAGGGCTTACCTCAAAATAACACACGAGTCCTATCCAGCATGGTAACCGACAGCAGCGTGACACGAACAGCCGCCCCATTGTTGCCAGTGCAAATTTAAGGTAATCGTGAAGCGGCGTAATGACGCCACGAGCGTGCGACCTAAAGTAAAACATAGAAAGCGGGCTGGGCAATAACATTAAAGGCGGCCATCTTAAGATGTATACAAAAATCAATTAGAAGCAACGGTGAAGCAATCGCTGCCTGATGACGCCACAAGCGTGTGGCCTAAATTGGAACATAAAAAACGGCCTGGGCGATAGCAATCAAGGCGGCCATCTTAAGATGATACAGGACTCAATAGAACACAACGAAAAAAAGAGGAACAGATCTGACATATTCACAAATCAGCTGAATCACATAATGGCCCCAAAAACTAAATAATTAGGGACAACGTAAAAAGAAGTAATATTAAAGGCAGCCAGCTAGAAATGTGCAAAGGGATCATCAGTACCCATACTAATAAATATGTAGGGTCGGATGAATCCAGTTATGGCAGCCATCTTGAAATGTACCAAGAGAGCAACAGCTCACATCTGAGCCACAGCATAGAGCAAGAGGGGATGACCACCACATGAATGCCTCCACACTTCGTGTTCAAAAATCAACCAGAAAAAACAATGAGCAAAACTGAAGTCGACGTAATAGCATCACGACAGTTCGATTACAACGCAAATGATGTAATTAATTTATAATTAAAACAAAAATTAAAATTAAAAATAAAATAAATAGAAAAATGAATAAGTGCATGAAGGAACAAACCTAAAATGATCACAATCCGGCGCAATAACGTCACGACCAAGCTACCTCAGTCAAGTATGGGCAGCAAACGAGAAAATAACAATCATGACGGCCATATTGGAATATATCCGTGGCTCTCCAGTACATGGTAACGAGAGTAGCCACATAGTAAATAAGATCAATAAGAACAAATCCACCACATAGTAGCGGAAATCAGATAGAAGTTGGAGGGAAGGATAGAGTTAGAAAGATAGAAACAATGCAATACTGACAAATATCATCTGCCAAAATTTGTCAAAGGTCTAAAATTGCCATGTTGTATTACTTCATTCGAACACAGTATAATAGCACAAATGGAAAAAACTGTCAAGCTACATCAATGCTTTTCTTGGATTCTTTAGCCAAGGAAGTAGTGGAATTCCCTATCAGTGTTATGACCCCTTTGGGTAGCCTGTAGGCGGCATATCCATTTTGCTTCCTTTTGTCTCACTAGTAACTCGCGGTCACCACCCCTAGCTCCCAGGGGTACGTGATCAATACCGTGGAACCAGAAGGAATTATCATTGGGATGCACCTCCATAAAGTGGTCACTTACGGGGTATCGACTATCTTTGTTGTGTATAGCCCTACGGTGTTCCTGAATTCTAACCTTGAGAGGACGTACTGTGCTTCCCACGTAAATGATGTTACATTTGCAACCCAAGATATACACCACATGCGTAGTATTGCAGTTGATAAAATGTGCAATCCTGTGTGCGTTAGGGGTGTTGTACGTAAAGTTGGTGATTTTGTTTTTCCCGAAAGGACAGATTTTACAGGAGCCACAAGTAAAAAAAACCCAAAGGTTTAGGAGGTAACCATGTCTCACATTGATTTATTACATAGCTTGGGCACAAGATGTCACGCAAAGACCTACCCTTACGATAGGTCATAGATGGTCTATCTGTCAAATGCTTGTTCAGGCCAGGAATGTCCCTAAGGATACCCCAATTCTTGTTTAAAATATTATAAACCTTACAGCTACTTAGATTGTATTGTGTAACAAAACTGACTGTCCTTTCTTTCTTATTGGTGGTTATCTCCCTGGGTTTGTTGCAAAGAGTGTCCTCCCTTTTAAGTTGTTGTGCCTTCACAATCGCTTTATCAAGCACTTCTCTTTTGTAACCTCTTTTGAGAAATCTTTTCTTGGATTCCTGGATATTCTTACAATAGGTGTCTTCCTCACTGCAGTTTCTTCTCAATCTTGTCATCTCCCCATAAGGAATGTTGTTAATAACCATTCGTGAGTGGGCACTGTCAGCATGCAGAACCGCGTTGCAGGCAGTTTCTTTTCTATAGAGGGTGCTTTGTACCACTCCCTCTTTGACATAAAAATGTATGTCTAAGAAGTTGATTTTATCTTTGTGACGAGTCATAGTGAGTTTCACATTGAAAGTGTTGGCATTTAGATAGGTATGGTATTGGTCTAACTGATCCATGGTGCCAGACCACAGAACGATGATGTCATCGATATACCTCCCCCAGAACACAATATGTTCGGTCCAGGGGGAGGCGCGTCTGTGCCAGGCATACTCCCTCTCGAACCACCCCATAAAGAGGCAGGCGTAAGAGGGAGCAAATTTAGAACCCATGGCGGTCCCAAGTATCTGATAGAACCAAGTAGTGTCGTGCAGAAAGAAATTGTTACTTAGAATGATATCAATCATTTCTAATAACATTTCATTAAATTCATAATGCTCAGCACGTTCCCTATCCAAGAAGGATCGAACTGCAAGTATACCAAACTCCTTGCATATGCATGTATATAAGATTTCTACATCAAATGTGACGAATGAAAGCTCATCTGACCACTGGAAGTCCTTGAACTTGATTAGGATGTCTTTACTGTCCCTGATGTACGAGGGAAGGTCAGTCACATATTTTTGAAGGTGGAGGTCAACAAATTCCGAAAGCTTTTCGGTGGGTGAATTTATCCCTGATATAATTGGGCGACCCGGGGGAAAGCACCACCCTTATGGATCTTAGGTAAGATGTATATGCATGGGTATTTCGGGTTCTCAATTCTAAGATATCTAAAATCTTCCTCTGAAAGCAGACCAATGTCCCTCCATTCACTCAATTTCACATTTATCATCAATGTAAGACTCTTGATAGGGTTAGTAGGAATCCGTTGGTAGCAGAGAGAATTGCCCAGTTGTCGATCAATCTCTGACATGTAATCACAAAGATTCATAACCACGACGTTACCGCCCTTGTCGGCCTCTTTTATGACAATAGTTTTGTCCAATTTAAGTCTGTTAAGCGCTTGCCGTTCCTTGGCGGTAACGTTGTGGTTAATACATTGTGTGGATCTACCTGATGTCTCCATTTTGTACAAATCATCACTCACGTTATCATAGAAAGTATCTATGTTAGGATGGTAGTTGTAAGCAGGTACAAATTTGGATTTGGATTTTAGATGACTGTCTATATTGCAATTTTGTTCGATATCAAACTCACTCAATAAGGTAGACATGTCGTGTTTTCCTTCATCATCTAAACTAAGCAAAAGTTGTACATTTCTGATATCCGCAATAGAATGTGTCATGCTTAGTGGCACAGAGGATGGTTTAGATGTCTTGGGGATTTGATGAGAGAAAAAATCTTTAAGCTTCAAAGCCCTTATAAATTTATATAAATCTATATGAACTTCGGTCATATCCCCACCTTGTGTCGGACAAAAATTTAAACCTTTACTGAGAACAGCCAATTCATCAATGTCAAGAATTTTATTCGACAAATTAACAATTTTTAAGTCATAATCATTATTAGAATCATCAGGTACCATGTCATTCCATAGTTCATTATCATTCATTATTTCGATTTCGTCCCTGCATTCTGTTTGCTGATTGGCCCTCTTCCTGTGCCTGCCTTTTGACCTCCTCCCTCCCCTCCTGGTTTTGATTGTTCTCTTTTTTGTTGGAGTCTGCTGCTGATTCGAAGTTTGGCGAGCTCCTTCTGGAAAGAAGAAGCTCCTTCCCCTAAAGGGGTCTCCTGTGGTACATTAGACGCTATGCTACTCATCGAGGAGGAAGAGATGCTACTACCAGAGCGAGCATCATCACTCTCTTCTCTCTCATCACGGGTTCTTTTCCTTTCCTCCCCCCTTGGACATTATCAAATTTTTGGGCGAACGTGTAAATACGTCCGTCGCGGTAGTCCCTATCATCCCTCTTAATCTTTTTCAGCTTCTTATCTTTCAGGTATATCTGGTGTTCCTCCATTACCTTTTTAAGATGGCAAAGTTTTTTTCAATGAGGTCTTTTTGCTCCATATCATTGATTTCTTTTTCTAGGGCCTCAATCTCCCCCTGAAGTTTGTCTCCTTTATCCCTAGCATGTCGTATTAAGATTTGCATTATAACCAGTGATGCGTTCTCGAGGTTGCCCTCCCACTCATTCAAGAGATCCTCACTGAGGTCCTCAAACGTTGGGAAGATTAAGATTCTTAAACCCCTAGGTATTTTCTTATTGACCAAGTATTGCTGGAGCGTAGCCCCGTCCCACCAACGGGATAACTCCTGCTTTTTCAGACGCTCAAGCCTGAGAAATAATGTTTTCAAGCTTACTCTATTGGATGTACCCTGCAGTAGGGGTTCTTTGGATATATCAGTACCAAATAAATTAAGGGCCATCTCTTCTCTCCCATCTTCAAATCTAGGCATTTTCTCAAAATTAATATAGTTGCGAAGGGAACAAGTGCAAGACAGTCAAAAATCCAAGGATTACAAAAGACAGAAAAGCACACAGCAGCAGACCAAGGTCAAGCACTTAAGTTCCACCAGTTTCATATATCCCGTACAAGTGCAGCTACTCCCGGCATCCGCTGCTGGGGGATGTCAGTCATTAGATAAAATCCACAAGAAAGGAAGGTGCACTCCAATTGAAGTCAGTCAGGAGACATACGTTATCCAAAATATCTTCTTTTTATTAACGTAGTTTGTTTTTAAAACCGGCACACAGCCAACGCGTTTCGTTCCCTAGTGCCACGGGAACTTCGTCAGGGCTGTAATAATCATATCATATAACATAAATATACATATACAACATATAAATACACAATACTCTTTAAGCAAAGAAAAGATTTTTTTTGTTTAAAACAAGACAAATACATTTGAGATGACCCAAAGACAAAAAAGAAATTAGAACACGCAATATACTACAAAACCAATAACATGGCAACAATAAAACATCAATAAATTGTCAAAAAGACATACAGTATATGGACAATACAAAATACTATACATATGACCATCCGGTGCAACCGAAAAACATAATATAAATATAAGTATATACAATGGGGAAAAAAAAAACAACAACAAAAAAGAAATAACAAGAAAGGAAAGAAAAAGAAAAAGAATAAGAATAGATAAAGACAGGACATAATACACATTGACAAGTTAAAACTATTATATTTATAGAAGGTCAAGGGAAAGAACATTAGCATTTATAAGACCCGTGATCCCTAGTTATATAACCAAGGGGAAGAAAAACAAAAATAGTGGTGAGAGGCGGAGTAAATTCTTGATTAGTGAATAAATATGAATCTGAAAGAGATGAAGAATTATTTAAGAAAATAAAAGTATAAAAACAACATCAAGATCACAGAGAACCCAATAGTATGAGAAGGCCTCTCACCTTACTCAGAATTCAAAGGAACAGATATAACCAAATTGACTCCAAGGTCCATTAGTGTGCGACATCACCTATAATGGTCGTCCAGTACAGACAGTACAAATGTATCTGATGGAAAAACAACACAGCAGCCATTCGTAAGTCATCAGGAAGCAAACATTTTTTTATAAACAAAGCCTCCAATGGCGACAGTAAGTACTGTACAAGGAACACTGGGTCAATAAGGCCCAATTACCGAAATTTCTATCAAACAGAGCAGTAAGAATCGAGAGCAAATAAGTTGGAAATAACGGAGTTAAGGAGTTTACCCATAGCTATTCATACTCATAAAAGATAGCATTAAAGATAAGTTTAAGGCCAATGTGAATTATCTCACCTCAAGCAAAGTCGGCTCGTTCCAAAACAAATATATTAAATGTGATGTAGTACAAAGTTAAAAACCGTCGTTCCCTTTAGATCGAAGGGGACACATGTGGAAAATACCAAACAGCAATATCTGTAAATCAAAAAGAAGAATGGACGAGTGTAAAGAGTAAGCGAAAGATAGATACTCTCTACCAGGATAAGGGAGTAATTTGGAAAGATAACGCTAACAATAAGCATCACTCTTAAGGCATAAGGGCAGTAATATTTACAGATCAGGCAGTCTCACCTTAGAATAACCCAATAGGATTTCCACACTGAGGCCCCAAGGCACACGGAAGTCCTCAGGTACAGAACAGACAAATATCAGCAAAAAAACCACACCATATGTTTCTGTAAATATACAAAGAAAACATTTGTGGAGAGACAGCGCTAGTAGTAAGCATTGCTTAAAGTAACATCAAATAATAGCAATGATGTTACCAAATCAAATAATCTCACCTGGAGTGAATCAATAGAACTTCCAAATTATAAGGCCCCAAGGCACGCAGATGTACTCGAATTTGGAACAGCGAACTCTCAACGGAAGACGGCAAATATTTCTATAAGTAAGACAAATGGGTGATGGTAACTGAGAGTGAGATAATAATCTCACCTCAGTTACCATAGATAAGGAATTAACGCTAATTGTGTTGTTATCCAAAAATTATCTCACCTCAGAGAAAAACAAAAGGCATCCAATATCTGAAGCCCCAGGGTACGCAGTGCTCCTCAAATTTGGAACAACCAGCTGTCAATACAGATTAAGATGCACAATATAACTGAAACAAATTTATTATTCATTACAAACAGATGAAAAGGCAAAATTGTTACGTCACCTACGCCACTGTAAGCCATTCGTGAGCAAAAGTTAATCTAAACCTCGATATCCCCATTGTCATATAGCCCCCTTAATTTCAAAAATGTTTCACCATTAGCCGATGGTATAAACTGCCCCTTAATGTAATGCCCATAGGAAAGACTCATATTAAACCTATAGCCCAGACGATAAAACCAGAATGGTAGTATAGGCTTGACAACCCATGTCAGTTAACCCAAATAATTAAGTGCTCAGTTATACATGAAATACCCGGTTAGCCAGTAAAATCCCAAATCCCGCAAAGTGCACCGTAACGCACTTTATAGATAGCGGGCATAATGTCACTGCGAGCGCTTACCTCTATCATAGCGCGTGGGTCTTAGAACGGCATAGCAAATGGCAGCAGCGGCGCATAAGCTGCTGCGCCATTGTTTCCAGAGCAAGTATATAACTCAAACGATTTAAAACCATATAGAATGCGAGCAAAATGTCACGGCGAGGGCTTACCTCAAAATAACACACGAGTCCTATCCAGCATGGTAACCGACAGCAGCGTGACACGAACAGCCGCCCCATTGTTGCCAGTGCAAATTTAAGGTAATCATGAAGCGGCGTAATGACGCCACGAGCGTGCGACCTAAAGTAAAACATAGAAAGCGGGCTGGGCAATAACATTAAAGGCGGCCATCTTAAGATGTATACAAAAATCAATTAGAAGCAACGGTGAAGCAATCGCTGCCTGATGACGCCACAAGCGTGTGGCCTAAATTGGAACATAAAAACGGCCTGGGCGATAGCAATCAAGGCGGCCATCTTAAGATGATACAGGACTCAATAGAACACAACGAAAAAAAGAGGAACAGATCTGACATATTCACAAATCAGCTGAATCACATAATGGCCCCAAAAACTAAATAATTAGGGACAACGTAAAAGAAGTAATATTAAAGGCAGCCAGCTAGAAATGTGCAAAGGGATCATCAGTACCCATACTAATAAATATGTAGGGTCGGATGAATCCAGTTATGGCAGCCATCTTGAAATGTACCAAGAGAGCAACAGCTCACATCTGAGCCACAGCATAGAGCAAGAGGGGATGACCACCACATGAATGCCTCCACACTTCGTGTTCAAAAATCAACCAGAAAAAACAATGAGCAAAACTGAAGTCGACGTAATAGCATCACGACAGTTCGATTACAACGCAAATGATGTAATTAATTTATAATTAAAACAAAAATTAAAATTAAAAATAAAATAAATAGAAAAATGAATAAGTGCATGAAGGAACAAACCTAAAATGATCACAATCCGGCGCAATAACGTCACGACCAAGCTACCTCAGTCAAGTATGGGCAGCAAACGAGAAAATAACAATCATGACGGCCATATTGGAATATATCCGTGGCTCTCCAGTACATGGTAACGAGAGTAGCCACATAGTAAATAAGATCAATAAGAACAAATCCACCACATAGTAGCGGAAATCAGATAGAAGTTGGAGGGAAGGATAGAGTTAGAAAGATAGAAACAATGCAATACTGACAAATATCATCTGCCAAAATTTGTCAAAGGTCTAAAATTGCCATGTTGTATTACTTCATTCGAACACAGTATAATAGCACAAATGGAAAAAACTGTCAAGCTACATCAATGCTTTTCTTGGATTCTTTAGCCAAGGAAGTAGTGGAATTCCCTATCAGTGTTATGACCCCTTTGGGTAGCCTGTAGGCGGCATATCCATTTTGCTTCCTTTTGTCTCACTAGTAACTCGCGGTCACCACCCCTAGCTCCCAGGGGTACGTGATCAATACCGTGGAACCAGAAGGAATTATCATTGGGATGCACCTCCATAAAGTGGTCACTTACGGGGTATCGACTATCTTTGTTGTGTATAGCCCTACGGTGTTCCTGAATTCTAACCTTGAGAGGACGTACTGTGCTTCCCACGTAAATGATGTTACATTTGCAACCCAAGATATACACCACATGCGTAGTATTGCAGTTGATAAAATGTGCAATCCTGTGTGCGTTAGGGGTGTTGTACGTAAAGTTGGTGATTTTGTTTTTCCCGAAAGGACAGATTTTACAGGAGCCACAAGTAAAAAAAACCCAAAGGTTTAGGAGGTAACCATGTCTCACATTGATTTATTACATAGCTTGGGCACAAGATGTCACGCAAAGACCTACCCTTACGATAGGTCATAGATGGTCTATCTGTCAAATGCTTGTTCAGGCCAGGAATGTCCCTAAGGATACCCCAATTCTTGTTTAAAATATTATAAACCTTACAGCTACTTAGATTGTATTGTGTAACAAAACTGACTGTCCTTTCTTTCTTATTGGTGGTTATCTCCCTGGGTTTGTTGCAAAGAGTGTCCTCCCTTTTAAGTTGTTGTGCCTTCACAATCGCTTTATCAAGCACTTCTCTTTTGTAACCTCTTTTGAGAAATCTTTTCTTGGATTCCTGGATATTCTTACAATAGGTGTCTTCCTCACTGCAGTTTCTTCTCAATCTTGTCATCTCCCCATAAGGAATGTTGTTAATAACCGTTCGTGAGTGGGCACTGTCAGCATGCAGAACCGCGTTGCAGGCAGTTTCTTTTCTATAGAGGGTGCTTTGTACCACTCCCTCTTTGACATAAAAATGTATGTCTAAGAAGTTGATTTTATCTTTGTGACGAGTCATAGTGAGTTTCACATTGAAAGTGTTGGCATTTAGATAGGTATGGTATTGGTCTAACTGATCCATGGTGCCAGACCACAGAACGATGATGTCATCGATATACCTCCCCCAGAACACAATATGTTCGGTCCAGGGGAGGCGCGTCTGTGCCAGGCATACTCCCTCTCGAACCACCCCATAAAGAGGCAGGCGTAAGAGGGAGCAAATTTAGAACCCATGGCGGTCCCAAGTATCTGATAGAACCAAGTAGTGTCGTGCAGAAAGAAATTGTTACTTAGAATGATATCAATCATTTCTAATAACATTTCATTAAATTCATAATGCTCAGCACGTTCCCTATCCAAGAAGGATCGAACTGCAAGTATACCAAACTCCTTGCATATGCATGTATATAAGATTTCTACATCAAATGTGACGAATGAAAGCTCATCTGACCACTGGAAGTCCTTGAACTTGATTAGGATGTCTTTACTGTCCCTGATGTACGAGGGAAGGTCAGTCACATATTTTTGAAGGTGGAGGTCAACAAATTCCGAAAGCTTTTCGGTGGGTGAATTTATCCCTGATATAATTGGGCGACCCGGGGGAAAGCACCACCCTTATGGATCTTAGGTAAGATGTATATGCATGGGTATTTCGGGTTCTCAATTCTAAGATATCTAAAATCTTCCTCTGAAAGCAGACCAATGTCCCTCCATTCACTCAATTTCACATTTATCATCAATGTAAGACTCTTGATAGGGTTAGTAGGAATCCGTTGGTAGCAGAGAGAATTGCCCAGTTGTCGATCAATCTCTGACATGTAATCACAAAGATTCATAACCACGACGTTACCGCCCTTGTCGGCCTCTTTTATGACAATAGTTTTGTCCAATTTAAGTCTGTTAAGCGCTTGCCGTTCCTTGGCGGTAACGTTGTGGTTAATACATTGTGTGGATCTACCTGATGTCCCATTTTGTACAAATCATCACTCACGTTATCATAGAAAGTATCTATGTTAGGATGGTAGTTGTAAGCAGGTACAAATTTGGATTTGGATTTTAGATGACTGTCTATATTGCAATTTTGTTCGATATCAAACTCACTCAATAAGGTAGACATGTCGTGTTTTCCTTCATCATCTAAACTAAGCAAAAGTTGTACATTTCTGATATCCGCAATAGAATGTGTCATGCTTAGTGGCACAGAGGATGGTTTAGATGTCTTGGGGATTTGATGAGAGAAAAAATCTTTAAGCTTCAAAGCCCTTATAAATTTATATAAATCTATATGAACTTCGGTCATATCCCCACCTTGTGTCGGACAAAAATTTAAACCTTTACTGAGAACAGCCAATTCATCAATGTCAAGAATTTTATTCGACAAATTAACAATTTTTAAGTCATAATCATTATTAGAATCATCAGGTACCATGTCATTCCATAGTTCATTATCATTCATTATTTCGATTTCGTCCCTGCATTCTGTTTGCTGATTGGCCCTCTTCCTGTGCCTGCCTTTTGACCTCCTCCCTCCCCTCCTGGTTTTGATTGTTCTCTTTTTTGTTGGAGTCTGCTGCTGATTCGAAGTTTGGCGAGCTCCTTCTGGAAAGAAGAAGCTCCTTCCCCTAAAGGGGTCTCCTGTGGTACATTAGACGCTATGCTACTCATCGAGGAGGAAGAGATGCTACTACCAGAGCGAGCATCATCACTCTCTTCTCTCTCATCACGGGTTCTTTTCCTTTCCTCCCCCCTTGGACATTATCAAATTTTTGGGCGAACGTGTAAATACGTCCGTCGCGGTAGTCCCTATCATCCCTCTTAATCTTTTTCAGCTTCTTATCTTTCAGGTATATCTGGTGTTCCTCCATTACCTTTTTAAGATGGCAAAGTTTTTTTCAATGAGGTCTTTTTGCTCCATATCATTGATTTCTTTTTCTAGGGCCTCAATCTCCCCCTGAAGTTTGTCTCCTTTATCCCTAGCATGTCGTATTAAGATTTGCATTATAACCAGTGATGCGTTCTCGAGGTTGCCCTCCCACTCATTCAAGAGATCCTCACTGAGGTCCTCAAACGTTGGGAAGATTAAGATTCTTAAACCCCTAGGTATTTTCTTATTGACCAAGTATTGCTGGAGCGTAGCCCCGTCCCACCAACGGGATAACTCCTGCTTTTTCAGACGCTCAAGCCTGAGAAATAATGTTTTCAAGCTTACTCTATTGGATGTACCCTGCAGTAGGGGTTCTTTGGATATATCAGTACCAAATAAATTAAGGGCCATCTCTTCTCTCCCATCTTCAAATCTAGGCATTTTCTCAAAATTAATATAGTTGCGAAGGGAACAAGTGCAAGACAGTCAAAAATCCAAGGATTACAAAAGACAGAAAAGCACACAGCAGCAGACCAAGGTCAAGCACTTAAGTTCCACCAGTTTCATATATCCCGTACAAGTGCAGCTACTCCCGGCATCCGCTGCTGGGGGATGTCAGTCATTAGATAAAATCCACAAGAAAGGAAGGTGCACTCCAATTGAAGTCAGTCAGGAGACATACGTTATCCAAAATATCTTCTTTTTATTAACGTAGTTTGTTTTTAAAACCGGCACACAGCCAACGCGTTTCGTTCCCTAGTGCCACGGGAACTTCGTCAGGGCTGTAATAATCATAACATATAACATAAATATACATATACAACATATAAATACACAATACTCTTTAAGCAAAGAAAAGATTTTTTTTGTTTAAAACAAGACAAATACATTTGAGATGACCCAAAGACAAAAAAAGAAATTAGAACACGCAATATACTACAAAACCAATAACATGGCAACAATAAAACATCAATAAATTGTCAAAAAGACATACAGTATATGGACAATACAAAATACTATACATATGACCATCCGGTGCAACCGAAAAACATAATATAAATATAAGTATATACAATGGGGAAAAAAAAAAACAACAACAAAAAAGAAATAACAAGAAAGGAAAGAAAAAGAAAAAGAATAAGAATAGATAAAGACAGGACATAATACACATTGACAAGTTAAAACTATTATATTTATAGAAGGTCAAGGGAAAGAACATTAGCATTTATAAGACCCGTGATCCCTAGTTATATAACCAAGGGGAAGAAAAACAAAAATAGTGGTGAGAGGCGGAGTAAATTCTTGATTAGTGAATAAATATGAATCTGAAAGAGATGAAGAATTATTTAAGAAAATAAAAGTATAAAAACAACATCAAGATCACAGAGAACCCAATAGTATGAGAAGGCCTCTCACCTTACTCAGAATTCAAAGGAACAGATATAACCAAATTGACTCCAAGGTGCATTAGTGTGCGACATCACCTATAATGGTCGTCCAGTACAGACAGTACAAATGTATCTGATGGAAAAACAACACAGCAGCCATTCGTAAGTCATCAGGAAGCAAACATTTTTTTATAAACAAAGCCTCCAATGGCGACAGTAAGTACTGTACAAGGAACACTGGGTCAATAAGGCCCAATTACCGAAATTTCTATCAAACAGAGCAGTAAGAATCGAGAGCAAATAAGTTGGAAATAACGGAGTTAAGGAGTTTACCCATAGCTATTCATACTCATAAAAGATAGCATTAAAGATAAGTTTAAGGCCAATGTGAATTATTTCACCTCAAGCAAAGTCGGCTCGTTCCAAAACAAATATATTAAATGTGATGTAGTACAAAGTTAAAAACCGTTGTTCCCTTTAGATCGAAGGGGACACGTGGAAAATACCAAACAGCAATATCTGTAAATCAAAAAGAAGAATGGACGAGTGTAAAGAGTAAGCGAAAGATAGATACTCTCTACCAGGATAAGGGAGTAATTTGAAAAGATAACGCTAACAATAAGCATCACTCTTAAGGCATAAGGGCAGTAATATTTACAGATCAGGCAGTCTCACCTTAGAATAACCCAATAGGATTTCCACACTGAGGCCCCAAGGCACACGGAAGTCCTCAGGTACAGAACAGAAAAATATCAGCAAAAAAACCACACCATATGTTTCTGTAAATATACAAAGAAAAAATTTGTGGAGAGACAGCGCTAGTAGTAAGCATTGCTTAAAGTAACATCAAATAATAGCAATGATGTTACCAAATCAAATAATCTCACCTGGAGTGAATCAATAGAACTTCCAAATTATAAGGCCCCAAGGCACGCAGATGTACTCGAATTTGGAACAGCGAACTCTCAACGGAAGACGGCAAATATTTCTATAAGTAAGACAAATGGGTGATGGTAACTGAGAGTGAGATAATAATCTCACCTCAGTTACCATAGATAAGGAATTAACGCTAATTGTGTTGTTATCCAAAAATTAACTCACCTCAGAGAAAAACAAAAGGCATCCAATATCTGAAGCCCCAGGGCACGCAGTGCTCCTCAAATTTGGAACAACCAGCTGTCAATACAGATTAAGATGCACAATATAACTGAAACAAATTTATTATTCATTACAAACAGATGAAAAGGCAAAATTGTTACGTCACCTACGCCACTGTAAGCCATTTGTGAGCAAAAGTTAATCTAAACCTCGATATCCCCATTGTCATATAGCCCCCTTAATTTCAAAAATGTTTCACCATTAGCCGATGGTATAAACTGCCCCTTAATGTAATGCCCATAGGAAAGACTAATATTAAACCTATAGCCCAGACGATAAAACCAGAATGGTAGTATAGGCTTGACAACCCATGTCAGTTAACCCAAATAATTAAGTGCTCAGTTATACATGAAATACCCGGTTAGCCAGTAAAATCCCAAATCCCGCAAAGCTTTTCCTCTTCTTGTGCCTCCCCAGGAGCACACCTCCTCAGTATCCTTTTGATTATAGGGCTTATGTCTTTCCATAGTTCCATATAAGGGCATTACTTTTTTCTTTTTCTTTCAGCACTCTATGGTAGTTTATGTGTTTTCTTCTTCTCTCTCCCATATGCTCCTGCCCCATTACATCCCTGCCGCCCATGCTCTTCATATTGCTTCCCCCAACCTCAGTTCTTGCTCCTTCTGTCCTTCTCCCTCCTGCTCAGTTCTTTTTGCCTTTTTTATTTATTTTATTTAAACACTGCCACCCAACTTTTTTCTTGCTCCACCGTCCGGTGCTCTTGTCACTCGGCTGGATTTACTTTCAGTCACCACCCTCTGCCCTCTACACAGCCGCGGTCTGTGCAGGTAACAGCGGTGGGGCGGTGGGGCAGTAAGGGGATTTCGAGGGACGATGCAGAGGGAAAATTAATTATTTATTTTCTTTTCCCTCTGCATCGTCCCTCGAAATCCCCCCTTACACGGCCCCACCGCCCCACCTCTGTTACCTGCAGGGACCGCGGCTGCCTCTACACCATTGCATGATGACCCATGCGCATGTATACATCATGACAACTTTTTTCTTTTTTTTGGGTTGAAGATGCCTTTACCTTTTGTGTGTTTTATGTAATGCCCTAAATGACTATGGGTGTGCCCAGACGTGGATTCCTTAATTGCTGTTCCGCAGGATCCAACTATACCTCACTGACAGCCTACAGTTGTGTGTGGCTCCTTCTAGAGAGGGCCTCTCCTAGCACTTAGGTGTGGACTGTTCCCATAAGGAGCAGGGTCAGAACTGATTTGCATATGGCAGGCCTTTGTCTAGAGTGGCACATTGGGCGAAAATGACAGGTTGGAATGCTACACCGATTGCCAGTGGTTAGACTATTTGCAAGCATTCTTCCCATCACCATTCTTGTGTTTTTGCATTGGTGATAACCATTTTTACCCATAAGCAAAAAGCATTGATAAAACGAATAGGTCTGCAATGGCTAAGCCCAAAGGTTGAGACTAATTGTGTGTAAACCAATGTTCCACCTCTAACGATAATGTCTGATTAGTAGTTAAAGGACCCACTTCACCTGATACACTAAAAATGAACTAATAACACATTCTTATGTTTCTACAGCTCCATGTATTCCAACAAACATAAATGCACTGATTGATTGTGGCAGCAACATCGCAACGGTATCTTGGAGCAGTGCAGATGGAGCTGTGAACTACACCACCATTCTGAGTCGACCTGGGGAAGCGCCACACTCCTGTGACACAACAGGCACATCATGTGAAGTCAACAGCCTGCAGTGTGGCCAGACATATAACGTGACTGTAACTGCATTTAGCGAGACATGCCGAGGGTTGCCCAGCCCTGTTCATTTACTCCCCACTGGTAAGGGGGCTCACTGTGGGAAGGTCTTGTTGCTATGTGTTTGTAATCCGTCTCTGGCTCAGACCACTACTACACACTACTATTTGTATTCATGCCTTGACGGTTGTCACCATTTGCACTTATGGGCTTTATAAATAATACACTAAGCTAGACTTTTAATAGAAATGTACCAACAGTTGTAATGCTCCATCAGTTGTATGTCACAATATCGAGGTCAGCAATATCGATCTGCCACAAACTCACATTCACAATATCGACTGCTACACTACCGTATCGTTGAGTTCAGTATGTACAGGAAAGTATAGATTTACTATCCAAAACACCATAGTCACTAACCTTGACCACATTGTGGCAGTCAAAATGTTGCAGGTGACTATTTTGACCACAAAGTTGTACTGTACCCCTCCTCTTCTCGCGCCAACATATGAGGAACAGCAATAGCTAAGTTACATTAACTTTGGTAATACCTTAATTCACTCAGGTTCAAGTCAGCGGTGTCACCTTCACAAGCATACATTTTTTAAATGTACAGAAATCTGTGAGATGGGCTGGTAATTTAAGTCCCATTTATTTTTCGGTTACTAATTTTTCCTTTTCAGACCTAGTTATTCGATTATACAAGCAATTAGCCCTTTCATTAAAGTGGCATTTGTCAGAGTGGTAGGGATCCCTGACTTTTTTGTCATGTATCTAAAGGGAATCAATGAAGTGTGAACAACAGCTTGAGAAATATGTACCATGTAGCTTGAGGAATTAGTATCCCACTTATCTTAGACGTCTAATGGGACATAGTAAGATTCCTCTGGGAAGATCATGCTAAATTGTATTGTATTGTAATTGCATTTATATAGCGCTTACTATCCCGGACGAGGCATAAAAGCACTTTTTGGCGAGTAGCTGGCGAGCACCTCTAAAGAGAGGGTTTATGGAGACACAGAATTTTTTTTTTGCCTTTTGGGCCCATCTCATTCTCTTGCAACAAGGCTAATTGTGAAGCAGATTGCTGAAATAGCACACTACTTCGGAACCCAAAAAGGATTAGTGGTGAATTAGTATAGTGTAATTTGAGTTTCACATAGATGTCACATAGTAACCTGGACAGTATATATGGACCCATCATTTCCTGTCCACTATACAGAAAGTCACACAAAAAACACATGTACATTGCTGTATGAAAAAGAACTATCTGACCAAAAAATAAAGGGCTTGAATTACAAAGCTATATGCATATTTAAGTTTGTGTAAATTTAGCTTACACATGCAAATAGCCTTTTATGTGTTCACAAACTTTATTTTAAATCCCTGTACAAGGATTAGTTCACATGACGATTTCTATTTGAGCAAATCTACCTCTGTGAGTTCAGCACAAGGGCATGTAGTCCCAGACTGCACCCCAACATCCTAGGGGCTCAAAGCCTTAGTCCAGCAACAGCACTCACGCTCCAAGCTCACCATGGCGGTGCCTAAAAATGTGGCTTGCGTGTGCCATTCCACACATCAGAGTGCAATCAGAAACCAGCACAGGTCGTATTTGGAGCTCATGCATTAACACTGAGTGCACTATCATGGATTTTATCATGTAATAGTAAGCTTTGGATGTGCACAAAATATGAATAGCACACAAGTTCAGGAAGTATATTTTGCCAGCATACTGAACTTTCCTAATGATAGCTTTTTGTGTCTGCATGAGCTTATTCCCAAAAGAAAATGACACCACTGCTGGAGCTGGCCTTCCTTTGTGTTGTTGGCTCTTTGTCTCAGCAGTGACTTTCTTTCTAACATTAAGACACCAGGGGCCAGATGTACGACCACGTTCACAAACGGAAAATTGGTCTGTTTGCGACCGCTAATAAGGGTTGTAGCATGTACAGCCCTTTAGTTTGCGAGACGGTAACCTATTACCAACTCAGAAAATAGGTTTTGCCAGTTGCTATTAGGAAGGGGCATGCCAAGGGCGTCCCTTCCTAATAGCGAGTCGCAGGGGGATGTCGGATTGTTTTGCCACCTCAAATGCGGTCACAAAACAATCGCAGTTACCAGCAATTTCAGTGGTTTGGCAATGAAAATATTTTTAAGAGCAGGTAGTGGTCCCACGGACCACTGCCTGCCCTTATAAAATGGAGAAAAAAAAACATTCATTTTTTTCTTCTGAAGGCATCCTGTTTTCCTTTCATGAAAACAGGCTGCATTTGAAAGTAAAAAGTTGATTTATTAAAAAAGTAAACACAGACATGGTCCCAGCAGGACACCATCCCTGTGATTGAAGTCCATTCCCAATGGGTCAGAAATTGCGACCTGCCTCATGAATATTGATGAGGCAGGTCATTTGCGACCCCTTTGGGAATCACTAAATGTGTCTGGGACACATTAGTACATTCCGTTTTGCGAGTCGCAAATTGCAAGATGCAAAAAATCGCAATTTGCGACCCGCAAAACAGAAAGGTTGTACATCTGGCCCCAGATCTCTTTCATCCTTGCCTGCTCTTCCATTCTTCGGTCAAGTCTCCGCCTTAGCCTGTTGTCTCATTTTTTGCTATCACTTATAGGTTCCTGTCCTCCCTTTGATGCCTGTTTTCCTCTTCTCTAGTTCTTCTTCTCTAGTGACTGGTCACATCTTCTCCTTCCATACTTACTCCTCCCCCACTCCTTACCCTCTCTCCTCCTTCAAACTAACTACCATCATCTTTTCTTGCTCATTGGCCTTTTTATGTTGCCATTGTCCTTACTACTGGTGCATTCCTTCCAGTTCACATAATCCCTTCTCATTTTCCTTATTCCTTTTCCATTCCCCTCCATATTTGTTTACTGTCATTATTTGTTGTCTGTGCTCCTTTTTTGTAAGTTCTCCTCATTTTTTGCAATTATTCTTATTCTTTAATTTCGTATTATTCTTTGCCATCTTGTCTCTTCTTTTACCTCATCTGTAAATCTTTGCTTTCATATGTATATTCTTTCCCTCTTATGTTTTCTGCCTTTTCTTCCTTCTTGTAATTTTCTTGCCCATTTTACTCTTCCTCCACATTCTCTGGACTGTCTTCCTGCAACAAAATGTACCTCTTGCCCATTCACGTCTAAACCCTGTAATTCCTTGCCTGTTTTCCTCATTTCTTTGCATCCGCCCAATTCTTTGCTCATTTCCCTCTTTCTTTACCCACTCACCTCTTTTGTTATCCATTATTCCCCTTTTTGTCCATTCTCATCCTTCTTCGCTCATTTTCTTCTGACGTTTTTGCCCATTTTCTTAATTCCTTGCCAATATCCTCCTTCTTTGTTTTTGCCTGTTATTTTCATTCTTTCCATATTGCTCTTTCTTTGCCAACCTATTCTTTTGCCCATATTCTCCACTCTTTGTGCAGTTTTCTCCTTCTTTGTCCATTCTTTTCTTTCCTTATCATTTTCTAATTCCTGAATCATTCGTAGTCTTCCTCCTCATCGCGTACCATCCTCCTCATTGGTGACCATTTCTTCTCGTTCCATGCCCACACTTTCTGTTTTTGCTGTTCTAATTATTCCTAATTCATTCAGCCATTTTCCAGCCCACGTGCTTCTTTTATTGCCCATTCAACCCATTATTTGGCCATTAGCTTGCTTTTTCACCTGTATTTCCCATTCCATTTTAGTTATCTTAATCCTTTCTAATTTTCCTCATTGCCAACCCATTCTCTACATTCCTTGTCCATTATCATCATTGCATGGACGTTCTCCTCATTCTGTGCAACCTCATGTACAAAGGATACTTGTACATTTTATAAGGCTGGCGAGCACCTCTAAAGAGAGGGTTTTTAGAGCCACAGAAAAAAACGTTTTGCTTTTTGGGCCCATCTCATTCTCTTGCAACAAGGCTAATTGAGAAGCAGTTTGCCTAAATATAGCGCCCTCTTGTGCCCTTTAATGGCAGCTTGGTAAGGCAGCTGCCTATTTTGGAGAAGCCCAACCTGGTGGGGGACCAGGTTTGTTCCCGCTGCCGGCAGCGAGCCCCAGTTGAACATGAAGGTTTAAGTCACGTGTCTTTCTCTTGCATTGGCACTAAGGCTTCCTTTACCAAGCCTTCCTTCTCTACTTACAAACGGTGAAAGCCTCAGAATTGGCCTCAAACGGGGATTTAAAAAAAAAAACTTAAATATCTTTATAAAGTCTGTTTTAAAAGGATGCAATAAATGCAGTGGCGGCTGGTGTCACGAAAGCAAAGTTCACAAGTGTGCGAAAGGTGCGCGCTGGGCGCGCGCCTCCGAGGCCCAGGCACGCGAACGAGTCTCGCGCAAGCGGGAGTCACTCACTTCTCAAGCGCCTTATCAGGCTGTGCAAAGGTGGGCCTTGGGCGATGTACGGTGCAACATGTGGGGTAAAGGGCTCGGCCAAGACCCGGCCTGCAGTCCCCCCGATCCTGCACCCCAGAGTCACGAATCCTTCATGGCGACCAAATGGGAACCAGCCGTCCCTTGCACTATCGGTACCGGGTGCTCCACATAGGTCTGTCAGTGCACCCTAGATCTGACCTGCACCCACTACAATCGCAGGGTACAGACACTCACAAGACGGCATTGCCTGCCGCCCACCGAAACAGCTCTCTCTCTCTCTCGCTTACTTCTAAAATAAAAACACTTACCTTCCTCCAGTTCCGCATCACGCGCAGCCGGCGCCCGCCGCCGCCTCAGCTCCTGGCGCGTTTCAGGCAGCCTCCCTCCTCCTGCTCCCCTAAGCCAATCACAACGCTGCAATGGCAGCGTTGTGATTGGTAAGGCGCAGCAGAGAGCGCCCCAGCCGGGCCATTTTCTCTATGTAGGCTGCATGCAGCAGCCTACATAGAGAAAAAGGGGGAGTGCGCATGACTGCTTTGTTCTGCCCTGGGGCCGACCAAACAGTCAGTACCCACAACAGTGGGCAAGCCACTCCCCCCCTGCCCTCGAGCGGGACCGCCCACCCGCCCTCCCACAACCAGGCACTTCTGCTTTCTCGCAATGCGAGAAGCAGAAACATAAAATGGTAGTTTTACCATTTTATGTTTCTGCCTTCTAGCACTGCGAGAAAGCAGTGGGGCGACGCCCCCACGCACCAATAAAGGAGCCGCCACTGGTACCCACAACAGTGGGCAAGCCACTCCCCCCCTACCCTCGAGCGGGACCGCCCTCCCACAACCAGGCACTTCTGCTTTCTCGCAATGCGAGAAGCAGAAACATAAAATGGTAGTTTTACCATTTTATGTTTCTGCCTTCTCGCACTGCGAGAAAGCAGTGGGGCGACGCCCCTACGCCCCAATGATGGAGCCGCCACTGAATAAATGTTCTCAGCAGCGTTCATGGTGGACATGAGTGTAGCGCCTCAGTGGGGTGGACAGACACACCAGGGTCAACCTTGACCACTAGGTGACTGTGCATTAGTGCATGTCAAACATCCTGTGATTCTGGGCAAATCACTTAATCTCCCCGTGCCTAAAAAATGAATGTGTCTTCATGTAACACAACTGGTGCTATGTAAAGAGCTCTGATACCTTCGGGTCGAGTTCGTGCTATGTAAAACTGCAAAACAAAAAAACAAAAACAAAATATAGATATATATATATATTTGTTGCAGTTTTACATAGCACGAACTCGAGTGTATATATATCTATATCCTGCATTTTATTTAGGATTTCCTCATTCACATTTATGTGAATGTGGAAAATATGGTTACCCCACTGCTCTAGGTACACCCAAATGCATATCTCGAGAGCAGTGCAAACAAACGTGTTCAGAGATGTTCAGTATTTTGTTGAAGTTCTAATACAGAATTACAAAAGATGGTTGTACTTCTGCCATAAATGTGAATCTGTTCTATATGCACAAAGCTCACTTTTGGAGTTACATTGCTCCTAAAAAATGGAAGACTTCAAATTTAAATACATCTTGGCAAGCCAACAGGCTTGCTTTTGTGTAGAGCAACTAGAGGTGTGCAAGGGCGCATATTCACACATAGAGCATGCACACCAGCACACAGACCAACACACCTATAGGCATCTGTTTAAACAGGCTAGCAATCATATATATACTCATGTACATGGCCCAACAAATTGTTAGTGCACAAAGCAGCCGCACATAACCCTATACAGCAGCAGAGAGCACAAGATAATTTGCTTCAGAGGGACACTCGGTGCACAGGTTATGTGCATCGGGAATGCACTGGCTGTTGTGCAGGAAGTGACCACTGGGTGTTGTGCATCAAGGAAGCAATGCGTGATATATAAATCTGAGGGGCAGACTGTTTGCGTATGGTCAGGGCCACTGGAATTATGCGGTAAGAGAAGGCCAAATTATGCAGCAGGGTTGAATAAATTATCTGGCAAGAAAATGCAAATGATGCTGCATAAAACGCCACATTTTATGATCGTATTACTTCATAATTTTATTTTAGCACTTGGTAAAACTGTCTGGGCAATGCTTACAACCCATTAGGACCAGTTTAACACCCAAATATAGGGATTAGCAACATAAAGGTGACCAGTCAACCTTTGCAAAGGGCCTTCCACTGCAAGACAGCACGTAAACTATTTTTTTTGTTAAAACCTGCTGATTATGTGTCGTATGATGGATTATGTGATAGATGGGGCAAAGAAATAATCATGCGAAAATCGCTGCACAATCGCTTAGTTCCAGTGGCCCTGATTATGGGTCTCCAGGGTGATGTAAAGGTTTCGTCAAAGGGTCATGTACAATGGGGGGGGGAGGGGGGCACACGGTGCGGAGCCCATATTGATGTGCATTAGGTGGGAACAGGATGATGTCAGAGAGGTCTCAATCTGCCCCATGCCTCGCTTGAACATCTCCTCTAGACCTGCTTTTTCTTTACATTTCCGGACTCGTAGCATTCTTCATAATACACACGGAAGGCTACCATTACCAGAATGCAAAGAATCCAAATATTGGGCAAAGATCAGCTACACATGCCTGAAATTTTGAATGACAACAAAATAAAGCTTCAGCTCTTTTTCTGAATGCATTTGGGCGACTTTGGAGAGGGGGTTACACGCTGTAGACACCATAAGCATGAATCACAGAAGTAAACTTACTTAGTAGTAAGTTTAATTTTTTTTGGTATTCACAAACTACGATTCTAATTTTACTAATAGTAATTTTACAACTGCGGAGAATACGGAGTCAGGGCGGAGAACACCGTGCATTAAAAGATAGGCATTATGTGCGGAGTCTCCATCACTGAAACAAACATTTTAGAATTTGTTCTTAATAGGTCCTGTTCGCAATTTTCTAGGTCTGTGAAGTTTGTAAGAGCAGTCTTTGAACTACTCATAAATAACAATCTTTGCAAATTTGATAGGGTGCAGATTTTATTTTCGAGTTCGGTTTATCAAGATGTGTTTCCGTGGAAATGAAATGCAGAATGTTTTCATGAGTCCATCTGCTTGGCTACCAGAACTCATATCAATCTGCCTACAATAACCTTCAAAATTCTAAAAAAAATTGTTGCCATGGGATTTTATTACTCCGCGGCAAATGGTTGAATCTAAATTCTATAATGTGAGACGGGTATCTGTAATACAAAATGTAACCTGTCCGTTAAATAACATAAAAAGCAGCAAATATAAGTGTGGCAAAAGCCATCATTGTACATTCTGTATTCTGTGGTTTAGAAATTCATCCTTAAAATACACCTGCTAAAAAACACCCCACAAATGAATACAAACCCCTAGTATAAAATGCAGGACTTGAAGCAAAACATTTATTTACCTCTTGCCTGTTTTAATCGTCCTCTTTGCATTTTACCTAGTATATTGTAAGAATTTCAGAGAAATTAACTATTGATTGTGTTATTTAAAAAACATTTGAAATAAATAGTCAAACTACCTTTGTAATTGTACTATGTGGTTCAACCTCCTAAAGCATTTTAGATATGTGTAGTAGGCAGCGCTGAGAGGCAGCAGAATAAAGGTAAGTGCCAGTGAAGGACAGTTCAATAGCCCGAGCACTTCTTTCTCTCACATACCTTTTCTCCATCACAGTCCTAAGTGCTGTTCCTACGTAAGCGCCAGTGGCGGCTCGCCGAGAGAGTGGTGCGGGCAGTCGGGCGGGGGAGGGGCAGGGTGGGGGGGTAGTGGACTCGGACTTACGACGGACAGAACTCCCTCTGAGTTCTGTCTGTCGTATGTCCAAGTTCACTAATACAACAAATGCCTGTAGAGATTCCAATACAATAAGCGTGTTGTATAGAAAGAGGAGGTTTAGGGCAGCAGAACAGGATATGACGTTTTATATGTGCCTCATTCCAGTTGAGATGGAATCAAGCTGCCATTTTGAAAAAATCACAAATTCCAGTATTATTTTACTTCCAGTGCCTTGCATCCCAACGAATGTTGCGACACTAATTGATTGTGAAAGTAATGATGCAGTCCTGTCCTGGGATCCTGCGGATGGCGCTGTAAGTTATGTCTCATCTGTTACCGATCTCAACGGCAACATGGTGGATCCATGCAACTCCACTGAGGTTAGCTGCAGTGTTAACCAGCTGAACTGTGGCACAACATTCAATGTCACTGTCATCGCCATGGGGGAAAGCTGCAACAGCGCACCAAGTGCCGTCGCCGAACTTATATCTGGTAGGTACTCAGGGGGTTCGGGTCATTCACAGGTTATAATAGTGATTAATGGCCAACATGATTATTTGAGAATTATTAATTATAGGAAACATGATGTTCGTGTCCTAATGCTTTCTATGGACTAATAACTAAACACTGTGGATTCATTATTAATGTACTGGCAAATTTTTGTGATAGATCATCCAAGGCATTTGCTATTTTTCCTCAATTGATGGCCTAAAAGTGATAGGGCTACCTAACTCTTTGTATGTTATTTCCTCTAAGTTTTCTATCTCAATTTCATTCTCTCGGTTTCATTGCAATGTTTATATGTGCTGTGATCAATGTCCTATCATCAAAAAGGTAAAAAATGGCCTTTTAAAGTAAAAATGAGAACCATGCTCTAGCAGTCAATGCAATCAGTGGACAAAGAATGATAAATGAAAATTGTCAATTTCAGGCTTCAAGATTTGAACCATTCTTTTGAAAAAGGGCATTTGGAAAGTATATTTAAATAAGCTAA
This sequence comes from Calotriton arnoldi, assembly GCA_963921515.1. Lineage (NCBI taxonomy): Eukaryota > Metazoa > Chordata > Amphibia > Caudata > Salamandridae > Calotriton > Calotriton arnoldi. The sequence continues at coordinate 2,106,998 of CAWUFW010000033.1, forward strand.
TGTTGACTACTGTCACTCGAAGCTGAGGATACCAAACCTTCTCTATAAATTTCTGAGGACACTCTTCTCCTCATTCAAATTGTCTTTTAGTGATTAAGGTTTGAGAGGAGGTGCAATTGCATGTGCCATACATGCAGTTCAGTAGACGTTCATGATTTCTGGCCCCAAACAACAATGCAGGAAACCACACAGATTCCTACGCTGTTTTCTAACTAATGGTAGCACATCTAAGTGTGTTCTCTATCTTATTATGGATCATTACAGAGTGATTAACAACCTAGGCCAGGTAGTTCATCCCAGCCCAATACTAGCGAGGAGTAACTTCCATCCTGGCCATGAACAACAAGTGCAAAACCACCAAAGAGTAGGTCGCATCCTGGCCATGACGGACAGGTCCATTACCACAAAGTAATGGAGCCTCCATCTGGCCAGGAATGTTTGCGGTCAGCTGTGCTTCATCTTTGGCCTGACTTTCCTTACTGTAGCCCAAATTAAAACATCTACACCATGGACGTAAAACCACCAAAAATCCTTGGGCTATGACAGTGATATCTAGCACCATTTTACCACTAATGACATCACATTGTTGGCCAAGCTTGTTTCAACCATAGCCTCGGAAAAAACTCTTATCTGCTCTAAAAGGCTGGGGAAAAACAGCGCCTAGAGTCCAGTTTACTTTCTGTTCCTGCCAGTAATTTCATGGCACAGGAGACCAGTGGTAGCAAGTGCAATGTCAGGAAAATCATATTGCAAACCAGGGGGTTGCATCTGTCTATCCCAAACTGACATCCATGATCTTCAGAAGGTGCTTGGAGTACACATTTCTCTGTTTAACACCTCAGGGGCTATACATGCAATTCCTTAATAGATGGTGCAATTGACTTTGTAGGTACTGGGCTATTTTGTGGGCATAAAGGCTTTAGAATCTGACTTGTAATGGATCCATTAATTCAACCACATTTAATGCCTGTTTCATGATAAAATCGCATTTACAATATGTCATCCTTAACTTGAACTACTATAAGTAGAAGTAGTCTAGAGGTTCAACTTTAATATTAGTAGCTAAGCCTCTCACAGCTTGAGAATTTACATCTTCTTTCTATGTGCACCACTGCATCAGACAGAGTAAACTAACAAGCCGGCAATGTTCCAATTAGTCAGCGTCCTCAAAACTGTTCACAATGACTTCCTTCAATGCTCACCATCACTCTTACGATTTGATCAGAATCGGTAATGCTCCCACCGTCCCTCACTTACCAGCTTAGTTAAAGAAACCTCAGGATTCACCAACAACACAGAGGCAGAATCGTGGCGGTTCCTTAGTGGTTTCCCATCACCTGATGTCTTCTCCAACATACGTGTGGCCACCCCATCTGTTTCGCAAAGTGAAAGTACAGATCTACGGATCAAAGACAAGAATGGTTCTCGGAATCAACAACTAAACGAGATGGAATTGTAATCTACTTCCCACCTCATGCTATATCCTGATCCTAGAGCAGGCAACATGGTGTCAACAATTACTTGAACATGTTAAAACAGTTACATTTCAGAGAAATACTCAATTTTGTCTGGTTCTGAGCCAACTGGATGTATGCTGCTGTGATGAAGGAATAGTGCTAGATCAACCAGACCTGTTTCAAACAGGAATAACTAGAGGATATGTATTAGAGTGTACTTGTGTAGGTGTCACAGTCCAATCCTTGAGTGGTAAACAATAGTCAAAATAGATCAATGTGATATACTCTCTGATACTTCATTTGTGCAAGTGGTTGCAGGTGGTTGGTACCTAAACTCATTTTTAGGGATCAGGACTTTTTTTACATCATCAGACTTTGGTCCAGAGCAGAGAGAAAGGCAAAAAGGGAGAAAGAAAGAGGAAGGGAATCAAAACAGAGACAAATGGAAGAAAAGAACCCATAGAAGACAGAAGTGTAGGATGGTGATAGAAAGAGACATGAGCTAGAATCAAGACTGGTATTCGGAAAACCCGCATTCGGCATTGGAAGGAGGCTCCTAAGAAAAACTTTAGGCTCCTGCACTTATCTGTTTACAAAGAAACCAATGAGATTCGCCCCTCTATTGATGAGAGAGGGAGGGGGAGAGAGAGAGATAGAGGGAGAGAGAGAAAGAGAGAGTGTGTGTGTCTGTCCGTGTGTGTGTTCGTGCAAGTGTGTGAGTTGAAACGTTTTAGCTTTTCTGTGGCTGACAAGGTTTTTCTAGCAATACGTCATGACACAATCAGCCATGCATAGGCTCTGTCAAGTAGCTTTCATCCTCAATTCTAATTCTTGTCTGACCCTCCATAGCATCATGCCCCATTCCTAACTCAATGTTCTGGTCTTAATATCAAAAGATTAACTTGTTTTGTAAATTCTGGTGATGTGCTACTGCATTTTCTTAGAATGATTAATTGTTACGACATATAGCGACAAAAGATATGAAATGTGTGCGAACACCTTATGTTACTGGGAATCAGGAAATAATATGCTTTTAATTTCTGTATACAATATGACCAGCTCACAGGTCCTCTAAAATAAATTTTTGTCACCTTTTTGTGGCAGTCCACTATAAATAATGTCCTTTTAGATTGATCTTTAATTAATGTTTGATATTGCTTTGTCCAAATATCATGTGATTTCAATTCATGTATGCAATTAAGGAAGGATGATAGTTGTGTATGCTTACACCCCTTACAGGCTCTGCAAATTTAGCTTTTTTGAAGATATCTTCTAATAATCAAATTTTCATCACTGTGCTTTGTCATGAAATTATTTGGGACCAATTCACAAAGGCATTTACGACTATGTAAAATAGTACTATAAGTATACTACTTAACGTACCCCGAATTGTCCATCTTCCTATTAGGAAGAGTGAAAAGAGGGCACAGACCTTTTTCTATGTATTAATTGTATGTGATTATCCCCTAAACATTTCAATTTTAGAGGTTTTGAAGTCAATTTTCATAAGCATTCATGAGTAGGAGAAGAAGTTCTACAGAAGTACTACTTCATCTCCCCCTGAATGCCTTTGTGCATTGGCCCTCCTGTGTTCCCCCATGGACATGAGTATATTTTAATAGAGGTTAATATTTCACCCGCTAGCTCCGTGCATTCCGACAATTGCAGAGGTAAACCTTGATTGCGAAACCAACATATTGGCGTTGACATTGGAAGTCCAACCTGGCACTACGAGTTATGTGACAACGGCAACTGCGCCTGATGGAGAACTCTACTCATGCAATACAACAAATGCTATCTGCCAGATCAGCGACTTGCCGTGTGGACAGACCTACAACGCATCCGTCTCGGCATCCAATGAACTGTGCAGCAGCCCTCTTGCTCCTTTTGAATTTCGTACGGGTAAGGTTTTCTTTTGGACCTATATGATGAAATAAACATTACCAATATACTGAGTACCTCGACCCAGTACCAAGAAACCATTACAACTTTTTATTGTGCTTGCTAACATCACTTCTTTTACTTCGAGAGGAATTCAACCACCACCACCAAATCCTTTTCTCACCCGTCCCCATGCAGCAGACATTTTGGGACACACCTAATCCATTCCCCCTCCCAAAAAAAAAATTATGGCCAATGTTTTTGAGATTGCGGGTTTCTTACTTACAGGGTAGGAATTTTCACATAATACCCTTCTTTCTGACTTATCCTCTCCAATATTAGCCTGCCAATAAACATGCATTGCCCTTGAGTGGAGGGTAGATAGTTGAAATGAGATTGTATATCATGGTTGGCAAGTATATCTTTGAATTGGTCCTTACAGGAACTGACACTTTGATCTCTCAGGAGTAGGAGTGCACTGCGATGGTATGCCACATTAGGAAACTGAACAAAGCTGACAAAGCCAATAGGTTCTGATTTTGTTTACTGCCTGCTCATAAAAACACATAACATAGCATACAGGCATAAATAATTACAATAAGACAAAACAAGACAGTAAGGTGCATCGAGGCACTGTTGCAAATACACACAAGCCACATACACACATAAGCCACATACACACAAGCAGCTATAGCCACAGATAAAACACAGGGACCTACATAGAGACACCCTTCACTCACATACCTGCATACATAGACACCTATAGAGTATTACGTGGTCCCATGCCACATGTGACACTTTCAGCCACTCTTGAATTTCAGCATAGAAGCTATTTTTACCCATAGCAGTAAAAGCAAAACAGAAGGTTAGATAAAAAGCCACAACTGCTTGAAGGTGTCAAGCATGGCGTGGGCACAATCGAAATACATGATCACATTAACAAAATGACATCTTTTGGCAGTGGACGAGATTGTATACCCTCAAGCAAAATAGGTGACTCCCCTTCCTGAAATTAAGAGTTTAAAACGCCATTGTGAACTATAGACTACATTATTTCATATGGTTTATATCATTATATTTGTATGTACGACTGGAGAACGTGGCCACAATCATCCATAATGAGCTAATGTATGTTTCGTTGTTAAACAAATGTAGAAAGGCATAACATGGACCACTTGACAGGTATGTCTATGACCAAAAGTACTTATGGACATAAGAGTTGGACATAAAACAAGTGAGTTTAATGAAGAAGTTCAGGTCAATTATTTTCATTAGTTCCTATCATTGGAATAGAAAATAGTTCTGCATTTTGCAAAAAGTAGACAAAGAAAATTGTTTGCTACATGCTCTGTTTTAAAATCATTGTATTGGGATATCTATTGCTTTTCGTTAACCCACGTTTGTATTTTCCTGTAAAGAACGAATCTCATGCAATACATATTTGCAGAGGGGTATGAGGGAAACTCGTTACTGGCAAGCATTTATCGAAGTCATAGAAGGATGCCCACATGCTGTCAGGCTGATGTGTCATATGCGTGCCTCAAATAAGTTCTTTGAAGTTAGACCTTTCTAACATCGACCCCTAAAGATGGGATTCCATGTTATCACTGTGCACCAGCTGAATTCTATTTCTGAAGCATGATGCCTTCTTACCTCAAGTGCTCAACCAATCATAAATCTGGGAATTCCACTCTATCCCCTTATTATTACACTATCAAATAGCTGGTGTAAATAAATGCCGCAAGTGGCACGAAGACAAGCGTAAAAAAGCACTTCCTAGGATAAGAAGCCACTATGGGACCACTGTTGGAGAGAGCATTTTTGTTGTCTGATATGCTTATTAATGAAACTCAGTGGTGGGAGGGGGTTGGCGGCCTAGATTGGTAACGTGTCATTTTGACTCTGGCTTAGGAGTGCTTGTCGGATTCACTCATAGATGTGGTGTCCAGCTCCTGTCCCTGCCCACTTGAGCCTCACTCTGAGATAACGATTCATAGTGTCCCCCCTATGCTGCCTCATTTCTTTAAGACATATTCACTTGTACTGTTGGCACAATGAATCCTCTAGCCCATCTTGGACCCCTCCCTCTCTGGGAGGAAAGATTAATGGCATGTTTTGTGTGCTGTTCTGGCCACTTTATTCTGAATCACTAATTGAGGAGGAGGTTGTCTCCCAACACTCACACCACCGCCGCCCACCATCCCAAAGCACAAATCACTCTAGTCGCTTGGACTCCCTTGCGCCGCCGCAACGTCAATTTTTGTGACGTTCTGTGGCTCAGAAGCCTGCTCCATATTTACGAGGCAGCACTAAGCCACTTTTTTTGGCTTGGTGCTGCCTTGAAATATGGTTCCCTTTAACACGTTTTTTGGCACTGCCCCCGATTTACGTGAAATCGTAAATCTGAGGCAGCACCAAAAACCTACGCCTCCCCAAGGGAGGCATAAGGGAGGCACAATGAGGAGAAATATCTTTATTTCTTCTTATTTTCCCTTTTTCTCTGTGTGCTGCATCCTGCAGCACACATAGAAAGAGGTGAAAGCCTCTTCTGATTATTTTTGTGCAGGAAGGTTTCCCTTCCTGCACAAAAATAATCATCCCTGTGATGCAGGCACCCTTGCACTATGGTGCAAAGGTGCCTGTGTTGGCGTATTGCAGCCCATTGTGCGCCGGCGCTGGGGAAAAGGACAGGAATGTGCCATATCTGATAGATATGGCGCTTTCCTGCCCTTATCTCTTACCATAGGGCAGTGCAGCAGGAAGGCCTGCGGCCCTACCCTACGGTAAAACCTCATAAATGAGGCTCTTAGAGTTTTCAGATAGAGTGACCCAACAAGGGTTTCATTCAGGGCACCTTCAAAGGTACTGAAGTTCTATATAGCCGCTTTGGAGACACCAGCAAAGGCTACCAAATGGCATCTGTGAGTGTCAAATGTAGCCCTAATGCTAAGATATGGCTGTGGTAAAATGTCATCTTGGAAATGTGGCAACAATCTTTTCACAGGTCCTCATCTCAGTCTTCCACCGAATCTCAGCTTGTGGTGAATAGTAGACCTGAGCGGTGCTTGTTCTCAGACCTCATGAACAACGCAAAGGATACTATGAAGTAGCGCTTGCCAGGAAGTATGTACTCTGTGGTGTTTTACAGCTTTTTATGCTACACACTCGTTTGCTGGGGCTGATTTTAGAGCATCACAGGAATGTGCAATTTGAGCACTTTGCAATGTTGGAGCCCTGCAGGTGGAACTGGAAATGCTGAAATATCAATCAACATTTCTGAACTCCACCTAGAAGGAGTTATGAGTAGCAAACATGATGGACAACATTGTTAAAACGTGGTTACTAACACTCTAAATTCTATTTTCTACACAGCTCCCTGCAGTCCACGTTCTCTAGAAACTCAGCTCAATTGTGAAGATAATATCGCTACACTGTCCTGGGCAGCTGCGCCGGGGGTTGAGAGTTACACTGCAAACGTGACCGCTCCTGATGGGGTGCAGCACTCATGCACCACAACAAACAACAGCTGCAGCATCAATGGACTGTCCTGCAGCCAGAACTACACGGCCATTGTCAAAGCAGCTACCACAGCCTGCAGCAGCCCTGCAAGCAGCGAGGTGGCATTCCAAACTGGTAAGGCCAGGAGGTATCCCATAAACAGGGTCTAAATGCGTCCAAGTGCAGATGCTGATACAAGGGTGGATCCCAATGTACATGATCTGCAGAGGTAGACAGGCCCAGGAGCAAGGCTGGAGGTTCATATGTGAGTGGCTGGGACCCAGCTTTGCTGGTCTTTCAGAGGTACTGTCTACTAGGAACCATCAGCCTTGGGCTTGTTTACATCTGATGGATGATTTGCTATTGTTTAAGTATGTACTTTAAGTCTTCAGCTATTGTCAGTTCAGCGCACCTGTTCCTCGGTCCTTACATTCCTCTCTCTCTCCTTCTCCACGCTTCCCTCGCTAACACTCTCCTCGATACCTGTGCTCTCATCTCCTCTCTAACACTTCTCCCTGGTTCTTAGAACTCTGAGTCTCTCCAGACTCTATCTCCTTCCTCGTGGCCCCATTCTGTTCTAGTCTGTCACTCAAAGTCCGCCTCTCTCAAAGTTTGCTCCTCAGGTTCATCAGAAGAATTCATTATGAATGATTTATTTCAGGGTTTCCTTTGTCTCCTCTTATTAGCACGGTGTTCACTGTATGAGAGATATAGCTAAACTGTGTGTCTACCTCTTGGGCACCTGGTTCATTGTTTAGCTACTTCTTGGGCACCTTGCTCATTGTTTGGCTAACTGTTGGTCATCTCATTCATTGTTTGGCTACCTGTTAGACTCCTTGTCCATTGTTTGGCTACTTGTTGGGCACCTTGTCCATTGTTTGGCCACCTGTTGGTCACATCGTCCATTGTTTGGCTACCGGTTGGGCACCTTGTTCATTGTTTGGCTACAGGTTAGAAACCTCGTTCATTGTTTGGCTACCTGTTGGGCACCTTGTCCATTGTTTGGCTACCTGTTGGTCACCTCATTCATTGTTTGCCTACCTGTTAGGCACCTTGTACATGTTTTTGGCTACTTGTTGGGGATGTGTTCAGTGCAAGAGAGATCTTTCTCAAATGTTTGGCTATCTACAATGTGCGCTGACATTTCTTTGGTTATGCTGCACTATATAAAAATGTAAATAAATAAAAATACTAATGTAGTCACATGCAAAATCCTGGGACAATGCACAACTTTGCTTCAGGAGCACTATAATTGTATTTTTATATAAAAAAACAAAACTAGCGACTGTCTATAGATTCAGTCCCATTGAATGGCATTTCTGTCCTATGATTTGTGTGTTCATTGGAAGAGTAAAGACGTCATATGTGCTTCTTTGTTTAGTTCCCTGTGTACCCACAAGTGTGGAAGCTCAGTTCGACTGGGCCTCCAACTCTGCCACACTGTCTTGGGCTGCTGTTCCCGATGCCGTGTCCTACACGTCATCAGTGTCCGGTCCTGCCGGAGAGTTCCGTTCCTGCAACACTTCGGGCACAGCCTGTGACGTCAGTGACCTGGAATGCGGCCAGATGTATGAGGTGACTGTGACAGCCCACAGCGGAGATTGCACCAGCACTGCAAATGGCGCCGCTCAGTTTCATACTGGTAAGGGTCAGCATGACCACTTAAGCAGCACTGCACAGATTATAGTTGTGTTATTTCAGTTTAGTCTTTAGCCACTTTAGCGCACTAGAAAATAGACCCACCAACAAGATTCCAGGTACATATTTCTATTTGAGTATCTAAGATGGACTTCCATACATTATTCATATACTGATGGTGCACCACTCACTTGGATAGGTTCCATGAATCTGGTAAGGGGCCTGTAGGTCACGTTCAGACATATATGTTCATTTGCATATTTTTGGATTTGTTTTTTCTGAATGAGTGAAAGTTGAGTTCCTTTTCAAATTGAAGGAGGCTTGGAGACATCTTATATTGAATGAGATATCCTTCTGCAGTCCAAGGCATGCATACAGGCTTGCTTCTAAGTCTTTCTTACACTCCTGTATTTCCTCTCTGGCTTAGGCTTGACCTCAGGTGTTCTGGTATCTATCAGCAACAATGAGTTACATACCTGCCAACTTGAAGAACAATCTCACTGTGTGAGGAAAGGGCAGGGCCTTGAAAGGGATGGGGCCTCGTGCCGAGAAGTACCTACGAGGAACTTTTGAAACCCATCCCGCCCCTAAGCCCCCTCCTCCCAAAAAATAAAAAAAGTTTGCTGAGGCTGGTGCCGATGTCCTGGGGTGTTTTCACAACTCTTAATGGACTTTGGCAGCTCAAAGCCTCGGAAAACGAGCTGGAAAACCACTCTGTACAGTGGGTTTCAGCTCGCTTTCCCTACCAGTGTGTGATATCGGCTCCTCACCGGGAGAATGTGTGATGGGAGCCGATACTGTGTGTCACACGGTGGCACCGAGTGAGTTGGAAGGTATGGAGGTGCTCAGTGGAAGAGTGGTGTTCTACTGCTTTGTGTCTGATGCAGCATGTTGTAAATGTGATTTCCACTTGTTGGGGAGCAAGTGGAGACTGGTCATAGTTCTGCAATGCTCAGCTCCATGGAGGATAGCTTTGACGGCAGAGTTCCAGGACTGGTTGGACTGTGGACAAGGCACTGTCCCCATTCAGATGGGAGAGGAAGAGGGCTTGCATGGTAGGCTACAAGTTGGAAGTAAAGGGACAGATAACATAAAACTTTTGTTTATTTGACTATGTACGCCCTTGAGTATATATATGCTGACAGCAAGCATATCTAAATTAGGGCTCTAGGGGCACATGCATCAGGTAGGCTTTGCGATTCCTTAATTGCGATTATTAAGGAATCGCAATTAAGGAATCGCAAAAGCCTATGCATGTAGGAATCGCTATAAAAATAGCGATTCCTAAACATTCCTTAATTGCGACTCGCTAATTGCGAGTCGCAATTAAGGAATACCTCCCATTAATTCCTATGGGCCTAGAGGCCCATAGGAATGAATGGGAAGACATTCTCAATTAGCGATTCGCAATTAGAGAATCGCAAATTGAGAATGCATTTCAAGGGTGCCAGGGTGTCAAAATGACACCCTGTTGCACCCTGAAATTGTGATGTGCACCCATGTTAGCGCACACACATGCCCCAAGGGCATGTGTGTGTGTAACCTAAAACTTAAAAAATGCATTTTAGAGCATTTTTCGAAGGTTTTGCAAATTACAGACAAGTTTGATTTGTCTGTAATTTGCGGTCCCAAATAGCGAAATCGCTATTTGAAAGTGCTTCTAGCATTGCATTTAAGGAATCGCAAATTGCGATTCCTTAAATGCAATCGTAACTTAGGAATTCGCAATTAATTGCGAATTCTTAAATTGCGCATAGGAAACACTTTCATGCATCTCCAAAGGCCAATTTGCGATCGCAAACGGCCGATTTTTGCGATTCGCACCGTTTGCGATCGCAAAAACCTTTGATGCATGTGCCCCTATGTTCTTTCTAAAAATAGTGACGGCACAGAGCAGCCCCGACACAGACCCTGCAACATACTCCCCTACCCACTTTATAATCCAAATGTGTCCATGATTGCTGAACCCACTTACTGGATAGTGTGCACGCAGTGCTTAATTTGAGCAGGTGGTTTCCGGTGCTCGGCACCGGCATTTAATTGCCGGAACCTGCACTTATGACAGCTGTCACATGGTGGCTCTGTTTGTGTAATTTAAAGATGAGCAAAAAAACAGTTGTTTGTTAATTCAATATACTTTTTAAAAAACAAATCCCTGCCACCCAAGCCATTCTTAAAGATTTGGCCGCCTCAGGTAGTGTGAATTGTCACACTTGTAGCAGTGTGATGGTTAGTAGTTGTGTAAGTACAGTGGCAATGTGTGGTGCAAACTGTGGTGGCCTCCTGAAGAGAGCATCTGCACTTATTGTTTTACAAATTAAGCATTGGTGCAACAAAATACCAAGACTCCTTGCCAACTGTTCTAGCAGTCATCACAATCAACCTCTGACTTTGAATGTTGAATGTGACCATCTTGATCTCATTCAGTTCAGCAAAATTTCAGACTAACCTACAAGCCATGCAAACCAAGGGTCAATATTCCTAATTAACTATATGGTCAACAAAAGTGGGGCTACAAGCATAAAGAAACTGGAAAGCAAGAATCTAGAAAGCAAATCAAAGACTGTCTTGTGGCATTTGAAATTGTATTTAGTCTTGAGATCAATGGAAGGAGACTCACCTGCTTTTGGTGCTGCCAGGGGTTTGTCGGCTGTTCTCGGATTTCAAAGCTCGACGGGCCGGCCAAATAAACACCCACAGCAAATCATTTACACATCACTAGGTCACCCTTCTTGAAGGAAAAAAGAGCAAATTATTCTGTGAATTAAAATAATGCATTTCAGTGGAGTTCGTGATGTCCATAAAGGCTTTCTGTTGGTTTCTTTTAAAAGGTTTTTTTTAATGGCACTGCATCTTACTTCAATAGTTTTCAGCACCCTTCTGAAACGAACAGTGGCATACTAACCACAAGTCATTGATTTACACAAAAAGAGCAACCAACATTTGCAATGCCGATAGGTCTAACTTTAATGACCTAATGTATGCAAACCACATTTGCGCATACCTATGTCTCCATGCTTTACCACATTAAAATCAGATGTATTGTCTTTTCCAATTTTGTTTTGTTTAAAGAAGCTGGATTGTGCTCGTGTATGTCTGTGTAAATGTATGTGTGACTCACACATGATTCTGGGCTAAAACATTCAAAAAGACCAAAGAACAAAAATAGGAAATAGAAAAAAAAGGTGTGGCGCAGCGACCAGAGCGCTGACTCCGGAGCGCGGGCTCACGGTTCGATCCCTGGCGCCGGCGGTAGCTCTGCTCAGCACCATGTGACTCTGGGCAATAGCTCACTTAATCTCCCCGATGGCCTCCAGCTACTTGAGACCCTTATGGATGATTAGTTTGTGCTTAACAAATACCGGGTTTACATTGCTTTTATGAGATAAAGAATTTAATGTGAGATGATTCAGTGTGCTGCGGCTAAGTAAAATAGTCCCTACTACACTGTGGAATGAAGCAGAATGATAAATCAAACAACCAATAAGGTTTCACCAATGAGGTGAAAGAGTGACACCCCTCTGAGTGAAGCCAAAACCCACTCCATGTATATTTTAAAGAATTGATAATAGGTGTGAGACAGCTGCACTGACAAGCAAGACCTAAAAATGCAGATCAGAGCAGTCCAAACATAGAAAGAATAATATGGTACTCATTACCAGCTTCTAAGTGTTGAATCAATATGAGGATTCATTTAGAGGTAATTATAGTACAATAAATCCAGTTCTCCGTTGACTGAAGTAGGTACCAGTATGGCTGGTCTTATCTGACAGAGTTTGATTAGTTGTATATCAAAGTTCCAACCAATGCATGGCTCTATTGAAACGTCTTACGAGAGGTGAGGTGGAGTTGATTGTGCAGGGGAATAGGAGATGTCACATTTTTGAGTGACAGTTGCCGTTAGGTTCTGCTAGACTTTTGTTCCCCATCTTTTTGACTTTAGAAGTGAACTCTAAAAAAAAAATCAAACCATCAAAAAAATTGTCTATATCTGAAACACACAAGAGTTGTTCCTTCTTCATCCTGCTCCCATTGAGGAACTTGCATTTTTAAACCGGGGAATGGTAATTGGATGGCCAAAGAGAAAAAGAAAATATTTACTCTAATCTTTCGTTGATCAAGCTTTTGATCAAATTTTTTTCAGGTATTGTACCTTGGTTAAAGCTCCATATTGACATGGTTGTATTTTTTTCTGGCTGTGAGCATCTGATTTGGAATACCGTCTTTCTTCTTTGCTCTTTTGTGAACATGCTATGACAAGAAGCCATTTTGGAAGAAAGGAGCTATGTCTTTTCAAGAATTTTTGTTTTTTTTCTAGAGAAACAACACGATTGCCAGGCTGTGATAAAGTGGCAGAACTTAGGACCTCATTTAGACTTTGGTAGGCGGTACTCTGTCAGGGTGGTGGAGTATATTAACTTTGCCACCTTGATTCACTTCAGTCCACCAGCCAGCAGTCAACACTGTAGGTTGAACCCGCCATCACAGCAGTTCCTTCAAGGTGCAAAATTGTGGAGGATGGCCACCACTGGTTTTGATGGTCGACCACCACACTTTTAAAAAAAATTGTTTTCCTAAAAAAGAAAAAACCTCCCTTACTGGGCGTTTGTAATTGACAAACAAAACATTAATGACTCCCACGCCGTGGGTGTTTGCACCCAAGGTGTGCTGTTATTTATTGGTTTTTTATCTGTCCCTCACCACCAGTTTTATCCTGGCAATGATGGACAGAAAAGAAGACATCATACCGTCCACTGTATGTAGCGCTGACGGTGTAATGGCCTTCCTCAGACGGCACCTACACTTTCGGGCCATCCGGGGAAGCTTTCCATTAAGAGAAGCAACAGAGCTCCTGTTAACGTTAAGGTCTTCCCATCTCTACATAACATAAGCGGACAAAGAGGTTGATGGACAGAGTACTCTCAAGCTAATACTGTCCATCTAACTAAAAATATCTAATCTGCCATCAAATCAGAAAGATTACCATAGCTGTAATCATTGCATTTATAAATAATCTTATGTACAGTCAAAAGCAACTGAAAAACATTTACAAATTAAATCCAAGACTCCATACCACATTTTTAAGAGTGGATTCTATGGTGACGTTATTATGTTGGTTAATGGCACGCTTAAGAAACAATAGTTTATGTCTATGTTTATTTCACTTGTAGCTCCCTGCATCCCCAGCAACTTCACCGGAAGTATTGATTGTGAAACAAACCAGGCCACGCTATCCTGGAGTAATGCGGCTGGTGCTCTAAATTACATGGCTACTGTGACTGCACCCAATGGAACTTCACTCTCCTGCACTACAGTGGATAAGAGCTGCTCCATCGCAAGCTTGCAGTGTGGTCAGATATACACTGCCATCGTCATCGCAGCCAATGACGTCTCCACCAGCCCTGCCAGTCTCCCGACCGAGATTCAAACAGGTTAGACTGTAGAACTTATCACCTGCAGGTATGGTTCTCTCTATGTCACCTGCTTCATTTGTAATTTTACTTTCAATTGTGTTGCCTTCTGTAATTTTTAATGCCACAGGAACCATGCCGTGCTTACAAAGAGTACCTGGTGTAAGCAGAGGCCGGCAAGTAGTTTAACGGGCCAGAGTAATTAAAGAAGCTTGGTGAGGTTGTGCAGTTGAAAGCAAGAGCATGTCCCACCTTCTGTGGCTCTGATACGCTGCCCTTGAACAGAGGTCAGACTCATTGGGTTTAGTTATTCAGCTTCACTTCATTCATAAATTTCATATAAGGATATGCTCATCTCCCATGCTAGGCTTCTCAAGGAACCTGGATGATCAACAGCCCAGTACCAGGTTCCCGCCTCACTCAAAATCTCTTAGTAGTAACTAACCGCTGTTGGATCTCATATCCAGACTAAACTATCATACCACTATATGCGCAGATCTGAACCTCAGAAAATGCACTCACCGCAAAGCACACCCCATATGGGTCATTACTTGCATCAGCAGTACATCATTCTTTCCATCTCAAACTCCGCAATTTTTCAAGCGGATGTCGCCTTTCCTTATTCTCAGTTGCTTTCTAATACCACCGTTTGGGAAACAACAATCTTATGTAGCCTCTACAAAAAGTAATCATTTTTTTTAAATTTGATTTGTATGTCCCCAGTCCTATGTCAGGAGCTTTGCTCTCTGTTTCTTGCTTCGAGAGTTCCTCAAACTACCCACATGAGAAGCTCCTCCAAGGCTGGCCTGGGGACTTAAAGCATCCATGGAGATGCTACCAGAATTTAGCCTGGGAAAACATGTAGTACATTCTGATACATGAGGAATTAGAGGAGAAAAGCAACAACCTCAAATGCAATTTCTCATTTTGTGAAGTAAAACTTGGAATATAAGGTATTACTGAATATGGTAAGTTTCTCGCCTCACAGTATCAATATTTACAGACGCAGCAAATTGCTCAGTCCTTCGAGGCCCGCTCATAACCATGAGGATGTAAGATGCCTGCAAACAAATCCATGTTGCCATGTTTTATGTATATTCGAGTATCTTGTGCATCAGTAGCAAATAATTTAAAAATACTTTATTCATATGTTTGGCTTTTTATACTTTCAAATATTTTTCTTAATTCGACACAGCCAAATTGACATTGCAAATGAAATTATAACATTCTCGTTCCATCCAAACGAATGTTTTGTCATTTTACTAAAAATCTTTTGTCATGTCATTAAAACTACAATGCCTTAAATTCACTTCAACCTGTCACTTCATGCCACTAGGCCCCTATTATTTCAATTAATGATGCAGACATCACTATTTTCTCAGTGCACTGTAATAGCTGCATTGTTGCTCGACCCCATTTTCTGTATATGGATTTATGTGACTCCATTGTATTCTCATTTCACTGTGTTGGTGTTGTCCTCTGTCATGAAACTTAAAATGAACTAATTTCCCTGTAACATATATTACATAATTCCTCTGAGTTGTTGCTTCCCAGTTTCACCCAGCCTACCGTCCTACGTGCTGCTATTCTTGATCCACTGAAAATGTTACATTTTTATTTCGATGGAACAATTTCACTATAATTTGATAGTTTTGAAGACTCAAGAAAAATATTGTAAGTGAGGGAGCAGCTGACACATCCTAAGAAGAAACTGTAATTGCTTAGCTATTGCCTAGAAACTGAAATAACCTAGCATCTTAATATTTTTCAGCACCCTGCATTCCTCCAGCCCCTACCTCGTATGTGGATTGTGACACCAACCTGGCGTCTGTGCAGTGGAGCCTAACAGAAGGAGCAGAGTTTTACTCAGTGGTGGCGAGAGAGCGGGATGGACACACCGCTTCCTGTAACGCGACAGACGCCGCCTGCGTGATTGCTGGCCTCTTGTGTGGAAAGGTCTATGCTGTGTCTGTAACAGCGGGGCACAGTGGCTGTCAAGCTGTACCCAGTGAAACAGGAGCAGCGGAGACAGGTATAGTGGGAGCGTCGCTGTGCATCAAGTGCAGTTTGGAGTCCAATGTGGCTGTTGTAAAGTTGCCCTTAAGCTTGGGTTTAACATCTAAAGTGCTCTTCACAAGGTCCATTAATAAGGCCTTTTCCATCAGATCACACTTGTACATGAAAAGTGAAATGGACACAACTGTGGTGCATCAGAGTCTAGATATAAGAATTTAAAAGAAGGCGGAGTACATCGGGGATGCATGTGATCTAGATGAAAAAAGACAGGTGGAATCCTTTCCTGGAGCAACTTTTTCTAAAAAGAAATTTCAACAAACTGTTTAAAACTGAATGTCATTCCCCTGGCTGTGGAATCCAAATAGCTGAATACCTTTCATAGTGAAAAGTTTAATTCAGTCCCTTTTGGTCAATATCACATGTGTTATTTATGCCTATTCTGGGGGTGTTACCCTACACTACCTCATGCTTTGTCTCTTGGCCCCCATAGCTTTCCCTTGCCTTTCTTTGCAAGTCGCCTCAACACCCTTCCCTCTATTTCGCCATTCACCTATCTCACTCTTTTTTCTTTGATGCTTTCTACCCTCCTCTGCTATTCCCTCTCCATTGTTCTTTCCACATATTTTTTCCTCTTCCCTCTCCATCCTACCAGTGCTTAATTTGAGCCGGTGGTTTCAGGTGCTCCGCATCGGCACTTAATTGTCAATACGGGGCTTGTGAGAGTCTGCCACAAGGTGGCGCTGTCTGGCTAATTTTGAGGTGACAACAACAACAGTAAATTATTAATTCCATATACATTAAAAATGACTACTACCTGCCTCCAAGCCATTCTTATAGTTTTGGGGATCTGAAATAGTCCGAATTGTCACACTGTACGGGGTATGATGGTTAGTAGTTGTGCTGTTACTATCACTGGAAGCATGGCAGGTGCCATGTGTGGTGCAAGCTACAGTGTCCTCCTGACAAAAGCCCTGGCACTACTTTTTTCTACAAATTAAGCACTGAATACCACCACTAATCCTCTTTACTTGTTTTCCTCTGTGCTGTCTTTCTACCCCTGGTTTGGTGTAATTCCCTGCTGTCGCTTCCTGCATGGGTCACAGTAGACATAAAAAAGAGACTACTTGATTCATATTTTTTATGGACCACTCTCGCTCAGTTGTGTTTTAGATTATTACTTCATATATAAATTGTTTTGATGAAAATCGACAGTTTCACATTAAAAAAGTCTTTCATCGCTTTGGTTTTCTACCACATTGTGATAGTGCCAGCCATTTGAGAAGGTGCATGATACAGTACCATAAATGTATGATACTACACGACTTCACACAACCCTTGTTCAAATGTTTGCATTCAGAACTTTACATACGTTATTTAAGTGATAGAAAAAATCACCATGTTACTGGGAAGTTGCTGTTAACTAATGCACTTAACACACAAAGAACGTGGTCAAATTGGAAAACCAGACTCTTATTCAACTTGCATCTTAGGGTAGGTTTTTGACACTGAGGGAGTGGGGCCTTCACTAGTTTCATTTTTCTACTATTAAAATTAACATAGTTTGATGTCAGCTACTTACTTTTGGGTAAAAACTTCAGCCTTTTTGCTTGTGCCTGCCCTGACGTCACAAACAATTGACTTGATGGAACCAAAGGAAATTCTGGCACAGCATAGCTTGTCACAATTTACATGATAACAATTATGAACATAGAGAGAAACTATTTCCCTACCAAATAGACTATTCCCCTCATTAAAAGTTTAAGATATCTTTAAGATGAGGTCACAACCTACACTATACATAACTCGTACTATACAAGCCTCTCTTTTGCCACTGTGCTGAGGGATTCCTTCTGATGGTGGCCTGTCAGGGATAAATATGTCATGTGAAATTGCTGGAGTTACAGATTTCTAAATTCCATGGTTCACCTTCTTCCTAGAAAAGTGTTCGGAAGTGAGACGGTTCTTATAGCGCCGCCCTCAATTCGTGTGTGCATTATTCAGGGATAGCATAGCCCTTGTTGCATTTACTGGTCAATATCTGCCTCCAACCCCACCTTAAGATCATCAAGAACCACACACTCAATCAACCAGTGCAAGGCAGCTGGTACAAAGCTGAGCCTGTGCATCACCAAGACAATATATAGAGCGTCTGACGTCTACAAAAGCATGCATGGCCAGACCAGGTGATAATTAGCACGAAAGACCCTCCCAAAAAAAATGTGTTCTTCATACCCATTTGCCACACTCACCCGCTCAACAGCTCGCTCCATCGGTCGACTGTGAATCTTCCCAAGTTTAAATTTAAACATCTGAGGTCAGGAAGCTTTTTACTCCTGACTTAGATATGAAACTTGGCATCTTGGAAGGATTATGTCATCTCATCTGACAGCTGATCACCTCTCCACAAGACACCTCAGTTGTAGTTGAATGTCTGTAAACCTGTGCCCACCTTATATTAACTTCCCAAGTTTCCCAGAATGCTGCTGGTGCAGTAAAACTGCAAATAACCAATGAGATGCAATGACCCCGTCCTGCGGGCTCTTCAGTGGCTCAATGTGATGGTCTGACTGACCTTTAAATCACCGTGCATACAATTCCGACACTTTCATAAACATTGCCCAAAGATCTCAGCAACAAAAAAGCATCACATCCTAGGACATTTCCTCCAGTCTTCCAACTAATAACTGCTCCCCATCCCTAAATATGTTACAATTTCGAAGGTGAGTGCCGCTTCCCCGTTCAAGAACAACATTTGTAGAATGCTTCCGATGAATAGCCTCTGTTAAACAAACCACAGAACCTACTGTAATAACTCTCCATCTTGTCTGAAGTCAGGAAGCACCTTGAGGTTGTTCAAACAATCACATTTATAAGTTAAAAAAATATCACTGAAGATTCTCACAATAAAGAAAAGCATAAAAAGGGAAAAGGAGTATGAAAGAAATCAGGAAGGTGATTTTAAGTCCAAAAGGTAAGTCTTGCAGCAAGAATGAAAGGGCCAGGCTATACTGTAGGTGAAGCCAGGATGGAGTAAGATTCTGCAAAGCTCTAAATGCCTTTACTGCCAATTTGAACATGACATTGATGGTCATAAATAACCAGGGTGCATCCTGCAAGATGACGGTGAGCTGCTCAAAGCAGGAGGCTTTCCTAGTATCAGAGCTTTAGCTAGACCCTGTAGTCAGATGCAAGGAAAGCTTCGCCTACAGGTCATTCCCACATTAAAGAAAAAAAGTCAAGGCAAAAGTATCAACACAAAATGCACCTACACTGGCAAAGTTCCTTGTGTATTTATTGATTTATCCATTCAAACAACAGCCATCACTGTTGTCAATACCTGTGCATCTCTGTCATCAATCCTTAAGTCAGCAGGCTACAGGTAAAAGGACAGGTTGTCTAATTTACTACCTGGATTGTGAAGTTCTGGTACACACAGGCCTTTCACAGGTATTGTAAAGCAAAGCTAGGCTGTTAATATCGCTGCAATTTACTGTTATGGAAGAGTTATAGTTTTGAAAGGTCTCCATGCTGCTCAAACCATCCCTGATTATATGCATAGAAATTCAAAAGTCACATTATGAATCAATTGAGCATTACAAAATATGAAATCACCTGTTTTCCTCCTTTTTCACCTACAGTGCCTTGTCTTCCGGACAGTGTTATCCCCACCCTGGATTTGACAAACTCCTTGTCTGTCACCTGGCTAGCCAGCGATGGAGCCGTGTCATACATGATGACTGCAGAGGGGGACCTAGGCTCACAACAATCTTGTAACACCTCAACCACCACCTGTGATATCCCGTTCCTGGACTGTGAGACCATCTACAACATCACGGTGACCGCGCAAGGAGGGCGCTGCAGTAGTCCAGCCAGCAATGCTGTTTCTGTTAGGACAGGCAAGTCTAACTTAGGGCCGCTCCGCTTGTAAAATACTAAGTACTAGGTAAGACGAGTAAAATCAGAAAGGCAGACTGTATCCCTAACAGTATTCTGACATCAAGGCAACATGTATTCATGTTCTTCAGGGAAATGTATCAAAAACACATAATGTGTGCAGCTTGTGAAATGTGGGGGTAAAATGTGATAGGCATGCCTTGGTTCACTGTAAGAGTAATATCTGTTTTATATTTCACATGCAAATATTCATTCATACGTCATGAAATCTGTGCTGTGTGAGATTTTTCAAACCTCCACCCGACAAGTGGTTCAACTCAACATGAGGCACATCCCTGTATGTTTTTTCCCATGCTGCATGTCACTGCTCAAATTACTCAAATGGTCAAGGGATAGAAAGGCTTCACTAAGAAAGATTCCCATTATCTTTGCAGTACATTTATATCTAAGGGCTGTGAATACACTATGGTCCATTGAAAATATGTGTTCTGTGGTGCTACAGTTTATGCTTCCTGTTTTGTCGCGCCCAGGTCCCACAAATATGTTTATTAGATAAGATATGGCCACCCATCTACCCGGCTCCTAAATACTGCACATGAAAGTAATAGACTTTGTCACAGCCATGAGTCCAGTTAATAATACTTTTAGTTAGTTTAATATCCTATCCAGGGTTCATAGACAGGTGTACTTACTACCACTGGTGTAACAAAACTTGAGGGGGCCCCATGCAAAGTACATATGGGGGCCCCCGCGCTCCAGATCAACTCAGGAGTTCTCATCTGCCGCTCGTGCATAGTGCCGGAGGGGGCCCCCTGGAGCTCAGGGCCCTCGCAACACGGGGATATTATAACGCCACTGCTTACTACTCAGAATTGCTCAGTGGGCAGGGTTACTACTTAGAGGCCATAGATAATCTTTCTACTAAGAGTTCATAAACAGATGGACTTAATTGATATCGTCGAATGATGATCTTCCAACTCAGATTTCAAAGATACATGGGCTTAATACTTAGACCCTCATTACTAGTGGCTTGTATAGTTCTGATATGTACGGTAACTCCTGCTAACGTCAAACTCCAGCAAATTTCCCCATTTAAATTTCAGTAGGTCAAGCCTGTCAAACTTTATCAGGTGAAATATGCTTGTTAATTCACTAAAAAGTTGTAATAGGTGCCATTCTCGCGTCCAACAAATTTCTACTCTTGAGGAGTCTGGATTTTATCAGGTGCAATAAACATTGCACCAAACACTGAGCCACTCCTAATGGAGGTCTATGAGTTCATAGATTCATTAGCTTAGGACTAACCAAACATACAAAAATGAGTCCACTACTTACTGATAGATGAACCTACTACAAGAAGTTCAAGGATAGATGAAATTACTACTCAGGGTTCATAGATAGATCGGTCTACTTCTTTGATAGCCCTACTACTTAAAGTCATAGAAGGGTGCACTGCTTACAGATTATGGGTAGTTCATAGAGAGATGGTCTTGACACTCAAAATTGAAAGATAGCTGGGCTCATTACTCCAAGTATGGAAGCTAATGGAATCTCTACTTAAAGTTCAGAGATTGTTACTCATACTTGCAGAAAGTTGGGCTTACTTACTTCTTTGAGTAAATAAAAAGATGTCAGCACATATGAACCCCACTCTTGAGGGAATCGGGGCAATGATTGGAGAAAGTGGGCATCTACGGTTGCATCCTCCCAAATGAATATCATAAACCACACATAGCAAACGTGACTACATGAGGCTAAGCAAAGCTCTGTGTCCTCTGTGCATATAAATACCCTATTTTGTGATTTCAGGGTTCTGACTTAGGACATTAGGGCACACTCTGGTTCTCGACAATAGGGCATTTACCCGCACAGAGAACACAAAGGTTTGCTTAACCTTTTGTAGTTACGTTTGCCATGTGTGGGCTTTGAATAAAAAGATGGACATTCTAGTTAAAGTTCATAGATAGGATCGGGGTTACTACTCACAAGTTACCAGATAGATAAACTTTTTATTCAGAGTTCATAGATGTGAGAAATCCGTGTCAGAAGGTCCCCGAACCATCAGAGTTACTGGGCCTCAATTGTGACAACTGGGGTCTTTCACTGCTGGTGTCCTAGGCCACCTGTACTGCAGACCTTCTAACTGGGGACCAAGCAGCCCGTGGTGAGGCAGAGCAGTGTGTTAAAACGAAGAATGATACTCAGGCAGGTCTTGTAGAAAAGGTAGTAGATTTATTCTTGAGATTACTTCATAGGTTACAGGTTACAGAATGTTGGTCTGATCCATAAAAATGCCCCACCAGGAGCAGCCTCCTCGCTGCTCAGCCCTTCCACACCAACTGATTCTCCCTTCAATACAAATACACTCAACATTCTATATGACCTCATCATAGGCTGAGCAGCCAGGCAGAGAACCACTGTAGGGAGAGTGCATTGGGTAATTAGTACATTACAACACATCTCCCCCCTTATAGTGATCGAAAACATTCAAAATGTATGAAGGTGATAAAACATACATCTCAGCAAAGGAGGATGCATTAACAACAAAATAATTATACATCACCCCCCCCCCTATAATGATCATAAACAATCAAATGCATGGAGATTGTAAAACATACAAATGACAGCAAAGGAGGATGCATAAAACAACGAAATCATTATACACATCTCCCCCCTTATAATGATCAAAAACAACAAAGAATGCAAGGTAAAGAAATACATTCTTAAAAACAGTGGATGCTATCCACCATAACTCACACTACAAACTGCGGGTACTATACCCCACACCACACGGAGTACCCATTGCGCCACAAACTAAGACGCAAGACTGCGGCAGAACAGGGATCTACTACCCTCAACTGCACATACTAGTGGCAGGATAGGTCTACCTCAAAGAAGAGGAATAAGACTCTACCCATACCAAAACAGGGTAATTATAACCCAAAACACTCTTGAAACACTCTTGAAACTAAATATGGGTATCTTTAAACCCAAAGTAAATTCAGGGTATCCTTAAACCCCTGACACTCTCGCAACATACTATGGGTATCCTTAAACCCATGACAATCCAGGGTATCCTTGAACCCGAGACATACTGGCCAAAACATGGAATTCAGAAAACGTTGCACAAATGCGCACAGTCCTGACACTCCCGCAACATACTATGGATATCCTTAAACCCAAAACACTCTGAGACACAACGGGGAACACTGCCAAAGCAAATCCAAGGTTTCTTTTAAAACCAAGGCAAATCCAGGGTTTCCTTAAACGAATGACACTCTCGTAACATATTATGGGTATCACGAGGCAACAACCATTCACAGGGCATCACCAAAACCAGTAAGTAAGAGAAGCTTTATAAAAAAAAAGGAGTCTTCTCATGTGCGCACCCACAACGCACAGCCCCGAAACATACTGGCCAACCTTAACAGGTCTAACCTTAAGAAAGGAAAATGACTCACCCATACCAAAACAGGGTAGCTTTAAACCCAAACTAAATTCAGGGTATGATTAAACCCAAAGCAAATTCAGGGTATTTTTAACCCAAAACACTCTCAAACAATCTATGGGTATTTTAAACCCAAAACAAAACAAATTCAGGGTATCCTTAAAACCCAAAAAACGCTCAGGAGATGGAACCAAGGGAAAGGAAAGTACCTCCACGCAACAGGGAACACACCTCCCTAATAACAAAACTAAACACTCTGCAACCACCTCCACAAAGCAGTATCACAGTGATAAAATGAACAAAAAAGAAAGTCTCTTACTCCGGTGAGCGATCACTCACCCGAAGTTTTCACCAGACGTGAAGTCCTTGTTAATGGCACACGATCTGCCAGCAAAGTTCAGTGTCCATGGTCTGCAGCAACGAAGACACGAACTCCCCGCCACACGTTGAGACAGTCAACTGTTGCGCTTACATGTAGAGAGTTGCAGCAAAAACCATGAGGAGAGGAAACGATCATGACGAGGCGTCATTCGCGGTGCACAAGGACTTGGATGAACTTTATTGACAACTGCAGAGCGAGACTTCCCTGGACGTTCTGGCACACCATATGGCTGCATCCTCCAACTCAAAGATGGCGGCACGCCAGTGACGCTGAGCCGGATGGCTGACAGCATCAGCGTGCTTCCATACGTGCCAGACAGCAATACGCTTCATGGATGAGCAAACGTCACAGAGGACTGTGAGGAGGCATCGCCGGACATCTCAATGTAGGTAAGGCAGCACGCTCTATGTGTGCACTATGCACAGCTCGTGCCAATTTCAAATTGACGGGTAGCGGTTCAACTGCCAAGTTGTAGAGGCACACAGTGATGAAACGCAAAATGAAAAAAAAAACAAAGTACTCACATTCAGTGATAAACGCATCGCCAGCGGTGAAGGTGCCATGAAGTCGCCCTTAGTAATTCTTGCGTGAAAGTGATGAGCACCAAACCCACCCCAAACTATGCAACCAAGCTGAATGAAGAGAACATATCAGAGGGGCAGCCAGGCAGAGAACCACTGTAGGGAGAGTGCATTGGGTAATTAGTACATTACAACACAGTCCAGGTCTTACTCAGGGAGGTGCTGTGAGCCTGTCAGCAATGCAACAAATAACATTTAATAAATCAATGTATAGTCAGTGTTTTTTCTTTTTAAAAAAACGTATTTAATGCACCCAAAAATAAATATTACTCACAAAATTGCAAATATGTACAGACTGACAGGTGGAAAAACCAATAGGAACACCCTCTAAAAGGCCTGACAAGTGACAGGGGACACACGCTCACACACTACAGAAAGATCTTAGTCACTACATAACTCCCTAAATCCATAACTTGAGCCCCTATGTATGAGGCACCTCTAGGGATCTGTGTGCCAGCAGACCCTAACATCTAAAACACAATACCCCTATATATGAACATAGCGAATATGTGGTATACAGTTACAAACTTCAGACCTACAAGTTTTGTCATACAATATCATCACCATTTTAACTATAAGAAAATAGGGACTTCAATATGAACAAACATTGCCAGTCGTTAACATAAAGATACACATATTTTAACTTTCACAATGAAAAAACCAAAACTTTAGATATGGCATACTGCCCATAGCAAACAGTGAGCAGTTCAATAAAAGCCTAATTTGTACTATTCACCCAGAAGCCTATCAACCATAGATGACCCAGAAACTCAACGAGACCCTGCACTCCTAATTGAAAGGGGAGCCACAGAAATGCTTGCAACCTACTGAAACCTCTCCAAGGGTCCCTAATTCAAGGCTGCAGAAGACTTAAGATGGCTTGCTCTTCAATATCTTTGTGGCACTGTTGTGAGGGACTGCAGCAGCTCCAGCCAGCCTCACAGGTCAAGAAAATACATTTAATGGTACCCCTGATCCCGGTAGGACTCCACCCGAAGACATATGCAAATGTTTGCAGTCCCCGGGTTTAATGGACTCTCCTTTGTTCCCTTTGCTGCAACTTTGGGCCATATCTTTCTTTTTGTTATCTTTTTAAAAAGATGTGATGTGCCCACTGTAGTGTTGGAGGCCGGGTGCCCTGGTGTCTTCCCAAGGGCACCTGTGCAACCTCTTGGTGCAACTACAAGGATTATGCTCTTACTAGTTCTGCTCCTGCCTACACTTCCTTGTAGCGGGGTAGCCAGCTGTTCTTCTCATCCCATTCCTTCCAGACACAGGCATAGGGAGCGGCAGGGCTGAGTGTAGCTGTGCTCTTCTGACCTGGAGCCCTTCCTCCTCCCATAGTCTCACAGGTCAAGACTGGGGGCTCTCTGGGCAAAACAAAAGATGGTTCCCTGGCTCTAATGGTGGAAATGGTCAATGGTGAGACAGTGCCTCAGTGGTATACCCAACTTCACCTAGGTTCCCCCAGAGATATCTTGAAAACTACTAGATGCAGTTGCAATTTTCATAACCCGGCAGCCCCACAGAGCTCCAAGGGACCCTCTCCCACTGAAGAGAGCGAGGAGACTGCACACACGTAACGTCTTCGATTGAAGATATCTTTGACTTTAAATGCATTTTCAGGTGCTGTTTAGTGCGTTTTACTCCTGGTGTTGTGCTCTACCTACCAGAAGTGGTATTTTTGGGGCCACCTGTCCTGCACATTGTTAATGGAATTTTCTGGGGTGTTTTGGGTGTTTTTTACAGCCCCACTGTGCTGCTGCTTCCTGTTTTGGAACTGCCCTCCTGTCACGACTTTGGTAGCCTCATCACCTGGTGTCTCCTAGCAGCAGTACCCAATTTCCTCAAGGCATGACACACTCTTTGTCTGCACTACCCAGCACCCTGACCTTCTGCCACCTGCCAGTGTGCCCAGCACGATACCCACTCCTATACCATCCACATCCCAGACAAATCCACAAACGTCTTCTTCTTGCTGGGTCCCCAAAATGTCTAGTCTGTACTAACCCAAAAAGGGAGGTTGGGAGCTAGTGCCTATATGTCATGGGGCAGGGTACAACACAAGACCTAAAAGTACAATTCCAGAGAGTTCCTTCATTTCAGACAGGGTTCTTCTATGATTAGGTCTGTCCTTCTCCTTGCTGTTATTCTTCTCTTCTCAAAAGTCCTTCACTTGTGCAGAGAATTAAACTTGGAGGTGCAGAATTCAGAAGATTGTAGTCCATACTCAAACCGCTGATGCCACATCACCCCTCCATCCCTAAATGACATTACAAGGGCTTAACTCCCTTACTGTTCAAAACTCACACAGCCTCCTGGATAGATTTAAAATGGCAGGTTTGAGGAACAATAGAAAGATCCTTCTCTGGGAGGCCAAGGTTCATCCACTCAGGTCTGGTTTCTCCCCTCCAAGCTTCAAAGAAACACTTCTGTTCTGAGATCTGTCCGCCCTCTAGTTGTACGCAGTCACAACATGTTGTCACTGTATGTCAGAGAGGGCAGCTAATTACCTGATGCAGATTTTATTCCCCGCCCCTTTCCTCTCACAGGAAAAATCTAATCTCCTAGATTTGATCTATTTTCCTGGGAAAGCTTTGAGATTGGCAACTAACCAGCAAAGAAGCCAGCGTGGGTCTTCAGTGTAGTGACAGGATTGGATTCCATTAAGGCTGGCTCTGCTAAATATAAAACTGACACAAGTAAAGGAAAACCAACTCCGGATATTGCGTTCAAGGCCCAATAAATTATAGGAAAGGACACATCAATTGTCTCCCTACACCATGTCAATAAAAAGTTTTGATTTAGGCATTCTTTGTTCAAAGTGTAAAAAACATTTAAAGAGTACAGACTTTACACTTAAGCCAAGAAGCAAAGGGGAAACTTATTCTTGGATTCCCCACTTAATTATAAGTCCAGAGGAGGCCATAAGCAATTTACTCTGGGTCCCGATTGCCACATTGATACCTGTGCCCAGGTGCCTGGCTGAGGTGGGTGGACAAGCAGTCCATCTCTCAGCCATTAAACATGTTCACTTGTAGCCTGTACAGAGTCTCTTACCCCAGCTGCACAGCAATGGACCTTGTTTTAAAATGAAGCTCCTGCATGCTGGGGGGGCGTGGCTTGGCCGGCTGCAAGATGGCCGCACTTTAGTGGGCTCTGCCGGCCAAGCAAACATATCCGACAGAATCCTGCAGACAACGACGCGAACGCTACACAGTACCTGCTTTTCCGGCTGCGGGTTCACTTGCGGCGTCGATCTGTGCTGCTCCCGTCCCTCGGCGGCTTGTGAGTGCCGTGATCCGCCGCCTGACTGCTGCGTTGGGCCCAGATCCCGCGACCGACGGGGCCCGGCCTCCCTGCCTTGCCGCTGGGCCGGCTACCTGGAGCTGCGGATCGCCTGAGGGGCTGCGTGGGGTCCGGACCTGCTTCGCCCGGTGAGTGCTGTTGCCGCTGGGGTTTGTTCGCGGCGGGGTTGGGGGCCCGCGGGCTGCACCACCCGGCCCGGGCCTCTCTGAGGCATTGACATCGCCTCCCTTTCCTTTTGGCGCTGGCAGAGGCGGCTCTGTGTGCCCAGGGCCTGGTGACGGGGGCGGCGGGCCCCCCGCGTCTCCCCGCTGTGACTGTCCCGGCTTGGCTTGCCCTCCCGGCTTCCCCTCGACGAGCGGTGCGGGGTGGCTGATCGCCGCCTGCTTTCCTGCGGCCCGCTCCTGTGACCCACTGGTGGCTGCATCACCTCCCGCTCCTTGGGAGTGTCTGGCTTTGGGCCCTAGCTGTTGCTGCACCGAACCCTGGGCCTGATCTCCTTCGGCGCATACTGTGCCTGCGCCGGCCCTTACGTCTGCCCAGTGCCTGCTGGTGCCTACTCCCGCAATCAACCACTCTTGAAGTCCTGTGGCCTGACGCAAGATTCTTGTTCCATCAGCTTGCGGTGGTGTGTTCCTCCTGCGCCTCCGCTGTGTCCATAGGGACCGCTTCCGCCCATTTGCTGGGCCGCTGGACTGGCGCATCCACCTCTTTCGACGCCCTGCTGCCGCCTCACTGTGCCCGGCCCTCGCGGCGGCCGGCCGGTGCTGCTCCCCTGGTCTGGCGGGCCTGACATTTCGCCTGGGTCACTGACTGCTGCTGTGTGTCTGCGAGCTGCCTGCCGTGCGCTCGGTCGCTGTTCCTGATCCCACGGTGGTACTACTCGCCTACTTCTGCCCGCCATGGGGAAGACTGATCCTAAACAGCCCAAGATTGCCTTTGATCTGCGTAGATCGACGCAGCAGGACGGTGCGGGATCGGATGGTGGCGACCCAGCGACCACTATGGAGACAACCCCTGCGCGTGAGGATGACCTGAAGTCGATTATGCTTGATGTTAAATCCACGGTCACGGGCATCGCGGCGCAACTCGATCAACTGTCCGCTCGTTTGGACTCCGTGAAGACCGGAGTAGATTCACACGACGCTCGTCTACTTCATGTTGAATCCAGGGTTTCCGACGCCGAGGACGCCGCCACTCAAGATCGGCAAAAATTATTGCAAATGGACAAAATCCTCGACATCATCCGGAACAAAAATGAAGATTTGGAGGCGCGCTCCCGGAGGAGGAACCTCCGCATCACGGGAGTACCCGAATCTGCCAACATCTCCCGGATGGAGGATTACGTGGAGCAGCTCGTCCGGGACCTCTTTGGTGAAGTCCTCTCATCCGTCTTCATTGTGGAACGGGCGCACCGCTCCCTTGGCCCTCGTCCTGCCCCCGGTCTACCAGCTCGCCCCATCATTGCAAAAATCCTAAACTTCAGGGACCGCGACGCCATTCTCCGCGCAGCACGAGAAAGGGGCAAAATAACTCATCAGGGTAACACACTTTCCTTTTACCCTGACTATACTCCCACTGTTCAGGCCGCCCGCCGTGAATTCCTTCCAGAAAAGCGAATCCTCCAAAAGCACGAAGTCTCGTACTCATTGGCCTACCCGGCGAGACTGAGGGTCCGGCAAGGCGCAAAAACGCTTGTTTTCCCAGATCCTAAAGACGCTCTCACCTTTGCAAAGAAACTGGATAAATCACCTCGCTCCTCACCTACCGGCTCTCAGGCCGCTGCAGCTGGCCACTTAAGTGACAATGATTGACTGGCTGAGTTTTAACTGTTAATTATTCTGTTTGCGTCACTGTGGCTTCCCCTGTTGCTGCAGCCTCCCTAGCCCAGTTGCTTTCAACTATCATATTGTGACTCCTGTTGGTATTTCAATTGTATCCATCTGATCGTTGTCTGTCTTCTGTAGCTTGGCCACCCTGCTTCACTGCAGGGGCGTATGCTGAGCTCTGCCATGCCCCCACGGGATAATTCCCTTATCTGTCACGATTTTCCCCCTTCCAAGTTGTGGGCTCCTGGGGTGGGAACGGGTGGTATCTCATCCTGATTGGGGGGTTGGAGTGGGTGTGGGGGGACGGGTCTTTCGGTACTGTTTCTGGGGATAGGGTGGTGGGGTGGTTGGGTTGGGGGTTTTGGGGTTGGTGGCCTCCTACTGGGGCTCTGTTGTTTGTTTTGGCAATGTTTCTTGCTCCCGGTTTTTGCCTGCAACGCAGCTATCACTGTGTTCTTTTACTGTCCGCACAAGATGGCCCTATTTCAGTGTTGCTCCCTGCAATGTTAGTGTTCCCTGCCAGGCCTGGCGTTGCACTGCTCCTTAGCTGGCTTTGGTCCGCCGCTCAACATTCGATATGTAATGCCATGTCGCGTTGTATCACGCATGTTCCTACACTCTTACTCCTGCGCACAGCGCCCAAGGTCAACCTCACTCCCACGTTTGGGGCTAGTTGTTTTAATTCGGCTCCACGTCTTGGCAGGCCATTGTTCGTCCTTATGCACCACTGTTGGTATTGTCTTTTGCACCTGTTCCTCATAAGGTTAGCACCATCATATGCACCTACACGCGGCCATTGGCCACTCTTACCATATCCCATAATGAGACAGCATGACGGACATTAATTTCTGGACGTGGAACGTTCGCGGCCTAAACGACTTTCGTAAGGCTCGACTGGTACACGCACACCTCATCCGACACAAAGTGGACATCTGTCTGCTGCAGGAAACCCACCTACTCCCAGCATCTGCTGCCAGACTCTGTTCCAGACACTGGGGAGAATCACATTCCTCTTTCTATTCCAATTATTCCCGGGGGTGTCTATCCTAATTCGCAGGGGACTCCCATGGCACACATCCCAGGTAATCACGGACCCCGCTGGGCGTTTCGTTATCCTACACGGCTCACTTCAAGGCCATCCTCTGACGGTAGCTGCATTATATGGTCCCAATGCTGACGACCCAGAATTCTTTACTCAGATATGGCATCACATCTCCTCCCTCGGTCCTGCTGCGCTCCTTTGGGGTGGGGACTTCAATGTCACATTGTCTGCGGTGTTGGATCGCTCCGGCCCCCACGCTTCTCACCCACGTGCCACGGCGCTCCTTAACTCTATTCTTACCGAGAACTCGTTGTATGACGCCTGGCGCCACATGCACCCTGCAGCCCGGGAGGGCACATGTGTCACTGGCACCCGTAGTTGTTGGTCTCGTCTGGATCTCTGGGTCACCTCTCCTGACATTCTCGCCTGGCTCAACTCTGTTGACCATATGGCGCGTACCCTCTCAGACCACGCGCCAGTCCGGCTAAGCCTTAGGCTACCCCACTCTCATCGACGCGCTTTCTCATGGCGGCTTCCATCTAATGCACTACGAGACACTGTATTCTGTGATGAGATCCGGACCGCGATCACTAATTATTTCGAGCTCAATGAGGGCTCTGTGGACTCCCCCTCCACTCTTTGGGAGGGGTTCAAAGTCGTTATCCGCGGTGAGTGTATCTCTAAGCAAGCGGGGGTCTTGCGCTCCATTCGTGGCGCCCTTAGCAAATTGGAAGCAGAACTTAAATCCCTGGACTCCTCCCACGTGCTTGATCCAAACCCGGACACACTCGCTCGCCTTCGCGAGAAACATACCGAATTCGCCGCGGAGGCCGATAGAGAGCTCTCCTTTCTGGGTAGGGAGGCACGGGCGCGCCGCTTTGGCGAAGGGGACCGACCCGGTAAAACTTTGGCCGCCCTCCTTCGTCCACCTCGAGCAGCATCTTACATAACAGCGCTTCAGGACGGCGGCCCCGTCAGGACTACCTCCGCTGAAGAGATCAAGACGAGATTTACTGATTTTTACACGCAACTTTATTCCTCCGGGTCTACTCCCCCGCGCGAGGTCATCGACCAATATTTCGATACCCTCGAGCTGCTTTGGCTCGAGCACCATCACCGGGAATACCTGGACGAGCCCTTCTCTAAAGAAGAGATACTCGCCGCCATAAATAGTATGCCGGGTGACAAGGCCCCTGGTCTGGACGGCCTGCCCGCCTCCTTCTACAAGGCTTTCGCCCCGCTACTTGTGCCACATCTGGCTGCCATGTATAATGACTCTTTCGAGAGCGGTCAGCTCCCGCCTTCACTTCGCGAGGCTATGCTAACTCTCCTGCTCAAGCCGGATAAGCCCCCCGATCTCCGAGATTCTTATCGCCCTCTGTCCCTTATAAATATGGACAATAAAATCTTTGCCAAGTTACTTGCTTCCCGTCTTCTCCCTCTCATGCTGCATATTGCCCGCCCGGATCAGTCCGGCTTCATCCCTGGCCGTGCAACATCCCATAATCTACGGACTCTCTTTTCTGTCCTTCATCAGATTAACCCAACGCTTCCTGCCGTAGCCGCCTTGCTAGACCCCACCAAGGCGTTCGACACCCTGGAATGGTCCTTCCTCTTCCCTCTTCTTGCATGTCTAGGCTTTAGTCCAGTGTTTATACGAAAGATCTCGCTCCTGTATACTCTCCCTACTGCCCGGCTCCGGGTCAACGGCCTTATTACTGATCCCATCCCCATTGGACGTGGGACCCGACAGGGGTGCCCGCTTTCGCCTCTACTCTTCGCCGTCTCTATGGAGCCACTGGCGGCTAGACTTCATCAACACCATACTCAGAAGGGCATTGGATTCGCGGCCCGCGCCCTCCTGGTCTCTATGTATGAAGACGACGTCACTTTATATGTCCGCAACCCCCAGGAAAATTTAAGTCCCCTGGTGCGCGAGGTCATCCGGTTCGGAGGCTATTCAGGTGTCCAGGTGAACTGGACTAAATCGGTCCTCTTTCCGCTCACTGATGCTACTACTCCATTTACCCCGGACTACCCCTTCGTGTGGGCGAATGGCCCCACTCGCTATCTGGGTGTCCGGCTGAGCAGAGACGCGGATGAACTTTGGCGAGCTAACTTTGGTCGCGCGGTGGACTGGCTGGAGACGAAGATCCCTATATGGAGCCGACTGCCCTTGTCATTGGCCGGTCGGGTGGCTGTCGTCAAGATGGTAGTTCTCCCGAAATTTTTATATTTATTCCTAAACGTGCCTCTTCCTCTCACTGCCCACTTTTTTCGCAGGGTCCGCTCTTTGATCATCTCCCTCATCTGGGCTGGCAAACTGCCTAGGATCGCTTATGACACTCTCACGCTTCCAATGGAGTGTGGCGGCCTAGGTGCCCCTAACATTAGGCTCTATGCACTGTGTGCTCAGGCCAGCTTCTTGCATTTTTGGCTTCACCCCACTCCTTTTCAACCGCACGTGGCGGTCGAGGCCAATCTCGCTGCCCCATGGCCACTTTCGACGGCCCTATTCGCCCCGGCCAGACTCCGGCGCTCTGAGATAAACACGGTCGAAACTTTGCGCTGGGCTTGGGAGGGCCTTCGCCGCCTCTCCAATGCCCCCATGCTCTCAGCAACAACTATGCCAATCGTTCGGCATCCGTCTTTCCCTCCTCTACAGCCGTCTGGAATGGCCAAACGCGCCGCCTGTTTGGGGTTGACCACAGTTGCGGATCTCTACCCGGGGAACACTTTTTACTCTCTCGCGGCCGATTCCGGTCCTATGGATACTTTACTGCTCTATCAGCTACGCGCAATCTGTCGAGAACTGCATTCCACGTTTCCCCAGCCTCCTCCCTCGATGGGCACGCTGGATTTTATTTACTC
The DNA here is from genome assembly GCA_963921515.1 of Calotriton arnoldi. Classification (NCBI taxonomy): domain Eukaryota; kingdom Metazoa; phylum Chordata; class Amphibia; order Caudata; family Salamandridae; genus Calotriton; species Calotriton arnoldi. The sequence continues at coordinate 2,140,252 of CAWUFW010000033.1, forward strand.
GTCTTCCTCCCCTCAGAAATTGGTGACCAAACTCTGACGGCCTCATCCGTATCCACAGACCGCGCCCGTGCGGCGTGGAGTGCGGACCTTGGTATCGACATCCCACAGGCTGACTGGCTCTACTGTTGCAAACAGACAAAGCGTTTGTCCCCAAACTACCGCCTGCGCCTTATTCATTTTAAATATTTACACAGGCTATATCGTACTCCAGTCCAGCTGCACAAGCTGGGACTCATTCCAAGTGATAGTTGCATGCGCTGCTCTGCATCTGCGGCGGACTTCTCTCACCTTGCCTGGCTATGCCCTGGGGTCTCTGCTTATTGGCGTGAGGTCTGTGCAGCCATTTCAGAGATGGTCTCCTCGCCAGTTCAGCCCACTCCCTCACTTTGTCTACTGGGATTCGTCAAATTCTGCCCGGATGCGTCGCGTCGTCTTGTTGCTATGCTGCTTGTCCTCGCGCGGCGTAGGGTCTCCATGTGCTGGGGTCGTAGACCTGCACCCAAGTTCGCCCAATGGCTCGAGGATGCATCGCGTTGCCAGACCATATTGTCAGAATTCTGGGACTTCATGCCAACTAGATCTCGCCCACTCGATATCTGGGGCCCCCTAGTGTCCTATCTCCTAACCCGCACTCCCCGAGTCCGGTTGCCTCCCCAGCGCTCCCCGCCGGCTCTCTGCCCGTGGCGGCCGCTGAGGTGGGCCAATAATCGGCCTTCCCCCGCCCCTTCTTCCTTTCTGCTGGGCCTGCCCTTTCATTTAGAGATTGCGTGCCCTCTGTAAATTGCTGTCACTGGTTAGTCGAGGTAAAAACGTCTGCCATGCTGCTGCTCTCTGGTGCACTGTGCTATTAATGTTTACGGTTGCCATCAATGTTTCCTTTGTATGTGGTGCTCTGATACAACTCGAGAATGTAACCTGTTTATTTGATTTGCTCAATAAAGGTTTTTGAAAAAAAAAAAAAAAAAAAGTGCACGATTGTCTCAACCTAATGTAAATTTATTTTGACTTGTACTTAAGTGGTTGTCTATTTACTTACTTTTATACTATCGCGCAACTTCCTCTTATGTGTCTGTAAAACGTACCTTTTGTCCCGACGTTTTGTCCTGAATTTTGACCCTTTGTCCTGAATTTTTACACTTACCATCCTGAATTTGTACCCAGGCCAGTTGGTCACCCTACATAGAGCGCCAAACTTGGCCTCTTCTCCTCCCTGTCTTCAAGTTCACACCCACACAACATCTTTCTGACAACTGTTGCTACCTCCCCACCCACATATATATTACACAGTTGAGAGGTATTAAGAATGCTTCGGACAGTCAGAGAGGCAGACAACATCACACCACCCCTTTCATTGGTCACCGGGGAACTGTGGCAATCGGTCAGACACTTGGTCCTACTTCTTCCTCCTCACGCACACCTCACACAAAGAGGGATACGCCTTGATGTTTAACCTTGCTTTACTTATTTGTTTACCACCGTATAACTGTCTTTGTTCTTAACCACAAAGGCCCAATAAAAACAGTTTAATAAAAATGATTGACCATTAACTTTCTGCTTGCCAATAAAACCTTTTCATAACCTTAATTACACCATATGCCATTGCAATATCAATATTGTTATTGTAAGTAAAGAATTATCAATTCAATTCAATTAAAAAAAAAAAAGCTCCTGCATGCTACTGCTCAAACCCATGCTAAACTGGTGCTTACCGTGGGTGAGGCTCCATGAGGAAGACTCACAGCAGAGGTCCAAAAACCAAAAGCAAAACCGCTTTTTTATGGGTCAGCATCCACTCCCTCCCAATATAAAATGGGCTTTTTACTCAGAATTCATAACTAGATGGACTACTTTTAATGTTCTATAATTAGATGGCCATTCTGCTATTAGAGAGATGTGAACTCCTCTAACAGAAATTGCTCCGATAAGAGCATACAGACCATGTTTTGTTAGATGCGAACACAAAATGGGGTTGGATCAAGGATTTTTCCACTTTAGCAAAGTGATATTTTTCCACACTCTTTTACTAGAAATATGTCCGCAATTGATTCATGTGGGGGCATCCTGACAACCTTATACTGTTTGTTGATTTGAATTGTTTTATTTATATTGTATGCAGGATAAACTCATCTATGATCTGGCATACGGGGAAAGGGATATCACAGTAAACATACAAGAAACAAGCACCATCTGAGATAATCAAAGATATTCCTGAAGTTAAAAGGTCTTAATTGCTTTGGAAAAGACTCCCACAGAAGATTTTACAAGGAAGATTATTCCGTAGTGGACACAGTAGGCACAGAAATCTTCTATGGTTCTGTGATTTAAAAGGAGAGAGCAGCTGAGTCAACAGATGCTTACCTGCAGGGTGTAGTGGTTGACTTTCTGAGAAGGGGCGGAGCAAGGCCATCCAGGGACTTAAAAGTTAAGTGCAGAACTTTAAGAAACTATTCAATGCTTAACATGCAACCAGTACAGATTCCCAAAGAACTGGCACAGAGTCATACTTACGGAAGCTGAAAAATAACTGAAGAGCTGCACTCTGAGGAGGGGGCAGTTAATTCAACTGAAAGTCTGGAAGACTAGCAGCAAGGGCATGTGCACAACCCAGTCAATGTGTGTCCCTACTAAAAGATGACACTGTTCGGTCGGTGTTTATATGGAAATGTGTATACAGTGGATCTTTGAATAACAGCCTGCATGGGCATCAAGGATTTTCAATCCGAGACCCACTAAAAGACAAGATTTAATGCTGTATTTAGATCTTGGCAGATGGTCTGCTAGTCTGTCGGGGTGAGTTGGCCGCCATGGTCTTCACCAGCTCAGCAGAAGACTGTCCGCCCTGTCTAGAGTTCCTCACCTGCCTGCCATGGATTTGTGCACTGTGAAGGGAGCTGCTGTTGCTGAAACTACCTTTACAACACTTAAGGTATGCCAAGAGTACACCATGTTTAAAGTGCACACTCTGCAATCTTTTTTGTTTAGAGGAAACAAGCTCCCAAATGGGGACTTTCTTTCTCCAATCAAAAACTAAATGTCTCCAATGTGCAGGAAAAATTCTCCCTGTGCACAGGAGCCATTCTATATCATTCAAAACACCACTTGGGGAATGGGCTGCCAGGTCTGAGGTTTACACTAGCAGATGCGGCAGATGCTCCTCCAGTGTAAACCTGGCACTTCTCCTGGCTCTAAACAGAACAGGGGAGCCACAAGTTTTGGGGTGCAGGTACACCGCCTATTTACTTTGATGCTCTTGTTCTGACAAACTCTAAACGAGGCCCTTAGTACTTTACTTCAGTGACTAGCATCAGCATTAAACAATATGGAAGGGGGTGGAGTAGCTTTTGGGTTAGGAGATGGCATACCAGCAACAAGAAAACTTAGTTTTCAAATCATTGCGCTTGAGTCCACTTGCTCTGAACCAGTTTCCATAGGTTTTCTGTTGCTAAGCAAAGATCAGAATGAACACCACTGACACATGGACAAAACAGCATTGCATCTCCATAAGAATGGAAAAAGAAAATATTCACCAGGAATCAAAGAGAGATATTAAACAGTAGTGGAGAAAGAGAATAATCCCGAGGAACATCACATGTATTCTGCTTAACATTAAAAATAAGCCTATTTTTCCCTTTTCCTTCTTGTTTGATAAACAAAGTACACAATCACTCTAAAGCAATTCCTAAGACATGGGTTAATGATGCAGACAGCCCTAGAGCGAATTGCAGACCTCTGTATTGAAGGCTGCTTGAAGGTCCAGCACAATCTACAAAGACCAGGACACATTTTCGGCATCGTCAAGTAGATCACCCCATTTCTTTAGCAAGGTCTTCTCAGTACGATCTACAAAACCATGACCAGCAATGGTAGAGTAGCAATAGATCCAAAGTTGTTTAGAACTATGGGATACAGGGTAGATTTTTTTTTATCTAGAGGATTACAATTGAAAGCTTAAGAGCATCAGGAATAAAACTTGACATCACAGATCGATGAAGAGGTGGAGAGAAAATCTCAAGAAACTCATTTTAAAAAGAGAGATCTATAAAGTTCCTATAGAAGTTTGAATGTCCAACACCTTATTAACAAATGCTTCAGTAAAAATCGTGCACTTTTCTTGAAAGGGAAGGTTTTGAAATGTAGACATGGCAGCAAAAGACATGACAGGCCATCAATGGTCAAATACATTTTAGAAGCCCATAAACCACATTGGGCGAATGTGCAGAAGGTACTTATTCAGGGCCATATTTATGGCATGGTTTGTGTCGCTCTTGCACCACACAACATGGTGCAAGAGCGAAGGAAACCGTAAGTCATATTTTTGAATCCACTAAAGCCATTTTGCGTGGCATTGAGTGGCTCCAAAAATATGGAGTAAAGCAATGCAGTCCAAATCGCTGTGTTGTGTTACTCTGCTCTGGGTAGACGGTCCATGGGCGTTGCGTGGGTGCTTAAGAGAATTTAGGTGCACACAACTCATATAACTACCTATAGATGTGCCCGCTGTCCACATTTTTAGGAGGGCTTCATTTGTGTGTCTGTTGACTTTATGGTGTCTGTACTGTAATTCGGAAAAGAGAATGTGGATCCTTTTGCCTGTGGACTTCTTTTGAAGAAATGACTCGAAGTCTTCGAACTTCAATCAAAGGACGTTCATCATTATGAAAGATATTCCCTGTTAAACAGAGGAAGGAACACCAATTGCATCCATTTCCTGTGTATTTTCTAACTTTCTTAATTTCTTAACTGTTTAGGGATATGCCCGTCATCAGTGGTAAACTCATCGCTGTCCTGCAACAACAACTCTGCCTCCTTCTGGTGGAGTGAGCACTACAGAGCTGCCTCATACCGGTTGTTGACAGTGGGAGAAAATGGGTTTCAGTCCTGCGAAACATCAGGTCTATCCTGCAGCATCGCAGACCTCCCCTGTGGACAGCTTCTTAACGTCACCTGGGAAGCACTCGATGCTGGGGCGGTCATTGTGGAGTCAACTAATACAAAGATACAAACAGGTAATATGTTTAGATTTGACAGATTGTCTAAGTATTGCCCACTGAGAGCTAGCTTTAACATTGATTGGTATAGATTGTAGGGGTTGACTTCTTGTTGCAAACCTTGATGAACCATCACGTATTTTAAGGAAAAAATCTTCACATTCTCAAAACCCAGCATATTCCAATATAAAGTGACCCCATAGAAAGCCAACACTCAAAACGCATGATGCACTCATCAAAGTCCTACGTTTCTTATGTGAGCTGTTTTCCCTATCCCGGAATGTAACTGTCCCATCTCCATTGCAGTGATTCTGATGCAGTGAGTGCACTCGAAAAAGGAATACCCCATTCCACCACTCCTTCGCCATCAACCACCCTCTGCCTGACCCACCTAGTGCCACTCAGGTTGAGCTTTCTAGATTTGCTTTACCATTATTCACTTCAAAACCATAACATTATTCAAACCTTATGTATAATCCAATATCTGCAACTTTTGGTGTCTGCATAACTTCCCCCCTCCCGAACTAACGCATCGATGCACCTCTCAGCAGTAACAAGATTTAGCAAAAACATGCAGCCATTATCCAGGTACTAAGTAACCCGAACACAAATAGCGATATTTTGGTGAAAGTCCGGCCTTCATTAGATCTCCAGTGCACAGCCAAATCACTTGCAACAGTGGTCACCTTACAGCTGTACAGCCACCCCAAATGCAATGGTCTCCTGAATGATTACCAATCTGGCTTCTCACGTCACTAAGGAACCAAACCATCCTAATGGGTATTTAGGAAATGGGGCGTACAGCCAGATAGCAGAACGAGACCTGTGACCTCCATTCATCCGTAGACATAGTTGATCATGGAATCTTTGAGTTTGGGGTGTGTTCTTCCAGTGTCCGTTCCTGGCATTCGCTGTCTTGACGACAAGTTATTCACAATAAATAAGTTATTGCTCCAATATTGATTCATGGTCATCACTCCATTCGCTCTCATAATTGTCTTAGTTTTCATTCTTTTTTCTTGCTATTCTGAAAGAAGTGGCCCAAGAATTACATGTTTGTCTGACACTTGCATGCATTATCCTTAAAACTCATTGGAAGTGCCTTATATCGTTCTTACTTTCCATTAATGTGCACAAGATCTGCACTCGCAACCCTGTATAAAGTGGAATAAGTCATTCATGAATATGCCATTAACACAGCTGCATACATCTGCACAGAAGTATGTGACTTATCTGCATATTCTCAGAGCAGGAGGATGTTTTAAGATCACAAACCTCCAACCTTTTTCATGAGCTGGACTCGCCTTCGTAGTTTATGTTAATGTTTTGCAAATGGTTTTGTATATTCTGCATATTGATATATTTGATGATTTCTAATTATGATCTGTTTAAACAGCTCCATGCCCTCCCACTAGTCTTCTGCTCGACCTTGTCTGCCCAACCAACATGGCCACTGCCTCATGGAGCCATTTTGGTGATGTGCTGTCATTCAGCGTGTTAGCGAACTCAACGGATGGGCATATTGTGACCTGTAACAGCACCCACACCACCTGCAAGCTGAATTCTTTCCAGTGCGGCCTCACCTACTCCTTGTCGGTCACAGCCACCGATGCCAAGTGCCACAGTACCTCAAGCGACACATTATTTTTTGACACAGGTACTCAAAAGAGGGTAATTTCTGTCAAGCTATTAGTTTACTTTCACATTCAACATAGGCCTAAAAATTAATGAATAGCTGGGGGGATTCAGACTCAGTCAGTGTTGGACCAAAAAGATAGAAATGAAAAAAGGACTCAACGCCTGTCCTCCCATCATGCACGGCACAGCGTCAGAGACGGTAAGAGTGGTGTCCCAAATATGACAACTGGTTTGGTAGAAATAAAAAGAGCATGTCATTTCACAAGTCAACTTCGACAAAATAGATGCATCTCAGGTGGGTGACAAGCCACACATACTTTCTTTTATGCAGGTAATAATAAGAATAGCAGGAGGGTGACTGATGGTCAGGAGAAAAGCAGTTGTTGCCTGTGAATGCTGGTGGGGCTAAAATGCATTCATATGAATGTCCAGTGGGGTTAGTGATAAGTGTCTCACGTCATGTGTTAATGGACATGTGACTGAGAGATTCTCCCCCGCCACCTAACCTAAGACCAATTTAGGCTCTGACATGTCTGGGGATCTGCCAGTTTACTCCACCACTGCAATGGTGCAAGAATACTCAAAGGATCTACCTGGGAAACTGGATGCTGCTCACTTCAAGGAGTAATTGCACATGGTTATAGATAGGTATGACATCATGGCTATCAATTCATGAAAATGTCAGGGTGAGTGTAAGTGACATCATAGACCCATTGACATCTGAAGGTATCAGAGGAGTTGAACATTTGTCCCATTCAGAGCCTCTTAACATCTTATTTGCTGTTGAAGGATTAGGGAAAAGGCAAGGTGGTGAAACTATAGAAGATAAATATGGCCACAAAGGACATCTTAATGTTTTGCTCTCATGGTCCTTAGGACCAGAGGAAGCAAAGCAGTGACAGGGCCAAAACAAATGCCAACCTGTAGTAGCAGCTGCTACTTCTGGTTGTCCCTAAATTCGTCCATGTCTGGAAGGACTGAGTGTGGTGTGTTCTTGGATTTGGAGATTAGCCTCTTGATTGTGGGTGCTGTGGGCTTTCATGGTCAGAAGGGGTGTGGTTGAAGGTTGGTATGAGTGACATAGGGAGTCAGATGTGAGGATGAGGGCAAGAGGATTTTCTTACTTGTCGGTGGGGGAAGGTAGGTGTTCGTCTGAACAGTCTGGAGAGGTTGAGCAGAGAATGAGTGCTGTTGATGATTGTTCAGACTGAGATTTAGGTCACCAAGGATGATGTGGAATGCTGTGTATAATGTAAGGTCCAGGACTGTATGAAACTTCTGAAACAACTTGGCCATTGTTCCCGAGGGCGAGGGGGGGGTCTTTTATATTTTTGGAATGTACCCCTTATCTCTTGCCTCCCTAGGAAAAGATATGGTAATGCCAGGTTATAGGCCTGGCCCTGAGGTAAGGTAAATAGAAACAGTGTGAACTCTTGTCTTCCAAAGTTCACAGGCACAGATGGCACAGTTCATATGTGTCAACCTGACAGATTGTATGACGACCCTTTGATCTTTAACTAAGCAGGGGGGTGAGTACTGAGGATAAATTGCTTTCCATCTCCAGGATTCAGAGAACAATAGAATAGTTACTTCTGGTACAGGCATTTAGTAATACATGTCACAGTGGTTGTGGTAGCAGACCTATTGAGCCAAAAATCAAAATGGGTCGCTGATGACCAGTGATTCACTTGCCATTGAAACAAAGGGCAACAGATGAAACAACAAAGTAGTTGTTGTACTGAGTGCTATATGCTACTGGTGAGTAGGGCCTTAAGTGGATTATAAAAACTTGGCGGTGGGGGTCTCTCAAAGGGGCGTAACCTATGTAATAAAGGGCATGGCTTAAATAAGTAAGATAAAAAACTCTGCTGCCTGACTGGTGTTTTTCTGCCTCTTTCTGTTATTGCATCCAGATATACAATAGCACAACTGGCATGTACTTAAAACAAGCCCAGACTATTGGCTTTATCAATTGTCGTTAGCTGCAGAAGATGAATGAGCAACAACAATGCCTTTGTGGTAAATAATAGTGAAAATACCTGTAATTATGATACTGTGAAATAACTATACCACTCCATTAGAAACGTTAAATATAACTCTTAGTAAAATACTTACTTTTATTTATGGTGGGCTTGAAACAACGTCTATAAGCTGGTACTACTTGGCAGCAGCTGCCCATGCAGCAGCTTTATCACTGAAGATCTGTTAAAATTAGAGCCTGCACTCTGCCCTTCACCCCTCCTGCCCCGCTGCACATCCCCACGGCGTGCACCTTCAGGGCACTAGCAGGTGGTCCAATCTTCTGATTAGCTCCTTTGTGGCATAACAAGGGCGTCTCTCCAGGGTTTCATCAAAAGCTGGTAATGGCTGGTTGTGCCACCGAGTGAAGACTTCTTTTCACGCCCAGGGTGAGGGCAAAAATCAAGAGCACAATAGGGACCTATGGGTTTCAGCACCTGTTTTTTAGAACTAAGCACGAGCAGGACCCAGCCCACTTAAAGACCTGCTGGTGATTATTTGCATCCCCGGCTATAATAAAACTGTGGGAGTGGCAGCATATTGTCTGCCATTTACTAGGAACAGATGGTTCTGCCATGCATGGCTTCCATAGGAAGGCTCTATCATGTACATCAGATTCTAAACCTGATAATTCATTGCTAAGAAGTAGCAACAGTTGGTAACAAAACTCCTTACCCAGTGTTGCTACGTCATAAAGGCCTTCTAGGCCCTGCGGACCGGACTCTCTGAGAGCCTGTCAGTGCAGCACTGCCTGCCTGCTTTGAGTGAATGCAGAAAGCACAGCTGCCGGAGGGAGAAGGAATACAGGGAAGGTGGTGGGGGTTGGTAAAGGATGGAAGGTAAACTATCTTTTCACATTTGGGATAGGGTGGAGAGGCCATGTTATATATGGCTCCCCCATTACTCCTTTGCCTCAGCCTATTAGTTATAAGCAGGGGCAGATGATTTTGGGGTCCATACATAGCAATAAGGTATAGATGGGTAAATGAGTAGCTGGTATGTCTTTCACCTCTGGGTTGTCAGTGACACCATAAGCAACTCAAGCTTTGCTTTCGCTGTCAATTGGATGTTGCTCAGAACCCCTCAGTGAAAAAACATCCTTGTAACTCACAGTTGCCCATCTACAATTCTATATTTCATGGTCAGTTTTAGAAGTACAGTACTGAAAATTACATTTCTCTTTTTTATTTCCAGCCCCGTGTCCACCTGCAGTTGTCAGTGGTCATGTAGATTGTGCATCCAATAATGTCTCAATCACATGGGATCAGAGTGACAGAGCCAACTTCTATCAAGCTTCTGTCACTGACATCCTTGATAACAATAATGTTTTCACGTGCAACTCTATGGACACCAATTGCGATGTTGACGCTCTGCCTTGTGGCAAAAAATACTTCATTACCATCAAAGCATTGCATGAGGACTGTGGCGGCAGCAACAGCAACCCTGTAGAAATTGAATCAGGTAGGTTTCCGACTAGTTTTAATGTTCAAATTCCATGGCTTCTGGCCATGAAGAGTTTACATTTTCTAGCCTATGACAGGCACTGTCTTTGTTTTTATCCTATATTTTGTTTCCTTTGTATGACATTGTGTTACATGCTAAAATCTGTATCACATCTAAACGTAAAAACGAAGCATACATTTTAACACGAATGATGGACATATTCATTTTTTCTATTTTACCTTCATTTTATGATTTTTGTTGCACCTATCGTACATATGCATGTTTGGGGGGGGCATTGCAGGGAAGTATTCAACTAAACGTCTTAGTATTGGTAAAGTTGGACTGAGCCAGACAAACCATCTTAAGATGAATCCATAAACTGAATGTCAAGACTCTACGACAGAGCAAATGTAGCTCTAAGACAATACATTTAAAATGTCCCCTGGAAATTGGAGTTTTTTCCATCTCCAAATTCTCGATTAGGCCATTTCTCCAACTGACAGCATTCAAAAGAAGAGAATGTGATGGCTTTGGCCGTGCTTTTTGCTGTGCTTTGTCCAGGAAGCATTTTTCTGGGTCAAAAAAAGCACGAAGCAGAATGAGAAGCACTCTTTTTTGGGGAGAAAAATGGACTGTGGGCATCGCAACCCACCAATCATGGTTAACATATGGTGGAAGATCTACTTAACATTTGGGTATCTATGTGAAAGATTTCAGGCCCAGATGTGACATGGGAAACTGGTTAGTGGGGTCTTCGGATAGATTAAGTATGTCTTCACTCCCTTTGTCGGCAGTGAGTGACGGCTCAATTGGAACATCTATGCCATATTTAAGGAGACCGAAAGGCATTTTAAAGACGGCCCTAACTGAGGGTACTTGTAGGCTGTTGGTGTCAGATACCTGGTGAATGGTTATAATCCTGCCTCATACCACTGCACATAATGGCTGTTTGGTTCTGAATATATGCCTCCCTAACAAATAGCCAGGCACCTGAAACCTGTTAATCACCATGCTGACATAGGTGCTTTCAGCTGAATGCTGGTACTGCATAGCTGTCTGATGGCCAAGTATCAACACCACCAATTGGACACCATCATAATAACTTTGATCTCTCCTGCTGATACCCCTAAATCATTGACACCACATATAGTGCACACCTACATTTATATACATTGACAGCAGAAACCCTATTTAAGGCCATTGTAAAATGCACCATCTCTTGGTGAAAAATCCCTTAGTTCTAATAGATTTTTTAAGGACTACCACTCTGCACTCAGTCCTCTGCACATGCTCCCTGTAGGAAATTGAGTTATTAGTTAAAGGAACAGGTACACACCTCATGTAATAACCACAGACCTTGTCAGAGTAAACCTGAGCTCATCTCCCTGTAGACATGGCACAGAACAGAAAGGTGTAAATTAGAGCTAATGTGTAAAGTATTAATGCAGTAGTAAAACAGTAGTAAAGTTGAAATGTAAACAATAATATCCCAAAATTAATTAGAAAAATAGAGTAAAATTTAATAAACAAATTGACACCAAAATGACAAAACTCCATTAGGAGAACCAGAGACATGAGTTTAAGGTTTTAAGTAGAAATAGCGCCAAGAAGCACAAAGTGCTAATGATAGTCAGTAGTCATGGTAGAACCGGACCTAGGTGCAATTTGACCCTGACTGTGATAGAGTGCACGTTGGATGCACTAACCAGGTTTGCCCTGGTCAAAGACTTTACCCCATGACTTCATTCCTATAAGTCCCAATACACCACAGGAGTACACTTCTAAAGCCCCAAGGACCTTAAGGGAGGCACTTAGAGACTCACAGGGTGGCAGGCAGAGTCCAGTCCAGGTCCGTTTGCCACTGATCAGCTGGGCAGTTGCAGGAAAGGCCTCTTGTAGCATGGTGTATCCCTGTACCTCGATCTGGAGGTCAGCCTTTTGACATCTTATGACCCTTGGAGTCCAATTCTTTGTTCTGGGGACAAGAGGGAGAGCAGGTCGAGTCTTCTGGGCTCTTTTCAGGTCCCAGACAGCAGGTACAGCCTCTTCTGATCTTCTACAGGTCAAGGAGTGTTTTGAAGTGTGTGTCTGGAGATGCCACATTTATGACTGGCATGAGCTTATGGGTGATAATGACTCCTGGAGCAACCCTAACCAATGGAGTTAGGGTTCCTGGGGCTTACCCTACACACTTTGCTCATTCTTAAGTTGGCCGTGGTCTTCGGCCATACTAAGCTTGGGCCCTGAGTCTGGTGGTGTGTGTGGGAGTATACTCTGGAAACCCTAGTGTCCTCCCACATCTAACACTAAAACCCAGTTTTAGGCAGTCCCATGTACCCCCAACAAACTCACTGACAGAAGTCTGGTGGAACAAAGGTGAGCTTTCAGCACCCAGACAATAGATACATGCAAATTGTTTTGGCATGCTGTTTCCCTCCTTTGAAGTGTCATATGAAAACCCCAGCAGACCTGTTGGGCAGGTGATGTCAACCAGACGCCAGACTGTGATAGAGGCCGGTCTGGCTGAGGGGACAAAAGAAGTGTGCTGTTTTGGGTTTAGCTACATCTGCTTGTGACAGGGTAGACATCTTTGAAGTTAATCAAGTCTTTAGGCCCATCCCGCAAGCCACCCTGCCAAGGGCGCAAGAACACTTACTCACACTCAAGGCCTTTTGTCCCTGTCCTGGAAGCAAGTTCACAACTCATTCATGCCTATTTGGAATGCTATTTACTGGCTAAAGCAGAAGTTAGAGAGCAAAATGCATATTTAGCTTCCAGGGACGTCAGGCAGGGCAAAGGTAACTTCCTAAAAATAATCTTTCCAAAATATTTATTGCAAATCCAACTTCACCAGTGAATTGGCCTTAAAATAAATATTTCAAAAAATAGATTTGTAGTTGTTTTGTAGGCAAAGATAACATTTATTAAACCTAATATTGTATCCCAGTGCTTTCCTATGCAACATCCTACCCTGTTACTGTGAAAATAGCCTTTAGGGCTTTTCACTGTAAATACATGTTTAACATTAAACATTTACATGTCCTACTTTTAAATACCATGCACTCTGCCCTATGGACAATAAGGGCTACTTAGGGGGGACTTACTAATAATTAAAAGGAAGGTTTAATCCTGTCTAAAGGGGTCATTTTGACAGGTTGAATTTGCAATTCAAAACTGCACAGCTAGGCTACATTTGTGGGTCTGGAGACACGTTTTACAGTACTACTGTAGTGGGTGGCACAATGAATGCTATAGTGTACTGGTAGCATTTAATTTACAGGCCCTGCCCACACTTGGTACCATACACTAGGGAATTATGAGTAAATTAAATGTGCCAAACACATTTTACCATATTGAAAGGAGGAGCATAAGTACTTTACAACTGGTTAGCAGGGAAAAAATGCACAGAGTTTTATAGCCAGCAAAAAAGGGGTTCAGCAAAAAGGCAAACAAAATTGGTGTGACCCTGCAGAAAGGGCAAATTTTCAAAACTCCCCCACCAGTGGAAATCATGCCAACTGGCAAAGAGTGAACAACTTCCACCAGATCCCAAGGCCCAAGAGACAAAATGAACTAGGGAAGGAGTGTTTGTCCTCGATCTCGCTAATGAAGACCTGCAAAAGTAGCTCCTGAAACTCTGGCAAGAATTGAGGACTTTCCTGCTTACACCAGGAATTCCGAACTATACATTAACCTTAGCAATCTATTTACAAGGTTGTGTTCATTCATGCCTACCTAATCCAGCTATAAGTGATTGAGTGGGTTCTTGTTATTTGGTGCTAATTTGCCAATCAAATCACTCATTAGTTCTTAGCAATCCTCACATCAACTTCTGCACCAACCATAAACATTTGAAAGTTGTGCGAACTACAGGGAGGACATAACTAATTTGATGGGAGTCTGGGCAGATTCTGCACTAATCCTCTTGATCACAAAGCATTTTACTCGGCTACCTCCACCTGTGTGGGAAGAAGAGAGGGCAGAGTAAGAGTGATTTTTCAAATAAGTGTTGTAGCTTGTTGTCATCGAAAGCCAGGCACCTCCTAAAGTGACTAGAAAGTCACAGAAGTATTTTTTTCCTCTTACATGTCCTGAAAGTGATGGGAGTAGTGTACACAGACTATATAAAGCCCAAACACTCTTTCAGTTCCATTGCAGACAATGCAGTCATCAATTATTAAAGTTTGCACAGACACTCACACGATGCTGCACAGATAAAGTAGCAAGAGGGGGAAAGAGCTGCCTGCTGTTTGCTGTCTTTACTGTTTGGGGCCAACTTCATCATCTACCCGCCCTGGATTTCGACCCCAGGGAGGTGTTTGCTTTGCAAACTGGTCGTCCTGCTGCACCCGAGGATAAGGCCATTGCGGGGCGTGACCGCTAGGGACTACAAGTCCCATAATCCTGTGCCTGGCCTCCAGCTGATGCTGATTAGCGCGATATAAGCTTAAAGGTGTCCCGCTGCCCTGGGGGAAAGAGCTGTTTGATGTTTGCTGTCTCTACTGCTTGGGGCCAACTTCATCCTCTACCCGCCTTGGATTTTGACTCCAGGGAGGTATTTGCTCTGCACCCTGGTCATCCTGCTGCACCCTAGGTAAGGCCATCGTGGGTCACGACCACTGGGGACTACGAGTCCCATATTCTTCTGCTTGTCCACCTGCTGATGCTGATTAGCGCTACATAACCGCGATGGTGTCCTCCCGCTGTGTGGGATGTGCGCTGGCGGAGCCCGGGCCGTCTTGCGCCCGTCAGTGCCAGGAAGAGGCAGGGCAGGGCCACCACCCTTGGCCCTGCAGCAAAGTACCCGTGCTATCCTGGGATTCAACACCTCGTACCCACCGTCTAAGGTACTTTTGTATTCGACTTTTAACCCAAACTTTCCCTTGAAAAGGCTGTTTTAGTTGGCTTTATTGTACTGCACCTCCGTGTTTCGAACTGCCCCTTTGTTTTAAATTTTCAGATTGGGCACTCCCTCATCAATACCCCACGTTACACTGGGAGGAAAGCCCTTTTAAAACAAAGGGGCATATTATCAAGAACGGCGTTAAAATTATCGCCACTTTAGCGGCAGAAAACTGCCGCTAAAGCGGCGATAATGGGCTTGATAATATGCCCTTGAGAATTCCAATAGAAGCCCATGTTGACACCAGAACATGGGCTTCTATTGGAATTCTCAAGGGCATATTATCAAGCCCATTATCGCCGCTTTAGCGGCAGTTTTCTGCCGCTAAAGCGGCGATAATTTTAACTCCGTTTCTTGATAATATGCCCCAAAGACTCTTCTGGGATCGTGCGACTCTTTCCCACTTAAGTACTGTGTGTGCTGAAAAGTTTTTTCTTTCTGTGAGACAATGGGCAAAAGGAAAGCCCAGGATGGGGTTTCTGGGAAGACACTTGCCAAAACACAGTCCCCCTGCACAACTGGTAACAATATCATGGACAGGATCGACACTTTGCCATTGGAATGCAAGGAAATTGTAAACGTCCCGTCCCATCCCCCCCCTCCCCCAACGTTTCAAATGCCTCAATTCCAATCTCACCCGAGATATCACCTATCCCCCTTAAAATGAAAACTACCAGATCCCACAAAGGTTTAACAAACCTCACCAGAACAGTCGCTCTGGCACTCGCAGTGTTGTAGGCAATAGCAGTGTAGGAGGTAGAGAGGAGCCGCAGTCCCATGTTTCTGAGCAGCCTCTAGACCCCCAGGTGGCTAGCCAGCTCGAGTGCCATAGCAGGTATGCTGCCCTATCTAAGTAGAAAACATAGCAAAGGCCGAAAGTGTGATGATGTTGGATGTCCCTAAGGAAGTTTTATCCCTGTTTCAAAGCTTAAGGGGCACAATCGAGGGTCCCAAGAGGGAGGCAGCGGCCCTGAGAAAAGTGGTGGAGGATTTGGAGAAAAGGGTTGCAAAAGATTTAGTACTGAGTACAGCAAATCAAGCAAAGGTGATAGAAGATAGATTTTCTTCATGAAAATGGCTGGCAGGCTGTTTCCCCACGCGGCCCAGTGGTGCATGCATTTCAACCACTTACCCAAAATAGCCACTGGTCTCCCCTTGCCCCTACTTTGCCCCCCGTCGCTTTCTTTCCTGTCCCTGATGCAGCCCTGTTTGGGCAAGTGACTTGCCCTTTGCTTCCCGTAATGCTTTACAAGGCAGAGGCTCAGGTAGAGGGATTGAAAGAGAAGAAGTAGCATAAGACAAGGGTGACCCAAACGTCACTAGAACAGGTCAACCTCATTTCAAGGGGGTGGTCGCAAATGTCTGTTGTATCAAAAATCGTGTTCAGAGGAAGGAAGCTGTAGTTTTCCTTATTCAGGTCCCCAAGCTAACCACTGCAGCAAGGGAGGATCATGATACACTTATAAACAAGGTTACGTTTTGGTTCAGGAAGACTCACTAATGCTACTCTATTATAAGGGATGATATCACTCAAGCAGAAAGGATATCTGCCCCTGGGAAGACACACAATATGGCAAAAGTATGCTTTGTCCATAAAGACTTAGTAGATGGCCTGATGGCCATAGACTCTGGCACCATCCCTGTTGCCAATACATCCATTGCGATTAAATATCGCACAAACGTGGATGAGACTACCTCAAATGAAAGTGATGCTAGCAGGGGGGGGGGGGAGACAAGGTCAGTAGGACTGCTGGACCCTAGGATTGGCTCCAGGAAGAGGGCATAGGTAGAGCAGAGGGAGAAGCACTAATAGTTAGGACCGCCTTGTGCGATCTCCCATCCCCTAGGTCCCTTGTCTTGTCTCGTGCCCAATGTTTGGTTAGTGAGGGCCCAACTAATGATCTGTCTGTACCTCCAGCTGTCCTAGATAATGACAGTGGAGGCCTGAGGAGGGAGGCTCGTGCCAGCCATAGAATTATCCAAGAGGCACATGGGAGTGCGATCCTGCACCGGTGCCCTAATCCTAATAGCCTTTAGCAAACCAGACTCAGATAAAAATCTTGGTTTAGAATTTAGCAGGGATTTCAAGGATGCTGCTGGAGTAAGAGTTGGGCAAATTTATAGATTCTTATGATGTGTGCCTGTTCCAGGAAATATGGAGTTTGACACGCATACACAGGAGTGGGTTTACTGCCCTTTGCCAAAATGCGATTAAGAAAGGGAAAGGGAGACTATCCGGGGTCTTAGTGATTTGGGTGAAAATTTCACTACAATGTGAAATCAAAGTTGTCCCTGTAGATTCCCCAGATATTTTGGCAGTCGATCTTGCCTTTCAGTCCGGGATTAAAACTAGAGTTTATAATGTGTACAACGGAATGGTATCGTACAAGGAGGATATTAGCGCTATAACTGCTCTTGACTACGCTCTCACTGAGAACAAGGGCAGTAATCCATTATTGGTAGATGGGGATCTCAACTGTACATTTGAACCCTTTGCAGCCACTCCTTTAGATTTGACTCTAGAATGGGTCAGAAATTGGAAAATTCCCCAGATAGAGATACCTGCTGTTAGATGGACAGAAAAAGCAGCCCAGGTGCTAGCTTTAACACTGCAATATGACCTGAGGGCTAAGAATGGCAGGACCAACTCTGATCAAAAAGGCAAAATGGCCTATATTAGACCCGGTCACTCAAGTCGTATTGATTATTGTTAGGTTGACTGCAGGCTCTGGCCAGCTGCACATGATCTGCAAGTTGTCGAAAGAACAGATAGTGACAACAATGCTCTGAGTCTAATTTTAGGCGACTCTAAAGTGCCAGAAGTAGCCTACGACGGTCTTTGTGATTTCGTTGTACCGTCACAAGCCAATAATCTAAGGACTATAAAATGGGACTGGGTGGGAAAAAAACAGCGGTCCTCGAAATTGTTAAGAGTAGACTAAGAAAGGAGGTGGACTTTCTGTCCTCCCTTCCCCAAGAAGCTAGAATAGAGGAAATGAGATTAGTCCATGATGCATTATATTGGCTGATTAGGGATGACTTGGGACAAGCCAAATGGGTAAGGAGAAATCCATCAAAAGCAGCAGCTTGGTATAACCAGGAATGCAGGAAGGCGAAGGGGAAGCTCCTACTCACGCCAGGATCTAGCGAGGTGTAGAGCTAAGTACAGACTGACATTGGATCTCACCAAAAGGCAATAGTAATGTTTGTTATGGTGTACTCTCCAAAAAGCTCTGATAGATAAAGATAACAAGCATTTCCGGAAGAAAGCAGCACTATGTCTGAATGGCCCAAAGACTGCCCTTGAATTTACTGTCCAACCTAATGAGTGGGTGTACCACTTCAGTGGATTGTACTCATGTGAACATGGTGAGGAAGAAGACAATTGTAGCCCTCTGGAAAAGGCCTATCCAGTAAGTTAGATGCCCTTGTACTTCCTCCCAAAGAAACCTATGCAGCAATTAGCATCTGTATTCCAGCCAGAGCCCCAGGCCCAAGCAGGATCTTGAAAAAAAAATATATATATATATATATATATATATATATATATATATATATATATATATATATATATATATATATATATATATATATATATATATATATATATATCCATTCCAGAAGTGTGCGGTGTCTTTATTAGCCTCCTGACTAATGCCATCCTTTTGAGTATGGAGATCCTCACTTCGTGTAAGCTGGTGGAGATTATACCAATTTAAAAAAAAAAGGGGGCACAGGGCCAACCCAGGTAGTTATAGACCTATCAGCTTATGAGATTCACTCCAGAAGATATTCTGTAAACAAATGTTGGCGCATCTCCAGGAGTGGATCACAGAAGGAAATATTTGGTCTTAATTTCAGGCGGGGTTTCGCTGCAATATTAGTACCCTGGCCCACGCTTTCCATTTTATCTGCATTTTTTGGAGAGAAGTCATAATAAAAGGGGAAAAACTGTTTGTAGCGTTAGTGGATCTGCAGACAGCCTTTGACCTGGTACCAAAGGGCAAACTCTGGCAGGTGTTGGCCAAGATGGGGATCTCAGATAATCTAATGGATATTCTGAGGAGGCTACATGTAGATAATATGGCCCAGGTCAGGTGGGGAGAAGAGGGTCAGCTAACAGGCCGCTTCAAGATCAGGAATGGAGTCAGGCAGGGGTGCATTTTGGCACCCGCCCTGTATTCACTATTCATTAATGAAGTAGTGGGTTATCTATCACAGAGATGGGTGTGATGCCCCAAAAGTCAGGGGGAGAAGGGCTGTCGTCGACAACACTCTATTGATATCAAAATCTCTCCTAGGGCTCCAACAGCTACTGAACGATTTTAACTCTTTTTGTGATGAGCAAGGGCTGGAACTAAATGATACAAAGGTATTTGGTGTTCTCCAAAGGTGTTCTGAAGCCATTTAAAAGGCGTATGGTAGTTGGGGGCAACCCCATCGAACTGGTCCCCACGTTTAATTTTTAGGTATCCGACTCACCCCAAATTTGCATTGGGCTCCCCACCTTTCACTCATTGAGCAAACTTCACACATAACCAAAATACATAGAACTTTTCAAGAAAAGTGGCCCCAAAATTCGAAATTTACAACACCAAGGCCCTAGGCTCAGTCTTGTACAGAGCAGAATTGTGGGGATGTGGGAATGCTGACAGCCTATCAATGATTGAGAATTGTTTTATAAGATCCTTACTCAGTCTTCCGGCAAGTACCACTTTAACCCCAGATTTTTTAGATTTGGCTCAAAGAAATATTGTCCACAAAATAGAGTATAGACTCTTTGGGGCCGATTACAATGCGGCCCGGAATGGCTTTGGCCGCATCGTAAGCGGCCCTTCCATTTACTTTCCGACTGCCGCATTACAATGCTGGCGGTCAGAAACTAAACTGGCCGGTCATTCCGGCTGGCTTCCAATGGGCTCAAGGAGCAGGTCGGCCAGTCGGAACCGGCTCGTAATCCCAAAGAGCGGACCTCTCTGCCCTTGGGATTACGATGCATGGTTTCCGGCATGGTTTCCATTCCAGGATGTCTAACATGGAAACCATGTTAGAAAGCGTGTTTGGGGGCCCCCGCAGGGCCCCCTTGTGTGTATGGCTTCCGGTTGGGGGCCGAGGAGGCACCTATGGTGCCCCCCTGTTGATCCCTGCACCCCATGGTAGGCACCTTGAGGTGCCTGCCATGGGGTGCAGGGATGAACAGCACCTCCCATTTCCCTACGGGAGCATGTATTATTGCCGGTTTACAGCGGTAATGCATGCTCCCATAGGGAAATGTAGGAATGCGACCGAACTGTGTTCGGTCGCATCCTAATTAGGCAGTCAGGACCGCCAACCAGCGGTCGGTCGGTCCCAGGACCGAGACGGTGTCAGGCGGACTCATCGTAATTAGGCCCTTGATGTTTTTGCATAGGGTCTGGTCTACTGAAGCACTCGCCTCCTATCATGTGGTCCTCATGGCAGGGGCGTAACACAGGCCCCCGCAACCCCCGCGGTGCGGGGGGGCCCCCTCAGCACAGTACTCCGGCCGGAGAGCTCCTGATTGAGCCCGGAGGGGGCCCCTCCATGTACCTTGCAGTGGGGCCCCCTCAACTTTCGTTACACCACTGCCTCATGAATCTTATTCAGTCCCAATGTGTTAGCAAAATTCCCTAGTTATGTTCCCTTAGGGTACTCCTGAGGAAATTAGGGTGGGAAATATATTTGACAGACCAGGAGAAGATGGCCCAGATTTCCAGAGACAGGGTCAAAGAAATCTACTGGGAATTTATCCAAGTGGAAAGTGTGACCAAAGCTGTGGGACCGTTCAATATAGCTTCCATAGATTTTAAACCCTATCCCCAATATGAACATACCATTGATGAGATTGTCCTAGTTATGGCGGGGAAATTGTTCTTCCAATTTTCATATAGGAAACTCCCTACCAGGGTGTTGTGCAACAGATGGCGATCCCAAGCACCACTTGGTGATCAGTGTCCAGGATGCAAAGGAGGACCTGAATCCCTGGTTCATTTTTATTTTTTTGCCCTTTCTGCAAAAACTTGAGGTCTAAGTGGATTGCCCCCCTATGCAGGTGTATTGGTTCCAGACACCACCTTGAGGTGCTCCGAATTCTCAGCACTGACAACAGGAGAGTTGTAGTATTCGGCCTAGCAAAATTTCTGATGGCCTTATGGATTTGACGCTCGAAGTGCATTGAGTGACTTTTTTATTCTATCCAATACTGTATGATGGTTTTTGTATTCATTTATTCCCTGAGATGTATGTTTTTAGACATTAGGCCCTTTGTTTTAATATTTGTGTATGGACTGTGTCGCCGACTTTGTTTTAAAATGGTATAATTCATAAATGAATGGTATGTGTGTTGTTACAGGAACCACTGTGCACATACGGTTCTACATACGATCAGAAAGGATAACATCCCATATAGCAATGTTCTTGTTAAATAGGCCATTTGCCCCTGTTCTTTTTAAGGAAGGATTGCTGTATTTTACTGTTCTTTTTTTCTATTTTAACCTTTTCTAAATCATGATTGCTATGTTTGTAATAATCCTGTGAGTTGCACTTTATAAGATCCAAGTGATCAAAAATAAAGATTATGATGATGTTGATGATGATGAAAATAGTAAGCAGAAGGATGCTATCATCTGCATAGCATCATTCAGGTGCTCTTGCAGATGTTTAGTAAATGAGGGCGTGAATGCTGGACCTGGACGCTGTCCATTGAAGGAGCACAGTAGTAGAAACCCATGTATGTGGCCCCTTTGGCAAAGCCAGTGACGGGCAAAGTGCGCTGTATGGTATGTTGTGTGATGAAATTAAACAAATGTTAACGAGATCACTAACCTCCCCAAAAATAAAATCTTTATCCTTTTTGCAAGTGCTCTCTCTCGCTTTGTGCTTGTTGATAATTTGCATACTTGTTAGATACGTGGAAGAAATGAGGGTGGTAGTTTCCTGGATTCTCATTTCACACCGTAGTACACAGTAATAATTTATAATAAAAAAAAACGAATGACAAACGAGTGGTTTGACAAGGTGATTACACCTGAGACTTTAGATAGAGGTTTAATACGAGGATAATGCCAAATAGTTTTAAAAAAGTTTGAGGAAAAGGTTAATTTGAAGGAGCTAATGTGCTATTTTCTCTTGTGGTTTCAGCTCCTTGTGTTCCACAGAATGTGGACTACACAGACTCCTGCGGCAGTGATGTGCTGGTCCATTGGGACGACAGTGAAGGGAGTCTCTCGTACACGGTGACAGCCCGCAGCAGCAATGGAGTCCTGACTTCCTGTAACGCGACCAGCAGATCCTGCCATCTCCTTGACCTGCCGTGTGGAGAATCCTTCCGGGCTAACATTCTAGCGTCAAACGACTTATGCAGTATCTCTACCAGCCCCGCTCTGGAATTTCACACTGGTATGCACCTTGCCCTTTCCTATCAAAAGCGCACAGCTATTTGTCACTGGCATGGTGTCATTTAAACACAGGAGCCCCAGGACAGAACACCATGTTATGTTTGGCCAAGTTCTTTTCTTAAAAGGGAATTTCCACCTACCACACCGCCATCTTTCTCCGGCTGTGCTATTCTCATACACAGTTTCACTGGGAAGGAGAAACATGATACTTTATAACTTTAAATTGATTCAGGAAAAGGAAGAGCATTTACGTAAATGTGTCACTTCCAGCGCATCGCTTCCTCTCTTAAATGCTCTTTTGTTGTTAAGTACTTTTTTGCATTTTTTGCAAATTTTTAGATCCCTCTTGAGTGCATGGATGTAGTGGGTTCTTTGGAGGGTGTTGTCACCTGAGTTGGGACCAGCAAGTGGTACCATGTTCTGTTGGTTGCATGATGTACTGAATTGGATTGGGCATGCTGTGCCCTTGCTGGGCTGGTGACCTGATCTTCAGTTGCTGTTATTTTGGGGAAGTTTTGCATGAATGGGTGTCTCCCATGGCCCCTGCCAACAGGTTTCGCTCTGTGTAGTACAACGTGGCAGTGAGTGTGGGCACATATATATAGTGCATGATGTCCACAAATGTGGTCTGAGCCATAAGGTTATCTCGTGTCGCTGCCGTTGAGGAGTTTATAGATTGGTCTGTGATTGCAGTGTGTCTCCTGGTGGGTTCCTGTCCTGGCCCCTTGTGCACTCCAAGCCCTTCCCCGATTTTACATGTATTTTCTGTGTGTTGTAATTTTCTAAATCAAATAATGTGTCCTGAACTACAATGATGGCATTTTACATGGCATCTGTATCTCAGAATTCTATTCTGCTACTCTGGGAACAAGTTCTGTCTCACGTCTATGCCTGTACAGTTTATTCTTTGTAATTTTGGTTCCTTTCTGTCTGCTGGACTTTGATTGTACTTTTAACAGCGCAGCGTTTTGTATGTACTAGTGCGCTGCCTTATTCTCTGCAGTTAGTTTTTTCCAGAAGCTTTCATGATGGCCTAACACTGCCATACATGGTTCTGAAGAGATGTGTCCGATTTAGATGACGCGTAGAAGTGTATTTGTGTGTGTGTGTGTGCACGTGTGTGTGCACATGCATGTGTGTGGGTGCGTGTTTATGTGTGTGTGGCTGTGTGCCATAATCTAAGGTACTTTATAGTTTAGGTACTTTCTTTGTTAATACTTCGTGTGGACTTTATTGTTTTCTTTTAGCTCGACTATTGGAGATGGATTTTTTGATTTTGCAAGAATGTTGGAAAGTTTCTTATCAGGCGCCATAATGTAGGTCTATATAAAATAAGAGTGAATCACAAAAGCAAATAACCATATAATGAGCCTTTAAAGCGCAAAAAAGCGCCTGCACACCCTGAAGTACCACTTTGGTTGCTTAATCTGGACAAAAACTATTAATGTTCAGTGGTGTGTTATGTGCAGTTCCACGCGAGTAAGGCCTGAAATCCCACACATTACATAAGGGATTGACAGCATTTTGGAATGCCAACACCTTAGGTTCTATGCAAATTCTTCATTACAACCGCCAAAGAATAAACACTACAAAAAAAATCTAGTCTATTTTCCTTGATTTTCATATCTCAACATAAAAAGTATTGAATCATTTCCATATAATCATATGGTGTAGGCATTGCAAAATTCTGTGAATCAGCCATATAATGATAGTGTTTGTGCGTGTGTTTAACTGTAAGTGTGAGGTATGTGCACATAGTGTATATAAGACGTGCGTACATTATGTATGTGTAAATTCAGGGAGGAACTGCAAGTGATCATCATACCCATGGGAGTGTCAGTGAAAGGGTAGGAATATGGAATGCCATGTATACCATCTACAAAGGAGTAATGTACAGGGCATTCACAAACATTTAGCAATGCGTTTCATAAACTTATCACAGCACCTCGGCACCGAAGCATACCAAAAAGCCTTCCTGCTCCGAAAAGCCCCAATCCAAACGAGGACCGAGCCGAAACCTTTGGGATCTAAATCAAAGTCCGGCTCCGACCCTCAACCATCTGCACCGAGACACACTTCGGATCCGAAAAAAACAGCCCCTAAACCATCGGCACCGAAACCTTCGGCGCCAAAACAACCGCAGGCACCGAAATCACCAAAAAAGCACCGTTTAGACGATCCGATCAATAAACCGGATCTGAAACAGAAAGTGCTGTACATTCATCCAAAAACTGGGCATATCACCACCACAGTGACTCTAAAGAGAAGGACTGAGGCTGAAGAGGAATATCACATTCCCTTGAAGAGAACTGTCGGTACTAACCCTTCCCCTCCTCCTATCCCATCTCCTCCTTCTCCACAGTCTATACCTGTGCCTACTTCACCTCAACATTCACCACATACACCTGACAACCAGGATGATGGGGATGATAATGGGGATGAAGATGGTCAGTCAATACCTGCAGACCCATGGGACGACTATAACATTAACTCACCCACAGTCAATGATCATGACTTATATCCTGCCAAACCCTCTCCACCAGACGACAGTGTAGGTTACATTTAATTGCTGGGTAGGGCTGCCAATTACCATGGGGTGCAGTTCTACAAAGATTCACTCGAAGAGGATTTCCTTTTCGAGACCCTTAGCACTACTAAAAAGTCATCACACGCTTTACCAATGCTCAGGGTATGAGGTATGATTAGACATGTGGACGATATCTTTAGTGATCCTATCAGGGCACGTATCATTACCCCTAGAGTAGACAAAAAATATAAGTCGGCACCATCTGACCCAGCGTACATTAGGGGACAATTACCGTTGGACTCGCTAGTAGTGTCTAACGCACGCAAAAGGGCTAACTCCCAAACCACAGGAGATGCTCTACCCCCAGATAAGGAGTCTAAGCTTCTTGATGTTTCGGGGAAGAGAGTCGCATCTCAGGCAGCAAACTTCTGGTGCATATCCAACGCACAAGCGTTGCTAGCTAAATGAGACCGTGCGCATTGGGACAAGATGGAACAATTGCTCCAATACTTACCTCAAGAACATAAATCTAAAGCTGAAGACCTGATAAGGGAGGGACAACTTATTTCCAACAATCAAATCCGGTGCTCCCTCGATGCTGCAGACACAGCTGCCAGAGCAGTAAATACTAGTATCCTTTTAAGAAGGCACGCCTCGCTACGTATCTCTGGATTCAAACCTGAGGTTCAAACCTCTATCTTAAACACACCTTTTGATAAGGAACACCTTTTTGACCCACTGGTAGACTCTTCACTGGAAAAGATGAAGAAAGACACCGAAGTGGCCAAATCCATGGGGGCGCTTCAGTCACCACAAGGCCCTGGTTCCTTTCGGCGCTCTTTCTATCGAGCGGGGTACAAGAATTCTTCCTCAGAAAATACCTCCACCTACAAGGGTAATAACCAACCCTCTGGCTCTAAGAACTACTTCCGAGGGGGTTACAGAGGAAATAACGGTAAGGGAAGAGGTAGAGGTTCAAACACACGCACCTCCCCCTCCAATACAAAACAGTGACTCACCTCTCCTTCCCCCAGACCACCTAACACCTGTCGGGGGAAGACTGTCAAATTTCTTACCAGCTTGGCAGTCAATAACAGACAAGTGGGTTCTGCAAATTATCCTTTCTGGTTACTGGCTGGAGTTCATCAACACTCCTCCAAACATTCCCCCAAAGTCACACAAACTCTCACCAGATCATCTACACCTCCTCAAACAAGAGGTACAGTCTCTACTTTTAAAAGGAGTTATAGAGCTCGTACCGCTACAACATCAATGGTCGGCCGTGTACTCCTTTTACTTCCTAATACCAAAAAAGGACGGGTCTCTCAGACCAATCTTAGATCTCAGAGAACTCAATTTTTACATACAGTCAGACCATTTTCACATGGTAACACTTCAACAGGTACTACCTCTTTTACAAAAAGACGACTTTCTGTCCACTCTAGACTTAAAGGACGCCTACTTTCATATTCCAATCCACCCTGCTCATCGCAAATTTCTCTGGTTTGTGCTAGCGGGCCAACATTACCAGTTCAAGGTACTCCCATTCGGAGTCACCACTGCCCCCAGAGTCTTAACAAAATGTCTGGCGGTAGTAGCTGCTCATCTCAGGAGACAAAGCGTCCATGTCTTCCCATACTTAGACGATTTTCTCATCAAAGCCACCACGTACCAACAGTGTCTCAAATACACTTCATAACCATCAAGTTACTGCATCGACTAGGTTTCACAGTCAATGTGCCAAAGTCACATCTTCAGCCAGCCAATACTCTGAACTACCTAGGAGCCACTACTGTATTTATGACAATACAAAGGCTATTTTTTATATAACCTTGTGTGGGGTTCCTTTTGTGGTGTGCCTAGTGTGTTGCTGCTGTGTGAGTGTGTTGCGCAAACGCTTTACACATTGCCTCCGGGATAAGCCTGACTGCTCGTGCCAAGCTACCAAGGGGGTGAGCAGGGGTTATCGTCGGCGTGTAACTCCCTCGCACTGACTAGAGTTGTGGTCTCTGCCTGGCTTTGGCGCAAGCCTTAGCCAACCAGAGATCCCATTTCTAACATCTAACAGCTATCCCAGGGTCCAGGTTTTTTGTCTCCCTGGACCCTGGGATAGCTGTTGGGAGTGTCGAAAAACGGAGTTCGATCGAGGCTCGTGGAAGCAGCACGGTGATGGAGGACGGTGGCTCTCAGCGATTTGAACCTGCTGGAGTTTTCAACCATCTATCTAAGGGGACATTTGAAATCATTTTGTAGCACCGTGTTTTCCCAATCCATATCTCATGCTATGCTATTCTATACTTAAAGCTATATACTTATTTTTCTCGCTTCCACTCCTTTATTCCATCTGACTCTCTCTCTCGCTTTCACACCCTCTCTCCCTTATTTCTTTCGTTTACCCTCTATCTCATCTCCTTTTTTTCTATGGTTCCCTCTCTCCTCCTCTCTCGCTTTCTCTTTCTTTCTCTTTCTTTTAACCCCAAGCTCAGCCCATCTTTTTAATGGCACTTCATCAACGCATGCTACTCAGCGCCGCCTTAGCAGCCTTCCTCCTGCAAAAACCATGGCAGACAAAGAGCCTAAACCAAATAACAAGCAGCCCAAACCTGTTCCTTCCACCTCTTCTCTCACCACTATTGTCCTGGGGGCGAGCTGGAGAACGTAGAGGACGGCACTTCCCAGTAACACCAGGACCAGTGCCTTTCGATGGATCTTTGACGATGCACCCTGGGCGGATACCATAACTGCTTTGTACTTACAGCGGAGCCCGAGCCACCTTGGCTGATGCCCGGTGGAGCTGTCCTATGCAGCTATAGAGGAGTTTGGCTCTGGTTCACCCCCTCGGCCATCACCTACCCAGCCGGACATCTGACATTCGTTTCCTCGTCGCCCCGTTGTGTTCCCTTCCCTCCCCCGCATCTCATGTTTCTGTTTTCTCCTATGTCTTTACTTGAAGTCTGTAATTGATGTAATTATGCTTCCCAGCCCCCTGTTTCCATACCCCTCCCCCATTCCTCTATTCCTCTATTGGGGACTTGTTCCTTTGTGCTTGACTATGCAACTGTAACTAATGTAACCATGAAAAATAGTTTTTCTTGTCATCCCTGACCGCTGAGACCTGAGCAACATGGCTGATGCCCTGTGGAGCTGCTAGACAGCTATAGAGGAGATCGGCCCTGGTTTCCCCCCTCGGCCGTCACCTACCCAGCCGGACATTGGGCACAGTTCTCCCCGTCTCCCCCCGTGTCTCCTTCCTCCCCCTCCCTTCGACGAATTACTGTAACATTTTTTTTTTTTTTTGCCTATGTTTTACTGTGCTCTGGGAACTGATGTAATTTGTAACTTGTAACGCAACGATCCTCATGTAAAGCGCTCTGATACCTACGGGTCTAGCCAGCGCTATATAAAACTCTTCAAATAAAATAAAAATAAATAAATAAAACCTCAATTACATTTGAATGCGCCTCCTGTACGTTGTGCAGAAACGTGGGTAACTGCTTCGCTTTGGTAAGATGTGAGTCAGAAGTGCTGATGCTCGCGTAAAAAAAACAATATTTGTGCAGAAGTTAGAACATATGCAAATATTGTAGAATTGCACAAGACGTCTAAAGCTATGCATGTGTAAAGTGTGCATTGTGTATCTTACACAAATGTAGGATGAGGAAAATGGATGTAATTATTATTGTATGCAAATACTATACGTATATAGATACCGGAATTACAACATGTGCATCTTATGCCTGAGTTTCAAGGGAATTTACGTGGTTTGCTAAAAAACGAACACAGGCACATCATTAAGGCTCATTCCCATGAACCAGCCATTCTTAGAAACACCCATAGAGTCAGTTACAAAATATTAAATGATGTGTTTGCGTTGTCTTTTAATCCAAATTGGGGAGGTTATAAGTAATTAAGATAACAACTGCGCAGTCAGGGAGGATTGTAGGCTATGCATTGTTTCCCATCTATTCTGTCTATGCAAGTTTTTGCATTGAGTAGTTATTGGTCGAGATCCGATTTCATTTGACAGTTTGTACATGGAAGGATGGAATTTATTTTTTGTCTGTTTTCTGATAAGCCTAAGGTTTTATTCAGAGTAGGTACATTTTTAGATGTGGCAATGAGGAAGCTTAACCAGCAAAGTGTCAGTGAACGTTTATTTGCACTTTAAATGTTATATTTTTACACAACTTAGGTTACGTGAATGTATTTTAAGTCTGTTTTTAATTAGATGTAACTATTCTTCAGATTTTTAATCATCACACCGATAAAATATTTTCTGGTTCTGATTCTATATGGATGTCCCTATTCCTTCGTGAATCGACCACAATAAGAGTTACAGCCAGCATCAAGCCAGTGCTCTCACGGACATAGGCCATTTGTCCTCAACCCATCTGGACACGCACTTACAGCGCATGATGGCTCTAATAATGTGTGTCCCTTTTCTCTGATTACCTTAAAGCAGTGGTAAATTGTTTGCAGGATTATAAACGTGTGATTAGTAGCTGTGGCCTCATTGAAAAAGAAGGGTAAATAGCTGAATATTCGAAACAAAACAAAGAAAATTGTAAGATAGACTAATAGTTCAGTAATTCAAAGGGAACCTGTTTTAGGCCCAAAAAGGGGAAGAAAGACAGAAGAGGCACTACAAAAACTTTTCACGTGCCGACCTTGACAATTTCGACAGTGATACTGGTCAAAAACGCAAAAACTGCGAGCATAAAACACGTAAGGAGGAAGTCACAACATATAGTAATGAAATGAACATGAACTAGAGGAGGAAATTGCAAAATGAGGTCTTACTCCAAACATATAGTGTATGGGTTGGAAAGCACTGTACAGTTGCCAATACAATGCTGCTTTTAACAGTGGTATTTTTGTTTCATTCCAGTACCTTGCAGTCCACAGAATCCTTCTGTGTATATGGAGTGCAACAGTGATGTTGCCACGTTAATGTGGGAACCAAGTCCTGGCGCCCTACTCTACAGAGCTACAGCAGTCTCAGCAGCGGGAAACTCGACAACCTGCACCTCAGACAACGCAACTTGTGAAGTCAGTGGCCTGCTCTGCGGCCAGGCCTACGCCGTTGAAGTGACTGCCGCTAACGATAACTGCGAGGCCATGTCAAACGCATCATATGAGGTTCAAACAGGTAAAGTGGGATACACTGTTGTGTTCAAGAAGTGTGCGGGGTAAATAAATGGAATGATCACTTTATGAGGCAGATTTACTAATATTTCACGGAAGGCAGTGCACCAATGAAAGTTGCTTTCATTGCATTAACTTAGTACAAGACATCTTCGAAAACACCTCTCCTATACCATTCTCAACCTTGCAAAATCGGTTCAATCTTACTAACCTGGATTTCTACAAATTCCTTCAGCTTAAAGTAGGGCTTAGCAAATTGAATCTATCAGGTACTAATCCTTCTATCACTACCCTCCTGATTCATCTATCCAAAGTAGGGCACCTGGTCTCGTGCATATATAAAATTCTCTTACTGAACCAAAACAAAGCTCTTTCTCGTAATCAACGGAAATGGGAAACCGATTCTACCAAGTTAAATATTGCTTTCAATTGGGCCGTAATCAACAAATCTCCCTTCTCACATAAAATTTCGCCTATCCTTTCACAAACTACATTTATGTTAATAAATAGGACTTACTGGACTCCCGCAAGACTCTTCAATGTCGGCCTTACAAATGACCCCACCTGTTGGTGCTGCGGCAAACATGAGGGCTCCCTTGCGCACATGCTATTCGAGTGCCCCCTCCTCCATGACTTTTGGGTTAAAGTGTTCGAATTCGTTACACACACCCTAAATATTCTCCCCACGAGAGACTTCTCATACATTATACTGGGCCCCTTGGATCCCAAACTCAAGGACGACAATGATCGGTTCCTCCTGGACCTAATGCTTACTCTTGCCTGCAAACTAATCCTAAACAACTTGAAAAACTTCAAAGCGGTCTCTTTTTCTAAATGGCGAGAGTGGCTAACTTTTCTTAGAGGCGCCGATAACATTGCTCTCCAAGCCTCCCCATGGAGATATTCACGGTGCTCAATTTGGAATGCGCTAGACACAAGTGCCTTTATTTATAAACCACCATGACCCCTCTCTCAGGTAAACTCACCTCCCCCTCAAATCTCTCCGTTCACGCTGTAGTTGACTCGCCCATGCAACTTCAACTTCCTCTACACTAGGCCCCCCTAACATCTGCAACACTATCTTCCCACATTCATGTGTGACATCATCATTTTATTCACCCCTGTGCATTCTGATATGTCATAGATTTTAAGGCAAATAACTGCCTGATTTTTATCCTGCCTGTTTCTAATTCCATGATCATATATATGGTATTGTTTAACATGTATGTATGGCATTGTAGCTCACAACATACGAAATGTAATGACATGCTATGTAACCTTTGCGATATTCACATCTACATGCCTATGTATTATCGCTTATGCAAAGTACCGATCAACTCCTAATGTAGAATGTTTACTGTATCATCTTATGCACAGCCTCCTCCCCCTCCCCCTGGTGTTACTTTCCTTTCCTACTGTAGATTTATTTCGTTTACCACTGTATTTCTCTGCTGTAAAATTTAATAAAATATTTTGAACAAAAAAAAAGAAGAAAAAAAAGAAAGTTGCTGTGCTGCGCGAAAGGGAGACAGCAGGACAAAGCAATATCTACGAAGATTTAGCGCTGCTTCTGTTATCCCTTGTGCTTGCGCACTGTGGTCTGCCATGCCTAATGCACACACCGTTCCATCAGGATACAAGGGAGTGTGCATGATGTCTAGCATACGTTTTGCACTAGAATGGTACCCTTCCAGTACAAAATACAATGCTTAACCCTATTTTAAAACGTTTCTAACTTTGCATGTGTGCTGTACAATACAGCACACATGCAAATTTAGAAAATTTGCAGAGAAGTATTTTCTTCAAAATTATGCCTGCCCCCTTGACACCAAGTAACACACAGCATAGAGTTACTTTTTATTTCTTTAGAGCTACTTTCCAGCAAAGTAAATCCCAATTCTTCACTTTTGCATCGCATCACAATCAAGAGACATAGTCTGCCCTGCCATAGAGAACAAGGCTAAGTGTAATTCATTATTTAGGCATATTCCATCATTGATATCGCTGGTGACCTATTCTATGATAGTACAGCTGGTATTAGACAGTGAACGATAAAAAAGAAAATCTAAAAAAATTCGAAAGAGTGACCTTAGGACAGGATGCAGCAGGGGTGGGTTCTCTGCAGGAAATGGACATAGGGCCTGGTCTAGTCCAGGGCTTTGGACCTAACGCACTGCACATGGCCAAAGGCGATAAGTAGTGGGGGGTTGACGGCCAGAAAGGGTTGGGCCCCAGGCCCTACAGCTAACTCCTGCTTTGCAGGCTGAAAGCTCTGTCCAGCAGGATTGGCCACTCACAACGTTTCGATACAGTTCCTGGCTCAAGTCCAGGCCCATTCTGCCAAGACCTGTGTCCAACCACCACTGCACACATCCAAAGGTTTTGGGTGACCTTTGGTGGGCAGAGTGTATGGCCGTGTATGGTATTGGGGGTTATGCAAAAGGCCATGTGTCCTAGGTTTTGGCCAAACAAAGAGAGTTGAACTCAGGGCCTGGCTGTAGGTCAGGCCCAGCTGCCATCCCCAGTTATGCACAACTGAAGGCCATGCATAGTGGAGGTTGGTCACCTGTGGAGGGTTGGCCACAAGGCCTTGCCAAAGGCAATGTGTAGTTTAGATTGGGCATTCACAGACGGTTGGGCACAAGGTCTGGTCCTGAAGCTAACCATGCTGCACATGGCCAAAGGCAGACTATTGGTACCCCTGCATCCTGTCATCAGTGATGTCATTGATGATGTAATTTAACATGTCATGCATACAGTCATATGTAAGGTCATAAGCAGTGCATGATGGGAGCACGAGTTATGGTTAGTTTATATGTCTGCTGGTTTTAGTAGTTAAAAGTATAGTTTATATATGTGTAGTTTACATGTCGCTTTCATAAAACAAAAAATATAATAACCCATATTCTGCTACACTACAAAGGGTCACTGGGACAAGTCATATGTGGATTGTAGATCATCTTAGCCCACAACAGGGGAATAGGACAACCCACACGCTACCTGGCATATGTAGACAATGTTTTGAAATAGCATGACTGTAGTTGGGACTGACATATCATAAAGACACAGAACAGTCTTTGTGAACTCCTTTAATATTTAGGGGTAAAAATAATTTATTACATTTAGTATGGTTCTCGGTGGCACGAGAAATAATGTGAAAGCAGACTATATCTCTCTTGATTGAACTGTGTCATCCATTATTAGTACAGAGAGATTAGGGCTTATATAGAGATATGGCAGTGGTTCGCCGTTCACCAACAGGGAGGAGGACATAACCCCCAACCCTCTTACCCCCATCAAATTATCTGCCATATTTAGAGTTCTCCATCTGCTTGGTGGAGATCTCTATGCCTTCAGAGGAGCAATGGCAAGGGTGATTTCCCTGAAAAGATAGTACATTTTCTGAGTAGTTGCTATGTTTCATGCAGCTGCTCAGCAAACATTTTTTGTTTTTCAGAACAAACTCCCACAGTGGGAGTTTATTTTTGAAAACCAAAATACTAATTATCCTGATACTCTTGGAGTTTTCTTCCAGGGTGTGGGGGTTATTTTTCTTTTTTTTCTATTTGGGACTGCCAGATTTTCCCTGGTGGTCCCAAACAGATAAACGTAGATCAGAACATCCTCCCCAAATAGGGTGGACAGTCTGAGGTACTTACTCCGAAAGCTCCACATCATTCGGGGCGTCAATGTAAGGTTTCTGCTAGTGGAGCCTGCTGGAGCACTTCCAGCAGAAACATAATGGTCCACCTGACTCTAAACACCGAGGGTGAACTGTCAGTTTGGCAGACAGAGTACCCTGCCATGATTGTGAGTAGTCTACTACATTCTAAATTAACTCGATAATTCCATCTGCCGAAAGTAGTTGGAATTCATTCCCAAAAAACAGTGCATCTCTAGAGCGTTCCCACATGAGACCCATGCCCTTTCTGTATTTGTCCTCCCCCCAACTTGTGCCCACCCACCACAGCTGCTGAATGAACTAGGAGGTGAAAGAGAAAAAACAGACACTGCTTCTTTCCACCTGCTTTAATTTGTCCAGGCACCTTTCATTGCAAAGCAGTGTCATACTTAAAATGTTTAAATCTGACTTTGTATGTTTTGTTTGTATATCTAGATCTAAATTCGGCTCTATGTAGTTATAGTTAGGATTGTGTTTCCATAGGAAATGCATTTTTTCGTGTTGCTAATAACTTTGGCGCCATTTCACGAATCGCCACGAAACTTACCAAAAAGTGCTACTTTTTGGCCAGTTTGTGTATTAACAGTTTCAGGATAATCTGTCAAGCAGGGGTCAAGAAAAAAGGGGGGTCCCAAAATGCATTTTCCCTATTCATTTTTCCATAAGAACTTTAGACACAGCTACAGCCTAAACCACTAAACAAACTTACACCAAATTTGGCAGAAAGTTAGATCTTGGTCCGGAAAAAGTGCTTTTTGTGATTTGGTGTAAATCCATTCAGTAGTTTTTGAGCAATTAATGCTAAAAAAAAATTGTATATCTCGGGCTCTGGGGATCCCGACAGATCTCCTGCTGAGATCTGATTGGCTGGCACCACATCAACAACGAAGTGGTGGCAGTCATCTTAGGACTTGGGACTCAGTCCAGAGTCCTAAAAAAAGTCAAAAGAAAGACATAAAGGTGCAGGGTAGGGATACCCTGACGCCCTAGTCCTGGTGGGGGCTGTAGAGGGACCCTGCTTGTGGCCCAAAACTTTTTTTAAAAATTTTACTGCGATCTACGGCAACATTTTTGAAAAATAGGGCAGACTCGCATGCTTGTTTATTCAAAACCCCATAGGATTGGCCTAGGCCAGGGGCACAACGCGTTTATATTTTTGAGGGAGGGATGCGCACATGGCCCCCCTCCCCAGGCTCACATGGCCCCCGTCCCCTTAAATTTAAAATGAGATGTGGTCCCCAGGATCTTTGCAAGGCTCGGTAGGAGTGCTGTGCAGCCCCTTCCCCTTCTTTTTATGTAATTACCCTGAGGGATGGGATGGGATTTGTAGGTGGCCCCACCAGTTTATCTGTGGCCCAATGTGTGCCTCCACTAAAATTCGTTTCTAGAGACGCCACTGCTGGTAACGAGCCTGGTAATGAGAAAAGCAAGCAGAAATATGGTAATTTAGCATGCTGGATGTTACTCCACATTACCAGGTCATTAACTTAGGATTGCACAGTAAATGTGGTGTGATGCTGAACGGTACCAATAATTTAAGGTGGAGTTACAACCCTGCCATTACCATGCAACTCTTGATCAGTATTGCTTGTGCCTCTGCTCTGCTAGTTGCCAAACCTTTGAGTTTTCCAAAACTTTCTTATTGCATGATATCCCACTGATATGATAACTTGAATCTTCAATGTGCTTACCGTTTCTTCTCTGTTTCTGCCATGTTCCATGAGAGCAAGGCCACATCTCACACATATCCCTGTGTCTTGCAGAAGGCAAAGGCACAACGTTTGTAGCAATATTCGTTCTCTCTTTCAGCGCCATGCACTCCAGAAAGTGTCACTGTTCAGCACCATTGTGACACGAACAATGCAGACGTCTCCTGGGTACAAAGTGATGGAGCCGTGAACTACACTGTCACAGCGCTGTCTGCGGAAGGAAATGTCTCGTGGTGTACCACAGCCGGTGCCGCCTGCATTCTTGTGGATCTACTATCTGGGCAAAATTACTCCATAACCGTTCGAGCATCAAATGGCGAATGTGATAGCTTGCCAACTCTGGGGCAGACTATTGAAACAGGTAACTCTGTGCCCTTTAATGAGGTTAAAGCTTTTACTTCAAAGATGGAAACTTACTTCTCTCTAATCAAACAATAAAACTACACACCAAGCTTTGCCCATACTTATACAGTTCTCACTTGCAGCCAAGCGTAAACATACGGTTTACCAAAACTGTTTAGCAAATGCTTGGTTTGAGCCATGTTGATCTCAGAAACATTTTATTCGCTGTAGGCAATTATACCTTGTATTAAATTATTTGAATATTATATAAATAGTATATTTCACTGTATCATTTTGAACCACACAGGTTTTGAGGTCCAGTAAAATACCATCTTCCTAATTTCGATTTTGGCTGAATAAAATGTATTTCCACCAACAACACATAGAATTCACAAGAACGGCACTTGGATGAGTTTATGTTGCCCCTCTACTTACTAATATCAAACAAACATCAAAAATGATAATCAATTTTTCCATTGTGTGCCTAGGAAACTTAGTAACCAGTGATACTATTTTGTTCACGTGAATCACAGAGTAGGATTATCAAACTCTCTGTAATTACAAATGCAGTATTTTGTTGCATGTTTACATGCTCACCAAATTATCTTTTTTAAATAAATTAATTCAGTGAAGCTCAAATCAGAGCATTGAGGCCAGAGACTTCTTCCCACATGTGTGATAACATATGATGGGAAAACCCAAAATTTTACATCAAGTCCTACATACAGTCTGACTTTATATGACTGAGAGACACATAGGGCCCGATTCACAAAAGTAATCTAGGACAAAATCCTAACTTTATGACTTTCGGTATTCACAAAAGGCATTTAGGAGTAGTAAAGTTAGGATTCCTAACTTTACTACTCCTAAATGCCTTTTGTGAATACCGAAAGTTGTAAAGTTAGGATTTTGTCTCAGTTTAGGAGTAGTAAAGTTAGGATTCCTAACTTTACTACTCCTAAATGCCTTTTGTGAATACCGAAAGTTGTAAAGTTAGGATTTTGTCTCAGTTTAGGAGTAGTAAAGTTAGGATTCCTAACTTTACTACTCCTAAATGCCTTTTGTGAATACCGAAAGTCTTAAAGTTAGGATTTTGTCTCAGATTACTTTTGTGAATCGGGCCCATAATTCTCATCACGGACATTATAATCTAACTCTATGACTTTGTAGCTGTGTTTCTGTCTCATTTTCCATTGAAAGAGCATTTTTTTGGCAAAATCTTCACACAACTTATAAAGCAAGGCGTCCAACCATGGAGGTCTGATCTCGGAAGCTTTGGTGCAGCTTGTTCATTGATGGCCATTATTAGAGATGCACCAAACCTCGTGCTTCCCATTCAAATCCCCACAGGGAATTTATTGTCAGCAATCACACAAAATCCACTGAAACGTTGTACGTCAGAAAACCGTATCCATCATATTGTCCCACATAAATATTGCGTCTTAAATATCATTTACAAAAATATCCCATTGGGTCTAGATTATTTACTATTAGCTCCAATGGGCCAACATTTTTGTAGGCAATATTTAAGACACAATATTTAAATCAGACAATATGCTGACAATGATATTCTGGTACCACATTGCGCTGATTGGCTCAACAGGTTATCCATCAAACAATTGCTGAATATCCCGGCCCCCTTATTACAAGTGTGTTATATATTATGGCACTTGTAATAAGGCAGTTGGATATCCCTCACGTTCGTAACAGAGTAACCTGTCTTCCAAACTCTAAATCAGGCCCCAAAACGCACTTGATCTAACTCTTAATTCAATTTTGTCTTGGTGTACATCCAAGCAGAAGCATTAAAAAGACCAACATGCACTATTAAAAACACAGAGGGTACAAAAATTGATGTTATTGTAGCAGTTGTGTCTCAGATTTGTTCATGAACCACAAATGTGAATCTGAGCTGGCCTTTTGGTGTCAAAGTAGATCAGGTGATACCTCTATGTACAATATTCTGATGTTCAACCCTTAACAGTGAAACATTGAATTATATCACATTGATTTTCAACTCTGCTTTCACGGTTTCCATTTTACGGAAATGGAAACACTGGAAGCAAAAAGGTTCAGACTGTCTAGCCTGTTAACAAAACATTGTGTCCACATGTTTATAAGTTACAACCTAATAACAGTGAAATTTTTTGTTTCACATGTTCAGTACCCGCTGAGGCAACACATGTGCGAAGTAGTGTTCAGAGTGTTAGCCATGCAGTATCTGTCCAATGGGAGGCTGGCAATGGAGCAGATGAGTACACGGTGACTGCGAGCATTGCCGAACACACAGCCTCTTGTACCACGGCGAGTACCACTTGTGACATCCAAGTCCTTCTCTGTGGCAAGGAATACACAATCACGGTGACTGGATTCTCCGGGATCTGCAACAGTTCTGTGAGCAGCGCTGTGTATCAAAAAACAGGTAGGTTTCGTGCCGATGCGTAGAATAATGCAATAGGGTGACTCGCAATGCTTTTATAAGGTGAATTGGTAAATGGTGTTATGGAGAAAACCCGCACCCACCTGTAAATAGATTTGAAGACGCCCTTACAACCATATCTAGACCCAGAATTGATTTTATCCCATGAGATTTAGGTCACATTTCATTTTTGTATTCAGACAATTATATTTATTCAGGAGGCATGGTCATTATTGCAACAGCTTTTATGACATTCTTGCAGGAATTCTCTTCCTCCATTTTTCGTACTTTGATCACACATCAATAGCCCATCTCTTTCTTTATTGTTGGGTTAAAAGGATAATTCACCAGTGCCCACTGGGATCACTTGACTTCCGGCTCCGCCTCTCCATGAGAGAAAATTGTGCAACTAGGGTCACAGGTTCAGGGCCAGAGCAAAACATTTTGGGGGCCTAGACAAAGTGACCTTTTGCTGCATCTTCTCCACTGCTCCATCGGCATCCTTTGTTGCATCATCCTGCCTCTTGGTGACTGTCTACACCAATGGGCACCCTATCTACTTCAGGGACCAATCACCCCCATCACTTGATATTGTTGCATCATTCTGCCTCTTTGCAGTGACTCCTTAAACCAATGGGCACCCTATTTATTTCAGGGACCAACGTACTCCTTCAGGCAGTGTCAACACGAAATCACCCTCCTCATGTGACATTGATATCCAATGGTGGTGTAGTACATGCCCTATTTTCCTAGCTGTATTAGTCTAAATGTCATGACAATAAGGCCTGTTCTTGCTCTACTGCTGTCTGGAGCTACTATTTATGCACAATTAAGCCTATCCAGTCTGGCTGTGAGGACCACATTTCCTCTTGGATTAACCAGTTGTCAGCTGAGCTATTTGTGGTCAGAATTGAGGCCTGTGCTGTGGCTACACTGATGACACAATTGCAATGGTTCAAAATATCAGTCCTCAGGCTGACCAGTGTGAAACAGGAGGATGGAATGAGGTTGTTCCCCACCCAGAGTTGTATGAGGAATGATGGCCAGAGCCATTGAGGCACACAAAGCTCCTGTGGGAGCAGAAAAAAAAGTGCAGGATGGGAGCGTCAGGACCTAAGCTTGTCCTGGTTACACTGTGGTTGGCAGGGCTATTTGGTGCAATTTACTCCAGAAATCTGATCCCTTATGGTAATAATCTACCCTTACAGATTGAAATATCAGAAATTCAGGGGTAACAAATCTTAAAATGAACAGCTGGAGGTCAATACATCCAGACGAAATAGACCACTTGCACTGCTCAGTCTCGTATAAATCGTGTGAGGATAGACCTGCCTCTTATCTCTCAAGGACTCTTGACCCTATTGGAGATAGTAGAGCATGGAGTTAAGACTCTGTCTAAGCCCGCCCCCATCCTAGGCCTTGTAACTTGGGATGCAATGGAATAGAGGAGGCCCTTGGACTGGCGGTTCAATCCCCAGCTCCTAAAAGATAGAGTAACAAGGAAAGCCATTTAGTCCCATATAAAAGAATTCTTGGTACATAATCTCTTACAGGAATACACACTCCCAATGGCAGGTAACAATTTAAAGGCAGTCAGTAGAGGTTTATGCATAGCAGAGGATGCCAGACTCAACCAGATTAGGAAATGTGTCCTATTGAATTTTCAAAAGTAACTCCATGCCCTAGAAATCCACCATAAACAGACCATGTACCAAAAACTATTGACACAGATAGTACGCATCAGAAGACAACTCCAATTCTTAGAGATAAACAAAGCAAAATGCACCTTGAATATGGTTAAGTGGAAGTTCTATAAAGGTGAGAATAAATGAAAAATGTTTGCCTCTATACTAAGAAAGTGCGAGATCACATCCAAGAGGTGGAAAGAAGGAACAAGGATGGCATCACAATTTAGCAAGGAAAGTGGGAGGCTTTCCGCTCCTACCAATCAGTATGCATTGCTGAAACAACAAGGCTGGCGGATATTAGCACTAACATCTCACAGTCTAGCTTATTTCAGATCGCAGCTGAGCTTGTCAAAATCCTTGACGCTCAGAATTCCAAGGGAAAAAATCATCAAAGCAGTAAAGACTCTACTACCATCAAAGGCCTTAGGGGACAATGTTTTCATCCCAACATTTTTAAGACCCTCTGGCAAGATTTTATTGGGAATTCTGACTAGTGCATAGAACAAACTCACCAAGACAGGAAGGATTATTCCATCAATGAAGGAGGCAAAAATATTGGTGCTTTGCAAGGAAGGAAAACCTCTGCCAAGAACGTGGCTCATGCTGACTAATTTCTCTGTTGAACAGTGATGTTAAAATATACACCACAATAATAGCAACCAGACTATAACAGGTTCGGTCCATACTGTTACACCCTAACCAGTCAGGTGTTATACCCAGAAGCAGGGTGGGAAACAACTCAAGGAGGTACTAAACTTAATCGATCTGTTCTAGAAGGTCGTCCACCTTGGACGCCCTTAAGGAGCTGCACTGGGTACCAGTCAAGCAGTGAATAGTTTTTAAATCTCTATGCATTGTTTTCAAAGCTCTCGATGGACTCGGACCAGTTCATCTGCAGAATCATTTTCAAAGATATTCCCCGAGGAGGTGTCTGTGCTCTTCATCGGCCAACCTAGCCTATGTCCCTAAATTCAAGAAAACAAGACAGGGAGGGCAGGCTTTTGCAGTGAGAGCAGCTCAACAATGGAATCAGCTTCCTGACTCCCTTGGACTCTCAAAAGACCTGCTGTTTTTTTTAGGAAAGCCCTGAAAACGTGTCTCTTTCCTTGGTAACTCTTGCTCCTTTCTGGTTGGCTGTGCAGCTGCTCTTCCCCCCTAGTATTTAAGACAATCCCTGTTAAGATAAAACATCGGTTTCTGAATCAACTGCAATCGGCTAGCAACGAGTATCTGAACAAGGAGGGAGAAGATGAGGATAGCACTCAAAATTGTTACATGCTATCCCTGTAACTGAGTGATGGGAGTTCCCAATTTTATTTTTCAGCCTTCTATCGAGCCACACTCCTCAGCTACCACCTAGAATGGTCACGAGCAAAGATATAATGCCACTGACCATTTATTGACAATTACCTAGCAGGGGGCGTGGGATGTCCCAAGACTCCCCAAAAACGAAGTATTCACTACTTATGGGTGTGTCCCATAACAAGCGCTACTCTACAAATATGGGATTCAGTAGGTGAGTCTCTAGGTCTGACAAAGCATCCCTCGCCTTTCACTCCACTTTTATGTAATTCAGACTTCAGGCCAGCGTTGGACAGGGAAGCCTACAAACACTGGGGACCAGAAAGATGCCTTAAAATAGGGGCTATGTTCAAGAAGAGAACTATAGAAACTTTCAAACAAATCAAATCCAATTATGGCTTAGGTTAGCAGGAGAGATTTTGCAATATTTAAATCAGGCATTGGGTTTTGCAAAAAGAGATTAAGACAGCAGCCAAATGATCCTTTGCTGAATATGCAAAAGTATTACAAAAGTACAAAAATTTGATACAGCGTCCCACCTACTCAAAATCATCACAAAAGGTGGCATCACAACCAAGAGTGCATTCCAGGATATATGGGAGGGAGATTCAAACATAACCCATTCCCCGATGTAATGGGAGCTAATCTATCGGGCTACATACAAGGGGATAAGACCTGTTCAGGGGAGAGAATCGGCCAGCAAAATATTGCTAAGGTGGCATTGGACTCCAAGGTAGATCCACACTGTTAATAGATTGAAATCAAATCTTTGCTGAAGGGAATGTCAGCAAGAGGGCCCAATACAACACATTCCGAGGCACTGCCCCAACCTGCAAGAATTCTAGTCCGAGACACTTAAAGTAAGAGAGGCTGTTATAGACTCACAAATACCAAGAAACCAGCTTTGTAGGGTGGATGCCAGAGTCAAAATAGGGTAGGCGGGGTAGTCTCTGTAAACTGAGGTCTGGTTTGATACTCATTGCCTGAACAAATTATACTTGTGTGTTGGAGGATGGCCTATGCCCCAACTCCACATAACTGGTACAGGAGGGCGTGGTTCAAGAAAAGATAATTCACACGCTTCATGGAAATGAGCGGATCTTCTGTCAGAAAGCGTGGAAGCCAATACTGAAATCTTCTATAAAGAATGTAGAGCACTTAAATATCCAATGTCTTTGAGAACTTTAAAATTGGTGTCTTTCTAAACTCTTATGGGCTGTATTTGATCCTGACTGAAGTAGAGGATAAAAAGGCAAATCATTGCACTGACGGGGTCATAGGGGTTAATGAGGATTGGGTGACAAGGAGAAAGTTCAATATTGTACTATGGAAATATCAACAAAAATATATTGAATCATAAATCTTAAAAGGGCAGAGAGGAGGAAGTTCAAAAGGTTTATTAAGTTGATGCTATCTCAGTCAATAGCTGGAAGTCTGTTGTAATGTACTAATTACCCAATGCACTCTCCCTACAGAGGTTCTCTGCCTGGCTGCTCAGCCTATGATGAGGTCATATAGAATGTTGAGTGTGTTTGTATTGAAGGGAGAATCAGTTGGTGTGGAAGGGCTGAGCAGCGAGGAGGCTGCTCCTGGTGGGGCACTTTTATGGAGCAGAACATCTTCCTTTAACTTGTAACCTATGAAGTAACCTTAAGAATAAATCAACTACCTTTCCCTACAAGACTTGCCTGCGCATCATTCTTCGTTTTAACACTGGCGACGATTTTAAAGAACCTACGTGAGCTACCTTGAATGGACTGGTAAATAAGAAACTGAAGAAGCGCATTTGGAAGAAGCAAGCTGGCAGTCCTGAAGCCCCACCAGTGACCAGAACATCGGTCAGCCCCATCGTGGACGTGCCAGTGCCTTACTAAACTTGGGTGAGTGTTCCCCAAATGAGTAACTAGACTAACAGAAATTCCTGACATTCCTCACCACCTGTGAACGGTCAGCCCTAACCTGGACCTGCCTGTTGGACTTTATTTGTTTGAAAATCTGCTTGACTGAGGTGAGCCCACAAGATTGTAGAGCAGAAGATACAGAGCTTCACCTGATGTTGAAATCTGCCTACCGACAAACTATTGAGTTTTACGTGTTTAACATGCCTGACAACTATCTGTAGTCATCTGGAAATACTGAAAGCAGGCACGTTTTGGATTGTGTTGTGTTGTGGTCTGCATATCACATGGAGTAAACCGGCACTGTTACTTTGTCAGCAGCTGGCAGCTTGCAGCGATAAATGTTTAAACAACATTAATTTTAAAACCGATATACGGCCTTGGAAGTGCACTGAACCTACAGCCTGTGTTTATGAAGCTAATCATGCATGGACGTTGTGAACTTTAACTGTAGTGTTGACAGTGTATGAGCTTATCAGGGAGGCATTCCGCAGTCGGGGGCATAAGTCGAGCCCCGAGGAGTGTTTGGCAGAATTTTCACAGCGGTAACTGTCGGAGTGCAACAGTGATTTATGGCGGTGAGACAACGGTGAGCAGTTATATCGGGGTCCCAGTATTAGCGCATGTTATGATTTAAACACTTACTGGCATTCTGTTGGTGGGCGCGAGGTTCCTTTGGGAGCATGGAGTGTCACGAGCTGGAGTGTCACGAGCTGGGTTTTCTTCCCGTTTCAATCCGATGTGCGTCATAGTGAGACGCGTAATTCGACGTGCGCTGCGGCACGTAATTCGACGTGCAAAGTCGCCGAACGTTGTCTTGGCAACCCCACTGCGCCGTGTTTTTCAAGATGGAGGATTTGCGTGTGGCTAGAAACGTCTCAGCTGTTCTCCGGAGAAGTAGTTCAGCGGCAACGTTTTGGCATGGTGGAATCCGGGACTACACATGGAGGAAGATTTCTTTGATTATTGAACAACGCGAAGTTTTCGGGTCAAGCGTGGCATACTGTTGGCTTGAAGGAGTAACAGACCCATCGCGTATGACTGCTCCTGTTAAACATGATATCGCACTGAAGTCAGAAGTGGACTCATTCTGGTGCCAACTGCCATTTGGCCTCGGGTGAGAAATCGCTCACTGAAGGGAAGTTCATAATGTTTTATAAGACTCTCATACATTTGCTGTTATTTTAACATTTTCTTGTATAACTAAAGGGGTGTAACTTTACTCAGATGTCTCTATCTTTTGTGAGGGGATGTGCTCTTTTGTCAAGTCAGTGGGGGAGTCCACGAGGTGGGTTTGGTCATACATACTGTTTATTTTAAGGGTTAAGATACCCTGTCTGTTTGCCTTGAGTTATGACTGTGTGTTGTGTACTACGTTTTTCTGAGTTTCCCTGCATTAGTGGGAATGTTTTCGGTTTAAGTATAACCTGAACTTGTTTGGGTTTATGGACTTGTTTGGGTTTATGGTCTTGCTTGGGTTTATGGATACCCATAGTATGTTGCGAGAGTGTCATGACTGGGCGCATCTGTCTTAGATTTTCTGAATTTCATGTTTTGGCCAGTATGTCTCGGGTTCAAGGATACCCTGGATTATCATGGGTTTAAGGATAC
This sequence comes from Calotriton arnoldi, assembly GCA_963921515.1. Lineage (NCBI taxonomy): Eukaryota > Metazoa > Chordata > Amphibia > Caudata > Salamandridae > Calotriton > Calotriton arnoldi. The sequence goes on from CAWUFW010000033.1 coordinate 2,184,981, forward strand.
CCATAGTATGTTGCGGAAGTGTCATGACTGTGCGCATCTGTGCTAGATTTTCTAAATTTCATGTTTTGGCCAGTATGTCTCGGGTTCAAGGATACCCTGGATTGTCATGGGTTTAAGGATACCCATAGTATGTTGCGAGAGTGTCATGGGTTTAAGGATACCCTGGATTTGCCTTGGGTTTAAATATACCCATAGAGTGTTTTGAGTGTGTTTCGGGTTTAAGGTTACCCTGGTTTTGCTTTGGGTTTAAGGTTACCCTGAATTTGGTTGGGTTTTAATTACCCTGTTTTGGTATGGGTAGAGGTTTTTTTTTTTTCCTCTTCTTTGAGGTAGACCTATCCTGACACTAGTATTTGCATTTGAGGGTTGTAGATCCCTGTTCTGCCGCACTCTTGTGCCTTAGTTTATGGCGCAATGGATACTCCGTGTGGTGTGGGTATTGTACCCGCAGTGTTGTGTGAGTTATGGTGGATAGCATCCACTGTTTTTAAGAATGTATTTCTTTACCTTGCATTCCTTGTTGTTTATGATCATTATAAGGGGGGAGATGTGTATAATGATTTTGTTTAATGCATCCTCCTTTGCTGTCATTTGTATGTTTTATGCATTTGATTGTTTATGATCATTATAGAAGGGGGTGATGTATAATTATTTTGTTGTTAATGCATCCTCCTTTGCTGAGATGTGTGTTTTATCACCTTCATACATTTTGAATGTTTTCGATCATTATAAGGGGGAGATGTGTTGTAATGTACTAATTACCCAATGCACTCTCCCTACAGAGGTTCTCTGCCTGGCTGCTCAGCCTATGATGAGGTCATATAGAATGTTGAGTGTGTTTGTATTGAAGGGAGAATCAGTTGGTGTGGAAGGGCTGAGCAGCGAGGAGGCTGCTCCTGGTGGGGCACTTTTATGGATCAGAACATCTTCCTTTAACTTGTAACCTATGAAGTAACCTTAAGAATAAATCAACTACCTTTCCCTACAAGACTTGCCTGCGCATCATTCTTCGTTTTAACAAAGTCCAACCCCAACAAGGAAAGTACATGAAAGCAGAGACTGGCTGGGTACAGAAAGAAAGAAGGGGATGTTTTGAGGTAAATGAGCTCACAGAAAAAAACAGGATTCTCCAAAAGCAGCAACTGCAAACAAATGGGACATTGAAAAAGCAGCAAAAGAAATCATGATTCAAATGTCCCTTGGGATCTCAGAGAATGATTCAATAATGATGGAGGTGGCACACAGTTCAGGAGCCACCAGTTTATAGAACTACGGCTGCATACAGGTAATGCCCTTGAGTAAACCCTTCCGGGTCAGAGGGAATGTTTGTGATTTAACAACAATTCATAGAACACTACAGATAAGTGATGAAAATCTTAACTATCAAAATAAACTTATGGGGAAAATGTATCACCTGCAAACTGCAAATAATTGAAAAGGGAAGATTTGGATCAAGAGATAAAAGTAGGTTCAGGCCTTTTTATTAGAAACAATAAAAAAAACTATTGCAGTTGAAATCAGTATCTGAAAAATATCTAGGAACCCTGGGACCTGGGGCTCAGGGGATGATGATATTGCAGGTACAGGCTGAGATAGAGCTGGGGAAAGGCCAGCCCGAGATTTTATATTCAGTCTTCGAGATAGAGCAAAAATCACCTGCGGGACAAGGTGAAAGAATGCGTCCCAGCAGAATTAGGTTGGTTTCTGTAGGAGCTTTGGTGCAGAGGAGAAACCTGAAGACAAAGCTTTTGTTAACAGAATTTGCTTTCGAAGGCTGATGCTCAGTGCAAGGATACTGATTGCTACACGTGCCTGGACTTGAAGGAGATCCAATGGTTGATGTCAAAAGGCAGTATGTGCACAGGGTTCCACAGGTTTACACTGCAGCACTGTGGATTTGAGTTTCCACTATGTAGAACATTTTTCCAATAAAAGGCATTGAGTCTTTCTCAGATATGTCCCACATGAAACACGGTCCTACAGTAGTTCTCTGAAAAAGTAACATTTTCGCCAGCTGTAAAAGTAATACTATGTGATTCTTCAGAGGTATTTTCAATACTGGCTAGATAACATTTGACCATTCTTCAGGACGGGCTTTAAGGAACACACTACGTCTGATGGACCCCCATATGTTGTGCAACTGGCCACATAGTCCTTCACAAACTTCTTTGTCTTGGTGGCAGACCCCTCTCGGCCAGAATGATACAGTTACCGTAGACTTGTGGTCCTAATACGAGGCACAGCAGGAGTCTGTACATTTCACAAAGATGGGATTGAAATCAGGAACCTTGGTTCTCAAGACTCAATATCAACTGTTAGCCCCCAGTGACTAGGGTGGTCTCCCTATATGTATTCATTATGGTGCTGTGGAAGCTTCATTGCTCCTTCTCTCAAGGCATATATAAACAGTAGGTCAAAAATGGCATTTGAGAGGTCAAGCTAGGATTTCATTGTAGGACATCTATAAACCAATCTCAGCTGACCCGATCCTCTCACCACAGTGTGAGGTCATAAGATTCTGGTCTGGGAACTCTCACAGACACTCTCAGAAACAGCTTCCCTTACTGCCCAGAGAGCACAGCTCTTTCTCGAGGACTGCACTCACTCCCTCGGTCAGTGTCTCCCCCCCCTAAAGCTTCAAAGGCCTTCCACACCTGACACAAGAACACAAAACAAAATCCCCCAAAGTCAGTGGAGTCAGGGAAGCCAATCGAAATCACAGAATAACACAGGAAACACGTAACTCTATCATTCATGTCTTACCCTCATGTCCTGCCTTTGTCACACCCTGTCGTGAAAAGGCATTGAGAACAGGATGCAGAGGCGTCCTGCACAAGAACATCTGCATTTCTTAATTGGCTTCTGTTTCTAGACGCTTGTACGACATTATGGGCCCGATTCACAAAGAGCCTCCGCAGTCATAGCGGAGGCTCCATAGTCATGGCAGAGACACCGCAGCCGTGGCGGAGGCTCCGCAGTCGTGGCGAGGCTCCAGAGTCATGGCAGAGGCCCCACAGTCGTGGCGGAGGCTCCTCAGACGTGGCAGAGGCTCCGCAGTCGTGGCAGAGGCTCCAGAGTCATGGCAGAGGCCCCACAGTCGTGGCGGAGGCTCCGCAGTCGTGGCGGAGGCTCCTCAGACGTGGCAGAGGCTCCGCAGTCGTGGCAGAGGCTCCAGAGTCATGGCAGAGGCCCCACAGTCGTGGCAGAGGCTCTGCAGCCGTGACGGAGGCTCTGCAGTCATGGCTGAATCTCCAGAATGAGTGTGGACATTCAGCTACGAATGCGGAGCCTCTGCCATGACTGCAGAGCCTCCGCCACGACTGCGGAGGCTCTTTGTGAATCGGTCCTAGAGTTTTTTGGGAAAGGACAACATTTAAAATGTTAATGTTAAAATGTTAACTTATCTTATCTTCACTTTCAATTAGGATATTGCCGCAGGCTTAGAAGCCTATCAAGAACCAGGTTAGTTCCACGTTAACAGGGACTGCACTAGAGGGGAAGAGTAAGCCACATAGCAATGACATTATAGGGCATGATCCCTGTTCAGCAGGCATGTGTTCCCAAAAAAGGTCAAATGTAGGGAAATACTAGTTGGAGGAAGCCAGAGCAGTGCAAAAGTAGAAAAACATTATTTTACATAGTTTTCTTGATTGAAAAATGTTGTTTGCAGCTTTGGATGACTTTGTTTCCTGTGCTGTATGTGGGTGTCAAAGACCATCATCTCTGTGTTTGCCCTCTACAGCCGTAAGTAGCATTGTCGGATAGAAGCCACCATCTCCATAGGGCAAGACTTACTTTTTCAGGCAATAAGTAAAGTTTGTGCCCCTGAGGAGAGAATAAGATTTCAAAACTCTGGGGCTTATTTACTAACCTCTTGCGCCTCCAGTGCCTCACTTTTAATATGGGGAAAAGTGACGCACCGGCGGCGCAAGGGGCCTGTATATAAGCCCCGCAATATTCATCACTAACTGCACTTAACAACAACGGTATGACTGCTTGACCTATACTTGATCAATCGTTTCTCCCGCTTCCTCCTTTCAGTCCCATGCGTCCCGGCTTCCTTCGAAGCCTATGCCAGCCACAGCACTAGTTCGATCATTGTGTCCTGGGATCACGCAGCCAACGCAGAGTTCTACACTGCAACTGCAGTCGGTGTTGTCAACGCATCCTGCACCACCCCCAACACAACTTGTGAAATTCTCAGCCTAGAATGTGGACAGACGTACACAGTGACCATACAGGCTAGCGACGGAGTCTACAATGGATTCGAGAGCCCGGGAATTGAAGTTACAACAGGTGAGGTAGCCTGTAATAAACAGTAATCTTCGGGGGAGTCTATTTAACTGCCCCTCTGCCTACCTTACTAGCCATCTTTCCTTCGATTTCACTTGTCATGTGCTCAGTTTACTCTTTTCTCCTCCCTTTTCATTCTAGTATTTCTTGCAATGCATCTATTATTCTGTCCTTTTACTTCTTCTGATGTTTTGAGTTATTTTTTTTTTCCCTTTTCCTTATTTCTTGTCTTTTTTTAAGTTTGGTAGTATAGTCCTTATCTCATTGCATGTATTTAGCACTTAGCTAATTTAAAAATCACGAACTATTGTTATTAGTCATAGAAATTAAGCGTTTTTCAGTCACCCAGGAGTTCCAATTACTAAGCAGGAAACTGTAATGGTATCTCCCAGATAAGATTGTGTAAATCACATAATAAATCGAAAAGTCTGAATTGAGCACTGGTGCGATTGCCAACAAGCATCATCTACTCACCCAAAGGAAGTATGGAGAAAGGATGACAATTTTTTAGATCATCCATTTGCCACATGGTCTTATCCTATTTCAGACTTTACAGTAATGATCTCATGCAGTGAGATATTAAAATATTCTCATACCACACCCTACAATTTAAGTAACTTTACTAGATTAGAGAGACCCTACAAACCACTTTTGGCCTAAACTACTATTACAACTAATGTGCACTGGGTTGAACAGGACAGAAAATAGATCTAGAGGCACCTTACTAATAAAGGTTATGGAATCCTAAAGAGGGATTAAAACTTTCCCAACCATTAATGAATAAATGTTAAGGGTACATAAAAACGAAGTACAGATTACATGTCAAAACAGCCTGATAGTCAATTTCTAGCAGCCTGAATAGTTCCAGATTCTCATCAACTCAGTAGTTTTATTGTAAGTACCAAAGCCCTTCAGCACACAAAATATTCGACTTACTACATATACTAAAGACAAGAAATGACCGCAGAAAGAGTTGTATGGCGGAACAACGCTGGAAAATACTCTGCATGCCTTTACCACGCATTTTTTACCCCGCATTTTTTTAGATCGCATATGCTTTTACAATGTATGCCTTTACCACGTATTGTTTATATATATATTCATATATATAAACAATGTATGTGTGGGGGGAGACCCCCCACAATCCCGAAATTACCTTAAATGTGTGGTAAAGGCATATGTGTTAAAGCATATGCGTTCTAAAAACATGCGTGGTAAAGAATATATGTCTCACTACTACAGAGTGAAACCTCTTGGTGCATAGCCCCTTTCACCTAAGTCCTTTATTCTGTCTACTAAACTCTCGTTACCTACCTAAAGGTTGGATATAAATTTTAAGTTATTAAAAAATCAAATGAAATATAATTGTGGCTGTAATACTCTGTTGAGTAAAACTATTTCACCTATCTGCCTACCCGTGCAAAAAATCCATATGCAGCAAAACAAAACAGCATTACGAAACTATATGACATTTAAAACTCAAGCGTTCCTGTTGCCTGTTATTAATATTAATTGCTTGCATTTTGAATCATAAAGAATGAAGAAGCTAAAGAATTTTTGAAAATGTAACGGTTTACCAAATTGTGACTTTGTCAACTTCTGGACCTTTGTAGCACCATGCGCACCACCAGCTGTGCAGTCTAGTGTGAACTGTGACACAAATGCTCTATTCGTGACCTGGGACAGTAGTGATGGAGCCACGTCGTACAATGCAACTGCAGTGGGAAGAGATGGCCAAAGACTCACAAGTGCCACAAATGCCACCTACGTTGAAATCCCAGGTCTTAAATGCGGTGAATTCTACAATGTGACCGTAGTAGCCGTCCGCGAAGATTACCAAAGTTCAGCAAGCCCGCCGGTGGAAACCGCAGCCGGTAATGATCTTTAGTTCTTTACTTCCTTCTTCCACATGATCTACTTGAATATCACCCCTGGGGTGTTTCCTTTGATTCCCTATTCACAACATCCAACAGCTGCCAGCCCCTTCTTTGGCTTCCATTTATTTAGGTGCTATGGTATTGATAATCTTTCTTTCTTTCTCTTCACAGAATCTATAATCACCTTGGTGCTATCATACAATGAAATCTCAATGTCTATCCACACCCTTTATTGGCCTTACCTTGTTTGCCACATTAGTGTTGGTCTACTATCCAATCTTCCACTGACTTTTCAATTATTTCACCTTCTTTACAAAAACATACCATCATTTACTGGGTAATAGTTTACAAAAGTGAGTGCTTTTTCGCAACAGATTTTCAAATTCGGCCCCTCATTTTGTTACAACTATATTTCTTTTTTTTTCCTCAAAGCCATTTGACCACTTAGCCAGCCTATTCTACCACTGTATGAACAAGCATTGGCAAAGCGGATAGCGCTGGCTTTCATTTTGAGTCCTAATTAAAACTTGTTTAAAAAGCCCACCACAGTGAAAAAGCAAAACACAAATCGTTGCAATGAGATAAACAAATGAATGTGCTTTGATTCAGGGTACGTTTGAGATGTAAAGTAGTCACTTATGCATTGCAATAGAAGTACTCACTGAGGGATGGAATGCAACACCAAATAGCCAGTAGAATGCAGTGAGAGAGATTTACTCCTCTGGGTGGAGTCAAAGAACTCTCTAAGTATAGATTAAATCATTCATAATAATAGGTTTTGCAGACACTTGGGCTGTCAAGCCAAACTTAGTCACGGTAACCACTTCAACACACCCATACTGACTGAAATATTGATTAAAAGACCTTCAGAGTACTTTACATGTGGGCAAAGAAATATTCTGTCCATCAGTCATGAGCTGATATGGGGAACATTTTCAGAAAAGACAGCAGCAATGGCAATTAGGTGGTGGATTATGAGGAGCATCTCACAGATCCCAATACTAGTGGGAGTTTTGGTGAGATAAGCTTGCTGATGGGTTTGCATGCCTATTTTGGGAAGAGCATGTTAAATGGTTGTACAAGCTCCCAATCACGGGAGAGGAGGTTCTAATGCGCTGAGGATCAATGGTTTGGCTTGATAGTATGTTTTTAGTTCTATCCTACATCAAAGGTGATTCAGTTGACGTTTTAGTTTGTGATCAAAGTTGCTTCAAGGAAAAGGGCCAAGTGTCCCAACCTCGACGAAGACAACCAACACACTGAACCCTCACCAACCACCCCCGACACCCGGAAACCAGCGATTGACGACTGGACAGCCCTCACCACCGAAGACACACTGAAGACAATGAAGTCAATCCACTCAGGGGCCCCCAGGGACCCCTGCCCCCACCACATCTTCAACAGAGTCGCCGACACCATCGCACCCATGCTCCGCCACACCATCAACCGCTCCCTGGCGACCGCCTCGTTCCCCGACGACTGGAAACACGCCAAGGTCAACCCCCTCCTAAAGAAACCCTCAGCGGACCCCACCGACCTCAAAAACTACAGACCCATCTCCCTGCTCCGGTTCCCAGCGAAAGTCATCGAGAAAGCCATCAACAGCCAACTCGCCACATTCATTGAAGAACACAACATCCTCGACTCCTCCCAATCCGGCTTCAGAAAAAACCACAGTACGGAAACCGCCCTCCTCGCCGCAACAGACGCCATCCGCACCCTACTGGACAAAGGAGAAACAGTAGCCCTCATCCTCCTCGACCTATCAGCGGCGTTCGACACAGTCTCCCACCGCACCCTAATACGCAGACTCTACGACGCAGGAATCCAGGACAAGGCCCTCGACTGGATCCGCTCCTTCCTCTCCGGCAGGACGCAGCGGGTCAGACTCCCCCTTTCCTCTCGGACCCCACACCTACCACCTGCGGAGTCCCCCAGGGCTCCTCCCTCAGCCCGACGCTCTTCAACGTCTACATGGCTCCACTTGCCCCCATCGTCAGAACCTACGGACTCAACATCGTGTCATACGCAGACGACACCCAGCTCATCCTCTCCCTATCCAACGAGCCCAACACCGCCAGATGCAACTTTCGAGAAGGCATGGAAGCCGTCGCCAAATGGATGAAAAACAGCTGCCTACAACTAAACACCAATAAAACAGAAGTACTCATCATGGGCCCAAACCCCGACGCCTGGAGCGACACCTGGTGGCCCCCACCCTCGGAAACCCGCCAACCCCCACAGACCACGCACGCAACCTGGGAATCATCCTGGACTCCGAGCTCAAAATGGACCGCCAGATCAACTCTGTCTCGTCTTCCTGCTTCCACACCCCCGCCTCCTTCGTAAGACCTTCAAATGGATCCCCTCGAACACCGAAAGACCGTCACTCACGCCCTGGTCACCAGCAGACTCGACTACGGCAACGCACTCTACGCCAGAATAAACAAAAACCTCACCCGCAAGCTACAGAACATCCAGAACGCCGCCGCAAGACTGGTCCTCAACCTGCCAAAACACTGCCACATCTCCCAGCACCTGCGCACACTCCACTGGCTCCCCGTCGAGGCGAGAATCACCTTCAAGATGCTCACCCACGCACACAAGGCCCTCCACGGCACCGGACCAGCATACCTGAACAGCCGACTGAAATTCCACGCACCCCAAAGAACCCTACGATCAGCCCAGCTCTCCTACGCCGTGGTCCCCCGCACCAGAAAGACCAGATCGGGAGGCCGCTCCTTCTCCTTCCTCGTGGCCAAAGCATGGAACGCCCTTCTGCTCCACCTCAGACAGACAACATCGCTCCCCATCTTCGCATGAAACCACAAAACCTGGCTCTTCGACAGACACCCTCCTTGATGGAATGGAACCTGCACCCCCCCACCCCTAGCGCCTTGAGACCCTTACAGGTGAGTAGTCACGCTTTAACAAACCCCTGATTGATTGATTGGTTATACTTAAAAAGTTAGTGCCAAAAAGTGTTCCTGAAGCTAGATCTTAGGCTTCCTCTAAAACGTGCACACAATTCTAACCCAGCTTTAAAGACAACTGCTTGGTTCCATTTTGTCTACATGAGCGTATGTGTCACCCTTCATCAGTGTTCCTTCTTTTTTCCCCCGTCCTAAATGATCGAATACAAACCCTCACAATATTTTCTCTTCTGTGTCCCAGGTCAACTTCCCTTACACCATCCAAAAAACAGTTTTTCACAAGTATCTCTTTTTCTGTTCCTGCTGAGGTGGTTTTTCTACATTATCATCTTTCACCCAATTAATAAGTCTTTAATACCTAAGCTATTCTGATTACTTTTGTTCTTAGGAATGCATGATGCACATCATCGAGATGTATGACAAGAATGTGTCTATAATCCACTTCAAGTGTTTTCCTACGGGGCAACTGTGAATTATTGATGTTATATGCAGCCCTCTGTGTGCATTATTTTACATGGTATATGCAGGCCCTTAATTTCTACATAGTTTGAATTTCATATGCTGCCCAGGGCCAGCTTGTGCAAGGATTTCCGCTGTTCTAAGTAAAGCAATATTTTGCCACAAAGGGGCCATATTTGATGTTTATATGGGCAATCTAGCACCCTAAACGGTTCCCTAGTATTGCCTTTCTGTAGTACCAGCTGTGACACTACCCGAAAGGTTGTCCACCAGGAGCTCAACACCCCTTTATTGAAAGCACAAGAGTGCACCCTCTGGAAATCATGTCTAGTCACGGGTATGAAACAAGAACTGCACCCATCTCACAGTGGTGGCTCCTCCGCTAAGGCAGAGGAGTGTTGCCCCACTGTGCAAAAAGGAAAAATAAAATGACAATAACGCATCATTATTGTAATTTTATTTTTCCTATTGCATGCCGTCAGCGGCCTCTGTGCAGTGTGGGGAGGGGCGGGGCTGGCCAGAGCAGGGGAGGAGTGCGCACTTTGCATGTTCCCCACCGGGCTGTATTACACAGCCTGGTGAGGAACATGCACAGGCTCCCTGTTCCAGTCTGAGTGCCGATCCGCGGCGCTCATACCATTCACAACACTGTGATTGGCTCAGGGGAACCTGTGTGCCGGGTGCTTCCTGCTGCTGCCGGACTGCAGAAAGGAAGGGGAGGCGGCGGACAGCCGGCCGTTCCAAGGTAAGTGGTTTTTTTGGGGTTTAATTCACCCCCTCTCCTCCCCCGTCTCACCACCCCCATCTGGTAGCAGCCGCTACTGCCATCTCGTGCACATAGTGACTTCTTCCTCCATTTCAAACACTCTGAGGCTCTCAGAAAGACTGTTAGAGTTCCTCAGAGACTCATGCAGCACGAAGTCTATGTCTAATGCCTCTTCACCTCAACCAGTTAGAAATCACTATATGTACACGTTGTCACTCAGCGTACGTGTCAGCCCACTTTCCCATTCTTTCTACATTACATAACTTCTGTTTGCTAGGTAGATGTGCCCTTTGCTATCAAGCCAGCCTTTGCTCAAGTACAACATTATAAGAGGTCATCATGGGTACCTCGCAGCTCTATGTTCAACTGTTCACCTGTGAGGCATAAATCCTGGCACAACCTGCACGTCTCAGCCAATATCAATTCGCATTCAACCACTTGCACTCTCACAACAGGCAATTCTGTTCTGTTCAGGGGACTCCACATATGTAGAGTTTGAAGTAAAAGAGGTTCTTAATAGCACATTTTATTATTATTTAGATATTATCTGCAGTGTTTCTTTGATCTCATTTTGGTCTTGACTAATGTGTTATAACTTCACTTCTGTCAAAATCCTCAATAAAAAAAAAATTATTTTAAAGAAATGAAATAGTTATGGTGTTAACACTGAAATATTTCTCTGGATAAATTCCATGTTTTCTCTCTACTCTCCTCCCAGTACCCTGTACGCCCCAGCATCTGACTGCTGATGTTCTCTGTGAAAACAGCACAATCTTGGTGACCTGGAACTCTGTCAGCGGGGCTGCATCGTATGTTGCCACAGCGATAGGAAAAGATGGCGTTCCAGTGTTGTGCAACTCCACAGAAAGTACCTGCACGCTGTCAGGCTTAGCATGCGGGAACAACTACTCTATCACAGTGAGGTCGTCAGATGGTGTCTGTCAGAGCGCTGCAAGTACTACAGCATATTTCACCACAGGTAGACATCTAAGCTGTTATTTCCAGAAGCTGCCTTTTTTATTTGTCTAGATCAGTAGCCTTCCGGGGTATATGTTTTGTCTCATAGGTTTCCATAATGGCATCCAACGCATGCTTCACGTTCTATTATACTGAGGTGAGGTGTTCACTAGATGTGTTAAATATTTCCTGTTCCGAGTTTTCAACTTGGAGATCAGGCATGGCATTCTGAATTAGGTTTCATGATAAACTAACTAGATCTATGACACCTGGGATATCGTTTCCCAGAGCACCAATCAGGCCTATAGCTGTTATCATTGGCTTGTCACCGTAACTAACTCATGCCTACTGTACTGAACATAAGCTTTCTCACAAAGTGGCCATCATGAATACAGTCATAAAATTACAAATGTATACAAAATTTCTGTCCGCAAAGCAAAATGCTATCTTTCCTAAGAGGGTCTAACAAGGATTCTCACAGTGCAAATCTACTATACCCACGGCTTGTCACAGGGGAAACCAAAACCCTTGCCTCCTACTATAGCCTGTGAGATTCCATGTAGCCTTTAATTCTGAGTAGTAGCAATCCACCTGAAATGCTTACTTATTTTAACATCTGCTTATCACAATAAATATATCAGGCCTTCATCTGGAACTAACCCTTATGGTGTTCCCCCAACTTTTATCCATGCGTTATGGTTCTCCCATCCCTAACTACATACCCTCAGCAACCAAATTGGCTCTTCAAGCTTGGAGGGCAGCTTTACGACACACCCGCTGGGACAACAAACTCACGCAACAAACACCTCTCTGGCATGGTACCTGGTTGAGGGAGGTGGCGTCTTTACAGGGTTTTGGGTGATGGGACCTAATTGGGATCTCACAACTTGGGGATGTCTGGTCGGGGACACACATGTGTTCATATCAAGATCAACAAGCTACAAATGCATTGACTCATACACAGTTTTATAAATATCTTTAACAGAGGCATGCACTTCCGCCGCATCTCTTGCAGACTGACTCACTCCGGAGTTCAGTCCACTGGAGGCTAAACATTTGATGGGTGATTTGGGCAGAGGTGGAGCCTCTACAATTTACAGACGTTTGATAGTAAATACTTCGGATGCCGTGGCCCACCTTAGAACCCGATGGGAGGCATGTCTTGGACCTCTTGAGGATGATGATTGGCGCAATGCACTGATGGCGCATAGGATGATCACAACCTCTTCCAAACAATGACTGGTCCAAACATACTACCTGTATCTCCCCAGCTAGGCTCCACTGAGTGAGACTGCCTCCAGAGTCTCCATGCCCTCGGTGTGCCGATGCTCCTGCTGATTTTTACCATGTGGTTTGGCTGTATCCTATCATTCAAACGTTCTGGTCTGCGGTGGTGGGAGAGTTAACTGAGGTGCTGGGATGGGAGGTCCCCCTTTCTCCCATAATGCTTCTGCTGGGTGTCCTTGAGGGCTCAGGAGGTACGAGGGGTGACCAGTCATTCTTAGGGACGACCCTTATGGTCGCTAAACAAGATATCACTACCCGATAGAAATCCCCTTATCCTCCCACTCTCTCACAATGGCGCCGGGGGGGTGGATTGGTGTGCGCTGTAGGAGAGACTGGTCTACGAGGCCAGGGGCTGCTTCCTTGGGCACGGCTGAGTATGGGGGAAGTGGTTGGGGCAGTAAATCCAAGGTACTGCTTGAGGACAGGAGTGCAGCTGTTGTTGCTGCTTTGTAATGGTGTATTGTATCGGCTGAATGCCAGTGCCTAGCAACTGCACTATGTAATTTTATCTGACAAGTCAAATGTGTGTCTTATTATTCTTAATTTTCTTTGCGCAAAAAACAATAAAATCTGTTTATCAAAAAAAATATGTTAGGCTTACTGCATGTAACTCTTCTTAACAAACAATCAGCCCTATAACGTTTATAATCAGCTTGTCAATATACCAATCTCCTACAGTATCGGGAATAAACTTTCCCACAAAGCAATACCCTGTATGCCATAATAAATTTACAAGTATGTACAAACCTGCACTTGTCAAAACAGAATAAAACCCCTCCTAAGAGAGCCTAATAGGAATTATCATAGTGCACATCTTTTATCCCCACATTCTGTTTGAGTGGTGGTGCACCAACATCAAATTCCTTGCCTCCTGTGGCAATCTGTGAGATTCTATGTAACAAAATACTTGTATACAGGCCTACTGGCTTTGTCTGACATTTCATGATAAACAGATCAAACCTATTGAATCCGCCATAACGTTTCCCAATGAACCAATAAAGCCTTTACCATTGACTTGACCTATACCCAACCAGTTATATTCAAATGCACATGAACTGACAACCATTATGCATTTAGTTATAAATTGCAAATGTGTAGAAAAATACAATTTACAAAACAATACAGGAGCCCTCTTATTAGCCTTAACAAGAATCATCACATGAAATCCCCCAGGAATTGTCACAGTGGATTGCCCGCATCAAAAACCTTTACTTTTATGGTAATCTGTGAAATTTACATGTAACAAAATACCTATCTATAGCTTGTAACACAATGTGATAACAGCCCACTGTTAAAGGCATACTAACTTTGTATTCTACTTATAGTTTTACTAGGAAAGGCAAGGGGAATAGTACTAAACAAGTATGTTAATTTTGGCAAAACGACCATCTTTATAAGATTGACTCGACCATAAATAGTCAAAGGCAGATTTTGCCATCTTGCTAAAAGATGGTCAATTTCTTTAGACACCTTCTTCAGATTAATCTGAGGGATATCATCAAGATCTTTAACTATAGTTATCCCGAGGTATCTAAATTCCTTACTCATCCTCCCAACCCAATTGTTGACGTTCCAACACATTACCTCAGTCTTAGAAGGATTAACCATATACCCTGAGTACCGGCCAAATTCCTTCAAGAGGGATTCTACCCTTGGAAATACCTCAATTGGATTGTTAGTGTAAATCAGCAAATCATCCGCATATAGTGCTAACTTACTACTATAATAGTGGACTTGAAATGGAGTGATTGAATCTTCCAATCTGATAGCTTGGGCAAGGGGCTCAATATAAATATCAAATAATAAGGGCGAGATGGGACAGCCCTGCCTAGTTCCCCTTGTTATACTAAAGCTTGGTGTTAAAAGGCCGTTCAACAGAATGACTGCAGAGGCACCCTCATAACATCTAATCAGAGTCTGTATAAAGGTTAGGCCAAATCCCATTATCTTAAGGGTTTCCCAAAGGAAAACCCAACAAACCCGATCGAATGCCTTAGCTGCGTCATATGCTGCCACCGCCAAAGGCACAGACCGCGCTACAGCTAGATCAATACTACCGATCAGCTGCAACGTATGGTCTTGTATAAACCTCCCAGGGATAAAGCCCTTTTGGTCAATATTAACCAGCTGCGGGACTAACTTAACCAATCTCCCCGCCAAAACGCTCATAAAGAGCTTATAATCAGCATTTAGCAGGGAGATTGGTCTATACGAATCCGCTTTAAGGGGATCTTTCCCTGGCTTCAAAATGAGCACGATCGTTGCATCCTTCCAGGAACTAGGGACTATAAACTATAAGTAGAATACAAGGTAAAATAGGTAGTTTTATTTGGTCTAATAAGAATGCCAGGATATCCTGGAAAAAGCTAAGACGTAAGCTTCTGAAGGGAGGTCTAGCTCTCCCGGATCTGCTTTGGTATTCTTTCGCTTTCCAGTTTAAAAATATACGCGCATTGCTTGTTACCACTCCTGAAAATAACTGGGGGAAGATCTTGGGCGAGATGGTCATGTTAGAAGGGGGAGGACTGGGTTTTCTATATAAGTTTGGGGCTCCAAGGTTCTTTAAAAGGTCCGTCTAAAAGTCTTAAAAACAGCCTCTAAAGTCTGGTATGAGATTAGAAGGAAATTGGGGATTGGTTATTATTCTGATTTTGTTCCCATATGGGATTCCCTGGACTACCTACATGACTAGAAGATAGCCTTGCGTTGTCTAACAAAAATGCTGGTATAGTGATCTGGTCCGATCTTATTTCATCAGATGGAGTATACCCATGGGAGTTTTTAAGATCAAAAATAGGAAGCTCCTTTTCAAAATTTAAATATCTACAACTGTCCTCTTGGTATACAGCTGAAAAAGAAAATATAGTGGGAAATTGGGATATCGAATTTCGTCTTCAAAACCCAAAACCCATTAAGAAGGAGGTCGGGTACTGGTATAGGATCCTAGTAGACTCTGATGTTGCAGATCTCCCTCCACCTTACCATGTTTGGAATAAGTCAGCCCTGAATGACACTGCGGCCGATCTGTATAGTCCTTCCTTACAGATACTATATAAGTATGTTAAGCCAGCATCCCTTAAAAGAACCATTTCTATGTTATTAACAGACTCTATTATACTCCCATGAAAATAGCAAAATTTGCTCCTCTCTCTCCCTCGAAGTGCCCAAGATGTGATTACACCGTCGCGGATGATATACACATATTTTTTGAATGTCCTATTTTGAGTGGTTTTTGGAAGAATGTGGAGTATACTCTACGAGCAATTTTTAAAGTTAGGTTGAATTTGAATCTTCCATTAGTTATATTTGGCTGGGATAACGACCTGATGAACATCCTGTCCGCAATACAAAAAGGTTTGCTACTTCTCTTGATTTTAATAGCTCGGAGGGAGATATGTAAACTTTGGAAAGATCCTAGACCCCTCTATATGAAAACTGGTTGAATGCTGCACTTGGTATGGCACGTTGGGATCAAGACAGTAACCCTAATATTTGGGCATTGTTACTATCGTGGGGCAATGAAATGAGATTAGTTAATCGCCCCCCGGTCCAATGATTACACCAAGCTCTATACAAAGAAGCTGGCCTGGATAGGCCTGAAGCCTATGCAGCAGCAGAAGACCGGGGTGCCCAGGTTGGATGGTGGTTATTCTTGCTACAGTCTGCAGACGCTTTGGTGAGATGAGGACTAAAAAAAAAATAAAAAAAAGGCATACTGACTTTAACAAATTAATTTCTCAATAAATAAACTAGGTGTACTGCCTTGGTCATAATTGTTCATAATAATAAGCTCAGACTTTGGCAT
Organism: Calotriton arnoldi; assembly: GCA_963921515.1. Taxonomy (NCBI): domain Eukaryota; kingdom Metazoa; phylum Chordata; class Amphibia; order Caudata; family Salamandridae; genus Calotriton; species Calotriton arnoldi. The sequence continues at coordinate 2,201,358 of CAWUFW010000033.1, forward strand.
CTGACATACTATTTCCTGGTTCACCAATCAGGCATATAGCTTCTCACCATAACTAATTCCGGTCTACTATGAGCGTAAGCTTTCCCACAAAGCAACCATCAGGCACAGAGTAATACAAATACAAAGGTATACAGAATTAACAGTTGCCTATGCAAAATACTATCTCTCCTAAGAGGACCTAACATGGATTCTCACAGAGCATAGAATCTATATCCATGCTTTGTCACAGGAAGCAACCAATATGAAAATCCTTACAGACTACTGTAATCTATGAGATTCCATGTAATATAATCCTTCTCTGCAGGCTTTCATACAGAGTAATACCAATCCACCTGTGTCAGACCTGGCATCCTTGGTGTGGTTTCCCCTGGCTTTTTGCCCTCTGACCTCCTGTTTTGTTGACTTCATTTTTTCTGGCTTTAGGATTCTAGGTACTTTACCACTGTAAACCAGTGTTAAAGTGCATATGCTCTGTACTCCAAAGATGGTTACATTGGCTTTTCCTCAACTGACTTATTTAATTTCCTTATAAGTCCCTTGTAAAGTGCACTACATGTTCCCAGGGCCTGTAAATAAAATGCTACTAGTGGGCCTGCAGCACTGCTTGTGCCACACACTCCAGTAGCCCTTTAAACCTGGCTCAGACCTGCCACTGCAGAGCCTGTGTGTGCAGTTTAAACGCCATTTCTGACCTGGCAAGCTAACCCTCTTGCCAGGCCCAAACCCTCCTTTTTAGGTCTCGCATAGGCAGCGCAGCTGCCTCTACGAGGCATCAAGTAATCTGTATGTGTTGGGTGAAACTCCGCCTATTGCCGGTAGTTTCTCCTGCCTCTTGCCATTCGTTAACTCTGTCATTTATTTTGTTAGCGGGCTTATCGTTGGCTTGCGACCCGATGCGGCACTTCTGGTTTGCTTCCGTTTTGCAGGAAGCAGCACCGACCAACTACAGTTTCGTTCCGCTGCTCGGCGTTATCCATTCATGTAGGGACTACTTCCTTGTTTCTGAAAGCAGACACTATCAAGTGTTTGTGCACATGAGCACGTATTTTAGCATACACTGAGCATTAAATTGGAGTTTTATTCTTTTACATCGACTCGCGCCTTTCATTTTAACATGGCGCCGCTTTCACTTTCCTTTGTGTTTGCGTACCAGAAAACATTAGAATTGTGTGTTGTGAAAGCTTTTGGAGCTCTTTGTATTTCCAAACTGCGCTACAAACAAGGCGCTACAAATTCTGTGCTGGGTCACCCCCGCTGACCACACAGAAAGTTGAGGTAGCGTGGTTCTGCTCTTTGCCGATGAGCACAGCTAGCAGGGTTTGGCTAAGGTTACGGAGTGGAGTAAGCAGTCGCATCTCATCACAGCCCCGACTTCTATGCTTTCCGTCGCTCGTGTTTTTAGTATACATTGGTGCAGTTTTGTTTCTAATCACACTCCATTGCTGCATAATTTTTTACACTGAACCTCCTTTCAAAGGCTGGACTGCACTTTTACTTTCAAGTATTAAATCAGCCATGTTAAGCATAGTCCAATAAAATAAAGGGGAGGGTCGTTGTACTTTTTTTTAATATATATGTTTTTGTATTGTGCGATCACGGCGTCTTCTAGGCGCTAAAAGGGAGCCTAAGCGCACCCCACTGCACGGTCTCATAGGCGAGACTGATGGCATTGCAAATGCTTTTTCCTCTTCTCTTCTTTCATCTCTTTCCTGTTTCTGCTCCCTCCGCCCTCCCGCTCCTGTTTCTTCCGCACCCGGGCTACAATTACTGCAGCAGGGAGGATTGGTGGGGATAGCTGCCTCTTTGCTGTTGTCTGCCACGGATTTTTGTGGCTCAGAGATACTGAATTATTTCCCTTTCAGGCAGGAGGATAGCTTTTATCTCAGCAAATGCGCTCCATATAGCGGGCATTGCGTGCCTACTGAAATTTCATAGGAAAATCGCAATTTGCGAAATCGCGAAAAACAGTGGGCCACAGAAATTACAGTCATTGATGCCAGTGACAACGCCTAAAGCATCAGCATGGAGATGTCCAATATGGTGACGCCGAAATCAAGAATTTCGAGAGTGTTAGAGATGACAGAAGAGCATTGATTGATTCAGGCTTCCTGGCAAGATGAAAGACATCCCGAAAACAGAGCGATCTCAGTTGCTAAGGAATAAAACTTCAGCACTGGGAGCAGAGGATTAGCATTTAAAAAGCTTTCACAAGAATAAGTGGAAAACAGACTAATGAAAAGCGATTTCTGTTCGTTGCCATCCTCTTCCAGTACATGAAGGGTCATGCACAAGTGAATCAAAGGGAAGGACTTTATTTTGGTCTGGATGGCACAATCTCCATCTAGTCACTGTCAATCAGGCCAGAGTTCTTCCTTGGTTGTCTTCTTTGGAAAGTTGCGGGCAGGCATTCGTCGTTCGGCCAGGAGCAGTCCCACACTGGCCCTTTAAAGAGATAAAAACATATAAAGCAAAGACCGTTAACTATGGAAGTAAAACTCAGTATTAGATCCTCAGCAGGAGCACCAGCGCCGAGTGCTCTAGAGTGTCATGCGCAGAAGAGGCGAAGGTAGTGTACATGTAGTATTCCTAATTACCAATGGGTTACACCCTTTGTGGAATTTGGGGGTCTAAGTGGATAAACAATTAGCTAAAGCTCGCCTTAATCCGCCGTCAGACTTTAGGATTAGTGCTAGTGAACATAGTGCCACGTTCTTCCCGGAAGTTGTGTCATACGCAAAATCTTCGGGGTAGCCCGTGGGTGTGGTGAAGGTTAGCAGGCAGTGGCAGGTGGTGACCCTCAACAGTGGAGGGCATGGACTCCTTCGAGAATGGAGAGACAAACCCAGTGACAGGCACTGTAATACATCACAATGCCTTTAGGCTCAAATGCCAAAGTTCTCAATCATAGCTCCTTAATAGTTATGTTTATAAGGGGCCCTGACTGAGAGCTCTGGAGTTGAGGCTGAAGGCAATTCGAGTTTCTCACAGTGCCTGTCAGTGGGCCAAAAAGATAATAAATTAAACAAGCATTTGCAATGCAATAGGTCTCACATTCAAGCGAGTTTGAGCTATTAGCATTGTAAATGACAATGCCTTTTATTTATGTTTTGGATTTAAAAACGTAAATAAAAGCCATTGCCATTTCAATACTAATAGCTTAAACTCTCGCAAATGCGAGACCTATTGCATTGCAAATGCTTGTTAATACATATGTCACCCCTAAGGTAGGCCCTAGGCAGTCCCAAGGGCATGGTGCAGTGTATTTAAAACATTGGACATGTACTTTTAAGTTTTACATCTCCTGGTAGTGAAATACTCTTACATTTTTCGCTACTGTAGGGCCTATCTCTCCCATAGGTTAACATGGGGACAGCTATGTAAAATTTTATAAGTGTAGTTTCCCATTGGGACAAGATAGGAAAATCAAATTTGGTGTCTCCGGACCCACAATTTGAAAAACCAACTTATGGTGAAGTTGGTTTTTGAATTTCAGTTCTGAAAATGCCACATCATATATTGGCCCTTTGTCTGTCTAAGTAGATAGCAGCATACAAAATGGTAGCTAGGTTTCTCATTGTGTTACTTTAACAAGGCCCTATCTAGCTACTCATCTTTGGGCCTACCCCCTTTTTCACGACGTTTAAAAAGTTTGCATTTTCTTACTCAAACCATTTGGGTCCTTCTGTCTGTCCGTGGAATACACGTCTAGGGTGGGTGACAGCTGGCTTCATGCATTCCTTATAGACAACCATACACAAAGGCAAAGTAGGTGTGACTGAGCAGCCATCTACATGTTGAAGGGTCATCCTGAGGCAGCATGAGAGGAAGAAGCTGATACTTGCACCTGAATAGGGCTGTGCCTGTCCCCATACGGGTTGCATGCCCCCCTGTAGTGATTCTGGGGCAAGAAAGGCAGGGTCTTGTGCACTTCAAAGCATCTCTTTGAATTCTCCCTACTTCAAAGGCAAAATTGGGTATAAGTAAGGATGGGCAGTAAACTTCACTCCACCGGCCGAGTTCACTGAGCTTTTGTCACTACCCACTCCGCTTGGCGGGCGGAGTTTGGCAAAAACTCCGCCTACGCTGCATAGCAGAGTTTACCGGCACCCAAGTTGCCTCAGACTGCTAAAAAGAGAAGGTGGCCACTGTATTGTAGCACTGCGCATGCCAGAAGGGGAGATTCTATTCACAAGAGCATGACCAAATAGTGCAAAAACAGTGCGGCCGGTGTCCTACAACTGTGCATGCGAGACCAAGCACCATGTAGGCTGAGCTGACATGGACGTGAGCATTAGGAGCTGAGGAGGTTGAAGTGGAGGCTGCTGGTTCGGCTGCCGCAGCGCTGTGCATTTGAGCTGGTGCAGATGACAGGCTCGGAGCGTGAGGTATGGAGCAATGGAGGGTGCGGCCTGACAACGGCTCTACGCCTCCCTGTTTGCCGTGCAGTGTCGCACAGTGGCGCAGCAGCCCGCGAGGCGGCTGCACTAACCAGTGCTGGTGCTGTCGGCCCGGCAGTCGGGAGGTATAGGTGGGCCCTCTGACCCTAGAGGTCTGCCCTGCTCTGGAGGACTGCAGGCAAGTGCTCTCTTCCAGGCGCTTGTGAGGGATTTGTGAGGGATGCACCACCGGCACCTGCCCCAGACAGCAGAAGATTGCAGCTACATCCCCTTACTGATTGCCGGGCTCTGCCTCCCATCGCTCCCTAAGCCTGCCCCCTCCCTGCCACGCATCTTCCCCCATCATCCCCGCTAGATATTAGGCCCTGCGGTCCGCAGCCCGGCCCATGGTAGGATCCTTTGTGCCGAGTCCTGAGCAATTTGCCGCTGCCTCCACTTTGTTATCCCAGCACAAGCAGGTGGGCCCAAGTGGCCCCTTCCAAACTTGGGGGTGAGTTAGAAGGATTTCGGAGGAGCAGGGCGAGTGTGTGCCTACGCAACCCCCTCCTGCTCCCTCTCCCCTCCTCCGGTGAGTGTGTATGAAGAAGATGATGGTAGGAGGCCCCATGCACGGTCCAGAACGTCACCTTCTCTTCCTCCGGCTGCAGCTCCCACCTGCAGCAGCAGCCCCCACACATGGACTCTGAGCCCCCGGACTCCAGGAAGAGGCCCTTGGAGACCCCCACTGAGGCCACCAGCACCAAAAGGACAAACACTGGCAGTGAGTCAAGGATGCTACCAGGAAAGAAGGCTGCTCGTCACTCCTGCCCTTCTGGGAAGGGGTGGGCTACCTCCTGTGCGGTTGGGGGCGTTCCAGATCATTTGGGGAGGAAGTATTGTGCTTAGGGGTGGTCGAGTGGAGCAACTCCTCTCGCTCGTGGAACTCCGTTGAATTCCACTGAGTTTTTACGCAACTCCGCAGAATTCCACGTAGTGCAACTCCAGGAGCTCCGCCCACCCCTAGGTATAACTAGTGGACCTCTGACACCATGAAATCAGAACTTTGCTGGAACCAAGGACATTCTGCCAGGAAGAAGAGCTGCTGTGCTATAGGAGGGACTGCCACTTTGCTAACTGCTTTGCTGCATTGGCCTGCTGCCTGCTGATTGCTGTGATGTAGGAGGGACTGCCACTTTGCTACCTGCTCTACTGTACTAGCCTGCTCCCTGCTGTTTCTTACCTGGGAGCGAGAAGGGACGGACCTGCTCTCTACATCCTTGAACCCAAGTTTCTTCAAAGGATTGTTGGCTTACCTCCTGTTTTGAAGTCTCAGGGCCATCAAAGACTTCCTTCCACTCTGATTCAGCTGCTGGACCCTGCCAACTGTTAGTCCTGCCCTGCCAAGAGGTGCCATTCCAGGTTGGGACCTTGAAAGTTGGTTCTGCAGCTGTTTTCCTGCAAAATTTGACGCAGTGATGACTTTGCGCCAATCGCAACAGACACAGTGCCCTTCGATGCCGACTCAGTGACAATCCTTGTCCGGCTCGACAATGACACAGGTCCCGACTTCACGACGATGTAGCGCCGATCCGATGATATCTCTGCATGGCTCTTCGACGATGCAGCACCTGCATCTTAAAGAGTTTGACGACGACGCAGGACCCAACTGCGTGAATTGGAACCGACGCATCGAGCTTTCGATGCCGATGCTTCCTCCATTCAAGGTACTTTTTCAGCGGGCCCTGTAGCTAGCCTGTCCTCCATCACGGTCAGCCTAAACTTTGGATTTAGTCCGGTCCAGCGCGACCTCAAGTAACTCTTAAGCGCTATTGACTGCTAGGACCTATATCGCTGTTCTACTTATTGGATATTTGTTGTTTTGGTCTTCTTTTACTCAGATAAATATTCTCCATTTTTAGGTCGAGCCTCGAGTAGCGCGCAAGCGCTGCTTAGAGGCGAAGACTTAATGTAAGCGGTTTCAAAAGCAGTCCAACAAACGCTCGTGTGTCGTGGCTGGCCTTTTTGAGATGGGTACGTGCGGCAAACATGTGTTTCCAATTATCGTGCCCAGACGCGGGCGCGATAAGTGGAAACACATGTCTGCCGCGCGTACTCATCCAAAGGCCAGCCACGATGCACGAGCGTCTGGTCAGCTGAGCGTCTCGTCAGCTGAGCAGGCTGCCGCGCTCCCTCCCCCCCCCCCTCTGTGGTGCGCGCGCACCACTGGTTTTATTTCGAGTCTCTAATGGCGATGGCAGCTTAAATCTCCATTGCATTACCGGGAGATCAAAAGCGGCCCCGGCTCTCGGTTCCCGGCTTCCCTGCGCGCAAACAGATACAATGCCCCTCTCTCTTCATTTCAATGGACTGCTTTCCTGACCAGAAAGGGCCAGCGAGCGCCGAGACTGGCTGCACACCAATGACAGCAGCAGCAGCAGCCCCGGCGCTCGCTATAAACTTACTCAGAAGCATTTCAACCCCACGAAAAAAGTTTACCTACCTCCTCCTTCCCTCAGACACAACAGCTTCCCACTTTCCGGTTCATGGGAGTTCGCAACCGAGGCGAGGAAGACATCTGCCAGCTATGTAGCTGAGCCATGACCCTCAATCATTCCCGGCGGCCGGCGTTGCCGCGGGCGGGGTCCGAGTTGGGTTGACTGAGGCCAGCTAGCACTGCCTCTTGCTGGCCCTCGACGCAGGAAGTGCCCAGCATAGCCGCAAAGCTATCATGATTTTAACGTTTTACGGTCTGATGTTCTAGCGCGCACAGCCCGTGTGGTACGTACATTCCTCTTTTATTATGGGCATGTTTCACAGCTGATCGTTATATAGGCACACATCGGGCACCTGCTTGTTTGCAGAGAATTCAAATATTTATAGGAGCAGATTGCCGTTTCTTGTGGCCATGTTGAACTGCTGCGTTTTGCTGCTGTGTTTTTTTTTAAACTTGACGATCTGGAGTAAGCAGAGGGAAGAGGCAGCCTCACTGTCGGCAGAAAGCGGGAATTCCGCATCTGCAGCTTGGCTCCAAAAAGTAAGGGGTGGTGCAGAGGGCGGTTATGGCCAAGCAGGGGCTCGCAGCAGCTCGCCTGCCCAACTGGGACGCATCCGCCGGCATTGCCCAGTTTACAGAGGGCTGGCTGTTGGCCTCTCAGGGCAGCTTTGGAGCAGTCTGGACTGCAAACAAACACAGGTGGCAGAAGCCATCACTCACCCACCTTCCTGCGGACAGGGTGCCAGCTTCCGCCTAATGGGCCACTCTCTGCTCAACCCGCCTGAGAGGAGTCTGGGTCTGAAGACTTCATTCAAGTGCTCTCAGATGGAAAAGCATTGTATATTAAGCGAAACTTGGATTTTCAAAACTGCAGCCTTTTACAGTAGTAGCTGTCAACAGACTTGAACCACGCATGTTCGCAAAACTGTATTTATTTCACGAGGATTAGCCATGAGTAACTACTTTTTACTAGGCTAGTGCCCTTCAATTTCTCTTGCTCTACAACAGTTTCAAGATCTTAGAGTTTCTCGTTACTCAAATGAAGTAATTTCTGATATTTAAATGTTCCCCTCATCTTTTTGCTTGATTTTTTTGCTCATGAGAAAATGTCACTCATAGTTGTTGAAATGTCACTTATAATTACACTGAAATTATGAAAATGTCACACATGGCAATTTGAAACCTTGGCAGCTATGGTAAGTCGGAAGCTTCAGCAACTCCAGAGGCAGGAAAACAGTGTAAAAGAGGGAAAAATCCGCAGCTAACTGCGAGTCTGAGCCACCTCCAGGCAACTATTCACAGCAGTGTTTACACTACTGCGAGTGCGCCCCTGCCCGACCACGTCTCCTGCTGCCTGGTGGCATTCTGCGCTGTTAATTAAAACAAACCAAGCAGCTCTGATTGCTGGGCGTCTGCGGACAATCGTACACAAAATCAGCATCTAATCACTGGGGCATGTCTTTGGTGAGCAGCGTGAGGGGTGGCAAAGGTTCAAGACTGAACCAGCGTGCTTACCATAGTCCCCCTAAAGCAAGAGCAACTTCAATTGCGCTGTTTATTTATTTCGCTTTATTTTATTTTTTTTAAATAAAGGCAACCGACGCAGTTTTAGTCTCTGGAGTTCTCAGTGAGCTTCTTAGCCTGTTGTTAAGACCGTTTCTTTGCTTTCCTTATTAAGACACCTTCTCATTATACACTATGCTTTTGGTAAAACTCCAAAGTTTACAGCCCAATGGAAGTCTTTTTTTCAAGAACACGCAAACAAGAAGAACGCATTTAGCACCCACAACATCCGATAACCCTGGGCAAGGAATAATCTTCAAGTCTCAACAAAAACCACTTCACAAAATGCAATTTGTCCAGGCACATGTTAATCAAGTTACATCTTTTGAAGCAAGACAGCTTCAATTACTAACCTTAATTGAAATCACTGTGCTCCAGTCTTTCTGCCTGCATATTCAGAGGGTGATGTATTAGGATATTTACAGTAAAGTAAACAATGCATAGTTGCAATGAGATGGAAAGTGTTCAGCTAATGGTGTTTGTCAATCCTTTGTCAATTTTGCTGCCTGCCACAGAAGTTTTCTGAGCTGCTTCATAAAAACAGGAATGAACTAGCGATGAAGAAAGACTTTCACTCCCCCAGGAAAAGAGCACAAAGCCAAGCCTGTACACAGCAGATGCAAACGAAAGTCCATCTGCTACCAGCTCACAACACCACATGGAGTTTTAGGATTTGGTGCTGCAGGTAGCCACGCAGTGTTTGTATAGACATCATCAGCATGAAAGGAGGGGAAGTCCAAACCTCTGCATGTCACAGTAAAGGCTACAGCCAGCACTCCCCAAACTGGCAGAGCAGAATTCAGCAAACCAAATTGTTTGCCGTTTTTTTCCCACCAGGGTTTCAAGAAGGTTTTTTTATTTTAAGTTGCACCCTGGGCTAGCGCGATTCTCTTTCAGTTGTATGGTCTCTGACTCAGGAGAAAGACTACTTGAAATCACAGCTGGAATTTTAGCGTAACACAAAAGAATACATTTTGGTGGGTTTGAAACGTATTTTTAAATGCCTTGTTCATTATTTAGAGAGTGTGTACTTTTTAGTCTACTTTAACATTTCTGATAAAAGCGACAAAATCGTTTTTGTTTTGCTCAATATCCACCTGTGTTCTCAAAGGGGTGCTTTGTGGCCCTTTGAAGTGAAATGGCCAACTAACATGTTTATGTAATTAGACAAACTACCTACCTCAAAATAAAGCAGAGTTGCTGACAATTTGGGCATTAATAACAATTATCTGGAAACAGCTACATGGAGCACGTATTTTGCAGTCAGGGTAAGCAGTTTAGCGTATTACATTGAACACAAAACTAAACAAGCATCTGCAATGCAATAGGTCTCGCATTTATCGCAAGTTTAATCTATTGGCATTGTAAATGACAATACTTTTTTTTTATGTTTCAAAAACCAAAACATAAATAAATGGAATTTTCTTTTACAATGCCAATAGCTCAAACTCACGTAAATGCAAGACCTGTTGCATTGCAAATGCTTTTTAATAGTGTCTGGGTGTGAAAAAATGGCTAACCAATCCCTTATGGTTAATTTTTTTTTCCAGTGCAGGCAATTAAGCACACACACCCACCTACAACCAGTGTCCAGTGAGGAAACGGCTACCACCTACTCAGCACCCCGTTCCCTTACGTCCCCCTCCTTAAATTCAGCTCCACACATTTCCATTCCACATTACCTAATTCAACAACAAACCACATAATTCAACTCAACCACATGATTACACAACACACCACATGTATCCAATCCACACCACAAAACTCTACATCATGCCACATAACTCAACAGCATACCACATAATTAAACTTCCCTCCACAACACAAAATACCAATCCACATATTTACACTCCATGCCACACAATCCCACTCTACATAATTCCAGTACACTCAATACCACATAATTACTATCCACATAATTCCACTGCACACCATGCCACATAATTCCTCTACACAAATCCACTCCACACCACACTATTCCACGCCACACATTTCTATCCAACTCACATAATTCCACCTCACACCACATACATCCACTCCATAAACATAAGTAAAGGCATTGCCATTTACAATGCCAATAGCTCTAACTTAAAAAATGCGAGACCTATTGCATTTCCAATGCTTGTTCTAAACTGGTGTGGAGTTTTTTTGTGGTGTTTTGCACTGGGTTACTGTATTTTAAGTGTTGCACGAATACTTTTATCATTGCCTCTTAAGTGAAGCCTGACTGCTCTGTGCCAAGCTACTAGAGGGTGAGCACAGGTTAATTTAGGTTGTGTATTTGACTTACCATGACTAGGATTGTGGTCCCTACTTGGACAGGGTGCAAACCTCTGCCAACTAGAGACCCAATTTCTAACAACCCTTAAATGAATTGATGAAGAGATCAGGCCTATAGCAATGATCATTGGCTTGCCACCATAACTCAATGCTGCTGTATTCAGTATAAGCTTTCCCAGGAGCCAAAAGGTGCAATACATGCACTTCTTTCAGTGGAAGTACACACCTTCCGCCCTATCAAATGTTATACTCAGGGCAAAACCAACATGTGGGTAAAGCCAAAACTCCTCTCTCGGTTGTAATCTAAAAGCTCTTTATTGTTGACCACAAAAGGTGTGGAACAGCTACACAGTCAAGCCAGACCTGAAAACGTTCCCCTAAATGTTTTAGCTAAACACGCGGATGCTTTTTGATTTGTCTAATCTTTATGATGTTTGATTTTCTTACCCAGAGCCGTGCCAGCCAAATATTGTTGCAGCAGACTACGCGCTTAACACCGCCGCGGTGGCCTGGGAGCCTTGTGAAGGGGCCACGTCCTACACAGCGACAGTCGAAGGAAGCAACGGGCACGTGGCCACCTGCATTACAACCGACACCTTTTGTAACATCCCCGATCTATCGTGTGGGCAAGTGTACACCGCACACGTCACAGCTAAGAATGAGAAGTGTAATATCACATCGAACTTCACAAAGGCGATGATCACATGTAAGTGCACGTTTTATTCCCAAAAACACTTTAAGGTGCACATAAAGCGATGACGCGCTCTATGGCGTTAAGGATGCCTGTGTTGTATCCAGTGTAGGAGTGCGCACATTTTTTATTATGCGAGAGCAATCTTGCGTATCTCCTGAATTTTGGCCTATCCACAGTTTACAGAAATTCCCACTTATCTCATGTAATACACTTGCATAGTTTTTCATCCCAAGCCAGCAATGTTTCCTTCTGAGTATTGGTTAGCATTGGAAATGGATGTGCGATTTTCTCGCAAATTAACTTTAATACCATTTTCATCTCAAATTAGAAACTAAACGGGTGATGGTGATTTTTTTTCTTATTTAACAACTTAAAAGGGGCACGAAAGTCCCGATTATAATGTTAAAATCCATATGCAGATTTCTTCACAAACTACAGTAGTAATTGTAGTATTCACAAGAATTATGCGAAATTAACGATGGAAAAAAGTTGCAGATTTGCATACCCATTCTAATGATGCAGATCAGATGAAGCAGGAAAACTTATAACTGTCTGCTTCGACAGACACACTTACCAAATGCTGTGAGTGTCAGCAGTATAGCTTATCTAGAAACCATTAGCCGGGGTCATTAGAAACTGCTGTTTTTAAAACTATTTTTGTTTGCTCAACAAAATGTAGGGAAAGTCGTTCTTAAAGCAGCCATGCCATTTACTGTTGATTCAACAGCCACTGCGTGCGTTTTCAATGACTTTTTACTTTCTAATTACCGGCATCAGAACTTCAACCAGTACTGAATACCAACTTGTTAACTGGTGCCTAAAGAAGTCGTGAGTATTCCTTGGCTCCTCACATTTTCACAGCTGAACAACAGGGGGCCTCGCCCTCTTGCAGTGCTCCCCCTCTGCTCCTCTTAGTCAAAGCTGAACAGGGGGCCTCATGCAGTGCTCTCCCTCTGCTCCTCACAGAGTCAAAGCTGAACAGGAGGCCTCTTGCAGTGCTCTCTCTCCACTCCTCCCAGTTAAAGGCTGAACAGGAGGTCCCATGCAGTGCTCTCCCACTGCTCCTCACAGTCAAAGATGAACAGGGGGCCTCATCCAGTGCTCTCCCACTGCTCCTCACAGATTCAAGGCTGAACAGGAGGCCTCATACAGTGCTCTCCCTCTGCTCCTCACAGAGTCAAAGCTGAACAGGAGGCCTCATGCAGTGCTCTCCCACTGCTCCTCACAGATTCGAGGCTGAACAGGGGGCCTCATGCAGTGCTCCCCCTCTGCTCATCCCAGATTCAAGGCTGAACAGGAGGTCCCATGCAGTGCTTCCCCTCTGCTCCTCTCAGTCAAAGCTGAACAGGAGGCCTCTTACAGTGCTCTCCCATGCAGTGCTCTCCCACTGCTCCTCTCAGTCAAAGCTGAACAGGAGGCCTCTTGCATTGCTCTCCCTCTGCTCCTCACAGATTCAAGGCTGAACAGGGGGCCTCATGCAGTGCTCTCCCTCTGCTCCTCACAGTCAAAGCTGAATAGGGGGCCTCTTGCAGTGCTCTCCCATTGCTCCTCACCGATTCAAGGCTGAACAGGGGGCCTCATGCAGTGCTCTCCCACTGCTCCTCTCAGTCAAAGCTGAACAGGAGGCCTCTTGCAGTGCTCTCCCTCTGCTCCTCACAGATTCAAGGCTGAACAGGAGGCCTCATGCAGTGCTCTCACACTGCTCCTCACAGATTTAAGGCTGAACAGGGGACCTCATGCAGTGCTCTCCCACTGCTCCTCACAGATTTAAGGCTGAACAGGGGGCCTCTTGCAGTGCTCCCCCTCTGCTCCTCTTAGTCAAAGCTGAACAGGGGGCCTCATGCAGTGCTCTCCCTCTGCTCCTCACAGAGTCAAAGCTGAACAGGAGGCCTCTTGCAGTGCTCTCTCTCCACTCCTCACAGTTAAAGGCTGAACAGGAGGTCCCATGCAGTGCTCTCCCACTGCTCCTCACAGTCAAAGCTGAACAGGGGGCCTCATCCAGTGCTCTCCCACTGCTCCTCACAGATTCAAGGCTGAACAGGAGGCCTCATGCAGTGCTCTCCCACACCTCCTCACAGATTCGAGGCTGAACAGGGGGCCTCATGCAGTGCTCCCCCTCTGCTCATCCCAGATTCAAGGCTGAACAGGAGGTCCCATGCAGTGCTTCCCCTCTGCTCCTCTCAGTCAAAGCTGAACAGGAGGCCTCTTACAGTGCTCTCCCATGCAGTGCTCTCCCACTGCTCCTCTCAGTCAAAGCTGAAGCAAGAGGCCTCTTGCAGTGCTCTCCCTCTGCTCCTCACAGATTCAAGGCTGAACAGGGGGCCTCATGCAGTGCTCTCCCTCTGCTCCTCACAGTCAAAGCTGAACAGGGGGCCTCTTGCAGTGCTCTCCCATTGCTCCTCACAGATTCAAGGCTGAACAGGGGGCCTCATGCAGTGCTCCCCCTCTGCTCCTCTCAGTCAAAGCTGAACAGGAGGCCCCATGCACTGCTCTCCCACTGCTCCTCACAGATTCAAGGCTGAACAGGGGGCCTCATGCAGTGCTCCCCCTCTGCTCCTCTCAGTCAAAGCTGAACAGGAGGCCTCATGCAGTGCTCTCCCTCTGCTCCTCACAGATCAATGGCTGAACAGAAGGCCTCTTGCAGTGCTCTCTCTCCACTCCTCTCAGTCAAAGCTGAACAGGGCGCCTCATGCAGTGCTCTCCCACTGCTCCTCACAGATTCAAGGCTGAACAGAAGGCCTCTTGCAGTGCTCTCTCCCCACTCCTCATAGTTAACGGCTGAACAGGAGGCCTCTTGCAGTGCTCTCCCACTGCTCCTTACAGATTCAAGGCTGAACAGGAGGCCTCATGCAGTGCTCTCCCACTGCTCCTCACAGATTCAATGCTGAACAGGAGGCCTCTTGCAGTGCTTCCCCTCTGCTCCTCTCAGTCAAAGCTGAACAGGAGGCCTCTTACAGTGGTCTCCCACTGCTCCTCACGGATTCAAGACTGAACAGGAGGTCTCTTGCAGTGCTCTCTCACTGCTCCTCACAGATTCAAAGCTGAACAGGAGGCCTCTTGCAGTGCTCTCCCACTGCTCCTCAAAGATTTAAGGCTGAACAGGAGGCCTCATGCAGTGCTCCCCCACTGCTCCTCACAGCTTCGAGGCTGAACAGGAGGCCTCTTGCAGTGCTGTCCCTCTGCTCCTCTCAGTGAAAGCTGAACAGGCCTCATGCAGTGCTCTCCCTCTGCTCCTCACAGATTCAAGGCTGAACAGGAGGCCTCTTGCAGTGCTCCCCCTCTGCTCCTCTCAGTCAAAGCTGAACAGGAGGCCTCATGCAGTGCTCTCCCTCTGCTCCTCACAGATTCAAGGCTGAACAGGAGGCCTCATGCAGTGCTCTCACACTGCTCCTCACAGATTTAAGGCTGAACAGGGGGCCTCATGCAGTGCTCTCCCACTGCTCCTCACAGATTCAAGGCTGAACAGGGGGCCTCATGCAGTGCTCTCCCTCTGCTCCTCACAGATTCAAGGCTGAACAGGAGGTCCCATGCAGTGCTCTCCCACTGCTCCTCACAGATCAATGGCTGAACAAAAGGCCTCTTGCAGTGCTCTCTCTCCACTCCTCACAGTTAAAGGCTGAACAGGAGGCCTCTTGCAGTGCTCCCCCTCTGCTCCTCTCAGTCAAAGCTGAACAGGGGGCCTCATGCAGTGCTCTCCCACTGCTCCTCACAGATTCAAGGCTGAACAGGACTTATGCAGTGCTCTCTCTCCACTCCTCATAGTTAATGGCTGAACAGGAGGCCTCTTGCAGAGCTCTCCCACTGCTCCTTACAGATTCAAGGCTGAACAGGAGGCCTCATGCAGTGCTCTCCCACTGCTCCTCACAGATTCAAGGCTGAACAGGAGGCCTCATGCAGTGCTCTCCCACTGCTCCTCATGGATTCAAGGCTGAACAGGGGGCCTCATGCAGTGCTCTCCCTCTGCTCCTCACAGATTCAAGGCTGAACAGGAGGACCCATGCAGTGCTCTCCCACTGCTCCCCACAGATCAATGGCTGAACAGAAGGCATCTTGCAGTGCTCTCTCTCCACTCCTCATAGTTAAAGGCTGAACAGGAGGCCTCTTGCAGTGCTCCCCCTCTGCTCCTCTCAGTCAAAGCTGAACAGGGGGCCTGATGCAGTGCTCTCCCACTGCTCCTCACAGATTCAAGGCTGAACAGGACTTATGCAGTGCTCTCTCTCCACTCCTCATAGTTAATGACTGAACAGGAGGCCTCTTGCAGTGCTCTCCCACTGCTCCTCACAGATTTAAAGCTGAACAGGAGGCCTCTTGCAGTGCTCTCCCTCTGCTCCTCACAGATTCAAGGCTGAACAAGAGGCCTCTTGCAGTGCTCCCCCTATGCTCCTCTCAGTCAGAGCTGAACAGGGGGCCTCATGCAGTGCTCTCCCACTGCTCCTCACAGATTCGAAGCTGAACAGGAGGCCTCTTGCAGTGCTGTCCCTCTGCTCCTCTCAGTCACAGCTGAACATGGGGCCTCATGCAGTGCTCTCCCACTGCTCCTCACATATTCAAGGCTGAACAGGAGGCCTCATGCAGTGCTCTCCCACTGCTCCTCACAGATTCAAGGCTGAACAGGAGGCCTCTTGCAGTGCTCCCCCTCTGCTCCTCTCAGTCAAAGCTGAACAGGGGGCCTCATACAGTGCTCTCCCTCTGCTCCTCACAGAGTCAAAGCTGAACAGGAGGCCTCATGCAGTGCTCTCTCACTGCTCCTCACAGTCAAAGCTGAACAGGGGGCCTCGTCCAGTGCTCTCCCATTGCTCCTCCCAGATTCGAGGCTGAACAGGGGGCCTCATGCAGTGCTCCCCCTCTGCTCCTCCCAGATTCAAGGCTGAACAGGAGGTCCCATGCAGTGCTCTCCCACTGCTCCTCACTGATTCAAGGCTGAGCAGGAGGCCTCATGCAGTGCTCTCCCACTGCTCCTCACAGATTCAAGGCTGAACAGGAGGTCCCATGCAGTGCTCTCCCACTGCTCCTCACATATTCAAGGCTGAACAGGGGGCCTCAAGCAGTGCTCTCCCACTGCTCCTCACAGATTCAAGGCTGAACAGGAGGCCTCTTGCAGTGCTCCCCCTCTGCTCCTCTGAGTCAAAGCTGAACAGGGGGCCTCATGCAGTGCTCTCCCACTGCTCCTCACTGATTCAAGGCTGAACAGGAGGCCTCTTGCAGTGCTCCCCCTGTGCTCCTCTCAGTCAAAGCTGAACAGGGGGCCTCATGCAGTACTCTCCCTCTGCTCCTCACAGATTCAAGGCTGAACAGGAGGCCTCATGCAGTGCTCTCCCACTGCTCCTCACAGATTCAAGGCTGAACAGGAGGCCTCTTGCAGTGCTCCCCCGCTGCTCCTCACAGATTCAAGCCTGAACAGGAGGCCTCATGCAGTGCTCTCCCACTGCTCCTCTCAGTCAAAGCTGAACAGGGGGCCTCATGCAGTGCTGTCCCTCTGCTCCTCTCAGTCAAAGCTGAACAGGAGGCCTCATGCAGTGCTGTCCCTCTGCTCCTCTCAGTCAAAGCTGAACAGGGGGCCTCATGCAGTGCTGTCCCTCTGCTCCTCACATATTCAAGGCTGAACAGGGGGCCTCAAGCAGTGCTCTCCCACTGCTCCTCACAGATTCAAGGCTGAACAGGAGGCCTCTTGCAGTGCTCCCCCTCTGCTCCTCTGAGTCAAAGCTGAACAGGGGGCCTCATGCAGTGCTCTCCCACTGCTCCTCACAGATTCCAGGCTGAACAGGAGGCCTCTTGCAGTGCTCTATCTCCACTCCCCACAGATTCGAGGCTGAACAGGAGGCCTCATGCAGTGCTCTCTCTGCTTCTCAAAGATTCAAGGTTGAACAGGGGGCCTCATGCAGTGCTGTCCCTCTGCTCCTCACATATTCAAAGCTGAACTGTAGGCCCCTTGCAGTGCTCCCTCTCGGGTCCTCACATTTTCAAGGCTGAACAGTGTAGTAACGAAGTCCAGACGTGTAGAGGATCTTCGGATGTTTATTTGTAGATAGCTACAGGTCATGCAGTTAAGTCCAGTACAAAACCCCACCAGGAGCAGCCAGCATGCTGCGCAGCCCTTCTCAACTGACATCTCTGACTCCCAACATTCTGTAACACATCATCCATGGAACATTCCACTGGCAGAGCATGAGGTGACATGAATAACCTCAAAACCAGGATACTACATATCCCCTTTCCTTCTATATAAAAAAAAAACCAAGAAGGTAAACAGCAAGAAAAACTGAGATAGAGAATAGACAAAGAGGAGATCAGAAACTTCACAGACCAATGAGAAAAGAGAGCACCAAGGAGAGAACACGAAGATATATATGAAGAAGAAGATAAGCCATCCTCCCTCCTAACATAACAGAAACAAAAAGAGACAGCACAAATGACTACCTCAAGAGATACTTGCTGGCCAGGCAGGCATAAAAGGAGACAAGTCATAGTACAACACAATAACCACAGAACAACGACCAGGCACTAACAAAGAGAAGAAGAAGAGAAAACCACAAACGGACAACAAAAACGCATAACGGTAAGGGAAATACAGAGAAAAACTAACAACAAGATTAAAATCCAGAATCCACAGATGACACCAATAAAGGATATCAGGAGGAAAACTGAACTGTAACAGGAAAATGTGAGAGAGATTAAAAATAAAAATCACTCAACCTTCCCATTAAAATAGAAATTTCAATATAAATAAAACATGACGTTACATTCCAAACTGGAAAACGTAAACAATACACAATAATTTGAGGGAAACACCAATTGGTATTCAAACCAAAGCAATACACCCTCTGTGAGGGTAATATTGAACTCAACCTATGTAAGGATGGGACATACTAGAACCTATGACTAACTCCTAACCTGAAGAGTTAAAATATGTGGTGAAAGGGTGCACACTGTGCACTGTAGCGATAGGACAAAACCCATATGACACACCACTTAAAAAGTTTGTGCAAGGACAACCTCGGGTAGAGGTTCAAATGTTGTACACTGTTGTGATGGGACTACAACCCATACAACACACCCTAAGTAGGGTAAAATGTAAAAATGTTGTGCATTGTTGTGACGAGACTATAACCCATACAACACACCCCAAATAGGGTAAAACGTATAAATGTTGTGCACTGTTGTGATGGGACTATAACCCATACAACACACCCTAAGTAGGGCAAAATATAAAAATCTTGTGCACTGTCAGACCCCTGCTCAAGAAGCCCACAGCTGACCCCACCGACCTCAAGAACTATCGGCCCATCTCGCTCCTCCCCTTCACAGCCAAAGTTGCAGAGAAAACAGTCAACAGGAAACTGACACGATTCATTGAAGAAAACGCCGTCCTCGACCCGTCCCAATCCGGATTCCGAAGCAACCACAGCACAGAGACCGCCCTACTCGCCGCCACAGACGACATCCGCACCCTCCTGGACCAAGGCCACTCCGCAGCCCTCATCCTACTCGACCTATCAGCGGCCTTTGACACCGTCTCCCATCGCACACTAGTCGTCAGACTACACGACGCAGGCATACAAGGAACAGCCCTGGACTGGATCCGATCATTCCTCACCGGAAGAAGCCAAAGGATCAGACTCCCACCCTTCCTCTCCGACCCCACGAAAATCACCTGCGGAGTCCCACAGGGTTCATCACTGAGCCCCACCCTCTTCAACATTTACATGGCCCCCTCGCAGCCATCGTCCGACAACACGGCCTCAACATCGTATCTCTACGCCGACGACACCCAGCTCATCCTCTCCCTCACCAAAGACCCCACCACTGCCAAACTCAACTTCCAGAAAGGAATGCAAGACGTCGCAGTCTGGATGACCAACAGCTGCCTGAAGCTCAACGCCGAGAAGACAGAAGTCCTCGTCCTCGGTACCACCCCTTCTGCATGGGACAGCACCTGGTGGCCGACCGCCCTCGGAAGCCCACCTACCCCCTCAGACCACGCCAAGAACCTTGGCATCGTACTCGATTCATCACTCTCCATGAACCGACAGGTCAACGCCGTCACCTCCAGCTGCTTCAACACCCTCCGCATCCTCCGCAAGACCTTCAAGTGGATCCCCCCTGAGTCAAGGAAGACAGTCACCCACGCACTCATCACCAGCAGACTGGACTATGGAAACGCACTCTACGCCGGCATCAACAAGTCCCTACTCCGCAAACTCCAGACAGTACAGAACACCGCCGCCAGACTCGTCCTCGGCATCCCCCGACACGAACACATCAGCCAACACCTACGAAGTCTCCACTGGCTCCCCGTGGAGAAAAGAGTCACTTTCAAAATCCTCACTCACGCCTACAAATGCCTACACAACAACGGACCCAAATACCTCAACGACAGAATCAACTTCCACGTACCCAAAGAAACCTCCGATCTTCCAACCTCGCACTGGCCGAAACCCCGCGCATCCACAGAGCCAGAGCAGGCGGAAGATCCTTCTCTCACATTGCAGCCAAGACCTGGAACGAGTTACCGGCAGACATCAGACGCGCCCCTCCTGAACACCTTCAGGAAGACCCTCAAGACCTGGCTCTTCGGCTAAATAGATCTGCGGACCCCCCTCAGCGCCTTGAGACCCTCACGGGTGAGTAGCGTGCTTACAATTCCTGATTGATTGATTGATTGATTGATTGAATGGGAATACCCAAAATAACACACCTCGTAAAGAGGTTCAAAATATTGTGCACTGCAGTGATGGGACTGTAACCCATACTACACACCTCCAATAGAGGTGATTAGATGTGCACTGTAAAGATGGTACTGTAAGCCATACGACACACCTCGTGTAGAGGCAAAAATGTTGTGCACCGTAGAGATGGGACTGTAACCCATCCGACACCTCGCGTAGAGGCAAAAATGTTGTGCACCGTAGAGATGGGACTGAAACCCAAACAACCTAAGTACGAGAACAAGGGATCGAAACATGAAGAGTTATAATGCACCCTTTGGACAGATCCCCAAAAGGTCAAGTAATGCACATTGCGTGAATGGCACTAATGGACACCCAACAAAAGAAATCAAATTAGAAATGTGCATACAACATGTCATTCAAAATGCAAAACACGTTTTTCCATTAGATGACTGCAAGTAGAGACAAAGTAAGTAAATATGCACAGTAAGAACTAATACATGTTGTCGAGATGAGTACTGAATGAATCCACGCCGGTGAGCGACTCCTCACCCGAGTTGAACAATGTATGAAGAACAAATCGTAAATCTGCCACACATTAAAAAGAAAACAGAAGATAAACTTTACACTGAGGATTGAAACAGAATCCTTGTAAAAGGATAACAAACCAGTGTCCACAGACCTCGATGCGAATGTGCCCTGTCATCAAGTTTAAGTCAATAGGTTTAGCTCAGACTCCACAAAGATTGACAGCATGTGAACTCAAAAAACGCGGCATAGAGTCCAGGCAGGAACTGCTGTTCACCAAACACTGCAGAAGTGTATAAACAGTAACACGTTTCGCTGTACTTGTTTCGAGGTCACCGCTGCTCCGATAAACCTCTCAATAGTGTTCTGTCGATGTCATATAGTAAATATCTTCTTGTTACTCTTAAAACAAACTGCCACTCACCACTGGTGTGAAAAACAGGTGATCCGTCCGATCATATAGAGTTCATGGAATGACCTTCTAACGCTGCCCCTCTCGAAACGATAAGAGGATCTAGGAACACAAACCCCCACTCATGGCAACCAACACCGCACAATCGATAAAGACGTGGTTGGCATATTGCGTGGTTGGCGTTAAAACAATTCACTTGGGTAAATGCCAGCCGCAAGATGGCGGCACGTAGGTCACGTTGCACCGGGTGGCTCCTGACATCGTCTTGCAGTAAAGCGTCCCAGAGTAGCAGACAGCACCAAGTAGAAGGAGACGTCACTTCGGTGCCATGGAGACTCCACAAAAGCAAAGGAGGAGGTAAGAGCGCGCTCTGCAAGTGACTCACGCGACATGTTTTTGAATCACAACGCGGCGGTTAGAATTAGCCTCAGAGGGGCTAGAAATCAAAGACACAAAAATCCCTCGCAGTTTACATGTAGAAGGTGGTGAAACAAATGCCAGCACATCGCTACAACTTGGACTCAGCGTGGCAGTAAAATATGAGAGAAAACACTTCCCCATAAAAGTCGTTGGTGAGATGAAGTTTGTGCAAAACATAAGCACCTCAGTCCACACGGGAGAGACAATACAGGCAGTCACCAATTTCGTGGGTTCTTGAGGCAGTTAAACATTGTAGTGGATGGTAAGTTCACTGCCTGAAGACATAGACTTGTCCTAACAATATTGATTGTGTGTGGCTCTTAGGGAACTTGCAGAAGACAGGCTTGCTTGTGGAAACAGAAACACCTCACTTTGTACAGGAGACACAAACTTAGGTAGGCTAATTACCTTCCTTGTAGAGGCACTGTAGGCAAAGCTGGACAGGCTTGAGCTGCAGCTGAGACTGAAATAACAGGAACTGGCACGTTTGTGTAGAGGGCGACCGTTGGCCAGGTCACTGGTGGGGCTAGGCGGTGCCAGTAAGTTAAAAATACTCAGTTGTGGATACAGAAGTTGCTTCACCTTGAGAAAATGTTGCTGGAAACTCCTCACTTGAAAATGAAGGACTTGACAGGTAATCACGCAGGTTCTTTGAGTCAACTCGTCGCCAATAAAATGTAGTAACTGGGGTCCAGATGTGTAGAGGATCTTCAGATGTTTATTTGTAGATAGTTACAGGTCATGCAGTTAAGTCCAGTACAAAACCCCACCAGGAGCAGCCAGCATGCTGCTCAGCCCTTCTCAACTGACATCTCTGACTCCCAACATTCTGTAACACATCATCCATGGAACATTCCACTGGCAGAGCATGAGGTGACATGAATAACCTCAAAACCAGGATACTACAAACAGGAGGCTTCATGCAGTGCTCTCCCTCTGCTCCTCTCAGTCAAAGCTGAACAGGAGGCCTCTTGCAGTGCTCTCCCTCTGCTTCTCTCAGTCAAAGCTGAACAGGAGGCCTCATGCAGTGCTTTCTCTCCACTCCCCACAGATTCGAGGCTGAACAGGAGGCCTCATGCACTGCTCTCTCTGCTTCTCACAGATTCAAGGTTAAACAGGAGGCCCCTTGCAGCTCTCTTTCCCCACTCCCCACAGATTCGAGGCTGAACAGGGGACCTCTTGCAGTGCTCTCCCTCTCTCAGTCAAAGCTGAACAGGAGGCCTCATGCAGTGCTTTTGTCTCCACTCCCCACAGATTCGAGGCTGAACAGGAGGCCTCATGCAGTGCTCTCTCTGCTTCTCACAGATTCAAGGTTGAACAGGAGGCCCCTTGCAGTGCTCTTTCCCCACTCCTCACAGTCAAAGGATGAACAAGAGGCCTCATGCAGGGTTCTCCCTCTGCTTCTCACAGTTCCAAGACTGGGGATTGAAATGAGGTAGAGGTAGGCAAACCTGAAATCTGTCAACAAATCTGCGGACGAGCAATACTGGGAAAGCACTTGTAGGTCACGCATAAGATTATTTTGTATTGGCTTGGGGCATGAGCAGTGAAGGCCTTTAGCTGGTGATCTTTGTTAGACTTGTAATGGGGCAAGTGCTAGCATTTTGAACATTTTTAAATGATCAAACGAACAAGAATCGAGGGAATCAAACACAAGGCATGCCATTATTTCAGTTTAAAGTTGATGAGATTCAACACCACACTAGCATTATAATATGGAGCTTCAGTTTTCGAGGAAGAAGAAGGCCACGTTAGTGATGGTCCAGTGGAATGACGTGAACAGGCAAAGTATGCCGTGCAGTAAACCCTATTGCCCATGTCAAAGTGGGAAGAAATCATTGCTGCAGCATTCAGGTGCTGGCTTGAGTCTTACTGTAGAATCCTAGAAAGGTTGAGGATGTGGCGTGATGGGCAGAGTTGCCAACTTTGGAGCTGAGGAACCAGGTTCGAGTCTGGCGTTGGCTCAACATCCTGTGATTCTGTGCAAATCGCTTAGTCTCCCCTATTTCCAAGAAATGAATGTGTCCTTGTGTAATGTAACTGGTGCTCATGTAAAGCACTCCAATACCTTTGGGTCGAGTTCACACTATATAAATCTGCAAAAAAAATAGAAACCTGAGTTATGGGGGCAGAATTTACCTTGGGTATTCTGAGACCGTGTATTACAGGTGAGGAGCTGTATGTTTTTTCCCTTAGGATCCAGAGTATAAAAGTGGCCATTGCCGGAGGCCAGAACTATAGAGCCAGATGTCTTCGCGACTGCCAAAGACCAGGATCTTCATTTTATTAGCAATAGATATTGGCCAAGGGTTACACATCTATTGGTTTACAACTGAGAAGCAGGCACCCAGGATGCTCGCTGTAGCTACCTGATTTCAGCCAAGGGAGGATATTTTGTGTGTAGTCAGCTCAGATGTAATAAGTGAAACCAAAGGATGTGAATGACTTGGCTAAAGGATGTGCATAAACATTAGCGAGTAACAGTGACAAGGAGGATCTCCCGGAAACCATACTAGGTACTTCGAAAGGAATGGTTTACGCAGGATTAACCATACTGGATTGCCTATTCTTTCTTCTGCACCTGATGTAAGCCTCAGACGCACATTGGTGCAGTGCCTTCCTGTTGGAGTGAGGACCAGGTTGTCAAGGAATGCTGGTCAGGAAAGTCTCTTGTCTGGAATTGTGAACATTTAGGAGCCGCGAAGAAGGCGTAGGGTTGGTACTGACACTAGGAGCTAGCCACAAGGCAGTAGAATGGAGCAAAATTCAAAACTCAAATCTTAAGTATAAAATCTCGGCAAAGGTAAGAGTTACTTACAATTTATGGAAGCTTCTCGAGAGGCAGAATGCACAGTGGGCCCCTTCACACGCTCAGTGGTCCACAAAGTAAAAGGGATTCAATGCACAGGAAAAGAGGAATACGATTTGGGAAAATCAAATTCGAGCAAGAGAATGAGTAGAGTCCCTGGGTCCTACAGTCAGGAAGGAATTATGGAGACTTGATAGGTCCTGTGGTTCTTTTGTGCTAGGAGTTCATAATTCTACATCAAACCCCGAAATTTCGCCCCCCCCGCAAATTATCTCCCAATAGATTTTTAATTTTACCAACCAGCAATTTTTATAAACCAATTTTATTACACAAAGCTAAACATTAATAATTATTAATGATATTAAACAAAAAATATATATATTTTAATTTTAATAAACCAACAAAACTTTAAATATTCACTTTCTTCAATTTGTTTGTGTTGAAATCTTTCTGGCTATCTTGGAAGTCTACCTTTTGCAAGAGGTCGTATTCATTTTAGTCTTTAATGTAAAGTTTTCGTTTCTTTGAGTTGATTCATTTTTTTCTATGTTTTGGAAACAATATAAGTAAGCTTGATTGTAATTTTCTTTCAAGATCAAATCAATATTATTTTGATCCGTTGACGCGGGGCCCCTAAAAAGAGTGGGGCCCATAGGCCAGTGCCTACTTTGTCTATTTGGCAATCCGGAACTGTCAAGAAGTGTTAATGAAGCTGGCAAGTCTGGTCTGTAATGATAAAAGGCATTGTGGTGACACTGCTGCACAAATGTTGGAGTCATACAAGGCTTTAAAATTATTGATTAAATATTCTTCATCCATCTCTTTCATGTCTTTTAATGTCTTTCTCAGCCCCCTGCAGCCCACAGAATGTATCCGCCACCCTGATTCATGAGGGCGTTGCAGCGGAAGTGACGTGGGAGCCCAGCAGTGGCGCAGTCTTGTACATAGTGATAGTGGAAGGAAGCATCGACAGCACCCCCCATAGCTGTCAGACACAGAACACAGCCTGCGAGATCGACAACCTGTTGTGTGGAAACAAATACAGCTTCACAGTCATTGCAGTGGGGGTTAGCAGTAACACGACCGCGGACGTCAGCTTCTCTCTGGAATCTGGTAACATATATGCTGAACAGAGCTTGTACAAATCCCATACATGGTGGAGACAGACAGAGTGACTGAAAAAGCAGGGAGGGGAATACAGGCATGAAGAGCTTGGTGGGAAGAGTGGAGGAAATACCATCACCAAGGAAAACAGGATACTCATGCGACGTATTTAAGGGAACATTTGAACTAAGACATCATTAGCTGTGGAAGGTCTGGTGTACAGTAACTAGTTTGGTCAGATCTATCATCTGTGGTCTGATGTTGCCAGGTTATGCATTTCAGTTTCCTCATCAGAGTCACAGCAGGTTGAATGGAACAGGCAATTTGACTGCCTTGATTGTTGTGAAATTGTATGGAATAATAACACATTAGGACTCTGGGATTGCATCCTTCTTTAGAGAAAGAGGGGTCATCATGGCCAGAAGTAATACACTTTCCATGAGGAACATGAAGTGCACATCCTTTCTGTCACACACCCTTCTCTCTTACTGCAGTACCCTCATCCCTCACATGCACATGTTTACTCACCATCACAATTCACTGTCATCTCCTTCAGCTTCTTCTTCCACACCAACCACTCTCACTTTCGCTCTCTCTTCCACTCACCACACACTCTTCTGTCTGCCTGCCATCTTCTCTTACACACACCCTTCTCACACCATTGCCTTACCGTACTTTGCTGTTTCTCTCTCCTCTTTTATATTTATCCACCTCACACACATAGCCACAATATGCTCCTTTGGCACTAATATCTTAACCCCCTCTCTCGCAAATTCCCCCCTTATCCGCATATCTCACACCCTGAGCTCTGTCTCACATTATCTATGATACCCCATTTCTCTTTTCATTCCTTCACTCCATCCTTTCTCTGTCTCCTTTCACTATCATCCTCAACTCACCTCTTCATCTTAGACACCTTCCTCTCCTCCCTCACCATCCACTCTCGTACCTTCTTCTCTTAACACATCTTCTAGTCAGACACTTGTCTCTGGTACTATGCCCTGCAAATACTCCCCCTCCTGTTTCCTTCTCATTATTTCCCACAGTTCTTTCTCTCTAAAGGTCTCCTCCCACTTGTATCCTAATCTTGCACATCCTTCAATTACACCTTCCCATCTCTAACCCCTTCTGTCTCCCACTTCCTCCACTTGCCCAAGCTCCTCTCATGCACATCTCACTAGCTTCACCGTCAAGTCCTCCTACTGCTCACCCTCCTTTTACTCTATCACATGCACACCCATTCTCCCATCTTCTATCCTACCATTCTGTTTCATGGTCTCTATCAAACCATTTCTCTTTTTCACTTCCTGTTTCCATCAAAGAGATAATGTTTGTCATCAGGGTATCCAGTACTACAAATCCACTCCCTGCCCCCATCCTCTAGTTCCTTTATGTTTTCTACCAATTTGTACTCTCTCTACTACATCAATGCATCCCCAACCTAAACCTTAATTTCCTTGTATACTCTTTGCTCTCCCTTGCATCAGTTTCTCTACTTCTCACCATGACTATTCCAATCCCTTCCTGTCTTTCTGTCACCCCTGTATCTTCTTGTATCACCCTGCCACTCATCCATTATCAGCCGAAACCTCTCAATGGGCTGCACACACAGGGACGTCATCACCTCTCAAATCTTAAAGGAATCAGAAGAAATATAAATGGAAGTGCTAAAGCTTCCCAGACACAGCAACACTATTAGCAATCAAATTAATCTCAGCTCCTCAGCCCTTCTTGCCTCTCCATCAGCCACTGAGGAAGAGACAGCAGCTGCTTGTGCAGTGCTCCTTTTCTCACCACAGTTTTCTCGCGGTGAGCAGACAAAATATTGAAAATAATATATCGATATACAATAATATCGAAGTTAAAATATCGAAGGGACAGAATATCGAAGGGACAGAATATCGATGGACAGAATATCGACCCTAAGGTAAGTAATATCGAATTTTTTAATATCGATGTTACTAATATCGATATTTGTATTATTGTTATGTATTTTGTTATGTTTTTAATATGTATGTGTTATATGTGTTTTTGTTAAGTGTTCTACTTGTTTAAAAATATATGTATACAATTTTTATATGTTAATAAAAAAATGTAAGTAAATTTTTTTTTTTGTACTGTAGCGGGTTGTGGGTTTATAGGGGAATAGGGTGGGAAGTAATTTAATTATACTAAATTAATTATTAATTTTTAGGAATTATAAATTAATTTTAATTATTTTTTGCGTTTAAGTTCTGTAGCGGGTTGTGGGTTTATAGGGGAATAGGGTGGGAAGTAATTTAATTGTAATTAAGTTATAATTTATTTTAATTAATTGTTATTGATAATTATATAATTGTTAATTAATTAATAATTGGTAATTATTTTTTATTAATTGGTGATTAATTTTTATTAATTCATTAATTGATCATCATGTAATTTAAATGTAATTAACTTATAATTTATTTTAATTAATTGGTATTGATAATTATATTATTGTTAATTAATTGATAATTGGTAATCAATTATTATTAATTGGTAATTAATTATTATTAATTAGTTATTAATTTTTATTAATTGATTAATTGATCATTATGTTAAGTGTATTATTTTATCATTGGAGTGTGTTGTGCGTTTATAGGGGAATACTTTTGGAAGTAATTGAAATCTAATTAAGTAATTATTAAATTTATTTTTGGGTATTGATAATTAATTTATTGGATATTAATTATTAATAGGTAATTTTTTTAATTAACAATTTTTGGGTTCTAAAAATTAATTTATTGTTGTTTTATTATTAATTGGTAATTAAATATTATTAAATATTATTTATTGATAAATTTAATTAATATAGTAAGAATTATTTATTAATTGATAATTAATGTTTAATTATTATTATTATTGGTATAAAAAGCATTTCATTGTTTAATATTAGTTAATTGGTCATTAAGTTTTAATAATTTATATGTTTTTTGTTATTAAAAATATTTTATTGTTCAATATTTATTATTTAGTAATTAATATTTATTAATTATTATTTATTGGTATTTATTATTAATTTATTGTTAATACATTTTCTATTGGTAATTATGTTTTTAATAATTATTTATTGGTATTGGTAAATAGTTTAGAGTTATTTAATAATTCATTAATTATTTTAAAAAATTAATTTATTTATAAGTATGTTATTTGTAACTTCTACGCTATCCAACACTTCCCCTACTGTTGCACTCTCTGGAGTTGGAATAGTAATTTTTACCCCTACACTATCCAACACTTTCCCTACTGTTGCACTCTCTGGAGTGGGAATAGTAATTTTTACCCCTACGCTATCCAACACTTTCCCTACTGTTGCACTCCCTGGAGTGGGAATAGTAATTTTTACCCCTACGCTATCCAACACTTTCCCTACTGTTACACTCTCTGGAGTGGGAATAGTAATTTTTACCCCTACGCTATCCAACACTTTCCCTACAGTTGCACTCTCTGGAGTGGGAATAGTAATTTTTACCACTACGCTATCCAACACTTTCCCTACTGTTGCACTCACTGGAGTGGGAATAGTAATTTTTACCCTCACGCTATCCAACGCTTTCCCTACTGTTGCACTCCCTGGAGTGGGAATAGTAATTTCTACCCCTACGCTATCCAACACTTTCCCTACTGTTGCACTCTCTGGAGTTGGAATAGTAATTTTTACCCCTACGCTATCCAACATTTTTCTTACTGTTGTTTTTTTGGGGGTTGTAATAGTAGTTTTATTCCCTACACTATTTAATATTTTTTGTATTATTTTAGTTAATATAGTATATAATTAATTTTAAAAATATTAAAAGTAAATTTAATTTTTTTAATTTGTTATTATAATTATTTAATTTTTGTTTATGTTATTGTTTTATATGTATAGATGTATTTGTAATTTATAATATTTTTTAATAATTTATAATTTATTAAAATAATTATTCAAACTGATTATAAAGTAAGTATATATATTATATATTATATGTATATGTTTAATTAATGTTTTATTTAATTATATATGTTACTTATTAATTTTAAAAATTATCAAATATGTTTAACTATGTTTATTTTAATTATAAGTATTATTTAGTTTATTTTACATATTATTTTTAACAAAAAAAAAAACGATATTTTTGATAACGATATTTTTGACATCGATATTGTTTTTCGATATTTTTGTACTTACCATGTTGTAGATAGGATTTCGATATTATTGACATCGATATTTTTGTTGCGATATTTTTGTAGGTCGATTTTTTGACCTTCGATATTTTGTCAGTGATCCTTTTCTCGCATGCTAAGAACTTGCTGTCATTTTGAAAGGTGGGAGTTGCAAAACCTGCTGTCCTTTTTCCTGCATGCCATTGCTTGTGCCTGTGATCACAGTGTACCCAGGTACCGTTCTATGCCAGGTTCGGACATAAATGGAACAAGAGTAGTGGTTTGATAAGATAGTATAGAAATGTAGAGAAACTGTAGAGAAAGTACAACAGGGAGATTGCAAGACACTCAGAGGCCACTGCAAAGGATTTGAGGAGTGTTAGTCAGACTGGGTCTAGAGAGAGTCTGGGAAAATGTAATGCTAAAAACAAAATAATTAAAAATAGTTTGTTTTTTTAAACTTTGCATCACATTATTTAACTGGGTGGGTAGAACCGTCAATTACAAAAATACCTAGCAGTGGCTTGTGGGGAATACTCCATGGACTGAAGCACCTGCCCAATATCACTGGTTTAGGGCAACACCCACCTTCTAATGCAGCTCTGCATCTTGTGTCCCCCTGAGTCAAAAGTTGATTTTGTATTACTGAAGCTATAGACAACAGATTATCTTAGTTGAAAAGTTGACAAGTATTTAACAGATATACGTTTCACCCCTTGGTATGGTGGGTACAGTCAGGTCTCTCTAATATGTTCCCTGGATGTGGAGGGTTCCATCTACCCTTTGGTAGGTATCTACAGAGAAGCCCTCCCTCAGGAGAAATCCCAGGTTCAGGTGCTTTGTGCTTAGTTTGTAAAAGAATGAGTGCCAGTGCCCGAAGCGCTGCTCAGAAGCCCACGTTGCAATTAAATGTCAGTGCGCCGAATACTAAGGCTGCATTGTCTTTAATCCACCCCATGCCTCTTTAATCCACTATCAGACACTCCATGTCCCCTTTTCTCACTTTGCATGTTCTGGCTTTCTCCCTTTGTGGCGTTCTTTCCGTCTTTCTCTTCTTCCATCTTTCCGGTTTGTATGTTTTCCCTCTCTCGCTTTTGGTTAATGTCTGAAACGGAAAAATAAGATCAGTCCCCAAAAATGAGTGTCGATGGCCCCCACCGACAACCACCAGCTCAAACTAAGCAGTGCAGCTGCCAATATGTCGCTCTTTGCCCCCATTGAACAGCTCCCAAGAAATGCTTGCACCATTTTTTCACCCTTTGGGTGAAGAGAGATTACGTCATGTAATCCTCTCCATTAGGATATTACCACTCAGTGAATGGGACAAATACATTCCTCTCAGGCAGATATTATACTTACATTATGAGGACTTTTAATTAAGCCTGGGCGGAGTTCGCAGAGTTCCGCGAAGTGAAAAAAAAACTCCGACACGCTACACGTAGCTCCGCAAGTGGTGGAGTGCGTTAGATAATTGCTGTTCGCGATGATTTTCACTGTTGGGTGTTTGTTCGCACTGTGCAAACATCGCGAACAGCACCATGCACAGCACAAGCGGGAGCTGCTTCCTTTCTGCCGCACGAGTAGATTTTTTACTCGAGCAACAGCTTTCTCAACTCGAACGGACGGTTTCTCAACGGGAGCAGTCGCGAGCATACGCGACCACTCGCAATGAGAAATCCGACCGCCCGCGTTAAGAAATCTCGCCGGGAGGTTGATTTTCCACGCTCGCCAACTTGACGTTGACGATCGCGAACGAGGAAAAATCTCGCCGGGAGGTGGATTTTCCTCGCTCGCGCTCGTCAACTTGACGTTGACAAGCGCGAACGAGGAAAAAAACTCCGCTACGCTACTCAGAGCAGAGTTTTTCAGAACTCCGCGAGCTCCACGTAACGCGGAGTGCAGAAAACTCTGCAAACTCCATGAGCGGAGCGGAGTTCACCGCCCAGACTTGCTTTTAATAGGAAAACCTGAAGACATAATGAGGACCTTAGATAGTAATCGCAGATTAACATTAATTGGTGGGGAAGGTAGAGCAAATTTAACAAAGAAGGGGACAATATTTAGAGGCTCAATGATGAATTGGGGCATGGAGATTGGATTTTGACACATTTACTGGTGCATTTATTTAGATTCTCAACATCTGAGAAGGTTGACCAATGATCTGTGCTGAATGAGACACAAACAGATAGAGAGTGTGCGTGTGAGAGAGAGTGAGAAAGGCAGTGAAAGAAAAAAGGGAGATATTGATTGTGTGTTTGAGAGAGAGTGTGATATACTTCACAACAGGAAATGTTGTTGTATGGTTCTACCATGACCTTGAGGGATTTCAGTGATAAGAAATCACAAGCTTGTCAGAAAATATGTGGATTTTGCATTACTGTAGGCAAGGATAGAAATTACTATGACATAGGTGAGTGTTCCTCCACAAACTAAGGACATTTGATTTAAAAGGTATTGCGTATTTCAAAGTTTAAATTATATCTGCCTCAACGCCTTCTATGAAGCCTCCTGGCTCTTGAAGATGCAAATCGGTTCCTTAATACTGATACTTTGCTCTACTGAAAGTTAGCAGGAAGCGTGTATTTCATTTCATTGTGCTGTAATCATTCATGGCCCTAATTGGACGACTTTTGAAAATGAAATATTAAAAATAAACACAAACCCAAGTATTAAATGTTTTACAAAGTGATATACTAGTACATCCAGTACCATAAGACTCTCTGAATGGTATTATATGCCCATGACATACATAGTACTTATTGTCTATTTCCTAAATATATTTTAATAATTGATATATATTTTATATATTACACATTTAATGTTTTAGATTTCCAGTGGTTGGAAATCCCTTATTCACAGAAATGATGTAATATCACCTGCGAAGTATGGGTTTTGATGGCACTAGTGATTGTAAAATAACAATAGCCAAAATGATTCTGTCAAGGGCCACTCTGTAATGCTAAGTATGTATACAGTGATATGTTATTTAGATTTTCAGTATCACTGTTGTTGGTGATAAGCCACCTTCATATCTTTAGTTTTCCCATTTGTCTTTGTGAGTTGATTAGTGAATATATAGTATCATTTAGCAGAAATGACATCAAGAAATGTACATTGAGCATCTTCACAATATTTCCTTTAATCCTCAAATTCTTTTCATTTTATCCAACACAGCTCCCTGCCCTCCACAGAATTTTACAGCTGTAATGCACTGTGACAGCAACTCAGTCTCAGCATCATGGCTAGCAAGTGATGGAGCCATGTTCTACACTGTTCTAGCCGATGGATTTGAGGGGGGTAATGCCTCATGCAATACAACAGCTGACCACTGCGAATTGCTCGGCCTTCCATGTGGGATGGAATGCAACCTCACAGTAGTCGCTGGGTCAAGCACCAGTCGGAGTGTACCTTCAAACACACAAGCAATAAAAACTGGTAATTCTTTGTTCCAGTATGGGTCACATTTACAAGTGATTTCTGTGCAAAGCAAAATACTGAAATTGAATGTCTCATCTGGCCTGAATCAGTAACTCAAATGAAAAATGTTTTCTTTGTTTCTCTTTTTCTCTCTGTAAGCGGACCAAGTAATAGGCCACTGTCTCTTACGTGTGGATTGTTCATTGATACCTCTGTGTAAGAAAGTGAGTTATTAATTGGGGTGGATATGAATCCACCAAAAGGATTATAACTACAAACTTGTCAGGGTAAAACATAGTTTCAGTCATTTTAACTTAGGCTCAACCCACTGCTATGGCACAGAGCAGATAAGTTTAACTTAGGAAAATGTTTAAAATATTTGGCAGTCATAAAGCTATTTCAAAGTCAAAATGCAACACAATAAAAATCCTGCAACCAAATAAATTATACAAATAGAAATAAATGAATAAGTAAAATGACACCAAAACAACAAAAATTCAATAAGGGGAAGCTGAGATATGAATTTATAAATAATTAAGGAAAGAAAAAGTAAAGTGCCAATCAGTCGTTACTGTTCACAATTTTGTTGTGGCACGATTTTGGGGTGACCATGGAGGAGTGCAGGTCAGGTACACCATTTGGGTCCATCTCTGTCAAAGATTTTTCCTTCATCGCTTAGTCTCTGTAATGTAAATCAAAATCCTCCAGTGAGGCAAGGTTGCAGGCTGTATCCACTGAAGTCCTCTTGAAACCAGATTGCAGCTAGATGAATTCTCACTGCAGACATTGGTTTGGCAGGAAAAGCTTGGAGCAGGAGAAATTCAAATTTTGTGACCACCGTAGTCCTCGCATTGGGCGGCTGCTTTTCACACCTTCACCTGGTCAATATTTCTACTTTCAGACTTAGGGTCTGCGCCAAAGCCGAGCACGCACCGCCGACTGTATTAAGAGTTGCAAATGTGCAACTCGTAATACGGTTGGCAGTTCTTTGCTCTTCACTTGGTGATGCCTGGAAAAGAGGCACCGCAATGGGAACAGCAAAAAAGTTCCAGTACGGCATGGACGTGGACGTCCATGCGGTGCTGGAACTTTGTGAGGGTACAGACAGGGGGGCACATGTTGTGCCCCCGCTGAATGTATCCCAATGGCGGGGTGGCCATGGGGGCCCTGTAGGGCCCCTGTGTTCCTGCACCGTCATGAAAAGGCTGGTGGTCCAGGAACTCGTAATATGCTGAGCGGGACTGTGCCACCGTCAGGGAACGACTGTTCCCTGGCGCAGCCGATGGTCCTCCGCCGCAATGACTTTAGAAGTCGTAATACGGCGGACGGTGGACCCCCACTGCTGCACCACCACGAGTCTGGTGGCCGGAAGACCGCCAAACTCAGAACCAGGCCCATAGTCTTTTTCATGGAGCTCAAAACCCTCCAGCAAGGCAAGCTTGTAGCTGTGTCTGATAAAATACTCCAAAATTGGCCACTGTTGCCTGAGACCCCGATGAATCTCCGTAGGTCTTGGAAGTCTTAAAATATTCTAAGTTCCAACTTTTCAGAGTTTTTCGAACAGCTCCCCTTGGTCACTTCTAAAACTGCCAGGACCTCAGGGACAGCACTTAGGTGTCAGAGCTCACTATAGCAGCCATCAGCAGGGTCCACTTCAGGTGCTTATGCTATTGGTTAGTTGGGCACTTCAGGAATCAAGAAAAAGGCCTCTCGCATCTTGTTGTGTCCCTGTAGCCACACATGAAGTCAGCCAAAGGACCCTTGGAGTCCACGTCCTAGTCCTGGACACCAGTGGGAGCAGGCCTAGCCCTTCAGGTCTCCACGTAGGTCTCAAACAGCAAGTCCAATCTTCTTCTATTCGTCCACAGGTCCACACAGTTAATGAAGAGCTGTGGATGAGGTGTCACTTTTGTAGTATTTACTAGCATAGGCAAACCTTTCCACTTCTGCAGCACATCCTGTTTACCTTACTGTAAACTATGCCACAGCGCATTACTTTATGTAAAATCCAAGATGTTACAGCCCTCTGCCCTAGGAGGTGGCTTGTCTGCCAGACAGTGGTGTGTTTAGGGAAATGAGCAGTCCCCTCTTCCTCAGCTACACCAATTTGATTTGAGGACCTCCTCCCTCCTATCTCTGGACTGGTGCCAAACTGGCTACATAGAATCCAGGAAACAAGACGTTTCTCTTTCCCAGGTCTCCCTTTACACTTAACTATGAATGGCCAGGCCTCACCCTGGACCCTTTCAAGTTAATGAAGTTCCTGAACCCTCCTTCCTGCCCTTTGTGAGCTGATATGTGCCACATACCTCACATCCATGTCTTCTTGCTAAACAGCCTAAGCCATTGTTTCTGCTCTGGTGGCAGTTTTCACACCTCATAAAGGGGAAGCACTGACAGGTCAGATGCTGGTAGGCTAATGGCAATTAGTCTACTGGAGGTTCAGGCAGGCAAAGTCTTAACTTTTAAAAAGTCCCTTTGCATAAATTTTCGCCACTGAATTAGTAACATTAAAAATAGTGTTCGGATTATTATGGTAGCTTGTCCCAAACCAAAATTAGCAGAGTTATGATTTTATCCTGAAATGTAGTTTTCTCATAAAACATCTATAGCCCAACATAGTGAAAATAGCTCTTGGGGGCTAGTAACTGTGGGTACTAGACAACACAACATTTTTGTATATACCACTTTTAAATATTAGTCATCCTAACTTGTGGGCTATTAAGCCTACTAAGGAGCAACTAATTTAATATTTAAAAGTAGGGTTCTTTCCTGTCAAAAAAGGTTATTTTGACAGGTTTGCCTGTGATTTAAAAGCTGCAACAGTCAGACTACGCAGGTAGGCCTGAAGCCATTTTTTCTCTTTCAGCCTAGTGGATGGCACAATACGTGCTTCAGTTCACAGGCAACATTTAAATTTCCATGCTGTTGGTGCATTTTTTGCACCGTATGCTATGGCCATGGTGGTAAATTAAATATGCCAGTTAGAGATTATTTTATTTTAACATGCTTTAGGGATTAGCACATTTACACTGGGGACCTGGCACGGTGCCCCAGTGTGCAAAGTTCAAAATCCAGCAGCATCTCTCCACAGAAAATGGGGGTGACCACGCAAAAGAGGCACTATTTCACTATTTCACTTCGCACTTAAATGGATGAGTTATCCGTTATGCTTAAGGTACACTTAGAAGGAAATACACATGCTGAACTATTTTTTTCTTTAACTGGGTTGTCTTACATAGGGCTACGTCACAGTGAGGAAATATTAGAAAACATGTGGATTGTTCTCCACTATTCGTTTTCTATGAAGTACCATGATGCCTAATGTTGACAGTGTGCATTCTAATAAATAACGAAATAAAATATGTAGTCAGAACAAGGCATGTGTCTTGATCAAAATCTGAGTGAACTTCTGTTTGTTGTCTGAGGTAGTACGTAAAAAATGCAAGGGCTTCCTTTTATAGCAATATTGAAAGCATACAAATCTGGGGGGTTTTCTTTTTGAAAGACAATTAAATAAAAACAAAAGAGCACTATATATTAGATAAGATCGAATTACTGAGAAAAACGAAAAAGACAAAAAATGTATAGGACTCAGTTATATTTTTTTCTATATAAAGCATAAGAGGGCTAGAGAGAGGAAAATAAGACATGGTTAGGGTACATAAATACCTGAATAATAAAAAATTGTTAAAAAATATTAATTTACAAAAAACTAATCAAACTACGTTAAGGAAGCATGTTAACTTTCTCTTTTTTGATAGATGTATAGGAAATGAAACCAGCCAGTTTTTGGTTAAAACAGATTTCATTTCACCACGCAATATGAGGCAATTTAGAATCTTAGTCAAAATGGAACATATCACACATTCACTAATAAGTGTATTGTTCCAATATTAATAACATAAGACAGTTTAAAAGTTTTGTTTTTTAGGTGATAGGGATGCAGGGTGCATCATTCGATAAAACAAACCTTCAAATATTTTTATTAAAAAGTAATACATTTTTAGAAAGATAAATACAAATGCAATTATAAACTCCACAACTGAAAGAAAAATGAAAAAATGGTTAACATTTTTTAAAAAGATGTATGAATTGCACACAACTCAATTGAAACTATCTGATTATGCACACAAGAAAGATCCTAAGAACAAAATAAACAATCAAATTATTTAGACAGAAATGCCAAATGAGCCTATAGATATTTAGTGCCTTCTGAATGTGTAAACTATCAGTTAACAATGTGATTATGTGGCATTTATTTGTCTAACTCAAAAAAAGTTTACTCTAAAACTTGTATCCACTGTCTGTCATTATTTCTTAAAATGATTTTTTGTATTTTTTCTATTATCACAAATGGTGGTCTTTTCTTGGCAAATTTTGATAATTTTTATGAATGAGTGGTTGGAAGAACATCAAATATTTTTAATATATGAAACATCGGGGCGTGGCTGAACCGCCAAACTTGGCGGCTACACTGAAACTGAGTTCCAACGTACCTCATCAGAATCCTGGCACAATCTTAGTGATCCTTGGCAGCAGGATCATTGAAACATCCTCCCTGCCTGGGTGCGGTTCCTGGGCTGCCAGGAGGACTGACGCCATCGTTTGGTGGGCCTTGCTGGTGCCTTAGGCAGCTAAGAGCAAAGGCTGTTTACTGGGGCCTGCCAGATTGGGCTGAGTGCATCTTGTGGCAGCAAAGAGCAGGGCAGGCGCAGCCCTGGGCGTAGGCATTGCACTGGACTGCTGCTTGCTCCGGCTGGGGACGAGAGGGCTGCTGTTGTCATGCAGTAGCCCGGAGCGAGGGCCAATGCTTACGGCCTGCCGGAGTCAGGCCGCAAGCCCTAGCGGCTGTGAGGTTTTCGGGGCTGCCGGACTCTGGGTGGTGCTGCCCACTATCATCAGCGCAGCGGTGTCGGAACAGACTGTTCCCTGCCTCCAGGCTGTGACTGAGGGGTCTTCACTTCCCCGGTAGACCCTTCTTGCGGCCCCAACGCAGTTGCACATGACCCTTGACTGGGCTGCACTGTATCCATAAGAGTTGTGGAGTACTGCAGGTGGTTGAGGCCATCCGTTCCTAGTGCTGACCCATCCCGGATCCTTGATGAGGGCTGGCAGGCCGACCATGTGCCAGCACTGGAGCGGTCTCACAGAGATGGCTTCATCTTGAAATGTCAATGGGCTTCTGGACCATCTCAAGAGAGGGGCAGTTTTACCTGCCACACGCAGACATAATCCTGATATATTGCTGCTTCAGGAGACGCATTTGCTGGGTAATAGGTGCCCCTTCCTTGCTCACCTGTGCTTTGCACATGTATACCATGCGGGGTTCACTCGGAATTCCAAAGGGATTACCATTTTGATTCGCAGGAGACTTCCACTTCAGGTTACGCACATTTGGCATGGCAGGTTGGGGAGATACGTGGCGCTCTCTGGCCTCCTGGATGGTGTCAGGATCTCAGTGGTCATCTCTCCCTCCACTATTGGCATCATTCTTGGGGGCGGTGGGCACTCTCCTAGCTGGACTCCCAGGGAGACCTAGATTCCTGGGAGGAGACTTCAATTGGGTGGTGGACTTGGGGATAGACAGTTGGCGCGGGACTGCAGAGGCGAGGGGCCATAAGTCTCCACTAACTGACTTCCTCACGGCCCTGGGCATTATGGACCCCTG
Source organism: Calotriton arnoldi (assembly GCA_963921515.1). Classification (NCBI taxonomy): domain Eukaryota; kingdom Metazoa; phylum Chordata; class Amphibia; order Caudata; family Salamandridae; genus Calotriton; species Calotriton arnoldi. Next base: position 2,239,953 of record CAWUFW010000033.1, read on the forward strand.
GCAGGTTTTTCATCCACATGAGAGGGCTTACACCTTTTATTCTGGCGCACACCAGTCCTTTTCTCCCATTGATTACTTTCTTCTCTCACGCTGTGATATCCACAGGGTCCTTAGCGTGCAAATACTAGCTAGGGGACTCTTTGATCATTACTCCTTCGAGCTTAAATGGTGGATAAGAATACCACTCCACACCGCCACTGGTGCCTAGATACTTGGCTCCTTTCCACGCCTGAGCATAGGCTGCACATCTGCGCTAGAGTTGAGTCTTCCTTACAGATCAATGTTGGCTCCGTGGCTTCCCCAGGCATGGTCTGGGAGGCCCTCAAGGCCACCATCTACAGAGACATAATTAGTCACCAATCTGGGATTAACAAGTGACAAGATCAGACACCATTGGACCTGGAGGCTAGAGTGCACCAATCGGAGCCCCTACAGCAGGTTCTCTTGTCTTTGGTCACCATCGGGAATTTTAGCCACACACAGAACACTATCAAGCAGCTACACGTGGCTGAGGCTCTTAAGGCATGGTGCGCCACCCTGTCACGTAATTATCAATGGGACAATAAAGCCAGCAAGACTCTCCATTTGTTATTTATTAATACTCTCAAGGACGATCTGATTGCATGCATAATTTATCAATCGGGGGTGAAACTCGCTAGCATGATGGAGATTGCAGATGAGTTTGCAGCATAATATGCGCCGCTCAATACCAGAGAAGACAGACTGGGCAGGGCGGAGGTGGAGCATTGTCTCCATGAGCTTCCGCCACATCGGCTGTCAAATATGGAGTGGGACTCGCTCAAAGCCGAACTCAGGGAAGAGGAACTTTTAGCAGCCCTGACCCAGCTCCGGGTGGGCAAAGCCCCTGGCCCTAATTGTTTCCTGGATTAATTTTTCAAGGCTATCACCTCAAAGATTATTGGCCTATTACATTCCATGCTTCTAGAAGGAACTGATAAAGGGTGTTTGTCATCGGTCCTCTGTATGGCAGATATTGTGATGATTCATAAACCTGGGAGACCTCCCAGAAGCTGTTCCAAGTTATGATCAGATATCTTTATTGGGCCTGGAGACCAATATTTTTCCAAAGGCGTTGGACAATCAGTTGATACCAGTCATTGGATCACTGGTGACCAGAGACCAATCTGGCTTTATGCCCAAAAGGGCCACTAGATACAATATCGCAGAGTTTTCAATGCCCTGGCGGATAGGTTGCTGGGATCGCTGGCCCTTCTTTTAGCCGACTTCAAGAAGGTGTTTGATTCGGTTAGCTGCTCCTATATGTTCTTATTATTGGAATGCCTTAATTTTGGTCCCTGTTTCCACCACTATGTTCAGTTACTGTATGCCGGGCGTCATCTTGGGGGGGTGGTCACTGAGCTCATTTCCTTTACACCAAGGGACAAGGCTGGGCTGCCCTCTGACTCCCCTTTTATTTGCTCTCATCATCGAGCCATTAACCGAATGAATTAGAATTGATGTGTAGATGATGGGACTGGCATGGGTGCTGGGCCTAGAAAACCGCATTTCCTTGTATGTGGATGACTCTTTAATTTATCTCAGTGACCTCGCCAAGTCGTACCACAGTTGAAACATATCCTTCATACTTTCAGTGACCTCTTGGGTCTCCACCTCATCAAATGTAAATCTACTCTCTTCTTCCTAGGCACTTCCCCGGTGGATGACATGTGGTACAGAGCTATGCACATCGTACTGGATGGGTTCTGCTTTTTTAGCGTTTTTGTCACACAGAGAGCATCGGCAATGAATGTTCAGCCTCAACTCAACAGAGCGACAGCTAACATGAAATACTGGTCTGCCCTCCTACTGTCACTGCTGGGCAGATTGGCGATATTCAAAATGGTGACATTGCCCCGGCTACTTTATACACTGCAGAATTTCTCTTTCCTTGTTCCTAAAACCTTTTTCCAGAATGTTAAGGCGGTGCTGCACAATTTCTTGTGGGACAGAGGAGTAGTTTGTATAGCCCTACAGAACTGCTGTAAATCCACGTATGATGGAGGTATTGCTACCCTGGATTCTTACAATTACTACTGCATGACCCATCCGGTCTTGATCAACTAATTGTGGCTCGACCCTGAGAGTGACCCAACCTATGCGCTGGAGAAGTGGGCGATGCTGGAGACCTCATTGCTCCACCTGTTATCTGGGGGCTCGATGCGCGCTGCCCTTCCTCTGGCTACCAAGGTTGGCCTTACCTTGTGGCAGAATACTACAAGGTGGACTGGATGGGGGGCAGGCTTTTGTCCGAGACGCCCCTGTGGTCAGGATCGGCCCTTCCTCGAGTGTCTGCCCTCTCGGGCTTCCGCATGTGGGATCTGATCGGCATCTCTCACTTGGGAGATGTGATGGATGAAGTGGGCATGAAGTCCTTCGCAGATCTTCAGGTGGAATTTGACTTACATCATACTCACTTTTTCTGCTAGCTGCAGCTGTGGCATGCCTTGTTGCCCTATGAGAGCAACTTCGTGGACCTTACGGACTAAAGTCTGCTTGAGGCAAAACTGCTGGTAGACGAACTGCTGGATCATAAAATATCCGGATTTACAAATCCCTTCTGGTTAATACCCCTGACACTTTCGCTCTTCTCCGGAGTGCGTGGGAAGAAGATGCGGCCCCTTTAGAGCTAGTGGACTGGCGGGACGCGCTGATGGTGCCTAGAACAGCAGCCACTGCGTCACAATAGCACCTTATCCAGCTCTAGTACTTACATCAGACCTATTTTACTAGATCTAGGCTCTGGAAGAGAGGCTTAAGTTGTCCCCATGGTGTCTACTGTGCAAACTCGCGGAAGGTACATTACTCCCCATGATTTGGGACTGTAGGGTGCTGCAGGCCTTTTGAGCCGGGGTTCTGTCGACCATGGGGCAAGTTTTGGGGTGGGAGCGACCTCGGGCCCTAAGGTGGTGATACTGCATATATAGATTGACTTGGATAGCAATCAATATAGGATGGCTCTGCTGGGGGTGGCCCTAATCTCTGCGAAACATGACATTGCCCGTCACTGGAAGGACACTCAGTCCCCCTTGGCAGAGTCCTGGTGCGAAGGGCCGGATAAATGCATGCATCTAGAGGACCCAGTTTATGAAGCCTGTGGTTGCCCTCAGAAACATACCAAGGTGTGTTTGGAGTGGGAGGCCCACATAGGCATAATTCTTGCCCCAAGGACACTCGATAGGTGGTCCCTGGATGACGAAATCCAGTCCTTCAGGGGTGCTCCATGATCCCTTCCCCGGGGGTTCCTTGGGGCCTGGAGCGACATTCTCTCCTGCTGCCTCTTAAACACCTACACCCTAATATGGGCATTCACGGATGGAGGGTCAGGCCCCAGGGCCAATAGCGGAATAGCTGAAATTGTAATACTTTATTTGGCTTTATGTGTTATGTTGTCTTTTCCGGCGCTACGAGGCGGAGGACGGCAGCCTGGAGACCTCCACCTTCTGGAATACAAGCATATATGGTCTTTCTGTTGAGCTACATTGTGTTGTGGTTTATGCTGACCAATTTTTTGGGCGCTGGTGGGTATGAGCTTGTTGTCCATCAAGTTGGCTGATGCGCGGATGTCGTACCTGTATTGTTATATTTATACACTTGCTTTTCTTATTGCAATAAGCCTACTAAAATGTTTCCCAAAAAAACCATATGAAGCATCTCCAATGGCAATGCTTCACCAACACAGCATTGTTCTATACTAGATTCTTCTACCAATGTGTTTTTATTGCAGTTATTCTATAACCTGCAGGTTGTAGTAAAGGTAAAGTGTTTTTTATGTGGAAACCAAATACTGACTAGAATTAGCACCTTTAAAATATTTTTCCCCCCACTCAGTCTCTTCAAGATATTTTTGATTATATTTCCACTATATTAACTTCTATAAAGCTCAGGCCTCTTGAAGAGAACATGGAGGGCTTCATGCCTCAAACACCCATGACTAACTCCTGTACTAATGCACAATTAAAGATTTTACTCTCCGGCTGCTTGACATTGATTCAAGGTTATCTACTCGAGCCTAGACCTTCTCCTCAGTAAATACCCTTTTGTCTAACTTGATATCATCTGAGCTAATAGACCTGAGTATGGGTTGGTTTGTTTTTCAGGACTTTTTCTTGTTGCCCTTCATGATCAACATGTGCCTTTATCCAAAACTCAACCTATATTGACTGAGTCTCACCTATGTGCATGCGTCAACCTACTGTATAAACATTTATCAGACAAAAAGTGTCCATTATTGCAATATTTACCTCCTAGCTAATTGGCATCTACAGTTGGATGAACTCCAACCAAATGGTTTACATTATAATGAAAAGAGCCACTCTGGTTTGTCAACCCTTTGTCAATTTACACTTGTAGCATGACAGAAGGAACATAATTCACGCGTCAGGCATCCTTTCTCTGGAAATCCTTTTATGATCTGTCCAATCAGCATTGTCAGGTTGTCTTTTAAAATGAGTTTCCTTTGTTGCACACTCGAGTCACTAATGACCAAGTGCCTTGAAGTGATTAACTCCACACCATTTACACTGGATTTCCTAAAGAAGCAAAATAATTTATAAGGAAGCTGACCCAAAGAGAAACCCCTGTACAGAAGACCATGTACATAAACACCAATAATGCTGGAGCTCAGTCGTACTACATCACTCAAACATTTAACTATGCTTCTTCACGTTGAGCGATGGAGGCCTCTCACAAGCCATCACATGTCAGCGTAGAACCCATGACCGCTATTCATCTTTCTTGAACCAAAACACTAAAAAATACATGTTGTTTCTCTTTAAAGGTCCTTGCCACCCAGAGGATCTCATTGCCTCTATAAACTGCGACACAAATGTCGCTTTTCTATCATGGCAACCAAGTGCGGGAGCTCTGTCGTATGCTGCCTTCGCAACAGGGCTGAATGTGAATACGGAGTCCTGCAACACGACTGATACCTTCTGCGACATCAGTGGCTTGGACTGTGGCCAGGTGTACAATGTGACTGTGGTAGCTCTTGATGATGTCTGCCACAGTGTGCCCAGTGCTACTGCGGAGCTAACAACAGGTAACGGAATTATTTTAAATAGTAGGTTGATATATACACACACACATATGTGTGTGTGTGTGTGTGTGTGTGTGTGTGTGTCATTTTGCAACTCATAAATATGTACCGTACATATATTAAGATGCTCAGAGTGGAATATACCATTTGAAGCGTGAGTGGGTCAACCAGCATTCTCTCTGTGAAAGGCAGACAAAACATAACCATTTGGTTGCAGTCAGCACTGTCTTGCTAGATGAAATTTGCAAACAGAAGCTCGAAATCCCATCATTTTTGGAAATAAAATATCTTTGAAAACAGTAAAAGATACCTTCAAGAAAATTTCCAATTACTTACTGACATAGCAAAACATTTTTTTTTTGTTTTCTACAGAGTACAGAAAGCACATAGTATACAGAGCAGTATTCAACGTACCCTTTTCAATAAGCATTTCCAGTTTAAAAATGTATCATTCGATGTCAAATAAATCAAACTAAACCATGTAATATAAAAATATATAACAAGGGTCTGACATCTCACAGCACGGTGACATCTCTCCAAGGCTAGTGCAACTGAAAATTGGAGCTGTATAAACTTGTCCCTGTTGACCCCACAGAAGACAAAATGCCAGAGGAAGGGTGAGCACAGATCTGCATTTGGAGCCCAATTGCAGGCATCTACAGGCTGCAGGCTTCTACAGCAGTGGTTCTTAACCGGTGGTCCAAGGACCCTTGAGGGTCCACGCGGCCTACTCAGGTGGTCCACCACTGTTTTACAAAATTATAGAATCTTAACGTGAATACATTTAAATTAAAAAAGTATATTAAAATAAATAAACAAAACCTTTTTAGATTTGAATTAAACAAAATATTTCAGTATTCGAGCATTTGTTAGGTGTATACTTGTTTTTGTATTTTTGTGTTTTGTTTTGACGTTCAAATTACAGACATCGCTTAGGTCCCCAGCATCCAATAATAGCTCAGTAGGGGTCCCCGGATTACAGTAATGATTTAGTGGGGGTCCACATAGGTCAAAATGTTAAGAACCGGTGTTCTGCAGGATGGCATTGCAGAGCAGTAGCCCCATGAAGGCATGATTCCCCAACACGTCTTTGCCGCATTGAGTATAATGCAGCAGGAACAAGTTACGCGGCCATGGGAGAAGAAAGCAAGACTCTCGAAGACAGATTAGTAAGAACACGCATACCAGCAGGATGACTACCTGTCATTTAGTGATGAACCAAAGTATACATCTATATGAAAATATGACGCTAGAAATGCATTGCACTATTTGGATGTATGAGATGGGATGTCATTCTTAAGAATTTCTTTTCTCTTATTTCCTGCATCCACAGCTCCCTGTTTCCCACTTAATGCAGATGCCCATGTGGTATGTGAGACCAGTGTCATCGGAGTGTCCTGGGACCAAGGTAGAGGGGCAGAGTCTTACACAGCGATTGCTCATGGAATGGATGGATACAATAGTTCCTGCAGCACAAGGGATACACGGTGCGACATTGGTGACCTGCACTGTGGTGTGTACTACAGCATCAGTGTGGTCGCAGAGAACACCCAGTGCAACACTTCTGTGTCTGTTGCTGGTCTTCTGCAGACAGGTAAGCTATATGGGTCTGTCCGCTGGGGGATGAATGAAAGGCAGCTCATTTGTTTTCTATGGTGAGTCAATCTGTACTACGTGAAAGGGCCGCGCTACCAAACCACTATGACTTTCTCGGAGTCACTGTTTCACATTGCATTGGTGTAAAAGCACCGCTAAAACTATTCATGCCTCAATACTTTGGCCCTATAATATTTTTTGCCTTTCTTATTCTGACACACAAACCTTGATTCCAATAAATGTTCTTTCTCTGTCTAGCCATTTGATATAATTAGTTGACAAAATTAGATAATGCTATAATAGTAATGCTGTGTCCTGCCCCACTGGATCTCTGAGTATACTAAGTGGATTGCCACAAAAACCAAGTGAGGAGTGTTATTGTGGGAACCATAGCCCTTTAGAAGAATAACTCGAAGGCTCAAAAGAGTCGCATAACGTAGTAGGAATATAAGGGAAAGAAATTGCCACAAACAGTACCTGGATGTTGACCTGATGGCCCACAGAAGTCCTTTCAGACTTAGCACCATAACAGACCTAGCACTATATTACATACAGTGCACCTTGGGAGTATTGGGTGGGTGAGCCCACTTTCTGCACCTCTGGGGCACTGTAATTTTATAGAAGGAGCCCAGATGCTTGTGCAGCCACTTCTGTAATAGAGACATCTTCCGGCGCACATATAGCGCTGGTGCTTTCTTAAGAGTGCCCTCATTTGCTTAGGGGTGTGGCGCTATGAAAATAAAAGAAACACTTTGCTTCTGCACCATATTATAGACAAGGACGCAGAGGCCGTCAGGAGAGGCACTGAACATACTCCACAAAGAGGTGGGGCACAGTCAGTGCACTCCAGAGGACACCCTCTAAGAGTCGAAAAAAGGATCCCATGGAACCCCCAGACATCCCCCTGCAGGTGGGTGCAGTCATTCACGGCACCTATCTGCAGGGAGATCTCTGTCCTCTCACCTCATGATAGCAGGACAGGTTGTTGCCTGTACTGTGAAATAGAGCAGCCGCTACAAACAGCTGCTTTGCCTTTCATTAACGCGGTGCCCCCAGGGCACCCCCTTGTTAAAGGTGCGCTGTGGCTTAAACAGGGACAGTGCACCCTAAATGTAAGTCAGCTCCTTGTGCTTGCTCCTTTTCCCTGTGGCATTTATAACCTTCCATTCATCATTTCTCTTCAAAATTTGCAAATTCAGATTTTCAAAAGAGTAAATGGAAAATGTGAATATGTTGTCCGATGACTAATTTCTTATCGGATTTGTGACCTGGAGATCTGCAGCCTAATCCTTGATCTCTGGCTCAGCAGCCAAAAATCAGAAAGCTGAGAAACAACCTGACTGCCAGTATAATGTGCTGTGTGACAAAGAGGACATTCACACTTTGGCTAAGTTTTAAATATATGATGTCAGCAGAGTAATGTTGAATGCAAAATATTATCTGTTTTGCATTTAAATACTTTAATTTTCACGACTTTAGACAATGTTTTCAGACACTGAATGCAACCAGTGAATCACTGAAGTAGTCAACTTGCAGAGGATGTTGATGGGCATTGGCACACCTTTATTTTTTTCAGACTGGCTAGGGCAATAGTAAAAGGCCCATATCCATGTCTCTGCTGTGGTGTAGAGTGGGCAAAAAGGATTCCACCATGCGGGACCAGGCAGTGCTTCATTTGGCAGACAATACGTGAGGAGCTCAACGTTTTTGGTGGGAGCCTGCTGATGGCCCTGCCAAATCCCAGTAACCAAACATCAAGCTCAAGCCTACTTAGTCTCTATTCCACCTCGTGCCTCGTTCTTTCACCACCCAGCCCTTCCCGGCTCCTTATCTCACTCTTGCAGGCTCTTTTCAATCCCTACGTTGACCCTTTGTTAATGTTCTCATGTCTTTCTCGCCCTCCTTCTTTCTCCATTTTCTGGATTTCTGTCTTTTTTTAGGTCAAAGTCTGAGGGTAAAACATATAATAACTCCTGGTTCTCAAAATTGAGAGGCTCATTACGATGGCACCATCGATGCGGGGACTGGGACCGCCCGCCTGTAAGGCGGCGGTCCCGCACGTCCGATTACGATGCGACCACCACCATGGCGGTCGCATCGTGCATGGTTAACATTGCGGCGGGTGCTGCTGGCTGCAGCACCCGCCGCAATTCTAAAAATGCATGTCGTGCGTTTCCCTCCACTACGTGGCAGGCACTACACGGTGCCTGCCACCTGGTGCAGGGAAATGTAGGGGGGTACCATAGGTACCCCCCAGTGCACACCCACCTCCCCCAACACAAAGGGGGCCCGCAACGGGCCCCCAAATGAAATACCCGCCAGCCTTTCCATGGCGGTGGATACAGCATAGTAATTTGGCGGACGGTGCCTGCTAGGCACCGCCACCATTTTAGAGATGCTTGGTGGGTCCGCCAGGCAATCGTAACGATTGCCTGTGGCGGACCCGTGGCGGACGGACTTTGCGTCTGCCAGCACATCGCCCGCCATCGTAATATGGCAGGCGGAGAAGTGCTTCGAGATGGCAGTGTAACCGCCACCGGCAGGCTTCCGGTGGCGGTTTCACCACTATCGTAATAAGCCCCTGAGTGCTGATACCTACCAAACAAAACCACTGGCACAAATTAACACAGGGGTCGGGAGAGACATTCTCAGACCAAATCCTCTATAAATGTGTGAGGTGCCCTTGCTGAGTTCCCAGTTCTAGCAGTTGGGTAGTCCAATCTCAGGCGCCTCTTCTCTGATTTTCAGGGATCCCAGGGACGGACTGGCTATTATGCCTTTTCCCAGTAGGCTGCCGGTTAGGGTGCTGCTTTCTAAGCAGGATGTGCTGCCTGATCCAAATATGCCTCCATTGCCCCATTCTAGACGCTGCCTCATGCAGTGGGTGGCTAGATTGAACAGTGTGCCAGGGCCCTGAGTGTGCAATGTATTGAATTATGCCACTGGATAGGCTGCATAAACACTCACAAATGATGCACTGAGTCCCTTGCAGTGAATGTATGCCTGAAGCAAGAGTCAGTGCAAGTGTAAGGAGACAATAATACATTGCAGAAATTAGATACTTAACAAAAGAAATCACCTCCTGGCTGTTGTTAGTGACGAAGGAAAATGCACTAATCAGTGCTGCTCCCCTAAGGACAATCAGAAATCCCATTGCCAAACCCACTGTCATTTATAGCTCTTAAATTTGGTTGCTAAAAATACCACAGATAGTATTGCGAATTATATTTAGAAGTGATCTTCATGACATGATGACTTGCTTTTGGTATGTTAACAAAAGCAATCAACGGCTTTCCCTGTTGCACTGCTCTACGTATGTTGTGTGCTGAGGCCTTCTGTATGTGAGTCCCATATTGATGTACACCCATTCAGCCTATGATGAGACATGCAGTGTGCTCTGATTAAAGAATGGCAACTTGGTGGTTCATGGTCTTGCATATCCATATATAACACTGATGGGCATAGTTTATAACCCTTTGTTCTTTTTTTGATTCAGCCCCCTGTCTCCCAGCCTATGCCGAGGGCGTTTTTGACTGTGCCACCAACAACGCCCAGGTGTCCTGGTCAGAGAGTTCAAGCGGAGCATCCTATTACACAGTCTTGGCTGAAAACGAGTTTGGCGTTGTGGGCACTTGTTCTTCAACTTTGCCATCATGCCAGATACCCAGTCTGTCGTGTGGGCATGCGTACTCCTTTAGCGTACAGGCCGGAAATGGACAATGCAATGCGTCACTCACCACCTCCAATGAAACCAGATCAGGTAATGACCAGATTCCATTCATTAAGTGGGTCCTGAGTTTACTGAAGTCTGCAGACTTCAATACTAACAAGGAGCCAGGGTGGTGTGCAAATGTAATGTTAAAGACCAGGCCTTTGTGAGGATCCTTCCATGTTATCACAAAGACTGATTTCATATTGTACACGCGTATGCAAATCGCACACTAACAGTCATTTCATAATGTTCTGCTTTGATTCGTCTACAATCAAATTTTTGACCAAGTTTACCTAGCGCAGGAAGGAGGAATCTGTAAAATATATTTTAGGTCCAAAACTATCTAAGAACCTTAACGAGGTACAAACATGGTTCAGGCAGAAAATCTGCTATAATTGCTTGAAAGCACAATTGTCACGAGAGGCGCCAGACCCCAAACTATAAGCCTGATAAGTAAAGAAGAAAATCAGAAGTAGAAAAGCTTAGAAAAAGCCACATTTGTGTATTTTCTCAAACAGATGGTTTAGCTGATGGGAATGTGTGCAAGCTGGCACATTCTTGCACAAGCAATCTGCTTAACTTCAGGCATGAGTAATCTGTTGATACCCACCACATACCGAGACTGCCTCAAGCTTGCTAACACATTCCAAGGGGATACATCTCAAAATAATGACCTGGGAAGGAACAGTGTGGCAAATACAATGAGTGAACCAAAATCTAAAAATACTTAAATATCAATTGTTTTGGCGAAGTTAGGAAGAGCTTATGTTCAGAGTTATTTGATTGGTATAAATAATGTAATACGTATTTAAAAGTAGTAGTTGAAGATGTTAATGACATCGCACTTTTCTACTGCAGCTCAAGGGTCCGATTCACAAATACCTTTTTTCTGAGTAAGTGTAATTACTCCTGATGTAGTTATCACTTACTCCTGAATTCAAGGAGTTTGTCAGATGTATGGATAAAAAAACTTTGTGAATCACACACATTGAGTTGAGTTTGCAGATCAATAGCAGGATGGACCAGATAAGCAACTTGGTCATCTAGTGGTTTTACGGAGAAAACATAAAATGCTAAGAAAGGGCTGACCCCAGTGGTACCCAACAGTCCACATGTGGTGGTTTATCAGAACACCTCTAACCACCCCTGAATACCACCATCTGAATCATCAGGCATGAAAGAAACACACACTCCAATATGTTCACATTAGACTGTCTCAGAGAGTTTGATTGTGGCCAACTACACAATTAAAGAAGAGTGGGAGGAAATTGCAAGAGTGCAAATCCAGGAAAAGGAGTGACTTTTGGCATAAACATACAAGATCCCTCTTTTAGAGGAATACAGAATAACATGCCAAATGTATCATTAGCCTGGTCTGATTACAACATTGTGTTTACTTAACATGTGCAATGAGAGCAGGCCAGTTCTCTGTGCAGCCAATGCATCAGTATTGTACGACATAAGGGGGTGTCAAGGATTCAGAGAAATCCAATCCGATCCATATTCACAAGGCAGGATTCTTTCTGAGAATTTGGGCAACCAGCTGCAAATGCAGGGACTGACAGGGGCAGCTTCCACTGTGCAAATGTCTGGCGACTGCTGCGCCAGGCACAATATTTTGATAGAGTTTCTAGCAAGTCACTAGGGGAGTGCACCTTTGCCGCCCCTTTACTTTGTACATAGATATTTGCAGCTCACACTGTCATTTTGAAATATTGTGGTGGTTTTTTAACTCTTGAAATGCTTGCCTCTATGTGCACTGCAGGCTTTGCTGGGGCGAAAAGCTTTTCATAAATTGGGCTCGTTTCAAATGAATCAGCCAAAGAAAGGAAGCTATGGGACCCCCTGATGCAATACTTGGCATAGTGTGAAGCATGCAACATCTATTTCAACACCGAGAAAACACGGATTGAACAAACAAAAAAGCAAATGTGAAAAATTACCAAGAACGGAGGTCATGCAATGTATTCACAATATTCCAGAAACGTCTATTGTGAACTGCAAATAGACATTTCTAATGTTCTGTATGTGACTTTCTTGCTAATATATGCATATGTTTGCTTTTTGCCACAGCACCTTGTCCACCAGGAGATGTTTCAGCAGTCCCTGATTGCTCTACCGACACTGCTCATGTGTCATGGCTACCAAGCGAAGGTGCAGTGTCCTACATGGCGGTCGCAACTGCAGATGGCAACAGCACCTCATGCAACACCACTGGCACCAATTGCACGTTTTATGAACTGCAGTGTGGAACGCAGTACAGCGTGACTGTAGTGGCACTGGATGACAAGTGCAACAGCGTGGCTGCACCGACAACTAACATCCAGACAGGTAAGACAAATTCTTAGAGGTGACACCAACAAAATGGCCTGACTGCCAATTCCATTCTGGTAATAGTTCAGCATCATCATCATCATCACCGCAGGCTTATACCATGCTAAAAAAAAACAAATAGGACATAGATGTGCTGGGCACCTCAACAGTGCGATCATAAAGCGGGAAGGAGAAACTTAATACATTGAGGCAGTCAAGCTCTCATCCCTACTTCATTGTTGCAGCTTCTTTGATAATCTCTCGGTTACTAATCATACTCCAAGTTAAAGATTTCCTTTTTACAGCCCTTACTCCATACTTATCCTCTTATGGTAAGGACTGTGGCAAGGAAGACTGACGAAGAGGTAGAAGTCTAGGCTTGGATTGCCCAACGTTTGAAATGGAGGGCAAATCCAGGCAAAAGTTTCAGGATAACTACGTAAGACAAATTTGCATGCGAGTAATCTAAGTGGAATTTATTTACACCTAGGGCTATCGAAAACGTGGCATGGATCCTTCTCTTTTGGACCTACCTCGGACACCCATGGTCTGAGTTGTATGTAGTACTATGACGGAACAACACAAATGTTTCAGTAAAGGATTCAGATGCAAATGGGTTTTCTCTAGGTAACTGTCAGTGTTGCTCAGTGAGTTACGTAGTGTGGACACATGATTCTGAAAGATTTATCCATTTGACCATACAGGGATTCAAAATGTGATAGTGATCATTCCTATTCTGATGCACCAGTGGGAAAGTCTAGATCCCCTTTGCATGCCATGATTACGGAATTCAGCATGTCCTACTTGTTGTCATTGATCACTTTGCCTAATATGGTTTGCAAAATATAATGTTGTTCCCTCCATGCCTCCATGTACAACACAGCTCCATGCATCCCGACCGTGATCGACACTGTGGTGGATTGTGACAACAACTCCATGTTTGTGAACTGGGACTACACTGCTGGTGCGCTGCTGTATGAAGTGACGGTGGAGAGCGGTGAAGGAAGCACCTACACATATGCTACTTGGAACACCTCGTCTCTGTTCTCTGGTTTGTCGTGCGGGGAAAGCTTCAGCGTAGCGGTCAAGGCGATTGGCGAAGACTGCAACAGCTCTCAAAGCCAAAGTTATTCAGTAAAATCAGGTAAGCCGATGGAGTAGCAAGCTATAGTTATCACAATCGGGTTCTTGTATCCTGTTGTGTTGTGGGACCAATGTACATCTACACAGGTTGTGCACATTACAGTGGTTCTTCAGGTTGGTTTCAGTACAAAATTGCAAAGACAATTCCTTACTCGAATAGGAACATGAATAAAAATGTCCAAAACCTCTCCTTCAGAGAAAGACAGCGCTGTTACCCAACTCCGACAGTAAGGGGCCTAAACACTGCCACAGACTAATAGAACAGTAAGATTGTTGCTATGAGCCTAGCAGGTTTTCTATGAAGAGATCAACAAGACAGACAAAACAGTGGCAGTCAAACAGTGTACAAGGAGAATAAGGCTAGCACAATTCTGCTCAAGAATGGAACTGGTAAAGTGGTGCACTTGGAGTACAGATCTCTTCCTACAATGGAATCCCCTTGAGCGGGTGAGCAAAGAGTAGGTTTGGATCAGAAGAATCCATTAGTACTGCCTGATCATACACAAAAGTAATTTGGGGCTGAAATAACTGGGATTAGATTTCAAATGTCAATGGGTCTATGAATTTAGGGGAAGCATGATGCCCACATGGATTTACAGCCACCTTTCATAAAAAATGTGAACCAGTAGTTCCAGCCTAGGACCTTACACTAACTGTTGGGGGTGATATGCTTAATACCATCTACACCACTGAACTACTCACCTCATACTGTCTCGTAGCCCAATATGAACACAGATGTACACCAGAATATTGGCCTCTTGCCTAACGGTTATTGTCTCATTTCTAATTAACACAGAAATAGTGGGATTAAGCAGAGGCAGCAATGCTACAATACTAGAAAGATGGCATGATTGATTTATAATGTTTTATGTCTTTGTGCAGAAGGGGACTGGCAAAGTATGCTGCCCCACGAACATCTTCTTGCGTTAGTGGCAAACCCACAAAACTTCCTGTTAAGAGGAGGCATAAAGCAGGGATTTGAACAATCTTTTATTGTGCATGATGATTTTGGAGCCTCTGATAGCAAATATCTGCTGGCGGTGGAGCCATTTCAACGGCTGATGACCGGTGGGGTATGCCTGGGTGCCTGGGGAGGGGATCGGCTGGGGATCTCCCCTCCTGGCCGTCCCCTACCCTCCGGGTTTTGCTGCGGTTGCCTGTCCTCTTGCACCGCCTCCCTAGCGACGATGGAGATGCATGAGTCTTGCTTCTCCCGGCGGGGGTTCAGCGGCGGTGAGTACTGCGGCGCTGCTGACCAGTGCCCCCGAGCTTGTTTTGCTTCTTGAGTTTTGGGGAGGCGTGCCCTCCTGATCCCCGCTGCTGCCTCCACCTCTCCGGGGCTGTTGCCTGGCGCCCGAATCTGACTTTCCCCTGTCTTTGCGGCATTCTGAATGGCGATGCTGCTGCCCCTGGAGCCCCGGGTGTGTGTACGTCAACGACCCGCTTTGTGATCGGCGGTGTCCTGCCCTCCTCCCTCCGTGGTCATGTGGCTGCCTCCCCCATCCGACCCTGCGTGAAGCCTTCGAGTCTGCTGCCTTGTGGTTTTCATGTTGGATTTTTGTGTGTTCCGCCATTTTGGGTTGATGCTGTCGGTTCCCATGGCCTGGGTCCTCCATCTTGGCGGTTTCGACCTATCCTCATTGTTGCTAGACTGCTCCTTGTTCGCCTGTCTGTTCTTTACCTCAAGTCGTCCCCCCCCCCCTTTGGTCTCCTACTCCCCTCCCATCTTATACTATCACCGATTCACGGGATGTTTATGATTGTTGGTCCCCAGCCAGTTTGTATGTCTTTTACTGTGACTGTTTTGTAAGTACTTTCCCTCTTTCCGGTCTGCCTGACCCGATTATGCATTCCTTACCCCTTTTTACCATTCCCCCTCCCCCTACCTTCCATGCCCCATTAGACATGTGTCTTGGCTATGCTATGCGCTAATAACCCATGTTACTGTGTATTCACTGTTTTTCTCCTATGTTATACTTGGCTCCTGTAACTGATGTAATTTTGTAACTTGTAACTCGCTGATCCTCATGTAAAGCGCTCTGATACCTCCAGGTCTAGCCAGCGCTATATAAAACTCTGCAAATAAATAAATAAATTACGATATCATCATCTCGGAACTGGGACCAACCGACCTCCGGTCGGCTGTCCTGACCTCCTGGATAGGATACGATCGAACACTGTTCGGTCGCATTCCGGCATTTCCCAATGGGAGCATGTATTACGACCGTAAACCAGCCGTAGTACATGCTTCCATAGGGAAATGGGAGGTAGTGTTAATCCCTGCACCCCGTGGCAGGCACCTCAAGGTGCCTGCCACGGGGTGCAGGGATTAACAGGGGGGCACCTATGGTGCCCCCTAGGCCCTCAACCGGAGGCTGCGCACACAAGGGGGCCCTGCTAGGCGCCCCCCATACTCGCTCTCCGATATGCTTTCCATGTCGGAAAGCCCGCATCGTAATCGTCCCCTAAGTGCTTTATGAACCACAAATTCCCAATCAATGAAAGGTGGATTTGTAAATTAGAAGCAGATGTAATGGCATATTTCTTCATGTGCAATCATTTACAGGCATTTTTTTTTTTTTTTTTTTAAACAGAACCTTTTAACACAATGGTGGTTCCTGCCAATGACTAGAGATGACCACAGGGCTGGTGGACATCTCTCAATTTGGAGTAGGGGTACTTCAGGGCGACCGAGTATTGTACTCCATCACTCTGACGGAGTAAATACCATACGCTGCAATCTAGATCAGGCTCTACGTCCTGTGAATACATAAAGGTGACATGAGCAATTGGACAGTCCGCAGGATAAACATACCACTTATGAAGCTGATGTTTATACATAGTCTGTAAAACTGAACTGTCTTCCCCCCGCTTCATTGATAATGCATCTGCTTATTTTGTACCCAGCACCCTGTACTCCGGACATTTTAGGGTCCTTCCCTAACTGCGACAACGGCATTACAACACTGATGTGGAGCAAAGCTGCAGGAGCCGACTCCTATCTTGTCACAGCCCTTGCAGAGAATGGACACATACTGTTTTACGAAACCGTGGAGCAGGACTACAACATATCTGATCTCAGCTGCGGACTGCTGTATAATATTTCTGTAGTGGGAGTTTCAAGCCAGTGCAACAGTTCACACAGCTCAGCTACAGAAGTGCAAGCTGGTAAGTCATGATTTCCTGGTTGTATGTCAGAATATAAATGTCAGAAATATAGGCATACAAGAATATCGACAGAAGAATATCAGCTATCACTACATCGTTATCATATATCTATATAGGCATGTGTAGATTTATTACACGTTACTATTCTTTACCAATCTTCTAATAGCCTTCATTATGTACATCATCAAGATATATATCTTCGAGGTAAGTAGAAGTGGAATTAAGAATAATACATTTACACTTATATATATATTTACTTTCACAGCATTTTGGTAGTCAATATTCTGGAGTCAAAACTGGTCGATGTTAAACACTGGAAATTGTGATTCTACAACTTTGTAGATGACCACACAAAGATTGAAGCGGTAGCTAGACAGGTTGGCAGGCAACTAGCCAGAGAGACAGGTGCATTCATGCTTTTAAGGCCTTCAACAGAGCAGAAGTGATGACCTTTGAAAACATTGGCACTCTTATGTGAGTGTTTCCTTGGTCATTTCAGACTCCAAGTCAGCTGAGTCTGCTGTATCATGCGTTAGTTCAATAAAGTCGAATCTAGCACTTGGATACACAATATATTCGCTCTCTACAAATACTACAAACATAAACTGTACACTCGAAAGCATGTTACATTATAAATAGATTGAAACAATAATAGATGCAGAATTAGCTTCAGTCACTGTCATCTACGAAGCAATAGACAAGTGTGCCTCTTATCACCTCAGTCCCCTTTTAAAAGTCAAGACTTAAGTTTTAGCAAAAGTCTTGGTTAACTGTTTAATTTGGATTGTTGAGCGAATCATATATCCAGATCAGTGGGGTTTGTGACCAACAAGTCAGCAAGACTGAATCCACATGGCATATATCTGGACGGTGTCTAAGCCTCTTGTGCTTCTATCAATAGACACCAAAAAGGCATTCAAATAAATAAAATGGCCCTTCATGTTTAGGATTTTGGTGCAGATGGGCTTCGACCCACAATATCCAAGCTGGGTCAGGTTGCTATATATGAAGCCACTTGCAAAGATCAAGGCAAATTAGGTTATGTCTTTTCCTTTCCACCTCAGGGGGTTATGGGGCAAAATTGTTTGCCCTGTCACTGGAGCTCTTGGCCTCTGGGTCCGGAGAGACCCTCTGGTTAAAGCCTTCCTCTTGTGCAGCCATCGGGAATATCCCTCTAAGCCAATATGTGATGGATCCAAGGAATCCGATAGACAGATTGTTTTGCATTTTAATGGTATTTGGTATGTATTCTGGTTTTAGCATTATCAGAAATACACACCACTTCTGTTCTGTATGAATGGCTGATGTTATTAGATCCCCACATAGAATGCACTTTCTAGAGTGTGAAACAGGAATTTAGACTCATGGAAATCCTGATTACGATAAATAAAGATATCCTATTTTACGTAATTTAGGTGAATTACTTCATGGAAGCTGTACAACAATGGAGAAAGCGCCTCTATATCTCCACGGGAGTGCCGCATCATAAAAAACAAGCAATGGCAAAGCCAATAGGTCTCGCCTACGCAAGAGCCATTGATTTTGACAATGTGTTTTAGCCATGTGGTACACCAGCATGGCTGCTGTTCAGAATGGCTAAAAGTTAGATGCATAGAGGAGAATGGCAGGGAGTGGAGCATCATGGAGTGAAGTGTCATGGAGTGGAGTCAAGTTGAGTGGAGTTTAGTGTCGTAGAAAGGAGTGGCGTGGAGTAGTGGAGTAAAGTGAAGTTGAGTGTAGTAGTGTGTTGTAGAGTAGAGTGGAGTGGCATAGAATGGAGTAAAGTGGCGTACAGAGAGTTGTGTAGAGTGCAGCAGAGTGGAGTGGCATTGGGTGGAGTACAGTGGCATAGAGTGGAGTAGTGTGTCATGGAGAGGAGTAAAGTGGCATAGAGTGGAGTAGAGTGTCATGGAGTGGAGTGTCATAGAGTGGGGTAGCGTGTTGTAGAGTGGAGTGGAGTGAAGTGAAGTGGCATAGAGTGGATTGGAGTGTCATAGAGTGGAGTAGTGTAGAGTGGAGTGGTGTAGAGTAGAGTGGCATAGTGACATGGCATGGAGTGGCTGAGAATGAAGTGCCATAGCATAGAGTGGAGTAAAGTGCCGTGGAGTGGCATGGCATAGAGTGGAGTGGCATGGCGTGGAGTTGAGTGGCATGGCATAGAGTAGAGCAGAGTGGTGTGGAGTGGGGCAGAGTGAAGTGGCATAGAGTGGAGTGGCGTAGACTGAAGTGCCAAGCATAGAAGGGAGTAAAGTGTCATAGAGTGGAGAGGCGTGGCATAGAGTGGAGCGATGTGGTGCAGAGTGGAGTCGAGTGGCATGGCATAGAATGAGTGGCGTAGAGTGGAGCAGCATAGAGTGGAGTAGAGTGGAGTGGCATACAGTGGAGTGGTGTAGAGTGGAGTAGTGTAGTAGAGTGGAGAGGAGTGTCATACAGTGAGTGGCATAGAGGAGAGCGGAGTGTCATAGTGCGGAGTGGCATAGAGTGAAGTGCCGTAGAGTGGAGTAAAATGTCATGGGGTGGCATAGTGGGGCGTGGAGTAGAGTAGAGTAATGTCGTAGAGTGAAAGGTTCTAAAGTGGAGGTTGTAGAGTGGAGTGTCGTAGACTGGGGTGGAGTGTCGTAGAGTAGAGCTGGGGGTCGTAGAGTGGAGTAAAGTGTTGTGAGGCGTGGTGTAGAGTGGAGTAAAGTTTGAGTGGGGTATAATGGAGTAGAGTGTCGTACAATGGAGTAGAGTGGAATAGAGTGTCAGAGTGGAGTGGCGTAGAGTGGAAGGGCATAGAGTGGAATGTCAGAGTGACGTAAAGTGGATTAAAGTGTCATAGAGTGGAGTAAAGTGAAGTGGCACGGAGTAGAGTGGAGTGGCATGGAGTAGAGTGGAGTGAGGTAGCAGAGAGTAAAGTAAGGTGTCACAGTGGAGTGGTGTAGCATGGGGTGGCGTAGAGTGGAGTAAAGTTGTGTGGAGTGTCATAGAGTGAAGTGGTGTGGAGTAGAGTGGAATGGCATAGAGCGGAGTAAAGTGGAGTGGTGTAGAGTGGCGTAAAGTGGCATGGATTAGATTGTCACAGAGTGTCAAAGAGTGGTGTAGAGTGGCGCTGAGTGGAGTAGAGTGGAGTGACATAGAGTGGAGGGGCGAAGAGTGGACTGTTGTAGAGTGGTATAGAGTGGAGTAAAGTGTCGAAGAGTGGAGTAGATTGGAGTGGCATGGAGCAGAGTGGACTAGCGTAGAGCAGAGTAAAGTTTCGTAAAGTGGAGTGGTATAGCATGGAGTGGTACAGAGTGGAGTAAAGTGGCATGGAGTGTTGTAGAGTGGACCGTCGTAGAGTGGAGTGGCATGGCATAGAGTGGAATGGTGTAAAGTGAAGTAAAGTGTTGTAGAGTGGAGGGACATAGAGTATAGGGAGTAGAGTGGAGGGGTGTAGAGTTGAAGGGCATAGAGTGAAGTAAAATGTCAAAGGGGGTGTAAAGTGGAGGTACGTAGAGTGGAGTGATGTATAATGGAGTGGAGTGGAGAAGAGTGTCTTAGAGTGGTGTAGAGTGGAGGGGCGTAGAGTGGAGGGGCATAGAGTGGCATAGCATAGAGTGGGGTGAACTTTAGAGTGGAGTAGAGTGGAGTGGCATGGAGTGGAGTGGAGTATATTGTAGAGAGGGATAAAAGGTCATAGAGTGGAGTGTGGTGGAGTGGTGTGTGGCAGAGTGGAGTGGCATGTCGCAGAGTAGAGTAGCGTGGCATGGCGTATAGTGGAGTGAAGTGGCATAGAGTGGAGTGGTGTAGAGTGGCGTAGAGTGTAGTATGGATGGTGTGGTAGCGCACTGCCATGACAGACAACCCATTTTCAATTGAAATGACCATTACATTTGTACATACAGTTTTACTGATAAATAATATACAGAGCGCAAACGATATTGTGTGGAAATGGCATTACCTAGTGTATTGCTTTGTTTTGATCATATTATAATATTTGTTTCCACCACACTTCAGAATTACAAAAAAAATTGCCTGATTTGTGCGTTCCTAATTCTGATATATTCTGAACTATTTGAACAGTTCATTTACAGACATGTAAATTGTGTTGTGTGCGAAAACAAAACCCTTTCCTTACCCGTACCCTGCAAGATTGTCACATAAATCCTCTCACTTCGAAGTCAGAGAAAGAAAAGTAAACACCAAGCTCTCTCCAAAGACAGAGCCTGACATTTGACCACTGCCTTTGAATACGCAGCAAATGTAACAAGAAAAGAACAAAAAGAATACATTTGTAGTTGTAATGCTTCTCCCTCAAAAAGCGGACTCACCACTGGAATTACTATAGTACTTCTGACTGTTCAATTTTTTTTCAGGCTGTAAAAATTATCCCAACTCTGAGAGAAAGTGCAAGGGATTGTATTCTAATTGTAAATGCTTATATCCCCCCAGATCTCCTTTATAATAAAAGGGGACTGGTTTTTCTGGATATACTAGGAAAAAATGACTGTGTGACAACTAATGATAGGTTTCATCACGATTCCCCTGCTCCCTTCACTCATAAAACATTGACTGGTGGTACCATAATTGACTATCTTATGGTGTCCTATTCAGCCTTTAGTCTATTTTCTGATTTAAAAAATTTTGTTAGCACTTTTAGTGACCGTAGAATTATTGTTTTCTCTATATAGGTCAGTATGGCATTAGTGGGGCTGTGGAAACTTAATAGGTCCACCACTAGTTTTAATAAGAGCTCGGGTAGATCTCACTGGTTTCCTTCCCGGATTCGCAAGCTAAAAGGCTTTCTAAAAAAGATGGCTAGTCACGTAGGTTCCTGGCTACCTGATGTTATTTGTTTCTTTTGCCACTTTGTGAAACAGGTTGTAAGTAGAGACTATTGGGCTTATACCAGGCCATCTCAAAATAGAAATAGGCACCTGTGAATGGGAACTTTGATTAATGAGGGCCAGCCCATGTAAAGTTATCATGCTGGTTGGTCATATTAGTGTTTATTATTTCTATGGGATGCAGAGGGTTGGATGTAGGCATCATTACAGCACCACATTGTTATTACTATTTTTTTAGTTAAAAAAACTAAAACTAAATCAAAATTATTGCAAAAAAATAATATGAGAAACTCTGTATTCAAAATAGTGAATGGTTCTTTGTTTCCCTGCAGTGCCCTGTGTTCCTGAGTCTCTGCAGGCTCATTTTGTCTGCAGTCAAGGAGTTGTAGAAGTGTCCTGGGAAGAATCCCGTGGAGCATTGACATATACTGCTACGGCGCAAGGCACAGTGGGATACCCCTCTGAATGTATTACATCAAATACAACGTGTACACTACCAGACCTTGCGTGCGGGCACGCTTATGACATCAGAGTTTTTGCTGACAATGTTTGCTCCAGCCAGGAAAGTCCACCTGTCACAGTGGCAACAGGTACTGATTGCAAGATGTATTTTCCTAAACCTTTAGTATATGACTAACCATAGGGTTTTGAGGTCTCCTGATTATTGTAATAGGGACCAGAGCATCGAATATGAGGTGGTGTAATTTGCAATGTGTTCATAACTAACTTCATTTATTTGTCTTTTCTAACTGTGTAGCATCCTGTCCTTTGCTGAACCTTCTCGCCCATACCGACTGTAGCACAAACCTTGGACTAGTGTCTTGGGATATGACTGAAGGCACAGAGTTCTACGCAGTAACATCAGTGGGCATCAATGGAGACACAGAGTTCCATACTACCACGTATACAAACTACACCTTAGACACACTTCATTGTGGAGTCAAATACAATGTCACCATTCAGTCCATAGACAATATTTGCAACAATAGCAACGCTGTGACTGAATTGAAAACTGGTAGGTAAACTAGCCGTCAACTACGTTTTTATTGATAGGTTTGCTCTGCACAAATTCATTTGCATTTTATTAAAGAAGGCTCTATCAATTATAAGTATAAAAATGTACAAATTAAGTATGCAACAATTTATTACTTTGTTTTTTAATTGAGCCAGCATTGCTATCTATCTTGTAATAGATGTCTTTATTAAGCAGCCGAGTGACTAGGAAGCATGCTCGTTAAAAGCTACCGAAAACTGTTAAAAGGGACTAGCTAGGCCAGTCAGTCATAAATATTTTGTTTGTCTAGCTAGACATTATTTTTAATGTTCCTTAGTAACCGGTGCAAACCTTTCATTACAACAGCTCAACTTGAAAAACTCATGAAAATCAGAAATTTCGAATTATGTCAATTTACCAAAATTTGATGAATTATGCAGGTGTGAAATGTTTTGCAATTTTTTACTGTCGGAGTCTGGTTTGAGTAGAAAACATCTTGCAAGAAACAATTTCTCCTTAAGCCAGTCTCCCAGCTTATATGTGTGAATTTTTAACCCTCACATTCAGGTTTTACTGTTTTATCAGGTGAATTTCATGAAATTTCACATACTTGTTCATGAAAGTTTGAGAAACACAATTTTACAAATGTGTCTGAATGTTCTGCAATCGTTATGAATGGAAGACTGGATAGTGGTGAGCAGTCATTGGGCCGAGTCAATCCTTTCTACAATAGTCATTTACACAAAAGAGGTGTCTCTTCACCCCAGCATCTGTTACTTAATCCAGCACTTTAAAGTAATTGTCTTATCTTAATTCTCACTTCCAGTGGGGATCTGAAGGTTCACTGATCTCTTTGATTTTAACTGTAAGGTTACTTTAACGCTCAAACGTGAAGCATCTTTATGTATTTAGATCTGTACCTCTTCATCAAAAATTCTATGACCTCATACAGATCACATTTAGGCCAAACATTGATAGTATTAGAGATGGAGTGTTCATCCCTGTCCTTTAAACATTTTACAACAAGAATGTGAAGATATACACATTTTTGCTATTATATGTTGCTATGTTATCATTTAAATAACATTTTGCACGTCCCTGCCTCGATGTGGAACATTTCAGCTTTGCTCAGCAGCTCAGCTTTATCCACCACAGCTGACAGTTTTGCACCCCCCTCCCCAAAAAAAACCAAATGCAATGTTTTTTTTCTTCCACAGAGACAAGAAGCTCAGCTTTCCTAAAACTCACTCCATACCATGATTAGGCCTCTAACGACTTACCTCAAAGAAAGGCAACTGAAGTTAATGTAGTCACATTCAAAGATAGCCATATGCTAAATTATAATACTTTTGCACATGTTAGATAAGTGCCCCACAGTCCATACCAGTTTAATTCTCTAATTACACTGTTCGGGGAAAATACTAGCTTCCAGGGCACATACTTTTTTCCTACAGTTGCTTCACATCTTCAGATATCCTCCAGCATCAGGATGGTAGGCGAACACATTTAGTACCATAAGATGAGCGACAGGTGACCCATTCTCCAGTGCTACTATTGGTACACACAGATATTTGTCCGATAGAATGGTATCCCTTGTGCATCCTTTACTGTACTTTTTCCATAGTGTCAATTGTTTAGGGATATTTCAAACTATTTTGGCATTTTACCACATGCTTCGTGACACTAGTCTTCCTAAATCTCAAAGTTTTAGGAGCTATTTGAAAGGCTTCAATTATATATTATTTTTGTTCGTTGTTGACCGAAACCATAAAGCCTCCGCTTGTGAGTAATTTAATAGAAAAGTGTTTCCAAAACAACAATGGACATTTCCACACAACGTGCTGTAGGCTTCCAGTAAAGAGATTGTGCTTGGGAACCTTCTTTATGGGCACTTTTCTATTTCAGGGAAAAGGACCCACAATATAGGGAAAGGAAAAGAAAGAAGACTGAGCTAGGAAGCAAGTGCAAGTACATTCCCACTCTGAATCCAAGTTAAACCCGCAATTGGAAAGAAAATAATATAAAGACTCCGTATCGCTGCCAAGGCTGCCTCTGTTCTTTCGGCTCAAGAGCAATCCCTTTCTTACAGCTCCCAGAATGCCAAGATAATGGCCCTTGATTCATCTTCCAGGCAACCCCAGACAAAGATATTGCCACTCCAGGGTGCTAATTCTCATGGCACCATAACTGAAAATGTTTTGGAT
The DNA here is from genome assembly GCA_963921515.1 of Calotriton arnoldi. NCBI lineage: Eukaryota > Metazoa > Chordata > Amphibia > Caudata > Salamandridae > Calotriton > Calotriton arnoldi. The sequence goes on from CAWUFW010000033.1 coordinate 2,264,947, forward strand.
GTCTTAAAATTTGCACGCTGTCTTCTCCAACTATAGCTCACAGACTATCCCCTTATCCCGGGTTCTTTGTAATCTATTCACTCTTGCAATAACAAGAGGATATCACAGTACTCTCTCTGTGTCATAGCTGACTCTACTAGATCTTGCAGATTATGTAGAACTCAATTTTTGTTGGCATGATGGCTATAGTAATCTCAAAAGGTAAAGTCAGGTTGAGAATCAAACTCTCCTTTCTTGCAAAGATCATCTTGTAATTTCATGTACTCAATTGCAAACTTGTTACCTCTGCAACAACAATTAAAGCTCAAGAAAGAGCACCATTGTCTATACCTCAAATGAGTTCTCATTTTTTGCATCACTTGGCCAAGCAATATCTCTATTGCCGACCGGAAGTGCAGTCAGCACACTACCTCTCGCAACCAGCCTCCAGCCCTACAAAAGGCGGGGCAGGCCAGCAGACGCGCGCATCGGACACTCTGTAAGTATAGGCTGCGGGGCTTATCCCAGGCAATACGCCCGTCCTTTAACTGTTGCGAATACAAAACAGGCCACCAGACAAAACCAAAAGCTTCACTTCTGCCTTTTTAAGAATTGTATTGCTATCACCCTTATGTTTTAAATGCGCCGCATGTGTTTTCTAACACTCAGAAAATAGCCTACCTTTTAAAGCAGCTGCCTGAGTCCTCGGTCCGCCACGGCTTGTGCCGGTTGAGCAGAGGGACGAGAAGGCATCAATATCACTTCCGGTCTGCCCGTTTGCCGACCGGAAGTGCAGTCAGCACACTACCTCTCGCAACCAGCCTCCAGCCCTACAAAAGGCGGGGCAGGGCAGCGGACGCGCGCAGCGGCGCACCGGCGGCGCGCCAAAGGCAAGCCCGTCTGCGCCCGTCCGCGCCAGCTGCCAGCTGCCAGGACCTCTGCTTGTTCCCATATTTCCCTGCGTTCCTCCCTTCAACTCGGTGAGTTACCATAATGACTGTTCAAATATTCAAGTCAGGATTTGAAAGATCTAAATCATCCCCATCTTAGCCACTCAGCTACACTAGGAGACACAACTACCAGCAGGGTGCAAAGGAAATCATGTTCTAACAAATCAGCTCTACGAAGCAAAGCTCAAACATCCTGTAACCTGAATTACACCATAATCCCAAAATCATTAAAAGCAATATATTTTAACGCGCGCTCGATTCCTAAACACGCAGTTGAAATATGGAGCCTTATGGATACTGAATTACCAGACATTTGTTTCATCACGGAAACCTGGTTACATGAGATTGCCTCCACAGATGTGGTCACTGCCTTTCCACCGCAATACAACATAATAAGAGTGGACAGAAAAAAGAATAGAGGAGGAGGCCTACTCATAGCCACTATCCCTGGCGTGAGTATCACCTCCTTAGAAACTATGAGTATTGACAAATTGGAATTATGTATCTTTAAAATGGAGGGTCCGCTTGGAGGTGTGTGGAGAGGAGCATTAGTATACAGACCTCCTGGCCCCAAAAACGATTTTCCACACAAGATACTTGAGATAATCGCTCCGCATGTATTGGCCTCCGATCTCTTCCTTTTAATAGGAGATTTTAACTATCATGCTGAATTACTACAGGACCCGGATACAGACCAGCTAATTACAAGTATGAGCACCTTGGGACTAGCCCAATTGGTAATAGGGCCCACGCACACCGCTGGTCACACGCTTGACCTACTGTTTACAAATTCCACAGAGGCTAAGGTTGAGCCACCATCACCATTATTATGGTTTGACCATGACCTACTAAAATTTGTTATTCCAGCTCATACCATCAAAACCGACCACAGGAAAGAATCAATCTGGCGAAGGTCATGGCGTCAAGTTACCCTACCTCTTTTTACAACTCATTTCAGTCCCACCCAATTTAGCCAAAATGTCAACATTGATCAGGTAGCAATTTCTTTTGAGAGAACAATAACCAATGCGCTAGATAAAATTTCCCCTCTTACAAGGGTAAAAATTAAATCTAGAGCCGCCCCTTGGTTCACGGAGCAACTGAAGTCAGCAAAGCTCTCCTGCAGGACAGCGGAGCGGAAATGGAGAAAAAGTAAAGATCCGATAGACCGTGAAACATATAAATGTATCCACCATAATTATATGGAAAATATTAGACAAACAAAAAAACTATTTCTCCTAAATCGGATTGAGAAGGCAGCAAATTCCAATAAGGAGCTTTATCAAATCTTAAAAGAATTTACAACACCACCTGTTCAGACACAAGTCTCCACTTCACAAGATTGGATTGACTCCCTCTCTAAATTCTTTGACGATAAAATCGTCGCAATCCATAACTCCTTTCCCCCCCAAGACATCATTAATGTCTCAGGAAATCCTTCCATGACTGCTTCAGGCCCCGCTCATATTCTGGACGAATTTATCCAGTGTAACTCAGAAGAAGTGACTAAAGTCATGCTAAAAATAAAATCTGGCTCACCTACAGACCCCGTGCAGCCGAGATTTCTTTCAATTATAGCTCCGGCGTTGTTAGACAGCCTCACTGACCTATTTAATAGGTCACTGTCACAATCTGAAGTCCCAAAGATATGGAAATCCGCCAGAGTCAGGCCAATATTAAAAAAATCCACCGCAGACCCTAAACTCCCTTCAAATTATCGTCCAATCTCACTGCTCCCTTATTTTGGGAAGATGCTCGAGTCGCTGGTTAATCAACAGCTCGTTGTACAGCTTGAGAGCCAGGGATTACTAGACCCCTCACAAACGGGTTTCAGGGCCGCCCATAGTACCGAAATAGCTCTGCTGGAAGTAACTGATAACATCAGATTGGCATTGGACAGAGGGCAGTCATCTATTCTCGTCCTGCTAGATCTATCAGCAGCATTTGACACCATCTCCCACAGCATTCTTGAACGTCGGCTCTGGGAGATTGGTGTCAGGGGGAAGGCCTTACAGTGGCTCAGGAGCTATTTAACTGACCGAGCTACGACAGTACAGGTGGGAAACACGTGTAGTAGACCAGTTAGGATGGGAGTGCCGCAGGGCTCTATTTTGAGCCCGACACTCTTTAATCTATACGTGACTCCATTGACCAAGGTGATCAGATCCTACGGCTTTGATGTGTCGTATGCCGATGACACTCAGATCTTGATCACTCTTGGCCCAGATCCAATGGAAACAAAGTCACGTTTCAAAGATTGCATGTCCCACATTGACAGGTGGATGAGCACAAATCACCTTCAATTAAATGGAGGTAAAACTGAGATCATGCTCTATGGCAAAGCTCATGAGCATTGGTCACATGATTGGTGGCCCCCAAATCTCGGCCCCTGCCCAACTCCAACACAGACGGTACGGAAATTAGGATTCCAAATGGACAATAAATTATCAATGAAAAAACAGATCAATAAGATAATTAGCTCCTGCTTTGGCATCATGCGTAATTTACGCAAAGTTTTTAAATGGATTCCGATGGAGGCCAGAAAACCTTTAGTCCAGGGACTGATCATTAACCGTATGGACTATGGAAATGCCCTGTTGGCGTCAATAAATGAAGACCTTCTTTCAAGGCTGCAGGTTCTGCAGAATACCGCAGTCAGGTTAGTACTCAATCTTCCATCAAGATCCCCGTCAGCACCCAACCTGAGACTCTTACATTGGCTGCCTGTCAGAAAACGAATACGTTTTAAGATTCTATGCTTAACGCACAAAAATATGTACGGAAGAGGCCCGGGCTTTTGGGCCAAAAAGTTAAGTTGGTACCAACCCGGCAGAACTCTGAGATCCAGCAACCAATCACTTCTCGCATCTCTCAGAATTCGCACTACCACAAACAGAGGGAGATCCTTCTCCTTCCTTGCTCCGGCTTTTTGGAACAAACTGCCCCCCACACCTACGCATCATCAATGATCACAACTGTTTTCGCAGGAAGTTAAAGACATGGCTGTTTGACATCTAATTGCATCTAACCAAGTTGATCTTTTGAGCTGTCCGCTAGCGCCATGAGACTTTTGAGTGATATGTGCGCTAAATTAAATATCCCATGATTTGATTTGATTTGAAGTCGCCAACATACATTAACATAAGATTTCCAGTGTAAAAATGTTTATAAATCTGTACCAGGCATACTTCACTGGTGGACAAAAGGTCACTCGTACCTTACTGCCAGTGTTAAAGCACCACAAACATGCTGCAGACAAAATAAGGCTGACAGAATATACTTGACCAAAAAATCATTGACTTTGTGTCACCGTATTCATGGGTAAAGTTTGAATCAACTTTTAAGTTGTGGATGTATTGACATGAGGAAGTGGTGCCAAAGGGTTCTTTGCTGCTGTAATGCTTATGGACCTCAGCAAGCATGAAACACCCTCCATTAGTACATATCATATCCTGAAGAAGACCATTCAGGCACCAAGATTAAGACCAAAACTTATTTTCAACCTTCTACATTGGCATGTAGGACTCACACAATTGAGCCTCTCATGAATCAACATTTGGTAGTTGCTTTTTAAAACCATTATTGATTTACTATTCTCTGTTCCCTTTCACCATCACCTTTGCTTTTCTTGGACTAATTTCCTTTAAGTTCATTATTACATTTTTCACAAGCTCTGCCACTACTGAACTCGAATCCCAGTGGTTGAGCATATAAAAAGAAGACAGCATTTCTTACATGATTTGTGAGTGAATTTAATGAAATACCTTCAGATTTTATTTGACGCTAACATTTTTGATCAATTACTGTACATTCAGCGACACTAACCCTTTGAATAAATCCTCTGGAAGCATGGCTCAATTCCCTGGATATTCTGGGTGTAACACTTTCTACATATAAGTTACTGAAGTGAAATTCATTGCACAAGATCTCAGGGATGCTGCCTGGTATTCTCTCCACTCGTTCATCAAATATTACTGTCTTGAATCAGATGCTCAGTCTGAGACCAGGTTTGGTTAATTCGTCCTGGAAAGTAAATACTTCTACATGCTCCGCCATCAAAATAATCCGTGAAGTCGACCTCCTGCCCACCTCCTGCTGTTCAGACTCAATAAGGAAATAATCCCCTATCTTCTTTGACATAAAATGTAAGAAAAGCACGAGGCAGCCTATTTATCACTTACATATGAAGTGTAATGCAACTTTCAAAGATGCCTACTGCTACTGGCAAGTGCCACCAATGTTGTGATACTAGCATTCCCCATCACGCCTTCTGGCATTCAGGAACATTGGAAGTGTTGCTGTGGTCATGCAAGTAACTACTTCTTTGAAGGTAACATAAAAGATAATGTTTGAGGGAATTATCGTAGGAGTATTCCTTGATCCAAAGTGGAATGCGATTTAGGATCTCCAATGTGTATCCAAACAGTTCTCTTTTGTCAGCCATAGTTCAGCTCTGATCCAGTGCGTGTTTGCATTTCTATATGCAAAGGTAAAAAAAAAACTCACTGCTGCTTGTTATACCACAAGACCATAACTGATTACCACAGGCACCAGGGAGTGGGTGAATAATAGAAACAATTAAGTTCTCAAGGTTGAAAACCATAGGCTGGATGGGCAAAATGTGACATTTTGAGTGTGTTCATTGCACATTAAAAAAGATTTTCTTAAAACTCAACACTTATGTGATAGCTTTGCCGAATGCACATACAAATTCCAAGTAATTCATAATGCAAGGGATGTGAGAAACAGTCTGCTGACTTTACAATCCCCTTCCCAACTCATTGTGTAGATATCCTTCTTCGGTCCACCCCAAACTACTACCAGGAGCGCTCTTTCATAAAATCCACGATGTTCTCCCATTTACACCGGGCAAGAGTTGGTGCGACAATATGGGAAGATGCGTTGCATTAACTGGCACTTTGGAGGGTAGAACACTAAACATATGCTTGGTTTACATTCTCCCAAGACTACATACGGACACCCTCCCGGTGCTCGGAGATGTCATACTCGGAATGCCCGTTGGGACACTGATTCTAGGGGGTGACATGAACTCAGTCATGGACCCCGGGATTGACAGACTATCGGGGGCAGCCGGACCAGGAGGTAGAGAGCCCCTAGAGGGATTTACAGTAGCATTGGGACTGACAGATCTATGAAGGGCTCATAATCCTCAGTCGCCAATACACACACTACTTGGCAGCGCATAACAGTCAGCCCCGGATAGACTACCTGTTCTCACTCCAGACGCAGGTAGGCCAATTTAGGGGAGCAGTTCATAAGGCACGAGGGATCTCAGATCATTCCCCGGTGGAGGTCCAAATGCAGGGGTGTATTAGGAATAATGTTTTGCCCCCGAGATTGAACTCATGGTATTTCAGGGACAAACAGAACAAGAAGAAATTACTGGACTGCACGATACGATATTTTCAAGAGAACGAATGAGGCATCCACACTATGGGAGGCATATAAAACTGTGATTAGGGGGCATGAACAGGCACAAATAGGTATACAGTAGAAAAAGCACAATGAGGAGTATGAGGCGCTCAAAAGAGAGGTCAGTGAACTTGAGAAGGGTACCGGCGAAGGGCGAGACCTACACTCAGAGGAAAAGCATAGGTTCCGGCTAAAACAGCAAGAACTCAGACACTTAAGCGAGCATAGGGCATGCGAACATATTGTTGGGACACACCGGAGGGCGATAAAGTGAATAAAATGTTAGCCTGGCTAGAAAAGAGAGACTGGGAACGGAACTGGGTACTCGAGATTCATATCCCTGAGGGAGGCACTCATAACACGGGGGCAGACATAGCGGAGGCCTTCGCAAAATACTACAAAGCACTGTATACCCCATCGTCGACTTGCACGGCGGAGGACTGTGCAGAATTACTTAGAGAATAAACATGCCCGTATTGACCGCAGAAGACAGAGATACATTAGATCAGGACTTGACGGTTGAAGAAATTACGAATGCCCTTACGGATTTACAATCCAGGAAGGCCCTAATGGTTTACCAGTAGAAATGTATATATCTGTAGCGAGTAAGATAGCACCACACATACTCAATATGTATCAGGAGTCAAGGGAAAAAGGGGAACTACCAACAAATGTCCGGGAAACCACAATAGCGGTCATACCAAAGAAAGGGAAAACCCCAATGGACTGTGGGTCATACAGACCAATTTCACTATTAAATGTTGAAGCGAAAATTTTAGCGAGGGCGTTGGCGACCAGGCTGCAGACGGTGATCTCAGATTTGGTACACCCAGACCAATCCGGGTTCATGCCTCAAAGAAGCACGAGGCTTAATCTGAGGCGATTATATGGGGTGTTGCACTGGTCCAAGGAGGTATAAGAAGAAGAGGCAGTTATACTATCATTAGATGTACAAATGGCGTTTGATAGTGTGGAATGGGGATACATGTTTGAAATGCTACACAAATTGGGCTTCGGCCTTAAGTTCTGCGAGTGGGTGAAACTTCTATACCAAGATCCTACAGCCAGAGTAAAGGTAAATGGGGTAGTCTCACGTCCTTTCCCACTAAGAAAAGGTACACGACAGGGCTGTCCGCTGTCGCCAATGAATTTTGCACTGGCCCTGGAACTGTTGGCAGCTTGGGTCAGGAATGATCCAATCCTATCAGGAATCAAGGGAGGAGGAGGCTGGGAGGATAGAATATCTCTGTACGCAGATGATATATTGCTGTACTGACCTACCCGTATAGATCAGTACACAGGACACAGGGTGCTACAAATCTTTCAGCTGTTCGGCAGCTACTCGGAGTACACGATTAACTGGAACAAGTCCTTGATATTTCCATTAAAGGGAAACATCCCCCAAAGATTGATGGGAACGATACCGCTTACTCCCAAGCTTAAATTCATATACCTTGGCATTCGAATATCGTGGAATGAAGGAGAATTCCTGGAAGATAATTTACATCCCCAACTACAGCGATTAAAGAGTGATGTAGATAGCTGGAGGAGGTTGCCCATATCACTAATGGGAAGGGCTGCGATTTTTAAAATGATGTTGTTACCCCGATTGCTATATATTCTGCAAATACCCCCTACAAAATACCTAAGACCGTGTTCCAGGGTATAGATAGTGAGCTACGTAGGCTGTTGTGGGATGGGGGTTGCGCAAGAGTGGCACTGTGTAAACTACACAGAGGGATCTATGAGGGTGGTCTTGCGGTCCCAGACATCAGGAAATATTACTGGGCAGCGCAATTGACGGTGATAAACGACTGGGCGTTTACAGACCCTAACGACCCGGCTTTCAGGGGAGACACTGGCAATGGGACAGAGAGGGTACTTAGAAGCACTCTATCGCAGAAGAAGGGAGAAACAGCTTCCACCTCACGCACAGTCGGTGGTGCAGGCCTGGCGGTAAACCTCCAAACATCTAGGATGGGAAGGGAGGTTGACGGGGAGGACTCCTCTATGGGACAGCGATATGCTTCGGGAGGTCGGAGCACTCTCTGGTTTCAATAAATGGGAAATGCTGGGAATAGAAAAACTGGGTGACATCTGGAGAGGACAGGAACAAATAACATTTGAGTCACTACAAACTCAGTATGAGCTGGCGAGCTCAGAAAGATGCAAATATCTTCAACTGACACATGCACTGGGCCGACATATCAGAAAGGGGAAATCGCCCCCACAATACTCGCCACTAGAAGATAGATTATTGATCGACCCCATGAGAGCTAAGGCAACCTCCCTAACATATAAAAAAAATTCTATATAATTCACTTAATCCGGTGGACCCCCTGAGAGGAGCGTGGGAGGTGAATGTGGGAATCCTAGAGGATGACGATTGGGAAGAGGCGGTCCAGAGCTCAAGGGAGGTCGCGATAAGGGCCCATTTTCGACTTATCCAATTGCGTATCCTACATAGATTGTATGCATCCAGAACAAAATTGCACAACATGGGTCGGGGTATATCCAGGTACTGCGCGAGGAGGTTGGCTCCTTCTTTCACATAATCTGGGAATGCAGAAAAGTACATAACTACTGGACAGAAGTGACGCACATTATGTCACGGGTCACAAATCTAGAGATCCCAGTGGAGCCACGCTGGCTGCTTTTATGTGTGAATGGCGAAGATAAATGGACGAAATATACAGTAATATTGCTTAAAATAGCAGCAGTAGTGGCAAAAAGAAATATTGCTCAGCTATGGGGGTCCAATCGTGCACCAGATTGGAGAGACTGGGAAATGGACATGGACTGGTGCTCGGGAGCGGAAAAAGCAATATACCTAAACAGAGGTTGCCCCCAAAAATGGAACAAAGTATGGGGGCCCTGGCAGACATATCGGGGATATTAGGCTACTGAGAGGGTGGGGAGGGAGTGCTACACAAGCAGAGTGACTCAGGAATAGAAATGAGATCTATGTATCTGAATGACAATCAACTGTAATTGAGTATGTATCGATTTTGCCATTGTTAATGATGTACAAGTCATGTTATGATGTACTGAGCATTGGTTAATCAAAGAGTTATAATACACATTGTTGTGTTCATTTTATCTCATTTTTAAGTCAAATTGCAAAACTACTGTTTGTTTAGAGATTTAAAACACGTTTGTCTGTTTTTGCCTAGTTCCGTGTCCTCCCGACAACGTGGTTGCTGTTGCTACCTGTGAGACAGGCATCACAACCATAACATGGGATCCCAGTGATGGCGCTGTTTCCTACAATGCAATTGCCAAAGACTTGGATGGTAATACGGGATCGTGCAATACCACAGACACGTCATGTACTATTCCCAATTTACTTTGTGGCCACACGTACTTCGTAACTGTAACAGGATTGGACGAGAACTGCCAAGGTCAGGAGAGTAGTACTTATGAGCTGCAAACAGGTAAATATGCCATATGAACAATAGCTAAAGTGTTTTTACTACCCTTTGGAAGTATTCTGTACTTAATTTGTGCTGATGTTCTCCAGGACTGAGCACCGGGGCACATTCTGGAGCCCCAGGAGTTTATTGTATCCTCTTGCATGAATCATTGGATATGCTGCACATTACTGTGTTCATGCATTTTGCATGGAATCGGTACACCTATTAGCGTGCAGCAGCATTGTGTCAATTTCTTATTTGTAAATCTTGCCAATGCTGTTGGACCACTGAATGAGGTCAGTGCAAGGCACACAGAGGGCAAGTTCTATAAAAAATACCCATATATGTACATATTTTAATGTACACTTCCCTGTTCCTTACACGTTGCACACAATAAAAAACAGAGGGGCAGATTTACAAGCCCCTTGCGCCACCAGTGCGTCACTTTTTGTGACATACCGGTGGCGCATTTTACTGCTCCATATTTACAAGGACAGGAAAAGCCACCCAGCGTGACTTTTCCTGTCCTTGTAAATATGGCCCCTTTACACGCAGCACTTTGCGTGAAAGGGGCGTTCCATGGGTGTTGCTGTGGGTGTTCCCACGCAACACCCATGGAACCAGACACATTTCCAGATTTACGAGGAATCGTAAATCTAGAAATGCGTGTGAATGCTACGCCTCCACAGGGGAGGCGTAAGGAGACGCAACGAGGAGAAATGTATTAATTTCTCCTTGTTTTTTTCCCTGTTTCTATGCGTGCTGCATTCTGCAGCACACATAGAAAGAGGAAATCACCTCTAATGATTGTTCCCTTCCTGCACATAAACAATCATTGAAACAATGCCGTTTTTCAACTTCTATGTGTGCTAATGCAGCACACATAGAAGTTGAAAAACGGCATTTCAGATTGTTTTTGTGCAGGAAGGGAACCCTTCCTGAACAAAAACAATTTCCCCACGACGCAGGCATCCTTGCACCATGGTGGCAGCAGTTTGTGCGCCAGCGCAGGGGGAAGCACAGAGATGCGACAAATTGTTGTAAATATGTCGCAGCCCTGTGCTTTGAAAGTGACTCAGTGCGGCGCAGCTAAATGGCTTGCAGCACGCACTGAGTCACTTTCATTGTAAATCTGCCCCAGAGTTTGTATCCAATACACTTTCTTATTGAGGAGCTAGCAAAGAAGCAAGTAAAGAAAAATGCAATGATAACTTATGGCCTAATTACAAAACCTGTGCAAGGAGCATCGGCCATTTTACGAGTTGAACTTATGTATCATAAGTTCAACTCGTAATACGGTCGGCGGTCCTTTGTCTTTCCCATGGCTGTACCTGGAAAACAGGGCACCGCAATGGAAACGGCAAAAAAGTTCCAGCACGGCATGGACGGCGAACACTTCAAACTTGGCATGAAGATAGAACTTGGATCAGAATAGAGGGGTTTGATGAAAATCAGCTCAGTGGTATTTGAGGAATCTGAGAAATAAAAAATGCTGAATCAGCAACAATTCATATTTCTTTCACTAGTGTTCACAAATCAGATCATAATTCAAAACATTTTTAAACTAGAAAACAAATCTGATTGGTTAATGGGCTATGAATGGCCATCAGAATGCCATTCACTCTTTGTGATACTGTGATCAAGCAGTGCAACCCAACTGTTAAAAACAATTAAACTACGTCCGCAGCAAGCACAAGACATGTTAAAGAATCATCATGGCAGATAGTTGTTTTCAAGTTGATGACTGATCATACATTTCTTTTCATTCTCTCAAGTGCCATGCATTCCGACCAATCTTACTGCCAGTATGGAATGTGGTGCAAGCACACTCTCGGTTTCATGGGCGCCTGCTGAAAATTCTGTTTCCTACCTTGTCGAAGCTGTTGGATCTGATGGGCTCAACTACACCTGTACCACCAACGATACCACGTGTAACCTGATGGACCTTCCTTGTGGCCACAGTTTTGCTGTTACCGTTGCAGCTTTCTTTGGCATGTGCCTCAGCGAGCGGTCCTCTGGTGTTCTTGTGAAATCAGGTACCGTAAAAATCTAATATTTTGCACATATGATTAATACCTGTCTTTTCTTTGCTGTATAGTCCATGTGTATTTAAACTACAGTGGTACAATGGGATATTTCTTTTCTTGGTTCTGGTTCTTTTTTTATGCGCGTAATGGGTAATACTGGCAAAACATGATCTATATAGTATGGAGTTTGAGATAACTTTGCACTTTATGCAATGACACATTCAGTATAAATGAGCAAAAATTCCAGAGAACAAGCGTAACTGAACTGCTAGCATAAATACTACATAGACAATAAACCCATATAGTCCACATTTAAAATTCAGGCAGAATTGGCAGTAGTGTGTGGATGACTAATTACTGCTTGTCTTCCTGGTCCACATGGGTATGAGTAGAAACGCTGCATGCGATATTTACCAGGTGGGGAAAATATCAGTAATGTCATGTACCACATACGGTAAATACTGCGTGCCATAGAGAAAATCCAATCGTAAGCCTAATGAATCATTAAAAAAGAGGGGAACGTACATCTGTAAAACACTTCTACCAGAAGCGTGTGGTACATTTTACAAATGCAGTTACCAACACCCAACACACAAATCACAAACATGAAGTAGTGCACAATAATTAAGTATTGAACACCACCATTTACAGACGGATGATACAACCAACATTAGGAAAAAGACATCTAGACCCCATTCAGATACACCAGCATACGAACACAACTGAAACATATCTGAATAACTACCATAATCCGGTAGCACAAGTATATAGCTAGTTAGAATCACTGCCTTCAGAGATCACATCATCAATCATGAAATACCTGCAACCAGGCGGTCCCCACAAAGAAACACTGTATATTAATAAAGCACATTAAAGAAAATGTAGATGCAGGAACCTGCAACTACACATTGGCAGATGTTTAAGTCATCTTTAGGCCCTGCAGTAGGGCCAGAAAGTTGTGCCTTAAGACCTAATCTTTTTATGCCCTTTGTTGAGAGGCATGTGAGAAGGTGGTTGGTGAAGTGGAGGTAGTGGTATTGTCCCTTGCTGTAAAGTGTGTGTGTGAATCAATGTCATTTCATACTACTCCAGGAGTTTTCACAGGCTGCCCTTTGCAGAGCTAGTGTACACATGACTTTGAACCATCTGGCAAATCAAAGTGAGTATAGATGCAGACACCCCAGCTGCTCCTTCCTGGTGTCCTTGGTCTCAAGGAGTGCAGACAGGCACTGTGTCTGTTTTCCATGTCGCCAAGAAACTTACTTTCCCTTCCTCTAGTTTGGAATGTCACTGATTCAACTCCTGCTATGTCAGCATTGTGGCTGATGGAGGCTGTCCAGCATCAGATGAGTTGTCAGCTATATCCTCCTCAATAAAACCTTGAGGCAGTCTCCAATCATCAGCACACACTCCTCTCTCATGCCTTAACCTTTAAAGGTAGGATGCGCTCTGGATGTATCTTGTACGCTGCCTCCTCGAGGGCAATCAATGTGCGGTACAGGGGTAGATGTAGAGGTTCCCAGAGCCGTATCTGCACTGGCAGTGGTGTCATCTGGCTTATGTGATGTACTTGTTAAGATGACAGGTGTTGGGCGAGCTGACGTGGTGCTAGTGGTTGCAGCAGTGGTGGAACTAGTTGTAGCAGCCGAGGTGGCATGTGGTAACAGGAGAGATAGAACTGGGGGTTACATTGGACTGCATTTGTCTTGGAAGATGAGCTGTGTGTCTTCTAGACTGCAGTAGTGGGTGCAGTCTTGTCAGTTGTTCTGAGTATCATGTTTGTTCCAGTTGAGCATGTCTTCTTGGCTGACCCATTAAAAATACACAACCCCATGGGCTTTCACTAAGCATCCTTTCACAATGCCCATCCCCAAGTAATTTGTCCCCTGCTTGGCAGTTTGCATGGCTCACTGGCCAGACCGTTTGTTCTGCTTTGGATCTTTGAACACTACACTTCCTTGTTTGATATCACAAGAGATACAGAGGATATGTGTGTGCCAATTGGTAGTATGTTACTCCTCATTTATGGGCAGATCATGAACTATTTGCCATATAAACTCTTGCACGGCCCACCCAAATCATGCACGGCAGCACACACCTTGGCCATCCTCCTCTTTAGTGCATTTTGTACACCATTTGTATGCATTGTGCCATAATGCACAGGCCACTAGAGGTGCATGTATAAACATTTGTGCACCTCCCATTATGCTGTTTGGTGCCTCCACACTCCTCTCCTCCATTGATGCCTTCAAGTCTAGACATATGGAGGGTCCAAAGCACTTTTCCACCCCAGGTTGACTTGTATCTCTGATGGGGTTCCGCCACCTGTGCTCTTAGTCTCCTGCACGTAATATGGGACACAGTCTCTCACCACCCTTTGATGTTATTCTACTGTTCCTTTGCATCTTCCCCAATCCGTGGATAGGATGACACAAAATTCACTTTCTCCGTGGTCATCTTTCATAACCAGAGGTAGGTTTCTAGTTAGTTCTTAAACATGAAACAGCCCCTGAAACAGTCATGAATCTTCCTAATCTTGTGTGCCACCTGTTGATTAGAAAACCTACACTTTCAATGCCTGCTTGGATCCATTATTTCGCAGTCTGCTTGATTTTCTACTATTGAGTTAGGATACTAAAGGTAGACATTGAAGGATCCTTGGAACAAAACTGAACTCCTTCTTGCCTCTTTGGTATCTGATGGTGTGTGCACAACCGCTGCGGTAGTAAAATATGTTGCCTTGGAGTAAAGGGGATATTTTGAGTTCAAAAAGAGTTATAGCGCAGTGTAGGGACTCTGTATCTCTTTACAAGCTGATACTATGTGTTCCACACATGCTTATTTTTGACAGCATGTAGTTCGTTTCAGATGTGCTAAATATTGAATGCAGTAAAAATTGCAGATGTGATTCCTCCCACATTGGTTTATTTTAGGGGTGGGAGTAATTCACGTAATTCCATGTAGCAAAATCGTGCAGAATTACCACAAGAATTCTGCATTATTTACGCAAGAAGAGTAATTCCACAGTTACCACTAGATTCTTAGCGCAAAATGCACCCTCGTGTCCAAAATGGATGTGAGGATGCGTTTTGCACTAAGAAAATAGTGCTAAATGCAACAGAACATAAACAGCAGCACGAACAGCTGCACACAGTCACTAAATGTGCTCACACAGTAGGATTTTTACCCCAAATTACTCTTAATTACAGCAGGCATAATTGCGTTATTGTCGGTTTATCCACGTCAAACAGTAACGCGGAATTACTGAAATTACTTTGATAACTCTGGCGTAATTAAAATTACTCCCAGGCCTAGTTTATTCATTGCATAAAAAATGTATTGCTCCAAAAATAGAGATTCTTTGGGGCTCATAAAACCTAATAATGAAAGGGGTTTGACTCGTTTTTTTTTTATCGGGTGCTGTAATTTTATCAGATTTTGAGCAACGCTCATAATCGGGCCATAGTCTGTTAACTCTGAACCCAATAGTACTTGCATCCACAAATACCACACAAACAGTTCCATCCACCAGGCAAGGCATGCTTATCAACCTAGAAGATGAGGAGGCAACTTCCAAACCGTCCGGCCCTAACTTTTAAACTCCAGAATCATAACACCACAGCTCGATGAATGAGGCATAACCACTTAAGCATGAATAGGAGCAGCACACAAAACCCTTCATACATCTTCACTAATTGAATCAGAGTTTGGTCTGCAGTGGAAACTATGAAATCCTGTGCAAAGTCAAGGGCCTACCAAAATTGCTAGGAACCCTTACCAATGGAAGAGGAAGTGCTACACAAATGCCAATAACATGGCATAACATAAACAGGTTGGTGTGTCTTGCCATCATGATCTCAGCAGTCCTGATACTCAGATAGAGCCAAAGCATTTCCCTTCTCCAGGAATGAAACCTATGGAGATGATGTTTGGGCCGAGCCTCCTACCACTGATCGTGGAGATGACTATTGGAGTAAATCTAGCTAACTTTTACTAATTGTTGAAACAAGAGCCTTTTCCTGAATTAGACCTAGTTGTTATTGCGAATTACTTTCTTAAATGCTGATATATAGTACTGTTGCGGAAGGCAAGCAGATAACCCGATGCTGGAATGATGAACCATCTTGGTTTAAAAGGCGTTTTTATACATCTATTTAGCTTTTTTATGCTGAGATGCTTTTTATGGTGTCTTGTGGATTGTTACCTGCCTTGTTATGTTGGCCTAGGCCTGGCTGCCATGCTGCTTTTCTTTGCGCACGTTACACTGAGCCGGGCCTCCCTTGCCCTTTGCTCGTGCCAAGTTCTTTTGCACTGTCTGCATTTTCTGTTGTTCACCTTTTTGGGCTCAGTCTGCACAAACATGTACAAGGTCGCATAACAATGTATTTTGGTTCTTCCTGATATGGCCAGTCTCGCGCACCCAGACATAACATTAGGTGCAATTGCCATGAAGAATTTGGTATGCTTTTAATACTGTGGTTTACTAGCGCTTAACACACTTGGAGAAATCCCTTTCAGTGAGAAGAGCTATGATGTCCTGCTGATGTAATTCTGCATCTAGAGACTGAGGTATGGGGGTTCGCTAGTCAAAGCCCAGAGGTCTTCTATTTTATAATAAACTATCTTACTGCAAGGGGAGGGTGGTAATGTTATTTATACGTTTATCCACTGAGCTCTGAGATGCTTTCCCCGTTTGTATTCTATGGAATTGTAACCATGCTGCTTATATTAGTAATATGCATTATGCTATTAGTACTGACACGTGTACTGTACATTAGAGCACGTAAGTTGGAATAAACATTTTAACCTATCCAGTGTCTCTTCCTACGCACCTTGTGGACAAGTACGAGTGAGTGGCGAAAGAGTGTTCTTGCTTCAGTGAGTCCTGAGATAAAGAAACCGTGTTCTGGGTTGTCCAAACATTAGTACTTGGGTGCTAATGGGATGCTAAGCTAGTTGGGTTGGGGTTTTTGGGTGCTATGGTATATGGTGGCAAACCACTGTATTCCAGGGTCCCATTTTCCTGTGCATAGCTCTGTGTATGTGCAGAAACCTTATGACATGGCGCGACCAACGTGGGGCACCTTATCTGCGAGACGCTTGAGTAGTACTTGTGCTTGTCCACAAACCCCTCGCGTACGCTTCCGGAGGCGTATGTGACGGTGATACCTCCTATATTGAATGTTTTATAGGTTCTTTCAAGCTTGATGTTATTAAAAAAGGTTAGTTAACAGACCCATTTTTGTGCTCCCTGTTAGGTTGTCGAATATAATTGTTTGGTCATGGCTGGTGTGGCGATAGCTGCACATAGTCGAGGAGCACTCCGAGACCACTTAGCTGTGTATGGAGTGCCCGATACAGGGGTCGAGTTGGTCTTTGTGGTTCAAGCCGATCCGGCTTATCACTTTGAAGTGTTTTACACTTGGATCACTTTTGAGGCGGTGGATGCAGGTGATAATCTGTTTCATGAATATAAACTCACCGCTATTCCTGCTGCCTATCGACCCTATACCAATCTTGAAGTGCCTCTCACGGCTTGGCAGCACCGTGTTTGGTTTAATGGCGCCCTCCCACAACCAACTACCGCAGTTCGTTTAGGCCCCTTATCAATTCAGGGGGCCACTTGGCCTATATTGGCCGGGTATACCCCGCATCCAAATTATCTGGCATTACCGCTTGCGGAACTGCGCACTATGCATACCGAATTGGTGCGAGTGCATCGAGCCTTGGTGACATACGTTACAGGAAGCCTCCATGGAGCTGCTCCTGTAGTCGCAGGCCAACCAGCTATTGCTGCTGGAGTGACTATAAGTCCTGTCATGGTAAATTCTGTGATGGGCAAACGTCCACAAAATAAGGACGATTATCCTTATTGGCTTGCCGAAAAGTTCGATCAGATAGAAGCGGTGTTTCCACATACATCCCCGGTGGATAAACACCGCATCCTTACGATAAGTTTGCCAAAAGACATAATCCCCGATTTGACATCATGTGAAAACTGGGGTAAGGTATTCGCAGCAGTTTATTCAAAATGTTTTGGAACTCCTTCCATGACGGTTCTACCCTCTGTAATTAAAAAAGTACAGGATGAACATGGCCCTGAAGCGGCTGTGGAATTAGGGATGAGACTAGTGGGAGTGTTTGATGTAGTAGCTGAGCTGATCCTTGGAAATGTCAAGGGCGATGCTATGAACTTTCAAGTAGCGAATGCTTTGGCTTTGGTCCCAGAGTTGGACAGGCCTCGCGAATTACCGAAAATAATAGCCCGGGCTTATAAAACAATTGGAAGAAATAGCCTAGGCAACAAGCCTTTTGTAAAAATGCAAACTCAATCGCAAACACAAGTTATACAAACAAAAAGTGCATCTGAGAAAGATGATAAACCAGTCTTCACTAAAAAGAGTTGGAGACAGAAAAAACAGGGTAAGCAACAAAAGAAGCCGGGGTCGAGAGGCGCTTCCCCAGTTTCGGTTTCTTCTGAACGTACTTATGATTTACGTGATAGGTCAAGGATTAAATCACCAGAAAGGTTTCAGAGCTCTGATACGCGTTCTCCTCGTTCTTCACAGGCCCAGACGTCGTCACAGGCTGGTGGAGGAGGACGGCAAGATAGAGGAAGGGGCCGAGAGGCTCCCCAGGAGCGAGACCAACCTCGACAACAAGTCAGAGGTAAAGCAGAAGACTTTCATCTTCCTCGACCGCAATTTCAGAAGAAAAGGTTGCCGCTGTTACAGCGAAATATGCCTCAGACCGTGAGAACGAGACTCCAGAATTGGACGTGGGCAGTGACCCTCCTAGACAGCGCCGCGGAAGTTACCATAGTGCGGGAGGCGCTACGTCCTCATATGGAGGCGACAGCAACTGAAACATTCGTTACTGTAGAGACAGCTGACACGAGAGTGGCACCCCCTGACAGACTATATAATATAGTTATACAAATCGAAGGTGACATACCGCGTGAAATAAAAGGGATTTTTTGGGAAAATCTAACCTCTTCATATGACATTTTGTTAGCAGAGGTGGATTGGCCACCCCCATTCGTTTTAGCTGCACATAAAGGAGAGGAGGTAATACTTCCAAGCTTTTCAAAGCATGTCCCAAAAGACAAAGCTGAAGCACTTGCAGCTGAGTGGGCTGTGTACCTGGCACCAGCGTTATACCGCAACCATGTGGGATGGGATGAAGAATCACCTCCTCATGCAATACCTTTGCGGTCACTACCGCAGCCACAACCCCAATATCCCATCAAACGGCAGGCAAAAGGCCCCGTCTCCGAAATTCTGACACAGTTGGAATATCAGGGAGTAGTTGAACCATGCGTATCACCTATGAACAATCCCCTTTTCGTGGTTTCTAAACCCGATGGATCGTACCGCTTAGTTTTGGATTACCGGCATTTAAATACTCATTGTCGGAACTTTGCGGTGCAAAATACACACAGTTCTGCGCTTGTAGACAGTCTTGTTCGTAAAAAATACAAAACGACACTTGACCTTTCAAACGGTTTCTACACGCACAACCTGGCCCCGGAGAGTGGTCAATGGACCGCATTCACATCCGGTGGTAAATTATTCCTGTTCCGGCGTTTACCCATGGGCTATAAAAATAGTCCGGGTATATTCGCCGCCCGTGTTGTTTCTTTGTTAAATGACATTGATCAAGACGCATGTTCGTATGTAGATGACATCTATCTGACAGACGACGAGTTATATCAGCATCTGTCCCGTGTGGACCGCATTATTCTTGAATTTGCGGAGCAGGGTTACAAATTTAACTTTGCTAAGTCACACATTGCTGAATTTACCGTTCTGTTCTTGGGCTATGAGCTCAATAACGAAGGTAAGGGCTTAGCCCCCATTTCTTGGAAAAATGTGCACATTTGTGCCCCCAAATACTCTGAAGAAACTTCAGTCTTTGCTGGGTTTCTTGAATTTCGGGCGTACTTACATTCCCGAATATGCCCAGCGTATCAAGCCTTTGTATGCTTTGATACAACCTACTTATTCAAGGTCTTGCTGGCTGCCTGAGCACACCTCAATTCTGCAGTCTTTGCAGACAGACCTTTTGGAGTCTAAATATCTTTTGACTCGTGATAACCACACAAACCTGGTGATTAGAATTATTCCGGGGGCGGTGGGATTCACCTATTTAACCTTTAATGAAGGTGATACAGTACCCATCGCATACAAGTCACATCTGTACACTTCCGCTGAATTGCGCTTTACATCTGTCGAAAAAGTTCTAACTGCAGTGCAAATGGCGATTCTGAAAGAACGCGCACTAGCACAGGGAAAGCGGATTCTGGTGGTATCACCCTGTCCTGCCCTGGAGGCAGTAACAAAGGCAAGTGTACCGAACTCAAAAGCAATGCATCCCCGTTGGATACAATGGGCTACATCTTTGACGTCTTCGGACGTCACTTTTGTTTTTGATTCTTCTCTTCAGACTCAGGAGTTTTTGCAGTATGAATTCGTTCATCCTCCTCCTTTGTTTTTACTACCGCTTGAGGATTACAAATGTGTGATCTACACCGATGGCTCGGCGCAACCGGCCACTGGGTCCAAGCACGCTTATTCAGCTGCATGTGCAATTGTTGCGGGTTCCTTTGTAGATGGAAAGTTCAAATCCTCTGCAGTGCATACTCGCACACTTGGAGATAGTACCGCACAATTGGCCGAACTGCATGCATTGCTACTTGCACTTGAGTTCGCTTCTCAGGATGAGACCACTCTTATTGTATGTGATTCTTTTTACTGTGTACAATCTTACAATGACAATCTGTTTTTCTGGTCGAAAAACGACTACAAGGACGCAAAAGGGAGCACAATTAAGCATAAAATGCTTTGGGTTCGAGTGGCAGAATTGCAACAACGTCTGCCCCTCACACAGGTGGTTCACACCTTAGGCCATCAGCGGGTGGGCGCACACGCTATTGGTAACAATCTGGCAGATGAAGCTGCCCGTTCAGCAGTAGTCACGTGTTCAGTAGCAGCGGTTACCAGGTCCATGTCTAAAATAGACCCTGTTATATTAGCAGCTATTGCTGCAACCAAGGAAGGTAATAATTACCCGACCGGTTTCCCTTCCAAGTATTCTTACACATTAAGTCCCGAACAGGTTCCTTATGTAACTATACCTGACGTTGGAGATCGGCTGATCCCCAACGCGGACCGCAGGAGTGCCTTGATATCAGCTGCACACGAAGGCATGGCTTCTGCACATGCAGGTGTGTCGGCTACGGTTTCCATCTTGCAGCAGCGTTATTGGTGGCGTGGGTTATATAAAGACACCCGTGCTTTTGTGCTTTCTTGCGACGTTTGTCAACAGATTAAGCCTTCCACGGTAACACGTCCACCACAAACACCGCTCTGCATTGCTAACAGACCCTTTGGGTGTGTTTACTTGGATCACTGCGGTCCATTCTCATCAGACACTGCCTATAAATACATCTTAGTGGCAGTGGACTCGTGCACACGGTTTCTCTGGGTCTGGCCACAACGGAGTGCTGACGCCCGAAATGTAATCAGGGATTTGCGTGTCTTTGTGGGAATTTTCGCATGCGGCACCTTCCATTCGGACCAAGGTCCAGCGTTTGCCTCTAGGGCTTACAAGGATGCAATGGCTTCGCTTGGGGTGCGGGTGAAATTTTCGTCTCCGTATAGGCCTGAGGGCAACTCTATCGTTGAACGAATGAACCGTGACTTAAAGCAATCCTTAACAGCTAGGGTTATAGGTACTGGCAGGAACTGGCTGGCCCATTTGTATACCGTTCAGCGTGCACTTAATAATCTCCCTAGAAGACCTCTGGGTGGGCGGACCCCATACGAAATGCTCTTTGGCATAAGAATGTTTGTGCCTGACCTTGAGGGTCCAGACATCGCGGCGCAATCCGCCAAGTTTGATGTAGATAACCATTCTGCTATGTTACAGGACTTACAAGAAGCCCGAGACAAACTTGCAACTACACATTTACCTTCAGCCACAGACCCTGCGTTGCAGATTCCGGTAGCCGGCTGGCTTCCGAAAATTGGAGAACTGGTTCGAGAGAAGGTTGAAAACAAAAAGAATTTGGCCCCTCTTTTCGTGCACCGGTTCCAGTTCTTGGCCTGAAGGGAACACGTACAGTCATTTTACCACCGCTTCCTGGTCGCAAAGAGAACAGATACATCTCAGTTGAAAATGTCAAGCTACAGCGCCTGGCCGATCCTGAATAGTGTCACACCAGCGGTCTCTTGTCCTGCCATTTATCGGACATATGTTCATAGTCCATCTGCACGAACTATCGCTGATGCTGTAATTGAGATGGTTGATTTGCCTGAAACTATGATTGATCCCCAACTCTCCACCAATATCAACGAGGACGAGTATACTTATCCTGCATCAGAATCGGTGGCACATCAACCAACAACGCCACTAAGCCCGACTCGTTATTCCTTTGATTCGGATTCCACATCTTCAAAAGTTCCATCCAAGTTCAGTATTTTTATATCCTGGTTTAGAGACAATTTTTTGATTCCCCCTGGACATACATCTGGTTGGTACTTTTCTTGATATTTTTGTTCATGTCCATTGGCTTTGTCACAGTGTTTTTTCTACTCATCAATGGTCACTATTTACCTGAACGCTCTGCTGTAGACTATGTTTCTGGAACCTTGGCTCCTCATTCCTCGTCTCACATCATGAAGCGTGACCACACATTTGTGAACATTTCAGCTTTCCCAGTTGCTGATGGCATCGTATGGGATGCAGTGAACTATCAAATCCATGGTCCGACGGAAATTATTAATGTACCTAATGTCCTTCGTGTTTCAATGGGTGATGTAGTACAAAATAATATTCATTCTGATGATTGGGATGTGCATGCCGTTGAAGCATTGTTTGCCGATTTAAAATATTATGCATCTTTTAATGCTGAAGATCTATATATGAATTCTGCTAATTATGCCGATTTGTATTGTTACCAACATTGGGGTAATCATTTTCTCCATAAGCCCAGTGCCCTGCGTAGTTTTGTTAACTATACCCAATGGGAACATTGTCCAAACCCCTTGCCAGGTAGCTCTCAAACTCTTCGAAATAAGTTTAATTATTTTACTGATTTTAATCGGTCGAACCCTGCATCCTATTATTTTAGACTTAAATAACACATCAACTCAGAAAATTATGTTGACACACACCAAATTGCTTTATTCAGGTTCCTTTCTAAGTGCCCTAGCTGTGGGTGGTTATGAGTACTGGGATAATACAGTGGATTTAAAATCTATTTGGGGCTCCAAGCCATGGCAGGTACAGGGAACCGAGGCGTTGCATCGTGCTTGCCTCATCCCTACCCAAATTATGTTCCTAAATGCTTCCATCTATCAGACTACGTGTTGGGGCTTAGCAACCACTAAACAATTGAATACTCCATCAATACCATCCCTGTCGAGTTTTCCCAATGACAGCTCACGATTCAATATGTCCCTCGTGTCCCTGCAGGCAATGTTACAAAATAATTCGTTTAATGTTTCTGAGCTGGTTCAGTCACCCTGGTTAATATGGCCTATATCATCTAATACATGTCAAATGCGTTTTCATGATACTGGTGCTAGCTACACACAGAATAGGCCTGATCCGCGGTTTACTGATGCCCGTACTGTCACTACATACTCTGTTGGTAAATTATGCAAACAATGGCTGCAACATTCGTCCCTTGATTCTGTTAAACAACATTTGTCCCTCCTTACAGGCAATATTGATCTGTCCGACTTTGTTTTGGGACCTCGTGGTCCCCGACCTAAGAGATTCATTTATGAAACGTATAATGAACTCTGGAAGCTATCACAAATGGAAGCTGCTTCCCGTCTTCGGGAAATAGATCAAGCAAATATGGAAAAGGTGCTTGCTGTTGTTGACAATAGTATTAATACCCTGTCTTCTCGCATTTACACTTTAGAGAATATTGTGTCCTCTGTTGTTGATATTGTACAAGATGATGTTTCTGTGTTATATCATGGTCAGAATCAATTGCGCTCAGTTATGCAGTTTGCATGGACTTTACAAACACTTAAGTTAGGTAAAGTGCCTTGGCATTTCTTGAACACCTCTGCCTTATTTCTACCTTTTAACTTAACTGATAAACAGCAATTTATGTCCATGAAGGATGCAACTTACACTCTATTGCATATCGAAAAGGTGGATCCTTTGCCGTTCTCTGTTGCAGAACTCGATTCTGCTGTATGGCTAGTTCATGGGGTTATCGTTTTACCTTTTTCCTTGTTTGAATTTGACTCGTGCATGAAACATTATCCTGTGGGCCGTTACCGGCCATTGGGCAGTGCTTTCCTGCATGAACTCTGGTCCTTGCCTTTCATGTATAAATGCCTTCGGGACGGCAAGGAAGTCTTTCTCACGGGGGAGTACTGCGACTCGACTATAGGTCATTCGCTTATTTGTAAACACATTAAATTGCATGGCTCATGTAGCGTTTCCTCTCCTAATCTTGCTTGTGTGCTGAAAGGTATTCCTGCTCCTGTTATTTCACCTACTTTCACTCTCCTTTCCAATGGTAGTTATTTACTTTTAAATAACGAAAACTGTTGTGGCCTGCAGGCTGGCATTCCTTACATTGTAACAGTTTCGCACAGGGTTGTCTGCTGCAAAAATGTGCTTTTTCCTCCCCCTCATGGCAAGGTTGATATCTCTATTTGGCCTTCCATCCCTACCATGGAGGCAGATTTCAATAGACTGAGCAGAATAAAGGCACTATTATTAAACGAGGAAGTTTTGCTCACGTCCGCCCGGGAGACATTCATTCTCCAGGTGGCGAGTACCCACAGTGAAATACAGGCCCTTTTGAACACTAATCTCCCCCAACATTTTGGGGAGTTAATACATCGTATTTTTAACGCATCTAACACTGAAGGCCTAGTACACTTTTTTAAGGTCGTTGGGTCGGGCTTGGTGTCCTCCTTCCAAACTATTTTTGGTGTCATCCCGGCTTTCATACATTCTATATTTTCCAGTGTCTTTGGCGGTTTCCCATTGATCCTCGCTTTAGCGGCTGGTGTCTTGCTCTTAATTTGCTTTCTGCGCAATGGCTGCTCCCCGATGGGACCTGCTCGATCCAGAACGCCTCCAGCTGCTCCGTGAGCGCCTTTTGGCCGGTTTTGGTGTCTTGCCATTGGCGACACTGAGTGTGTCATATACTCTTTCATTTCGCTTTGCGTATTTCACTTGCGTGCAACCTGTGATGACTTGTGTCCGCTGTCCTTTCACCTGGACTCTGGATTATTGCCTCTCCAATTCGTCATTGTCTGTTCCGGATTTTGTTCAGTTGATGGGTCCCTTAGAGGCCCATGAGCAGGACTGTTCCGTTGCTGGCTGTATGGCGCGTGCGGCTGCACTGGGGATTTTGGCGCAATGGGATATCTGGGCGGCTGCCCAGGATCTCCTACAACGAAGCTGTTTCAATTATCACGCAAGCTGTCCCGCATTGCTTCTGGATGCTCCCTTGGTTGAGGAGCATTCCTGCTCTTTTGATCTCATGGATTGGATGGCAGCTATATTTTTTGACAACTCCAATGATGAACTCCTGGAGGGTATGGCTTTTCTCTGCACTTACACTTTCATGGATTGACCTGCCCTT
Source organism: Calotriton arnoldi (assembly GCA_963921515.1). Classification (NCBI taxonomy): domain Eukaryota; kingdom Metazoa; phylum Chordata; class Amphibia; order Caudata; family Salamandridae; genus Calotriton; species Calotriton arnoldi. The sequence goes on from CAWUFW010000033.1 coordinate 2,290,376, forward strand.
CGCCGTTTGGGCGCTCCCTGTGCTCCAACGGCTCTGTTTTTCCTCTGTCCTGGCCGCTGGACTGACCAGGGGAGGGTGTCTTGTGGATTGTTACCTGCCTTGTTATGTTGGCCTAGGCCTGGCTGCCATGCTGCTTTTCTTTGCGCACGTTACACTGAGCCGGGCCTCCCTTGCCCTTTGCTCGTGCCAAGTTCTTTTGCACTGTCTGCATTTTCTGTTGTTCACCTTTTTGGGCTCAGTCTGCACAAACATGTACAAGGTCGCATAACAATGTATTTTGGTTCTTCCTGATATGGCCAGTCTCGCGCACCCAGACATAACATTAGGTGCAATTGCCATGAAGAATTTGGTATGCTTTTAATACTGTGGTTTACTAGCGCTTAACACACTTGGAGAAATCCCTTTCAGTGAGAAGAGCTATGATGTCCTGCTGATGTAATTCTGCATCTAGAGACTGAGGTATGGGGGTTCGCTAGTCAAAGCCCAGAGGTCTTCTATTTTATAATAAACTATCTTACTGCAAGGGGAGGGTGGTAATGTTATTTATACGTTTATCCACTGAGCTCTGAGATGCTTTCCCCGTTTGTATTCTATGGAATTGTAACCATGCTGCTTATATTAGTAATATGCATTATGCTATTAGTACTGACACGTGTACTGTACATTAGAGCACGTAAGTTGGAATAAACATTTTAACCTATCCAGTGTCTCTTCCTACGCACCTTGTGGACAAGTACGAGTGAGTGGCGAAAGAGTGTTCTTGCTTCAGTGAGTCCTGAGATAAAGAAACCGTGTTCTGGGTTGTCCAAACATTAGTACTTGGGTGCTAATGGGATGCTAAGCTAGTTGGGTTGGGGTTTTTGGGTGCTATGGTATATGGTGGCAAACCACTGTATTCCAGGGTCCCATTTTCCTGTGCATAGCTCTGTGTATGTGCAGAAACCTTATGACAATGGTTTGTGATAAACCAAAATAAACTTATCATTGATTAAGCACCACAGAACTGCTTTTAGTCAACTTTCTCAAACATTACATAACAAGATTTGATCATTTAAAGAAAAGACAAGACACAAGTTGGGTTTAACTTTCATTGCCTGTGGAACTAAAATATATTAATGAACTTTTGAGCAAAGCTCCTCTAAAGAAGTTGATTTTCTCCTACATATTCAGGCATCTCCCTCAACCTTTAAGTCATATGTAGGTTTTTGCTATTGGTCTGCCTCGTAGAAGACAACAGTAAGGTAGTCGGAAACCATATTTCTAAGACTTAACAGGCTAATTATCACTTTCTGTCTGTATTTCTCTCCTTAGGACCATGTGTCCCACAGGATGTACGTTTTGTTCTAGACTGTGAAACTAACATTGCTTCCGTTTTGTGGACGCCAAGTTCCGGCGCCTGGGAGTACCACGTCACAGCAATTGCAACCAATGAACAGGGATCTTCTTGTAACTCAACGGATCCCACCTGCGCCCTGTCTGATTTACAATGTGGACTTAACTACACCGTAGAGGTGATTGCACAGGATGACAGATGTGCTAGTAATTCCAGTTTGTCAGTGTTCATCAATACAGGTAAATATTTAATGAAGTATCACAAAAAATCTTTAGTCTTACAGATGTGACAAACACAATGCAGACCCTCAGGTTCTCAAAGTCTTATGTAAGTTCATCTATGCCGCTGCACACTGTGTATTTGTCGCTTAATGAACTCTGACGACAATTATTGACAATATATGACTTTCATCAAAGGATAAGTCGTTAAGCACTGCACACTCTATGTCAGAGCCTGGATTACCGTAGTAATGTGGCACACTTCGTGGCACTCCTCTAGGTTTCTGTTCTCAAATGGCATTAAGATGGAATCAAAGTCTTTTGCTGGCCTAGTTGAAGTAACATTTTGCTACCCCCTTACTTGTAATGAGGAAAATATTTTTCCTTGTAGGGGTAGCCTAGTGTCTCTTTGCTGCTGGTGCCCGCGGTTGATGCCTATGCTTGCCTTACCCTAATTCCAGTCACGAGAATCAATGGATTCCACCCTACAAAAGCCAAGGGAAAATGGGCGATAGCTTTTAACATATACTCCATGTTGCAGAGATGGGATCTGTTGCATGGGTTCTGAGCTCTTTATGTTTTCGATTGGTTTAAATATTGAGAATTAGGCTCTCATTGCAAGTGGCTTGGTACAAAAGCATGGTAAAACCTGGTGTTGAATTACCATAACCATGCCATACTACAGCACTATTCCAGATTGTGTAGCTGGAATTGGGAATAACATACACAGAGTTTCCCCCAGCCACAATGTCTACCTGTTATTCCCCATTTGGAGCAAGATTGTCAACTGGATATTTCGGCTTCCTTGAGTGGATGAAGCACTTGGATTAAAACTTGCGAGTCACAGTATTCCTGCAGATTTACCACACATTTTATAATCCCAGTGGGGCCGCTAACTATTAACAGTCCATTCATAATGACAGTGTCCCAATTATGAAATTAACTTCTTGGATGGGTGGGTTAATCAAGGGAGAGTTTCAAGAAAAGGGTGCACTCTGTCATGGTGGTGCAACTTCAGAAAACATTGCCTCAACAGCTCTGAGACAAAGCCTTGTGTGAAATGATCTGGGTGACCTGCATTAATCGTGGTAAAAGTTGTGAACTTCCTAAAAAGAAGAAAGCAACAACTATTTCATTGGCTGACTAAGCCGAAGATGGCCAGTCAGATTTCTGTCCTCTGCTTAAGTGGGTTACAACTTCCTGACAGAAGTGCCACTTACCTAGAGCTCTTCCTGCCCATGTGTACACCTCGACCTCTCACAAAAAGATCAGCCCTTTTCTATTCAGCCTTAAAACAAGCATGACTGAATGAATGAACTATAGTTATATGACCCTCGTACCTAAACCCAAGAATATAGTAGCAGAAACAGATTCTGCAGTGATTCACTAGGTTTTGCTTCCAGAGGTGAGTTGGGATTTAAGAGATATTATTGTCTAATTGCGACCCATTATGAAATTCATTGTTGTTCAATTATGTTTGGTATATTCACTGTAAATGAAATCTAGGAAACTCCAACAAACACTGTTTGCAGTATTTCTGATACTTCTTCCCTGCTCACCCTGCTTTTTTGTTATTTATTCTGAGTATTTTGTCTATTTTAAAAATACATTTTAATGTTTCTTCCCTGTAGTGCCGTGCATGCCGGAGAACAGTCAGGTGCAAATGGACTGCATGAATAATAGTGCAGTCTTTACATGGGATCTGAGCAGAGGTGCCCAGACCTACCTGGCTTCCGTGACTGGAGACCACAGCTATGTAGCGTCTTGTGACACTGAAGGACGTGACTGCCCGGTCAGTGATCTGATCTGCGGTGCCAACTATATATTTTTTGTTCTTGCCTCGAATGGAATCTGCAACAGCTGGTCCTCAGTTCCTGTGCTTTCTGGATTAGGTACCACTCTCACCCTCTTTCACAACTTTCATTTTATTTGTGTTGTGGTATTGCATATGTGGTGGCTGGTAAATTTTAAAAACATTTTCCAAATAAGCAAGCTAAAATCCTCAGGTTTGAGTCATGAACTTTTTCAGTACTTTCCTGGTGTATCAAGTCAGCCTGGCCCTCTACATGTGTTTTGGGACAGGTCACGGTCCAGAGAAATCTTTGGAAACGTGAACTAACTGTGAATTTTCCATCACAACTCCCTAAACTTGATTCAAAAGTCATAGGTAGATAATTTGGTATGCAATACAGCATTGCCTCCAATAATTTTCAGATGTACGTAGCATCTTCCTTCACTTATATCTTCCGCATGCTTTAATTTTTCAGCCTCCCTGAGTCTTCCTTCAAAGTACACTCTTACTCATATATATTATGACTAAGAATGTACCTTGAAGTAGTAGGGCAGGACATTGAAACATTTCAAATTCAGCAATTTGTTCAATGGCACCACGGAAATAGCATCAACAATAGACGTATCCAACTCCATAAATATTTTAACTCAAGTATCAGCTTTTGTAGTCCAACATGTCAGAGCAGGTATGACAATCACTATCACATTAAGGTATCTAATATGGAGACATCACTTTAAAAAAACAAAATAATGCAACATAATTAATTTCTCACTTGCTAGACACCCACAACAGTGTACAAATATCAGAATCAGTAATAAGCATATTTATAAAAAAAAGTGCATAGACATCCCAAAATACCTCCTAAGAGTATGTAATATAATGTTGGCCTCAAAGAATCCAGAAAACAGTTGTGGCTACTTATCAATTTTCTCTGTGTGCAGTGAATAAAGAGGAGTAAAAGATCATCAACAACAAAAAAATCAACAATATAGTCTGACCATATTATTTATTTTAAATCTCCTAAGACAATGTCTGCAGGAGGAAAGCAGTACTGAATTGAACTGAGTTAAGATGAAGTTGTGATCTGGATTTCTGAACAGATAAATCAGGTTTGTCCTTTTTCCATCTTCTAGGTCTCAGTTCCTCACAACCACGTGGCACCAAAATCGTATTCTCATTCTTTCAGTTGGATAAGATAGTTTTGATCTCCTTAGAGCCCTCCCAAACTTCCCTTTAAGTAAATTACTTTTAAGGGAAGTAGGGAGTTGCTGCCTGGAAGGTGCAAAGATAAGGAATACACTATCACCCTAAGTTAGAGAAGAATCCTGATCGCTGTGGTTTAAGAAAAGGACCGCCTTCAGGATTAGGGATCTGGGAGAGTGGTGAAAAAAGCATCACCAAGAGTGGATCCAGTGGGTGGGTGTCACCTTTGTCAGTGCTGGGTGTGTGGTCCATTGAGTAAGTCTATAGGAACACCAATAAAGAACTTGTTGTAAATACCTTATTAATTACTTATTAAATATCTGACCAGGTAGGTGTGATGCATAGACACTCAAACAATAGATAGAATAGGTTGTCCTTCATTTTTTGACAGTGTCAGCAAGTGTCCAATGGAACAGACACTAGTTTGTGGAGCTTTAGTAGCGGCCCATTACATCCAGTGTAAGGCCCCATATCTGGCTTGAGCTAAAATATCGCCTTTAAATAATTCATTCAATTGTAATAGTTATATACACAAATACCACCTTGCTATTTTTGTGAAATGTAGTTAGGGTCTATTCACAAAGGAACATCTACACATGTAGATTTACTGCAAGTACATTTACTTTTACACTTTTGAGTAACTTTACTACTTTTCTCTAATCACCATTTACAAGAACAAAGTTACTCAAAAAAGTAGACGTACAGGTCTCCAACCCATGAAATAGGGGGTGGAATTAGCAAAAAGAGTCAAATACAATCAAACAATGTTGAGAACAAGATCACCCTCTGCAAAAGGGGAATAAGAGGGAACAGGGGCAAAAAGGGCAATAGCACGAGACAACGAATGTACACTGACAGGGTGCACGAATACACTACATTGGTTTGACTGTTTAAATGTTAATATTTACATCAAAAGTCGACTGAAATTGTTGTGACATAGAGGAAATCTCTTGGCTGAGGACCAACAAAGAATTAATCCGCCAGACTATTGTATCTGTGAAAAGTGGATAAAATGTTGTAAAGAAACACCAATATAGAGCTATATACAAAAAGTGTAAAATACGACCATAATGTTCCTACTTGAAGTGACTTTACAATCATATTTGATGTTCTGCACACTTGGTAGAGACTCTGCAGTTGGGGCAGATTTCTACCTATATTGAAGTATCTAATTACTTTAAATGTAGAACAATATAAGAAGTTACAGCATTAATAACACATTTTAAATTAAAAAGTAATAATTTATATTATATCGAATTAAAATAGACTTATTTTTTGAAGTTTAAATTTAAAAAATCCACCTAAAGTAAAAAGAATATATTTTTTATTATGTATTCAAAAATATTAAAAATTATGCATATAATTCTATCGTATATAAATAATTAAAAGTAGTGTAATTATTTTTTATAAAAGTTAGTTACATTAAATTACATTTATTTATATTTTCAATTAGTTTAAATAATTGAATTCAACATTAGCTTCTAAGGGGTTTTGTTTTAAGTCCCTACATCCATTATTTTCTAGGGAAGGGTGTTGGAGTACAAGTGGTTGGCCATGTGTGGTGCTGGACTTACCACAGCTGGGGTACATTTTCTACAGTGTTGGCTGTAGTAACTATAGAAGGGCAGATTGTGAATAGCGTACTCCTTTGTCAGTGTGTGTATGTGTCCCTCCTTAAATACCTCCCTAACTCTCCATAAACCCTCCCCTTTAGTCATAAATATTCCTCATTTTCCAGCCACTCTCCTCTGTCCCATCCAGATTTACTACTTAAATGTACGCTTACATGTGCGGAGATCGCCACAGTCAGGGTGGAGATATCCGCACATAAAAGGTAGGAGATGCAGAGGCACAGACCTACTTACATATGTGAATTTTATAATACATTAGTAATATTACCGTAATACTAATAAATATACTACAAAATGAAGTTTGCGAATCAGCCCTTTAGTTTGCGGTCAAATACCTGCATTTCAGGTTGTTTAAATAAGCTCAGTTCCCAGACGAAACAGTTAATTATTGCCTGAAAATAATGACATGTCCCCCAATCCAAATCCAAATATCAGCTTATCATTTTCATCAAGCGCACTACTATCACACTGACAGATTCTGCCTCACATGCCCACATACTACAAATACAACACCATCAAGCTGAGGACACCGCCATATGTATCAGGCATTATCATCATATAGCAAAGCCACAATTGTGCCAAGTGGTTGACAATACACTAGGACCACTTTTATAACACCATTATGGCAGGGATGACCAACATTATGCAAATGGGGACATATTACGCAAGTGCCACCATAATGACAAGGGAATGGCGCAATGTGCCCAGCCACCGTTATGCCCAATGTGGCAATATGCCAGTCAGAGCCATAATTTTCCAAAGCAATGGTTGCAATAATATCACAGTGGCCATAATATACCAAAGTCACCACTGTACCAAAGTGAGGAGAGAGACACTACACCAAGGCTACAATAATTTTAAGAGGTTCACACAGAAATCCCAGACCTACCAATACGACTGCAGTGCTCATAATAAGGATTCCACAGCCCCCATTATAACAATGAAGGGCACAATATGCCAGGGTCACCAAAAGGTCGATTACGGCAACAATATACAATGGCTACAACTATGCCAAGTGTAGCCACAATATGCCTGTCACATTCACGAGTATGTTAGGAGTGGCCACTATCATTCCAGAGGAACACCATGATGACAGGGATGCTGCCAGGGGCGCTGACAGACACACGTTGGTACTTAAATTCACACTGGCAAACATGCATGCACACAGACATTCTCACTCATACCCACACAAAAACAGTAGCACAAACACACAGACTCTCATACACACACATACACATAGATGCACATATGCATACATCACACAAAATACACCAGCCTTACCACTGAAAACTTTACCTGAAAAATTCATCCAGCTGCTGGTCCCTTTGTGGTGCCTTCTACTGGACCAACAGTTCTGCTGCTCATCCCCCAGTCATAGCCGGCGATGGGCAGACTGTCGGGCCCACTAGTGCCGAACCACAAAGCACAGTGCTAGGCCTCCCTAGGGCTTGAGAGACAGAGCTGCAACCTGCATCTCTCTCGGTCTGCTAAGACCATGTGGCATGCAGCAAGGCCCAGGGAATAAAAGGCACTGTTGGATCGGATGAACAGCAAGATAGAGAGTGGTGAAGTAGGGATAGACGTGGGCAGCATTGCTTGCCGGTGCTCACTGACCCACCCAGGTCCTTGCCTTCTCCTCCTCTTGGTGGCTGTGCCTATGAGACTCAACCAGCTTAAGGAGGAGCCAGAGGCAGGGCTGGAAGCTTGGGCCTGGGCAAAGTTGAGGGAGGCACCTAGGCAATATTTATTTTTAACCTGAGTCTCGTGAAAACTGTTGAATTTAGCAGCAGTAGTGGTAGTGAAGGTGCTCAACTTTCAAAAGCACAGTGGCTGTCATTATGAGTGGCATTGATTTAGCCCCGATAAGTCCACCTCCCTTGAAGTTACAAATACTAGGCTAAGCAGGAACTTTGGGGGCGGATTCAACATGTATTAAAAGTGGAACCCTGAGAAATGAGGAATCATCAGGGGATCGGTTATTAATTTTGCCGCAGAGTTCCAACCACAGATTTCAGCTACTTTCAATGTTTGGGTTTCAAAATCTTTAGGTGAAACACAACAAAATCAATGGTGCTCGTGCAGATCTCATAAATCCCATGTTACCGATGGGGCAACTAAAAGTGCCATTGGAATTAGGAGGCTACTCATAATGAGGATCTGTGTGTGTTTTATTTTAGGCGCACATGTACACTGGTCTGAATGGCTACTGCTGACAGTGGGCAATGAAGCAAAGCAGGGTGCTAAACTCCTCCTCCTCCTCTGGGTGGGGCACTGCCCACACACCCATGTGTAGCAACCGCTCCTGCATGAGTATGTTATGTAGAATTGATGGGAAAAGATGGAAAAACTGTTACCCATAAAACTGCAGGAGAAACCTTCTCCATCCCTGTACAATTTAAACTATGGGATGCTCAGTTCCTTTAATTCTAAGATCAGTGCTGGAGATTGAAATGACTTTACTGGGGGTAATAGGACAAATGTCTGGGCAGAGCAGAATTTAAGAGAAACATAAAAAATTAAACAAAGTCAATGTGTACTTGCTATATCTATTGACCGAAAGATTGACAGTCATAAAATCCATCTTTTCAAAATGTTATCTGTTATGGTTATGTGGCTGGGTGTAAATTTGAAAAAAATCTTTTGCGCCCTCATCAGTCCCTATCCAGTGCTAAGCTCCCGGACTCTGAACAGAGGTCAAAAATTGTCTAATGTCCTAATTGTTCATAGCACACCTAAGCAACCATGCCACTTGCATAAAGTGATTGTATTCAGAAATTTTCAAACAGACCAATCACTAAGAAATTCTTCTATTATAGTGAGCAGAAGCATTCTAGCCTTCCCGCAAAAACTGCAGGTGTACTTTCTGGAAGGTCAATCGAGGACACAAGTCCAAACAAAGGTGAAACTCATAGTGACAGCGAGCACTATACGTCTTCTTTCAAAGAAACAAGAAAACCTGAAATATGTATTGCCAGAGAATAAAAAGATGCATTCAGTTCTTCCAAAATCAAATGATTTATAGTGACTATCTTATTAACTATTGTATCATATGGGTGTTCAGTAGATCATGCTGTTGAGGTGTGACTAGGGTTATAGTGCCCGGTGGTCCTTTACCTTACTTAAGTAGAACACTGGCACCACCACACCAGCACAGCCTCAACCGCAACAACTTTCAACTCTAGCTGATACTCCAGGCCCGCCCGACTCCAACCAACTGCGCTCAACGCTCTTCTCCAATGGTACAGCCAAGGATGTAGATACAGAAATTATGCAACAGTAACACTGTTGATGTACTAGAAAACTTACAGGCAATACTGTGACTGCAGGGGCCACCAGTGCCACGAACCCTAAAACAAGCAAGGAAAAGGAGTCCCCATCCCCTGGTTTAATAGCAAAAAATAAAGATTACATTGAAGTGCTCTGAGCCTCTCAATCCACTGGACACCTGCTGCAGTATTGATAGCCATGCTCCTAGTTGCCACCTGAAACATAGGATACTGTTACTGAATAAAAATCAAAAAACGAAACACGTACAAGCCCAACGTCCACTGATCAACAAAGTAAAGAGAGAGAGGTAACGTTAACCTTTAATTTCCTGCAGGATCCACTTGTTTGCTCTTTACAGATCATACAGTTGACTTAGCCTGGCCTACCCTTATTGCTGTCTGCGTTTTTGCTTGCTTGCACTGGTGTCGTTATACACCATTCATTTTGATTGGTTGTTAGTGTGTAAATGCTGTTATTAACATTTTTTGTCTCTCAGGTCAATCTACAAGACCCTCTGCTTACAGAAGCATGCTCATGAATTTTTCAGCACTTTGGTTTCATTGACTGGTGCCTGGTATAACTGAAATCTGTCTTTTTCCTTCTTCAGTGCCGTGCCCACCCGAGCTAGTGGAGACTTCCATCTACCACCCTGCCATAAAGCCTCAAGAAGTTCAAGTGTCCTGGGGTGAAAGCCACTGCGCCGTGGACTACATGGCCACAGTTCAAGGATCCATCCAAGACAACCCAGATGCCCTATTCATATTGGATTCCTACTGGACTACATACCCGGACTTTTACATTGCTACGCCCTGCAGCTCTGCCTATAATGTTACGGTCACTGCTAGAAACTCAGCTGGAATCAGTCTCCCATCCATCCCCATCAGTGGCTTCACAGGTACAACATACATTTCATTCCCACCGAGGGCAGAAGAAGGGCTTTGCAACCTGTCTGTAGTCCAGCCTATGGAGGCTTCCATATTCAAGTGACTGTAGACCTAGCAGTAGCGGCTGGCATGTCCCAAGGGTGGTAGGGCAGGTGGGACATTAAAACAAAAATTAAAACAACTTACCTGCGAACGCTGCGCGACGTCCTCCTCCTCCTCGATGGTCTTCTCTCCTCCAGGCAGGCAAGCTCCAAACTCCATTCACCAATCCTAGCACTACTCTCATCAGCATGAGAGCAGTGCTAGCATTGGTGGGAGCGGCCTCACTCTGCGCTCCACAGCTCTCTGGAGGCTTTGGCTTTCTCTAGCCTAGCTGTCTTAATACAGCTGGCTTAGTGAGGTTTAAAGTACGCATGTGTGGCTGGCCGATGCAAGACAGCCAGGCAAAAAGACATGCGCACTTTAAACTGAAAGTGCCCTGCTCTCTCTGCTGCTGTCATTCAGCAGCAGCCCCTGCCCCCGTCCTGACGCCCCGCTCGGGACGGGGTGAAGAAAAATAAAATGGTAATGAATTAACTTCATTACCACTTTATTTTTCTCTCTGTGGGCATTTCAGTGGGGCGACGCTCCTCATCTCAAACAGAAGAGCACCCCTGAGACCTAGCAGCTCCAATGGATGGCATGCCATTTCCTATACAAATGAAGACTGAAAAAAAGAAACTGAGGAACGTGAAACTCATATACCCAAAGAGTAGTTGTTTCCAAAGAGCAAACTTCTGATTGTCTGAAGAGGTGCCTGATTCCTGCCCTACATTCGATATGACATTTCTGGATCTGGGTCAATTATGTTACTAGCTTTTACAGAATGCTCAGTTTCCAGAACTCCATTTTATTATTTTTCAGCAATTTTCCTACCTTCTGTAGGTCAATGCTTTAAATCACTGTGTAGCCCTGAAATGATTAGATCTCTTTTATCCATTTGGATAGGCTCATCTAAGAAATATTGAGTTTTCTGATCCTCGCAGATGAGCTCCCCAAACAAAATGCTGGAATGCATTAAAGCCTTGTGGCTAAGTTCCCCTTGCAAGACTGAAAGAACCCCTTACTGTCTAAGAGATGTCACTACCCCAAGTGGCTTGGACCAACAGTTTTTGCATAGTCTTCGCCCTACAGTTTCCTTCACTTTGTCGGCTGAGAGGCACAAGAGTAAGTTGAAATGTTGTGTGCCCCGATGTTTGACAGTGTCATCAGTGTTATCCACTCCAAGCTGTTAGCTGCTTGCTGTTGCCAGGCCAACAAGTCGAGTCATGACCTTTGACCAGCACAAGCAAGGGCAGCCATTTTGAGAGGCACTGATCAGTCGTTTGTGAAGTTTCCGTCTAAAACTGTGTTCCAATATCAACATAGTCAGTGATTGTTGTTTTATAAGCAGTGGGCCTTTTAGTCCCTGAAGCATTTAGAAACCCATCTTATTTTTAAGAAAAATTGCTATTTATGTGGAGAATAAGATTTTGGGGGATAGGTCAGAAAACAAATCTACTCAACATGTTTAACTTTTTTTCTTCCAGCACCCTGCCCGCCAAATTTAATTGCAACAAATGTGGATGGCTCTTCACTTCAAATTTCTTGGCAAGCATCACTTTTCGCTACAGAGTACAGAGTAACAAATGCAGCCTCAAATGTTATACTCTGTAGTACAACCAGCCTCTCTTGTGACGTGCCACTCACTTCAACAAATTTGGAAATTACGGCCTTAAACCCTTCTGGAGAGAGTCTTCCAACTACCGTACCAGGTAACTGGCTTTGTGAATGGCGCTTCCAGGCGTGGAGAATGTGCATCAGCGTGGTAGAGATTTCAGGGAACCACGGCGTGTTTGCACTGAATAGTATGATTGTAGGACTGTTTCTATGACTAGGCCACACAGGTACTCCCTCTATGGTGCCCTTTCCTGTGACATGTCACATATGAACTCATTTAATAGGGGTGTAGTTATATGGGGGCTTAGAAAGGTCTGGGCTACAAAAATGTCCTTCACCTGGGGCATCAAAAATACCTCTAGACTGTCCTATATAATTGAACTCACAATATTGTTTTACATTCATATGGATTTTCAACAGCTTCCCCCAATATGTGCCTAGATGACACTTCATGGTGGGAGGTCGAATTATCGTTTTATTGCTATACTAACGTAGAGAGAAAAAAATATGCATATATCTTTAATGTGTGCAAATGTTCAGGGCGTAATATGATGATTAGTATGATTGATGAGTGTGGGTAGGGGCCATGACTTACATGAGGTGAAGCCCACAGTGGGTAGTGTTGATCCTTGCCTCCCTCAACAACTGCACTATATAGCATTTTACTCTCTGTGCAACTACATGTATGGTATATGCAAATAAGTTCTTTAATGTGAATGTGTTATTCACATAATTATTTAAAGCTATTCAGACCACAATCTCATTGCATGGGTCCATATCTTGAAGTGGGAATGGCATAAGATGCAGGTCTACTATGGCAAACAAATGTGACTTAGCACCTAATAATCAATGTCTGAACACATAACATGTTTTATTGGACCATATATATATTCATTGGCAAGTCATAATATTTGTGTCTGTATATAATACACACACACACACAGTAAACAGTTATATATATATATATATATATATATATATATATATATATATATATATATATATATATATATATATATCCACTGTGTTGTTATACATGAGTCAGAGTTTCCAAAGGAAGAATGTTTTTTATTTTGATAATAACTTTGGCATCCTTTGACAAACGTTCTCTTTCCAAAAACAAAAGTTCATCCACCTCAGCTCCTTCCTTGAAAGTTTCAGGGTGATCCGTCAAAAAAGGAGAGTCCCACAACACTTTTTTCCAAATGAATTTTCCATAGGATAAATTAGACAACGATACAGAAGTATCAACAACAGTATTGCACCAAATATGGCAGAAATCTAGATATTTAGAAACCGTGTCATTTGTTGTAACTCTGTTCAGCCGTTTCAGAGAAATGAAGACTCAAAGTTTATAGATATCTATGTCCGCAACACTGACTCTCATGGGAAATACGTCCACAAATTAATTCTGATTTGTCGGATCAACAGGAGTCCCACGGGACAAAGCGATAAGATTGGTGGATGTAACAAAAAGAAGAATGTTGCGGGTGCTTGTAAATATTTTTTAAAACATATTGAAGGGGGCAGGGTAAGGATACCCTGACCACCGTGCCCTTGTGGGAAGTCATGTAGGGACCCCCAGGAGCCAAAAGGGTAAAAAGGGGAGTTTAGCCTCATCGCGGCCCCGCAGGACTCACGTGAGACCCAGTGTGCCCCCTATATGGTCCCATGGGACTCCGTGTGACTCCCATAGGACTCTTGCAAGACCAAAAAAAGAAAATGTGGGATGGCGGACTGTGGCTGGTTGGCTGCTTGTGGGGGTGTTGGACAGGGGGGAGATGGGTGCAGTGCCTGGCAGTAGGTCACACCCTACAGCCAAACACCCGGCATGCAGGGCAGAGGTTAGCTGCCTGCCAGGATTGGCAGCCCGCAGCAGTTGGGCACAGGGCCATATATATAGATGGTGAACTGGTAATTTCCCTTTGAAAAGGTGACCCCCACCTGTCTGGGCTGCTTGGCTGCTGGAGCAGAACCTAAAAGGTTGCAGCCTTGCAGTGTGTGCAGCACAAGTAGAGTGTTAGTTCTTATGACCAAAGCACACAAACCTAAGCTGACTTCTTCCCGTTTAGAATGACAATTTGCTGAATAGAACTGCCACCATATGAGGTAAGATTCCCCACTCTTTCTTCCTCGAGGGACAATAGGTAAGTGCCAACAAGGTGATGCATTGAACCGGCCTAAGCAGGGCTGGCCTTTAGCTTGTGCCAGTTGGGCCTACGGCCAGGGTGCTGACCTCCAGAGGGATGCATGAACTGCCTACAGAGAAAAGTGTGTTTAAACACTGTTTCTGAAGGCTGCTGGCACTCATGTCAGCATTTTGTCGGTTTTTCTTTTCATGGTGCTCCTTAATCTTGCCCACTTACCTTCGTCCTACTCCTCCCAGGCAAGGATCAGTAGAAGGGGGCAACAAATGTGGTTACATCCAGCATACTATCTGAGCAAAAGTCAGCTCTGGGCCTAACATATGAGAAAGTAGTACTGGTGTGTGGGAAGGGTCAGGGAAATTTGGGGGGGAGAAGTGAAAAGGCCTGTCCTGGGAACCTGGTGAGGGAAGGTGATGACCGTTGAGGAGTTTCTCCTGTTTAATTTATACCCTGTGGTGCAGGCCTTTTACAAGCTGCAAGCTTCAAGCACCATAATAGGTAAGTTAGCACTCATCTCAAAGGTGTCGAGTCAGCAAACAGTATATTCCCACTCCCCATAGCACACTACATTTCTTGCAGAGAGGCCGCTTCCTTCACATTGAAGGGCCTCTCGTTGTCAGCAGGGGGGACTCTAATTTTCTACAGCGAGGTAACTTAGGTCACAATAGAGAAGCCTCTCAACCGATAGTGTCCTTGCACTACTCTCAGAGGTCTCTTACTCCCGAATCCTAAACATTATCCTATTTTTTTTAATTAATTTGTGTTGGAAATGATCATATTTTGTGTGGTATTCCCGCAGATGTTTGCCTTCACTACCCTATTTTTTGCTGAACCCTCTTTGTTGGCATTAGGACTCTGCACACATTACTGCTGCTAACCAAAAGTTAAGGCTTGTACTTTCTCTTCCAAACATGGTAGAATTGGTATACACCTAATGGGCACATTTAATTTACTGAAAAGCCCCTAGTAAATGGTAATACATGTACCCAGGGCCTGTAAATAAAACTCCTACAAGTGGCTTGCAGCACTCAATGTGCCACCCACTAAAGTAACACTATAAAACATGTCTGAGGCCTGCCACTGCAGCTCTAGGGCAGTTTTAAACTGTCATTTCGACCTGGCAAAATAAACCTTTTGTCAGGCCTAAACTTTCCTTCATAATATTTATAAGTAATCTCCATGGTAGGGCCTAAAGGCTCATACGACAGGTCCGGGTTTTTAAAAAGTAGGACAGTGCACTTAGATTTTTTCATATCCTGACAGTTAAAAAAATCCCAATGGTCGTTTTTCCCTGCAGCAAGACTAGCTCTCCCATGGACTAACACTGGGATACCTCATTAAACTTAATAAGCAATAGCTTCAGTTTGGGAGCAGATAGAGAAATACTTCTTCCACTCATTTAAAGTGTAATTTAAAATCCTGTTTAACGGTAAAGTCAGATATTAAATTCCTATTCTGAAAATGCCACTTCTTGAAAGTTTTTTTCAGAAACAACAGTCCCTCACAACAAAGAGATTTTTGAAAAAATACATATAGAGATACAATGATGTCTATATTTGACTGTCCTACTGGACAAAATAGCAATTTAAAACAACAACATACAAGTGGGGTGTTATGATGCAACCACATTCTGGTATTTGCATGCGCTCTTTTCAATGATTATTTATCAGATTGTAAGGCGGAGGGAATTCCATAAGTGTCAGTTGCTACTGGGACCTTGGAGAGGACTGACACCAGGCTGTGTATTGATTAACGCTATTTGTTCACATGTCCGATACTTGTGTGTGTCTGGCACTATCTTTCATCACCACATTTTGGCGACGATTTTGCAGTGGATTGAGAGTTCACAGCGAACAGTAACGAGGTTAACACAGCTTGGGTGGTCCAGCTTTCCGGAATGATTTGAAGTGACAGAGGAGTTCCAGGAGACAGGCGTGTAAAGAGAGGAGCCAACGTGGGAACCATATTTTGAAAGGAGAAACCAGTGTGTCCCTGGAGCGGAGCGTGTAATGAGAGGAGCTGCTGTGGGGAACTGCGTTCTGAAAGGAGATAGGAGCGAGCCCCTGGACTAAAGCGTGTAATCAGAGGAACCGCCCTGAGGAACCGCCTACCTTTAGGAGAAATTAGCAGATATCACAGGTGCTGTTATTTTTACGAGCCTTACCAATAACTTGGTGTCTCGAGGGTGAGCGCACAGGCCTGAGCGTGCTTGCATGCACTATCGGAGCGCAAGCTTCTTTTTGAAAATCGCACCGGGGCGAGCGATACTGAGACACGCAAAGTCTTTGGCAATCACGCTGACGTTGGCACAGCACGCAACATTCGCACGCCGTGTGCGTCACAGTAACAACTAGACTGTACGATGACATCGGGCGGCTCATCCTCATGTTTTGTTGACATTTGAGGAGTCAAAAAGGAACATGCTC
Organism: Calotriton arnoldi; assembly: GCA_963921515.1. NCBI lineage: Eukaryota > Metazoa > Chordata > Amphibia > Caudata > Salamandridae > Calotriton > Calotriton arnoldi. Next base: position 2,306,975 of record CAWUFW010000033.1, read on the forward strand.
ACTGACTGAGATTATCGACACATGTGATGAGAGGTTGAAATGAGACATTCACATTCGCTCTGCAGCAATCTAGTGACAGATGTATGAAATGCAGCAATAAGGCCCATGAAGTGAATTTTGTTCTTTCTCATTTTCACACTGCTATCAGTTGTAAAGTGCACAGTGTCTTCTCTCCTTTCTGACGATGGCCAATAATATCATCACACCACCATTTTTCCTATCTCAGCCAGGACCTCTATCAATACCGTGGGAGGATTGGGTAGAGATGATGGAAAATTATATTGTGGCATTAGACTGTCATGATTTTTCTGCTGCGAGGAAGAAGGTGCTACTTTTGAGTGTTTTGGGGAATGAGGGTCAAAGGATTTTTAAGTACTTGCCCGTAGCAGTGGGACCCAATGGTCAACACATAACCAATGTTTATAAGGAGGCCATTAAACGATTGGAGAATAGATTTGCTAAAGAGATCAATTTGGTTATGGTGCGCTACAAGTTTTATACTCAACCCCAGGCAGAGCACGAATCAATAGATGAATTTGTAGCAAGATTAAGGGAGCTTTCAACCAAATGTCGTTTTGGCGCTATGAATGATGAAATGATTTGTGACCAGTTGATTGCACAGTGCAAGGACGAGAAGATCCAGGAGAGACTATGGGCAGCAAGGGATCCTTCCCTCAAGGAAGCGATAGACATGGCGAAAGTCATTGAAGAGTCACAACGGTGTATGAAAGAACTCAATAGAAAAGAGAGAGGTTGTGATATATCGCTTGTTAAAGAGGACAGTCAGGAGGATGTGGAAGATGTTGTTTGTGCAGTAAAGAGGAGAGATGGCAAGGGAGCATCGTTGCCTGTGTCTAAAGGTAGAGGCAAGGAGTGCTTTAGGTGTGGTAGCAGTTACCATATCGCAGATTTCAAGAGATGTTTTGCCGTCAACAAGGAATGCAGGAAGTGTGGGCGCAGAGGGCACTATGCCGGTATGTGTAAAAATAACAGTGGGTGGGGCAAGGATAACAAATCCGATGCGGTGGTCATGGAGGAGATGAAGAACAGTGTTTATGGTGAGAGAGTGTTGTTAGTGTGTGAAGGTGAGGATGAAGGGAAGAAGAATGCTACCATGGAGGATGTGAGAAGACGCGCAAGACCTTTAGCCAAATTTATGGTGTGTGGGAAGGAGGTGGAATTGATGGTGGATTCAGGATACATGTACACCATCATTTCTAAGAAATTGTTCAACGCTTTGCGGAATGGTGTTACTCTGTTAGCAAAGGACATCAACTCTTCAGGGTATCAAGGGGAGGCTATTAACATTGTGGGATACATGGAAGGGGACATTCAATTTGGGGTGCGATGTACCAGAGGGAAGGTGTATGTGTCTGAGCAGGGGCCACCAGTCTTGGGATGGATGCACCAATTTCATCTCAACATAATGATCAATCCCACAGCTACCAACCAGGTTATGATTGTGTATGAGGTGCAGTTGGATGATGTTTTGGAAGGTGCGAGAAAAGTGTTTAGATGAATCCTTGGAGTGCCTAAAGGGATATGTACACAAGATCACTTTGAAGGAGATGCTATGCCCATGCAGCATAAAATTAGGAGAGTACCTTTGTCTATGAGGGAACGGGTCGGAGTTGCTCACGGACATGCTTAAGGAGGGGGTAATTTAACCGGTTGAAGCATCACCATGGGTTTCTCCAGTGGTTATCACTCAAAAACCGGTCGGTCACCTGAGATTTTGCGTTGATTTGAGATCTCTTAATCAAGAGATCGTGGTTGACACATTTCCCCTTTCCAATATAGGGGAAACGTTGAACATGGTGAAGGGTGGTAAGTACTTCTCGAAGTTGGATTTGAGGAGTGCTTACCATCAAATCGAGTTTCATGAAGAATAAAAAAAACACCACTTTCATCACCACTGAGGGAATGTTCCAGTTCACTCGCATGCCGTTTGGCCTAGCATCGGCTGCGAGCGTGTTTCAACGAGTCATGATGGAGGTGTTAAGAGGAATTAATGATGTCATTTATTTTCAGGATGACATTTTGGTCATGGGGGAGACCATAGAGCAGCACCATGTCACTTTAAGGAGGGTGTTGAAAAAACTGGAGGATGTTGGATTAAAGTTGAACAAAGACAAGTGTAACTTTTTGGCTTAGTAGGTAGACTACCTTGGGTATGCTATATCCAATGGTGGGGTCAGCCCTAAACACTCTCTGTTGGATGCTATTGGGAAAGCGCCTGGTCCTGTAGAGAAAAATCAATTTCGATCTTTCCTTGGACTCATTGAATATTATTCAAAGTTTGTAGACAAGACTGAGAGTTTGAGGAGGTTACTGAGGAAGGTAGAGAGGTTTGTCTGGGGCAAGGAACAGAGTGATTGTTTTGATAACATCAAAGCAGAAATTTGCAATGCAGGAGTCCTGGCACTTTTTGATAACAAGTTGAAATCTGTCCTTACAGTGGATACAAGTGGCTCGGGATTAGGGGTGTTTTTTCACAAATCCATGGAAAGAAAGAGAGAACAGTTGCTTTTGCCTCGCGTACTCTCACACCGGCAGAAAGAAACTATTTGGTGATAGAGCGCGAGGCATTAGCAGCCGCGTGGGGTGCTGAGTATTTTTGAGTCTACCTGTGGGGGGCATGCTTTGTTTTACGCATGGATCATAAACCTTTGATGAAAATCCTGTCTTCAGGTGGAGCGGAAAAAGGGTCTGCCAGACTAGCTAGGTTAGCTGCTAGGCTGCAGGAATATTCTTATACCCTAGAATTTGTGCAGGGGTGGAGGAACATACAAGCAGACTGCTTGCCTAGACTGTTGTTGGACTGGAAGACTGTAGATGATATTGCACTGAAGAAATTTGAAATGGAGGGTGCTGTAGCCTCCGTAAATGACGCGGCCCAATGTGGTCTGGGGGCTTTCACCATTGAACAATGGGAGGAAGAGATGGACCGAGATGTCGTGCTTATGGAGGTGTCCAAGATGATTCAGTGTGGAGCAGCAAAGGAAAGTGCTTTGTCAGGTACTGTTCAGCCTTATTTTAAGATTGCTGATGAGTTGTCCATTTGTGGGGTGAATCTTATAATGAGGGGTGATCTTTTTGTTCCTCCAGAAGGGTTGAGACAAGGGTTGTTTGAATTTGCCCATGAGGGTCATTTAGGTCAAGGTTTGACTAGTAAAAGACTCAATGGAGAATTCTGGTGGCCAGGCTTGGATGTCCAAGTGAAGAGGTGGGTGGAATTTTGCTCCATTTGCAAGGAAAGTGAGAAGAGATTGAAGGTAGGGTGCAAGGAGTATGGAGGACACATTGAAGATTCAGGCAAACCTTGGCATACCATTTGTCTAGACTTTATTGGACCCATGATGGAACTTCCAATGAATTTAAGATTTGCAGTAGTCATGGTTGATGTGCATTCCAAGCGGATTGTTTTAAATTTATGAAAGATGTGACTACGGGTTCCACTATTGCTGTTATGAGAGGAATCTTTAGGGAGGAGGGGGTTCCTGTGGTGTTGATAACTGACAATGGCACTCAGTTAACATCTTACCAAATGGTGAATTTTTTGCAGAGGAATGGCATAAGACATTCACGGATCTCACTTTATAATTCCAGGGGTAATGGCATAGCAGAAAGGGTCAACAGTTTGATGAAAGGCACCATTCAATTTGCCACCTCTAATCGGTGTGATGTTGAGGAGATGGTGGATGATATGGTGTGGGCTTATCGAACCACCAAACACAGCATTACACATGAAATTCCTTTCAAGGTCATGCGTGGCTGGTTGCCTGGTACTAAATTAGTCCCTGCCTGGTTGAAGGAATGGGTGGAGAATGGAGAGGACAGGAGAGGTGGTACATGTGGTGTTGGCAGCAGGCATGCTAGATTCAACATTGGTGACTGGGTCAAGGTAAAGTCTTGAAGGATTGGAAGGGGTCTATCCAAGTTCAAAGGTCCGTTTCGCATTGCTGCTGTAGGGAAGTATGTTTTCACATTGGAGAATGGTGAGAGGTGGAACTTTAGGAACATTGCATTTTACCAGAGGGGAGGAGAGTGTACAAGAAAGGGGGATGATGGTTGTTCAGCTGCAATGTACATGAGAGATTTGGAAGCTAGTGATGGGAGTCACAGTATGGATGGCCCTGTTCACAGTATGGATGACCCTGTTGTAAAGATCAGTTCTAGAGTTCGCAAAACACCAGCTTATCTGGATGACTATGTCAGGTGAAGGTGTTCTATTCAGTTAGCTATTGGAGGAACTGGTTTATATTGTATTTTTGTGAGTTTTATTTTAAGTTTCAGCACAATGTGTTTTTTATTTTTATTTGTTCAAGGAAAGGGAAGAGGATATGTTATGATGCAACTACATTCTTGTATTTGCATGTGGTCTTTTCAATGATTCTTTATCAGATTGTAAGGCAGAGGGAATTCCATAGGTGCAAGTTGCTGCTGGGACCTTGGAGAGGGCTGACACCAGGCTGTGTATTGATTAAAGCTATTTGTTCACATCTCAGATATTTGTGTGTGTCTGGCACTATCTTTCATCACCACATGGGGCCACATACAACATAAAAGAAGAAGAGCTCTGGCATTTTGAGTAGCAAGGCCAGAAACACAAATCCTTAGTTAGGCCAGCAAATTTACATTTCAGCACCATAGCACATCATAATAGAGAGTGTACGGTTGTGTCAAAGTGCGAGAAGTCGAAGATGTTTCGATCCCTTTAAACAAAATACTGGGATCATCTTCAGGACATGTGAATAGATGCCTGAGACCAATGCCTCTTAATGTATGAAAGAAAAAAGCAGAAGAAAGGGGGAAAAAACAGAAGAGGGAGGAGGAGAGAGGGAAAAAAAAGGGGGGATTATGATGTGCTATGGTGCTGAAATATAATTTTGCTGGCCTAACTAAGGGTTTGTGTTTCTGGCCCTGCTACTCAAAATGCTGAGTTTTTCTTCTTTTACGTTGTATGTGGCCCTACTTGAATGTTGTTGCTCACATTAAATGATTTTGTCCAGTAGGACAGTCAAATATAGACATCATTGTATCTCTATATGTATTTTTTCAAAAACTAATTGAAAAATCTCTTTGTTGTGAGGGGCCGTTGTTTCTGAAAAATACGTTGTGCCCAAAGGTCCCTGACCACTAAATTGGGTTCCCTTGTTTTCCTTCTAGAAAGTTGCAATTTTTCTGCCTACACCAAATGTGCCTTTCTGCCAGTGTCAAGGGTCACAGGACTGTTAATAGCCCTCCTGTGGTGTGATGTGTATTCTTTCCCAACAGAGGGCAAAAGGGTCTTGGGTGTGGGGAAGGATGTACTTCTCCTGGGAAGGATGCCTTGAGGTGGGATGCAATCAACTCTTCCTGAGCTTCAAAGGGTAGCCTGGGCTGTACCTAGCTGAAGATGCCTGCCCTGTAACTGGCAAATGCAGCTTACACCTGGGCATGCCTGCCCTTTGTTACCCTAGACAGATTGGAGCCAAACCCGGGGAAAATTGAAAAACTGACCAGAACTAGTTTAGAGCTAGACAAAGGTGGAATCCTCCACACCACAAAAAGGGGCACCTTCAATACCTCAAATCAGAACACTCCTAGACCTGTGGAGACTCAGAAGATTTTTTTAAAAAGCAAAAAGTGCCCCCAACGGGTCCCGCCACATGCCCACGGGTGGCGGGCCCAAATTCTTTCTTTTTTTTTTTTTTAAATAGTGTCCCAGCGAGGCCCACCACATGCCCATGGGCGGTGGGCCCAAATTCTTTCGTTATTTTTAAAAATAGTGCCCTAGTAGGTCCCGCTGCATGTCCACCAGCCCGAATTCCTTCATTTAAAAAAAATATTGCCTTCAGCGGGACCTGCCGCATGCCTATGGGTGGTGGGCCCGAATTTTCTTTTCTTTTTTAAATAGTGCCCCAGCGGGTCCCGCCACATGCCCACAAGCGGTAGCACGAATTCTTTGATTTTTAAAAAATATTGCCCTCAGCGGGTCCCACCACAAGCCAACAGGCGGCAGGTCTGAATTCTTTCTTTTAAAAAAAATACTGCCCCCATGCTTATGGGCGGTGGGCCCGAATCTTTTGTTCTTTTTTTAAATGGTGCCCCAGGCGGCGGTCTGAATATTCCTTTTTAAAAAGTTATTGCCCCCAGTGGGTCCCGCCAACAGGCGGTGGGTCTGAAATTTTTCTTTACAAAAAAATGATTATATATATATAATCTGCACCACATTCTTAATCATGTCCTGGCCCCAAAAATGGACATAGGGACTCGAAAGGAGAATCTCACCCTGCATGTTGTGAGAGGTGCATGCTGGGATCTGAAGTCTGCCGATGCAGCCACAGCATTTTGTGAGACTCTGATCCGGCCCACCAGGACAACCACCAATGGTAGAACAAGTGGGGGTATATTTTCAGTGAACTGGCGGGAAACTCTGTTGTTAGCAGGCATTTGAAAAAGTCAATTAAGACGAAACGCGTCATGCCGATGCTTCTTTGAGAATAAACCACTTACCTGGGTCCCCGTGGTGTCCCTCTAATTCTTTCTTCGGTTTGAATTCATCGTGGCAGATATATATATATATATATATATATATATATATATATATATATATATATATATATATGAAGAAAAAAGTTGCCCTCGACGAGGTTACACTCACAAGCAGGATTGTGCCTCTTTATTCGCAACAACAAAACCAGCAAAAATGATCAAGCCTTACGCGTTTCGAACTTCACAGTTCTTGTTCACAGGCTAAAATGCAGAGCGAGGCAGCACAACTTTTTCAGACACTTAACTACCTTAAATACTGTTCCGCCCCCAGTGGGCCTCAGGTGAGTTCAGCAAGTGCATTTTGGTAACTGTAGTTTTGGTCAAAGTCCTTTTCCCCAAGTGGGTTTACCTTCACTCGACATCCATATAAAAATAAAATCAAAAGACCCTTCAGTGGGGGGCGTGGCTTAGCAAGCCAGCATGGCGGACGTGTTCTAAGTAGGCTCCGTCCAGCCCTTCATTCATCCTTCACTGATCCTGCTCCTCCGGCCACGATATCCCCCGCCTGCTGTGTCCGGTGGTGGAGAGACGCAGCGACGCTTGTTGGCGGTGTTTGTGGGCCGGTGCTGCATCCTGCAGTGGCGGTGTGGCAGAGATCGGCCCTGGGGCCTGTGGGCGGCGCTGCGAGGGGGAAGGTGTAGACGGTCGGGGAGGCGTTTGCTGCTGTTGCCGCCATTTTGGAGCTCCCGGCCCGCTGCAGATCCTGTGGTAGGCCCGTTGGTACCTGTGCCCAGCCTGGTTGTGTCGGCGGTTGGCGGAGGCCTCCCCTGTCTAGGGCCTTGCCTGGTTTGTCATCTGGGGGCCGGGGCCGGGTGCGTGGCCCCCGAACGCATCCCCGAGGAGTACTGGGCTGCCGGGGTTGGCCCGTTCCTCGTTGTTCGCGGGTGGGCTCCCGCCCATCCGTTCTGTGCCCCCGGTGATTGCCGGCATTCACGGGGATCACTCCTCTCGTTCGGCAGCCAGATCGGGCTGCGGGGAGGACCCGGGTGACCCGGGGTGAGTGGTCGTATCCCCCGCTGGGCCCAGGGGTGTGCTGCGGAGGCCCGTTGGCGGTGACCTGCTTCTCCTGGTGGGTCCGGATCCTCCGCCTTTCCCCCCCCCATCTTCCCCAGGTCTGTGTGGGGGCTCGGCGGTGCTGCCGGACTGTGTGGGGGTGCGGGTTGGCGACCACGGCCCGCTGAGCCATCTGGGTCCCTTGGGTGGCCCTGGGGCGCATCTTGCTCATCCCGGGGGCCTCTCGGTGGATCTGTGGAGGCTGCCATTGGGGGCCCAGGTTCCGGGGTGTACTGAACTGGGCCCGTGCTGTGCTTTGGGTGCCCTGGCGGCCCCCCACCGCCCTCTGGTTCACTGTTAGGCGCTGAGATTCACCCACCTGGGGATCATCGCCGAGTGGAGCGGTGCCGCTTGATGCCTGGGGATTCCGGACAATCGGCGAGGGCACCTGGACGGCCGCATCGGCAGTTGGATCGAGCTGCGCGGACCGCTGCCGGACGGCAGTGTCACCCCTGTGCTGCTTACGCTACCCTGCCATTCGGGGGTGAACGGTGATAGCGCCTGCCTATTGGGAGGGGGGTCAAGAAGGTATACCCGGCCCACCAAGACGAGAGACAAAACCGGTGGAGGGTCCTCCAAGCAAAGTACGCTGGACAAATTTGCTGGCCCTGGAGGCTCCGCGGTGGCTGCGGGTGGGGCCCAGGGTAATGTTCCAGACAATGCCGCCCTCCTGGCGGCGATTACCCAGTCCAGGGATGCCCTGGATGCCAAAATAGGGGCGGTGGGTTCAGACGTTATGTTGCTGCGCCAGGACCTGCGGAATGCGGTGGCCCGCATCACTGAGACTGAGACGCGGATTTCGGGAGTGGAGGATGTGGCGACGACCCTGCAACAACGAGTGGCATCTCTGGAGACTGCTCAGCGGGGGTTGGCATCCAGGGTGGAGGATGCAGAGGGCCGGGCGCGACGCAACAATCTCCGCTTTGTTGGTTTTCCGGAGGGGTGTGAGTCTGGCAACATGGAGAGGTTTATCACCCAGTGGCTAGAGAGCTGGCTACCCCCGATTCTTTGTCTAAATGCTTTGTGGTGGAGCGTGCACACAGGGCCCTGATGCAGAAGCCTCCCCGGGGCTCGGCCGAGGCCAGTGATTGCGAAGCTACTTAATTATCACGATCGGGATGTGATCCTGAAGCAGGCCAGGGCCCAAGAACCTGTGCTGTATAATAATGCCCGTATCCTGATCTTCCCTGACTATACTAAACAGACCCAACAACAGCGGCAATCATTTCTCGCAGCCAAGGCCCGCCTGCGAGAACTCAAACTCCCATATGCATTGCTCTACCCGGCCCGGCTGCGGGTTGTATATCGTTCTCGTACTTATTTTTTTGACTCCCCGGAGGAGGTCTTTCGTTGGACAGATGAGACGGTGCGGCTGCGCCTCCACTCTCCTCCCGGGCGAGAATCTGATTCATCCTCGAGCGGAGTGGTCCGGGACGTGCCCGGGGGCCGGGGGAGGGGGTCTCGCCGCTCCAGGTCAAAGAGGCGGTCCAAATCCAGCGATGTTCCGTCACGTGTGGGATCCGCTTCGGATCACGCTGCACCAGCCAACTGATTAATTTCTGTGTCTGTGCATCTATGATTCTTAGAGATGTTAGAAGTGGCCAGAGGAGCCCGATGAGGGCCAGTATTTCTGTTGGTTATTCCAGACAGGGATAGGGGCTAGGGGACGATGGGCTGTAGTTTGGGGATCCATTGGTGGGTGAGGGGTGGTACCTCCTGTTGGGGTCTGCCTGCTCTGCCTGCCGCGACAGGTACTTCACTGTTTTTGAGGTATAGGGTGGGGGCAGGGGGTTTGTTGGGTTGTTCAAGGGAATTGTTATTGTTCTTTCATCGCACTGTTCAATTGCAGGTCGGGCCGGGCTATGTTGCATGTCTTGGGCCACCAGGGCTTTTCATGTATCTGAGGTTTTTGCATGGCCGCCACTACGGGTAGACCATTAGACTCCTCGGGGTCCCTGCGCATTTTGAGCTGGAATCTCAGAGGGGCGCTAGATAAGATTAAGCGCGGAGCTATCCTTAAGCAGGCTAAGCGCGCCGGCGCCGACATCTTGATGCTGCAAGAGACGCACCTTATGGGGACTAAGGCCCTCTGTTTTCAACGCTTTGGATATATACAAGTGTTTCATGCGGGCTTTGTGCGGGGATCCAGAGGAGTGGCAGTCTTGATCCACAGACGAGTCCCCTATATTCACATTAGAACGTGGGGTGATGCACAGGGCAGATACCTTTTCCTTCAGGGTACGTTGGGGGGTGAGTCCATGATATTGGGCAGCGTCTACGCCCCACCGCCACTGTCCTGGGGTTTTGTAGAGAAACTTGTGACCGTGTGGACGGATATCCCGGAGGGCCTGGCGGTGGTTGGCGGGGACTGGAACGATGTGTTGGATCTTGCTCTTGATAGGTGGAGGCCCGATGGGGCCCCGATAGTTCGCAGTCCCACCAAGCTTCATTCCTTCGTAGTGGGCCAGCATTGGGATGACCCATGGCGTCGTTTGCATGGCGGGACTCCGGGGTTCACCTATCTCTCGGCGGTCCACGACTCCTTCTCTCGTATTGATTATATTTTTGTGTCTCGGGGGGATGCCGGCAGGGTGGCGGAGGCCGATATTCTCCCTCGAGGGCTCTCTGATCACTCGCCTGTGGCCATTACCCTGCGTGCTGGCCTTGCACGCGGATCTTTCCGGTGGCGCCTTTCCACATGGAATCTCCAAAATGCGGAGTATAGAGAACACATTGGGGACACCATAGACCAGTATCTGTCGCACAACATGGGATCGGTGTCGGCGGCGGCGTCTCTGTGGGAGGCGATGAAGCCCACACTTCGCGGGGTGGACATCTCCTTCTGCGCGGCGGCGCGTAGGGCCCGCAGGGAATCTCTTATTCGGGCACAAGCTAAAATCTTGGACCTGGATGCGTGTAGTAGAGACGAAGGGGGGCGGCTGGTCCGCCGCCGGTTGTTGATGGCGCAACAGGATTACTCGTCCCTCTTGCTAGATGAAGCCCGCCAGGCATGGCTGGCAACCCGAAGCAGGATATATCAGTGGGGGGACAAGTCGAGCAAACTCTTACATAGATTGTGCCAAGGGGCGACGGGCTCCCCGGTCCTCCCGGGTATTGTCGGTTCCGATGGGATACCGATCTTGGATCCGTCGGCCATCGCAGAAAGTTTCGCGGTCTACTATGCGGACCTCTATGCTCCCCGGGAATGTTTGTCGGCAGAGGTTATAGGCCGATTTTTGGATGATCTCCCTCCCAGAGCTCTGACTGACGAGGTAAGCGCCGACCTAGACCGCCCATTCTCGGCGGATGAATTGACTTCTGCTCTTCAGGAGCTGAGGCCTGGTAAGGCGCCGGGTCCCAACGGTTTCCCGAATGAATTCTTTAAACGGTACTTTCAGCAGCTTCGTCCCCATTATTGCAAGGTTGTGGAAGAGGCCAGGGAGCTTGGTCGTTTGCCCGGAGACTGACGGCATGCTGAGGTGGTGGTTTTCCACAAACCCGGCAGGCCTCCCGAACACCATGCATCTTATCGTCCTATCTCTCTTCTCAATGTCGAGGCCAAGGTTCTGGCCAAGGCGCTTGCTAATCGCCTCCGTCCCCATATCTCGTCTATTGTCCATCCGGACCAAGCCGGGTTTATGCCCCAGCGGGCGACCCGCCATAATATTCGTAGGGCTCATACAGCTATTGCGGCAGTCGGGAATCTGGGGATACGCGCGGCCTTATTGCTCGCAGATATGGATCGAGCTTTTGATTCACTGAGCTGGGAGTATTTATTCGCCCTCCTCCGCAGATTGAATCTGGGACCTCGCTTTCTCTCCTATCTGACTTTACTTTACACGGACATAACGGCGGCCGTGCGCGTGGCGGGTTCTGTCTCGCCGGTCTTTCCCATTGGTCGAGGCACCAGGCAGGGTTGCCCCCTGTCACCATATTTGTTCGCCCTGGCAATGGAGCCTCTGGCCGCATGGGTGCGTATTGATGCACAGGTGGCCGGGCTTGAATGGGCCAACGGACTGTCGGATCGTATTGCCTTATATGCGGACGATGTGCTGTTCTTTCTTACTCAGCTGGATAGGACTGGCCCGCGGTTGCTGCGCATCATGCAGGTGTTCGGGGAGACTACGGGCCTTTATATGAATGAGCGAAAGTCTACTCTGTGGGTCTTCGGTGGAGGGGCTGACCCTGGTGCCTGGGCCTCCTCAATTCAGGTGGTGCGTGGGGGGCTGAAATATTTGGGTGTGTTCCTCTCAGACGCGCGGTTGATTGCCTGGGAAAGGAACTTGGTGCCGGTGTGGAACAGGGTGCGTGAAGATCTTAAAGGCTGGTCCCACATGCCCCTATCTATATATGGTCGCTCGGCTATCTTCAAAATGGTCTCTCTTCCTCGTCTGCTGTACCAGTTGCAAAACCATCCATATCCTATTTCTTCGGGTTGGTTCCGCCAGGTGGATGCGGCCTTGGGCCAGTTTCTATGGGGCGGAGGGGTTGTGAGGGTGGCTCTTCGTACTTGCTTTAAATCCACGTATTGTGGGGGGACTCGCTACTTCTGACATACTTTCGTACTATATGGCCTCACACCTGTTGGTTCTCAATGAATGGTGGTATGGCGATAGGTCAGATCCGGCGTATGCCCTGGAGCGACGTTTGATGGGTGATCACTCGCTACATACGCTCCTCTATTCGGCGCCCTTGCGGCGTTCTCTGCCGAGTGTGACACAGCTGGTGTTTCAGGTTTGGCGGCAGGCGCTGCGGAGGATGGGCTGGTGGAATCGCCTAACTCGAGAGACGCCGCTTTGGCAAAATGGACGTCTGCCGCAGTTGGCGGCCTTGCCTGGCTTCCAAGTTTGGGATGCGATTGGGATCTCCACCCTGGGGGATGTTATGAGGGGGCCCGTCCTGAAATCGTTTCAGTGCTTGCAGAAGGACTTTCAAATGCCGCGTACACAATTTTTTAAATATTTGCAATTTCGGCATGCTCTCTCCCCTAGCTTGGTGCGCCTGGAGGAGTTGGCTGACTTCAGTCCGGTAGAGGCGAAAGTCTTCATGGGGGACCTGCAAGACCACAAAATATCTAAAATCTACCAGTCCCTGGTTACACACTGCTCCCCATCTTTACAGCGTCTTCGCGGGGCCTGGGAGGAGGATGTGGGCTCACTTGGGGAGGAGGACTGGACGGAGGCCCTGGCCTCCCCGCGCGGGGCGGCTATTGCTATGAGCCTTCGACTCATCCAGTTTAAATACCTCCATAGGGTCTATTTTACTAGAGTCAGACTGTACAGGGCTGGTTTGGTGGCGTCCCCGGAATGTCTCCGCTGCTTGCATGAAGAGGGTACTCTGCTGCATACTATATGGGATTGTTCTGCGCTAGCTAGGTTTTGGCGGGGCGTACTGGCATGCCTCTCAGAGGTTCTGGGTTGGGATCTCCCACGTTCCCCTAAATTAGTGCTCCTGCATGTTATGGACGATATAGGGGGCAACGTCTACAAGCGCCACCTGATGCTCCTGGGCTTTACCCTTGCCAAGCGCGATATTGCTAGGGCCTGGAAGGCGACTGCCGCACCCTCCGTCTCAGTGTGGAAGGCAGGACTGGATTTCTGTATGGGCCTCGAGGCCCCCATTTTTATAGCACGGGGATGCCCGAGTAAACATTATAAAATCTGGAAGCGCTGGGCGGATTACAGGGGATTAGATTTGGAGCCCATTCCAGCGCAGGGATTGGGTGGGTTGTAGTCTTCCCCTCCCTTGTCTTGGGGGGGCTGGTACTATGCGTGCACCGGGCGGCTTGGTGTCTCTTAGACATTACCCATAGCGAGTGTAGAACTGTTGCCCTGATCATACATGCTGATTTTGCAAGGTTGACTGTGCGATGGGGTGTGGGGTGGGGGGTGTTATTTGTGTTTCTTTTGTTTAATTTTGTAGTATTTCATATGCATGCCCCTTCATTATTTCTCTTTTGGTATTATATGAGAAAACTGTCAAAGTCAGGATATTATTAATTGATGCTACGGAAGTCTCTGGATTACAGAGCTCCGCTGTATGTGCATTTGACAAATAAAATTTGTTTAAAAAAAAAAAAAAGACCCTTCAGTGGGCTTATCCAATAACACATTCCTGGGTTTTGCTGGAAATAAAACAGAGCCTGTTGTTCCAAAGGTGACTGCAGGTCAAAGTCACTCTGGACCTGCTGATTTGCGCAGTGAATGGTTTTGTTTTGTTTGGAGCAACGACAAACCCACTTGGGTATAATGTGCAGGACTACCTATACCATAATGCTTTGCACTCGCAAAACGCCCACTGGGGGTGGAACTTGTATTCAAAATGCACAGCAGGTGACTGCTAATTGCTGCTGAACTCCAACCTTGCCTGTGAACAAGGGCGTGTAGCCCGAAACGCGTCAGGCTGCTTTTGAAACGATTTTATGCCTCCTGCTGGCTTCGCTTCAGTCTCCATTAAAAGGATTCAAAACTTAACTGTGTGTGTGTCTCCAATCGAGGGCAATCTTTCTTGTGGATGTTAAACGGCCAGTCCAGCCGTGGGGATGCACCGCCGCTCGAGAAGCGGACCTGTGATGACATGAACTGAAAGTCATCAGCTGGACGGTAGGCCCGGATGTTGGACATGATATGTGTTGCGATTACAGCAGCGGGACATTTTAATCAATCCACTGGGGTATGAATGTTTTTATTTTGTTCAGAGCAACGACAAACCCACTTGGGTATAATGTGCAGGACTACCTATACCATAATACTTTGCACTCGCAAAACGCCCACTGGGGTGGAACTTGTATTTAAAATGCACATCAGGTGACTGCTAATTGCTGCTGAACTCCAACCTTGCCTGTGAACAAGGGCGTGTAGCCCAAAACGCGTCAGGCTGCTTTTGAAACGATTTTATGCCTCCTGCTGGCTTCGCTTCAGTCTCCAATAAAAGGATTCAAAACCTACCTATGTGTGCGTCTCCAATCGAGGGCAACCTTTCTTGTGGATGTTAAATGGCCAGTCCAGCCTTGGGGATGCACCGCCCCTCGAGAAGCGGACCTGTGATGACATCAACTGAAAGTCATCAGCTGGACGGTAAGCCCGGATGGTGGACATGAGATGTGTTGCATTACAGCAGCGGGACATTTTAATCAACCCACTGGGGTATGAATGGTTTTATTTTGTTTGGAGCAACGACAAACCCACTTGGGTATTATGTGCAGGACTACCTATACCATAATGCTTAGCACTCGCAAAACGCCCACTGGGGGTGGAACTTGTATTTAAAATGCACATCAGGTGACTGCTAATTGCTGCTGAACTCCAACCTTGCCTGTGAACAAGGGCGTGTAGCCCGAAACGCGTCAGGCTGCTTTTGAAACGATTGTATGCCTACTGCTGGCTTCGCTTCAGTCTCCATTAAAAGGATTCAAAACCTACCTGTGTGTGCGTCTCCAATCGAGGGCAACCTTTCTTATGGATATATATACATACAGGCTCCTTCCTGAGTTCCCCGCGTGGCCTCTTCCTACAGTTCTGCTGGAGGGTTCGTGGATATTTTAGCATCAGAGATGCTTTAAGAGGCCCCATCTGTCAAGTGGCTGTGGCATTTCTGGTGTCTGCGTGAGCAGTTTCTTCTTGTACCCGAGGTATCGGATTGCTCCAGCCCACCTCTCCAGTACAGGTCTAGCGGGGTTTGCTGCCAGCCGGCAGCTCGTGACTTCACGAAGAGGTTTGGACATTGTACCCGCTCAACTCGGCGGACTTGTGTTGTGGGGGTTATGACGTATGCAGGGACCCAGGGAGGCCCGAGGACTTAATTTGCTCCAGCAACAGCGCGCCCCGCTCTGCAGTGCATCAATGCCACAAGGATTTCATTGATCCATTCCCCTCGCAGCACCTACCCAGAGATGATGTTTTCTGGGAGCTGTAGGACTGATTACACTACAGCAGGTGAGCGATCACATGGCAGGGGAGGTGCTTCCTTTCAATTGTGGGAGGTCTGCAGATGAACTTAAAAGTGGTGGCGTGGGGCTGTTTTCTGGTGCAGCAGTGGCGTCTGAAGAAGATTGAAAAATCGAAATGCATTATGCCTTACCTGCTTGTCCAATAAAGGCTCCTTCCTGAGTTCCCCGCGTGGCCTCTTCCTACAGATCTGCTGGAGGGTTCGTGGACATATATATGTGTATGTATGTGTATATATGTGTATGTATGTATGTGTATATGTATATGTATATGTATATATATATATATATATATATATATATGTGTGTGTGTGTGTATATATATGTACTCAACACATTGATCACTGATTTCTGCCGTGAATTTTAAATTTAGCCTATTGTCATTGATGGAAGATACAAAAGCTTGTGCTGACTCCTTGGTGCCATCCCATATTATGCAAACATCATCAATGTACCGCCAGAAGTGTCTCACATGAGAATCCCAAATGTTTTTATGTAGTACCTTGAAGACATGCTCCTCCCCCCAGCCCACATGGAGACATGCGTAGCTAGGGGAGAAGCATGCCCCCATAGCCACTCCTCTTAATTGCTGGTACACTTCCCTATTGATAAAGGAATAATTATTGTTAAGGCATAATTCAATCATCGTAAGGATCATACAGTTGTGTTCATGTAGATGAATCGATATTCCATCCAGATAATATTTTACGGCAGCCAATCCATCAGTATGATGGATACTTGTGTAAAGCGATGCAATGTCCATTACAATAAACAGATTGCCTTGATGCCATTCAATTTTGTTGATTTTTCTTAAAAAGTCACCAGTGTCCTTGATCAAAGAAGGTAACCTGGTTACGTGCTCTTGCAGAAAATAGTCAACATATTTGGACATGGATTCCATGATACTTTTTCTCGCCGAAATGATAGGCCTTCCGGGAATGGGTGAAACATTTTTGTGTACTTTAGGTATAAAGTAAAGAACTGGAGGGATAGGATGTTCAATCTTTAGGAAGTTGCATTCGTTCTTGGTTAACAATCCTTTGCGTTTCCATTGTGAAAGATGTTGGAACACATTGTCCTTTACTTTCCAAAGATCTTGTACTGAGGCTTTCCTGTAACATGTTGTGTCAGCCAAATGTCTGTTGGCCTCCTCTAGGTATTGTTTTTTTGGCCACAGCACAATGTTGCCGCCCTGGTCTGCTTTGTTGACAATAATTTCATGATCATCTCCCAGTTTCTTCATGAGATTGAAATATTGAACTTGCGTGTGATTATATGTGATCAAGGCCGTGTCAGGCCGAAACGCGTCAGGGCGGTAGTGGTGTTGAGAGCACAATAAAGATTTCATGCACCAAATTGGGTTCGTGTTCCGTCCTTTCCCAGAGAAGGGAATCCACGAAGAACGGCGTCTGATATATATATATATATATATATATATATATATATATATATATATATGAACACAACAACCAACTCCCACAGAGGCATCAATGGGAGAAGGCACGGACTCGAGGCAGTCAGGATACGGCATCTGTTTATTAAATCAGGTCACCCGCAATCTCAGAGGTAAAAAGAGACGCGTTTCGGCTTACTAGAAGCCCCCAGTGGGACCCGCAGCATGCCTACGGGCAGCGTGTCCAAATTCTTTTTTTTATTAATAGTCCCACAGCAATCACACCATCCATTTTCAGCTTGTGGATGATGGAAGCGCTGAGGACGGGGAAAGAGAAGTAGAGAAACTGCATATCTTGTCAGGCCTGGACAAAACTTACCTGCTACTTGGTGTCCCGGTCCGAGCAGCAGCAGTGTTCTCGAGGAACCTCCAGGCAGGGGGATGCAATACAGCAGGTGAGCAAACAAACACCTCGCCTGTTAGCTGACCCCCTCCTTTTACTTGGCTCAGTGGTCAATGCTGGGCTAATAAAAGGAATTTTGTGGGCACTTTTGTAAAAGCGGGGGGCTTTTTACAGAACTGCTGATTTCGCGATTTGTTTGCAAATTGCGATATCCTTGGCGGTCTGCCAAATGCTAAAGGAAGAGGATAAACTGTTCGGATAACAGATGGTATTCTACCACAAATCTGAGTTTTAAATATGGTCCTGCCAAAATATTGTATCCAGCATCAATCTACCACACTATTGTGAACGTAAGCATATATATGCTATTCTTAACTCCACTTCTACGTACCTTGAAGAAATGTATATTTTCAAAGAGATGTGGTAGTTAATATAAGGATCCAATATTATTGCAAAACGATATTTTGTCCTTCGATATATTGTGACACACATTCAAACAAGACCTTTCTCTGAACTAAGACTGTGAGGTTTTTCAATGATCAGCAACGATATAGCCCAATCTGATTGTGCAATGATTTAGTTTGCTCAGCCTGTTAAAGGAGCAAGATGTTTGGAATTGTTCTGCTACTTGCATTGCAGAAGATGCTCATGTTGTTCTTTTTTTCTCATGTTTTCTTTATCCGGTTCACAGGACTAGGATCATCCAAGTAACCACAACTGGGAAGCCAGCACCACTTCTGGTCACATCCCATTTACTGCTGTAGAAGATGCTGCAGGGGATAGCCTCATCCAGCGCTCTAGTGCCTATATTCCACTGTATTTTTATGTCTGAATTCTGTCAAATGTATTAATTAAAGCATGGCAAAAAATCTTGACATTTTCTGTTACCCCATTCATTTTAATTTATGTGATGTTGGTATTTCCGAAAGGACTTGATTATTTCCTTCAGCACTGAAAGCAATAGCAGAAAGTATGTGGCAAACAAATATATTTGGGATTTACTTTTTTATTTTAGTAATAATATATTATAATAATTCACCTTAAAAGTATGAAGTAATACGTCCAGCTTCCTCTTCTTATGGGATGTACATATGACCTCAGATTGCAACTCAAATCAATGTTCCTATTTGAATGAAGCACTGACATATATTCTCTATTTTTGAAACATTAAATCTTCTCAAAGAAAATATTTGCTTAGTGTTTTGTGAAGCGTTAACAACGTGAGACCCTTTGTTTTTAATGTGATCAACATATTATTCTTTCAGAAACTTACTATTTTGAAAAATATAGTGAATATTAAATGTGCATTTAGTTAAAGTTGTTTCTTAGTGATTATTATGTATCAGAATTATATGATTCCATGCATCCTTCTGGGGTGCAAGAATTTCCCTTAATATTATAAAGGTATTATACAAGGCACAAATGTAACCCACATTAGGGCCATAATGTATAAAATAGAAAAAAAATGTTTACAACACTTCAACTGTTTTCATGAGGCTAGGTATAGGTAGTAGTGAAAAACAAAATCAAATGTAGCAGAATACTTAGGGTTCTAAGGATGGTACCTTCACTGGGGTCATTCGGAACAGCCAAACTCTAGAATATGCTATGGAGCCTGTCATAGTGATCTCAAGGAGCTCAGTTAAAGAGGACTACTGCCAGAAACCTCAGTGTTTTCTTATACAGGAACACCAAGGACATCATTATGAGTAAGTAGCATCTTAATTCGCATGGGGCCAGTAAGTGACGTTACCGCTCCCATCGGAATTATGATATTTACTGGAACACCATGTATCTCTTTTACCCGGAGATTTCAGCGGCTGACAACAGCCGAAATCTCTATGTGAAGGTATGCAGGAAGAGGAGGAAATACTGGGAGAATGAGACTGGAATTACCGATTTCCCCAGGTAAGTCATCATTTCTTAGAGGGCCCTCAGGGTCCAACTTGTAACAGCCGGATTTTCCCAACCCCCAGAGTTATTGGTAGCCCCTGTAGCGGTAACTAAGGGGGTGGGGAAAACAAGAAACTCATAATGAGGGCACAAGAGTTGCATAGACTTGTATGATTGCCCAAATAGGAAGGCTAATTGCGTGGCTAGTTGACAGTGGGCATTCGTATCTGAAGGCTCACTTGGGGCCGGGCAAGACTCTTGCGGTACAGCTTTGTTTCAGGAACAGATCGATCATTTGTGATCTTTTCCTTGATCTCACTCTTCTTGTACAATCATTTTTAGTTGTGCACCTTTGGCATCCATGGTAAAGCCATTGCAGTGGATGGTCTGCTCTCTTTCAGCAATCCGAGAGCGTGGTAAGCATGCATCATTGTTGTCCATGTGCACATCATAATGAACTAGCACCCTAACCCAAGATGGCAACAGTAAATGCTTCATGAGGCGGAACACTTTTGAAAACCAAGAAGCTGAATCAGTGTAGACAGCGGCTCAGTCTTACATCTGATACTTGGCAACCGTAGCCAATTGGGTTTTATTCCTCTGCTGTAGTTTGCACCTCCCATCTGTTTTCACTGTATCTTTGTAATTTTGTATCACCCCTGATTTATCCCAGGATTTTTACAATGTCACATAAGACTTGTTTGTACCTTTGAGTCCTGTATTGTGCCTTCTTTCTGGGATGCGTGTTTGCATGCCTGTTGACAGCTGTACTCTGGGTACTATATTGGCATCCATAATTCTACATACAGCAAAAAATTTGTGGAGCCTCCAGAAAATCTGTGTCTTCTTCCCATTCCTATATTTGCTCTATATTATAATTCTCAAGAAGGGTTTCTGTCGTTGACGTCATTTAGGGGTTGCCGGGGGTCGCAGCTGCGACCACTGACACTGTCTTTGCGACCCTTGGCCTCACAGTGGGCAAAATCAATGCCAGGTACACAGTGGCAACTCATCTTCATGGACGTCGCTTGGGGCTCCACTCTCTTTGTTTTCTCCCATTTTTTATTACACAAATAGTGAATAATGTTTTGTTATTCACTATTAGTGTAATAAAAAATGGAGTACAATTAGCTGGCATATGACGTTCTCTGGCAGCTGAGGAAAATTTAAAAAAATGCTTTTAAATGCTTGTATGTTGTGTACATGCTTGCGGGTCAGTGTGTGTTTATGTGAGAGAGAAAGTGTGAGTGTGTAAGTGTTGTGTGTAATCATGTGCGTGTGAGTGGCATTGAAGGTCAAAGGGTGTGTGATGTTACTTCTGCTATGCCTGGCATTTTTGTGAATTGACGTTCATGGTTTCTGTATTCCTAAGACCAATGTTAGGGGATGTACCAGGAGTGATTACATTTCCATTGTTCAGCAACTAGAACCTTGATAGCACCCCAAGAGCATGAACCTCGAGGAAACCAACCTAGAACTCATAAAAATCCCAACATTTCAATGATGGATCTTCCATTAAACTTTAAAACTAAGAGGGAGACTTACTGGACAGCAATAATGTACAAATGTACAAAAAAAGGTGAGGAGCATCCTCCACAAGTTCCTGCTCTACGAGGCAGGGGGAAGGTGGCTCCTCCAATCAGAACATTAAATGTGTAGTGTGATGATGCCAAAAATATGACGGACCGACCACCTCTTTCAAGGAGCACCTACTCAATGCAAGGACCCATGTAAATCATATCATCCTTGCACGAAACTGCAGGCAGATGTCCCTGATATGCTGTGAGAAAACTCCAAGCACAGCAGAACAGATACTGGAAATGTACTCCCATCTTCGAGGTACATTTTCAGTTCCCATCTGGGCAGCCTGTGCAGGTAAGAGCGTTGGGGCGGGTGGAGAGGGAGTCGATAGACGGTGACGAGAGAAAAATTAAATGTAAAAAAAAGAAAACCACTCACCTTGTGCTCGCCGCATCGGCGATTTGGCGAGCGCAAGGTAAGTGATTTTCTTTTTTTTAAATTTTATTTTACTCGTCGTCGTCTGTCGACTCCCTTCCCTCCCCAGCCTGCCCCACCACTCTTACCTGCACGAGCCGCTCCTGGTTCCCATATATTTCAGCAGCAATCCCACCATGCTGCATTGGCTTGATGGAATTCCCACCAGAGATTCTACTGTAGCACCCGAAGCTCTATTAGAGGAAAACCACCAGCTGCTGGGCTAGCAATCGTTAAATGAGGTGGACTTTCCTCCACCGTTGTACCATTTGCCACACTAACAGCTGAAACATCCAGTCGTAAAAGTTCAAATCATGTTGTAACTCTTTGAGAGTTATGACTCTCAATTGGAGAGGCCTGTAATTCGTGATAACGCTGGTAACCCAATTACTAGGCCCGTCAGGAATGATGAGGTCCACAACGTTTCCTCTGACCTCTCATGTTTCTCCAGGAGATTTTAGCTGGTGAAAGTAGTCACCATCTTAAAGGGAACTGCAGGGAAGAATGGAATGAGGAATTACTGTTCCCCTACTAATTACTCAGGGTTCGACCCATAATCCTGTTAATTACGCACCTCAGGAGTTAACACTACTCTTACGTTATCAGGGTCTTTCCATGATCACAACCCAGCAGATCCATCTTAACTCTTAGGCAAGCAAAGGTATGTACCAGCTTGAGCGAGAAGAATAGACAAGGTGGGTGCCCACACATTTTTTCTCAACTCGTCTGGCGAGAATGTGTATTAGGCACCTAACAGGACCTGACACAGACTGTCAGGCAGTTTGATTTATTGTTGTGAGTTCTGGCAACCTTTCACCCCAAGTGCATCTGCTTAAGAAATCCACACTTTTGTTTTTAAGGCTTTATTTTAAGTCACTACTAATGCTGAATAGAGGTTACAAGTGCATCGCAGAAACCACAGTAAGTGAAGCGACTCTGAAAGCAAAAAAAGGTACAATTACAAATACAGACAACATAGCATATGGAGCATTTTAAGTATCCCTTGAAAACCTAATTTTAGCATTAAACGTATGCCATTTCTAAGGGTTGTCACTTGTGTTCATTCATGTTCCAGTCCATGTCCTGCCTCTCTCAGAGACAGGGCCAAATTATGTTTCTATAGGTAGTCTCAGGACTTTGAGTGGGCCGGGTCTCACCGGTGCTGAGCACCGGCAGTTTTTTAAAGGGGGGCTAGAAACAGGTCTCTATCGGGCTCTGTTTTGTGCCCTGGCACAGGCGGTCCGTTTTCTCCCGGACTGCAGTGACAGCAGGCAAATCAATGCGTGTGTGCTCACACTGCTCACTAGTGGAGAAGTTAGGGCATGAGGTCATGCCAGGTGAGGTTGTAGGGAAAGGGAAATCCTTTAAAGAGAGTCATTTTAACTCTGGATTTCCCTTCTCTTTTTGAAACTCAGGAGCAGCAACATTGTCGTGGTGTCACTAGGGCTTTAAGTGGAAGCTTTTTCAATATTATAAACACGCCGTAGTTGCTGCTTATTTATCTTAGGCAACTAACAACCATTGACAAAGCCAATATTCCTGATTTGTAGGTATGATGTTACTTGTATCATATCTGGATGCAATGACAGAAACAGCAAAATATAAGTAGGGCGGCACACTATGCTAAGCACAGATTTTTAGCTTACGTGTTTTAAGCCACGCCCTTAATTACATTGGCCACGCCTCTTTAAGAGACCCCACCCCAGTAGGCTGTTATGAGACAGTGGTCTTGGTGCATTTACACAAGGAACTGTGCTGCTCTCTGCTTAACCTTTAATTAAAGTCCAATTCTCTTCCTGAGAGGGACAGTGAACATCAAATTTGTACCATTCAAACCGTTCATTTCGTGAAAAATAAATCTTGTGACTTATGATGTCAGGTAGGAGAATTAATGTGAGTTATCAATTACACACTCAGGTTAAAGCCTAAAGCCATTATGCCTTTTCCAAAGTATCAACAACTTAGAGGACTACATTAATTTATGAACGAGAAGCATATGGCCGCGGCCCGTGCAAGTAAGAGCGGTGGGGCCGGGTGGGGTCGATTTCGACAGACGACGACGAGGGAAAATGAATTATTTATTTAATTTTCCCTCGTGGTTGTCTGTCGAATCCCCCTCAACCCGGCCCCACTGCTCTTACCTGCACGGGCCGCGGCTGGAAGCATACTATCAACGTGTACGATAAATAAAACAAACGTGGATGCATGATAATGAACATAAATAAATCAACTATTGCTTAATTTGAGCCAGTGCTTTCCGGTGCTCAGCACCGGCACCTAATCCTCAGCACCGGCGCTACTGCATTCATTGCACTGAAGGAGGGCACCTCGCAGGCATAGAGTCTGGCGCTGTGGAGCTCCAGGGCCCCCACAACTTCCCAGCAGGCCGCCATTCCCAGCTCGTTCCGGTGCTGCGTGGGGGGCCTCCAGGTGTGTTCCAGTCACGCTCCATGGTATGTGGATGCAGCGCAGGCTCACAGTACTGCCTTGTACCTGTCGCTCCGTTTTAGTCCCTCGTAGCTCTTGGCCATTCAGGCAGGATAGTTCACTGGTATGTGACAGTATATGAGAGCAATAGGTTTTGCTAAGTTAGGGATGGACACTCCCGAAGGATTCCAGACTTCTGGTTCTGCTTCTCAGCATGGGTTAGCAGTGGGTTCCCTTGAAGTGCAGGGAAGGGAACTGTTTGAGACTTTGTCATCACAAAACCAAACATTCTGCTCTTAATAAAACCGAGGGTGATTTACAGGTCAGACTACTGTCAAAAAATCCAATAAGTAGAACCGGAGTAAAGAATTTTTAAGGGATAAACTGAAATGTAGTGATTAAAAGCATAAAGCGCCTACCTGATCATGCTAGAATATGTTAAATACAAAAGTTCAGAACCTTGACTGCAAGACTTCAAACAGTGCTTAATTTGAGCTGGTGGTTTCCGGTGTTCGGCACCGGCACTTAATTGTCAGCACTGGCGCTTGTGACAGTCTTCCACAAGATGGCGCTGTCTGGCTAATTTAGAGATGACCACAACAACAGTTAATTATTAATTCAATGTACATCTAAAATGAAAAATTGTAGCCGCCCAAGTGATTCTTATAGCTTTGGGGGCCTGGAATACTTCGAATTGTCACACTTGTAGGAGTGTGATAGTTAAGGGTTGTGTTGTTACTATCATTGGCAGTGCTGGGAGGGGCAATGTGTAGTGCAAGCTGCAGTGGCCTCCTGACGAGAGCCCTGGCACTTATTTTTTAACAAATTAAGCACCGCCCTCCATGGAAACTTAGTACCACCCTCCCAGTATGTATCACCTACAAAGCTTTGGAGTAGGTCTGCCCAGTCTACAAACATCTCAGGATAGAGAAAAATAGCTGCTAAGAAAAGCCGTCAGTAGGACTTTTGCCATTGCTGTACGAAAAATCTCCTTTTTGGAGATATCCCACCACTTTTTGCCCCCATTTGGTTTACTAGTTGCTGGTTTTCGACTCTGACTGTGCATTGAAGCCTGCTAACCAGGCCCCAGTGCCACTACTCTCTCCCTGAAACCAGTGCTTAATTTGAGCTGGTGCTTTCTGGTGCTCAGCACCGGCACCTAATCCTCAGCACTGGCGCTACTGCATTCATTGCACTGAAGGAGGGCACCTCGCAGGCATAGAGTCTGGCGCTGTGGAGCCCCTGGGCCCCTACAACTTCCCAGCAGGCCGCCATTCCCAGCTCGTTCCGGTGCTGCATGGGGGGCCTCCAGGTGTGTTCCAGTCACGCTCCACGGTATGTGGATGCAGCGCGGGCTCACAGTACTGCCTTGTACCTGTCGCTCCATTTTAGTCCCTCGTAGCTCTTGGCCCTTCAGGCAAGATAGTTCACTGGTATGTGACAGTATATGAGAGCAATAGGTTTTGCTAAGTTGGGGATGGACACTCCCGAAGGATTCCAGACTTCTGGTTCTGCTTCTCAGCATGGGTTAGCAGTGGGTTCCCTTGAAGTGCAGGGAAGGGAACTGTTTGAGACTTAGTCATCACAAAACCAAACATTCTGCTCTTAATAAAACCGAGGGTGATTTACAGGTCGGACCACTGTCAAAAAATCCAATAAGTAGAACCGGAGTAAAGAATTTTTAAGGGATAAACTGAAATGTAGTGATTAAAAGCATAAAGCGCCAACCTGATCATGCTAGACTATGTCAAATACAAAAGTTCAGAACCTTGTTTGCAAGACTTCAAACAGTGCTTAATTTGAGCTGGTAGTTTCCGGTGCTCAGCACCGGCACTTAATTGTCAGCACTGGCGCTTGTGACAGTCTTCCACAAGATGGCTCTGTCTGGCTAATTTAGAGATGACCACAACAGTTAATTATGAATTCAATGTACATCTAAAATGACTAATTGTAGCCGCCGAAGTGATTCTTATAGCTTTGGGGGCCTGGAATAGTTCGAATTGTCACATTTGTAGGAGTGTGATAGTTAAGGGTTGTGTTGTTACTATCATTGGCAGTGCTGGGAGGGGCAATGTGTAGTGCAAGCTGCAGTTGCCTCCTGACGAGAGCCCTGGCACTTATTTATTTACAAATTAAGCACTGACATCAACTATTGCAAAAAACAAATGACTTATATTGCCTGACACCTCATTGAGCAAATAAGCAAGTGCACAATATAGTGAGGGCTCCTAAGGGTTATACAAGGCAAAATATATAACAGGCCCTACTGCTCCATTGAGGCATTTGTAATGAGACTCTCTATGTCAGAGTTGGAAAGGTCTTCACTTCATTATTTGAGTAGCAATGCAATGTTTACCAGGAGCCTCTATGAGGATAAAACACTCTGTTTTCTGAGTATTACAGGCAATTACAGGCAACATTAGAGACAAAAACACAAAAACTGCCTCCGCTGCACTCTGTGTCACCTGATAAAGAAATGGGTTAAACAAATTAATATGTCACACAAGTATAAACGGCCATGAGTGATGAACAACTTGATGAGACTCCTCAGACAGCTAAAAGACCAGGTCCACCTTATACATGTTACCTGCAAGACAAAGACTTAAATCCAGATAGGATTGACTCAGAGCTTCAGACTTCTCAGGTTGGTAAAATGAGTACCACTGAGCTGGGTGATACAAAACAAATTTGTTTAGCAAGTGGTATACAAAAAGATATTATTATGACCAGCCAAACATCTGCTACAAACTCAGGACCTTGAAAAAGACGTTAGAACCACAGTGAGCTCAATTAAATGTTTTAGGCGGAAAAGGCACAGCTAGTGGTGCAAGATCACGAATGCACTTGAGTCTGAGGCTTACACATCACCTCTTCACTGATGTGGCCGATGTCCATGTGATACATCTTCAGGGGGCCAGGATGGGGCAGTGTTGCACAGCTCAGGCTTTTTTTCATTCAATTTGGCGACGGTAGGGGCTCATTACTGAGATATCGTTTTGTTCTTTAGTCCATTCTGTTTATCAAAAAAAGAAATAGTAAAAATAAAAGAAAATAGCATCCAAAAAAGCAAAAATAAGAAAAGATCAGTATTGACTTTTAGAGAGTCATGGGGTTTGGTTGTAGATGTATTGTTAATGTCGGATCACTGACAGAATATTGGAACTAAAAATATTGTGTGGACAGAATATTGTGTCAAAAATGTGATTACCTATAGAAACTTATTGTCGCAATATATTTGTCCCCCAATATTCGACTCAATATTTTGTCCATATGATATTTTTCTTCGATATTTTGTCTAAATACCAATAATGTCTCCATCCATGTATGCAAAAAAATAATCACCCAAAATTCAAACTACAATTGCCCATCCGAGAAAATAAGATACCAAACCAATAATTCCCCAGAAGACGATACATTATGTATGTTTTATGATCTGGGTCTAATTTAATGAAGGGTTTATCTCTGCACTGCAATTCTTTCCCTGCTTGATGTGGAAGCCTTCCTCTCAACCCGAAATAATGCACAAAGAAAGTTATTCCTTAGTAATCGAGCTTGTCCTGCATATGTTGGACTCTGCTTCACATGGAGCCCTCTTCTCTGACTTTCACATGCTGCTACCTCAGAGGAAGCACTTCCCATGAACTGCAGGGCCTCCTTCCTCCTTACTTCCCTAAAAGCCACTTGACTCACATCATAGGATGTACAGGATGGACAATGCCTCCTAGCTGCTTGGCTTAATTGCATGTGGTACACGTTACTTAAATAAAAACACAAAATTGATTTAAAAAAAAAAAAAAGTTTCAAAAAAAGGAATTAAATGAATGAGTAAAATGGCACAGAAAAGATGAAATATGGCTAGAGGCAGGACCACTGCTGCTACAGTGATGCTGCTGAGGTGGTGTCTTTTTTCGAGGTATCTTTTCCTGGCACTCTATTGCTAAACGTGGAATTTCAACTTCTTTCTGGGATATCTCTGTGACAGTCACTGCTCAGATTGCCCAGAGGACCTTCTGCGCTCACCAGTTTCAAATAGAAAGTTCAACAGGCGCCTGCAGTAGAAAAGTCAATTTGCAGCTAGTTGGTCCCTCTGGCTGCAGGAATGTCTCCACAATCCTGCACACTTACAGCTGACAAACCAAAGTGTCAGTTATTGCAACTTTAGGTTAAAAGCAGATTTCCTGTTGAAACAGATAACATGTAGCTGGTCAGTGGTCAGCACATATTATTTACGTGACAGCTCAAAATAGCAGATCTCCAAAGCGAAGAAATGGTAAAGAGCAAAACACAGAGCTCATCACTGACCTCAACACAGCCTGATTGATTTGCAACACCTACAATTTATTATATCCAGTTGATGCCCATCAACCTGACATAGTAAAAAATGTAATTGTTTTTTAACATCCTACTGTAAACAAAAGTTGGTAACTGCATATTTTGCTCTCTGTACTTGTACTACAGGCTCTATTAGCTGCAAATTACTCAATAACGCCCCAGATATGCCATTGATTAGGATTCCCGGGAATTGGGGAGCAATGCTGCTTCCAAGTTCAAGCTGCAGTCATGACCTCTCTAATTCTGGAGCCACTGAGCCTTCAGAAGGCTAGAGACAGGCAGAAAACGAGTCTGGTAAAATGTTACTGCTGGCAAGATGGCGCCTGTAAGATGCTCTGGTTAATCTTCCATGTGGGTGTGACCTTAAGCCTAGGTATCAGAGTGAGAAGCTTTCACAAGCAGAAGGTAAAACTGTGAAATGGGGTGCATCACAGGACACTGAGGAGGTTCAACTTTTCTGCTGCTCACTACAGTTTAGAGTAATACACCTGCTGCAATGACTAACCTTCCACACACATGCAAAGACGCTCAAGAGGAGTTAACATGGTTGTTGACGCTCAGAAAGGGAGTGAAAGCCTGGGTATGTTCTCCACCCAGGCTGTGGAGAACATGCAAAGTGTGCATGACTGTTTGGCCGGCCCGGAGACGGCCGGCCAGACAGTCATGCGTACTTTAGATGCAGCAGCAGCCACTCCTCCTCCCTGTGACGCGGGGAGCCCAGGCCCGCCACCACCCTAACCTGGCGGCAACTGCAATTCAAAAAATAAAATGATAATAAAGTTCCATTATTATCATTTTATTTTTTCCTTTGCACTGCTTTAAAGCAGTGGGGCGACCCTCCTCAGCATTAGCGGTGGAGCCGCCGCTGCATTTCATAGGGGTAAAAGCAGTAGCAGAGACTACTAAACTTAATGCAAAGACTAGCGCTTGGCAAAGTAAAAGGGTAAAAGCATTCACTGCCACTTATTCACTAGGTATCACTGCCCTTCAAACCATTTGCAAAACCAGCACCCCTGGGGCGTACAACACCTCAATCATCAAAGGTGAGAAAGAGGAATTTTTGTAGTGAATCATATGAGCCTGAGCTATGGTGAGCCTGCCACGGTCGGTGGCATGATCACTATAATGCTACTGCCCATGTCCTGTTCATTGGGTGATGGGACAATACACCCACTGTAAGTTAAAATTGATGAGATATCACAATATCATGGTGGAAATATCGACTTGTATAAAATATGGCATCCACAATACTGACTACCATTATGGCCCTGATTATGAATCACACAGTAATTCCACTACACCTGATTCCAAGTGGACCATTGTTCCCACCGGACCTGATTTTACCAGGTGGTAATTCCCCCCAGTAAAATTGCATGGGCTTTGGCCAGTGGCGGCTCCTTGAGGGAGTGCTGCGGGCAGTGGGGCGGGGGAGGGTTAGGGTGTGGGGTAGTAAACTCCGGCATATGGCCGAACGAAGTTAAGTAAACAAATAAATAAATAAAATGAATTACATTGCGCGCGCTGCGTCGCCATTTGGCGTTGCAGGCGCGCAATGTAATTCGTTTTATTTATTTATTTGTTTACTTAACTTCGTTCGGCCGTATGCCGGAGTTTACTACCCCCCACCCCGCAGCACTCCCTCGAGGAGCCGCCACTGGCTTTGGCTGAAGCGGCAACGAAGCCTTATTGCTCATTTTTTTTCCAGCCAGAAGTTAACTTTCCCTCACGTGCTACGTACACCCCTTTACCTCCCACCCCATTCTATGGCAGAAGCATACATTTACCATCTGTTCGGAGGAGGTGGTAAATGCATGCTTTAAACCCCATTGAACCGGGAATTCTGTGTAGTTTTATGACCAGTAAATTCAGCCCCACATAGTTATTCCCCTTTCCATGGGGCTTAACTTGTAACTTCACAGTAGTGGGGCAGTTTTACTGCTTGGTAATTTAAATTCACATGCAAATTTACTGCTCCACCAGTACCATGCAGCCTAAGAACATCACCTTATTCTTTGCCCCTGCCTCAAAGTTGTCGTAAATACCAAAATTAGAAGTTCAGCATATTCTCTAGGTAACTTAAATTAACATAACTATTTCAACAGCACCCTTCGCCCTAGGCACAGACTATTTTTTTTGGCACGCGTGAGGGAAAGATCGCTTTACAAATGTTTAGTCACATTTGCCTTAGATCATCAGTGTCTGTAGCATTAAAATTAAAGCCCTCTTACGAAATGAGAGGGAAGCTTTTTTCAAAGATGTTATCGAGAGTTACTTCTTGGATGACCCACATGGCTGCATAACTTGATATTTAATTGCCATGTTTCATAATACCCATAACTCTGCAGTTTGTAGCACGGCCCTTAATAACACTGTGTTGAGAATTTGCCAAGGAACAGTGGAAAAGAACTAGTTCAATGAGTAATCTGTGGAGACAAAGGTGCAAGGATGTGTACTCAGTCGAACTTCCCCATATCATCTCGAGATAAGGAATATTGAACAATCCCGTTTTACAAAACAACATAATTAGTGGTAAAAGCATTTGTGTGTCACTTAGAAAATTTGGTTATTACAAGATTGTTTCTATGTTCATGGAATATTGGGAGTTGACAGAGACTGCAAAAAGATTGTGAATTTCCTACCTGTTTTTCAAGTCATGATATTCTTTGTCATGAAGAAAAGTGAGGCAGCAGGTACTTAAGGTTTTAGCATTCACAAACATTCTAATTCGGGAAATTAGATAGTTTGAGAACATTAAAACCATTTTTTTAAATGTACAAATGTTCAGATGTACATTTAACAAATTGGAAATTGGTATTTGGAAGGGGAGTGTTAAGGGCATCACATCCAAATACAGATTCCTTTGGTATACATTAATGTTTCACAAGAAAAATCAAGTCGCAAAACATTTATATTTTACCACCACCTCGAAAGGAGGTGATAACCCATTCTCAAATTGGAAGGGATGCCCAAGCGATCCGTTCCCCGTTGTGAATGTTTAAAAGTAGACAGAGGCTCAAGGGACCACTGCTTACTAATGAAAGATGCTTGCAGAACATTTAATGTTTCTTTTTAAACGCATCCCGTTTTGCATTTAGGAAAATGGCTGCAATTAAAAAAAGTAATCACAGACATGATGGGGCCGTATTACAGAAGTGCCTCGAGGGCGCAACGGGTATTTGTGCCTGCTTTGCGCGCCCCAGGGGCACTTTGGTATTACAGAAGGGGACGCAGACGCTTATGCATCCCCTTCTGTAATACCGAACGCGCTGGCGCACATACAGCGCCAGTGCTTCCTCAAGAGGGCGTTCCCTCATTTGAATGGGGCGTGGCCACATGCAAAGGAGGGAATCCCTTTGCCTCTGCGCCTGCGCTGTATTACAGACGAGGGCGCAGAGGCAAAGATGCTCTCAGGAGTTGCACTGATAGTGCGCCACCTATTAGGTGGGGCACTCTCAGTGCACCCCCTGATTGCAGCACTCTGGGGGGGTCCCATGGACCCCCCCCAGACTTTCCCTTGCAGGCGGGGACAGTCACTGACTGCACCTGCCTGCAAGGGGATCTCTAATCCTCTTTAAAAGTGCAGGTGGGTTGCCGCTTGCACAGTGAAACAGAGCGGCTGCTTCAAAACCGCCAGGGCAGCACGAGTTTGCGGCTGCCCTGGGGGTAGCGCAATCTATATAATAGGGTGCACGTTCCCTGTTTGCGCCCTGCGCACTTTATTTAAGGTGCACCAGGGCGCCCTATCATAATAGGGCCCCTGGAGGCCACCATACCTATTAATGTAACCAATCATAGTGGGTCGCAAATTGTGACATAGCTCATTAATATTTATGAGGTAGGTCTAGTTGCAACCAGGTACAATTCTGTATTTTGTGAACAAACCTATAATTACATAAGTCGGTTCTCAAAATATAAAACGTCAGTGTGTACATTGTAACCATTTTTGCCAAATGCCTTTTTAGTACATGAGGCCTGTGGTGCCTAACTGTTCCTACCCTGCTGGCATATGAGTCCTTTGAGATAGTAGCTTGTAAAAACTCAGCAAGAGGGTGGGCTCCTGGTGGTCTTATAATATCAAATATCATCATTCAGGTCCCCTCCACACAGGGCCCTGTTATTCTACTTTGATATCACAATCAAAGGTCGTAACTGTGCTTTAATCATTAGCACTTACATCTATCTGTCCACAAAACAGAGGCAGGCATTTGCAGACAAACTATCTAATATCTTGGCTGAACTATTCCATCACTTTGTGTGGTACATTTTATTATAACAGGTACATTTTAATTTAAATCTCAATCACAATAGCCTAGAGAATGAATAACATCTAGAACAAGGCTCAGGCATCCTACAAAATTCAACTCCAGTCCTGCAAAAGAACACTCTAGGATCTAAGTGGTTAGATTGCCTTCATTCTTATGGCATATGAGTGTTACATGGCAGACTACCTTCCGCTCAGCCAATTCACTATACGTGGGTGTCTTTACAAAGTGCTGCAGTGTTAGATTATACTTTAGTTTAAGTAGCCTTGTTCCAAAACGATTAATTAAGTGGAAACAAGCAGAAGCTAGAAGGAAATAGGATTGTGTCAGAAGAATGGGTAAAATATGTGTCCTCTCAGTATAAATGAGGTTACAACACAAGTGATTATAAAGGGGAGTGTGAGAAATTGGGTTGTTCAGCAATCACAATCCTTGTCAGGGTGAGGCACAAGTCAACCATAAATTAAATTGTGCTCAACCCTCTGATAGCTTGGCACAGAGCAGTCAGGCTTAACTAACAGGCAATGTGTAAAGTATTTGTGCAACTCTTCAAACCGCAATAAAGTGAAAACACCACACAAATAGGATCCCACACCAAGTTAGAAAAATAGAACTTATTGTATTAAATAAACAAGACCAAAACGACAAAAATCCAATCGGTAGAACTGGAGATATGCAATTTTAAAGATTTTAGTGATGATAGCGCCAAAAAGTACAAAGCGCCACCTATGGATTTCTGATTGCGCTGGACCAGGACAAAGTGACGCAGTTAGGACCGTTGAACACAGTACCTTAAATCCTGGTTTGCTGAGTTTTCTGGGGATCCACGTCGAAGATGTATCGCACAGCCAAAGTGATGTGTCAGTTCCGAGATGTGGCGAGTCTGCGATGCAAGGACCTTTGTTCAGGATGCGGTGCGCAGTTGGTGCGCAGTATTGGTTCCGGGGAGCTGCGAGGCTGCGATGTGGAGTCGTAGTCGAGGCTGCCATCGATGAGAGATGCGAGGGCCTGCGCTATGGATGCATTGCGCAGCGGCGATTCCGAAGGCGTTGCGGGATGCAGCGGCGATCCGGGTCTTTGCGACGGGTCCAATCCACTCAACAGCGTAGATGTGTCGGTTCTGCACGAGGTTGCGTCGCTCAGCAGAAGAGATGCGTCGGTTCCGCTGGATTCACAGAGGCTGGTCGAGCACCTTAAGCCCACTTCCAAGAGCCCAGGACTGGGGTGGCACCCTTTGGCAGGGTAGACTCACAGATGGCAGAATCCAGGTGCAAGGTTGTTGAAAGCCCGTTATGTCGCTGAGGCTTCAGATCAGGAGGCCAGCCAACTAGCCCTTGAAGTCACTCTGGGTTCTGGGTTCAAGAGATGTAGGTCCAGTCCTTCTCACCCAGGCAAAAGGGTGGAAGGTCAACACAGCAGGGCAGCAGTTCCTTCAGAGCAGAAGTCCAGCAGAGAGGCAGCCTTTCAGCAGCACAGCATTCCTTCTTCCTAGCATGGTATCCACAGGCTCAGAAGTGTACTGAAGAGTTGGTGTCTGAGGTCCAGTATTTATACTAAGTTATGCCTTTTAAGTGGGGAGAAGCTTCTAAAGGTATGCCTTTGAAGTGCACAGGTGCGCTGCCATCCTGGCCCTGGTTCCAGACTAAATGCAGGGGGTATGCGGCCCTTTTTGTGGAGATAGCACACAGCCTATCCAAGTGTAAGTGGGGCAGGGCCCAGCTCCTCCCTCCCATCGTGCCACTGATGGCCCATCCAATCACACCTAAGCTCCCCATCATGTGTGGCCATCAAGGAGGAATACACAAAGCCAAACTGTCAACTACACCCAGAGACAGGCTGAAGGCACCCAATGGCTAATGCAAAAAATGGCAACTTTCTAAAAGTGCAAAAGAAACAATTGATGGATCGAATGCTGGACAATGCAAACATTCACCCCCCGTCACAAAGATCTGGGTTTAATCCATCATTCTTTTGCTCTCCACCCCACCCCAGTTTGGACCCAGCCATATGCAAATCAGTCTTGACCCTGTTCCTTGTGGGAACAGTCCAGCCCGAACTGCCAAGCCAGGTCCTCACTGGACCGAAAACAAGCATCCTGGGACCGGTTTCAGGGCATCACCCTTCATCAGCCAGGCTAGCTTGAATCCAGTGGTGTAGTGACCACGGGACCCACGTCTGGGCATACCCTTCCCACTTAGGGCGACATATGCAAAAGAAAAGATTGATGGACGGAATGCTGGACAATGCAAACATTCACCCCCAGTCACAAAGATCTGGGTTTAATCCATCATTCTTTTGCTCACCACACCACCCCAGTTTGGACCCAGCCATTTGCAAATCAGTCTTGACCCTGTTCCTTGTGGGAATAGTCCAGCCCGAACTGCCAAGGCAGGTCCTCACTGGACCGAAAACAAGCATCCTGGGACCGGTTTCAGGACATCACCCTTCATCAGCCAGGCTAGCTTGAATCCAGTGGTGTAGTGAGCACGGGACCCACGTCTGGGCATACCCTTCCCACTTAGGGCGACATATGCAAAAGAAACAATTGATGGACGGAATGCTGAATAATGCAAACATTCACCCCCAGTCACAAAGATATGGGTTTAATCCATCATTCTTTTGCTCACCACACCACCCTAGTTTGGACCCAGCCATATGCAAATCAGTCTTGATCCTGTTCCTTGTGGGAACAGTCCAGCCCGAACTGCCAAGCCAGGTCCTCACTGGACCGAAAACAAGCATCCTTGGGACCGGTTTCAGGGCATCACCCTTCATCAGCCAGGCTAGCTTGAATCCAGTGGTGTAGAGAGCACGGGACCCACGTCTGGGCATACCCTTCCCACTTAGGGCGACATATGCAAAAGAAACAATTGATGGACGGAATGCTGGACAATGCAAACATTCACCCCCAGTCACAAAGAGTGGGACGGGTATGCAAAGACGTGGGTCCAGTGCTCTCCATGCCACTGGAGTCAAGCTATCCTGGCTGATGAGGGGTGAAACCCCGAAACCGGTCATAGGATGCTTGTTTCCAGTCCAGGGAGCACCTGGCCAGGCAGTTCGAGCTGGACTGTTCCCATTGGGCACAAGGTCAAGTCTGATTTGCATATGGCTGGGTTCAAACTGGAATGGCATGGTGAGCAAAAAACCGATGGATTTAGGCCCAGATCTCGGTACTGGGGTGAATGTATGACATTGTTCTGCATTCTGTCCATCAATTGCTGTTTTTGCATTTGTCACCCCGAGTGGGACGGGTATGCCCAGACGTGGGTCCCGTGCTCTCCATGCCACTGGAGTCAAGCTATCCTGGCTGATAAGGGGTGGAACCCCGAAACCGGTCCTAGGATGCTTGTTTCCAGTCCAGGGAGGACCTGGCCTGGCAGTTCGGGCTGGACTGTTCTCATTGGGCACAGGGTCAAGTCTGATTTGCATATGGCTGGGTTCAAACTGGAATGGCATAGTGAGCAAAAAACCGATGGATTTAGGCCCAGATCTCTATACTGGGGTGAATGTATCACATTGTTCTGCATTCTGTCGATCAATTGTTGTTTTTGCAATTGTCACCCCGAGTGGGATTGGTATGCCCAGACGTGGGTCCTGTGCTCTCCATGCCACTGGAGTCAAGCTATCCTGGCTGATGGGGGTGAAACCCCGAAATCGGTCCTAGGATGCTTGTTTCCAGTCCAGGGAGGACCTGGCCTGGCAGTTCGGGCTGGACTGTTCCCATTGGGCACAGGGTCAAGTCTGATTTGCATATGGCTGGGTTCAAACTTTAATGGCATGGTGAGCAAAAAACCGATGGATTTAGGCCCAGATCTCTGTACTGGGGTGAATGTATGACATTGTTTTGCATTCTGTCCATCAATTGTTGTTTTTGCCTTTGTCACCCCGAGTGGGACGGGTATGCCCAGACGTGGGTCCCGTGCTCTCCATGCCACTGGAGTCAAGCTATCCTGGCTGATGAGGGGAGAAACCCCGAAACCGGTCCTAGGATGCTTGTTTCCAGTCCAGGCAGGACCTGGCCTGGCAGTTCGGGCTGGACTGTTCCCATTGGGCACAGGGTCAAGTCTGATTTGCATATGGCTGGGTTTGGCATGGTGAGCAAAATACCGATGGACTTAGGCCCAGATCTCTGTACTGGGATGAATGTATGACATTGTTCTGCATTCTGTTCATCAATTGTTGTTTTTGCAATTGTCACCCCGAGTGGGACGGGTATACCCAGATGTGGGTCCCGTGCTCTCCATGCCACTGGAGTCAAGCTATCCTGGCTGATGAGGGGTGAAACCCCGAAACCGGTCCTAGGATGCTTGTTTCCAGTACAGGGAGGACCTGGCCTGGCAGTTCGGGCTGGACTGTTCCCATTGGGCACAGTGTCAAGTCTGATTTGCATATGGCTGGGTTCAAAGTGGAATGGCATGGTGAGCAATAAACAGATGGATTTAGGCCCAGATCTCTGTACTTGGGTGAATGTATGACATTGTTCTGCATTCTGTCCATCAATTGTTTTTGCAATTGTCACCCCGAGGGGGACGGGTATGCCCAGACGTGGGTCCCGTGCTCTCCATGCCACTGGAGTCAAGCTATCCTGGCTGATGAGGGGTGAAACCATGAAACCGGTCCTAGGATGCTTGTGTCCAGTCCAGGGAGGACCTGGCCTGGCAGTTCGGGCTGGACTGTTCCCATTGGGCACAGGGTCAAGTCTGATTTGCATATGGCTGGGTTCAAACTGGAATGGCAAGGTGAGCAAAAAAACGATGGATTTAGGCCCAGATCTCTGCACTGGGATGAATGTATGACATTGTTCTGCATTCTGTTCATCAATTGTTGTTTTTGCAATTGTCACCCCGAGTGGGACGGGTATACCCAGATGTGGGTCCCGTGCTCTCCATGCCACTGGAGTCAAGCTATCCTGGCTGATGAGGGGTGAAACCCCGAAACCGGTCCTAGGATGCTTGTTTCCAGTACAGGGAGGACCTGGCCTGGCAGTTCGGGCTGGACTGTTCCCATTGGGCACAGTGTCAAGTCTGATTTGCATATGGCTGGGTTCAAAGTGGAATGGCATGGTGAGCAATAAACAGATGGATTTAGGCCCAGATCTCTGTACTTGGGTGAATGTATGACATTGTTCTGCATTCTGTCCATCAATTGTTTTTGCAATTGTCACCCCGAGGGGGACGGGTATGCCAAGACGTGGGTCCCGTGCTCTCCATGCCACTGGAGTCAAGCTATCCTGGCTGATGAGGGGTGAAACCATGAAACCGGTCCTAGGATGCTTGTGTCCAGTCCAGGGAGGACCTGGCCTGGCAGTTCGGGCTGGACTGTTCCCATTGGGCACAGGGTCAAGTCTGATTTGCATATGGCTGGGTTCAAACTGGAATGGCAAGGTGAGCAAAAAAACGATGGAATTAGGCCCAGATCTCTGTACTTGGGTGAATGTATGACATTGTTCTGCATTCTGTCCATCAATTGTTGATTTGCATTTGTCACCCCGAGTGGGACGGGTATGCCCAGACGTGGGTCCTGTGCTCTCCATGCCACTGGAGTCAAGCTATCCTGGCTGATGAGGGATGAAACCCCGAAACCGGTCCTAGGATGCTCGTTTCCAGTCCAGCGAGGACCTGGCCTGGCAGTTCGGGCTGGACTGTTCCCATTGGGCACAGGGTCAAGTCTGATTTGCATATGGCTGGGTTCAAACTGGAATGGCATGCTGAGCAAAAAGCTGATGGATTTAGGCCCAGATCTCTGTACTGGGGTGAACGTATGACATTGTTCTGCATTCTGTCCATCAATTGTTGTTTTTGCATTTGTCACCCCGAGTGGGACGGGTATGCCCAGACGTGGGTCCCGTGCTCTCCATGCCACTGTAGTCAAGCTATCCTGGCTGATGAGGGGTGAAACCCCGAAACCGGTCCTAGGATGCTTGTTTCCAGTCCAGGGAGGACCTGGCCTGGCAGTTCGGGCTGGACTGTTCCCATTGGGCACAGGGTCAAGTCTGATTTGCATATGGCTGGGTTCAAACTGGAATGGCATGGTGAGCAAAAAACCGATGGATTTAGGCCCAGATCTCTGTACTGGGGTGAATGTATGACACTGTTCTGCATTCTGTCCATCAATTGTTTTTTTTGAATTTGTCACCCCGAGTGGGACGGGTATACCCAGACTTCGGTCCCGTGCTCTCCATGCCACTGGAGTCAAACTATCCTGGCTGATGCGGGGTGAAACCCCGAAACCGGTCCTAGGATGCTTGTTTCCAGTCCAGGGAGGACCTGGTCTGGCAGTTCGGGCTGGACTGTTCCCATTGGGCACAGGGTCAAGTCTGATTTGCATATGGCTGGGTTTAAACTGGAATGGCATGGTGAGCAAAAAACCGATGGATTTAAGCCCAGATCTCTGTACTGGGGTGAATGTATGACATCGTTCTGCATTCTGTCCATCAATTGTAGTTTTTGCATTTGTCACCCCGAGTGGGACGGGTATGCCCAGACGTGGGTCCCGTGCTCTCCATGCCACTGGAGTGAAGCTATCCTGGCTGATGAGGGGTGAAACCCCGAAACCGGTCCAACGATGCTTGTCTCCAGTCCAGGGAGGACCTGGCCTGGCAGTTCGGGCTGGACTGTTCCCATTGGGCACAGGGTCAAGTCTGATTTGCATATGGCTGGGTTCAAAGTGGAATGGCATGGTGAGCAATAAACAGATGGATTTAGGCCCAGATCTCTGTACTGCGGTGAATGTATGACATTGTTCTGCATTCTGTCCATCAATTGTTTTTGTAATTGTTACCCCGAGTGGGACGGGTATGCCCAGACGTGGGTCCCGTGCTCTCCATGCCACTGGAGTCAAGCTATCCTGGCTGATGAGGGGTGAAACCCTGAAACCGGTCCTAGGATGCTTGTGTCCAGTCCAGGGAGGACCTGGCCTGTCAGTTCGGGCTGGACTGTTCCCATTGGGCACAGGGTCAAGTCTGATTTGCATATGGCTGGGTTAAAACTAGAATGGCATGGTGAGCAAAAAACCGATGGGTTTAGGCCCAGATCTCTGTACTGGGGGGGAATGTATGACATTGTTCTGCATTCTGTCCATCAATTGTTGTTTTTGCATTTGTCACCCCAAGTGGGACGGGTATGCCCAGAGGTGGGTCCCGTGCTCTCCATGCCACTGGAGTCAAGCTATCCTGGCTGATGAGGGGTGAAACCCCGAAACCGGTCCTAGGATGCTTGTGTCCAGTCCAGGGAGGACCTGGCCTGGCAGTTTGGGCTGGACTGTTCCCATTAGGCACAGGGTCAAGTCTGATTTGCATATGGCTGGGTTAAAACTGGAATGGCATGGTGAGCAAAAAACCGATGGATTTAGGCCTAGATCTCTGTACTGGGGTGAATGTATGACATTGTTCTGCATTCTGTCCTTCAATTGTTGTTTTTGCATTTGTCACCCCGAGTGGGACGGGTATGCCCAGATGTGGGTCCCGTGCTCTCCATGCCACTGCAGTCAAGCTATCCTGGCTGATGCGGGGTGAAACCCAGAAACCGGTCCTAGGATGCTTGTTTCCAGTCCAGGGAGGACCTGGCCTGGCAGTTCGGGCTGGACTGTTCCCATTGGGCACAGGGTCAAGTCTGATTTGCATATCGCTGGGTTCAAACTGGAATGGCATGGTGAGCACAAAACCGATGGATTTAGGCCCAGATCTCGGTACTGGGGTGAATGTATGACATTGTTCTGCATTCTGTCCATCAATTGTTGTTTTTGCAACCTTCTAAAAGTGGCAGTTTTAAAATTGTAATTTAAAATATTGTAGAGGTCCCACCAGTGGGTGGTTTCCTAGGACAGCCTGAGTCCCCCTGCTTATGTCCTAGCTGAGAACAATCAAAGCAGCGGTGCCTACCGGAACATCCTCCCTGTTTCTCAGAAGGATATGGGAACCCTTTCCTCCCCCTTACTCTGGAACCTGTCTGTGTCTCCCTGACCTCCCCCTCACTCTGCTGAGGGGAACCTAAACCACCCTTCTTGTGATCACTCCCAGGTACTTTATTTTAAACCCTGGTGCTGAGCCAGTGGTCTGACTCCTTAGGAAGCTCCCTGGGACCAGTGAGCTCACTATCAATAAGATGTTGGTACAGATCTGGAAAACATGGACTGAACATGTGTTTCCTTGCAATCAAAATGTACAGCCCCTAATAATCCTTTACTTCACTGCCCTTCACTAAACCATCCAGGGCACTGCAAAAGGAATCCCCACAATCCACCCAGGTCTGATGGGACAGTTTCTGACTGTCACTAAATTTCTGCCTATACTTTTTTTGGGTAAGGCCATACTCCCTAACAAAGGCTTCCTTCATAGTGGATACCTAATACTGTCCCCCTTCCCTATACCACTAGGGTGCCCCTTCCCTCACTAAGGAT
This sequence comes from Calotriton arnoldi, assembly GCA_963921515.1. Lineage (NCBI taxonomy): Eukaryota > Metazoa > Chordata > Amphibia > Caudata > Salamandridae > Calotriton > Calotriton arnoldi. Next base: position 2,347,615 of record CAWUFW010000033.1, read on the forward strand.
GTGCTTCCACAGACTGGACCCAAATCCTCTTCAGGAATCCTGTGCATCTGTAAAGCAATCTCATAAGCTTTGAACCACTTGTCAATGTCGTCCCTCACAACAAAGGGACCGTCTTGTCTCCAGAGCACTGCAGGTATGCTGCCACTGTCACTGCTGCACCCTGCCAGTCTGGTTTTGATGTCCAGGTCCTTTTCATGAGACAACAAGATATTCTTTTCCCCTAAGGCTCTCTCTGCCTCAGTCTTCTTTGCCTTCAAGGCCAGTTTCTTTTCCTCTGCCTCCATGGCTAGTTTTTTTTCTTCCATCCTTAATTGGGGCATCTGCAGCCTGAGCTCTCTCTCTCCTCCCTCCCTCCTTTCCACCCGCTCCTCTAGGGACAGGCTGCAGGAAGAAACACTGCTACCTGCCCTGGCAGAGGGCTCCACTTCAGGGATCAATTCATACCCCTGAACTGCAAGTGGCACCACAGGAAGGTCCTCTCCAGGCCCTTCCATTTCAGTATCCTATTCTGTGGAGGAGTTGCGGGCTGTGGCAGCGATGCAGGTATTTGCGACGGGTGCAAGCCACACAGCAGCAGAGATGCATCAGTTCTGCTCGGAGTTGTGCCATGGAGATGCATCAGTTCCGCTGGATCCACAGAGGTTAGCAGAGCACCTTAAGCCCACTTCCAATGGCACAGGACTGGGGCGGCACCACTTGGCAAGGTAAACTCATAGATGGCTGAGTCCAGGTGCAGGTACAAGGTTGTTATTTCGCTGAGGCTTCCGATCCGGAGGCCAGCAAACTAGCCCTTGGAGTCCCACTGGGTTCTGGGTTCAAGAGATGCAGGTCCAGTCCTTCTCACCCAGGCAAGTCAGCAGCAGGTCAGCACAGCAGGGCAGCAGTTCCTTCAGAGTAGCAATCCAGCAGAGTGGCATTCCTTCAGCAGCACAGCAGTCCTTCTTCCTGGCAGAGTATCCACAGGTCTAGAAGTGTACTGAAGAGTTGGTGTCTGAGGTCCAGTATTTATACTAAGTTGTGCCTTTTGAGTGGCGAGAAGCTTCTAAAGGCATGCCTTTGAAATGCACAAGTGCCCTACCTTCCTGGCCCAGGCTAACTACAGGGGGTATGCAGCCCTTTGTGTGGAGACAGGAAACAGTCTATTCAATTGTGAGTGGGGCTGGATTCAGCTCCTCCCTCCCATCCTGCCAGTGAAGGCCTATCCAGTCACACCCATTGTGTGTGGCTATCTAGGAGGAATACACAAAGCCCAACTATCAAATACACCCGGAGTAGGTTGCAGGCACTAAAAAGACATGGGCCAGATTCACAAAGGTAAACTTAGACCTGAAGTCTAACTTTACACCTGAAGTCTAAGGTTAGACCTAAAGTCTAAGTTCATATCTGAAAGTCTACCTCTAGCCCTGAAGTATAAGTTTAGACTTCATGTCTAAAGTTAGAGTTCAGGTCTAAACTTAGGGCCTGATTCACAAAAGTAAAGTTAGACCAAAAGTCTAACTTTACTACTTTTCAGTATTCACAAAGGTAAGTGACTACTAGTAACTTTATTACTAGTAAACTTACTAGTATAGTAGTAAAGTTACTACTAGTAAAATTACTAATAGTAAAACTAGTAGTAGTAACTCACTTTTGGGAATACAGAAAAGTAGTAAAGTTCGACTAATGGTCTAACTTTACCTTCGTGAATTGAGCCCACAGTGCAGCAGAGGTAAGTGCTTTATTTGATTCTTTAGATAGATGTACATCAGGATGAGAGACCAACCAGCAACCGCCACAGCCAACTCCAACTGACACTCGCCTTAGGTTTTATCACCTTGGCAACCCCAACATTCCGAACTTGAACCTGACACACCTTCCCCCTTACAGCATTTCACAACCAAAATGACATGTAAAATAATACATAAAATGATGGAACTAAACATAATGTAAATCTAATAACTAAAACGCTTGTGCTAGTGCAAATGATAAAACTACATAAAGCTGAAATAACAAAACCAGCGGACAATTATTGACAAGCAAAGTACACTGGAACAAATGAAAAATGACAAGGTATAACATTAAATATTTACTTTGTGCTGAAAAAGGTAGAAAGTGAGATAAATGTCACCCACTCATAACTAAATAGTGGAATACTAGATAACAATCCTCCATTCATAACACAATTGTGAAATTTGTTTCTAACCATTCTTCTGTGAGAAACCCTACAACCACTCGCAACTCATACTCAATCGTCTGCCACAACTTCCTCATTGACTTCATGTGCAACACAACGCTCAGCACCTCCCCTATCGATAATAAAATCTCTACATTCCACATCATGTGCTACAGAAATTTTGTCCTTATTCCACTACTTACCATTGTCTAATCTCACCATACTCTTTCTCACCTCCATCACTTTTAGGCACTGAAAACTTGGACTCAACCTAGGGTAAAATCCTCAAAATGTTAACTCTCACAAAGTCTCCCACTGACTTTAACATTCCTTCCACTCTTCCCCTCATACTTACTATGTGCCAGCAATCTTTTCCCTCCAACTTCTTCTACCTTGGACCTAGAAATATGAAATTCCCCCATCCACTCTTTTACTATTTTAGACAAAAGAATTCTGACTCTCAGCAACACAAAAGGTAATACTCCAGTGTCAGCATTGGCAGTTGTCCTGACAGCCCACAACAATTTCCTCAGTTCCAAAATACAACTCAACCCATTGTCCGTGGCTAGTTGTACATTGTCCTTAATAATCCTGTTGAATCTCTCGACAAGACCATTACTTCTGGGATGATACAGTGAAGGTCTGAGTATGTTTAACCCCCCAAAAATTTAAAAACTCAACAAACTGGACCAATGTGAACTGACTTCCATTGTCCGTTAAGACTTCATCAGGTACCCTTTCCCTTGCACAAATTAGCTCTAAAAATTCAAACACTTTGCAGCGATTAGCTGTTTTTGGCAGCTTGACTTCTTGCAACTGCCTGTAAAAATCTATAACCACTATGCCATACTCCAACACTCTCACAGAAACAGCCATGGGACCTATGACATCAGTAGCTAATTTGCTCCAGGTCTTTTTGGAAACACTTATAGCTTCCACTGGACTGGGAACAGTAACCTGGGATTTGGCACTAATGGCACAAGGCATGCAATCAGTCTCAAAATGTTCGACATTTCTGTCTAACCCTGGCCACCAAAACTTTTCACAAATTCTCCTTTTCATTGCACACATACCAATGTGCCTCTCATGGGCCAAGGATAAAACCTTACTTCTCATTCCACAAGCCACCACCAAAACATTGGACCGGAATAGTAGCCAGTTAACTATGGATAGCTACTCAAACACGTCTGTACCCATTACTCAACCTCTCACTAGATTTCCACTGGGACCACCCTTAAAGAATACCATCTCTCACTTCCATCATTTCTTTGTCAAAATTACACGCAGTTACCCACTCATACTGTGACATCACACCGTCAGAGTGACTTTCCACAGCGCACAGATTCCACATCATTGCCACATAACGCATCCCCACCTTGGTCACATCCTGGAAGTCGCAAAAGACAATCGGGCAACAGTTTTTTGACATCTGGTACATACTCCACCTGATAATCATACTCGTGAAGTCTGTATTGGCATTTAGCAATTCTCTGAGCTGCTTTACCCCGCCCTCCCTTGTAGTAAACAACTGCCCAAGAGGTTTGCGATCAATAAGTACAGTGAAACGTATGTTCTACAAGAATGGTTTAAAGTGGTTGATCCTCCCCCCACCAACATGCCAAGACTTTTCTTTCCAGCACAGAATTCGACAAATTAGCCCCTCTAAGACTCCTAGAAGCAAATGCAACCACTTCATCTCTCCCTTCTCTACGTTGTAGCAAAACCTCACCTTAACCTTTCTGACTGGCATCTATCATGATCACACTTTCATCCCAGCTGTCAAAAGATTTAAGGGGAATAGCCGTGGGCTCACTATTTACCAAACTAAACTCTTAATCACATATATTGTTCCACTCAAATTTTATATTCTTTTTGAAAAGGTTCCTCATAACAAATGTTTTTTCAGCACACCTGGAAATGAATCTGGTATAAAAGTTCACTAACCTCTATAAAGGATCGCAACTGATCCTTGTTCTCAGGGGGAGTAAAATCCTCAATATCTTTCACCAGACTTGCTTTAGGTTCAACACCACTGGCAGATAACCTGTAACCCAGGTAATCAATACTTAGGGTTCCAAATTTACACTTCACCGCACTAAGAGTAACTCCCCTTCCTTTCAAAATGAAAAACACTTGATGCAATCTCTCATCTTGCTGCTTCTAATCACCACCATAGACCAACACATCATCCTGGAAAGCGATTACGCCTTCCATTCATTTAAACGAACTCTCCACAACTCTCTAGAAAACTGCAGAAGCCAACTCAAATGTCATGCGTTTGAATTGGTACAATACCTCAGGAGTTAAGTTTTAATTTATTTTATTTTTCCATGATGGAGCAAAAAATGTATATCATACTCGGAACATACCATATATCGGCGAGAGCACATACATTACATATATAATATTCATTTTCAAATTAAACATTAAATATTACATATTAAATATTGAATGTAGAAGGCTGGGAGCGGTACCAACATAAATAAAGACAGACAATGATCACCATCAGCCAGCAAGCGAGCAATAAGACAAAATAAGAATAATCAGGGGACCTGACATTCAGCATTCATACAATCAAGTATAGTTCCCCACACGTTTAACCCAAGTTTCCTTCTACGTGGTCCTTTAAGTGAATAAAGACTATGCTCTAAACTAAAGAAGGCAAAAAATCTGGCTCTCCACGTTTCAAAAGAAGGTGGTTCTTTTTGAAGCCACGACGATGCTATACACAACCGAGCCACCGCTGTTGTCATAAATATAAGGTAACTCACTTGCAGATTAGCCTGTCCAGTCGCCAAGCCATGCGTGAAACCCAATAACATAGCAGTAGGGGTGATCCTGATTTCTATCCCCGTCACCATAGTTAAAAAGGCCTCTATCCCTGAAAAAAACTGATTCAACTTAATACAGGTAAAAAACACACAGAGACTATCTGCTAATTCTGCCCGACATCGAAAACATTTGCCATCATTAACACCCGCCCACTTCAACATTTTTGCAGGTGTATGATAAAGATTAAAAATGGTTTTATAGTGCTGTGCTCTGAGACTCGAGGAGATCAATATTTTCTCAGCCATCTCGATGGACTCCTGAAGAAGCCCGTCGCCCTGGCCCAGTAAAGCACTCCATTTCTCATTTTGCACTTGGGAGCCAACTAGTTTGCTGCGGGGAGGCCTGGATTGCAGCCCTTGTACCATCAGACATGCGTCTGTTCGTGCTGTGCCTCCCCCGTCAAAGTATGCAACCTTGCACTGCAACCCCCATAGAGACATTCTAGAGAGGCCTCTAGCGCTTTTGGCTCTGTCGTGGCTGCTGAACCCTTCACTGGGAATAAGTCTGCCTGAGAAATCTTACTATTGACGCTGACCTGCGGCCTTCGGAGCCCACATGGTTGCTGATCTGTGCTTGCTGGAGTTCTGCACCAACCGGCTGCTTCGCTCCCTTTGCTGCACTGGGCGTGGAGGGGCAAGTAATAGCTGGCACATCTGAACATTGCCTGACCCAGCATAGGCCACAGCGTATGTCCCGCCTTGCTACACTTCACCCCTCATTCAATCTAGTGTGAAGCGATTATTGGAGGTTACTGGGACACCCATATCTGTGGTAGTTCTCTCCAGCCAATTATACAACACCCTCGGAAGGGGTCAACTTGGGCAAAACGGAGAGATCACAATCGGATCAGAGCCAACGGACCCTAATCTGGATTCGGACTTAAAACAGATCCTGGTGGCGATGCAGCGCAGCCTGCCAAAGATTGATGGGAAAATTGATGCCCTCTCTTTTAGGATGCACAGCCTGTCAGAAAGATTATATAAACATGTGGAGAGGCTGGATACTGTGGAAAGAAGATGCTGAAGACATAATAACTGCGGAAGCAACTGCGCATACCAGAATGGATAAACTGCTTCATATACTCCAAGCCAAAGCCGAGGATTTGAAATCTCGCTATAGGCGTAACAACATAAGGAGTGTGGGCTTGGCGGAATCAACAAACATCAACAATATGGAACAGTACATGGAGCACCTCCTTATAACGTTACTAGGCAAAGACACGTTTTCAGAAACCTTTGTTGTGGAGCCTGCTCATCGCTCGCTGGCCCATTGGCCGGTTCCGGGGACCAACCCCTACCCAATAATTGTACGGCTCCTCAATTACAGAGACCGGATTCCACCCTCAGGAGGGCAAGAGAGTTAAAGGTTCTGCGATAGGAGGGCATGGAGTTGTCCATATACCCAGACTTTACACAGCAAGTACAGGAAGAGCATCGCAAGTTTATTCCAGTTAAGAGGAAATTACGTGAATTGTAACTGGAATACAGGATGCTGTACCCTGCCAAGTTACGGATTCTATCTGAAAGAAAATCGCATTTTTTACAGACCCTAAACAAGTTTTCCAGTTCCTTAAGTACAAGGAGGGCGCCAGCTATCGTAGGGGTTCCACTGAGGCCTCGTCTGGCGCGAATGCTGATTCTCTAGACACCGAAGAACAATGAACTTGTCGATGTTGTGCTTGGTAGACTGTAAACCTGTTGTGTTGGAAGGCCTGGTGTGCTCCGGCAGGGGCACTGTGCGCCTTTACTCGAGGACTTGGGAATTTGGTGAGACTGTTCCTATACTTTGCTTGGATGAGCATCTAGTGTGAAGAGTATTACATAATCTCTGGGGCTTTAAGTTGCTTCTTCTCGATGCACAATGGAACATAATTCACATACTGCTCATTTCTCAGCAGGTTTCACTTTCCACGCCCGCGAGGTCCTTATCTGGACAAGCGGCAGATAAGGTATAACTTTACAAGAAATTCATGCGGATCCGGATGGTAGGTTTGTTATTGTCTGCTGTCACAGGGATGGGTTGGCAGTTTTACTCGTTGGGATTTATGATCCCAACCATGGGGACCCACACTTTTACCATGCACTTAGGGCACACCTACTCCAATGCGGCGACTTACGGCAGATCTGGGGGGAGATTTCAATTATGTCTTAGATCCCGTCCGCAATCGCTCAAGGGGACCGCCTCGCTGCCCCAAAGATGCCGCTAGGGCCATCATTGATATAGGTAACCAATCTGGCTTACTTGATATATGGAGACACCGCTCCCAGAGGCTGGGGGGTTCACATGTTACTCCACAGTACACGATATCCATAGTCGAATTGACTTCTGGCTGGTGGCTGAAGGCTTGACCTCTTGCGTTACTCATTGTGCATCTCTCCCGAGAACTTATTCAGATCATGCTCCTGTTGTATTAGACTTGGCTCTCCAACTCAGGAAGTCTGAGGGGTTGCTCTGGAGGTTCCCACCATATTCTTTACTTGATTCAGTCTTTAAGTACAAAATGGCACAAATGATTGAGGAGTTTTTCCATAATAATATCGGTACGGTTGCTTACATCGCTACAGTTTAGGAAACCTTTAAAGTATATATCAGAGGGGTGACCATTTCAAAGCATGCTGGGGTACTTTAGTCCTTAAGAAACAGACTGTCGTATTTGGAAAAAGAAATAGCTCAAATGGAACGGGATCATTTGTGTTCCGGTGACACACAGATACTGAAAGACATTAAGGAGAAGTTGGCTGAGTATCATGATACAGCCAACAGTGAAGTCAAACACCTCAGCAAATATGCTACTGCAAGGGTGTATGGGGAGGGAGAAAGTCCCGGTGCCATGCCCTAATTCGCCCCAAAAGGGAGGCTGGAATCATTATGGAAGTTTTGGATGAAGATGACCAACCACTACATGATATTGAATGTATTGCCGACAGGTTCCGTAGATACTACGCAGCGTTATATACCATCCCACCAGATAGAGAGGCTATTGCCGATTATCTGGAACATATACGCATGACGTGGCTTACTGTGGAGCACAGAGAGCATCTTATGGCCCCCCTCAATCCCTCTGAGATACACTCTGCTCTTAAAGATATTCGAGTCGCTGGATCACCCAGCATTGAGGGCCTCACTGTGGCCTTTTATAAGGCCTTCCACAAATTGCTCATTCCGCACTTGATCACGTTATATGAAGAAATTGTGGAAACTGGAGAGATGCCACCATCAATGAGGGAAGCCTTGCTTGTAACTCTCTTTAAGTCAGGGAAATCACCTAATGTTTGCGCCTCATACAGGCCTTTGTCACTCCTAAATGTGGACACCAAGATTTTAACTAAAGTCTTTGCGAATAGGCTGGCTTCAATTGTCCCGGTAGTGGTCCGTCCGGAGCAGGCGGGATTCGTATTAGGTCGTAGCCTATCATATAACCTAAGTGCGCTGTTTGGTGTGATTCAACAAGTTGACCCAAAAGTGAAGGCAGCAGCGTTTTTTTGGATGCCGAAAAGGTGTTTGACCCGTAGAGTGGACGTTTATGAGGGCTGTTTTGGGGCGGATAGGAGTGAGCGACAGGTTCTTCGCCTGATTGCAGTCCTCTATGCCTCTACTGTAGCCAGGGTTCAAGTGGGTACTTTAGTCACTGCCCCCTTCTCAATCACAAGGAGCACCAGGCAAGGCTGTCCTCTATCACCTTTGTTATATGCCCTGATAGTTGAGCCGCTAGTGTGCGCCCTTAGGGAGAACCATGATCACAGGGGATATCGTTTTCCCGGCTATCTTCTTCTAATTTCGACCTACGCTGATGATACTTTGCTGTATGTACACGATCCAGAGAGAAATCTCTCTCTTATACTTAGGGAAGTGGTTCAGTTTGAAGGTCTATCAGGCCTCTGTGTGAACTGGGGAAAGTCCATTATTTTTTCATTGAACCTGCCATGACCCCCTCAGCTCTGGAATTCTCAATCCAATGGAAAACTGACTGTACGCTACCTCGGCATACAAATTCATACTGATCCAACGATTGTCGTGTTGGACAATTATGGGAGAGCAGTACAGCGCCTTGAAGAAGACGTTGCCCCTTTCTTTAATGGGACGAGTGGCGTTGATGAAAATGGTGGTCCTCCCCAGATTTCTGTTCTTATTCCAGCACATTCCAATACTTCTGCTCCGATCTTTCTTCGTTACACTGTGCTCTTTGATGCTTAAGTTAGCCTGGGCCGGCAGCAGCCTAGGGTTAGATGGGAGGTTCTTAGCCTTCCTGTCGACATGGGTGAATTGAACGCGCCAGTGCTTGAACTGTATTAAAAAGCGGCGCAGTGCTCGCATGCACATAATTGGCTTCATGGCCTCCATGACCTTCCACACCTAAACATAGAAAGGGAAGCTGCTGACCCACACACCCTACCTGAGACTCTATTTCGTGACCCGGTGAGACGCCACAGTACATTTGACTCAAACTCCACAGTGCATGCTTGGCAGAGTCTGCTGGTGCAACAATCCGGTTCCTTCCTGTACTCCCCACATATGTTATTAGATTGGTGTTCATGGCTCCCCATGGCGAGGGAGAGAAGTGTATTATGGGTCATACGCACATTAGGTATAACCAAGATGGGGTATTTCTTCCAAGATGGTGTTGTGGCTGGTTGGGAGTCAGTACTCGACAGGGGACATCCATCATCTGCACTTACCTATTTTCAATATTATAGAGACCAACATGTACAGCGAGGACTATTAGGGGACAACATGCAGGAGCCTCCGGGTGCGCCGGCGCTCTGTTTTCTAATTCAAACGGAAGTCCCTGCAAAGTTGGAGTCCAGTTTATATGCACACGCGCAGGAATCTAGGAGTCCCACCATGCTGAAGGCGCGTTTAAACTGGCAGAGAAACCTTGATGGGGTCATTGATGACAAATGTTGGCAATATTGCTGTGCCCTGACTAAGGGAATATCCCTCAATGGTAGGCATCGACTGATTCACTTTAAATGCATTAACCTGTGTACTATACACCGGAGAAACTGCATCACTATGGGCTACGTGACTTTGCTGACTGTCAGCGATGCCATGCACCAGAAGCTGGTTTTCTGCCTGCAGCTTGTCTCTGCCCACCTGTATTAGAAATTTGAGGGTAAGATTTTCCAGGAGCTGTGTCCTATAACTGGCTCTTCCCTGGAGCCAGACCCGATGCTGGCCCTACTGGGATTCGACAAACTGGTGGATAAGAGTGTCAGGAAACTGGTCTCAATGGGGCTGCTTCTGGCTAAGCGCCAGGTAGCGATGCGATGGGCCCAGCCCCCACCTTGGAAGATTGGCATAAAGATATTGTATATTGTAATACTCAGACCGATACCGATAGTGAACTACTGTCCCCTCAATGGCGCTCCAGGGGGTTTTGGGGCCTATATCAGATGTACTTAGTGGGCAAGGAGACAGGAGAACCGGGGGAAGAGAGCAATGTTGCCTCAGAGAATGTATGATGATTCCTACCCTTCTTGTTGATGTTGGAAAAGGGAATGTGAATGCCTTGATTGTACCTTTGTATCTCATGAGAACCTATGGCCTTATATTTCATTTGTTTGACAGGGTTGTCACCTCTTAGAACATATTGCACGTTATGTTATGTTCATTGTGTCGCTTTCTGTTATCAAACAAACAGCTTTCTTAATGGAATTGTTGTGTACTCAGCCAGACTATGACTCCATGATTGTTTATATCTTATCAATAAATAAAGTGAAAACTAAAAAAAATCCATGTTCAATGATACCCCACACATTGTTTCAGCCTCAACATCCTTTGAAGATGTCCCAACTGTTAATACTTCACTTTCATCACTCGTGACATCATTACCAATTAACTTGTTTGCCTCTACCATGTGAAATTTGCTAGGACCGATCTTTCTTGAGGATGTACAAACCCTGCCAAAAGGCCCCCTTTTCATTCATTTAGCGCACGTACGATCAATGGCAGGACACACACTCGCATTCCACGAAATGAGATGGTCTCCCACACTGATAACACTCTAGAGGCTTTAGAGGCTTTTGCTTATTGAACTTCCTGGAGTCTTCCTACCCCTTCTTGTGCTTGGCATCTATTGAAAAATTATTTTGAATATGTGACTTAGTATCCATTAAAGTCATTTGTTCCTTAAACGACATGGTACTTTCAATTCTGGCTGCTATTTCTATGGCCTTCTCTTAAGTTAAGTTGGGAGTGGACAACAGGGCTTCCTGGACCTTCTTATTATTCGTTTTTTCCACTAGTGGATCTCTGATAATCTCTTCCTAGCGCCTTGACACCTTTGGGTAATTGACTGGCGCTTTATAAATCTCTTTTTCATTTCATTTCCTCAAGGGACTTGTATTCACAAGACACCGCAAGAATCCTCAATGCTCTCACAAAGCTCACTAGAGGCTCTCTTGCCATTTGAACTCTCTAGTAAAGTGTGTGCCTCTCTATGGTAAACTTTTTGTGTGCTTTGAACCTTGCATCTAAAGATTTAATGGCAGAGGCATACTCATCAATGTTTCCACCTTCATCCTCTCTAGCGCCATCACTTAGAAGAACAACTTCTCTTGGAATGTGTTTAAACTTTTCCTTTCCTCAGGACCCAAACAATGCCGTTATATGGCAACTTCTTTTCTATGGGTAAATTATTCCCCTTCTAAGGCATCCAGATATGCCTCTAAGCCTTCTTTCCATTGTTCCCAATCTATTTGCGGTGCTACAGGATCAGGTGAAAATGCAGACGGAGGAACAATGGATTGCTGCATGTTTACTAAAAGTAGAGCTGTGAATAAACTGTAATAAAGCTTCAAGCTGAAATACAGGCAAGTGCAGCATGCAGTAATAGAAAATTCTGTCGAGTCAAGTACTGACAAAACACAGTATATAGTTAAAGCAAATACAGACAGGGCAATGTGACCTAAAATGAGAACAAAAGCTGGATATCCATCTTGTAGGGTCATCAGATAGACCACTGATTCTATGCCACTTGTAATGAATGCTGAGTGCCAGTGCTCCTGAATGCAGTGTACCAACTTAAAATGATGCTCATTACCACCGAAGACCCTTAACGGCCAGTGCCGACATCACTGCCGGTGTACCTAAACACACACCGATGCACTGGGACGTTCAATTATTCCAACTTAAAATGCCGCTCGTCGCCGATGTTTCTTCTGAATGCGCCAGACTGAGCTGGTAACCCGCTCCAAAATGGAACTCTGTGCGAGGTCAAGCCACACGCATGCATAGAGTTGAACTCACAAAGGGCTTAGCTCTCAACAAAAGAGCGCCGCAGACACCGGTGTGCTTCCCCGCAATGTGCTTGGAGAACGAGGCGCCGAAGATGTGTGTGAACCTCGCAGGGCCAGAAGGCTCATGGACTGGGAGCTCCTCCACACTGAAACGCCACACGAAAACCAGAGCCTCAGAACCAGGATCCTAGCATGCGTGAAAACAGCGTCATGCTACACTCCTCCTCGTCGCAATTAAATAGACAGTGCGGCAGAGGTCCGTGTTTTATTTGATTCTTTAGATAGATGTATAGCAGGATGAGAGAGCAGCCAGCAACTGCCACAGCCAACTCCAACTGACTGTCCACCATAGGTTCTATCGCCAAACATTCCTAAACCAGAACCCAACAGGCACCAAATGGCTAAGGAAAGAAAATGCCAACTTCCTAAAATTATTTTTAAGGAACAAAGGTCCCTAAGTAATCAAGTAAGACCCAATACTCTGGAGAAACCATAATATCCAGGATTTATCCATTTGGGCACATAACAATCTTTCGAAAAAAGTTTAAAAATAAAATATAGAAGATTAACACTGCCGGGGTAACCCTAAGAAAGTGTTAAAACCACAAAAAAAGGCAGGCAAACAACATTATGTGACGATCAACAATAAACACAGTAAGGTCATTATTCAGAGAACATAACACTACTGCACCCGAAACTTATATATTCATATTGGCGGGATCAGAGTGTTTTAAGGTCGATTACTTTTTGATCCATTATTAATACAGGAACATCATCGTGACAACAGAATCTGTACCTGATTACATAAATTATATACAACACACATAAATAGTTAACACTTGTCCAAGTGTAACTCTGTCACTTTGGAATAAGGAACTCGGTAGTCAGGCGTGTAATTATCCATAATTACCAAGGTCAACAATCCGGAATTATCCAAAAGTGGACCCAATCAAAAATGGGGTCTCAATAAGCCATACCGTAAACTTTGAAGAAACATTCAATGCATCACGTCAGTCTCATGTGCCGATCTCCCAAGGTGAAAGCCGACCGCAAGTATGTGGTTAATACATACAGAGTGAGAGAGTGATGCTTGGACAAGTGTTAACTATTTATGTATGTTGCATATAATTTATGTAATCAGGCATAGATCTTTGTTGTCCTGATGATGATCCTGTATTAATAATGGATCGAAACGTCATCGACCTTAAAACACTCTGATCTCACCAATATCTATATATAAGTTTCGGGTGCAGTAGTGTTATGTTCTAGGAATATTTACCTCATTGTGTACATTGTTGATGGTCACAATGTTCTTTGCCTTCCTTCTTTTGTGGTTTTAACACTTGTTGAGGGTTACCCCAGAAGGGTTAATCTTCGATATACTATATATATATATATATTACCTACTGGCAGTCGCCAGTAGGTAGTTATAGTTAGGACCTTGTTTCTATTCAAAAAGCGTTTTTTCTTTTGCCAATATCTTTGGTGCCGTTTGACGAATCTTCGCGAAATTTTCAAAACTAATGGGGAGCTCTGGTCAGCTCCTGTCTTGAACGTTTCGGGGTGATTCGTCAAGCGGGGGTGAGAAAAAAGGGGGGTCCCAAAACGCGTTTTCCACATGTTAATTTCCGTAGGAAACTTTAGACAAGGCTACAGCCCGAACTGCTGAACGGAATTATACCAAATTTGGCAAAAAGGTAGCTCTTGGTTCAGAAAGCGCCCTTTTTTTTAAATGGTGTAAATCCGTTCAGTAGTTTTTTAAATATTAAAGGAAAAAGAAATTTATATTTCTGGGCGGAGCCTAACCACACATCTCATCGTGAGATCTGATTGGCTGTCAGCACTTCATCCAAGAAGTGTTGGCAGCCATCTTGGGACCAATATACATGATAGCACCCCATTAAAATGCATTTGAGTGAATGGAAGGTTTTGAGGGTCACTAAAAGGAGAACGTATAGAGGGTGATAAGACTTTAGTTACATTATAAATCATTTGTTGATGGTACCATACTAATTTTAGGAATTGTGGTGTGTTCTAAGGTGATTTTACCCTGTGAAAAAGCCTTCTGCTGGGATATCATGCATCATGTTTGAGAAAAAACTATTTTCTCATACTTTTCCCATAGAGGTTTGGAAGGTGATCTAGAAGCTAAAATGAGAGCATATTTTCTGTAAATTCACATTATCTTTTTCAGTCATGTGAGAATGAAGTCTGACATTCTCAGTAAAACATGTACATCCAACAAGGGAAGAGACTGTCAGTTGATTCCTTTGTGTTCTACTGCAGCTTCCCAGAGTGTTCTAAAGAACAACTAGAGCGCTAACAGTCTTACTTATGACAAAAGTATGGCACACCTGAAGCCATCTTGATTGGAATAAAGTGGTAACACTTAAAACATTTAATTTAAAAAGGAACAAAATGAGGGGGTTCATTTTGCCATAGAAATTATGATTAGTGCTGCAGAAAGAAAAATTAGGGCACATTTTGAGTGACTTCTCAAATCCTCTTCTATTTCATTAAAAAAATCTGACATGCAGACTGAAACATGCACTTTCAATACCAGCAGCAGACTTCCCTAGTGAGCAGTAGCTTTACTACAGTGATCTAATGAGCAACTAGAGTGCTAACATTCTGAATTTATGGCAAATGTGTGACACATCTGAATGGCTTCTTGATGGAATCAAAGTAAAAAACTGAAAGTATTTCCTACTGAGGAGACTGTAGTAAATGAGGAAATTAGGAAACTTCATAACAAATAAGTCTCCCAAGATGGCCACCAGATACAAAAGAGCCCAAATGTAGCACAAATATCACCCAGATGTAGCACACGTATAGCCCAATGACAGAATGTCCCAGAGTGTTCTAAAGAACAACTAGAGCGCTAACAGTCTTACTTATGACAAATGTATGGCACACCTGAAGCCATCTTGATTGGAATAAAGTGGTAACACTTAAAACATTTAATTTAAAAAGGAACTAAATTAGGGGGTTCATTTTGCCATAGAAATTATGATTAGTGCTGCAGAAAGAAAAATTAGGGCACATTTTGAGTGACTTCTCAAATCCTCTTCTATTTCATTAAATAATTCTGACATGCAGACTGAAACATGCACTTTCAATACCAGCAGCAGACTTCCCTGGTGAGCAGTAGCTTTACTACAGTGATCTAATGAGCAACTAGAGTGCTAACATTCTGAATTTATGGCAAATGTGTGGCACATCTGAATGCCTTCTTGATGGAATCAAAGTAAAAAACTGAAAGTATTTACTACTGAGGAGACTGCAGTAAATGAGGAAATTAGGAAACTTCATAACAAATAAGTCTCCCAAGATGGCCACCAGAGACAAAGGAGCCCAAATGTAGCACAAATATCACCCAGATGTAGCCCACGTATAGCCCAATGAGAGAAGTGTGTAAAATACTTTTTATTTTTTGTTTTTTTGCGGTTTTATATAGTGCAGACTGGTCAGGTATTGGAGTGCTTTACATGAGCATTGGTTACATCACACAAGGACAAATTCATGTTGGTTGTAGACATGGGGAGATTAAGTGATTTGACCAGAATCACAGAGTGTCGAGCTGAAGCAGAATCTCCAACCTGGTTCCCCAGTTGCAAAGTCTGCAGCTCTGGAAGTAATACCACATCCTCTCCCCTAAGTGCAACATTTAATCAAGTGGTCAACTGGATAAAAAAACATAAAGATAACAAATAATTTAAAAGTGCTTTGTCGCTATTTGAAAACTTAGAAAATATGTCCTCATTTTAGTTTTTTAGAGCACTAACCATAATTTCGATGCAATAAGACCCTCTCATTTCTGTAATTTCTAAAGGAAATGCTCTAGGTATTACAGTTTTGATTACATCAAGATGACGTCAGGCGTGCCACACTTTTGTAATAAATATAGAATGTTAGCAATCTAGTTGTTCATTAGGATACTGTTGAGAGGCAGAGGCCAGGGGCACGGACTCAGAAAATTGAAGGCAGGTAGGAGGGTGCAGAGGCAACAATTTGACCACACTGGGCAGGCAGGAAGGGCAGTGGCAGCACAACAGACTATGGAGGGCAGTGGAATGGGGGGGGGGGCAACAAACCAACAATGCAGGACAGGCAATAGAGGCTGTGGCAATATAATAGAACATTGTGGGCAGAAGGAAGAGGCAGTGGTAGTACAACCATACATGCCAACAGACCCGATTCAGCCAGGAAACGCCCAATGTTTTTAAGCCCCAATGGGCTTTATTTGATCTGTCTCCTGTCTACAATCTCCTCTTTTTCAATGTAAGTCAATGGGGAAAATCAATACCCCAGTTTTTTTTTCAAAATCTCCCTCTTACCAAGTTCAAAATGTTAGCAAGTATGGTACATTGGATCATGGAAGGCAGGAGGAATTGGGGTAGGGACATGGACTCGGATAACAGAGGTCAGGAGGGACATGGACAAGTGCACCAAACTGACCTTACAGGGCAGGCATCAGGGATTGCAGCAGCACAATACACCACACAGGCATGCGGGACGGGAGTGCAGCACAACAATCCATGGAAAGCAATAGGGAGGGGACAGGACAATGCACATGGACAACAGAGAACAGAGGGGAAAGAGGCAATGGCAGCTAGCTGACCATAATGGGCAGACAGGAGAGAAAGCTGCAGCATAACGGACCATAAAGGGCAGGAGGTAGGGATCAGGGGCATTACAATGGAACAGACAAGCCAGGAGGGACGGAATAGGGGTCTGCACATGGAAAACAGAGGGCAGGGGGCAAGGGGGCAGGGCAGGAGCAGCAAGCTGACAATGGAGGTCAGGCAGGATGGGCACTAGAAGCAAGACACACCATGGAGAGCAACAGTGAAACTATAATGGCATACACACAGACCATGGAGAGAAGGTGGGAGGGGGTCAGGGGCCGCTAGCTGACCACACAGGGAAGGTGGGAGGGGCCGTGGCAGCACAGAAGACCATGCATGGCAAGCGGGAGAGTTAGTGGCAGCACAATGGCCATGATGGGCGAGAAGGAGGGGGCAGGTGCATGCAGAAAGGACCATGGAGGATAGAAGGGAGGGGTAGGAGCTGGGCACAGACAAGAGAGTTCAGGGGAAGGGGCCTCACAACAGACCACGCGGGGCAGGCAGGAGGAGCAGTTGCAGCACAACAGACCAGGGAGGGCAGAAGGGTGTGGCAGTAAAATGGACCATGGAGGACAGGAGGAAGGGGATAGTGGCATGGAACGTGGACAGGCAGGGTGGAGGTGGCAGGGGCAGGTTACAGTCATCTGACAATGCTAGGCAGGTGGGAGGGGAGTGGCAGCTCAACAGAACACTCAGAGTAGATAGGAGGGGCAGGTCCATGGAACATGGTGGGCAAAAAGGATGGAGCAGGGGCATGCACACAGACATCAGAGGGCAGGGGTAAGGAGAGTAGGGGCAGCAAGCTAAGCACAGAGGCTAAGCAGGAGGTCAATGATGGGGCATAGAATTGGGCAATGGAGGGCAGGAGGAGTGGTCTGGGACATCATGCTAAATGGAGGGCAGTGGCAGCACATCAGACCATGCATGGCAGGAGGGAGAAGGCTAGTGCATGGATTCAGACAGCAGAGGATAGGGAGGAGGTGGATGGGGCAGCAAGCTAACTGTTCAGAGAAGGCGGGAAGGCCAGTGGCAGAACAACGGCCACACAGGGCTGTAATGAGGGAGCAGGGGCATGGACTTGGACAATGGATGGCAAGGAGGAGGGGAGGCAGGAGCAGCAAGCTTGGGTGGGGGCAGCACAATGCCAGGCCAGGCCCTGCTTCCAACCCCCACCATCCATTGTGATAGGCATCTTACTTAACGTTAAAAAAACCTAGAAATTCGCTGAAAAAAACAAAGATTACAGGGACGTTATAGTTAGACTCAGATTTCACTCGTACAAAACCAGTGAAATTCAGCAGTTATAGTTGCCTGAGCTAACTATAACTTACACCCCCGCAATGCACTGCTTATGACCTCAGACATTACATCATTCATGACATGGTCAGTGACATCACTCATGACATCACTCATGACATCTCAAATGAGCTGTGAATGGAATGGAACTATAATCGCTAGAACTTTATTTATGGATAGTGTGTGTATATTAACACCCCTTTTTTTTCTTTTCTTTTGTGTAAGAACCATTATAATACGCAACGTGCCCAGATCAATATGGCCGATAGCCTTTCACTTTAAAGTAATGTGTAGTCCATTGTTTATGTTGATGTTTGCAATCCTAAGTATGTTTAATATGAACAAGTCACGTTGACGAACATACAGGTACGGAGGTCACAGGGCAAGATATGCTGAAATGACATTGTGTGCATATTAACACTTGTTTTCTTTTCTTTATTGTATCAATTCCTGAATTTTCACATCGTGGCCAGGCCAATATGACCGCCAGCTTTTTGGATTAAAGTAATATGTAGTCCTTTGTTAATGTTGGCAACTGGAGGCATTTGTACATTTAAATAAGGAAGCTACAATGACGTCTTGTATCGTTATCAAGGTTAGGACGAGCCGAAACGCGTGGATCGCATTTCGCATTTGAGATGTCATCAGTGATGTCATCAATGATGTCACTGACCATGTCATGAGTGATGTAATATGTGACGTCATCAGCAGTGCATTGCGGGGGCGTGAGTTATATATATATATATATTCACTGAAAAAACCACAGGTTTCAGGGACGTTATAGTTAGTTGGACATTTCACTCATACAAAACCAGAGAAATTTGGCCGTTAAAGTTAGTTGAGCTAACTATAACTCGCGCCCCCGCAATGCACTGCTGATGACATCACATATTACATCACTCATGACATGGTCAGTGACATCACTCATGACATCACTGATGACATCTCAAATGACATCACTGATGACATCATCCAGTGACTGTGTGTTTCTGTAAAGTTTAAATATGTTTTTATATTTATATATATATATATATATATATATATATATATATGCCAAGGTGTATTGAAGAATGAGTGGGTGTATGAGTGTCTGAATGGATGATTTAGTAGGTGCGTGACTAACTGTATAAGTGAGTAATTAAACGTGTCTTACTGAATGCATGGGTTAGTGACTAAACTGTGAATGTCTGTATCAGTCTGTCAGTTGGTGTGTAAGCGGCTGCATGGGTTGGTTAGTCGCTACATGAGTGTCTATATGGGTTATTGATTGGTTTTCTGAGTATCTGTATGGGTGCCTGAGTGTCTGTGTGGGTGGGTGGGGGGTGTGTGACTCTGTGCATAGATGTGTGAGTGGGTGATTTACTGGGTGTACGGGTTCAAGAGTGCATCTGTGAAGGGCTGTGTGGGTGGGTGAGTGTGTGTATGGGTGTGTTGGTGAGTTAATGGATGTCTCAGTGGTACATGTGTGAGTAACTACATATGTGAAAGGCAGTATATGTGAGTGTTGGACTATATAAATGACTATATGTGCGAGTGAGTGATTGTGAGAGTGGCTGTATGGATGAGTGTGTGCCTGTGTCAGTGATTGTATAAGAGAGTAAGTATGTGTTAGTATCTGTATGAATAAGTGAGGTGGTGTGTGCATAACTGTATAGGTGAGTAAATGGGAGTGTGATTGATTCTTTGCATGACTGACTAGGTGTGTGAGTAACTCTATGGGTGAGTGGCGTTGTGTGAGTATCTGTATAGGTGTATGAGTGCATATTTCAGTGGCTATATTAATGAGTGACTACGTGTATGAGTGACTGTATGGGTGAGTGGATGTGTGTGTAGACCTATGAATCAGTGAGTGGGTATGTACTAACTGGTATTGGTGTGTCTATGGTTTCGAGAATGGTAGTCTGTATTTTAGAGGGGGTGTATCAAAGGTTATATTAGGGTGTGAGGAGGTGCATCAGATGATCACGTGGATGATGTCATCAGTGATGTCATTTGAGATGTCATCAGTGATGTCACTGACCATGTCATGAGTGATGTAATATGTGACGTCATCAGCAGTGCATTGCGGGGCGCGAGTTATAGTTAGCTGAACTAACTATAACGGCCGAATTTCTCTGGTTTTGTATGAGTGAAATGTTCAACTAACTATAACGTCCCTGAAACCTCTGGTTTTTTCAGTGAATTTCTGAGGTTTTTTAAATGCTAATTTCTAACTATAACGTCCCTGAAACCTCTGGTTTTTTCAGTGAATATATATATATATATATATATATATATTATTTTTTAAATAAAAAGATTGTTATTGCCCAATTATATAAATCCTAGATATTATTGTTTCTCCAGAGCATTGGTTCTTACTTGATTACTTATGGACCTTTGTTCCTTAAAAATACAGATTACTCTTGGTCCCAATTGATTCTTGGGTTTCCCTTATGTTCTCTTATACTAACTTCCTCAAAGTGACATTTTCAAAATTGTAATTTAAAATCAGACTTCACCACAAGTGTGGATTTGAAATTACAATTCCAGAGACACTAAACATGAAATGGTCACCTGGTACCATTTGGAAATTACACTTTTAAAAAGTAATAAGGTAACTCCAATGTTATCCTATTGGAGAGGTAGGCCATGCAGTAGTGAAAAATGACTTTAGGGTTTTTTTACTACCAGGACATGTAAAACGCAAACGTACAGGTCCTACTTTTTAAATACATTGCACTCAGCCCTCTGGGCTGTCCAGGGCCTAACCTAGGGGTACATATATCTATTAAAAAGGAAGATTCAGGCCTGGCAGAAGGCTTACTTTGCCAGATCAAAATGGCAGTTTAAAACTGCACACAAACACAGGCTGTAATAGCAGGCCTTAGACATATTTAACGTGCTACTTAAGTGGGTGGCACAAGCCCACTAGCAGCATTTAATTTACAGGCCCTAGGCACAGGTAATGCCACTTTACTAGGGACTTAAACAAATTAAATATGACAATTGAGTATAAGCCAATCTAACATGTTTTGCAGACACTTTAGCACTGATTAGCAGTGGTAAAGTGTGCAGAGTCCTAAGGCCAGCAAAACGAATTCAGTAAAAAGTAGAGGGCAAAGGCAAAAAGTATAGAGATGACCCTGCAGAAAGGGCCAAGTCCAACAGTGAGCATTATAAATACAACATTGATGAGGGTGATATGGCTTATAATAATGCTGTCAAATACACAAGTACTAGGGAGTGTACAAAGACACTCTCTAGAGAGGAAGAGAGATCAGCAACTGTGTTCCGGGCTCACAGGATACTGCCTCCCAAATTTGATACTCACAAACGTTTTTATTCCTGTACCCATTTGCCCATACAAAAATATTAAATGAACAGACCTATTCACTAGTCTCTCATAAGGCACCCAAAAAGGTTTTTTGTGACCCTCGCACACCCTACTGGTGTCATGCTTCATCATCAGGTCTCATCCTCATCCCTGTAAACCAGGATGGGCTTGACCGTATTCCAGGGAGCACTTTTCGTATCAACCTAGAATATACCTCCTTTACTACAAAGAGCTATTCAATATCTCTACAGCAATACCTGGATTCAGGTAAAAGTGTGTGACAACCCCTTAATAATAAATAAAATTGGAAGAAGCTGGGCTTTACAACAGGGATGTGTGTTTGCACCTTTGCGGTTCAATCTTTGTGACCTACATGGAATTGGTTATCCATTACAGTAGATCCATTCCGTAGAAATTAGGAGGTAAGGTGAACTCTTTACTGCAGAATGCAGTTGACACCATACTTCTAGATATACTTGGCATAGGTTTGCAATGCCCCCTTAGTGACTCATTTGGAGAAAAAAAAAAATTAGTGATAAAAGCTGATAAATGTAATGTGGATTAAAAAGGAAAAAAGTATAGAACAGATCAGAAAATATTTGTCATTTCTCTATAGAAGTTCCTCGCATCTGGTTGCGAGAGAGGTAGGTGCAACATGCATGTAATTTTCCTATAGGATAAACACAAACAGGCACATGCATCAAAAGAAAAACCGGTCGCAAACGGGCAGATTCTCAGAATCTGCCCCTTTGCGACTCAGTATTTTGCATTTGGGATGCATCATCCCAAATGCAAAAATCGCAATTTAAGTAATCTCTAAATTGCGATTACTTAAATTGCGAATGCATTTAAGGAATCGCCAATTGAGATTCCTTAAATGCAATGCAACAAAGTAAAAAAATTAGCGATTTCGCTACTAGGGGGTGCAATTTACCATGAAGTTGAACTTCATGGTAATTTGCAAAAACTTTGAGAAATGCACTAAAGTGCATTTTTCAAAGTTGTAGGTTGCACACACACATGTCCTTGGGACATGTGTGTGCGCAACATATGTGCACGGATGAATTTCAGGGGTGCAACAGGGTGTCCTTTTGACACCCCTGCACCCTTGAAATTGCATGCGCAATTTCCCATTCATTCCTATGGGCCTGTAGGCCCATAGGAATGAATGGGAAGCCATTCCTTATTTGCGACTCGCAATCTGCGAGTCGCAAATAAGGAATGTGAAGGAATCGCTATTATTATAGCGATTCCTACATGCATAGGATTTTGCGAGTCCTTAATTGCGAATCCTTAATATTCGCTATTAAGGACTCGCAAAATCCTAGCTTGATGCATGTGCCAGTAGGTTTTCTATTTTTAGAGTATAGTTTGGAAACATTTCTAGTGAAATATTCAGAAGGGCAGGACATCACGCACTGCAACCTTCCAAGAAGACTATACAATCATTCTTTCATTAGAAAACAGGCACATGTGAGGTTGGAGTTCTCTCTACTGCATCGGATGGTTGCACATCGTAGGAGAAGGAAGATGGCTGCCGCTTAGGAGGCCGTTTGCAGCACGCTGGCCGCAGGAGAGCTAAAGACATGAAACTATAACTGACCTGTGAAGCAGACAACGACCCTTGATGTGAACTGATGCCCCCTGGTGCCGAAGGCTGTTGTCCGCGGGCAAACTGGATTGCTACAGGGCTGATTATCTTAAAACAACTTGCTGCAGCAGTAACAGCACACTCACCTTGTGCTAACTGCTGTGGTACCGGCAATACTCCAGCTGTGACGACTGCCGCAATGGGTCCAAAGAATGCAGGAGCGAATTCTAAGGCTGGAGGTGTCTGCCAGATACGGAGCGGTCCTGGGTTGGCTGAGCACGGACACGAGCACCTGGAAGAACCGGCACCTAGGCATGGACGCTGAACACAGACGCAGCAAAACGAGCAGCCGTCGGAAAAGAAGGGAAGGGGCGGAGCTGCAGGGAAGTAGCATCCGGCCCGCCCAACAGTAGCTGATCTGCTACGGGGCTCCTCCACAAAACAAGAGCCACGGGTGAGAACTGAGGAGGACTACAGGGGGCCTGGCAAACCTGGCCCGGAGCAGAAGACAGGAGAGCCACCAGGGCTGGAATGTGCTCTGGAGACATTGGGAGCGAGACAGGCTGCTGAACTCTTTCCAGATGAAGCTAGGCTGCCAGAAATGAACCCGCTGCTAAAAACACTGACACTGACCCTGAGTGGGGGGGGGGAAGAGTATTAGCGAGACTGCAGTCCCGGGTGGGCTGATGGCATGCTCATTAGGGGAAATCAATGGAGCAGACTCCAGGGCACCCCCATCCAAGAATGGAGATACAAATACTCTGGTATTAAAGGCTGCCCCCTAACTCCCACTAAAAAAAGCCCTTACAATCAACCAGTGTCTCTAATAATCCGGAGGCTAAGAGACGGGGGTCATGGTTTGCCCCCCAGGTGTAGCGCTACTGGATGGCCAACAAGTGGAAGAAGAGACTGATAAAGGCGTCCCCGAGAGAGAACCAAGTGACTGTTTTTTTTCAGTGTCAGATGGGGCTGAGTGGTCAGAGGATGGGCTTGGCTCTTCCTCTGAATTTAGCAACAATGACAGTGACCCCGAAGAGAGTGATGGTGCCCGAGCTCTAACCGCTCGCAAAGCAAGGGGGAAATCTGTCTCGCAGTGCTTAGGCGGCAAAGACCTCACCTGGGACTACACACCTACGAATCAATTGTCCGGCACCCTACCAGGGGCGGCGGTAGACACAGGCTCAACCACTCCAGATCCCCCAACACTAGAGGCCATATACCAGGCGATACTAATGCATCTGGACGAGACACACCAGGACAGCCAGAAAGCTCAGTCTGCCCTGCGCAAAGTGCAGGGGGTGGTCAGGAAATTGACCAAAACATGTAACTCTATCGGGGAGCGAATGACGGACCTCAAAACTAGAATAGTTACAACAGAGACTGATCTTGCAACAACACAAGCACAAACCGATGCTCATGAATCCCAGCTAAAAGACATACAGTGGAAGCTGGAGGACCACGAGAATCGTCAGAGGTGAAATAACTTGCCCGTGCTTGGGGTCCCTGAAGGAGTGGAGGGGTCGGACACTCGAACCTATGTAGTGGAGCTATTAAGGGCTACCCTTCCTGAACTGACTGACTGGAATTGGGCACATGAGCTACAGCGAGCCCACCGAATCCCTTTTAAGCCAAGATACCCATTAAAAGAAGAAGCGAAGCCTCGGGCTATTCTTGTTTATTTTGGGAACTTTCTGTTGCGTCAAGCAATCTCTGAAAAAGCCAGGCATGAGGCATGGGGGGAATATCATTCTTTGTACGCCCAGACTTTTGCCACGCTACGGTAGAAAGGCGCTGGCGGCTAAGACAGCTGATCAAGCCCTTTCAGGATAAGAATGCACAAGCTTTCCTTATTAATCCAGCACAGTTAAAAGTGATTTGGGGGGGGGGCAATCGCGCTTTTTTCTCCTCAGAAATTAAGGCAAAAGAATATTTGGAGGGCCTGAAGGCCTAAAAACATAAGAGATGTTTAATCTTGTTTTGGCTGGTCTGATTAACGCGAGATGATCTAGAAACATGATAGGATAGGTATATAACCAGGAATTAGATGCTAAAAGGAGAGTAGTGATAGTGCTGGTGATACCCTAAGGAAAAGGGGGGGGGAGAAAAAAAAAAGATAATACAAAAAAAAAATGCATAGATGAACTAATAGAAATTTAATATGAACTAATAACCTCTATCACAGGGCAGTATATATAAGATTGTATTATTATATATAGCTCTCGGTCACGTGTGCTGTGTTCATCGCGCACAGACCTCAGTCTGAGAGCTTCTCTGGGGTGGTGGTGGGAAGGGGGGGTTGGGAGTAGGGGGCAGGGTCGAGGGGGGTGGTGGGGATGCAAAATTTAAAAAAATATATACACAGAGATGAAATAAAGTCTAATGCAAAACTGTCATTTTATGTATGTCAAGGCATTTGAAGGTACACTAGGCTGGCTTAAATCGGGCTTAAATGGGTAGGATAAACATCTGCACAATAAATGTGGGAGGATTGAACAATAGAAACAAGAGGCAAAGGCTGGCCGAGTTCATCAGAATGAATGCGTTCAATGTCGTCTGTTTGCAGGAGACGCATATCCCCTGGGCGAAAAGGAATCTGATGGGCATAGGTGGGTACAGCATGTTGGCCTGTACTTCTCAGAGTTCCAATATTCGGGGAGTTGCGATTCTTGCAAAGGCTGTCATGGGGTTGGCCAAGCGCAAGCTGCCAGACACGCTAGGGCGGTGGGCATTGGTAGAACTGGAGGTAAGCTGCACAATTTGTGCAATATATGGGTCAAATCAAGATGACCCAAAGATCTTTGAGGACCTTGAGGTAGAACTGGCAAATGGCCTTGCCCGCTTATCTGTGGTGATTTTAATATATCAGCTGAGCTTCACAGTGACCAGCGGTACCAAGGGCGAAAGCCCAGAGTTTATAGGGCATTGTCCTCCCTCATAAACAGTCATGGTCTGGCCGACATCTGGAGCATTAAAAACCCCAACAATCCGGGCTATACGTATTATTCCTGCCCTCATAAGAAGCATATTAGACTTAACTATTTCTTAACTTCAATGGATTTGGCTAATAAAGCAGGGATAAGAAAGCTTCCAAAGGTGATATCAGATCATAATCCGCTGATATTGGAAATTGAGGTTCACATGCCCAGCAAGACCCGTAACAAATGGAAGTTTGACAGGAAACTTCTTGCGAATAATGCCTATATTGAACATATTAAGAATTGGGCCCAGGAATTCTTTGATATTAATAGATAGAGTGCCAGCCGGAACATAGTCTGGGATACCTTTAAGGCTGGCCTAAGGGGTGAAACAATCAGCTTTGTCGCCCATGCAAGGAAACAGTCCCGGCTAGAGAATGAGCGACTATTAACTGAGTTGGCTAACGCAGAAGAAGAGCATGTGATATTAATAACTCAGGGACAGGAGGTAGCACGAACTCAGCTCCGGATCATTTCTCTTAAAGCTGAAATAAATAGCTGGCTCGCTCAGAAATCGGCGGAAGTATACCAGACACAAGAAAATTATCTATATGAGACCAGAGAACTAGTCGGAAAGATGCTTGCACTACGTACTAGGCAAAAAAATGTCAAGAACTTAATATCCTCAATAAAGAAAGACGGACAAACGTACACAGAGACTGCTGATATTCTAGGGGTATTTCAGGACTACTATCAGCTCCTATACATGGAAGATGCGGGGGCAGCGCAGGAAATCTCAGAAGTAGAACTCGGGACCATATTGGATGACCAGGTTAAGGATGAGCTAGAAAGGGATTTTTCACTTGAGGAGGTTCTAACAGCATTATATGAACTACCATCAGGAAAAGCTGCTGGCCCCGATAAGATTCCCCTAGAAGTATATAAGCTAATACATACATCGATAGCCCTCATATTATTGGATCTGTTTTAGGGAGTGCAACATAGTGGGTGTACACCAGAGTCCTGGAAAGAGACAGATATTATTATATTTCCCAAGAAAGGTAAACCACTGGATAACGCAGCCTCATATAGGCCGATATCCTTGATCAACACGGATACTAAGTTATACTCCAAAGTATTGGCTACTCGGCTAGGGAGGGTCATAGGTCAGCTTGTCTCACCCTGGCAGCATGGTTTCATTCCCGGGAAAGGGACAACTGACCATATTAGGCGGGTTATAACACTTTTTGATATCCAAGCTGAAACGGGGGAACAGATGGCCATGATCCTCCTCGATGCCGAAAAGGCATTTGACCGGGTGGCCTGGGGGTTTCTGTGGGGGCTATTGGAGCTAAAGGGTTTTGGCCCCCGAATCATCAGGGCCATTAAAGCAATGTATTCCGACCCAAGAGCTCGGCTGCAATTGATGGGAAAGGAATCAGGAAATATATTAATATCAAGGGGAACTAGACAGGGATGCCCCTGTTCCCCCATTCTATTTGCCCTGTATATAAATCCTCTGATAGAGAAGCTTTTAAGAAATCAGGAAATCAAGCCGATTGTATGCAAAGGATTTGAGACCAAGATTTTAGCTTATGCTGACGACATTGCTATTTTAACCACCAATCCGACAGATGCAATCAGGGAAGCTGCTGCTATCGCCAAAGAGTTTGGGCAAACATCAGGATATTCTCTGAATGAAGGTAAAACACTGGTAATATGTACAGACAACATAACTTTTAACGACTCCCGGCATGTAGAAAGTGCAGTATACTTGGGAGTTTGTATCAGCCCAAAAATAGACACAATAGGTAAGATTAATTTTAATCCTTTGATAAAGCCAATATCTACAGATTTTAAGCGGATAAACGGGTTGCACCTATCTATTATTGGACGAGGGAATGTTTTAAAGATGATAATGCTGCCAAAAATTTTATATTTGTTTCGCTCTATCCCGGTGGCAATAGATGTAGCAATTAGAATCTATTTTTCCAAACTTTGTTTGGCAATACGGGAAAGTGAGACGATCCTTAAAATATCTGACACTCCCACAGGGACAAGGTGGGGTTACTTTCCCTAATATTACACTCTACTATTGGGCGACCCTTTTACACCAGATGTCTATTTTATTCTGCTTAGACACAAACAAAGAGACAGAGGAGGAAAGATTTGTCAGGATTCCGACGATATATGAGCTTACCTTAGGGAGGGACGCTATGGGGCTGCTGTTACGGCAAGTAGAACAGAGCTACTATAAGAAGGTACGATTCAAGGTGGTGTATTGTGCCTGGGAAATCTGGAACAAGGTGCGTAAAGTTATGGCAATCCCAAAAATCTGCCGATATACCCCCTTGTGGCGATCACATCTCTTTCCCCCTCTTTTTTTACGATACTATGGGAAGGCACTGGGAACAGCTAGGCCTAGTATCCATAAGGGACTTATACTTGTCAAGTCAGCTACGCCCTTTTGCTGCCTTGCAGCAAGATTTTGGGATTCCCGATAAGCAGTATTTTAAGTATGTACAAATCCGAGAATTTTTTGCTACTTGTAGATCGACTATATCTCTGGATAAAATACCAGTATTAGAGATAATTGCTCGGAGGGGCAACAGAATGAAAAACATATACAGTATACTGCTCAAAAGCATCCCAGACGACCTAGAGAAAATTGAAACTAACTTGGCCAGGAAGTTGAATAATCCTGATGTTGATATATATATGGCATTATCATTAGCTGCCAGGATATTCCTATCAACTAATCTTAAGGCCCAAAACTACAAAACTATCTTCAATCTGTATTTCCCCCCACTAAGCTGTTTGACTGGGGTAAGAGAGTAGATGATAGCTGCCTAAGATGCGGGGAGGGGCCTGCGACGATAATACATATGTTCTATGATTGTGCCAGGCTGCTTTCTCTTAAGGACAGGGTGGCGGGTTTCTGGGAGGGACTAATTGGCCGCAAGATTAACCTATCCCCCACCCTGATGCTTATAGGATATGACAGCTGCATTGGCCTGGATACTGCCGAGAAATATTTTGTATTTATTGGCACAGCTGTATTTAGGATAATAATTGCAGCTAGATGGAAGGACGCGGACCACCCCACATTTCAGATATGGTTGGCACGCCTCCTGAGGATATACAATCAAGAAACTGCACTATATGCGTGCAGGGGTAGGGAGGCCAGAAAACTTGGGCAAAAGATTTGGTCACCCATCGCAAGGTGGAGAAAGGAATCTGGGAAGCGGAGGCCTCTAGGAGCTATCCTAACTTGCGCATGTATCAGTCTGATGTATTTAATTATGAAATGTTGCCGTTTGTTTTTATCCATTTTATTACTATGTATTTTGTAGTATTTATGATATTTATGACACGCTATAAGTGCCATTTGTGTATCTATGTAGGTTTATTATTCTGCTCTTTATTATATGTTAGATCGATATATGTATTGTAACTGGATTTCTATGGGTATATAATAAAAACAATTTTTAAAAAAAAGGATGGTTGCACATCAAGCCACCCTGATACACTTCTGGCACCTTTGAGGAGAATTTGTTAAGGGCGCGTTAAATCTGTTATCTGAGAAGAAATACAAGCTACAGTAAACAACCCAGGGCTTCAGTCAATTTCAAAAGCATGTGACATGTTGGATTTACAGCAGACTTTAAAGAATATTTCCTTTACTCAAGTCACAGCAATCGCAAATGCTCAGATGTGACCAAAATTATTTGAACTCGACTACCTGGCGTACAGTAAATTAAAGTCATCTGCATTAGTTATACATTCTTACTCTCAAGGCTCCTTTCAACCTTTTTTATTGGAATCAAATGCATTTCAAGTTGAGAGGAATAGTTAAGGTTGAGTCTGGGACTTCTTGACATGAGCAAGTATAAAATGGTAATGCAACTATTTATCAACTTGTAGGGAGTGTGATAACATCACGTTGCTGTCCAGCTTGGAGGGAAGAAAGAATTGTATTTCGAAAACCATCTTTTAGAAGAATAGGTGTTAAATTCTGCAGAGAGATCCTTGGCCCATTGCTCAGGGAGTATGTCAAGTTTGGTTTTTTTTCGGGCTTAACGATAAATTGGAGCAAATCTGTTGTGATGCCCCTTACTCAGAGCACAACGGAACATGAGCTGGAATTCCCATTGCGGTGGGCACAGGATGCTGTTAAATATCTTGGGGTGTGGGTGCACAGGGATCCGGCAGTGGTACTCCAGATGAACTATGGGCAGGCAATGTCTGTATTATCTGATAAGGTAGCTGGGTGGATAAGGCTGCCGCTCTCCCTGGCGGATAGGATTGCTGTGATCAAGATGAATATATTGCAGAAATATTTGTATTTCTTTGTTAATATTCCTATCATACTGAACAAAGCCTTTTTTTAAACGATGCAGTCATGCATATTGACATTGACATGGGCTGGCAAACAGCCGCGGTGCAGTTGGGATGTTATGGCACAGCCGTATGAAAGGGGAGGGTTTGAGGCACCAGACAAGCGACTATACTACTTGTGTGCACAAGCCGTTTGCTCATTATTGGCAGTTTCCGCAGAATTTTCTTCCTCACTTGGCGGTGGAAGCAGACGACGTTCACCCAATTCCACTAATAGCCATGCTGATACATACTAGGCCTTTAAACTCTAAGGTGGAGACAAATACGGTCACCTGCACCGTCCGAGCGTGGAGGGGGCTACAGGCTAGAGCGGGAAGGGAGCATATGTATGCGCCAGCATTGCCTCTGAAAGCGCACCCGGGCATATCTGTCACCCAGGAGTCGAAGGCAATGGAACTACTGGGCGAGGCTGGGATAACTACGTTGGGGGATATGTATCAGAGTGGCACTTTTGTCACGCTGGAGGATCTCACAGCCAAGACACAATATTCGATCATGCTGGGGTTTATTTATGTTAGGTTACGGGCGGCTGTGCGGGCTGAATATCCTGAATATCCGGCGGAGCCGCGGATGTTGAAGGCACTCCAGACGCTTTTGACTAGTAGTAGCAGAAGGGGTTTCATAACTAGGCTATACAGAACTTCACTGGCGGAGAATCAGCCGGTCACCTCCAGTGCGTATGAAAAGTGAGTGGGACAACTGGATGAACCACTATCCTGGGAGGACTGGATGATATGTTGTACGCTGACGGGGAGACTCACGGCGAATTGTAACTTGCGAATAATTCACTTCAAGTTTTTACATCAAATGTATTATACCCCGGCTAGACTACACAGATATGGGTTGCGACAGGACTCACGATGTGAGAGGTGTGGGGTGGAGGATGCCGACTTTAAGCACCTAGCCTGGGAGTGTTCTCAGGTGTCAAAGTTCTGGGGTAGTGTTACAACACATCTTGCAAAGATATTGATGGAATATGTCCCATGTACTCCGCTGATATGTCTGTTGGGCTGCTGTAAGACCTTAAAGGTGTGCAATCGTAGATTGGCGACTGTTTCGTTGCTGCTGGCCAAAAGAGTGGTGGCTAAATGCTGGGGTGGCAGAGCCGCACTCACTGTTGTCTCTTGGTTTAAGGATATTGCCTATTGTAAGGAACAACTGAACATCTATGCTGAGGAACTGCTGATCGCCTCAAGACCCAAGGACATTTGGAGTCCGGTTGAGGTGTATCTTATGGAACACCCTGATGGATTGAAATAAAAGTGTCAGCTGGATTCAGGTATGGAGGCTGGGCCTGCAATGCTCGGAGCCCCGATACGCATCGTCTCTTGATTGCTCTCTATGTAACTGGCGAAAACAAAAGGCTATGCATATGTTGTACTGTGGGGTGGTTGCTTCGTTGTACTGTTTTTTGATACTGTTTGTAAAACTGTGCTTTATACCTATGCACTGTGGAACTGCTATAATACTTATGTATGTTTTTATATTGACGTATGGAAAACAATAAATAAATTTTTAAAAAAAAATCTGCAGAGAGACTGTACTTTTAAGAGCAAAGATGCAGTGGATTAGTAGCTTCACAATCTTTATGAATAGCTGTAACAAACACTTACTGACACTTCACTACGTTGAGTAAGATTCTTCCACTTTAACTTTTCGTGCATATTTGGAATAGAGGGGAGGTGGACACTTTAAAGATAATATTGTATTATATGTAATCACGTATTTGTTACACTCAGCTCCCACAGACGTTCAGATGAGGCCATTACCCCATGTGATAAAAGGCAGTCACCTTGATTAATTTGGTTTTTAAATTCGGCTTGAGAGAGCAGATGGGTGCCACATTTATTTCGCCTTACATCTATCTACTACCTAGGATTCTAGCAGGCATGCGAAAGATGAATACGTTTTAAATGTAATTTTACTTTTGTAAATTTGTCTTCTCTTCCTTAATTAATGTCTAAAAAGTTTTACTCTATCAAATAATGTTTGAAATGGTTCTAATTAACCAATCAACAAAATGTATTGTCACTTCCAGCAACAAATGTTCTATCTTTTACATTATATATTAATTAGTGGTCTGATAAATAGTCAGCCCATATGGTAGATTAGCATCCTTTATTTTACAGTTCACAGTAGGCAATTTCCTTCTTGTGCTTTTCTATGTATACAGATATGGATATTTTCATTATTACAAGCATGGAGTATAACCGTATCGAAGGAGGACAGCCTTTATCATTGTTACTTAGGTACACCTTTATAATTAAAGGTACTTATCCTGAGCCCTAATTTTATCATTAAAAAAATCTGCCCCTCTGGACTGTAAAAGCTTTTTTTAATTACCAAAAGGAATTGGATTACTCCAATGGAGGGAGAGCGGCTGGGAACAAGCAGGGGACTTGTATCATAACAGCAGGTTCCTGTCTTATGCGCAGGCACAAGTTATTTGAGCTGGATCCGGGACACAATTCCTGCTTCACGCTAGACTGTCACCTGTTGCCCTCGATATCTGGCCCTTGTTTCCAACTAAACCACGGGAGCACACTGTGCATGCAACAACGACTGACGTTATCCAGTTGCAGACAAGTAATCTCTAACTCACTCACAAATATGCCTTGTTCCAAAACGATCAATTAAGTGAACAAGTAGAAGCTAGAAGGAAATAGTATTGTGTCAGAAATGTGGGTAAAATATGCGTCCTCTCAGTATAAATAGGGTTACGACACTAGTGATTATAAAAGTGAGCATTTTAATTACATTTAGCTTTGCTGATAAAGGTTATAGGCTTACAATAATGTTGACAAATACACAAGTACTAGTGAGTGTACAAAGTCACTCTCTAGTGAGGGTGCCTGATTGCGGAGAAAGGCGGCAACAATGACAATACACAAGAGTGCTGGAGGGCGGACTGCTCAGAGGAGTTTACCGATTCCAACTGGAAACAAGCATTTGCAATGCAATAGGTCTCGCATTTGCGAGAGTTTCAGCTATTGACATTGTAAATGACACTGCCTTTTATTTGTGTGTTTTGAAAACCTGCAAGCGGTGTGTAAACACGCACTTTGTACTTTGCAGGTTTTCTTAACACATACATAAAAGGCATTGTCATTTACAATGCCATATTGCATTGTAAATGCTTTTCGCAGTGTTGTTTATTCTATAAACTATCCCTTCTGTGCCTTCCCTCTCACGCATTTTTACGTCATTCTCTCCTTTTCCACCGTTCTTCCCCCGCATTACTTATACAGTTTAAACAGCAATGTAGTTAAAATAAAGCAAATCAATGCAGCTATACATACGCTTCTTGGCGTTTGGATCTTTCACAGAAACAATCGGCTGCAGCTAGTGAATAAATAATTCACGGTCCTGGAAAGCACTTTTGAGTGTGACATCGCAGATATCGTCGTGGATAAGCATGTTGAAGTTAGCAGCTGGCTGGGCTGCAGTACATGAAGAGGGAATGTCCTGAAAGGAATATCCTTAGATAGGACAGGCCTGCTCATTTACCAGCTACATAATGTTCTCGTCCGGCGTATTTCAATATAAAAAGTGGTCAAAGCTGGTGAAAGAAGTTCAGGGGCCTGTCTTGAAGTAGCAGTGATCCCCAGAAAACACAGCGAGGAGTCCAACAAAATAATTGGCTTGGCTCAGCCGACCAGGCCTAGCGGTTTCTGCAGGTCCATGCGGTGTGAAGAGAAATCCCAGGCCTCCACGGGGCTCAGGCAGGGCCGGTCCTAGAACTTCTGGGGCCCCGGGCGAAAGGGAAGATGTGAGGCCCCTCTAATTTGCATGTAACATCCAGTCGCGGGTGGAGGGTCTCGCGGGGGTTCGCGCGCGGGTGGGGGGTTAATTTAAAAATAAAATAAACTTACCTTCCCAGACCTCGCGTTGTCTCTGCTCCTGACCTGCTCTCCTGCTTTCCTCCCCTCCCCTAAGCCAATCACAACGCTGCAATGGCAGCATTGTGATTGGTCGGGACGCCAACCAGCCAGGCGCCTATGGGGAGGCCATTTTCTCCATTTAGGCTGCATTGCAGCCTACATGGAGAAAGGCCAGAGTGCGCATGACTGGTTTGGTCGGCCCCGGAGGGCCGACCAAACAGTCAGCACCCTTAGCAGTGGGCAAGGCACTCCTCCCCTGCCCTAAAGCAGACCCGCCCGCCCCCAACCAAACACTTCTGCTTTCTCGCAGTGCGAGAAGCAGAAACATAAAATGTAGTTTTAGCATTTTGTGTTTCTGCTTCTCGCACTGCCAGAAAGCAGTGGGGTGACGCTCCTCTGCCCTAGTGGAGGAGCCGCCCTTGGTAACATCACAAGAAGTGACATCACAGAAAGTGACATTGCAGGACTATTGATCTTATTTGGCATCACTGAAGAGACCTAACGTGGATATCAGTAACATGGACAAAAATATAAATATACAAATGAAATAAGTCCATATATTTTAAAACTGTATTAAATGGATTTCATTTGTCACATTGGATGAAAAAGCTAGGTGCAGGTCTCACAAAGATGTATATTATTTACTCCTCGTTAACTGATTGTTTCCAGATGAGTGCATGATACAATTTCCAGTTCTGCCTCATAAAGGGGGGAGATCCTGTTGAGGTAATGAGGGGCGGATCATTCAAAATATAAAATGACACAAGAGAAAACCTCTCACACCATGGATATAATTGCAAATTTCAAAAGGCTCCCTTATCTTTCTGTGCCATTATTGTGCTACCTTAGGATGACATTAATACTTTGCAATTTGTTTTAACGTAAATCCTCTCACTAGTATCCCACACGCACATGCTAAGAGACGTAGGACAATCTTTTTTGTGTGTGGGCTCTTTACTACGCCAGAATTATGTTAAGTGCAAAAACACAACACATATAGTACAAAATTACAAGACACCATTGCAAACAAATAAAGATTGTACATAAATAAAAAAAGACTTAGAACAACAGAGACCACTGCTAAATCATACATTGACTTGAAGGTATGCTTCAGATTCAAGGGGTTTTCAAATCAACATTTTTGATTTGGTGTTAGAACTGTAGGAAGTAGAAGTGGCCACCTTTAGCGCTGGTGGAGCCCTGTGCGACAATGTTGGTGCCCCCCAATGACTCGCTCTGCCACGGATTCCCTCACTACCACCCTTTAACAGTGCTCCTCAAGTCTCCATAACCACATTCTCGCTCAGATGCATTTAATTTGATTTACAGCGCCACTGATACCAGTGTAGGGTGTCAGAGAACTTTATATCACACATTACACAGAGACAATCAATCATACGTGTGTAAATCACAAGAGGTAATATTACATAAGACAAAGGACTAGGAGTCACATGACAATCATACTAGTAGGCAGTATAGTTTAATAGTGATTGATCTGGAGAAACACAAACTCTGAATTTAGAACGTAATACCATGGTTGGGGGTTCTCTTTAATAACCAGAATTGATTTCTGTCCAAATGAACCCTTTTTGCAACATTGGGATAATCAAAGGCTGGGGAAAAAACCATAATGCTGTAATTTATACCTTGCAGTTTGCATGCAGCTCTTAGATGACAGTTAATAGCTCATTGTTCTATGTTAGGATTTTGACTTATAAACTGCAAGTAACAATAGGATCTCTCTGACAAAAGCATTACCCCATGGCCTTTTTACATTATGTGGACTTAGTGATCTGCATGGTACATGTTCTTTGCAGCAGGCACATTAACCCTCTGCGCTATCTTTCCACAAGTCAAAACTTCCACTTGACAAACTCCATCTCTCTCTAGGAAGAACATTAATCACCGGAGTTATCATGACATTTTTATTGTTGCCGATAATTGCTGGAGGCCAGGAAGGAGGCAGCAAGGGCTTTTAGAAACATAATATACTTGCAAACATGATGCCACCACCCGAAGTCAGCGCCTCAGTGCGATCTCATCGGTCGCACCGCCCTAGAGCCTTCCTCCTCAAGGGTCCTGTGACCTCAATGACAGAGTCACTGTTGCTCTAGGGTGTGCTGCTTCGTAGGCCTGCCCAAAAGACTCGAGGTGAGCTTCAATAGGGGTTGTAGTGGACAGGCCTTCAAGGTTAACCCACACTTGCCACCACTATGGTCCACCTGCTGGTGCTCAGACACCACTCTTCTAAGGTCTTTCGGGGCCTTCTAAGGTCTAGCATGGAAATGTGCTCTCTCAGGAGAGTGGTCTGGTGGACTGGTCATGAAGGCTGAACCTGGTTCCCCAGTTCCAAATTCGGCAGCTCTGACCATAGTGCCACATCCTCTCCCCCACTGAACACCATACTGCCCCACTGAGAGAAACTTGCACTGCCTTCAACTACAACCCAATTGCACCCCGCTATAAACACCTGGAGGCGACTCAATTCAAATTATGCACTAGACAAGAGCAATATGCTGCCTAAAAAAAAAAGTGACAACATTCTGGAAAAAGCAAACACTCATAAGGAATGCAAGATTAAGTAAAAGCATGTGAAATAGAAGCAGGAACAACATGGTTACCTTAACGCTTTTGCACTTATTATTCAGAAATCAATGAGTGCTTTTGCATGAAAAGTTAAGGCCATGACTACAGGGCCGGAAGGGACCAGTTTCAATGTCCATTGCTTATCTCCTTACAAAACTTAAGCAATATGGTTTAAAAAGACCACATTCGTGAATACTGAGCCGCGGTACGCATTTTGTTTTTGAATCCGCCCATCAAGCAAGTATTGCAGTACATCCAGGAATGGTGCACTTCCCCACCCGAGGAAAACAAAAAAGTAACGCTTCACTGGCAAACTCTGTAAAGTGGCACAATGTGTTTTGGGTGTGAATAAAATCAATCTGGCCCCTTTTCGACCCACTCTGTTTTGCTTTAGTTATTTTTCACATTTTGAACCTTTTATTTCTCTCCATCCCAAGGCTGCACTTTGGAAGTGAAAAATGTCAGAAAAAAGACGGCCTTTCCAGCAAAAGCGTTTTTATATTTTGGATTAATTTCACAGGGGAACAAATAAAGGAAAGAAAAGAGGGAGTACTGGCTACAAGACCCAGGAAGGGGCCCCCACACCTGGACCTCGCAGCTTGCTCTAGTGCTTAGAGGCCCAGGGAAAGGGGGCCCCCTCCCCTGGGCCTTCGAAGCAGTAACGAGTCATTTTGTAAAACACTGCCCCAGCACCGGCAGTACTACATACATTTTAAATATACATTCACATAAAAGTTAACAAAAGCCAGTTGATCTGGCTACTCCCTCCTCCCCTCATCCACCTCGCCTTTCCTGTGTCTGGCTGGTCCTGGAAACAAAGGGGCCTTCTGTCACCTAGCAACAAAATGCAGAAAGGGAATGGCCGGTACTTAACAGAGGTGCTGCCCCTCCCCTGACACTGTGAGCCATAATTGCTGGCCTGGCTGCTGTGCCTTCCCCACTCTGTTTGTACCTTCTCCCACCCCTGCACCCCCAGGAATGCCACGACGACGCCCTGACCAGCAAGGTCTGCTCAAGATGTGTATTGTGATAGTGTGGGGCAGGGGGCCTCGTAGGAGCAGGTGGGCTAACTGTGAAAGTGTGGCCTTTCACACGGAAGCGAGGCCCCCTGTCTTTCAGCTGAGCGTGAGGCCCTGGGCAGCTGCCCACACTGCCCATGCCTAGCGCTGGCCCTGGGCTCAGGGCTCTGACGCCGCACTGTGTTATCAGCGGCACCACGGCCAGCTAACTGCTGTGACTAAATGGAGATTAGGAAGTCCCGGGGCGGCGGATGAAAAGCCAGTCCTTCCCGGAGCAGTGGGCTGAGAGGCGGGATTGGCCGACATGCCACAGCTTCACAGACAGCACGGCAGAAGGCACCGGCGCATCCCGCCTGGCCGTGCGTTACCTGCGGCACAACGTGCGAGGGAGAGGGGGCGATAATGAAGCACCGAGCTAAATCAGTACCGCCTGCTGACTGAGCCCGAGGGGGTGCAGAGCAGGAAAGCCAATGTTGTCCAGGTCAGCAGAGCCAAAACAAAGAATGCAAGTGGAAAAAAATTAACACTATTCAACACTCAAATAAAACAAGGAGTTATCCAATAAGTGACCGCAAAAGGACAGCGATCTCGGAGAGGGGTGGGGAGAGAAAAATATAAAAAACACAACACAGGTGGGGGGGCGAGACAGATAAATAAAAAAAACACGGTCAAATGTAGCAACTGAAACAAATGGTGCAGAGAATCGAAGGGAGGAAGTGGCTCAAAATATAACGCTACCGACTTTGGAGCTGGAGAACAGGGTTCGAGTCTCGGCGTGGGCTGCATTAATAAACAAGCATTGGCATAGCCAATAGGTCTCGCTTTTGGGACCTTATAAGTATTTAGTTATGCAGCACAATATCCTTGGTGCAACAACATCAACCGTTGCATGGCTAAACACTTATAATGTCCCAAAAGCGAGACCTATTGGCTATGCCAATGCTTGTTTAATGCGCTTCTCGCAAGCTTCTTCTGACACACAGGCAACAACACAGTGTCCATAAAGCATCTCCTTTCCGACTTGACAGGTATGCTCGTGCACTTGTTGTTAAGAACATGTAGTAATCTGAGGTGTACCTTGTTCAGCTTGACCCAGAGCCCATAGCTGTTGCAGTATTCATCCCCAGTGGCCCGGATGCACCCGCCTTTCTTCACCTCGATGCTCCCCCGGGACAGCTTCTTGTGGCTCTGCTTGCCGTCAGATGGAGAAGCAAAACGGGCAGAAAGGTGCCCCTGCTCGCCGAGGAAGAGGAGGGCGAGGAGGAATCCTTGCAGATCTTGTACTGGACCTCGGAGGGCACATAGCACAGAGCCTCGGGCAGGGGCTGCCCCCTCGGAAGCAGGCGATGCAGTCCAGGAGGAAGCGGATCCTGCCCAGCAACAGGTGCGGGGAGTCCTGCTCGACCATCAGGAAGCGCTAGGGTCCTTCCCGGGTGATGCTTCAAGGCGCCTTGGACTGCAGCACTATGAGGGCGCCTGGGTCTGACTTCAGGTCCACTAGCTGCTAGAAAGTTCCGGATGTAGCTCCTTACTCTGATGGAGGTCTGGGAGCCTCTGGTCAGACTTCTTCAGTGCACGGGGGCTTCCCGGATCACTGCAGACATACGAGTCCGGCTTCAGCCTCCCCACCTGTGCTTCAGGGTAGATGGTGGCAATGGCATGGTACAGGTCAGTACAAGGGAAGCGACAGACTTTGCTGGCAGCGCCCTAGCGCCCTTATCCCATACATCAGAGGGCATATAAGGAAACTGTTTCTAAATAAACTTAGATTAAAAAGAGCACTGTGGAATCCTCCCCACTGAGCGGCAGCGTGGAGGCGCCTACGAAACCGGTTGTACTTCTGGTTATCAAAACAAAAGTAGGACTATCCTGGCCCTGCCTGGAAGCCTGTAAATATAGGGGCCATCTTCGATCGGGGATTATCAAAGAGCTTTTGGCAAACGAAGACGGGGGGCGTTAATATTGAAATGGACGGTTGTTTGTATAGTGAGTATTGCACGGTTAACGGTTTAGGTAGACTGTTGAAGCCACTTTGGCCATCATGTAAAGGGCAACCTCTTGAAACAACGAGAGGAGCGGGGGCGAGCGAGCGCGGCAGCCTGCTCAGCTGACCAGACGCTCGTGCGTCATGGCCTTTTCCCGGCATGTGTTTCCAATTATCGCGCACGCGTCTCGGCACGATAATGGGGAACACATGTCTCCGGCGCGCGTAACCGCCCGAAAAAGGCCATGACGCACGAGCGTCTGGTCAGCTTTTCAAACCCCCTTACATAAAGTCTTCGCCTAGCAGCGCTTGCGCGCTACTCTAGGCTCGACCTAAAAATAAACGGAGATCTTGGAGGGGGGTGGTGAGAGACAGATAAACTACCTCTCCATGTGCCTAGCTCCAGCCGCTTGTTTATATTTGCATCGCACTTTCACTTTAAGTGAAAGCGCGATGCAAAAATAAACATGCGGCCGCCCTTGCCAAAGGTGACTGAAACAAGCTGTCGCCATTACGCAAATAATAAAAAAAAGTGCTTACCCACTAATTAAAGGAGACTGGATAACGCCGCAAGTAAAAGATCCAGTCCGGATGGGCCGTCCCAAAAGGAGACAGGGCGGTAACAAAGAAGCCTTATTTTCAACCACAAGCCAAAGTTTAACATAAACGATGATGCCAGCCAATAAGAATGATGGGCGGGGCTTCAACTCCACTTCTGAAATCTCCTCGATTACAATATGCCTCGCAGAGCGAGCAGCGCATACGCTTGAACAGATCCGGCAAGTGTCCCCTAATGAGAGGTTTAAGCTGATACACTTCAGTATATACATAAGACCCATTTAATGCCACCTAAGCTTAATAGAATATACCCAGCGATGTGCTGAAAGTGTAAACTTCCCGCAGCTGATATTTCGGTCAAGCCTAGGCAGAGCATGGCGGTCTCTTCGAGACATGCTCTATTCACTCTGTGGGCATACATCCCGGCTATAGGCTTGCTATCTGCGGGCGTCATTGTCACTCTTCTATTCTTTCATTCTATTTGTTGATGGCATGCATTTGCCATGCCTCTTCCAGTGTTTATCCCTCCCTGAGAGCAGGGACCAAGTACAATATAAATCCACTAGCTTAAATAACATCTGTTTGAAAACTACTTAATTTGTTTGATTTGAGCTCTTAACAGAGAGCTCGTGTTTTAAGTTGCTGGAGCTCCAACAGCCCTGTAAATCTCGCGCGCCTTTCTTTTAGCAGCATGGCGCCCGCTTTGATGTTTCACCATTGCGCTCCTTTTATTTTATCAGCACAGCACATGGCTGTGAGCGTTTGTATGTGTGCATTCCCTCTACAGCCTTGGGGTGCGTGTTCTGCCCTCAGATGCTCCCACCCAGCCAGTGAGAGGGACGGGGGAAGGTAGGACTGTTGTGTTATTGTATTCTCCTTTTGGAGCGAGGCATAGAATGTATGTTGCATTCTACTGACAGATTCCAGTCCATGACATTCGTTTTACTGGAGGTCTTGAAGTCGAAGCTGTGCTGCCTGGCTCCTACCTGTTCCTGTTTGAATACTTAATAAAATCTCTTGAAGCGGATCTTCTTGTAGTGATTTCATCATAACAATTGGCGATGACTGGGATGGACTACGCTAGAAGTGCAATGGAGTGTT
Organism: Calotriton arnoldi; assembly: GCA_963921515.1. Taxonomy (NCBI): domain Eukaryota; kingdom Metazoa; phylum Chordata; class Amphibia; order Caudata; family Salamandridae; genus Calotriton; species Calotriton arnoldi. The sequence goes on from CAWUFW010000033.1 coordinate 2,389,107, forward strand.
AAGTTTCATTTTTTTTTTACTCGAAAAAAAAAAAAAGGAAGAACTGTTGATATGGGATCTTAAGCGGCGTGTGGTCTACTGCCGTTTTTACTATTGAAAGCGAGAAGGATATTGTGGAAAAAGCACAACTGTGTTACCTGGCCAAGCGGAGTATTGGGAAACTGTTGGTGTAACTGCCGATAGGCCGCATTTTTTGAGCAGCGGCAGTGTTCCAGGCATTGCAGCGCTAGGTACGTCGAGGAAGAGGCTGTGACGTGTACCGGCGCAAGGTCCCCTGTGTGTTGCACGTGGAGGAAGCAGGAGAAGATTTGACCGTCATACGTCACTACGCAGGTCACCGCAGCGTGACCTTGCGTGACGGCCATTTTCTTTTTTTGTCACCGCAGTAGTCTCTGGTTACTTAGCTACAACCGGAGTGAAGCCATCAGCGCAGTGTTTGCTTCGCCGGCTGCAACGGAAAAGCACACGATTATACATCACAGAAACTGATCAATACACGGATTGGGAACAGGTGAGGAAGTCGCGGGCAGTTTCTTTTAGACATAATATTACAACCTGTGCCAGGTGGGGTAGCAGGTTGTTTTTAACATAGTTAAAGTTAATTGTTGCAGACAATTTAACAAACCTTTTGGAGGTTAGGAGAGTTTTATTACAAGCTATTCTGAGGACTTGTACGGAACAAGGGGATTACGTACCTGAGGAGAACATGGCTGAGCAGAATTTCACTATCAGCCCTCCACATGCATTTTGGGCGGCAGGTCCAAAACCAGCAATGAAGTGGGTGGAGTGGACAGGACTATTTCGTGAACCATATTAAGGCTGTGGATGAGGCTGGTAAGATGAAAGCGGAGCAAATGAAAAGAATGTTGTTGCATTCACTGGGGCCGGTGGGATTGAAAACTTATACTTGCATGCCAAAGATGGTTACAAGTGGAGAAGTATATGTTTTTGAGTCAGCTTTGAAAGATCTGGACAACTACTTTGCACCGAAGGTTTGCATCTGCGTTGTGCGTTACAAATTCTTTCAAAGGAAACAAAACAAAGGGGAATTAGTGGACGAGTACATAGATGAATTAAAAAACTGGCCATTGATTGCAAGTTCGGAAGTCTACATGATGACTTTATACGTGATCAATTGGTCATGCAAAGTAATAATTCAGCGATTCAGGAACGTTTGTGGATCAATGGGGATGCACCGTTGGAAGATGTTTTAACAATAGTGCGGAAAGCAGAAATGTCTGGAAGATGTGCGACGGAACTTAAAGAATTGGACAAGGATACTGGGGATGTTTTCAAGGTACAGAGCATAGGCAAAGCAAGCTGCAAAAAATGCCTGGAAGGAAAAGAGTCCGGAGGAGAGATGTTATTGCTGCGACAGTAAAGAACACCTGGTGTTCAGCAAATATTGTCCTGCGGCAAAACAAAAATGCAGTATTTGCGGGTTAATTGGGCATTTTAGTAAAGTCTGTAGGAGAAAGAAAGGTAATTGTTAGAAATGGGATCTCTAGTTGGCAAGGGCTTGCACCTTTGTCCAGGTAGGGACCCTTCTTCCTAGTCAGGGTAAGGGTTGTTACACTCGTGAAGTAACCCCTGCTCACCCTCGTGGTAGCTTGGCACGAGCAGTCAGGCTTAATTCAGAGGCAGTGTGTAAAGCATTTGCACATAACCAACAGTAATACAGTGTAAGCACTACAAACGGACACCACACCAGTTTAGAAAAATAACCAATATTTTATATACTCAAGACAAGACCAATTACGACAAAAATCCACAATACTATACTTTACGAATGAATACTTGATACGTTAACTTCTTCTTTGCAGGAATAGCACAAAAGCAAAGTTCAGTACGAGTCGGTAGCTCCGTCCGAGCCTACCGTGATGCTGAAAACCACAGAGTCTAACAGTTCCAGCCGACCGCGTCGATACGGGCCAGCAGAGTCATGAACAGACTCGGTAACAGTACCTTTCTCGTTGTGGCTGGTACGGAGTGTACGAGCCGGTCGGCGTTCGTCGCGGTTGCGGTGCAAGACGGAGCGATGCAAGGTGCGGTGTCCCTCGATGCGGTGCAGGCAGCGGCTCGATGAGCGTCGTGCAGACGGAGTCGGTGAGTCCAAGGCGTGCGATGCAGGGTGAGACGATGCTCGGTGCGGTGCTGACAGGTTGCGATGCAGGCGACCAAGCCGGAGTGCGGGAGCTGGCGTCGGACAGCGGTGCGAGTCGGAGCGGTGCGTCGCAGACGTGCGAGCGGTGCCCCAAATGCGGTGCGGTCTCGACTCTTGAGCCAGTTGCAGCGACAGTGTCGGTCTGGTCCGGCTGGCCCAGTGAAGTGATGCGATGCGAACTGCGGTGCCCACAGGTCACGGTGCAAGCAGCGGCTCGATGTTGGCGGCGTCGGACGTCGCCCACGGTGAGACCAGGGTTGCGATGCGAAGCGGGGCGATGCGGTCTGCGGTGCAAACAGGTCACCGGCCAGGGATGGATTCGGTTGACGGAGTCGGTTGCAGTTCCCTTCCTCTGTGGCAACTGAAACAGCGTTCCAGAAGCGGTACCCAGAGGCTTGTGAAGTCTTTGCAGTCCCTGAGACTTCTTAACAGGAGGCCAGCTCGGTTCCAGGCCCTTGGAGATACTCAGCACAAGTTTGTAGAAAGTTCAGTCCAGTCCTTTCACTGCCCAAGGCAGAAGCAGCAGCTGCAGGCCAACCCAACAAAGCAACAACACAGCAAAGGGGCAGTACTCCTCCTGGCAGCTCTTCCAGCTCTTCGTCTTGGCAGGTTCCTTGATTCCAGCGAGATCTAAATTCATGGGGTCAGGGCCCCAATATTTATATCCCAAATTCCTTTGTTCTCTGAAAGCAGAGAGGCCTTTGCCTAGTCCAAACCAGTTCTGGAGCACTTTGTTTACAAGTCTCCGTCCCTTCTTTCAGTGAGTAGGCCAGGGACATCAGACGCACCACAGGAGGTGGAGCCAGCATTGTGGAGGGAAGGCACCGTCCTATTCAGGGCCCAGGTGCGACCCCTCCCACCCATCTACATGTAGATCTTGCTATTCAGCCCTGTGCTGACTCACCCTGTCTCCTGGCATCCCCCAGCCCCTGTCACTCACACTCCAGACAAGGAATACACAACCTCGCAGAGGCAGGCTTGGATGGTTAGACAAGAAAATACCCACTTTCTAAAAGTGGTATTTTCAAACACAGAATGTTAAAACCAACTTCACTAAAAGATGCATTTTATCATTCTGAGTCCAGGCATACTAAACTCGAATTTCTACCATGTTCCCGGGGTCAGTTAGGATTATAACTGTAATAATCAGAACTGCCCGTTCTGGCCTAGGGGGAACAGGTAGCCTTGCAATAGTGAAAAACGAACTAGGCTGTAATTCACTATCAGGACATGCCGCACACACCAGGGCATGTCCTACCTTTCGCGTACACCGCACCCTGCCCACAGGGGTACCTTGGGCCTACCTTAGGGGTGACTAACATGTAGCAAAGGGAAGGTTTAGGGACTTGCAAGTGTGTGCACTTGCCAAGTCGACATGGCAGCCCCAGGCTGCGCACAGGCTCTGCGGTGGCAGGCCCGAGTTACATTTTACGGGCTGTTTGCGTGGGTGGCACAATCCAGTGCTGCAGCCCACCAACAGCATTTGGTCTATAGGCCCTGGCACTCGCAGTGCACTTTACAAGGGACTGACAGATAAACCAAATAGGCCAATCATGGAAACACCAATCCATAACACATTTTATACAGGAGCACTTGCACTTTCCCACTGGACCGCAGTGAGGAAAGTGCGCAGAATCATTACACCAGCAAAAACAGAGTCAAAACCGGGAGGTCAGAAAGCAAAAAGTCAGGGGAAACACGCCAAAAGATGCCAAGTCTAACACATGTCCCCTCCAGCTGAAAGTAGGGAGAACTACCCAACCCCATTGGAGTTCTCTTCACTAAGGCGGAAGAACCTGGACAGACCATCTGCGTTGGCGTGTTCTGTACCAGGACGGTGTTCCACCGTAAAGTCCATTCCCTGTAGGGAGATGGACCACCTCAGCAGTTTTGGATTCTCACCCCTCATTTGCATCAACCATCTGAGGGGCCTGTGGTCTGTCTGAACCCGGAAGTGAGTCCCAAACAGGTATGGTCTCAACTTCTTCAGTGCCCAGACCACAGCAAAAGCTTCCCTTTCTATGGCACTCCACCTCTGTTCCCTGGGAAGTAGTCTCCTGCTAAGGAAGACTACAGGCTGATCCAGGCCCTCTTCGTTCAGTTGTGAGAGCACCGCTCCCACACCATGCTCTGAAGCGTCAGTCTGCACGACAAATTCTTTGGAGAAGTCAGGTGCCTTGAGCACGGGCGCCGTGCACATGGCTGCCTTCAGGGCATCAAAAGCTTTCTGGCAGGACTCAGTCCAGATCACTTTCCTGGGCTGCCTCTTAGAGGTCAGCTCTGTTAAGGGGGCAACAATGGTGCCATAGCCCTTAACAAATCTCCTATAATAACCGGTGAGACCTAAGAAGGCCCTCACCTCTGTCTGGGTCTTGGGGGTTCCCAAGCCAGAATGGTGTCAATCTTGGGTTGTAGGGGCGCCACCTGGCCGCTTCCTACCTGGTGTCCCAAGTACACCACAGAACCCTGCCCGATCTGGCACTTACTGGCCTTGATCGTGAGGCCTGCGCCTTGCAGAGCCCTCAACACTTTCTCAAGGTGCTGTAAATGTTCTTCCCAGCTGGAACTGAACACAGCAATGTCATCCAGGTAGGCGGCACTGAAATCCTCCAGCCCAGCCAACACCTGATTGACCAACCTCTGAAAGGTGGCAGGGGCATTCTTCAACCCAAAGGGCATCACCCGGAATTGGTAATGACCTTCTGGGGTTGAGAATGCTGATCTCTCCTTGGCCCCATCGGTTAAGGCAATCTGCCAGTACCCAGACGTCAAATCAAACGTGCTGAGGAACCGGGCAGCTCCCAACCGATTAATGAGCTCATCAGCTCTGGGGATGGGGTGTGCGTCAGTCCTGGTGACGGCATTGAGCCCACGGTAGTCCACACAAAACCGGAGTTCTGGAGTGGCACCGGGCGCCGCAGCCTTTGGGACCAAGACCACTGGGCTGGCCCAAGGACTGTGGGAGGGCTCAATCACCCCTAACGCCAACATCTTAGAGACCTCCTCCTTGATGCTGGCTCTGACCCGGTCAGTCAACCTGTAAATTTTGTGCTTCACAGGGTGGCTGTCACCGGTGTCCACGTCATGGGTACACCAGTGAGTAACACCGGGGGTCAGAGAGAACAGCGGGGCGAACTGTCCCAACAACTGGCGACAGTCCCCCTGCTGCTCCTGAGTCAGAGTAGGGGAGAGGATCACACCCTCTACTGACCCATCATGCTCCTTGGTAGACAGGAGGTCAGGGAGAGGCTCGCTCTCCTCTTCCACCCCATCATCTGTCGCCAAGAGCATACTCACTTCGGACCTCTCGAAGTGGGGCTTGAGGCGGTTCACGTGAAGGACCCTCAAGGGGTTCCTTGGAGCCTGCAAATCCACCAGGTAGGTGACGTCACTTTTGCGCTCCTTTACCTCATATGGCCCAGTCCACTTGTCCTGCAAGGCACAAGGTGCTACTGGGGCCATGACCCACACTTTTTGCCCAGGTTGAAATTCGACCAGAGTGGCATTCTGGTCATATCATCTCTTCATTTCTTCCTGGCTTGCTTCTAGGTTCGCCTGAGCGAGTTTCCTGAAGCGGGCAGTTTGGTTTCTAAAGGCCAGCATGTAGCTAAATACATCCTGGGGAGTTTTCCTGGGAGCCGCCTCCCAGCCTTCCTTTACCAAACTCAGAGGTCCTCTGACAGGGTGGCCATACAGGAGCTCAAAGGGGCTGTACCCAAGAGACTTCTGAGGCACCTCCCTGTATGCAAAGAGTAGGCATGGCAAGAGGACGTCCCACTTACGCCTCATGGGTTCTGTTAGACCCTTGATCATGCCTTTCAAGGTCTGGTTGAATCTCTCCACCAGACCGTTTCCTTGTGGGTGGTAAGGAGTGGTGAACTTGTAGGTTACACCACACTCCTTCCACAGGGATGTCATATACTTCGATATGAAATTGGTCCCCCTATCAGAAACCACCTCTCTGGGGAATCCCACACGGGAAAAGATCCCCATTAACGCCCGGCCCACCACTGGCGCCGTCGTTGTCCTGAGAGGGATTGCCTCCGGGTACCGGGTGGCATGGTCCACCAAGACCAGGATGTACCTGTTGCCCATGGCTGTCTTGGGATCCAGTGGCCCCACTATATCCATCCCTACCCTTTCAAAGGGTGTTCCAACTACAGGAAAAGGTTGGAGAGGAGCTTTGACCTTCCTCCCACTCTTACCACTTGCCTGGCAAGTTTGGCAAGACCTACAGTGTGCATCTGACTGCCTTCGCATTTGGGGCCAAAAGAAGTGGGTGACAAGCCTGTCAAAGGTCTTGTCCTGCCCCAAATGTCCTGCCAAAGGCACGTCATGAGCCAGACCCAGTAGGAAGGTCCTGAAGCGCTGGGGTACCACCAGCACACGGGCTGACCCAGGCTCAGCGACCTTAGGCTCACTGTATAGGAGACCACTCTCCCAGTAGATCAGATGTGACCCGGACTGATTACCAGCTGCCTGGTCTGCAGCCTGAACCGCCGACCCTCCAGAGTAGGGCACTCGTTCTGCTCCCTGCAGAACTCCTCCCTGGTGGGACCCCCTTCTTGCTGCCAATGGGTCAGCTCAGAGATGTCTCCCAGTTCGGCTACCTGCTCCCCTGTAGGCACCGGGGCGTCCCCCTCGAGGTCCGCCTCCTCCCGGTCCGTGGGAACTTCGGGGGCCGGTTTCCCGCGCCCCCTGCCCTTTCTCTTGGCAGGGACTTGGGCCACTGTTTCAGGCTCCAAGTCCTCTTGATCACCCTTTCTGGCTGCCATTGACCGAGTAGACACGCATGCCCACTCTGGCAACCCAAGCATCTCCAAGTGAGACCTGAGCTCAACCTCCTTCCATGAGGACTGCTCCAGGTCGTTTCCTAGCAGACAATCTACAGGCATGGTAGGGCTCACAACCACCCTCAAGGGACCTGAGACCCCCCCATTCAAAGGGAACCTGCGCCACCATACACTGGCGCTCAGAGTTGTCTACAGCAACTACTTGGTGGAATGCTCCTGGGACTACTTGCTTCTCAGACACCAGGTGACACCGGACTGAGGTCACACTGGCTCCAGTATCTCTGAGAGCCTCTACCCTGTTCCCATTAATGGTCACCCAGGTGCTATATTTCTTTGTGTTAGGGGGCACCTGGTTTCCTGGGACCATCTCACTGTCCCCTAGTGAGACAAGGGTCATTTCTGCGGGATCCCCACCCTCCTGTGGGCACCCCTCCTCCCCAAGCGCTACACTAGCCAACACTTTGGACTGTCCACCGGTGGGTGGCTGTGTCCCCTTCGGGCACTTGGGGTCCCCCTTAAAGTGACCTACCTGGTCACATGCATAACACTTGCGGGGTCCGGTCTCAACAGGCTTCCCTGTAGAGACCCCTTTCTTCTTATCACCGGGGGGCTGGGAACCTTTACCCTGGGTACTAGTTTGGGGCCCTTTAGAGAACTCCTGTGCTTTACCCTTGTCCCCCCCACCTTTCTGCTGGGGACCCTGCCCACCTTTGGCTGAGTCTCCCCCAAACGCTTTCTTGTGGACTCTGGTACTCACCCAGCGGTCTGCTTCCATAGCAAGCTTCCTGGGGTCAGTTAGCTTACTATCAACTAGGTGCTGGCGCAGATCTGCAAAACATAGACTAGACAAGTGCTCCCATGCAATCAAGTTGTAGAGCCCCTGAAAATCTGTTACACTACTGCCCTTCACCCAACCATCCAGAGACCTGCAGAACACATCCACACATTCCAACCAAGTGTTGGCATCGGACTTCTTACTGGACCTGAACTGATCCCTGTACTTTTCAGGAGTAAGACCATACTTCGTGAGAAGGGCATCCTTCATGTCAGCATAGGTGAGGTGATACCCCTTACCCAAAGCTATCAGAGCATCCCTTGCTTCTTCCGGGAAAAGTGGCCACAATCCTGCTCCCCAATTCTCCTCAGGGACCCCATTCATGTGTATGGCTGCCTCATAACCCTGAAACCACCTTTGTATGTCATCCCCCTTCTTGAACTCCTTGCCTACGTTCTTGGGAATGTGCACAATCCTGTCTGCCTTTCTGGACGAATTGCTGCCACCATCTGAGCCTGACTTACTCCTAAGTTCTAGCTCCTTCAGTTCTCTCTCATGCTCTAAGAGCATCTTCCTCTCCTCTATGGCCAACCTCTTCTCCTCCCGCTCACTCTCCAGCCTGAGCTTCTGCAGCTCAAACTGCCTTGCCTCCCGCCTGTCCTCCAGCTCCTCTGGGGACAGACTGCTGCTGCCTGACCTGGCGGGTTCCCCCTACCCAAAAGCACATCCACCCTGGAAATAGGCTCCTCCGCCTCCTCACTGAGATCACCAGGCTGCCCATTGGCATGTCTGGCTGCTACCCAGGCCCTCAGCGCCTTCTGTAGCTCCTCCTTCCTTGTGAGGCCTTTAATTTGGACTTTCAAGTTTTTACAAATCGCTCGTAGCTCCTTTACGGCGTAGGATTCCAACCTGTCCTCCTCAAAGATAACTTCCAGAGATGCAACGGATGATGCAATTGATTCAGGCATGACAAAAGTCGTGAGTTGAAAACTGGCAAGATCAAAAATAGGCCAAAAGAAAAAGAACCAGTATGTGGTACGTAATGGTCTGCGATATGGTAGTAGTGCACACCAATCACTGTAAGTCAAGTGCAAACACAAGTCCTATCCTCACCGCTGACAACCAATGTTAGAAATGGGATCTCTAGTTGGCAAGGGCTTGCACCTTTGTCCAAGTAGGGACCCTTCTTCCTAGTCAGGGTAAGGGTTGTTACACTCGTGAAGTAACCCCTGCTCACCCTCATGGTAGCTTGGCACGAGCAGTCAGGCTTAATTCAGAGGCAGTGTGTAAAGCATTTGCACATAACCAACAGTAATACAGTGTAAGCACTACAAACGGACACCACACCAGTTTAGAAAAATAACCAATATTTTATATACTCAAGACAAGACCAATTACGACAAAAATCCACAATACTATACTTTACGAATGAATACTTGATACGTTAACTTCTTCTTTGCAGGAATAGCACAAAAGCAAAGTTCGTACGAGTCGGTAGCTCTGTCCGAGCCTACCGTGATGCTGAAAACCACAGAGTCTAACAGTTCCAGCCGACCGCGTTGATACGGGCCAGCAGAGTCATGAACAGACTCGGTAACAGTACCTTTCTCGTTGTGGCTGGTACGGAGTGTACGAGCCGGTCGGCGTTCATCGCGGTTGCGGTGCAAGACGGAGCGATGCAAGGTGCGGTGTCCCTCGATGCGGTGCAGGCAGCGGCTCGATGAGCGTCGTGCAGACGGAGTCGGTGAGTCCAAGGCGTGCGATGCAGGGTGAGACGATGCTCGGTGCGGTGCTGACAGGTTGCGATGCAGGCGACCAAGCCGGAGTGCGGGAGCTGGCGTCGGACAGCGGTGCGAGTCGGAGCGGTGCGTCGCAGACGTGCGAGCGGTGCCCCAAATGCGGTGCGGTCTCGACTCTTGAGCCAGTTGCAGCGACAGTGTCGGTCTGGTCCGGCTGGCCCAGTGATGCGATGCGAACTGCGGTGCCCACAGGTCACGGTGCAAGCAGCGGCTCGATGTTGGCGGCGTCGGACATCGCCCACGGTGAGACCAGGGTTGCGATGCAAAGCGGGGCGATGCGGTCTGCGGTGCAAACAGGTCACCGGCCAGGGATGGATTCGGTTGACGGAGTCGGTTGCAGTTCCCTTCCTCTGTGGCAACTGAAACAGCGTTCCAGAAGCGGTACCCAGAGGCTTGTGAAGTCTTTGCAGTCCCTGAGACTTCTTAACAGGAGGCCAGCTCGGTTCCAGGCCCTTGGAGATACTCAGCACAAGTTTGTAGAAAGTTCAGTCCAGTCCTTTCACTGCCCAAGGCAGAAGCAGCAGCTGCAGGCCAACCCAACAAAGCAACAACACAGCAAAGGGGCAGTACTCCTCCTGGCAGCTCTTCCAGCTCTTCGTCTTGGCAGGTTCCTTGATTCCAGCGAGATCTAAATTCATGGGGTCAGGGCCCCAATATTTATATCCCAAATTCCTTTGTTCTCTGAAAGCAGAGAGGCCTTTGCCTAGTCCAAACCAGTTCTGGAGCACTTTGTTGACAAGTCTCCGTCCCTTCTTTCAGTGAGTAGGCCAGGGACATCAGACGCACCACAGGAGGTGGAGCCAGCATTGTGGAGGGAAGGCACCGTCCTATTCAGGGCCCAGGTGCGACCCCTCCCACCCATCTACATGTAGATCTTGCTATTCAGCCCTGTGCTGACTCACCCTGTCTCCTGGCATCCCCCAGCCCCTGTCACTCACACTCCAGACAAGGAATACACAACCTCGCAGAGGCAGGCTTGGATGGTTAGACAAGAAAATACCCACTTTCTAAAAGTGGTATTTTCAAACACAGAATGTTAAAACCAACTTCACTAAAAGATGCATTTTATCATTCTGAGTCCAGGCATACTAAACTCGAATTTCTACCATGTTCCCGGGGTCAGTTAGGATTATAACTGTAATAATCAGAACTGCCCGTTCTGGCCTAGGGGGAACAGGTAGCCTTGCAATAGTGAAAAACGAACTAGGCTGTAATTCACTATCAGGACATGCCGCACACACCAGGGCATGTCCTACCTTTCGCGTACACCGCACCCTGCCCACAGGGGTACCTTGGGCCTACCTTAGGGGTGACTAACATGTAGCAAAGGGAAGGTTTAGGGACTTGCAAGTGTGTGCACTTGCCAAGTCGACATGGCAGCCCCAGGCTGCGCACAGGCTCTGCGGTGGCAGGCCCGAGTTACATTTTACGGGCTGTTTGCGTGGGTGGCACAATCCAGTGCTGCAGCCCACCAACAGCATTTGGTCTATAGGCCCTGGCACTCGCAGTGCACTTTACAAGGGACTGACAGATAAACCAAATAGGCCAATCATGGAAACACCAATCCATAACACATTTTATACAGGAGCACTTGCACTTTCCCACTGGACCGCAGTGAGGAAAGTGCGCAGAATCATTACACCAGCAAAAACAGAGTCAAAACCGGGAGGTCAGAAAGCAAAAAGTCAGGGGAAACACGCCAAAAGATGCCAAGTCTAACACATGTCCCCTCCAGCTGAAAGTAGGGAGAACTACCCAACCCCATTGGAGTTCTCTTCACTAAGGCGGAAGAACCTGGACAGACCATCTGCGTTGGCGTGTTCTGTACCAGGACGGTGTTCCACCGTAAAGTCCATTCCCTGTAGGGAGATGGACCACCTCAGCAGTTTTGGATTCTCACCCCTCATTTGCATCAACCATCTGAGGGGCCTGTGGTCTGTCTGAACCCGGAAGTGAGTCCCAAACAGGTATGGTCTCAACTTCTTCAGTGCCCAGACCACAGCAAAAGCTTCCCTTTCTATGGCACTCCACCTCTGTTCCCTGGGAAGTAGTCTCCTGCTAAGGAAGACTACAGGCTGATCCAGGCCCTCTTCGTTCAGTTGTGAGAGCACCGCTCCCACACCATGCTCTGAAGCGTCAGTCTGCACGACAAATTCTTTGGAGAAGTCAGGTGCCTTGAGCACGGGCGCCGTGCACATGGCTGCCTTCAGGGCATCAAAAGCTTTCTGGCAGGACTCAGTCCAGATCACTTTCCTGGGCTGCCTCTTAGAGGTCAGCTCTGTTAAGGGGGCAACAATGGTGCCATAGCCCTTAACAAATCTCCTATAATAACCGGTGAGACCTAAGAAGGCCCTCACCTCTGTCTGGGTCTTGGGGGTTCCCAAGCCAGAATGGTGTCAATCTTGGGTTGTAGGGGCGCCACCTGGCCGCTTCCTACCTGGTGTCCCAAGTACACCACAGAACCCTGCCCGATCTGGCACTTACTGGCCTTGATCGTGAGGCCTGCGCCTTGCAGAGCCCTCAACACTTTCTCAAGGTGCTGTAAATGTTCTTCCCAGCTGGAACTGAACACAGCAATGTCATCCAGGTAGGCGGCACTGAAATCCTCCAGCCCAGCCAACACCTGATTGACCAAGCTCTGAAAGGTGGCAGGGGCATTCTTCAACCCAAAGGGCATCACCCGGAATTGGTAATGACCTTCTGGGGTTGAGAATGCTGATCTCTCCTTGGCCCCATCGGTTAAGGCAATCTGCCAGTACCCAGACGTCAAATCAAACGTGCCGAGGAACCGGGCAGCTCCCAACCGATCAATGAGCTCATCAGCTCTGGGGATGGGGTGTGCGTCAGTCCTGGTGACGGCATTGAGCCCACGGTAGTCCACACAAAACCGGAGTTCTGGAGTGGCACCGGGCGCCGCAGCCTTTGGGACCAAGACCACTGGGCTGGCCCAAGGACTGTGGGAGGGCTCAATCACCCCTAACGCCAACATCTTAGAGACCTCCTCCTTGATGCTGGCTCTGACCCGGTCAGTCAACCTGTAAATTTTGTGCTTCACAGGGTGGCTGTCACCGGTGTCCACGTCATGGGTACACCAGTGAGTAACACCGGGGGTCAGAGAGAACAGCGGGGCGAACTGTCCCAACAACTGGCGACAGTCCCCCTGCTGCTCCTGAGTCAGAGTAGGGGAGAGGATCACACCCTCTACTGACCCATCATGCTCCTTGGTAGACAGGAGGTCAGGGAGAGGCTCGCTCTCCTCTTCCACCCCATCATCTGTCGCCAAGAGCATACTCACTTCGGACCTCTCGAAGTGGGGCTTGAGGCGGTTCACGTGAAGGACCCTCAAGGGGTTCCTTGGAGCCTGCAAATCCACCAGGTAGGTGACGTCACTTTTGCGCTCCTTTACCTCATATGGCCCAGTCCACTTGTCCTGCAAGGCACAAGGTGCTACTGGGGCCATGACCCACACTTTTGCCCAGGTTGAAATTCGACCAGAGTGGCATTCTGGTCATACCATCTCTTCATTTCTTCCTGGCTTGCTTCTAGGTTCGCCTGAGCGAGTTTCCTGAAGCGGGCAGTTTGGTTTCTAAAGGCCAGCATGTTGCTAAATACATCCTGGGGAGTTTTCCTGGGAGCCGCCTCCCAGCCTTCCTTTACCAAACTCAGAGGTCCTCTGACAGGGTGGCCATACAGGAGCTCAAAGGGGCTGTACCCAAGAGACTTCTGAGGCACCTCCCTGTATGCAAAGAGTAGGCATGGCAAGAGGACGTCCCACTTACGCCTCATGGGTTCTGTTAGACCCTTGATCATGCCTTTCAAGGTCTGGTTGAATCTCTCCACCAGACCGTTTCCTTGTGGGTGGTAAGGAGTGGTGAACTTGTAGGTTACACCACACTCCTTCCACAGGGATGTCATATACTTCGATATGAAATTGGTCCCCCTATCAGAAACCACCTCTCTGGGGAATCCCACACGGGAAAAGATCCCCATTAACGCCCGGCCCACCACTGGCGCCGTCGTTGTCCTGAGAGGGATTGCCTCCGGGTACCGGGTGGCATGGTCCACCAAGACCAGGATGTACCTGTTGCCCATGGCTGTCTTGGGATCCAGTGGCCCCACTATATCCATCCCTACCCTTTCAAAGGGTGTTCCAACTACAGGAAAAGGTTGGAGAGGAGCTTTGACCTTCCTCCCACTCTTACCACTTGCCTGGCAAGTTTGGCAAGACCTACAGTGTGCATCTGACTGCCTTCGCATTTGGGGCCAAAAGAAGTGGGTGACAAGCCTGTCAAAGGTCTTGTCCTGCCCCAAATGTCCTGCCAAAGGCACGTCATGAGCCAGACCCAGTAGGAAGGTCCTGAAGCGCTGGGGTACCACCAGCACACGGGCTGACCCAGGCTCAGCGACCTTAGGCTCACTGTATAGGAGACCACTCTCCCAGTAGATCAGATGTGACCCGGACTGATTACCAGCTGCCTGGTCTGCAGCCTGCCGCCGCAGACCCTCCAGAGTAGGGCACTCGTTCTGCTCCCTGCAGAACTCCTCCCTGGTGGGACCCCCTTCTTGTTGCCAATGGGTCAGCTCAGAGATGTCTCCCAGTTCGGCTACCTGCTCCCCTGTAGGCACCGGGGCGTCCCCTCGAGGTCCGCCTCCTCCCGGTCCGTGGGAACTTCGGGGGCCGGTTTCCCGCGCCCCTGCCCTTTCTCTTGGCAGGGACTTGGGCCACTGTTTCAGGCTCCAAGTCCTCTTGATCACCCTTTCTGGCTGCCATTGACCGAGTAGACACGCATGCCCACTCTGGCAACCCAAGCATCTCCAAGTGAGACCTGAGCTCAACCTCCTTCCATGAGGACTGCTCCAGGTCGTTTCCTAGCAGACAATCTACAGGCATGGTAGGGCTCACAACCACCCTCAAGGGACCTGAGACCCCCCCCATTCAAAGGGAACCTGCGCCACCATACACTGGCGCTCAGAGTTGTCTACAGCAACTACTTGGTGGAATGCTCCTGGGACTACTTGCTTCTCAGACACCAGGTGACACCGGACTGAGGTCACACTGGCTCCAGTATCTCTGAGAGCCTCTACCCTGTTCCCATTAATGGTCACCCAGGTGCTATATTTCTTTGTGTTAGGGGGCACCTGGTTTCCTGGGACCATCTCACTGTCCCCTAGTGAGACAAGGGTCATTTCTGCGGGATCCCCACCCTCATGTGGGCACCCCTCCTCCCCAAGCGCTACACTAGCCAACACTTTGGACTGTCCACCGGTGGGTGGCTGTGTCCCCTTCGGGCACTTGGGGTCCCCCTTAAAGTGACCTACCTGGTCACATGCATAACACTTGCGGGGTCCGGTCTCAACAGGCTTCCCTGTAGAGACCCCTTTCTTCTTATCACCGGGGGCTGGGAACCTTTACCCTGGGTACTAGTTTGGGGCCCTTTAGAGAACTCCTGTGCTTTACCCTTGTCCCCCCCACCTTTCTGCTGGGGACCCTGCCCACCTTTGGCTGAGTCTCCCCCAAACGCTTTCTTGTGGACTCTGGTACTCACCCAGCGGTCAGCTTCCATAGCAAGCTTCCTGGGGTCAGTTAGCTTACTATCAACTAGGTGCTGGCGCAGATCTGCAAAACATAGACTAGACAAGTGCTCCCATGCAATCAAGTTGTAGAGCCCCTGAAAATCTGTTACACTACTGCCCTTCACCCAACCATCCAGAGACCTGCAGAACACATCCACACATTCCAACCAAGTGTTGGCATCGGACTTCTTACTGGACCTGAACTGATCCCTGTACTTTTCAGGAGTAAGACCATACTTCGTGAGAAGGGCATCCTTCATGTCAGCATAGGTGAGGTGATACCCCTTACCCAAAGCTATCAGAGCATCCCTTGCTTCTTCCGGGAAAAGTGGCCACAATCCTGCTCCCCAATTCTCCTCAGGGACCCCATTCATGTGTATGGCTGCCTCATAACCCTGAAACCACCTTTGTATGTCATCCCCCTTCTTGAACTCCTTGCCTACGTTCTTGGGAATGTGCACAATCCTGTCTGCCTTTCTGGACGAATTGCTGCCACCATCTGAGCCTGACTTACTCCTAAGTTCTAGCTCCTTCAGTTCTCTCTCATGCTCTAAGAGCATCTTCCTCTCCTCTATGGCCAACCTCTTCTCCTCCCGCTCACTCTCCAGCCTGAGCTTCTGCAGCTCAAACTGCCTTGCCTCCCGCCTGTCCTCCAGCTCCTCTGGGGACAGACTGCTGCTGCCTGACCTGGCGGGTTCCCCCCTACCCAAAAGCACATCCACCCTGGAAATAGGCTCCTCCGCCTCCTCACTGAGATCACCAGGCTGCCCATTGGCATGTCTGGCTGCTACCCAGGCCCTCAGCGCCTTCTGTAGCTCCTCCTTCCTTGTGAGGCCTTTAATTTGGACTTTTAAGTTTTTACAAATCGCTCGTAGCTCCTTTACGGCGTAGGATTCCAACCTGTCCTCCTCAAAGATAACTTCCAGAGATGCAACGGATGATGCAATTGATTCAGGCTTGACAAAAGTCGTGAGTTGAAAACTGGCAAGATCAAAAATAGGCCAAAAGAAAAAGAACCAGTATGTGGTACGTAATGGTCTGCGATATGGTAGTAGTGCACACCAATCACTGTAAGTCAAGTGCAAACACAAGTCCTATCCTCACCGCTGACAACCAATGTTAGAAATGGGATCTCTAGTTGGCAAGGGCTTGCACCTTTGTCCAAGTAGGGACCCTTCTTCCTAGTCAGGGTAAGGGTTGTTACACTCGTGAAGTAACCCCTGCTCACCCTCGTGGTAGCTTGGCACGAGCAGTCAGGCTTAATTCAGAGGCAGTGTGTAAAGCATTTGCACATAACCAACAGTAATACAGTGTAAGCACTACAAACGGACACCACACCAGTTTAGAAAAATAACCAATATTTTATATACTCAAGACAAGACCAATTACGACAAAAATCCACAATACTATACTTTACGAATGAATACTTGATACGTTAACTTCTTCTTTGCAGGAATAGCACAAAAGCAAAGTTCGTACGAGTCGGTAGCTCCGTCCGAGCCTACCGTGATGCTGAAAACCACAGAGTCTAACAGTTCCAGCCGACCGCGTCGATACGGGCCAGCAGAGTCGTGAACAGACTCGGTCACAGTACCTTTTCTCGTTGGGGCTGGTACGGAGTGTACGAGCCGGTCGGCGTTCGTCGCGGTTGCGGTGCAAGACGGAGCGATGCAAGGTGCGGTGTCCCTCGATGCGGTGCAGGCAGCGGCTCGATGAGCGTCGTGCAGACGGAGTCGGTGAGTCCAAGGCGTGCGATGCAGGGTGAGACAATGCTCGGTGCGGTGCTGACAGGTTGCGATGCAGGCGACCAAGCCGGAGTGCGGGAGCTGGCGTCGGACAGCGGTGCGAGTCGGAGCGGTGCGTCGCAGACGTGCGAGCGGTGCCCCAAATGCGGTGCGGTCTCGACTCTTGAGCCAGTTGCAGCGACAGTGTCGGTCTGGTCCGGCTGGCCCAGTGAAGCGATGCGATGCGAACTGCGGTGCCCACAGGTCACGGTGCAAGCAGCGGCTCGATGTTGGCGGCGTCGGACGTCGCCCACGGTGAGACCAGGGTTGCGATGCGAAGCGGGCGATGCGGTCTGCGGTGCAAACAGGTCACCGGCCAGGGATGGATTCGGTTGACGGAGTCGGTTGCAGTTCCCTTCCTCTGTGGCAACTGAAACAGCGTTCCAGAAGCGGTACCCAGAGGCTTGTGAAGTCTTTGCAGTCCCTGAGACTTCTTAACAGGAGGCCAGCTCGGTTCCAGGCCCTTGGAGATACTCAGCACAAGTTTGTAGAAAGTTCAGTCCAGTCCTTTCACTGCCCAAGGCAGAAGCAGCAGCTGCAGGCCAACCCAACAAAGCAACAACACAGCAAAGGGGCAGTACTCCTCCTGGCAGCTCTTCCAGCTCTTCGTCTTGGCAGGTTCCTTGATTCCAGCGAGATCTAAATTCATGGGGTCAGGGCCCCAATATTTATATCCCAAATTCCTTTGTTCTCTGAAGGCAGAGAGGCCTTTGCCTAGTCCAAACCAGTTCTGGAGCACTTTGTTGACAAGTCTCCGTCCCTTCTTTCAGTGAGTAGGCCAGGGACATCAGACGCACCACAGGAGGTGGAGCCAGCATTGTGGAGGGATGGCACCGTCCTATTCAGGGCCCAGGTGCGACCCCTCCCACCCATCTACATGTAGATCTTGCTATTCAGCCCTGTGCTGACTCACCCTGTCTCCTGGCATCCCCCAGCCCCTGTCACTCACACTCCAGACAAGGAATACACAACCTCGCAGAGGCAGGCTTGGATGGTTAGACAAGAAAATACCCACTTTCTAAAAGTGGTATTTTCAAACACAGAATGTTAAAACCAACTTCACTAAAAGATGCATTTTATCATTCGGAGTCCAGGCATACTAAACTCGAATTTCTACCATGTTCCCGGGGTCAGTTAGGATTATAACTGTAATAATCAGAACTGCCCGTTCTGGCCTAGGGGGAACAGGTAGCCTTGCAATAGTGAAAAACGAACTAGGCTGTAATTCACTATCAGGACATGCCGCACACACCAGGGCATGTCCTACCTTTCGCGTACACCGCACCCTGCCCACAGGGGTACCTTGGGCCTACCTTAGGGGTGACTAACATGTAGCAAAGGGAAGGTTTAGGGACTTGCAAGTGTGTGCACTTGCCAAGTCGACATGGCAGCTCCAGGCTGCGCACAGGCTCTGCGGTGGCAGGCCCGAGTTACATTTTACGGGCTGTTTGCGTGGGTGGCACAATCCAGTGCTGCAGCCCACCAACAGCATTTGGTCTATAGGCCCTGGCACTCGCAGTGCACTTTACAAGGGACTGACAGATAAACCAAATAGGCCAATCATGGAAACACCAATCCATAACACATTTTATACAGGAGCACTTGCACTTTCCCACTGGACCGCAGTGAGGAAAGTGCGCAGAATCATTACACCAGCAAAAACAGAGTCAAAACCGGGAGGTCAGAAAGCAAAAAGTCAGGGGAAACACGCCAAAAGATGCCAAGTCTAACAGTAATGTTAAATGTGTGTTGGAGGAGGACAGTCCTGAAGCTAGTGACACGAAATGGAAAATTCAAAATGGGAGTGCGTGAAGAGTTTGCACGGTAATTTTGTGATAAACATCTCAGATGGCTCAATGGAAGGGAAACCAGTGTGTGACATGTCGATAGGGGGTGTATCTGTTAAAATGTTTGTGGATTCAGGATCACCATACACAATAGTAAGCGAAGAAGTTTGGAAAGGAAGATTTGTAAGTAAAATTGGACAGCAGTTGACTCCCACTGACGTTAACCCAGTGAACTTCACAGGAGAGAAAACTAATATGCTGGGTTTTAGGTGCTTAACATTTTTATTCAAGGGGAGGTCAGCAAGGGGGAAACTCTATGTGGCCAAACTGGGACCATCAGTTTTAGGTTGGATGGACTAGAAGAATTTGCATATTATCCTGGACTCCAATAGCGAGGAGAAAGTACTTATTGTGGATGAAGGTAGTAGGATGGGAAATGCTATGAATAAGGATTTTCCAAAGGTTTTTGAAAAAAATTAGGTGTGCTGAAGGGGTTCGAGCATATTATTGTGCTGAAAAAGGATGCTGAACCCAAAGTGCACAAGGTGAGAGGGATTCCTATCTTAATCAGAGATGAAGTGGCAAAAGAGTTGGAAGGCTGATTGAAAAGGATGTGATTGAAGAGGTGGAAAGCTCAGAATGGATTTCTCCGGTGGTGGTAGCACGCAAGAGTAACAGAAAAATGTGTTTATGCATTGACTTGCGCTATTTGAACAATAACATTGTCACAGCTTGTAGCAAGATGGCCGCTGGAGGTGCCTAAAGCAAGCTCCTAGGCCTAGGATCTCTTTAATGTCCCTGATTGTGCCTACCATCTACCTGCACGTTTGCATGCATCCGTCGGAGGATCTGAGGATCATGCTGGAAATTAAATCAAACTAAAGATTGAACCCTCTACTTACTCGCTGATTCCACGGTCATTCTGGGGAGTATTGTCTGGCCTCTCCGTGGATGGCTACTGCTGCTGACCGGAAGATCTTGCTGGTTTGTGGACTGTTTGGTCGTACTGCTGGCGGACATCGACGTTGATTGTTGGGCTGCTGCGCGCTGCACTC
This sequence comes from Calotriton arnoldi, assembly GCA_963921515.1. NCBI lineage: Eukaryota > Metazoa > Chordata > Amphibia > Caudata > Salamandridae > Calotriton > Calotriton arnoldi. Next base: position 2,408,838 of record CAWUFW010000033.1, read on the forward strand.
TGGAGGAGGCTGTCCAACTGTTGCCCCGCCGTGCCCTCTGCCTCTAGGCCCTTTTAGAGCTCACTGGTCTGCCAGCTTCCGCCCTTACGGCCCCCGAGGTTGTTGGAAGCCACACCGGTCCGCACCCACCGCATACACAGGCAGTGTATCTGAGCAGCGGACTTCTCCCCGTGAACGTTGATCTTGGGGTGAAGGTGCGAAGGCGGACCACGTTGCTCCTGGCTGCTGGCTCCATCTGAGGTCGTAGACGCATCAGGCGTGTGTGTAGAGCTCACTTGTCTGCCGGCTTCCACCCATAAGGCCCCGAGGTTATTGCAGGCCACACCAGTCCGTGCCCACTGCATACACAGGCAGTGTATCTGTGCAGCGGACTCCTCCCCGTGAGCGACGATCTTGGGGCGACAGCGGACCACTTTGCTCCTGGCCCCTGGGTGCTGGCTCCAGTTGAGGTCGTGGAAGCGTCACCAGCGCTCCAGGAGGGGCTCTTCCGGTGATCTCTGCTTGCTCCCCTTGTCGGCCCTCCACGGGCCTGGTGGCGGATCTTTCAGCCTGGAACGATCTGGTGGGATTCTTCTACAGGTGAGCTGGATCTGCTGGTGGGGTCAGCAGGGGGCTACTCACTCATTGTGTCTAGCGGAGGTGTGGGAGAGAGCTGGTCTGTCTTCATGGTGGGGGCTCTATGGATCTGGCCAATCTCCATCTTGTTGATTCCTCTTCTCTTCCACACACGAGGGACCGTGGTAAAATGGAGTCTCCCTTACTGCATTTGAAACTGTGGTAGGACTACTCCTCTGTCATCCAGATTGCTATGGATAATGGGGCGGCCATCTTGTAAGGGCTAAGGAATGCACCTTGTTCTGGTTCATGGAGCGATCGAATGGGAATCTTCGGCAGGTGATCTGGTGCTGTTGATGGGGGCAGTTGGGGGCTGCTCTCTTGATGTGGATTCCGGGCAGCGAGAGTGGAGTCTGACTTCATGGTAGGGAACTGGGGATATAGCTTCCCGTGCTGCTTCTCCCCTTCCACACACGAGGGAAAAATGGAGTCTCCCTTCCTGCAATAGAAAGTAGTACTGCTTCACTGGCATCCAAATGGATTATGGGGCGGGCATCTTTTAATGTCTAAGGAATGCACCTCGACCATTTCTCCTCTATTCTGGCGGACTCCTGGCTAACTTTGTCTGTAATAGAACTTCGGTGTGGCCATATTAGCAGGAGCCTGGTTGTCGCATCTCCTCTTGGTGGTCTTCATTTTCTACAGTGACCATACTTCTGTCCCTCCCTCTCTGGCCGCAAGAGGTTTCCACCCTGGTACTTTATCGCCACTGATAGTGTCTATATATTGTGGCGGTTTTTCTATGTCGCTGCATTGAGATACTAAGCAACAGTCGTTGTTCGCACTCCATCTGTTTAATCTGGGTGCGAGGTCAACTACGCTTACCTACAACTTCGCCTACTCTGAGTGCCTCTGTCTCTCTTAATCATGGATACCACCCCACAGAGGTCACTTGATGCCAAGCTGGAGCCACTGGGCCTCAATGCTTTTACAATTAAATACCCGCCTAACCTAACAAAAAATGCATCTAAACGCCTCAAACACAAAATTCTTAAAGCTTATCCAGAAACCATAATTTCTGATCCCTACTTCTGCCTTAAAAGGGGTTCCACAATTAATGATCTCATCTTCTACTCGAAGAGAAGAGCTAAATGGAGGAAAGCATTCCACTCGCTACTCATGATCACTTCCTCCACAAAATGCGCACACGGTCTAAGGCTCTTGGTAATTCCCTCTCCCACTTTCAATGCTGACGCTACCATCACCATATATAACAATGGTATAATCCTCATCCAAGCTGCTGACCTTCATTTAGTTACTTTTGAAGAAACGTTTCACAACATCAGGAAGTCTATTACTAACAGCGATCTCGATACTGCAAAAAGGTGGCTTAGCCCATCATCCCCATCACAGCTCCGCCAAGTGATCCCGTTACATAGTTCCTCCCACCTTTTCACCCCTCCCTGCGCCCCCCTCAGCACCCTCACTCCGAGCAGTTCCCACCTTCCCATCTCCCCTTCTCTGCCAACTGGACCTGACCCTCACATGTATGCAGTGATCTTACCCAGCTCACTGCCCACTCCCTAATCTTGGCAGCCATAGCAATTGCTCTCCCTCTGCCACTACACTTACACACACATCCTGCGCTAGCCCCGGCCTACTCAATACTAATATGTCCCTCACACGTCCCATGGCTCACAAGGTGACCTCTCTGAATCCTGAACCCATTCTCCCTAGTTACATCAGTACTCATACAACCCTAGTATCACTTAATAATCAGCTCAGGAGTCTCCCATCGCTCCCTGGCAAGCCTAATTATCTTCCCAACTCAACCTTCCCTTCGCTGGATCGCACAGTCCAGCATCACCCGAACTCCGCTATCAGCTCTCCCTCCCCACAAACGGACCCCCGGATACACGCCTTGTCTTCTGAGCATCACCTCGTCCGCGCTCCTTGCCTAGCTGATATCTCGTGGGATCTTCAACTACTTAGGGCAGACCTACAAAAGCTTACTGTCATCACCTCGAAATTGGCTAATGACTTTTTGGCCTACAGGTCGTTAGGGAAGAACAGACATAATCAAGCACCAGCTACTAACTACTGCACTACTACACTGTCATCTCCCCTTTCATTGAAGAGATTATCTCCCTACGCGGTTTCTCCCCCCCAAAGGTCGAGATCCATTCCCTGCCCGAATGCTGCCTCCAGACCTTGTAGATTTAAGATCTCCTTATCAGATTATGACATTTACTCCCTCCTTCTTACTTACAACTCCAATCATACAGTCAATCTGGGTAAACAACTCCATATTCAGTCTATTCCCCCTAACCTTCTCAGAAGACTCAGACACAACCCTAATACTATAAACACCTCCAACCTCAAACAAGTTCTCATCACGCAATCTACCTCATCCGACTCAACTAGCCACTTGAAATGCATACTTATCAATTGTAGATCTGCTGTGAAACACGCCGCGGATATCGCTGATCTTATCCTGGCGCAGGACATTGACCTTCTAATACTTACGGAAACCTGGCTAAAGGAGTCTTCAGGTCCAGACCTGGACATCCTAGTCCCTCCTAACCATAACATCATCAGACTTGATAGATCGGTCAAACCTGGTGGAGGGATCGCCTGTATATTTCTGAACAGTCTTACTGTGAAACAGTCACTCAGTGCTACTCTCCCATCTTGCGAATACATGTGCATAGACATCTCAAGCAACCTCAGGCCTCTATGCATCTTGCACACATTCTACCATCCGCCGGGTGATAACTTCCCTTTTTTGGAACAAATTATGGAAACCATCTCCTCCAATGTGGATCATCAGTGTCCACAAATCTTCCTCTGTGACTTCAATCTTCACTGGAATGACGTTAATGACCCTGCAGTGAATAGCCTCAAAATTTTCCTAGTTGACCTTAACATGATTCAAATATGTGACAGCCCCACTCACAATTTGGGCTCCATCCTGGACCTTATTATCGCTAAACCCGACTTCATTCAACTTGACTCGATTGTCCCGTGTGACTGGACTGATCATCACTACATCTCCTTCCACATCATGGAACTGTGGACTAAGTTAAAATCTCAGCCTAAGAAACCTAGGCATTGGAAACGAGCCATCCGAAATGCAAACCTGAATGTGAAATGATATCCCTTAGCAACATGATCTTGCCTCCTCCTACTCACATGTCTGGGGTTCATGACCTCACTGAGCACTAAAACAACTCCATATCGAGCATTCTGGATGCTATTGCCCCCTTGCAACTAAAAAGAAGGTCCAACCAAAGACTCCAAATCTTGGTTCAACGAGGGGTTAAATACAGATAGACGCAATCTGAGACTAGCCGAACGATCCTGGAGGGGCTCGCCGTCTATTGAACACCTTATGCTCCTGAGATCTAGGAGGAGCACTTACAAAAAAACACATTAGGGGTGCTAAAGCAATCTTCTTCAGAAGCCAACTTGATAAAGCCAGAAACAGGCCAAAAAAGCTTTTTGAATTAATTAAACTCCAATCCAACAATCTTCCCATTCTTTCACCAACGGCCTCCGTTATACAGCCAAATTGTGATGATTTTGCTGACTTCTTCCTTGGAAAGATGGATAAGATTAAAACTGATCTCCAGACATCGATGAACCAGCTGACAGACCCTTTCCTTCCCTCCCCCCCAGTCACCCCCTGCTCTAGGGTACACTCCCAAAAATAGCGGCTCCTTGAGCCTTTTCACACCCTTTGACGAAATCTCTATACTTAACATACTTACTACTCTTAAACCCTCCAACCACTTCAATGACCCGTTACCCCCCAGTTTCTTCAATGAACTGAAGAGGTCCCTAGTTCAAATCTGGACCAAGATTGTAAATGCCTCCCTACAGCAAGGTGTGATTCTGGATTGCCTAAAGGCGGGCCAGGTTACACCCATTCTTAACCCTCTGCTGAGCAAGACGACCTTAACAACTTCCGCCCAATCACTACCATTCCTACTCTATCAAAGCTGCTAGAGAAATGTGTCCATGTCCAACTTTGTAGCCACATTGATCAATTCCAGCTTCTTGATCAATTCCAATCGGGCTTTTGCCAGGGTCATAGCACTGAAACGGCCATTACCCACATAATGGATGACGCTCTAAAAATGCTAGATTGGAACGAAGCTTGCCTTCTAAAACTCCTTGACCTCTTGTCGGCTTTTGATACGGTCAAACATGACAACCTCCTGGATATACTGGAACACAGGATGGGTCTCTCAGGATCAGAGCTAAACTGGTTTGCTTCATTTCTTCATAACAGATTGCAAAGAATTAAAGTCAATCACTCTCTCTCCAACTCTACTCCGATCACTCTGGGTGTCCCACAAGGGTCCTCGCTCTCACCCACACTCTTCAACCTGTTCATGGAGCCCTTAACGCAAATGCTCAAATCATCCAATATACTCTATCACATGTTCGCTGACGATACCCAATTGTACTTGGAAATCTCCTCCCCCAAAGACATCAATTCACTCAATTCGACCCTACTCAAAACCCAACACTGGTTGGCTTCTCAAGCTAAACTCCATCGAAACAGAATTCCTCCTTATATCTCCTCCCAAACAGGACCCTATCATCATTGAATATATGAAGCAGCTTTCGGCTCTCAACTGTGTTCCACACATCATTGACTCTACCAAATCTCTCGGAATAATACTTGATAAGGCCCTGAGCATGCAGGAGCACATCAGCGCTGCCACCAAAGGAGCAAACTTCCAAATGAGCATACTAAGAAAGTTAAAACCCTTCCTTCCTCCGGAAGACCTCAAGTCTGCTGTTCAAACACTAGTCATCTCTAGGTTGGAGTATGGGAGCTCAACTCTCTGTGGTCTTCCGAGCTACAAGTTGGCACCGCTGAGGGCCTCTCTGAATTCAGCGGCTAGGCTCATCACAAGTTCCAAAAGAAATAACCACATCACGCTGGATTTGAAATCTCTAAACTGGCTTCCCTTTGAGGCTAGGATTCATCTTAAAATTGCTTGCATGGCTCACAAAGCCCTTCACCTTAACACTCCTCTGTACCTCGCCCCGAAACTGGAACTCTCGGGTGGTTGCAGATCTTTGAGGAGCTCTAGCACTTTACTGCTGAAACCACAAAAATTTCAAAGAAAGAAAACCTATAACCGAGCCTTCTCCTGTATTGCCCCTAGAATCTGGAACGCCATGCCGCCGTAAATCAGATTGAATCCCTCAAAGTCCTCTTTAAAAAAAGAAGTCAAAGCACTTCTTATGCATACGTTCAGAACTTGTAATGTACCTACTCCCTCGGAAACAATGTGCTGAGGCCCCTCACACGTTTGCTCTTTTACTGTATTTATGTGGTGTTCTGATACCGCGGTACTCTTGTTTACTCGTTTATCCTGAACTATTGGATTGTTGTTTTACCCACCTGTCTCCCTCTCTGTTATCCTCGTCATTATGTGAAGCGCTCCGATACCCGCTTGGGCCATGTTTGCTCTATATAAAACTTTATAAATAAACAAATAAATAAATTGAAAGGTTTCCGTTGCCAAAGATCAATGAGATGGTGTCATCTCTCAAGGGATCAACTTGGTTCTCCACCATTGATCTTCGGCGGCGGATCACCAGGTGATGCTTACGCCGGAGTCCAGGAAACTTACAGCATTTATAACACCATATGATTGCTATCAATTTAAACATATGCCATTTGGCCTTGCCTCGGCGGCGTTTCAGCGGCTAATGCAAAGGCTGTTTGGGGAAATGGGTGGAGTGAGTTTTTTCCAAGACGACATCTTGGTTTCCGCTAAATGCAAGGAGGATCACGATTTCAAGTTGAGGGAAGTTTTGGGAGTGTTGCAAGAGGTAGGTTTGACTGTGGAGCTCAGTAAGTGCAGGTTTGCGCAGAGGAGTGTATCTTATTTGGGACACATAATATGTGAGGAAGGTGTGAGACCCAAGCCCTCATTAGTAAATACTATTGTTGGCACACCTGCACCGACAAGTAAGGACGAAGTGAGATCCTTTTTGGGTATGGCAGAGTATTGTGCAAAGTTTATCTCCAATTTTACCAGTAAGGTGTTTAACATACGTTTGTTGCTGAAGAACAATACAAAATTTGAGTGGCCCACTAATTGTGAGGCACAGTTTCGTCAGGTCAAATCTGATTTGGAAACAGTGACAGCTTTGAGTAGTTTTGACCCGGATTTGGAATGTTATTTGATGACTGATGCCAGCGACAAAGGGCTGGGGGCAGTTTTATCGCAGAAAAGTGTGGATGGTGGTGAGAAAATCATTCTGTTTGCATCTAGGTCGTTGTCGCCTACAGAGAGCAGATATCCAATTATTGAGAGTGAAGGGTTGGCTTGTGCCTGGGCTTTGGAACATTTCTGTGCTTTTGTCTGGGGCAAGTCTGTCACCATACGCACTGATCACCGACCATTGGTGAAAATTCTGACTACGGAGGGGAGCGTGGCAGCGTCTGCCAGGTTGGCAAGGCTTTCGATGAGAATGAAGGAGTATGTGTACAAGTTGGTATATGTGCCTCAAAGAGAAAATGTTGTGGCGGACTGTTTGTCCAGGATGCAAGTTCCGATGGAAGAGTGTGTGGATGACCCATGGGAGGATTTTAAGATTGCTTTTGTTCAAGATTCTGGGGAGCCAGCAATCAAGAAGACAGAGTGGTTTGAGGAACAAATGAAGGACAAAAATGTACAAGTTGTTTTGGGCTATTTGTGCAGAGGATGGCCTAGGAAGGAGGGCGTGACAGAAGAGTTGCGGCCTTTTTGGGAGGTTAGAATGGAGTTGTCTGTGGACAGAGGTTGGTTATGAGAGGGGACAGAGTTGTGCCAACGGAGGGTGTGAGAAACAAGGTTTTGCAGCTTTGCCATGAAGGGCATTTTGGAGTGGTTAGAACCAAGACTATTGTCAAGGGTGTTTTCTGGTGGCCAGGTGTGGACAAGGTCGTGGAGAGGTTTGTGAGAGGGTGTGATGTATGTTCTTCAGCGGACAAGTCTTTGAAGACTTTAAGACCACCAATGAGTGAGGGGTAAATTCCGGATTTACCATGGGAATTTGTCGCTGTGGATTAATATGGTATAGTTGCCATTGATTTGTTTTCTAAGTGGCTAGTGGTGGAAATCGTGGAGAAGGTGGATACTAATACTGTTCTTAAGTTTCTGGACAAGCTTTTTGTGACGGAAGGTTTGCCGGTCATTTTACTAAGTGATAATGGAGTGCAATTCACATCCAAAAGTGCTAAGTGCTATTTTGAAAGGGTTGGAGTGAAGTATAAGACCACGTCCATTTTAAACCCTAGTGGTAATGGCACCGTGGAACGTTTTAACCGAGTGTTAAAGGGTGTTATTCAGGCAGCTATGTGTAAACAAAAGGACTGGAAACTGGAAATACAAAAGGCTGTTTGGGCCTATAGGGTGACTACCCATGATGCAACCGGATTGTCTCCTTTTGTCATTATGAGAGGTAGGAAACCCAGATGAAAATTTTCTCCTGGCATGGCTTTCAAATGGAATAATGGAGCAATGGTCAGCCAAAGCCGTGAAAAACAGATTGGATGAAACGCATGATAAGATTAAAGTATATTATGACAAAACCCATGGGGTGAGGGAAGTGCAGGTGAGAGTTGGTGATTGGGTGCGAGTGAAGAAACCGGGTAAGATTTCTAAAGGTGAGAGTCAGTTTGGAGCACCTCAGGAGGTTGTGGAGGTTCTGCACAACGCTGTGAGGTTGAGAGATGGTAAGGTGTGGAACCTATAAAGTGTGGCTATAGGACCTGTACAGGATTTTGGTGTGGTGCCGGGAAAAGCATTGCAAGGGAGTGAGTGGAAGGACACGGAGTGGGTGGAAGATATTTTTGAACGGAGTGCTGTACAATCCAGTTTGGCATCTGATCAAGTTGTCAATAGTGGAGGGGAAGGGGCTGTTGAGGAGAGGGTGGTGAGGAGTGGGCAAGTCTTGGAAGGAGCTGTTGCGTCGGAGGTGGTGCAATCTGGTGTGAACAACCCTGTGGATGTGGAAGAGAGTGTTCGGGATGGTGGCAAAAGTAAAAGGGTTCTTCCTGGATGGTTGAAGGAATATGTAATGTAACTGTTTTCCATATGCTATTTTTGTAATTCAGTTTCATTGTTACTTTTGCTTATACGTCAGTTGTATATTATTTTATTGTGTTTGGGAGTGGGGGGGAATGTGTTGTATTATTGTATTCTCCTTTTGGAGCGAGGCATAGAATGTATGTTGCATTCTACTGACAGATTCCAGTCCATGACATTCGTTTGCAACTGGGCCCATGAGAGGGAGGGGAGGGGGCCCTCCCTGGGCCTCTAAGGGATGGTGTCCCAGTTGCAAGGAGACGCATTTCGCAAGTTTGTCCTGCAATTAGGCCGGTTGCCCATTCAGAGACACTGCGGGAGGCCCTTTGTCCAGCACTTTAGCACCCCACAGGCAGGGCCGGACTGGCCATAGCGGGCACCGGGCGTTTCCCCGGTAGGCCGCTAGGGTGGGGGCCGGTTTGGGCCCCTGGGGGCCGTTTTGTTACCGGGGGTCGGCAATATCGGCCCCCTGTAACAAATCGGCCGAAACCGGCCCTCGCAAACTGCTCGGCTGCACTCCCCCTCTCCCCAGGGGGGGCTGGCTGAGCAGTTTGCCAGGGCCGGTTTCTGTTCCCAGTCCGGCCCTGCCCACAGGTTTAACTCTCAGCCCCCAAGCAATTCTCACACCTTCAGCCCGAAATGGGCTGTAAAAGAGATGCTTGTAAGGAGGCTGAGAGGAGGAGCTGCGGCCCAGGAGAAGTCTCCACAAAGAAGCTTCCCGAGCCCAGAAGGTGTCACTTATGCAAATTAAAGGGGCCTCGTACATTCCCTTTCAGCCCAGGGCTCCAAAAATCCTAGAACCGGCCCTGCCCTTTCTATATTAGCTTCTCGAGCCGTGGACACTGGTTCTGTAATTGACGCTGCTGCTTCGCAGAAGCACGTGGTATACTGAGCGTTTTCGGTTGTGTTTTATGCCTGGTGGAGGCTTGCTGCCTCAAGAGACCACCATGCCGCCCAGTGGCTGCCTTACTGTCGGCCCATTAACTGGCCGGCCTGCCTCCACTGTTCTGAGCCAGACTGGTTGGCAGTCGAGGGCAGACAAGGTGCAGCTTCACACGTCAGTGACACTGCCTCAGTAACACTGCCTTAGTGCCTGCCTCGAAGAGGCACAGCATCGATGCAATGGGTGTGAAGGCACTGCATAGAGCAGACAGGGAGGTGAGGGGACTGCAGCCCAACTTGGCCTGCTGCATAGCTGGCACGAGCAGGCAAAGCTTGGAGGTGGAATAATTCTAGGAATGTGAAGTGCTGCCTAGTCCCATGATCTGAAGGAATTGTCACATTAGATTGCCGCGTTCACAACTCCCATGTTTTTTTTGTTCAGATTGAGATGCATTTACCTTTGATGTATCTGAGGTTTTTCACTAGGGCATAAGAAAAGTCATCAAAAGAATACCAAACTATTTCACTTACAAGATGTGACTACTTTGAAGGTGTGTGGAGAGCTCGCAGATGTCATTCTTTTAACAAGAAGAAATGTGATTTTTCCCAGGCCCAATTGAAGTTTTGTAAACACATTTTCCCTTGTGAGTGCAAGTGGCCTGATCCAGAGAAAGTGGAGACCCTCAGAAGGCAGTTGCTGCTACAACGTCTCATTTGTTTGCTTGCTTCTGGGTATCACAAGCTACTGTGCCAAGTACATTCATTACATGGCCTTGATCAGTGCTCCCTCGAGGGATCTCACGATAAAAGGGCAAACATACATGTGGTCTTGGGAGTTCCAGGGCACATCTGGACATCAGGGCATTGAGACTCGCATTGCAAAGGCAAACCGTATGTCTTACTTTGACTTTGCACTGCACAAGACATTGTTGATGCCAGTCTAAGGGGCCTGGGTGGCATATTGACTCAACATGAACCCGGTCTTGAGTTACCACAGTGCCTCACTGCTAGTGCCCAATCTGAGGAGTGGGCCTGTGAACAGTTCCATGTTTGGCGAGGCATAAACAGCTATGGATGACCACCATGCCCTCGAGACCATCTATGACAACCAAATAATAACAAGCATTGGCATAGCCAATAGGTCTCGCTGAATTTACCAGGCAATCAGAGGGTTATCTTACAACCTTTCCACTATGCTATGAAGCCACATATATAATGTGCCACCATGAAGCGACAGTACGTAGTTGTCAATCCTGGCTGTGAAAAATTGTAGAAAACACTTTAGGCAGTTCTGAAGTCAGGAGAATGAACGGATCTGGTCTCGTATGCAAATATTTGACATATGGATAGGAATCATGAATTTCACAAACAAAACCTTTCTCGTGCGAGATTGGGGCGGACAAATCCTAAAGCATGGATAAAAGATGCCCAAATCTTCCCTACTGTAAAAATTACCTTGGTACATTCGAACTTCTGTAACATGAGCAGGCGCAAAAGTAAGGCACAGAAAAAAGTAGTTGGCTCGTGAAATCAAAAAAGCCGAAAACAACATGATTTAAAACCTTAAACCTCGGCACGCAATCAAAACAAAAAACGTGGGCCGATTATAAGTTCTACATCACTCGTTACACAGTAAAGTTATAATTATTAGGTTCCAATCTTTTCTTACCCCGCTTATACTGAGAGCCAGACTGAGTAGCAAAAAATAGACTATTTATATCAGGGTTTGTTCGCATGAACTCTGAACGGAGATAACAAGTGAATTGAATCTGAGCGCACAAAACACGTGGTTAATGATAGCTAGATATTATTTACGTTAATCTGACGTATTAACATAGTAAAATTAATGTCGCCTTAAGAACATGCTACACTATTTACCTTAAGTTTGTATACTGTATCATCGTAAATAAACGCGTACTAATCAAAAAGGAGACAATCAGAACCTGCAAGCCATTGGGTGCTAGCACTGTCTTGTGCCAAATAAGAAACCAGCAAGGGCTGTTATCAGGTAGTTTCGGCGGAAACATGCGGGGAGTTTGCATTCTGGCCGGCGAGGCACGCAGCAAAAACTTTGTTACAAGTGAAACAAGCATTGAAAATGGAATAGGTCTCGCCTTTGTTTAAGTTAACGCCATTTGCTTTGCTAATGGTATTGTATAGCAAAGCAAATGGCTTTAACTTAAAGAAAGGCGAGACCTATTGCATTTTTAATGCTTGTTTCTTTCACTCACTGCTTTGTTAATCTTTTTGCTGCCCCAACCCTCCCTAATGGCACCCCCTTAAATCTCACCTTCTCTCCTGTATTCCTTCCTCCCTGCTAATATAACCCTCTTTCTCTCTTTTTATATAGGAAATATATTGGCACCCTCACAGATCTCTTTAACAAATACGTTATCCTCCAGAGTGATCTTACCATTGTTATTATTCTCTCAGATTTAGCCTTCACACAACGATCTCTGCAGCAGGAGCCTTAGTCCCATAAGATGTTTTAAAATACAGACACTGCAACCAATTAAGCAGAACTGGTTTACCACATTTCTTCTTGTTGCCAATGTCTTTGTGTGAGGGTTTAAAAATAAATTAATGTATAAGTTGAGGCCCAGATTTTGTGGTAGTGTAGCGTCAGTATTTTGGCACAACCCCAATGCAAAATCAAATTTGTTAATTATTGTAATGAGCAAATGTACTGATAGATCTGCTAAACATATGTAAGTTCTTAAGATCTGATGTCCCTTCCTGTGAGGTCATGGATTGTGACACCACTTCCTGTGATGCCACATTCGATGTCCCATGCCGTGATGTCACTTCCTGTCATATTGTGCGCAATTATGTCACAGGCAGTGATGTCACACACATTTATACACTAAAAAGTTTGAAGACCACTGCCTTTGAGCTTGTGCCGCACGCAGACCCAAGGCCTCGGCGCTATACACGTGGCACCATACACAATGTCTCCTAGTGTGTGGCTGCCTGTGTCACAGCAAGGGCGACAGCAAGGGCGACAATTCGGGCAGGCAGCAGCTTAGAACAGCATTCCCATGACAGACTCCGCACCCTTCCATCCACTTCTATCCCTTTCCTAGGATGGCCGGGGCAGGGGGAGTGGTCACATCTAGAGAGTGAAGGCCAATCCCCTTCAGTGAAGCCACTTCTGGTGTGGGACATCATTCGTTAGTCATGAATACTCCTACTGAGGAGCGACCTGTTCGCCAGGCCGAAGCAGGTCACAACAGTCTTATCCAAAACAGGAAAAGACTAAATAATTCAGTGTTATCCATAACAGGAAAGAGACACCATGTGCCGGCAGCTTTCTGGATGCGGTTTTTCCGATTTATATCCAAGGAAGTGTGGAGTGCTTAGAAACCAGCCCTGCTTCCTGGTATTATTGTTACCAGGAAACAGGCGTCGTCCAAACCTGTCAGAAGAGGGTGGTGTGCGTTTTTAGTACTGACAGTTCCCAAGCTGACCCTCAGGCACCGAGACATGATGGTATAGTCCTGGGTGCATGAAGAGTCTCTGGTACTACAGAAGGTGAAGGATGAGGTCGAAGTTATCAACAACGGAGGTTTATGACAAATCACGTTACAATCACATTATATAAGTGTACAGATATTTGGAGCCATAGTCTAAATGAAACTTGCCGCCTGCCCAGTCTCTGGCAATTGGGCGTTTAGAGGCAATATGGTATCTTCCTGCTAGCGGTGCCCTCCACAACTATCCAAAATTGCCTTATCCTAGAACCATTGGTTTTTTAGGTCTCGCCTGAGCCAGCGCGCATGCGCTGCTCTGCGAGACATTTAGTAAAGGCTTTTCAGCTTCGAACATACGCTCGGGCGTGTGCTTTTTTAAAATTAACCCGCGATTGGCCTTTGCGTGCGTCTTTCTAAGAAAGACAGCACGCAATTGGCTCAAGGCGGGTGCATGTCCCGCCTTCTCTGGTCCTTGGCCTAGGGTCCTCGGGAGTCCGCGCGACCACCATCTGTTTCCAATTATCGCGACCGGTCGCGTTAATTGGAAACAGATGGTCTTCTCCTGCAGCTGCGGGCACAAGCGCGCTCGCACCACTTCCAGGCTTGTTGTGTTTTTTTTTGCAGTTTTATTTAACGTGAATTCGACTGGAAGGTATTTCGAGTGCTGCTATTAATATAGAAAATGTCAGTGGGGGTTTGGATTAAAAGACTAGGGAGGTTGTGAGTGAATGAAGTCCGCTTTTGTCCTGTTTGGGTGGTGATGCAGCTGTGTTAAATTTCACTGCCCCGCTTACCTTTAGCATCAAGACAATTCATTAGCAGGACCCGCGTTAATCTATTCCTTTCAGTCTGCCTGTTTTTTGCAGCCGATAGATCTGCCCGCGTCACACTGCCATTGTTCCGGAAGGCTGTGCGCGAGTCACGGGAGGCAGGTATTGTATTGTTACTGTGGTGACTAGACGCTGTAAGTAAACACAATGCCAACACATACCGTTGAATACTATGTAGTGCATACTGCGCAGAGTGAATATTTAGGCTACCAGGCTTGGGGTTCAGAATGCTTTTGACTGGAAACTGTTTTTGCGGTGGAATTTTAAATGTGTACCTGCAGTTATTTCGAATAGGTCCCGTATCATTTGCGAAACCCACGTTCAGTTCTTGTTCTTCATTCGTAGTCTCCTCGCCACAGGTTATTCTCCATTGCACTGGGGGAAACAACTCGTAATATGGTACAAAAGCCTACTGATAAAATGCTTTCATATTCTTCACGCATTTCAGCACTGAGAATGAGGCCGTATGCTTTAAAAAAAAATATATATATATTTTACTTGAACAGTGCTTGTATCCCGCCCCCATCTCCATGTATCTTCCTGTCCAACGTTTCTTGTTTAAATGCTTTGAGATGTGCGACTAAGTTGTTTTCCCTTCACTAGATGTCCATCTTGCCTCAGTGGACGTGACGGGCGGTTTCTGCTTTGCTGTGCACCCATGGGCCCCGGTCTGGAGTGGGTCCCTGTGAGCGTTGTTACTCACCCGTCCCCTTCTTATGTCTGTAGGACAGTACCCTCAAGGTAACCTTTATTTAGAGTGCAGGGTCGCCCCGTACTAAAAGGAGCCCCGGAATAACCGGAAACTGTATTCTGCGATGTGGTGGTGCACACGGACCTCTTCCGGGTCACCGGGTGCCTAATGTCAACGCCCTGAGTACATGCCGAAAGGAAACAAACGTAGCCCTTCCGTGTGCCTTTTAAAAACCGTTTAAGACTTGAAAAGCCAGAGAGAGAGAGCTTGCTTAGCAGAGGGGATTGATTTATCGACACAAACCAGAAAGTACTGCGCTATCTTCTGATCTTGCCTGCGGGCCAGATTAGATTTTACTTCGAGATTTCAGGTGCGCCTTTAATGAAGCCGGCGCAGACATAGCTGCTGGCTACGTGGAGCAATTGCCTTCGTCTTCTGGATGACACTGTGAAATTACCTGCGGAAGGAATGCATTGTGTCCGGAGACAGCGTATAAGCAGCTCCCGTTTTTAAGTGCCCCCGCCACCCCCAACAAATCACTTCTGTGCCTTTTAAGTAAATCGTCTGCAGTTTTAATTTCCTCTGCCTCTGAGACTGTCGGTGACTCACGCCTGCTACTTTAAACCCCTACTGTTTGTAGGAAGCTGCAACCATGCTGGAGGCAGCCGGGACTAGAACCTGTAGTTCACTAGTTTCGGTGAGACTGATCTATTGGGGAGGCAGGATGATGAAAGATGGTCCCTACGCGTCTCGATCAGAATCATGCAGATTTTTTTCAAACATGTCCTGATCTGGCAGAATCAAGACAACCCTCTTGAATTTGTGTGTCTTAATGCAGCGTGCATGTGCTGCATAGTTTAAGCAGAACAACTTTGCCACTGCTTTTTAAAGTCACTGCTACCACAAAGTATCCTCATGCTGTTGAGCTCTATGAAAGGTTTCGTGCAAATGAGAACGCACTGCAGCAAAATGTGCCTGTCTGTTGGTTTAGGTCGACTCCCATTTGGTTTACCTACTGTACCCCTGTGCTGATCTACACATCTGTTTCTGGTGGATGGAGAGAGCAAGTAGTCACCTCAGCTAGACTCACACCAACTGGTTATGTTCGAATGGTAACTAACTTAAGGCCATTATGTGCAGAATTGGCACTCCCTTCTTTACATACGTCCTCAAACAGCATTCTTGGCAAGTTTAGCTCATCACGCCTTGACTGTGGCTTGCCTGACTAGTCTACCTGCATAGTGCAAAGAATACAGACGGCATCAACAGTGTTGGCCGGTGGAACAAAGAGGACATTCTCAAGCTCGCTGATCCTGTCACCTATTCATCAGCCGCTGGTTGACGTGCATTAGTGTACAAAGTCTAGAGACCTTTCCACAGCACATGCACCATTTTATAGCCCATCTTTAGCTGTTACTAAATTCCTTCATTTAACTAGTAACTCAGTGACATCCCTCGGGGGCCAAGGAGCCACACTTCGTGTCAAAGACTGCTTAGTAGAGCTCTCCACTTTAAACTCTGTGGGAAACGGAGCACCACTTATTCTTTTGGGCTAAGACTCCGCTGTTTCCCATGCTCACTAAGATGCTTCTAAGCACTTTAGACCGTATCTCACACAGCCTGACCAGTGGTTCAAACACCCTATGTGAAATATTAACCTAACACTTACCAAAAGTGCTGCAGTGCTATACTAATAACTACTAGCCCAGTGTCATAACTGGCATGAACTGTACACTGTATGCATTTTCTCTCATCCAATTGTACTTGGTAACCTTCTCCTTAATTGCAGTAAATTGCTGTGAAGTGAGAGTTGCCTGTTTAGCGCTACATAACACAACAGAAATAAAGAAATAAAAATTACATTTGAGCCAATGCAAATCAGCAGAAAATTGCATTTGTTTGCAGTTTTCCCCCCAAAAATGGCAGACTTTGTTGGAATACGATTGTGCTACAAACTAAGGTAAAGCTGTGTGACATCAAAAGCTGCTGCCAAAGAACACACATTTTGCTTCTGTGAGCACATTCCAAGTCTTCACAAAGATCTAGTCCCAATATCTTATAAGTAATAGATAGATGACATGTGACGTCACATTGTTTATCAGCCTCTGTCAATGTTTTGAGCATTTGTCAATGTGTAAGCTCAGTGGTGGCTGGTGACATTTGAAAGTGGTGGGGCGTAAAATTATTGGCATACTGCACCGCAGCGAGCGAGCGTAGCGAGCGAGCCCGAACAACCTAAGAGGGGTTCGGGGGTTCTCCCCCGAGAAAATTTTGAAAAAGAGTGGACAAATGGTGCATTTTCAAGCAAATTTGAGAAAGCAGGATGGTTAATAAAGCAATTGTGAAAGTGCAGTTATTACATTAATAAAGAGATGTCATATAACATAGGTAGCTGCTTATTCAAGCTTTCTTTCACCCCATAGTCCAGCAGGGTCTTGATACAAGACAGATAAGAGAAAAAGCAGTGTGGTCCTCGACCAGGAAGACACTCATATTTCGTTGGTAAGAAGTCAAAGGATTGGTCAAATTGAAAACCTGAAATGCAATATGCAATCAAACAATTTGCAAGTACATCTCATCTATGTTCAACAAGCCATGTTTTACCCATGATTGGAATTGTGAATCACCAAATAAACTGAGCCACTGCAATCAAAAGCAGAGGGCCTCCTCAAAAAGTATGCCCTTAAGAGAGTTCTCTCATCTCATGTACTCTCTATATTTTCTCTGGAAGTTGAAAACTCATCACATTCTACTGCACAAACCTGAACCCTTCTGCATATTCCAACACCAGAACTCATTCTTGGCCATTTAGTTTGGAGCCATTCATACCAGGAATACAGAAAATACCTTTAAATAGAGTAGAAGGTTTATGAATACAAGCACTTAGCAATTGTACATATACTATGAATGAGAGCCAAAGGAAACAAAAAGGAATAAAGAAGGGAGCAACACTCAAACACAACTCATGCTCCGAACGCCATAAAATTCTCTATGTGGCAAGTTCATCACCTATAGCAGAACACAGTACATTTAATGTCTCCCTCAGTTTAGCATATTAAACAATAGCAAGTGGTAATTCTTGTGATATGTACTCATCACTGTAGTCTATTGTAGAGTCACTATATAAATACAATATGTGGTGTTAGGTGTAGAAAATCTAGACTCACACCTGTCTATATTTTTTTGATGTTTTATCCTTGATAATGTGCCCTATTGACACTCTGGGGACCATATTCAGTGTGCGCGCCCTGAAACCGCTCATAAACTCGAAAAGTAAATAGAAATGCCCCCTTCTCCTTCTATGTTTCACTACCCTTCCCTTCAGCTTGTCTGTGCACTGTCTCTCTCTCCCTGGCAGTCTCTCTCCTGCCCATGTCTCCCTCCTTGCCTCGGATCTGTGACTGTAGTATGATTCCAACTGTCTCCTCCCTCTATTCAAAGCCTCATGCTCATTCCTCTGCTCTCCCCTGTCACCGCCACCAGTCTGTCTGTGCCCGTCTCTTTCTCTGTCTTACTCTCTCTGCACTCAAGTTAATTCCTTGACTGACTGTCTCTTCCCTGCTCTTTCAGCTCTTATCTCTATTCCGCTGTCTCTTTCTCTGTCCAATTTCCTCTCTCATTTCTCTCTCGCTCGGTCTTGCAGCTTCTCGGTCACTCCCTCTGTTTCCCCTGTCACTGCCTCACTCCCGGTCTTTTCTGTGTCTCTTAGGTCTCTTCCAACTCCCTCCTCCTCTATTATCTCTCGCTATCTTTGCTGCTTGTCTCTCTCCCGCATCTGCTCCGGCTGTTTTCTTATCCCTGTCATTTCCTTAGTGCCCGTCTCTTCCAACAACTAGTGCAGCACGCAGTCACATCAATCTATACCACAGTGTTTTATATTATTGGTAGAATGGTTTGTTACAAGAAGGTAGAACCTCCACTCTGAAACACATCCCATAATTGCTGGGAAAAGATTTGTCACAGAAAACAAAGTCAAGACCCTGCGGCAATATGGCAAGTTTCATAGGTGCGATCAAGCTGGATACTGCACAGCGTGTTGATCTCTTGATACACCTGCATCAATCTAATGTGCATACCCCTTCACAATCATCCATTGCAAACAAAATGTATACAGCAAGTGCTTTGAAGCACTCGGATTCGACAAGTAAAAGGAGAGCTGTAGCAATACAGATGGCATCTATGGAATGCACCAACGAGTGAATGAATATTCACAATCTTGGAACATTTCTACACTTGGTTTTCCAAAAGAATGCCCCTTCTGCGGCACTACTGGACTTCTCCGCAAAGGAAACACATATACCAGGTGAGAAATATTGCCAGATCGCACCTGATGTTTAAATGCCAGAGGGCGGTGGATTAACTTGGCACCTAGAACCCTTTACGAGGCACAACTGACACAATATGGTCGCAAACACAAAAGTTGTGGGCTTCTTCAACGTTACGATAGAGACATCTGTTCACACCTCAGTAGGGCCATCTTTGTTTAACACACAGTATGGGTCCAGGCGCCTTTCAGAGACGATAAAGAACAAATGTGCTGTGCAAATCATTACATACAGCCGAGTCTATCACCAACATAAAAAAAATAGCGACACATGGTGAGCATCATCTATCTGTTTGCTGCCCTCGGAATGTACATAGTAGAAGATCTGCGAACATCTCTTGGTAGAGCACCTGTCCCTTCCCTCATACTGCAAAGGGAAGCAACCACCTGGCAATGTCGCATCACTGTGTACGCAAAGCAAAGCACAGAAAATAACAAGTCACAACCAAACCACTGTGCAAGTACACCCACACAAAATTAGCTGATTCTGTCTGTCACAGGTATTCACTGGCCTTGGGGTAAATTGGGGCCTCTGGAGGGCTGACCCACCCCCTGCGCCGCAGGAGGCTGCGTTACGCCCTGCAGCACACACTCACTGGTGCCGAAGTCACTCACAAGAACTCAAAACTCCGACACAATAAGCGTGCTCGCCGGGGCGCCTGTCAACGCTGCAAGCCCGGGAGGCACGCGCACTGCCACATGCTGCCAAAACAAGACAGAGAAACTCACTCATTTTTATTACCGATGGGAAGACAGAATAGATAGAAGAATCTCAGAACTTAAGTTTTGTTCAGTAAGTACTGTTGGAAAAGTGAAACAGTGGGGATTCGAGATCGTCGCCCCTTTTAGAAGCCCCTCCTGCAAAGGCAGAAACACAATGCTTCATGTACTTTTTTGCACCCCCACTCCAAAGCTTTTTAAATTGGTGTCACATTTCAGGTTGTGTAGAGTCAATTATGGGAGGGGGAGGGGCACCTCAGCAGCCGGGCTAAGCGAAAGGCAGGGCATCTGAGGTGGCACAAGGTTGAAGGGTGGGGTGTGGGCATGTTTCCCAGAACGTGGGAGAATACTGGACGTGTGTTCGGGCCTCAGGATCCAAGGGCGGACTCAGCAGTCAGCAGGGGTACTCAAATAAATACCTGGTGTTGGTTCCAGGGTTACGGGGGGTTTGGAAGGCATGCGTGTCCCAGGTCTTAAAAGATGCTGTGCAGAGAACAGAAATCTAATCCTGAATCTCTAAATCACCAACGATAGGCATTCCTGAATGTGGCTTTTTGATGACGTCAGCAGGGTTCTGTGGCGCATTGTGACATCATTCCCCGGAGGGCCCTTTTAATGGAGGCTTATGACCAGGTGTGGGGGTCGTCACTGTAATATTCGAGGACCCAGCAGGGGTTGGTCGCAGGGCTAAGGGGGAGATGGGGAGTATACGCGTCCCAAGACTGAAAGGGGAGATATATGATATATATGATTGCCAAGCACTTTCGAAAATGTGTGCAATTACGGGAACTACTAAAAAACATAAGGCAAACGCACAAACGAAATGCGTGAAAGACTGCATTGGAAGCTGGCTTTTATGAGAGTGTGTACAGACCTGACGGTAAATAGAAGCAAGGACGGAGCTGCCATGGCTTCACTGAGGAGCGGTAAGAGCTTCACGGCCGGGTGTCGTCAGGGGGTCGATCGGAACTACATTTCAAAAGGTGTTTTAGCTGAAATGGCAAATGATGTTGCCTCGTAATCCGGAAAGAGCGCTCATCAGGAGGCCTTCTAAACTGGTGGCAATAATTCAGATGCCCCCTCCACTCCCAAGTAAACAAAATGCCCAACATGTACACATCCATATTACCTCACATGTGCCCATCTGCCCTTGTGCCCAGTCAGGCACACTACAACACAACTGGACACACTATTTCAGATGACGTATACGAAACAGGACCCCGGACCCCGAAGTTGCCTCCTAAGTGGAGCTCGTGTTCTATAATCGGCCACCGGGTCTTGGAAAATTGACACAATGGTCTGTGCACGCGGCAAATTCAGAGTTTTTTTGTTGTTGTCACAATCTGCATACGATTAATCTTTAGTAGGACTCAGGAGTTCATTTCTGCATAGCACATAGAGCTAACTGAACCAACTTAAAGGCGCATTTGTACATTCCTCCCATCCCAATTCCCACCCCCTTATAAAAACGTGCTGGAAACTGTCCGGTGATGGACTCCCCGCTGCAGAGATCCATGCAGACCCTGGCACCAGCGGCGTCAATCCTCATTAGATAGCTCCGGGGGTTCAGCGCCTGCAGGTGAGCGCGAAGTACACCACCACGCTGCAAGATCCAGTGAGGTGGCAGAAAGTGTTCAGCTCCTCTGTGATCTGCGAGCACGAGGCACGTCTGGGGTCCAGTGGGACAGCTCAGCTGACTGACTACCAGTTGCAGCGGTAACGTATGTGAACTTTGCTCCCTACTTGAAAAGTTCGGTTACTCTAGGGTAAAGACGGGTGCACACAGAGGGCCACAGAAAAGGCAGAGCCGGAGACTACATCCAGTCAGCCGCGTTGCAATCGGCTAACAAGTGTCCACTTGAGTGGGCCTGCCTGGAGACCTTTACCGACCGCCACTACCTATGTCACTAAGTCTAGTTTTAAAACAAACCCTTGCAAGTATTCTCAAGCAAGACTCCTGGTGAACCTTTCAGTGCTTGTTGCTGCTGAATGTTTACTTCACGAAGCCATTTCAACATTAAATGTGCTAAAAAAAAAAAAGAGGTTCATCATAAGCATTAACGCCTTTTCTTTTTTTGTCCCCCCCCACCCCCACCCTATGTTCTGGGTGATGCCTTTCCCATTCCTGTCCAACTCCTTGATTTGCAGGGCCACCAAAGCAGAGTGCGGCTAGGCTGTTCGTTATCCTTCGCACTTTATGTATTCATTTTACTTACTACTCTTAAAACAGCTTTGATCGTATTGGTTAAAAGAAGTCAACATGGCACGCCCTGCTATGCAATGCATGCCTCATGACAGGTGTGCGTGCATTCGTCATCTTACTATCCAAGGAAAGAGGCCGGAGATCTCAATCTGTATATCCTGTCACACATTCAGTCCGGGGTTCTTTACATTCTGGGACTTACAGTCCTGTATTTATAAGATAAATTAAGACTACAGGTATCAACGGCAAATGGAAGACATACCAGATAAGCTTCAATGCATTTCTACGAGGGGGCAGAAGGTGGCGAAGAGCTGTCCTTGGAAATGCGAAGGGAATTATTTGCATACTGCACTGGGGATCAAAAAGAGCACATTCGGGTTGGAGAACTTACCATCCAGACCAGATACAGCACACCTTTCACTCCGGGGCACACAATACCCTTTCCCGCCTAGACTACTGTTTGCTGCCAGCCGCACAAGCATCCCTCATACACGAAATTAAACATCTCGCGAGAGGCATCTCCGATCACTCACCGATATGGCTCCGCATGGTCCTCCATCAGAACAAAGTAGGAAGACTAGCCCCAATCAATCCCTGGTATCTCCACAATCCCAAAATCCGCACAGCCCTTATTGAAGCCATGGATAATTATTTCTTAGATAACGAAGGGACGGTCTCCTCATCCAAGTCCCTATGGGAAGCATTTAAGACTGTAATCCGGGGACAGGCGCTATCGCTGATCTCGGGTGCGAAGAAAGAAAAACAGAAAGAAGTTTTGGACATCGAGGCTGAAATCGATAGATTGGAGAGTGAACTGGAGTCTGGGGTGACGCCAGAGAAGCTTCACCTCCTGAGCCTGAAGCAGCACAGCTATAAGGCCTTAGTCACAGACAAAGCCAAAAACTTGGGGAGGGAGCGGCTGGGTAGACTCTACGACCTGGGTGACAAAGCAGGGAAGCTTATAGCATGGCTAGATAAACGGGAATGGGCGAGCAGGCTGGTGCCAGAGCTTAGAGTAAAAGGGGACATACCCGTCACGAATCCACAAGAGATAGTCGATAGCTTTGCCAGCCATTACCAAACGGTCTATACGACGGTGGCCCCCTATACGGAGGAGGACTCTCAAGAACTGTTGCATGACATCAAACTCCCCCGCCTCTCCTTAGAAAATCGGGATTTCCTGGACAGTGACTTGACCCCAGATGAGATAGCGCAATCGATCCGTTCATTAAAATCGGGAAAGGCACTCGGCCCCAATGGACTCCCCATCGAGCTCTATAAGCTGCGACCCGATAAACTCTCCCCTACTTAAAATCTATGTTTGAGGAATCACTGGAGACGGGCATGCTGCCCAGGGAACAGAGGATAGCCACCATAGTTACCATCCATAAAGACGGGAAACCCAGAACAGACTGCAGTTCCTACCGGCCAATTTCCCTCCTAAACGCCGAACCCAAAATCCTCGCCAAGCTCCTGGCCAATCGCTTGGTCAAGGTCATTAGTGCCTTAGTACACCCAGATCAATCCGGCTTTATGCCGCACAGGAGCACGGCCCTGAATCTGCGTCGAGTCCATGGGGTAGTAGCTAGAGCACATACTCTCCGAGAGCCAGCAATGATCGCGTCTCTGGACGCAACCATGGCATTCGACACTATTGAATGGCCTTACCTTTGGGCAGTATTGGCCAAAATGGGTTTCGGTCCTAACTACATAAACTGGATACGACTTCTGTATAACGAACCCCTAGCCCAAGTGGTGGTCAACAATAAGTTATCAGCTACCTTCCAGCTGAGTCGGGGAACCCGTCAGGGCTGCCCGCTTTCGCCTCTCCTCTTCGCCCTGGCCCTGGAGCCCTTGGCAGCCTGGATCCGTAGAGATCCCAGGATACGGGGATTAGAATGGTCTCCCGGCTGGGAGGACCGAATCTCCCTCTACGCAGACGACCTGTTGCTTTATTTGGCCTCTCCTAGGAAATCCCTTATAGTGATCTTAGATATCCTGGCGGTATTCGGACGATACTCTGGATTCTCTATCAACTGGAGTAAGTCGCTTTTGTTTCCTCTGTGGGGCGATCCACCCGTCCCTCCCAAGAACTGCCCCATACAAATCAACACGGCAGGCTTCAAATACCTGGGGATTTTCATTTCGCTAGATCCCGCAATCCGGTATACTCAAAACCTTCTCCCCCCTTCGTAAACTTAAAAGCGATATTGCCAACTGGAGGTCGCTACCCCTCTCCCTTCTGGGCAGAGCCGCCCTATTCAAAATGATGTCCCTGCCTAGATTCCTATACACCTTGCAAAACACCCTGGATCCTGTTCCCGCCAAATATTTCAAGGAAATTGAGGGCCTGCAGAGAGACCTGTTGTGGGATGGAAAACCTCGAATCGCCCTGACCAAACTAACACTGAATTGGTATGACGGTGGTATTAGCCTCCCAGATATCAAGAAATACTACTGGGCGGCTCACCTAGCAGCCATCAACCACGGCATGTATGGCCGTGCAGACGATCCCGGATACGCCATGGATAAATGGCTCCTCCCAGATGGTAATTATAACAGGGCGCTATACTCACGGCCCAGACGATACACCTTGACTGGCCCCACCAAACATTCTGTCCAGATCTGGCATGATGTTATCGCCTCACTGGGATGGAAAAACACGCTGACATTAGCCACTCCACTTTGGGACTCAGAAAGATTGGGCGACTTATGGAAATCGAAGGGCTTTGACAGATGGGACCTTATCGGTATCTCACACATTAGGGACCTTTGGGGGGCTGGAGGGGTTAAATCCTTTGACACGCTCCAGGCGGACTACGATCTAGCAGCCACCGAGTATTTCCGATACCTGCAGGTCCTGCACTCACTGCAATCTTTGCTGCCTAAGGGGACGTCCCCTCCAGAGGCCTCTCCGCTGGAGGACAGAATATTAGACGGCCACCTTCCTGAGAAAACCATCTCCCTGATTTACAAAAAGTTAATCAACAACATGGAGAGTCCCCTTCAATCACTCCGTGAGAAATGGACGCAGGATGGGGTGGAGGTGGATGATGAGGACTGGCAGCTGGCGGTGGCTTCCCCCAGGGAGGTTGCTATCCCGGCACGTTTGAGGCTGGTACAGCTTAAAATCCTCCACAGAATTTATATGACAGGACCCCGTTTGGTACACATGGGATGGTCAGATAATGGGAACTGTAGGCGGCAATGTGGTCACGTGGGGACATTCATACACATAATTTGGGAGTGCGAACATATCATATCCTTCTGGCTCAAGATCCATGACACTATTAATGCGGTACTACAGGTTCACCTCCGCCCGGAGGCACGACGATGCCTCCTCAATCTGTGGGAACCTACGGATCTCAACACAAATCAGACACGGTGGGCTACACTGGGGTTCATGCTGGCAAAACGCAACATTGCTCAACTATGGGGGCCACACTATCACCCACACTGGCAGCATGGGAGAAGAACCTTGACTGGTGCATGTTCCGGGAGAAAACAGTCTACCTGGCAAGAGGGTGCCCCAAAAAATGGTCTCGGATATGGAGCCCCTGGAATACCTACCGGGGAGAGATCTGTATGCCTCCTGATTGTCCCGAACAAAATGACCCCCACACCCTGTAACATTCCTCTATCATGTAGAAAGCTGACGTATTTCCTCCTGTACCGACTGTAATGTATGATTTGGCGAACCCTCTGTAATGTTTATTGGAACCGATGTATGTTTAATAAAAAGAATTATAAAAAAAAAAAAAGAGCACATTCGGGTCTCTTTTTCCAACTTGCCTATAAAGAATTATGCAAACCTGCGTAAGGTGCCACCTGGCAGAAGAAAGCAGCACTCCCTCCCACGTGCTTTGATGTATCCAGGCGCTAGCTGGGAATGCCAGGCATGGGAGGACGGGCGCTAATTCACTCACTCCTAGTTAAACCTCTGCTACCTGAATGAGGCACAGCAGCGCAGCAGGCGGGTCGCACAGAACCTTATGTCCACGGTGTAATGGCAGGAAGCAGAGCGCTCGAGTTTGCTGAATCCATTCCCGAGCAGCTCACCCAGGCCAGGATTTTTATTAGTATTCCGGGACCTGTAATCGTGGTTTTAGAGAGGGACAAACACTTTCCAATGGAGGCTGTTTTATATATGAAGGGGGCAATGATGTAAGCCGCCGCCATCGACTTTTCCAATCACGACTCTACAGCCCCTCTCGTCTCGCAACATGGAAACTAGTAAAAATGAAGGTAGGAATAGCATGTTCAGAGCCAGCACGCATTTCGTGATAGCATGTACACTTTACCCATTTCCGTCTGCAGGTGGTCAGTGCCTGCAGGATGACAGCAGTAGTAGGGCTGGGAGTGGACCTCCGGTTCATGCGCGCGCTGCCCCGCTCTCACACTTTGTGCCCTGTGCGCGAGCCCCGGCGTGATCCGCACTCCATCTTCCAGCCCAAAGTTACCCAGGCATTCATTCACCAGAAACGGGAACTTTCCAGCCCGCCGAAAAACTTTCTGCAACGCGCCCACAGCCCGACCTCAACCCGCAGCGCTTTATCTGCCACAGAGAGTGCTGCCCCCACACAGCATGCTTCTAAAGAAGTTTCTATTGCCCCCTCCCCTCTCACCCCCACACAATAACCCCATTCATCACTTTCCATTCAATTGCGACCAGAACACCATTGCACCAGCACTAGCCCGCAAACAAAAGGAAGAGGAGGGAAGGGGGGAAAGTATCGCAGTCACGGAAGAATGCAAAGTTATAACAGCTTACCCCATAGAGGCGCCTCTCTTACAGGTCTGTGGAAAGGTGGCAGCTGGTGTCCCTAAGCGCACATGCCATTAACATCGGAGGGTCTGTAAACTGGACTCAGACGCGGCTCGCGGGGGGGTGCCGGGGGCCCCGGGGATTTTTTAAATAAAAAAGAATATCCTACCTGAGGAGGTCCGAGGTCCGCCGTCCGTGCCGCCTCGGGTCCGACTCCGTTTGGCCCTACAGCCCCTCTCAGCCAATCCTGGCGCTGCTGGCAGCGCCAGGATTGGCTTAGGGCACGGTTACCCCTCGCCCGCCTGCCCATTAGGAGACCGAGGTTTGAGCCTTTGCTCAACCCTCGCTCTCCTAATGGGCATGCGCAAGCCAGTGCACACACAAGTGCGCATGACTGGGCACGGCGCGAAAATCCGGTGCCCTTGCCCACTCATGCGCACTTGTGCTGCAGTGCTGCCTGCTGCCCCTGGTCCCTCTAACAATCATGTCAGTCAACATGACGCAGGACCGCCCACACCCTTCAGACTCTGAAGGGGGTGGGCGGTCCGACGTCATTCTGACTGACATGATTGTCAGTTCTCCCTCGGCTCTTTGAACTTAAGTAAACTGATTCAGTTTACTTAGGTTCAAAGACGCCGAGGGAGCTGCGGGCGGGGGGGCTACGCCCCAACGCCCCAATGGACGCACCGCCCCTGTGTAAGCTTCTTGCATGCCACGGACTAATTTTCAGTCATCACTATCACATCCTCCCTGCTCTTGAAACTCACTCCTTATGTTATTTGCTCATATCCCCTTACCTTCTCTGTAGCATCGTTCTTCAGTGATGTTCTCTGTTCTGCATCTGCTGGTAGGTTGTTCCATCCTTTTTTTTTCTTTTAAACATTTTATTGGCATTTTGTATATTATAACAATCAAGGCATGGTCGGATTATATAATAGTGCATACAGTAAACGACATATTCAATTTCTTATCATTTTGTCTCTCATACCTTTGAACAGTATTAACATTCAGTTTTTAGTAGTTCACATTCACGATACAACCCGAATTTCGGTAGCCCCTTCCCTTCCCTGTTGACTAGTCACTGTCTTCTAATAACTGTTCCTCTTGAGGGGGTCCGCAGATATCGCCCCGGAATGTGTTCCACTTCCCCCATATCCGGGTCCATTTTTTAGGACATCCCCGATGTACATACACCGATTTTTCGATTATCATTGCGCCATCCATATCACAGGACCATTGCCGGTGCGTCTGAACTGTTCCTGCACCCCATTGTCGTGCTATATTACGTTTCGCTAGTGCCATTCCCAATGCCACCCATTCCCGACCAGCGTTAGTGAGGGCTGTGGGCTCCCATATATTGAGTACGCATCTCCTAGGTTCGGGCAAGACCTCCACTTGAGTTACCTGCGTGATTGTATGCATGATTGCCTCCCAGTATTGTGTGATTATCGGACATTCCCAGAGTGTGTGCCAGAATGTGCCAATTGCACCGCATTGTCTAAGACAGAGCGGAGAGTCCGTCCTGCCTAACTTATGTAGTAGGGTTCTCGTGTAATATATGCGGTGCAGAATTTTTAATTGTATCAATTTTAATGGAGAAGGTATGGCTACCTCTTTGGGGGATGCCAGGGCCTCCCGCCAGTCATCCTCGTCTAGGTCGCCCACTTCTGCCTCCCATCTTCTCTTAAGGGGCCGTCGTGGGGTCAGACTGGTTGTTAATTAGTTTCTTGTATGTTAGGGAGATGGCCTTTTTGCTTAAGTGCTCTGCCAGGAGTCTATTCTCCAGTGGCGAGGCCTCCGGGAGTTGTGTGGCTAGTGGGATTGCGGCCATGAGCGCATGTCTAATCTGTGTATATCGGAAGGCCTCCGCCTGTGCCAACCTATATGTAGTTTGGAGTTGTGCGAATGGAACAACTTCGCCCTTTTCCCACAGGTCACCCACCCTGGAAATACCTATGAGGTCCCATTGACGGAATCCCTTGGTGTTGCACAATCGTCCCAGTTTTCGGGTGGTCCATAGTTCCATCCTTTTTTGATGAATATTTTATGAATGCTAGTGACGCCTTACTAATAGCAGTGTATAAAACATATGAGCCTCTTTGCTTCAGTCCCAAATGGTCACCCGTCGCTCAAATGCTGTTCCTCTGAATGCTCATGTGCTTGGTTTGACTACTGAAGAAATGTGACAGGTTCTATTGTTATCCCTCCCATTCTTCTCATTCACTGTTTACATTGGTAAGGCTTTTCCCCATGTACTTGTGGTCTAAATCAGGTACCATTTTGTTTGCCCTTTCTGGTTTGTCTGCCTTTTGTCTATATCCTTCCAGACATTTGGCATCTAGTCCCAGGTGCGGCTGTTACGGTGAGACATTACTGACATTGTCGGGTGTAGAGCAGTAAACCTATCCCCCATTACACTCTATTTAATGCAACATAAATACACTCCACATAATACCACTCAGTGCCACATAATTACACGCCACATAATTACACTCTACTGAATGCAACATAAATACACTCCACAAAATGCCACTCAGTGCCACATAGTTACACACCACATAATTACACTCTACACAATGCAACATAAATACACTCCACATACCACTCAGTACCACATAATTACACGCCACATAATTACACTCTACTCAATGCAACATAAATACACTGCACATAATACCTCTCAGTGGGACATCGTTACACGCCACATAATTACACTCTACTCAATGCAACAAATACACCCCACATACCACTCAGTACCACATAATTACAAGCCACATAATTACACTCTACTCAATGCAACATAAATACACTCCACATATTACCACTCAGTGCCACATCATTACCCACCACATAATTACACTCTACTCAATGCAACATAAATACACTCCACATAATACCACTCAGTGTGACATAGTTACACGCCACATATTTACACTCTACTCAATGCCACATAAATAGACTCAACATAATACCACTCAGTACCACATAATTACGCAATTTCACTAAGCATAATTTCACTCAACACCACAGTTCTAGGCCACACAATTCAACTCCACACATTTCCAATACACACCGCATAATTACACACCAAACAACATATTTCAACTCCACAACCCACAACGTACCTCCAATCCACACCATATAGTGTCACCACCTGAGCACCAAACATCATTCACCACCACCATTTCGCATCAGCGCACCACCTAAGCATCACGTCAGTCTGCCCTTGGAATCTGGCATCTGTTGATTCTCCCCTAGCGTCCGTCCGCTGCTTGTGTTCTAATTAAATTACTGTTTTCCAACCTCCACTCCCCCGTTATTTATGTCCCGCTCCCCCCTAAGAAAAAAATGTATAACAAACTAGCATGAGAACATGCAGGAAGAAGTTGCCAGCAGTGCAAGTACAAAAAAACTAGAAGACATTTTTTATGTTAAAATCTTTTTTTTTAATCAGGTTTTTCAGTTGTATATAATGTCGTCTTCGTTTGTATAAAGGTAACAAAAATGCTTAACACTTTTTATTATAACTTTTCAACATAATGCACAGCAGCCACAATGCTCTACAACATAGCCAAAAGTTCTGGCTAAACACATAAGGTCCCAAAGGCGAGACCTATTGGCTATGCCAATGCTTGTTTTCTGTGCCTTGTGTACCTTCTTGCCAAAATGTGTGAGTGCCTAGAAACGTGTGAGTGTAAAAACTAAACTCTGAAAATAAATAAATAAAATGCCCACCCTAGCCCTCCCAGGGTCCCCTTTCCGCAAACAATGTGTAGTTAGCGATTCATAATACTTTCTGTTTAAGTCCTCAGAGAACAGCAATACAGTCAGCATTTTCGTCATCAGGCCCTTCATGTGTCACTCGCTGCCAGCACTAAAAGAGGCAGCATGTCTGCCGGCAGTTGCAACCTGTACAACAAGGTCCGTCGCCCTACCCCTATTTGGGATTTTTTTGTTTATTATGTCTAAAGTTGGCCATAAGCAGTAGGCCAAGTGGTGGCAGTAGCCTTGTTACATCAATCACATCAACTAACAAGAGCCTCCGTGATCTGTTTTGACGGTGGCTATTGCGGCCCAACCACACATTCAATCTAGAATTCAAGGCGCTAGGCACAGGTGTGATGATAGCGGAACGTAGACTTAAAATAGAGGTACATCTGACCTAGCCGGTGCAGCATGGATACATTTTCCTAAAAACGTGTAAACAAACATTGAGCTGTTTCAGTGGTCCGACTGTATTCTTCCGTGCACACACTGTTGTGTTTAGTAACAGAATGAGGAAAGGCTGAGCCGGGCCTGACCAAGAGTGAAACCTCAGGAACCGCAACAGTCGCTGTCAAACGGAGGGATTGTGGCACAGCACCAACGGCATACCCATTGATTCCGCAACGCTACACTTTCTCTCGCTCTTGAGGCTTCTTTTTCACCCCACCTTTCTCCCTGTTTCAGTTCTTCTCTTTTCCCCTTCCCAGCACCCACCTTTCTCTCTTGCTCAGAGGCAAAGTCTGCCGAAGTAAAATAAGTCCTGATCCCCAACAAGGAATGCCACTGCCCAGTACCTGCAACCACCGGCACAACTTAAGCACTGTATAGCTTTCTAGTACACAGGCTGTGCTTGTTTGGAAATGTGTAGGGTTCACAGTGCGAACTATGTGAGAAGTGTTACTCCACGAGAGTGAGAGGAGAGTGGTGGGCTTAATTTAAGCTGAGACGTAGACTTTCCCACCCGCAGGCATTGTGCTCCCTCGAAGCCTGGCAGGCTAAAGCAGCCATTGTTGAAGACCCGAGTCTTGCAATAGGAGCTGCACCACAATACACTTTCATGCCACTGGGCTACGAGGTCAGAGGTCATTCTTCGTCCTTGCCACGGGTGTTCTGTGGAGCTGAGGTCGGCAGGCTGTAATCTTGCACCGAGGCCTGTGTTCCTTAGCTCGGCAGATGGCCAGGGGTCATTAAGGTCGTGGGAGCCTTGCCCGCTGTGCCTTTTCTTATCTTTTCACAACAATCAAGGAGGTGGTGAGCACAACAGTGACGCCATCTAATTACCTCCATTGCCCCTCCCCCACCTGTTCCTGCTGGCTCCGAGCCCTTTTATGGCCTCCTGCTCTTAAGCCGAATCCCCCCTCCTGCTGCTCCCTAGAAAGCACATCTGGCAAACTCGGAGGCTTGTCAGAAACGTGGGGGTGGGGGTGAGCAGAAGTAGTGTTTGTGTGGGGAGGGGGTGTCAGAAACCTGGTGATGGAAGAGAAAGCGGAAACAGGGAATACAATGCTTTGCTGACTAAGCGTATTTCACGTATGGCTGTCGACTCTCCTCGTCTCATAATAGGGGCTTTCGGACAGTGCTGGTTTTAGAGAAAAACACAAAGCATCCTGGGAATTGTAGTGTAATCATTCCTATTGGTAGCGTTGACAGGTCTCGAATAAACCAAGACTGTCTAAATCTCATCCTTGTGACCTGCGGCCTCGTTAACAGTCAGACACACACACACTTCTAGGCTGACTGAGCAGCAATCCTCTGCATCGTGCTTTCACTTAAGCGCGATGCAAAAATAAACACGCGGCGCCCTGTCTCCTTTTGGGACAGCCCATCCGGACTAGATCGCACGGCTTGTTTTACATAACACGAGTCCTTGCAATAAGAAACTGCTTCACGACAGCCGTGAAGCAGGCGATCCAGTCTGGATGGGCCGGACCAAAAGGCCAAAGGGAGGCAACCCAAAAAGCTCATTTCCAATGGCAGGCCACCGTTTAGCATAAACGGTGACGCTAGCCAATGGAAATGAGGGGCGGGGCTTAAAGCCCTTTTCTGAAAATCCTGATTAGCAATAAATCTCGCCGAGCGAGCAGCGCATGCGCTGCCACGATAGGCGAGACCTAAAAAGGTGAAAACATCAAACAAAGCAACCCCCACCCCCCCCTAAAAAAAGGAATGCAGGGCGCGCTGGGGATTGTAGTTGTCTCTGGGATGAAAGTGACCAGGCGGCGTGTGAACTTCGTGCTACCGGGGTCTGTCCTATAATCAGAGCGCACGGACAGGACTGTGGGCGGAAATCACATGAAGTCTCCCCAGCAGGAAAAGCCTTTCTTTATTAAGGGGGCATCATGAACTGAGAGGCTCCTCCCAGCCAGCCACCCTTTGCACTCAATTTATTGATTCGATTTTATGCTTTATTGGATTTACCGGTCATAGGTGAGATGCAATATGGGCAACTGAATTAACAATAATTTAGACATGTCACAATCCCACTCATGTAAAGCATTAAAAATACGGTTTAATGTAATTACTACACCAGCTTTAATTGTGTTTAGTTATTAATTTTACAGTTGACATTTGTAACCCCACTTCCGTTTGTTTACATTAAAATTCATCATATAAACACACGATTTTTTATCTTTTCTGGGCGGCGTTCCAATCTAAAACATTTATGTAAACAATTTTTACAGGTAATTAAAACCGCAATTATACAAATCAATCGATATAAGAGACTAAAATTGATAACACTTTAAACATGTAAGATATTCAAAATATTCAATTCCGTCATTAAGCAACTAGAGCTCAAATCCAAGGGAAAAGAAATCCCACTTATTGTATCCCGCACTCCATTAAGGTACGCCACCCACCAGGAAGTTCGTTGGCCCCGCAAGTTAAAACTATTATCCCAAAACGGTGCTTTAAATACAACTTATTTTAGTTTGTTTCGGGGGGAAACAACGTATAGTGTAAGTTTAATGTCAATATGGCTTTAGATCAACTTACCTGTTGGCACCTAGGAAACGGGTTCTGGGCTCAGGCAGCCTGGAGATGTAGCGTTGCCATTCACTCCGTTATTTATTACAGTGCAGGGCTGAGCTGGAGGGGGGCATTCTCCCCTCCCCCACTGCCCGGACTCTACAATTACAACCCGATTGTAAACAATGTGCAGAAATCCTATGCAGCTGAACTCTTTAACCGCAGAGTCCCCAGGGCAGATGAACTAAGGAAGTATTACAATGTTGCATCTCTGCTGACGCCACGCCTCCATCTGCTTGCCAGCACGTGCACTCACAACCAAATATAACGGGTAGTGAATTTTTTTTTCTTTGCAGCAAAGCCATGATTTATCGATGAGAATTCAAAGAAGCGGCAAACACCACCCGAATGAGGCAGTTTCGGGTGGAGCTATAAAGCACACATCACCAGGACTTCGCAGCACTCTATGCAACACTCTCAGTAAAGTCGAACTGGGGAAGCCTTCCTGAACATACAGTTGCTCGGGGGCACGCCTTCCACACACGGACTGGAGGGGAGGGGCACAGACTTTGTTAGAACAATTGTGCAATTTCTCGCATAAATTGGTAAAAAGCGCTGAAGGGCCGGCAGCTGAGGAAGTGACATGCGCTGTGTGTGTGTGTACAGTGAGCTGATACCGGCGGCAGCCGTTTTTTTTCAGGCAACAACAAATGTGAGGGGGCATGACTGCACTGAATAAAAGCATAAAGATAGGAAGAAAAACAAGCCCGGGAGTGGTGCGCGCCCACGCGCTTGTGCCCGCCGCTGCACGCGAAAAACAGATGGCACGCTGCGCGTAACCGCAAGCCGTAGGCCGTGGGCGGCTACAATTCCTGGCAAAGGTGGGACATGCACCCGCCTTTGCCCAATTGCGTGCTGCCTTCGCACGCAAAGACCAATAGAAAGAAAGCCAAAAATAAAACCACACGCACGAGCGTGTGAAAAGTACAGATTGATTCCAAGAGGTCGTTTTCCTAGAGCAGCGCATGCGCGCTGCGCTAGGCTTGACCTAAAAATCAGCCTTGTCCTGAAAGGCACATGGCCTGCAAATCGAAGGCTATGGTTTCCACATTGTACACACACCTGGGAAGTGCTGCAATACTGCTGACCTCTTCTCAAGATTTACTTTGCCTTCCATGACATCTCACGCCTCCTTCGCAGAAAAATACATTCCACATATGAGATAGGCTTGCCCTGTAAAGATCAGCAACAGTGAACTCGTTCAAAGCCCTATCCTGGAAGCATGGGAACAATGCGAACAAAAAGACCATAAGCAGCTGCTGTTTGCGGCACTCGTGCTTTTTGCGGTATTTTTTTTAGCACTCAAATATAGCACTAAATGCCAGATTTACGTTGCACGTAATTTTGTGCAGTTTACCAAAATTTGGGAAAATTAAGCAAAAGGAAATAACACGAATTTCGCAGAGCCCCTATTTTGGTCGACTTAGACATCTGCCTGATCACGGTTTTTGATGGCAGGATTGGTAATAGAAAACTATAGCTAATATACTTCTGCTTGTATATCTATATGGAACAAAGGTAGCCAATATTTATTGAGTTGAATGTCTCTTTTATCCAAGTCAGATCGTGTCGGCAGGGTAACAAAGAAACACAAAACTTGTCAGGAGTTAAATACCAACATATTAATTTGCAAAGCTCTTTCGTCTATCTGTTACGAGATCTCAGTTACCAATTGGTCTCATGCTTTGCGTCACCTCCTCACCACTCAATTCCCACGTACCTTATTTTATTAACTTAAACTTTACTGAAGTTTTCAACATTGAACAGAGAAAGTAGGACAAACACATTGTTGCATCTTATGTGAAACATTTTTAAAAAAATGCAAGTTTGGTTTGGTGACAAATGTCAGACACACCATAAGGGACGACAAAGTGGACAAGGCCCTATACTGGAATCGCCTGTGGACGATACACAGAGCGCACGTTGCGCGGTTCATGGACCCATAGTGTAGCGGAGGAATGAACACCCCTGGGATCGGGGTACAAAAGCTTACATTGGAAAGAAACTGAAGGCAATATAATTTTGCATGCAGCAAGTCACCATCCACGCAATCTCAAGTGGAGCATCTCATATGGGGAGTTACTCCGCGCCAAGCGTAACTGCAGTACAGAGGAAATGTATGCAAGAGAGAGGGATAGGATGTTTGAGAGATTCAGGGCAAGAGGGTACCCCAGAAAGGTTTTGGAGACAGCCAAGAAAAAAGCTGAGAACACCACACGTGATATACTATTAACTAAAAGGTTAGGGATAAAGGATACTGTTGTACGATTGATCACCACATTCAATAGTGAAAGTCATGAGGTAAGGAGAATGATTGCCAAATATTGGCATTTGGTGAAAAGTGATCCTGTCATTGGCAAAGAGATGCCTATGTCCCCCCAGATCACTTACCGTAAACCTAAATCTTTACGGGACTCTTTGGTACAGAGTTACACAACGGCACCTGAGAAGAAGGGTGGTTGGTTACAGGAACAAATGGAATTTTACATATGTGTAAGGTGTAAAGCCTGCAGGAAGAGTAAGAATGTCAAAACTTACCAGATTGCAATGGGTAAAGAATGCAGGATAAGCAAGTTTATGACATGCAGCAGTGATTTTTGTATTTATGTTCTGGTTTGCCCATGTGGACTTAGATATGTGGGTAGCACTATAGGTCCAGTCAAATAGAGGGTACTGGAGCATTATATGGCTATCAAAAACCAAAATGTTGCCTACCCTGTTGCTAGACATTGGGCCAAAGTACAAGGCCAGGATGCTAACCAACTTGTGTTTTTTGGCATTGACAGAATCGATAAGAGCACCAGAGGTGGCAACAGGGAGAGGCTGCTGAGACAGAGAGAGTCAGAATTCATTATCTTGCTTGGAACTAAGTTTCCTTCCTTGAGGACCGAATGAAAGTGAAGAACTTCACATTCACATCGGCTGATGTGATGGCATCTCGGTCTCTCTATTTTTATTCTGTTTTCTCTCCTATCCTTGGCTTCATGGTGGGGTGCCCTTGTTTGGTATGCACCCACTGGTGCATATACATCTATTGGGATTAAATTTGTGGGATTCCCCCAGCGTTGAGTCGCATTGGGTCTCTTTAGCTCTCAGTGAAACATGTGATTGTGCCATCTCAGATGAGAGAATCTTTTAATCACCTTGGTGTTATCACATGCTCCTACTGGATGTGAGGAGCTTAGGATTTAATTTTTTGGTTTTGCTTATGTTCTGGGTTTGGATTACCTGTATGAGCTTTTGAGGTCACATATAATAGGCTTCATTTACTATGGAGCCGTTTAAGAAGCCACTTGGCATTGATCATGTAGATTAGAGACAATTGGGGGAGGACACTTGTCTAGAGGATTGCGGTTAGCTTTGAATTAATTTCACCACATGGTCAGTTTTTGGAATGTGTTTGCTGTATTTTATTTTGTTGATTGGTACATAATGCAGCATGATAATACCATTGCGTTGTGTGATCATGCAGACTTTATACTATATCATGAATTTGGTTGTCATGACATGTATATTTCTTTATTAATGCGGTCATATTCATGCATGACACAATTTTGTAAAATTTGACACAATATGGAATGTCTGTCTGAAGAGTTGTGCATCAACAGCGTTTAACAAATTTTCTTCCCCTATTTGTTTTGCTAAATTTATAAAATATGGAAGTGGTGTATCAACATTGTTTAACAACAATTTTCCTCTATTTGTTTCTGTGAAATCTCCAAAATGCTTTGATCAGGTTTAACCTAACCTTTAGCATGCCAAGTATACATATCTTTATGGTGTTTTTTCTATGTCTATCACAATTTGTTTGCTCTTTAAGGGAAGTTGTGCACAATACAATGTAATATAACTGGCCGTGACGAAGACTTGGTTGGGTTGAAATGTGTTGCTAATAAAGATTTGTTGAAGCAGGCATGCTGTGTGCAGGTCGCTGATCTTTTTTGCATTTCTAAAGGATTGGCCCGTGTTGGATTTTAAGCGGGTTCCACAACCGCTAACCCGCACTCTCCTCGATGGTGGAAGCGGACGGTCTGGTGTGAAAAAACTTATATATATATATATAATCTTTTTAGGTCGAGCCTAGAATCAGCTGCATGCGTTGCTCTGCGAGGCATGCTGTAATCCATCTGTGGAGTTTGAACACGCCCCCGGTTTTAGATTGGTTGCTTGGCCTGCCTTTACAAATTCTAGTGCTTTTTATTGGTGAACAGTGTTCACTTGTCCTGCCTTGTGTCTGTTTCGTTACTGCCCTGGCACTGCCCCTACTATATGGATCATTTCATCAATGCCCATATGTTTTCTTTTAGTGTACTGCTTTTTCTGTGTGCCGTCTACTCACCAATCGTGGGTGCACGGCGCTGCCTCCAGACCTAGTTCCCTTAATCTGCCCATGCCTTCCATCAACATCTCCTGCTTGTCGCTTTGGAAGCATCTGTTGGTAATTGTGCATGAGTTTAAGTGCCTTTATTTATTTATGAACTGCGCAGCTTCAACTTTAAATTTAAGGAGCTAGCACCACCCTTCAACACACACGTCTTTATTTCTACACGGCACGATTGGGTTTGCCTTTGATATTGCATTGCGAAGATTTCTAAATATCTTCCCACGATGTTGCAGATGTTGTTGTCAAAGCTGGAACCGTGCGGGATTAACACTCCCAGTGTTTGGTATCATCCTCATGTGTTTTGCGGCAATTATAACGTGTATACCTTCATTTCATTCCGAACGGTTGATCTGGGCGTTGGGACACTTGGGTGCCATTCTAAAGGCCTGAAAAGTGTGTTCCCTCCACTTTCTGAGACTCGAGGAATGGAAAAGGTGGACAGATTTTGACTTTCGAGCCCAGCGAGGACTGACGTAGCAAAACAGGTGGCACGTTGTGAACGTGTGTGACTTGCAGGTCTAACTACCAGTAATACATATGTACAGGGCCCCTGGACTTATGTGAGAATAAAAGGGAAATTATGCGTCATGTTTTGTGATAGTATCGCTTCATTATTTTGTCATTTTTACGCAGCTCAGCACTGGGTAAAGGTTTTACCTCATTAGTACCAGTTTGACACTCAAAACAAACAATATGCAAAAGATGGGCGACTAATTAACTTCTTTGAAGGGTTTTCTACTACACGGCAACATGACTGCGTTTCACAAATTTTTTGATAAAATCTGGAGAGTATGCAGCAGATGATAGATTATATGGCAAATCCAAAATAATGTGGAAAACGCCACAACCACAAAATCGCATAATTACAGTGGCCCTACATATATACGATGTCGGCACACACCTCAAATGTAGTGCACCTTTTATTTAACAGACCTTCCCGGGCTCGCAGTGGAACCAAAAGACCAAGGGTATGTGTTCTGATGCAGTAATAGGATGCTGAACAGAAACCTTCATACTAGAGGTGTAATATAAATATTGTTACTGTTTTATTTTCATTATTTATTTGAATCCCTCGCAATGACTATGCATTCTGCGCCAACTTATCCTTACCTACATGGTTTTTCATTTTTACTATTTATAGCAATACAGAAAAGGACGTAAGCATTACCTTGAATTGTACTCAGTTGATTTATTTATCTTCAATTGCAATGTTATTCGAACCAACAAATTCATAGTTTGTGTTAAATAACGTAGTCCATGTTCATTGTTTTGAAATATAGTTGTGTCATAAAAGAATCTCGTAAAGCGGCGTAATTTCAACTGTTTACATTTCTCATTGTAAACTTTAACATTTTTATGTCGACAGAGGTGCATGCAAAGCATCTACAGTTTTCCAATAGCACTGAAAGCTTTGGGTATTTAAAGTGGTAAGAAGTAGAGAGAAAAGGATTGCGGTTACTGGTAAATGATTGACGCAAAATATATCAAAGCTAAATGTCCACCTGGATGAGTAAAGTAACAAAAACAATGGTTCTGTTGGGTATTACCTAAATATTTCTTATGAAGACGCCTAGTGTTATCATATTATTCAATAATCATGAACATCAATATCTCGGTTTAACCAGACAAAAACAATAACACACAAGACACAAACTGTTGTCTTTTTCTTCGTTTTTTATATAAATTTAATCATTCATATATATACACAAATATGTAACTACGGCTGTCAACACAAGGTGAAATTTTATAATAAGTGATCAAGTGATATAAGTGCTCAGTGCTAGTGCTCCGTGCGCAATATATACAAAGTGTTTAAAATATGTACATGGGAAGGAATAGGCCAGAATTATATAAGACAACAATGACTCTACTAAATATGGAATTTTATTAGTCAAGTAGAGCCTCGATCAGTCTGGACCGTGTGAGGTCGTCGACGTTTCAACCCAAATTCTGCTCCATTAGGTAGTCAGGACGGGTCTTCATCAGGACAAAGAACGGGGGTCAATGGTGACAGCCTGACAATAAAAAGAATACGAGTTATGCGTGTTCCTTGGCTCAGTCTGGACGAGATATAGGAGCGGGCGGTACAACTACTCACCCAAATAACACTTGAATAATTCCCGGTTATTCATACATCTTGCAGATCAAGATAGAGAAGTCCAATTTTAATTAATGACACAAATCTAAAAGAAAAGAAGGGAAATCAAATTCCGACCCTTCTGCATATCAAACATGCTATCAATTTAAATTCAAGAGCTCATTACGTAAAGAATTATTGGTACATGCGGCTCCAAAGACCAAAGGAAGCTATAATTGCCTAGGCCAAGAAGATCAAGAGTTCACATGCAACTGAATGTAGTTGAATATTTAACTACAAGATACAAAGGCCAGAAGGCGTCTAAGCCATATTTAAATCAATTCACCCCAAAAACTTTTTCACAAATTTTTTTTTTTTTTTTTTTTTTTGATGGGGGCTCGGTGTGCAACATTTAAGCCACAGCCGTCACGATGATCCGCAAGTCAAGTTTAAAATTAAATTACACATTAAAAAGGTGCTCGATAGTATCTAATCAAGCCAAAGGCCTGACAGAGAAGGCGCCCATGCTACACTTAACAAAAATTCAAATGACAGTTCAATTAATAATAGCAAGCAACGCACACCCCTCCAACATTTAAGCAAAGGGTCACTGTTAGTCACGTACCACCCCTGCAGCGGATGTGAACAGCAAATCATATTGAATTAGCATGACTAGCTGGATGAGTAGGCATGCAGCATATGTCCCCCACAGGAGAGGGTGTAACTTCACATTGTCTGCTTGAGTGTTGCCACAGAAATCTTGACAAGGTGACAAAGTAAATTACATTCTTTTGCTGTGTCCCAGACATTTGGAGCTAAAGTCTCAAAACTATCCACCTAATGCCAGATGTTCTTCCCTTTGAGAAGACCCACGTGACTGATCCTTCTTAGGTCTGGCATTACCCAAGACCTTTTGTTTTGACTAAAATTATATATACAACATTCTTGCATGTAGATTGTTCAGCCAGTGTGCTTCGTCCATTGTCCTTAGTAGTGATTCTTATTCTGCCCACTGCAGCACACAGCGTAGGGCAATGGCATGGGCGTAGGACGTGTGGGGGACGCGGGGGATATATCCCCCCCAGATTTTGGAGTGGGGGGGACACGGGGGACAAGGGTGGGGGGACGAGGGGACAAAAGAATTTCCCCTCTCCCTTCTGTTATGCACAGGGCCATTAGCGCGCAAAAGCGCTACTTAATGGCCCTGCACTTGACCTGTCTGCAGTCAAAGAGGCCACCCGCCCTCTGCCCTTTTGTTATGCTGCAGTAAGGTTCGGCCGCTCTGGGACAGGCAGAGAAGGAAAAAAAAACTCTGTCTCTTTTACGTCATGCCCAGAGAAGGCAAGGACAGTGTCCACTTCTCCTGCTCTGCCTCTGGCAGCTGCCCTCCTCGTCTCTCTTTTTATTCCTCCACCTCTTTCTGTCTCTGTCTGGCTCCTCCTTAAGTGCTGATTTCAAGAGACAGCTCTTACGTACTCTCTCTTGCCTCTCCTTTTCAAAATACGAAAAATAATTAAATACCGAACTAAAGCAACACAGAGTGGTCAGCAGACAGGCCAGGTTATTTACACCCACGCACATTAGCGCTGCTTTACAGAGTTTGCCAGTGAAGCGCTACTTTCTTTTTATCTTCTTTCTTTGAACAACATTGTTTTCCTAAAGGGACTGCAATGCCTGGCTGATGGGTGGAGTGGAAAATGTTTAATATGATCTTTTTCAACTGTTTTAATTATTTTAGCTTATAAAATGTGTACCGCTGTTCTGTG
This sequence comes from Calotriton arnoldi, assembly GCA_963921515.1. Classification (NCBI taxonomy): domain Eukaryota; kingdom Metazoa; phylum Chordata; class Amphibia; order Caudata; family Salamandridae; genus Calotriton; species Calotriton arnoldi. Next base: position 2,450,396 of record CAWUFW010000033.1, read on the forward strand.
TTTAGGGATGTGGTCTTTTTTAAACCAAACTGCTTACATTTTGTAAGGATATAAGCAACGGACATTGAAACGGGTCCCTTCCTGGTCCTGTGTCATGTCCTGAACTTTTCAGGCAAAATCACTTACTGATATCTGAATAATGAGCTTAAAACCGTTAAGGTAACCATGTTGTTGCTGCTTACATTTCACATGCTTTGCTTATCCTTGCACTCCCTATGAGTGTTTGCTTTTCTCAGGGGTTATTACTTTTTCACAGGCAGCATTTTACTCTTGTCTAGTGCATAATTTGAATTGAGTCACAGCACAATTGGGTTGTAGCTGAAGGCAGTGCAAGTTTCTCCCAGTGGGGCAGCATGGTGTTCAGTGTGGGAGAGGATGTGGCACTCTGGCCAGAGCTGCCGAATTTGGAACTGGAGAACCATGTTCAGCCTTTATGATCAGTCCACCAGACCACTCTCCTGACAGACCACATTCCGATGCTACACCTTAGAAGGCCCGATAGACCTTAGAAGCCCTGGTGTCTTAGCACCAGCAGGTGGACCCTAACGGTGGCAAGTGTAAGTTAACTTTGAAGGCCTGTCCACCACAATCCTTGCAGTTCACCTCAAGTCTTGCGGGCAGGCATACGAAGAAGTACACCCTAGAGCGACAGTGACTCTGTCACTGAGGTCACAAGACCCTTGAGCCCAGTCCACCTCACCCATTGGTACCTCCATTGGCCTTTTTCAGCACTAGTAGTGCAACTTACCAGGGGTTGGCAATGTAGGATTTGCATGCACACCAAACTTAGGGGGGTGATTATAATGGCGGTGGGACCGCCACATCATTCCGTCGGTGACGGTCCCACCACCATCAGTGACTACATCACCGCCCGTCATATTACAATGGCAGGCGGTTCCCTGGCAGTCGGAAAGACCGATCGCCACGCACCCAACGGACTCCTTGAGCCCGCCTGTGCGGCGGAGGGGCTCGTAGTTCCTACAATGCTGGTGGTGTCTACCAGGCACCGCAGTAGGGATTACGATGTCCCTTACCCGCCAGCCTATCCATGGTGGTTCACCAGTCATAGAAAAGCTGGCGGAAAGGGACATTGGGGGCCCGTAGCAGGCCCCTTTACCCCGGCCCCAGACATGGGACCTGAGGGGCACCTATGGTGCCCCTCACATATCACTGCACCATGTGACACTGTCACGTAGTGCAGTGATATATGTAACATGTCCCTTTTTTACATTGCGGCGGGTGATGCAGCCATCAGCACCTGCCGCAATGTAAAAGATAGGCATTGCGAACGCCGTAGTGGCGGTCGCATTGTAATGCCTGTCGTGGGGCCGCTGCTTTGTAGGCAAGCTGTCCCATTCCCCAATTCGATGGCGGACGGACAGAAGTTCGCCTGCCATCGTAATCAGCCTCTAAGTTCACAAACTTCATGGTTTCTGCTTCGTGCACAAACACTTTTAACACGTGCAGCCTGCTTTCGGGCCACTGGAGTTATGCAGCAATGGAGGCCAAAATTATGTCGCAGTGTTGACTAAATTATGCAGCAAAAAAAAGGCTGCAGCATAATGCGGTACATTTTATGATACTTTGTTATTTTGACTTATTTATACATACTAACAGCCTCTGCAAAGCTTTTGCCTCATTAGTACCTGTGTAACATACAAATGCAGCAGTGAGAAAGGTGACCAGTCAACCTTTGCAAAGCGCCCTACACTTCACAGCAACATAAGTCACATTTCTTTTAGTAATTTTTGATCCGTTTGAGCTACAAAATAGTTTTGGGTGAAATTGTTAGATTATGCAGCAGATGATGTATTATGTGGCAAATATGGTACAGCCATAATTAAGTGGAAAACATTTTTCAAACTAGGATATTTTACCATTCATGGTTGAACTGCACTTGTGGAATAAGTGAGTAGAAGTGCTGATGACAGAAACTGGGTGGATCCGCTCTTCAGGCCGGAGATAAAATGCAGAAAGGGCCAGACTAGCCACTCTGGCATTTCCTTTGTGGGCTGCAAGCTAAGGATGCCTAATTTAAGCTGATGGCTGCATAAGGGACCCAACTGCATTCTTTGTACCTTTTTTAAACCATCGGACTGTGAAACCGAACAAGAGAGAGAAAGGCATCAAGGGGTGTGGGCAGAAGGAGGACGGGAAATATGGAAAACAGAGAAAAGGGAGAAAGCAAAGATGAGAAAGAACCTGGAAGAGTGAGATAATGTGGCGGGAGAGTATGTTGGTGGATGAAGGAGGCAGGAGCTGAAATCAAATAGACAGCCTTGGTATTCAACAACCCAGCTCTTCCACGGATTCCCCAACAACCACCCTTTAACAATGCCCCTCAAGTCTCCAGAACCACTCTCTCAGATGCATTTAATTAGTTATATAGCACCACTCATACCAGTGCAGGGTGTCAGCACTTTACATCACTCACACTACACAGAGGCAGTCAATCATAGGTGTGTAAATCAGTGTATAGGAAATGTTACATAAAACGACAGGGTGTAGGAGTCGCATGTCATCCATACTTGTAGACAGTATTGTTTTAGAGTGCTTGGTCTGGATGTTGGAAAGTGGGTTATTAGTAGGGGCAAATATATATCTGTCCCCGGCAATAAGGCCACTACCTCAATATCTGGCTCAGTACCGGTCTTAAAAATTATTCTCATGCTCAACCCTTGGTAGCTTTGCTGTGAGCAGGCCGGCTTAACTTCAAAGACAGGTATGTAAAGCATTTAAAAATACCAATTCAGTAAATAAAGACACAACACACAATAAAAATCCAACACCAATTTATAAAAATAGAAATATTTTTCTCTTTAAAATGAAAAAAATCCAATGTAGGGAACCAGGGATATGACTTTTTAAAGATTTAGCACTATATAGCACATAGCAACGTATAACGCCTATTGGTACATCTGGTCATGCTAGACCTGCTCAAAGTCAAAGTTTCAGGCCGACCCCGATGAAGCCCTGCGGGGCTACTCCTTGCGGTAGGTTTCGGTCAAAGTTTTTACCTTCTGACTTAGAAACTTTTCTGGAGCTTTTCTTCCCATGTGTCCCTTGAAGTTCTCAGCCAGCGCTGATTCGGTGAGGATTCACCGGCTTGCCTTGCAACGAGCTTGCGGTCAAACTTATGGAAGTCCAACCTCTAGAGTTTTCCGGCGGGACGAGCCAGTGATCCAGGCCGGCACACAGTTGATGGTGGGTGGCTTGGCTCTCGTGGTTGGTCCCGGTCACCTTTTCTACGTTCGGAATTAGAAACTTTTACAAAGCTTTTTCTTGTGGGGTCCCTCGATGCTCTTCACTAGGCTGGATTCAGTGAGGGTTTCCTTACTTGGGTTTCTGCCTACAGCCGATCAAACTCTGGAAGTCGGACCCCTGGAGCTTTTCAGCGGGAGGAACCTGGACGGCAGGACAACTCATGGTCGATGGTTGCCAGCTTGGCTGGCCAGAGCGAGTCGGTCCACTTATGGAGCTTATTCCAAAGTTGCTCCAAACTTCTCCAAACCTCTGGAACTTCTTCCTGAAGTTTTCCAAAGGGTCTCAAAGTGTCCAAAACTTACTCCAAGGGTCTGGAATCTCCAAGATGGTCCTTGAAAGGGACTTCAGTTCCCACAATCCACTTTGACAAAACCCCTACAAATTTACTGGTAGTACTCCAGGCTAGGGATTCTTGATGGTGTTGGTCCAGGTGAGCTCTGTTAACCTTCAGCTTGCAGGGAGTTCACTCTTTAGTCCTTATGAAGCAAGGTAGTCCACAGGGCTGTAATTCCAGATTGTGCAATAGGTGCAATCTTCAGAGTCCAGGGCCTGGTTGGTGCAAATCAAACTCCTCAGCAGGGACCCTTCTTCTCGCATGTTTCAAGCAGCATCATCTGAGAGGCTCTGTCCCTCTCAGATACTTATTCCAAGTTCTCTGGGTCAAGAAGCAGGTCACTCCTGTCGAATGAGGTGCAGGGCAACGCTCCAGGGTATGACTACATCCTTTAAAGTGTGGCATTATTTTCTCACAGAGAGCACAATTTCTCCAAAATTCATCATGGCTGATTTTCCAGCAGAGGGAGCAAAACTAACTTAACCAGCCTAGAGGATGGCTTCATCTACATAGGTCCACTCCCCTTACATCTGGGAATCCCTCCTTAATCCCCCCCCATCCGGCTGTGGGGAAGGGGGGAGAGGTGTAAATGGAAGTGATTTCTCCAGCTTGTCTCCTCCTTCCCTTGAAGAGCATTATTTACTACTCCTCCCCCTGGCTCTGGCATTCCCATGCCCAGCAAACTCTCCTCCCAGAAAGGCTTCCTAACCCCAGGGGCCATTTATCACCTCTTCAAACAGCCAGGCGAATCCACTTACCTCTGACCAATAAAGGCAGAGCACTAGAGGGCTTAATTGTGGCTTACAGACAAGAACGTCGTATAACTTCTTGTCTGTACATTTTAGAATAAATTCAACAATACCACATTGTTGCCTTTATCATTAACATTCTTCTGAGTCCTTTAATGCTAGTTTTATGGCTTTACTTTCTCCAGTTATTAATTAATAACCTCTTGCAATGTTAACCTATGGGCTGGGGAACTGCAATGGAAAAATGAACTGGCCAATTTCTCCAATACCAGGGCCTATATAAGGACCCTGCTTATACCTACAGGACACCCCACCCCTGGAACACCTAGGAAAGACTTTAGGGGTTCTGATTATATCAAAATATTGCAGATCCTCACTTTACAGTGCTCCTAGCACAAAAGTCGATTTTGGGAAGCACTTTACTACAACGTAGGCAGTGCAATGTGCAATTTCACTAAACCCAGGGCATATAAAACTCATTTTATTAGGGTCCTTCTTGTAGATACCTGACCCCCCCCCCCCCACCCCTAGGACACCTAGGTGAAACTGTGGGGATACCTAATATGCCCCAACATTGTAGTTTATCAATTTGTAAGTGCCCCAAACTCAAAAGTCAAGTTTGGGCACAATTTGTATTTTAAAAGCTGTCCTGCAACACACGCCTGCTTTTAAACTGACCTCGGGCTTCAGCAGTGCGCACATGCAAGCGCAGGAAGGGCTGCTGGCCTCTAAACTGCCATGCCCTATTATATACTAGGGACTTAAAGGTAGTTCTAATCCCCCTGCCCTATTATGTACTAGGGCCTTATAGGAGAGGTCATGCCAATCATAGGGGTACCCTAACCCATAGTGTACCCTAGTGTATGTCGGTGTTTTCACTGTATTTGTAAGTGTCTCTTTCAGCATAGCACTGGTCCTGGGCCTGGTTAGGCAGAGCCCAGGGTCAGTCAGTCAGGTACCACCAGTACCAGTCAGCAAAAAAGTTGGGGAGTGCCCAGGGCACAGGTTGGCTTTGCAACACTAGAGAAGCACAAACTCAGAATTTAAAACATAACACCATGGGGGTTCTCTTTAATAATCAAAATTGATTTCCATCCTAATGAACCCATTTTCCAACATTAGAATAATGAAAGACTGGGGAAAAAATCATAATACTCTAATCTATACCTTGCAGTTTTCATGCAGCTCTTTGATGACGGTTAATAGCTCACTGTTCAATGTTAGGATTTTAACTTATAAACTGCAAATAGCAAAAGAATCTCTCAGACAAAAGAAGTAACTCACTGACCTATTTACATTATATGCATTTTGTGATCTGCATGTTACACGTTCTTTGCAGCAGGCATAGTAACACACTGTGGCTACCTTACCATGAGTCAAAACGTCCACTAGACAAACCTCTGATCTCTCTCAATAAAGGACATTAATCACCAAAGTAATCTTCACATTTTTATTGTTGCTTGCTGGAGACCAGGAATGCAGCAGCAGGTACTTTTCAAACCATAATGCACTTGCAAACACGACGCCCTCACCCGAAGTCGGCGACCTTTGTTTGCTTGGTGCATGAAGATGCAAGATTCATATATATGTTTTTTTAACATTTGGTCTGATTACTATGTAATGTAAATAACAATAAAGCATACATGCAAACTGTGACTGCATGCCTGCTTTTCTCAATATTTCACTTCAAAACTATGCGATTGTATTTGTTTAACGGGTGATGATTTGTATAGGGTCACGGGAAAGTCCACAAGATTGTCCCTGTCCCCCCAGAATTTTAGTGTCTCCTACGCCCCTGGGCAATGGGACAGCTCGTCCCTACACAAAGTAGTTCCTTTTAGTGTCAGAGACTACAGTAGCAACATGTGATTTTTTTTTTTTAGACCCAAAAATAGGTTTGCTTTCAGCAACGTATTTCTGGGCTTATGTGAGTGTGAGGTTTTCAATTGCTTATCATTTATATAGAACAGGATCTTTTTGAATCCCCTAGGATGTAGTAACCCCAAATGTTGCTTGGGATTGTATATAAAGGTATTGACAGGGGAATTCTCCATAGATTGTTCCACGAACGCCATATGTGACATATTTCAGGCTATCAATTTACGATACTTTTACATAAAACAAAGTAATCTAGGCAGTGCTCATCCTGCAACTATGGCTTGGATTGGGCTTTTTTTGGATCCTCTTTGAACAGCCCTCTGTTGGACACTTTACAACACCATGCAAGGATAGATAATTTCCGAATCCTTCTTTACCTCTCACTCCATGCTGCTACTCCTGTTTATCATTCCAGTCAATCTGATAAAACCAAATGTATCGGTTTCAGTTTTGAGGAACTCATTGCTAAAGGGAGGAGGGGCGGTGTTTTAGCATCCTTTCCAAACATGTTCTCACTGAGCTGCTTTGCTCTACACAGCAGATGCCTGCTTGTGCGTTTACTACAGCAGGGCTGTGCTGCAACTAAACACATTATGAGACTCCATCCTACGAAACTTACAAAAACACCAAGATGTTTCTAGCTTGTGGTGATGTAAGTGAATAGTAGTTTGGAAAGATCCCCAGCCTCACTCCTGCATCCTAGCAAATTGTAAAATAAACACATACTTGCACACCCGTAATAAAACGCGCATTTGCCCTACCCACAAAGGTCGAATTTCAAATCATGCACGTTCTCTTTTACGCACCAAGTTTCATTCTTGCACTCCTTTGTGGGAAAACGAACAATTTATAGTCCGGAAACGTGATTTTGCAGTGGTATTAAGGACCTACGTTTTAAAGGCCAATGTCTAAATCTAAAGAGAGACAAAGGGCATTTTAAAAGTTGCGTTTTACACACACTTTGCAGTAGTATCAGACTGCATGACCCAGTGTGTAGCAATTGTATAGCTATTCAATCCCTGGCAGCACAGCATACCTGCAGGGCTAAACACTTATAAGGTCCCAAAGGCGAGACCTATTGGCTATGCCAAAGCTTGCTTATATAGTGACCGGGGGTTAATATTAACAATGACGGGAGGCGTGGTTTAACGAGCCAAGATGGTGGACGCACCTTGAGTGTGCACCTGGACCCCTCCGGCATCCGCCCGTAATCCTCCAGTCCTGCGGGCCATCCAGCCCTGAAATCGAAGCCACCTATGCGCCGCACCTCCGGCTGGGTCCTTGACGACGAAGAGCCCCGCATTTCGACGCCACACTGCTTGCAGCCGAGGCTCGCACCAAAATGGCGGCCTCTTCGTGCTGATCTCTGGCGCCGGCCACCTCGAAGCTGCGCTGCCTGATCCCTTGCCTGCATGCCTGGGGAAGCGGAGAGACTCTCCTCGACCTGGAGCTCCCGAGAGATACTGTCGTCTCCGGGGTGCCGACTGTGTTCCCCCCTCCCGCCCGGCTGCGATCGCCCGGGAGCGGCGGCGGGTGCCTGGTCCTGCCCGCCGGAGCTGAATGCCCACGCCCGGCGTGGTGCTGCCGACCTGCTGTGCCTGCGGAGAAGACTATTGCCGCACCTCAGCCCCCAGCAGCGCTGCCGCAGCATCGACCGCCATTTCGGGCGGCGGGGGCGACTGCGATCTGCCTCGCCTGCCGGGAGACGACCCGGGTGAATTGGGGCCTGCGACCGGTGGACCTACATACGGGTGAGTCCCAGCGGCGGTGGGGGTCCGGGGATAGCTGCGTGGGCCCCCCCCCCCCACGCGCGCAGGCGACCTGCGGGGGGAGGGTGGAGAGAGAGAGAGAGAGAGAGAGAGAGAGAGAGAGAGAGAGAGAGAGAGAGAGAGAGAGAGAGAGAGAGAGAGAGAGAGAGAGAGAGAGAGAGAGGCCGGCCCCGGGTGGTGCTGCCTGTCGCCTGGCTGGATCCCCCTCACCCCCTGTGCCCTGCGGCCTTGTGCGGGCTTTCCTGGGTCCTGGCCGCAACCGATGGTGATGATTTGGGGCTGACTTCGGATTCCTACCTAGGGGCGGCCTGGAGGGTGGTGTCGGCCGCGACCATCGAGCGGCTAGGGGTCCGTGGTGGGGCCATTTGCCGCCCTTCAGCCGCCCCAGCCTGCTGTTTCCTGGCCCTAGGTGGTCACGGGGCCTAGTGCTGTGGCAATCTCCCTGCATCAGTCCTGAAGTCTGATTCCGGTCACACCACCTCCGGAGGCTGGGTCGCCGGCAGCCGGGGCTCTCGGCCGCATTCATCGAGCGGCGCGCCGACTCAGGCAACAAATTCCCTTGCTGCCCCCCTGATCTGTGCACGCCATACCTGCCTGGGTCTGCGAGTCCGCCTTGCTGAGGCCCGGCTGTGGCTCCTGGGTCGGCCTCCCACCGCACCGCCCTTGCTTGGGGTTGGGGCCTGACTAAGTGACATCGGCCGCTGTCGTCGAGCGGCATGAGGCCCCAGGGGACGCCTCCTTCACCGCCCCCCCCCCGCTGCTGCCTACCTCGAGTGAGGCCCGGTGGGGTCCAGCGGCCTTGAGTGCGGGTACCTCGACGCAGCCCTGGTCTGGAACTTTATCCTTCCGCCACTGGAGTGCAGTCCTGTCTGGAGGGGTGGTCTCGGCCGCACACACCGAGCGGCGGTGGGTCTTGAGGGAGCCTTCTCCTTTGCTCTGACTTCTGGGGTGGATCGCAAACCCCCTGCAACGACATCCTTCAGGAGAGATCCTCGGGGGGGCCCCCACTGCTTAGTTTGAACGACATCATGGGCAGAGACAGGCCGGCCAAGACCCCTGCCACTCAGACCAAAATGGACCGTTTCACGACTACCGATATGGGGGTGACCGGAGGAACCACTGACAGGGATCCCCCACCACCTGCGGACCTGTCTACCATCCTACAAGCTATCCACAGCTCACAATCCTCTGTAGAGGGCAAGATCGCGGAAGTACGTGTGGACATGATCCTCATCCGGCAGGATCTCCGGAACGCCACGGCCCGGATCAAGGAGACCGAATCCCGGATCTCCACCGTGGAAGAAGACGTCCAGCAACTAAAGGGACAGGTCGCTCGTCTCCAGTCGCACACCCAAGAACTGCACCGACGAGCAGAAGACGCTGAAAACAGGTCCCGACGCAACAACCTCCGCCTGGTGGGTTTCCCGGAGGGGGTGGAACAGGGTCGTACTGTGGACTTCCTGGAGAAGTGGCTGCGATCATGGGTCCCCGAGGGCTCCCTCGCATCCTGGTTCACGATCGAGCGGGCCCACCGTTCCCTTGCTCCTAAACCACCACCGGGAGCAGCCCCCCGAAGAGTTATAATGCCGGTTCTCAACTTCAAGGACCGCGACTCTATCCTGGCCGAAGCCCACAAACAACAACGACTTTGTTATGAAAATCATACAATTATGGTCTTTCCAGACTATACTCGCGAGGTCAGGGCCAGCGCCGCTCGTTCGGCGAAGTCAAACAAAAGCTAAGGGCCCTTAACATCCAATATAGACTCCTCTTCCCGGCACGCCTGCGAGTGGTGTTTTCCAGCAAAACATTGTTCTTTGACACACCTGCAGGGGCTTGGGCTTGGGCAACGGAAGAGCGTCCTCTGCAGATTGGCGACCGGAATCCATCGCCTGGTGATGGGGGCATTGGGGCCGCCCATACTGAGCCTTCCGCCCCCCGGCCTCAACGTAACCGCTCCCGCAGGCGTCGTGGCCAACGGCGGGCCCGCTCAGACTCCCCGTTGGGCCCCTCCCGGCAACCAGGATTGCTTTCTGGAGAATCATTGGCTGGGAGGCGATCTAGCTCCTCTGGCCGCCTGGATCACGGAGGTGTCTCACCCCAGCCCTCTCTGCTGGACCTCCCGGACACAGATCTTTCACGTAGTCCAACGCTTCTGAGGGACCCTGTCTGAACTCGTTTCTGCCTGCCGGGCTTGGCTCCGCAGCTGGAGACGGCGCTTCGGCTCACCATTACCTTCATTCCCAAAGGACTCAATACGCATATCCTGTCATGAGGAGGGGTCCTCCATGCTTCCCCATTCCCAAGCGTTTTAGTTTTGTCTTTCGTTAAATTTGTTCACTGTTGGGGCGACAGATGCTTCCTTTCCTGAAGTGTAGGGTGGGGGGACTGTTGTCCCTTGTTCTGTTGTTCGTTTGTTTTTGTTCTTTCTTCATTTTGCCACACCAGCACTCACATGACGCCCTGTTACATTCCCAGTGGGACACAATAGCTCCCCTTTGGGCACCCAACCAGGCCTCTGGCCGACCCGACTTACGGCCGGGATTCCCTCTGAGATTTTTCCCCATCACTGACAACGTCTGCCACTATACCTGATACACATCCGCTAGGGGCCTCCCTGCGCGTTATGTCCTGGAATGTCAACGGCCTCCTGGACCGTTTTAAGCGCATGGCGGTATTACGTTACGCACAACGCCTCGGGGTAGAAGTCCTATTGCTACAAGAGACGCACTTGCTGGGTAATCACTGTCCCTTTTTTTTTTTTTTTTACTTTTTAAAACAGCTTTATTGAAGAATAAAGTTCATCTCCACAGCATTCCGCCTACATCCCCAGCAGGGCCGGCAGTGCAAAGTATCGAGACAGTAACTCTTACGGCTGGGTAAGGGAAGTACACAGCAAGCCGCCTACAACCACATTGGGCCGGCCGCGTTAAGGAGAGCTATAGATAGTAAGGCAATAAATGTGTGTAAGTACAGCGTAATTCTCTACAGTTATTGGGTAGAAGCTTTCCTACCATCTTACGCTATCTATACTATACCTCTATTGGCGTAATGTCAAATTCACCATTTTACTATTACAACAGTGCATGGACCCACGGATTTGCGGCCTTTTTGCGGCCTGCGTGCCACTTCAACCCATGAACGAAGGGAAAGAGGGTTGTCTCGGTTGTTACGCCGGAGAAACTGTTTGCACTCTCCTTGTATTTCTTTCGGGCCCACCACTATAGTTAAATGTTCGCATCTTGTGCAAGAAGATGGTATGTGGGAAGCTGGACATACTGGTTCATGGCTTTGCAAAATAGATTTGACCAGGAGAGAAACAATTAGGCTTAGAAGAAAGAAAGGAAAAGAAGAGAAAGAAGAGGCCTAAGGGGTAGGCAGAGGGAAAACATCTCTCCGGTCGGGTGGCCCGCAAGGGAGAGGAACCCGGGGCATGCGGGGGCAGTTCGTGGCTGGCCGGGGAATGGCCTTCAGGCGCCAAGCATCGGGAGAACATACAGGGTTGTCGTGTGCTTAGGCTGTATCTAGTTCGTAGGTATCTCCTCTGGGGAGTATTGGGTCGTCAAAGAGTTGAAGGGCGCGAATTCGCGGAGGTATCGTTCTAGCGTGCTCCAACCGGGTCAGGTACTGGATCAAGGGCTGCCAAGTCTTCTGAAATTTGGCATCTGTGTGTGTCAGTCGGTGGGTAAGGAGTTCCATCGCCATGACCTGCCAGAGTCTCGTAAACCACATGGTAATGGAAGGAGTGTGGGCCTGTTTCCAGTGGGACGCGATGACTTGTTTCGCAGCGGTAAGCATTTGAAATATCAAACGCCAGGCCATATGCGTCATGGCTTTAAGTGTGGTCGGGCGGAGGTCCAAAACGAGAACTTCCGGATCGTTGGGGAGGGGAAACCCCACTATTACCCTAATGTGTTGTTGTATCTCCGACCAGTACAAAGTAATAAGTGGGCACTCCCACCAGATGTGAATGAAGGAGCCCTGAGCCGTCAAGCAACGCCAGCAGTTAGGGGTAACTCCAGGAAACATTCTCTGCAGTCTAAGAGGGGTATAATACCAGCGCGTCATAAGTTTATATGCCGATTCTTGTTGTGGCGTACTTCTAAGTATGCGCCGAATGTCCCTCCAGAGCTGTGCCCACCGGCCAGGAAGAATCTCGTTCCCAATGTCCCTCTGCCACTGGCGCTGGTAGGTGTGGGGTGAGACCTCCTGAGATTGTTGAAGGACCTTATAGGTCCGAGAGATTAGCCCTCTAGACCCATCAAATGCTCGAACCAGAAGTTCAAAGGATGTAAGCTGTTGCGTGGCTCCCTCCATATAGGATGGGGCCCGAAGCCAGTGGCGAATTTGAAAGTATTCTAGCCGAATATTCACTGGGAGGTTGAAGTCTGCCCGACACTGCTCAAACGACTTGAACATCCCTTTCTCGAAGAGCTGTTCAATGATGCGACACTCCCCTGTTTCCCACGCTCGAAACGAGGTTATGCTAGAGGCTGGGGGAAAGTCTGTGTTGAGTGCCACCGGAGTGAGAGGAGAGGGGAATGAAGTAAGGCCCAGGGGTACTGCGATTCTATCCCATATTTCTAATACCATGCGCGTGTGCATGGCGATATAAGCACTGGGATGCCGAGCGCTTTTCTTTAGCCAAGCTAGGTTCCACAGCGGGCGACAGGCCACCGTTCGGTCCATGTGGAACCAGTGTTTTTCACTGGCCCGCACCGACCACTCCGATATATAACGTAGATGCGATGCCCAGTAGTACGCAAGGCGATCCGGACACGCTAGGCCGCCACGATCGCGCGGTGCCATCAGAACTTTGGTAGACAGACGCGGTCTTCCTCCTCCCCAAATGAAGGTAACCACTTCTCTTTGAAGACCCAGGATATCTCTATGGGGGATTGGCGTCGGGAGCGCTTGAAATATGTAAAGGACCTTTGAGAGTATGAACATTTTCACTGCGTTGAGGCGCCCTAGCCAAGAGAGAGGTAACGCTTTCCATCGGCGGAGGTCCTCTCGCACGGTGGTTCTACAGGCAGGCCAGTTAGCCTGCGTCCAAGTGTCAAGATTAGCTGTGATATTGATCCCCAGATAACGGATGGACTTTGAGGCCCATTGGAAGGGGTTGACTGCCTGGAGTTCTTCTAGCTGCTGGGGGGGAAGAGTGAGGTTAGGTGCACGCGATTTTGGAAGGTTGATCTTGAGACCAGATACCAACTCAAATTGGGAAAGGGTGTCCATGAGCGCCGGGAGGGAGGTCGCAGGTTCCGTGAGTATCAAAAGTAGATCATCCGCGAAGAGGGCGATCTTATGGTCCACCCCACCCATGCGGACACCTTTAACAACCTCCGATCGTCGGATAGCAATCGCCAGGGGCTCCACAGCAAGCGCAAAGAGCAGTGGCGATAGTGGGCAGCCCTGGCGAGTGCCCCTTCGGATGGAGAAAGAAGAGGTCAGGAGCCCATTCACTCGAATTCACGCCTTAGGGTCCGCATACGGTGCCATGATGCGGTGTATCATGAGAGGTCCTAATCCTATACGGCGGAGAACCGCCCGAAGGAATGACCAATCAACCCGGTCGAAGGCCTTCTCGGCGTCGAGGGAGAGTAAGAAGGCAGGCATGGCGTGCTGTTGAACCTTTTGTATCAGGTGGGCTATTCTCCGTAGGTTATCCACTCCCTGTCGTTCTTGTATGAAGCCTACTTGATCAGGTTCAATTAAGCTCGGGAGGAGAGGAGCCAAGCGACGGGATAGGATTTTAGTATAGAGCTTGGCGTCAACATTTAAGAGAGATATCGGGCGGAACGATGCACATGCAGTATGATCTTTCCCGGGCTTCGGGATGAGAACAATCTCCGCCTCAGCCATTGACGGTGTCACAGCTCCAGTTTCGGTAAATGAATTAAAAAGGCGTAACAGGGGCGCCTGAAGTTCTGAGAGAAAAAGGCGGTAAAAGGCCAGCGTCAAGCCGTCAGGGCCGGGTGATTTCCCCGTCGGCATACTCTTTAGAGCGTTTAATAGCTCCTCCGCTGTAATGCGCTCCTCTAGCTGATGCTGGTGGTGGGAACCCAGAGGTGGCCAGGGGCAAGCGTCCAGGAAGGGTTCTATCTGGTCCACACAAGTGTCCGCAGCCTTGTATAAATCAGAAAAGAACTCAAGGAATTCCTTTTGTTTGGCACTTTCTGCGATAGCCCACCCTCCGCCCGGCAAAGTAATTTTGGCAATGTGATTACGGGATATCTGAAGGCGGAGGCGCCGTGCCAGCATGGAGCCCACTTTGCCGCCTCCTCCATAGAATTTCTGCTTTAGGGCGAGAAGGGAGTGTTCCGCCTTATTTACTCTTAGGGCTTTTAGTTGTCCCCGAAGTGACGCAAGTTTTTTCCTCGCATGTAGAGAGGGTGCTGTGTGAGTTAGCCGCTCTAGTGTTTTAATGTCGCGACCGAGGTTGTCCTCTACCAGTCTAGCCTCCCTTCGTCGGGCTATGGAAATAGAGGTGATAGTGCCCCTAATCGTAGCTTTAAAGGCATCCCATAAGAGAAATTGGGGTGTCCGGGAGGTCATTATGAATGAAATAGGATTGTATGGCTTGTTTTAGTTCGTCTACATCTACCGGGTCCCGCAAGACCTGAGGAGGAAGGCGCCAACGTGGAGTGGAGCCCGAGGCTCTGCCCATCCCCGCCAGGGTGATTTCCACGTGGGCATGATCAGAAACCGATATGTCTGAAATCTCCGCCGATTCCAAGGCTCTAGCAAGTGTCTGGGAAATAAAAAAGTAGTCGATGCGGGAGTAAGATCGGTGGACATGGGAGTAAAAGGAATAATCCCGCGTGTCAGGCTCCCTGTATCGCCATGCATCTACAAGGCCAAGGGCCTGTATGTCTTGTTTAAGCGTCGCGGACATAGCTCCGGTCCCTTGATACGAGGAAGCGGTGCGGTCCAAGCCAGGATCCCATACTAAGTTAAAGTCGCCTCCAATGATGGCGGGTCCATCCTCCTGGGATAGTTGTGATCGGAGGAGATCACGGAGAAAGATATCTTGCGCTTGATTAGGAGCGTAAATGTTAAATAGCGTTAGGGGGTTACCCCGAGCTGAGATTGCCGTCTTGAGATATCGACCTTCCCTATCACGCGTAGTACGGGTGATTTTTATTGGGGTGCCAGCTTTGAAAAGGATTGCCACCCCCGCAGTCTTAGTTTATGCAGAGGCCCAAACCTGTAGAGGATATTTAGGGTGGGACATACGCGAGGTATCCGCTGAAAGGAGGTGGGTCTCCTGCAAGAAGATAATATCAGGGTCGCTTAGGAGGAGATATCTCCAAATTTGTCTTCGCTTGTTCGGGGAGTTCAGGCCCCGAACGTTAAGGGTCATGCATTTAAGTTGTGCCATTGGTCCAGTAGGATGGAGCACGGTCCGGCTTTGCCTCCCCTTCGCTTCTCGCCCCCATCCCGGAGTCCCCCCCGCTAAGGGTATATATTTCGGCGGGGAGCGTATCACATGTCCATAACCCTGCCCTCTTAAGTAGACACCTGGCGCCCAAGCCTGTCCCTAATAGTCCGGCCAGCGAACCAGAGTGGAATCCCGTATGCAAGCCCCGATCCTCCCAGGCCAGAGAGAGTAGAGGAGGAAAGATGGAGAGGGGGGGAAAGAGAAGGCAGAGAAAACAAGGAATATAGAATAACCAGCAATATGATGGCCAACTGGGCCATAAAGAACCAGTCCAGCCCTGGAGCGGCCCAGTGGTGTAAACCAGGGCGGCTCTGAGGAAGTCACTCCTCATTTGGACTAAGGACATGGTGGGGGGGAACGTGGTTCCAGACAGCCGGGGCATCTACCGTCCCCCGGGGAGCCGTCTATTCATCCAGCTGTAGTCTAAATGTTCACCCATAAGTCGGGGGAGCGAATCCCTACAACGGAGAACTGGGAGCGCCTGTACCTCGTATCCAATTGTGTTTGGGTGTCAATTTATAAAGTCAGAGTTGTAGCTTGGGATATCTGGTGTATGGGGCGTATAATAACAGGCCCTAGTGTAGCCTGGCAGGCCTGTTGCGATGTAACGAGCACCTAAAGGTGTTCTGAGAGCCAGGTAGTGGCCTGAACTAGGCATGCTATCTAGTATTACAAAAGCTTGTTGGAAGTAGGTCCCGGGCCTCGTCAGGAGGGTAGACTCGTGAAGGCCCACTTTACTTGGGCTATAGGTTAACATGGAAGATGAACTTGAGCTCTGCCAGAACCCTTTATACCCTGGACAGCTGAATGTTACCCACTTCCCAACAGTTGTGTGCGGCCGTCCTCTGCCGAATATTGCGGGAGCCCAGTGCTCACATGGGTTGCCGGTTTTAAGATGAGATCTATAAAGTGGTAGCTTCGCTACATCTTAGACCCCGGTTGGCAGATAGAACGCCCGTGGAATCTCTCAGCAGTGAGAGAAATCACGGACAAGATATGTTCACCAACAGCACGCCGCTTTGCTGACAATGGCCTTGGAAGGGTGCTAAGGGGGAGAGGCACAATTGTTTAAACAGTGTTAGACTATGGGGCAGGGGCGGGGCATTAGGTGAAGTCAATCAACAACAAAGTGTATTTCAGTCAACCTAATCTCTATACTGAGCATCCCTCAATGTTTAAGGTCCTGCAGTAACAAACTTATAACATGGTAACACATATCATTGTGGCCAACTGGTAGGAAATGTCTCGCTGCCTCCAGTTAGATGGTACAGGAACACCGGTCATTTATATCATAGTTAACGTGACCGCTTCCCGTCGTTGACTGTAGCATCATTTGAGGTCTGTCCTGCCTAGAAAGGCCAGTTCAGGCAGGTTATTCCCCTTGGTCCACAAAGCCCCCAGAAGCAATCTTCAGAGAGATTCCTGCGCACAGTACATAGGTGCTTCCTCCATTGCCCCGGTTGTAAGTAAGACTGGTTTGTCGCAGTTCAGGGGCAGGCTCTGTCTTCCAGTGTAGGGGTGTGTGCGTGTTCGAGAAATCCGCTCGGCAGGACGAAGTTTACAGGTGTTGATCAAAAGTAATTCTCCATTACCTGGGCCCGAGGTCGATGGGGACGCTTGGCCAGACTTCTTCTCCGACAGCGGCTGGGGTTCTTCCAGAGCTTTCAGATGGTGAATGATGTCTTGCTTAGCTTGACTAGAAGCCGAGTGGGCTACAGATGATCCCGAGCCGTGGCGTTGTACCTTGGACCATTCTGGGCGCAGCGATATCTGGGAGGGCGAGTCGGCAGGGGAGGGCGAGGGAGGCCGTGAGTCCCGTGAAAGGTGTAGCAATTGGAGTGCCTCTCGCAATGAGCGTATGGACCGACGCCGTCCCTCCCATTGAAAGATTATAGCGAAAGGGTGACCCCATTGATATTTGATATTGGACCAATCAGTTTGGCCGTCACTGGCTGGAAGTCCCGACGTCGGCGCAGAGTGATGGGCGAGAGGTCTTGAAAGATCTGAATATTGTGGCCTCCATATTCCATCTTCTCATTCGCCCTGGAGGCCCTGAGGATTGCCTCTTTTTCCGCGTAGAAGTGGACTCTGGTCAGGATGTCAGGGACCAGGTTGGGGTTGCCCCGTGGGGGAGCCACCCGATGAGCCCGATCTAGCGTCGGGGGGGGAGATATCCTCATCACCTCGGATGGCATGGAGGAGGTCCGCAACGTATGTGAGTATGTCTGCTCCTACCGCCCCCGTGTCACCCCCCGGATGCGGATGTTGTTCCGGCGGCTCCGATTTTCTAAATCCTCCGGTTTGATCTGGAGCTCTACGTTCTGTTCTTCTATCGCCTGAACTCTGCGGCGAAGATCTTCTAGGTCTTCTGTACGAGTCTCTATGGTGCGCTCCATATCGTCTACCCGATTGCCAATTTCGGTAATATCTCGGCGTACATCTGTCAAGTATGTTTTGACCTCCGTCTTAAGGGAGGAAATCTCCGACTTTATCTCTTGCAGGAAAGTGGCCAGCACTGCCTGTGTGATAGTACCTTGTTCGGAGTCCTTCAGGGCGGACGCCATCTCAGGGGCCTCCGGTGGAGGTGACGGGGTGCGTTTGTGCCACAGATCCTTGACCGATGTGTCCTTGGTGGCGGGGGTCGCTGCAGACTTCCCCGTACAAGGCCTGGTCATGCTGTTGGTACCGGGCTCAGTGCGGTCTTCGCCTGTGTCGCCATGTATCCCAGTACTATTCCCCTTTCCAGCGCGCAGGTAGGCCTCAGGGTTCTCTCAGGAGCGGTATGCGGCCGATTAATATTCACTCAGTCCCGTTCCCCTCAGCAGAGCTCCACACGCATAACATCCCCATTCGGGCTCTACTCCATCTTACAGGTTAGTTCGGGGGTTGCTCCATGGGGGGGCCCCAGGATCCCAAAAACCTGCTCTCTCCACTGGCGCCTTCTCCCTCCCAGAGTCGTCTCTCACCCCAGTTTCACGACAGGGTGTCGTCGTAGGCCTTTGGGTGCTTGCGCAGCAGGGCGACCATGCAGGATGGGAGGTCACTCCAGGTCCCAGAAGCACAGCCTTCTTCCCCACATTCAGCTTGGGTCAAGTCCTGGTCGATCAGGCAGGGGGCTCCAGCCCATAAAGACCGCAGTTGCCCCCTTGCGCGTTATGGCTCACTGCCTATAATAGCGTCACCTCCTCATTTGTGGTCGGGTGAGCAGGCCAACATTCACCGCCTTGGGGCTTTTCTACGATCCCGGGGGCTTTGCAGTCGCACCTCCAAGCGTTATCTCCTCCTCCCCCCGGGATCTACACCCCCCGCACCTCACCTCCAGGGAATCCAATGCCTCTCCAGGGGGATCGCAGCTGCTTCGGTTGTCTGCCAGCAGGCCGCCCTGTTTGTCTCACCGAGTGTCCCAGGCGGTCACCTCTCACCGCAGGGCCCTCCTCAGCTCCCAGGCCTCCGTCTCCAGACACCCGGCCTCCAGCGGTGCGTGCTGTCGTCGGACTCCGGCGGTCCGGGGAGCTCCGCTGCCACTCAGCCGGTATAATATCTCCACTATGCAGGGCTTATGGTGTGCCAGATTCGGGGCGCTTCCCTCCTTCACCGGCGTCTATCGGCTACTCGGGCACAGCCTCGCCGCTTCCACAAGATGGCGGGTCGAGCCTCCGCACTGCCAGCCTACCCGGTCTCCGGCCGCCGGTAACTTCCCGGGCCTCTCACCGCTCAGCCGAGGGTCTCCCTGGTATGTCCCCCGCCTGTTGTTGTCTATGTGGCCGCGATCTCCTTGCAGTCTTATCCTCCGGTGCCAGCCTAGCCTCCGGATCGCCACTCCGATGTTCCTTTAAGATGGCGGCTGGTCTCTCCGTATCGCCTCTACTGGCAGGCGCGTACGAGCCCGAGGGCCTCCACCTTGGGTCTGGGGCAGCCCCGGGTGCTAGCTCATGGGGGGGGGGAGGGGGACACCTCACATGCCCCCCCGTGCTGTGGATCGCTCCCCAAACGCCTTAGATAGGCCCCGGAGGACGGAGCGCCAGCCGTGTGCGTCTTACCCCATCGGAGTTGAAGCCACGCCCCCACTGTCCCTTTTTAACACGATACAGCTACGATAGGGTTTGGCACTCGGGGCTCCCGTGGGGTGGCGATCCTGGTGAAACGTTCCCTCCCTCTCGTGGCCATGCATGTCATCCACGATGCTCAGGGCACCTTCGTGGCCTTGAGTGGCACCCTGAATGGTGGCCCCATCAATCTTGTATCACTCTATTCTCCCCCTTCGATGTTGACAGTGACCCTGGCCAAATCCGTTGACCTGCTAGCGTCCCTGCCCTTAGGTCCCACTTTCCTTGGGGGTGACTTTAATGCCGTTTCCTCCCCTGACTTGGACACGACCGGCCCTCCCTCTCCTGTTAAGACTCGCGCAGGCAAGACAACTGACATCTTGGTCTGAATCATTGGGTTTCTGCGATGCGTGTCGTGTCTGGCACCCACACTCCAGGCAGTTCACACATACCTCGGCAGCTCATCATACACAGGCGCGTATCGACATGTTTTTTGTTCCTTCGACTGATTGTATCATGATCCAGGATGTTTCCATCCTCCCTCGGGGTATCTCTGACCACTCCCCAGTGATGCTTAACACGGGCCCCCCTCCCGCCTCAATGCGTCAAACGTGGAGGCTAAATGCCTGGTTCCTTCAGGACAAAGAGTTTCGGAAGGTGGTGGGACGGGAACTTAAGCAATACTTTCTGACCAACGAGGGATCAGTACCCTCACCGGGCACTCTGTGGGGGGCTGGCAAGGCCACGATTTGGGGGGGTCGCCAAGGGCCAGCTCAAACTCCAGCGGCAGGCGCAGATAGAACAAATTACCTCGCATGAGGCGCAAGCGCTGCGTCTTGAACAAACACCCACCCAACCTCCTGACGCCTCCGAGGTACGACTTCTTGCTCATATCCGTTCAGAGATTAGACAACTTTCACTGGACGCGGCCAAGCTCCTCTGGCGCTCATCTGTGGCCAGGGTCTACGGTTGGGGCGACAAAAATGGCTCACTCCTCCACAGACTAGCCACCTATCCCAGAGCAAACCGCATAATCCCTGAAATCACGGATCAGGACGGCTCGGTGTACCGCTCCCCAGCGGAGATGGCCCGCGCCTTTGCCTCATACTACCGTCAGTTATACGCGGCTAGAACTCCAACCCTCTCTCTTTCCGGCCTGTTAGGGGTCGGGACCGGCTGTCTCTCCCGCCTGGACCCCACAGCTCAAAAAGATCTGGACCGCCCCATCACCCAAGATGAAATTGGGGAGGCGATCACCCTCATCTCCTCCGGCAAGACGCCAGGCCACGACGGCCTCCCCCAGGAATACTACGCTCTATACCGCGAAACCCTTCTTCCTCACCTGGCGGGTCTATTCCAGGAGGCGGCTGAGAGGGGGTCCTTCCAACCGGAGACGGACATGGCTACCATAGTGGTCCTTCCCAAGTCCCATCCGCCCTCGCCGCGGTGTGCGGAATACGGCCCTATTTCCCTCATTAATACTGATTTGAAACTGTTTGCCACGGTCCTTGCCCAGCGGCTCAAGCCCCACTTAACTGCGTTGGTTCACCCCGATCAATGTGGGTTCATGCCCTTGCGTGGCACCCGGCATTGTCTCCGGAGGCTGCAATTGGCTCTGGCTCACCGCCATTTACTCACCCCCTATCTAGCGCTCCTCCTTGTAGACTTTGAGAAAGCCTTTGATTCGGTGGATTGGGGTTTTTTGGAGGATGTCCTCGATGGGAAGGGCTTTGGTCCCCGCTTTCGAGGCCTGGTCAGGGTTCTTTACGCCCGTCCGAGGGCATGTGTCCTGGTGAATGTGGTCCTGTCGGATCCCTTCCCGGTCTGCAGGGGAACGAGGCAGGGATGTCCTCTTTCCCCCCTCCTCTTCGCTCTGGTGATGGAGCCCCTGGCGACCTTGATACGATCGTGCGTGATGGTGCAGGGTTGGAGATGGCCCAACACCGAAACCGATAAGATCGCTCTTTACGCGGACGATGTACTCATCTACTTAGCGGACCCCGCCCGGTCAGGCCCCCATTGCCTCCACATCCTACAGTCCTTTGAACAGGCTTCGGGCCTCCGGCTAAACCCCGACAAATCAAACCCCCTCCACTTGTCCCGAGAATGCTTTGATTGGCAGTCCACAATACCACTCCATCGCCAATCGTTCAAGTACTTGGGGATATGGGTGACTCTACTCCCCGAACTCAGCTGGGCCCTCAATGTTACTCCCCTAATGAAGAGGGCTAAGGCAGACCTTCAGAAGTGGCAAACACTGCCCCTGAACCCCATGGGGAGGGTTGCCCTCTTTAAAATGACGATTCTTCCCAGGTTCCTCTACGTACTCCAAAATACTCCCCTCTGCTTCCCCAGGACCTGGTTTAGCGAACAAGATACTTTAGCCAATAAATTCCTCTGGGGGAAAGGTAGGGCCAGAATAGCTCTGAACGTCTGCAGGATTCCCTCATTCGACAGGGGCCTAGGGATGACCCATTTATATCTATACTATCTCGCCACGCGCCTTCTCACCATACACGACTGGTTCAAGGGGGCTGGTCGGACCCGGCATACAGGCTTGAGCTGGGTGATTTGGGTCTGGCCAGGGTCCAAGCTATGCTGTACGGGGATCCTATCCCGTCCCAAATACCGGAGGTGACGCGCTCAGCGCTGCTGGCCTGGCGGGCCGCACTGCGACACACCAAGTGGACACATACACTGACCCAATGCACACCCCTGTGGCAAGGGACCTGGCTTAAGGAGGTTTCTGGGTTGCAAGGTTTCCGATCCTGGGACCTTATAGGAATCTGGCAATTGGGTGACGTGTGGGTGGGGGATCACATGCGCTCCTTCAAAGACCTTCAAACCCGCCACTCCCTACATCAGTCGCAGTTCTATAAATACCTACAGCTGCGACATGCTCTTCACGCACACCTCACGACAGGCACACGGCTCCCTGACCATAGCCCGCCTGAGGCGCAGATCATGCTGGGGGACCTGGGGAGGGGTGGCATCTTCCGCATCTACCATAGGCTGATCAATAATACCCCTACATCCCTGGATCGATTACGTGCTCAGTGGGAGGAATGGGTAGGCACGCTGGAGGAAGAAGACTGGCGTGACGCCCTTATGGCCCCCAGGACGGTCACCGCCTCCGCCAGGCTGCGTATGGTACAACTCTACTATTTGCATGCAGCTTACCTCACCACTGTACGCCTTCACCGAGCAGGATTTAGCCTGACCTCCGCTTGCACTAGATGTGGTCACGACCCAGCTGATTTTCTCCATATGGTATGGGCCTGTCCTCGCTTGGCGCGGTTCTGGGGGGACATTGAGGAGGAACTCACTGAAATACTGGGGTGGGGAGTCCCGCATGACCCGAAACACACGATCCTGGGCATCACTGACGGGCTGGATGGGTCTAGGAATGATAAGTTGTTTTTACTACAGCAATGGTGGTGGCTAAGAGGGACATAGCGGCCTCCTGGAAATGCCCTGACCCCCATGTGTCAGGCGCTGGCGGACCGGGGTCGACTGGTGTGCCACGCAAGAAAAAACTATGTATGAAGTACGTGGGTGTCCTAAGAAGTATCGTAGGATCTGGGGGAAGTGGTTGGGGGGGAATGGTTTAGTCTCAAAGGGAATGTACTAACATATGCTGTTTTATATTCATTGGTATTTGTAGAATGGGTCGCGCAGATTATTGATTGTATTCCTGGTCTTCATGGTGTCGTAATGTATGGCTGTTGTGTTTTTGTCAAATCAATAAAAATTTGTTTATCAAAAAAATATTAACAATGACTATCCACGCCTGGGTATCCCTTTATTAGCAGGGTGGATGGGCACTATAAAAATAATTTCACTAATGATAATTATGGGGCGGGGCAATAAAGGACTACAACGGTCCTATGACCTTCAGTTTATCAAGATGTTTCTGCTCTATACTTACGGGTAAAATTGGTCTCAGGCATTCAGCAGGACAAAAAGAAATGTCACTGGTCCAGTACGATTCTAAGACTCCATAAACAAAAATGGCTTGCACAATTATTTGCATGCAACAGGGAAGGCTACTTGCCTGTCCAGTAACTGGCACAAAAGTATCACAGACACCGACCCGTATGGGTGTATTAATCAAGCCCCTAGGGCCAAACAAGTTTCCACACCCGAAGGTCTTGACTAATGATTGCCCAGGACCTATACTTTAACACCTGTAGGTACACTATGAGCTGAAACCTCCATCCTGCTTGGTAACCAGAAATAACAGTAAATTGAATCCTGTGACCCTTTCCTCTAGTGGCACCACTTCTACTGCCCATTTATTGAATAGGCTTTTGGCTACAAGATCAAAACGTGCACCTGAGAGTACTTCATTAGACGAGGGTGGTATGTTGGGGAGACCATCACCCTTGCGAATACACCATATGACCACAGACCAGGCCACTTTAGGATTCACTTTGACGCATCCAAATGTCACTGACAGATCAGAGAAGGCCTTTTTAAATAATAAATTACAGACAAAGGAAAGCCTATTGGGCCTGCTAGGGTACTGGGCCAGAAAGCCAGTTGCAGTGAAACCCACAAGGTAAGACTATAATCAATTGCTTCTCCCAGCACCCCATGCTGCCAATTCCCACAATCACACCCAGATGTAGACAACCCAGACACTCATATCATTCTAACTACAGACCCAGCCTCCAACACATCCCACTAACTACCACACATCCTTAAAACTACAGAACTCGCATTCCAACTTATGCTCATCAATTCTCACTCTGCAGTACTCCACGCACCAAACGTCACAGACCTCATTACTTTTCACAACCTTGACGCCCTCTTTGTCAAAGAAACATGGTCCCCTGCACATTCTAGATGTCTATCTTTCCACAGTATCCATCATGTGGATTACACACATAAAAAGAAAGAAAATGATGATGGTATCCATTAGTCCTGCTGGTCCTGTACACTAGGAAAGCAAGTAACGCACAACTTCATGGGAGTTGCTGACATGCCATATCCCACTCACTGAAAATCAGAATTCCACCTTCTGATTTACAGGCGTCCTGGGCAGAACAAGGACTTCTTAGATGACTTCTCAGATCTTTGTGCCACCTTGTCTATCGGCCATGCTCAGACCACCCTCTTGGGTAACTTCAACCTCCCAGACTACAAGATCAGAAAAAAAGCAATACCATAAGAAACCCTCAACGTGGTATAGCATGGCACACAACCAACACACTCCAAAGGCCACATCCTTGACCTGGTCTTCTCAGCACCACCAATAATCCAGAGCAAGCCACCCACATTCCTCGACTTGACTGCCCATTTCGACATCCATATCGGTTTGCTCAGTGTCTTACCAGAAAGCCAAGGTCAACCTAAAAAGAAGACCAAACTTTCAGATTCTTTGAAGGCTTCTACATAGACAACCTAATGCATGAACTAATCTTTCACCTCACCGACTCAACATTCAACACCAACACCGTTCTAAAAAACTTGAAAATTGTTTGGGGAAACTATGAACATCCACTGCCCAAACGAAACACTAAAGCGCAAACTAAAGCGTTTCGCATCCGGGTTCTCTAAAAACCTTGCAGACAATAAATAATCCATCCGCAGGCAGGAAAGAAAGAAAATGGAAACATAGAAGTCCCAATGATCTCATAATACTTAAATCCCTCGGTGCAAAACACAGACCGCTTATCACATCACCTGAACCAAATACTATACGAACAATTAATGAAGCCACCAACAGAAGCAGAACACTTTAAGACAATCAAGCACTGCATTAAACCCTTGCCAGACTCACCTATTACTCACTCTACAGAAACATGCCATGCCATCAACCTTTTCTTCAGTCAAAAAATACAGATGATCTCACAGCACATTGACGATATCAATCCTGCTTCATCTCTCACACCCACCCCTTCTCTTAGAATCCCACAATGGTCAGCATTCAATGCCCCCATCTCTCCCAGATCTGACTGACTTAGTCAAGTCCCTCAAAGCCACTTCTTATGAAAATTAGCTCTCTTACCCCACCTTACCATTGTCAATGTCTGCCTCACTCACTGCATTTTCCCAGAAGCTCAAGAGTGGCCAGATCCTCCAACTCCCTTTTAAAAAACAAAAACACCTACACTAGATCCCATTGACCTCGCCAGTTACTGGCTCATCACTCACCTAGCATTCACCTGCAAGAAAGATCATAGAAAAAGCAGTTACGCACCACTCCGAGATCACATCAATGCTAACCATCTCAGGCAAGACTACCATTCTGGCTTCTGATCACACAGCAGCACAGAGATCGCCACCTTACACATCATAGATGCCCTCTTGACGACAGATGAAGAGGACCCCTTCCTCCTGATATTGCTGGACATCTCAGCTGCCTTTGACAGTCGACCATCCCACCCTCGTATGCACCCTTCAGTCACAATAGGGTTCACTGGCAATGTCCTTCACTGGTTTTCCTCCCACCTTTCCAACCAATACGTTTGTTCACAAGAGGCCTCTAGGTCACAATGATCCCTTTAGCATGAGGAGTCCCCCATGGTTCCATACAGTCTTCTTCAACCTTTACATGAAGCAGTTTGGTGCTCCACTAGCAGATATCATGATTCACCAAAATGCTGACAATACACACCTCTACTTGAAAGTCTCCTCTGCTTCAGATATTTAACAACTGAAATACTGGTTGCACATAATCCAAACCTGGATGTCCAGCATCTACCGGAAGCGCTGGCCACCCAAGACAGAATTCCTATTATTTGCTGTGAGAAAATGGATTATTAGTTGGGGTGGAGGATAGTTCACCACAAGTAATAAGGTCACTATTCTTGTAAGGGCCTGTAAGGGTTTCAGTAATTTAAGCCCAAGCTCAATTCCTACTAACTATGGTACAGAGCAGACAGGTTTAACTTAAGAAAATGTGTAAAGCATTTAAAAGTACCAAAACAGTTAAGAAGCCAAAAACATCACAAAAAAAATCCTGCACCAATTTATAAAAATAGGGAATAATTTATTGAACAAAATGACACCAAATCACAGAAATCCAATAAGGGGCCCAGAGATATGAAAGATATTAAAGTTTTAAATAAAAATAGAGCCAAAAAGCATTAAGCACCAACCAATGTGTTCTGGTTGCGCTTACTGAGACCTAGGCGCAATTTAAGACTCACTGCTATGGAGAGCTGGTCAGAAACCGGGTTGTTCCCGGTTGAAAGTTTTACCTTCTGACTTAGCTTCTGAAATCGAAGTACAAAATCCTCAGTGGGGCAAGGCAGTAGGCTTTGGCTGAGAAAGGCTCCATGAGGCCAAATAGTTGTCAGACAAGTTCCCAGTGAAGCTGTTGACTTTTGCCGGTAAAGCTCTGAGCAGGAGAAATTCAAAACATGCACTAAAGGAAGGCCTCTCACCGCCAAATACATTTCGCGCCTTCACTCTGTGAAGATTAAGTCACTTTTTTGAAGCTCTGATTCCTCCAGCAGGGCAAGGCAGCAAACTGTAGTCGAATAGAGCTCCTTTAGGCCGGATACCTCCTATGCAACATCCTGCTGAAACGGATTTGTTGCAGTAGAAAAGCACTAAGTGCCTAGCACAGTAGATATTTACCTTTTGACTTATGCAGAACCCTCTTAATCATTACTGGAAACTGGGGGCCACAACTGAATAATTTTTGGAATCCGGGTATACCCACTGAGTAATTCATGGAAGCCAGCGACTCCCAACTAAGCATTTTCAATAGATTAAGCACAATACATAGAAAATACAAAAACAGCCCCTTAACTATACAAGCAATGAAATCTTTTAATTCACAAATATTTTAAAAAATAGAAAATTTAATGGGAAAGTTGAAGCCTTTCTAAATTTAATTTAGGCCACTCATTGTCTATACTATATTCTGTTTCATGCACTTGTACTGCTCTCATGAATCAGTGTGAAGATGCTAACCAAATCTTTAGCTTCCAATTTTAAATTCTTCACATAATGTTTTAACATTTTCAATGTGCTTATTTATTTATATACACTGTTAATATTACTTAATTTTATAAGCAGTTGCGGACCTCCAGAGTAGGCTTCATGGACCCTCACTGGTCCCTGGACCACAGGTTCAGTCCTAGCAGCAATGCAGCTTCATCAGATTGACTTGGTAGGTTTGTCCCAGTCCTACGGTTTATGAAGCCAAAAGGTTTTACGTACCAGTTTCTTCAAGATGGTAGGAGTATACTTTGACAGCCAGGAATAACAGGATCTCAGAAACAGCACGAGGGGGGCAAGAATCACTCCAGCAGAAGCCAACAGTAGGGTTGAGGGCAGGTCTGGGTGGCCTCTTCAAGAAGGGCTTCTTGCAGCTTGTTGAGTCCCTGTAGCTTAACAGTTTTCAGGGTCTACTTATGTGTCCTGGGTACAGAGCAAGTCCAGCCTTTCAGGTATCATCACAGGGGTCAATCTTGTTTTGCCTTCCACAGGTCCAGTTGTGTTCTGAATGGGGTGCTCGTTGGTACCACATTTATGCCTGGCACTAGCCGGGGGCTACCTTGCCCCTTCCCTAACCAATAGGGAAAAGGTTCCCAGAGGCATCCTACCCATTTCTGCAGGAGGTCCTGTGTGCCCTATTACAAACAACCCCACAGTGCCACACTCTACCCAAATCCAACATAGCAGAACCTTTCTTCTCCTGTGCAGAGAACTGTCAGTCAGTCACTCAAAACAGATTCAGGAGGCAGTTCCTCTCCCACTGGGACTGGTGCCTAGCTGACCAGGGGGACAAAGGAGGGTTGCAGGCCTAGGTGTTAGCTACATCTGCCTGTGACAGGGTAGGCCTCTTTATGTTAATCAAGTTCCTGGGCACTATCCAGTCATCCTTTTAGAGGAACAGAACATCTCTCAATGCCTTTGTAATCCACACCTCATTAAGGGGGCTTTTCAGCTCCTAGGTGACATTTAGAAGCTCATGCAAATAGGCTTCTAGAGGCCTCTCCACCTACGCACCCAGGATCTGGATCAACATCCCTAGATCTATTAGGACTGCTCTAATTTAGGAATGAGTTGAAGACTTGCCTCTTTAAAGATTACTACATCACAATGCATTAACATTCCACAACCCCACCTCCTCTCCTATTATTCGCTGACTTTAAGATTGCCTTTGATCATGTACAGCTCTCCACTGCCTTTTGGCTTGGTTCACGCAATAGAAATACTATAAGGAAAATGTTGCTTACCCAGTAAGCATCTGTCTGTGACATGTAGTGCTGTAGATTCACATGCTTACCATAAGCTCGCCATCTAGATTGGTGCAAGTTGTTTTTCTTCGAAGAAGTCTTTCGAACACGAGGTGTAGTGAGGACTCCTCTTGCTTGCAATGCGCATGGTCCTCAAATTCATTGTTAAGATTGTTTTCTGCTTTGCGGGTGAGGATGGCGTGTAAAGGATGATGTATCCTAGTGACATGAACAGGTGTGAATAATGTAACATTTAAATGTAGACAACTGCAACCAACACAGATTTCCGGAGAGGAGGGTGGTCCATGTGAATTTACATTACTACATGCCACAGATGGTAAGTAACATTTGCTGTTTGAAGCATGTGTGGCTGTAGATACTTGTTTAGCAGACTGTAAAGTAGTTTTCCGCCTAAAGCAGTGGCTAACCTGTGTGGGTTGTATTGGTTTGAAATATTGTACATAGAACTGCTTGGCCCACATTAGCTTGTTGTTGGGCCAAGACATCTACACAGTAATGTTTTGTAAACTTATGCAGTGTAGACCATGTAGCGGCTTTACATATGTCAGCTATAGGTATGTTTCCTAGAAAGACCATTGAAGCTCCTTTTTTTAGGAGTAGAGTGAGCTTTTGGTAGGATAGGTAAAGATCACTTAGCTTTAGCGTAACCGGTTAGGATACAT
Organism: Calotriton arnoldi; assembly: GCA_963921515.1. Lineage (NCBI taxonomy): Eukaryota > Metazoa > Chordata > Amphibia > Caudata > Salamandridae > Calotriton > Calotriton arnoldi. The sequence continues at coordinate 2,479,763 of CAWUFW010000033.1, forward strand.
TTAACGATCAAACGTTAAATGCCTGATTTAGAAATGGCCTTGCCTTAGTGTGATTTTGAAAATGCAACAAAGAGTTGTTGTGATTTTCTAAATGAGTTCCATCAATATAGTACATAAAGAACAAGTTACTTACCTTAGGTAACAATATATCTGTAAGAGAAATGTATTAGTTATAGATTCCTTACCTTAGAATTACCCCTAAGGCGGCAGACTGGATCCGAAGAAATGTTTTCATAGCAGTACCCCTGCGCGTCAGTGGGTGGCGTCAGTCGCCTCCGCGTTCGTCGTCGGCATTGCCAGGATGACATCGCGGTATCTACTTAGACGACGCCCCTGTGCGCTGACGTAAGTTCTTTACACAGCATTCCACGCCAGAAGCGCAGAGCCATGCAAGACACTGACCACTGGTGCACAAAACTAGGGCCCTGAAAGGGAGTCCCTAACTCTAGAAGTCAGTTCGCAGAACGGGGAGGATGGGTGAAGCGGTAAGGAATCTATAACTAATACACGTCTCTTACAGATATATTGTTACCGAAGGTAAGTAACTTGTTCATCTGAAAGAGACTATTAGTTATAGATTCCTAACCTTAGAATATATACCCCAGCAATACCAACCCTGGAGGTGGGTCTGCGAACCAAGTTCACACCAAAAAGTCCTGGAGAACAGAACGGCCAAAGAAACCATCTCTCCGGACTTGAGTATCCAGGCAATAATGTTTAGTGAATGTGTGCAAAGATGCCCACGTAGTCACCTGGCAGATGTCACTAAGGGGGACTCCATGTCTCAAAGCAGTAGTGGCTGCCGTCGCCCTGGTGGAATGGGCGCGCAGCCCTAATGGAGGTTCCTTTTTCGCCAAGGAATAACAGATCTTAATGCAAAGGACGACCCATCTAGAGATGGTCCGTTTTTGCACAGCCCGACCTTTCTTGGCGCCCACATAGCCAACACAGAGTTGATCGTCCACCCGGAATGGTTTTGTGCGAGCAAGATAAAAGGATAACACACGTTTTGGATCCAGATGGTGGAGTCTCTCCTCCTCCTTGAAAGGATGCGGGGGCGGGAAGAAGGTGGGCAAAGTGATGGTCTGTCCTATGTGGAAAGAGGTAACCACTATGTGAAGAAAAGAAGGCCTAATTCTAAGGACAACCTTGTCCGGATGAACAGCAAGGAAAGGAGGTTTAGAAGAAAGAGCCTGAAGCTCACTCACCCTGCGAGCAGAGGTGATGTCACCCAGAAAAGCAGTCTTTAGAGTCAAGGGTCTGAGAGGACAATTATGTAGTGGCTCGAAAGGAGCACACAAGGTAGGTTAAGACCAGATTCAAGTCCCACTGGGGCATTACGAAAGGAATAGGAGGAAAGAGATGAGTAATGCCCTTTAGAAATCTATTTACAAGAGGGGACTTGAAAAGAGAAGGCTGATCAGGAAGGCGAAGGAAGGCCGAAATGGCCGAAAGAGAGCCTTTAAGGGTACCCAGAGCAGAGCCCTGCTGGGCCAAAGAAAGAATGAAGATGAGAACCTCTGAAAGAGGGGCAGAAAGGGGATCCACAGCCTTTGCTGTGCACCATGCCACAAATTGTTTCCATCTACAGCCCTTTACCGTTTTAGTGGAGGGACGCCTGGCTGCCAAGATGACATTAGACTTCGGGAGGAAGGTCGAAAGCTGTCAACTGTCGCCGCTCAATCTCCACACAAGGAGGTGGAGGCTGGACAGGTTCGGGTGAAGGAACGTCCCCTGCTGCTGCGACAGAAGATCCTCCCGAAGAGGCTGTCTGATCGGAGGATCGATGGCCATGTTCAAAAGCTCGGGATACCAGACTCTTTGTACCCAGTCCAGGGCCACAAGAATGGCTTGGGCCCGGTCACGCTTGATCTTCTTCAGCACTCTGGGCAGAAGTGGTATAAGAGGAAAGGCATATAGAAGACCGCAACTCCACTCGCAACGAAAAGCGTCAGCGAGCGAATGCCGTCTTGGAAATTCCAACGCGCAGAACTGCTGACATGGCGCGTTCGCTTCGGTGGCGAACAGATCTAACCAAGGCTCGCCCCACTGCTAAAAGAGACCTTGCACCACCTTCGAGTGAAGACGCCATTCGTGATCCATCATGCACCTGCGGCTGAGGTAGTCTGCCCTGGCGTTCAGGGAACCTGCCAGATGTTGAACCACCAAGAACCTGCCCTGATGTTCCAGCCATGTCCAAAGTCGAAGAGCCTCTTGACATAGGGTCCACGGCCCTACCCGCCCCGTTTGTTGCAGTACCACATGGCGGTGGTGTTGTCCCTGAACACCTGCACTACTCTCCCCTTGACAGAGGGGATGAATGCCTTTAGTGCAAGATGGATCGCCCGAAGCTCCAGAAGGTTGATGTGGAGCCCGGACTCCGCAAGAGGCCTCGGATCTCCTCCTCTCCCATTTGGCCGCCCCATCCCAGAAGTGACGCATCTGTCACCACTGTGAAGTCTGGTTGGGGAAGGGAGAGGGCTCTGCCGTTGACCCAATCTTGATTTGTTAGCCACCACTGAAATTGGAGTGCAGTGCCCTCCGAGATCTGGACGCAATCGGAAAGATTCCCCTGATGCTGTGCCCACTGGAACTTCAGGTCCCACTGCAGAGTCTGCATATGCCACCTGGCATGATCCACCAGCAGGATGCAGGAGGCCATGAGGCCCAGCAGCCTCAGGGTCATTCTCACCGAAACTCGGGATAGAGGCTGAAACATCGGAATCATAGCCTGAATATCCCAGACTCGCTGCTCGGAAGGATAAGCCCGAAACTGTGCTGTGTCCAGAACCTCTCTGATGAAAAGGAGCTTCTGTGAGGGAATCAGGTGCGACTTCGGCACGTTGATAGTGAACCCCAGCGAATGCAGGAGGTCCGCCGTAGTCTGGAGGTGGGAGACGACAGCCTGGGGCGAGCCCACCTTCAACAGCCAGTCGTCGTGATAGGGGAAGACTGGAACCCCTGATCTGCGCAGATGAGCTGCGACCACCGCCGTCACTTTCTTGAACACCGAGGGGCGCTGGTAAGGCCAAAGGGGAGCACGGTAAACTGAAAATGCTCGTGGCCTACCGTAAACTGTAGGTAGCGCCTGTGGGCGGGCAGGACAGGGCTGTGGAAATAGGCGTCCTGCAAGTCCAACGCTACCATCCAGTCTCCAGGGTCGAGGACAGTCAGGACCTGAGCCAACGTCAACATTTTGAACTTCTCCTTCCAGAGGAAGCGGTTGACGTCCCTGAGATTCAAGATAGGACACAGGCCTTTGTCCTTCTTGGGAACCGGAAAGTAGTGAGAGTAACAACCACAACTTACTTCTGGGGCAGGGACTCGCTCGATAGCTCCCTTGGCCAAGAGAGCCATAACTTCCTGCGGAGAAGGGCCAAGTGATCCTCCGACATGCAATGGAGCGTAGGTCGCATGGTGGAGGGGTAGTCTCGAAGGGGAGGGAGTAGCCCCTTCGGACTATCTGCAAAACCCACCTGTCCGACGAGATGGTTTGTCAGTGGGGGAGGTGATGGCAGATCCTGCCGCCCACTGCAACTGGTGGCCCTGAAAGGTCAGACTAGGAGGGTTTGGAAGCTGCTGCAGAGGGGGCACTGGTGGACTGGCCCGCCCGCTGGCCCCCAGACCCACAGCACTGGGTCCCACGCCCCCAGCCGCGCAGAGGCTGGTTAGCTTGCGCAGGCCTGTGGCTCTGGGTGGAACATGGTGGGCACCCCTTCCGTAGCCGCAAAAAGCAGACTGCGCGGGACGAGAGGTGGTAGCGAGGCCCAAGGATCTGGCCGCAGCCCTAGAATCCTTGAAGCGTTCGAGCGTGTTGTCCACTTTGTCGCCAAACAAGCGACGGCCATCAAAGGACTTGTCCAAAAGGGTTGATTGGACATAACCCGAGAAGCCAGTGGACCTCAGCCAGGCGTAGCGTCGCAGGGCTGCTCATGTTGAAAGAGTCCTGCCTAGCGAGCCGGCGGTGTCCAGCCCACATCGTATGGCGAACTTTGCTGCTTCACTCCCTTCTGCAACCGCATGGGAGAGTACGGCCTGGGCCTCCTCCGGGCACTGTGAGAGCACCTGTGCAACCGTGTCCCACACAGAGTGGCTGTAACGATTCAAGAGGCATGCGGTGTTCACCGACCACAGTCCTAAGCTGGCGGAAGAAAACAATCTTCCCAAGATGATCCAGCTTCTTGGATTCCCTATCTGGGGGAGCAGTAGTGAAAGCGCCTTTGGACGTCGAGGCCTGAACGACCAAGCTCTTATGGGTAGGGTGTTGGGAGAGGAAAGTGGGATCGCCCGGAGCAGGGCAGTGGCGTCGGGCAATCATCCTATCCACAGGAGCCCCTGTGCTGGGCTTGGACCAAGTGCCCAGAAGGATGTCAGTGAGGGCCTCATTGAACGGTAGCAGGGGCTCCAAAGAAGCTGCTGCCGGTTGAAGCACCTCAGTCACGAGGTTGGTCCTGACCGCCACTGTAGGAAGCTCAAGGCCCAAGGCCTCAGCCACCCTACGCAACACCACAGCGTAGGAAGCCCCCTCCTCCGTAGCCACAGTAGGGGGAGAAAGCATGCCAAGGTCTGGGGATGTATCCAGACCACTGGCCTCATCCAGTTCCTCTCTCTAGTCCGGCTTATCCAGTTGATCTGCCACAGGGTCAACAGACCCCTCCCAGTCCTCCTCACCCTCTTCTGGCTGCCACTCAGGGCAATAGGAAACGCCAGGATAGAACAAGGCTACAAAAGTACTGGTCGGCGCTGGTACCTGCGTCGGTCAACGCCGGTCCAGCTCTATGTCCATGTCGAGGAGTGGACTGGGGTCGACGCCGGCCGGGGACACAACCGGCGCCGGAGGTGGTGGAGCCGTCGTCAGTGGAAGCAGCGCCGGGGAAGGTGATGTGAGATCAACCAGCGCCGATCCGGATCCAGGCCTGGATCCCTGGGGCCCTCTAGCGCCAGAGCCGCTGGCATCGAAGGCCTAGATCCCCCAGCCGAGTCTGCGGGGCCCAAAGGCGCGCCGGCGGAGTCGGGCTGCACAAAAATGGAATGGAGGGCTTTGTAGAATGTACGAAGTTGGGCAGGGGTCGCTCTGGATCCCGGAAAGGGAGGGAAGCTCGGAGCTGACCCAACAGGCTCCGCGGGCGGAGTCGAAGAACGACGACCTTCAACATCCCGCGTCGGCCGACGGATGGGGAGAAGGCGAAGAGCGACGGTGCTTCTTCACCTTCTGCTTCGACTTACCCGAAGACTTCAAAGAGGAATGGTGGTGGTTACTCCGCGACCGGTCCCGTGCCCTCCCTCTCGACGATTGGGACCTCGAGCAGCACAGAGCTGACTGCCGGGCCTCCAGAACCTTTCGGGACTGCTCCCGCAAAGACTTTGGGTTCATGGCCCGACAGTCGGAGCACGACTTCTGGTCATGGTCGCGCTCCAGGCACCAGAGGCACACAAGTGCGGGTCCGTAACCGACATCAACTTGTGACAGGAGTCACAAGGTTTGAAGCCGGTTCGTCGATGGGACATCCCTCCGTGCACCAGGAGTCGAACGACTCAAAATAGATGTTGAGAAAACGTTGAAAGAGTTAGTCAAAAAGTGACTAAGGGTACCGCTCTCTCAGGATCTGCACTGGCTGGCGCGGATAAAGAAAGAACTGACGTCAGAGCGCAGAGGCGGCGTCTAAGTAGATACTGCGACGTCATCCTGGCGATCACGACGCCAATGACTAAAGCGGAGTCGACCAACGCCACCTACCGATGCGCAGGGGTACTGCTACGAAAAAATTTCTCCAGATCCAGTCTGACGCCTGGGGGTAATTCTAAGGTAAGGAATCTATAACTAATAGTCTCTTTCAGATAGCTCATTTGACATCTAAAGTGCGTAAAGCCCTTTCCGAAACTGAATCAGGGTGTGGGGGAAAAAAACTGCTAACTCGATAGATTGATTTAAGTGGAACTGAGACCACTTTTGGTAGGAAGGAACTTATGATTAGTACGTAGTGCCACCTTGTCTTTATGCAGTTGGAAGAATGGTTCTTCTAAAGTTAGTGCCTGAAGTTCACTGACATTTCTGAGTTAAGTGATTGCAATGAGTAATTTAACCTTCCAGGAAAGAAACTGGAGAGCCTCAAATGTAGGACCCACTAGTCTTGTTAACACAATGTTGAGATTCCAAGTAGGGGCTGGGAGCACCCTAGAAGGAATCACTCGTTGAGGCCCTATAAGAATATGTTGATTGCAGGGATTCCAAAATACAGATGTGTGTCTGTTCTGCCAATATGCAGTGACTGCTGCTAGGTGTAGTCTTATAGAAGTAAACGCTAACCCATAAGTATATAAATGAAATGGGTAGCAAACAATATTTTTGGCGTTTGCTGTTAAAGGATCAATGCATTTTGAATGACCGTGGACGAAGCGTTTCCACTTTGCTGCACAACAGGCTGTAGTAGTGGGCTTTCTTGCTTCTTTAAGAATGTTCATACACTTTTGAGGTAGATTTGGATATCCAAACTCAAAAACCACAGGAGCCAGATTGCAAGATTGAGAAATCTGGGATTTGAGTGTCTTACTGCACCCTGGTTTTGAGTTAGAAGGTCCTGCCAATTGGGGAGTACGTGGTTTGGATTTACTGAGAGTATTAGTAGTGTGGTGAACTGAGGTGGCGAAGTGAGCTAAAGAACGATGATGGATTCAACCCAGATCTGTGACGGGGGGGGGGTGAGTGTCTGAAAAGTTTCAGTGCTCCGTCCATCATCTCCTTGTGTTTGCTTTGTTCGCCCTAAGTTGGCAGGGTATGCCCAGACGTGGGTCCCTTGCTCACTTTGCCACTGGATTCAAGCTAGCCTGGCTGATGAGGGGTGTTACCCCAAAACCGGTCCCAGGATGCTTGTATCCGGTTCAGGGAAGACCTGGCTTGGCAGTTCGGACTGGACTATTCCCATGAGGCACAGGGTCAAGACTGATTTGCATATAGCTGGGTCTGAACTGAGGTGGCGAAGTGAGCTAAAGAACAAGGATGGATTCAACCCAGATCTGTGACTGGGGGGCGAGTGTCTGAAAAGTTTCAGCGCTCCGTCCATCATCTCCTTGTGTTTGCCTAGTAGTGTGGTGAACCATGGTTGTCGTGCCAATTTGAGAGCCACAAGTAGGAGGGTGAGACACGTTTGCAGAAGTAGTGGAAAAGCATAAGCAAATATCCCTGACCAACTGATCCATAGTGCATTGCCCTTGGACTGCGGGTGTGGGAGCCTGGATGCGAAGTTGGGGCATTTAGCGTTTTCTGCTGTGGCGAAGGTCTATGTCCACTGATGGAAGAATGGGGGGAGGACATGTGGGTTGAGCTCCCATTCGTGGACTTGTCGGTGTCTCCTGCTGAGATCTGCAAAGTTTTTGTCCACTCCCGGCAGATACTCTGCTAAGAGGTGAATGTTGTGCCGAGGATCCCACCTCAAGATGTTCTGGGATAGTTGAAAAGACCTGGTGCTCCCACTTTTGCATATAATACATCGCATTCATGTTTGACTCGATGAGAATTAGTTTGCCAATGAGGTGGGGGAAGAAACGCTTTCAGTGCTGGATGACCAGCTAGCAGCTCTAGGTGGTTGATGTGGAGATGAGTTTGACTGACAGTCCAGTGTCACTGTACAGTCAACTCCTCAGAACGGCCATCCCTTTACAAGATTGTAGGTATTCCACTACTGCAGAGAGTGGCAAGTTTGACGGCTCACCAACACTAGATCTTCCAGTTGGCCTTCCGCTTGAGTCCACTGATGCACTAAGCATTCTTGCAACAGACATGTTTGGGCTGGCATGATGCACTATGGCTATGCATGACGCCATGATAACTAGGAGTCGCATAACTGTTCTTACTGTTATTTGTTGATGAGGGCGAAATGGTGGAATAAATGTGTGGAAGGATTGAATCCTTGCAGCATTTGGATAAGCTACCTCCATGTTTGAGTTGAGGAAGGTCCCTAGATAAAGTTGTCTGAAGAGGTTGGAGGTGAGATTTGATTGCATTGACTGTAAAACCTAGCTGAATAAGTAGATTTATGGTAGTTTGAGTGTTTTGAAAACACTTCTGATAGTTTGTGCTTTTGATGAGCAAGTCATCCAGATAAGGGAAAACATGTATTTTTTGCTTGCTACTACTGCTAGGCATTTGGTAAACACTCTGGGGGCAGTCGTGACCCCAAAAAGGAAACACCTTGAACTGAAAGTGCTATCAGTTTAACCGCTTAGCTGCTTCGAACGTTCCGCGCCAGTGCGGAACGTTCTATTAAGCGGGCGGGGCCGCGTCGGCCAACGGACGTGCGCAGCACTACCGAGGTAGTGCTTGCGACAGCCGTTGGCCGACGCACGCAGCGAAAGGGTTAACACAAATCTAAGGTATTGACGTTGTGCTAGGTGAATTGGAATGTGGTAGTAGGCATCCTTTAGGTCCAATGTGGCCATGAACTCGCCTTGCTGTAGTAACGGAATAACATCTTGAAGAGTGACCATCTGGAATTGCTCTGAGAGAATGTACCTGTTTAAGGGTCTGCACTCCATTATTGGCCTTAGAGACCTGCCTTTTTTGGGGAATAAGGACGTAAATCAAATAGACCCCTCTGCCTTCTTGGAGTAATGACAAGTTCTATCGCTCCCTTTTGTAGAAGAGCTTAGATTTCCTTTTGAGAAGCTGCTGATGGTCTATTGGAAGTCTGTGGGTGCGAGGTGGAATGTTCAGAAGTGAGCTCCAGTAAATAACCATGTGGGATGACATCCAACACCCACTGGTTGGGGGGGTGATATTCCGCTATGTGGGAAAGCACTGTTGAGCCTTCCCCCAACAGGTGTGGTATGCTTGGGGAGAATGGGAGCTAAGTCAAGGCTTGGTGATGGAAGGCCCTTTACCTCTGCAATTGTTTCCCCCTAATTGGACAAGTTACTTACCTTCAGTAATGCATTATCTGGTTGAGACATGATCTAGCCGCAGATTCCTTACCTTTGAACTTCCAGGCGTCTGGCTGAATCCGGAAGATTTTTCTTAGCAGTACCCCTGCGCGCCGGTAGGTGGTATCTGTCGACTCCGCGTGACGTCGTTGGGTCACGACGTCCACGTCGTAAATATAACCGCCACTCGGGCGCGCTGACATCAGTACTTTTCACGACTTTCCACGCTGGAAGCACGAAGCCATGAAGTGACTGACCATGGTGAGTTAAAAAAGGAACAGCTAAGGCCCTGCAGGGGAACATCCCTGACACTTAAAACCAATTCCGCAGTGCAGGGAGGATGGGTGGGTTGGTAAGGGATCTGCAGGTAGATCATGTCTCTACCAGATAAGGCGTTACAGAAGGTAAGTAACTTGTCCATCTGATAGAGAAATCTAGCCGCAGATTCCTTACCTTTGAACAGATACCCAAGCAATACCATCCCAAGAGGAGGGACTGCGGAACGGCTTAGACCATAAAATCCAGCAAAACAGAGCAAGCAAACCGGCCTTCTCTGGGAATCCAGGCAGTAGGGTCTAGTGAACGCGTGCATAGATGCCCACGTGGCAGCTTGGCAGATATCGGAAATACCACGCTGGAGAGCTGTGGTGGCCGCTTTTGCCCTGGTGGAATGGGCCCTAAGTCCTTCAGGGGGATCCTTCTTCGCTAAGGCGTAACAGATTTTTATACAGAGGATAACCCATCAGGATATAGTCCTCTTCTGGACAGCACAGCCTTTATTGGCATCCACGTATCCTATAAAGAGTTTGTCATCCACCTGGAACTCTCTGGTTCGATCGAGGTAGAACGATAACACTCTTTTTGGGTCCAGATGATGGAGACACTCCTCTTCCTTGTAAGGGTGCAGGGGTGCATAGAAGGTGGGCAGGGTAACCGACAGTCCCAGATGGAAGGGTGTGACCACCTTAGGCCGAAAAGATGCCCTAGTCCTGAATACCACTTTGTCTGTAAAGACAGTTCGGTAAGGAGGCTGTGAAGACGGTGCCTGCAGTTCACTTAACCTTTTGACAGAGGTTATTGCCACCAAAAAAGCGGTCTTGATGGTGAGCACCGCAGAGGGCAGTTATGCAGCGGCTCAAACGGTGCACACATCACAAAGGTGAGAACCAAATTAAGGTCCCACTTTGGCATAATAAAAGGTGAAGGAGGAAACAAGTGGATTAACCCCTTCAAGAATCTCTGCACCAGAGGAGATCTGAAAAGAGGGCTAATCAGGTTGCCGAAGGAAAGAAGAAAGGGCCGAAAGCTAGCCCTTCAATGTGCCCAGAGCAAAGCCCTGCTGGGGCAAAGAAAGTATAAACAGAATGACTTCAGGTAAGGGGGCAGATAACGAGTCAATAGACCGGTCTGTACAATATTTACAAAATTTGTTCCATCTGCAGGCATATCACAATTTCATGGAGGGACGCCTGGCTACCAAGATAACCTCTCAGACTTTAGGAGGGAGGTCAAAAGCTGTCAACTGTCGCCGCTCACTTTCCACGCAAGGAGGCAGAGAGTGGAGAGGTTCGGGTGGAGAACCCTCCCCTGCTGCTGCGAAAGAAGATCCTCCCGAAGGGGCAGCCTGACCGGAGGATCGATGCTCAGGTCTAGAAGCTCAGGATACCAAACTCTCCATGCCCAGTCCAGAGCCACAAGAATAACTTGTGCCCGGTCGCTCCCGATCTTCTTGAGAAATCTGGGCAGGAGTGTTATGGGCAGAAAGGCGTATAGGAGGCCTGAGCTCCACTCGTGGCAAAAAGCGTCGCCAAGCTAGAGCCGCCTTGGAAACTCCAAAGCGCAAAACTGCGGACATTGCGCGTGTTCTCTCCATAGGCGAACAGATCTAACCAAGGCTCTCCCCACTGCTGAAAGAGACCTTGTGCCACCTCCGGATGGAGACGCCTGCCCTGGCGTTCAGAGAACTGGCCAGGTGTTAAACCACCAGGGAAATTCCCTGTTGTTCCTGCCAAGTCCAGAGACGCTGGGCCTCCTGACAAAGAGTCCACAACCCCAATCCGCCCGGTTTGTTGCAGTACCACATGGCGGTAGTGTTGTCCGTGAACACCTATACAAGCGTTCCCTTTTTTGACGGTAAAAAGACTTTCAGTGCCAATCGGATTGCCCGAAGCTCCAACAGATTGAATGGAGCTTGGCTTCTGCCAGAGACCATAGTCCTCTGATCTCCACCTCCCCAGATGGCCACCCCATCCCAGTAGGGACGCATCTGTCACTACTGTGAGATCTGGGCGGTGAAGGGAGAGGGGTCTGCCCTTGAACCAATCACGGTCTGTTAGCCACCACTGCAGGTCTCTCGCACTGCCCTCTGAAAACTGAACCAGGTCGGTGAGATTTCCTCGATGTGCGCCCCTTTGGAACTTCAGGACCCACTGCAGAGCCCGCATGTGCCACCGTGCATGGGTCACTAGCAGGATGCAGGAGGCCATGAGGCCCAACAGCCTCAGAGTCATTCTCACCGAAATCCAGGTTAGAAGCTGAAACATCAGTATCATAGCCTGAATATCCTGGACTCGCCGTTCGGGAGGATAGGCCCGAAAATGCACTGTGTCCAGAACCACTCCAATGAAAAGGAGCATCTGAGAGGGAGTCAGGTGTGACTTCAGCACGTTGATAGTGAACCCCAGCGAATGCAGGAGGTTCGCTGTAGCTTGGAGGTGGGAGAAAACTGCTTGGGGCAAGCCCGCCTTCAACAACAAGTCGTCAAGCTAGGGGAAGACTGGAACCCCTGATCTCCGCAGATTGTCTGCGACCACCGACCATCACCTTTGTGAACACCCTAGGGGTGCTGGTGAGGCCAAAGGGGAGCACCACAAATTGAAAGTGCTCGTGACCCACCGTAAACCGCAGGGAGAGAAGATGGGCAGGCATGATGGGAATATGAAAATAGGCATCCTGCAAGTCCAGCGCTACCATCCAGTCTCCCGGGTCCAAGGCAGACAGGATGTGAGCATCCTGAATTTCTCCTTTTTGAGGAAGTAATTGAGGACTCTGAGGTCTAGGATAGGACGAAGGTCTCCGTCCTTCTTGGAAAAGAGAAAGTAGCGGGAATAGCAACCACTACCTACTTCAGGCCCGGGAACCCTCTCTATCGCTCCCTTGGCCAAGAGAGTCTTTACTTCCTCTCGGAGCAAAGCAAGGTTATCCTCTGTCAGCCGATCGTACACTGGAGGCATAGATGGAGGAGCAGTCTTGAAGAGGAGGGAGTAGCCCCTTCAGACTATTTGCAACACCCACCTGTCTGATGTAATGTTTTACCAGTGGGGGAGAGGATGGCATATTCTGCCACTGACTGATCGAGAATGATCCTGGGGGATTGGACTAGGAAGGTTTTGCGATGGAGGGGATGGTGGCTTGACTCGACTTCTGGTTTCCAGACCCACGAGGCCGGGGTGAACCGCATCCACAGCCCCGCAGGGGTTGCTGAACTTGTGCGGCCCTCCGGCCGGATTAGGGTTGGCGCGGCTGGTAGCCCCTTCCGTAGCCGCGAAAGGTGGATGGAGCCCTGGGGGCAGTGGCGTGGCCCAAAGACTTGGCCGTGGCCCGAGTCTTTAAAGCGCTCAAGGGCAGAATCCACCTGGTCTCCGAAGAGACGGGAGCCATCAAAGGGCATGTCCAAGAGGTTAGCCTGGACATCCCCCGAAAAACCAGGCGTTCTCAAACAGGCGTGGCGACGAACAGCCACCGTCGTGGAAATCGATCTACCTAGCGAGTCCGTCATGTCCAAGCCACATCTGATGGCGAACTTAGCTGCGTTCCCTCACGTTTGAGTTAACTTGGGAGAGTAGAGTCCGATCCTCCTCCAAGACTCTGGGCAGCACCTACGCCTCCATATCCCATATGGATTGGGAATAACGGCCCAACAGGCATGCGGTGTTCCGCGACTGCAATGCCAGACTGGTGGAAGAAAAATATTTCCTTGCCGAAGTTCTCCAGTCTCTTGGATTCCCTGTCCGGGCGAGCGGAATGCACCACGAGAAGTGGAAGCTTGGACCACCAAGCTTTGAGGAGTGGGGTGGGTGGTGAGGAAAAGTGTCCCCCCCGGTGCAGGGCGATGGCTGTGGGCAATCGCCCTGTTCACAGGAGCCCCTGTGCTTGGTTTGGACGAAGACCCAGAAGGACATCTGTTAAGGCCTCATTATAGGGCAGTAGGGGTTCCGAGCTCAAGACCCCAGGCTGCAGGACCTCGGTCAAGACAGTCTTGACTGCCACAATAGGAAGCTGCAGGTAGAGGACCTCCGCAGCCCTACGCACCACCATGGCAAAAGATGCTCTCTCCTCCGTAGCCAGGTTAGGAGGGGAAAGCATGCCAGAGTCTGGGGAGGTGTCCAGGCCACTGGCATCACCCAGTTCCTCGCACCAGTGCAGATCTTGTTGCTGCAAGATTTCTAAGGGATCCTGCTCCCCTCCCAACCCTCTTCCTCCATCCTTAATCCTTCAGAATAGGGCAGAGTAAACGGCATGGAGCCGTACTGCTCAGTCGGCACCGGTCTCTGCGTCAGAGGATGCCCGACCGACTTCGTGTCGTCAGGAACGAGGATCGGGGAGGCGCCGCCGGCGAGGACCTCAGCAACGGATGCGATGGCAGGGGTCACTATTGAGGTGCAAACGACGTCGGTCCGGACCCGTGAACGGGTCCACTCAGAAGCCGGTGCCGGAGCAGTCAGCATGTGAACCACGGGGGCTCCTCAACCTTCTGAGCCTGCGGGGCCTGGAGGCACACCGGCAGGGTCAGGCCGCCCAAATATGGCGCACATGGTGTTATAAAACTTTCAGCTGGGCAGGGATCGCTCTCGACCCCGGAAAGGGAGGGAAACAGAGCTGACCCAGGCATCTGCTCCGCGGAGTGGGGCCTCGAATGCCGAGGTTCCTCTGCCACGTCGTGAGACTGGCGGGGCGAAGTCAAAAGCACACTAGAACTTCTTGTGTTTTTTTGTGGTGCCTCTTACCCGACGTCGACGAAGAGGACTTCGAATCCCCGGAGCAGTGCTCGGACCTTCCTCTCGACCGCGACCGGGATCGAGACTGACCTCCGCGGTGCAGAACACCGGGCCGCGAGAAGCTTTAGGGACCGCTCTCTCAAAGCATTCGCGCCATCGTCAGTCGGAGCACGACTTGGAGTCGTGGTCGCACTCAAGGCACCAAAGACAAACTAAATGGGGGTCCGTGACCAACATGGTGCGGTGACAGGCACCGCACGGCTTGAACCCCGAAGTCTTCTTACTCGACATGACTTCCTAACACACCGACAAAGTTGACAAAAACTCTAAAAAAATAAATTAAAAAAAGTGTCAAAAAATACAGGTGGTAGCTCTCTTCCAACAGATCGGCGCTGATGGCGCAGGAAGAAAAGAACTGACGTCAGCGCACCGGAGTGGCGGTAATATGGACAACACGGACGGCACGATGCCGAACACGATGCTGAGGTAGTCAGGCGGAGTCGACCGATGCCACCTACTGGCGTGCAGCGCAGGGGTGCTGCTAAGAAAAATCTACGGGATCCAGCTGGACGTCTGCGGCTAGATGTCTATCAGATAAACCCCAATAATATCCTCTTGGGGAGGATGATAGGTGTGGGTTTTACTATAGAAGGTGGATATGCCGGGGCAAGCTGTCTTGGACCCTGCACGATAGGATGAGTGGCGAAAGGAGCCACGTTGTGATGGTGTTTGCAATGCTCCCATTGCTTTCATCATCTTATCTTTTTCCCAGATGGGTGTCTACCTGGGGTCCAAAAAGAGGTTTCCCATCGAAGGGGAGAGCTAGTAAGTTCTGTTGAACTTCAGGCTTAACGTATGATACCCTTAGCCAGGCATGTCTCACAAGGATCAGACTTGAATTAATACCCCTAGCTGCTGTGTCACCTGCATTGAGGGCACAACGTATCATTGTATTTGATGTTTGCCCTCTGAGGCAATCTGATATACCCTTTTCTGTGCTCTCTGGGAACATGCTCAAGAATCTCCCCCAAGTGGGCCATGTCATAGCACGATAAGAGACAAATGGAGTTTGCAATCCTCCAATGGTTAATTTGAGCAGCCACTCTCTCCCGCTGCCTCTATCTTTTTGCTCTCTTTATCTGACTGGGGGCGGGGGGCATCACCAGATGTTTGAGTTTGCCCTTTTATGGGCTATGGCCACCACTAGGGAGTCAGGTGTAAGTTGTCCATTAAATGTATGCAAGGTCAATTGGTGAGGGTTTATATTTGTTTTGTTATAATCGACCCTTGGAGTGACAACTCTAGCCCTAACGGGGACGTTGGCGATGTTCTAAGTGTGTCTGAGCAAACCCTTGAGCACTGGCAGATATTGTGCAAAACGCCGATTGGATGAGAGGGTTTTGAATAAAGAAAATCCTCCTCTATAGGCTCAATATGTAGAGGTACTTTATGGAATGTAGCAGTCCTACTTATATCATAAGTTGTTGAATCATCAGGGGGAGATAGTCTGGCCAGGTATACATCCGGGTCTGTATTATCTTGTGGTTCTGCTTCATATGAATCCCACGGATCTTCTTGAGGTTAGATTGAATGTTGGTCTTCCTCTCCCCAACTCACTGTGTAGGAGTATAGTGAACAGTCAGGCGAGAGTTGTGGTGATGGGGTATACACAGTAGGCTGTGGTGTTGGTAGGCTGGTGTGCACTGAGCTGGTAGCCTTAACCTTTTTCTTCTTCTTTGTAATGGAGAAGAGTAGTTTCTAGAGCATACCCAGAAGATAGCTGTCTTTTTGCAGGTTGAGCCCCTGAGTGAGGGGCTCTGGTGAAAATAAGTCCTGCAACTGGGTGGAGCATTGGATGCTTTTACCTTGAGTCCAACTCCTAGTGAAGTCTCAAGCATTGGTTCTGCTGTTTCTACAGAGTGTTTGGCAGCCGTGTGAGTTTTGGGCTCTGACAGGTTTAACCAAAGTTATTTTCGGAGATGCTTTCGGTTCTGAAAGTGATTTTTTTGGCACTGTGGTGGAATGGCATTTCAGCTCCAAAGCTTTCGGTGTCGAAGGTCGACTCGAGACGGATGTGGTGGGCTAATACTCCGAAACCGGTCCCAGGATGCTTGTTTCCGGTCCAGGAAGGACCTGGTCTGGCAGTTCGGGCTGAACTGTTCCCATGGGGGAGCAGGGTCAAGCCTAATTTGCATATGGCTGGGTCTAAACTGGAATGGCATGGCGAGCAAAATAACGATGGATTAAACCCAGATCTGAGACTGGTGGGTGAATGTTTGACAATGTCCAGCATTCCATCCATCATATTTTTGTGTTGTAACCTTAAAGCACAAGTTACTAACTTGTGTAACGATATATCTGTAAGAGACAGTAGTTAGTGATAGATTCCTTACCTTAGAATATCCCCAGGCGTCAGGCTGGATCCGGAAAGTTTTGCGTAGCAGTACCCTTGCGCGTCGGTAGGCGGCGTCGTGCGGCTCCGCGTCCGTCGTCGGCGTCGTGATCGCCGGGATGACGTCGCGGGCAGTACTTAGACGCCGCCCCTGCGCGCTGACGTCAGTTCTGTACACGACTTTCCGCGCCAGGAACGCAGAGCCATGCAAGAAGCTGACACAGGTGTCTGAAAAATACTAGGGCCCTGAAAGGGATGTCCTTAACCCTAGAAATCAGTTCGCAGAACGGGGAGGATGGGTGGGGCGGTAGGAATCTATCACTAACTACTGTCTCTTACAGATATATCGTTACACAAGTTAGTAACTTGTGCATCTGAAAGAGACACGTTAGTGATAGATTCCTTACCTTAGAATAGATACCCCAGCAATACCAACCCCGGTGGTGGGTCTGCGAACAAAGATCAGACAAGGAAGTCCTGGAGGACAGAACGGCCAAAGAAGCCGTCCCTCCGGACCTGACTGTCAAGGCAGTAATGCTTAGTAAACGTGTGCAGCGAGGCCCACGTAGCTGCCTGACAGATAACCGGCAGCGGAACACCGCGGCCCAAGGCCGTGGTAGCAGCCGTTGCCCTGGTGGAATGGGCACGCAGCCCAACAGGAGGCTCCTTCTTAGCCAAAGAATAGCAGGTCTTGATGCACAAGGTAACCCAGCGGGAGATGGTCCTCTTGTGCACCGCCCGACCTTTTTGGCGCCCACGTAGCCAACAAAGAGCTGGTCATCCACCCGGAAGTGTTTTGTGCGGTCGATATAGAAGGAGAGCGCACGTTTTGGGTCCAGACGGTGGAGCCTCTCTTCCTCTCTGGAAGGATGCGGAGGCGGAAAGAAGGTGGGCAAAGTGATGGTCTGCCCAATGTGGAAAGCAGTAACCACCTTTGGCAAGAAGGACGGACGCGTCCGAAGAACAACCTTGTCTGGATGAACAGACAGAAAGGGAGGTTTGCAAGAAAGAGCCTGGAGCTCACTCCCCGCCGAGCGGAGGTGATGGCCACCAGAAAGGCTGCCTTTAGAGTCAGAAGACGAAGAGGACAGTTATGCAGAGGCTCAAAGGGAGCGCACATTAAAAGGTAAGAACCAAGTTCAAGTCCCACTGAGGCATTACAAACGGAACAGGAGGGAAGAGGTGAGTAATGCCTTTTAAGAACCTGTTAACAACAGGGGACTTGAAAAGGGAGGGCTGATCAGGGAGCCTGAGGAAGGCCGAGATAGCACAAAGAGAACCCTTGATGGTACCCAGGGCAGAACCCTGTTGGGCCAGAGAGAGAAGGAACAGAAGGACCTCAGAAAGAGGGGCAGAAAGGGGATCCACAGCCTTTGCTGTGCACCATGCCACAAATTTGTTCCACCTGCAGGCGTATACCACCTTAGTGGAGGGACGCCTGGCTGCCAGAATCACATCACAAACTTCGGGAGGCAAGTCGAAAGGAATCAACTGCCGCCGCTCAATCTCCACGCAAGCAGGTGTAGACTGGACAGGTTCGGGTGGAGGACCGTCCCCTGCTGCTGCGACAGAAGATCCTCCCGAAGAGGCAGACGGATCGGGGGATCTATGCTCATATTGAGTAGCTCGGGATACCAAACTCTTCGAGCCCAGTCCGGAGCCACAAGAATGACTTGGGCCCGGTCGTGCCGAATCTTCTTCAACACTCTGGGTAGAAGTGGTATAGGCGGAAAGGCGTACAACAGACCGCAACTCCACTCGCGACGAAAAGCGTCGCCGAGCGAGTGCCGCCTTGGAAATTCCAACGCGCAGAACTGATGACATTGCGCGTTCTCTTCGGTGGCGAATAGATCTAACCAAGGCTCTCCCCACTGTAGAAAGAGTCCTTGCGCCACTTCCGAGTGAAGACGCCATTCGTGATCCATCATGCACCTGCGGCTGAGTTCGTCCGCCCTGGCGTTCAGAGAACCTGCCAGGTGTTGAACCATCAGGAACATGCCCTGATGTTCCAGCCATGTCCAGAGGCGCAGAGCCTCCTGACAAAGGGTCCAAGACCCCACCCCGCCCTGTTTGTTGCAGTACCACATGGCGGTGGTGTTGTCTGTGAACACCTGCACTACCTTCCCTTTGACAGAGGGAAGGAATGCCTTGAGTGCAAGCCGGATCGCCCGGAGCTCCAGAAGGTTGATATGGAGCCGGGACTCCGCCGGAGACCAGAGGCCTCTGATCTCCGCCTCTCCCAAGTGACCGCCCCATCCCAGAAGGGACGCGTCCGTCACAACTGTATGCTCTGGCTGGGGAAGGGAGAGGGATCTGCCCATGACCCATTGCCGGTTCGAGAGCCACCACTGCAACTGTTTTGCAGTCCCCTCCGAGATCTGGACGTGATCGGACAGGTTGCCCTGGTGCTGCGCCCACTGGAACTTCAGGTCCCACTGCAGAGCCCGCATATGCCATCTGGCATGATTGACCAGCAGGATGCAGGAGGCCATGAGGCCCAGCAGCCTCAGGGTCATCCTTACCGAAACCCAGGATAAAGGCCGAAAGATCGGAATCATAGCCTGAATATCCCGGACTCGCCGTTCGGGAGGATAGGCCCGAAACTGCGTCGTGTCCAGAACTGCTCCGATGAAAAGGAGCTGTGGAGAAGGAATCAGATGCGACTTCGGCACATTGATGGAGAACCCCAGCGAGTGCAGGAGTTCGGCCGTAGTCTGGAGGTGGGAGACGACTGCCTGGGACGAGCCCGCCTTCAGCAGCCAGTCGTCGAGGTAGGGGAAGACTGAAACCCCTGCCCGGCGCAGATGAGCCGCGACCACCGCCATCACTTTCGTGAACACCCGAGGGGCACTTGTAAGGCCAAAGGGGAGCACGGTGAACTGAAAATGCTCGTGGCCTACCGTGAACCGAAGGTAACGCCGGTGGGCCGGCAGGACGGGGATGTGGAAATATGCGTCCTGCAAGTCCAACGCTACCAACCAGTCTCCAGGGTCGAGGGCAGTCAAGACCTGAGCTAGGGTGAGCATCTTGAACTTCTCCTTCCGGGAGGAAGCGATTGACGTTCCGGAGGTCCAAGATAGGACGCATGTCCTCCTTGTCCTTTTGGGCACCAGAAAGTAGTGGGAGTAGCAACCACGCCCTACTTCTGGGGTCGGAACATGCTCGATGGCCCTCTTGGTCAAGAGGGCCGTGACTTCCTTCTGTAGAAGCACCAAGTGATCCCCTGACATGCGGTGGAGTTGAGGTGGCATGGCTGGGGGGTGGTCTCGAAGGGGAGGGAGTAGCCCCTTCGGACAATGTCCAAGACCCACCTGTCCGAGGTGATGGTGCGCCAGTGGGGAAGGTGATGGCGGACCCTGCCCCCTACTGGCGTGCCGTGCACCTGAAAGGAGGGACTAGGAGGGCTTGGAGGCCGCGGACGGGTTGGAGGTGGTGGCCTGACCCGCACGCTGGTTGCCCGATCCGCCACGGCGGAATCCACGTCCTCGGCCACGCGAAGACGCCTGCTGCGCGGGCCGGTGGCTGGGCTGCTGACGTGAAGGGCGCCCCTACCGTGGCCACGATAGGGGCGAAAAGCAGAAGGCAGCGGAGGGCGTGTAGCAGAAAGGCCCAGGGACTTGGCAGTAGCCCGTGAGTCCTTAAAGCGCTCCAACGCATGGTCTGCTTTGGACCCAAAAGACCGACTCCATCAAAGGGCATGTCCATGAGAGTATTCTGGACATCCCCTGAAAAACCAGTGGTTCTCAGCCAGGCGTGGCGGCGGAGCGCCACCGTCGTTGCAATCGACCTGCCCAGCGAGTCGGCGGTGTCAAGGCCACAACGGATAGTGTATTTGGCCGCATCCCTTCCTTCCGCAATGGCGCGGGAAAGCAGTGCCTGGACCTCCTCAGGGCACTGGGGCAAAACATCCGCCACCGAATCCCACAGAGAGTGGGTATAGCGGCCCAAAAGACAAGCGGTGTTAACGGACCGCAAGCCAGCACTGGAGGAAGAAAAACCTTTCTTCCCAAACTGATCCAGGCGTTTGGATTCCCTATCCGGAGGAGCGGTAGGGAAGGCGGTTTGGGAAGCGGAGGCTTGGACAACCAAGCTCTCAGGAGTGGGGTGGACAGAAAGAAACAGGGGGTCGCCCGGAGCTGGGCGATGGCGTCGTGACACGTTCCGATCCACAGGAGCCCCTGTGTTGGGCTTGGACCAGGCGCCCAAAGAACGTCTGTGAGGGCGTCGTTAAACGGCAGCACAGTCTCCGTAGAGGAGGCTGCCGGCTGAAGCACCTCTGTCAAGATGTTAGGCTTGACCGTCAAAGTAGGGAGCTGGAGACGTAAGGCCCCAGCAGCCCTACGCAACACCGTACCAAAATTGGCCCCCTCCTCCGTAGCCACGGGAGGAGACAGCATGCCAGTGTCAGGAGAAGTATCCAGACCACTGGCCTCCCCTAGACTCTCTGTCCAGTCCTCATCATACTGACAGTTGCGAGTCAGAGGGTCATCAGACCCCTCCCAGTCCTCCTGGTCCTCCTCTGGTTCAAAATAAGGAGGAGGGACATTTGGGACCCAAGGGCCCATCGGCGCCGGAGCCGGCGTCGAGCGACGTCGCTCCGGGTCCATGTCCGGAGCCGGAAGGAACTGGGGGACGACGCCGCCCGGAGCCCAGGGCGGCGTCGAGAACGGCACCGGAGACATCGGCGCCGGCGGAGGTGTCGTGAGGTCGACCGGCGTCGATGGGGGTTGTGGAGCCGGGATCGAGGCTGGGGCCGAAGCCGGAGCCGGGATCGAGGCTGGAGTCCCGGGCGGCGCCGGGGCCGGAGCCGCCGGCGACGCCGGAGCAACCCCATCAGGGCCCGCGGGGCCCGAAGGCGCACCGGAGGGGCCTGAAGGCCCGAAGAGGCGGGCCATGGCCGACAGGAACTCCTGTACCTTGGCCGGATCCGCCCCCGAACCCGGGAAGGGCGGGTAGGACGGGGGCGACTCCACAGGCAAGTCCGGGGCCGCGGGGGCGGGGACGGTGCCGGGAGGGGCCTCAGCCGAGTCGCGAGACCGGCGAGGCGAAGTCCGAGAGCGACGATGCTTCTTGGACTTTTTGTGCTTAGACTTACCGGACGAAGAAGACTTCGACGCCGACGACCGGTGTGCACTCCGCGAGCGACCCCTGGACCTCTCACGCGACCGGGGCCTCCGTGGAGCCGAATGCCGGGCCTCGAGGAGCTTTCGAGACCGCTCTCGCAAAGCTTTTGGGTTGAGGGCCTGGCATTCGGGACAAGACTCGGTGTCGTGGCCTCGGCCGAGGCAGAAGAGACACTCCCAATGCGGGTCGGTGACGGACATCATCCGCGCACAGGCGCCGCATCGCTTGAAGCCGGGCATCCCTACGACACCTTAAAGATGGAAAAAACAGTGAAAAAATCACCAAAAAGTATGGTCAAAAATTGACCAGGGCACTGCTCTTCCCGGATCTGCGCTTGCTGGCGCGGAAAAAGAAGAACTGACGTCAGCGCGCAGGGGCGGCGTCTAAGTACTGCCCGCGACGTCATCCCGGCGATCACGACGCCGACGACGGACGCGGAGCCGCACGACGCCGCCTACCGACGCGCAAGGGTACTGCTACGCAAAACTTTCCGGATCCAGCCTGACGCCTGGGGATATTCTAAGGTAAGGAATCTATCACTAACGTGTCTCTTTCAGATATGCAGGACCTTCCTCGCAAGCTGCTCCAAGGCTGTAACCTGTGGGGGTGCAGGGTTAATCCTGCAGAATTTTGTCCACTCCTGGGCAGTAGTTCGGAGGGTAACAGTAGTGCCTTACAAATATTCAACAGAGCCTGTTAAAAGACCTCAACTTGGAAAGGGTGGGTTGATGGGGCTCCGGTACTCCAACATCATCTTTTCCATAACTGGAATCGGCTAACAGGGTAAAGACCACTGTTAGAGGACCATTTCTTCAAGGAAGAAGATTGAGTCTCCTTCCTGTGGTGTTTCTTTGCAGGAAGACCAATTCAGGATCACTGCCTGTCAGAGGACTTAACTAAAGGAGAGTAGATCTGCTTCGGAGTAGCTGTGTGCCTTTGCCAAAAATTACATAGCCGTCTTCTTCCCGATGGACGTCAGGTGCATAGATGAGCAACAACAGCAGATTGAAATAGTAGTGGCAGCTTCTCATTTCACAAACAGAAGCCATGCAATCAAATAGGGATGCCCTTGTCACACTGATGACAGGGTATAAACCCCAAGACCTTTGGATGTGACATCTGATCTAGTCACTGTCAAATTTACTTAGAAGAGCTCGAGTCCTTGGAGACAGATCACAAGGGAAACGTTTTCTAGATAGGTATGCCATCAACACATAACAGAACACATGGCATTGTATCACATGGATTACTTCCGATCTGTTTGAAGGATTGGGAAGACATTTGGTTGTATAATTTGGAGTGCTTGCAATTTCATGTTTAATCTTTTGGGACTTCACTTGCATCCATTGAAAGCATGGAAGTGGCTGTTCTTTCTTTTTGCAAAGCATCCCATTTTGAATCAGTCGACAGTGAACTTCATCCTAATACTACTGAACTGGTATAAGGAGTACATTTCTCTGCTCACCCCAACTAAAGTCTGTTGCCTGGAGATTAATCATAAGGTGAGGAATCTGCAGGACAAAGTATCTATCAGAATGTGCATACAATTTGTAGGAAGTTTGCAAAGCCAAAGCTCTAGACGTTCAGGAAGGATGGGTTCTGTATTCTGGTCGGAAAAAATCATACATTCATTTCAGGAACAGGTAACTGTTGTGTTCCATAAGCTGATGTGACTTACACCCATTAGGTGAAGAAATACAAAGACTAGTCCTCGTGATGCTCGAAAATACAGCGTAAATGAACAAGTTACTTACCTTCGGTAATGCTTTTTCTGGTGTATACAGTATCTGCCTGTGGATTCCTCACTTTTTTAATTGCATCCCCCCCAATGCACATCATTCCACAGAAACTTTTCTCCCCAGCTCTCCCACGTCGACGTTACAATGGAACGGATCCGCAAGCAAATCCACGTGACGTCATCGGAGCCATAAGAAGACCTAGTCGGCATGCTGAAGTTTGTTCCACCCATTTTTTCCATGCCTTGGAGGCGAAAGGGAGAACCGACAACATTTGCACGAGCATTCCAACACAGCCAAAACTGGACTTCTTCACCATAGAAATTTCCTAGTGCCAAGCATCACATGATTTTAACAATAAATCACACAAGATATACATTGATTATTTTTTCAGTATAAGCACGCAGGCAACAGGGAGGCGGGTAGGTCAGTGAGGAATCCACAGGCAGATACTGTATCCACCAGAAAAAAGCATTACCGAAGGTAACTTGTTCTTCTGATGGATACATCTGCCTGTGGATTCCTCACCTGATTAATTGAATCCCCAAGCAGTTCCGCTCCCGCCAGAGGGTGTCTGCCTGCCTATAACAATAAAATCCTGCAGCACAGAACGTGCAAAATGGCAGTCCCGCCTCACCTCCATATCTAAGCAATAGTGTTTTGCATATGTGTGAAGGGAGGCCCAAGTTGCCGCCTTGCAGATGTCTACCACAGGGACACCTCTAGCTAACGCCGAAGAAGACTTAGCTCTGGTAGAATGAGTTTGAATACCTTCAGGAGACCCCTTTCTTGGCCAAGGCGTAGCAGATCTTGATACAGAGGATGATCCACCTGGACAGTGTTCTCTTGTGGAATGCCTTGCCCTTCATCATGCCCACATATCTGATGAAGAGTTGGTTGTCCAACCTGAAGTCCTTGGTTCTGTCCAGGTAGAAGCTGACCGCCCTTTTAGGGTCCAGGCGATGAAGTCTCTGCTCCTCCTTAAAAGGGTGAGGGGAGGAAGTGGGTAAGGTGATGGATTGCCCTTGGTGGAAAGGAGTGACCACCTTAGGCAGGACCGCACCTCTGGTCCTAAGAACCATCTCATCCACATGGAATGATGTAAATGGGGGCTTGGAGCTAAGAGCTTGCAACTCACTCACCCTCCTAGTGGAAGTGATTGCAACCAAATATATAGTTTTAAACGCTAGAAATCTTAAGGGACAACTGTGTAATGCTTAAAAGGGTGAACCCATCAAGAAAGTGAGAACCAGGGCTTACCAACAAAAGCTCTATGCGGAAAGCCAGCGTATCGGCAGATTTTTGGCTTGGACTACGAAAAGTCAGAAAGCGGCGCAAGTAATTAGTCAGGTTAAAAATCCCTCTACCGGCCTGCTAGAAGACGACGAGCAGGCGATTTCGGAGGTTTTTCCTTTCTCATTTCAAACAAATTTATACGGAAGTACAGGTGGTAGAAGAGCTAGAATTGACGTCCTATTTTGAATTACTGGAGCTAGCACAGATCTCGGCAATTTATTGAGACGCTTAATGGTACAAATAGGAATCTCATAAATTCTGACAGTACTCAAAAGCATGGCTAACGTCAAGGCTAGTGGGTCAGATGGGATCCCGGTAGAGGTATATAAAATATTCCAAGAGGAACTTCTTCCTTTTGTAATGGAACTGTTTAATCAAATAAAGGACGGGATAGATACCCCCAAAAGTTTTAAGGAGTCAGTTCTGGTAGTCTTTCTGAAAAAGGATAAAGATCCTCGTGACCCAAATTCCCATCAATCAACAATCAATCAGGGGTTTGTTAAAGCGTGACTACTCACCCGTAAGGGTCTCAAGGCGGTGGGGGGTGTGCAGGTTCCATCCATCAAGGAGGGGGTCTGTCGAAGAGCCAGGTTTTGAGGTTTCTTGCGAAGATGGGGAGCGATGTCTGTCTGAGGTGGAGCGGAAGGGCGTTCCATGCTTTGGCCGCGAGGAAGGAGAAGGAGCGGCCTCCCGATCTGGTCTTTCTGGTGCGGGGGACCACGGCGTAGGAGAGCTGGGCTGATCGTAGGGTCCTTTGGGGTACGTGGAATTTGAGTCGGCTGTTCAGGTATGCTGGTCAGGTGCCGTGGAGGGCCTTGTGTGCGTGGGTGAGCATCTTGAAGGCGATTCTCGCCTCGACAGGGAGCCAGTGGAATGTGCGCAGGTGCTAGGAGATGTGGCAGTGTTTTGGCAGGTTGAGGACCAGTGTTGCAGCGGCGTTCTGGATGTTCTGTAGCTTGCGGGTGAGGTTTTTGTTTATTCCGGCATAGAGTGCGTTGCCGTAGTCGAGTCTGCTGGTAACCAGGGCGTGAGTGACGGTCTTTCGGTGTTCTAGAGGGATCCATTTGAAGGTCTTACGAAAGAGGCGGAGGGTGTGCAAGCAGGAAGACGAGAGAGTTGATCTGGCGGTCCATTTTGAGCTCGGAGTCCAGGATGATTCCCAGGTTGCGTGCGTGGGGGTTGGCGGGTTTCCGAGGGCAGGGGGCCACCAGGTGTCGCTCCAGGTGTCGGGGTTTGGGCCCATGATGAGTACTTCTGTTTTGTTGGTGTTTAGTTGTAGGCAGCTGTTTGTCATCCATTTGGAGACGGCTTCCATGCCTTCTCGAAAGTTGCGTCTGGCGGTGTTGGGCTCGTTGGATAGGGAGAGATGGGGCTAGGTGTCGTCTGCGTATGACACGATGTTGAGTCCGTAGGTTCTGACGATGGGGGCGAGTGGATCCATGTAGACCTATCAGTTTGTTAAATACTGATTATAAACTGTTTATGAAGATCTGGGCCAGAAGGATTGCTCCATGCACCCAACAGGTGGTCCATACTGATCAAAATGGTTTTATTCCAGGACGGTTAATGGCCACCAACACATTTAACGCAAGCTATTGATTATTTTTCAGCCAATAAGATCAAGGCAGCCATTCTGATGATGGATGCCGAGAAGGCTTTTGATTTGGTAGACTGGCGTTCTTTATTTTAGAGAAGTTTGGTTTTCCGCCACAATTGATACATATGTTAAAAGAAGTCTATAGCCAGGCGGAGGCCAAAATCATCATCAATGGAACAGAAGCCGGGAGAGTAAATATTGAACGTGGCACACGACAGGGTTGTCCGTTATCGCCCCTTTTGTTTTCTCTAATTTATTGAACCCCTAGCTGTTAAGATTCGTAATTATTTATTGATTTGTCCCCCCCTGGAGTGGATGGCAAAAATGAAGCTATATGCAGACGATATAATTTTATATCTTGAAGCAGACCGGTCTAATATACAAAATGCATTGGACGAAATTCAGAAATTTACACAGATAGGGGGATATAAAGTGAACCAAGCTAAAACAGAAATCCTCACATTTAATGCTGCGCCTTCTGACGTCCCGGTTTCCTTACAATTAAGACTACCACATCCAGTCAGATACCTAGGTATCTTTGTCACAAGTGACTATGGCCAATTATTTTCATTGAATTATAGCAGCAAGCTTGCAAAAGTGAAAATATTATTAGATAAGTGGCCTTTGCTCCATCTATCATTGATAGGACGAATCTCTATGGTTAAAATGTCAGTGCTCCCATTGTTTTTGTTTCTTTTTTGTAATCTTCCCTTAAAAATCCCCAGTTCTTATTTTAAAGAACTGGATGAAATGATCCGGAAGTTTGTGTGGAACAATAAACACCCCCGGGTTAAGCTAACCACACTACAACTAGATGTAGCACAGGGGGGGTTAGCACTCCCACATTTTGCAACTTACTATCAGGCTTCCTTGTGCAAATTATCACAATTTGGAGAGGTAAATTCAGTTTTCGATAACTTTTTTTTAACACATATGGTGAAGGAAAGTGCCATAAAACTTCCCACTTTCTTACGAACAGCGAAACTTCCTAAAAAGACCAGATATAAGGTGATATTGGCATTAGCAGCAAGAATCCAGCTTTTTTATAAATCGCGAAATATTCCAGCATATCATGCTTATACCCCCATTCAAGATTGTGCAGCAGGAGATTTGACGTTGTCTGGGGGGCTTTACCAAGTATGGCAAGAACTAGGTTTCCGTCAGCTTGGGGATTTTTATAATCACGAGACATTAATTACCTGGGAAACGGTTCGATTGCAATGTAGCAATCTAAATACCGCTTTCTCTATGAGTTTTCTTCAGCTCGTGAGTTTTCTCAAAAATAATTATACCATGCTGAGTGAGGTTGCACGTCAAATTGCCAGACAGATGTCAAATAAAGTTTGTGGGGTTGGACTTTGGTATCAGCTATTGCATCAGACGGCTCATAGCGAAGAGATTACAACGAAAGAGCTTCAGAAAATTCATTGAGAAACAGGCTGCAAGTTTACTATGAAAGAGTGGCAGCAGCTTAGTGAGATATCGAATAAAGCACTGCGAGACGTTAATTTTAAGAGGATGAATTTTTTATCCAGATGGTTGGCATATTACACCCCTCTGAGATTCCATAAGATGTTTCCAACTAATCTAAACCAATGTTTTAGATGTGATAAACAGGATGATGGGGGTTGGGTGCACATATTTTATGAGGGTAGCAGTCTACAGCAATTTTGGAAGGACGTTTTTACTTTGATTTCTCAAATTGTGCCCTTAACAATTTCTCCCTCATGTATGTTGGTGCTGTTTGGTTCGTCGGGGGGAGGTAAAATGTTTAACGAAATATCAGCAGCATTTTATAGTAATTTCAATAGTGGTTGCTAGGTCACTTGTCCTTCAAAATTGGAAGACTAATAAGCAACCTAGGATTGAACATTGGGTTAATAAAATGTGCAGGACTTATAGATTTGAGGAGGCCTATGCGAAATGTGTCGGAGCTGCTATAAGATTTAGAGCTATCTGGGCAAATTTTCTATCCATTATATATCCGAGTAAAAGTATAATTTTAGAGCCCTATGCTTATAGGAGTAAAATTTCTGCACTTTATTAAAACACTTGCTGCTAGTTGCACATGCACTTTAATAGTTTTTTGATATCCGTACGTCAGTTCAAAGTAGCCATTGTATAGATTAGTAATAGCTATTAATGAAGATATGGATTGGTGTTTCTGGGGAATTATCTGGAGGTAGCAAATTCCGGAAAGTTGATAGGATCATGGTTTAACACGGGTTATTGTGCAATATATTCACTTTCCTAATTGCTGATTCTTTTAGAACTGTGTTTTTATAAAATAGTGGTCTAATTGATGTTAATTCCTATCTATTGTATGCAATTTCATGTAAATGTATTTTCGCTGCTAGCTATTTGATATCAGTTATTTCCATCCTATTTATTCATCCTGTGATGCCATGCTTCCTTGGTTTTTTATTCCTGCTCTAATAAAAATATTAAATAAAAAAAAAAAAAGAAAGTGCGAACCAAATTTAAATCCCACAGAGGCATGACAGAAGGAGTGGGAGGAAACTTATTTGTGAGACCTTTAGTGAATCTCATAACTATGGGAGATTTAAACAATAAGGGTTGATTTGGTAAACAGAGAAAAGCAGACAAGTAGCCTTTAACAGTAGCTACTGCACATCTGAGAAAAAGAGAAACTTAGAATTTCAAACAAATGGGCCTGCAAAGGATCAATCGATCTCTCTCCAGACCGTTTAACAAACTTAGCCCACCTACCAGAATAGACAGACTTGGTGGTGTGTCTCCTGGTGGATAAAATAACATCCACCACATCCGGGGGGGGAGAGAGAAAGAGCTCAGGTTGCCCCGTTCAATCTTCAGCCATGAAGGTGCAGGCTCTGGATGGGTAGAGGGGTAGAACTGCGATTGGGAGAATGGGGTCTGCCCTGAGAGGGAGACAGAGCGGAGGGTGCGATGAGAGGTAAAGGAGGTCTGTGTACAACAACCTTCACGGCCAATAACTTGGGCCCGGTCTTGGTGAATCTTCCTCAGAACTCGAGGAATCGAGGTAATGGGAGGAAACTCATAAAGAAGCTGTAAGCCCAAATTTAACTAAAACGTGTCCCCCAACGCTTCCCGCGTCGGATACTGGAGCCTGCAGAACAACGGGCAGTGCACGTTCTTGTGAGTGGCAAACAGGTTCAACGGAGGATACCCCCACATCCTGAAAATGTGAAGGACCACCTCCGGATGGAGACGCCACTCGTGATCGGCCGAATACTGCCGACTGAGACTGTCCGCATGAACATTCAGTTCAACGGCCAGATGATTCGCAATCACGCAAATCTGATGATCCTGAGCCCAGGGCCAGAGTCGCAGAGCCTCTCTGCAAAGAAGATACAACCCTACTCCTCCCGGTTTGTTGACGTATCACATCGCGGTAGTGCTGTCTGTCAGGACCTGAACCGACTGACCGTGAAGGGAGGGAAGAAAGGCCTTGAGAGCCAAACGTATAGCCCGCGATTCCAGAAGATTGATGTGAAAATCTTTCCTCTGGAGACTAAAGACCTTTGACCTCCAGATCCCACAGATGAGCTCCCCACCCTAGAGTGGAGGAATCCGTTATCACTGTGGCCACTGGAGAAGGCGGTTGAAACAGCTTCCCTTGAGACAGGTTTCCCTGAACACTCCACCATAGCAGCTTCGCTACAGTGTCTCTGGAGATCCTGACCACCTCTTAGAGATCTCCGTTCTGTTGAAACCACTGCCTGCGGAGGCACCACTGGGGCGCCCTCATATGCCAGCGTGCATGGTTGACCAACAGTATGCAGGAAGCGAACAGACCGAGCAGACGCAAGACACTCAGGACTGGGACAGCCGCTCCATTCTGAAAAAGTGCAATCATAGCCTAGATGCCTTGAATAATCTGTAGAGGCGGGAAGGCACGACTCACAGTAGTGTCCAGTAATGCCCCTATAAACAGATTGCGCTGAGAGGGCACCAGGTGAGATCTGGCTACATTTTTTTTAAAAACCCACGCTGAACAACAGTTGTGTTGTTACTTGCTAATGATGCAGCACCATCTCTGGCGACTTCGCTTTGAGCAGCCAGTTGTCGAGATAGGGGAAAACAGGAACACCCGACCTTCTGAGATGTGCTGCCATCACCACCATCACCTTTGTAAAGACTCGAGGTGCGGATGTAAGCCCGAATGGAAGGACCGCAAACTGGTAGTGTTGAGACCCCACCGTAAAACAAAGATACTTCCGATGCGACTTAAGAATGGGAATGTGAAAATACGCATCCTGCAAATCGATCGACACCATCTAGTCTTCCTTCTGCAGCGCCAGGGTCAACATGTTGAATTTCTCCTGCTTGAAGTAAAAATTCAAAACCCTGAGGTTTGGATCGGCCTCAAGCGACCGTCCTTGACCCCTTTCCTGCTCCTGAACCATCTTGATCGCACCTTTTTGAAGTAATGACAGAACCTCCTGCTGGAGAAGCAGAAGGTGCTCTTCCGAGCACGAACCCTGGCAGGGAGGGAAAGGTCGGGGAACTCCGGGAAGGGTAAGGCATATCCATTCTCTACGATGTTTACCACCCACAGATCTGTAGTAACAGACCTCCAATGTTGTAGAAAATGGGACACCGTCCTCCTACGGGACAAGCATGCTCTAGGATGGTGGAGCTAGAGCTGCTTCCCTGCTGCACCAGCTGGAGGGGCAGAAGAGGATGAGACTTGCTGTCCTGCTGCACCCCGCAGACAACCCCTGTCCTTTCCCCTGTAAGATCTGTACAAAGGATCTGCCTGCTGTTGCTTCGGCTAGGCACGAAAGGATAAGTTCCTCCCAAAACCACGAAACTTGCAATATTGCCCAAAGCCCCTAGGCGGAGACTGAAGTCCTAAAGACCTTGCTGTGGCTCTGTCTTTCAAGCGCTGCAGCGCCAAGTCCTCTTTGGCCCCAAACTGGCGAAAACCATCGAATGGTAAGTCTAACAAGGTGGCTTGGACATCAGGAGAGAACGCTGAACCCCATAACCAAGCGTGCCTCCTGGTAGCCACAGACTAGCCCATCACCCTGGCAACCGAATCAGCAGTGTCCAGACCAGACAGTATGACCTGGCGGGCAGCAGCTTGGGCATCCGTTAGTACCTCTGAAAAATGCCCTTAATTTTACTCAGGCAGTTTTGGGAGCACCTCCCTGGCAGAGTCCATAAGGGCATTGATGTGTCGACCAAAAAGGCACGTGGCATTTGTTGACTTTAGGGCCATGCCGCCTGACGAGAATACCTTTTTCGCAGATTGCTCTATGCATTTCGACTCCCTATCTGCAGGTGTAGATGGGAAGGAACCTGCAGACTGTTTAGAAGAGCACGAAGCCTGGATGACCAAACTTTCTGGTGAAGGATGAGTTGACAAGAAAGCAGGAATCATTCGGAGCCACTTTGTACCTCTTTGCCACAGACCTGGACACCGCTGGAGCAGACATCGGTTTCCGCCAGATGTCAAGAATGGGTTCAGTCAAAGCTTAGTTAAAGTAGAGTCAAGTTGGCGCCGGTTCAGAACCGGACGGCACCAGTTAAGATCCATCCAGTGGCACTCTCCCCTCCAGAGATTGGACCGGCATCGAAAATCTCAGCGTTGCAAGAGGCCAACTCCCTGGAACCATAAGCATAAAAGGCAAAAGAGGTGCCTGAGGGAAATGAGGTGGCAAACCTCCCAGGGAAAATGCCAGCGGACCGCTGGGGCCAACAGGCGCACCAGTAGGGTTTGCTGCTCTGGCGAACAAGCCGAACATCGCATTTATAAAATGCGACGGATCCGTACCCAGAGTCGGGAAGGCAGGACACACCGGATCCGGCACTGCAGGCTGTGAAGCCAGTCGAGGAGGCAGCACATTCGGTTCCGGCTGCGGCGCCGGAGACCTTGGAGCCAGAGGTGGAGTGGTCGGCTTCGGCAACTGTGGAGGCGTTGCTTCTCTTGGAGCCGGTGGAGTCACCGCTCTCGAAGACGGAGCTGGAGTCACCTCAGGAGAAGGAGATGGAGAGATTTAATCTTAACGATGGCGCCTGGGAACTGGGGACACAGACTTCAGCGTCGCATCTTTCGATGAACGATGCCAAGACCTATGGCGTCGCTTTTTCTTGTGCTTCTTAGACGACCTCGAAGTATGCGGAGCCGGCGACTTGGAACGGGACCTCGACCTTCAACCCCTTTTTTGCTACTTGGCCATGAATAATTTGCCCTCCATCTCCTTCAGCGCCTTGGGATTCATGCGCCTGCATGATGAACACTCCCCGACATCGTGGTCTGACAAGACACACCATAAACAGTCTTCATGGGGGTCAGAGATAGCCATCTGGCCCCGACATTCCCTGCATGGCTTAAAACCAGATTTTCTGTTAGCCATAGTCGATGCTACAAAGACACTACGACTTGCAACAAGTAAAGTACCAGAAATGGAGAGCCCTGGGAAAAACAGTTATGCGTCAACGGCATGGAAAAAAGGGAACGGACGTCAGCATACCGACTAGGTCTTATGGCTCCGATGACGTGACACGGAGTCACGTGCGGGCCATTCCATTGTGACATCATTGTCGACGTAGGAGAGCGGAGGAGAAAAGTTTCAGTGGAATGCTGCGCATGGGGGTAATTCAAAAGGTGAGGAATCCACAATGTATCCATCCGAAACACTCTTACAGACTCACAGTACCACTTTCCTTAACACAAATCTAGGTAGTAAACAAATATAAACTGCATGGAGCTTTCAGCATAAAAGCAATGAGCACACACTACTCTATACAAAAGTCGAGCTATGCTGATCATCAATCATGCTTTAACCTCACAACCAACTTATTCATAGTTTTGTGCTGTATAATAATGCATCCGGTTGATGTGCTGCAAAACATATTAAGTGCTTTTATTAGCACATGACTTCTACATAAAATAAACAAAAAAGACAAGGAGTCAAGCAAACTCTTTAGGAACTTATTATAAAAAGGCAGTTACAGCTCATCCATTATTTCAATGGGAGCAGATTGTAACAAGAGTTACCAGTTAATGCACCCTTAAGTCTTTTTAGAGTTTGTTTAGGCAAGTTATGAAGAACTTGCACGATTAACAGAAAGTGAGTTTATGATTAAAGAGAAAAAGATCAAGGAATAGTCTTAACATTGTAAAAGGATCTAGCCTAAAGGTATGTCCCTTTGCATGCCTGGGACCAGTAACTACCTTCTTGAGACCCAGTGCACCAAGATGATACAATGACGAGCATACATGAAGATCGCCACATTGGTTTGCTTAAATGTTAAAATCACCTAGTGTCAACACCTGCTAGCATGTTCAATTAGAGAACAAATCATGGGTGTTCTCCTCAAAACGCTGTGATCACCAGGTGGTCCAAACAGAGATTACAATCTACATTAACTTAGATTATGTAGCACAATTACTAGAAACTATTAACTAGCTTAATATATTTAACCTCCAATTTATTCTTTACAAAGACTACAACTCCACCCTTAAAACTGCACTAGCCATCCAAATGGAGTAACATTCAGATACAGCAGCTTTAATTCAACACTGAATTGCCTCTTTGCTCAAGTTTCTTAAATTGGTAGGATATCAATAGCGCTATCCTCAACAGATAACACACATCATAGGATTGAGCTATCAATAAATAGGCATTAGTACTAGCTATGTTAAGGCCAAAAATATTAGCCTACGTGGTTTTATCAATGTCAGCATCTTTCAGGGAGCTCAAAAGCCCCATAGGAGTGGTAGGAACATTTGGGTTCTACCCAACTCCAGGGCATTGTACTGACCCGGATGTTGGCTACTGAATGTCCCTGTCACCATGTCAAGTCTGTAGCTAGCAACGCCTTGGATTCTTTAACCTTAGGCCCAGAATCCCCAAACTTTGATATCAAGCAGCAGAATACCACCTAAGAAAGGAGAAGGTGAGGAGCTTACTGATGACGGATAGCAAACTTGATATAAACTTATTTCCCTACATTGCGGCCCCTCTCAGTTACTTTTCTACCCTGGTGGATTTGTTTTTTTTTATAGAGCCCCAGATTGCTTAAAGTGTGGTAGTATAATCACCAATTACCTAACAGGATGCAGCCAGAGCCAAGACCACGAAGTATACCTTATGTGTTTCAGTGAGGGTTTCTTAGTATAAGTAACAAAGCAGATTGAGCATTTAATAATGGCCTTTTTCTGAAACAATGGAGCTTGGAAGACTCGCCATGCTGCGGGAGGTTAAGGGGCTGTAATGTAATGTAAATATGATTTATAAAGTGCAACTCATGCCTGAGGGCGTCTTGGCGCTATAGAAGTCTGATCTAAAGGCAGCAATAGTAACCACTACGGGTTAAGCAAGAGGGTAGGGTGCTTTATCAATCCTGTGTGAAAAGCCAGGTTTTTCTGAAGCCGAATAGCGAAAGAGCTGTTTTTAGAGTCAGTGGCAGACTGTTCCAGAGCGTTGCAGTGGTCCTGTAAAAACTCCTCCCCCCCCAGGTGGCCTTTTTAAATGGGGGCACCACCATGTTCCTGGCAGAGCCTGAGAGTAGCGCTCTTGCTGGTATGTACCATTTAAGTTCTCTCTTAAACTGGTCAGGCCCGAGTTCGCGCAGAGATTTAAATGCCAGACAGAGGGCTTTGAACTTGCATCGTTGTCTAACTGGCAACCAGTGCAGTTTTCTGATGGCTTCTCTAAGCCGATTCAGATGAGCCCTTGACATTTCAGCACAGGAAAATTCATTGTCATATACCGGTTTACAATATTCTGGGAATTTCCAACTACCTCCCCCTCACCACCCTACCCTCCACACACCACCCCCAAACTCAGCACAGCTAGAGATGAAGTTCCTATTTTGTCAGGAACAGCACAAATTGCTTTGCTCCACCTGTGGATTCTGGTTACAGCCTGGCAAACCCTTGATTCACTGTGCAAACTTTAAAAAGTACACCATTGGAA
This sequence comes from Calotriton arnoldi, assembly GCA_963921515.1. Taxonomy (NCBI): domain Eukaryota; kingdom Metazoa; phylum Chordata; class Amphibia; order Caudata; family Salamandridae; genus Calotriton; species Calotriton arnoldi. The sequence continues at coordinate 2,514,754 of CAWUFW010000033.1, forward strand.
GGAAACAAAACAGACCAATTTAATCAGAAATGGTTAGTATGTGTGCCGAAAACAAATTACAAGTAGCTTTATGACGAATGAAAGCAAGTTCAAAACGTAAACAAAATGGCCACAAATATGCTAACAATTCAGCAAAATAACCTAAAAACTAAATAACACAAATGGGCAGAATGCCACTGCTCTTCCAGGTAGCATGAGGCACTGCAAACCTAGCAAGCCCCACATGTGCCCTGCCCCAACTAGATGATGCAGCAGACATTAAATTCCGCTAATACAGCTGTGAGACTTAGTTCCCATCAAGCAAGCAGCACCAAACAAAATCTGTTGAGGCTGATGGCCGTTTTAACACCGTTTACTGCTATTTTAGATTACCTGGGATTCCCAACCTAGAAACGGGGAATGATTCAAACACAAACATGTGGATGTGTAAAAGATCCAAAGCGTGAGAAATGAGCGTTTCTTCAGATCTCAAGCTTCTTCGAACAAAACTATAAAACATGATTCAGAAAGGGCAGAAGAAATGAATCAGCAGTGTTTTCCTTCTAGGAAGACCATAGGAACTCAGTAGGAGTCACTGTACCAGTCAGCAGCATTTGGCATTGTAGACCTACTACTAACTGAAAAACTACATAACACAGGGAATCAGGGTACAGCTCTTTACAGAACAAAAATCATACCATAAGGGATAGATCTCGAATAATCATATTACCGCAATTAATCATTTCATTTGTCAGGTGAGTGACCACAACTCAATCGTCCTGCTAGTGGCACCGGTTTAACGTGTACCCATCCTACCCTTCCCAGGCTTAAAAAAATCTACGCGCTCACTTCCTATGACGAGTCAATTTTTATCAGGGTGAGCTAGTTTTCAGGCCTACTTGCCCATTCTGGTAAGATAGCTTGTGCTGGCAATGAATCGATGTTCTGTTCATTAAGAAAGTGAATGAGTAATCAAGATGCCTTTAAATTTCGGTTTTATCTTCTCACATTTACTGTGCGTGTAAAAACAGATCAAATATCAGGTTACGTCTAACAAATTGCAATTTATTTTATCATGGAGATTGATGTTTACTTTTCTTTCTCTGATTGTAAAGTTAGAGATTTTGTAAAGTAACCTGTGACTACAGTGCTGCTGTATTGAGCTACAGGGAGAGTGAAAGGAAAGGCTGGAGAAGGTCCGTTTTTTTCTAACAACATTTAAACACCTTGGAAACAAACGGAACAATTATTTCAAAATCAAGTTAGGACAGGAATTTTTTTTGTAACTCTGAAGTGTGATGGAAACAAACAGGTCAATAGAATCAAAGCAAATCATAACACTATTTGGTGACATGCAAAAGTTAAATATTTGCGGAAACCTGATCTCCAGATATTATTGTACGTAGGCGACAGTTTTATCAGGAAAACTGTAGTTCAGTGGGAAACTGAGGCAATTTCAATGGCTGTCTGTATATGACCGTGAGCTACCACATTGATTTAGTAATAGGTTTGTGACAGTGTGCTCCAACATGCATCACCAGCTACAGACCACACCTGGACTGCTATCCTACTGAATAGGGATGGATCATTTGGTACACTTATTCTTTGTGTGATGCTCATATGTTTCATAATCCCTATGACTTCACTGATGTAACATTTGCGGCAGGACCAAACACACTAAAAAGTGTTCCAGCATTACGGATTCTGATTGGGACTGGAGCACAGGCTCAGATCGCAGAGCTAGAGCTTCAATCAGATGTTAGCCCACACTTGTGCTTTTGGTCAATAATAGTGAGCTTCTCATTGGCTAATTACAAGGCGGGATATACAGCCTTAGACATGTTCACACTGCTTTTACCAGTTCAGGTGTTCGGTGCCTCAGTGCTGTCAAGGATTTAGTAAATTGGACTGCACAGGGAACAGGGTCAGTCTTGCCAAAAGCTTCTCCTGTGCTTTTTCAGCTGTGGCAAAGAATCACAATACATCAGCTACTTGGGAAGCCAGCTGAGTCACAACCCTGTTGCTTCAATTTCTCTGTGGAAGTGACACACCTACCGGCCCCTGTTTAATCCAAGATTTTAAAAAAAAAATTTTTTTTTTAAAGGTACATAAAATGTAGAAGCATTTCACCTACATCAGATTATATTACTTCAATGAGAGGTATTAAAAGTGATAATTTTTAAAATTGCACTTACAAACATTACTTGCCTTCCCCAGCCCTGATGAATACATGAAGTGGGTGGCTACAGCCAAGGTCCATGGGAACAGTTTGAAAGGACCAATGGTCTGCCTGACCTTTTGTACTAGCATGAAGTTCAAAGCTCCTTTCACTCGTTAGACCTACACACTTTAACTAGGGGTGGGCCAAAAATTCCACTCCGCCTGCAGAGATCGAAGAGTTCTGCCTACTCCACATTCCAAAACTCCGCCAACTTCTGCATGGCGGAGTTTTTTCTTGTATGTGGCTTGCTGACATTAAGTTGGCGAGTGAGAATTTACGCTCTCTAGCATGATTTTCGGGCGATAGAACGCCTCCCGACGAGATTTCTCAATGTGGGCAGTCACGGCAAGTCGTGACCGTTCGCGTTGAGAAAGCTGCTGCTGAAGTAGAAAATCTACTTGAGCTGCAGAAAGAAGTTGCGCACTCCGGCGCATCACATGGTGCCGTGCGTGCTGATTTTTCTGCGCTGAACAAGCTCCTGGTGCTAAAAATCAGCATGACGTGCAGAATTCCGTTGGTTGCGGAACTTTGGGGAATCTCTCTTGAGTTTTTATGTAACATTGCAGAACTCCGTGAGTACCACCACCACTAGTTTTAAGGTTGCATTTTACTTTTGCACTTGGACTTTTAGTTGTAATCAAAGCTGGGTGACGGTATCCCCCCCTAAGTTTTAATGGCACAGGCCCAGGCCCAGACTGGATTCCATTGTCTGGGGACCCAGCCGAACTAGGCAAACTATTTGGGAACTACGGGGAACACTGCTAATTACACTGTTCAAGTTGTATAGTTAGAAAATCATGCTAAGTGAAACTGGCGTGCTTTCTTGAGCATCTTTTACTTGGTTTTTAAGCCCTGAAATACACGACAGGGTTAACTAACAAACGGGTTTCAGAATAAGTACTGACCAGATGGAAACTTCACTTAAGCCTGCTAATCCAATGATAGAGCCATCTGCTTTCAGCAAGTGCACTCAGAACAATGTGTATAAAAAATATGAAACAAACATGGAAAAAAAAAAAAAAGTCCTGCATCGGTCACAAAACAGTCTACTAAGAACCAAGTCCGTTTCTAAAGCACAGGATCTTAAACGCAGAAATGGCAGACTACAGGGTTTAGTGTAGTTCAAGTAGGTGTAAGGTTGGAAGTATTGCAGCTCTACAAATAAAACTTGACTGCACTTGAGTAAAATAGCATGAAAGGCCAAGGTGGCACTACTTCAGGGCTTAAACCAATTTCGAGGAACATGGTGAGTTACAGTACTGCAAAACCATCACCTGATGACAAATAAGAGAACATGACTGCATACAAAGCGGCAAACATTATAAGTCGGCTGATGCATATTTGCAGTACCTGGTTTGTAGAGAAAAGGGGAAGCACGCCATAAATCCTACAATGAATGCAAGAAGGGGAAAAGAATAATAAGTAGAAAAGAATCTACTAAAGAAAAAAAAAAATTCAAAACATAGTTTTGATCACAAAGTATCTTAAATAGATGCATGAACCCAATAATAGTTTGATTTTAGTAAGAAGAAATTACTGTTTTAATAAGCGAATTCAATATTTGAAATTAGCAAGCACTACGTAGCTTTCCACCTGCAAAGAAAGGTTAGTTAGGGCCAGGGCCAGTCAGGTGGAACGGTCTATTATAGAGAAGGATAACAAGTGTAGCTTTGTCAGAAGCCATAACCTATTGTCAACCCTATTTCTTGCAATCAGTAAGACACATACTGTACCGTTTGCTCAGGCTAAAAATACATCACTACACACTTGCTATGTTGGGGAAAGACTTCAAACCTGTAAGGAAGTTTCTAAAGGTTGACTAAGTAAGTTGTCCTGTAAGCAGAGCAAGGTAGCCTAAACCATTTCAATGAAGGAGTTTGAATATTCAATAAACAGCACAACTAGAGAACTTGTGATCTGAAAAGTCTATGTAACCAGAAAGTAACTGCTTAAAATACTACTGTAAATCACATACCAAAGAAAATCAAGTTTCAAGGTAAAAAGCGCAGCAACGAGAATAAACTAAAAATAAGCAGACTTTATGGTACAATACTTTGTGAATCCTAAAGAATGCTATGGTTTAGAAACACTTAAATCACAGAATTCAATGAAAATACATTTAGGTCTGTAACTTAGGAAAAAATAAAGTATTTGAGATATGCAGGGCACTGAAGTCGTGCTACCTATGATAAGAACTGACTTCATATGAGTAATATTCATGTTCAAGAGCTACACACTTGATGCAATTAAAGCAGTACTTCTGAACATCGGCAACTGAATGGGAATTCACATTGTGAAAGCAAGTCCCTCTCCACTCCATAAAGCAGTTTAACTACTCACTGGCCTTAAAAGAAGTCTGAGGAAAATGCTTGCACATACATTATTCATGCTTTCTCTGTTGGAGGATAATTCTTTATGCAGTAGGTGATTTCAATGGACAGCAAAAGTAAAATAACAACAGTCTATCCTCCACCACCAACCTTTCAAACGCAGCCAACCCCACCCAACAAACGAATGTAACTTGCTGGATGGAAAGACGATCCATTTTGCGGTCATACAAATCCATAATGCCTCTTGAACAAGGAAGCCATTGTCTTCAAATAGAGTTCGGATAATAAAACAAAGTTCAGTACTTAAGAAAATGACGGTGCGAGGAAGAATAATCCATTACTTTAATAGATCAATTTGAATCATCTTTAAAGCAGAACCTACATAATGTAAGGGATTTGCACATTTTAGGTCATCCGGTCAGGACGAACACTATAGAAACCACAATTGAACTAGTTGGTGCCAGCAATCAGGGAGGCCACTGACGTTTCAATGAGTGGTCATAAAAATACTTTTTTATACTTTTGCACCATCATTACAATCGCTTTCCACAAAGCTACACCTACACTGTATGACGTCTCCAAACTTTCCACAGGTATAATACAGTAGTGCAGCACATATGAACTAGTCATTCCGATATGGAACAAAAAGTTGTTTAAGTTGAGTAGTCTTTCCTCAATTTAAAACATACATCTTAACACAGTCTCTCGATGATGGAGAGGCAAACAAAAAAAACAAAAACAAAAATCACAGCAATTGCTGTTGCGATGTTTTCGCTCATCATCCTTTGCTTAACAAAATGTTTTGTTAGACAACGGTGGGACACAAATGTAAAAATGCTAAGGAGTCTTCAATACTATTTTATATTTTACAACAATCCATGCAGGGGCTCCTCTTAAAATATTTTGACACTAAATATGTCAGGATGTAGCACGTTTCTTTAACTGATTAATTGCACAATGAACGGAGACACGTACATTCTGTTCTTGAGCTTTCATGTAAACACTGTGCATATAAATCCTTATGATGTACAAAAGAATCGCAGCTGCCCCAAAATGCAAACCCCTGTACATTAATAGGCCAAGCACAGCCATGCCAATGTTACTGACGATCCCACATACACAAACAGTAGAATTCAAGGCATTTATGCCTCAAAAAATGAAATGTGGCAACAGCCTAATTAAAACATTTTAGTCATATGTACAGAATGTACATTTCAAAAAACACCTGAACAATAAAAATGCAAGAACAGCTGTCTCACCACGAATTAAACTAAAAGAGTTTGGTTTTAATGAACAATGCATTAAAAGGAATTACAAAGGCACTTCCCTACACAAAATCTGAATTGAAAATCTGCAGGCTATGAATGTAACTACTGCAAAAAAAATCGACTTTATGTGGAAGGGCAAGGATGGAATTATGAAGGTCGCAATCAAAAACCTGTGGGATTCAATGTGATCCATTAATGAGCAGTCAGAACCTCGTCTTTGTGTCTATGCTGCTTTTCCTGGCTTCCTCTTTCCGGACTTCGACTCCTTCTGCGATCATGCTTATTTGAATGGTCCTTGCCATCACTGTGATCCCGTTTGTGAGACCGATCCTTGCTTCTACTCCGCTTATGAGGCCTTTCTTTGCTCTCACTATGTTCTCGTTTCCGGGACTTTTCAATAGTGTCAGTTCTGCCCCTACTTCCGCTCCTACTGTGCTTAGACCTCTCTCTATTGCCATTTTTATGCTTACTTGATTTTTCTTTGCTTCTACTTCTGCTACGCCTACTAGCATTCTTACTTGGGCTTCTGCTCTTATGCTTTTTATCTCTACTTCTACTCCTACTGTGCCTTCTTTCTCTTCTCGTATCCTTTTTGTCATCTCGATGCTTCCTGTCATCTTTCTCCTCTTTATGTCGTCTCTCTTCACTTTTCTTCTCTTTTGACCTTTCATGCTCTCTAGATTTTTCAGTATCTCTTTCTCGCTCGTTTCCCTTTTCATAATCGCGGTCTCTCCGCCGGTTTCTTTCATTTTCCTTCTCCTTATCTCGGCGATCAAACTTTCGTTCATGACTACGGCTGCGACTTCTGTGTCTCTCTCTGCTTCGGCTTCGCCTGCGGTCCAACCCACGTTCAGAACTTCGGGAGTTTGGCTTATCTTTCGTTTCACGTTCTGCTCGCTGCCGTTCTCGCTCTCGTTCTAGTTCTTTATCAAAGCTAGTGGACCATCCATGTCCTTCACGATGGCGACTTCTACTTCTTGATTTTCTTGGAGACCTCTTAGGACTTAAAGACCTTTTCGGAGACCTATGACACCAAACAGAATAGAGAAATTCAGAAGCTGTGGACTGCATTTAGGATATTTACGAAAAAGATACTTCTCTATAACCACAATTATTAATTCACCTTTCCTAGCGTAACATACTTTGGATAAAAAAAAAATGGGAAAAGGTACATTTTCTTAGATCCATCGATCAAGAAATACTACCTGCAGAGTGCACAGTATTTAACCCTTCACCACCAGTTTGTACCTAGTTCATCTATGCATCTAGTCTCTCCCCCGACACATGCACTAAAAACACAACTGCACATGCTACACCCCTCTCCCCAAACAGCATAAAAACAGGAAACCGAGACAGCATAAGCCCAACCAGTCTTGGAACAATACAAATGCACATATTTCATGGTCAAAAGCAGGACTCTTTGGATGATGTGTCAAGAGTCAATACTTACCAAACCCTGGAAGAGCAAGTCTTTTTGAGCAATGGGCATGGCTTTAAAAGCATGCTCCCTTTACTCTGGTAGAAAAAGCAAGAAGGTGAAGCGGGATACTTCACGTATTTGTCAAGAATTTTGTCAAATTTGACAACAAAGTTTTCAACCGGCTGCAAGGGTTTTGTTTAAAGGGGCAAGAAAACATTATCCTGATAAAATCAGACCATTCTGGAAACAAAAACTGTGCTAGGCTTCTCCATTCGAAGATACACAAATGGAGGGGCCTGCAGATGAAGATGCTATTAAAGGCTTTCCACTGGTCAAGCAACAGGTTACAAAAACAAAAAAATGGAAGAGGTGAATGCAAACAAGTATTATAGACAACATCTGAAATGAAATCTAAAGTGGAATGAACACTTTGATTCAATTAAAATTAGGTTCACATCAGCATTATGTGTATTGGTTAAATTTAAAGTATAAATATTTTGGGCTTCTGCAGCTCAATGCCTATAAGAGAAAGATTCCACTCATGAATCTCTGTTTCCGAAGTGTTACACGTGGCTTCATGAGTAACATGGGAATCATTACCTTTCAGCTGTATGAAGAGATTATTAAATGTGGCCCCTGGAGGTGCGTGGCCAAGCCGCCAACCGTGATGGCCGCGTAGGCTTGGAGCTCCGCCACTGTTCCCCCTTGTTGGTCCTGTCGTGGCGGTGTAATGGCGCTTCGTGCCTCCTCCGACACCGTGTGAGGTGTGGGAGGCATTGGTGCGGAGCATGGTGGGGGAGCCGGGCTGATCGCAGCTCATGGCGCGGATTGGCGCCGATTGCTGCAGTGTGGCTTGCTGACACGAGGGAAGCCGGGGCCTCGAGTGGTGAGCTGGAGTGCGGAGCTGTGGGACTGCCGGACAAGTTGCGGGGGCCGTTGCGGTGGGGGGGGCTGGAGGCTGATTCCATCGGTGACGGGGGCACTGGCACTCACCGGAAGCCCTGCGGCGACAAGGGCCACGGGCGGGCTTGGGGGATCGGCCATCCGGCCGCGTACAGTGCCGCCCGCAGTAGCCCTCCCCCCTTCCCCCCCCTGCGGCCGCACCCGTATCAGTTTGGTTCCCGGCCCGCGTTGGCATTGCGATGCCAGGGGCTTTTCTTTTCCCAGCTGCCCCCTCTTCCTGTGTGTCGGACCGGGCCTTGTCGGGGAGCGGGCCGTTTGGAGCTGTGGACCGTCCCGGGTGAGGCGGCGATCGCAGTGTGGGGGTCATCCCACATACAAGCTGCACCACGGGTTGTTGCCTGCAATCATGACCCCACAGCAGCAGTGCCCGCCCGCGGCGACCACCCCGATGTGGGCGACTGAGTTCCCCTGGCCCCTGCCGACCACCACGCTTCAGTAGTGTTCAGCCTCGGCCCGTAACACGTGTGAGACAGCTGTTGGGCATGGTTGTGGCTGAAGACACACCAGCTATTGGGGCACAGCCACAACTGCTTTCTTCCTGGTAACCCCAGCCGGAATATATGTCCTGCGGCCTTGTGTAGCACTGGGCTTCTGCGTGACTTATCTACATCTTGGGGAGCCAGTCCACTCTGTATTTGTGGTATTACCTCCTGTAGGGAAGTCATTTTGAATCTTTGAGTTCTTATGAATTTGTTTAAGAATCTCAGATCTAGGATAGGTCGTAGTGTTTCGTCCACCTTAGGCACGAGGAAGTAGGTTGAGTAAACTCCTTTGTTCCTTTGGTTGTGCGGTACTGTCTCTACTGCCTTTTTGCTGAGAAGTTCCTTGGCCTCCAGCTGCAAGAGCGAGAGTTCTTTTGCTGAGTAGGTCTTGTTTCTTGGTCATTTCGTTGGGGGTTGCCTTTCCAGTTCTATGCAATATCCGTATTGTATGATGTTTAGTATCCACTGGTCTGTAGTGACCTTCCTCCACTGCTTGAGGAAGTTCTTTATCCTGCCTCCTACCGGTGTTATGTGTTCTAGGGACTGTTTCCTGTGGATCGTTAGGTTTTTGTTCTTCTGTTTGATGCTGCCCCCACCCCGAGGTGTTGCTAGGGTGGTTGTGGGCTTGATGGCTAAGTCACTTGGACGTGGTCTGTTGGCCTCCTCTACGAGATTTTCCTCGCCCGTTTCCGCGCCCTCAAAAGGACTGGCCCCGGGGCTGATACTGCCAGTTTTGCTGCTGCTGGCCTTGGTTGTTCCTCTGGTAGCCTTGCTGGAACATTTGGTGCGATGTGGCAGGCACGTTGCCTGCTCTACCGCCCGGCCTTCTGGTGGGTGCCCCTCTTCTCATCCCTCTGAACTGCAGCGCTCCCATGGACCTTGCTGTTTCGTTGTCTTTTTTGAGCTGCGTCAGCTTTTCATCAACTGCCGTGCCAAACAGTTTCTCGCCGTTGAAGGGCGTATTCAAGATGTTACTCTGCACCTCTGGCTTGAATCCTGAAATCCTGAGCCATGTGTGTCTCCTCTCGGTCACTCCTATCATCATTAGTCTGCTGGAAGTTTCAGCAGCATCCAAGGCTGACTTCAAGCATGTGTTTGCCATGCTTTTGCCTTCTTCCACCAGATGAGCTGCCCTTTGTTGGTACTCATCTGGTAGATGCTTGAGGAGTTGCCCCACTTCGTCCCAGTGATGGTATGCGTGCCTGTTGATTAGGGCGTTTGAGTTTGCGATACGCCACTGTATTGCTGCATTTCTCTCCACCTTTCTCCCTGTCAGATCCATCCTCTTACTCGCTTTGTCTGGAGGTGGTCCGGTATTAGTGGGCACATTGGCCCTTTTCCTGGCCGTTGCCGTAATTATGGAGTCATCTGGCACTGATCCCTGTATGTATGCAGGGTCTTGTGAAGAGTGTTTGTACTTTCTCTGTTCTTGGAGTGACAGCCCTGCATACTTCTGGTTCCCTGAAGGCATCTCTCCCTTGGTCCAGCACACTAGGGAGCATGGGAAGGAATAGGCTCCTAGTTTGTTGAGGCAGTAGAGTTTCCAGGAGGAAACATGCCTTGGGCTTTTCTTCTTCCATTTTCACCCCATAGGTTTGTGCCGCCTTCAGGACTACCGTGTTGTAGACCCCGATGTCGTCTGGCGGTGAGGGCCTCGAAGGGTAAGTGTCTACCTCTTCTTCCGGCGATTCTGCGTCGAGGTCTTGCCATTTCAGGTTTTGTGCCTCAGAGGACGTCGAGTCCCGGTAGGATTGCAGGTCTTCGTCGCCTTCTCCCTCGAAGTAATAGTTTGTCCCCCTGTTCCTCGACCGGTTCGGGCGTTTTTGGCGGTTCGGCGTCTTCGCAGTCCATTTCGACTTCGAGCGCGTGTCTCGACGGGATGGAGTATTCGCTCATTTTGCGGTCGAAATCCTTCTTCCGCTGTAGGATGCTCGCCATTTCGGCCTCGAGCCTCCTCTTTTTCCTCTCCATCTCTTGCGCCTGTTCGGCGTCGAGGGCTGGAGCGGCTCTCTTCGGGGCCGTCGACGTGGACGATTGCCCCTCCCTTCTCGACGCCGAGGTGTGCTTTTCAGGGGCAACCTTCGACGCCTTTGGTTTTTCGAGGGTTTTTGCTGATTGGGAGTCCTTTTCCAAGGATACGCTCGGCTGACTGTCCTTGGTCGCTGTTGCCTTCGACGAATGTTTCGGCGGCAATGCTCCCTTCGAGGACCTAGCTTCACTTCTACGAGTGTCGCTCGGGGCTTTGGCTTCACCCTTTCGAGTGTTGCTAGAGTGTTTAGGGGTCGACGACTCCCTTACCTCCTTCGACGTTTTCTTTTGGACCTAGACGACTATGCAGTCCTCCGGTCCTTCGGCGATGTTGTCCTCCTCTCCACTTGAGAGGCCCAGGTCTCGGAGCGGTGGGGGTGGTCCTTGCCCCTGCATGTTGTGGTTCGCCCTTCTCTGCCTCTCCCTCACCTTGAGGGTCTTGGGTGTAAACGCCGAGCACACGTTGCAGTCCTCGCTGCTGTGGTCGAGCGGCAAGCAGAGGTTGCAGACTGGATGCTGGTCCTTCTGGGCGTACTTGTGGTGGCAGTTGGTGCAAAACTTGAACGGTGTCTTGTCCATACCCGCGCTCAGGGAGCCCCCTGCAAGCGCATTCTCTGTAGGACGTCGAGATCTCAGTCGTAAACCTTCTCCCTCGTCGTCCCGGCTACTTGACCCGTAGCCCGGTGTACTTCAAACTGATTTTCGTCGGTTTTCTTCTATTTGCCTTGATTCCTCTTCCAAACTTCTGGAACTCTTCGGCGACGATCCAGACCCAACGGCGGAAAAAAGAATCTGAAGATGGCGACCAAAGGTGGGAGCTTCCGCAGGAAGCGCGTCGACGTCACGAAGGACACCAAATGGTGGGACGTCGCCGCCCACCTGGGCCACGAAAAAAAAAAAAAAGAAATACTACAATTCCGGACCCAACCACAAGATGGCGGAATAATGCACAGCATAGTGAATCCAGAAAGATTCACGCTGCAAAACTATAATTAAGATGGTGGTACTGCCACAATTTCTGTATCTCTTCTTAAACATCCCCATTCCGCTATATAATAGCTTTTTCTCTAACTTACGTATGCTGTTAATACGACTGGTATGGGGGTGGTAAACGGGCCCGTATTGGCTGGGACACTTTAACACTCCCATACGAGAGAGGTGGGTTTGGCGTGCCGAACCTGCAGATTTATTATCTAGTGGCGCAGGCGAGCTTTACACGACACTGGTACTGTATGGATCTTCGGATTCCGTACTATAGGCCTGAGGCAGATTTGGTCCTCCCATCTGCGCTTAACTCCCTGTTGCCGCGGGGGTTTCGTCGGGATGCGCAAGATATCCAGACGGTGCCCACAACCAGCTGGGCTTGGCATAAGCTGCAGCGTGTGACTGGGGCTTGTATATTATATTCCCGCGCGTTACCACTGGCAGGAAATAGTTGGATTCCCATCCTACAGGAGACCCTGGTAAAGCGTACGTTGACCAAGTTTCAGATGACCACATTTGGCGACTTGTTTCCAGGAGGGTACATCTTCTCCCGCACTGAAGATCCCAGTCTCCGCACTGCCTCTACGATGGGCCACTTGTGCTGATGAGTGCGCAGAGGGCATTGCGTGCGTGGATAGTTATCCTTTGGAGCTCCCCGACTTCACCATTTTAACTGGGGTTATTCAGGGTGGAGATGGGAGCCACTTAGTGGCCCGGATGTACAAGGCGGCGGTGGCATTGCTCCCATGCCATGATGGGAGTGTGCGGGCAGTGTGGGAGCGTGATCTTGGGTACCCCCTGACGGATGTGCAGTGGAGTCGGTGGTGTGTTCAAATACGCCGCGTGTCTCCCAACCACAGGCACAAACTGCTACATCTTAAATTTTTATGGAGCGCATATATGACCTCTAGTAAATTGCACCGTTTGGACCCCTCTCGTCCACACGCGTGCCCGAGGTGTCGCTCCCCGGAGGCCGATTTTGCGCATGTGACGTGGACCTGCCGTAGAATAGAGGATTATTGGAGGTCGATTTTTAGGGAACTGTCTCGGATGGTGGAGGTTAAAATTGCGCCATCGCCTTTACTAGCATTATTAGGATATGTTCATGGTCTTCCCAAATCCAAACGCCGCTTTGTTGCCATAGCGCTCCTTCTCGCCAAGCGTGAAATAGCTATCAAATGGGCCTGCTTATGGGCCCCTACACTCACTGCATGGCTCCATAGCATGACATTGTGCAACACCACCAGCGACACATATGCGCAGCTGCAACCACCGGCTTCTCGGCCTGTGGACATCTGACAACCGCTTCAAATTTACCTATTGGCAGCGCAAGATAGTAGTGACCCTCCCACTCAGGAACCGACTGACCCCCCTGGTCCTGCAATTATGTAAAGTTATAAGTGCTTTATGTTTTCCCCCCTTGTCTCAGGACTAATGCATTTAACAACTCGTCCTTCTGTAAGGAATATCAACGTGTGAATTAATATATGGTACTGTACTGGTCTTTTAGCCATGTCTGTATATGATACATTGTTATGCAGGATGTTGTCACATGCTTTTCACTGTATTGCTACACTGTAATGCTACGAACATTATGTTTTCTTTCCTTGTTCATTCAATTTGGAAAATTCAATAAAAAAAAGTGGACCCTGGAACCATACTTCAGGTCTTTAGAGGCAAACTGAATATCCCCTCCTGGTCGGGGGATATGGCCGGGGGAGGGGAATAGGGGGGCCTTCATATGCTATGATTTTTAACAACCTAAGAATTACAACATATTTGTGTTGGAAGGACACCTTAATGAGTAAAAACAGTTTTGCAAAGAACCGTTTATGCCGTGTAAAATATCTTGAGTAGCACAGCCAGTGGTGTAACAAAACTTTGGGGTGGGGGGGGGCAGCTGCAAAGTACGTGGGGGTGGGGGGCAGCTGCAAAGTACATGGGGGAAATTAAGCTTCAGATATAGTCAGGAGCTCTCAGGTCAGTGGCACGCCACCCGTGCACAGTGCCGGAGGCTATTGTTACGCACAGAGCACAGTCAAATTAGTGAAATAAGCACCAAGGGCCGCTTACAATCTAAAGAAGCCTTCAATCGATCTGCCTTAAATATTTCTAGTAATAAAAAAATCTTTATTATTTAGCAAATAAACTTCCAATTTATTTTATACTGGGAATTTTAGGAAATAATGTTTCAATATGGTGTGAGATTATGCAGCCATCACCTAATAGAGGTTTTGAAATTTAGATTACAATGTACCCACTATTTCCTATACCGGATACATGTTATAGCTTGCAAATGAATGATGGAAAGTGTACATGTATGCTTGGTGTTAAATGAACCAACATTTATGTATTAGATTGCCCTGTGTCCTATGCAAAAAGTGTTTTGATAGCCATTGTTTAAGGTATACTGACAGTCAGCATAAAGTACTCTTGTTCACTGTGAAACAATGACATTCATACAAGTGAAATAAAAAAACAAAAAAAACAAAAAAAAACCAAGGTACTGCGTTTGACTCTTAGGCTAAACATAAAATTATGTTGTGAAAGTAATATTCTTTAAGTACATAGGTATCTTCCTGTGAATGGACATAGTCCTTTGCAGGAAACTCTTGATAGCCTTTCAGGGGACTTTGCTTTCTTCTGTCGGGCGCACCATGCAAAAACTTCGATATGAGACTAAAATAAAATTCAAGGTGGTTCGAGTTTCAAAGGCCTCTTGCCATGGTAGAGGTCTGAAGAGAAGGATAAATTACTCCTAGTTCTCTTCCACGGGAATCCTCATCAAAGTTATAAGCACTGAATATTCCCGCCTACGTGCTGGGGACCCGGAGCACACATAGATAGCAACAAAATGCATGTTGTACTTTACTAGACATATTATATATATGTATATATATGCAGCCTATACAGGCATTATTAACCAATAGGCTGCATTCAAAGAATAAGTGAATACTGGCACAGTGCCTTTAAGACCTCCTGTTTCCCATCATGTCCCAAAGGTGACAGTTAGGTCAGTACTTTATGGTGACATGAAGAACAGAACAAAGACATGCATTAACTGCTGCATGAGAAGACAGGAGGGTTGCTGTTGACTTTGATGAGGATTCCCCTGGAAGAGACCGAGGGTTACAGGTAAGTAAGAAAATAATTTACTTACCTGTAACTGTAGTTCCCCAGTATTATCATCTTTCATAGATTCACGTTTGAATCATCCACCGTTGTCGAGATGGGAGTCTCCGGTACCATACAATAATACAATGTTAAAGATGGTACATGAAGGCCATAGGCCCTTCAATTTTGCAACCTATCAGTCTATTTAAAAACAAAACAAAACTTATACTTCAGCCAATCAGGCTGCTTTGTCCTCTAGAACACTCCTGAGAGAAGCTCCAGTCCCTCAGATTATCCATTGCACGAGTGCCTGGAGAACCACTTAAAGGAGGCTTAAAAGAGCTTCTCAGGGGAGGAGGGTGTGTCCCATGTGAATCTATGAAATATTCCAGTACTAGAGAACTACAGTTACAGCTAAGTAACCAATAGTTTACCTGTCGGTATAGTTTTGCAGCTTGAAGACTTTCTGGATTCACTATGCTGTGCATTATTCCGCGGTCTAGTGGTTGGGTCCGGAATCAGTCTTTTTTCTGTTTTCTTTTTTTTTTGTGTAGCCCAGGTGGGCGTCGACGCCCCACCATTTGGTGTCCTCCCGTGACGTCGGCGCGCTTCCTCCGGAAGCTCCCACCCTTGGGCGCCATCTTCGGATTCTTTTTGTCTTGTGCTTGTGTTTATCCTTTTACCCTTTTAAAGGTGTTTTCCATTTGTTAGCCCCATCTTCCTCCTGTCTCATCTTTCTGGCGGAGGCGGGTGGGTTCGCTAGTGAATCCAGAAAGTCTTCAAGCTGCAAAACTATACCGACAGGTAAGAAACTATTCGTTTTGCAGCGTGAATCTTTCTGGATTCACTATGCTGTGCATAGATTTTGTAGCGGTTTGCTATATTTGTGGCGGCTGGGTGGAAGATGAGCGTTGGTTGTTGAATATATGTTGAAGCACTTTTTGACCTACTTGTGCTTCCTTGTTCATCTGTATATCCACGCAGTAGTGCTTAGTGAATGTGTGCACTGAAGCCCATGTTGCCGCCAGGCAAATGTCTTGGATAGGTGTGTTTGCTAGGAAGGCTATTGTTGCTCCCTTTTTCCTGGTTGAGTGAGCCTGAGCTGCTCCCTGTAGCTCTTGGCCTGCCTGTTTGTGGCAGTATTGAATTGTTTGTGCGATCCATCGTGCGATGGTATTTTTCGTCACTGGTCTGCCCAGGAAACTGCTTGCGAAGGACACAAAGAACTGCTTTGTTTTTCTACAATCCTTAGTCCTTTCGATGTAATGCATTACTGCTCTCCTGGCATCCAGAGTGTGCAGTGCCCTTTCAGCGCTGGTGGATGGTTTCTGGAAGAAACTGGGAATTTGTATTGTTTGGTTTATATGGAACCTGGACACCACCTTTGGCATGAAGTGTGGGTCCGTCCTCATTACCACCCTGTCATTGTGAATCTGAATGTAGGGTTCTTGTAGTGTGAGTGCCTGCAACTCACTCACCCTACGTAGCGAGGTAATCGCTACCAGAAAGGCCGTCTTTATTGTGAGCATATGTAGCGATGTCTTGTGGATGGGTTCGAACAGTGCTTTCATAAGCTGTGTTAGAACTACATTGAGGTTCCATGCAGGCGGTGGCATCCTCTTTGGCGGTGCTATTCTTTTGGCTCCTTCTAGGAATCTTTTTACTACTTGAGATGTAAAGAAACTTTTCCCTGTTTCTCCTCTTGTATAGGCTACTATTGCTGCCAGGTGCACTCTTAGAGAAGTGCAGGTTAGGTTACTTTTTAGTAAGTGTGTTAAGTATTTTAGCACAGTTGATTCCTTAGTGATTCTCCTGTGGAGCTTTTTGTTGATGCACCATTCAGTGAATCTCGTCCATTTTGCTGCATAGCATTTCCGTGTGGTGGGTCTCCTCGCTTCTCGCAGCACTGCCAGCGTGCTTTGTGGAAGCTTGAGGTGAGCGAACTCCAAGTCCTCAGGAGCCACGCTGCTAGGCTGAGGCTCTCTGGTTCTGGATGGAGTACCCTTCCGTTTTGTAGCGAGAGCAGGTCTTTCCTTCTTGGGAACTTGTGCGGTGGTCCCTGTGCCATCTCCACGATCTGCGAGAACCAGGACTGCCTGGCCCACTGTGGTGCTACCAGAATTAGTGTCATGTTGCTTGTTCTGCACTTGCTGAGCACTTTGTGTATCAGCGGTATCGGTGGAAAAGCGTAGGCAAATGTCTTTGACCAGCTCATCCATAGGGCATTTCCTTGGGATTGATGGCCTGGCTGCCTGGATGCGAAGTATTGGCATTTTGCAATCTGGTGTGTTGCAAACAGGTCTAGTTGTGGGGTCCCCCACTTCTTGAATAGTTTTTGCGTCTCCTGCGCGTTGAGCTCCCACTCGTGTGAGATTGACGTCTGTCTGCTCAGTCTGTCTGCTTCCATATTGTCCTTCCCTGGCAGATGTATTGCCAGGAGGTCTATTTGTAATGGAATTGCCCATTTCCATATCTGTTGCGCTAGATCTGAGAGCGCCACTGAGTGTGTTCCTCCCTGCTTGTTGATGTAGAACATCGTTGTTGTGTTGTCTGTTTGTACTAACACCCTTTGGCCGTACAGCTGTTTCTGGAACGCTTTTAGGGCAAGGAACACGGTCTTGAGTTCTAGATAGTTGATGTGTTTGACGGCATCCGTTTGTGTCCATAACCCCCTTACCTTGAGCAGTTTCATGTGCGCTCCCACCCCATCTGGGATGCGTCTGTTGTGATGGTCACTGTTGGAGTTGGTGGTGTGAATGGGTTTCCCCTTATGTTGCCCCTGTTCCACCATGCTATCTCTTCCTGCACTGCGTGCGTTACAACCACTAGATCTTCCCAACTCCCTGTTGACTGTGACCATTGCTGTTGCAGCCATTCCTGCAATGGTCTCATGTGTAGCCGAATATTGGGGACTAAATGTATGCAGGATGCCATCATGCCCATGAGCTTGCTCACTGTCCTCACTGTCAGACGTTGCCCCTTCAGGTAGCGGCGAGTCTCCTTCAGTAGTGCGAGGATCCTTTTCTCGCTGGGGAACACCCTCCCCTGAATGGTGTCGATCTTCGCACCAGAGGAAGATCTTCACTTGTTCTGGTTCCAGTGATGACTTCTCCTTGTGTATGGAGAAGCCTAGTTTTGTCACCGTTTGTGTGACTTGCTGAGTATGTAGTTTGCATTGGTTGTAGGAGTTCGCTTTTACCAACCAGTCGTCTAGGTAGGGGTGTACGTGTATCCCGTCTTCGCAGATGTGCTGCTACGGCAGCTAGGCATTTGGTGAATACTCTTGGCGCTGATTTGAGGCCGAAGGCTAGGGCCGTGAACTGGTAGTGCGTCATGCTGATGGTGAATCTGAGCAGACGCTTATGTCTTTGGTTTATGGGGATGTGTAGGTAGGCATCCTTGAGGTCTATTGTGGACATAAAATCCCCGTGCCTTATTTGAGGTATGACCTCTTGTAAGGACGTCATCTTGAACTTTTGAGTTTTGATGTATTTGTTTAGGAACCGTAGGTCCAGTATGGGCCTTAACGTTTCGTCTACTTTTGGTACGAGGAAGTAGTTGGAGTACACTCCTGTGCCCTTTTCTCTGTACGGCACCTTTTCTATAGCCTGTTTGTGGAGGAGTTCTTGTGCTTCCTGCCACAATAGTGACAGCTCTTTTGTTGAATGTTTTTTGTTTGGTGGCCTCTTGTTTGGTGGCCTCTTTACGAGTTCTATGCAGTAGCCGAACTGTATGATGTTGAGTATCCACTTGTCGGTTATCTTCTCCCACTCCTGGGAGAAGTGTTTTAGTCTTCCTCCTACGGGCGTTGTATGATGGTAAATTTGTAAATGTTGTCCGTGTCTTTTGTTGTGCCGCGGCACTAAGCGATGTTGGGGGTGCGGGCACGTGTTGTAGTGTGGAGTCACTTGGGGGCGGGCTGCTGGCCGCCTCTTGTATTGCCTCGTCCGTTTGGTCGGCTACGAAAGGACTGACCCCTCTGTTGGTTCCGCCAGCCTTGTTGCTGCTGACCCTGTTGTGCCTGGCTGCTTCCCTGAAATGTTTGCTGGAAGGCCTGGTGCGATGTTCCCGGCTGGTTTCCACCTCTGCCGTTTGGTCTTCGTGAGGGGTGCCCCTTCTCATACCCCTGAACTGTAGTGCTCCCATGGACCTTGCCGTTTCGTTATCTTTTTGAGCTGCGTCAGCGTCTCGTCCACGGGCGTGCCGAACAGCTTTTCCCCGTTGAAGGGCAACTTCAGGATGTTGTTTTGTACCTCCGGCTTGAACCCGGAGATCCTGAGCCAGGCATGTCTCCTCTGTCACCCCGATCATCATCAGCCTGCTTGATGTATCAGCTGCGTCTAGGGCCGACTTTAGGCAGGTGTTGGCCATGTTCTTCCCCTCCTCCACCAGGTGTGCCGCTCTCTGCTGGTTTTCTGTGGGGAGCAGTTTGAGCAACTGCCCAACTTCTTCCCAGTGCTGGTAGGCGTGCCTATTTATAAGGGCGTTGGAGTTGGCAATGCGCCAATGTATTGCCGCATTCCTTTCAATTGCCCTCCCTGTGAGGTCTATCCTCTTGCTCTCCTTGTCTGGGGGCGGACCGGAGTTTGTGGGAACGTTGGCCCTCTTCCTGGCTGTTGCTGTTATTATTGAATCAGCTGGCACAGATCCCTGGATAGATGGTGGATCCTTTGAAGAGTTTATATTTTTTCTCAGTTCTGGGTGTGACCGATCTGCAGGTAGATGGCTCCTTGAAAGCTTCCCTGCCTTGGTCTAGCACACTAGGGAGCATAGGAAGGAATTGGCTCCTAGTTTGTGTTGGTAGCAGTGTTTCCAGGAGAAAACAGGCTTTAGGCTTTTCCTCCTCCATTTCCACTCTATAGGTGGCTGCCGCGTTCTGACGACCATGTTGTACACTCCTATGTCGTCCGGCGGCGAAGGCCTCGACGGATACGTTTCCATGGCCTCCTCCGGGTCTTCGGCGTCGAGATCCTGCCATTCCAGGTCTTGAGCCTCAGAGGGTGTCGAGCCGAAGTGCGTCTGCTGGTCGTCATCACCCTCCGTATAATCGTACAGGACCTCTTCGTCCTGTTGTTCCGACGGTTCGGGAGTTTTCGGCGGCTCGGTGCTATCGAACTCCTCTTGCGTTTCCGCTTCGACGACCGTCGAGGGCTTCGAAGGGATGGTGTATCTACTCATCCGGTCGTCGAAGTCCTTCTTCTTTTGGATGATACTGGCCATTTCGGCCTCGAGCCCTTTCTTCTTCCTCTCCATCTCCGCCGCTTGATCGGCGTCGAGAGTTCGGCAGTTCTCTTCGAGGTCGTAGTGGACGTCGGAGGTGCCTTCTGCTCTTTCCCCTTCGGCGTCGAGTGCGGTTTCTCGGAACCGTGCTTCGACGACCTGGGTGTGTCAAGAGCTTTCGCCGACCGGGAGTCCTTTTCGAAGGATCCGCTGGGCTGTTTGTCCATGGATGCAGCTTCGGTCGCTGAGTGCTTCGACGCCGGTGCTCCTTTCGAGGACTTTGGCTCGGATTTTCTAGAGTCTGTCGGGGTTCTTTGGGTCGACGTGTCTCTTACCTCCTGCCTGGAAGTGTTATCGGTCTCTACGACCGTGCAGTCCTCTGGTCACTCGGCGATGTTGTCCTCTTCCCCACTGGAGAGGCCCAGGTCCCGCAGCGACGGAGGTGGCCCTTGGCCCTGCATGCTGTAGTTTGCTCTCCTCTGTCTGTCCCTCACCCTGAGGGTCTTGGTGGCGAATGCTGCGCAGGCGTTGCAGTCGTCGCTTCGATGGTCGATCGGTAGGCAGAGGTTGCAGACTGGATGTTGGTCTTTCTGTGCGAACTTGTGGTGGCAGTTACGACAGAACTTGAATGGTGTCTTGTCCATTCCCACGCTCAGGGAGCCCCCTGTGTGCGCATTCTCCGTTGGACGTCGAAGTTTCTTCTACCTCTCACCAGCTTCGTCGTCCCGGTAGTATGTTCTTTGTCTTGTGATGAAGATCTCCAATTTTCTCGGTTCTTTCTGCTTTTCTCTTACTTCTTCTCTCTTCCAACTCTGGAGCTCTTCACGACGATCCAGACCCAACGGCGGAAAAAAGAATCTGAAGATGGCGCCCAAGGGTGGGAGCTTCCGGAGGAAGCGCGCCGACGTCACGGGAGGACACCAAATGGTGAGGCGTCGACACCCACCTGGGCTACACAAAAAAAAAAAAAAAAAGACTACGATTCCGGACCCAACCACTAGACCGCGGAATAATGCACAGCATAGTGAATCCAGAAAGATTCACGCTGCAAAACTTATTTTCTTACTCTAGTATAGGAACTTTCATAGAATCACATGCTTGAACCAGAGTATAGAGCAGTAGTGAGGCACATTGAACTGTGAGCTGTGTACAATTCTATAGATATTCCTTTTACATAGAATAAACAAAGACATAATGAACATCTCTTATGATATTTCGCTAAAAATATGGCATTTCAGTATGCTGCAAAGACAGACGAGACATTATATTATAGGCAATGTGTGGAACTAGTAAGAGGTTGGTGGGAAGAAAGAGGTAGCTTATCTTTACCAGAAAAGAGGTCTAAAAACCGCTTGGCCTACTGCAACAGCCCCTTAAGGATTCAAATCCAGGCAGCATTGATGTGTAAAGGTACGCATATTCTTCCAGGTAGCTGCTCTGCAAATATTCTGGAGTGGCACACCAGCAAACAGTGCCGCTGATGTTGAAATAGTCCTTGTAGAGTGGGCATGACCAGAAGTAACGATTTTCCTGCCGTTTGGTGACAAAAGTGAATTGCAGCAGACATCCATCTAGCACTGCTGTTTGGAAAGGGGTTGCCGCTTCCGTGGTGCACTGTAAGCCACAAAACGCTGGTTAGACTTATGAAAGCTCTTGGTCCTGTCTTTGCAGAACTTGATGCACCTCTTGATGACCAAACAGTGAAGAGCCCTTTCAGCCAGAGTTGAAGGGTTGGAAAGTCAGTCTTCAAAATCCGCGGCTCATTGAGATGGGAGTCCGAAGAGACTTTAGGGATAAACTTTGAGTTTGTACGTAGAATGAGCCTGTCCTCTCTAAACTTTAGGAAGGGTTCTTGAATAAGGAGTGCTTGGATCTCACTGACCCGTCTGGCAGATGTCAGGGCCACAAGGAGAGCAACTTTCCAGGACATGTACTTTTTAACTCGCTCTGTCAATGGGCTCAATTGGGTGTTTCATGAGCTGCAATAGCACTGTGTTCAGATGTCAAGATGGAGTAGGAGGTCTGGCTGGTGTTTGAGGAACTGTTTGATTATTATGGAGGACCATAACTTGGGTGACCTGGGTGCTCAGCTGAATCGAGAAATGGCCGCCAGGTGAACTCTGATGGATGCATGCGCTAAACCTGAATATGCCAATTGCAATAGGAATGGTAATATCAATCAATCAAACTTTATTCGATCTAGTTAGATGACATAGATCATAAAAGCATACAAGTTTAAAAAGACATTTGGGCATCCTGGTAATATCATTTCAGGCATGGAGGACAGGAGATGCATCTGCTCCCGTTGACACCATAAAGAAATCTTTTCCACTTGTGAGAGTAAGTTTTGTTAGTAATGTCAGCTCTGGCCCTGGAAAGTATCTCTCCGAATTCAGGAGGGATGTTCAGAGGGGCGAATTCATTGTGCTCAGAAGCCTGGCCGAAAAGTGAAGAGAATCAGGATTGGGTGTAGGACTTGAGCCTGGCTCATCGTTAGAAGATAAGGCGAGACCTTCAATCAGATGAGGTTTCTCCGACAGCAGAAGGAGTTTTGTAAACCAATGTTGGCAAGTCCACATTGGGGCCATCAGTATCATTCTGCAAGGTTCGATCATCTTCATGAGAACCTTTGGAATCAGGAGAATGGGAGAAAGGCGCAAGCAAAGATTCCGGACCATGCCATCGAAAATGCATTCCCCCATGATTCTGAATGATGCCAGCTTGTAAACAAATCGGCATTTTGTGTTCTGTGGGTTCGCATAGAGTTCAAGATTGGGTTTCCCCCCACTGTATGTGGTTGACTGTTTCCTGATCCAGTTCCCACTTGTGGCAAGATGACTTCAGTCTGCTGAGAGTGTTCGCTAGCTTGTTTTTTTCCCCTGGGGCATGCTACGCTTGTAGATACACTCCATTTTGGATGGCTCAATTCCACAAGTCTTGTGACTCTTGAGAGAGAAGAGCTCTGGTACCTCCCCGTTTATGTAGTGCATCGTTGTTGTATTGTCCATTCAGATCATGTATTTGGGAGCTCCCCAGGCCACCATTAAAAGACTGCAAACAGTACAGAACTGTGCAGCACGGATACTCCTGAATATACCTAAACGCTCTTCTGCAAGACCTGCTCTTGCTACCCTTCATTGGCTGCCTGTCCAGGAAAGAGTGCAATTTAAGGCCCTTTGTATCACCCATAAATCTTTTTTTGGGAAAGGCCCGCCTCTGATCCGCTCCTGGAGTAAACCTTATGTACCCAACAGAACCCTTAGATTGGGGAAAAAAGGATTGATCTGTGTACCTAAGATTAAACGTACACGTAGTGGAGGTCGACTGTTCACATATAATGCATCTCGACTCTGGAACAGTCTGCCTCTACACATACGCTCTGAATCTGAACATCTTAAGTTCAGAAAACTTTTCTTTTTCACTAGTCTTCTTTTAGCTTACTTTTCTCGTAGCCTACCGGACGTCTAGCGCTGGGATGCCCCTGGGTAACCATGCGCTCTATAAGTGTTCATTCATTCATATGAGAACCTCAGAGTTCTTTATCTTGGGAAGGAAAGCCTGCAAGGCCAGGTGTACTGCCTTTAGCTTGAGCAGACTGATGAGGCTTCTGTCACTTGCCGCTGATCCGTAGGTCTTGATAGTATGTTCCCCATCCCTCCAAGGAAGCATCGGTGGTAATGACCAATGGAGAGGGTTGAGCTAGGAATGAAAGGCCACCCGAGAGGTGTCTCTGCTGAGTCCACCAAGCTAGGGCTTTGATCATGGCTGGAGTGACTTTGATGAGATCGAACAAACCTGTCGCTTGTACCCATTGGAGGGCTAGTTCTTCCTGAAAGGATCGCTTCCTTAGGCAGCAGAACTTAAAGAGGAACGCATGATGATATCCCTAATAATGACTTGTAGAGGCGCACTGAAAGACTCTTTCTGATGGACTTTGCCAATGTTATTAGCTTGACTTGTGTTTCTTTTTGTGTTCAAAATATTTTATTGAATTTTATAACAGGAGATCGACAACAACAAAAAAGCACTGAACTAGGTACTTATACAAGCTCTATTATTAACAATGGAACAGTACCTATATACAAAGATCAAATAAAGTCTGTAATATATAGGAAGTAAGAATTGTAACGAAAAATTTAAAGAAAAGGGAGGAATAGATCATCCATGTAAAAAGAATAGAGCTACTATTAATAACTATTAAAAAAAACCTTATAAATATGGAAGTAAAGCAGTAAAAAGGAATGAATTAAAAATGGGTAGTTATATAGTGATCAATTGGTTTCCAAAATCTATGATATACAGAATTATTATGAATTACACCAGATAAAGCTAGACTAGCACCTCTTCTAGTAAACACTTTCCATGACCACCATGTATGTCCTGATAATGAGGAAGAATCTTTCCAACTAGCCATAATAGATTTAAAGGCTGCTAAAATTAGAAAATCAAAAAGTTTAGATTCTAGAACTGACATTCATAGAAAGAACAGAAAAATTGAATATACGTTTGATAACATCCCTAAACTCCAACCAAAATTGAAATATAATATTACATTCATAAAGCATATGTTTTAACAAACCCATATGTAATTTACAATGCCAGCAAATAGGCAAAAGCTTAGCTTGAAATAACTTTAAAGGAGTCCATAAACAGAGAGAATATAAGAATTGGTTTGATATAAGGACACAGGAAGCCACCCTGAAACCCCATATAACCAGATTTTCTGACAAGTATCTTGTGATAATGAAAATTCTGTATTCCAGAAGTTAGAAATCATACCAATATTACTCCCTTGAAAACTATACAACTGCTTATAGATTATGGATACAGCATGAGGTTAGGAAGTCACTGTTTGGATATAAACTTCGAAGTCAGAAGTATTATTTGAGGGAATATTACCCGATAAGGAATCAAAAATAGAATTACATAAGAGCTTGTATTTGGAAAAGTTTGAAGGTAAACCAATCTTTTGTTCCAATTCTTTAAATGAGAGAAAGGCATTATGGTATAGGTCTTTAAGGAAGCAAATACCATTATTTATCAAAGCCTTCCAAAATTGTACGGTTCTGAAAGGTTTTAACTGTGGATCATACCATAACAATATTTTCGAGGTATGGGAGACAGGAGATTGAAATAACGAATCTAAATCATGGAAGATCAGTTTAGTTAATTTAAAAAAAACAGATTTAACTAATGTTGATGTATTAGACATGGTTATTAAAGTAGATAAAGGAAATGGTACTATTAACCCTTTCTCTATAAGAAGCCATGTGGGAGGATTAGTAAGTTGTGAATGAGTAAACCAAAGAGAACTTTGCTTTAATATAAAAGCTTTGTGATAATTTAAAAAAAACTAGTTACTTACCTGTACACTATGGTTCTCCAGTATTGATATCTTACATAGATTCACATGCTTGTATCTTCCCTGTCGTCCTGGTGGGAGTCTCACGGTAAAAGAACCATAGCAGTAAAAGAAAAAACTGCATAGAAAACCAATAGGGAAGTCTATAGTTTGGTAGCTTATTATTATGTGGTCTAAATACCAACCAATCAACTGCCAGCCCTGAGATCACAATCACCAGCAGAGCCACCATACCTCAGATTTCCAGCCCATAGTGTGAGCCAAGGATATCCAGAGATAAAAGTGGTCTATCTGAGAAAACGGGGAGGCGGGCGGGCCGCATGTGAATCTATGAAAGATATCAATACTGGAGAACCATAGTGTACAGGTAAGTAACTAGTTTTTTCTCCAGTATTGAATCTTTCATAGAGTCACATGCTTGTATCAGAGTAGACAGCAGTCCGTATACCATGTAGCGTTTGCAGGATAGACCCCGTTCCCTAGGGATCTGCTTCCTTAGTAATAGAATATCATATTGCCTTATACTGACCCAAACACCAAGGTATGTGTCTCAGTGCATATCACCCTGGGACATGGTACATGAAACAAAATATCAACAATGCATATAAAAGTAAGTCTAATGGAAAAAACAGTCAGAGTAAAGGAATTAACAAACACAACTAGTCTCTTGAAAATGCGTATATATGTAAACATACAAATATACAGAAAGAGAGGTACCTTAGTGGAACAGGTGCCGTAGAACTGCTTGCCCCACAGCGGCGTCCGCTTTCCACGCTGTGTTCAGACAATAATGCATGGTAAACATGTGTGCATTTGTCCATGTTGCCGCTCTGCAAATGTCCGGGAGCGATACTCCCGCGAACAATGCGGTTGACGTTGCCATTTTTCGTGTCGAATGAGCGCAAACTCTGGCGTGCAAAGGTTTTCCTGCCTTCTCATGACAAAGATGGCAGAGGCTATCCATCTTGAAATGGTAGATCTTGACAGAGCTAAGCCTTTCCTAGGCCCCGCAAAAAGCGACGAGCAGCTGGTCTGTTTTCCGAAAGGAGTTTGTTTTGTCAATATAAAATTTGAGGCATCTTCTGATGTCCAAAGTGTGCAGAGATTTTTCTGCTGCAGAAGATGGGTTCTTGAAATATGTGGGTAATACAATTGGTTCGTTGAGATGAAACGCCGTAGGGACTTTGGGCACAAATTTAGGGTTTGTCCTTAGAATGACTTTGTCTGACCTGAATTGAAGAAATGGCTCCGAGACAGAGAACGCCTGGATCTCACTGACTCTCCTGGCTGAAGTGAGGGCGAGTAATAAGGCCACTTTCCAAGAGACGAACTGTAACTCAGCTTTGTGAATCGGTTCGAACGGGGGTTTCATGAGATGTGACAAAACTGTATTGAGCGGCCATGGAATGGACGGCCGCTTAATAGGTGGAAACACTCTGAACAGTCCTTTTAGGAACTCCTTTATTACCCTCTGTGACCAAAGAGATGGACGATTTGGTGTTCTGCGGTATCTCGATATAGCCGCAAGATGTACTTTTATCGATGCATGAGAGAGTCCAGCCTTGGCTAGGTGTAGCAGGTAAGGGAGTATCTGCTCCGGCGAAGAGTGAAAAGGATGCAGATCTTGATCAGAACACCAATGGCAAAATCTCTTCCATTTTGCTGTGTAAGTCTTATTGGTAGATATTGCTCGAGAGTTCGATAAGATATCCTGGCATTCTTGAGTGATATCTAAGGAATAAAATTCATGCTCATGAGGTTCCAGGCTGACAAGTTCAGTGAGGTCAACTGCGGATGAAGAACTTGCCCTTCTCTCATGGAGATCAGATCCTGAATCAATGGGAACTGCACTCTGGGATTCACTGACAGCTGGAGGAGTTCCGAGTACCAGAACTGTCTCGGCCAAGCCGGGGCTATTAGGATTAGATGGTACGGTTCCGATCTCATTTTCCGTAGTATCCTCGGTATGAGAGGGAACGGGGGAAACGCGTAAGCTAACATCCCCATCCAACGGAGGTGTAGCGCATTTCCCCAAGACCCCGCTTGAGGGAATCTGCTTGCAAAATGTTTGCATTTCTTGTTGTGTTGATTTGCAAACAGGTCCAAAGTTGGTGGGCCCCATAAACTGAATATTCTTAAGAGTTGGATTTGATTTAGTTCCCATTCGTGGCAGATTGAGGCTGATCTGCTTAGGCGGTCTGCCCTCGTGTTGTGAACTCCAGGGACATGTTGAACCTGCAGAGAAATGTTGTGTTGTAACATCCAGTTCCAAATCTCCTGGGCTTGTGCCAAGAGGAGTTTTGATTTTGTGCCCCCTTGCTTCAGTAAGTAAAACATTGTCGTTGTACTGTCTGTTCTGACTAAAACAGGCGAGTTTCGGTTTCTGGGAAGGAAGGCTTGCAGACACAGGAACACAGTCTTTAACTCGAGCAGGTTGATGTGTAACCAGGCCTCTTGATCTGTCCAATGGCCCTGTATTTCCAGTTCCTGGAGGTGTGCTCCCCATCCTTGTAATGAGGCGTCTGTCGTCATGACGTAGCTGGGAGATTGGGGTTCGAAAAGCAGACCTTTTGATAAGTTGCTCCTGATGCCCCACCATGACAGTGCATCTTTGATCTGAGGGTTGATAGTGATTCGGTCCTCGAAGGATCCTAGGGCTTGTACACATTGTTTGTCGAGAAGTTATTGCAGCGGCCGCATGCGTAGTCGACAATTGGGGACTAAGGGAAAGCAGGATGATATTCCCAGCAATGATTTGAAGATTCTTACTTAAGTGAACCTTTTTGATTTTAATCGTGCTGTCAGCCCCATTATTTTTTGCGTGCGCTCTTCCGAGGAGTACGCTTTTGCTTCCTGAGTTTGTAATTTGGCTCCTAGGAACTGAAGCGACTGCGCTGGAACGAGGGAAGACTTTTCCATGTTGATCCTCCGTCCTAGAACTTGGAACAAATCCATGCAGCATTCTAGGGATTGCAGTGCGTCCTGGAACGATGCGCCTTTTATGAGCCAGTCGTCCAGATACGGATATATTTGGTGGCCTTGCTGTCTCAAGTGCGCCGCGACCGGCGCCATGCATTTCGTGAATACCCTCGGCGCGGATCTGAGACCGAAGGGTAACCCCTTGAATTGGTAGTGGCGCCCCGCCACCCCGAATCGTAGATACTGTCTGTGTTTGATGTGAATCGGAATATGAAAATAGGCATCCAAGAGATCTAACGATGCCATGTAATATCCTCTGCGCAACATTAGGAGAATCTCTTGTAGCGAGAGCATACAAAACGAAATGTTCTCGATATATTTGTTCAGGCCTCTGAGATCCATTACCTGCCTCCATTTGGTGGACTGCTTTTTTCTTATAAGGAAAAAATGCAAGTAGAATCCTTTCCCTCGCTGTTGTGGTGGAACCTCCTCTATTGCTCCTTTCACAATGAGGGCCAAGATTTCTGCCTTGAGTGCTGAGAGATGGTTTTGTTTCCTGTGAATGGGAGGTCGAGCTGGAGGTTTTTGTATAAACTCCAGGGTGTGGCCTTGGTGTATAATATCCAACACCCATCTGTCCGATGTTATTGACAGCCACTGATAATAGTGAGAGAGGTAATGGATCTGATTGGGACGTGACGAGGTGGACGGCGCCTGGACATAGTCACTGTCTCCTATTGGAGTCCTGTGCCTTTCCCCTTGCAGTAGGCTTTCTTCTAGACTGCTGTTGGTAAGAGGTGTTAGAGGAGCGAAACTGCTGGGTGTTGGAGAATTGACGGTACCCCTGTTGGTGATAAGGTTGGTACCTGTTAGATTGAAAGGAGGATCTTTGTTGGAACAGTCCTCTTGATCCTCTTCCACGAAAAGACTGAAATCTTCCTTGCTGCAGGGAACCTAAGGCTTTTGCGGTGTCTGTGTCCGCTTTTATTCCTTGCAACGCATCATCGATATGTCTTCCGAAAAGGTTTTCCCCATCAAAGGGCATGTCCACGATCTTTGTCTGGACTTCGGGCCTGAAAGATGTAGCCTTCAGCCACCCTTGTCTTCGAAGCGCTACAGCTCTAGCCATCTGTCTGAATACTATCGATGAGATGTCCATTGCTATGTCGATGGACTCAGAAGCTGCTCTAGCTCCGTCTTGCAGGATCATTGCCGCCTCTTCTTTTTTGTCTTCAGGAAGATGAGACAAAAGTGGAGCGATGTCCGACCACATCTGTCGGTTATATCGGCTGACAAGTGCCAATGCATTCGTGGCTTTGATAGAAGCTGCTGCCAGCACTGCAAAGCGCTTCCCTGCGCCATCCATCTTTTTGCCCTCCTTGTCCGGAGGAGCTGACAAAGTAGAGGCCGGGTTCTTGGAGCGTCTCTGCGCCGCCTGCTTAACTACTGATTCAGGTCGGGGATGACCGATCCGGCACGCTGGTGACGTTTCGGGGGCACGATACTTTTTCTCAATCCTAGGAACTGAGGCTGCCACTGAGGCCGGATTTTTCATAATCTTCAGCCCCTCTTCCCAGATGTGGTTGATTATTGGTATTGTCCTTATAGATTTTCTTGAAGTTTCCATAAAGTCAGAGGAAACACTAATTTTCCTTTACCGGCAAAGGAAGTTCGAACCTCTTGGAAGCTTTCTCCATTAAGTCATGGAAGCCACCGATGTCTTCCGGCGGGGAGTTTGCCGAAGATGGCGATGGTGACGGTGAAGGAATAACATATTGGTCCGATTCATCGATCACTGGCTCGTCTTGCAGTAATTCCCCTTCCTCTGGCTGTTCCTCCTGCTCGCTTTCCACGAAGTCATCCCTAATCATTATTATTTTAGGGGTACACACTTTCTGCACCAGAGGTGGAGGTCGAATCACTGGAGTCTGAACCACTGGCTGTGGCACACTTGTGGTGTTGGAAGCAGGGGCATTGGCATCTGGAAAACGGCGATAGTAGTCGTTAATCATGTGTCTTAAGTCGGAGACTAGAGAGATAGGCATGGATATTGCGTCTTCCCTGACATTATCCTCCTCTTCATCAACGTAATCGTAGGCTTGCTGGAACGATTCATACCTTCTGGAGCCTTGTACTGGGCGATCTTTAAACGACAGTTCTTCCTGAATTTCCTGGCATTCCTCCTCATCTGTCTCCTGGCTTTTAATGTGGAGTTGCGAGGGACTATAAGCCGCTCCGTACGGACCATCATCTTCTGACTCCTGTAAATCCAGGAGTTTGGATGGGAGAAGCGGCGAGATCTTGATCCATGTGGTGAATTCTGTTGTTTTCTTGTCCGTCGACGAGCCCGTCGACGGAGGAAATCTCTTTGAGACGGTCGATCTTGTCATCGGCGATTTGAAATTCGCCGTCGACGCGCCCGATGAGAGCGACAACGGTGGCATTACAATGGCCGTCGACGAGGTTTGTCCACTCATCGCCGACGGTGCCGTCGACGATCCAGTCGTCGATGTCGTCATCATAGATGTTGTCGACGATGCGGTCGTCGTCGAGATGGCCGTCGTCGTCTTCTTTAGCGTCGTGACAGAAGATAATCCGGTCTTTGTCGATGGGAGCGACGGCGGGGCCTTCGTCTCTGAAGGCTTTTTGAGGCGTGTATGAGGCAAAGAAGAGGACGATGATTCTTTGACTTTAGATTTTTCTGTTTTCTGTTTCTTCACCTCAGCTTTTTCCTCAGACAACTCCCTCTTATGTTTTTTAGAGGAGTGCCTTTTAGCTCCTTAATCAGACTCAGAGTCTGATGTGGTCTTTTTTTTGGAAGCCATAACAACAAGTGAGCTTCTCTGTCTTTCAGGGTTTTAGCCGAGAAGGTGCGACAGTGTTTGCACTCCTTGGGGACGTGCTTAGGGTAAAGGCAGTATAAGCATTCTTTGGGAGGATCCTCAGAATATAATCTGGCCTTCCCACAAGATCTACAAGGTCTGAAAAGCCTCTTCTTAGAGCTGTCAGACATGGTGAAGAAATAGTGGAAAAAACAGTACCTCAATCCAAAACTGTAGAAAGGTCAAAAGTTCACCAAGTAACCAAAAACTGAGCAGTGCTCAGGGAGACTCCTTCTCACACGACAGCGATTGGAAATCTGAGGTATGGTGGCTCTGCTGGGGATTGTGATCTCAGGGCTGGCAGCCGATTGGTTGGTATTTAGACCACATAATGATGATAAGCTACCAAACTCTCGACTTCCCTATTGATTTTCTATGCAGTTTTTTCCTTTACTGCTATGGTTATTCTTTTACCGTGAGACTCCCACCATGACGACGGGGAAGATACAAGCATGTGAATCTATGAAAGATTCAATACTGGAGAAAATCAGGCTACCCAAAACCCCCATTACATTTTACCATTTTCAATATATTTTAACTGATGCGAGGAGTTTTATTATTCCAAATGAATTTAGAAAAAGCTTATCAATAGTTTTATAAAATGACCTAGGTAATTGAGTCTGTAACATAGCAAGAAGATAAAATATTTTGGGAGCAATTATTTTAATTCACTATTTTCCCCCACCAAGAAAGATGTAAAGAATGCCATTTGGACAATTTTTCTTTGATATAATTTATATCATCATCACAATTTAATGTGAATGTTTTAATATTATGGGGGGGGAAAAAAAGACACCTAAATATTTAAATTTCTCCCTTTGCCAAATGATATCTTGAATAGATATCAGGCATGCAATATACATTTAAAGGAAAAAATTGTTTTGTTTGCATTTAACTTGCATCTATTATTTTAATTCACTATTTTCCCCACCAAGAAAAATGTAAAGAATGCCATTTGGACAATTTTTCTTTGATATAATATCACAATTTAATGTGAATAATATTTTAATATTATGGGGAAAAAGACACCTAAATATTTAAATTTCTCGCTTTGCCAAATTATATCCTGAATAGGTATATCAGGCATGCAATATATATTTTAAGGAAAAAATTGTTTTGTTTGCATTTAACTTGCATCTAGAAATTTGAGAATATAACGATATTACGTTAAATAAGGGAGGAAGGGATGACTCAGGATTACTAATAAAGAAAAGAACATCCGCATAAGCTAATGTTTTTATAGTAACATCATTAATATTAACACCATTAATATCGGCGCATTTTCTAGTAGCAGTAAGCAGAGATTCTATAACTAGAAGAAAAAGTAAAGGAGACAAAGGACAGCCTTGTCTTCTCACCCGAAAACGAAAAAATTGATTAGAAGTATGACCATTCATAAAAAGTCTAGCAGAAGGTCTGGTATAAAGAGCAGATATCATGTGAATAAATAACTCACCAAAATTAAACATAGCTAGTGATTGAAATAAAAATTGCCAATGAATTTTTCTGCATCTAATGCCAACACTACAGAAGGTACTGATAATTTAGGTCCCTGCTCAATAGCGTGAAGCAACACTCTGGTATAATTTGCAGAATATCTAAGTTTCATAAAACCAGATTGATCAGGATGTACAATAGAATCAAGCACAGAGGTCAATCTAGTTGCAAGTATTTTGGCATAAAGTTACAATCTTGATTTATTAAGGAAATTGGCAGATAATTTGGAACAATAGTGGATCTTTGTTGGGTTTTGGAAGAACAACAATTAATGCTTCCGTAAATGACCCAGAAGTTGTTCCTAATGTGCTAAAAGAGGTAAAAAGCTGGAGCAGGTAAGGTAGGAGGTGTGGAGCAAAAACCCTATACAATTCAGCCGGGACCCCATCAGGTCCAGGAGACAAATCAAATTCTTCAAAAGTAATTGGGGAATATAAATCATCTTTGACTGACGGTGATATTTTCTGTAAACTACAATTGTGCAAAAAATTGTCAAAGAAGAGTCAACAGAAGGAGGTTTATTATATAAAGATTCATAATAAGTTAAAAATTCATTAATATCTTTATGGGATAAGGCCACATTACCTACCATGAACACCATGGATCGCAGTGATACGAGTCTTATCTTTTTTTATACACAAGTTATTTGCCAAAAATCTACTTGATGTATTAGCATTAAAAGAAAATTTGGCCTTATTATTGGAAAGTTGTATACCTGCACGTCTACTTAAAATGGAGTTGAATTCATAAAAGTTTTTGTAGTTGCATTTTGTATGCAAGATTAGATGAAATAGTCTCTCCAATTTTGCAATTGGTTTGTCCAAATCTAAAATTTTAGCATGAAAAGATTTGTTTTCATGACCCATAATGGAAATGGTTACACCTCTCATATATGCTTTAAATGCGTCCCATCGTGTTACCAAGGACACAGAATCTTCAGGATTAATAGCAAAATAATCCTGAAGTGCAGTTAAAAGTTTTGGTGTATTATTTACATTGAGAACAGTATGAGTGTTCATACGCCATCTGGATTGAGTAGAAAGAGTAGGGGTGAATTGAAAAATAACTGAAATAAGAGCTTGGTCAGAAATATCTATATCCTGTATTAATGGAGTAGAAACTGACTGAATTATTGTTGGATACTAATAAATAATCCAGTCGTGAAGAATTATGAGGATTTGAGAAAAAAGTAAACCATTTTTCAGGTGGATGGTGTAATCGCCATATATCAACTAATTTAGTTGTTTTAAAAAAAGATTTAAAAGTAATAAAAAAGCTTTAGGTGGGCGATATTTAGATTGTGATTTATCTAACAAAGGATCACATATTAAATTAAAACCCCCTCCAATAATGAGTGGAAGATTACCTAGTTTGAGCACCTCTGGGGTAAATAAGGACCAAAATTTGGGATAATTTGTTGGCCCATAAACATTAATTAAATAAATAGGTGTAGTATCCAATTTAATTTTAATAATGTACCGACCTTCTGTATCTGAAAATGTACTCAGTATTTGAAAATGTAATTTTTTTGCAAAAAGAATAGCTACTCCATTTTTCTTATTAATTGCAGGTGAAGAAACTATAGTATCAACCCGTTTTTCTGCATATAATTTATCGTCAATATGTGTCTCCTGTAAAAAACAAATATCAGTTTTGTGACTTGCTAAATAAACAAAAATTAACACGTTTAACGGGATGTCTTAAACATTTAACATTCAAAGAAACAATTTTAATATGATTGAAATTAGCCATACGTTAATAGAAAAGCCAGTAGAAAAGGACAGAACAAATAAAGATAGCACATCAAAAGTAGCTCTAGATGAGATAAATAGGGAGAAAGGGCAAGACAAGGACAAACATGCAAAAGACAACACAAAAACCATAAATAGAATTATAGAATGGCATGCACGCATGACCAAGAATAACCCACTGAAAAAGAACGCCCATATAGCTAATCTGAAAAAAAGGGCAAGTTAAATTGAAAAGCAAGGCCTAGAAAAATGATCCAGAAAAAATGAATAAAGTCAAGTATTCGCAGCATTTGTTTCTATGGACACGGAGGATTGTTGATCCAAGAAAGTACGTAGTTCTTCTGGTCGTTGAAAGGATTTTGAAACGCCATCTTTCCAGATTCTCAAAGTAGAAGGAACGAAGAGACCATATTTGAAACTAGAGGAGCGTAGTCGGGGTCTCATCTAAGTAAATTCTTTACGTAGTTGAACAGTTTCTTTGGCAAAGTCTTGGTGTATGTAGATTTTATTTCCATATACCATTAAAGACGGAATTTCTCTAGCTGCTCTCCTAATCATCACCAAATGATTATGGCGTAGAACTTTAAATATCATTTGTCGTGGTTTGCTATGACGAGGGTTTCTGTGAGAAGGAATTCTATGAACTTTGTCTATTTCTAATTTCTCAGAAAATTGCAGCTTTAATAGACCCGGCAGCAATTTTACTAAGTACCACCTACAATCATTTCCTTCCACGTCTTCTGGCCGATTAAAAATACATAAGTTGTATTGACGGTTACGATTTTCTAAATCCAACAGTAACTGACTCATTGGTGACATTTTTGCTACCATAGGTGTGAAGCTTTCAATTTTAGCTTTATTATCTTGGATATTAATTGAGTTATCCAAAATTTTCATCGAGAGACTAGCCATGTCTTTACAGATATTTTTAACTTCTGACGCAATAGAGTCAGCATTTAGACGTACAGCTTGAAATTCTTCCAAGTGGACAAAGAAGGTTCATTTGAGTCCACAATCAGATTTCACAGTTGGTGGAGAAATAGTTTGTTTACGTTTGTTATTCCCTGTAGAGATGGTTTTTCCTTCCATTTTACTGAATTAAAACAAATATATCAACAACAAAAAAATTCACCCAAAGTTAAAATGTAGAAGCAAAACAGATATTCACCAAGTAATGGAGTGCAGCAGCTAAAACTGACTTTGGGAGTGGTTCCAGGCCTCCAGCCTCTCCCTTTCCTGAAGTAGAGTACCGCCCTTCTGACAATCTCAGCAGAGCAGAAGCAGAGCAGCGGGTGAAAACAGCAGCCGAGGAAAAAGCATCAAACCAGTCACAAAAGTCTTCCAAAACCTGCCAAAGGGAAGCGCTGGGGCGAACAAGCAGTATTCTGGGCAATAGGTATGAAGAAAAAAGCCCTAATCGTTTAAAATAAGTCGCCGGTAATTCGGGCTACTTAGAGCTTCAGCAGGAGGCAGCCATCTTGGTGCGCGCGACTCAGCTTGACTTGTTTCTCTGATGTGGGGCAGGCTTTGTTGGGTATAGAAACTAGTGTTGCTCCGAAATAAAGTTACATAGCTTCATGGTTGTGGGCTTGACTTTTTCCAATTCAGAGTGAGACCTAGAGAGATAAACAGGGCTATGCAAGCGTTTGTTGATTTTTGTGCTGCTTGACTGAAATTCGCCTTGACGAGCCAGTTATCCAAGTACGGGAACACCTGGTGTTTTTGTTTTCGCAAGAAGGCTGCTACCGGAGCCAGACACAATATCCTGGGGGCTGACTTCAGACCAAAAGGAAGAACCCTGAACTGGTAGTGGCTGCCGGCTACTGTGAACCGTAGGAATCTCCTGGGGGAAGGATGGATGGGGATGTGAAAATATGCATCCTGCTGGTCAAGAGTGCACATATCTCTGTGGTTTAGATGTAGGGGAATATCTTGTATTGTTACCATGCAGAATGATTGTTTTTTGAGATACGTGTTGAGATATCTGAAGTCAAGGATAGGCCACCATTCCTTTCACTTTTTGCGAATGAGGAAGAAACGGGAATAGAATCCCTTCCCTTGTTGCGAAATAGGGACCCCGTCTATGGCTCCCTCCCTCCCGAGGCATTATCTTGACCTCCAATTTGAGCAGTTGTAGATGTTTGGGAATGGAGGTGTGCGGTGGGTTTAATGGTGGGTTCTTAACGAATTCTAGGGTGTGGCCGAATTGAACAAGGTCTAGGACCCATTGGCACGAAATGATCTCTTGCCAAAGTTGGATAACTGGGATATTCTTCCTCCTAGTCTGATTGGTGAGGAGATAGGGGTAGCCGGAGCGTCACAGGTCATTGGC
Organism: Calotriton arnoldi; assembly: GCA_963921515.1. Classification (NCBI taxonomy): domain Eukaryota; kingdom Metazoa; phylum Chordata; class Amphibia; order Caudata; family Salamandridae; genus Calotriton; species Calotriton arnoldi. The sequence goes on from CAWUFW010000033.1 coordinate 2,551,506, forward strand.
AACGACCAGTGTCCTTTCCCTGACGTGTTGCTCTTCCTCTAGGCGCAGGTCTGTAGTGGGCCGCTTGAGGTGGTGGTCTCTGGGAAAACTGCAGATGAAACTGCTGGGAGGTGAATGTATAGGAGGGATATCGGTATTGCGGATAATCTCCGCTATATTATGGCATGCCTCTTAATCTGGCCCCACGAAAGGGCATCTTATTTAACTGTAGAGTCCCCAGAGATTTAGTCGTCTGTGTCAGTTGTTACTGCTTGCAGGGCTTCATTGACATGCTTGACGAACAAGGCCCTCCATCGAAGCGAGGATCTAAAATTTTATTTTGTACTTCAGGCCTTAAGGAGGCAGCTTTTATTTATTTTTTAGTTAATCATTTTATTGACATTTTCAAAACATATCGCAAGACTCATACAATACGACTTTGTATACATAAGTGCAACGTCCATCAATACACTGTCTGTAACATATGGCGATAAGATATCTGTACCATTCCCTAGACATTTACAATATAGGTATCAATTTTCCGTAGCTCTCTGGAATCAAATCACCGTAAGCATTGCAGCATGACGTGTATACATTCTAATCTACTAATAGCATATCTGCAGTATTATTCTGTGGCTTCAACAGGCTCCAACACCCCCATTCCGTTTCTCACCCCATTCGTACCTCTGGTCTCAACAAATGTTTTATACAGCGCCCAAAAGTTTTTCGGTCGATTTCGTGGGGGTAATAACTCGCTATAGTATTCAGTCTGGGTGCTACAATACAACATGTCTCGTGACCATTGCAATATTGTAGGGAGGGGTCCTCGTGACCAACATATGGCCACACATCTTTTAGCTAACAGCAGGCCCATATCCATCAGCCTCCGAGACATTTTGGAAAGAGTCTTAGAGTACCCAAGTAGGGCAAGCAGGGGATTCGGAGTTAGTGACAATTCCGTGACTTGGTTCAGTTCCTCAAAGACCCGTGCCCAAAAATTGGCTATCCCAGGGCACGTCCAGGCTAAATGAAAGAAGTCAGCAGCGAGGGCGCCGCACCTGGCACAGGCGGAGTCCTCACTCAAACCATATCTGTGTAATCGTGCCGGGGTGTAATAAACCCTATTCAGGAACTTGAAATGTATTAATCTATGTCTCCCATTAAGTGAAACACGTTTAGTGTTCATACAACAATATGTCCAGATTTCATCAGTAATGTCGCGGTGTAAGTCCCGTTGCCAGGCCAATCTCGCTTTGGAGTAACTATGCTGTCGATGTGACATCGAACTGTGGTAAATTTTGGTTATCATTTTCCGAGGTGTCTGGGATTGGATAAGGGCGGTCAAAGCTGTCAGCTCGGGGGGTTCAGCCATATCATCCCCCAGTAGCTCAGCCAGTGCATGTCTGACTGTGTGGAACTGGAATTGTGTAAGCGGGGTGGGCGGTGTATCCTGCACCACCATATCCCCCCCATCTCTTGGCCACTCCATCCGCAAACAGGTCACCAATGTGTTGTACTCCGATCATTCTAAGTGCTCTCACTACTCCTGTATCCATACATGGCGGGAGCCACTCACACCAGTCCAGTTTGGCGACCGGGGAGTATAGAATCGCACCAGCCTGCATTTGTAGTAAGGAGTACCAAGCATGTCTCACCGAGTTCAGGGAGTCTAGGATACCAGTGCGCCTATCCGGTGGCGAAAATAACCAAGCTGGTAGGGGTTTTGGGGCAGCTACCCCAGTTTCGATACGGATATGTGGCGTGTCAGCTGGACCGTGGATCCATTGATACGCCTGTGCGCTCTGTGCTGCTCTGTAATATAACTCCATATTAGGAGCACCCAGCCCCCCCATAGGGTACGGGAGAGTAAGTGTCCGCCAGCTGACGCGGGTTTGTGTCCCCGCCCATGCAAGGCGGATCAGGAGGGACCTGAGTTTACGAAAGAAGACCTGTGGTAACACCATGGGGATATTCGTGAAAAGAAAAAGAAAGCGTGGCAACACTACCATTTTCATAATGGACACACTGCCAATAATGTGACAATGGGAGCCGAACCCATCTGGTGATATCATCCTCTAGTTTGTGAACCGCCACGCCGTAATTCTCTCTAAACACTACTTTGGAATATGTATGCATCTTAACTCCTAAATACCTCACCGCTTCAGTAGACCATTGCAGTGGGTAATCAGGTTCCAAAGGAGGAGTGGCCGGGGTTAGGGGGAACATAGATTTAGTCCAGTTAACATTTATGCCCGACATAGAACTAAAGAGTATAACCTCACGCAGTACGGGAGAAAGGTTATCATTCGGATGGCGGATATAAAGTAAAGTATCGTCAGCGTAGGTAGAGACTATTAGCCCATGACCAGGGAATTGTACGCCCCTATGGGAATGGTACTCACGAAGCGCACAGGCTAGGGGTTCGGCTGCCAGGGCATACAGAATGGGGGACAGGGGGCAACCCTGTCTAGTTCCCCATGAAATCGGGATAGGATTTGTGACTAAGTCCCCTATTTTGATACGAGCTGTAGGGGAGTAATACAATACCCCGAGGAGTTGTAGGAAAATGCTCCCAACACCCATTCTAGTAAGAACCTGTCTCAGAAAAAGCCACTCAACAGAGTCGAAAGCCTTCTCCATGTCCAAAAAAATCGCTATGGCCGGGATCTCAGGTCTAGTATGTTGCAAGGCAGCGAATACCGTCCGTAAGTTATATGTCAAGTTCCGGCCCGGGACAAAGCCAGCTTGTTCTGGCGCAACCAAGGTAGGCACTAGAGGGACTAGTCTATTTGCAAGGATTTTCGCAAAAATCTTCGTGTAGACATTCATCAAAGAAAGGGGACGATATGATGCACAGTTATCTGGGGGTTTCCCCGGTTTGAGGATAGCAACTATAATTGCTTCTCTCATCGAGGGTGGCATTGTACCAGTAAAACACATCTTCATATAGCATGAGTAATTGCGGTAACAGTAACTCAATGAACGCCTTATAAAAGGCTACTGCAAGGCCATCCCCGCCCGGTGCCCGCCCTGTGCCCATATTAGATAGCGCCAGCAATATTTCATCCCGCTCAATCGGTCGCATCAAGAATTCACGGTGGGTGTCGATTAACCACGGTAACTTGATATGGGACAGATAATCCAGTATTTGCTCCTCTCCGCAACCACCCCGTGTGGCATACAACTCTGAGTAATACCGTCGGAATTGCTCCGCAACTTTCGACTCATTAATCAAAGGATCACCGTCCGTAGACGTGAGTTCCGGGACAGCAGATCTATCTCTGCGCTGACGAAGTAATTGTGCAAGCATCATCCCAGGGCGTTCCGCCTCCCCGTAAACCCGAGCAGTAGCGTATTTCCCCCAAGTGTTTAATCTCCAAGTCTGCCTCAGTGTAATACTCTTCCAGTGTTTGTTTAATTTCTTGTGTGACCTCAGAGGGCCGTGCTAGCATAGCCTGTTCCAGTGTTGCCAATTTGTGTTCTAGAGATGCAAGTCGTGTCCGTATCGATTTAAGGACTCCCGCGTGTTTAGCGATAGCTATGCCTCGGATATATACTTTAAATGCGTCCCAGACCGTCTGGATGGAATCTACAGAGCCCACATTCTTCTCAAAGAATACTTCTATAGCGTCAGTCATTTCTTCCTTAAATACGGTGTCTAGTAAGGAGTAGGGCGGGAATCTCCAAGTGAAGGGTGGTATATGTGTTCTCGGGGCTTCTAAACGTAAGAGAAGTGGGGAATGGTCCGAAAAAGTGCGGGGGAGAATCTCACAAGCACTAACATTTGTGTAAAGCTGTCGAGTTGCAAACCAGTAATCAATTCTAGTATGTATATCATGGTATGCAGAGTAGTGTGTGTATCCCCCTTGTGTCGGGTGTCGTCAAACATCATACAAGTCAAAGCGTAGTAATGCGCTTTCCATAGTTAATGCCGACGCGCGTCTCTCCGGACCCGCAGACCTATCCAACCTGGGGTCCCGGACAAAGTTAAAATCACCTCCCCATAAAATCAGTCCACCTACTTGCGGACCCACCATATCAGCGAGATGTTTATAAAAATCCGGGGCATCATAATTTGGGCCATAGACATTGATCAGCAGTAGCTCCAGTCCCCTCCCTCTACATCTAGTAATTGTGAACCTTCCCTCCGAGTCTGATAGCAAAGGCTCCAACTTAAACGCTTTTTTGGGATTTATCCATGTCAAAACGCCTCTTGCGTGTGTAGTGAACCCTGACGCATGAATATTGCCCAGCAGACCTCTGGCGCGCAAAATAGGGCTATTAAGCGGGAGGTGTGTTTCCTGCAAAAGTGCAATATCTACGTCATGCCTATCCAGGTATCTTAGCACCTTACGTACCTTTCTGTGGTCGTTAAGGCCACGTACGTTCCAAGTTAATGCTCTAACAGGGTCAGGTCCAGCAGCTTTATTACAATATACCTCTCCTGTCCTGGGAGTGATCAACATTCAAGTGTTGTTGCATATGTGTCGATTGCACAAAATGCGTATAAAACGCCAGTACGTCATGTCTGCAGATTGCAGAGACCATCAATATGAGTCTCAGTACCCCCCTCCCAACACCCACAACAAACCATGCCCCACCCATTGCAACTCTCCCCCCTCCCACGCCAGGCAGACCCCAACCTTGCCCGGACGGCAAAATGGCAAAGATCCCCCCCATACTCGCTTAGTAGATAAGAAACTAAAAAACACATAGGATCAGACAAGAGAAACCGCCCCTTCCCAACCCCCCCAAACACAATTCCCCAAGTGTGGATAACACACGCGGGCAGAGGTAGCTCGCTTAGTAAAATCAGAAGAAAGATATAGGAGACTCGTGGGAACATAACCCCAATCAGGTCTCAGCTCCTCGCACCGTTAGTTATAATGAAACGTTTTGAAAAGATTAAAAAAAGAGAATAAAGAAACCCAATCATAGACATACGCCTAACTGTATGTACTCCTATGCATATAAAGTTCTCCGATCTCGTTAGTGCTAACATAGCAGACCCCAACTGTGGTCGTCTAACATTATGATTGTCATAACTAACTTCGCTCTGGCCGTTGGCCCCCTTATAGACACTAAACTGTGGTTGTAATGCGACAAGGAACATTGAAATCACCACAAATTACTATCCCCGTGAACATCACTATGTGACCGCCCAGATCTGTCATCCTGAGCAGCTTGCGTAACCGTTGAAATGGAGTGTAGAAGTTCAGTCCTGCTCGTCAAGGACGCCGCCTGTAGCCCCCTCACAGGAGTCTCTCTCCGGGCTGTATCTCTTTTCCTTAGCCCAGTCTTTTAGGGCCTTCTGCAAAGCCTTAGGGTCTACAAAGATGCGTGACTGTCCCTGTCGGTTGACCCAGAGACGGGCCGGGTACAACATAGCATAGTCCAGGTTTTGCTCACGGAGCTGCTTCTTCAAGGGAGCAAACTGCCGGCGTGCATCTTGTACTTTAAGCGTAAAGTCCGGGAACAGGGAAATAATGGAGCCCTCGTATTGGAGCGGCTACTTGACTCTAGCGACCCTCAGCGCAGCATCCCTGTCCCTATAGTTAAGCAGTTTCGCTATGACCGGCCTCGGAGCACCGCCAGGGGCAGGGCGGGGGCCCAGAGACCGGTGTGCCCGCTCGACAACAAACATGGGTGAGAAAGTGTCACCGAGTAGTGTAACCAGCAGCTTCGACAAACTTCTCCATGTTGCCGGTCTGGGTTGATTCCGGCAGGCCAGTGATTCTGAGATTACTGCGCCGAGACCTTGCCTCCAAGTCCTCGGTCTTATCTTGGAGAACTTGCAGCACTTTCCCCAGTTGTTTGTGCTCAGTGTCCAGCGTTGTTTGGGCCTCCTCGACTTCAGTAACACGTCGCTCCGACATATCTAGGCGTTCCGCATGCTTGTCCAGCCGTTCGGACATTCTATCCATGCGGTAGGACAGAGAGTCTATCTTGGTGCCCAGGAACGAAAGGCTGCTCTGTAGACCCCTTTCCATCGCAGCGAGCATAGTTCGGATATCGCCATCTACTTCGTCCTGGGGTGGGTCCTGTGTGGCGCCGTCCTCAGTAGCAGCCGCATCGCGCCCCTTGGATTTACGCTGGTCAAACGTCAGCTTCGGTTGCGATTTATCCACTTTGCCCATTGTTGTGGAAGGGATGTCACTGCCCCTAGCAGGGTTCAGAACAGAGCTCAGGTGTGCGTAACTGCCGCCCCTATCCCCACAGCTCTGCAGGGGCAGCCAGAAGTAGCGGAGTAAGCCCGTCACCAGCACCCCGCAGGCGGTGGCGCAATGTCTCCCGGGGGGCAAGATAGCAATCGGGTTAGGTCCAGGTCAGTAGTGCAGGAGAGCAAGACTTCTGTCGGCTTGTAGCGGCCAACCCGTCCCCCTCAGTATGTGCCAGAGGAGCGTTGAAATATTAGCGTTGCCCCCCCCGGGCTTGTCGACTAACCTTCAACACAGTCGTCCTCAAATCCCCTCTAGGTTGGTCACGGGTCCAACTCAGTCCGAGTACTCCGCCAAAGTCTCAGCAGCCGGCCCCACGCAGTAAATCCCACAGGTGAGGTGGGGGTGAGGCGCGCAGCAGCCACCAGCGCACGTCCCAAGAGCCACAGTATCACGCTCTACTTCCCTCCTTGGTCAGCGTGGTGAAGCTCCGCCAACCGCATTGTAGAGCACCGCTCAGATGATCTGAGATGTCCTAAAGTGTGTCACTCATCACCAGAGGCCCTCAGACATCAGCAGGCGGCCGCCATGCGTATTCCAGTTGCAGCAACAGTAGCGGCCAGGGCTTCCCACCTGCTACCTCCACCCACACCCACGGAAACGGCGGGTGTCGTTGCCACCTCAATCGTCCCGGCGATGCAGGCCAAAAAAGGGGGGGGGGTTGCCCCCCTCCCCTCACCGACAAGCCCGCTCCCAAGCACTGCTGAGCGTCCAAGTGCCCCAGGCGTTCCCACCAGTGTCAATGTTTTTAGTGCCGGAGCCCGCCCTAGACTCCAGGCCGTGCGTCGCTACTGCCCGAACATCGATCGCTGCCTCCTCGCGATCCAGATCAGGCGGGGTACTGGTCTACTGTCCCGTGCTCCGCACCACCGCCGTTGTCAGCCAGATTCCTGTTGCGTGCACTCCGACCATCTGCGCGTCACCTCCAGCGCGATCGCAGGTCTTCCAGGCAGGAGTCGGCGCAGGTCGTCTCCGGGTCGCCTCGGTGCCTTACGCAAGTCCGGTGATCTCGGCCTGGGTCCGCTCCGCGCCGATCAAGGCTCCCGTCTTCCCCGTCAAAGCAGCAGCCGATGTCGGAGTCAGGTCTTCGTATGCCTGAGCTCTCCCGGCTCCTAAAACATCGCCAGTAGAGCCTGCAGCTCGTTTCAGCTGCCGGATAGTGTAACGGTCGCTCGGAGCTACTCGCCTAGGCGGCCATCTTCACTGCGAGCTAGCTCCGCCCCCAAGGAGGCAGCTTTTAACCAGCCCTGCCTTCTGAGCACAGCAGAACCTGCAAGTTGCCTAAATGCAATGGTGGCGATATCCATGGCACAGTCTATGATCTCTGCTGATGTGCGTTCCCCCTCCTGCAAGATCTTTTTTGCTTCCCCCTCGTCCGGAAGTGGAGAAAATATATATATATATATATATATATATATATATATATATATATATATATATATAGATGTAGAGGGATATAGAGAGATAGAGATATAGATAGAGATACAGATAGAGATCGTTTGCCTATATATGCAAGCTTCGGGCCTACTTAGCCGGAGGCGCAGAGATCGGAGTGGTGGGGTTCTTTAATCTTCATTGGGCTGCCTGTGTAATTGCGGAGTCTGGCTTTGGATGGTTAGAACGTCCTCCGAGGCTTTATATTTCTTGTCGAGGCGTGGAAGAACCTTGACTGTAGCCGGATTTTTTATTACTTTTAAGCCCTCTTCCCAAATACAGCCGACAATGGGCATGGACCTTACAATTTTCTGGAAAAGCTCCTTAAAAATCATAAAAAACAGTCAATCTGTTTGGTGGGCATGTGGAGTGAGAATCTTTTAGCTGCCATTTCTGAAAAATTATTAAATCCCCTAAGATCTTCCAGTGGCGAGTCCACTGGAACGGGTGATAGATGGCATTGGGATGAGGTAAACATCCCATTCCATGTGGGCTACGCAGAGCTCCCCTCCCTCTCTCACATCATAAGAGGTATCTGGATCATGGAGGAGGGCTGTCTGTGGTGTATGCCTTACTGATACAGGCAATGACGTAGATGGTTGCGCAGCGGGCGATCTGGTAGGAGTGGATGTAGTAGATAGAAATCGCTTTCGATAATCTGAAAGCATGAACTTCAAGTCAGAAACCAGAGAGCCTGGTACACAAAATTTCCTCCTAGAATGGCTGTGGATACTGGCCATGGGAAGAATAATAGTGCTGTTCATATTCCTCATCATAGTCCTACTCTTCTTCTTGGCATTTAACATACAACTTGGAGGGGCAGCGTGCGACCCCCAAAGGGCACTTCATTATCAGAGTCTTTTTCCTTCAAAAGATGAGCTGGAATTATGGGTGTCACCTTGCTTGGAAATTAGTGTTCTGGGGTTAAAAACTAGTTTTTGTTATGTTTTGCCATTTTTTCAGTCTTCGAAGAAGTCGTAGATGGCGTTGCTAACATCTTACCCGCTTGTCTGCGGAGTAGTCTTCATCGATCTCACCATCAGCAGGGTTGTCAACGGCTTTGCCGACGATGAGATCAGGGAAATCTTCAGGGTCGACGGTCTAGTCATAGATGCAGTCAATGACTAGGTCGTTGTTGAGAAGGAGGTGGTGGAGGACAACGTAGTGATTGTAGCTGTCTATAATGCCACTGTATACATTTTCATCGTCTGCGCCAATGACTATGTTCTCGTTGATGGTAGGGTGTGATCTGTCGGCAGGCGGAGCGGAGGGAGGCTTTTTGAATAAGTGACTTACCTTAGGAGGTGGAATAGGCGGCTCAGAGAATGACCTTCTAGCCTCTTGAGGAGGCAGAATGTTTCTTTCGGTCCTTTTTTGAAGAAGTCTTAGATTTGTGGGGAGATTTTGAAGGGCTGCAGGCTTTGGAAGACCCAGAAGTGGTCTTGTTTAAAGCTTTTCTTGGCTGCTCAGACGGGCATCAGGAATGGGGTGATCTCTCCCTCTCGAAGAGGAGTCCTCACCATCAGAGTCAAACCTGGCTCTTTTCTGGTTTTGAGCTTTTGAAGCCAGATAAGCAGCCTTTCTTCTCCGTCCTTCAAAATTATGGTTGATAAGGTACAACATACCTTACAGTCCTTGGCAGAATGAGCTGGGTAGAGGCAATAATGCAGTCTTGCTGCAGGTCTTCAGAACGTAGTCTCTTTTTACCGCAGGTTTTGTAGGCTCTGAAGAGATTTTTTTTCTCCTTTATCAGACATGCTGGTTAAATGAAATCAGATTTCTATGGAGGAAAACACTGTGGGTAGAAAGTAAATGTCTCCACAGCACCAGAGTACTGGAAATATCTTGAAACTACCAAAGTAGGAAAAAACTGAGCAGAGCTCAGTAAAGACTCCCTAGAACGACATGCGGTAGAAAATTCGAGGGATTAGAGCTGCTCTCTGGAGTGCTCTAGATTGCAAAGCAGCCTGATTGGCTGAAGTAGGAGTTTGGTCTCTTTTTTAAATAGACTATGATAACTTACAATGGGAATGCCCGAAACTCATCTCTTACTGGACACAATTATTAGACGACAGACACTCACCTTAACACCCAGCTTCCTCGATTTCCTGCCTATACAATTTTGGGGTTGCCCAAAGCACTCGCCTTCCAGCTAAAATCCCAGAGGGGACAACAGATTGGATTGGCCTTGGGGACAGCCCTACAGACAGCTTCCTACCCACCATGGTTGTCTCCACTGCCTCCGGTACATACTTGAGATGGAAAGGTTGACCCAAACTCTCTCAGCACAGGGCACTTCATATCCAGAGCTCTGGCGTCCCTTTATTGCCTTACTATCCTCCGAATTTCGCGAACTCACTTGCCCCAGATATCTTCGCATTCTCCGTTTAACAGAGGCTCCTGTTGATTCCAGTCAAGAGAGTACTAATTAGGACGACACGGCAAGACATGCGAGACCACACTATTTACTACATTCGCTAGCACTGTGACTCCCACGGTGGCAGGGGGAGTTTGGGGAAGGTTATATTTATACAGATTTGTACTATGGATGGTGAGCGATACGAGTTCACGGTAACACTATATTTTCTATGTTCTGAAAACCAATAAAGAGATTTTAACCATAAATAGACAATGATAGGCTGCAAAATTGAAGGGCCTAGGACCTTCATGTTCTATCTTTACCATTGTCTAACTATTATATGGTACCCGGGACTCGCATCTTTACGACAGGGAACGGTTCAAGCATGTGATTCTATGAAAGTTCCAATACTGAAGTAACTTATCCTTCTCTTCCAGGGGATCTTCATCAATAGTCAAACATTGAATAGAGTAGCAATTCCATCCCACACACCTGCGGACGAATCAAGAGCAAACAAGCAGTTGTAATCAGCATCGAAATACATTTATTAAGGAGGCTTGCCCTACTTGAGTGTCTGAGTGACAGTAATGCCTTGTGAAAGTAAGCACCGATCTCCAAGTAGCAGCTTTGCAGATTTCAGAGATGGGTACATTTCTCAGAAGGGCTGCTGTTGCCTCTTTGTCCGTTGTAAAGTGAGCTTTGGGCTTGGCAGGTGACTGTTTGTTGGCTAACTGGCAGGTGAATAGAATACAAGAAACTATCCATCTTGAAATGGTCTGCTTAAAGAAATCACTGCATGTTCTTATAGGGTCATAGTTAAACAGATGGTCAGATTGTCTGATAGCCATGGTCTTGTCTAAGTAAAACTTCAGCACTCGTTTGATATCTAATGTGTAACGCTCTTTCTGCTGGTGTGGAAGGATTAGGAAAGAATGTTGGGAGTGAAATAGTCTGGTTAATGTGGAAATCAGACACGACCATGGGTAGAAAACTCGGATGAGTTCTCATTACCACTTTGTTAGCATGGAAAACAATGTAAGGGTCTTTGGCACAGATGGACTGAATCTTACTGACTCTGCGTGCTGAAGTAATAGGGGGACCCATGAGTTTCAAAAGAACCACATTCAGTTCCCAAGGAGGACAGGGAGAATGTACAGGTGGGAACACCTTCAACCCCTCTAAAAAAAAAAAAAACTTTACTACAGGGATTTAGAATAATGACCTCTGTGTAAGGGACTTTCTATAAGCAGTAACGGAGGAAGGTCTTTTTCCTATATTGCTCCTGTCTCCTGGAATAAACTTCCCTGGAACTTACGTACTATCTCAGATCATAACTGCTTTCGCAAAAAGTTGAAAACATGGCTATTCGACAACTAAATGAGTACTCTATCAGAGCCGTCTGCAAGCGCCATGAGACTTCGAGTGATATGTGCGCTGTACAAATGTCCCCGATTTGATTTGATTTGAGTAACTGCAACAAGATTTACCCTTATAGAGGAGAATAGCAGACCAGATTTTGCTAAATGGAGAAGATATTACATCCTCCTGCCCAAGAATTGGATGGAGTTCATTTTGAACACACCACATGTAAAATCTCTCCCACTTTAAAGCGTAGGAGCATCTGGTTTAAGGCCTTTTGGACTCCCTAAGAACGTCCATCCACTTCTGCAAGACGCTCAAGTGTCCAATTCAGGAGCCATGCTGTCAAGCTCAGCAAGGGAAGGTTGGGGTGGAAAATCTTTTCTCCAAGCTTGCACAGGAAATCCGGTCTGCATGGCAGCCTCCTTCGTGGTCTTTCTGAAAGGTGGAGAAGATTCCAGGAACCACCATTGGTGAGGCCATTCTGGCGCTATTAGGATCATTCTGGTCCTGGCGCGGTACAGTTTGTTGACTGTAGGGATCAGTGGAATGGGAGGGAACGCGCACAGAAATGTCCCGGACCATTTTATCAAACGGGCATTCCCCTTTGTTCCTGGTCGGTAGAACCGCAATGCAAAGTATAGACATTTTTCGTTGTTTTCATCTGCAAACAGGTCGATATGCGGATGCCCCCACTTTTGAAAAATATCTTGCACAACGTTGTGGTACACAATTCAGTCTTGCTCTTTGGTGAATTTGTGGCTGAAAGAGTCTGCATGCGTGTTCTGGGCTCCAGGCAGGGGAATTGCTGAGATTGTCAGCTTTTTCACATTTAACCAGTTCCAGATGGTCTGCACTTCCAGGGATTGGGGGCGAGAGTGAGTGCCCCCTTACTTGCTTAGGTAGTGCACCGTGGTTGTGCTGTCCGTTTGGACCAGGAGAGAGCTGGTTTGAATGGATGGGTATAAAGACTTGAGGGCTAGATGTACTGTCCGCAGTTCCAGCATGTTGATGTGGTATTGTTGCTTTTGTCCGACTACAGTCCCTGCGTCTGCAGAGAGCCCATGTGAGCACCCCACCCCTGGAGGGATGAATCTGTGATGAGTTTGCGTAGGAGGGTCCTGGTGACAAGGGACACCAACCAGCAGATTTTGACGGAGAGACCACCATGGTAACGATTTTCTCGCAGCCTATGTGTGTGTCAGCTTGTCATCCCAATTGCCTGAGAATTGGTACCATTGATCTTCCAGGTTCTGTTGCACAGGTCTCATGTGCAGCCTGGAAGTGGGGACAATGAAGATACACTAGGCCATTGATCCCAGGAGAGATGCTGTCTGGCGACTGGGTGAAAAGTGTGGAGAAGGTTGTAACACTTCTGAGTGATTGAGGATAGTCTCTCCTCCGAAGGGGACACTCCTGCGACTTTTGAGCCCAGTGTCGCCTCTAGATAGTGTAGTCTCTGGGTTGGAATCTGGATTGATTTTTCAATGTTGATCTGAAGACATTGGAGGGTCTCAATGCAATTGAGGTAATGTTTTTCCGCCAGATACAGGGAGGAGCTTTTTATGAGGCAGTCGTCTAAGTATAGGTAGACAAATTTTATTCTTCTCCTTAAGGCTGCTGCTAGTATGGCCATGCACTTCGAGAAAGTGTGCGGGGCTGACTTCAGGCCGAACGGCAGCACCTTGTACTCTTAATACCTGGATGCCATTTTGAATCGCAGGAACTTCCGATGTTTCTTTGGGATTGGAATGTGGAAGTAGACATCCCAGAGATCGATGACACATCCAATCCCCCTAATGAAGTTGGATGTAGATCTGGTGGAGAGCAAGAATCCTGAATTTCTCCTTGCGTATGTGTTTGTTTAGCAGTCGCACAGCCAGAATGGGTCTGAATTCCCTGTTCCCCGTTACCAGGAAATAACACAAGTATACTCCTACTCCCCTTTGAGACAGTGCAACCTCCTCTATAGCCTCCTTTCGAACCAGAGTGAAGACTTTGCTCTATAGCAGAGTGACCAGGTGGCATGAGACTTTTGAAGGTGGAACAGCGGGAGGCGGGGACTTGAACCGTAGTGAGTACACATTCTGTACAATATTTAAGACCCAGTTTTTGCTGGTGAAAGCTCTCCACTCGTCCAGGTATCTGGAGATACTTATACATACCCGAGTGGGTAACAGACGGGAAAAGCAATAACTCATTGTTTGAATGGTGTTTTGGAGGAGGCGGCTGCTGCTTGACGATTAGCTCCTCATCCCTACGTTGCTCTGTGGGGCTGGTACTGAGGGCGCATTTGTTGGTGGTGCTTCTGACGCAGAACACAGTGAGGGGTTTGAACCCTCTGTTGGTAGGGCCGTCTGTCTTAAAGCATGTACCTTAGATGGAAGTTCTTCCATAGGAGACCCATGGCCTTGAATGTGCCTAATTCCGTTGATCATTTTGCCCATTTTGTCATCTGTGTGGCATCAAATGGAGACTTGGCGGTGAACGGAAGGTTAAGGATGCGCTGCTGTGCCTCTGGCTTAAAGGCCTGTAAGGTAAAGCCGTGATGAACGTCTGGCACAGATTCCATGCGAGTATCCAAGTGCAGCTAGGTCAGAAGAGTCCACAGCCGCCCTGATCATTTAGTTAGAGACAAGGCCCCCTTCTTGTAATATCTCCTGGAAGTCCTGCTCGACTTCCTTGGGTAACCTTTCTGTAAATCTGGACAGCGAGTCCCTGAGAGACCCATCATGCCTCCCTAGTAATACTGATGCGATTGCCACCTTTAAAGAGGCAGATATGCTGCACATCTCTCCCCCCCCCCAGGGCATCCATCTGCTTACTGTATCTGGAGACCAAAGAAGAAACTGTGATGGAGTGAGTCTGTGGCGGCCATGATAAACTAGTACTGTGGCAGGTCGGTTCTGAGGAATTAAGGATCTTGAGCCTTGTATTTTTTAAGGACCTTAGCTGGAGCCGCTTGTAGGGAGGCTGGAGTGAGGAAAAAGGTCCATCACTGGCTAGAGCAGGCTTGGGACCAAAGGGAGCAGTGGCCCTGATGAGTACCTATGGGGAAAAGTCTCAAAGATGAGGATGTTGTGGGTGTTGGGATATCAATGATCATCTTAGCAGCACCTCTAACGAATACCTTATTTAAAGTGATCAGATCATTTACTGGGTATAATCTTGCTGGTGTAGTGTTCGTAAGCTTGGGTGAGTAATCCCTTATTGAAGATCTTGTGGATGTAGACCAGGTAGGGGGGTGGGGGAATCTACTGCGCTGACGTGACCTAGAGCGCCGAGAACTCGGAGGCGGTATGGAGGATATGTGACCTGGTTCTGTGCAGAGGTCTGTTCTACCTGGATCTACTTGTGGACCTAGGTGGACTGTTCTGTGGCAGGGCAGCTGTAGGAGTCATAGGCTGTGGGACTGGCCTTGGAGATGGTGTCGGCGGAGTAGACCGCCACTGAGAGCAAGTCTGAGAATACTGCAAGTCTGGACTATGTTGTGCAGGCCACTTGCGGACACTCTCCAGCCAGCGTGGGGAGAGGTTAATTGGGGTCTCAGGATCCTCTGAGTGATGAGGAGTCATCTGTCCTTCTGCAGAAGAATGAGAGAAAGCCCCGACGTTGTGCGTCTAGATGTTCGCCTTTCTGAAATTTGCATCTAGGTCGAAAGGTGTTTTTATGTCGGTATGGTCTGTGACGTTGAATGATGGTGCAACATCAACGAAGCAGAGGGCGAATCTTGCCTCAACGTCGAGTGACAATGTGCTGCCTTCGACAGATCTTGTAGGTGATGCATGCCTCGATGCGGAGTGCCGATGTGAGACCATGGATTGAGTCTTCGCAGGTGAAGCGTGCCTCAACGTTGAACTGCGCTGTGTTGCCGCCAGCAAAGTCAGGTTAAGTGATGCCTGCCTCAACGTTGAACTGTGATGTGGCACCGTTGACGAAGTCGGTCATTGAAGCGTGCCTCGGCGTTGAACAGAGATGTGTAGCCGTCGATGGCGTTTCCCTCAACAGGTCCTGCCTCAACATCGACCGGTGGTGTACCACCGCCAATGGAGACTTCTCCTTTGATGCGTGTCTCGACGTCGAGTGGCGGCGACTAGACAGACTCCTACTAGCCGAGGGGTGTCGCCGGAGACCCTGAAGGAGTCGAGTCTCTTGGCGTCTGTAGTCTTTGTGTCGATGGCAGTCTTGAAGGCAAAGTGTGCCACGTCACTGAAGGCACTTTCGATGTCAATCCTGACACCAACGGGTAACAGATGGGTATTTTCCTCCCTCTAGATGTGGATCTCGTTCACCACTTTTTTCGCCTTTCCGGAGATTTGCCTCTGGAGACTGTTTTGAAAAGAGAGGGAGTCTTCTTGGAGTCCTTCTGATGATCCAGTTCTGCCTCTCTCCTGTAAGCCAAGGAAACTGATTCTTTCCTCGTCTTTTAAAGTTTTCTTAGAGAGTCTCTTACAATGATGGCACGTCTCAGGCAGATGCCAGGAAAAAAAAAATTCCCCTCAGGAAACTGCTACTCTTCACTAAATGAAGAAAGACGTCGAGTGAAACTAAGACATTTTTTTGAAAATAATTTGACAAATCCAAAAAATAGTAGAGCTCAGTGCTCCAGGATCCTCACTGAAGGAGCTGGGGAAAAAACGGACTGTCACCTTCAGGGCATGATGGGATACAGGAAGTCCTGGAGGCCTCAAAGGCACGGTGCCAGTATTCACTTGTTATGCTTTGAATGCAGCCTATTGGCTAACAATGCCTTTCCATTTCCTTGAAGTTTTTTTCATTCAATAAAGACTGTTTGCACCTTATGCGCGCTTTTTCTGGTGTGCAGAAATGTTCGTCTGGTGAGATGTTCATTAAATGAAAACCCTATGTAAAGGTGGCATTTTTGTAGCCTCACATGGTGGAAATATGAACCTGCTCGTCATTTTGGAGCTTACTATAAGAAAATAATTGCTTTAAGGATGTGAAAGACTGAACAGAACCCACTGGAGGGTGGAATTTGCTCTGATATGGACCACAAATCCCAACATGCATTAACAAAAAGCGCACTCAGCGAGGCCCACTGGGGGCCAGTAGTTAATGAAAAGCATGTAGCCAATTAGGTAATCAGAGCCACTGTTGAACTTTCGCATTGCAACTTGCCTAGGAGTAAGAGGCAGGAACCTCGAAAAGCGTCAGGCGGAAAGATTTCTAATTCTGGAATGCAGATTCCTTTTGAAAATAAAACCGGATGGTTTTTATGTGTTGTCGAGTGCGTCCTTAAAAGCTCTTGGGCCTTGTTGAACATATACATACAAAGGGAGGACAGATTTGGCAGACGCTGGTGTGCAAAAGGTTACCAGTCTGCGTAATTTCTTTTCTCCGTCACCCCCTCTCTCTCTCAGGAACCTGGGCCAGACAGCTATATGTCAATTCAGTGGGATCGCTATGGTGATTCTTTTCAAAACGACGAGCAACTGGATAACTGCGATCCTTTTTTTACAATTGCTCGTATATGTAGCAAAATGGGCTTGTGGACAGGCAGTGTTGTGCTCCCCACATATTGTTTTGCGCATATGCATTCAAGAACGTATACTGTAAAGCTTGTTTTACATGTCAGGTACCCTCTGATTTTGATAGATTTCTTAAGGGGGGTAGGGGGCAACATTTTCATTTTGTACACTTCAAAAAAACCTTCCTTACATGTCAGCCAAGTAGTAGTTGTCGGTTCTGTTACCAAATCACTTCACTAGATGGTCTCTTATGAATTTGGATTTTCTAAATGACATCTGCGGATGACTCGTTACCAGGGAACCAATGACAGGATCATTTCTGATTAGGTGCCAGTGTCTCTGTAGGGTATGGCGCACTTTTGATGTTCTATATTATAGAACCTGTGGGGCTGAATCTCCCTCTTTTTTGCTTTAATGCGGGATGGGTCAAAGAGATCTGTTTGTCTTGTCTCTGCTCATTCACATGTGGATGCATACAGGGGGGGCACAACATGTGTATGCAACCCAGTTCCTGCACGGCATGGACTTTTCTATTCATGCCGTATAGGAACTGTTTTTGGCGTTCCCATTGCGGTGCTCATTTTCAGGGCATCGCCATGGAAACGTCAAAACAAAGCCCGCCAGACAGGAGGAAACTCCTAATCTGGCGGGCGGTCTGACAGTGACTTTGGCGGTGCGGCGGCAGGGCAGACCTGGCGCAGCACTGCCAAAGTCGGGACCTTAGATTACTCGGCCTAGATCTACATATAAACATCCAGAAACCTACGACATCCTCTGTCCAAGTTCTACCTTATCTGAGGGCAACTCTAAAAACAGTGGATAGAAAAGTGTTTCCTCCAGAAGGAAGCAGGTCATCAATCCTACATATTCCCTACTGGGGTTTGTGGCATCCTCCATTTCTGTTGTCCAAAATGCAAGACTACACATTAAACCTTTCAAGTACAATTGGGATAACTGCACCTCTAATAGCGAAACAATCTTTCTTGGTGGTGAAAAAGAGTGAATTTGATTCCTGTCTGACTTTTTGGAAGGCCTGAAGAAAGTATTTCTTTCTATAAGGACACCTTCTCCTCTTTGGAAGCTCAATTTGGTTCTGTCATAAAGCGTCCTCCCTTTGAGACTATTCACAATGCTTCATGGCAGCATCTTTCTTTAGAAGACTGCTTTTTTTAAGCGGCTATAACGTCAGCCAATAGAGGTAGTGAAATTAAACCCTTTGTGGGGTTTGACTTTACAAGACATTTCATACAAATGGGGTAGTAATGAGACCTCAAGCTTTGTTCCCTAAAGTGGCATCGGAATTTCACTTTAACAGAACATTGATCTTAGCAATAAAACTTCACCAACACAGTGCCCATTGCACTCTCTGGAAGTCAGTAGAGTTCTTAGTTTCTATTTAGATAGAACAAATGCTTTATACAAATTTAACCATGTCTCTTCTCTAGGATCAAGAATGTTTGCCTGGGTCTGGCCACTTAAACATCCTTCTCTATATTGTAGCCTGTACATCCCTGTTCTTATTTGGCTAGTCAGCCGGGAAGACCTAGAGCCCATTACATTAGATAAAAAGAAGCCACCCACTGAAGGATGGTTTAGAAAGAAACCTCTTTCAGACACATACAAGGTAGCCCTTGGAAATCTGACCACATTTTTACAAGACACTATTGTCTTGATTGAGATAGAAAAGCTAACTCTAGTGTTGTTCAAGCCGCTCTGGGAACCTTTTGTTTAACCCTGTATTAAAAGTTCCATCAGTTTTTCATATGCAATACATTTATTCCTTATACTGAAGAGCCGCAAGGGTTAGGATGTTTTTAGCCTGCTAGTCTTCTAACCTCTATGACTATCAATGAATATCCTACGAAGCAGTGGAAATAATTACTTAATTGTAGTGCTGGCTTAGCACTGTAGGAATTTCAATGAAATCATCTGCTAGTACAAGGCTTAATAGAAGACTCCCAGACCCATAAAAGGACATGGTGCTTTTTTCACTCTTATAATGAAAGTAGGGCTTTCAGTTTCATTGCATTTTTTTTTTACATTTCGGAGTATATTTATTTTTTGCAAATTTATCTGTATTTATCCCTACTTATTTTGCCTTTTGTGAAAAAAAATTATGTAAAACTAGGAAGTTTCCACATTTAACTATGAATAAGCTCTCATACTTAAAAGTCCAACAGTTTTCACTGAGATGAATAAAATTCGATGATAAATTAATACACTCAAATGAAAACATGCACAGTTTAGTATCAACCTTGTTAACATCTATAGCTGTTTAAGCCTCATCAGGAAACTTTGTCTCCTATTTTAACTACCTTACTTGTCAACGCACACAACCTTTGACCTGGTAGTCACGACTAAAGGCTTTCAATTTCGCTCAAAAAACAAGCCAATATCAGTTTTCATCCAAATTTAAAAATAAACACAGATAGGAAAATAGATACGTTTTTGTCTGTATTTATCTGTAATAGTAAAAACAGAAAACCGGAAGACTTGAATGTAAGCCTACCAAGCTGCACCTCGCCTCACTTATTAAACATACAGGCAGCAGTTTGTGTTACAGGTGCTGCAATGGATGAGTGGACTGGCCACTCTGAAAAGACTTTTTGCAGTGACTGTATCATCAACTTTAGGCATCCCCATCTAGCCAGGCAAATCTTGAGCAATTTACAATGACCACGCTCCCCTGCAACTGGTCGTGTTATGGTTCTGCCCGAGGGTATTTTTACAGGCACTTGCAAACTGGGTCCAGACCATTTTGCCCATCATCCATGTCGCAGAAGCCTGACTTTAGTCTCCCTGTTTCAATAAATTCCCACCCTTAACTGACCTAAATGATCTGCGTTGACGCTATCAGAAGCTAGTTGATATTATACTGCCCGGAAGGAGCCTAGGATCTACTCTTGTCCAGCTAAGGAATATCCCCTACATAGATGCCGGCCCTCGAGATATTAGTCTTAGTGGGCAGGATGAGGGGTGTGCTGAGGTACGAATTGCACACCCTAGTGCAATCCCCCCTTAATGTTATTGCTCGAGGCAAAGGCTTTTATGGGAGACTTGGGTGATCATAAGATTACCAAAATATATAACATGATAGTTACCAACAGTCACACCACATTAGATACACTTTGAGAGACCTGGCGGAGTGACCTGGGTCAGTTGGACGGGGATGACTGGACCGAAGCATTAGAGTCCCCGCGTGGTGCAACAATAGCATCACGTCTTCGACTCATACAATTTAAATACCTCCACTGGGTCTACTTCACTAGGCATAGACTGTGGAGGGCCGGCCTAGTGGATTCCCCTACATGCCTGAGATGTAATTCTGAGGAGGGCACTTGGTTTCATACTGTCTGGCAGTGTACGGCGCTTCAGAGGGTCCTGGGCTCCCTTTCGGAGGTCCTGGGGTGTGACGTGCCCGCCTCGCCAAAACTAGCCCTCTTTCACATTACAGATGGTGTAGGAGGTAATAGGTATAAACATCATCTATTGTTCTTGGGCCTTACAGAGGGGAAGCGCGACATAGCCAGGGCGTGGAGGGCCTTCTCCCCTCCCCAGGTGGAGGTGTGGAGGAAGGGAATGGATTTCTGTTATGGCTTGGAACTACCAATTTTTAAAGTGAGATGTCCTCAGAAATATTCCAAGATATGGAAAAAATGGGCTGACTACCGAGGTCTCTATTTGGAACCAGTTCCCTCAATTTCGCAGGCTGCAGAGATAACGGAATAGTTATTGGGGGGGGGGGTGAGCTTCCTTAGTTTATATCTTCAATTGCAAAGTCTGGGGTGGGGGGCAGCGGACAGGCGACATTGGGTAATGTTATTAACGACGGCGCTAGTTTTTATATGCGTTATTGTTGAATCTGGAAATATAACTGTTGATATCAGCAATTCCATTCTGCATACCTATGTATATGTCAATATTCCAGAAGCCACCTGGGTGTGTATGGCTGTAAGACACAAAATCTGTTTTAAAAAAAAGAATCTAGGGAAAAGGGGGTGGGGGAAATTGCCACTGGACCAGTGCACAACCACGATAGTGCTGATCCCCAAAAAAGGTAAACCTCCTGTCGATCGTGGGTCATACAGGCAGATATCGTTGTTGAATATAGAGGCAAAAGTGCTGGCAAAGGCACTGGTGACCAGATTATGGACAGTCATCTCCACACTGGTCCATCTGGACCAATCAGGATTCATGCCCCACAGGGGCCCCCGGCTTAACTTACGAAGACTATATGGGGTGCTACATTGGACAAGAACGAAACACACTGAAGGGGCGGTACTAGTCTGCCTGGATGCGCAAATGGCATTCAACATTGAATGGTAGTTCATGTTCGCAACTCTGTACCCAGCTTCTGTGCGTGTGTAAACTCTTGTATCAAGACCCACAGGCTAGGGTAAGAGTTAATGGAGAGGTATCTCACTCCTTCCCACTCAGAAAGGGCACGAGGCAGGGCTGCCCGCTTTTGCAGATTATTTTTGCCCTGGCACTGGAGCCCTTGGCAGCCTGGGTCCGCAACGATCCAATAATATCGGGTGTACAGGGAGGGGGCGACTGGGAGGACAGAATATCCCTGTATGCGGATGATGTACTCCTATATTTGGTTAACCCATACAGGTCAGTACATAGGGTACTCCATATATTCCAATTATTTTGTAGTTACTCAGGATATACGATAAACTGGAACAAGTCTCTTATCTTCCCCTTGACGGGTGACATCCCTCAGAGACGGATAGGTACGACACCACTAGTAGTCAAAACAAGTTTACATACCAGGGCATTAAGATATACACGAGAGAGGAGGACTTACTACTAGACAATCTGTATCCTCGGATACAGCGACTAAAGAGCGACGTGGAATGCTGGATAAAACTACTGGTGTCCCTGATGGGCAGGGCGGTGATCTTCAAAATGATGTCTTTGCCCAGGCTACTCTATGTTTTACAAAATACCCCATACAAAATACCTAAGACAGGGTTTCAGGGTATCGATAGCGAACTGTGAAAACCCCTATGGGACTGAGATAGTTCCAGAATAGCGCTTTCTAAACTTCAGCAGGGAGTATATGAAGGAGGGTTCGCAGTTCCAGATATCCGAAAATACTATTGGGCCTCGCAAAGTAGTAAATGACGGGGCATTTACCGATCGCAGTGATCCGGCCTTTGAGTGGACCACTGGGCTATGGGAGAAAGGGGTTATCCAGCAGCACTATACCGTAGAAGTAGGGGAAAACAGCTCCCACCACACACGCAGACAGTAGTGTGAGCTGCTTGGCGCGAAACGTCCAAACACCTAGGCTGAGGGGGGGGGAGAGGGGGGGGGGGAGTTGACAGGAAGACTCCACCGAGGGATAGCGACCAATTAATGGAAGTGGGGGCCCTGGAAGGATTTAAAAAGTGGGAATTGCTGGGGATTGAAAGCCTGGGAGATATTTGGAGGGGACAGGCACAGCTTACTTTCGAAAACCTAATTGAATACGAAATGGCAGACACAAAGATTCAAGTATCTACAACTAGGCCACACTCTACGCCAACATATCAGGGAAGGGGAATCTCTGCCAGACTACTCACCATTGGAAGACAGACTATTGATGGATCCAATGGTAACAAGGGCCACCTCACTAACGTATAAAAAAATAATATACAACTCACCTAATCCGATCAACTCTCCGAGGGTGGCATGGGAAACTGAGCTAGGACTCCTAGAAGACGACGATTGGGAGGAGGTAGTACAGAGTCCTCAGTAATTAGCTAGAAGGGCCAGATTCAGTTACATATTCTCCACCGGTGATACGCTTCAAGAACACTATTGTACAGATTGGGCCATTGTAGATCTAAATATTGTGCGAGAGGGTGTGGTGAAATAGGCTCCTTCTTTCATATTTGGGAGTATAGCTTCATCCATAACTTCTGGAAGGAGGTGACGCGAGTCATGTCTGAAGTCACTGAATTTGAGATCCCAGTGGAGCCGCGATGGCTACTGCTATGTGTGACGGGTGAGGTAAAATGGGCCAAATACACAATATTATGGCTTAAAGTAGCGGCAATAGTGGCATAAAGAAACAGCCTAGAAGTGGGGGGCGAGCCGACCACCAGACCTATTGGAATGGGAGAAAGACAGATTGGTGCTCAGGGGCCGAGAAAGTAACATACAGAGGATGCCCACGAAAATGGGACAAGATTTGTGGACGGTGGAGGACATACAGGGGACACTGATAGGGGGGGACAGGGAAAAGATCAAAGTATGTTTGAACGCCTCTAATTCCAGTCGCCACAAGAGCACCGGACTACATGATGGCGAAAACCAACATGCGAACTTAGAAGATAATTGACTGAAAATGTGTGTACTATTTTCTGTGTATGAAAAGATGTCTTGAGTGATTATTAATAAAAAAAGTTTTTTTAAATAGTAATCTTATCCACAAAACAAACCACGGCCCCCAAATCGAAATGGCAACGAAATATTTGAGACACCAGCGAAGGAAAGTTTAACACAAGAGGTTTTTGAGAGCAGTCTGTCATACTATTGTATCCATCCTGGAGTCTGAATCTAGGCAATAATGTCTAGTAAAGCTATGAATAGACTTCCATGTAGGTGCTTTACAAACGTCCAACATTGAGAGCAGTAGCATTCCTCTTGTGGAATGAGCTCTGGGTTTGCCAGGCAAGGCTTTGTTGGATAGTTGGTACTTCGAGCCACTGGAATTATGTGGCAGGGTTGACTAAATTATGCCGCAAGAAAAGGGAAATTATGCAACGTAATGCGTAATTTAGTGATATTTAGTTACTTTATTATATAGTCATGTTTACACTTGTTAATACTGTCTGGCCATAGGTTGCAAGTCATTAGGATCAGTTGAAGCATCCAAATACAGCAATAAGCAACAGAAAGGTGACAAGTCGACCATTGCGAAGGGTCTACTACAGCGCAGCAGCACGAGTCGCTATATTTTTAGTAATGTTTGAACCGTTTGAGCTAGAAACAACATTCTTAGTTAAAATCTACAGATTATGCAACAGATGATGGATTATGTGGCAAGTCTCTTAAATCCATAATTATGCAAAAAATGCTGCGGCCACACAATCGCAAAATTCCAGTGGCCCTCTAGTGGATACCTCTAGCTGCAGATTTCTCACCTTTAGAATTCCCCACAGGTGCCACACTGGGGCTGGAAACATTTTCCAGCAATTGCTCCGGTGTACCAGTAGGTGGTGCCATCGGACTGTGGCAGCCCCGTTCTGCCTCAGGAAGCAAAACAAGAGTGTGGAGTTGTATATAGGTGCTAATTCTGCAGGCTGATGTTGGTTTACAACCAAACATTCCGCACCTTTAGACGCAGAGTAACAGACTGAGAACCATAACGTTTTGAAAAACAACCTGGAACCTTACTAACACAAGACAATTTCTACAGAACGAGAGGACTGCAGGTTGTTGAGGAATCACTAAAAATAGCTTTTCTAATGAATAGTTATACATGTAGATTCCTCACCATACCTTTAAACTAAATACCAAAGCTGTACCTCCCAAACGGTGGAAGGTGTGGAGAGAGGACTTCAAAACAGGATGCCCAGGACAGAGTGTTAAATGGCCCTCACCGTGGACCAGAGAACCAAGGCAGTTATGCCTGCTGAAGGTGTAGACTGACACCGATGTCCATCTGCACATTCAGGAGATGCCCAGAACTAGAATGTTCCTGCCTAAGGCCATAGTAACAAGTCTCAGCTTTGACAGAATAAGCCGGAGGACCCTTCTTGGCCATGCATAGTATATTTTATGCAAAAAGGACCCATTCTCTCTTATCACTAGAGAAGCCAACTAAGTTTAACATCCGCTTAGGGCTCCTGAGCTTGATCAACTGGTGAAGCCTTTCCTCCCCCTTCAATGGAGCCCAGGGCAAGACCTTGCCAGGCCAACACGGTATGACAAACAGAAGAACATCAGAAAGATTCGCCTGCAGCAAATCAACCAGAAGGTGTTGAGGCCAGGTTACGCACTTAAAATGAAATCCACTACGTCACTGGCCAGATCACCTTCACTCAATCTCTATGCACGAAGATGTAGGTTGTGGATGGTCTGGTTCAGAACCGTGCAGTTGATGGGAGAGCAGGTCCTCCCGAAGAGGTAGACTGAGCAGAGGCAGACAACCAGATTCAGCCAGAGTACAAGACCCTCCTGGCCCAGTACAGCACTATTAGTCTGTTACCTCCCAACTTTGGCAGAGGCAGGAACACATAAGACAATGTCACAGTAGGTGCAACATGTATTCCAAAGAACCATGAGGGGGAAATTCTAGATTGCAAAAGGCTTGACAATGAGTGTTTAGGTGGGTGCTTCCTGGCACAACATGTAAATTCCCATATGGTGGTTGTGTTGTCGTTCAGGAGTTGCGCAGGAATGCCCTTCATAGAAGGTAGGAAGGCCATGAGAGCCAACTGGATGACAGTTCCAGGAAAATGTACAGGTTTGCTACGTTTCCTTAGGTGCCGAATGAGCTACGGCCAAAAATCCACAGCTACACACTTAGCAAAATACTTTGAGTGGAAAATGGGATGTATCCATGTTGCATTTTGGGCTCTTTCCTGATGCAGATATGAGGCATACCCGCACAAAAGAGGTAGCATTTTTATTTTGTATTTATTTTTTTTAAATCAGAAGACACGTGGGAGCATAGCATAGTTTAGATTTGTTATTACCAACTGGATTTCACTGCATTTGTGCCTTCCAAAGGTAAGCCAGTGTGTAAGAAAGAAGACATTTTAAAAAATACTTTCTAAATCATACGCTAGTACGGGTACCAACAAATTCAGAGATGTAGAAATCACTGCTCCTAAATTCCATATATTGTGCCCACTTCAGAAATGGAAAATGCTACTTACCCAGTATGAATCTGTTCTTGGCATGTAGAGCTGTAGATTCACATGCTTTGCATAGCCTGCCATCTAGTGTTGGGTCTGGATGTTTGCACTTAGTTTTTCTTTGAAGAAGTCTTTTCCAGTCACAAGGTAGGTGACTCCTCCTTTCGGTGATAGTGCGCATGGACATCGACTCCATTGTTAGATTGTTTTCCCGCAGAGGGTGATAATGGAGTTAGTGAGTAGTAGAAAGAGCTGTGCATGTATATATGTATCTAAGAAAGATGTCACTGCAACAGGTATAGGTTCCTGGGGAGTCGGGTGGGCGCATGTGAATCTACAGCTCTACATGCCAAGAACAGATGCATACCGGGTAAGTAGCATTTTCCGTTCGAGACATGTGAGCTGTAGATCACATGCTTTGCATAGACTATATAGCAGTTATCTCCCAAAGCGGTGGCTAGCCTGTAGCTGTTGCAGTCGTTTGAAATAGTGTACGTAAAACTGCTTGGCCCACACTAGCTCGCTGTCTTGCTAACACATCTACACAATAGTGTTTTGTGAATGTGTGAGGTGTAGACCATGTTGCAGCTTTGCAGATGTCATCTATGGGTATATTTCCTAAGAATGCAATAGAAGCCCCTAGTTTGCGTGTGGAGTGCGCTCTAGGGGGAATTAACAATGTTTGTTTTGCATAGCATGTTTCAATGCACTTGACTATCCACCGTGCAATACCTGATTTTGATATGGGATTGCCTTTATGTGGTGGAGCAAATGCGACAAATAGTTGTTTTGTCTTACGGAAATGTTTTGTCCTTTCTATGTAGTAGAGTAATGCTCTTTTCACATATAAGGTGTGTAAAGCACGTAATGTCACAGAATCTGGTTGAGGGAAGAACACCGGCAACTCAACAGATTGGTTGATATGAAAGGCAGAAATGACCGTGGGCAGAAATTTTGTTTTGGTGTACTTGTAAAAATGATTCTTCTATGGCTAGTGCCTGAAGCTCACCTACTCTCCTCAGTGATGTGATAGCTATGAGGAAAGCTATCTTCCAAGTGAGAAATTGCAGCAAAAGGTGGACCCATGAGTCTGGTGAGGAAAATGTTGAGATTCCACACCGGAGCAGGTAGAAGTCTTGGGGGAATGACTCCAAGTCCCTCCATAAATGCTTTAATGACAGGCACTGACAGGCACTGTGAAGAGACACAGATGTCTATTCTGGAGGTATGCAGCTATTGCAGCAAGATGAGCGTATGGATGTGTACGCTAAATTTGAACGATGCAGATTTAATAAATAGCATTATGTTTTGAACTGAAGCATCAAACGGGTTGATCGGATTGTTATTACAGTATATGACAAACCTCTTCCTCTTTGCTGCATAGCAAGCTCTTGTGGTAGGACGTCTAGCCTCTTTGATGATATTCATTCAGTCTGGCGGGATATTGAGATAGCCAAACTCTAAGACTTCAGGAACCAGATCGCAAGGTTGAGATGACTGGGATCTGGATGTCTTTTCTCTCCACGGCTCTGCGTGAGGAGATTTGGTGTAATATGCAGTTTTTGGTGAGGAACTACTGAGAGCTCCAACAGGGTTGTGAACCAGGGTTGACGGGCCCATGTTGGAGCAACTCGGATTAGTGTCAGGGAGGCCTGTCTGAGTTTCCGAACCACTAATGGAATGAGTGGGAGAGGCGGAAAAGCGTAGGCAAATAACCCTGACCAATTGATCCATAGTGCATTGCCTCTGGACAATTGGTGTGGATACCTGGATGCGAAGCTTGGGCATTTTGCATTTAGGTTTGCGGCGAACAGATCTAGGACTGGAAAGCCCCACATTTGAAAGAATGGGAGGAGAACTGGAGGGTGGAGTTGCCATTCGTGGATCTGTTGTCTTTGACGACTGAGCAGATCTGCAATCTGATTGCTTACTCCTGGAAGGTGCTCTGCGAGGAGATGCATTTTGTGACGTATGGCCCATCTCCAGATGGTCTGTGCTAGTTGTGACAGCTGGAGAGAGTGTGTCCCCCCCCCCCTGTTTTTGTATATAGTACATTGCTGTCATGTCTGTACGGATCAGGACAGCTTTGCCTACTAGATGAACTTGAAACGCTTTGAGCGCTAGAAAAATCGCTAGCAGCTCTAGATGATTTACGTGAAGCTGCTTTTGCTGCAGGCTCCACATGCCCTGAATTGTATACGTCTGGAGATAAGCTCCCCAACCAGTGAGCGATGCATCTGCTGTTACCACTATCTGTGGAACCGGGTCGATGAAGGGCTGCCCTTTTGACAGGTTTTGTGGATTTCACCACTGCAGAGGGTGATGGGTGCAGCCGTCCACCAACACTAGATCTGATAACAGACCCTGAGCCTGGTTCCACTGACGTGCTAAACACTCCTTAAGGGGACGCATTTGAAGTCTTGCGTAAGGGACTATTCGGATGCAAGACGCCATCATACCCAGTAACTGCATGAACACTCAAGCTGGCAACGAGTGTTGAGGCTGAAACTGATGGAGTAGAGTCTGCATGTTGCGGATTCTGGCCGGATTGGGGTAGGCCAAAGCCTTTTGTGTATCTATTGTGGCTCCCAGATACGCCTGTGTGTTGGATTGTTGGAGATGGGACTTGGACAGATTTACTGTGAATCCAAGATCGCGGAGCAACTGCACTGTTTTGCGAGTGTGACGTAGACAGCTTACTTGCGAGCTGGCTTTTATGAGTCAGTCGTCCTAATATGGAAAGACGTGAATGTGTTGTCTTCGTAGATGAGGTGCGACTACTGATAGGCATTTGGTGAAAACCCTGGGTGCTGTAGTTACTCCGAATGGGAGCACCTTGAACTGATAATGCTGGCCTGCTACTACGAACCAGAGGTATTTGCGGTGAGCAGGGTGTATTGGGATATGGAAATATGCGTCCTTTAACTCCAAAGTGGACAGAAAGTCGCCTTGTTGAATGAGCGGGAGCACTTGTTGGAGTGTGACCATGTGAAAATGGTTACACTGAATGTACAGATTTAGATCTCTGAGGTCTAGTATAGGCCTGAGAGAGCCGTCCTTCTTGGGAATTATGAAGTACAGGGAGTATACCCCAGCCCCTTATTTTAATGGGACTGGTTCTATAGCTTCTTTCTCGAACAGAGAGAACTCGTGGAAGAATGTTTGGGGGGAGTGTCTGTAAGTTCCAGGCAGTAACCATATTGGATAATTTGTAGAACCCATTTGACTGAGGCGATTGTGTTCCAGACAGGGAGAAATTGGGAGAGACGTCCCGACAGGAGTGGACTGATCGGGGGTAGTGGAAGGAAGTCACTGCTTGTTATTTGCGGGGGAATTGCGTGTGGAGTTGCCTCTGCCTCTTCCCTTACCATGGTTTACTCTAAAACCTACTCTGAAATAGCCTCTTGATGAGGGCGATTGGTTGTTGCCCTTGTAGGAGGAGGGATTTTCTGTGGAAATATTCTTGGAGCCACCCCTGTAAAAGGAGCGAAGAAAGGAACCCCCCATTTGTAGGTAACTGCAAGGCCCCCATGGACTTGTGCGACCTCAGTATCTTTTTTTATTTTTTCCAGCGTGGTGTCAACAGCTGGACCAAAGAGGTGTTCTTTGTCAAATGGCTGGTTGAAAATAGAGGCTTGCACCTCAGGTTTGAAACCTGAAATACTCAACCAAGCATGCCTGTGTAGCAGAACGCTGGTGTTTACTGCGCGAGCTGCTGTATCTGCTGCGTATAGGGCGCACCTGATGGAGGTATTGGTGATTAGTTTGCCCTCCTGAATAAGATTGTTAGCCTTAGATTTATGTTCATCAGGCAGAAATCGCATGAGCTTTTCTAACTCATAATGAGCCTATCATATCTGGCTAACAAAGCCGGAGCATTAGCAATGCGCCAATGATTAGCCGCTTGTGACGCTACCCTTTTGCCAGAGGCATCAAATAATTTCGACTCATCAGGAGGAGGGGCCTCACCTGTGGTTTGTGAGTTAGCTCTCTTGCGAGCACTGGAAACCACAAGAGAGTCTAAGGGCAGCTGACCTTTGATGTAGGCAGGCTCAGTAGGTGCAGGTTTATATTTTTTGTCAACCCTAGGCGTGAAGATTCCGGCCTTTACAGGATCTTTAAAAACCTCATCTGCGTATTTAAGCATCCCCTTGAGCATTGGCAGTGTCTGGGTAGTTCTTTGAGAGGAACTCAGGGTCTCAAATAAGAAATCCTCCTCTAAAGCCTCTTTATGCAGTTCCACCCCATGGTAATGAGCAGCCCTGTTAAGTAGCTCAATGTATCCTATATTGTCGTCGGGTGGTGAGGGTCTGGATGGATACAAGTCAGGGTCATTATCCGTGTTTGGGTCAGTGTCATAGTCCTCCCCTGGGTCAGTATCCTGTGGCCTATCCTGAACCCTATCCCCTTCATCCTGTGGGTCAGGTGATCGTGGTGGTGGTGAATTTGTGGGTGTGATGAGTAAGTTGGGATCAGTGGGCGAGGGAGGTGGAATATAAGGTGGTGAAGGGTTAGTACCCACATTTTTTCTCTTCAAAGGAATGTGGTACTCCTCTTGTTGGCCCATCTTCCTTTTTTCAGGCAATCTGGCATGGATATGTCCAGGGTCTGGGTTTATAACCAGCTCTTTCTGTTTCGGATCCACGTCGGACCGAGGCTGCTTTGGTGGAGTCTTTTTGTCTTTGCTTGTCGTTTTCGGCGGCGAAAGTTTTGGCTCCGAACCTTTTGGTTCCGAAGATTTAGTCTTCGATAAAGGTGGGATGTGGACCACGACATGCTTTGATTTCGACGCAGGGATTTGGGTTCGGCGTCGGCATGGGGCCGACTTGAGCCCGAGCCAGAAGACTTGTCTTTGTGTTTCGGCGCCAGGCCAGGGGTGCTCGAAACTTTCTCGGAGCCGACCTTGGCCCGCAGGCAGAGGAGGGACCGGAGCCTTTTTGGTCTTGTGTTGTTGGGGCAAGGTGGCTTCTGTTCTCACGGTACGCTGACCCGGTGTAACTTGCTCCTCTTCTTCCATGTCGAAGTCGGCCTCTGAGACGTGTTCTGCTTCCTCAGCTCCTTGAGCTTGTTGTTCTCCTCGATCGGAATCTTTGCCAAAGATGTCTGGTACGGAGCCGCCTTGATGTTGCATCTCGTGACGTCGAGCCAGACGGTCACAAAGCGTCTTCTTCGATCAAAACAATCGGCACGCGTCGCAGTGTTTCTCGTCGTGTTCCGGGGATAGACAGAGGTGGCACACTTCGTGCAGGTCAGTGCGCGGAAATTTGGTGCGACACCCAGGACAAGAGTTTGAATGGAGTCCGTTCCATCGACTGCTAGCGAGCCCGGAGCGGGTAGGCCCAACGGCCCTCCATGAGTTTTCCGATCGAAGGTCTTTGAGTCGAAATGCGGAGAAGGGGAAATGCGATCGAGAAACAATACCGTCGAGGGTAGTGGATTTCGCGTCGAAGGGAACCCGAGAAATGGTGCCAAACCGGAGCGCAGCAATTCACATCCGAACCCCGATGGCGGAAAAGCACAAGTTACTAACTTGTGTAACGATATATCTGTAAGAGACAGTAGTTAGTGATAGATTCCTTACCTTAGAATATCCCCAGGCGTCAGGCTGGATCCGGAAAGTTTTGCGTAGCAGTACCCTTGCGCGTCGTTAGGCGGCGTCGTGCGGCTCCGCGCCGTCGTCGGCGTCGTGATCGCCGGGATGACGTCGCGGGCAGTACTTAGGCGCCGCCCCTGCGCGCTGACGTCAGTTCTGTACACGACTTTCCGCGCCAGGAACGCAGAGCCATGCAAGAAGCTGACACAGGTGTCTGAAAAATACTAGGGCCCTGAAAGGGATGTCCTTAACCCTAGAAATCAGTTCGCAGAACGGGGAGGATGGGTGGGGCGGTAAGGAATCTATCACTAACTACTGTCTCTTACAGATATATCGTTACACAAGTTAGTAACTTGTGCATCTGAAAGAGACACGTTAGTGATAGATTCCTTACCTTAGAATAGATACCCCAGCAATACCAACCCCGGTGGTGGGTCTGCGAACAAAGATCAGACAAGGAAGTCCTGGAGGACAGAACGGCCAAAGAAGCCGTCCCTCCGGACCTGACTGTCAAGGCAGTAATGTCTAGTAAACGTGTGCAGCGAGGCCCACGTAGCCGCCTGACAGATAACCGGCAGCGGAACACCGCGGCCCAAGGCCGTGGTAGCAGCCGTTGCCCTGGTGGAATGGGCACGCAGCCCAACAGGAGGTTCCTTTTAGCCAAAGAATAGCAGGTCTTGATGCACAAGGTAACCCAGCGGGAGATGGTCCTCTTGTGCACCGCCCGACCTTTTTTGGCGCCCACGTAGCCAACAAAGAGCTGGTCATCCACCCGGAAGTGTTTTGTGCGGTCAATATAGAAAGAGAGCGCACGTTGTGGGTCCAGACGGTGGAGCCTCTCCTCCTCTCTGGAAGGATGCGGAGGCGGAAAGAAGGTGGGCAAAGTGATGGTCTGCCCAATGTGGAAAGCAGTAACCACCTTTGGCAAGAAGGACGGACGCGTCCGAAGAACAACCTTGTCTGGATGAACAGACAGAAAGGGAGGTTTGCAAGATAGAGCCTGGAGCTCACTCACCCGCCGAGCGGAGGTGATGGCCACCAGAAAGGCTGTCTTCAGAGTCAGAAGACGAAGAGGACAGTTATGCAGAGGCTCAAAGGGAGCGCACATTAAAAAGGTAAGAACCAAGTTCAAGTCCCACTGAGGCATTACAAACGGAACAGGAGGGAAGAGGCGAGTAATGCCTTTTAAGAACCTGTTAACAACAGGGGACTTGAAAAGGGAGGGCTGATCAGGGAGCCTGAGGAAGGCCGAGATAGCACAAAGATAACCCTTGATGGTACCCAGGGCAGAACCCTGTTGGGCCAGAGAGAGAAGGAACAGAAGGACCTCAGAAAGAGGGGCAGAAAGGGGATCCACAGCCTTTGCTGTGCACCATGCCACAAATTTGTTCCACCTGCAGGCGTATACCACCTTAGTGGAGGGACGCCTGGCTGCCAGAATCACATCACAAACTTCGGGAGGCAAGTCGAAAGGAATCAACTGCCGCCGCTCAATCTCCACGCAAGCAGGTGTAGACTGGACAGGTTCGGGTGGAGGACCGTCCCTGCTGCTGCGACAGAAGATCCTCCCGAAGAGGCAGACGGATCGGGGATCTATGCTCATATTGAGTAGCTCGGGATACCAAACTCTTCGAGCCCAGTCCGGAGCCACAAGAATGACTTGGGCCCGGTCGCGCCGAATCTTCTTCAACACTCTGGGTAGAAGTGGTATAGGCGGAAAGGCGTACAACAGACCGCAACTCCACTCGCGACGAAAAGCGTCGCCGAGCGAGTGCCGCCTTGGAAATTCCAACGCGCAGAACTGATGACATTGCGCGTTCTCTTCGGTGGCGAATAGATCTAACCAAGGCTCTCCCCACTGTAGAAAGAGTCCTTGCGCCACTTCCGAGTGAAGACGCCATTCGTGATCCATCATGCACCTGCGGCTGAGTTCGTCCGCCCTGGCGTTCAGAGAACCTGCCAGGTGTTGAACCATCAGGAACATGCCCTGATGTTCCAGCCATGTCCAGAGGCGCAGAGCCTCCTGACGAAGGGTCCAAGACCCCACCCCGCCCTGTTTGTTGCAGTACCACATGGCGGTGGTGTTGTCTGTGAACACCTGCACTACCTTCCCTTTGACAGAGGGAAGGAATGCCTTGAGTGCAAGCCGGATCGCCCGGAGCTCCAGAAGGTTGATATGGAGCCGGGACTCCGCCGGAGACCAGAGGCCTCTGATCTCCGCCTCTCCCATGTGACCGCCCCATCCCAGAAGGGACGCGTCCGTCACAACTGTATGCTCTGGCTGGGGAAGGGAGAGGGATCTGCCCATGACCCATTGCCGGTTCGAGAGCCACCACTGCAACTGTTTTGCAGTCCCCTCCGAGATCTGGACGTGATCGGACAGGTTGCCCTGGTGCTGCGCCCACTGGAACTTCAGGTCCCACTGCAGAGCCCGCATATGCCATCTGGCATGATTGACCAGCAGGATGCAGGAGGCCATGAGGCCCAGCAGCCTCAGGGTCATCCGTACCGAAACCCAGGATAAAGGCCGAAAGATCGGAATCATAGCCTGAATATCCCGGACTCGCCGTTCGGGAGGATAGGCCCGAAACTGCGTCGTGTCCAGAACTGCTCCGATGAAAAGGAGCTGTGGAGAAGGAATTAGATGCGACTCGGCACATTGATGGAGAACCCCAGCGAGTGCAGGAGTTCGGCCGTAGTCTGGAGGTGGGAGACGACTGCCTGGGACGAGCCCGCCTTCAGCAGCCAGTCGTCGAGGTAGGGGAAGACTGAAACCCCTGCCCGGCGCAGATGAGCTGCGACCACCGCCATCACTTTTGTGAACACCCGAGGGGCACTGGTAAGGCCAAAGGGGAGCACGGTGAACTGAAAATGCTCGGGGCCTACCGTGAACCGAAGGTAACGCCGGTGGGCCGGCAGGACGGGGATGTGGAAATACGCGTCCTGCAAGTCCAACGCTACCAACCAGTCTCCAGGGTCGAGGGCAGTCAAGACCTGAGCTAGGGTGAGCATCTTGAACTTCTCCTTCCGGAGGAAGCGATTGACGTTCCGGAGGTCCAAGATAGGACGCATGTCCTCCTTGTCCCTTTTGGGCACCAGAAAGTAGTGGGAGTAGCAACCACGCCCTACTTCCGGGGTCGGAACATGCTCGATGGCCCTCTTGGTCAAGAGGGCCGTGACTTCCTTCCGTAGAAGCACCAAGTGATCCCCTGACATGCGGTGGAATTGAGGTGGCATGGCTGGGGGGTGGTCTCGAAGGGGAGGGAGTAGCCCCTTCGGACAATGTCCAAGACCCACCTGTCCGAGGTGATGGTGCGCCAGTGGGGAAGGTGATGGCGGACCCTGCCCCCTACTGGCGTGCCGTGCACCTGAAAGGAGGGACTAGGAGGGCTTGGAGGCCGCGGACGGGTTGGAGGTGGTGGCCTGACCCGCACGCTGGTTGCCCGATCCGCCACGGCGGAATCCACGTCCTCGGCCACGCGAAGACGCCTGCTGCGCGGGCCGGTGGCTGGGCTGCTGACGTGAAGGGGCGCCCCTACCGTGGCCACGATAGGGGCGAAAAGCAGAAGGCAGCGGAGGGCGTGTAGCAGAAAGGCCCAGGGACTTTGCAGTAGCCCGTGAGTCCTTAAAGCGCTCCAACGCATGGTCTGCTTTGGACCCAAAAAGACCGACTCCATCAAAGGGCATGTCCATGAGAGTATTCTGGACATCCCCTGAAAAACCAGTGGTTCTCAGCCAGGCGTGGCGCCGGAGCGCCACCGTCGTTGCAATCGACCTGCCCAGCGAGTCGGCGGTGTCAAGGCCACAACGGATAGTGTATTTGGCCGCATCCCTTCCTTCCGCAATGGCGCGGGAAAGCAGTGCCTGGACCTCCTCAGGGCACTGGGGCAAAACATCCGCCACCGAATCCCACAGGGAGTGGGTATATCGGCCCAAAAGACAAGCGGTGTTAACGGACCGCAAGCCAGCACTGGAGGAAGAAAAACCTTTCTTCCCAAACTGATCCAGGCGTTTGGATTCCCTATCCGGAGGAGCGGTAGGGAAGGCGGTTTGGGAAGCGGAGGCTTGGACAACCAAGCTCTCAGGAGTGGGGTGGACAGAAAGAAACAGGGGGTCGCCCGGAGCGGGGCGATGGCGTCGTGACACGTTCCGATCCACAGGAGCCCCTGTGTTGGGCTTGGACCAGGCGCCCAAAAGAACGTCAGTGAGGGCGTCGTTAAACGGCAGCACAGTCTCCGCAGAGGAGGCTGCCGGCTGAAGCACCTCTGTCAAGATGTTAGTCTTGACCGTCAAAGTAGGGAGCTGGAGACGTAAGGCCCCAGCAGCCCTACGCAACACCGTACTGAAATTGGCCCCCTCCTCCGTAGCCACGGGAGGAGACAGCATGCCAGTGTCAGGAGAAGTATCCAGACCACTGGCCTCCCCTAGACTCTCTGTCCAGTCCTCATCATACTGACAGTTGCGTGTCAGAGGGTCATCAGACCCTCCCAGTCCTCCTGGTCCTCCTCTGGTTCAAAATAAGGAGGAGGAGGGACATTTGGGACCCAAGGTCCCATCGGCGCCGGAGCCGGCGTCGAGCGACGTCGCTCCGGGTCCATGTCCGGAGCCGGAAGGAACTAGGGGACGACGCCGCCCGGAGCCCAGGGCGGCGTCGAGAACGGCACCGGAGACATCGGCGCCGGCGGAGGTGTCGTGAGGTCGACCGGCGTCGATGGGGGTTGTGGAGCCGGGATCGAGGCCGGGGCCGAAGCCGGAGCCGGGATCGAGGCTGGAGGCTCGGGCGACGCCGGGGCCGGAGCCGCCGGCGACGCCGGAGCAACCCCATCAGGGCCCGCGGGGCCCGAAGGCGCACCGGAGGGGCCTGAAGGCCCGAAGAGGCGGGCCATGGCCGACAGGAACTCCTGTACCTTGGCCGGATCCGCCCCCGAACCCGGGAAGGGCGGGTATGACGGGGCGACTCCACAGGCAAGTCCGGGGCCGCGGGGCGGGGACGGTGCCGGGAGGGGCCTCAGCCGAGTCGCGAGACCGGCGAGGCGAAGTCCGAGAGCGACGATGCTTCTTGGACTTCTTGTGCTTCGACTTACCGGACGAAGAAGTCGACGACCGGTGTGCACTCCGCGAGCGACCCCTGGACCTCTCACGCGACCGGGGCTTCCGCGGAGCCGAATGCCGGGCCTCGAGGAGCTTTCGAGACCGCTCTCGCAAAGCTTTCGGGTTGAGGGCCTGGCATTCGGGACAAGACTCGGTGTCGTGGCCTCGGCCGAGGCAGAAGAGACACTCCCAATGCGGGTCGGTGACGGACATCATCCGCGCACAGGCGCCGCATCGCTTGAAGCCGGGCATCCCTACGACACCTTAAAGTTGTGAAAAACCAGTGAAAAAATCACCAAAAAGTATGGTCAAAAATTGACCAGGGCACTGCTCTTCCCGGATCTGCGCTTGCTGGCGCGGAAAAAGAAGAACTGACGTCAGCGCGCAGGGGCGGCGCCTAAGTACTGCCCGCGACGTCATCCCGGCGATCACGACGCCGACGACGGACGCGGAGCCGCACGACGCCGCCTACCGACGCGCAAGGGTACTGCTACGCAAAACTTTCCGGATCCAGCCTGACGCCTGGGGATATTCTAAGGTAAGGAATCTATCACTAAGGTGTCTCTTTCAGATAAACCAATCTAACAATGGAGTCGATGCCCACGCGCACTATCACCGAAAGGAGTCACCTACCTCGTGACTGGAAAAGACTTCTTCGAAGAAAAACAAAGTGCAAACATCCGGACCCAACATTAGATGGCAGGCTATGCAAAGCATGTGATCTACAGCTCACATGCCTCGAACACATAGTTTTTGTCGATACCCATTTTTCACTCTACATATTTCACCATATGAATTGGTCTATGCTCGGTACACAATGAAAAACCATTGTACGGTGCAGCTCAGTTGTTGGCTCTGGGTACCTTCGGTTCTTGGAAAACCTACAAACCCTGTATATTACTGCAACCAGAAGGGCTTACCGGACGTAATGGTATATTGCTTTTATATATCGCCCATTGTAACAAGCATTGGCATAGCCAATAGGGCTCACTTTTGGGACCTTATGTGTTTATTTTGAAGTTTTGGCTATGTTGTAGAGTATTGTGGCTGATGTGTTTTATGTAGAAAAGTTCTAATAAAAAGGGTTATATGTGGTACTTAGTGGTATTATGTGGAGTGTATTGATGTTGCATTGAGTATAGTGTAATTATGTGGTACTGAGTGTTATGTGTAGTATATGTATATTGCATTGAGTAGTTATACATTTGTGGTGTGTTATTATGTGGCACTGAGTGATATGTGGATTGTATTAATGTTGTATTGAGTTGAGTGTAATTATGTGGTATGTAATTGTGTTATTGAGTGGTATTATGTGGGGTGTATGTTGCATTTAGTAGAGTGTAATTATGTGGCATGTAATTATGTGGCAGTGAGTGGTATTATTTGGAGTGTATGTTGCATTAAGTGCAGTATAATTATGGAGCATATAATTATGTGGCACTGAGTTGTATTATGCGGAGTGATTGTGTTGTATTGGGGAGAGTAATTATGTGGAGTGTAATTGTGTGGCACTGATTTGTTTTATGTGTAGTGTATTTATGTTGCTTTGAGTAGAGTGTAATTATGTGTAAGTGGTATTATGTGGAGTGTATGTTGCATTTAGTAGAGTAATTATGTGGTTTAATTATGTGGTTTTGAGTGTTGTGTATTTATATTGTATTGAGTAGAGTAATTATGTTGCGTGTTAATATGTGGCACTGAGTGATATGTGGATTGTATTGCTGCTGTATTGAGTAGAGTGTAAATATGTGATATGTAATTATGTGGCACTGAGTGGTATTATGTGGGATGTGTTGGATTTACTATAATATAATTATGTGGTATTGAATGGTATTTTGTGTTGCATAGAGGATATTGTAATTATGTGGATTGTAATTATGTGGCACTGATTGGTATTATGTGGAGTGTATTTATGTTGCATTGAGTAGAGTGTAAGTATGTGGCATGCAATTATGTGGCAGTTAGTGGTATTATGTGGAGTGTATGTTGCATTTAGTAGTGTTTAATTATGTGGTGTGATTATGTGGTTTTGAGTGGTGTTATGTGGAGTGTATTTATATTGCATTGCGTAAAGTGTAACTATGTGGCGTGTTAGTATGTGACACTGATTGATATTATGTGGTTTGTATTTATGTTGTATTGATTAGAGTGTAATTATGTGGCATGTAATTATGTGGTATTGAGTGGTATTATGTGGGGTGAATGTTGCATTTAGTAGAGTGTCCTGACAAGCCTCTCACCTGGTTATGCACAACACGAGGTCGCCTGTTAGCTTCACACTGGCGTGTGCTCCCTATGTATGTGTGCACACTGACTCGCAATCACAGACTCCACATAGGCAACGGAACTCGAATATTTACACATTCTTTTATAGAGACAGCATGGATTTAACGCCGATACTCGCAGTACCCAGCACATAACGGCGGAGCAGTGGTTACAGACAGCATGTTTACTCTCACACATCGAGTCACACCTGCAGGGGGGCCCTGCGCCACCCGCACTGCCCTTTCGTGCCTGCTTCTGAAGCCTCTCCCCTGGTGTCGCTAAGGTACATAAAGGACCCGTCGTAATTTCCGACCCTTTCGCCTGGCAGCGCCCCTTCCAGCCCCCGTCTCCTCAAGAACCCATAGCCCGATCTACATTTTTTATTAGGGCCATAAAACGCCTGCTTATTTGGAAGGCAAGGGCGATCTGTTTATGGCAGTTCCCAATCTCCACTTCAAACGGAGAGGAAGACAGAGGGGGGAAACTGTACACACTCAGCCTTGGCAGTCTTTGTTAAACAGCTAGGCGTGTCGTTTCTTCCCTGCAGGATTTTCATATTTGTGAGATGCGCTGACCTGCGTTTCACCCCAGCCAGGGCTCTCCCTCGCTGCCTGACGAGCAGCCTGCCTCGGTCACACTGAATGCGGCCGACCATTAACTTGGGTGAAAAATTGGCCTGGCAAAGAATTGCATTCTCCCCCTGAACCCCTACCCCACCCCTCCCCGCATACACCGATGCTCATCTCGCGCTTGAACGCAACTCGCCGTTAAATTCACTATACACATTTTTTCAGGAAACTACTTTTAAAATAAAAAAAAATTGGATTTTTAGCGTAAACCAAAATCGAAGCTGTGGGTGACAATATTTTAATAAGTACCAGATGGAACACGGATTCCAACTTACATCTCTGAACACAAACATTTACGATTAAAGGTGGGCGTCCGTCCCATTTCCCAGGGGTACAGAATAAGAAATACTATAATACACGCGCGGCCTGGAAACTAGTCTTACTCTGAAAACAGCATCCCCTTAACAGAGTCCAATAGAAGATGAGAGCATGTGTACAAACACTCTCCGAAAACAAGATAATCACCAAGAATCATGTTAGCAACTTTGAAAGAAATAATAGAGCGCCGGAGGCCGTGATTACATTTGCGGTAAAGTGTGGCATTAGGTAAACTAAAGTTTATTTGAAGTGGGGGAAGTGTGCCTGCAGAAACCGACGAGCAAAAAAAACAACAAAAAAACCAGACCCACAAAGCGTTTCCCTTACGGGAGCGAGCAGGGGCACCATCTGTTTGCAAGTTAATTACAAACAGATGTTGGCAAAGCTCGCTCCCGCAAGGGAATCGCCAAACGTGCACGCGTTG
Organism: Calotriton arnoldi; assembly: GCA_963921515.1. Taxonomy (NCBI): domain Eukaryota; kingdom Metazoa; phylum Chordata; class Amphibia; order Caudata; family Salamandridae; genus Calotriton; species Calotriton arnoldi. Next base: position 2,591,519 of record CAWUFW010000033.1, read on the forward strand.
CCATTGAAAGTAATGCAAAGCGTGCACGTTTTTGGGCAAAAAAGCGAATCGATTCCAAGAGGTCCCCTCCTATAAGGCGAGACCTAAAAAAAAAATAACATGAAAACGTTGGCACAAATGACACCTTGCCAAATGCAAACTTTTGTCCAATTTTCAGAAATCTATAGCTTTTCTGGATCACCCATGAGTTTCACACTGGTTTCCACCACAAACTTATGTTGAGAGCACAAAAAAAGAGGAAAAATGGGCTACCTCTTTAAAAAATGCCAAAACTGTGGTAAAAAAAATAAAAATTATATATATAGGTTTTTGATTCAGCTTTGCATGTTCCTGAAAGCTGGGAAGATGGTGACTTTAGCACGCAACATTTTGTTGATGCCTTTCTAGAAGGGGAAAAAAACAGACTTTTGTCCAGATCACCCCCCCAACCCCACCCAGCCCCCCCCAAAAACAGAAATCTAGATATATTTTGCCCATTTTCTCCGTCTCCTCTTAGAGAATCCACAAACCCTGGGTACTTTTAGAATCCCCAGATGTTGGAAAAAAGGATAGGGGGTTGAGACAGCACCTAGGCGGTTGAGACAGCAGCTACGGAGTTAAGAAATAATTGTGAGTACAACATTTTCATGACTGGATTTATCTGAAACAGATGAAATGTCATTCCAAGAGTGAGAGCACATGTCCCAATTTACTAAATGGTCTTTAATGGTGAAGAATTCCCCCACAAGCATCTTCCATTTTAATCAATGTTTTGTATAGCTTTCCAATATGGCTGCCAGATTGTCAAATTCAACACTGCCACAGAGTGGAATGGGATGGTCATATTGAAGTAGTTAAACTGAAGGAATTCGGTTTCACTTGAATGCTTGAGGAGGCAATTGTGGCATGTCTTTAGGGGAACCTCAAATTTTAGGATAGCACTAGTGTTACCTTAAGGTTAGAGATTTTTCCAGTTTCTAAATCCCTTGCAAAAAGCTTCAATGCCATGTAGATTCTTCACATAGAGGTGAAGTCACTGTAGTTTGACATTTCAACAGGCTACAGTACTGGCCAAATTAAGGATAACACATTTATAGTAAACAATAAAAAGGTGCCAAATGAAGTAACATTAGAGGAGTGCATATCAAGTGTACACAGACTGCATTCCGTTATATTATCTATCACCATTTAAGTGGGTACATTTATATTGTCTTAAATTAGTTTGGTGAGAGGAGGCAGACTTGTGCACAATACAGAAATAAAACATTTATTCTTTGGTATCAAACTATGGTCTTTGGCCTGCTGCTTATACCCAAAGAAGATTATAATTGAAAAGAAATAGTTCTAGGGTTTTTTCCTATTTGGACTTTGAGTGGGAATCACACCCTCGCCATTACAGAGTACATTATCTCAAACAATCAGAAAAGATATAAATTATATAACCTTGAACGTCTTCGTTCTGTATGTCGCTCAGTTTCTTCAGCTTCTTCTTTGCCCTCCTTGATTTGTCTAGGTTTTGTTTTTATAAGCTGGTCAATCTGTTTTTGAACAGGTACAGGGATTCTTGGGAACAAGGTGGAAAACCACTCAAGTTTTGTGAGAAAAGAGCGAAGCATTACCCCAATAGTCATAATACAGCCTCCACCAGCCTTCACATCTAGGTCCTGCAAAACAAAACAAAAGTCCACATCATTAAGAAAATGAGCACCTTCAGCATTTACTGCAAATCAATATTCCTTTTTATTTTACCAGTTACAGAATTACTGAAATGTATTAAACTATGACATTTTTAACCAAGAAATGCTCTCTTTAGGATTCATTTGCATTCGCAATAAAAGTTACATAGAGGGCAGGACTTAGTATGTTTGCAGGACCCACAAGCCTACGGATGTCTGTGTTGCAGGAGCAGTTTTATTTTGAAGCTAAAAGTTATGATTTTTTTTTAATACACCTACACCGAGACATCAGTGACTCATTTAACTGATGGACTTTTCAATGTCCTGCCTTGTAATCATACAAAATTGTTTGTGAAAAGGTTTCTTAGTGCAATAACTGAAAGCAATAGCAAACCAACTGCCATGAAGCAGCGAGGTTTCCAATTTAGGGTTGTGTATGAAATAAATAAATGACAAATATTGGTAATGCATAATCCATGATGACCATTGTCTCTGAAAAGTGTCATTACCGCATGAAGGCCTTCTGGATATGCCCTCTCGCAGCTCAGGCATGTTAGTCAGCTATTGTCAGTCCAAAACCTACAGTGCAAGCACACAAGGAAAGTGAGATTCATTGTTATCTAAACATAAAGAATTCTGCTGCTTGCACTCACACACATTAAGTGTTCAGTTTTATTTCGAAAAATATTTGAAGCTCAACAGATCCATTGAAAAAGAGTGAGCCTGTTCAAGTACGAAGAGATTAATAATTTCACTACATAGCATGCACTAATCCATAATTACATCTCCTTTTTAAATTTAAACAAGCAATTACATCCTTTACACAATGTGCCCGTTAGTCACCCATCACATTCGGCATCTAATCTGTAAATTTCCTACCAATCAAATATGGTAAGAGCTTGGTGCCATAACTTTACTTTCTAGAAGCCTTGTTTATATGCCCAATGAACATAAAAAAGGCAGCACACACTAAAAATGTATTTTTTTATGTCACTGGTTATCGGGAGTAGAGTCCTTTAATGACAGGGTAAAAAAAGAAAGAGGACTGATGTATCAAGTTACATTTTGACCGAACTGCAATTTTCAGGAACTATTGTGAGGTCTGTCCATACATCACTTGTAGAAATCATTATTTATCTCAGTCGTTCAGAGTGTCCCTTTGGTAGCATCAATATATAGTGGAAACCTCCGATCAAAACTATCACCAACAAAATATTCACCTGACATGATCTCAACCAAAGGTACACATTCTTTCCATCCACTGCACATTTTAGATTCTATTTTTGAGTAATGCTAGAGTAGCGCAAAGCTACAAGAAAAGGCGGGCTCAAGTAAGAGTGAATCCCTAAATTATATGAATGTTGTAGAATACCTGGTACAGGAAAGCATCTCAGCATTTATTAGTTCATGGTCAATATGAAGGACAAGCGCTAAAATAGTGCCATGTTGGTGGACAAGAGTATTAAACACCAAGTGAAATGTTTCAATGAGTCATCTGAAGCTATAGTTTGTTGAAAGATAAATTAAAATCGCTACAACTTACATAAAAATGTCGGGATGCTCTTGGAGACTTATTAAATTTCACAAGGAAGCTTGATACAAATCGAGAGAACTGAACCAGAGAAAATTCATTAAATTATCACTTGGATTAAAAAAGATTAAACGCGTACAAGGAGATTATGCGCCAGACCTCTAAGAAAAACAAGAGGTGACAATATTATAAACACAATTTATCCTTAAGGCACCTTACCAAAAGTGTCAAGTGCTCCTAAAAGTCATTTATAAAATTTATCCTAGTCATAAATCCATTTAGGAAAGACCGAGCTTAGATAATCAATAGAGATGACCAAAGAGACTTCTGGTGCTTAAATACTGCCAATAGTGCTAAGCCTTAAACAATCTGGGGAGCATGTTAAAATATTTTAGAAGCGATATGCTAAAAATTCAAGCATAGAGTCTTCAGATGATGCAGGGGACCACCAACTGGAAAAAGTGCATTCGTAGTAAGTGTTATGGGGCGCAGTGTACGCGCCCAGTCCTTTAATGTCAGCATTCTCCTATGGAGCTACAGGAATCAGTTCATTCAATGATCCGCACGTGAAGTCTTCCAGAACCTTGGTTTTATTCAACACAACTGTGACAAATCAGGAATTTAAAAAAATCTGGTCAGTTGGCACAGATCACCCGTCAAGCGGATTTCTCACCCCTTAGAACAGCTCCATATACTTCGCTTACGGAATATGAAGGGTAGCCAGTAAGCGCCTTTAGACCCGCAGGCTCCTGCAAATGCAGAACACGTGGAATAAGGACTCACACAGGCGGCATTGCTGGTCCATACTACCACTTAGGTATCCATAATGATGAGCCTTGATACAGCCAAACCCAAGCTAAACCAGTTGTCTTCTTACAAACCAGTTGTCTCCAAGGATTAGACCTGCTATCGATGTCCATGCAATAATGTTTTAAGAACAGAAATTAAGACCTGGCACCCAACTTTGCTCATTTCTACCTGAAGATATTCCTGAAATTGATTGCCTTTACAGTGATGGACCATTCTACTACAGAACGCCCTAACAGGAAAGGTTTCTCTCGCTCTCTCAGGAAAAGCACGAAAATCACACAAAAGGTAGCCTCTATCAAAAAAGAATTCCTTCTATCATGTAGAGATATCTTCTTAAACTTTCCGTATGCTTCATTCACTGAAAGCTGCTGAGAAAATTAATGGCTTTTTCATGAAAACGTGCCTCTTCTCTAAAGATTAATCTCAAGCCTACCTGTCTGATGTTGCTGGCTCTTTAGCACAAAGTAACCTAACACAATTAGTGCGCTATAAATTACAGCATATCAAAATAATAAACGTGTGGTATGGAGAACTGAAAAAAAAACTGAAAGCAACATGAGTTTGCCTACATGAAAATTAAAAATGACTTTGAAAGTAAATTATAACGAGTCCTAAGAACTTAATATCGAAGTACAACTATAACTAAAAGCTCTAAAAACAAACATTACCCTTCTGATTTTTGGTTCAATAAATCAGGCTCAGAAGAAAACATTTGTCTCACAAAGTGCAAAAGGCCTATTAATTTAAGTACACATCTTGCATCAAACAGTAAGCCATTTACTGGAGAATAATATCTTAAGTTTAAAAATGGATTTAAAATAAGGTAATGGACATGAGATGTAAATCACAAATGTTTTTGCCATCATAGTATATATTTCCAACTCCAAGAGAAACTTTTTGAAGAAGATCACAGGTACACAAATAAAGGCTACCACAGAATGGATACTTCTAGTGGGTCTATACCCCTGTCCACACACTGAACAGAAAGCCCTTTCCCAGAAAAAAACAAAAAAACATATGAACTAATGGCTATGACCAACAGCTCAAATTCTGCACTCACTTAGCAGGAAAGGCCAAGTTCCTAGACACAGCAACAGTTTACGTTTGCTGTGGACCCCCTCCCGCCCCCCACTCCATATGCTTTGCTGACTGTCTTGCACGTGTGCTTTAGGAGCTGTTCCATCGCCAAACAAGCAGTCTGAACAGAAGAATGTGTTGGGTCCTTTGGAGAAGTGGCAGTGTAGTCCTGAGCAGGTTGAGCTGACTGTTTGCATTCTTCACAATTCTGGTGACTTGGGGAGGAAAGAAATGCCCGATTCTGCAGCTTTTTCAATAGACTGATGGTCTCTCAGTGGTTACTGCCAAGTGAAAGATAGTTCTGTCACATCTGTTTAGTTTACAATGTGAAGGAATTCCCGAAAACAGAGCTTGAGAACAAGAGAAAAAATAAAGTGTACATAAATCAAAGCAAGACAAAACTGGATACCAGATTGGGTAAACTCCAGCAATGTACCTTTTTCAATGTATGATCGTAGCTGCTGCATACTTCAGCTACTTTCTTTATACATTGCAGATTGGAAATCCAACAGTAGGTTTGCACGAACAGACAAACCAAGCTTGAGTTTTAGGTAGGGTCAGTAATACTGCTTTTTTCAGCGATTCACGATAGGATGCCTCTGTAAAGAGGAATTACCAAGAGTTTAAAATGGTATTAGTCCTTCAGTTAACTCACTGTTTAGCAATGTCAACGTTTTTATTTTTTTAATAGCTCGCTAGATCAACGCGAATGTTGAAGAGGATGAAAAGCGTGCACTAGCGGTACTTTCCAAGTGCACAGGGAGTGTGGGCTGAAGCTTGGAAATTGTAAATGTCTGCTACAAAAGAAGTTTCTAGAAAATTTAAGATTAAATTTGCTTTAAATTTTCACAAAGCTCTTATTTCCGTCATGTGTTAGAAATCTCCAGAAGAGGACTGCAGGGTCCCCAATAACCACAATCTTACACAGGGATCGTGGTCTGAAGCTAATACTATGCAATTGGTAGGCTGGTATACTGGGTACATATTGAGTTCATCTTTCCTCAGGTATTAGTAAAAGAGCACTTCTGATCAGAACAGCTACTTGAGACCTGCTATAGGTTGTCTTTTTGCTCTAACTAGATGTGATAATATGCCAGCACCAGCATGAAAAGCCCATTTGAAATGAGCATCATGTATATGGGTAAGAACAACCTATAGAGGTAGTCATAAGACACCTAACCTAGAGAAGACCTTTTACAACTGGATATATGTGCTTTTATTTGCTGTCCCAAGCTATGAAGAATCTGGTGGCCTAGGAAGACTAAACGAGAGACATCTTTTACTATGGCAGGAACAGAATTCAATACAGGAAATCCCTCAGACCGGATAATCTGTACCTTGACTCTTTACTAATATACAAGACAATGTACTGTGGAAAAGATACCCCAACAATAAATACTACTTTTCCCTATACCTGGTCCCTTATAACTAGTGTCCTTATCACTGTATACCTCTACACCATCTCCCAGGAGACTACATCTTGCAGACCCACACTGCTGAACCACTGCACAAGACTGCCACTACTAGTCTTTCCCTTCTACTCCTAGGCCTCATCTGCCCAGCTCAACTTTGGTTTGTAATATGCCATTGTTCACCAATCACCTCCACCAGTGGAACTCCACCTAAGGTCTAATGTGTCAGTCTAACACTATGTACCGGTCAAAGTATTTCATCCATGAGCAAATACAAACACTTAAATAAAAGGAGTCTAACATACTTTTTTCTCCATTGGGAATTATTTGTGAAAAATGCCTGTGTGTAATCACCATTGAGAGGTACCACCAAATAGTAGAAACCTACAAGATTTAGAAAAGTTTGACTTAATAACTTTAGCTAGTGCTTACCACCATCTTTTTGACACTTCGAACCGTGTAGCAGGTGTTACTACTACTACCAAACTTAATCAGAATGAATCTAAAGAATTCAAGGTAGAGTTGGCCTTGGCAGGATTGCAATTATTGGCCTTCAGGTCACAGACAGATGCCAGCTAGTTCAAAGAACAAGGAGTACCTCTGGGTTAATTTCAATTAATCAAAATGAACACTAGTTCCAGGTCCAAACTAACACGGACTGGTCAGGCATGTTTTGGTGGAATATTTTGCTTAGTTACACAATGCAGTGCGCATCTTTCCTAATAGATTTGCGGTCCGCAAAATAACAGCTCAGAGCCTGAAAATAAAAACCTTAGTCCAAACCAGGGCCAAAGTGGCAATATTTGGCCAACACTGGTGCCTCCGTTACTGGGCTGTGCCAACCTTTTCCAGGGACTGCATCACCTCATCAACTGAGAGCAACAGGACACCCAATTTTCACTCACTTGGCTTTTCTAAGCAGGGTATTCTGAATTCAAGAACACTGTATGAAATTTGTGCAATTTGCGTAATTAGAAGACATTCTTGGAAAGTTATGCAAAATTACACTTAATTACGCAAAACACAAAAACTATATTTTAGAGCAAAATGAATCTTTACGTCGATTTGACGTGGGGCAGCAATTAGGACTTAAAAAAAACAATGTGAAAATCACATTGCGCCTGTTCGCGTATTGACATACGCTACACAGGATGCCTTTCTATTGTAATCTTCTGGATAACTCATGGCAACTATTTGCTTAAATGACACTTCGAGTTCCAGAAAAAGTGCACGTGGGTGTGCAAATCCTGGATAGCTTTTTTTTCTTCTTTTCATTTTTTACTCTCCAGCTGAAATGATATAAATCTATTAATTTGCCTTGACATTATTCCTTTTCAAATGGTCAATTTTTTTGGCCGACTAATTTTGTCTTCACTCTCAAGAGGTATGTAGGCACTGGACTCTTTATGCTGAAATTGTTAGTGACCCATAGCTTCAAATATTTTTTTCCTTAACATTTTTGCTTTTTTTCCCACAGGAAAGGCTAAGGGGTATGTTTAGTATCAGAGTTTGGATGACGTCATAGCTTACACTAAGCGCATAATCTCCTTAAAACGTAAACACAGTTGTTTGCCCAATATATATGTTTGTTCATATATGGAGTTTTCTTGAACAGGTAAGTCCAAACTAGCACAATGCTGGAAATGAACTGATGGGGTTTGATGTGCAACGTTGTCTAATATTTGGGGAGGAACCTCAAGTTGAGGGGGTGTGTGTACAGATGCTATTTCATTGTTGCATGGCAAGAAATTTAAATAAAGATTATGAGAAAAAAAAAACGAGCAATTTCACAAGCTAGCCAACTTTTTTTTTTTTTTAGGAGAAATTGTCAATGTCATCTGCATTATGAGCTGTGTGGGTGATATTGAAGGTGAAAAAGACGAAAGGAAGCACAAATGGCATGGATGGGTAAAAAGAAACAGATTAGGATAGTGAAAGGGAGGGTGAAAGAAAAAACCCTGGGCCATTCAGAGATAGATGGAAAGGAAGACAGGGATGACGGACTGAGGTAGGGATGAGAAGGAAAAGGCTAAGAAGGGAAAAATCAATAAAGGAAGAAGCAGATGAAGGCCGATGAGAGAAGGAAAAAAACAAAGGTATAAAAGGGAAAAAATGGCATTGTGTAAGGAACGGTTGAATACAAAAATAAGGAACATGAATTAAAATAATAAAAGTATAAAGTAGGTTATGAGTACTCGTAAACATAAATGAAACAATATTAAATCAAAAGGGAAAATAAGGGAAGGAAGTTCTAGCAGAATGAATAAAGAAGGGAAGGATGGATAAAGAAAGTGATTAAGAGGCAAGAAGGTACAGAAGAAGGTGAAAACAGAAGAAACGTCAGTAAGGAATGGGATACCTGAAGAAGCAATGGAGGGATGGGGTGAGGAAGGGAAGGGGAGATAAGGAAGAAACAAGATGGCTGGAAGAAGGAACAATGAGATAGCCAAATGAAAATAGACAAAATGGGGTACGAAGGCTGGAGGAAATAAAGAAAAGAACGAATGAGAGGAAAGGGAAAAAACATGGCCTAAATTGTACTTACTAATTATGGAATCAGAAAATCAGGGTTTTAATTGCAACTTATCCATCTGGACAGAATTTGGTTATCTTGGGACTATCATTTCATTGGTACTGCACTTTGTTCTTGCACGGATCTGCAAGTTCAGGAGCACTTTGAAACATGCTGTCAAGTCTTAACTGCTACTTAAAAAAAGAAATTGACTGCAGAGGAGGAATGATGTTGGCAGAGTTTAGCACCTTTCTGCATTTTCATCCTTAACTTGGCCTCAAAGGGTATGCCCCTCTAAATCTTCACTGCAATGGGGGATCTGCGAGGGCGAGCTGAACGTTTTTTTTTAAACCGAGCAATCCGTTTGTTGAAACTTTAGTGAGACCTTTCATTACCTGAACTAACCTGGATTTTCACAAACAGAATTAAAAGCATCTGGAAGGAATACCAATACTCTAATAATCATAACATTACCAGGTGAGTCCACATCATTAGAGACACCATGTTGTGATCCAAGGTTTTTATTTATGAACAGTGCATACTGGTATTTGGAGGTCACGTGCACCTCAACTGGACTAATTTGGTTGACGTTTCAGATCACAACTGTGTTATAAAGGGAAAAGTGGGTTGCAGAGAGTGCTCTGGTAATCTCACATAATCCATGCTTACAGTACTAGGTACGGAGCGTCTCTAGTGAGATTTTCAGGCCATATCACTCACAACTCCATATTTTAACCCTTTACTAATAATGAAAATTATAGTTCTCCAAATTTTTGATTTACGGAAATTTAAAAAAAGATCTGTCCAAAATTTGGCATTTAGCATTTTTAGTCAAGGTTCACATCGAAAACAATATAACATTAATGCAGGCCATCAACAGTACTATCCGGAGGTAAAACATTACAAATACTAAGGGTTATTACGATCAATAAAATAATTCATTTGTTGAGTCCTGCTTTAGGTTTGAGTGTGCTATTTTTAAGTCTGGTGACAGCAGAGCTATTGCCAGACATACGGATATCAACTTAAAAAAAAGCTTCCAGGAGTACTACAAAGAGGGTCTTAGGCTCCGCCTGCATGACGGTAGTCAAGGCTACATGTTTTGGCTGGGATGGAACTTTGTGTTTCCACAGTAAACAAGTGCTTCCCCTCTGTGCAGCTCTGATTATTTTGCTTATTTATCCAGCTGCCTGATCCAGCAGTAGTATGGTTGCTCGAGCCTGAATTTCAGGGGCACACACTGGACATTGTAATGCTGGTAAAGTGTCTTGGGTAACTAGATAGGTTTACAGTGTCCGTTTTTCCACTGGCAGCAGCACAGATGGGAGGAGGGCAATCATAAGGCATTTACTGCAGCCTCAGCACCCTCCCCTACCATCACTAAATTTAGACTTCAGAGTGCAGCTTTATGTTTGAGAGCAGTAAGGGGTGCCCATGGCTACATTAATTTACATGGATTTTTAGTTTTGGCTTGACAGTGAAAATGTTGCCTGACCATATGTGAACAACCAAAAAGAGCTTTTCGAGTATTACTGATAGAGGGGCTGAGGCTCCACCCAAAGGTCTCTTTCTTGAGTAAAAGATTCGACTGGGCTAAATGTGTGTGCTTCCACTAAAAAGCTGCTTGTATTGCACGTTATGGAGCATGACAAAGTTTATACTCTATACAGGAGAAATCAGTTTGTTATGGCGGCAAGCCAATATCATGGCTATCAGCCTGATCTGTTTATTATGAAATGTTACAATAAAGGAACTAGGCCTGGCGTATTTATAGTGAAAAGTGTATGCTATAGTCAATAGGCATCCAAGTGTGGATTATTACTCTGAATTAAAGCATAGATAGGTATTTTGTTGCACGGAATCTCAGATTAGCGTAGTAGGGAATGGTTTTAGTGTTGGCCACCACGTGCAACAAACTGTGGCTATACAAGGTTTGCTTTGTAAGAGCCCTTGTTAGCCCCTCTGAGGAAAGGCAATATTTTGCTTAGGCCATCACAATTTTGTATTATTTTCTAATTTTAGGAGTCTCTGATGGTTGCCCATTGGAAAATCTTATGTTAAAAAGAGTAGACCCGATTTGGTTTTGGTGACAAGCTACAAGTCTAAATCTGATTTGCCTATTATGAAATGTTATGACCAAGGCAGTTGGACTACCATATTAATTGTGAAAAGCACTTCTTAAAGCAAGTAAAGCTTTATCAGTTGGTTATTACATTGTATTACAGGCTACAGACTGGTATTTTGATACATGAAATCTCACAATTTACTGTACTTGGCAAGGGTTTTGCTGTTATGACATTGTGACAAGGCTTAAAGAACTGACATTCCTATTGTGAAAAGCATGTGTTACTGACAACAGGCTTTCAATGATGGATTATTACAATGTGGTATACACTTGTAGCCAGGCATTGTTGCATGGAATTTCACAATTATAGTAGGCAAGAGTATGAAAGATTTGCATGGTGAGAGTCATTGTAAAACCCTGCGAGGAAAGAAATTACATTGTTTTACCAACTGTAATTTTATATACATTTGCAATTTCAAGACTGTATGCCTGATTGTTGCCTTGTGGGAAAGCTTCTGCTCAGTGCAGTAGGCCCGAGTTGGTTAAGGTGACTAACTGAAGGCAACAATTATAGGTTTTATTGGTGTACAGGAAATTGTTTTGCCAGATGCCATCGGTATGACCTGCTTATTATGATAAATTATTACAAAGGCCGTAGGCATGGCTTATCTATTGTGAAAAGATGATGGTAAGGCCTATAACAATGGACTTATCACTTTGTGACAGGCCGTTGGAAGGTATTTGGTTACAAGTAATCTCACAGATTACCATAGTAGGCAAGGTTTTGGTGCTGGGCATCCACTCTGACAAACCCTGGGGGTAGGATTTCACTGTGATGATTCTTGTTAAGCCCTGTTGAGAGGGGTTGTATATTGTTTTGCCAACTGTAATTTTGTATACATTTTTAATTTTATAAATTGTACGCCGGATGGTTGCCAGTTTATGTGCTTATCTGTTCGCTGAGAAGCGTTAGGACGGATGCCTTAGGTGTGATCGGTTTACAATGAAAGGTTATGACAAAGGAAGTAGGCATTTGTTAAAGGCAGTGGGCTGGTAAGCATGGATTGTTTTTACACTATGCTAAAGCCGGTAGCCAAGTTTTTTTGTTACATGTAATCTTGCAGATTACAGCAGTAGCCAAAGGTTTTGGTGACATCTAAATAAACATGAGGATAGAGGATTTGCACTATGGTACCACTTATAATGCATTATTAGTAGGAATTTCGTATTGTTTTGACAACTGTATTTTGCACATATTTTATTACGATATACGTGATGGTTGCCTCATGGATAAGCTGACGGCCAACATCGGCCTTACTATTGATTGGAGAAAAAACTATGTTGAAGTCAATAAGCATTTTATGGGTAGATTGCTATTAGTCTGAGTTAAAGCCTACAGAGATACTTAATTACATGAACTGTCCCAGTTTTCCTTTGTAGGGAAGGATTTTTATTGGTCACGCATCTGACATTTACGGGGAGATTTTCACGGTAATAATAGAATCTCTTCTTAACTGTCTTCCAAAAGTTGTAATAAAACATCATTAAATAATACATACATCCACACATATAAATATATGTCCATATAGCTATAAAGGAGGACTCTGGGTCAGCCCTGTTCTGCCATCGGTCTGAGTGTCATTTACACGCTGTATCCATTCATGACAACGTTCTGCAGGATGCCCAAGCGTACTTGGGTATTCATTCAGTCCACATAATTCATTGGGTCTCTTGACCTGTCTATGATGGAATTTTTGATCACATGCATACATCAATTTACATCAATCTGAAAACGAGTGTGCCTCAGTGTCAGGGTTGGTTGGCCACACCGGTCTTTTGCAATTTTCTCCTTTTGTAGTTCTGCTTGAATTTCTTTGCGTCTCCTCATTTTTTAATGTTTAAGAGGTTACTACAGCTCTACAGGAAGTGCCAACTGGTCACTTGCTTGCAGGTCATTTAATCTGCAGCGCGCCACATCCCACATGGCCATTTCTTCTAAACTAGGAGACCATTATGGAATGCTTTTGTCCATAGTGTCTCACGGTTTTACCCTTCCAAGATGGATAAACGTGGCGGCCGTGCTGGAATTTGAAAACGGTAGATTGTTGCAAAACGAACACACACTGCTGTGTTTATTTTTGTTATTGCAAGCGTATACTTGCCATGTTTACATGGCAGCATACTTCCTTTTTTCTACTTGTATTCTTTTACTTTATCTTGCATATGTTGCCGAGTTTGCATCTGCTTTATTGTGGTTGTGCCAGAGTGAATGCAATAATAAGTCAGTGGATCGGTAAATAGTTGCATGAGTGTAAAGATGAGTGACGTGTGCATGTATGATGACTTGAGTGTCTAAATCATCACAAAAGGCAATTTGATTCATAAGACCTAGTGGCATTGCCAATCTTTTTAATATTTCACAGGATTTATGGATAAGACATCATGAAGTGTCCCTTAGCCCATCCCCAGGAGTGAACAATACGTATAGATAACTGTAGGAAGACTAAAGACCTTTGAAACCAATTTTTATTTTAGCAACTCAGAATATTCTAGAAAAAGTGCCCATTGATTGTTATGGTTTGTTCATTCATTATTCTTTTTTGGCAGTTCACACTTTTAAGTTAATGTGACAAAGTGTGGAACACTAATAACCCTTAAACTACCTCTTACTTGATTTCCAGTCTAGTGGTCTTAATCTCAAAATGGTTGAATGCATGGAATAACACATTTTAGAAATATTCTAAAACTTGATTGAACTGCAAACACTTCAGTTCAAAGCAAAATATTCAGTTGACAGAAAAAAATTAATAAAATGAAAAAGAAAGAAATATTACCCTCTTGGACATACCTCTTCATCATCAAGGAAGTCTACATACCAATCCCATAAATCTGTAGGTGGCTGTGTATACCTAGGATGCAAAAAGGAAAAACTATTTAAGTTTAGGATACCTACTTTCAGACTACCATATCAAAACAAATGATTCACTACTAACCGTATATACATAAATCCTAGAGCTCTAATAAAGGGAGAATCGGTATGCGTGATAAGGCCCATCACTTGCTTGCGAGTGAGTTTTAAAGTGAAAAGCTTGTATAATAGGCAAAAAGCAGTTGAGACAATCCCTCCAGTTCCGACACCACGCACCTAAAACAAAAGAAAAATTATTTGAAAAGAAAAGTTTCTTAAATGAAGTTTTATTTATACTTAAATGCAATACAGGCAGCACCTATGATTGTGACCTTAGATTGGAGTAAGTATCAAAAGAGAAAAACGATTCTGTCTGACAAATAGTTCAACATAAAATAGGAATTGCCACAGTACCTATACATGCTAATCCGAGGATCACAAAACACATTCTTGTACCAAGTTTGCATTATGCCATTTAAACTTCTTTGACCCTTCAAAAGCCGATGTACGTCGTCTTTGGTACTCTAATTACGATACCATGTAAGAAAGTTGCAGCCACTCTACAGGAATTCAGTGGTTAAAATGTTGGTAGCATTCACCAGACCAAATAGAGTCATTAACACATCAATATCTTGAAATTTGAAATGCCAGTATTTAAGATGCAAAGGACCACAAAGACCTACTATCAGTTGCACATGTGGCATTTTGATTTGATAATTATTACATAGTACAGGTGCTCACCAAACCTGAAAGGAAATGGAGTACCTGCTCTATAACAAAAAAGTAATGACTTGCAGAGGGGTTCTTCCAGGTTCAGAGCACTCGTACTTTGCATGCAAATGATCAGTGGCACTTGACCATAAATACACAATCATTTCGTAGTGTGCTCATTCCTAACACACGTACATTCATGCATGTTTGTCTGTTAAAACAGTTCCATTATTGATAAGCCAAAGACTGGGACTTGCATGTCATGGACATGCAGGCTAATCACCAGCATGCATATGTTCTTGGACCTACTACATTTAAACAACTACATTTTTCCTAGAATGTATTCTCCCAAAACCCGTACCAGAAGAGGCGACTCCTCTAGATAATGAAATCTTAAAAGCAAAGCAATCTGTAGCACTTGAAGGTTTATAGGGCAAAAGGGGCCCAAAGTTTTATGGTTTTGTTTTTTATATTTACCAAACTTTTTCACTCCCTCTCATTTTTGAGTTGTCATTTCTTGTTACGGGAATCTAGTCTACCAACCCCAAAGCAAAAAGCATTTATTAGTATAATTCTCAAACCTCAAAGAACCTACATAAAATGAAATCTTTCGGCCTATGTTTCTACTGAAGGCAGATGCTGAAATATTGGCCGATTAATGCTCAAAAGGTTAACCAAATTATTGCTAAAACTCATTCATCCACATAAAATGGGCATTACGAAAGGGAGGCATGTTAGTGATAATATGACTCCTAGTTAACATTACCGTTATTCTTTGAGAACGTATTGCAAATTACATTTTGGCGACTTATATAAAAAAAATGTTTTGGGCCGTAGAATAATGAAATGTTAGGGCCAAGGTAGTAAGGCAGAATGTTCATTGCTAGAGGCACCCGACAGGGTGCCCTATATTTCACTTTTATAGCGGCTTAGAACCATTAACATACACCAGGATCCCGTAATACAACAGCAGTTCATATTTATGTTAATAAAGAATTTAAAAAATGTTTATCTGCAGATATGTCACCCACCAACTTACTCATACAGGTTACCCTAGAAGATTGGAAAATCAAATTGTCTAGGGAAGGGATATTTAGGCACTCTTTTACAGTCTACCATAATGCAATTTCAAAAAGTAGAGTGTTTTTGTTTTCGGAGCTGGCCTTCATATTCACTACTTCCGGCCTGGGAGCGCCCCACAATGCCCATGCTATTTTAAATGCGGTTTGGTGCTAGTGGTGCCACAATGGCAGGGGCAACACCAACAATCAAGTCTTACGGAGGGGATTGTTTACTGTTCTTAGCATAGCTGGACATCATGCCAAGTGTGTAGATGTTAATATTAACTAAATTGTGGAACACTGTAATACATATTCCAATGCCCTGTGAAGCTGAAGAATAACATCTAGTCGCATTGTGGAGTTGTTGCTAAATCTGTATGTCTTGGCCTGTGAGGATTGAACTGGAGTTCACTGCATGTTATTGTTAACAATCATATGTATGGTTTCATATAACTGGTACTGTGTCTGCACTGTTTATTGCAAAAAACTCAATAAAAAGAATAAATTTTTTAAAAAAAAGTCTTATGGAGGGGGCTACAGGGAGCTCAGAAGCCCCTAAGGAAACGAACATTGGCATAGCCAATAGGTCTCGCCTTTGGGACCTTATAAGTGTTTAGCCATGCAACAGTTGATGTTGTTGCACCAAGGATATTGTGCTGCATAACTAAATACTTATAAGGTTCCAAAAGCAGGACCTATTGGCTATGCCAATGCTTGTTTTTTTAAGTGCCTGGCTCGCCTCTCTGTGCCTGGTGACTGACTGCTCTGGGCAGCTGAGCTGCGAACGACCAAATAGTGCGCGAACATAGAGGGATAAACTCTTTTGAGAAAGGATACCCATAATAGTCCAATACGCCATGGGAGGAGCATGAGACGAGAAGGTGCGACATAAAAGGCAAATACATCATTGAGAAGCAAGCTTTTGCGAGTGACTCTTTCCTGAACCAAAAGTATCGGGGGACGTAATGAAAGCCCACATACTTAATACATCATGCGCATCGAAGGCTCAACCTAAAAAAAATTTAAAAAGAGGGAGAAACCAACACTGAGGAGTAGGGCGACTGAACTGAACGATGTGGCATGGATGTCATAACGATTTTATTTACTGTGGCTAGGAGGCTGTTATCAAGTATATATGCACATTAAACTTTCCTTCTTGCCCTTTAAATCTTAGTTTTCCTCAGCACTTAAATTAAGAAAATCCCCATAACGCTCTACATATCTCTTGCAATCTCTGGAAGCATTCTATTGTAACAGTGCATTTCTTTTTTCATGGGCACTTAATGGTAAAACGAGTTTCCTAGGCAGCTTCTGACTGGTAACAATTTTGCCTGGCTCCGACTAGATTAAAGAATAGATTTGTGATATAAAGAGCCCTTACTTAAACATGTTTGCTGTTTCAGTACTGCACAAGTGTATTGTGATTACTAAAAACATACTCTTACTTAAAAATGGTTACTCAAAAATGCTTACAGCAGCTTTGTATTAGCCACTGTTCAGCACGAGTCTTGTAAGGTATCAAAACGGGATTTCCCAGTTAATATATGTGCAATGTCTGTGGAAATAAGCACCTCCTACAGGAATAAAATGTGTCACTTTTAGCGTTAAGGCGGAGTTCATTAATTTATCTGGTTTGTGGATTTCCAACCTTACTCTCACATTACAATAAATCTTTTCAACTACAATTTCATTTCAAGTTAATGAAACGGTATGCCGTAATTTCCCATTATTCGTTGAGTTTCCTTTACTCCCATAATATGGTAAGATTAAGCGAGACCTTCAGATTCCACCTCATCCTAAAAAGTTTTTCCACCTTAACGTCATACAACTTCCAACTGCAGTAAAGAGTATTAAGCCATGAGATATTTCATGTAATGATTAGACTCGATTGGTTTCAGCGCCCTCCACGTGAAGTAGTTTATTTTTCCTATATGATTTGCATCGCCACAGATATGTTACTTTAAGAATAATAACTCAGTTGAGATTTAAAAAAAAGTCAACTCTCATGAAGAGGTACTACACATCAAGAGTATCATCGCTTATTTTTGACGTACTTTTAAGCTGCTCTTCTCAATCCTAATAGCCAGGGTCAGCAGCCTTACTCATATGCAAATGACACAGATTTATCAGAGAAAAAAGGGCCCGGAGAGGACTTATAAGCTATTTAAAAGCCCGGGAGTGGTGCGCGCTTGGGAGAGCAGTCTGCTCATTTTCAAGCACTGCACTTGTGCTTGTGGCGCGCCCCTGCTCGCTCCCGCAAGGTGGATGCCGCCACAAGCACGAGTGCAGTGCTTGAAAATGAGCAGAGCGACGGCTAAAGGACCTCCTATGCAGCGCATGCGCGCTGCGTAGGCGAGACCTAAAAATAGCACACACCTAACCACATGTTTTTGGGCATATGGGAACTAACATGTAGGAGAGGTTTTTCTCATTTACCAAAACTCTCAGAGCTAAGCTTTTGATCTCGTGCTCTGGAGTGCGGGAACTCCTCGTGGTTGGTCCTATGACTACATTCTATAGCCTGAGGGATCTAAAAGAAAGACTGACACGTTTGAGGTTATTTTGAATAAAAATGCTTTATTGACAAAGTCTAAAGCTTTTATGAATGCCTTAGAGTATGGTTTTGGCTCCTACTTGCTTTAATGTTTAACCATAACATGTGATTACTGCTCCATTAAGGTGGTGACTCATTTACAAAGGGCTTGCCTTGCATATTGATAGTGATCCCTTGGACCAGTCATATTGTGGTGAAATGTGA
Organism: Calotriton arnoldi; assembly: GCA_963921515.1. Taxonomy (NCBI): domain Eukaryota; kingdom Metazoa; phylum Chordata; class Amphibia; order Caudata; family Salamandridae; genus Calotriton; species Calotriton arnoldi. The sequence goes on from CAWUFW010000033.1 coordinate 2,610,019, forward strand.
TATAACGGTACATACCCGATATATATTTGTAATTTAAAGCATAGTATTTAGTAGTGTCTGTGTGATAAATGTACTTGTCATTTTTCAAAGAAAGCACTTAATGGACAATTTATTGTACGTTGATGAATGGCAACAAATTGGGACTGCGAGCCCACACCATCTCCCCTGAGAAGGGCTTGGACTACCCTGAGAGACTCAAGTGCTACAATGGGGGACTTTGTTACGAGGAAGGAGACAATTTTAGTTTGATTACTTGCACAAGAATCTCATCCCGCATAACTAATAACCCAATCTCTTACATGCATATATGTGAGAGACAGGTCGCTTCATAGATGGGCAGTACAGACCAGTTGTCAGTGTGCCCTGTGATAAGAGGTGCAGAGGGGAATAGATTACTTATCTCCTACAGCTGTATAAAATACACAAACACATCAAGGGGGTTTGTAGCTGGTAACTTTCAGTATAGAAGTAGAAGATAAAAATAAATATATAAAAATCAGGTCACGGGTGCTGAGCTTGTAAAGCTGTATATGCTTAAGTTGTCTGCATAGCCCTCGGTCAGCGGTCGGGGGCAGAATGGGGTTGTAAGCAAGCGGTATGCTTACCACCAATAGTCGATCCAATTATGCACAAAGGCAGAGATTGTTCCAAGTTTATACAGTGCATTTAAGAGACTATTTCTCTGCATTAGGCTGTTGCGACAGTGCTCAGTGGACCTACGTGTACAGAATCGGTCTCACTGACTGTGTGCGGTTGAAAGGGTGTAGGGTTGTGCCAGTAATCCGTGTGTTGGGCCTGGGCACAGTAGTAATAGAGTTCCAAATTGGTGACAGAAAGCCACCCTGCTGCAAGTGGAGAGTCTGTATTTTCCACTTTACTGGGTTGCCTTACAGCCCACACCAAACTAACCATACTCTATCTCAGCCTGTTAAGAAATTGTCTGATTAGTTTGAGAAGAAGATTTTTAGGAAGTCCAGACATTTTTGTGATTGCAATCCTGACAGCCAATGTTAAAGGCAGGTGAATCCACCTACTTGCACTTCTAGCCTCTTAACTAGTTCTTGGCCCAGATAGTGTCAATGTCTGTTGATCCAATTTCCAAGATTACAGTTTAATGGGTACTCGAGAGGGGATATATTAGTGCCTGGATCAGAGGGGAGATTACAGATTTGGACCAGTTAATCACGATACCAGTGAAATAGTCAAACCTGATAAACTCTCTGATCATATACAAGGTGTTAGTCTTAAGGTCCCAGATGTATGGAGGGGCATTATCTGCATATAGCGAACCTTCCAGTAGTTCTAGCAGTGACGGTTAGCAGCCTCACACGTTGGTTTTGCCACAGCCAAGCAGTGGGGGACTCCACTGCAATAAGGATAAGGGGCAGCACTGTCTGGTGTCCCTGGCAATTGGAAAATGAGGGGATAACAGTCCGTTTTGCTGGACAAGCAAAGTGAGTTGATTGTGCAGCACTTTGTTCCACACAATAAAGTTCCTAGTGAAGCTCCGGTATGGGAACACGTAACTTCCCTACAAAGAATTAAAAGCTTTAGTAGCATCTAAAAACACAGCTGCAACCTCAAGCTGGGGGTCAGTCTGATGGAGTAGAGCAAAAATAGTTCTAAGGTTATGCAATGTTGATATGAAACCCAATTATTCAGGGCTGATTAGGCTGGGGGAGGGGATCATTATTTTGGCAATTAGCTTTGCCAGGATCTTATTGCCCATATTAATCGTAGAGAACTGTCAATAAGATTTGCATCGTTCAGGGGGTTGAGGTGGTGGGGAGGAGATTATTAGGCTTTAGGATAGTGATAATCAAAGCCCCACAAAGTGAGGGATTGCTCAAACAGGAGGCGGGGTGCTAGGATCTGTGTATGTTCTTTATAAAGCAGTGCCAGCAAGCCATTGGTCCCAGGAGTTAAACCACATGGCATACTCTGAATAACTTGTATAATTTCTTCTTATGGGGAGGGCTGATCCAAGTATTGCCTATATGCTCCATCCAGCCAGCCCAGATCAACAGTGTCAAGTAGATAGCCACACAAGTGGAATCAGATATGGAACAGTATAGGTTGGAGTAAAAATTCGTAAATGCTTGTGTAATGCCATCTGTGTTTGTCTGTTCTGAATCGTTATCCAGTGTAATCACTGTAATGTGCGAGCTGACCAATGGCTTGTACAGCAGGTGTGCTAGTATTTTTCCAGATCTGTCCCCTTGCCAAACATTTTGGTTTAGACTCCCTTCCGCGTTTGCTGCCTCCTTGAACTCCAAGCTTGACATTTACTTTTGACAGTACCAGAATATTGCCTGTTTTAATAGTCTAATTGCAGGGCATGGAGTCCTCCCTCAGGTTTACTAAGCTGCTCAATAAGTACTTCCAGCATCCCAAACTATTTCGCCATGCAAGTACTGTGCATTACATCTTGAATGCTTACCAGGGGGACCTAACTTTAGACACAGACTGAGTGCTGAGCAAGAATAACAGCTGATCGATGTACTGAATTTCAGCTCCGAACAGTTCATGAGAAAGCCATCTCCACTAAGTCGGGGAGTGGTCTGAGAGGATTGTGGGCAGATGTTCCACCTGCATGGCCACGACCCTACATCTTTGGTTACTAACCAGTAGTCTATTCAGAACCATGTGAGGCTCCAACACACAAGCCTTCTCCAGCTTCAGGGAGTTAGGTGTGCCCCTGTAATCGATTACGCTGCTGTCCAACATAACCATTTGCTGTTGTTGGGATGCCAATCAATGCGGACAGCGTAGGACACTGCACCGGTCCCGAGAAGGTAAAGGAAGACAATATGCCCTCCTCAGATGACCACCTGTGGGCTGAGTTGAAGTATTTTTTGACAACCTCTAGAAAGAAGTTGGGGCTATCCGCGTTTGGCACATTTACACTGGTAATGATAACTATTTTCCCTAGCTGGGTACCATGTAAGAGAAAGTATCTACCCTCCAGTCTCGAACAACCTTCTGTGTGCACCATCGCATCCCCTTCCTAGTGACAAAAGCAAGCCCCCTGGCGTTGCCAGAGCAGGTTACACAGAGGACACCTCAATCCCGTTTTGACTGAATCTGGGGTGTGTGTGCTCTGAGGTGAATCTCTTTATGGAGCCATATCCCGGCTCTGTGTCCAAGTACATGAATAACTGTCAAGCCTTGCGGGACTCATTCATTATGCGGATGTTCAGTGGATTTGCATGGGTGTAAAAGGCTAGTAGCGTTTTGGTTAAATGACGGGGAGATCAAAGTTCTCAACAAACGTTTCATCTCTGTGGCTCTGGATTGGGTTGCATCCATGCTCCCATTTCTCTGAGTGTACCTATGCCAGAAAGCTGCCAAAAAACAGTTGTTAGAACACAAAATAGCACAAACAGGAATAAGTAGCGAGAGTGCAGAACATCATTCCAATCCGAGGTAAAACGGGTGGCTGAGAGTGTACTCCTATTCCTAACAACATTCCAACATGGAACAAACCTACTGTAGCTAATATAAAATTTTGCAGGTCTAGTTCGCAATTGTGGGTCCAAGCCAGCCCCAAGTTGCTATATAGATGTCTATCCTAGGCTAAGCAGGGATGCGGCATTCAGCGGAATTGCTATTCTATATTATGTCAGCGCTTTCAACAGGTTTCTTCTTCTCGGGACAGCTTCATTCAACCTCACTGATTTGCCTGGGGGACAACACTTCCCCCGACTGTGACTGCTCAATTTGGCAATGTGTGGACATACCACCACGCCATAAAGTTTGCTTTCCTGCTTCGAGTCCGCAAACATATGCAACTTTCTGTTGACAGATATACATAGTTTTCCCAGATCTGAAAGTGTGTACGGCAGCCATACTTTCATCAGATGTGTTTGTCTCTGAGAAACTTGGCTCATGCAGACGGATCGCAGCCGGATTACCGAAGCTCTGCATAACGTACTACTATTCTGCCGTACACGGCTATTTGGGAAAGGATCGACTTCTACCCCCAACCCAGCCGCTTGTTTTCATACGCCCTGAGGAAGCACCAGGCCGGAAGGCCGATGTAAGGGGGCGAAACACGTGTTGGCTATAAATGTTCTACATATGCTATGAAGCACCACAAAAATAAATTGGAATTGACTACAAGGATAAAGTGACCTTACTTACTCGCTCAGACACATTAGCTAAGCTCTGCAACTAGAATGGGGAAAGGGTTTCCCATTGTCAAGAGCGAGTATAACTTCACCAGATCAGCTATATTACTAAAGGTTAGCTGAGGCACCGGACCCATTACCCCCCACCCCATGAACCAAGTTGCGATATAGATGTCTATCCTAGGCTAAGCAGGGATGCGGCACTCAGCGCAATTGCTATTCTATATTAGGTCAGCACTTTTAACAGGTTTCTTCTTCTAGGGACAGCTTCATTCAACCTCACTGATTTGCCTGGGGGACAACACTTCCCCCGACTGTGGCAGCTCAATCTGGCAATGTGTGGACATACCACCACGCCATAAAGTTTGCTTTCCTGCTTCGAGTCCGCAAACATATGCAACTTTCTGTTGACAGATATACATTGTATTGTAATTGCATTTATATAGCGCTTACTACCCCTGACGAGGCGTCAAAGCGCTTTTTCAGCGAGTAGCACGCTCCTCCGGGACCCATAGAGGATTAGTGTTGAATTAGTATAGAGAAACATGCAAGTACATTTTAAGTGGTGGATAGGTTAGTCAGTTATTTGGATTTGGAATGATAGCAGAAGGATAGAGGAGGAAAAAAGGTTTGTATTTATATAGCGCTTGTTACCCCTGATGGGGTGTTGAAGCACGCTACTCCGGAAGCCCATAAAGGATTAGTGGTGAATTAATATGGTGAAATATGAAAGTAATTTCAGTGGTGGATATTAGTCAGTTATTTGGAGTGAGAAGGATAGCGGAGGGATAAAAAGAGAAGAAAGGTTTGCATTCATATAGCACTTGTTACCCCTGATGGGTGTTGAAGCGCTTTTCTGGCGAGTAGCACGCCACTCCGGAACCCATTAAGGATTAGTGTTGAAAATTAGTATAGTAAAATATGAAGTTATTTGAGTAGTGGATATGTTATTCAGTTATTTGGGTAGAGAAGGGTAGGTGGCGGGATAGAAGAGGGAAAAGAGGTTTGTATTTATATAGCGCCTGCTACCCCTGATGGGGTTTTGAAGCGCAAGTAGCACGCTACTATGGAACCCATAAGTATTAGTGTTGAATTAGTATGGTGAAACATGAAAGTAATTTTAGTGGTGGATATGTTAGTCAGTTATTTGGATTGAGAAGGGTTGGGGAGGGTAGAAAAGGGAAAAGGTTTGCATTTATATAGCGCTTGTAACCCCGATGGGGTGTTGAGACGCTTTATTGGCGAGTAGCACGCTACTCTGGAACCCATAAAGGATTAGTGGTGAATTAGTATAGTTGAATATGGAATTTGAGAATTGTTAGTCTGTTAATTTTGATTGAAAAGGATAGTGGAGGGATAAAAGGGTGAATGATTTTTTATTTTTTTTAGGTCTTAGCAGTAGGAGGAGGCTTTTGGATGAGTAAAAGGGAGTTTTGGAGGGGAGGAGTCAGAGGGAAGAGTTTAGAAAGGTTTGTTTTAGGGGATCGGTATAGTAAAGAGGTGTCAGATGATGCAAGGAGGGGTAGAGTAGGAGAGAGTCTAGAAAGGGTTATTTTGGGGATCATAGTAGTGGTATGGGGTTTGGGATAAATGAGAGTGTGGATGTAGAGGATATATTGATAAATGTATAGGATGAGAGATAGGGTAGTGCATTGGAAAGAGTAGTAGAGAGAAGTTTGAGATGAGTCAGAAGGTTGGGCTAGAAAATATATTGAGAGAAATATAGGCTGAGAAATAGGGTAGTGCCTTGGAAATGCTAAATTAGAAGAAAGTGATAAATATATAGATCCATAAGTACATTGAAAGTATATAGATACATAAAGGAGATTAAAGATATTGACAGAGGCACAGGATGAGAAATAGGGTAGTGCATTGGATATGCGTTTTCAGGAGAAAAGTAACAGACACAGATCCAAGTACATGGAAGGTACATAGATGCACAATGGAAGTAAGTACATGTAGACCAAAGATGATTTTTATTTATTTATTTATTATTATTATTTTTTTCCCCCCCCTCGCAACAACATAATTATTCTACATGTTTATACAAAGCAATACACAAAGATAGGTACATGTCTATAGTGAAAACAAATGCTTATATACAGAGGGATATGCTGTAAATTTCTGTTTGCGTATGGTGCTTATGTGGGGAAGAGCCAATTCTTGAGTAGTTTTCTGAAGATAAGGTGGTTGTCGGTGGATCTTATGTTGGGGGGTAAAGAGTTCCATAGTTTGGCTGCTTGAACAGAGAAAGATGTGCCACCCATGGTTTTTTTCTTGTATCTTGGGATTTTGAGGCGAGATGCTCCTTTAGAGCGGAGGTTCCTCTGTTGAATGTGTTTGGTGATTTTATTCCTGATGAAGAGCGGTCCCATTCCATGTATTGCTTTGTGGGTGATACAAAGCAGCCTGAACGTGGATCTTCTGGCAACCGGTAACCAATGCAGGGCTTTCAAGGCAGGGGAGATGTGGTCTCGCGGTTTGATATGCAAGAGTAGTCTGGCAGCCGAGTTCTGAATCCGTTGTAGTCTTTTCATGGTTGTTAAAGGTGATCCGTGGTAGAGGCTATTGGCGTAATCGAGTTTGGACAGAACAAGGGAGATGGTAGCTTGGACCTTGTGCGGAAATCCCAAATGAGGGAAAATTCGTTGCAGCGTTTTTATAGTGACAAAGCTTGATCTTGCTAGTTTGTCCACTTGGGCATTCATCGACAGCTTGGAGTCCATGGTCATTCCGAGGTTTCTTACTTCCTTCGATACTTTAGGTGGTGATCCCAGTTCATTAGGCCATGCGGCAAGCGGGTTGTAATGTTTCCAATCGCCACATGTGAGTATTTCCGTTTTTGAAGTATTCAATTTGAGATGGCTCCAAGTCATCCACGGCTCGGAGACAGCAGAAAATTGGTGATTTTCCAATGTCTTTGGGGCATTCCAGTTGAAGGAGTATTTGCGTGTCATCTGCATAGTTATAGCACGTGAGGTGAAATTGATTGATCAGTACTGGTAATGACTTCATGTAAATGTTGAAAAGCATGGGCGAGATGATAGAACCTTGAGGGACCCCTGCTTTTGTGGAGTACGGTTTGGACGAGAAAGGTGGGGTATGGATGACATTAGTTCTGTTTCGAAGGTAGGACGCGATCCAGTCTAGAGCAGTTCCCTCTATGCCGGCTTCATAGAGTCTTTGTTTCAGAGCGTCATGGTCAACCGTGTCAAAGGCAGCCGAGAGGTCCAAGAGGAGTAGTGCAGCAACTCCGTTGCGGTCAACTGTATTTTTCAGGTCATCCCAGATGGCAAGGAGGGCAGATTCAGTGCCTCTTCCCGGACGGACTCCTGTTTGGAAGTCTGAGAGTATGTCATTCTCTTCAATGAATTGTGACATCTGGGCGAACGCTGCTCTTTCTATCAGTTTGCCCAGGAAAGGTCCATTTGTAATGGGTCTGTAGTTGTCAGGGTTCAGCAGGTCCAAGTTTGTTTTCTTCAGTAAAGGGCGTATGTGTGATTTTTTGAGTTCTTCTGCAAATATTCCGGTAGTTAAGGAATCGTCGATTCTTACTGGAGTGGCAGCAGAGGTTGTTAAAAGAATTTTCTTGAAAGTTTGTGGTGGACAGGGGTCAGAAGGGCTGCTTGCTTTGACCAGGTCCATAAATTCATCGTGTGAGATGTGTTGGAAGGAACGGAGAGGCTTGGTTAGAGTATTCTTGGATTGTTGTTTTGTACAAGGGTTAGTGCTGGTGCTTTGTTTCTGTTTTAAGTACGAGTCCAACGTGTCTGCTTTGTCCGTGTAATGATTTGCCAGTTTGTCTGTGAAATCTTGAGTAACAGGATGAGTTCCTTCTAGGCAATTTGGTTTACGAAATTCATTGAGTATTTTATAGAATTCTTTATTTGCACATTTAGCGTTTTGAATTCTGTCTGAATAATACCTTTTCTTAGCTTTTTTGATAGCCGACTTGTATAATCTGTTAATTTTTTGTAGGTGAAGTTTGTCTTGTTTGGCGTTTGTTTTGAGCCAGGTACGTTGCAGCTTTCTAATTTGTTTTATGTCTTTTATTTCTATGTTTCTCCAAGGTGCTTTTTTTCTTTTGTTCTGTTGTGTGGTTTTGAGTGGTATCAGGATGTCAAAAGCTTCTTGTAGCCACTCAGTTTTTGAACAGAATTTATTGTTTCCAGATTTGTACTTTGTTAGTTGTGTTTCTAAATGTTCCAAATTGAGTTTGTTCCACGGCCGATAGGTGGATGGATGTAAGGTAGTTTTAGGTGAGTCGCTTAGTGTTGTTTTATGTTGGAAAGCAAGCAAGTGGTGGTCTGACCATGTGACTGGAGTTATAGTTTGAAAGGTAACTAGTTCAGTATTAGCAAAAATGACATCTAGGATATGTCCAGCGGTGTGTGTCGGTTTGTGGACAATCTGATGGAGGTTCAGTGCGTCTAGGCCAGTGATTATTGTTTTTGGATGGGTCATATTGGGTTTGTCAAACCAAATGTTGAGGTCACCCAGAACGCATAGGTTGGAGTGTATTGTTATCAGGTTTGAAACTGTGTCTAGAAGTGCTTCTGGGAATGTCGCCTTGCTAGGTGGAGGTCTGTAAAGGAGCAGGAAGTTACAGGAGGAAGACGGTGTAGGATTGCATCTTGTTAGGAAGAGCCTCACAATTCTTTATGGAGATGTTGTCAATTTTAGTGATATGTATTGTTTGCCTGAATACAACAGCTAGACCACCTCCTTTTTGGCTATACGATTTTGGGTGGTTGTTTGATAGCCTAGAGGAATGGCTTCATGCAGGACTGGGGCCATATCCTCTCCCAACCATGATTCGGTTATGAATAGTATGTCTGGTTTTGCATCTGTGAGAAGGTCGTAGATGTGATGCTTGTTTTTAGAGAGGGATCGAGCATTTATTAGTAGACAGTTTAGAGAGTGGCCTTTGGTGATTGTGAGACTTTGTTTTGTAGAAGAGTGGTCAGTATTGTGTGGGTTTGTAGCAGGTGTGTTTTTAGAGCTGGCATTAGCTGCATTAGGAAAGCAATCGTGTAGCTGTTCTGTATCATGTTCCTCATCCAGCATGCTAAGAAGGCATTTTGATGGGTCTGCGTGTGTATGTGGTGGAGATGGTGTTTGAGAGTGAGTTGGAGTGCTGTGTTGTTTTCGTGGTGTAACATTGTTGTGAAGTAGACATGGGGAAGCGAAGTTGTGAGGTATGGCATGTTGCTTATATTGTTTACGTGTGTTTAATGCGGAAGGTGTATGAGTCAGGGGTGGTGGTGCAGCATGTGGGTCATGTAGTAAGGTTCTAAATTGTCCAATGGATGAGAGGCGGTTAGAAGAGAGTTGCTGTGTTGCTGTATCTGTGTTAGGTGTGGTGGAAGAGAGAAAGCTTGGCATTGGAGTTGGTTCCTGTGTGTTGTTTGAAAGGTGGGTGTATGTTTGTATTTTGTGATGGTAAGTATTATGGGGTGTTGTGCTTTGAAGATCTTGTGCTGGTGTGTGTGATACGTTTTGTTTTTGAGGAGTAGTGAAAAGGGGTGCTGATGTATGTGTTTCATGCAATGGATTTGGTTGTATAGTATTGTTTGTGAGAGGAGGTTGTACGGTAGAGGGGGTGGTGATGTGTTTATGAGTAGAGTGTATGATGTGTGTAGGTGGGAATGACGTAGAGATAAGTGTTGTCTTAGACTGGTTTGTTGCAAGAGTTAAAAAGTGTGGTGGTCTGCAGTGTGTGTGTTCTACGTTAGTGTTATTATGGTAGAAGGGAGAGGAGGGTGTTTGTTGGACAAATGATGGAAGGATGATTATATGTTTGTTAGTGATAAAAGGTGGTATGTTAGGTGTAATTACAGCAGGGAGCGTGTGTCTGGATGGGATGTAGTTATGTATGGTGTCGATTGGCGTTGTGTTAGTGAGGAGTATTGGTTAGTGGTATAGGATAGGGTTGTGTACTGTTTGTAGGTGATAATGCATATGTGTGGTAGTTGGGATAGTAGGGTGTATAGATGTGGTTTGGTTGGGTTAGTAGTGCATGCTGGTACATTAATCTGTGCATAGTGTTGTGCGTGGTGTACATTTGGTGTGAGTGTGTTGCTCTGTTTGTGGATGTTGTGGGCTGGGTGTTGCTTAATGGGATAATGGGCAGCATTTCTGGCCCTGGCCCGTCTCGAACAGGCTCAAACAGGCAACTGCCCTTGCTCTCTCTGCCCTTAACAGGCTCAAACAGGCAACTGCCCTTGTCCTCTCTGCCCTTAGCCTCGACGCCCGGGCTGAGACGCCCTAACCCTGGCCTTTTATAGCCCTAGTAATCAGGTGACCCCGTCAGCCAATGGGAACCTTAGCCCTAACCCTATCCTATCACAACACTAGCCCTAAAATCTAGAACCAATAGGAGACCAGGACCTTGCAGCCAATCTTAGCCCTAGTCCAAGCACCCAATCAGTTCAAAACCCTGATCTCTACGTCCAATAGAGGCCCTAGCCCTACCAGTAGTCCCAACCCTAGTCCAAGCAACCAATGGGAAAGGAAGCCCTAGTCCCTACTTCCCATAGAAAGCCTAACCCTACTCTTAGTCCCACACCTAGTCCAGCAACCAATAACACCAGAAGCCCTAATCGCTACTTCCAATTAAAGGCCTAGCCCTAGTTCCACCTTAGTCCCAACAACCAATAACACAGGAAGCCCTAGTCCCTACTTCCAATAGAAATCATAACCCTAGCCCTAGTCCCAACCCTACATTGATTGGTTTCTGGGTCTGTGATTCAATCAGAACACTCAAATACCCAACCAATGAGGACACTAACCCATATCCAATAGAAACACTTCCCCCGACTGTGGCTGCTCAATCTGGCAATGTGTGGACATACCACCACGCCATAAAGTTTGCTTTCCTGCTTCGAGTCCGCAAACCTATGCAACTTTCTGTTGACAGATATACATAGTTTTCCCAGATCTGAAAGTGTGTACGGCAGCCATACTTTCATCAGATGCGTTTGTCTCTGAGAAACTTTTCTCGTTGGCGGTACACCCAAGACGAAATAATACATGGCGATTTGTTTGCATTGCTAGACGAAGACAGTGTCCCAGTCATCGGAGAGCTAAAATGGTATTCAGCCTTGCCAGAAACTGCCCATCACACCCCCAACTAATCATGGCAATCAGCAGTAATCTCACACAACATTCAACTGTCACCATCTCACAGCAAGGGCACGCCACCCCCTCCCCCCTTTTCACTTCCCCCCCAACTCAGCACAAGGGCACAGACAGTTGATGGACGATGGGAGGTTGGGGAAAAAGAAACCCACTGGTCAGCTGGGAAAAGACCCAGCAGTGCAACCGAGACACCCACAGGCTGCAGAGCTGATGCTAGTCTCAAATCCACATCTCCCCAGAGTCATCTCACTCGGAGTACGTCCCGGTCACTGTGCCAGCTTGGCCTCATCCTACCAGCCCAGAGCGCACCTGCAACCCAGCGGCAATAGAAGAGGCAGCCCGCCAGAATCCCCTCATGACTCAGCATGGCCATGTCCACCTTCACCAGGCTCCGGAGCACTCTCACTGGAGTTTCCCAGCACCAGCCTCCCTCAGGTGGTCATCTGGAGAGTCACTCCCCAAAAGGCATGCCCCGTGGGAGATGCACAGTAAGCTTGCCAAGCCGGTGCCAATGCTCATACCCTTTGTTCCCTTCAGGGCAGCAGGTGGAAGTGGAGGAAGTGGGGGAGTTCTAATAACGCCTGTTTACATTACCTTACACATCAGGCAAAATATGTCCGTTGTCTGTTTGGATGGACTCTCTTAGCATGATCCGTTTTCCTTGCAGCTAGCAGTGCCTCAACCAGGGTCGTTCATCTTGAAGCCAGGCACTCTGGCACCCCTGCTTTTGTTTAAACAAACTCACAGAGAACAAGTTATGTTGTCTAGTCTTCATGGAATTCTTACTTAAACCATATTCATGTTCAGAGGAATTCCTGCATACACCACCCCATTTCAAAGTATGAAACATAATTGCCTATCAACCGCCACAAGAATACCACTACTATGGAAGAAAACGCAACAAAAGCCACCATCATCCCAGCTAGGTTCAGGGCGATTAACACTCCCCGGAACAAAAAGATACAATCTACAAAGCTCTATGCATGTCTACCATAAGTGAAAACGTTTTCAGCTCTGGGGACAGCAGGAGATATCCCTGGTGGAGCATGATGGCAGCCAATGTATTGATTATAGGTCTAAAGAAGCAGCTGTTAGCTGCATAAGCTATGCCCTCACTGGACGTGATGTACATTCTTAGCAGTTTGAAGCTAAAATTAGTTTGGAATTTACTCTTGGTCTCATTAGAATAAATTATTTGAGAGCTACTTATTACAAGTTGTGCCTCCTACTGTTAAAAATAAATGTGCAGCTAAATATCAGACTGTCAATTAAGTTCAAAATCACCACAGATGCACACACAACATTGCAAGGCGTTGAATGAAGATTTTCAGTTTTGCTTTGGTGGGGGGGGGGGGGGGGCTGTACAACCCTGTCTGAAGCAGGAGGCACAGCCACCATCCCTACCACAATTGGCTTCACCTTTTCCAACCATGACACAGGCTGGGATGGGGTCAGGTGGTTTGCTGACCACAGCCCAGCCTGTGAAAAGGTGAGAAAAGTTGAGTCAAAGGAGAAGCTGCAACTGCACCCTCGTTGGGGCCCAGTTGCATGTGTCCAATGGATCAGTGTTTCCATGCCGCATGAATCCCAATCCTGCAAGCCAAGGGCCTCTCGCCGAGCATCCCTGGCCTGTTAAATGCAATTGCTAGGCCTCTCCAATGTTTTGGAATAGAGTGCTACCCGAAGGTACTGCAGCAGAGGAGGGTGGACTGGAGGTCAGGGGCCCAATGGTTAAATGGCCCAATGGTTAAATAAACGTGCAATTCTGAGGAAGAGCGTGCGTCCTTGTTTTTATGTGAATGAGCATTGTCAACGGTGTATTCATGTAAAAAGGGAGACATTTATGTAAATGCAACTATGTGCATATGAATGTGATGGCATTTTGGTGTCATCCATAACAGCATGATTGCCAACCTGAACAAAAAGCTTGCATAAAACAATGAATGTGGTGAATTACTACACATACTACTGATAACTCTCTACATATTGTAACCGATGCATACCCTGCACTGTAAAAGAATTATATTTGGTTAACGTGTGCTGTAATAATGGATCTTTAACTAATTGTTGTTTTGCTTCCATCTTGCAATAAAAAGAATTATTTAAAAAAAATAAAAAATTAAAAAAAAAGCTTGCATAATATATATGCTTGTTCTTGCCATTTTGGTGCCATCCATTGTAGAACGGGGCCCATCAAGACAAAAAGGTCTTGCATACGTTCATGGGAATTATTGCAATTTTGGGGCATTCTTTCGCAAGATGCTGCCTATCCCCTTACATTTTGGTGGCAATTCTTGCAACTGTGAGCCATTTGTGGCGAGATGGAGCTGAATCTGAGCCACCAGTGGCATTTACATTGAAATTTCTTAGCAATGAGTTATCCATAGCTTGAACATAGTGGTAGCAGACCATATGTATGTGTGGCAGCAGTACAGGTGGGCCTCTTATACTGGATTTATCAGACTGGTCAAGATCTGCTCTTAGAACAAATAATTTTAAAGGCCCTGGCAAGACAGACTGGAAATTGACTCTCCAGAATTTACCTACTATTAGTGCAATTACATAGATTAGCACTAAATTTCATACAAAGTTAACATGGAGTTGAATTAATGTGGCCTGTTCTGTTAGCACCAAATTTAAAATTAACAGTACAGACAATTAATTGGGGAAAACATTTGAATTGACAGCAAATGCCTAGTAAAAACCATAAGAAATTAGCATACAATTACTTTACTCTGCCCACATCTGGCATCATATATTTGGCTGAATCTGCCTCAGCTTATTCAGATATAAGTACTAAGGGTTAACTTAACTGCAAATTAATTTGGATTCACCTGCAAGCACCTTCAATTAATTTGTAGCTTCAACCTAAAAAAACATAGTTCATTTATTAAACTGATTTGTGGTGGCCATTGCTGCACTGAATTTTGTGAAAAATGGGACGTAGGGACTCCTCTATCTTTTGTTTTAAAAAAATGAAAATGGTCTGCACTGCACATAACGGACATTGTAAAAAATATATGTGCGATGCCGCCAGCAACCTTGAATATGTTCTGATGTTTTTGGCCATTCTTACTTTGAATATCAGTCTCCACTCAGGAGTAATCTTTTATTCAATTTGGCAGGTACTGCTTGCGAGGATTACAGTATACAAACTGACTGCAATAGCTTCACTTAGAATTCGAAAGCAGTGACCCACACTCTGCTCTAACGTTCTCGAACAGCAGCCACTACTTTGCCAAGGAGAACAGAAAAAGGTGCATTTAACCTGCCCATTTGCGACACACTACTCCTACTGGCCCAGAATATTTCATTAGGACTAGTGAATGGGTGTGTCAAATAGACATATTGTGTTTGCTCTGCCCGCTCCGTCGTCTGTCTCATATTCTTTGTCACCATTTGTCCTCGGCATGCCTGGTCATGCCTCTACTTGTGTTGAGCCCCCCCGCTCCCCGCCCCTCCCCCCCACCCGAGCTTGGACCACGTACTTGTAAACATCCATTGCGCCAGTTTGTATGACCATTTTAGGACCTACTCTTTTTCAGCGCTGTACACAGTGCTCGTGCTTTTATCAGCTCCGTCTCCCACACGCACTCATCCCAGCCCACAGATGACCCCCTCCTCGTCACGGCTTCTCATCTAGTTGCTGCTTTTCGTTCCCCCTCCCTTCTGTCGCTGCTTGCTCCTCGCACCTCCCGATGCTTGCACCGTCCACAAATCAACGCCACCCCTGTCACCGCTTTAAACCCCCCATTGTAGTCGGTTTCGTTTTAGTGAGTGGTGGTGTTCTGCCTTTCAATGTCCTGTTAAGTGTATAGCTGATGTGCCGATTGAAGCATGTGTGCACTGCTGCTATTACTTGGCACACTTGTAGTCTATATTTTCCATGTGTGGCTACTGAGTGTGTGCGCGCGTCTTTACAACATAGGTGGTCATTCGGCAATGCTGTTTATAGTGGTTATCACAGGGCATGTCAGAGCTTCTGGAGTACCTGTGTCTTCTGCTGTAATTGCATAGCCACGTTCCTCCTGTGCGAAATTATTGAACTGTTCGTGATTCACCTTTTTGTTTCTCATGTCATAGGGTGGGGCTCTGTTCAAATTTCTCCCGTTGGAACACTTTCTTGCTAATTCCGCATTCACCCATGAAGTGTTTCTCTGCCCCATTGTCGCGTAACTTGAATTCTCTTCAAGGAGCCAGGCGGAGTCTTGATGTCATCAAGGTCTGCCTGCCAATGCGTCCGTGGTAAAAGTAGTCCTTTTAACATGGTTGCTGATGAGATGTATATCCTAATTTTTTTGTGCAGTGTTATTTAGCGCCAACACCGCCAGAAGGTAATGGAGCGCTTTAAATTAGCACCAGTTCCTTTACAGAATGACATTTTTTGTAGACATAGGAAGATTAAGTGATTTGCCTAGAATCAAGTATGTTAAGCAGACCCCAAAACTCAAACTTGGTTTCCCAGCTCCAGCAGCTGTGGCCCTTACACCACATCCTCTCCCAAAAGGATGCCACATCATATCCCTAGCCTCGAACTCAGTTCCACATTTCGTGATTATGGCCAAATCACTTAATCTCCAAAACCACCTCCTGCCCGTCGCTTCTTGCCGACGCTGAACTCTAGTTGCACAGATCCCCTCCTCCCCCAACTCTGCTTCAATCATTTGTTTTTGGTGCAGTTTTATGTAGCGCCAACAACACCCGAAAGAAATGGAGCACTTTACATAAGCGCCAACTACTTTCCAAGAGGACGCCACATCGTCTCCCTAGCATCAGCCTCAGTTCCACAATCTGTGCGAAATCTGTTTTTAGGTATCGGCTAGACAGCGCATGAGCGGTCTCCAAAAGACGTGCTGTGTTCCATCTGTGGGCTTACAGGCCGTCCATCTCCTACCATTGGTAAACTTCAGCAT
Source organism: Calotriton arnoldi (assembly GCA_963921515.1). Classification (NCBI taxonomy): domain Eukaryota; kingdom Metazoa; phylum Chordata; class Amphibia; order Caudata; family Salamandridae; genus Calotriton; species Calotriton arnoldi. Next base: position 2,626,202 of record CAWUFW010000033.1, read on the forward strand.
TACTCATTTTCTTTGATGCCATTCGTCATGGCATGCGGGAGTCATGCCCTCTTCTTGTATTTGGTCCCCCCCATAGCGCATAGACCAATTAAGTGTCTTACACTGCTCCTGGTTTGCGCAGCAATTTTTTCTTTGTTTTCAAGTATTCCATAGGAGGAATACTCGTGTTTTCAAGCCGTCTCCCTTGTACACATACATACACACATACCACTAAAAGGCATGTGTGTGCACAAACAAATGCATGTCTTAAAAAGTTGTTAAACACAAACAGCCCCCACCAAGATCAGATGGTATTTAAGCATTTCCTCCGTCCTACCATAGCGTGAACAAGCCGATGATATTGGTGCGCTTTGAGTGCTCACCAGTTACATTACACAATGACACATTCATTGTTGTACACAGGAGGCAGCGCAAGTGATTTGCCCAGAATCACAAACTGTTCAGCCGACCGGGAGAGTCTAATCTGGTTCCCCTGTCCCAGTCAGCAGCTCTGGCCATAACGGCACATCCTTGCTTCACTTCAAAGCTTCAACTGTTTCTCACCATCACTTCCAAATTTGTTCAGCAAGACCAAAATCAACACCAAACAAGCATTGGCAAAGCCAAAGATCTCGCCACTGCCAGAACTATTGGCCTTGTCAACGTGAATATCTTTTAGCCATTTAGTGTAGCAGCATCTGCAGTTCAACATGGCTGAAAGTCAATGAAAAAAGCGATAGGATGCGACCAGAGCAGGACAAGTCATACTGCTTTTTTGTGCCAGCTCAACATCCTGTGATTCTGCACTTTGGGCAACTTTCAGCCATGCAGCACAGCAGATATGCTGCTAGACAACATGGCTAAGACAATCACATTGACATGGCCAATAGCTTGGGGATTGCTGAGACCTATTGGCGTTGCCAATGTTTGTGTTTTCAGTAATGAAAACTCAATATCCCATGTACCTACTAAATAAATCACCAATAAAGGCTTTTCCCATCAAGAGCTCAAGATCCCTCCAACAGATGTTTTAATGTTAAGGGATTTTAGTTTTTAGGCACTTGAAAAGAAGTAATTTCATCGGATTTAGAACTGTAAAGCAGTTTTTCTGTTCCAGCTCTTGGGAATCTACAAATATCATGCCTACAAAAAGAGTGTCAGTTACTTTACTATTGCAGGAATCTGGTGTCAATTCTTTACAGTCCACTCCTTTTTTCCATCACAGTTGATACAGCGAGTAACATAATTGTGGAATATTACCACCCATAATGTAGAGGGCTCTTAAATTGTGATTTTAAGAGATAAAACAGCTGTAGTCAGTACCACAATAACAGTACAATCTATTTTTAGTGCTTACAGATTTCACATAGCAATGTAAAACGGGTGACTTTAATACCAAGATACCATTTTTTAAAATTAGCTACAAAGCACAGAAAGCTGCTGAATGCACGTACTTCTACTTACCCCTCCGCACATCCCTGTCTGGCCTGCTGTTTTCCTGCTTCCCTTTTCCCAGGGTTCTACATGTATAACCTTGAAAGAGAAAGAAAGTAAGATGTCAGTGACCATCATCTGGCAACAAATACACAATATACAAACAAGCATTAATGGATGAAAACCCCTTTAAGTAGGTTATACACATTTTTAGTATAATTAAAATGACATGGCTGACCAGATTCAAAAATTACTCTTGAAATGAGGACCAGTTTGTTAGAGAGAAAAAAAAGACTTGTGCTAAATTGTATATCAACGTACTTAATATGCCCTTAGTTTTAAAATTGTCTTCAAATAGGGTCAATTGTCTGTATAAATTGTGTAGTTTTATGAACTATTTGGTACTCATTAATAATCAAATTTCTCTGAAGATTTGTGTTCCTTAATTCCCTAGTAAACTTAGCATCTCGCCCACAACCAAGCTATAAGAAGGAAAGCTACGTCAGGACTAATGCAAGGTCACTTGCCAGCAGATGCCTAAGAATGCAGCCTCTTCTTTAGTTAGTAGTCCACACCAAGTGGGACTGGCTGAGAAAAGGAGTGCATTAACAGATTAAAAAGTCAGTGTTTGAAGAATCACAACACATCAGATTCATGTTGCACCGGAAAAAGGATAGTAGATAATCAAGCTGGACAGGCAAACGTTTAGCAATTGGTGGCACAGTGTTTCTTTCCCCCCCCCCCCCCCCCCCGATAAGTACACATGGCTTGGCAAAACTGAGCTCAGCTCTTATTAAATTATTGTACGATCTGGAGGAATGCGAGAGAAAATAAGAGTGATCTTCTTAAATACCACAAATGTAAACACCTATTGAAGCTCTGATGTTTGAGTCAACACACAAAAGAGTCGTTTCTCCTTGTATGCTCTTCTTACAGGCTTATACGTACTATTCGGGTTCCTACACTCTAGCACCGATCTGAATAAGGCCCTTGAGTATTTTTGTTATCAGAGGGAGATTAATTACGGATGCCAGAGGCCTGCAACGCCACTCTGCCTGTAATCTTTATGGAGACCTTGCTGGTGTGGGACTAAGTCCCGCAGCATCCACCCTGCTAGCTACAGGAGGGGCCCGACAGCTGATGTTACTAAAGTGCTAAAGTGTACAGGGACTCCCACAGCACAGAAGGCTAATTATGGCCGCCCAGAGTGGATATGGTATTATTGACCCCCCCCCCCCTCCCGTTTTGTTTGTACTGTCCTATGGCAAAGTCTGTGAGAATATTCTGTGGCCTACTATATTTACTCTGCTGGCATTAAGACGAGTTACCTGGCATTATGGGCAAAAGGAAAGCAACAAGTAATAAGGACCATGGGATGACCTTTTCCTGCACTATCGTCCCTAAGCTCAGGGAGGAATCTTCAGTTTCTCCGTCACCCGTACCCCCGCCAGCCGACATGTGTAAGAGAAAGACCCGGAGAGCTGCAGATAATTTAACATAGTCAACACCGCCAGGCGCGGTAGATCACAATTTTACAGGGATCACCGAGAATTCTGTCTGGGCCTCTGTTATACAAAAAGTTACAGTTTCACTCAAAGAGTTTTTGAGCCCTCTGAGGGAGAAGCTGGAGAAATTTGAGTCAACAGTGGGGAAAATTTTGAATTTGTGTCAGCAACAGCAGAAGCCTGTTGCGAACGAGCCCAAGTACATAATTTCAACCGTATCCAGCTGTGATCCCACGACTAGCACTTACACATCCAGCAGACATACTGCCCTTCAGCTGTCCAGGTAGACTTCCCAGTCTGGTGCTTTTCCAGATGCTCCAGCCCATGCAACAGGCCTAACTAGTTCTTCTGTGCCCCCAGCTATATCTTGCTCTACAGTGCGAGAGACCCATCCTATACCTCGGTCTCTTCAGTTACCTGTGATTAGTCTTCCCCCTGCCTGCTGTCCATATGCTTTTGTTCTGGGCAGTGTATCCTCATTGTTAAACTGTAATAAGGAGTCAACTAATCAGCTCCAGAACAAGGTGTGCCATTGGCTGGTCAACCACTCTAACTTCAACATACAGGAATATAAGAATATTTTGCTGGCACGTTGCGTGGCATGGATTGGCCCCTCCACTAAATCTATTCAAGGGGACTGTATCATTGTCAACTTAAGTTACCCAGAGATTACAAGGAAAATACTGTCCCAGCATTATCGCCCTATGTTAGGAATAGCAATGTTAGCTTTCTCCCCTATGGCTTTTTCTATAGGCCCCCTCATCTTGAACAACACCTAGCCTTGGGTCCCATCAGGTCATGATACATTTGGCGATTATAATATCATATGTAACAACCAGTTCTCACTGCTAATGGACCTTGATGGTCAGGACTGACAGTTTATTAGTCCCCAGAATATGAATTTATGTCCTGAATATAGTGAACCGATATAGGGGATGTTGGCTGAGGCTTCTCAGTCACAGTATTCCGACGCCATCTTTTGTGCTCCTTCTATCAAGGTTCATATGGGTATTTGTACCCACCTACCATCATAAAGTGTCACTTTGCCTGTTGAAGGTGCTATCCAGGGGGGGATGCTCAACACAGGGGACAGAATGTCGGGGGGGTCAAGTGACAGTAATTATTTTACATTAAGAAGTTGGAATGTGGCTGGGCTCAATCCTGCGTGGCTGTCTTTTATTGATAAATATGATTTTGAAGGAGACTTGGGCAGTATTACCCATATTGTGTAAATGATTTTCATGTTATTCTTGTCCTGCTACGTACGGCCTCACCCCATGGGAGAGGCATTGGGGAGGGGGGCTCTCTATCAGGGCTAAACTTAACCTTAGAATTAAAGTTTTTGTTGTAAATACAGCCAGCGCAGCATACTAGGCTCTGCTTATTAATGATTGTTTCAGCTCATTAAGCTTCTATTTGGTTAATTTTTACAACAACGTTTTTTCAATTATCACTGTCATTTGTTTGATGAGTTATGTAAATTGTGGGCTTGAAACCACGGTCGAAGGGCAAAACCTCTCAGCCACGAGTCTTAATATGTGGGGATTTCAATGTGAAGATTGGTAACGGGCTCACAGAGCTTGGTTCTCTGAGCTCTGTTTCAGGTTGGAGTTGAGGGACTCTGTTGTCCCGGCTGGCTCTTGTAGATATAGTCAACTATTTTCAGGGTTCCTGTGCAAATAAGCCAACATATAGAGGAGGGGATCGAGCGTCAACTATCGATTATATATTTGCTTCCAAATATTCCCTGCAGTGGTGCCTGAATGGCGCCGTGATAGAGACCCAATGGAGCGATCATAATAATGCCTTATTAGTTGAGGGAGCCTACTTATTTTGTAGGGACAAAACATTGTTAATCTGTGATGGTATTAACAAGCATTCTAAAGACAGCCTAAAGGTAGTGTGGCACCTAAAACATCCTACTGCAGTGCTGAACTGTCTTCTCAAAAAGAACATGCCTGCTTTTTTGTGGTGCCTAGGCTATGGCTCCGGGGATGTTATTCTTTTGATATCAATAACTATGTGATACTAATAAGCATTTTTTCCTCGAACGACCTCAAACCTGTTTTAGAGCACCTGCGATGATTCGATGTGAATTTTCAGCTGCCAATCATCGCCTGAGAACAGCGCTGGCAGGGATTCCCAGGGATGTCAAGGCAATCCGGGAGGCTAGGCATGGCTACAAATTGGCCATCGAGAGCAAGCACTCCTTGTATTGAAAAGATTGGGAAACCCATGAATCAGCCGCTGCCCAAAATTGCAGCACGGTATTTTGGGAAATAGTTAATAGGCTTCAGCAGCAAGATGCTCCCCCTATTCAACTTCCAATCTGCAATATCTCAGGACAGGAGCATTTTACCCATTTATACCAACTGGAGAAAGATGGAGAGTGTGAAGGGTATATTGCAACAGCATCTTGCCCACTCCACCCCCTCCAAGTTACTGTACAGGAAGTAGAGGACGCAATCCGAACTAGTTAAAGTGGGGAGGCGACGGGTCCAGATGGGATCCCATAGATCTTCTTAAATGTAATTTGTATTTTTGGGGGTCGCTTACTCACAAATGTATTTAATAACTCTTTGTGTAGTAAGATTTCCGAGTCTTGGCCACACTCTACAATCGAGCAGATCTTCAAGGACGGTGATAGCGGGTCGTCTAAATGTTATAGACCGATCTACCTGGTAGACAGCTCTGTGAAAGTTCTGGGAAGGGTTATCTTCAATTGACGGTAGTCACGGCCACCAACAATAAAATTCTATCCCCTTGCCAGGATGATTTTCGTCCAGGGATAGGTACAGTGGAGCAGTGCTTGAATTTACACCTGATAGTGAGCAAATACACTATCACTAATCGCTGCCCACTGAACCTGGCTTTTATGGACTTGTCAATTGATTTAGATTGTGTAAATAGGCGTAAATGGTGGTTGATGTTAATCAAATTAGGGTTAGAAGTCCCTTTAGTCAACTTTTTACACAGTCTCCATGAGCAACTAGGTGCTAGGGTACGATATGGACAGTCAGGGGAACTCTCGGATGCCTTTTCACTAGCTAGTGGGGTACGCCATGGGTGCATGTTTGAACCCCTGCTTTTTATTCTGTATATTACCTATTTGAACACTCATATCGGGTTCTATCGAGGATGTGACAAAAATTGCCACCTCTGCTGTCCCAGCATTATTATATGCTGATGATGCAGTTTTGTTGGCTAGAACATCCAGTGCACTGCGAATCTTAGTAGATTCTTTCGTGCAATTCATGTGCACCCTCAACATGAACACTAACTTTGGGAAATCCCATATAATGGCGCGTGGGCCCCGTAGAAAAACCCTGACAACCGTAAAACTGAATGAGCAACACCTTAGCGCAGTATGGAACTTTTGCTATTTGGGCATGTTGACTCAGACAATTCCTGTCAACCACAAGTAAATACTGCACTTCTCAGACTTGGAAGATTGGCAGGCTCCCCTTTTAATTTAGCCAAGGACGGTAGGTCCACTATCTCCCCCACCTTAAAGTTTATAAAATGCAATGTGCCCCTACAGCAACATGCGGAGCAGGGGAATGGGGACACCATAATGCTTCTGCCAAACAGACAGAAGAAAACAATCTGTAGGCAGTTAATGAATCTCCTGCCTTCTAGTGCTAATGTTATTTTGCACTCTGAATTGAATTTACAATATATTTTAGATACCATTAAATTGGCACCTCTCCTGTTCTGGGTGAGTGTGTGGAGTAACAATGATGCAAGCTTTAACACAGCAGTAATTGTGGATTGCCTTAGCCAGGATAAGGGGCTCTCTATTCCTTGGTTGAACTACGTCAGCAAATCTTTTGCTGACATTGGTCACCCTGGACTGTTTAGTACCCCTGGTTCAATTATTAAACAGATAAGGGAGTGGTCAAGTCTAGGTATGCCGAACGTACTTCCCCAGAGAATACAAGAAGCTACTAATAAACATACCATCTGTAATTTCTACTTCACTCTTACGGCAGGAGAAACTTCACTGTATCTTACACTGGTGCTCACGTGTTGGGAGAGGTCCCTTCTTTTTAGATTTAAGACTGGAACAGTCTGGCGCTCAGCGTACTTTTCTGATGAAGCAAAGGTGGGGGATAGCTGGTTGCCCCCTTGCCCTTGTAATGGTATGGCAGAGCAATCTGTTGCATTTTGCTTTTTTCTGCAAATTTTAATCGTAATTTTTTTCTGCTCGGTCTTAAATCCACACTGAAAAACTAGCCTCTCAGAAATGCACAGAGGCTTTAATCTATCTTCAAATGCTAAATAGCCCAGATATTTGTTATAGTGTGTACTTTTCTCTGAAAATGGCCATCCGTTCCAGAAAGTCTATGGAGAGGAGTTAGGTGGGCAGGCCTGGTGTTTGCGGAGTTAAGGTATTTTATTCGTAGTCGCCATGTATATATAGATGGATTTTTAACTGACTTTTACTTGTTTTTAATAGGTACATAATGAGAATGTTATCTGATGGATTATTTGTTATGACAACTGTTTTTAAAGTGATAATGTACTGCTGTGATTTATCATGTGCTTTCACAATCTTTTTCTAAAGATTGAATAAAGATACTGAACAAGGCCCTCGATTATTTTTATCAGAGCAGCTAAAGGTTTTTTGTTTACTTCTCAACCACAGTTGTAACAATGGAATAATGAGGGTGTCTTTCAGCTGGTCTGTGAATTCATCTGTAAGCATGGGTACTTTGTTTTGGAGGGCGACTATACTGGCATGCTATGCGTTGAGGCACGCTTTATTGAAGGGGCACTGTAAATGCAGACAGAACAGAGGGCAAAAAGGAAGGCTACAAATGAACAAAAATAAGCTTGTTGTGGGTCAAAGTACCTGCCAAGAGATCAATCCTATTTAGGGAAAGAAAGCCTTGGTAAAAGATAACAAGATTATAGATGTTGGAACTTAGTAAACGGGTGGTACTCGAAGAGAGCATTCTTCTTTGGAAGAGGGTATGAACAGCTTCATCAAGGAACGAAATCAGACTAGCAAAGGAAAAAGCAAAACACCAAACTAGATGCGAAGATCTAGAACTCTAGTCCCACAAACTTAAATGCTGAATTAATAGTAATGTCCCACTCAATTGCTCTAGATCAACGTGAGCAAGAAAGGTTCAGAAACCTGAGGCGATGTTCTTCTGGGCTACAATTTCATTCTGGTGAGTGAGCGGGCTGGAGACTACAAAAAACAGGAGTAATCCCTCTAAAAAGCAAAGAGACAAGATTATACAAAACCAACCAAGCACAGTAAACTATGTATTGCACTGAGATCAAATTCAAAATTAACGTTTACAGTCTTTTTTTTGTAAATCAATGAGTGGTGTTTCTTCTGCCCCCGGAGTAAGCTGCAAGCAGTGAAAAGGTATTTGCGGAGATTAGAAGCTGTGTGTCGACCAGGCTGACACTACGAAGGAAGCTTTAATACTCGCAGAGTTGGGGGGCAGGTGTAAGTAGAAAGAAGGTGCAAGTCGGTGTGATTCGGATGTATGCAATTCCCCAACCTTGTTGGATCGAGAAGGAGAGTTTGACACCAGTGAGAGACAGGGCTGGACATAAAACAAAGCAAAAACCAAATTATATGACTCACCTGCTTAAAAAATGTAAGGAGTTTTTCTGTACTATTGCTGGAATTTGTCCACAACATAGGAGGACCAATCGCAGTAGGAAGACTGAATTTTCAAAAGTTAGAGTGACTTTTTTTGTGCGTTTGTTGATCTGGTGCTGCATGAAGCTGCTTAGATTGGTGGTATTTTAAGAAAATCTATGGAAGTTTGTATTTAGCGTTGTCAAGAAGGTGGAGTAAACCATCATAACCACTGAAACGGCGTTGACCTGAGCTAAATCACCAGTTGAATTGTGCACAATGTTGATTAAAACCTCAATGTGCACATCAATATTATAAAACAGTGTACAAGTGACAGCAGATGAGTGAATGTTTTGTGTGAGGAAGCCAGAGCTTCTGTAAATTATGTTTAATCCACATGAATTTTGGTTGTTTAAGGTTTGATAATGTCCCTGGAATTATTTTATATAAAGTATTTGGAAACAAAAAGAGCGAGAAATGAACAGATTTCTTAAATTCTCATATCCAGGCAAAGTGGTTTAAAAGGATAAGAAAATACTCTTGCCATCACTAGATTTTGTGTAGATTATAAATACCTAAAAGCCAGGCAACAACCAGATTACTCCTCCAGTCATAACACAGGAAGTAGTAATGGAGTGCTCTACAGCATATAGCATACATAGATTTGTCAATGTGCAAAGCATTGAATTATACACTTTAATATAGTCATGATAGTTATTATATGCGTATGCACACATACAAAAATTTTACAAAACAAGCATGTAAAAGATGCAGTTTCAAATTCTATCCATTTAGCCTTAAAACTTGGTGCCTCCATCCTGGATTTTAGCATTAGTTAACATCGCCTTGCATCAATAGCACTGATACCTGTTTATTTGGGGTGCATCTTGGGTTTTCGTGGGCAATCAAAATGCAGTCAGGGGTGTGGAATTGCTATAGCCCGACGACCAGGACATATTGTTTGGAATCAAGGACAAAAAAGTTTTCATGTTTATTTTGCCCTTGGGCCAAGGAGGCCCAACACCATGCAGCACTAACCCCTTTGGCTGCCAGATTACAGAACCACATTATGGATCAGGGAAGGGCATTGTCTGTAGTTAAGGTAATATTTGTGTCCATATGATAATGCTGTTCCAACTTCGGAATTACCAGTCTTGACTAGGTTCCAAAAGCCTCTCATGTCTCTACTATCTAAAGCTTTCTTGATTGCTTCCCATTTTTCAGTCTCCCATGCTGCTTTGGCTTCAGCTAGGGTATTTTTATAGTGTAGCCTGGTTACTTTAATACATGTGATGTCCTTCTTCTTAATCCCGAGTAACAATGCGCGTTTGGCTTCCCTACACGCTTTAGTATACCAGGGATGTTTAGGGTCAGAGTTGTTGTTATTTTCACTATTATAAAAAAACTCCGCCAACTTTACAAACATGTCCTGGTGATTCCTACTTAGCAACAACAAAAATTCATCGCCTTGATTATTTTCAGACACACCAAATGCAGTCTCTAAAAAGGGAATGGTTTGTGTATACAGGGAGGCCATTTTTTCAGTGGATGCAGCAAAGGTTCCCCAGCGTACTCTTCTACCTCCTTCTATTGCAATTAAGTTTGGGACAGATTGAGTTGGGGGGGCCCGTCCATCATTAAGTTGGGAATAGGCTATCTCTAACACCAAAGGATTGTGGTCACTTTCACATCGAGATTGGACCATAAAGTCCTTAATTCTAAACCAGATCTCGACATCTACCAAGATGTAGTCAATTGTAGAAGCCTGTCCCAATTTATTAAAAGTAGGGTTTCCCGGACTGTCAGAGGGAATCGACCATTACATGCCCTAAGTGAATGGCTGAGAGTGAGTGAATTCATTTGGAGAACAAGGGGTCCACCCCCTTATTGGGTAGATATTACATTCTGGAATTGCCCAGACAGAATCTTCCTCACTTGTAATGGTAGTACTTATGCCATTAAGAGGTTCAAAATGACAATTGAAATCCCCTCCAATTATTACATGTACAGACTCGGGTAGCGTGGAGAGGAAGGAAGCCAAACAGTCTAGGGTCTGTGAGGTTTGCCCCATCCTCACTGGACGAGAATAAATATTAATGACAGACAACTTAAGTGTGTCATCAAAGGAAAGGAGGATACACAAAATGTCCAGGGAATCAGTGTCTATCAACTTGATAGTACAACCCAAATGTACGGCAACCCAAATACAAAGGCCCCCTGAGGGTCTCCCCCTAGGCCCCTGGAGGGCTGGAATAAAGTATGCAACATATCCTACTCTATACAGTGGTAAGGTAGACCATGTTTCCTGAAAAAGACATAGCTCATGTGTATCGATATATTCTCCCCAATCGGGGAGGTCCATTTTAGAGATAAGACCTGCTATGTTCCAGGATAAAATCTTAGTATTCTGCGGGTCTTTTACTGTATCAATCTGTATGTGCAGGGGTCCCACCTCCTGGTGAGACACTTGACGGGGAATCCCCTCCTGACCCTGTGTGGTACCATGAGACTCCCCTGGTGTATTAATAGGGGCACAAAAACTGCTGGGTGCCACTATAACCTCACGAGTTTTCCTAAGAGGGTGACCCACAGGCTCAGATCTTTCACAGTTTTGATACTCAACTGGCTGAATAGGTGTACCTTCTATTTGTTTAACTGTAGGATCCAGTCAATTGACTAGATCTAGGTTACTGTATCGGTTGCTAACTGGGATATTAAATGGCAAGATGATTTCGGGCCCCGACCCGTGTTTAGCAAATTTCCAGTGTGTGCTCTCATTTCCCACTTTTTGTATACGCTTCCCATCTTTTCTAACAAGGGACTGGGTGGGTAAAAATAGCCTAAAGGGAGTGTCTGGATGCCACTGTTCTCCCTGGACAATCACCATTTGAGAATGTACTGGACCTCCCTGGTGGTTCGGCAGGACGCAGCGGGTCAGACCCCCCCCCCTTTCCTCTCGGACCCCACACCTACCACCTGCGGAGTCCCCCAGGGCTCCTCCCTCAGCCCGACGCTCTTCAACGTCTACATGGCTCCACTCGCCCCCATCGTCAGAACCTACGGACTCAACATCGTGTCATACGCAGACGACACCCAGCTCATCCTCTCCCTATCCAACGAGCCCAACACCGCCAGACGCAACTTTCGAGAAGGCATGGAAGCCGTCGCCAAATGGATGAAAGACAGCTGCCTACAACTAAACACCAACAAAACAGAAATACTCATCATGGGCCCAAACCCCGATGCCTGGAGCGACACCTGGTGGCCCCTTGCACTCGGAAACCCGCCAACCCCCACGGACCACGCACGCAACCTGTGAATCATCCTGGACTCCGAGCTCAAAATGGACCGCCAGATCAACTCTGTCTCGTCTTCCTGCTTCCACACCCTCCGCCTCCTTCGTAAGACCTTCAAATGGATCCCCCTCGAACACCGAAAGACCGTCACTCACGCCCTGGTCACCAGCAGACTCGACTACGGCAACGCACTCTACGCCGGAATAAACAAAAACCTCACCTGCAAGCTACAGAACATCCAGAACGCCGCCGCAAGACTGGTCCTCAACCTGCCAAAACACTGCCACATCTCCCAGCACCTGCGCACACTCCACTGGCTCCCTGTCGAGGCGAGAATCACCTTCAAGATGCTCACCCACGCACACAAGGCCCTCCACGGCACCGGAACAGCATACCTGAACAGCCGACTCAAATTCCACGCACCCCAAAGGACCCTACGATCAGCCCAGCACTCCTACGCCGTCGTTCCCCGCACCAGAAAGACCAGATCGGGAGGCCGCTCCTTCTCCTTCCTCGCGGCCAAAGCATGGAACGCCCTTCCGCTCCACCTCAGACAGACATCGCTCCCCATCTTCGCAAGAAACCTCAAAAGCTGGCTCTTCGACAGACCCCCTCCTTGATGGATGGAACCTGCACCCCCCCCCCACCCCTAGCGCCTTGAGACCCTTACGGGTGAGTAGTCGCGCTTTAACAAACCCGATTGATTGGTGTCCCTAAAATTAATCAAAACGCAATCCCCCGGAATTTCTTTCCGCCTCTGTCCCAACCAGCTAACCCTCCGAGCGAATAAAATTTCACTCTGTATTAAGGGTGGAAGAGGTCTATATTTGTTTAGCCAAAAAATAATTTTTTTTTTTCAATTCAGGATAAGACTCCCCACTACCTAATTCCAATTCTGGTACTCCAGCTAAAATAACAACATAGGGAGTAGAAGCTGGAGGTAGGTCTATACATGGCGGGGACGGGTTTGTTGCCCTTGGGTTAGATTGGCGAGTATTCCCTTTATCTCCTTTGCAATTGCTAGATAAGTTTTGTTCCACTGGAGGGCCTAAGGTTGTTAACGTGTTCCTAGAGCCATGGGCAATATCCCCCGCTTGTGTTGCCCCATGTTGGAAAACAATTGGATCTACAACTTGAGTGGCGGGGATAGGCCCATTTGGGGGATTTGATACGGGTAGAGCAGTAGAGACAGATGGGACCACATGTTTGCGTTGGTGAGCGGAGGCTTGATCCAAAGATTTGTTGGTTTCAAACGTATTCAGAACTGTGTCTATTTTACTCCCCCAAGTGTCTACCAACGAGGTCAGCTTCTCTATATGTCTCGTTACAGCTTCTAGCTCAGATTTTATAAGCTTTTCAAAGTGGGTTTTGAGCTCTTTAGCCAAATTTGACGCCCATATCGGAGGCTCCATTGGCTCTGTACTGTTTACGCCAGCTACATGGCCCTCTGTCTGTTGTTTTGGTGCTACCCTCGGTGTACGGTTTGCTTGCTTCCCCCCCTTGTGAGCTTTTTGTTTCCGCTGGCCACCCTTCCTATTTGCCCCCCTCCCCCCCGGAATCAATTTTACTTAAATTTTCGGGAATTGCATTTTCTTGAACAGACATTAAGTCAGGAGTAATTGAGAGATTTACTGTTTGGGGAGAATCAAGAACTCTTGTTTCCAAGGTTGGTGTAATTCTTGGAATCGTTGGTGTTAGGGAGAGGCGTCTCTCGGTACGTTCTCTCTCGCTGGAAACAGCCCCAATTGCCTGGCGTAACATTTTATCGATAGCTGTGGGTTTCACAATGGGGGTTCGCACAGAGGCCTTCTGTCTAGTGTTTGGCTTTATAGGTGGAGGGGTACTCTCCCCCATACTTGTATAATAGCTGAGCTTCCTCGGTATAGGGAAAGTACAGATAAAATTATTGTTCAATTGGGTAGAGCGGGACAAGCTCCCTACAATACGTCAAATGCTATAATCCCAAACTTCACTCTTTATGACCCCCAAACACTCTCCCAAATTCAACAAATATTGCCAAATGTCCAGTCATTCAACATGGCAACTCACGTAACACGATTTTTCGAGAGGGTGGCCCAGCCTCGATCAGTCTCGGACGGGCTCGCCCTTGGCCCGGGCTTGTCCCGCGTTGCGTGAACCCTCGCGGGCTTTAGTGCGCCTCCCCTTCCTGGTAGCGCTTCCTGGCGCTTGGCCTTCTGGGAAATGTGGTCCTGCACCCCAGAGGCACGAGATGCGGCAGTCCTGACAGAGACAGCACCCGCTAGAGAAATGCGGCGTGCAGTGCGGTGAGTGTGCCCCAAAGCAAAGTAATGCGGTGTTAGCCTGCTGGAACAGCGTTCAAAGTGGAGCCCCAGCGCAGCGTGAACCCTCGCGGGCTTTAGTGCGCCTCCCCTGCCTGGTAGCGCTTGGCCTTCTGGGAGATGTGGTCCTGCACCCCAGAGGCACGAGATGCGGCAGTCCTGACAGAGACAGCACCCACTAGAGAAATGCGGCGTGCGGTGCGGTGAGTGTGCCCCAAAGCAAAGTAATGCGGTGTTAGCCTGCTGGAACAGCGTTCAAAGTGGAGCCCCCCTAACACTAACCATATGAACGATTACCATTAATAGTTTTGTATGTAAATTAGTTAGTGGCTCTGACGAAAAGGGGACATAAATCTAGTCCATCTTAAATCTTAATCCTAAATGTAACACCACCCTATGTTATAAGTAGCACTGTCGACCTGTTTGGTGACAATTTGTTCCGTCATTCCTGCCGACTGGGCCTGTAAAGAGGAACTTTGTTATATCGTAGGTAAGTAGTTCCAGTAGTCTTGGTTAGGTTACAGAAGATAAGTTTATTGATCTTAGATGTTCAGATAGGTTTTATAACAAACTTCTCTGCACAAAAGCTGCTTTTATAGTTCCAGATGTATTAGCCAAGTATCAAAGCATAAAATCCTGAATGTGCAATCCCGACGAAGCGCTCCCAGCAACGCTGCCTCCGTAATAACACAAAACCCAGCTAAAACATAATAATGGAACATAGCGCTCGAAATACTTGTGTTCCAGGAGAACAAGAGTACATTAATATAAATAACCCAATGCAACGGGACCCCTACCACGCGTTACCCTTTTCTGCCAAAAGAACTCACTATCATGGAATTTTAGACCATTATTAGAATGTTACAAATAAAACCACAGAACGAAGCGTGAGATTACAAAATAAAAGAAGCAAAAGGATTGGACAGTATGAATGCTTACAACTTGAAAAGAAGCGACGCTGTGAAATGTTTACTAAACACGACAACTACTGGTTCAGCGGTTAAACTATACAACCGAGCTGTGGCCCACTTGGGCAAAACGGCCATGCGGGATCGCTCACCTTGAAATAAATCTCGTCCACTACCTCGTGGTAGGTCTTCAGTTCGTAGAGTTGCACCTTGAAGTATGGCGAGGATAGGATGTTGGTGAGGATCATGGGATTCAGGTTCATGGTCTTCTCGTTGCCCCATAACGGCAACACGTTGCCCTGCTTACCGGGGGGCTTGTTACCGCCCGGCTGTAGGCCGACCCCAGCGCTGCTGTTCGACATCTTTGGTGGAGGAAGCGTTTCCGGCCGTTTCACGCCCGAGAATCGGCAGTTAGTTGGCTGCCATTAATCCGCGGGCCAAGGCCCAGGTTGGGATGCTGCGGCCTCCCAATCAGTTCCTGAGGAGTCAGGCCGCAAACAACCGCGCAGAGTAAAAGCGCAGGCCTCGGTGCGGGTACTTTTGCAGCGCAGAAATCGAAGGTCACGAAGTGGGCGGCGGATTGCTTGGGAAAGCAAGGTGATCATTAACGGCACTTCACGTAATCCACAAAGCAATTTGCCAGAATTATCGGTACGAAGAGACCAGATGCTTATCCGCCAACTGCTAGCCGCACCATCAAGATGGCGGCCGAACCCGGAAGTGACACAACGGAACAAAAGAGAGAAGATGGACCAAACCGCCGACCTCTCGCAGTTAGGCCTTACAGGTGCTGCCATCTTGGCCTGTTATTTCTGCCAGTCGTCTACGAAATTCGAAGTACTTCTGCCATGTCTCAAACAGGTCGGCGGAGTTCTTTAATAATTCGTGTTACATTATGCGTGTCATAACGCAATTTAAAGTAACTCAGCGTTGGCTATTGTACGCCGACCACGCTAGATCTATTACTGTATAGTATGTGCTTTAAGTTTTATCAGGAAACATACATTTACAATCTATGCATGTTGCCGTTCCATGCATTTCTATTGCCGATTTACGAGATACATATGTGCAGTAGAACTATCACTTCCTTTCGCAGATGGGACAGGGTTGTACTTACCTGTGGGCGGAGCTGGAGTTAGGCCCGCCTCGGCTCGTGGGCGGGTCCTTAGCCTTTTGGCCGCCGAGGGAGGATTTGGGTGGAGAGTTGGCTTCGGGAGAAAGCTAGTCAGGCTAGCTAGAGTCAACCGCTGTATCTAGTGTGCTTGACAGACCCAGAGGTAATTTCGCTGTACTGTATATGAGAAACAGGCTCGAGAGGTGTCGCTTTCTTGGGTTTCCTGGTGGTGATGGGTTGCATACGTTTATTTTGAGAATGTAAAAGAAACGTGTCTATTGGGCGGTTTATGAAAGCCCCCTCGCTCTTTTTCCGTGTACGTATGTAGAAAGACTTTGGTTTTTATTTAAAAAAAATGTTTTATTAAAACTTGCCATGAAAAAAGTCTCACGTTCTCCCCGCTCTTTAGTTTTCTGCCGGGCCTCTAGTGTGAGACACTCGTTTGTTTAGTTGTTTTCTTTCGGTTTGGCGCACCTCTTTAGCCAAATCCTGCAATTATTCCACTTTAAAGTAATAATGTGTTAATATGTTAAGGCGCAGCTTGTATACTTACGCCTCAAAATATTTTAGTCACTTTCATTTAGTCATTAACAACTTACAAATCAGACGGAATACTACAACGTATTTGCTTTTAAAACAAATACTCCTGTATCGTATTGTGAAAATAGTATTTGAAGTCTGAAACGTATTTGAATGCAACATTTTAATTTTAAAATGCTACAGCATGCCAATTGCATTGCTTCCTTGAGTTAAAACGGTTTTCATATATCTCCTCCAATTGATGTTGGCCTTGAACCAGAAAGTTAAATGTCATAGACAAGTTCCAGAGGCATGGACACGTACACCGTTCACCTAAAATATTAGGAGTGCGTGCTGAAATCGAAGAAGCAAAGCACATTCCTTTGTTTTTTCCGTAGATTTCCTTAATATTCTGGGCTTCGCTGTGTTTTTCTGAATTTTTGAGAGAACGGTGGAGCATGATTGGTTTAAAGGTACATAATCTCAAGTCATCCACATAAAAAGTAGTTGGGTTTGCTATTGTCTAATTGCTAGAGATGTGCACAAAACTGATTACATCATTTGCTTTTTTACCAACTCACTTTCTTTCGCTTGAATTAGAATGGCAGTTTGGGTAACTAAGTGAGGTGTTTTACCCCACTCTTCGTCACAATTTGAAGGAAAAGTGACTTCTCCCAAAAATAGTTAATAGGCTTTATTTGCTATTCTAACTACACCAGTGGAATTGTTTTTGGAAAAATTATACATTTCCAGAATATTAAAAATTATAAAACAGTTATGATGATGTAATATAGCCTCTCTGTGCAATCCTGCTAGCTGCGGTTTTGACAAAACAGGAATACCACAGTGACAAGGAGGAAGAGAAAGATGCATGTAAAATCACTGTGAAGGGAACTATGTGTTGTGGAGAAATATGAAAAGGAAGGGCGGAGCAAGCTACTGTTTTTTTATTGGACAAGATGGTGGTAGAAGAAAACATAAAAGTAAGAGGATGGTGAATACAGAATGTTTTGGACGTTGCAGAGCTGGACTGTCAGCCCTCCACAATAAAAACATTTACCCATCATATGCATCACCAGTCAACTGCCATACACCTCACCAGTCATCTCCCATATACTCATCGCCAGCTCCTCATGTCACTTTCCTATTAACTTAACGACATTGAAATAAAAAGAGCAGCCTCTACGTTGCAGAGGTTCCACCACTGTAATCACACAGGCTACATTTACAAACGTTTATGAAAATGGCATTTATTCAACTAAACGACTAAAGCTAAGCAAGTCTACAAACACGAGGTGTGCTTTCAGAATCGTCTGAAAGCACACGTTTGTGCTCTTAAACTTGATGCATTTCTTTTCTAAATAGAGCGCTGTTGTGGGGCTGATTGTTTGCCTTTTGAAAGTATTTATGTTAAAAACAGCCCTTGACGGGCGCTGTGATTAACATAAATACTTTAAAAAGGCCCACAATCAGCCGCGCTCTGTTTAGAAAAGAAATGCATCAAGTTTAAAAGCACAACATGTGCTTTCAGATGATCCTGAAAGGACACGTTGTGTTTGTAGACTTGCTGCATTTCTTTCCTTAATGCAGCACGGCTGCGGGGCTGATTGTGGGCCTTTTGAAAGAATTGATGTTAATCACAGCGCCCGTCATGGGCTGCATTTAACGTAAATTCTTTCAAAAGGCAAACCATCAGCCCCGCATTTAGTAAAGAAATGCCGCAAGTTTCATATAGTGCGAACTCAACCCAAAAGTATTGGAGCGCTTTACATGATTATTTCTTTTTTTTTTTTTGGTATGCATGAAGAGATTAATTGATTTGCCCAGAATAACAGGGTGTTAAGCTGACCCAAGACTCAAAACCCATCTCCTAAGTCGGCAGCTCGAGCATTAAGTCACAACCTCTACCACAAGAGCGGAAGCATTTTCAATATTATATACAACAACCAACCATTGACAAAGCCAATAGTCCTGGCTTCGTGTAGGTGTAATGTTGGTTGTATTATATATCTGGATGCAATGACAGAAGAAGCAAAATATCAGTCGGGTGGCACACTATGCTAAGCACAGATTTTTAGCTTAATTGCTTTTAAGCCACGCCCTTAATTGCTTCGGTCACGCCTCTTTGAGAGACCCCTTAGATTTTTTTCCATCCCACTTAAAGCCCTGGTCTACACGTGTGGTCGGGTTCTTGGCACACAAAGCCTTGGCTGCAGCGCACAGAGACCTTACTCTGCCGCACACAGGGGAAAAAAATTAGAGGGAACATTACTTATGCTTATCAGTTGTTGAATGTATCTCTGACATGGTGTAAAGTATAATGGGCAGATACCGATATTAATTGTTTCTTGTTGCTGCATAACTTAAAAACAGTAAAAATATTGTTTAAAAAAAAAAAAGTTGGTGTAAGGGAAGATTTAGGCTGAGGTAAGATGTTTCACACAACAGTCACCCACACACAAGACTAGTCTCAAGCCCAAATGTGTATTCAGTCATTCTTCCGAGTGTATTTTAATGAAGGTGATGTCCCTTGAACTATTTCACACTAGTAATCAGAAATAGATCATTATTTAGTTAGGAAGAGAATCAGTCCATAAAATAGATTTATATCTCTGGTAAACAGAAAGTGACTTAGAACAGAACACACGGGAAATGTATAAAAAGTGCTGGACCTTTCAGAAATTATTTCATATAGTAAATCGTACCCTTAGGCTTTTACCTGCTCTTCAGTGCCTCTTTGCTTTCCAATAAGATTTGTTCTATACAAGTACCATCATAAACAAACCATACATACACCATTTTCTTTTGCCTGCTTCAACAGGACTACAAATAAAACGTAGAGCAATTTGGGGAGTCATCAGGATGAGCCCCTCTGTTCTATTCGGAGGATTTAGGCTCAGACAGCTATTGTCAAACCTCCTTTAATTGACCCAGAAGCCTACTTTTTTCAAGACTTTATTGAATAAAGCAAGGATACAAACTGCTTGCGTTAGAGACTGTAATATATGCTCTGTGTGCCGTAAAGCTCTCCTGAGCAGACAGTGTGTGATTTCACGCACATCACCTCTGCCCTACACCGGAGGGTTCTACCTGAGCACACTGGGTGCGCTGTTTGTTCTATTTGTTCTGTAGCACAAACCCCCAGCCCTGCTGTCTTCTCTCACACAAAGCGCTTAAGGGTTACACTAGCTTCCTCTGGTACCTTCTGCTTGCCATGTCCCCAACCCACTCTTACCATGATAATGCAAGGATCTTCTCAAGTTGGACGTTCTCGCGGCAGCATTGAAGGGCACAATATGAAAGTTGAAATTGCATCCGGATACGGAAATGGTACCTGCTGAATCTTCCAACACACACAATATCGCCATCTTAGCATGGGATAAAGAGCAGTAGAAAGGAACGTAACTACATTAAAAATAAAACTCTTGGTTCTTTTACACCACCAGTGCCACACAGACACCTGTCAAGGGAAGTGGTCAAATAACCTTTCAGAAAAGGATGGCCCCGCCTGCTGGAATACGAAAGTGCTTACTGAGAATGCCGAACCACTATAAATGCGTGCAGCTTGGTGTTCGCGTACGGGAGGCACACCGTCCGAGTACAATCTCTTCTCCGTGACAGCCAGTGGTCGAAGCGCATAAAGAAATATACCTGGTGCCACGCATTTGACCCAGAGCGGCAAGAGCGAGACTGCGTTCGGAAGTAATAAAGCGCCAAACTGCATTTGCATTTCAGTAAGTTGGATTCTCTTACTAGGGACTGCATGCACGTCCCTGCTCCCTCCCGCGGCAATACTTCATGGGAGTTAACTTGTAAGGAAAGGTGGGACATGCACCAACCATCAGCCATTAGCACACTTCCATTTTTAAATGACACACACAAAGGCCAATCCTAAGCAAAGGAGGAGTCAGACCCCACAAAGCACATACAACAGATCACCTGACCGCGCACACGCTGTTTAGGCTCAACCTAAAAAAAATCACAGGTACTTTTGTGAAATGTTGTGAAGTAGAAGTAGATCTAGTGTTGCAGGTTTACTATTTTCTCAGGACTTTGACTTTAGTTTTTATTCACCATGGTCTACATTAGGCGTTAGGCCTGACTTAATCTCGCAATACAGCTCTCAAAACAGCAGCTGGTGTCCTGCAATGCATGGAGTAAAGTCAGACTGATGCTGCTTAAGACAACAGGGCTATATCACATAAAGTGAACGCATGTGGTGGCCACGGTTTTGGGCTGACATTTGTCTTAAGTGGTTGAAGAGCTGTCCAAGTGCGATTCTACCACCTTAGAAAGTGGTAAATGATTGCTGGTCACAGAAACTTTGAAGGCATGTGCTAATTTTGGCTGGAAAAATAGCAGCGTGTTCTGACCTATCTAAAGTGAAAACATTACATGGTACATCACATCACATCACAACAAAACAGAACACAACTCAAAACTGCAGTACAACAGAACCGAATCACATTGCAATAATGCAGTGCAAAAAGACAGTAGCACAAAAAACAACACAGCTCTAACACCACACATTGTCTCGCAACAAACTTGCACAACGGTCTTACCACTCATTACCACCTCCAGAATCCTGTTTTCATACCACTGTGGTAAACAATGTTAACATCAAGCACTACTTTTGTAGCGCAAGTCAAAACTGTTTTGTGATCCGGCCGGAAATGTGCAGTGTAAGCAGACCCAAGGGTCTGGTGTAATAAATAATAGCAGAACTTTCATATTTTGGAGTGGAATCACGTGTAATTATATTTTCACTGTGCAACACCTCCACAAGAAGCTTGTTCGGAATACATGTTTAAGAAATAAGTGTATAAAAAAATAACTTTGTGCATGATGTGTTCTTTATGGCTTATTACGCATGAGAACCTACTGTCTTTTATTTTGCTGTTCAAAGCATTTACAGCAATGCGGCGAAATATAACTCGTCTTCCTGTCACTGTGAAATACTTCAATTTATCCATCATGAGCGAGAAATTCCGTACTGATACTGCAGACACCATGCTTCAAATATGCCCCATCCCAAATACTTCCCCACGCCACCACACTGTAGATGCACGTAATGTAATGAAGGTGGTGACCTGCCTTCTTGTGTATTCCTGTGCATCTTTTTGTAAACCTAAAGTAATCAATACGATAAGTACTACGTAAGCGCGCATAACCCAGTTGTTCTAGATGTGTGCTTTGTTTTTAGACTGCTCGATATCTAGCAACATCTACTGCTCTGTGGTTAGCCCTGCCAGGAACAGTGTCATTTTAGAAATGTCCATTGTAACAGTAACTGCGTGGCTGGCACAAATATAGACGTGCGCAGCAAGTACCTCAACAGAGTGAAAACCTATCCCGGCCTCAAGAGCGGGAGCTGGAGTCTTGCCCTTCTGCTGTGGCGTTTAAGTCAAATGTTGGAATTTCAAGCACAACACAGTCGCAGTCGTTTGCTACAATAGCAGGTAATTATCCTGTCGTGTATATTCTGCTCCACCCCTTTGGCGGCAGTGTGCCATGTTCCCAACCCACTCTTACCATGATAACGCAAGGATCTTCTCACGTTGGACGTTCTCGCGGCAGCATTGAAGGGCACTATATGAAAGTTGAAATTCCATCCGGATACGGAAATGGTACCTGCAGAATCTTCTGACACACACAATATCGCCATCTTAGCATGGGATAAAAAACAGTAGAAAGGAACGTAACTACATTAAAAATAAAACTCTGGGTTCTCGTACACCTCACCTGTCAAGGGAAGTGGTCAAATAACCTTTCAGAAAAGGATGGCGCCCTATGCTGGAAGACTAAAGCGCTTACTGCCAATGCTGAACTACAATAAATACGTGCAGCCTGGTGTTCGCGTACGGGAGGCTCACCAGCCGAGTGCAATATCTTCTCCGTGACAGCCAGCGGTGGAAGCGCATAAAGATATATACCTGGTGCCACGCATTTCATGCAGAGCGAGACTGCGATCGGAAGTAATAAAGCACCAAACTGCACTTGCATTTCAGTAAGTTGGATTCTCGTACTAGGGACTGCGCGCGCCTCCCTGCTCGCTCCTGGGGCAATACACCATGGGAGTTAACTTGTAAGGAATGGTGGGACATGCACAAATCATCAGCCATTAGCACACTTCCATTTTTAAATGACGCACACAAAGGCCAATCCTAAGCAAAGGAGGAGTCGGACCCCACAAAGCACATACAACAGATCGCCTGACAGCGCAAGCGCTGTTTAGGCTCGACCTAAAAAACAGTGGTGGTACTGCAGGGGCTGGGGAAGCAGCTGACGAGCTGTGAGGAACAACAATGAAAGCACAGGAACAATGATGTGAATGATGAGCAGCACATGAGGGGAGAGCAAGAAAACACGTCCTCCAGTGGAGTGCTGAGAGAAAAAGATAAAAGTAGTTCCCTGAATGTCAGTCAGCGATGCAAGAAGTCATCTAGGAAAAAGGATGTTAAAGTAGCTATTCTCCATGGGAGGAACAAACGGAAGAAGAGGAAGGAAAGACGGCAAATTAGAAACAAGCAATTGAGATTGACAAGAAAACCAATCAGTGATAAGCAATGGGCTGACCAAAAGCCCTCTTTAAATATTGGAATTGTACACAATAGGTCTTTCGACAAAAGCTGTCTGTAGGCGAGTCTTCAAAATACTTTGCTAGGGTTTAAAGTCGAAGGGTGTGTATTTTTCTGTAGCAAGGGGCATCAGCCATAATGTTTGCATCATTTAAGTATTACAAATAATTTCAGAGCCACTACAATTTTGAGCAATACAGTCCAGGTTCATTTACCAACCTTTTAATATAAAAGAAGCTGGTAATATTTCTCCAAAGTATTGTAGTGTCTGTAACATAGATAGATGGATGCCTTGCCAGATACAGTGGGGATACTGAAGACAGTAATAATGACTCTTCTTCTGTACTCCCCTTCAGGCACATGGGCAGCATAGCATCTCTGACATGCCCGGTCTTTCTTTATTGTTGGAGTGTAGTCCTCAATTAATGATTTTGCTCTCTAATCGTTTCCTCCACAAAATCAGTATTTAAGGCTGCACAGCTCCATGAATCTTTGGAGCTCTGTCTCTGCTATGGTCTTGGGCTAATTGCATTCTTCAAGAGAGATGACACTGACCGACAAAGAAGGTACAGAGTCGCTGAGCGTGGGGACCTTCCTTGGTGGGTGTCCCTTCGGTCTCATGCAACACACCCAGGCTGTAGTGAACACTGGACCCAATAAAGTGGCAGTATGAACCAGAGATTTGTGAGTGCCTGGCTTGCAGATTCAGCACCATTGTGTGGAAGATAGATGGACTGAACCTGCACTGAACACCCATTGAGGACCCAGGACTAGAGGAAGTCTTGGAGGGCTGCAGCAGGGTGAAGGAAAGCTCCAGTGCTTACAGTGCTAGAGATACTTTTTGTTAAAGTCGTATGCATGACAGGTACCTGTTGGAAGAATGAGAGGGGAGTTGTATTGCTGATGTGCAGTCCCAGTGACAGATTTTAAAATGTTTGAAATTCTAGTGCACCAAGACATCTTCTTAAGTCTGGGTGTTGAAAGGGTGGGACTGGTTCATTACGTAGCATGTCTATGATAAAGGATAGAGGGGCTGATGCATATTGGCCACTCTATCTATTATCATTTGCATGCAGTGTAAGCACCAGTTCCTCTCTTGCTCAGCACCCTGGTCTAAGATGAGGTCTCGGGGGCTGGTGAATTAATAGCATGTAGATGATGGCATACCTGTTCACTCAACTGTTTGTCTGAAACAAGCACAGAGAAGTTATTCCTGGGTTCTGGAAACTGGGTCTGGTGTGCGTAGACTCTATCATACACATGCTGTATATGCACTGGTCACTGCCTCTTTCAACATCTTAGGTCTAAATGAATACTTCAAGGGCTCAAAGGAAGCAGGGGTCGATGCAGATGCAGCACGTGTATGATAGTACGTATGCGTATCAAATCAACATTCCAAAAACATCCTTGCTGCGGTTTAGAGAGAGGGCCTGCAAAGTAGGCATGCTGTTGTACAGACTATGCATGCACACTACAATTCAGCTGCTGCATTTTCTCCAGGTTCTTTCTCCTTCAAGTTTGTAAAAGAAGAAACTTTCCAGACTCTGAGAAGAGGGATTCATGCAATTGATCACACTCAAAATGTATGTCTCCCCAAAACCCAAGACGGATAAGTCTTTGGTGATGTCTCGTGCACACTATCATACATTATCTGTGTATATTAATTGCAGTGGCCTTTTTCTGCTTTGCTTCTGTGAATAACCCTTCCAGACCCACTCACTAGCATCACCTTCTATATCCATGGGTGTCGTGTAGTTCCTACAAATCTATATAGGATCTGCGCATTTAGACAACATAAACTAAGGGATTGGTGTCCAGACTAATTCCAGACGCCCCCAAAGGATATGTTAGTCTGTAGACCAGCTAGCACACAGTGCCACTATAAGCCCCACAACCTTACCAAGGAGCGAATAGTTTCTGGCAATTATCAAACATGACAACCCTGACCCCTCAGGGATCGTGGATACAGTACTTTTCGCTCAGTCACTCATGCTCACCTTGTCTCAGAGAGATACACAGAATAAACGGTGGGGACGTTTTCAATAAGTATTTATTGAACCAGTGTCCTCAGCGTTTCGCGTCAGCATGGAAGTTTCTCCTCTGGTTTGTCCAGTGAAGATGTGGTACTTATATACCCAAAAGGTACCCTCAGGGGTCCTCCCTAGATGTGTCATTGTACTGTGGGCTTGTCCGCCAAGGATGACGAAAGTGGTGACTTTTGTACAGAGTTATTATGCAGATGATGGTAATCCTGCTGTGATACTAAGAATCCTCATACATAATAAATGAGGCTAGTTTTAGAAGAAAACCACACAACATTTATTCAGCACCTAACTAGGTAAAAGGTTGGCACCAGAGCCGTTATGAAGAGCAAGGTAGGACAAATGTAGGTAAAAGGTCGGGCAACTACCTATGCCTATATTGGGGTTTATAACATGGCCACTCATCACAGGAGATCAGGAAGATGAGCCAGTGAGTTAAAAGGTCACCACTCACCTGTGGCAATGCCTTGCTTGCTCCATTTTGCAATGCCAACTCAGCCTTCCATCCTTCCAAGGTCAGTAAATTGAGTCCCAGTAAATCTGGTAACAGTACCAACTTATATGTAGGACATAGAAATGGTACCGGTGTGATAGAAATAAGTAATTCTTATTGCATTTACTGAATGTGCTTGATAAAAAGCCTATAAACAAACAGTGTAAATAATACAGTTCATTAGTTATGTATTCTACTGCATAGTCTCATAAAATGAGTGGTACTGAAACAGACATCGTTTAAGGGAGAGGAGGAAAGTACTGTTTTGTCTGAGTGAGGATCAGTATACACAGTAAGATGATTGTATCATGCATACAGGTTGCTGCACTCTACTTTATCTTTGTGTGATACAGTAACCTTTGAAGTTTGGTTTATGAGTACCATTAAACACGTTACAAGATTCTTCTGATGAGAAAAACTTTGAGGATGACCCCTGAGCGCTCAAATGCCCCTTAAAGAAACATTTATTTATAAGGACCAAGCGGTCCCTTACTGCGAAATACTACCAAGCATAAACCATAGAAATAAAATTAATTCTACGCCAGAAGATCCAAATGGATATATACATATATTTATTCAACCATATAACACAAAAAAAATAATGAAGTGAGGAACAACGGAACAAGAAAAAAGAATTTCAGAGCTTAGGCATTTTCTATTGACTGTAGAAATAACAAGCAGGTCATGTCACATATCAGTTTAGAGAACCAATGCTATCCTAACTTATTTACAGAACATTTTCAATAGTCATGGTACTATTTGTCAACAACTTTTCAATCCCTCCATAAAATATGGGAATCATCATCAGGACATAATTGAATATGCCAAAAACAAAAAATGCCGGGTAGAGCGATGAAATAGAAAGAGAAGAGAAAGAGAGGAGGAGATGAAATGGAAAGAGGAGAGAGAGGAGGAAGAAAGAGGGTCAGATGACTGGTAGAAAGAGGAGAAAATAAATGAAAATTGATTATTGATTGAGCCATAGAGAAACCATACGACCAATCAATCCATGCATGTACGTGGTCAGGTGTCAACCAAATGTGCAGCATGCTGTAGATCATATTTGCCTAAACTGTGAGGTAACTCGTGCTGGTGAGAATGTTGTGATCCCAATTAACGGAGAAACTGGGTAGTTTAAAATGGAATTGAAAAAGAAACTGGTCTAAGGCCATCACTTTTCTCGGACACACCGGATTCTGTTCAACCGGTTAGTTCCAGTCTAGCTGAACAAGTCTAGAAATGCAAAAAGAAATATGTTAGACTACAGCTAATTGTTTGCATGCTAACTGAATACCTGAAAGCTGACACCATTCCAATTGGCACACAGTTTGGGAATATTCCCAGTGTCTTTACCGATGAAAAAAAATATTTGCATGGCTGCAGCTTCATAGGAATCGCATGTTCCAGGCACTGCATGGTGCTTGGAATTTACTGCAAATTCAGCATACCAAAAAACTTGTTGAGGAAATTAGTGACTTGGAAAAACAAATTGAAGAATCCAGTGTCATCTCTGACATTAAGAATTTGCTTGAAAAGATTGAGAAGTCCATAGCGGAGTTTCATAGACTTGAACAGAATAAGAAAACCACCAAAGTAAAAAGAGACATTAAAAACTATAGAATTGAAAGAACATATCCCTATCCTACTGACAACTTCAACAACAGGGTCTATACAAGACCTAACTTTGGATGCCCTTGGGGCGGACATAAACAAAACACCTTAGTTGCATTCTCAGACACCTCAGCAGAGACCTCAGACAACTCTGACACAGGTGAAGGGACTAGTTCCTTCCCTGACACTCCCAATAGGAAGTGAGAGGCCAGGGATGACCACACGGACAAGGGAGTGGTCGGACACAGCGCTTGTACAGTGACCTAGGGGAGTGTCAAACATGGCTGAAATATTACCGATTGTGATATGTAATAGCTGTACCCATACTACCCGATCCACGATGAGCGAGTCCCAGACTGTACCCATCTTTAATTTATCCACTCATCTACTTTCCAGAGAGGAAACTTCATTACTAAGTAAGGGACTCTCCTTTGTTCCTACTGCGCGGCCTAACTTCCTTGAACTCCAAACCGAAAAGCTATGGTTTTTCAGAAAGATTTGCCTTCATGCCTTTTTTGTTGATAATCCGAGCCTGCCCTATACTGCCAATACACATTTCTGACCTCCCTCCACTTTCTCTCCTCCACACAGTTGTATTCCTCCTGAGGTACACACTTTCGAAAGATTAGTTCTGAATGAAATTTCTAGTTCAGAGCAGAAACACAATTTCATTCCATATAATTTATCTATCACAGGGAAAAATGCATTGACTGGTCTTAAACTGGATCATTCCTTAGTTATCAAGCCAGCTGACAAGGGTGGATGTGTGGTAGTTCAAAATCTAGGCTAGTATAAACCTGAGATTCGCAGGCAACTGGCAAATACTGACCATTTCCTCGGACTTAACAGTGATCCCACCAAAGACATCCAGAGACTTATTCTTGACATCACAGAAACAGGGAAATCAGAAGGCTTTCTGACCCAGAACGAGTTCACATTCTTGAACAAAAAAAACCCCCAGGACACCGGTGATTTCAACACTACCAAAAATGCACAAAGACATGCTATTCCAGCATTCTGTGTACACTGAACGTTGCGTCCTTAAACACTAATATTCCCCAGAAAGAGGGCTTGATGATTATTGAAAGAACCCTGGAATCAAGGACACACCCACAGGGAGTTCCCACATCTTTTTAGGTCGAGCCTAGCGCAGCGCGCATGCGCTGCTCTATGGGGAGGCTTCTTGTAAGCACTCCAAACTTCCTAGAGACTTTTCCGTGTGATTTTGTTAACACCCACACATTTTATTGGCCATTGCGTGTGGCTTTCAAAAATGAAAGCACGCAAATGGCCAAAAGGCGAGTGTATGTCCGCCTTTTCTCTAAGCGTTCACTCCCATGGCCTTTGGGTCTCGGGAGCGAGCAGCGGCGCGCAGGGTGTCAGCTGCATTCCTTACATTCCTTGCAGTGCGCGCGCACCACTCGCAGTCTTGTTTCACTTGCTGGTGTGATTTTTCAACACTGCTGTACAATAAACACAAGAATACAATGGGAGGACTAATGGGTTTGCAGCAGGAACACCGGAACTTTCCCGGATTACATGACCCCCGCCAGAATAAACCCTGATCCATCAGTGCAATCTCATGCGCCCACCACCTCCCCACACTACGACCTCTCCTCCTCTGCCCCAACGAGGCTACAGGTATCAATCAGAACGGAATTAAGGGCGAGCTAGCTTCTTACAATGGCGTGTGACATTTTGAAATATCTGGGACTACAAACTCCACAATGCACTTCGCCTGACTAGGTACAGACAGCCTTAACGAAAGCTTTCGTTTAGCCCACCTGTAAAAAAAAAAGTATCTATTTTCTTAATGTCAACATTACTTTGCATTTTTAAACCGAGAATGCATTTTATTCTACCATATAAAGCGCATGCGTACTTGGTATGTGTTTTGCTGCTTTATATAGTGCGGACTTGGCCAGGCGCTTTGCGGTGGTGACCATCTATTCTTTGTTTCACTTGGACGGACACAAAGCGTGGCTGTGAGACACACATTTAAATTGTTATTTTCTTCTACCATTTAAAGCGCGTACGTAGTTAGTATGTGTTTTGCAGCTTTACAGCGCGAACTTAGACCGAGAGCATTAAAGTGCTTTACACATGAGGCGGAGGTTTAACACTTGAGGGCATGTTTTTGTGGCACGGGGGGGGATTAAGTGATTTGCCCAGAATCACAGGAAGTTTACCCGGCGCTGGGATTGACCTCTCCCATGCGGGGGAGGCAGAAAGGTATGCTTTTGTGTAGAAGACGTGTTTCTCATGTAAAGTGTTTTAATGCTTGCTGACCGTGTTGTCGAAGGAACACCAGCAGCAGTACTGCCTTCTATATGAAACGCTGGAAAACTCAGCATGTTTTGTTAAGCTACTTAACATGTCATGTTAAGTAGTTTAGAGACAGGGTGACCATCTATCCTTCATTTTACACGGACAGACAGTTGTATGTTATTTATAATATAACAAATAGCATTTGCTTTGATGGCGTAGCTGTAATAAACACATTTAAATCTGCATTTTATTCTACCATATAAAGCGCATGCGTACTTGGTATGTGTTTTGCTGCTTTATATAGCACGGACTTGGCCGGGAGCATTGCGGCGCTTTGCGCGCAAGGCATTGGTTTTGCACTTGAGAGCATATTTTTCTGTTTTTGTGGCACGGGGGGGGATTACGTGATTTGCCCAGAATCACAGGAAGTTGACCCGGTGCTGGGATTTGACCTTCCCGTGCCGCGGAGGCATGAAGGTAGATTTCATGTGGGAGATGTGCTTCTGGTGTGGAGCGCTTTGGTGCTGGCGGGTTGGGTTTGTGCTGTATAAAGCTGCAGAAAAGGTATCAATTACGATGTGTAGATGAGACCTTGCTGTGCAGGCACCGAGTACCATTCACCCACAACAGACTCCAGAGTTGTAGGAATCATGTACTTACCGGAGTTGGGCAGCAGCCTCCTTCAAGTACATTTATCTCACTTACAGGACTGAAACTTGCCCGAAGTGCGTCAGCCGCTCTCACAGACAATAGTAGTGTATTCTAGCACTAGGCTGCAGCTGCTGCCTTACACTTTAACTGAAAGCGCAACAGTTTGCTGCATGGCTAAATACTTAGTCCCAAAGGTGAAACCGATTGTATTGCAGTGCAAATGCTCTTCGATTTAATCTTTGGGATTTATGTGCACCTTTTAGTAGCTGCGAATTTGCAATGTATTTGTAACGCTTGGCTGACTCAATTATTGTGTGCCTTTGAATAGCGTTAATGGCCTCAGTGAATTGTTATATCAATTAAATAGCGATATTTAGCCCCTGTGCACTCCCAGGGTATGTTCATACAAATATGTACTGTAGTCCCAATCTGTATATGTCCTACGGGGTTAAAATGAAAATATGTGTAAGCACAACCCTTAATATACTTGTGCTTTTTTATTGAAGATTATTAGAGAGGATGAATTGAAGAATTAAAAAACAACCCTCAAATATGGTGTTCTTTTACTGCTCGAGGCCCAGAGTACGTTAGTTTTTGTCTTGTGAATAATGGGTCATTTAGAATAGGGTGGAATCGGCAAATCTGTTAAAAAGTGCCATAAGTGACGGAATTGATAGCAGGTTGGCGATACCTTCCTTGCAGACTTGTACAGATACGAGAGTGATAGTGAGGTGGGGCCAAATTGCACATATCAAGTCTCCAGGGAGCTGAATCCACGTTAATCTCTGGCTTGTTTAGTTTGCTTCACAAGTCATGTGCCTGCAATTTGGAAAAAACTTACTATTTTGTGTACAGTTTATTTTTATTTTTTTAATAAGTGGATACAATTTGGGCTTGATATAGCCTAACACATATTCAGAAATTAAGCTATAATTGAACTACCCAGGGTAATGTTCTGCATGGCTAAACACTTCTAAGGTCACAAAGGCGAGACCTATTGGCTATGCCAATGCTTGTTTTCTTACATTGTTGGAACTTTGCTTGACTCGCAATTTTTTCCAATTTGACGGCAACTATTTCCAACAGAACAAAGGGACAGGAGTTTTTGCCCTGAACTTTGCTATACTTTTCATGTACCATCTTGAAACATTATTTTCTCCCAGAATAATCTGTTTCACCACAAGATTAGTCACTGGAGATGCTACATAGATGACATACTTATGATCTGGCATGGCTGTGAGAACACCCTTATAGACTTTATTCTCTGGCTTAATACTCACTGTAGTGGGTTAAAGTTTTCCCTCACCCACAGTAGATCTGGAAATGCCTTTCTGGATCTACTTATCAAGTCATCTGCTGGTGAACATTTTACATCTTTGTTCCGCAAACCCACGTAGAGGAATACCCTTCTCGCCTATACCAGCCATCACCCAAGAGCCCTGAGGGATTTCTTACCATCTTTCTCGTTCCTCCGTCTCTGGAGAAACTGCTTCCTCAAATAAGACTTTTTTTCTGAAGCCAAGACCCTATCAACTAAACTACAATTCAGGGGCTACCCTCGTAGACTGGTCAGACAATCCATGAAAAGGACCAGGTACAGTCCAAGGGAGGCACTCTCAGCGGCTGCTCCTCCGCTAAGGCAGAGGAGCGCCACCCCACTTCTCTGTGAGCAGTTCAAAAAGGAAAAATAAAATGATAATAATGCAATGTTATTATAATTTTTTTCCCGTACTGACTTAGGTGCGGGGCAGGACTGGGTTGGCCAGAGCAGGGGGGGAGTAATAGGTACTCAAAGTGCGCATGACGGTTTGGCTGTCCATCTTGTGCCGGCCAAACAGTCATGCGCACTTAGCATGTTCTCCATCCAACTGTGTTGCACAGCATAGGTGGAGAACATGCACAGGCTCCCAGTCCCTGGCTGAGCGCCGAACCACGGTGCTCAGACCAATCACGACGCTGCTGTCATACTGGTAACAGCAGTGTTGTAATTGGCTAGGGTATCCTGGGAGCCTGTGTACTTCATGGTTCTATGAGTCCACCGAAGAAGACAGAGAGGCAGCAGCCGGCCTGCAGGTAAGCCCCCCTGCCTTGCCACCCCGCTAAGTAGCAGCTGCTACTGGGTACTCTTGACACTCAAAATCAAAAAAGACAATTACTGCATGGTTTGTGTGACTACATATTCCCATGTTGCTAATCGGGTAAATAAATGTATACTAAAACACTGGCCAGCCTTGAACTCTGGCACACTTCAACTGGAGCGACCCTTATTTGCATTCTGCAAAAGTAGGAGTATTAAAGACCACTTGGTCATGGCCAGCCTCTCCATCAGCAAACCAATTCAAACCTTACCAAAAATTTGGGGTATGAGCCCCGGTTGGGACACTATAAATGTGGTAGTTGCAATGTCTGCCCTTTCACTATTGAGACCAAGATTTGTGTACATAATAATGTAAACATTGTGTTGAATCAATTCACTAATTGCAATACCATGAATGTTATATATGCCAGCACCTGCCTATGCAATCAGATTTGTATAGGGCAAACTACGCAGAAAGTGCGCATTCTGATCTGCCAGCACAGAAGCTGCATTCGTTGCAAAGTCACCAACGCACCACTGGTGGACCACTTTGAACTCAAGTCTACGCTGGCAAGTGATCACTGCGGTAAAACCCCCACTTAAAGGCGCAGACATGACCTTACTACTCAACAAGGAGGAACTCAAGTGGATACTCCGCATTAACAGCTTACTCACTGGCCTAAACCGAGTGAAGGACTGGGCTATTCTACTATAATCCTTCTTGTTCCTTTAAGGACTACATTGAGCTTGTTGTCATTCTCCTTTAATGTTTTGCAATATATGCCATTCTCAAACAATACGTAACGTTCCTTCTTTTCCATACTTACAGGCATTGGGTCAATACACTGATCCTATAATAAAATATATTATGTATATGTATATGGTCAATTGCCCAACCAACTTTCTCTCCTGTGGGCGTTTCTGTTCTCTGAATAAAGTCAACTTATTCTATTATTGTATATGCTGTACTAAATGTAAGTTGAAAATATTTAACTCGTATACGTTGAATTGGTTTCCATACAACATTTTAATATATATCTTTTGCTTTGATTCCTTTGAATATGACCAATTGCAATGTGGCCGAATTATATTTTCCTATTCTTGGCAATCTGTGCGTGCAATCCCTCTTCGCTTTCTGTTTTCTCACAATAAACGCATGTGCACCACATTCCTCATTTGAGAGACTGTATGTAACGCGTCCGTGCACTCTTCCGACGACCGCAGTTTGCCAATCCCACGCCACACAGTAAGTTATGCACTTTCACCAGTGAGCATGCTCATACTTTAGCTTTTAGCGATGCCGCCTCTCACAGTGACGTATTGTTTATTGTATTCCTGAGTTTTGCATTGTGTCCTTATTTCTATTCCTGCCCTATTTTCTCTATACTCGTTATAAAGACTCTGCACATTTGGCACCCTTCCCTTACTTTTGGCAGTTGTTGCCAGGTTTACCTGCACGGCACATAATAAGCGAACCTTGCTCCATCCTGCCTTGCTTGCACCTGTGTTATACTTTGAATCTGTATGCCCTTGACGTTCTTCAATTCCTTTAATTTAGATTGGTAGCCCTTTCAATTCACCGCTCCTTTCACAGTTCATTTAAAATCCTCGTGGGGCCATCATGGCAGTCGCTTGACGCGTTAGCTCCACTGCGAACCACTCTGAGCGGCTGACATCCGCAGCAGCTATAGCTTCCCACATCACTCCGTGCCTCAACCGGGATGGCCCCCAGGGGCTCCCATGACACCAGGCGGCCACCAAACTACTAGTCTGCTGTGCCGCGCGCGGCTCATGGCAAGGCCTTCACAGCGGCGGCAAAAATCCCTCCCTGAATCGGATAGGCCATCGGCGCCCGGGCCAGGCCTGTGACGACTCGGGAGGGTGTAGAACGACACCGCCCAACCCCTCCCCTGCGGATTCGAGCTGAACTGGGGGGGGAGGGGGGGGCCTTTGCCTTCCAACGAGGCTGTGCAGTGCTCCAGAGGGCCCACACTGCGGCGACGAGGAGGTCCCAGCCGCCCGACCTGATCCGTTGCCCCTGCCGTGACCTGTGGCGTCTCCCCGAAGGGCCTGCGGGGCTGAACCATCGCCTCCGTCGAGACCAGGGGATCGTAGCTGTGCCGGTGGGCAATTGATGGACCGGGGCCTGGGTCGACCTGAAGACGAGAGAGACGCGCCTTGGGCTGCGGGCCCACCCTGAGCCCTAGCGGGGACTGTGGCAGGAGTCCCCCCTCCCCTGGCACCTCAGGGCCCCGTGCAGATACTGCTGATTTTGACCTCGCTACACAGATCAGTGCAGGGTCGGAACCTGGGTAGTGGCAGGCTGTAGGATGCACACCAGTCGGCTGTGCAGCCACTCACGGGGGGAGGCAGGAGTTGAACTGGTGCCTTGAGACCGAGGGTGGCCCTCCCTGGCATGGAAGCAGGAATGGCCTGACATTTGAGGGCTACCCCACGATGGGCCCAGCTGGTGGCACCCCTGGAGCTTAAGGAGGCCGGCCTGTGTGGACTTCGTACACAGCCATTGCACCCCCCACGGTGAGGCGGCGGCCGCCCCCCGAAACACCCTACGTGACCTCTGCTGCGCGGACTTCGTTGTCCTCTCGGTCCACCTGAACTGGTGCGCTGGGGCCCGGGGGGGGGTGGGGGGAGAGACCCTGAGGCGCAGGTCAAACGCTGAATGGACCAGGCCACCCCCGGCGACTAGTCCCTCCTGGTTTCTCCCAGGCTCCGGATCCACTTGCTCCATCCTGCCCTTGGTCAGGGGACCGACCATGGATGCCCCCGGGGGTGACTGGGCCCCTCGCCCTCATTGATTAGCTGGCAGCCCTTGGACCGAACTCCAGACCCACACCACAGGACCCGGGTCTATTTCGCTGCACGGTCGGTGGAGGGCCCCCACCCGGAGGGGACGAACACCCACTGTGCTCCCTCTTGCCCCTTGGGCACCCGCAGGAGGTAGGGGTGCCACCAACTGTTGTGACTCCTGTTGACACCGGAAGTACTCAGCGCCATCGCTCTCTCTCTCCAGGGCGGTGTCCCCCGGACTTTGTAACCTGAGGCTGGCCCGGTGTGAGCTCGAGGATGCGCTGGTCATAGGGAAGGACAAGGCCTCGCGCGCCGCAGCAACGCAGATACTGATAGACTACTACACCACTTGCTCAAGCGGTCCTGCCTCGGGTCCCCAGAGCTCCACAGACTCGGACATGGCTGGGGCTCCGCCCAATGACCTCTCAGTCATTCTGCAAGCAATCCAAACCTCCCAGGCAGCAGTGGAGGCCAGAGTCAAAGAATTGAAAATGGACGTTGCATTGCTCCTTCACGATCTCTGCAATGCCATAGTCAGGATCACAGAGACTGAGTTGCGGTTCTCCACAGTCCAAGACAATGTCTCAACCCTCAAGTCCCAGGTCTCAACACTCCTGGCTCGCACATCGGAACTACACTCTTTTGCAGAAGGTGCGGAAAACCGCTCATGGTGTAATAATGTCTGCATTGTGGGGGGGTCCCTGAATCTGTGGTTGGTGCGGCCCGAAACAAATGGCGGACCTCATAGAAACGTGCTTCAAGTCCTGGATGCCTGAGGGCACCTATCCCCCTGGTTTGCAGTCAAAAGGGCTCACCGCTCCCTGGCCCCAAGGCCCCTCCCCCAGCGCCACCCCCCGCGGCGCTGCCCTGCGATCGGTCATCGTCGGCACCCTGAACTTCTGTGACCGGGCCGCGGACCTTGGGGAGGCACACGCCTGACCAGATCTCCAATATCATGACGCCAAAGTCTTGGTATTCCCGGACCACATCAGGGAAGTCCAGCAACGCAGACGATCCTTTCAAGACTTCCCTTCAAGACGTTAACAAAAACTGCAGAACAAGGGCACTTGAGGCCCGACTGTTGACCCCTTCGCACGCTCTCAGCCCTGTTCCAAGGGGCAACGCCACCGCTTCCGAAGGAGACACGGTGGGACTCTTTCGGCCTCTCCACTGGGTTCCCACTCGTCGCCAGCCCGTATCGGAAGAGCCTCTACTAAAGACCAATTAGCAAGTGTAGGAGAGTAGGATCTGCTTCTTATAGTTTTGCTGATGTCTCACTGTTTTTGGCCTAGTCTGACTGGGATCCTACTATTCAGGACCCCAGCCTATCTGCTTTCTCCTGTAAATTGATTGCATGTACTTTAGGTACACTCCAGATTGGATTCTGGGGTACCCTTATCAGTCCCTAGTATATGGTACACCATGTACCCAGGGCATAGGTACCCCAGAGGCCACACGGGCTGAAGCATGTATTGTGTCACCCCTGAGAGGCCATTCAAAATGACACCACAGGTCTGCTACTGCAACCTGTGTAAGGAGGTGCAGGCACCCTTTACTTAGATATAGGTTCACTATATCTATCCTAATCACTGCACATATAAACCTATCAGTCACCCCTATGGCAGGCCTTATCAATCCTGAAGGCAGGGTGCTGGGTTTTACGTGAGAGGGTGCCCCTGCATGAGCAGAGCCCCTCTGCAGCCTTCGGAATCTATTCCCCGGGGTTGTCTGTGATGCAGCCAACCATATATACTTAAGTGCATTATAACCTCGCGGTAAATGCTAACTTTAAAACGGCTGCTTAGAAACATGTCATGTTTGGTGTCAAACACCTTGGAATCATACCTCCACACCAGTAACTGGTGTGGGAGGTATGATTCCTCCCTTGTAGTAACACTGCTATGGGGCACCGGTCTACCCGGTACCAGTTTTCTCGACCTGGGCAGCACAAAATGGATGCTGCCAGCCACAGACACGAGTCTGCCCTCCTGCTGCTGAGCCAAGCTCGAGCAGAGGAAGGCCTGACAATAGGTTTCCTGTCACAGGGAGGTGTGACCACCTCCCAGACAGGCTTTAGTGTATTGGGGCTTGCTGGGTGCACTCTTAGAGTGCCAGAAAGTCTGCACTGGGGGCACATTTGGTGTCCCCGTGCATAGTCCAGCTGAAACCGGTTGCAGGCGCCATTGGCGCCTGCTCTGGCGCGAAACTGGACAAAGGACATGGGTGTAGCCACCCCTCTGTCCCGACCCTCCCCTAGGTGGGTCCCCAGAGTTAGTCCAACCCCTTCCTTGGGTATACAGTAGGAAACCTGACTACAGGACTTTAGATTTTACCTGGACTAAACTCTGCAAGCAGAAACCAAGTACTTCGACGGTCTACACTTCGCTGGACGACAGAAGAATCTCCCTTGGAGTAAAGGAGTTACTCCCCTGCAGCAGCAGGCACCTAAACGCATCTGACCGGTTTGCATCTCCCGAGCTCCTGAGGACTCCGAAGATTTCTGCAATACAGGAGGTGGGTTCCCGAGCGTCCCTGAGGTCGATCTGCTCTCTCAGCAATCCTGAGACCAGTATCCCTCGTGGGGACCGTGCAACCCGAACCCCTGTGCACCGTGTACTTTTGCAGCAGCATATGTTTTTCAGCGATCCCTGAGGCTGTGCTTTGGACTCCGTGTAGTCCCGACCCCGAGCAGCATTTCCACCAAAGATCTCCGGCCTCCACTCCACGAGTGCTCCGTGGGCTGGTACTTTGTGATTCTGCTCGAGGTCCCTTCGCGATCCCTGGTCCATTGGCCTGTGGGTCCTAGCGAGGGTCACTTTGACTTTCCTTGGGCTTCCCTGGTTGCTCCAGACGTGCCCTGACTCCCCATAGCTTGGAGAGTCTCCTGGACCTTGCTGGTCCGTACTATCACTTGTTTCCTCTGCCCGCGTGGGTTGCCTTTGCCAAGGCTTGTTGGTGTTCAATCCGGACACTGACCCCTCAGCACTCGACATCCTTCGTGGGACAGCTCACCTCCGGACTTTGGTCGTCGTCGACGTCTCCTGGTCCCCGTGGCTGCAGAGTCAAGCATCTGATCTTCGCACCTGAAGCACCCGACATAGGTGGGTATTCGTCTATCGAGCCCCTGGTCACGTGAAGTGACCCAGACTCTGTCCTTTCTGCTTTCAGGTTCTTCTTACTCCGAATCCAGGCTTGGATTCCACCGGACACTTCATCTTCCCAGCAGCAGTACTTCTTCGCATCACGACGAGGGTTTCCGACACCACTTGACCCCCATGCACCCGGCTCCTCTGGGATGGGTAACACGGGTACCTCGGTACTCACAAGGGTGCTGGCCTTAGAACCTTCTATGTTCCAAAGGGTTTGCTTGAAGTCCTCTCCGAAGTGTCCTTAAACTGTAATTTTCCAACCGCGACTTTCCCATAGAGTTGTACGGAGCTCGCGTCTGTGTTGCCACACTGCACCCGTCCTCCGTGGGCTCCCTGTGTCACTCCTGTGGGTGGTTCCTTGGGGTCCCAGCGATTCTACGTGCTCTAGGCACTGTGTCTATTGAAGTCGTGGTTGTTATACCACTTTCTTAGTATATGGTTCGGTCCCCCCCTGGAGCCCGCTGTGTATTGTGCTATTTACTGTCGTTCTATTGATTTAACATTTGTACTGTACATTCTAATCTCGGGTAGAGATTAGTAGAGAGTGTTTTAGTAATAAATACATATTTTTATATAACACTTGTGTGGTTCTCCTTTCATTTAGTCATTCAGGAGGTGATATTCTGGTAAAACAAGCTGCTTTACATTCCTTCAAGATTAAGCCTGAAGGCTGCTCTCCATAGCTACCACTAGGATAGCTTTCATAAAGGTTATCTTTGACCTAATCATCAATAAGGGTCGTTTGGACTGGTGCAAGGTGCCCACTTTAATTAGTGTACAGCATATACCAGGCCAACTTCTCACATTGGTGTGCAGCGGTTGGGATTCAAGCTTGCTATTGTTTTACCAGATAAATCTCATTGAGTGATTAACTGAAAACCACTAAAAGTACTAGGTACATATAATCAAGATTAGAATAAGTAAGTTCTACTGAACTTGGAGTTGGGTAAGTCAAGGGTCTAGCACACCCTTTCTCCAACTCGAGAGAGTTTAGTCTCCACTAGGGTAGGTAGGTGCACACACCACACCACACTAGTATGTCTTCTGTAGGAGAAGCCAGTGGCTCTCTGCCTACTAGATACAATGGGCTCACCTTTCAGGATCTGAAAGCCATGTGTGCCTCTAGGAAGCTGAAGACAGGGAGAAATGCAAACACCCAACGTCTTATAGAGATGTTACTCCTAAATGACCTCAGAAAGACCCCAGGGTCTGATGAAGTAGAAAGAGTGGGTGGGACAGGAGATGAGGAAAGAGCAGGAAGTGAACACTTCTTTGATCTGGACTCACAGCCTGGCCAGGAGGATCAAGATGATTCCAACCTGGAAAAACCAACTCTTCCTTCAGGTGGGGGAGAAGGCCCCAGTGGCCCCCTCTTTTCTCCACCAGGAAGAGTACAGGGTCTACCTAGAAGATCCAGGACTCCCTCTGTGGAGTCTAATCATTCAGGTACTTCTGTAGGGACCTCTGTATCTCATAGGAGAGAATCCCCTTATGATAAGAAGTGCTAATTACTGGAAATTGAGAGACTCGGGATCAGGCTCAACAAAGAGCAATTGGCCATAGACAGGGAATCCCTAGAGCTCCAGAGAGCAACCAGAAGATTGGGACTAGAGTCCCATGGTGGCAGCCACAGTGTCCCTAGAACTAGAGAGTATTCTCATGATCATAGGAACCTGAACAATAGTCCCTCCCTATCAGAGTGGGGATGACATCCACAAATGGATAACTGCACTAGAGAGGGCCGGTAAAGTACAGAGGGTCCCTCAGGAGCAGTGGGCAGCTATCTTGTGGCTCTCCTTTGCTGACAAAGGTAGAGATAAGCTCCTCACTGTTAGAGAAGAGGATGCTGACAATTACTCAGTCTTAAAGAGTGCTCTCATTGATGGGTTTGGCTTAACCACTGACCAGTACAGGATTAAGTTCAGAGACACCCAGAAAGCACAGACTCCGGACTGGGTTGACTTTGTGGATTGTGCTACTAAGGCTCTGGAAGGCTGGTTACTTGGCAGTAAAGTGTGTGATTTTAAAGGATTGTACAATTTAATTATGAGGGAGCAGATCCTTAATAATTGCCAAAATCAGTTGTTGCATCAGTACCTGGTGGACTCTGATCTGACCTCTTCCCCAAGAATTGGGAAAAAAGGCAGACAAATGGGTCAGAACCAGGGTGAAGCAGAATACTCAGAACCAAGGTGGTGACTCTAAGAAGCCAGATTATAAAACCTCAGATAAGGGTGGGGATAAGGGTAAAGACCAGAAGTCTTCACAAGGGCCCCAAAAACCTGCATCTGGGGGGGGGGAGGTCACAATCCAACAAGGCTAAATGCAAAAAGAAACCTTGGTGTTATATCTGTAAAGAGAAAACCCATTGGACAAAAGATGCCAATTGTCCAAGGGCCAAGGAATCTACTCCAGCCACCACTGCCCCTAAGGCAACTGTTCCCCCTAGCTCAGTTCCAAGTGGTGGTACACAGAATAAGGGTGTAGTAGGGTTGACCCTGGGATCTGAGATGGATTCTGGCCTAGTCAGAATTCCAACTCAGGCTGTGTTGGTCTGTGATGGAGGCATGGATATTGCCTTCTTATTTGTCAGTCCCAGTAATCTGGGCAAATACAGACAACAGCCTTTGATCAATGGTAAGGAGGCCATGGCATATAGGGACACAGGTGCAAGTGTCACCATGGTGACAAAAAGAACTTGTGGGCCCTGACCAGATCATACTTGGTGAGATGTACCAAGTGACCAATGCAAGCAATGTCAGGACAGACCATTTCTTGGCAGTTGTTAATTTCACCTGGGGAGGGGTAACTGGCCCTAAGAAGGTTGTGGTAAGTGCAGACCTCCCTGTAGAATGCTTATTGGGCAATGATTTGGACTTCAGCATGGGCTGAAGTGGAACTCAGGACACATGCAGAAATGCTGGGCATCCCTGCAGATGTGTTTGCCATGACTAGGTCACAGGCAAAAATGTCTTCCACTGAACAAGCCCTGGATCCTGGAATAATGGACCAGGCGCCTTCCAAGAGAAGGAGCAGTAGGGGTAAGGCAGTGTCTTCCCCCTTGCCTCAGAGGGAGGATCAGTCTCTTGAGGGAGATGACCTTAGTCCTGAAGAAGGAACTGTCTCAGAGGAACTTGAACGTGATCAGGTTCAGTTCTTGGGGACAGGGGGCCCTTCCATGGCAGCTGAACTGCCCCTCTCTTGAACCCCTCAGACAGCAAGCTGCTGCTGAGGCTGCTGGGAGTGCCAGTGGGTCCCATAAAATTTACTGGGATGATGGACTCTTATACTCAGAGGGTAGAGACCCCAAGCCTGGTGCCACCAGGAGGTTGGTTATACCTCTGAAGTTTAGGGCTTCCTATTGACACTGGCACATGATATCCCATTGGCAGGACACTTAGGCCAAAACAAGACCTGGGACAGACTTAGTCCTCACTTTCATTGGCCTCATATGTCAGAGGACACAAAGGAGTTTTGTCGCTCCTGTATCACTTGCCAAGCCAGTGGTAAGGCAGGTGGTACTACAAAGGCCCCCCTGATACCACTACCTGTGGTGGGGGTTCCCTTTGAGAGGGTTGGGATTGACATAGTTGGTCCCATGGATCCTCAGACTGCATCTGGGCACAGATTCATACTAGTGGTGGTGGACCATGCTACTAGGTATCCAGAAGCAATTCCCCTTAGGACTACCACCGCTCCTGTTGTGGCTAGGGCCCTCCTGGGAGTCTTTTCCAGAGTGGGTTTTTCTAAGGAGGTAGTATCAGACAGAGTGCAAACTTTATGTCTGGTTACTTGACTGCTATGTGGAAGGAGTGTGGCGTAAATTACAAATTTATCACCCCCTATCACCCACAATGCAATGGGTTAGTTGAGAGATTCAACAAAACCCTCAAGGGCATGATTAAAGGTCTCCCTTAAAAGCTCAGGCGTAGATGGGACATCCTTTTGCCCAGCCTTCTCTTTGCTTACAGAGAGGTTCCTCAGAAGGGGGTTGGTTACAGCCCTTTTGAACTTCTGTGTGGACATCCAGTGAGGGGTCCTTTATGTATGGTGAAGGAGGGATGGGAGTTACCTCTCAAACCCCCTAAACAGGATATTGTGGACTATGTACTTGGTCTCCGCTCCAGGATGGCTGAGTACATGAAGAAGGCAACCAAAAACCTTGAGGCTAGCCAGGAATTGCAAAAGGCCTGGCATGACCAAAAGGCTGTTTTGACTGTTTATCAGCCAGGACAGAAAGTATGGGTGTTGGAGCCTGTGGCCCCAGCAGCCCTCCAAGACAAGTGGAGTGGACCTCATGCTATCATTGAGCAAAAGGGAGAGGTTACCTACCTGGTGGACCTTGGAACTCCCAGGAGCCCCCATAGGGTGCTCCATGTGAACAGGCTCAAACCATATGTTGACAGGGCAGACATGGGCTTACTCATGGCTACTGATGAAAGGTCGATCTGCTCTCACAGGGACAGGAGGAAGAGAGTGATCCACTCCCTGACCTGCTCTCCCAGAACCCTGATGATGGTTCAGTTGATGGTGTAGCCTTGGCAGGCAGCCTCACTGACCAGCAGCATACTGATTGTAGGCAAGTCCTGAATCAGTTCAGACATATGTTGTCACTGACTCCAAGTCAGACTACCTGTTGCACTCATGAAGTGGACACAGGTGACAGTCTGCCTGTTAAAAATAAGA
This sequence comes from Calotriton arnoldi, assembly GCA_963921515.1. NCBI lineage: Eukaryota > Metazoa > Chordata > Amphibia > Caudata > Salamandridae > Calotriton > Calotriton arnoldi. The sequence continues at coordinate 2,669,225 of CAWUFW010000033.1, forward strand.
TTTACAGGCAACCTGACCATGTCAGGGACTGTATCAGGACAGAAGTCCAGAAAATGTTGGATCTGGGAGTAATTGAGCCCTCAGATAGCCCTTGGGCTAGTCTAGTAGTCCTTGTACCAAAACCTCACACCCAGGGTGGTAAGAGAGAGATGAGGTTCTGTGTGGACTACAGGGGTCTCAATGCAGTCACTAGGACTGATGCCCATCCAATACCCAGGGCAGATGAACTTAAAGATACTTTGGCCTCTGCCAAGTTTCTGAGTACATTTGACCTGACAGCTGGTTACTGGCAAATCAGATTAGCTGAGGATGCAAAACCCAAAACAGCATTCTCAACCCCTAGTGGGCACTACCAATTTGTGGTGATGCCCTTTGGCTTGAAGAATGCACCTGCCACTTTTCAAAGGTTGGTGAACAAAGTCCTTACAGGTCTGGAAGCCTATAGTGCAGCTTATCTGGATGATATTGCTGTCTTTAGCTCCACCTGGGAGGATCACCTGGTCCACCTGAGAAATGTTTTAGAGGCCCTGCAGAAAGCAGGCCTCACTATCAAGGCCACCAAGTGCCAGATAGGGCAGAGTAAGGTTGTATACCTAGGCCACCTTGTGGGTGGAGGTCAGGTTCAACCATTGGAGAGCAAAATCCAGACCATCATGGACTGGGTTGCTCCCACTACCCAGACTCGGGTCAGAGCTTTCTTGGCCTGACTGGGTACTACAGGAGGTTTGTCAAAGGATATGGATCCATAGTGACCCCTTTGAATGACTTAACTTCCAAAAGAATGCCTAAGAAAGTTCAGTGGACAGTTAGCTGTCAAAAGGCATTTGATGACCTGAAGCAGGCCATGTGCACTGCTCCCATTCTGCAAAGTCCTGATTATTCCAAACAATTCATTGTTCAAACTGATGCATCTGAATTGGGGGTAGGGGCTGTGTTATCACAATTGAATGAAGAGGGTCGGGATCAGCCAGTAGCTTTCATAAGCAGAAGGTTGACCCCCAGAGAGAAACGTTGGTCAGCCATTGAGAGGGAAGCCTTTGCTGTGGTTTGGGCTCTGAAGAAGCTGAGGCCATACTTGTTTGGCATTCACTTCATTGTTCAGACAGACCATAAGCCCCTCTTATGGCTAAAACAAATGAAGGGTGAAAACCCCAAACTTTTGAGGTGGTCCATTTCCCTACAGGGGATGGACTATACAGTGGAACATAGACCTGGGAGTAACCATGCCAATGCGGATGGACTCTCAAGATATTTCCACTTAGAACTTGAAGACTCAACTGGTCAAGGTTAGTTTAATGTCCCTACGTTTGGGGGGAGGGGGGTGTTGTGTAGGAGAGTAGGATCTGCTTCTTATAGTTACCCCCACTTTTTGCTGATGTCTCACTGTTTTTGGCCTAGTCTGACTGGGATCCTGCTATTCCGGACCCCAGCCTATCTGCTTTCTCCTATAAAATGATTGCATGTACTTTAGGTACACTCCAGATTGGATTCTGGGGTACCCTTATCAGTCCCTAGTATATGGTACACCATGTACCCAGGGCATAGGTACCCCAGAGGCCTCCCAGGGGCTGAAGCATGTATTGTGCCACCCCTGAGAGGCCATTCAAAATGACAGCACAGGTCTGCTACTGCAACCTGTGTAAGGAGGTGCGTGCACCCCTTACTTAGATATAGGTTACCTATATCTATTCTAAATCACTGCACATATAAACCTATAAACCTATCAGTCACCCCTATGGCAGGCCTTATCAATCCTGAAGGCAGAGTGCTGGGTTTTACGTGAGAGGGTGCCCCTGCATGAGCAGAGCCCCTCTGCAGCCTTCGGAATCTATTCCCCGGGGTTGTCTGTGATGCAGCCAACCATATATACTTAAGTGCATTATAACTAAAGCTCCCTGTTTTACGTTTTTACGGATTTTTACAGATAAATACAGACAGAAAACAATGTGTTTTCTGTCTGCATTTATTTTTAAAAATGGATAAATACAGAAAATTGTGCTTCTTTTAAGTGACTCTCCGTGCTTTCGTTCACATATTATAGGCAAGCAGCTGAGCACATGGCCAGCATGGGAAATTAAAAAACAGGATGACATTTCTTTAAATAACAGCACGTCAACATACATTTATGGTATAATGCTAGTATTTACCAGTGGATGTATTGTTATGTAATATTTGACAGCTTAAATAGCTAAAACATGACAGACAGCAAAGTATGAGTGCGCGTCTATCAGTTAAATAAATATGGAAATGTACAGTTTTACAACTTCATTTATACGCAAAACACAAAATAAATATGGATAAATACAGATAAAATGGCCCAAGAATAAATATGGATAAATACAGACGGAAATGTTAAAAAAATAAATACCATAAAACCGGGAGCCCTAATTATAACCTCGCGGTAAATGCTAACTTTAAAACGGCTGCTTAGAAACATGTCATGTTTGGTGTCAAACACCTTGGAATCATACCTCCACACCAGTAACTGGTGTGGGAGGTATGATTCCTCCCTTGTAGTACCACTGCTATGGGGCACCGGTCTACCCGGTACCAGCTTTCTCGACCTGGGCAGCACAAAATGGATGCTGCCAGCCACAGACACGAGTCTGCCCTCCTGCTGCTGAGCCAAGCTCGAGCAGAGAAAGACCTGACAATAGGTTTCCTGTCACAGGGAGGTGTGACCACCTCCCAGACAGGCTTTAGTGTATTGGGGCTGGGTGGGTGCACTCTTAGAGTGCCAGAAAGTCTGCACGTGGGGCACATTTGGTGTCCCCGTGCATAGTCCAGCTCAAACCGGTTGCAGGAGCCATTGGCTCCTGCTCTGGCGCGAAACTGGACAAAGGACATGGGTGTAGCCACCCTTCTGTCCTGACCCTCCCCTAGGTGGGTCCCCAGAGTTAGTCCAACCCCTTACTTGGGTATAAAGTAGGAAACCTGACTACAGGACTTTAGATTTTACCTGGACTAAACTCTGCAAGCAGAAACCAAGTACTTCGACGGTCTACACTTCGCTGGACGACAGAAGAATCTCCCTTGGAGTAAAGGAGTTACTCCCCTGCAGCAGCAGGCACCTAAACGCATCTGACCGGTTTGCATCTCCCGAGCTCCTGAGGACTCCGAAGATTTCTGCAACACAGGAGGTGGGTTCCCGAGCGTCCCTGAAGTCGATCTGCTCTCTCAGCAATCCTGAGACCAGTATCCCTCGTGGGGACCGTGCAACCCGAACCCCTGTGCACCGTGTACTTTTGCAGCAGCATATGCTTTTCGGCGATCCCTGAGGCTGTGCTTTGGACTCCGTGTAGTCCCGAGCAGCATTTCCACCAAAGATCTCCGGCCTCCACTCCACGAGTGCTCCGTGGGCTGGTACTTTGTGATTCCGCTCGAGGTCTCTTCGCGATCCCTGGTCCGTTGGCCTGTGGGTCCTAGCGACGGTCACTTTGACTTTCCTTGGGCTTCCCTCGTTGCTCCAGACGTGCCCTGACTCCCCATAGCTTGGAGAGTCTCCTGGACCTTGCTGGTCCATACTATCACTTGTTTCCTCTGCCCGTGTGGGTTGCCTTTGCCAAGGCTTGTTGGTGTTTAATCCGGACACTGACCCCTCAGCACTCGACATCCTTCGTGGGACAGCTCACCTCCGGACTTTGGTCGTCGTCAACGTCTCCTGGTCCCCGTGGCTGCAGAGTCAAGCATCTGATCTTCGCACCTGAAACACCCGACATCGGTGGGTATTCGTCTATCGAGCCCCTGGTCACGTGAAATGACCCAGACTCTGTCCCCTCTGCTTTCAGGTTCTTCTTACTCCGAATCCAGGCTTGGATTCCACCGGACACTTTTCATCTTCCCGACAGCAGTACTTCTTTGCATCACGCCATTGAAAACGACGAGGGTTTCCAACACCACTTGACCCCTATGCACCCGGCCCCTCTGGGATAGGTAACACGGGCACCTCGGTACTCACAAGGGTGCTGGCCTTAGAACCTTCTATGTTCCAAAGGGTTTGCTTGAAGTCCTCTCCGAAGTGTCCTTAAACTGTAATTTTCCAACCGCGACTTTCCCATAGAGTTGTACGATGCTCGCGTCTGTGTTGCCACACTGCACCCGTCCTCCGTGGGCTCCCTGTGTCACTCCTGTGGGTGGTTCATTGGGGTCCCAGCGATTCTACGTGCTCTAGGCACTGTGTCTATTGAAGTTGTGGTTGTTATACCACTTTCTTAGTATATGGTTCGGTCTCCCCCTGGAGCCCGCTGTGTATTGTGCTATTTACTGTCGTTCTATTAATTTAACATTGTGTACTGTACATTCTAATCTCGGGTAGAGATTAGTAGAGAGTTTTAGTAATAAATACATATTTTTATATAACACTTGTGTGGTTCTCCTTTCATTTAGTCATTCAGGAGGTGATATTCTGGTAAAACAAGCTGCTTTACATTCCTTCAAGATTAAGCCTGAAGGCTGCTCTCCATAGCTACCACTAGGATAGCTTTCATAAAGGTTATCTTTGACCTATTCATCAATAAGGGTAGTTTGGACTGATGCAAGGTGCCCACTTTAATTAGTGGACAGCATATACCAGGCCAACGTCTCACAGCAAGCAAGAGGAGCAACCCTGGGAACACTGTGCACCCTCCGTTTCCATCCTTGAAACCCTCCTCGGACCCTCAGCCAGACTCAGACCTTTCCTGCAGTCCTGTACTCTGCCTAACATCGGGTAGGGAACTTACCATCTGACGGTGTCGCCATGGTTCCCCGGCACTCACCGGGGCGAAACTGATCCCTAGCCCTGCCGCCTCACCTGGAAATAAAATCGACCCTTCTGTAGCAGCTGGTGTTGGTGAATCCTGTCACCCCAACCCTCATTGTAGACTCATAAAGGCAAAACTCTGTTGATTTCAATGTTTCGATTTCCGTGGGCGACAGATGCTTCTAGGGTAGAAGTATGCGGAGGGGTGGGAGTTGGGGGGGGAGGGGTTTTGTTATGCATAGTTGTTGATGGTTTGACTTTTTCTCCCCTTTAGTCACTGGCACACTTAATAATCTCCCTTGCAACCGCGATCCCACAGTCCGATTCATTCTTGGAGTCTCCTAGACACCCGCTTCATTGTTACACCAGCCCCCCTGGTGCCCCCTCGCCAGGCGCACAGTTTGCCCCTCGAGCACACTTGACCCCACCCAGTGACATTCAAGGTATTGTATTATCATGGAACGTTAACGGTCTGTTAGACCGTATCAAATGCTCAGCGTTCTTTGCATTTGCCCATAGCCATTTGCCAGAGGTCCTCCTCCTGTAGGAAACTCACCTTCAGGGCGAACGCTGTCCTTTCCTGTCCCACAAAGGCCATGACAGGGTCTTTCATGCGGGGTACTCGCAGGGGGTGAGGGGGGTCGCCATCCTTACACACCGTTCCTTGCCCCTTGTGGTTTCCCGCGCATCCCAGGAGCATTTTATAGCACTAGAGGGCATTCTGGAGGCACGGGTGATCATTTTGCTGTCCATCTACGCCCCCCTCGGCCACGCTAGGAGACTGCCTTACAGACCTATCATCACTCCTCGCCCGCCTTCCACAGGGTCTCGCTGTGTTGGGCTTTGACTTTAACGCAGTCCCCACGCCTACCCTCGATTGCACCGGCCCCACTGCCTCCAGGAACTTCTCATAGACTGTTTCTCCTCTTGGGGCCTCTGTGGCGCTTGGCGGTCCTGGCACCCGACACTCCAACAGTACACACACACTTAGGCCTCCCATCATACACACTCCCGCATCGACTTTATTCTCCTGCCGCGCCGGACTGCCAGGAGCTGAACCACATCGACATACTGCCCAGAGGGGTCTCAGACCACTCCCCCATACTCCTTGGCCTGGGACACTCCTCCTCGGCGCTGAGACCCATGTGGCGCATCAACGCTTGGTACCTCCAACACAAAACATTTGTCCAAGCACTAAGAAACGAGCTCCAATCCTACTGCCATAACAACTCGAAACGGTGGCCCGAGTGAGTACGCTCTGGTCCGCCAGCAAAGCTACCATTCGCGGATTCGCTAAACACTTGGTCAGGTTGCGAGAGCGCGAGCTCCTTTCCCTCATCACACAGTTGGAAACCCAGGCCTCCCGCCTGGAACAGCGCCTTCTGTCTGACCCACCGGAAGCCATTTCCCGCCAGCTGCGTCTCGTCGGACATACGCCTACATTCCCTAGAAGCGGCCATCTCCTCTGGCGTGCAACGATGGCTAACAACTACGGTTGGGATGATAAAAATGGGAAAATGCTGAATTGGCTGGCCTCACACATTTCAGGCCAATAGACTAGTCCCACGGATTAGATATGAAGCAGGCCATACACATCAGGCCCTGCCAGACATTGCCCGGGCCTTTGCCCTTTACTATCGGGAATTGTACTCTGTGCCGATGGACAGGGACTGGGCAGCCAGTGATAGCCTCTTGGACACGGTTGGCCTCCCATCCCTTCCCATGAAGACTGCCAACTGCTTGTCGACCCCATCACGATGGAGGAGGTTGAAGACACCCTCTCAGGGCTGAGACCTGGGAATACCCCAAGCCCGGATGGGTTCCCCATGGAATACCTGATGAAAAACGAGACATTTCTCCGTCATCTTCTCGCCCTTTTTGAAGAGGCGTGTCGCCTGGGCTCCTTCCCAGAAGACCTGGACTCTGCAGCTATGATAGTAATCCCCAATGCGCAGCCCCCTCCACCTCCCTTGCCCACTACCGTCCCATCTCCTTACTCAACTGCGAAATAAAAATCTTTGCCACGATCCTGGCTAACAGGCTGAAAAGGGCTATTGACGCTCGTCCATCCAGACCAGTGCGGCTTTATGCCACAAAGAAGCACGCAACACTGCATTCGACGGCTCCATGTGGCCCTAGCCCACCGCCACTCCCTACCACACGACTCAGCCTTGCTCCTTATTGATTTCGAGAAGGTATTCGACACAGTGGACTGGGACTGCCTCCGTAAGGTGCTAGCCTGTACCAGCCTTGGCCTGCGTTTCCGAGGCATGGTTGATGTGCTCTACTCCCATCCCTCGGCCCGAGTGTAAGTAAATGGAGTCCTCTCCGACTCCTTCCCCATTAGGTACGGCACAAGGCTGGGTTGCCCCCTGTCCCCCCTTCTCTTCCCCTTAGCGATGGAGCCCCTAGCCCAGCTCTTTCGTGGTGACCCGCTATGCAGGGGATGGAGGTGGGATGTCAGCCACGAGGACCGCATCGCCCTATACGCGGATGACGTCCTCCTGTATTTGGCGGACCCAGCAAGGAGCGGCCCCCGATGCCTTAACCTTCTTGAGGCCTTTGGATTAGCCTCAGGCCTGAAGGTGAACCCATCCAAATCAGTGCTGGTTCCCCTGGCCCCATCAAGGGACTGCTTTGACCATCCCTCTACGCAGACTGAGTTTCAGATATTTGGGCGTGTGGGTGGCACTGCATTCAGAGCTCCCCTGGGCCCTGAACCTACAACCGTTGCTCCAGAAATTAAAAATGGACCTGACCAAGTGGCAAATCCTCCCCCTTAATGTGAAGGGCCGTATAGCCATGTATAAAATGATGATATTGCCCTGCTTTCTCTATATCCTCCTCAACCTCCCTCTTCAGATTCCAAGGTCTTGGTTCCGAAATCTGGAAAGTGACGTACGCACCTTTCTATGGCGGGAATCACGGCCACGACTAGCACTCATCCACTGTCAGCAAGGTCCCTATGACGGTGGGCTGGGCATGTCAAATTTGTACCTTTACTATCTTGCCTCTCAACTCCCCTTCGCTCATGACTGGTTCAATGGGGGGTGGTCAGACCCGGCCTATAAACTAGAACTCTCCCGGCTCGGCTTCCCTACTCTTCAGGCATTGCTATATGGCCAGCTGCCCATGGTCACACGAGTAGTAATCTTAGCTTGGCGAGCCGCTTTACGCCACATACAATGGGATGATAAACTCACACAACAAACCCCTCTATGGCACGGTACCTGGCTGAAGGAAGTGACAACACTCACAGGCTTCAGAACATGGGATAACACAGAAATTTCCCAACTAGGGGACGTGTGGTCAGGAACACACATACGTTCCTTTGCAAATCTACAGGAGTCATTTGCTCTTGCGCGTACCCAATTCTGCAAATATCTTCAGGTCAGGCATGCCCTCCATACCCACATACGCGACACAGAACCCCTGTCGGAGTTTAATCCACTAGAAGCCAAAATCCTAATGGGGAACCTGGGGCGTGAAGGTGTCTCACAAATCTACCGCACCCTCATAATAAACTCCCCCAGCTCACTCCACCATCTCCGGACCCAATGGGAGGGTTAGGTGGGTCCACTAGAAGAAGAGGATTAGCGCCCTGATGGCTCCACACAAGCTCACCATCTCTTCCAAATTGCGGCTAATGCAAACTTACTACCTCCACGTAGCGTACCTCGCCCCTTCACGTCTGCTCATGGCTGGTCTCCGGACTGATGCCCCCTGCCCCTGATGCGCAACTGCGCCCGCAGACTTCTTCCACATGGTCTGGTCCTGCGTGACAATACAAACATACTGGGCCACAGTAACAAGAGAACTGACAGAGGTGCTGGGGTGGGCGGTCCCCTCTCTCCCAACCTGATCCTTCTGGTAATAGCAGTGGGTACGAGGGCTGAGAGTGCCTTCCTGGGTACGGGCTTTCTGGTTGCAAAGCGCGACAAAGTGGCTGAATCCCTCTTCCCCCTACCATTGCAATGTGGCGCAGCGAGGTTGACGGGTGTGCCCAGCAGGAGAGGGTGGTGTTTGAGGCAAGAGGCTGTCCCCAAAAGTATGGTCGTGTGTGGGGGAAGTGGCTGCACCTTTGACTTACTGTATCCAACCCGCAGCTCCAGAGAGACTCCATGACCTATATATGTATATGTCCTGGTTCGCTTGGTTGTAACTTATACATGTGATACTACATGCTTAACTTGTGCCTTGTTCTCGTTAGCCACACAGTGGCTTGTTAAGACACAGTAAAATCGTTTATCAAAAAAAAAAATCAGCTTGGACACTCACCATCCCTCCAGGCGAGTGTCTCGCGTATTCCTGCTTCATCATATATTGATCTTTTCTTAATGTAGTCTCAATATGTCATTTTATTCTAATTTAGAGTTTATGGTACAGCGGCAACATAGGTCAGTTTTCTATTCAATTCTATTTTAAACTACCCAGTTTTTCCCTTAATTGGGATCACACCATTCTCATCAGCACAAGTCACCCCACAGTTTTGGCGAATGTGATCTACAGTGTGCTTCACATTTGGTTGACACATGACCACGTAGTGCATGGATTGATTGGTCGTCTCATTTCTCTATGGCTCAATCATTGATAATCAATTTTAATTTCTTTTCTCTTTTTCCCGGTCATTTGACCCTGTTGCTTCCTCCTCTCTCTCCTCTTTCCATTTCATCTCCTCCTCTCTTTCCTCTTTCTATTTCATCTCTTACAGTCATTTTTAATCTCGGGCATATTCAATTATGTCCTGATGAAGATCCCCATATTTTATAGCGGAATCGAAACATCGTCGACAAATAGTACCATGACTATTGAAAATGTTCTGTAAATAATTGATAGCATTGGTACTCTAAACTGATATGTGACATGCTTATTTTTGCTACAGTTAATAGAAAATGTCTGAGCTTTGAAATTCTTTTTCTTGTTCCGTTGTTACCCACTTCATAATTTTTTGTGTGTTATATGGTTGAATTGAATAAATACATGCATATATCCATTTGGATCTTCTGGTACAGAATTCATTTTATTCCTATGGTTTATGCTTGGTAGTATTCTGCAGTAAGGGACCTCTTGTTCCTTATAAATACTTGTTCCCATGGTTCCTTATATACCTTTGGGTTCCCTTATTATAAATCCCCTTAAAAAAACATGAGCAAAGGTAAAGGACCCCTTAAAATAAGCAGTGTGCATTTAAAATCTTTTGAAGAGGACCTGTGAAGAGGTACATCTCTCTCCACTCGCTAGGTTGTGATTCCTTAGTACAAGTATGAGCTGCGCTCTATGATTTTACTATCACAATGCCCTTCTTGACCGTTAGCATTTAATGGGTGTATAATATAAATCTCCCATTAAAGATATAGCCTGTTTTCAAATGCTGCATTATTAAAACAGGTTTGCTGCCTTCCTCTCACACTTTCTAATAATGGCTTTGTCTTGCTTCCCAGATTACAAACAGTTAGATATATATCACATAGCCATTATAAACTGTTATGTCATATTACAAAATCTAACCATTACAGAACGAAACGCCAAGCTACTTTAATTACTATTACTACTAACTATTTTGAAATAATGAAGAGGGCCAGACTTATTGCATTTGTAAGTAATTGTTGCTTACTCATCTTAAATGCTGTCTTGGGGCCTGATTTAGATCTTGGCGGAACTACCGTGGTCACTCTGCGGCAGAGTTTCCAAGTAATCTGTCATGCTGATGGAATCCCGCCTGCCGTATTTAGATATATACAGGCTGAATCTCCGCCCGCGTTGACAGTGTTTACTGCTGCGTACGCGGCTCACCGCTGCGTATGCGTCAGACTCCTCTGCTGGCGAATAGTACTCCGCCGCCGTTAGGGTGGCGGGGTTGCACCGAGCCTATTTAGAATTCATAGTTGTGCTGGAGGTGTCCTAGCAGCAGTTTCCAGGTGGAAGGATTCTGTTGCGGGACTAGGTCAACAATGTACCATTACTGAGGACATAGGATGGAGACTAGCATTACACACCTGATGTCTTTTGCTTAATTGTTTTCACCTGCATGCCACCCTATAAAACACACTCCATTTCAGACCATGATCCGTTGCCATTTCAGCACAGCACAACATTTTCCTGGAAAAGGTTTGCAGAGTATTATTTTGACTTGTGGGTTTACAAAGTCTTTTAATTACAGTATAATGGCAGGGCAGAGAAATCCCATTTTTACTGAGGAAGTCATGGTGGATGAAATGATTAGAGTAGAGCCACAATTGTTTGGAGCCCAAGTACAAAATACAACCATATCTCAGAAAAGGCAAATGTGGGCCAGAATAGTTGAGAGTGAATGCTGTAGCAAACAACCTGTGCGCATAGGGGGAAATTAGGAAGAGGTGAAATGACCTGCGGAGGAGAGTGCGTTCCCTGGCCTCCAAGCGTCACCTGGAGGCTCGGAGGACTGATGGTGGCTCTCCCAGCCCTCCTTTACAATTCTTTCCCTGGTAGGAGAAGGTCTTGCAGATCCTACATCCGAAGGCTTGACAGGAATCCCTGGTGGAGTGGAGACTGGTAAGTAATACTTTGGAATGTGTCACTAAACCTAAATATCCTTTTTCGTTTTAATCTAGCTGCTGCATAGAGTTTTGCACCTTTGTTAAACATATAAACCTAGATATATCCGTATAATTTCTTTTGTCTTGTTTGTTTGAATATATTTTGTTGTAACTTAGATTACAGGTTTCAATCTCCAGTACAGTTCACATGATGAAATGGTGCTTTTAGCCCAGATAGCAGATCTCATATATGTTTTTTTAAACTCAAAATGTCAGTTTTTGTTTCTTACTGCATATCTTCACTAGGTGTGTTAAACTTGAAATTTTGCAAGGGTTGTGTATGTTTAATTGGAATGACTACAGCTACTACGATGCCTTTTTTGTTATGTGAAAATAATAATGCAATGTAATTTTGCTCACTCTCTCTGTTCTGTCAAAATGTCACATACGTTGAAGCATTTTATAGTTTATTTAATCACTATTTCATGTTTTGTTTTTAAATGTGTGTGTGTTTAATGTTGTATGTTGCCCTATCCTTGGTATCTCATTAAATTGATGGTATTTATTTCACAAATCAATGTTTTCTAACTTACAAATGTGAATATTTGTAATTTTGTATGCAGAATATAAATGCAGTGTTTATATGATGATTAATGCTAAATATCCTTGTAAGTTGTGTAATTGTCAGAATGTTTGTCTGCTAGGCCTTGGAATGGTATCTGTCACATTTCTCCTCACTACTGCGTTGTGTTGAATCTTTGGTATATCTTACGTGTGCTTTCTATTTTTTCCATTTCAGAACATCTTTTTTACCTGCTTTTTTGAAGTTGTTTAGTGTGTAATTTAAGCTGTTTGTGTATTGTATCATGATACTACTGAAAGATACATTCATGATAGTAATTAATTTTTTCCTTTTATCCTTCATTTTTAGCTTCAAACTCAATTTATGTATAATCCAGACTTTTACAAATTGTTTTTGTTTCTTCTACATTTATTATAGGTCCAACACCCAGAGTACGTGGAAAACAATCTTCCACTCCAGATCAGGAACAAGACTTCCGGGAGGACTCCACTCATGAAAGTCCGCATGATGAGGAGTGTGCTGGTTCATCTGGTCTGCCTGGGCAGACTGCTCCAGTGAGTCACAGTCGGCCTACATCTACACCTCCTATCCCAGCTGTTACCACCCATCAGCCTATAGATCCTTCCACTTTGGTGTCCAAACCAACATCACCCCAATCTTGTGCCCCCCAGTCCTGCCTCTTGTTGATACACCACCTCCAGTTCAGCCAGGAACCAGTGGGATGGGGCACACTGGGTCAAGGGCACAGGGTAGTGGGGTCTTGTGAGGGAATCTGCGGGCCAGCAAAGTGAGGTCACTGGGTTCACTGTCACCCAGGCCACCATGAACCAATTCTTGGGACCCCTCCATCAGTCCCAAGACATGATGGGCCAAGTCCTTACAGAGCTTCTGGAGATGAAGCAGTTGCAGACGGAGCTCAGTGTTCAGATGGAACATTACAACTCCAATATGGGCTCTCTGACAGGGGTGTTGCATGACATTTACACCCTTATGTACATGCCTTTTCCAGCACCATCTTCCCCTTTCCGTGGTCCAACAACATCTGAGCCAACTAGATCTGCCTCAGCCACAGAAAGGGAGGCCCCTGCACCCACCTCAGTCCCTGCAACTGTGGATCCACCAGCCCTCCGCAGGAACACACATTCATCCGGACCATCCGGAGAGAATGGCAAGATCACCACCACCAAGAGACACATAACCTAATTTCCTCCAGTGTGTGACTACTGTTTACTCTGTGGACTATTTTCTGGACACATTTACCCTTCTGATGCCAATTGTATTTTGGACATTGGATTTCAAAGATGTTTGGCTCCTCAATAATTGTTTCATTCTCCATGAGTGAGTTTTATAACTTTTTAATATTTTTGTTGTTGTTTACATCCTGTTTTAGTTTATTTGGTTTTGTTGAATAAAAACAAAACTAACAAAGTCAAAGACTGCTGTTGTATTTCTTTTCTCAATTTCTTTATCATTTATTCCTTCCATCACACATATTACAATGTAAAAAATAAAATGATTGTTTATCCATATATAAATGCCTTGTAGCTAATGTACTCACATTTTCCTAAAATGATGAAACCGAACAAATCACACTAACCCAACTGATGTATGTTATCAAATTGTACTACATAAATGTTTATTATAGTTTACAAACAAATTACAACTCCTGCATAATCCAAATCATCAGTGCCATTTTAACATTTACAGTTACAGACATTGCCACCATGGAAGAACGTGATATATCCAAAAAATCTGATTCAATAGGCAAACTGTCATTGATTTCTGTCATCAGTTGGAGCCTGATCAAATTACACCAATAGTGAGAATCCTGGCATGACTCAATTTTGTGGCCACAGGATCACTCCAAGACATTGTTGCAATATCTGGTGCAATGTCACAACCAACTTTAAATGGTTTGATACAAGAAGTTTGTTCTATAATGATGAGGCACATACTCAAAACTGCAAACAAACTATCAAAAGCTGGACAAAAGAGGCCTCTTCAAAGCTCTAACAGTCTACACCTAATTCCGCCCAAATTTAAGAAAGAGCAAACGCGCACGCTCCTTCTCCGGGGACGCTCCCAGGATATGGAACTCACTGCCTCCGAATTTACGTGAAAATCACTCATTCCCTCATTTCAGGAAGAAACGTAAACTTGTGCTTCTAAATGAATACCTAAACCCCCCTCCCCAAATCTCTGATTGCCCTGATGCTCCTACCCCACACTCTCATGTACATTTGAGCACCACTACCTCGGGAGAAAAACTGCGTCTCTACTCTCCCCACCCTTGTAACACCCTACCATAACTACCTCAGAACTATATTGTTTACATATCCACTGTATATTGTATTCTTCTTTTATATACTGTTACTATATATTTTTATTTACTCTTATGTAACTCGTACAATTGCTGCTATATCGTTTACATACCCTACTATCTATTGTATACATCTTTTTATTCCATTACTATGTATTTTTATTTACTCTTTATGTAACTTGTGTAATTGCTGCTGTGCTAACTCTGTAATGCGCTCTGATACCTTCGGGTCAAGTTTGCGCTATACAAAACCCGATAAATAAATAAACTGCTTCATACACTTGACACAAAATGAGGATTTAGCCAATGTCAAGAGAGATTAGTATGCTTTGGGTCGAATACCACATGTGGTTAGACCAATTTAAACAGCACATATTGGCTTGAGGGCACCATTCAATAGTAAACAAGGCTACTGTAATCTTCATAACTCCAAATTAATAACCGTGCAAATTGTCTTTGACAAGATATGTACCCCCAAAGTGTGTCTTTCACAGGATCAGTTCATGTTTACTTTGTACTTTGCAACAGCAGCATTAAACTGCAAATGTCACAACTTTGAAATGTCCAAATGACGATGACATGGTGAAGGGTCCTAAAACAAATAAAAACAAAAAGATTTATTAAATTGAATTACAAAATAGGCACCTTACAAATGAATAATTTTGAGGACACATTTTCTAAGTATAATCAAACATAAACAATGTAAATTATACCAGTAGTCAATGTGTCAAAACTTTGGTCAACAAATATCTTTGGCTTGAATTTTATCAGCTTGCCCTGTCTAAAAAGATGTCCAGCACAGACTGTTATCCCCATTAGATTAAAAGTTGGTTTTACCTTAATGTCATACTATGTTATTTTATACTTACACTCGTGAAGAAGTTGTGAATAACATCTTGACGTAAGTCAATTCCTTTCTCTTCACCACTATCATATTCATTTGGCATTTCAACATTATCACCCGATGGTTCTTTATGGTCTCCACCCTCTGCGATGTTCAGGACGTTCCGTCGCAGGCCTATGTTGTGCGACATGCAGCAAGTCCTGGTGATTTGGCACACCTTATTGGGCGAGTAGAGGAGAGCTCCACCAGTCTGATCCAGACAGCAAAATCTGGCTTTTGGAGCCCAAAAGACCGCTCCACTGGCCTCTTGTGTTCTTACATGGGCCTCATTGAAGCGGACTTCCCCTGGCGTTGTTGGATTCCTCGGTGGTGCTAACAACCATGGTCGGTTAGGATAAGCTGAGTCTCCTACATGAAAGATAGAAAAAGGAGCCAAAATATGTGTTCCACTTGGCATCTTTTGCCGTGTTTCCCCTGTCTTTTTGCTTTTTGACCTCCCAGTTTTGACTCTGTTTTTGCTGGTTTAGTATCTCTGCGCACTTTCTCACTGCTGTTCAGTGTTAAAGTGCAAGTGCTCCTGTTGTAAATTGTGTTATGGATTGGTGTTTCCATTATTGGCATATTTGATTTACTGGTAAGTCCCTAGTAAAGTGCACTGAGAGTGCCAGGGCCTGTAAATCAAATGCTACTAGTGGGCTTGCAGCGCTGATTGTGCCACCCACAGAAGTAGCCCTGTAAAGGTAACTCAGACCTGCCACTGCAGAGTCTGCGCACAGTTTGTAACTGCCGTTTTGACCTGGCAAGTGCACCCACTTGCCAGGCCCTAACCTTCCCTTTTCTTACATGGTAGTCACCCCTAAGGTAGGCCCAAGGTACCCATGTGGGCAGGGTGTAGTGTATGTGAAAGGTAGGACATGCCCTGGTGTGTGCGGCATGTCCTGATAGTGAAATACTGCCAATTTAGTTTTTCACTATTCCAAGGCTACCTGTTCCCATAGGATAGAATGGGGAGTTTGCTTATAACATCTTATAAACATAACTACCCCCTGGGAACAAGGTAGGACAATAAAGTTTAGTATGCCTGAAGAATACCTGAGAATGTTAAAATGCTTCTTTTAGTGAGACAATGCTGTCTCTACCTCCTGCCAGGAAGCTGGGCCATAGAGGACAGAACTGGTTTGGACTAAGCACAGACACTCTCTGCCTGAGAGAAAAAAGGATTTTGGAGTATATATACTGAGGCCCAGACCCCTGAACTTCAGAACTCGCTGGAATCAAGGAACCTGCCAAGGAGAAGAGCTGGGAGAGCTGCCAGGAGGAGTACTGCCCCTTTGCTGTGTTGTTGCTTTGTTGGGTTGGCCTGCAGTTGCTGCTTCTGCCTTGGGCAGTGAAAGGACTGGACTGGACTTTCTTTACTTGTGCTGAGTATCTCCAACGGCTTGAAATAGAGCTTGCCTCCTGTTCTGAAGTCTCAGGAACCGCAAAGACTTCACTAACCTCTGGGTACCGCTTCTGGAACTTCTGCTTTAGTTGCCACAGAGAAGGGAATCGCAACCGACTCCGTCGCTGGCTCGGTGTCCTGACCGCACCGCAGAAGGCACCTTCCGCTGCTTGCGCCGCAACCCTGGTCTCACAGACTACTACCGACGCCACCATCGGCCGCTGCTTGCACCGTGACCTGTGGGCACCGCCTCGCTTCACTTCGTCATCCTGGTCTCACCGACGCTGTCGCTGCTGCTGAATTCGACAGTCGTGACCGCATCGTGGCTGGGGGCACCGCTCGTAAGTTTCACGACGCACCGCCTCGCCCCACACAGCAGTCTGGGCCGACCGACGCCAGCTCCCGCTAACCGGCTCTGTCGCTTGCACCGCAACCTGCCAGCACCGCATCGAGCACTGCCTCGCCCTGCACCATAAACCTTGCTCTCACCGACGCTGTCTGGACGATCGTCACCGAGCCGCTGCTGCACCGCATCGAGAGGGCACCGCACCCTGCACCTCTTCCATTTTGCAACGCAACCACGATGATTGCCACGACCGGCTCGCACCAACGTGCCAGCCGCAACGAGAAAGGTAGTGTTACCGAGTCTGTCCACACTTTCGGCCCGTACCGACACGGTCGGCTGGAACTGTTAGACTCTGTTGTTTTCATTATCACGGTAGCCCCAGACGGAGCTACCGACTCGAACGAACTGTGTTTTTGAGGTATTTATGCAATTTTAAGGATATCTTGCAAAGTATCTATTTTTAAGTACTATATGTTGGATTTTTATTGTTTTGGTCTTGTTTTGGATATATAAAAATATTGGATATTTTTCTAAACTGGTGTGGTGTCCTTTTGTAGTGTCTTCCCTGTATTACTGATAGCTATGTGCAAATGTTTTACACACTGCCTCTAAGATAAGCCTGACTGCTCGTGCCAAGCTACCAAGGGAGTGAGCAGTGGTTATTTTATGAGTGTAACTCCCTTATCCTGACTAGGAAGAAGGGTCCCTACTTGGTCAAAGGTACCTACCTCTGCCAACTAGAGACCCCCATTTCTAACATTGGTTGTCAGCGGTGAGGATAGGACTTGTGTTTGCACTTGACTTAGTGATTGGTGTGCACTACTACCATATTGCAGACCATTACGTGCCACATACTGGTTCTTTTTCTTTTTGGCCTATTTTTGATCTTGCCATTTCGAACTTACTACTTCATCATGCCTGAATCAAGAGCATCATCTGTTGCATCCTTTGAAGTTGCCTTTGAGGAGGATAGGTTTTGAATTCTACAACGTGAAAGAGTTGAAGGCTAGTTGCAAAAACCTAAAAGTCTAAGTTGTAGGCCTCACCAGGAAGGAGGAGCTACAAAAGGCGCTGAGGGCCTGGGTAGCAGCCAGACATGCCAGTTATCAACCTGGACATCTCAGTGGGGAGGCGGAGGAGCCTCTTCCTAGGGTGGATGTGCTATTGGGAGGGGGGGAATCCTCCAGGCCAGGCAGCAGTCGCCTGTCCCCAGAGGAGCTGGAAGACAGGCGGGAAGCAAGGAAGTTTGAGTTGGAAAAACTCAGGATGGAGAATGAAAGGGAAGACAAAAGGATAGTCATGGAGGAAAGGAAGATGATCTTAGATCATGAACGTAGTCTTAAGGAGTAGGCCCAGTTCAGATGGCAGCAATTCATCAGGGCAGGCAGATAGAATTGTGCACATCCCCAAGAATGTAGGGTAAAGGTTCCCATCCCCAAGGAGACAAGAAAGCAGTGGTCTCTTCAGCAAATCCTGCAGAGACCGGCCCCCGCAAGTGCTACGCCTGTGAGCAGGTGGGTCACTTGAAGGGGGACCCCAAGTGTCCCAAGAGGGCACAGCCACCCACCAGTGGGCAGACCAAGGTGTTGGCTAGTGTAGCGCTTGGGGAGGGTGGGGATCCCGCAGAAATGACCCTCGTCTCACTAGGGGACAGTGAGATGGTCTCGGGGAAACTAGGTGCCTGCTAACACTAAAGAATACAGCGCCCGGGTGACCATCAGTGGGAAAAGGGTAGAGGCTCTCAGAGATACTGGAGCCATTGTGACCTCAGTCCGGTGTCACCTGGTCTCTGAGGAGCAAGTAGTCCCCGGGGCATTCCACCAAGTAGTTGCAGTGGACAACTCAGAGCACCAGCGTATGGTGGTGCAGGTTCCATTTGAATGGGGGGGTGTCTCAGGTCCCTTGAGGGTGATTGTGAGCCCTACCATGCCTGTAGATTGCCTGCTAGGGAACGACCTGGAGCAGTCCTTGTGGAAGGATGTTGAGCTCAGGTCTCACTTGGAGATGCTTGGGTTGCCAGAGTGGGCATGCGTGACCACTCGGTCAATGGCGGCCGGAAAGGGTGATCAGAAGGACCTGGAGCCTGAAACAGTGGCCCAGGTTCCTGCCAAGAGAAAGGGCAGGGGGTGCGGGAAACCGGCCCCGGAGGATCCCAGGGTCCGGGGGGAGGCTGACCTTCAGGGGGACGCCCCGGTACCTACAGGGAAGCAGGTAGCTGAACTAGGGTACTTATCTGAGCTGACCCATTGGCAGCAAGAAGGTGGTCCCACCAGGGAGGAATTCTGTAGGGAGCAGAAAGAATATCCTTCTCTGGAGGGTTTGCGGCAGCAGGCTGCAAACCAGGCAGCTGGTGATCAGTCTGGATCACATTGGATCTACTGGGAGAATGGTGTCCTGTACAGCGAGCCTAAGGTCGCTGAGCCTGGGTCAGCCTGTGCGCTGGTGGTACCCCAGCGCTTCAGGACCTTCCTACTGGGTCTGACTCATGACGTGCCTTTGGCAGGACATTTGGGGCGGGACAAGACCTTTGACAGGCTTGTCACCCACTTCTTTTGGCCCCAAATGTGAAGGCAGTCAGATGTACATTGCAGGTCTTGCCAAACTTGCCAGGCAAGTGGTAAGAGTGGGAGGAAGTGTAAGGCTCCTCTCCAACCTTTTCCAGTTGTTGGAACCCCTTTTGAAAGGGTTGGGATGGACATTGTGGGGCCACTGGATCTCAAGACCGCAATGGGCTACAGGTACATCCTGGTCTTAGTGGACCATGCCACCCGGTACCTGGAGGCAATCCCTCTCAGGACAACGATGGCGCCCGTGATGTGCCCGGCGTTAATGGGGATCTTTTCCCGCTTGGTTTTCCCCAGAGAGGTGGTTTCTGACCATGGAACCAATTTCATATCCAAGTGAATGACATCCCTGTGGAAGGAGTGTGGTGTAATCTACAAGTTCACCACTCCTTACCACCCACAAGGTAACGGTTTGGTGGAGAGATTCAAACCAACCTTAAAGGGCATGATCAAGGGTCTAACAGAACCCATGAGGCGTAAGTGGGATGTCCTCTTGCCATGCCTTCTCTTTGCATACAGGGAGGTACCACAGAAGTCTATAGGGTTCAACCCCTTTCAGCTTCTGTATGGGCACCCTGTGAGAGGACCTCTTAGTTTGGTCAAGGAAGGCTGGGAGTCAACTCCCAGAAAAAACTCCCCAGGATGTATTTAGCTACTTGCTGGCCTTCAGGAACCAAACTGCCCACATCTGAAAGAGACACGTTAGTGACAGATTCCTTACCTTAGAATATGCCCAGGCGTCAGGCTGGATCCGGAAAGTTTTTGCGTAGCAGTACCCTTGCGCATCGGTAGGCGGCGTCGTGCGGCTCCGCGTCCGTCGTCGGCGTCGTGATCGCCGGGATGACGTCGCGGGCAGTACTTAGACGCCG
Organism: Calotriton arnoldi; assembly: GCA_963921515.1. Lineage (NCBI taxonomy): Eukaryota > Metazoa > Chordata > Amphibia > Caudata > Salamandridae > Calotriton > Calotriton arnoldi. The sequence goes on from CAWUFW010000033.1 coordinate 2,689,448, forward strand.
CCCCTGCGCGCTGACGTCAGTTCTTCTTTTTTCCGCGCCAGTAAGCGCAGATCCGGGAAGAGCAGTGCCCTAGTCAATTTTTGACTAAATTTTGGGTGAATTTTTCACTGTTTCTTTTCGAGTCTTCTCGACTCCTAGGTGTCAGTAGGGATGCCCGGCTTCAAGCCATGCGACGTCTGTGGTCGAATGATGTCGATCACAGACCCGCACTTAGAGTGTCTCTACTGCCTCAGCCGAGACCACGACACGAAGTCGTGCCCTGACTGCCGGAAACTCCACCCGAAGGCTTTGCGAGAGCGGTCTCGAAAGCTCCTCGAGGTCCGGCAGTCGGCTCCGCGCCGCACCAAGCCCCGGTCCCGGGAGAGGTCGAGGGGCCGGTCGCGGAGCCCCCGCCGGTCGTCGGAGTCCAAGTCTTCGCGCTCCTCGGGTAAGTCGAAGCACAAAAAGTCTAAGAAGCATCAACGCTCTAAGACTTCGCCTCGCCGGTCTCGCGACTCGGCTGAGGCCCCTGTCGGCACCGCCCCCGCTGCCCCGGACGTGCCTGTGGAGCCGCCCCCGCATTACCCATCCTTTCCGGGTTCGGGGGCGACTCCGGCCGAAATACAGGAATTCCTGTCGGCCATGGCCCGCCTCTTCGGGCCTCAAGGTCCCTCCGGTGCGCCTTCGGGCCCCGCAAGCCCTGATGGGGTTGCTCCGGCGTCGCCGACGACTCCGGTCCCGGCGTCGCCTGTCCCGCCAGCCTTGATCCCGGCCTCGGCTCCGGCCCCGGCCTCGATCCCGGCTCCGGTGGTACCGCAACCCCCATCGACGCCGGTTGACCTAACCACGCCTCCGCCGGCGCCGATGTCCCCAGTGCCGTTCCTGACGCCGTCCGGGGCTCCGGGCGGCATCGTTCCCGGTTCTCTCCGGCTCCGGACATGGAGCCGGACCGGCGTCGCTCGGCGCCGGCTCCGGCGCCGATGAGACCTTGGGTCCCAGATGTCCCTCCTCCTCCATATTTTGAACCAGAGGAGGACCAGGAGAGCTGGGAGGGGTCGGAAGACCCTCTCACACAGCAGTGTGAGTATGATCAGGACTGGGCAGAGGAACTTGGGGATGCCAGTGGTCTAGACACTTCCCCTGACACTGGCATGCTGTCTCCTCCCGTGGCTACGGAGGAGGGAGCAAATTTCGCAACGGTGTTGCGTAGAGCAGCTGGAGCCTTGCACCTCCAATTGCCTACTGTGGCTGTCAGGACTAATCTCCTGACGGAAGTGCTTCAGCCGGCAGCTTCCTCCTCGGAGACTGTGCTGCCGTTTAATGATGCACTGACTGACGTTCTTTTGGACGCCTGGTCCAAGCCCGCCACAGGGGCTCCTGTGGATAGGAACGTGGCCCGACGCCATCGCCCTGCTCCGGGCGACCCCTTGTTTCTCTCTCAACATCCCACCCCGAGAGCTTGGTTGTCCAAGCCTCTGCCTCCCAAACCGCCTTCCCTACCGCCCCTCCGGATAGGGAATCCAAACGCCTGGACCAATGTGGGAAGAAGGCTTTTTCTTCCTCCAGTGCTGGCTTGCGGTCCGTCAACACCGCTTGCCTTTTGGGCCGATATACCCACTCCCTGTGGGATTCGGTGGCGACTGTTTTGCCCCAGTGTTCTGAGGAGGTCCAGACACTGCTTACCCGCACCATTGCGGAAGGTAGGGATGCAGCAAAGTACACCATACGTTGTGGCCTTGATACCGCCGACTCGCTGGGCAGATCGCTTGCAACGACGGTGGCGCTGCGTCGCCATGCCTGGCTGAGAACAACTGGTTTCTCGGGTGATGTCCAGAATACACTCATGGACATGCCCTTTGATGGAGTCGGTCTTTTTGGTTCCAAAGCAGACCATGCGCTGGAGCGTTTTAAGGACTCACGGGCTACTGCCAAGTCCCTGGGCCTTTCTGTTGTGCGCCCTCCGCTAACCTCTGCTTTTCGCCCCTTTCGTGGCCACGGAAGGGGCGCCCAGTCACGTCCGCTGCCCAGCCACCGGCCCGCGCAGCAAGCGTCTTCGCGTGGCCGAGGACGTGGATACCGCCGTGGCGGTTCGGGCAACCAGCGTGCGGGTCAGGCCTCCAACCCGTCCACGGCCTCCAAGCCCTCCTAGTCCCTCCTTTCATGTGCACAGCACGCCAGTAGGGGGCAGGGTCCGCCATCACCTTCACCACTGGCCTACCATCACCTCGGACAGGTGGGTCTTGGACATTGTCCGAAGGGGCTACTCCCTCCCCTTCGAGACCACCCCCCCAGCCATGCCACCTCAATTCCACCGCATGTCAGGGGATCACTTGATGCTTCTGCAGAAGGAAGTCACGGCCCTCTTGGCCAAGAGGGCCATCGAGCATGTTCCGACCCCAGAAGTAGGACGTGGTTGCTACTCCCACTACTTTCTGGTGCCCAAAAGGACAAGGAGGACATGCGTCCTATCTTAGACCTCCGGAACGTCAATCGCTACCTCCGGAAGGAGAAGTTCAAGATGCTCACCCTAGCTCAGGTCTTGACTGCTCTCGACCCTGGAGACTGGTTGGTAGCGTTGGACTTGCAGGAAACTTATTTCCACATCCCCGTCCTGCCGGCCCACCAGCGTTACCTACGGTTCACGGTAGGCCTCGAGCATTTTCAGTTCACCGTGCTCCCCTTTGGCCTTACAAGTGCCCCTCGGGTGTTCACGAAAGTGATGGCGGTGGTCGCAGCTCATCTGCGCCGGGCAGGGGTTCCAGTCTTCCCCTACCTCGACGACTGGCTGCTGAAGGCGGGCTCGTCCCAGGCAGTCGTCACCCACCTCCAGACTACGGCCGAACTCCTGCACTCGCTGGGGTTCTCCATCAATGTGCCAAAGTCGCATCTTATTCCTTCTCCACAGCTCCTTTTCATCGGAGCAGTTCTGGACACGACGCAGTTTCGGGCCTATCCCCCCGAACGGCGAGTCCGGGATATTCAGGCTATGATTCCCATCTTTCAGCCTTTATCCTGGGTTTCGGTACGGATGACCCTGAGGCTGCTGGGCCTCATGGCCTCCTGCATCCTGCTGGTCGATCATGCCAGATGGCATATGCGGGCTCTGCAGTGGGACCTGAAGTTCCAAGTGGGCGCACCACCAGGGCAACCTGTCCGATCACGTCCAGATCTCGGAGGGGACTGCAAAACAGTTGCATTGGTGGCTCTCGAACCGGCAATGGGTCATGGGCAGATCCCTCTCCCTTCCCCAGCCAGAGCACACAGTTGTGACGGACGCGTCCCTTCTGGGATGGGGCGGTCACATGGGAGAGGCGGAGATCAGAGGCCTCTGGTCTCCGGCGGAGTCCCGGCTCCATATCAACCTTCTGGAGCTCCGGGCGATCCGACGTGCACTCAAGGCATTCCTTTCCTCTGTCAAGGGGAAGGTAGTGCAGGTGTTCACAGACAACACCACCGCCATGTGGTACTGCAACAAACAAGGCGGGGTGGGGTCGTGGACCCTTTGTCAGGAGGCTCTGCGCCTCTGGACATGGCTGGAACATTAGGGCATGTTCCTGATGGTTCAACACCTGGCAGGTTCCCTGAACGTCAGGGCGGACGAACTCAGCCGCAGGTGCATGATGGATCACGAATGGCGTCTTCACTCGGAAGTGGCGCAAGGACTCTTTCTGCAGTGGGGAGAGCCTTGGTTAGATCTATTCGCCACCGAAGAGAACGCGCAATGTCATCAGTTCTGCGCGTTGGAATTTCCAAGGCGGCACTCGCTCGGCGACGCTTTTCGTCGCGAGTGGAGTTGCGGTCTGTTGTACGCCTTTCCGCCTATACCACTTCTACCCAGAGTGTTGAAGAAGATTCGGCGCGTCCGGACCCAAGTCATCCTTGTGGCTCTGGACTGGGCTCGAAGAGTTTGGTATCCCGAGCTACTCAGTATGAGCGTCGATCCCCCGATCCGTCTGCCTCTTCGGGAGGATCTTCTGTCGCAGCAGCAGGGGTCGGTCCTCCACCCGAACCTGTCCAGCCTCCACCTGCTTGCGTGGAGATTGAGCGGCGGCAGTTGATTCCTTTCGACTTGCCTCCCGAAGTTTGTGATGTGATTCTGGCAGCCAGGCGTCCCTCCACTAAGGTGGTATACGCCTGCAGGTGGAACAAGTTTGTGGCATGGTGCACAGCAAAGGCTGTGAATCCCCTCTCTGCCCCTCTTTCTGAGGTTCTTCTGTTCCTTCTTTCACTGGCCCAACAGGGTTCTGCACTGGGTACCATCAAGGGCCATCTTTGTGCCATTTCGGCCTTCCTCAGGCTTCCTGATCAGCCCTCCCTTTTCAAGTCCCCTGTTGTTAACAGGTTTCTAAAAGGCATTACACACCTCTTCCCTTCTGTTCCGTTCGTGATGCCTCAGTGGGACTTGAACTTGGTTCTTACCTTTCTCATGTGCGCTCCCTTTGAGCCTCTACATAACTGTCCTCTTCGTCTTCTAACTCTGAAAACAGCCTTTCTGGTGGCCATCACCTCCGCTCGGCGGGTGAGTGAGCTCCAGGCTCTGTCATGCAAACCTCCCTTTCTGTCTGTCCATCCAGACAAGGTTGTTCTTAGGAAGCGTCCGTCCTTCTTGCCAAAGGTAGTTACTGCCTTCCACATTGGGCAGACCATCACTTTGCCCACCTTCTTTCCGCCTCCGCATCCTTCCAGAGAGGAAGAGAGGCTCCACCGTCTGGACCCAAAACGTGCGCTTTCCTTTTATATCAACCGCACACAACACTTCCGGGTGGATGACCAGCTCTTTGTTGGCTACGTAGGCACAAGAGGCAGTGCACAAGAGAACCATCTCCCGCTGGGTAACCTTGTGTATCAAAGCCTGCTATTCTTTGGCTAAGAAGGAGCCTCCTGTTGGGCTGCGTGCCCATTCCACCAGGGCAACGGCTGCTACCACGACTTTGGCCGCGGTGTTCCGCTGCAGGATATCTGTCAGGCAGCTACGTGTGCCTCGCTGCACACGTTTACAAAGCATTACTGCCTTGACAGTCAGGTCCGGAGGGACGGCTTCTTTGGCCGTTCTGTCCTCCGGGACTTCCTTGTCTGATCTTTGTTCGCAGACCCACCACCGGGGTTGGTATTGCTGGGGTATCTATTCTAAGGTAAGGAATCTGTCACTAACGTGTCTCTTTCAGATGCACAAGTTACTAACTTGTGTAACGATATATCTGTAAGAGACAGTAGTTAGTGACAGATTCCTACCGCCCACCCATCCTCCCCGTTCTGCGAACTGATTTCTAGGGTTAAGGACATCCCTTTCAGGGCCCTAGTATTTTTCAGACACCTATGTCAGCTTCTTGCATGGCTCTGCGTTCCTGGCGCGGAAAGTCGTGTACAGAACTGACGTCAGCGCGCAGGGGCGGCGATTAAGTACTGCCCGCGACGTCATCCCGGCGATCACGACGCCGATGACGGATGCGGAGCCGCACGACGCCGCCTACCGACGCGCAAGGGTACTGCTACGCAAAAACTTTCCGGATCCAGCCCGACGCCTGGGGATATTCTAAGGTAAGGAATCTGTCACTAACTACTGTCTCTTACTGATATATCGTTACACAAGTTAGTAACTTGTGCATCAGGAAACTTGCTCAGGCAAACCTGGAAGCAAGCCAGGAGGAGATGAAACGCTGGTACGACCAGAATGCCACTCTGGTGGAGTTTCAGCCTGGCCAGAAAGTGTGGGTCATGGCCCCAGTGGAACCTTGTGCCTTGCAGGACAAGTGGACTGGGTCTTTTGAGGTGGTGGAGCGCAAAGGTGATGTCACCTACCTGGTGAATTTGCAGACTCCCAGGAATCCTTTGAGGGTCCTCCATGTGAACCACCTCAAGCCTCACTTTGAGAGGTCCGAAGTGAGCATGCTCTTGGCGACAGATGATGGGGTGGAAGAGGAGAGTGAACCTCTCCCTGACCTGTCTACCAAGGAGCACGATGGGTCAGTGGAAGGCGTGATCCTCTCCCCTACACTGACCCCAGAGCAGCAGGGTGACTGTCGCCAGTTGTTGGGACAGTTTGCCACACTGTTCTCTCTGACCCCCGGTGTTACTCACTGGTGTACCCATGACATGGACACTTGTGACAGCCCTCCTGTAAAGTACAAATTTACAGGTTGACTGACCGGGTCAGGGCCAGCATCAAAGAGGAGGTCTCTAAGATGTTGGCGTTAGGGGTGATCGAGCCCTCCTGCAGTCCTTGGGCCAGCCCAGTGGTCTTGGTCCCAAAGACTGCTGCACCCGGGTGCTACTCTAGAACTGCGGTTCTGTGTGGACTACCGTGGGCTCAACGCCGTCACCAGGACTGACGCACACTCCATCCCCAGAGCTGATGAGCTCATTGATCGGTTGGGAGCTGCCACGTTCCTCAGCACGTTTGATTTGACGGATTGCCTTAACCGATGGGGCCAAGGAGAGGTCAGAATTCTCAACCCCATAGGGGCATTACCAATTCCGGGTGATGCCCTTTGGATTGAAGAATGCCCCTGCCACCTTCCAGAGGTTGGTCAACCAGGTGTTGGCTGGACTGGAGGATTTCAGTGCTGCCTACCTGGATGACATTGCAGTGTTCAGTTCCAGCTGGGAAGAACACTTGCAGCACCTCAGGGAAGTGTTGAAGGCTCTGCAGAGGGCAGGCCTCCCGATCAAAGCCTCACGATCAAGGCCAGTAAGTGCCAGATCAGGCAGGGCTCTGTGGTGTACTTGGGACACCAGGTAGGAAGCGGCCAAAAGGCGCCCCTACAGCCCAAGATTGACACCATTCTGGCTTGGGAGCCCCCCCGCCCCCCCCCTGACCCAGTCAGAGGTGAGAGCCTTTTTAGGTCTCACCGGTTACTACAGGAGATTTGTTAAGAGCTATGGCACCATTGTTGCCCCCTTAACAGAGTTGACTTCCAGGAAGCAGCCCAAGAAGGTGATCTGGACTGAGTCCTGCCAGAAAGCTTTTGAAGCCCTGAAGGCAGCCATGTGCACGCCACCCATGCTCAAGGCGCCCGACTTCTCCAAGGAATTTGTCATGCAGACTGATGCTTCAGAGCATGGTGTGGGAGCGGTGCTCTCACAACTGAACAAAGAGGGCCTAGACCAGCCTAAAGTCTTCCTTAGCAGGAGACTACTCCCCAGGGAACAGAGGTGGAGTGCCATAGAAAGAGAAGCTTTTGCTGTGGTCTGGGCACTGAAGAAGCTAAGACCCTACCTGTTTGGGACTCACTTCCGAGTTCAGATAGACCACAGGCCCCTCAGATGGTTGATGCAAATTAGGGGTGAGAACCCAAAACTGTTGAGGTGGTCCATCTCCCTACAGGGAATGGACTTTACGGTGGAACACCGCCCTGGCACAGAACAGATGGTCTGTCCAGGTTCTTCCGCCTTAGTGAAGAGAACTCCCAGGAGGTTGGGTAGTTCTCCCTACTTTCAGCTGGAGGGGACGTGTGTTGGACTTGGCATCTTTTGACGTGTTTCCCCAGTCTTTTTGCTTTCTGACCTCTCGGTTTTGACTCTGTTTTTGCTGATTTAGTATCTAAGCGCACTTTCTCACTACTGTTCAGTGTTAAAGTGCAAGTGCTCCTGTTGTAAATTGTGTTATGGATTGGTGTTTCCATGATTGGCATATTTGATTTACTGGTAAGTCCGTAGTAAAGTGCACTGAGAGTGCCAGGGCCTGTAAATCAAATGCTACTAGTGGCTTTGCAGCGCTGATTGTGCTACCCACAGAAGTAGCCCTGTAAAGGTAACTCAGACCTGCCACTGCAGAGTCTGCGCACAGTTTGTAACTGCCATGTCGACCTGGCAAGTGCACCCACTTGCCAGGCCCTAACCTTCCCATTTCTTACATGGTAGTCACCCCTAAGGTAGGCCCAAGGTACCCCTGTGGGCAGGGTGTAGGTAGGGCATGCCCTGGTGTGTGTGGCAAGGCCTGATAGTGAAATACTGCCAATTTCGTTTTTCACTATTGCAAGGCTACCTGTTCCCACAGGATCGAATGGGGAGTTTGCTTATAACATCTTATAAACATAACTACCCCTGGGAACAAGGTAGGAAAATAAAGTTTAGTAAGCCTGAACACAGAATGTTAAAATGCATCTTTTAGTGAGGGTGGTTTTTACATTCTGTGTTTGAAAATACCACTTTTAGAAAGTAGGTATTTTCTTGCTTAGCCATCCAGTGTGCCTCTTCTAGGATGTGTTTTGGCTGTCTGCCTTTGGGGGTAACAGGGGCTAGGGATGTGCAGTGGCTCCAGAGAGTGGATGAGTCTGGGCTGGGCTGAATAGACCTGGGCTGCATTTAGAGTAGGGGGACGAGATTTCCTTTCACCTGAATGGGCCTGGTCTGCCTTCCACAATGCTGTCTCCACCTCCTGCCAGGAAGCTGGGCCAGAGAGGACATAACTGGTTTGGACTAAGCACAGACACTCTCTGCCTGAGAGAACAAAGAATTTTGTAGTATAAATACTGGGGCCCAGAACTTCAGAACTCGCTGGAATCAAGGAACCTGCCAAAGAGAAGAGCTGGGAGAGCTGCCAGGAGGAGTACTGCCTCTTTGCTGTATTGTTGCTTTGTTGGGTTGGCCTGCAGTTGCTGCTTCTGCCTTGGGCAGTGAAAGGACTGGACTGGACTTTCTTTACTTGTGCTGAGTATCTCCAAGGGCTTGAAATAGAGCTTGCCTCCTGTTCTGAAGTCTCAGGGACTGCAAAGACTTCACCAACCTCTGGGTACCGCTTCTGGAACCGCTGTTTCAGTTGCCACAGAGAAGGGAAACGCAACCGAGTCCGTCACTGACTCCATCGCTGGCTCTGTGTCCTGACGGCACCGCATAAGGCACCGTCCGCATCATGCACCGCAACCCTGGTCTCACTGACGACGACCGCCGCCACTGAGCGGCTGCTTGCACCGTGACCGTGGGCACTGCACTCCGTACCGCCTCGCTTCACTTCGCAATCCTGGTCTCACTGATGCTGCTGCTGACTTCGACACCCGTGACCGCATCGTGGCTGGGGGCACTGCTGGTACGTTTCACGATACACCGCCTCGTCCCACACAGCTGACTGGGCCGACCAATGCCAGCTCCTGCTATCCGGCTCCGTCGCTTGCACCGCAACCTGCCAGCACCACATCGAGCACCGCTTCGCCCTGCACCATAAGCCTTGGTCTCACCGTCACCGTCTGGACGATCGTCACCGAGCCGCTGCCTGCACCGCATCGAGAGGGCACCGCACCCTGCACCGCTTCCATTTTGCAATGCAACCGCGATGGTTGCTACGACCGGCTCACACCAAAGTGCCAGCCGCAACGAGAAAGGTACTGTTACTGAGTCTGTCCACGCTTTCGCTGGCCCGTACCGACGCCGTGGGCTGGAACTGTTAGACTCTGTTGTTTTCAGCATCGCGGTAGCCCCAGACGGAGCTACTGACTTGTACAAACTGTGTTTTTGAGGTATTTCTGCAATTTTAAGGATATCTTGCAAAGTATCTATTTTTAAGTACTGTATGTTGGATTTTTATCGTTTTGGTCTTGTTTTAGATATATAAAAATATTGGATTTTTTTCTAAACTGGTGTGGTGTCCTTTTGTAGTGTCTTCACTGTGTTACTGTTGGTTATGTGCAAATGCTTTACACACTGCCCCTAAGAAAAGCCTGACTGCTCGTGCCAAGCTACCAAGGCGGTGAGCAGGGTTTATTTCAGGAGTGTAACTCTCTTATCCTGACTAGGAAGAAGGGTCCCTACTTGGACAAAGGTACCTACCTCTGCCAACTGGAGAACCCCATTTCTAATATGACTCCCATTTCTAACAATATGTAACACAATTTTTGATTATCCAACTTGAAATTACTCAAACAATATATGACCGATTGTATTTACCAACAAACCAGGCCTTCTGAGGTCCAAGTAGTGACATTTGCAGGGGTATGCTGCTGTTCCATAGTACAAAGGAATCAAGGGTTGAGCTGTTGAAATGTGCACACACACCTGTGATGTACAAATCAGGTAAGCAAACAACTTGCTCATTTATTGAATGGAAATTCTTCTAATTGCGATAGACTTGTTCTCTGGCATGTGGTGGCACTAAGGCAATATGTGTGCCATCAATTGCTCCAACCACATGTGGTAGTCGAACCAAATCATAAAAATCGCTCTTCACATTGGCAGAATCCCCATGTCATGGAAACTGGATGAAGCTGTTGATGTCTCATCACTGAAGAAAGAATTTCTTGTAGTACACCACTGGAAGTTGTTTGAGACGTTCCACCAGATACTGCCAAAGTGTATTGGAATGATCATGTGGCTGCAAAATGAAGTACTGCCAGGAGTTTAACAATTGGTGTAATAGATGTGGAAATTTCTATTGTGAGGCAAAAGATCTGGCTCCAGCTGATGACATAAATCCAGTATAGTTTAGTTTGCCGATTCAATATGAATTATTTGATAATATTCTGTTCTTCCATAGTGGCAAGGTCTGGAAATGGTCGGAACACTCGAGGCTGTTGTCTCCTCACTCTCCCTGGGTTCATATGTTTGCATATGAAAAATGTCTACATTTTAAAACATTCACAAACTTATTTTTGATAAATAACACAAATGTCATGTTTAGCTAAAAATATGTATGCTTTAACTTAATTTAATTATCAAAATTATTATTTTCAAACAACAAGGGCAACCCTAGAACCAGAACCTGGGGTAATAGACGCTATAATCCAAACAATGGTTCATGAGCCAAACTTAACAATAAAGTTTGTTATTTTAAAATTTAGGAAAGAACCTAAAGAAAGAAAAAGAACAAAGGCTAACTATATTCCACATTACCCATGTACCAATAGTTGTATCAAAAAACTGATATTTAATATTAATTAAACAGAAAACATATTACACACATTAATAGTGACGCTCATACAGTTACACAGACAGTGTTATAATTATAAACAATGACAAGTGTAAACTAACTGGTAGTGGCTGAGGAAAAGTACAAACAACAGGTTTCAAAATAAAACAAAAATACACAATACAACAATTGTGTCCTCTTTCATTTAGGCCACATTACTGGCGTCGACGACGTTTCGACCCAAGGATACTTTAAGGGTTATCATCAGGACAAAAGCATCATATCGGGGAGCGTCCGCTGTTTTTCAAATGAATCTCAATGGACACGAGCAATAATTCAACATAAGTTGTGCATCAGGCACTTGAACTTTGAGATAGAATCTGTCGGTATGTCTGAAAAGATTTTCACAAAGATATCCTCAATTTCCTACATCGGGCGTGATTTTCTTCGGAGCCAGTATGCTGAGGAGATGAGGCGTACTTAAGAATTTCTGTTAAAACAGCATAAATGCTGGTACCGACCATGATCCCTTGAATTTACTTGGCGCATGGGACCTTCAACAGTTGGATACTAACTTGGATTTGCCAGCCATTTCTGGTATATATCCTCACAAACTTGAAATTGAGGATATCTTTGTGAAAATCTTTTCAGACATACCGACAGATTCTATCTCAAAGTTCAAGTGCCTGGTGCACAACTTATGTTGAATTATTGCTCGTGTTCATTGAGATTCATTTGAAAAACAGTGGACGCTCCCCGATATGATGCTTTTGTCCTGATGATGACCCTTAAAGTATCCTTGGGTCGAAACGTCGTCGACGCCAGTAATGTGGCCTAAATGAAAGCGGACACAATTGTTGTATTGTGTATTTTTGTTTTATTTTGAAACCTGTTGTTTGTACTTTTCCTCAGCCACTACCCGTTAGTTTACACTTGTCATTGTTTATAATTATAACACTGTCTGTGTAACTGTATGAGCGTCACTATTAATGTGTGCAATATGTTTTCTGTTTAATATTAACTATCAGTTTTTTGATACAACTATTGGTACATGGGTAATGTGGAATATAGTTAGCCTTTGTTCTTTTTCTTTCTTTAGGTTCTTTCCTAAATTTTAAAATAACAAACTTTATTGTTAACTTAATTTAACACATCATGTAATATTGACATTTTCTCTTAACAAATAACATGTTTGTACCAGTCTATTGTTTAAAAAAAAAAAGATTGTGTAAATAATACATTTTAAAAGTATTATTTACACATTTTTATTTTTTCAACCAAAATACCGTCGGTGGAAGTGTAAACAGCACCGCGCAACTATCGTATTTGTAACACACTACATATAGATGTTTATTTTCTAAATAATTAGTGACATTAGTATTTTGTATATATAAACAAACTAGCCACCATTTTGAGTGGTGGTGACACACTATACATTCACAAACACACTATTTGACTATCTAAAATGGCGGGCACCTGACCTCGCATTATGACATTTAGAATTAGACTTCCGCGGCAGAAGTTGAGCAGGTGGTGGGTGGAAAACTCCACGACTAACACAGCCATAGGCTAACGTGTGTAAAAGCAACGAACAAAAGCCAATGGCTGTGTCCGGCTCCATTGACGATCGCATACGTCGTGTACATGTACGCTGCGCTTCTAAAAAAGCTCACTTGCCTCCTAACACTGTAGCCAACAAGACCTCCTCAACTTTTGCTGCTTTTTCCGATCTCTGGGAACCACGATGCCAGAAAGAGCAGGTGACTGCCCAGCCTTCTCGCCAGAGGAGCCAGATTTGCTAGCAATGGAGGTTCTGTCCCTATACAGCCAGCTCTGTAGCTCGCCAGAGGAACAGGTACATGTTTAAAATGTATTTGAAAATTAGTTTTTACTTTTAAACACAGGCTAGAATGTCCCTTTGAATTCCTGAGTGAAGTGTAGTGATTGAAGTGTCATTTATTTTTTACATTACATAGAAGAATGCTGGTGTTAATTTTTAGGCACTTTATGATTGGAGAAAACAACAACATTAGTATATGGTGTGTGTTTTAAGCTCCACGTTTTATTTGGTGTGTATTTTGAGATATATCTATGCATATGTATGAATATCATGTGAAATGTAGAAATTTCACATCATGTAAATTTAGAAAACGCATCATATTTATTTTACAACTGTACATATATATGTAATTTTTTCCATACCAGATACAAATGATGTTTTAAAAAAAAAAACATTTTATTGATTTTGCAACTCAGGTGAGAAGTAGCACGCCGAGCGCAGCATATGTATTAAGTACACCACAACATTGCAGTACGGTAATAAGGTGTTAGAACTACAGCTCCACACCAGAACATAAATTTGTATCATAACAATGCGTGAAACAATCTTCCTGGATGTGCATTGAGAGTGTCCACACCACGATGCTCTATGCACCCACCATTAGACCATGGCCTGTCTGTGCGGGGCTCTCACTGTATCCCCCTATCCTCCGCCCAATCCTTCCAGATCTTAAAGTGTTTCTGGTGGCAGCCTGTGCCAGGAATATCAGGTGAAATACTAATGATGTTTGCTATATGTATTATCCCACAAATCAATCAGCCTACATCAGGTGTCTCCAACCAGTTGTATGGGAGCTACCAGTAGCTCCCAGACACCTTCAGAGTAGCTCAAAGCCTTCAGTTCTATTTGCAGATGAGCACAGGACCATATTTTCATTTCAAAGTTAAAGGAAGGGTGTGTTTGTGTGACCTCATGATCATTAGGCTGCAGATAGCAGGGTCTGATAGTGAGCAGTCAGAGTTGTGGGCAAGGCTGGGGCTGAATAACAGAGTTGAACACTGAGGTATTTGACTCTTAGAAGAAATTCCTTGTCAGGTAAAATTGGAATATTAAACAAAATTATGCTTCTGAATGTTTTTAAATGTCAGAAAAATGAAATGGAGAGTTACCTTTATTATTGAGTTAACAATTCATTTCTATTTTATCCCATTTCAAAGTGCTGCATTTACAAACAGCAGGCCCCTTATTCGTAGTGGGCAGTATACACTGTGCCATAAGTAAATAGGAAAATTACTGCCCTTTTTTTACATGAGAGAAAATTTCACTGCAGAAAAATGTTCCATGATATGAAGTGTAAATTGTGTTACATCAATACAGGCAAACAACAAGTCACAAAACATTTTATTTCCCTTACATTTCTTGTATCCATACAGCTCAACGCCCATCAGAAAAAGACCATTTGGAAGGCCATCGCCAAGAAGGTTTGGATCCTGGGGGTCTACAAGTTGCTCAGCATTCGTTGTCAAAAGAGGTAGAAGGACCTAGGAACCTGGGCCCAGAAGTAATTAGAAGTCGAGCTCGGCAAGTCCCCTCAACGTGGGAAGCACATGCACCAGACCCTGCCCCCCAATAGCCCGCATACTTGCAGTGGCCTATCCAGAGCTTGATGGGCAGTTGAGAGCCCTACAGCAGCATCAAGGGGGTAAGTTCTAGTTTGAGTTTAACGTGTTAACTAACTAATGTTTGTTACAGCAACAAATTTTGCGATCAACATTAAGGTTGACACATGTCCAACTCACAAGAAGAGTTCTTGTGGGTGTAAGATTTGCACAAGGTGTATGATGATGTGTTTTGTATATGAATTTGTGCAAAATGATACCACCTGGTTCCTGTAAACTGCCAAAGGACTGGTTTTAGCAAACACATGCCTGCCTAAACAACAAATATACATCAGGTTGTTTGATGTTATATAGGACAGTTGTACCAAACAGGCCACTAGTCTTTATAGTGTCAGGTGTGATGCTCCTTCACTATTGTGAATGATGTAGTCCTATTACGAGTGACATAGCATAAAATGCAGTTATGATACAGTGGATGTTTCAAACGTCACACTGATATGTTGGTTTTATACACAAACGAGTGAGCAAATGAGCCAAAATGACTAGTAACATCAGATTAAATGGCTACATTTTAGATTCAAAACAAATCCCAAATGTTTTTTATTACAATTCATGTATGTTTTATTCTTGATTAAAAGTGACAGATTTGCATGATGCCTTACTCCTTCACAAATGTGCATGTAAGCCAGTATGTTATTTGGAAAATAATTGTGATAGGCATTCAATTTTTGGAAAAATACAGACAGGAATATGTACACATTGGTGACAGAGTAACATATACCCCAAACCATCTTTAAATATCCTTTGCTATGTCCAGATGATAAATCAATGATGGGGAAAAATGGGATACTTAAATGGACTTTTGCAGATGGAATGTTCCATCACATATATGTTGGAGCATTTCATCTTGAAAACTCAAAATGAGGCCAAATCATGACTTATTTGGAAAATGTAAAAATGCATCAAGGTGTAAACTGTTACTTATTGTGATTTGCATGTGAATCTTTGATGTAAACACTTATATATATGAATCAGTGTATGTAATATTTACAGTGATGTTGCACCAATTTTTGCTTAAAGTAAAAAAAGGCAGCATATTTTGTACAACATTTTCACAGTGGTAAAACAAACTTTAAATTACTTTAGATATTTAGGAGTCAAATGTGAAAATGTTTTTGCTCTGTACTAAAGTGGATTAGAAATGTATCAATCCCTATATATTTTCTTATGCTGTAGAAGTCCTTTGTCAATCCACTACAAACATATTTCTTAATTTAATCTGCAGCATAGGTGGATACATAGTGAGTGATACATTCATAAGCAACTTCAGTACTGCATCCATATAATATGTTTTATATTTGATATATACTTTAGTTACTTGAAGTAAGTGTTACCATTGTGACATGCCCAAACAACTGAAACAGGCTTGCAGTTTATTCAAATATTGGTACAACATTGCAGTATTTGTTGACACGCAGTGATTCATGTGTTACTTTTTGTGAGTGAAAAGAATGCACCTTTTGTGGCCTTGTACACACACTGTACAAAGGTATTTTTGGTATATATCCCATTTGGTGACATAAGTTCACTATTCTAAACAACAAAGCCCAAACATTCAGAGGTGTTAAACAGTTCCTGGAGAGAATTAATTTAGTCTGAATACCACAGACCAACTCAAACAACAATTTCCCTTGTTATTTTGTCTGGCCAGGCACTATCACCTAGACATCACACAAAAATGCAGCTGTTGTTTATGTGCATGCATGTCTTGTCATATAGATGAGCCCAGGAGCTAAAAAACAACAAATGTAACGAGTTCCGAGACAAGAACACTGCGTCTGCTGAGATGTAAAACGTCCATCTGTGTATGCTAAGGTAAGTACTGGTCAGCCACTAATCCCAGAGATCTTTGATATATAATTATTAAGCTTCAGCAGCAGGGTAGGGGGGGTTTAGGTTATTCTGTCTTATACAATGACATGGCTTTTCATGGTATACGGTTTATTAACCATGCTATCAGTATTTTTTAGTATGCATTTGTTTTCTAAGTGTGGCACGTATACTGCATTTCAGAGCACAATAGTTTTAATAAATATTTTAAACTTTCTTTGTGTCTCCTGGTTATCTAATTGTGGACAAGTACGAATGAGAGAACAAAATGTGTATCCTGTTACCACGTTCCCTGAGCGGGTCCAGTGTTTTGTTCTGCGGTGCCAATTCACTTGTTTCTCTGGTAAGGTTAGGAGGGCAAGTGAGGCATTATAGCTAGTCGGACTTATAGTTACAGATGTGGTATCGTGACTCAGCCCCTACATACTGATGGTCTATGGCTCTTAGAATAGTTCTGTTCCAGAGCAGAATCTGCAACACCAGAGAGCCATCTCCACCCTCCCTGTTGCTCCTCTCCAGTTGGCTAATCTGCCTCCTAAAAGGGCTTGGGTCTCCTGTGTGCAGGCACCTCACCCTCTGTCCCTGTCTTCCCCGGCTGCGGTGAGTGAGGAGGCTGTAAACCTCCTACACAGCATCTCTGTAGGCCAGACTGCACTCCTGAGACTTAGTTGCTATATGCAACTAATGGTAGCATACCTGGAAGGCATTCATAGTGTTATGTCTGGCCTGCAGGGATTTACAGGACTAGCCTCCTCACTGACCGCAGCCTCCCAAGCAGCCCAACCTTGTGCCCCAAACCGGGCCCCTTCACCATTCCAATTCCCTGTTCCAATCCCTCTCCCAAGCACACTCACTCCTTGGCATGCACCCACTACAACAGTCACAAGCAGCACACGCACACATAAACACGAACACATCAAGAAACACCCAAACAACATAGAGACTCCACAGCCACAACACCAACACACCCACAACCACCACACCCACGACCACCACCACACCCATGACCACCACCTCAACCACCATGACCAAAACCACACCCACAAGCACCAGCACACCCACAACCAGACCAGCCACCTCAACAGCACACTCATCTAAACATACACACTCTCACAAAACCAAACGCACACCCTCACCCAAACGCCTGCCAAGAAACACACACCCAAACGTACAAAACATACACCAGACCCACATGCAACTGCACCACAGACACATGCACACCACACACTACTGCTCCCTCTACCTCCAAAACCCAGTCCTCTTCAACCATTCCTTCCTTTTATCCTAGTTCTGCTTTCAAACCAAAACACACCCCTCCCAAACCCAAAACCATCCTTCCCAAATCCACCCCTCCCAAACCCACCCCTTCTGAGAAAGATCATTGAGGTACCTGCTCTGTGCCCACTAGATGCCCCTTCCTGTGGAGGTTCCCATTGGCAGTTCTACTTGGCAAGTTAGCAACAAGAGCACAACAGTGAAATCAGTTGGCATTTGTATATATTTTTCCTTCATTTTTAAAAATGAGAGAAGTATCTCATGATTTTAATAAATCAAAATTTTTCATTTCACCAAGTTTGTCCTGGCATTAATTTTCATTTGCAATGTTTTACATTTTTTTTTAAAGTGTTAGTACAAGTGTGTTTATTTCAACTTTATAAATGATTAGAATAAACACATATGCAATATACCTTAAAAAATTATGTAGCAATTGAAAATGGATAAAATACAGGAATTGCTCACAGACGAGGGGAAATGTTACATGGATACATTTGTTAACTGATTGAAGTTTGGGACTGACATTGATGTAACAGGTATTTAAAAAGTAAATGTTACATTTAACTTATCACAATGATGTGTAATGCATATGTTATTAATTTGACAATTTATGCAATTTATTTCAACACACTTGTATGGTCACTTTTAGATTTTTGGATTGATGTCCTTTTTTGTGTAAGTGTAAAGTGTTTTTCATGGTTGGTTGCACCAAATTTAGAAATACAATGTAATCGTGCAGGTGTTTTTCTTAAAATTTCTTATACGTCAGCATTACATGCATATGCACTAAATATTGGCATGCTATTGCTTGTGAGTGAGATTTAAAAATGCACGAGTCCATAGCTATTGTAAATAGGCAAGTCAAAAGGTAACAGGTAAAAGTGGAGCTTACCTTGGATTCCAGCCAACAATGGGGTTGATTTTCTTCTTCATCATCAAGCAGAAGAGGCAGGACTTGGAAGATCGGGTCCATGGCTGAAAAGGAAGTGATAAAAGGTGAGTTTCAGCCTTATATCCCTTCCATTGTGCCAACTCAGGTGTGGATGTTTTGCCGCCACAGTCATGTCGGCGGGAAGGCACATAGTGATTGGCCCGGTGGACAAACTGGCTGTCTGCCCTCTGACAGCCGCTTTTGCCTGTGGCACCGTCGACATGGGTGAACATACCTGGCGAAGTCGGCGGCACTCTGGTCTTTCGTCCATCGACCCTCTAGCATCTAAATAGAGCGGGAGGACCACCTAGTAGGTGGACTGGGAATCCGACGGAAAAACGACAGCTGAACCATTACCGCCAAGATCTAAATCAAGCCCTTAGTCTCCTGCACAGACCTTTTGGATCCCAAGAGTGGAGTTAATTTCCACAAACCATTTCAGTCCCTGCTTCCCAACTGGGGACATAACATGATGTTATAGCCCCGAAAGTGAATCATACCCTTTATCACAAGATATCTTTTGTTGACTGTGAATCTGTTTCAGTTTCCTGATGCCTGAGTTCAGAAGCAGCCGCTGTAGCTGCCAAGAGCTGGTTCATAAAAGCACAGGAAAGCCCTGAAAAAGTTACATGGTTGTTGATTTGAGCCACGCCCATGGTTGGAAAGGGGATAGTGGTGAGTGGAGAGTCGGTGTGAGGACTGACGAGGCTTGGGAGACTACACCCCTCCCCCACATAAGAGCTGGCCCATTGGCATAGCTGGTAAATTATTGCAGTGGGCCCGCTTGTTGATTCACCTCCCCCGCCCTCAGCTTAGGGGGTCCCCCTCATGGAGTTGGTTGTGTGGCGCACCTAGTCCTTGCTCCCCCTCCCCCCTCTGGATTATCCGACCATGGCTTGAAGTGAATGCGGCCAGAGGAGAGGTGCTTGTGTGTGTCCTGGCAAGGCGGGGTGTGGTTGATTCAGACTACAGCCTGTATGAAGCTGGCTTTTTATTTAGTGGACCAAAATGAGGTACACTATGTAGAAAGTCCAGACAACTCTTATTGGCTTAAATTAAAAACAATCCCAAATATTCTCTTTGTGGTAGTGTGGGTGAGCAGTTTAGGCTTATCAGAGGGTTGTGTTAAGCATTTGTTGTACACACAGAGTCAATAAATGAGACACACACTTAAGAAGAAACTTGACCAACTTAGAAAATAACACTGATTTGTAAAAAAAATGTAAACACCAAGATTATCGGACTCGGGTAAGTACTTTAGACATTAGAGATTTTTAAAGGTAAAACAGTAGCTGTCAGATTTGAGACATGAGCCCTGAACGTGGTAATGTTATCCTATGGGAGAAACATTCACTGCATAAGTACACTTGCAGGACTGTTCTTCTGGACTTAGTGTAAGTAGGGGCCAAGGTCCAAGAAAGCACCAGCAGTTCAAGTTTACCTGCCCTGGGGTGTCCAGGTGCAGAGGTTCTTTATGCGGTGCTAACGCTATATGCTAAAGTCAATGGGAAGAGTACCTGTAAGAAAAAGGCTGCAAATGGGGACTGGAGGACCAGTCCGGCATAACCCAAGGTGGGGAGGGAGGGGCTCGGCTCTTGAGGATCTTGGGACCACAGAGACACAGTTGGTTTACTTGAGCCTGGGCTGGGGAGCTCGGGTGCAGAGGGGTTTTTTCCGGCAGGTCAGTGAGTTTAGAGGCTCTCGCGGTTCTTGGTGTATCTTCAGAAGAGGGAAAAGAAACGCAGCAGGGCCACTCTAGGTGTGGAGCTGGCCTCTTTTGGAGTCCTTCAACGTGCAGGTGACTTTTGGCGGCAGTGGTGTTCCAATTGAACACAAACAAGCCTTGGTGCATGCAACTGGCTCCGGTACCCCAGGTTTTGGTTGCTGGGTGGCTCCTCGGGGTCCTGGTGTCCCCAAACTTGACAGGGAGATGGATCTGACCTCCTGGAGCAACAAATACCTCTTTCTGGATTGCTGCTCCCTCGGTGGGCCCGGAGGTCACCAGAACGTTGTACCAGGCAGATGCAGTCGGTGCCTGCTGGTGCTGGGAAGTGGCTCCTCTACTCAAAGGGAGCTATTGCTGTCTTGATTAAGATCTGGGTAGATCTCCAAGGGTTTGGTGAGGCTGTTCCGCTTCTGGACGAGTTGGTCATGGTGATTGTCAGGACAGCAGCACCCAGGCAAGGGTTTGCTGCAGGTTCGGTGCTGGTCCACAGTTCTCACGTCTTTGGCTCCTCTTTGTCCTCCTTATTCTTTCAGGCTGACTAATCTGAGTTCCTAGTGTCAGGGGGCCACCTAAATGCTAAATTTAGGGGAATGAAGGGTAGTAGCCAATGGGCTACTTACCGCTGGGGTCACTAAACCCCCCTATATGACCACTTCCTGCGGCTAGTGGAGATAATCCTGTCACAGAGTTCATAATTCCCCCAAAAACAAGATGGTAGATCCCTCCTCTCGTGAAGCATGTTAGGTAGCCCACCTTAGGGGTGTGACTAGCCTGGAGGTGCAACATACCTACTGCATAGCTAATTTCCCACCTGCCAGGTGCCAAATGGGGTCACATATCAAAGGCAGCAGGGGCTTTGAAGCCCCTGGCCTTGATATGGTAAATCACAAGTCATCCTGCTGGAGGAGGTGTGAATACTTTCCTCTGGAGCAGGCACTGTTTCTGACCTCAGAGAGCGAGGGCTCTCACCTGCAGGGGGTCAGAAACTTGTCTTTGTTTGCAGGCTGGATGATACCATTCAGCCAGCACACTAGATACTGATAGATTCTTCAGGGGGCACCTCTAAGGGGCCCTCTGGCTGCCTGTCATAATATATCTAGTACTGGCAACAGTACAGATTTATTAAGACAAGGTGTTTGATACCAAACACCATGGGCTTCAGTAAGGCCATCATGTAGGTGGGGAAGTCGTAATGACCAGTGCCTAGTACATATACTTAAGATGGCTTCCCTGTTCACTTGTACTATCTAGTAATTGAACTAGACAGCACAGAGGCATATCTGCTCATGCAGATATGTGTCCTCACGTTTAATATAATGCACCCTGCCTTAGGGTTATAAGGCCTGCTGCAGGGGTGACTTACATAATATGCAGTAACTTTGGCATGGCACACAGGGAGTGTGCAATGTCGTGTTTTCACACATGGTTTGCACCATGCCACGCAACCTACATGCAATTTGTATGGGGTTCCCTTAGGGTGGCATAATACATGCTGCAGCCTTAGAGACACTCTTTAGTACCCATGTCCTAGGCACCAAGGGTACCATTAAGTAGGGACTTTCAGGTGTGCTAAAGTGTGTGCCAATTGTAACACAATTAGACCATTTTGCCTTGTTTTTAGGGAAAGAGCACTGGAGTCTGGTTTCAGGGACCCAGTGCACATCAGTCGAAAAACATCAGTACCAGTGCCAAAAAGTGTGAGTGACCATGACCTAAAAGGGAACGTTCGTACACAGCCACGCATGAAAATTGGTTCAGGGGCCCAAGAGGCATCTAGATTAAAGATTGAAAGCTACATTTGCACTATAGTAGATTGGAAACATCGCATCAAAGAGAAGAATGGTGTCCCTATTGTTGATTATTTGATAGTTTCTTATTCAATCTTTGGTTTAATTTTCGCTTTGATTATAACCGAAAACTCCTTTAGTGATTGCTAGACCTGACAGCCCATAGGGTGGTCTTTCCCCAAACATTTTGCCTACTCATCTTCTGTTGCTGAAATTCGTTTTTAGGACTATGTGCACCTTACCATTGCTGACCAGTGCTAAGATGCTTGTGCTCACTCCCTAAAACATGGTAAAATTGGCCTACACCTGATTGGCACTTTTAATTTACTTATAAGTTCCTAATGAATTGGTACAATATATACTCGGGGCATGTAAATTAAATGGTACTAGTGGGCCTGCAGCATTTATTGTGACACCCATGTAAGTCGCCCTCTAAAACATGTCTCAGGCCTTCCACTGCACCATGTTGTGCAGTTTTAAACTGCCAGTTCGGCCTGGCAGAATAAATCTTTTGCCTGGTCTAAGCCTCCATTTTTAACATATATATATATATATGTCACCCCTGTGGTAGACCCTAAACAGCATATAGGGCGAGGTGCAGTGTATTTAAAAAGTTGGACTTGTACTTTTAAGTTTTACATGTTGTAGCAGTGAAAACTCCCAGATTTGTTTGTCACTACTGTGAGTCAGATAACCTTCATGAGAACTTGTACTTTTTGTGCACATCGCCTTTTTGTGCTGTTCCCACGAATTCTCGATCCACCCCACTGTCTATCCTCATCCATTTTTAACAGAGTGCCTAGTCATATAATCAGTTATATCAAAATAATTAGACACTATTCTAATATGACATGTGACCTATAATATTTCCCAGTAATCAATATCACTCTTCTTCCAACTACCGCACTCCTCTCTCTAATTAGGGCAAGCGAACCACACATCTCCCCTTAAATAATTGGCCATAGCCAGGATCACCTCACACTCTTCAGCCCCTGTCTCATTTTATTCACTGGCTCCTTTTTGTTATTGCTTTACAACATGGCCTTTGACACCTCGGTTTCTTTTTCCTTTCTTTGCTGTCCTTGTCCTGTTGCCTTTATCCATGGTAGTAATCCACTAGAACGCCTCCCCAATATTGAATGCTAGTGCAAGAACAAAAATAAAACCTATCCCTTTCCAATATTCTCCTCTGATAGGCAGTATGTGGTCAACTTTAAGTCTCTTCTCTGTGTGGGTAGAATGGGCAATGACCTGCAACAAAATGGTTCAAAGGTGTGTTAATCGAAAACACTTTCATGATTTTCTCTTTAAGGTGAAATAATGCATCTCTACTAGGACATCAAAAGGAGTTTCAGCACTTTTTCTTCTGCCTTTGTATACTGTGAGCATGATCAATTTGGATCTTCATAACTGCTTCTCACCCTAGGACCAAGTGAAAAATTACTTCTAGAACGCCCTTGAGATTATTTGCCCTAACCTCCTCCTCCAGTCTATTCTGTTAAACCGTATTTGAACAAGGGGGTGTCTGCTTTGTTAGTTTGCATTATAGGTTCCTTAGTGATGGGGCCCTAACCTTGTGGTGTTACTTGTTCATTGAACTGCACTGTCAATGGGTAGCAAGATTAAACGATCCTGGCACTGGCTATTTTTTAATATTGTGCTTGCAGTGCTACATTTTCTGGCCCTATAAATGGTAGTAGGCAAAATGTTGCCGCTTCTGTTCACTTAGGTGAGTCATGTTAGTCTACTAGAAGAGTTTCCCCTGGCATGGGAACAGAGCATGCAGTGTGGATGTGGATGTATTTCAGTGGCAGAAGTTGCCCAAGGCTGTATGTACAGTAACATCTTTCTTAAATGAGGCCACTCTGGGTATAATTTGAGAATGAATCCTGTCATTCATAAGTCCAGAACAATTACTTTGAGTGCTTTTCAATTTAAATTAATTTTCTTTCCTTCCACCAAAATGTTCAAACTCCAACACAGCCAACAGTGTTTCCAGGTCAAAAACTCTTTTTCAAGGCTGTATCATATATATATATATATATATATATATATATATATATATATATATATATACACACGCATTAAAAACTGTAATTAAAAGATGCACAAATAATGCTTGTTTCAAATCGGAGATGGAATACATAATACTTAATATATTCATGAGTCTAAAAAATGAAATGCTTCCCTCATAATTAGCATATATGTTGATCTAGTATCAGTACCTTTTCGGGCAATATCTGTACATAAATAGCTAATAATATCCTAACTTTTTCATGGCACTCAGTCATAACTTCCTATCTCTTTCTAACAGATTTTACACATTTGTAATTTGGTCTTGACGGCATAAGTCATAGACTCATTATCTGTATATATTCACTGAAAAAACAAAGGTTACAGGGATGTTATAGTTAGAAAATAGAATTAAAAAATCTTACAAATTCCTGAAAAAACCCAAAGGTTACAGGGACGTTATAGTTAGTTTCATATTTCACTCGTACAAAACCAGTGAAATTCAGCAGTTATACTTACTTGAGCTAACTATAACTTACGCCCCAATATACTGCTTATGACCTCACATATTACATCACTCATGACATGGCTAATGACGTCACTAATGACATCTCAAATGACATCATCCACAGAATCACTCACACCCCCCATAGGACAACTCATATTCCCACTCTCACACAGCCCCTCACATACCCATTCAGAGACCCATACCAGTATTCACACAACCAGTCAACAATAGAGCCACTCACTCATACTGGCACTGTCACACCTACTAACTCACCAATACAACCACTCGCACATCGAGTCATACAGACACTTACACACCCACTCTTATACCCTTACAGCTACTCAGACACCAATACAGAAACTCACACAGCCACTAAATCACCCATACAGGTACTCACACACCCACACACTCACTCATACAGCCACTCACCCATACAACCACTCACAAAAACATCCACTCTCCAAAACAGCCACTCACCCATTCACACCCATTCACCCAGACACACACTCATACAGCAGCTCACTCACCCATACAGCCACTCCCACAGCTACTCAGTCATCAATATATAGCCACTCCTACGGCTACTCACTCTCCAAAACAGCCACTCACACAGCCACTCACTCACCCATACAGCTACTCACATCCCCACTATCGCATCCATTCAGCCACTCACACATCCACTCACACACTGATTCCGGCAGCCACTCAGAAGAGATATGTCAGAAATAGTATGACTAATTACTAGTACAGAAAGAACAGTAGTTTAACTAAAGCTGTAGTTTAGTATGTATCTTTAAGTCTCAGAAACTTAGTCGCAGGATGATGTCATCAGTGATGTCACTGACCATGTAATGAGTGATGTAATATGTGAGGTCATAATCAGTGCATTGCAGGGGCGTAAGTTAAAGTTAGCTCAGGCAACTATAACTGCTGATTTTCACTGGTTTTGTATTAGTGAAATCTGAGCCCAACTACAACGTCCCTGTAACCTTTTCTTTTTTTCAGAGAATCTCTTAGGTTTTTCAATTTTACTTCCTAACTGTAACCTTTAAGAGTGAGTGTGTGAGTGAGTGCATGAGAGTCTCAGTGGGTGTGTGAGTGGGTGCCTAAGTGTCTGAGTGGGTCTATGAGTGGGTGCGTGAGTGTCTCAATGTCTGAGTGGGTGCATGAGTGGGTCTGTGAGTGGGTGTCTCGCTGTGTGTTTGAGTGGGTGCGTAAGTGTCTGAGTGGGTCTATGAGTGGTGTGTGAGTGTCTGAGTGGGTGCATGAGTTTCTGAGTGGGTCTGTGAGTGAGTGGCTTTGCTAGTGCCTCTGTGTATGAGTTAGTCTGTGAGTGAGTGCATTAGTGTTTGAGTGAGTCTCAGTGGGTGTGTGAGTGGGTCTGTGAGTGTGTATATGAGTCCCTCTGTGTCTGTGAGTGGGTGCGTGAGTTAGTGGGTGCGTGAACCTGTGAGTGAGTCTGTCAGTGGTTGCATGAGTATCTGAGTAGGCCTATGAGTAGATGCATGAGTGGATCTGTCAGTGGGTACATCAGTGCCTGAGTGGATCTGTGTCTGGGTGTTTGATTGTCTTAGTAGGTCTGTCAGTGGGTGCATGAGTGTCTGCATAGGTCTGTGAGTAGGTGCATAAGTCTCAGTGGGTCTGAGAGTGTATGTGTGAGTGTCTGAGTGGATGCAAGAGTGAGTGAGTCTGTGAGTGGGTGCATGCGTGTCTGAATGAGGGTTTGAGTGAGTGGGTCTGTCAGTGGGTGTGTGAGTGGGTCTGTAAGTGGCTGCATAAGTGTCTGGGTCAGTTAGTGGATACGTGGGTCTGTTAATGGGTGCATGAGTCACTGAATGAGTGAGTGGGTGCATGAGTGAGTGGATATGTGAGTGGGTGCGTGGGTCTTAGTGGGTCAGTGAGCGGGTGCATGAGTCTCTGAGTGGGTCTGTGAGTGAGTGTCTCTGTGTGTGGGTGTGTGTCTAAGTGAGACTGAGGGTGGATGTCTGAATATATTTTTTTGTTTGTTTTTCAGTGATATTTACAAAGTTGTTGCGATGTATATTTGCGAATTCGTCGCAACGTTACACGGGGGCTACGCTGATGGTTGCGACGAATTCATGAATAATGGGCGTGGAAAAAAAACCTGTTTCTCAACATATTATACACATGAGGGGTTCTGGTCACATCCAACCTGACCCCTTATGCCACTGTCTGTCATTTCGTTTGAGCCCCAGAGGCTGTTCCGATAAACTAAAATGGCAGCCGCAACGCTCTGCTCAGGTTGCGGCCAGCCAATCACGGCAATCCTGTTGTTGCGCGCATTTGCGATTACTTGTGAAATCGTCGCGAATTAGCCACGATCGCAGATATACAAATTGGAATATCCTTAAATTTCTCAACCTCTACTGAACGGATTTACACCAAATAACTGAAAGTGTGGTCTGCGATTCAAAAGCTACCTTTCTGTCATATTCGGTGTAACTCCTTCCAGTGGTTCGGGCTGTAATCATGTTCAAAACTCCTATGGGAATTAACATGGGAAACACACTTTTTTACCGCCCCCCCCCCCCGCCCCCCTTTTTTCCTCAGCCCCTGCATGACGGATCACCCCTAAACTTTCCAAGCGGAACAAGATTCACCAGGGCACTTTTTGGGGGGAAAATTTCGTGAAGATTCGTCAAACGGCACCAAAGATGTAGCCAAGTCAAAAAACGCTTTTTTTATGGAAACATGGTCCCAACTATATATATATATATATATATATATATCGCCATCATCACTAGGGCCTCAGTGCCCCTCGAGTCCAGCGATAGCAGTGCACATTGCAGGCGAGGCACTCTGTAGTATTGTAAACCACGTTCCAAGCAACTTAAAAGGGTATGCACACTCACGGGGGTGTGCAAAGAAGGTTTGTTGCATACGAATCCTTATCAGAATCAGTATATCAGTAAACTAAAAGCACCCAACGCGTTTCGGCTTTGACGCCTTGATCATGGGTCAGCGGCTGATTCACAATGCAACATTTAACATGATACATAGGTGAAAGTGACAAAGGACCAACAGGTCTACAATAGGTGTATACATATTATGGCGGCCATATTGTAACATCATATGGTAGAATGTGAACCAGTTATTCCTGTATAGTTGTACACATGCAAAGTATGCAAATTATGCCCACATATTTATTTCATATCTGCAAACAATGTGGATAATGTTGAAAAACATTGAGCAGCCTCAAGATATAAAAAATAAAATTATAGAAATCCACGCCATGGTCACTAATCATGTGGCGAGTGCACTCCGTGAGTTAACAGAGCTCAATTTCATCATTATGCGTCTTGTACCTTGCTAGAGTGGCCATAAACAGTTTTAATTTCCACAATGCAAGCAGACCATGCAGAAATACGATACTAAATTACATTTATTGCCACAGAATCCGTATGTCATCATAAAGCCCAAGTGGGCTGATGTATTCAACACTTTAGTCTCATATTATTAGAATAGCTGAGGGCATGAACTAATCAAACATGCTGGATAACTCCTAAAGACAGCCATGCAATCCTAAGGAATGATTCCATTCAGCTTCAGTAATGGAGAAAAATATTGATGTAACAGTATATTATGGTAATATTGTATCACAATGTAAATTGCATATTGTCCACATATTATAACCATTGTGCCCCAATGGACTCTACCTCACCTACAGAGGCTACCAAATGCATCATAATTATACCAAAACAGAAGGCTACAAAATTCACGTTGCCCATCACACCCTAGTGGGCTCTCGCGTTAGTATATAACAAAGTGGGTGCAACCGTAATACTTTGACTACACTGGCCCCTATTGCCTCACAGAGGTCCACCAGGTGAGCAAAATTATTCCCAGTAGGAGTAATGGTAGGCTTCCCTATGCACCTTAATACATCCAGTGTTCAAGAACAGTGCCAAAAATTCAACACCACCAGATATGTGGACCTGTAAAGAAATGTGAAGGGAAAAGTGACCTTGTGTAAAAGAATAGAAAAGTGCAAGTGATGACAGCAAAGATAAAAACAACGTTCAATGGATGTGTAATCTAAAAACATACAGTAATCTGAATTCAAATCGTATAAGTACCAGCTCAAAGATACTGCATAATATGTAAAGGAGGTTTGAAAGACATTCATATATAGCCAATTGCCACTGATTAGGGTATCCTCAATGGGAGTACTACAGAAGAGAAACTGGAAAAGTACAGATAGGCATATATACTTATATCAAAACTTTAAGACGCATACAATGTACAGGAACAATCTTAGTCCAATTGTACTGATCCAGCGCGATATTAGCAAACAGCATTCATACACTAGATACTCATTTGGGCCCATACATTCATACTACGCTAATACTTACGCTGGGTTATATCAGTTGTTACTCTTTATCAAATCCCTGCTACCAATTACCTTCCGATTGAAGAGTAATGACTTACCAATGAATCCTTTGCTAATTGGGAAGTTTAAAATGAGTGACATTCATTATAATACATAATCCTGAAATAACCACTGAGTCAGGAAGTTTTAAAATGTTTATCTAAAGATTTAGCAGAGTAAATTACAGTAACACATGGTACTTAATCGCACATCACAGATGAAGTAGAGAAAAATAATTATTGATTAATGACGGTCCCTTAGAAAAGAGAAGATAGAGACAGCAGCGCAACTAAAGGTTGCATTTATATTTACCTAAATGCGAGAACCAAACCCCTGACCAAGGAGTTGGAAAGATTAGGACCCAGGGAGGATGAAGAGCAAAGACCTCCTCCAGGATCAGGACAGGACCGGTGACCTCTCTACAACGACGCCTGCGTCGTTCCCCTCTCTGATACTCGACTCCTCCTCGATTCTCCCGTGCCTTTCTTCTAATGGACTCCGCCGCCCCCTCCTCAGGACCTTTCTGGACAGGGATTCAGTCTGCAATCGATCAGCTTGGCGGTCTGGAGCTCTTCTGTGCGTTCTGAGAGTAAACTCTAACTAATTGGCTAATTCTATATCTATTATACCCTTCTACGCCCATGTACCTCCCCTTAATGTTGCTAAAATATGGGACCACTACTTCTGATTGGACAGGGACAGGGGTTGATCCTCACACCATATTAATTTGGTACACATTTCTGAAGACCTTTGTTTTTAAACTACCGCCCATTAAATTTAATACATTGGCTTGATTTCCCACCCGTCTCACGACAAAGTTTATTCAATTTTCATATACAAAGTTGCAAGTTTGGCAGGAACACATGAATACATCAATATCGGCCATTAGGTCGTGGCCTTGGACGACGTCCAGGTTGACTTCATCCTTTTTCCTTCTGTGCAGTCTTTCATAGAGCATGCGTGGAACCCACGTCATTCGAGTTTTCAGTTCACCAGGCCCAAGTTTACGAACTAATAAAAGTCAAAGAAGAGAATATTAAAATCACAAATAAAATGTTTCACTGTATACCCACTCTTTTTACTCTATCCCCATTTACTTATAAATCTATCCCGCATTAGTAGCGTTAAGAAAACGACAAATTAATAGTAACACAAGAGCAAGCTGAAGCATGTGAAAACATCAAGCAGCCATTTTAATGCACACTGCGCAGAAGCAGAAATTTCCCACCAAGCAAAGAAAGACGTCACACCACGTGATATGGTTGAGACATGCGCAGTAAAGTTCCCGCGCTTTAGCGGCCATTTTAGAAAAAGACAAGCGTTACTTGTTAGTTAGAACACATAGGCAAGCTTCCTTGCTATTCGTGTAATGTATGCAACGTTATTATAAACAATACAAGATTAATAATTTAATACTATGAGGTGATTTTATTCGAGCAAGTCTCATTTTTGAGTCCTTGCTCCATCAGTACTTACAGTTCTTCATCCATTTTGAGCCCCTGCGGGATCGTGGTGTTAAGACGATGATGTACTGAGATTCCTAGTGCGTAAGCGCTTTAATTCTGTCACCTCCTGATAGAATTTGGTGTCCTGTCAATCACAAAAATATTGAAGTTTGGAAACGTCTGTTATGCTGAGTGTCAAAAACTGTCTGACTACAGGGCATTAAGAGTCTGCATGTACTATTGCCCTAAGGTGTTCTAAAACTCTCTTTATGGTCGGATGGATTGTACTACCTGCATACCAAAGTTCACACGGCCACTTGAGTGCATAGATAGAGAATTCTGATAGGCAAGTGAAATGAGATTTGATTTTGTTACAAGAACCATTAACGGGCGCTATATATTCCTTAATCATTCTGCTGTGCTTACAAGCGTTACATGCCGTGCGGGGTAGAAGCCTTGCACATTCGTACTTTGTTTGGGCTTATTTTTGATATCACTTATACTCAATCTGTCTTTGAGAGTGGTGCCCTTTCTAAATGTGATGTTAGGATGTTCCCCTATGAAACCTGTAAGTCTTCTTTCTACAGAAAGTATGGGCCAGTGCTCACGCAGTATTTTCTTGACCTCACCTGCCTTATTGCTGAAGGTGGTAATGAATCTACTAGTATTCAGGGATTCGCTGGCAGGGGATTTAGGAATGAGAAGTTCCTCTCTATTTACATTTTTGGCTTTTTGTACTGCAGTGGTGAGAGTACTTTGTCTGTGACCTCTCTGTAAAAATCTTAGTCATGAGTTCACATTCCTTTTTGAAAAGCTGAGTAAGTGCTTCAATTGCTGCAGGTCCGTAGGTATTTTCCATAAGGAATACTTTCACTGAGGGCCTTGGGATGGCTGCTGGATGCAAGAAGAACAGCATTGCCAGCAGTGACTTTCCTATGGAGTTTGGAAGTGAGTCTGTTGTCACTGACCTCAATGGTTATGTCCAGGAGTTCTACACTCGTTCTGTCTATATAGGACATGAGACCAATGTTGAAGGGATTCCTATTAAGTTTACGGACAAATCTTTAGGCTTCAACCTCCGTGCCCTTTCAAATCACAAAAAGGTCATCAATGTAACGGACCCACATTATTACCTTGGAGTTGAATTCTTCACATGTTCCGGCTGCCTGCTGCTGCCACCATCCCATGAAGAGACAGGCATAACTGGGAGCAAAGCAGGCCCCTTGCTTTTGGTGGAAGAACTTGTTGCCAAACAGGATAAAATTATTTTCCAAGCAAAAGCGAATCATCTGTAGCAGCATGTCAGTATGGAAGAACAGAGAAATCGACCTAGCCCTTAAGAAATGGTTGCACGCAGCAATGCCATCTTCGTGCCTTATACTACTATATAAACTAGTAACATCAAGGGTAAAGAGCAAGTAATCACTCTCCCGCACCACACCCTCTATTCTGTTGAGGACGTCCCTACTATCCTGGATATATGAGGGCAGACTGTCCACAAAATGGCGTAGGAAGTAGTTTATGTATCGAGAGGTATTTTCTAGTTGGGAATTAATGGAGCACCCGATCGGGCTCTCGGGAGAATTTATCGGGTTCTTATGTAACTTAGGGAGTAAGTACATGATAGGGATTTTGGGATGGTCATTGTGGAGGAACCTATATTCCTCCCATTCTATCAAACCCCTGTCCCACCGCTCTACCGATTTGTCATGATACACTTTGTTGGAAGTCTTAATGGTCGTGAGGTTCGAAATTTCATATCATTTCATGTCGTTCAGCTAGCGATAACCTTCATGGAGGTACATTTGTGTAACATTTCCTCCTTTATCCGATTGCCTTGTCACAGTGGAGGTATCATTTTGCAGTTCCCTCAGTACTAACCGTTCAGCCTTGGTAAGGTTGTCCGAATACCGCATGCTTTTACTGGTAAGTTTCTTGAAGTCTTGTATAACCAAAGCTTCAAAGGTGTCAATAGCGTAGAAGTTCATTTTGGGATTGAATGTAGACTTGACCCTAAAATCATAAAGGCAATTCATTTCAAGGTCAATTTGTATGTCATCAAAGTTGAGAAACCTATTACCCGAGTATGATATTTCTGTATCTAGCTTTGCCAATGTAAAAAGGGTATTAATATCACTCACAGCGAGGTTACTCTCTTTCACCCTATTAGGATGTTTGGGGGTAGTGGTTCCTTTCATCAAGCACTATTTATGGTGCTTCAGCTTGCGTATAAATTGCAGCAGGTCAGTATGGCTGTGGGCATAGTTGTAGGCAGTAGGGCAGAAAGACAGTCCCAGTTTAAGTAGTTTCATTTCAGTCTCGCTCAGTGCTCGGGAAGACAGGTTACACAACATTAATTTCTTTGTCCATCATTGACGGCTCTTTTGTCCCCTTGTTAAAATTCCCATTGGAGACGGATTCTTTGTTTAGTTTTCCCCTTCTTGTTTTCCTCCGCTTTTGCCTCTGCTTTTTCCTCTGCCTCTTCCTCTTCCCCTTCATTTTCCCCTGTCTTTTCTCCAATTCTGTTGGTTTTTTTATTGTCTCATCAACCTGAATTCTTCCCATAAATGTGACGGATTGCTGGTTCCAGCGCCAGAGGGGCCACACTGATCGTCTGCTGAAACGTCGCTTTCGCTCAGTTCACTATTCTCACTTTCCCCTGGTATGTTGCTCTTCTTTAGTGATTGTACGTTATGAGTTGTAAGTTCATTATGTTTCAGTTAATCATATTTTCTGCTAAAAGTGAGAACCCTGCAATTCTCATAATCTTTTTCGTCCCTCAGAAACTTACATTGTTTTTTCATTTGAATCTCTGGTATTTTGTTAAGTTATTTGTCAAAGGCTTCCTGTGTGTCTGTAGATCTTGTTTCAATGCTTCCAATACTTCAAGAACTCCCGCTCTGTCCTTCCATGCGTATTTAATTAATATTCTCATCATTTCATTGGAGCTTCTTGAAATATTAGTGGCCCACTCCTGCATCATCTCAGGGTCAGGACGCTCGTATGAGGAGGCAATAAGAATACGAAGTCCTCGTGGAATGCGGCCGCATTCCAGATATTTCTCTAATGTGGCAGCTTCCCACCACTTAGTAATTTCTTGTCTCATCAACTTCCATTTTATAGTACTTTTGTTTAACATTAAGGTTCGTAGCTGTTTCTCCAGTGGTATTGGTAATATTGCTTGTTTTAGAGAATAATTCCTCTGCTTTCTTACTCCTTGCAACTTCACTGGTTTCCATGGTAATGCTGAATACGGTGGGATTGTTACCTTCCCACTAATTAGGTCAATAACTCATATAGTCCAAAACACTACCACGCTTAACATATACCATCCAGTAAATGATGGTCATGCCAAGCTTTCCCTTCTGTGATACCAAATACTTGGTGCCCCACTTACAGTCCAAATATTGAACATCGGCCATTACTTTATCTAAATATTCTTTAGAAAACCGTAACAAACAAACAGAAATGGGGAGAATGAGAATGCTTACTCACCCGGCTAATCTGAAACAATCGCGCCAAGTCCTCTGACTCTGCCTCCAATCGCCGGTGTCACTGGCTCCTCAGCCACTCGTAACCTCACTGTTTAGATGTCAGCAAGCAGGGTCTCAATCCTCCAGGTAAATGGTCACAGCGGGCTCCAGGACACACTCCAATGATAAATCCATCACCACTAGTGTTATATTGCCGTTAGGGTCATTGTCAACATTGCTAAGTTAGCATGAGCTCTGCTGCCATGATGCTGCTTTTGCGCACGTTACTACTTGACTTTATTTTGCAAGACTCTGTTTGTGCCTTTCACATGAGAACTGTCTGCTTTCCGCGTTCTCTGCTAGTTCCTGGAGTTTAGTCTGAACACTACGTGCAAAGTCGATAAACAATGCCCCTTGTTATTCTGTTCTGGTCAGTCCCTAGCACCTAGACAAAACATGCTAACACAGCTGCGCTGCTGGAAACTCATGCTTTGATATTACGGGGATGCATGTTGTTCTGGAACACACTTGGAGAGGGACCTTTCCAGGGAGAAGAGCTATGATGTTCTATGATGTAAAACTACCATCTAGGCACTAAGGTATGGGGTCTGCTGACAAAGCTCAGAGATCTTCCTTTATATAATAAAACTTCACCTTACCAAGGGGAGGGTGGTTAGGCCTTATAGTCCTTTATCCACTGTCTGTATACGATGACATCCCCCTTTATATTCTATGGAATTGTAACAATGCTAACTGTTTTAGGTTTATGCATTTTGCTGCTGGTAGTGGCTCGTGTACTGCATTTTAGAGCACAATAGTTAAAATAAACATTTTGAACTATAACAGTGACTCTGGCAATTCTTATTCTGGACAAGTACGAGTGAGTGAGAGAAAGGGTGTGTCTTGCTACTGCGATTCCTGAGAGAGTCGGGAGTGTTGTGTTCTGGGTTGTCTAATCATTTGTAGCTTCATGATTATGTAGGAGAACGAATGAGACACTTTTGGGATTTTGGGTACTAAGGTGGTAGGAAGGTTCAGCCCCTATACACCGAAGTCCTGTTTTCCTGCGCATAGTTCTGTGTATGTGCAGAATCCCCGCAACATGGTGCCGCCAACGTTTGTTTTGGTACTTATCTGCGAGACTCCTGAGTAGTGCTTGTGCTTGTCCACAATCCCCTCACATCTGTTTCCGGAGACAGTTGTGACGGTGTAGCCTCCTATATTATAAAGTTATAATTTTTCAAGCTTGAATTCTAAAAGGTCTTTATCTCGAACCCAGTCTTGCGCTGCCGCAAGTAGGTTGGTTATGGCGGTTGCCATAGCGCCACCTAACCGCGCACCAGTCACAGCTTATTTGATTCAATATGGAGTCCCTGCTGCTGGTGTTGCACTTATTTTTGTTGTTGAAGTGGATGCAGCTCACCGCTTCGAGGTATTTTATTCTTGGGTCACCTTTCCGGCAGTCGATGGAACAGATAATTTATTTCACGAGTATACTGCCACTGCCCTTTCCGCAGAATTATCGACCTTATAGATCTCTTGAAGTTCCGCTAACGGCTTGGCAACATGCAATATGGTTTAATGGCGCCCTTCATCACCCTATGACAGCGGTCGGTTTAGGCCCCTTATCGATAGATGGGGCCACGGGTCCGTTTTGGCAGGATATACCTCGCACCCAAATTATCTTACTGCTACAGTCGCAAAGCTACTCGTATTGCATACTTAGTTAATACGTGTACATAGAGCTGTTATTCAGTTCATGTCGTGCAACTTCCAGGTGGGACCACCTGGCGTTGCTGCGCAACCACCGGGACCTGGTGGTGTAATCATCAGTCCCGTCATGATTAATTCTGTGATGGGCAAGCGTCCGCAAAATACGGACGAACTTCCTTATTGGCTTGCTGAAAAATTTGGGCAACTCGAAGCTGTTTTTCCAAACACGACACCTGTGGAGAAGCACAGGATTCTGACCATGAGCTTACCTAAAGGCCTTGTTCCCTCAATGGCCGTTCTCCCTTCCGTGATAAAACGTGTTCAGGATGAACATGGGGCAGAAGCGGCCCTGGATTTGGGAATGAGACTGGTAGGAGTGTTCGATATTGTTTGCGATATGATCCTTGTTAATGTTAAGGGTGATGCAGTGAGCTTGCAAGTGGCGCAACACTTGCAGGCTGTGGCAGACGCAGACAAACAGCGCAAATTGCCGAAGATTATTGCTAAAGCTTATAAAACCTTAGGGCGCAATAGTCTGGGAATTAAGCCTTTTACTCAACCGCAAACTCAAGCTCAAACTCAACAAAAAGCCCACACTGATAAGGATGGGCGCCCGTTCTTTCCTAAAAAGAACTGGAGAAATAAAAAACGGGCAGCAACAACAGAAGCAGGGTTCGCGTGCTGGTTCACCGACACCTGAGTCTTCTGAGCGTACCTATGACTTGCGCGACCGCGAGTTAAAATTAAGACTCCTGATAGATTTCATGTCCCTGATCAGCGCTCTCCTCGTTCTTTACAGGACACATCGGACTCTCAAGTCGGTGGTGGTGAATGCCAGGATCGTGGCAAAGGTCTGACCACACAGGGACGGGATCAACCTCGAAAGTTTGACGTTAAAGCCAAACAAGAGGAACTGCCTCGTTTTAGACCCCCATATCAAGAAAAAGATTGCCGCTTTAACAGCGAAATATGCCTCAGATGGTGAGAACGCGGCTTCTACAATGGACATGGACGGTGACTGCTCGACAGCGCAGCGGAGGTTACCATAGTGCGGGAGGCACTGCGTCCCTGTCTGGAGGCGACAGCAACTGATACATTTATTACAGTAGAAACAGCAGATACACGGGTTGCCCCCCCCGGATAGACTCTATTAAATTGTCTTACAAATTGAAGTTGATATACAGCATATAATTACGGTGGTTTACTGGGAAAATCTCACCTCCTCATACGACCTTTTGTTGGCACAGGCAGATTGGCCTCCACTTTTTGTGCTAGCCGCTTCTAGAGGGGAGGACGTGATACTTCCGAGTTTTTTGCGTTACGTCCCTGAGGAACATGCAAAGGCTTACGCATCTGAGTGGGCTTTGGCACTTGCCCCAGCGGTGTACCGTAATCAGGTGGGCTGGGATAGAGATTCACCGGCACATGAGATACCGTTACGGTCTATGCCACAACCACAGCCGCAATATCCAATCAGACGAGAGGCTAAGGCTCTCGTTTGTGACATTCTAACTCAGTTGGAGTATCAAGGAGTGATTGAATCCTGTGTGTCACCGATGAATAATCCTCTTTTTCCGGTACCAAACCTGATGGTTCATATTGCATTGTATTAGATTATCGAAATCTGAATAGTCATTGTCGTACATTTGCGATACAGAACACACACAGCTCTGCACTAGTGAACAGCCTTATTCGTAAAAAATACAAAACTACTCTGGATATATCCAATGGTTTCTACAGTCATAACTTGGCTCCTGAGAGCCGTGACTTCACAGCATTTACCGCCGTTGGAAATCAGAAAAAATTCACGCGCTTGCCTATGGGGTATAAAAACAGCCCGGGGCTTTTGATGCACGTGTTGTGTCTTTGCTGCACAGCATTGATCCAGATGCGTTCTCGTACGTGAATGATATTTATCTGACGGACGATGAACTGTTGCCGCATCTTGTCCGAGTCGACCGAATTATTCTGTCGTTTGCCGACTATGGATACAAATTCTATTTTGCAAAATCACACATCGCTTGTTTTGCGGTGCTCTTTTTGGGCTACGAGCTCAATAATGAAGGTAGGGGGTTAGCCCCCCCTCTTTCTGGAGAAATGTGCACAATTGCACCCTCCGTCTACACTGAAGAAACTTCAGTCCTTGCTGGGATTTTTGAATTTTGGGAGGACTTACATCCCCGATTTATGCCCAGCGTATCAAACCGCTCTATGCGTTGATACAACCAACATATTCTTCTGCCAGCTGGCTTCCGGGACATACCACTATTCTGCAATCTTTGCCATCAGATCTGCTTGCAACGAACTACTTGTTGACGCGTGATAATACCACAAACCTGGTAATACGTATAGTACCGGGGACGGTTGGTTTCACTTACTTGACATTCATTGAGGGGGACACAGTACCTATTGCATACAAATCACATTTGTACACATCGGCTGAAATGCAATTTTCGAATGTTGAAATTTTTTTGACGGCGGTCCAAATGGCGATTTTGAAAGAGCGCTCGCTGGCGCACGGAAAACGCATTATTATGGTCACGCCTCTCCCTGCTTTAGAAGCAGTGACTAAGGCAAGTGTACCCAAGTCTAAGACACTACATCCCGTTGGATACAATGGGCTACTTCTTTGACATCGGCTGATGTCACGTTTATCTTTGATCCTGCTCTTCAGACACAGGAGTTTTTACAGTATGAACATGTTCATCCTCCTCCGTTGTCGATGCTTCCTTTGGATGAGTACAAATGTATCATTTATACCGATGGCTCGGCTCAACTGGCCATCGGTTCCAAACACGCTTATTCAGTGGCTTGCGCTATTGTGGCTGGTTCAATTGTAAATGTAGAATTTAAGTCTTCCATAGTGCATACACAGGCTCTTGGGGACTGTACAGCGCAATTAGCGGAGCTGCGTGCTCTTATTCTAGCTCTCGAGTATGCTGATCCTAATGTGAATACTCTTATTGTATGCGATTCTTACTACTGTGTTCCGTCTTTTAATGACAACTTATTCTTTTGGTCTCAAAATGACTATCGAGACTCTAAAGGCAGCGCAATAAAGCATAAAACGCTTTGGGTTTGAGTGGCAGAACTTAAACGTCTGCCACTCACACAGGTTATACATACTCTTGGCCATCAGCATGTGGGAGCACATGCTGTTGGTAATTCTTTGGCTGACGAGGCGGCCAAATCTGCAGTAGCCACGTGTTCCGTTGCAGCAGTTACAAGGTCCATGACTAAGATAGATAATGACTTTTTGGCAGCTGTAACTGCTACGAAGGATGGAACTGCTTATCCGCAGGGCTTCCCTTCGAAGTATTCTCATCATTTATCTCCCGAACAAGTTCCTTATGCTAAAATTCTGTCAGTTGGGGATCGGCTGATTTCCAACATGGACCGCAGACTTGCTTTGATCATTGCTGCACATGAAGGCATGGCTTCTGCACATGCCGGGGTGTCTGCGACTGTCTCTATTTTACAGCAACGTTACTGGTGGCGTGGTTTATATAAACAAACCCGTAATTATGTGCTTTCTTGTGACATTTGTCAACAAATCCAACCGTCTACGGTCTCACGCCCACCACAAACACAGCAATGTATTTCCAATCAGCTATTTGGCTGTGTGTATCTTGATCACTGCGGTCCATTGTCTTCTGATACTGCATATAAATACATTTTTGTTGCAGTTGATTCGTGCACTAGATTCCTTTGGGTTTGGCCACAACGCAGTGCTGACGCTCGAAATGTCATTAGAGATTTGCGTGTCTTTGTCGGGATGTTTGCCTGTGCCACCTTCCATTCTGACCAAGGTCCAGCGTTCGCCTCTAAGGCGTACAAGGACGCGATGAAGTCGATGGGGGTGCTGGTGCAGTTTTCGTCTCCATACTGGCCTGAGGGCAATTCTATAGTGGAGCGAATGAACCATGACTTAAAGCAATCTTTGACAGCTAGGGTCTTAGGTACTGGCAGGAACTGGCTGGCCCATTTGTATGGAGTTCAACGTGCACTCAATATTCTTCCAAGAAGATCTCTGGTTGGGCGGACCCCATAAGAAATGCTCTTTAACATTAAAATATTTGTGCCAGACCTTGATGGTCTAGACGTTGTGGCAGCTGCCGCAACCTTTGACGTAGATAACCATTCTACTATGTTACAGGACCTACAAAAGACCCGTGACCGCTACGCAACTGAACATTTGCCCTCTTCCAATGGCACAGCACTGCTGATTCCGGTCGCCGGCTGGCTTCCGAAGATTGGAGATCTTGTACGAGAAAAGTTGGAGAACAAGAAAGAATTTGGTCCCTCTTATCGTGGACCGGTTCCAGTACTTGGATTGAAGGGTACTCATACAGTAATTCTACCACCTTTGCCTGGTCGCAAAGACAACAGATATATTTCAGTGGACAATGTCAAACTACACCGTCTGGCCGATTCTGAATAGTGTAACTCCTGCAGTTTCATGCAACGCTATCTCTTTGAATCCGGTGCATTCAGCCTCTTCGACTAATACACATATCGTTGGGGGTGAGATGGAGACTACTATTGACCTTTTGCCTGTTCTGCCTCCATCCTCTTCCAACGCAGAAGTCGAGTATACTTACCCTGCGGATGAGTCCCACAGTGAAGTGCCGAACAGTCCTCGACAACATCTAACTGATGCTGCCCTACCACCTTTAATGAACATGGGTGCAAGCGGTTATTTTGGGGACCGTACAAGCTTCTCTTATGACTCTTCCTCCTCGTCTTCCACGTTGGCCCTTCCACCGACAAAAACAAGTATTTTTATCTCTTGGTTCAAAAAGACTTACCTGGTCCCGACCTGGACCTACATCTGGTTGGTACTTATCCTGATTTTCCTCTTCATGTCGATTGGATTTGTGACAGTATTTTTCTTGCTCATCAATGGTCATTATTTGCCAGAACGCTCTGCTGTGAAGTTGGTCGATGGAATTCTGGCCCCTCATACATCGTCCCATATCATGAAACGTGATCAGACCCTTGTGAACTTTTCAGCTTTCCCGGTTGCAGATGGCATCGTTTGGGATAAAGTAGCATACAAATTCACGGCCCGACGGAAGTCCTCAAGATACCATAAGTCCTTGCATTAGTCGACAATAGTATCAATACACTGTCTTCACGCATTTATACCTTGGATAATATTGTTTCATCTGTTATTGATATTGTTCAAAATGATGTATCTGTATTATATCATGGTCAAAATCAATTACGATCAGTAATGCAGTTTGCATGGACATTACAGACTCTCAAAATGGGAAAAGTCCCTTGGGATTATTTGAATGCTTCTGCTTTGTTTTTACCATTTAATCTGACTGATTAACAGAGATTTATGTCCATGAAAGATGCTACATACACGCTATTACACATTGAACGATTAGAACACTTGCCATTCTCTGTGGCGGAGACAGATTCAGCTGTATGGTTAATTCATGGGGCTATCTCTCTCCCATTTTCGCTGTTTCAGTTTAAATCTTGCATGAAACATTTCCCAATTGGCAGCTTTGAACCCCTGGGTAGTGCGTTTCTCCATGAATTATGGTCCCTACCTTTCACTTAGATGTCAACGGGAGGATAAGGAAGTTTTTCCTAACAGGGGAGGACTGCGATTCCACAGTAGGACATTCACTAGTCTGTAAACACGTTAAGTTGCACGGCGCTTCCTCAACTTTAGGGACAGGGACCTGATCCTGCAACAAGCCCGAGTCTGGAAAACCGTAACTTACCAAAATCACACCATCATGATATTTCCGGAGTACACCAGAGAAGTTCAAACACAGAGGCGCTCCTACACGGATGTGAAACAAAAACTCCGCACCCTCAACCTACAATACAGGCTTCTCTTTCCAGCAAGATTGCGCGTGGTTTTTCAGGGCAAAACACATTTCTTTGACAGTCCTGTAGCTGCCTGGACCTGGCTGACAGAAGAACGTCCCCTTCAACTCCGATCCATGACTCCGGACCCGGGAACCCAAACTACAGCTGCTCACAACCCTGCTCCACGAAGGAGAAGCATGCAGTCCCGCAGGGGCCGCAAGACGGGCAGGGCCAGATCGGACTCTCCAGTGGCTGGATCCCCCAGTTCCCAGCACGGGCCCTGTCGCCGGGACCTCACCATCAGCGGGGCTCCGGTTCCCAGGATCATTCGCCTACGGAGAGCATTTCATCCAAAATTATGGGCATAGACTCTACCGACTCTGATCTCTCCCGTAGCCCGGCTATTCCCTAGCTGAAGCTCCCACAAGGCGCTACGAACAGAACCCACCACACTGGACCGCACTCAAATGAACAATGGCGGAACTCCAGGCCAATCGGATACTTCTGCCGATCTACACTCTGATCCTATAACGAGAGGGGTCCACCATGTTTCATTGACTCTAAACGTTATAGTTTAGTTCATTTCAGCAGTTATAGGGCGACAGATGCTTCTGTTCCTGAAGTATAGGGTGGGGGGTGGGGGAGGGGTTGGGGCCGTTGCCCCACGTTACTAGTTATTCAGCAACTCAAAGTTCACAGCATCTCAGCCCCACAAGAATACGACACAACCTCAAAAATGCACTTCAACAGGCGAAGCACAAAATCAACTCATCTCAGCCTCCCAGACGTCCATCTCACAGCAGACCCCCGAGGCACTGCGGGCTTTTCATAATGATCATGACATATAAAGGGAACTCTCTCCGTATCATGTCTTGGAACGTTAACGGCCTGCTAGACAGGATCAAACGGACCGTGGTTCTGCAACATGCCCAAAGACAGGCCCCCGATATTCTTATGCTCCAAGAAACCCACCTCATGGGCAATATCTGTCCCTTCCTTGCAAGGTACGGTTTTGACAGATCCTGGCACTCAGGATTCACACGGGGCTCACGTGGTGTCGCAGTCCTTTTAAAGCGCAACCTACCTTTCGTACCTACTCAAATTACCAGGGATCCCAATGGCCGTTTTGTAGCCCTCTCCGGAGCTCTAGGCGAAGAGGCCCTTAATGTCCTTTCCATCTACATTCCGGGCGCCACACACACACCGACCCTGGACCGCATAGGTGAAATACTCTCCTCCCTACCTTCCGGAATAGCGATTCTGGGGGGGGGGACTTCAACGCTGTCATGCACCCCAGGCTCGACACCACAGGGACCCCCTCCACCACACGCACCTCTCACGCCAAACAGCTAAAAGCTGGATCGAAGCCATGGGTATTTGTGACGTATGGAGATCATGGAACCCGCGGGAAACCCAATCACCCATACCTCAGCAGCACACCGCAGCCACTCTCGCATCGACATGATGTTTACTCCGGCCCCCGAGTGTAGTAAAGTCAGGGAAATACATATCCTCCCTCGGGGCATCTCAGACCACTCACCACTACTCTTGACCCTGGGTGACCCACCCACTGCTCTCCGCCCAATGTGGAGGATGAATGCTTGGTTTCTCCAGGACCGGAAATTTAAAGAAACAATTAAAGCTGAACTCAAACAATACTTCCTCACGAACCAAGACTCCGTCCCTTCCCCGGGCACTGTGTGGGAGGCGGGTAAAGCCACGATCCGTGGACTCGCCAAAAGCCACCCGAAGCCTAACGAACTGCGCGAGACAGTAGGCTTGCACTCCTCGAATCCCAAGCACTCCAGCTTGAGAGAGACACATCTGGAACACCAGATGAAACTCAGTTGCGCCAACTGGCATTAGTGCAGGATGAAATAAGGCAGATCTCTCTAGACTCTGCAAAAATCTTATGGAGGTCCTCGATTGCTCGAGTATATGGGTGGGGTGATAAAAACGGGAAAATACTACACAGACTGGTATCCTACCCCTTAGCAAACCGGATAATTCCAGAGATCCCAGACCCAGTAGGAAACGCTCATCGCTCTTCCAAAGCGATGGCCCAAACTTTCGCAGAGTATTACTCAGACCTATACTCTGCCCGGAAACCAGAGCTCTCGCTGACCAAGCTGATCACCGTAGAGGCCCTTCACCTCCCTAAGCTCAGCACAGACGAGTCAGAGGGAATGGAGAGTCCGATTACGTGCAAAGAAATACATGGTGCCCTTTCGCTGGTCGCGGCCGGTAAGACTCCTGGCCCGGACGGCTACCCACAGGAATATTACTCCGCTTACCGCGTCATACTTGCTCCTCACCTGGCGGCCCTTTACGAAGATGCCGTAGAAAAAGGCTATTTCGCTCCAGAGACTGACACAGCCACAATAGCTCTTATTCCCAAAACGCAACCCCCCTCACCAGCATGTACTGATTATCGCCCCATTTCCTTGATCAATACGGAGGTCAAAATATACGCCACAGTTCTGGCTCAGCGTCTTAGGCCGCACCTTAGCAAGTTGGTTCACCCTGACCAGTGCGGCTTCATGCCGGCACGGAGTACCAGACATTGCCTGAGGCGTCTACATCTGACCTTGGCCAACCGACAGTCACTGAACCCCTACTTGGCGCTCCTCCTAGTCGACTTCGAGAAAGCATTTGACTCGGTGGACTGGGGCTATTTGGAGGACGTCTTAGTGGTTATGGGCATGGGCCCTAAATTCTGCCGTATGGTTCACATGCTATACTCCAAACCGACTGCGCGGGTGCTTGTCAATGGAGCATTCTCGAACATTTTTCCAATCAGAAGAGGGACGAGACAGGGTTGCCCCCTCTCGCCCCTCCTCTTCGCTTTGCCAATGGAGCCCCTGGCCACTCATCCGTTCGGATAACCAGGTTCAGGGCTGGAACTGGGTAGGATCACACAAAGATCAAATTGCTTTATATGCAGATGATGTTCTGCTTTTTCTCACAGACCCGGCCCGATCCGGTCCTAGATGCTTGCGCATACTGCAGTCCTTTGAGCAGGTCTCTGGGCTGCGCCTGAACCCGGCCAAATCGACTTTGGACCCCCTACATCTCTCAAGGGAATGTTATAATTGGCAATCCACTATCCCTATCAGACGGCAATCCTTCAAATGCTTGGGGATATGGGTCGCCCTACTGCGTGACCTAGCCTGGGCACTCAACGTGACTCCTCTGGTCGCCAACACCAAGCGGGACCTGCAGAAGTGGCAAAAACGACCATTTAACCAGCTAGGGAGGATAGCGCTATTCAAAATT
Source organism: Calotriton arnoldi (assembly GCA_963921515.1). Lineage (NCBI taxonomy): Eukaryota > Metazoa > Chordata > Amphibia > Caudata > Salamandridae > Calotriton > Calotriton arnoldi. The sequence goes on from CAWUFW010000033.1 coordinate 2,733,922, forward strand.
ATGATTGGCCCCCGGTTCCTCTGTCATTCAGAACATTCCATTCCATGTCCCCCGAGCCTGCTTCAAGGGAATAGATAGCCTGATTATAAGGTTTCTCTGGAGTGGCCTAAGGCCACGTATGGCGCTCACGTGCTGCCAGATCCCACCTTTTGACAGAGGCATGGGCCTAACAAACCTGTACTTATATTATCTTGCAACCCGCCTCCTGGTAATACATGATTGGTTCAACGGGGGGTGGTCTGACCCTGCTTACAGGACCGAACTCAAAGACTTAGGCCTCGCTCAGGTTCAGGCTGTGATGTACGGATCTCCCATTCCAGGGGGCCTCCCCACAGAGACCCGAACAGTTCTTCTGGCCTACAACATTACCCGTGCACACGCAAATGAGTGGAAAGATAATATAGAAAGTTATCGTTTAACAAGGATGAGGACAAAAGTGTTCTTTCTTGATGTGTTGATTTTTAATGATGTATTGATTCGCGAGCCAGCCAACACGTGTTTCGTCAATGGGGTGTGACACCCTTGACTTCTTCAGGGCTGGAAACAAACATGGAAAATAGCGTGCATCACAATGTGTTATCAAAAGAGTTACCAGTAAGCGCCTTTAATAGGTGTTACATTAAGCGGCGCGCTGTGAGTTGAGAAATCTTAGCATTTACGGGGAAGCACCAGAATTATAGGATGCAGTGTTCTTAAGGTGCGTCATGACGCCCATTGAGATGAAGTCCATGCATAGTTACAACATTGTGTGTGAATATTGAACACTATCTGCCATAGTATGGCGTGGTGTTGTTGTTACGTGGTGGTGAGTCACTGTTTAGTACACCGTCTATTAACCCGCTAGGGTTAGTCCGTACGTACGTGATCTTGAGTAGAGTGAAGGTGAAGTGTATTTCCATTCAGCGAATAGTTACAGTGTGAGTGCGAAAGAAATGTGTTTAAATTGAGCGAACCTACTACAATGTGAGTGCAGGCCCTAGACCAAAAGTTTTTAGGTGGCGGGGTATTACTTGTGTCCCAATCACAGTCTCAAAACCAAGTGCAGGTGCCTATGCCGACCAGAGATAGCTCTTATACCCATCAGAGATAACAGCAAGCCTACCTGTAACGGAGTGGAATAAAAACTGGACCTAGAACGAGAATTGGGCACTCAGGTAAAGCAGTGCCTAATGTAGATATGAGACAAGACACTGTGAGTGTCACATCACAAACTCGCAAACATGCTACTTTGCTTGGCTCACCTTACAACTGGTGATAATTCCGACCCAGTGGGTCCTAATGTATGTCTGCGATGAGGAAATATCTTCTATTGGGAGCTCTTTGTACCTGCGTAATGATAACTTCCATCAGTCAAACAAAATTGATAAACCAACAGTTATTCTGAATTCAAAGGTGGCAGCCAGTTTCTATTCTAAACTAATAAAGACGGATATCCACAGCATCATCTTACCTTACGAGTAAGGTGATGCAATTATATTCTCCATGGTGAGTCTCTCTCCTGGTATTACAAATCCCGTTAAGTCTCTTTTCAAATTTCAATACGCCTCTTGTAGGCAAGACCGAGTTAATACGGCACCATCCGCCGTTATCCGAAACTGAAAATAAGCCAGAACGAGAGATTTTTTATGACCGCATTAAGTCACGCCCTCGCAAGAAATACAAGTGAGCCAACACATTCGTTCTAATTCAGGGGAGACTATCCCTCTCTTACCTTTGGCGAGTACGCCTTGTGTTTTCTCGTGTGTCCGGGACCGCGTCTAACCGGATACAGAGAGGTACGCGACCCCGACGTGGAATTAAAAGGCTTCCAGGTCCGAAAACAACTAGAACGCTAAACCCGCTATCGGATGGCTAGGGTCATGAACGTGAAATCGTCATGTGGCATGCGGTGTGTTCACTCATTACGCATGCGTTTTGTGAGGAAATGCGGCCGATCTCTCGCCGCGCTGCATGAAGTTCGGTGGGGATTGAGTGTTATAAAAAGAAAAGGGCATGAAGTGTCCATTGAAAGCACTGAACTCTCTCACATGTAAAAGCGTTCTTCTCAATGGGTTGTATGTAGTTACTGCAGAAGGGGGCCCAGAATACAACTACAGTAAATAGAAGGGGATAACGGGGCAATCTCGCACATAACTTTTTTGTACAACATACAAGAATATGAACATAACTGAGCATACAAATATTGTGAAAAACACGACAGTAGTGACACATACACCGAAGTATTCCCGGGACTCATTGCGACAAATTTCGTGGATGCAGCGAAGTTAAGATTCACAGAATGTTCACATGACAAATTATTTTCATAATAAAATATTCCAGCGGAAATCTAACAGGACGAAGCCTATTACAGGTGAATGTTATTCCTACATTTGTTTCTACATTTTTTGGGGGATTAGTGCCGCATGACATAGCAATCATAAACGGGGGGACATTGGGTACAGGACGCATGGAATTACATAGTCATCTAATCCATATAACAGATCACACAGGAAAATTTATGTTACAAGTTGCTCTTAATCACCAAGGAAATAATGCATCTCCCGGTCACTATTAAGACCCTGCTCGTAAGTTTTCCATCGCATTATCCAAAAGGCCTCAGAACGTCTCAAACGTAATTCCCTGTTCCCTCCCCTGGGACTGGGCTCAGTCAGGTCGATTCCATAGAAGATGAATTGTTTATGTGAACTCTGAGAGGGACATTCCCATACATGTGATGCCATTGGGTATCTGGGGTCCTGTTGTTTGAGTGCTCGGACGTGCTCACTCACTCTCTCTCTAAGGGTCCTGTTTGTACTGCCCACATATTTACCGCCGCAGACACATTCAAGTACATAAACCACAAATTTCGTGTTACAGTTTATATTGTGTCTGATGTCATAGGTCCTGTCGGGACCAGAGAAGATTTTCCTACGGTCGGATGCCCATGTACAGATGCCACAGGCCCCACATTTGTAGAAGCCCAAAGTTTGTGGTGTTAGCCATGTGTCTGTGTTTTTAGGTTTAGGGTAATTGGGACTTAGCCTAGTTCTCAGTGTTCTGCCCTTCCTGTAGGTAATTTGTGGTCTGCTATTGATGTGTTCTGCTAGCGAGGTGTCGTCGGTGAGCAATCTCCAGTGTCTATTGAGACTTTTGGATAGCGCCCTGCTCAAGTCATTGAAATCTGTCACCAACCTCAGTGTCACTTTCTCTGTCTTGTGTGCTTTGTCACGGATAGTCTCCTCCCTGCGTATATGCCTGATTCTGGTTTCAGCTTTCGTGAGATTCAGGTGTGTGTAACCCCTGTGTTTGAATCTTAGTTTCATTGCTGAAAGACAGCTTTCAAACTCTTGGTCACTACTGCAGTTTCTCCTGGCTCTAGTGAACTCACCGAAGGGGATGGTGTGGATCTGGTGAGGGGGATGAGCGCTACTAGCATGCAGAATTGAATTGCACGCAGTATCTTTACGGAAAAGGCGGGTCTGTAAGGTGTTTTGGCTAATGTAAATTTCGATGTCTAAGAAGGTGATGCTCAGCCTGCTTACTTGATGTGTGAAATGCATATCATATATATTGGTATTTAAATAGGTACAGAAGTCATCCAGTTTGTCTTGTGTTCCTGTCCATATCAAAAGGCAGTCGTCAATGTAACGACCCCAAAAAATAATTGAATCATTGTACTTGCTGCCTTTTGCACCCCATACCCAATCTTCTTCCAAACGGCCCATAAAGAGGTTCGCGAAGCTGGGTGAAACTTTGGAACCCATGGCAACCCCTCTTTTTTGTCTGTACCACTGTGTGTCAAATAGGAATACGTTGTTGTCCAGGATCAAGTTCATCATGGCCAGCAACATGTTGGTGTGTTGCCACTGTGACGCTGATCTTTTGTGCAGAAAGTGTTGGACCGCTTTTAAACCCAACTCTGGTTTGATGCTTGTGTTAAGCGACACCACATCTAAGGTAACGAGGGTCATGCCCTCTTCAAATGTGAAATCAGCCAGAATACGGAGTATGTGCTTAGTGTCTCTTATGTATGATGGAAGATTTTGGACTAATGGTCCAAGAAAAAGATCAACATATTCTGCTAATCGCTCAGTGGGACCCCCTATTCCCGCCACAATGGGTCTTCCTGGGGGGAAAGGTAAGTGTTTGTGTACTTTGGGGAGCGTGTAGATACAAGGATAGTGTGGTCTTAACACCTTCATGTGTGTGTGTTCGTCATTATTGATGAGGCCTGCATTGTGCCACTCAGCAAGACCTTTGTTAATTTTGATGGTTAAAGGTCCAATGGGATTATGAGCAAGGCGTTCATAGCAGGTTTCATCCTGAAGTTGTGTCAGGATCTCCTGGTTGTAGTCTGCCTTATTCATCACTACCACGTTGCCTCCTTTGTCTGCCTCTCTAATGATTGTCGTTACCAGCGGTCAATTTTTTAAGGGCCACACGTTCTCCAGATAGGAGATTGTCTACGTGTCTTGTTTTCTGCCTTCTCCTCCTGTCATCGAATTTGTCTATGTCCTCTAGGACTAGTTTGTGGAACATGTCTATGGCATTGCCACTTGCTAGAGTGGGTGTCCATTTGGATTTGGTCTTTAGACCGCTGTTTATGGTGTAGTCCGCGTACACATCGAGTTCTTCTAACAGTGTGCCCATATGCAGTGGTGAGTCCTCCGTATCAGTTAGTGATAGAAGTAAATGGGCGTCGTGCACATCTTGAATACTCAGAACATCAGATAGTGAGCCAGTTGGAATATTCACATTTCTTTTATTTGGTGCTGGATTAGTGTCGAAAAACTTTTTTAATTTCAGATTTCTTACAAACTTAAGGAGATCAATCTTAGTCCTGCATACATCGCCCTCATCCTTGGGATTGTAGCTCAAACCCTTCTCTGGAAGAGAGATCATATCTTCACTAAGTGTCATGGATGAGAGATTGATGACTTCCACCCCTTTGTCAGCAGTGTTTGTCAGTTCTTGTTGTCCCCTGACCTTAGTTTCTTTTTGTAATCTACCTTTCCCTGCTCTTGTCCCTCTGCGGGTCTTGTGTCTAAATTTGCTTGTCTTGGTTGCGCCCTGTTGCCCTTCCGTATTCTCTGAACCTCGCATAAAAAAGAGGAAGAGTTGCCCTGCCTGTTATCTGAAGAGGGACCAGCGTTGTCGGCCTCACTGTCGCTGGTAAGGGGAGCATTCAGAGAAGTCGAGCTAGAGGATATTGAGATTACATCCTGTCTGTTGGTATTCCCTTTCTCATGTCCTGTTTGGAACAACTGATCATACTTCTTTGCAAAAGTGAATATTCTTCCCTCCTTATAGTCGTATTCATCTCTCCTAAGCTTCCTGGCCTTTCTATCTTTAATGTCATTTTGATGTTTGGCCAAAATCTCATTCAGTATAACATAGTTCTTTTCAGTAGCATCTTTCAGATCTAAGTCCCTGATTTCTTTCTCTAGCTGTGTAATTTGGATCTGAAGTTTAGAAACCTTTCTTTCTGCATTTTCAATAAACATGCCCATTAATGTCTGTGAATTGGTGGTCAGTGCGTCTTCCCATTGTTTGAGGAGGTCCTCCTCCAAGTCATCATAGGTTGGGAAAATTTGTGATCTCAAACCCCTTGGAATCCTGTTCAAACGTAAGTATTGTTTAAGTGTGGCCCCGTCCCACCACTTTGAGTTTTCACTTTTTTTAAAGTCTTTCTAATCTAAGGAATTTCTCCATGAGACCTTCTCTGCGTTGGGGGTTCCCACTCCCCGTGCTTATACTGATGGTGCTTCCATTGGCTAGATTCTCGAAAAGCTCTTCAGCTATTCTGTCCCTGTCCATGTCTATGGTGTGTATTACGCTGCAGCAGCCTACCCTGACTCAATTATGTAACAAGAAACAGAAGGGGGGTGTTAATTTATCACAGGGTATTAGGTGGCGCTCGCCAAGTAGCGTGGAGTTAGCACAAATGTGGACAATGAATGCGGTGCTGCAGGTGAGGGAAAAACCCCTAAACCCTCAATTCTGGACCATGGTCCGTCAGTGAACAACAACAATACCCGTGCACACGCATATGAGTGGAAAGATAATATAGAAAGTTATCGTTTAACAAGGATGAGGACAAAGGTGTTCTTTCTTGATGTGTTGATTTTTAATGATGTATTGATTCGCAAAACAAAGGTCTTGTCCTATCTGGAGAACGCGTGGCCGTTAAAAAATTGACCGCTGGTAACGACATAATCATTAGAGAGGCAGACAAAGGAGGCAACGTGGCAGTGATGAATAAGGCAGACTACAACCAGGAGATCCTTACACAACTTCAGGATGAAACCTGCTATGAACGCCTTGCTCATAATCCCATTGGACCTTTAACCATCAAAATTAACAAAGGTCTTGCAAGAGTGGCACAATGCAGGCCTCATCAATAACGACGAACACACATACATGAAGGTGTTAAGACCACACTATCCTTGTATCTACACGCTCCCCAAAGTACACAAACACTTACCTTTCCCCCCAGGAAGACCTATTGTGGCGGGAATAGGGGGTCCCACTGAGCGATTAGCAGAATATGTTGATCTTTTTCTTGGACCTTTAGTCCAAAATCTTCCATCATACATAAGAGATACTAAGCACATACTCAGTATTCTGGCTGATTTCACATGGGAATAGGGCATGACCCTCGTTACCTTAGATGTGGTGTCGCTTTACACAAGCATCAAACCAGAGTTGGGTTTAAAAGCGGTCCAACACTTTCTGCACAAAAGATCAGCGTCACAGTGGCAACACACCAACATGTTGCTGGCCATGATGAACTTGATCCTGGACAACAACGTATTCCTATTTGACACACAGTGGTGCAGACAAAAAAGGGGTTGCCATGGGTTCCAAAGTTTCACCCAGCTTCGCGAACCTCTTTATGGGCCGTTTGGAAGAAGATTGGATATGGGGTGCAAAGGCAGCAAGTACAATGATTCAATAATTTTTTGGGGTCGTTACATTGACGACTGCCTTTTGATATGGACAGGAACACAAGACAAACTGGATGACTTCTGTACCTATTTAAATACCAATATATATGATATGCATTTCACACATCAAGTGAGCAGGCTGAGCATCACTTTCTTAGACATCGAAATTTACATTAGCCAAAACACCTTACAGACCCGTCTTTTCCGTAAAGATACTGCGTGCAATTCAATTCTGCATGCTAGTAGCGCTCATCCCCCTCACCAGATCCACGCCATCCCCTTCAGTGAGTTCACTAGAGCCAGGAGAAACTGCAGTAGTGACCAAGAGTTTGAAAGCTGTCTTTCAGCAATGAAACTAAGATTCAAACACAGGGGTTACACCCACCTGAATCTCCCGAAAGCTGAAACCAGAATCAGGCATATACGCAGGGAGGAGACTATCCGTGACAAAGCACACAAGACAGAGAAAGTGACACTGAGGTTGGTAACAGATTTCAATGACTTGAGCGGGGCACTATCCAAAAGTCTCAATAGACACTGGAGATTGCTCACCGACGACACCTCGCTAGCAGAACACATCAATAGCAGACCACAAATTACCTACAGGAGGGGCAGAACACTGAGAACTAGGCTGAGTCCCAGTTACCCTAAACATAAAAACACAGACACATGGCTAACACCACGAACTTTTGGCTTATACAAATGTGGGGCCTGTGGCATCTGTAGATGGGCATCCGACCGTAGGAAAATCTTCTCTGGTCCCGACAGGACCTATGACATCAGACACAATATAAACTGTAACACGAAAATTGTGGTTTATGTACTTGAATGTGTCTGCGGCGGTAAATAGGTGGACAGTACAATCAGGACCCTTAGAGAGAGAGTGAGTGAGCACGTCCGAGCACTCAAACAACAGGACCCCAGATACCCAATGGCATCACATGTGTGGGAATGTCCCTCTCAGGGTTCACATAAACAATTCATCTTCTATGGAATCGACCTGACTGAGCCCAGTCCCAGGGGAGGGAACAGGGAATTACGTTTGAGACGTTCTGAGGCCTTTTGCATAATGCGATTGAAAACTTACGAGCAGGGTCTTAATAGTGACCGGGAGATGTATTATTTCCTTGGTGATTGAGAGCAACTTGTAACATAAATTTTCCTGTGTGATCTGTTATATGGATTAGATGACTATGTAATTCCATGCGTCCTGTAACCAATGTCCCCCCGTTTATGATTGCTATGTCATGCGGCACTAATCCCCCAAAAAATGTAGAGTCAAATGTAGGAATAACATTCACCTGTAAGAGGCTTTGTCCTGTTAGATTTCCGTTGGAATATTATATTATGAAAAAAATTTGTCATGTGAACATTCTGTGAATCTTAACTTCGCTGCATCCACGAAATTTGTCGCAATGAGTCCCGGGACTACTTCGGTGTATGTGTCACTACTGTCGTGTTTTTCACAATATTTGTATCCTCAGTTATGTTCATATTCTTGTATGTTGTACAAAAAAGTTATGTGCGAGATTGCCCCGTTATCCCCTTCTATTTACTGTAGTTGTATTCTGGGTCCCCTTCTGCAGTAACTACATACAACCCATTGAGAAGAACGCTTTTACACGTGAGAGAGTTCAGTGCTTTCAATGGACACTTCATGCTCTTTTCTTTTTATAACACTCAATCCCCACCGAACTTCATGCAGCGCGGCGAGAGATCGGTCGCATTTCCGCACAAAACGCATGCGTAATGAGTGAACACACTGCATGCCACATGACGATTTCACGTTTATGACGCTAGCCATCCGATAGCGGGTTTAGCGTTCTAGTTGTTTTCGGACCTGGAAGCCTTTTAATTCCACGTACGGGTCGCGTACCTCTCTGTATCCGGTTAGACGCAGTCCCGGACACACGAGAAAACACAAGGCGTACTCGCCAAAGGTAAGAGAGGGATAGTCTCCCCTGAATTAGAACGAATGTGTTGGCTCACTTGTATTTCTTACGAGGGCGTGACTTATTGCGGTCATAAAAAATCTCTCGTTCTGGCTTATTTTCAGCTTCGGATAACGGCGGATGGTGCCGTATTAACTCGGTCTTGCCTACAAGAGGCGTATTGAAATTTGAAAAGAGACTTAACGGGATTTGTAATACCAGGAGAGAGACTCACCATGGAGAATATAATTGCATCACCTTACTCGTAAGGTAAGATGATGCTGTGGCTATCCGTCTTTATTAGTTTAGAATAGAAACTGGCTGCCACCTTTGAATTCAGAATAACTGTTGGTTTATCAATTTTGTTTGACTGATGGAAGTTATCATTACGCAGGTACAAAGAGCTCCCAATAGAAGATATTTCCTCATCGCAGACATACATTAGGACCCACCGGGTCGGAATTATCACCAGTTGTAAGGTGAGCCAAGCAAAGTAGCATGTTTGCGAGTTTGTGATGTGACACTCACAGTGTCTTGTCTCATATCTACATTAGGCACTGCTTTACCTGAGTGCCCAATTCTCGTTCTAGGTCCAGTTTTCATTCCACTCCATTACAGGTAGGCTTGCTGTTATCTCTGATGGGTATAAGAGCTATCTCTGGTCGGCATAGGCACCTGCACTTGGTTTTGAGACTGTGATTGGGACACAAGTAATACCCCGCCACCTAAAAACTTTTGGTCTAGGGCCTGCACTCACATTGTAGTAGGTTCGCTCAATTTAAACACATTTCTTTCGCACTCACACTGCAACTATTCGCTGAATGGAAATACACTTCACCTTCACTCTACTCAAGATCACGTATGTACGGACTAACCCTCGCGGGTTAATCAATCAATATAGCTTTATTTCGACAAGAGTGTCATAAAAGCTGCATTTTACAATAAAAACACATTAATATTCTTTAGAGGTAAAATACAAGGTTGCGACATCAATGATATGCATAAATGTCACTGCAAACAAATATACAGTTGGAATTGTAGTGCAAAGCCAATGTCATATTTACAAGGATAAAAAGATTATTTAAAAAAAAAAAAAAAGTTAATGTGTACACAATTTGTTTTAAGTTATTCAATACATGTCGACGTTGAAACTGGAATGAAAGTACATAAAATTTCTATAAAAAACATTATTTGCGCCTTCGGTATTTGCATATAATTTAACAAATGGAATACTTGTGCAAAATAGATTCAACAGTTCTATATGTGGAACTTTGGGCTCCCCACTAGTCTGCTTTCTGTTAAAACTGTGTCATTCTTGTAAGCTCCCTGCACCTTATAAGCCAAGCCTGACCGAGAAATTTCGCCACACAGCATGCGTAAAACGGCCTACAATCAGATCTTAAGATACGTATTGCTGTGTGATAATCGCGTGTGCCCAGTTGTCGACAAAGTGGTTTCAACCATTTTGCCCGTGGTAATTTGTACGCCGGGCAAGCGAACATTAGGTGGGCAATGGTTTCGGTCGGAGCCTTACAAAATGGGCAATTTTCCTCCTTGCTTGGGCTCCACTTTGCTGTCGCCTCGCGAACAGGGAGAGATCCAAGCCTAAAATGAATATATAGTGTTCTGTCTCTTGGGACTTTGATTGTGTCAAGGAAGGGCTCAAGATGACTAATTTGTTTGTGGGAATAAAATTCTAGTGTAAGTTTGCCTACATTAGAATTACAGTTTTCTCGTAGGTCCACCCATTCCCAGTATAGGCGTTTGAGTTCCTCTTTCCCTGGAGGAGCTTGGCCCGCCCAACAGCCCTGGAGACCCATTATTGACAGCATTTTTTTAATGTTGGCAAGCCAGCCTATTTTGCCGCCTGTATCCAAGCTAACAATCTCAGTCATAGCTTCTGCGTAGGAAGAAAGTTCAGGAGTCCTTCTGATACGTGCCCAAAAGAGCAGAGGGCGCAACCTAGCTATGTCGCCCAATGGCCGCCTGCCCATATCCAACAATAGGGGAGCAAGGGGGACATATTTGGGTGCCATAACCAGGTCTCTCAGGAATTTATGTTCAGATCTTGAAAGCGCATCTAATTTCTCAAACCCCCAAAGTTCAGCTCCATAAAGAGCAGAGCTGACTGCTTTCAAGTTATAGATTTGAAGTGCTGGTGCAATGGGCCTAGTGTGCGAAAGGCGATGTTCTTTGCCAATTGCTCCAGTTATCCTTTTATGTCCCAGCAACATCTTGGCAATGTGTGGTTTCCAAGACATTTTTTCGGAAAACCTCACACCCAGATAATCAAAACTATTCACCTTTTCGAGGGAAACGCCACCCAGCAGCGAGCCACTTTTGTAAGATCTGTGGCAATTGAAAGCCATAAATTTTGTTTTGGAGCTATTTATGACCAATCCCATGTTATCGCAGAAAAGTTGGAATCTATTGATAAGTCGCTGTAGCCCCACTGGGGTCTTAGATATCAGCAGGGTATCATCTGCGAATAACAGGGTTGGTATCTTTTTGCCTCCTAAGGTAGGCGAATCAGCTGGCTCCTCCAGAAGAAAATCGACTACCCCATTCACGTATAGGGAAAACAGAGTTGGTGCCAGGACGCATCCCTGTCGAACCCCTCTATTGACAGGGATGCGCTCAGTTGTTTGGCCCTGATCCCCCCACCTAACCTGGGCAACGTTCCCCTCATGGAGTCGAGTTAGTAATTTAAGAATGAACAGGGAGATGCCCATCCCGCCAAGAGTTGCCCACAATTTGGATCTAGGAACCAGGTCAAAGGCAGTCTTCAAGTCTATAAAAGCAAGGTAAAGACTGCCCTTGCCTAGCACAACTACCTTCCAATGGATGAGAAGTCGAAATATTTGGTCCATAGTCCCGGTCTTTGATCTAAACCCGGCCTGGAACTGAGAGAGGACATTCTTCTCCTCTATCCATGCCTGTATCCTGTGTAGAAGCATCCGGCCAAAGACCTTCTGCACTCACATTGTAGTAGGTTCGCTCAATTTAAACACATTTCTTTCGCACTCACACTGCAACTATTCGCTGAATGGAAATACACTTCACCTTCACTCTACTCAAGATCACGTATGTACGGACTAACCCTAGCGGGTTAATAGACTGTGTACTAAACAGTGACTCACCACCACGTAACACCAACACCACGCCATACTATGGCAGATAGTGTTCAATATTCACACACAACGTTGTAACTATGCATGGACTTCATCTCAATGGGCGTCATGACGCACCTTAAGAACACTGCATCCTATAATTCTGGTGCTTCCCCGTAAATGCTAAGATTTCTCAACTCGCAGCGCGCCGCTTAATGTAACACCTATTAAAGGCACTTACTGATAACTCTTTTGATAACACATTGTGATGTACGCTATTTTCCATGTTTGTTTCCAGCCCTGAAGAAGTCAAGGGTGTCACACCCCATTGACGAAACACGTGTTGGCTGGCTCGTGAATCAATACATCATTAAAAATCAACACATCAAGAAAGAACACCTTTGTCCTCATCCTTGTTAAACGATAACTTTCTATATTATCTTTCCACTCATATGCGTGTGCACGGGTATTGTTGTTGTTCACTGACAGACCTTGGTCCAGTATTGAGGGTTTAGGGGCTTTTCCCTCACCTGCAGCACCGCATTCATTGTCCACATTTGTGCTAACTCCACGCTACTTGGCGAGCGCCACCTAATACCCTGTGATAAATTAACACCCCCCTTCTGTTTTTTTTTTTTTTAGTTCTTCTGGCCTGGCGCGCCTCTCTACGACACACTCACTGGAAGGGATAAACTGACTCAGCAAACACCCCTTTAGCAGGGTACATGGTTGCGAAAGGTGGGTGGTTTAGAGGGTTTTAAAAGCTGGGACCTCATTGGCATCTCACAACTTGGAGACGTGTGGGTCAGCGACCATATTCGCTCTTTTGCGGCCTTGCAAACCAGACACTCGCTTCACCCGTCCTAGTTCTACAGATATTTACAACTCCGCCATGCCATAGACATGCATATAAAGCCTGGCACATCACTGCCAGAACACAGCCCCCTTAAAGCTCAAATCGCGATGGGTAACCTCGGGAGGGGAGGAGTTTCACGTATATACCGTTCCTTAACTAATAACGGTCCTACTTCCCTTGACCAATTGAGGGCCAGGTGGGAGACATGGTTGGGCCCACTGGAGGAGGAGGATTGGAGGGACGCTCTGATGGCTGCCAAGACTATCACTGTTTCAGCTAGACTTCGCCTGGTCCAGCTTTATTACCTGCACGCCTCCTATCTTACCCCTGCCCGCCTACACAGAGCAGGCCTAATTTCACACCTAACATGCGTAAGATGTGATGCTGAACCTGCAGATTTCTTCCACATGGTATGGTCCTGCCCACATATAACCTCTTATTGGGCTGCTCTGGAGGCAGAACTTACAGAGGTGCTGGGATGGGAGGTCCCACATAATCCCCTGAACATATGGGTGTCACTGACGGGCTAGATGGATCAAGAGCAGATAAAATGTTTCTAGGGACCGGCCTTGTAGTGGCCAAACGCGATATTGCGGTGACATGGAAAAATCTCACCCCGCCCACTATAACTAAATGGCCCAGAGGAGTGAACTGTGCGCTGCACAAGAGTTGCCACTATATGAGGCCAGGGGCTGTCCGGTCAAGCACCGAAAGGTCTGGGGTAAATGGTTGGGAATGCTAGCTTGATTAACTTCCTTGTTTTCTTGGATTTAACTCCATGTGCCCCTTTGAAGACGGAGGAACAGCAACGTATATTGTTGCAAGCCTGTTTTATTCGCCGAATGTCACAGGTTGTGGTGCTGCTGCTCATGCTGTACTGTTTGTACTTATGTTTTCATCATTATCTCTCTGCAAAATTAATAAAATTGTTTATTAAAAAAAAGTTGCACAGCGCTTGTTATGTATCCGCGCCTAATCTTGCGTGTTTTTTGAAAGGAACTCCCATCCCAGCAATAATTCCCGCTTTTACATTGTTTACTAACGGCAGTTATCTTATTTTGAATAACCACGACTGCTGTGGTTTACGGGCAGGAATCCCGTATATAGTAACAGTTTCACAACGTGTTACTTGTTGTAGCAATGTGCTTTTTCCGCCCCCGAATGGGAAAGTAGATAGTTCCATTTGGCCTTCCATTCCGACTTTGAAAACAGATTTCAACAAATTAAGCAGACTCAAAGCACTATTGTTTCAACAAGAAGTGCCTCTCACTTCGGCTCGAGAGACCTTAGAATTGCAGGTGGCTAGAACATCTAGCGAGATTCAGTCACTTCTGAACACAAACCTCCCACTTCACTTTGGAGAGCTTATACATCAAATATTTAATGCGTCTGACACCAAAGGCCTTGCTAATTTTTTTAAGCTTGCCGGATCCGGCCTTGTGACCTCTTTTCAGATGATATTTGGAGTAATACCGGCTTTTATTCATTCTATTTTTTCTGGCGTCTTCGGAGGGTTCCTGTTATTACTGGTGCTAGCTGGTGGAATCCTGATTCTTCTGCTCCTGCTACGCAATGGCTGCTCATCTTGTGGTAATGCACAGACCAGGCCAATTGCAACTGTACCGTGACTGAACAACTTTTTGGATGCTTGCCATTAGCAACGCTTAGCGTGAGTTATGGACTAACTTTTCACTTTGCCTACTTCACTTGCGTGCAACCTGTGTTCTACTGTCGGCAGTGCCCTTCTATTGGGCTTTGGATTTATGCCTCTCCAATACGTCATGTTCAGACCCGGATTATGACCAGTTAATGAGTCCCTTAGTGGCCCATGAGCAGGCCTGTTCTGGGGATGGCCGTAACGTGCGTGCGGCTGCACTTGGAGTCTTGGCTCAGTGGAATATCTGTGCTGCTGCGCAGAACCTCTTGCGACGGAGTTTCATCGAATATCACGCAAGTTGCCCGGATATGCTCTTGGAAGCATCGGATTATGAGGAGCACGTCTGTCCCTTCGGCCTACTTGATTGGATGGCATCCTGTGGGCGTGGGGACAAAATGCTCCGAAAACCGTATCTTGGTAAAGAGGGTTTTATTAAACATAAACGTCTCCTTCTGTGAGAAGCCAGTATTAAGGCGCGTGACAATACTCCTTGTCCGGGTCTTCTTCTCCCTGGCTGCTGATGATACGTCCGTGGGTCTGGTCTGTACCTTGATCCGACATCACTCGGCTACATGCAAGAAGGAGGAGAAAGCAATCAATATTCTTGCTTGGACGTTCGTGGGGGAAAGGGGAGTGAGGGATCACCAGTGAGTGCTCGGTGCTATAAAAAGCAGGTGCAAGTGCTGCCGGAAGTCGGAAACTGAGCAGGAGGTCAGAGTGAGGAAAAAAAACACCCTCTAAGAGTCGGACCTCTCCGGTGCCCCAACCCACCCCGCAACCCAGCTCCGTACCTTGGACGGTGGCCTCCTGGCTGCTTCGGTTCCTCTTTGATCTCCTTGGATCGTAGGTCCGGTCTCGCTAGCTCCCACGTCGGTATCCTCCTCTTCCTCGTCCCTTCCGGAAGCGTGCTTCTTCGTGATCACGTCGTCTTCCCTTCTTACTGGCCAGTTGGTGCCGACGTTGGTTTGGGAGGCGGTCTGTTCATCGCCTGGGGTCGAATTAAAGGGGCTGCATTTCCATACACAAGTGTCCGCTTTCTGTGTGGAAAACGAGTCGGCAGTCCACTCCTTCTGCTGAGGAATAAAAGGCATAGTGACAGGGGGAACCGACCACCATTCTGCATCAGGGTCTAGAGGTTCGTAGGGCACCCCGTGACACTCCTCCCCCCTAGGATTCTCCCGTTCGGGGAGAGGGAATACTCGAGAGAGGAAATCTGCACTACCATTAGCAGAACCTTTCTGGTGTTTAACAGTGAAGGAAAAAGGTTGCAAGGACAAGAACCACCGAAGCACTCGGGGGTTCTGGCTGATGTTGCGTGCCATCCACTGGAGTGGAGAATGGTCCGTGAATAGGGTAAAGGGTCGCCCCTCAAGGTAATAACGCAACTTGTCTATTGCCCATTTGATGGCAAGACACTCCTTCTCCACTGTAGGATACTTGGTTTTACGGAGGAACAGTTTACGGCTGATGTAGAGGATGGGGTGCTCAGTACCATCCGAAGCCTCCTGTGATAAGACCGCCCCTATGCCATAATCTGAAGCGTCCGTATGTAAGGTGAACGGTTTAGAAAAGTCGGGTGAAATGAGTACTGGACTAGTGGTGATGGCCGTTTTCAGTCTAAGAAAGGCGTCGAGAACCGCCTGGGTGGGATGGTAGAGTGCTTCGTTCTTATGGTCCTTGCAGAGCAAGTTAGTCAGGGGTGTTGCAATTTCAGAGTAATGTGGGATAAACCGCCGGTAATATCCCAAAAGCCCCAAAAAGGCCCTCAGGTCTCTTTTGGATGTAGGAAAGGGAGTTTCTGAAATGGCCCTTACCTTCTCCGATTGGGGGGCGATTACGCCATGGCCCAAGACAAAGCCCAAATATTTGACCCTTTGAAAGGCCACCCGGGATTTCTTCGAAGTTATGTGGAGGCCCGCATTCTGTAAAGATGTCAGTACTGCCTGTAGGTGTTCCATATGGGTTTCCCAAGTGGGGCTAAACACCACGATATCGTCCAGGTATGCTGATGCGAAAGAATGGTGTTTGCTTAGCACCAGGTTCATGAGGCGTTGGAAGGTAGCGGGTGCCCCATGCAATCCGAATGGGAGAACCGTAAATTCAAAAAGTCCCTCAGGGGTGACAAAAGCCGTTTTCTTCCTATCGGATTCTCTGAGAGGGACTTGCCAATTCCCCTTAGTGAGATCGAATGTGGTGATGTAGGAGGCGTTGCCTAGTTTTCTATTAATTCGTCAATTCGTGGTATGGGGTAGGCATCAAAGGTTGAGACGGCATTCAGGGCCCTAAAGTCCATACAAAAACGTGTGGAGCCGTCCGGTTTTGGCACCATGACTATGGGGGAAGACCACTGACTCTTGGACGGGCAGATGACCCCTAGTTCCAACATCTGACCCACCTCTCTTTGTACTGCTTCTCTTTTGGCAGCTGCTATTCTGTAAGGTTTTTGTTTCACTACTTTCCCAGGGATCGTCTCTATAGTGTGTTCCGTCAAAGGCGTCTTTCCTGGCCTATCTGAAAATATGGGGGAGAAGGGTTTTAGGACTTCTTCAAGGGTATGCTTTTGTCCCTCCGTCAGGTCTGTATTTACCACTAATTCTCCTAGTGTATTTTGTGACTGTTGTAAGGAAGGCATGGTAAAATGTGCTGTTGCAGGTAGGGGCCCTAACCATTTTTTTAATAGGTTAATGTGAAAAGTCTGGATTCGAGAGGGTTTTACTTGGACCCTATAGCTCGTTTTGCCAATTGTACCAACAATTCTGTAGGGACCCAGCCATTCAGATCTGAACTTACAGGTCGATGAGGGCAACAGGACAAGGACCCAATCGTCGATTCGCAACCTTCTCCATTTCTTTCCTTTGTCGTACAGGGCTATCTGTTTCTCCTGTTTCTTTTCTAGTTGGGAAAACGCCAAATCTCGCAGCTTCCCTATCTTATTTTTCAGGTTTTGTGTATATTCGAGAAACCCCCGGGTTTCCTCTGCCTCCTCCTTTTCCCAGGCCTCCTTGGTGATTTCCAATAGAGTCCTG
Organism: Calotriton arnoldi; assembly: GCA_963921515.1. Taxonomy (NCBI): domain Eukaryota; kingdom Metazoa; phylum Chordata; class Amphibia; order Caudata; family Salamandridae; genus Calotriton; species Calotriton arnoldi. Next base: position 2,751,428 of record CAWUFW010000033.1, read on the forward strand.
GGTTGTCTCCCGTATAGCATTTCGAACGAGGAGCACCCTAGTGAGCCTTGTATCTGGCTCCTGATCACATAAAGGGTGAGGGGGAGCAGTTGATCCCACTCCTTCCCATCGTTCTGGAGCATTTTCCGGAGGACTGCTTTTAGGGTTCCGTTGTACCGTTCCACTAGACCATCTGTTTGTGGATGGTACACGGAAGTTCTCAGGTGTCGGAGGTTAAGTGTTTTACATACCTCTTTCATGAGGCGGGACACAAAAGGGGTCCCTTGATCCGTCAGGTTCTCCTTAGGGAACCCTACTCTTGAGAACAGTTCTACAAGACGTTCGGCTATGCTAGAAGATGTTGGTGCTTTTAGGGGAAAGGCTTCGGGGTATCTCGTTGCGTAGTCGACTACGACAAGTGCGTATTGATACCCTCTCCTTGTCTTTGGGAGGGGACCAATAAGGTCCATGCCAACCCTTTCAAAGGGAGATCCGATGATCGGGAGTGGCTGTAAGGGAACTGGAGGAGGGCGGTGTGTGTTCTTCTTTTGACAGATATCACACTCCTGGCAGTATCTTTTTACCTCCCCATAAACCCCAGGCCAAATGAAATATCTGAGTACATTTTGTGACGTCTTTTCTGCCCCGGTGTGCCCTGCAGTGAGGTGGGAGTGCGAAAAGAAAATAATCTGATCCCTGAATGCCATAGGGACTAGGAGTTGTGGATCAGCGCCTTGGGAACCTACCCTGTATAACAGGTCCTTGATCACAGCGAAGTGAGGGTACGTCTGAGGTACGGTGGGGTTCTTATTTTGGGTGCTCTGCCACGCATTTTGCAAAGTAGGGTCGTTTAGCTGAGCGAACCTAAAGCTCCTATCCATGACCCAAGGTTCAGGAGATATTAAGGCAGACCTTGTTTTCCCTGTGTCCCTCTCCCCTGACGGGTTTTGTACGAACTTAAAAAACATGTCTAAAAACCCTGGATTATCTGTACCTATTATAAGATCTTCGGGTAAGGCCTCTAAAACCCCTACTCTCACAGTGTAGGACTCTCTTCCCTTGGGGTGTAATCTGCTGTCCGCTACAGGGTATTGTTTGACATCCCCATGTACGCACCTAATGTGCACTGTTGCGTCGGGGAGGAACTGTGTGGGTCTCACTAAGGTCTCCAGAATCACTGACTGTCTGCACCCCGAGTCTAAGAGGGCTCTTACGGTTCTCCCATTCACCATCACACTTACGTAAAAAGTTCTTCCCAATTCGGTGCTGTAGAGGACGGTCCTTAGGAGGTACCCCACCTCCATCGGTTCCTCGGTTGGCTTTCTCCTTGGGCATACTCGGGCAATATGGCCCCACTCTCTGCATTCAAAGCATTGTGGGCCTCTAAGGGGGGGCCTTCGAATTTTATCGGTTTTGGTCTGGAGACTTCGAGAGGAGGGCGATAGGCTTTCTTTTCGGGTTTCTGCAGAGAGGCTTTATGAGGTTTGTCATACTCCCAACCAGCCGGTCGGGGTTGAGCCCGTGCATATGTAGTGGCCATTTCAATGGCTTGCGCTGTTGTCAAATTCGTGTGTTGTCCTAGCCACTTCTGGGTATTATATGGCAAGGCTTCCAAGTATTGCTCCAAATATATCCTGTCCATAATCTCCTCTTTGGAGCTTTCATTCGGCTTTAACCATTTATCTGCCGCTGCTTTTAGCCGAAAGAAAAGGGTCTTGGGATTTTCGCCGGGTCCGCCTCTTTCCCTCCTGAATCGTAACCTGAAGGCCTCCTCATCCAACCCTAAGTGATCTAGGATGATTTCTTTGATAGCCGGGTATGGGGTATTCCCGTCAGAATTGGCCACCTGATAGGCGGCTTGAGCCTCACCAGTCAGGTGCGCAAGAAAGAAGGGCCACTTGTCTACTGGCCAACCACAAGCCGCTCTCTCGAAGTTCAAGAGAAAGGCGTCCGGGTCCTCCCCTGTCTGGAACTTTTGCAATGCAACCCCCGAAGGCCCATGCGGCGGTCCCGGGGCATGGGGATGTGTGACATGGTCGGCCATTATCCTATGTAGATTGTCCATCTGAGAGGTCATTGAATCCGAGAAGACAGTGCGGTCTGCTTCTGCCGAGGTCATCTCTCTCGACGGCCCATCCTAACTTCTCCTGGGCCTGGATGAGTTGCTGGAATAGGTTTTCCATTATTGAGGTACTAATGGCAGTTGTGCCCGCATTCTCCACCAGTTGTGGGCGTGGGGACAAAATGCTCCGAAAACCGTATCTTGGTAAAGAGGGTTTTATTAAACATAAACCTCTCCTTCTGTGAGAAGCCAGTATTAAGGCGCGTGACAATACTCCTTGTCCAGGTCTTCTTCTCCCTGGCTGCTGATGATACGTCCGTGGGTCTGGTCTGTACCTTGATCCGACGTCACTCGGGTACATGCAAGAAGGGGGAGAAAGCAATCAATATTCTTGCTTGGACGTTCGTGGGGGAAAGGGGAGTGAGGGATCACCAGTGAGAGCTCGGTGCTATAAAAAGCAGGTGCAAATGCTGCCGGAAGTCGGGAAACGGAGCAGGAGGTCAGAGTGAGGAAAAAAAACACCCTCTAAGAGTCGGACCTCTCCCGTGCCCAAGCCCACCCCGCAACCTGGCTCCGTACCTTGAAAAGCCACGCTTCTCCTGAAGCGTGGCTCGGCGAAGCGTGGGGACGGTGGCCTCCTGGCTGCTTCGGTTCCTCTTTGATCTCCTTGGATCGTAGGTCCGGTCTCGCTAGCTCCAGCGTCAGTCTCCGGTCTGCCCCTCTCGCGTCGGTATCCTCCTCCTCCTCTTCCTCGTCCCTTCCGGAAGCGTGCTTCTTCGTGATCACGTCGTCTTCCCTTCTTATTGGCCAGTTGGTGCCGACGTTGGTTTGGTAGGCGGTCTGTTCATCGCCTGGGGTCGAATTAAAGGGGCCGCATTTCCATACACAAGTGTCCGCTTTCTGTGTGGAAAACAAGTCGGCAGTCCACTCCTTCTGCTGAGGAACAAAAGGCATAGTGACGGGGGGAACCAACCACCATTCTGCATCAGGGTCTAGAGGTTCGTAGGGCACCCGTGACACATCCCTTTTTTCTACTAACGATAGGGATGGCCTTTTGGAACGACTTGCATTCTTAAGTTCACGTACTTTGATGGATTTGACACCTCCATATTAACCACGTCTTCCGTGAAACGACAAATGTTTTTTGTTTTTTTTAATTTTTCCAATTTGGTTTTTTCAAGCGTTTCTGAATTCTGCTTACCTTTGAACCCTTTTTGGTCTTTTGTCTATATACTACGACCTTACGAAGGGGAGAGTGTTATATGGCCGTTAGGGTCATTGTCGACATTGCTAAGTTAGCATGAGCTCTGCTGCCCTGATGCTGCTTTTGCGCACGTTACTACATGACATTATTTTGCAAGACTCTGTTTGTGCCTTTCACATGAGAACTGTCTGCTTTCCGCGTTCACTACTAGTTCCTGGAGTTTAGTCTGAACACGATGTGCAAGGTCGATAAACAATGCCCCTTGTTATTCTGTTCTGGTCAGTCCCTAGCACCTAGACAAAACATGCTAACACAGCTGCACTGCTGGAAACTCATGCTTTGATATTACGGGGATGCATGTTGTTCTGGAACACACTTGGAGAGGGACCTTTCCAAGGAGAAGAGCTATGCTGTTCCTATGATCTAAAACTACCATCTAGGCATTAAGGTATGGGGTCTGCTGACAAACCCCAGAGATCTTCCTTTATATAATAAAACTTCACCTTACCAAGGGGAGGGTGGTTAGGCCTTATTGTCCTTTATCCACTGTCTGTATACGATGACATCCCCCTTTATATTTTATGGAATTGTAACAATGCTAACTGTTTTAGATTTATCCATTTCGCTGCTGGTAGTGGCTCGTGTACTGCATTATAGAGCACGATAGTTAAAATCAACATTTTGAACTATAACAGTGACTCTGACAATTCTTATTGTGGAAAAGTACGAGTGAGTGAGCGAAAGGGTGTGTCTTGCTACCGCGATTCCTAAGAGAGTCAGGAGTGTTGTGTTCTGAGTTGTCTAATCATTTGTAGCTTCATGATTATGTATGAGAACAAATGAGACACTATAGCTAGTCAGTTTGAGGATTTTGGGTACTAAGGTGGTAGGAAGGTTCAGCCCCTATACACAGAGGTCCTGTTTCCTGCGCATAGTTCTGTGTATGTGCAAAATCCCCGCAACACTAGGGCCTCAATGCCCCTCGAGTCCTTAATAACGGTGCACGTTGCAGGCGAGGCACTCTGTAGTATTGTAAACCACATTCCAGGCAAACTAGAATGTACGCGCACTCATGGGGGTGTGCAAAGATGGTTTATTGCATCCGAATCATTATCAGAATCACCATACCAGCAAACGAAAAGAACCCTACATGGTACGACTCCTTGATCACGGGTGAGCGGCTGATTCACAATGCAACAATAGATCTATATATTATGGCAGCCATATTGTAACATCATATGGTAGAATGTGAACCAGTTATTCCTGTATAGTTGTACACATGCAAAGTATGCAAATTATGCCCGCATATTTGTTTCATATGTGCAAACAATGTTGATAATATTGGAAAAAACATTGTCCAGCCTCAAGATATAAAAAATAAAATTGTAGAAATCCACAATGTGATAGTCACTTTCATCATGTGGCGAGTGCACTCCGTGAGTTAACGGAACTCAATGTCATCATTATATGTCTTTTACCTTGCTAGAGTGCTATAAACAGTTTTCATTTCCACAATGCAATCAGACCAGGCAGATATACGATACTAAATTAAATGAATTGCCGCAGGATACCCAGTTCTTTCAGGGGAGGTGATATAATTAAATAGCAAAGGTGCGTAGAGTCTCAGTACATCATCAGTCTTAACACCAAAACCATGCATGGGCTCAATATGAATGAAGAACTATATGTATATTTGGGCTAAGATGGCTCCTGTACATTGTATGTGTTGTAAAGTTTTGATTTAAGCTTATATGGCTATCTGTACTTTTCCAGTTTCTCTTCTGTAGTACTCCCATTTGGGATACCCTAATCAGTGGCAATCGGCTATATATGAATTTCTTTTGAACCTCCTTTATATATTATGCAGTATCTTTGAGCTGGTACTTATACGATTTGAATTCAGATTACACATTCATTGAATGTTGTTTTTATGTTTGCTGTCATCACTTGCATTTTTCTATTCTCTTACACAAGGTCACTTCTCCCTTCACATTTCTTTACCGGTCACGTATCTGGTTGTGTTGTATTTTTGGCACTGTTCTTGAATATTGGATGTAACATGGTGGATCGGAAAGCCAACCATTACTCCTACCGGCGACAATTTTAGTCACCTAGTGGTCCTCTGTGAACTCACGGACCAGTGTAGTCATGAAGTATTACGGTTGTACCCACTCTGTTAAATACTAATACAAGAGCCCACTAGGGCATGATGGGTGACATGTGAGTTCTGTAGCCTTCTCTTTTGGTGTATTGTTATAATGCATTTGGTAGCCTCTGTAGGTGAAGTAGAGCTCATTGGGGCATGATGGTAATAATATGTGGGCAATTGGCAATTTACATTGTGATACGATATTACCGTAATATATTATATCAATATCTATCTCTATAACTGGAGCCAAATGGATTCATTCCATATGGTTGCATGTCTGTCTTTATGCGTTATCCAGCATGTTTGATTAGTTCATGCACTCAACGTTTCTAATAACATGAGACTAAAGTGACAGCCTCTGTTGAATATATCAGCCCACTTGGGCTTTATGATGACTTACTAATTCTGTGGCAATAAATGTAATTTAGTATTGTATTTCTGCATGATCTGCTTGCATTGTGGAAATTAAAACTGTTTATCACCACTATAGCAAAGGTCAAGACGCATAGTGATGAAATTGAGCTCCCTTAACTCACGGAGTGCACTCACCACATGATGAGTGACTATGACGTGGATTTCTATAATTACATTTTTTATGTCTTGATGCTGGTCATTGTTTTTCAACAATATTATAAACATTGTTTGTAGATATGAAACAATTATGTGGGCATAATTTGCATGTGTACAACTGTACAGGATTACAGTATGGCCGGCATAATATGTATACCTGTTGGAGACCTGTTTGTCATTTGTCACTTTCACTTATGTATCACTTTAAATGTTGCACTGTTAATCAGCCGCTCACCCGTGATCAAGGTGTCGAAATGCTGAAACGTGTAGGGTGCTTTACGTTTGCTGGTATGCTGAGTCTGAAAAATGATTCGGATGCAATTAACCAGCTTTGCACACCCCGTGAGTGCGCGTACCTTTCTAGTTTGCTGGGAACGTGGTTTACAATGTGTGTGTGTGTGTGTGTGTGTGTATGTATGTGTTTGTGTGTGTATGTATGTGTGTGTGTATATATATATATATATATATATGCCCATTACTGAGTGGCGGTCGCCACTGGGTAGTTATATTTAGAACTGCAGTTTTACAATAAGTTTTACACCATTTGCTGAATCTACACGAAATTTCCACAAAAAGTCTCATCCTCCTCTGCTCCTTTCTGGACAATCTCCGAGTGATCCGTCCAGCAGGGGCTGGAGGTGGACCTTGGGGGCTGTCTGACAGGAACCGTTCCAGGGGCAAATTAAAAAGAATTTGGGGGGGATTCCGTGGATCTGCAGATTCACCGTGATGCCCAACATGACGACCCTGGGAGTCCACAGTAGATCCATGCAGGCAGGGTGCAGTGCCTGCCTGCAGGACAGGCCTTGCGTCCAACTACATGCCACATAGGGTGAAGGCCATGCAATGGTGGGGGCTTGGGTTGCCAACTCAACGCCTCGTATGGCGATGAACATCTTACATTGTTAAAAAAAAAGCATAGAAATTCTCGGAAAAAACCCAAAGGTTAAAGTGATGTTATAGTTAGAAATTGTAATAATATGTTATGTTTTATTTAAAAACAAAATAGGAATTCACGTTTAAGGGACGTTATAATTAGGTGAAAATGTCAGTCAAAACAAACCTTTTTAAACAAACAAAACCACTCATGTTCCTAAAGGAAATATAACTGTCGCCATGCACTGCTTATATCCTCACATATGCATTATTCATGACATGTTCAATGACAGCATTGATAACATCACTGCAACATCGGAAATTACATCATTCATGACAATAGTGTGCAAGGAAGTGTGAGTTATAGTTACTTTATGGCTTGAGTTATAGTTACGTTAGATAACTATAATTGGTGAATTTCAGTGGTTTTGTTAAATTAAAATGGTATGTTTTAACTAACCTTTTCCCCTAAACTATAACGTTCCTGTATCTGGTGACTTTTTTTCTCTGAATAAATATATATATTATCCAGTGGCAGTCGCCACTAGGTAGTTCAAGTTAGGTCTGCTTTTCCATACACAGAGAGCGTTTAAGCTTGCCAACTACTTTGGCACCATTTGAGGAATCTTCAAAAAAACTTTCCAAAAAAAGTTCATGGACATCAGCTCCTTCCTGGAAAGTTTCAGGGTGATCTGTCCCCATCCATTTCCCATAGACATTTTTGAGAAGCTTTGCCGCAAAAACTACTGAATGGAATTGCACCAAATTTGACAGGAAACCAGATCTTGGTCCAGATACTGTGCTTTTTTTAAAATTTAGTGCAAATCCATTCAGTAGTTTTTGATATATCAAGCCACAAAACTATTTGTACATCTGGACGGTTGGGTTTGAGGGACTATCGTGAGTCTCTCGAACCCAATTAAAAAAAAAATAATAGAGCATTCTGATTGGCCCCTGGAGCTTTTTTTCCCTTTGGGCCATCTCGCTCCCATGACGTAAAATGTGCCTGTCCTGTGTCTAATTAAAAATAAAATATATGGGGGCAGGCTAGGGATACCCCGGCCCCCTAGGCCTTGCAGGTGGGGGGTCTCACCTGGACAACCCCCTCCCCGGGCCAAAATATATATTTTTTTAAACTGAACCTCACGGCGTTTTAATTATAAATAAAGCAGACCCGGGGGGCCTGAGTGTTTTTATTTTTGTACATCTGGACAGTTGGTTTTGAGGCACTCTTTTGAGAGGCCCTTGAATCCAATTAAAAAATACATAAAGCATATTGATTGCCCAGAGAGCTTTTTTTCTATTTTGGCCATCTCACTCCTCCCACAGTATTGAGCACTTTGATTGGCTGCCTTCAAATTGAGGAAAAAATGTTGCAGGTAGTCATTACAGGACTCAGGGACTTTGTCTCCTGTCCTGTGTCTAATTAAAAAATATAGGGGGGTAGGGTAGGGATAACCTGACGGCTAGGCCTGGTGGGTGGTCTCAGAAGGGCCAACCCTGTAGCCAAAACATATATTTTTTTTTAACTCAATCCAGCAGGGGTCCCGTGCAATTCTGAAGACCCCCGGGTTTTTATTTGTGAGAAGCAGATGGGAGTGGGGTCCCCCTCCCCTGACCCACACAGGGCCCGGGGTCAAATGTTAATTTAAGGGGAGGGGGGCATGTAGCCCCACTCTTCAAGCCGCAAGGGGGCCCTAGGGACCCATCTTGATCGTCTGCGGCCAAATTGATAATAAAGCGGAGGGGGGCACTCAGCCCCCTCCCCGATCCTGTTTTGTACCCCGGGTTCCCCATCTTCTGGGGCCAAAATGCTAATTGAAGGGAAGAGGGACCGCATCCCCTTTCCCTTGCCTTTATCGGCCCTGGGGATCCCATCCCTCGGGGCTCGATAATCTACAGTATCCCAGGAAGCCCACCCCCGGGACACAGTGGTTCCCAGTATGGGAGAGTGCGGGCATACCCTGCCTGCCTTCTCCCGGGTAGGGAGCACAACTTTGCGCCTGTCTGGGAGTTCCCTGTATAGTGCTGGCTGGGGAGCCTACTTAGGCATTACCGCTCACCCCACGGCCCCCAACATAGAAGTTGGTGGGGACCAGGGCACACACTCGAGGCTCTGGGGGATGGGGTCCCTGAGGCCCTGTGCCCCCTCCCCTTATTTATACATAAAGGCCCCGATTGTCTGCTTCCCATGGCCTTTAGGGGTTCGGTATATATATTATGGCAGCCATATTGTAACATCATATGGTAGAATGTGAACCAGTTATTCCTGTATAGTTGTACACATGCAAAGTATGCAAATTATGCCCACATATTTGTTTCATATGTGCAAACAATGTTGATAATATTGGTAAAAACATTGACCAGCCTCAAGATATAAAAAATAAAATTGTAGAAATCCACAATGTGATAGTCACATTCATCATGTGGCGAGTGCACTCCATGAGTTAATGGAACTCAATGTCATCATTATATGTCTTTTACCTTGCTAGAGTGGCTATAAACAGTTTTCATTTCCACAATGCAATCAGACCAGGCAGATATACGATACTAAATTAAATTAATTGCCACAGGATACCCAATTCTTTCAGGGGAGGTGATATAATTAAATAGCAAAGGCGCCTTAGAGTCTCAGTACATCATCAATCTTAACACCAAAACCATGCATGGGCTCAATATGGATGAAGAACTATATGTATATTTGGGCTAAGATGGCTCCTGTACATTGTATGTGTTGTAAAGTTTTGATTTAAGCTTATATGGCTATCTGTACTTTTCCGGTGTCTCTTCTGTAGTACTCCCATTGGGAATACCCTAATCAGTGGCAATCGGCTATATATGAATTTCTTTTGAACCTCCTTTATGCATTATTCATGACATGTTCAATGACAGCATTGATAACATCACTGCAAGATCGGAAATTATTACATTCATGACAATACTGTGCAAGGAAGTGTGAGTTATAGTTACTTTATGGCTTGAGTTATAGTTACGTCAGATAACTATAATTGGTGGATTTCAGTGGTTTTGTTAAATTAAAATGGTATGTTATAACTCACCTTTTCCCCTAAACTATAACATTCCTGTATCTGGTGACTTTTTTTCTCTGAATAAATATATATATTATCCAGTGGCAGTCGCCACTGGGTAGTTCAAGTTAGGTCTGCTTTTCCATACACAGAGAGCGTTTGTTTGCCAACTACTTTGGCACCATATGAGGAATCTTCAAAAAACTTTCCAAAAAAAGTTCATCTACATCAACTCCTTCCTGGAAAGTTTCAGGGTGATCTGTCCCCATCCATTTTCCATAGACCTTTTTGAGAAGCTTTGCCGCAAAAACTCCTGAATGGAATTGCACCAAATTTGACAGGAAGCCAGATCTTGGTCCAGATAGTGTGCTTTTTAAAAATTTAGTGCAAATCCGTTCAGTAGTTTTTGATATATCAAGCCACAAAACAATTTGTACATCTGGACGGTTGGGTTTGAGGGACTATCATGAGAGTCCCTCAAACCCAATACAAATAAAAAAATAGAGCATTCTGATTGGCATCTGGAGCTTTTTTCCCCTTTGGGCCATCTTGCTCCCATGACGTCAAATGTCCCTGTCCTGTGTCTAATTTAAAATAAATTATATGGGGGCAGGCTAGGGATACCCTGGCCCCCTAGGCCTTGCAGGGGGGGGGCTCACCTGGACCCTCCCCCCCCCCCGGGCCAAAATATATATTTTTTAAAACTCAACCTCCCGGCGTTTTAATTATAAATAAAACAGACCCCAAGGGTGGAGTGGGGGGGGGTCTTAGCGTTTTTATTTTTGTACATCTGGGCAGTTGTTTTTGAGGCCCTTGAATCCAATTAAAAAATACATAAAGCATATTGATTGCCCAGTGAGCTTTTTTCTCTTTTGCCATCTCACTCCTCCCACGGTATCGAGCACTTTGATTGGCTGCCTTCAACTTGAGGAAAAATGTTGCAGGTAGTCATTACAGGACTCGGGGACTTTGTCTCCTGTCCTGTGTCTAATTAAAAAATATAGGGGGGGGGTTCGGGTAGGGATAACCTGATGGCTAGGCCTTGTGGGTGGTCTCAGAGGGGCCAACCCTGTAGCCAAAATATATATTTTTTTAAAACTCGATCCAGCAGGAGTCCCATGCAATTGTGTAGACTCCCGGGTTTTTATTTTTGAGGAGCAGATGGGAGTGGGGTCCCCCTCCCCTGAGCTACACAGGGCCCGGGGTCAAATGTTAATTTAAGGGGAGGGGGGCATGTAGCCCCTCTCTCCAAGCCGCAAAGGGGCCCTAGGGACCCATCTCATCCTCTGCGGCCAAATTGATAATAAAGCGGAGGGGGGCACTTGGCCCCCTCCCCGATCCTGTTTTGTACTCCGGATTCCCCATCTCCTGGGGCCAAAATACTAATTGAAGGGGAGAGGGACCGCATCCCCTTTCCCTTGCCTTTATCGGCCCTGGGGATCCCATCCCTCAGGGCTCGATAATCTACAGTATCCCAGGAAGCCCACCCCCTGGACACAGTGGTTCCCAGTATGGGAGAGTGCGGGCATACCCTGCCTGCCTTCTCCCGGGTAGGGAGCACAACTTTGCGCCTGTCTGGGAGTTCCCTGTATAGTGCTGGCTGGGGAGCCTACTTAGGCATTACCGCTCACCCCACGGCCCCCAACATAGAAGTTGGTGGGTGCCCTGGGTGGGGACCAGGGCACACACTCGAGGCTCTGGGGGATGGGGTCCCTGAGGCCCTGTGCCCCCTCCCCTTATTAATACATAAAGGCACTGATTGTCTGCTTCCCGTGGCCTTTAGGAGTTCAGGAGGGGAGCTGCGCAGCCCCCTCCCTTACTTTAATAAAAAAAGGCCCTGGGACGGGATCCATGAGGCCATGGAGGGAAGGCTGCACACCCACCTTCCCTTATAAAAAAATTATATACACTAAACATTTTTTTTTTTTAAGTGTATAATAAATGAGCAGTAGGAGTCGCTCATTTATTAGTCACTGCTCCTAGGAAGGAGCACCTCATAATGCCCTGCAGCAGCTTTATGTTTTTTTGAGCTTGGTGGTGCTCCTAGAATACGAAGGGGCACCACCAACACTTTATTTTTTCTTTTAATGTTGTTGGGGGGCTGCAGGGAGTCCAACAGCCCCCAGCACTATTAAAAAAAAGAAAGTCTCCGGGGCCATTAAATCCATGACCAGAGGAGAACTTACCTTATTTTTTGAAGCACTCCTAGCTGGAGCTTTGTATTTTTCAACTGGAGTGCAAGGCTTTCTTGTGGCTGTTTTTATAATTTAATTTTTTTACCAAAAATGTTTTTTAATAAACCTCAGAGACATGTTTATTTTATTTTTTTAATTTAAAAACAACCTGTCTCTATTTAATTTTGAAATTTTTCACTCACAAAATGTAGTAACGAAAACTATATAAAAGGAGAGAGTAACTGACAAGGTTTTAAAAAATCTTTTTTAAACATATTAAACATTGGGCGTGGCTTGGATAGCCATCATGGCGGGCGCAGCCTGACGAGACTCCGGCCGTCCAAGCCGTTAATCCGCCACAATCCTGCTGTAATCCGGCTCCAATGGAGCACATTAACTGCAATCAGGGTCAGAGACAAGCGGTGCCCTGAAATAAAATAAAACGGCGGTCGGACGGAGGCTTTTGACTGTGATTGGCAGACAGGCAGCCAGGGCCTGGGCCCGAACAGATGCGAGAGGACGTCTCTCTTCGGCCGGCGCCTGGAATGGCACGCGACCTAAGAAGCAGATAAGTGCCGCATTGATTCCCCGGAGGTGAATGCCCGCGTTGGCGGCCCGAGGGCGGAACACACCACCGGTGAAGGGCGGACGGCAGGACAGCGTGGTCCCAGCCACGACTGGGGCTTGGAACCGGAGCCGCGTGGGCCAGACCACGTCAGGCCCTGCTGCTCCCAGACGACGTGACCGGTGGGGCCTAGCGGCCTGCCAAGAGGGGTCTGCCTGGGGCCAGAGACGAGGTGACCGGCGAGTGGAGGCCCGGGCCGGCCTTAGCTGTATTGCAGTGCCCAGAGTGATGACATAAACCGGGAGTGGAACCGGGGCCCAAAGAAGTACACGGGGGGGGCTGGGCCCTTCCTCATCTGTGAATCTGTGAAACTCCAAGTGCGAATGCGGCCAAACTGAGCCTGACATACAGACTTACTGGAAATCAGCCTGAGGGACACAATTACTGCGGCCGGCACCGCCTGCCCTGCGAAGTTAAGCCATGGGCTCCTCCGCGGATGCATTGGCGGTAGCAAGGGGAGCACCAGCCCACGACTTCCGGTTGCGGCCTACCCATCGGCAGCAACTATATCCTTGCCATACAGACTCTGCCGGAAGGGCCGGTCGGGGCAGGCTGCGGGCCAGGGGTCGGCGTGTCTGATCCTGCTAGGGGGTCTACTTGGCTGGCCGCCCCGGGCTACGGAAGCGGCTAAGCTAGGCTTGGTGCGGCTTGTGGTCAGGGGTGGGTCGGATTTCGAGAGGCCTGGCCTGTAGTGCTGTTGCCCGGTGTGCCCAGTGAGACGCCCGGAGGGGACCTTTGGACAGAGCCTGGACTAATCAGTCACAACTTGAAATTGCACAGGCGTGAGACGTAGCCGCTTATGGGGCTGGGTGCCCGCTGGGGCCCTTTCCTGCCTTCTTCCCTCTCCTATTGACATGGGCAAAGACAAGCCGGTGGTCTCCGGCCCTAAACAAAGCACCCTGGATCAGTTTGCTACTGCCGTTTGCTACTGCCCCGGGAGGAGCTAACGGAGGTGAAGCAGGTGGTCTGATTCCAGACAGTGTGGCGCTACTAGCTGCAATCACTCAAGCCCGAGATACCCTTGACGCAAAGATCAGCGCCTTGGGGACCGAGGTGTCATTCCTGCGTCATGACCTCCGCAAAGCTGTGGACCGCATCACGGAGGCGGAGACCCGCGTCTCGACAGTCGAGGATACGGTAGCTGCCCTGCAAAAGAAGGTAAGCAAACTCACCATGGTCGCGCAAGATTTGGCGTCCTGCATGGAAGATGCCGAAGGCCGGTCTCGGTGCAATAACTTGCGCTTCATTGGCTTCCTGGAAGGGAGCGAAGGCCCCTCCATGGACTGCTTCGTTACACAATGGCTGAAAGCCCTCCTGCTGGAAGCCTCCTTATCCTCCTGCTTCCTGGTGGAGAGGGCACTTCAGTCGCTGACCAAGAAGCCACCCCCAGGGTAGAGCCCGAGACCAGTGATTGCTAAACTGCTGAATTACGCAGACCGGGATGCCATCCTACAATACGCCAGAAATCACAAGGACCAGGTGCTCTCCGAATCACGGCCCATAATGATCTTCCCAGATTACACTAGACTGGTACAACAGGAGCGCCAGTCTTTCACAGCAGCAAAGCGCGGACTTAGAGAACTTAATATACAATATATGTTATTATACCCTGCCCGTATGAGAGTAACATATAACTCCAAGTCCTACTTCTTTGACACATCGGAGGTGGTCTTCACCTGGCGGATGAGATGATGCACCTAAAACCACACACACCTCCACCGCTGGAATCCGATTCCTCTCAGGGCTCGCAGAGAAACAGACAAAAAAGGAACAACTCCAAGAGGAGGCACAGATCTAGATCCAATTGGCGTTCTCAGACCCAAGACGATGAGGGATAAATCACGCCCGACCGCCTTTGCCTCTCTGACCTCTGGCCAGGACTGAGTTAATATCCCTCTGATGAATCCAGCACCGTCTGGAGCACCATCCCGGCGTGGATGCCATCTCAAAGAACTATCACGCCCCTGGACATCTATGTTCACGTTTAATGGGAAGTTCGGGTATGATTGGATGAGGCCCCCTGGCACCCCCCGTTGGGGCCCCAGGTTGTCCTTCTCCGCGACAGATGCTCCTTGTTGTTGGCAGCATGGGGGGGGGGGACTTTCCTACTTTTCAAGTTATCGTTATAGTTTTCACATACACATAGGGTCATGCCACGATTTTGCAAACGCAACTGAAACTGCACTCATGCAGACGGTAGATGACTACACACGCACATAGTCCCCAGGTCGGGGAATTGACCATAGTGTCCTGGAATGTAAGAGGGCTACTTAACAAAATCAAGAGAGGTGCCGTTCTACGACAAGCCAAGCGCTTTGAGGCTGACCTCCTTCTCCTGCAGGAGACCCACCTCCTAGGTAACAAAACCCTGTGCCTCACTAGATTCGGGTATCACATAGTGTACCATTCTGGGTTTTCCCAGGGCACAGCAATCCTTATACACCGCCGGGTCCCATTTATCCCATCCAAATACTGGCTGGACCCAGGAGGCCGATACACCATTATATCTGGTACATTACATGGCGAGCACATAACCATCAGAAGCATCTACGATCCCCCTCCTTTGGGGCATACCTTCGTTGACAGGACCACGTGAATTTCGGGGGAACTCGCAGAGGGCCCGATACTGCTGGGTAGGGATTGGAATGACGTCATGTCACCCCTAGACCGGCGGTGGGTGCCTGGAGCGTGAGCCCCTGATGTGCAGATCCAAATTATACCTCCTAGCTACTACCCTGGGGTGGTCTTATGTATGGCGTGCCTACCACCCCTCCAAGAGGGGGTTTACATTACTATCAGCCGTACACGGCTCCCTATCAAGATTAGATTATGTCTTTGTGCCACACAGTTACATACACAGAATATCACAAATCTCTATTTTGCCCAGGGGACTGTCTGACCATTCTCCCGTTCTATTTAAACTTCGCACAGGATCGCAAAAACCTCCCTTTAGATGGCATATGCCACCATGGCACCTTCAAGACCCAGATTATCAAGAGGCTCTCAGTCAGGCCATTTCTGATTATCTTGCGTTCAACACTGCCTCAGCCCCGTCCATCACTACCCTTTGGGAAGCTCTCAAACCTACAATCCGCTGGGTAGATATAAGCTTTTGTGCAGGTGAAAGCGTAAACGCCTCGCACAAATTGTTGAATTAGAAAACCGTCAGAGGTCCCTCGAAGCCCAATTCGTCACAGGTCCCTGCTCAACATTACACCGCAATTTACTCCAAACACAACAAATACACCAACACCTCACTGAGGAGGCACGTGAGATCTGGCTTGCGTCACAACATAGAATCTATCAATGGAGGGATAAATCCAGCAAAATGCTCCACTGACTGTGCCAAGCCGCGTCAACCCCATCACAGTCCTGATACAGAGGGTGTCCTGTGCTCATCTCCGGAGGCGGTGGCCCAAGTGTTCGCAGCATATTATGCCTCACTATATAAGCAGAGGGAACACAACTCAAGCGCCCTGATAAGGGAATTTTTAATAGATATACCCCCCCCATAAACTTTCAAACCATATGCGTGACCAATTAAACGCTCCCATAACCATAGACGAACTTAGAATTGCTCTGGCTAGCATACGCTCAGGCTGAGCACCTGGCCCCAATGGTTTCCCAAGGGAATTCTTAAAGCCACATATGCCAACACTGGGTCCACATTTGCTGGAGGCACTACATGAAGCCCTCGAACAACGCATATTACCCCCTGACTGGCGACATGCCGAAATTGTCGTATTTCTTAAACCCGGTCGCCCTCCAGACCACCCATCCTCGTACCACCCAATTTCCCTCCTTAACTTTGAGCCCAAATTACTGGGCAAAGTCCTTGCAGATCGCTTCCGCACATGCATTCCCGACTTAATCCTGATCAGTCCGGCTTCATGCCACACCGGTCCACTTTACACAACATCCGGCGTGTCCACAACGCTATTGTGAAAGCCCCAGAGTTGGGACGACCCGTGGCTACTCTGCTGACTGACATAGATAAAGCGTTTGACTCCTTAAGTTGGACATATTTATTTCAACTCCTCAGATCCATTAATTTTGGCCTGCGCTTTCTGGCATATATCCAACTACTCTATACCGACCTCTCAGCCTCGGTCCGGATTGCGGGACACAGATGGGCACCCTTCCCTATCAGCCGCAGTACAAGACAGGGTTGTCACCTGTCCCCGTTATTATTTGCCCTGGCTGTAGAGCCCTTAGCATCCTGGGTGCGGCAAGATCCATTGATCAGAGGGTTCGAGTGGTCGTAGATGCGATCTGACAGAATCGCATTATATGCAGACAATGTGCTGTTTTTTATGACGGACCCGTGGTTCTCAGGACCCCGAATCCTCCAGATCCTCTGGGTGTTCGGGGAGACTTCGGGACTTGGTATTAATCCTTCGAAATTGGTGCTATTTCCTATCTGCGGAGACCAAGGCCGTGGAACATGGGCCACGCAGCTGTCCCATGATACCGGCGGTTTTAAATACCTAGAAGTCTTCATCTCACCTTGTCCCATGACCTCGTGGACACATAACATTAACCCACTACTCGCAAGCCTATGCGATGAAACCACTATCTGCTCCCACTTACCGCTTCTCTGAATGGACGGTAAGCAATTTTTATAATGGTCTCCTTGCCTCAGATTCTTTACAGGTTGCAAAACTTTCCATATAATATTCCTCGCACATGGTTCGCCCAAGTCAATGCAATCTTAAATAAGTTCCTGTGGAATGGAGGCGCCACTCGCCTACATAAATTGTTGGTGAGTTAGTATGCTCTATCCTGTGCTTCTGTGCCAGTGAGCAAATGGAGCGTGCACCCGAGGTGAGTGGCATGCCATGGTTTCCCACAGTGAGAGTATAGCCATGTGTGGGGACACATGTAGTACTGCTAGAGATTCAGCAGATTAGAGTTGGAATCAAAAAGTCGGAAACATGCCAGTACCCATGTGTAGTTAGTCCAATTGGTTTCTAAATATAATAAGACCTGCACCTTGATGATTCCCATTTGTAGTCGGGGCCTGCTGCACACTGTAGGCGTAGGTAGATAATAGAATGCTCCAAAAATGTATTCTGTATAAGGGTGAATTGTATACAGAAAAAGACAATATATATAAAAAAGAAATTCCAAATCTGTGAGGTAATAATATAGATCTCAACGAGGAGGATATGGAGCTTACAGAAAATGTAGTATTTGAAAATATTACGGGCAATGTCTTTAGAGGTATATCCTCCAATATGTGTGCCGAAGGTCAATCTAGTAAAAATAAAAATTGGGAGTAACTATCCTAGAGTGACTGTTAATGGAATACAAGGAAAGGACAAATGGGTATCATGGACTGAAGTGCTGACTTACCCATATGTGATATATCAGAAAATTTAATGTGCGAATTGCAGTCCTCAGTAATTCACACTGCCCTATAATTTGGTATGTAGTAAAATGTGCATACATTCACACCAAGTTCAATCATGTGTCTCAATGTTTATTAGAACATTGGAATGTGTAGCACTCCATTGAATACAATGGAGTGCTCTGTGCTTTTACGGGCAGGTAAAAGCCCGCAGAGCAACATTCCAATGTTGCTTTTGTTCACAGCTGCTGCTGTGAACAAAGACCTCTCAGAGCCCAAGGGGATTTAAACCCCCTCAGGCTTCGAGAGGCCTCTGTTTTCTTTGTTAGAACATTCTGCCACTAAAGGGCAGAATGTTCTAATAGCCTTATAGCCCTTCGTAGCTGGGCTATACCGGTCATTAAAGTCCCGCTCCCTTGTTAAAGGCCCGAGCCTTCGTTTCGGGCCTTTAACGCTGGAGCGGGCCTTTAATGGCTTGTATAGCCCGCTACGGCGGGCTATAAAGCTTTAATATAACACAGAAGCTACAAAAATATTCTCTAGATATATCAGAGTACTATAGCCATTCACCAGGAGCTTCTTCTTTGCTACATGTATCGTTGGAACGGCTCATAACCGGCAATTCAGCAATGAACCATGTTGTGCCCTCTATTTATACTCAGTTCAAAAAGTCTCATAAACACAGAGCCAAGCGGTTTCACCTAGAAATGAAGCTGTGCTTCCACCAAACAAACCGCACAATGCATCTCACTGCTCATTTACTTATTTCAAATCTTTTATTTTGCATCCTCATGATACTAAAGTAAAAATAAGAACTACACCCAACCAAAACAGTACCAAAATATCTTAATTTAAAAATGTTGTTCTTCCACATAGTTTCCCCCAAGAATCGAACCCTGGTCGTCCAAGGTTCTTGTCACCAAATTGTTAGCCCAAACTATGGGACATATGGATAGTACCAACATACCGTTACTATCAAATTATCACATTAATATTCTAAAAGAATAAGAAAAATGCACCCAACTTGACACAACAATTCCCCAAAAAGTTTATTCAAAAATATATTGTTCTTCCACCAAATGTTTCCTTTAAGAAATCGAACCCTGGGCTTCCAAGGTTCCAGTCACCAGGTTTACAAATTGAGATATGGGACATATTGTAAGGGGCATAGTGAGATCCACACACCGTACCATATTATCACAATGATAACAAAGGATTTGAAAAAACGAACTGTGACCTCGCCAAAATATCAAAATTCATAATACTGAAAAGTTTATAATACGCCAGCCGTGGCCCGTGCAAGTAAGGGCGGTGGGGCTAGGTGGGGGGGATTTCAACAGATGAGGGAAAATTATTTATTTAATTTTCCGTCGTGGTCGTCTGTTGAATTCCCCCTCCCCAACCCGGCCCCACCGCTCTTACCTGCATGGGCCGTGGCTGTAATATGCTTCAAAACTGCCCACAATAATCCTCACTCGAAAAAAATAGATGTTCCTACTAACTCACTGTTGGCCTAGAGACTCAAACCCTTGTCCTTCACCTTCCCCATCTTAGTACATCCAGCATGATGTATTCATACTATTAACTTGCAGAATCTATTCTACCGGGGCGTCCGTATCCAACCATTCTTAAATTGCTGCAATGGGGCACATTGTTATATCAAGTTAGTAACTGAAATTGAGCCAAACCAGTGTCGCCCTCCTTCTCCAGCCCATTTCCACAGAGACATCCTCGTGAGCATAGAATACTATCCCATTTATCACTGAAACAGAGTATTGTGTCGCAGATTTATTCCACAAATAAAATCCAATTCCTTATGTAGATTCATGCTTGTCTCCAAAAGAACTCCAGCCTAGGCCATAAAGCATATTAGAACATTGGAATGTGGAGCTCTCCATTGAATACAGTGGGAGTGCTCCATGCTTCTACAGGCCGTTAAAAGCCCGCAGAGCAACATTCCAATGTTGCTTTTGTTCACAGCTGCTGCTGTGAACAAAGACCTTTTAGAGCCCGAGGGGATTTAAACCCCCTCGGGCTTCGAGAGGCCTTTGTTTTATTTGTTAGAACATTCTGCCCTCTAGTGGCAGAGTGTTCTAATAGCCCTATAGCCCTTCGTAGCTGGGCTTTACCGGCCATTTAAGTCCTACTCCGCCTTCGGCTCGGACCTTTAACTCTGGAGCGGGCCTTTAATGGCCGGTATAGCCCGCTACGGCGGTCTATAAGGCTATATTAGAACATTGGAATGTTGAGAGCTCCATTGAAGACATTGGAGCAGCAGTGGCCTAAATGAACTGGTATAGGCCTGCTGCTCTCACAATTTCAATGTAGTAATACACAGCATCTGCCTTTCTCTTCCCCTGCCTCTCGATAATATATTTAGGCAGAAGAAAGCAAAAGGCAGAGGCTGTGCAGGAGGACACATGCAGCCCTCAATCTTCCTTCCTCCTGTAACTCAGTGTCACTAGGGCTTCAGAAGGAGGGAGTTGTGAATGCTGCCCAGCTCCTGGGTCTCCCTGGCTTAGCTGAACTACAAAAAGCAGTTCAGCCTAGCTGGGGTGAACCAGGAGCTGACTTCAGCCCCCTTGCACAGCTCTTGCTGTGAATGTTCAATGTAAGTCAATTCATATCACACAATACTTTTCTCTATGGGCACTCTGCACTGACTACTTGCAGTATAGGGACTCACAGAGACAGCCCTGACGAATGCCATTGGCGAATAAACCAACCATAGGCAGAAACATGTTGTGAATTTTTTTTACCCGTAATATAAAGATAAATACCTCTTTACACGCAGAGTGGGCATTACACCCACACATGCCTCCTATAGTTACCACCTTTTAATATACCTAGGATACCACCTGAATAAGAGGACACTTTTGTGGTTTATCCTAAAGTATTTTTAACCTGCGAACTGGATCATAGTATTATCCAGAAAAGATAAGTAATATCTAAGCACTCCCTCAGGTAAGCCCTGGTCTGAGGTTGAGTCCGCCCTGGTAGTACCACCTTACCAGGGTGGGACGAGGTGGCAAATGACGAAACATGTCACATTACGTGAGGGAGCCATCCTTGTCCAGTTCTTGGAATTGCCAAAAAACTGGGAGAAAAATAGATTGCGCTAGCTGGGAGATCAATATGTCTCTCTCGGTCTCTCTCTCTCTTTCTCTCTCATGTTTCGCTAAATAGCGTAGTGAGTGAAACACTGAGGTATCATGCCGTTTTTGTGATTTGATGAATGTTTAACATCTAACAGCCGCGGCCCTGCCATGCTGTTAGCTGTAGAACAGCTCACTGTTGTTCTCATATTATCGTTTCTGTAACCATAAGCCATTGTCATATTATCTTTTTTGTAACCAGAAACCATTCACCATTCATGGAACGTCTTGGTTGTTCTACAGGATCATACTTTTCTATTAAAACCTGGAGCTCTAACCTCCATGTTACCAAATAATGGGGGGGGGGTGGGGGCTTGGGGGAGGGACGATCCATGATGTTTACGGAAAGAATATCCTACTAAAATCACTGATTGCTTCTTTCTAGTCTTCCAAAAACAATTAACGGGTCCCCATCATAAAAAACTTAATTCAACAGTCTTCATAACAATTTATACAATTATCGATCAATATTCAAACCTTTGCTTATAGTTTTCAATTTGTCAATCCAAAATGTCCCTCCGGACCTCAATGATAATTCTATACCACCACCCTGTCGACTTGCTCGTATCTGTTCAATGCCCACTAGCCAATTGACGACATTTGCATGTCCTCAAAATGTTTCTCTTGTAAATGTGTCACCATTGGGTATTTTTTTATGAACATTTCTAATGGCTTTCAAAAGCTCTCTACCTTTCCTTTACATTTCTTAGTGTGGATCCAACATACTGCAGGCCACAGCTGCATTTAATCAAAAAGATGCAAGTACTTGAAATGATTTTGTATCTTCCTCTACTTATGCCATCAGAACATTCCTTAGCTCCATCTATAACATCTTTCCAGGAATTTATTAGTAATGAGGACTTCCTCCATCTCCTATTCAAATTATTCCCCGCAATTCCTTTTAGCTCTTGAAAATTCTTCATATGGAATATTATCTTTCTGCTTACAGGCATGGGCAGATTGTTCATTTTAGTTTGCAAAGTATTATTTTCATTTTAGTTTGAAAAGTATTCTTTTCTGCATATAATTCAACGTCGAGAAACATTATCCTATGTTGATGATATTCAAGACTCTGGTTTACATTAATACTATTCTGATTTAGATACTCATGATAGTTCTTTGGTTCTAATTCCGTGCCCTTTCAAGTCTCGTCTATGTACCTCCCCCAGTACACCACATTCTCGGGGAAAAATTGGCGGTTGTTCCAAGAATGCTCCCTCTCATACCTCCCCATGAAGAGGTTTCCATAAGAATGAGCACACCTAAAACCCATTGCTGTCCCTCGTTTTTATTGATACAGTCTTTCTTGATAGAAAAGAAGCTGTTCTGCAAAACAAATTGTGTGAGATCTTATAAAATTCTGAAGTGAAGTAGGTAACTTGCTAATATCATAAATAAAAAAGACTTTATGGCTTTCAGACCCTTCTCATGCTCTCTGCTAATATATAAACTGGATACATCCAGTGTGACAAGATGGTATTCAGCCTTCCACGGTACATCCATTATCTGATTCAGTAGCTCCTTCATATCTCGAATGTACGAAGGGGGCATGGTGACCATCTGTGCTAGGTAAATATCATTATACTCGGAGAGTTTCTCTTTATGAGATATAAGGGATATTCCGGAGGATTCTACCACCCTTATGAATTTTGTGGAAAAAGTAAATATTTGGGGTTTTCGCATATTTAACATCCAAATATTTAGATTCTTCCTCAGTAATCCAATGTCTCGATATTTCAATAACTTGGCTCTCAACAACCTTTTTGACTCACTTAGATCAGATGCCTTCACCAGGGTGTATTTCTGTAAATCATACCAGTGTCTGTTGGCTTCCTTGTCATGATCAGAATAGTTCATGACAGCAACATTCCTCCCCTTTATGCACCTGCAAATGATAATTGAGGTATCATTCTTCAGACCTTTCAATGCATGAAATTTATCTATATTCAAACTGTAGTGGTGCCTCCCTTCAGAGTGCAAATCAAAGTCATTAAGTACCAAATCAAAAAATATCAATCACATTGTCACTTTTCATTTCTGGAGTAAATTTTGATTTGCATTCAGTACCGCATTCCATGGGAATAATTTCCACAATATCCAAATGCTCCGCTATATCCTTTATGTCCTTGTTCTTATCTTCTAAAAAGTGTTCATATACCTACTAAATCCCTAAAAGGTTTTTCGCTCACATCTTCCCTTATCTCAAGATGCAATCTTTGTCTCGGCATGTTATACAAATAAATTCATTTCAATTTCTGCATGAATCTTAGCAAATCTACCTTAATCTGTAATTAATTCAAATGTTTTGATGGGGCAAAGCTTAATCCTTTATTCAGAAGATCTATTTCTGCCCTACTCAGTACTCTATCAGATATATTGGTCACTATATTCCCTACTTAGCATCCCCTTTCTTACTCTGTGCTCTTGTTCTTACTCCATCCCTTTCTGAAATTCCTTCTGTTTTTTTAACTTTTTCCACCTCCTTTACCTCTTAATGCCTTCCTTTTTTACCTTGTACAGTAACATACAGTGTGTGAATGAATAATTGGAATGTGAACCTTACACTCTAAAGTAACAATGAGAGAACCCTTGTAACACGATTCTCTGAGCCCTCTTCTCAGCCCCATTCAAATGTGTCCATTGTCGTGTCTGGCTGTTTAGCTACTAACTTAAGAACTGATTTAAGCGTGCAAGCAAGCCAAAACACATCCAAAAGGTGAAATTTTGTACCTGAGATTCAACCGATTGAGCTGACCACAGGAAGGTGAGACCAATCATCCCCTGGTCTCTGTATCAAATGGGTTCCACCCATTTAGGCCCTCTGGAGTTTTGCTTTTGAGTACTAGGTTTTTGGACTTTTAGTGGGTGTGAGTCTCACTAACTGGGTGTCACTCATGGTAAATTCACTGTAATAGGATTGAGCGTGTAAACCTCCACTGTCTACTTTTTACGATAAGGTCGCTGCTGTACAGCTAATGTAAAAGGCTCTGGCTGGTTACCCGTGAACACGTGAATGCACACATGTGCGGGCTGTGTGTGTGAGACTACCATCTTGCACAGCACCGGTATCTTTGCACAGGTAGCCTGTCACATAAGGGACTTTTCAGGGATTGTTACTGGCCTGGGGTAGGCCTTATAATGTGGGTGGGCATTCATAGTGTAGGTCTCTACTGCTTAGTGGCCTTTGATGCTTAAACTATGTACATATTATAGGCAAAATATGCCCCAAAGTACAGTTTTGCTCTATTTTAGACTGCAGGGTCCAGCAAGGTACCAATCTGGGGTTAAACATGCATCCAAAGTATGGATTTACAGCCCCCAGGCTGTGGACCCAGCAGCAGGAAAAGAGCATGAGGAACCAAGCAGAAACCAGGTCTGGTGCAGGGAACCCTTAAGAAGGCAGCTCCCTGCAAAAAGAGCATTTAGAGGCCAGGAGGCCTGAAGATAATGCTCCTGGTGGCTAGGGCTGGTCCGCATGAGCAAAATGAGTCTGGAGTTGTTGAAATTGACCCAATTTTGCCAGAGAAACAGGACTGGGAAGTGTGCTACTCCACAGCAAAAATATAAAGAGAACAAGTGCATTGCGCTCCACCTAGTGTTCCTAAAATCCCCTCAGGATTGGCCAGGGCCTGGGGGTCGATGCAACATTCACTTCAATAGGGAGGGGTTGTGCATTGGGCTCCCTCCCTGGCCCCCCATTTCCCCAGGGACCAGCACATGCATTAAAGGTCATAGGGGCTCACTCCTCTGGACCAAGGAAGCTGATGGCCAGGTTCCTTGCCCACCATCTGTGTGACATTAACTTACATTTCACCTCCACTTTCAGTAATGTCCAGATAGAGTTCCTGGATATAATCATTAAACATGTCACAGGGATGCTGGCTGTTGATCTATTCACTAAACCAACAGCACGCAATACGCTATTGCATTATGACAGTTTTCACCCCACATCACAGAAAATCAGTATCCCGTTTAAGCAGTTTCTGCGCTTGCGCAGAAACTGCACCAACATCCATGACTTGACATCAAAGCTTTAGTCATGAAGGAAACATTTCTTGCACGAGGGTACCCTCGCAAATTAGTGAGAGACTCGTACAAGAGGGCCAGATTTTATGACAGACAGCATTTACTAACGAATAACAACAAAAAGAGTACTTCAGAACTAGTATTTGTCACGCGACATTCCATGTTGAATGCACAAATTAGACAAATAATCTCTTCCAATTGGCATATCTTGAATGTTAACAAGGAACCACAGGACAAAATACCCAAGCCTCTGTTTACTTATCGCAAAAACAAAAACCTGAAAGACCTAGTGGTGAGATCACGCATGCCCTAAACACAAAAACCAATACAGAGAAGTATTGTTGGGCCCTCGCCAGTTATACTCAATTTTAAATGCGGTACATGTAAGGTCTGCCCATTAGCACTAGAGACAGATACGGTACAACTAAATGGACAGACAATTCATGTGAAAAGCATGACCAATTGTAAAACAAAAGATATAATATATCTTTTAATCTGCCCCTGCGGATTAGGGTACGTGGGCGAGACAGCACGTACTCTTAATACACGTCTGACTGAGCATCGCTCAGCAATCCGCACAAAGAAACTCGCAGCACCCATGGTGGAACACTATATAGCATTAAACCACACAGAAGAGGACATTCAGTGGTTCATTATTGAGAAAATTTCCCCAAAACAGGATCAGAGTAGCGAAGCCATTAGAAAGAAACGCGAGGTATACTGGATTTTTACTCTAGATACCTTCAAGCAAGGTTTAAACCAAGAATTACCGTGGGAGCAAGTTATAAGGTTTAACTATTAGTTACAGTAAGCATTGGTTGTAATTATGGAGCGCCATATTGAGAAACTCATTTTGTCGTTTTTAATGAGGGTTATATTTGTGTTGGGTATATTTGAATAGAATGCAATTACCACTTCTTTGATAAAGAACTCCATTCTGAGATGGCGCTAACATTCTTAGTCCTGCTTTTATTATCAGGTCGCCCTCCACCCTTTAGTGCTTGTACATTCGTCTTGCTTACCTCCCGCTAACATGTATTGCTTGGCTTTTTTAGGCTGGAGCCTACTCTAAGATGGATGCTATGTTTTCAGTCTACTTTCTATCTCTATGTACCACACACAGCCACGCAGCAACAACGCCCCCCATTGCAACACCATACACGTGACGTCAGACGCTCCATAGACGCTCAGCGGGTCTCATAAAAGAGCGGAGCCCGCAACGCTGAACCTTCTCTGTTTTTGGAACGAACGATTTTGCGTTCTACACTGCCGTCTAGACCAGTAAGTACCCCGTATTTATTGTTCAGAAGTGAAGGAACGTGAGAAGAGTCATAAAATTATGTATTTACTCTTCTGGCTGCCAGATGTAGCGCCAGCTCCTTTACCGTTTTTGGCACACTCGCATGCCGCTCAAGTCAGTTATCCACTGTTTATTAAGAATATATCTGGTCAGTCCTTCTTTTTAAAATAACAAGTCGGACACCAATTGTCCATTAAGAATACATTGGTTTAACTTTTTTTTAAAAATAGCTAGTGCTTGAGCCTGCCATGTTGTGATCAATGGGGTACACTGTATATTTCTGTGTTAACACCCAATAACACCCGGCCTTATTATCTGGAAGCAACGTCACTATACCCCTGCATTAAGTCGGGTCCGGGAATATCATAGTGTAGGTGATTTATGTTTCTTAAAAAGTGAAGAATAAGAACTGACCGATAAGCTATAATCCCATGCTGAAACGCGACCATTCACACTCTTATCTTTAGTGTGTATGAGACCTAACCTGGGATGCATATATCTTTACATTTTAAGGCATCCCCTATTGAACTCTTTAAGGCTGAACCACGAGTCCATTCATCCCCATTGATGGTGACCACCCAGGATCAAGAGTATAATTCTAATAAACCCTTGAAGTAAGTACAACCTGAGATAAGTGATACGTTAAACAGGGTCCTTTCTGGACAGATCCATATACCCTGAATATGTTCACATGTTTGTATCTTGCAGCTATCCACGCGATTTAAACTCTACCTTGGAGATAAGTTCCTGTGAACACACTATTACCTAAACATTGAGGAAACTGCTGGCTAGACCTAGTGAAAGTACAATTTCCTAAAAAGAGGGACATAACCTATAATCTACCATAGTAACCCCCTACAGTACTACATCCACGAATAGATAGAGATAACATCTGTTTGTTTCCATAGATTGGCAACCTTTCATGAAGCGATGATAGACCCAGTACCTATTCATGAGCAACATCCGTCTTCTTAGTTGTTACACAGGTACATTCTCTTCGTGTCTTCTAGACTAAATGTAATTGAATTAAGCGGTCTTGTTATTAAAAACTCTCTTGTATCAAGGGATATGACTAAAAATACCTCCTCTCTTTCCATCCTATTACCATTATTTCTACCTCGATGACTGCAGACGAACAGGTCCAACCTGATGGCCTAGGACCCTAAGAAATATAGATCCTTAATTCCAGCATCAAGACCACTGCTCCTTGTACCTACATTAGGTATATATATTTCCCACTTGTTTGGTGAATTTAATATCAACAACACTTGCTTGTCTACACTATTAGTGTCCAAGTCCAGCTAGGCTGCAATATTGGAGGAGGCAGTCAGTGTCCTAATGCCCTCCTATTAATCTATAGTACCATTCAGAAGCACTACTTCCTAGTGTACTTTTCTCTCTTACTTTTCTTAGTGGTGATATCTTCCTTTTTGGGGATAAAAGGAAATACTTTTAGCAATCACGGTGGAGGCCGCATACAATGGCCACATTGCATGATTAGCATTGTGTGTTTTAATATCACTTTAATGAGTGTTCCCTTGGTAGCATTGGCACTGATTACTCACCCAAGAAGCATGATCTGCTCATATTAAAGAAAAGTTTTTGTTTCAGGCCTAAAGTGCACTTGTATATTTTTTACACTATGTCTATTGTGTATTCCGTTGTAGAGAAAGTTGAGACGGTTTTTCCTGACGAAGGCATACTTGCCGAAACGCGCGTAGTGTTTCCATCTACCGCCAGCCCTCGAATTGTTTCACAGTTCATCTATCCTTTCTCGCATTTTAAAGTTTATGTATAGTGATGTTATTCATTGTTTCTGTCAGATTTAGGTGTTCATGTATCTGTTGTCTATAGACATGTGATTTTGTTTACGTATATGTTTTTCACAGACCTGTGATTGTACATTGTCATAATATATGTGAATTAATGATGATCTAGAACATTAATATATATATATATATATATATAATACATATTTTTGATATCCTAAAAAAAAATTCTATGCCATTGAGCGATGTTGAATAAAAATACCTTTTTAAGAAATATACATACTTATGGTCATGTGTACATGTCTATTATAGTGCACTCGATTTTGTATTTTAAAGATGTTATATGTGAATATATAGCCTGAAACATTCTATTCAAATTTATTCTATAACTTGTGTCTAGCCCTTTGTTCTTACCCCAACAGGTTCCTTGCCCACCCCATACCTGTGTCTGAGAGGCGGGGCACACACGCTTCTAGTTTCCCGCTCCTGTCCATGGCTGGATCAGAAGGAGAACTTGTTCATGCCATGGTGGAAGCAGAAACCAAGATCCCGGGTCCCGCGCCGGTTCAAGAGGGGTGCACATGCATGGGAAGCTAATTGGGGCCGCAGGGAGCTTGGGGTTTCACCTGCGTCATCCAGCGACGCAATGGAGCCCAGTGTGGGATTAGGACACTCCACCAAAAACAAGGAAATGTGTTGCGACACTACATTCACACAGGGATTGAGCAGAATAAGCTGTTCATTTAATATGCAATCCTCTGGGCTTAGATGCCCTTTTGAGGGGGCTACAATGTGCAGAACTCTTTGTGGTGCCCCAGGCAGGGGCAGGGGCACTAACAGCATTTTACCAACACGTTGTGGGGGTCTGCAGACGCCCTTGGGACTGTTTTTAAGTAATTAACTCTACCTTTCCTAGGGTATTAAATTCCTGGCCCTGGTATAGGTTTTTCCTTTATTTCAAGCACTGTCAGAGCTGGAGCTTTTGTTCTTGGGCTCTAGAGTGCGGGAGCCCTTATGGTTGGTCCAATGACTAATGGCAGTCTAATAGAAGCAAAAGAAAGACTCCGACACCAATGTTTTTGAAAATAAAATGCTTTAATGGCAACATTGATACTGACAATACAATGATTTCTGTGGGGGTACAATTTTGAATCCTAGTATATGGGTTCCTTTACCAGCATGTTGACACCTGGACAAAGCCATTAGGTCTGCCTTATTATTAATGGCATACCTTTATATTGTGATGTTGCATCTGGTATAGGTGGGGGATCAGGCCTCACTAGAGGTGTGATATGATTGGAGGGTATCACCAAAGGTATTTCCATTTACCCAATGTACATATTTGTAACTTAGAGGAGGGGGGGGGCGGCGGTGGGGTGGGGTGGGGTGGGGTGGGGTGGGGTGTGGTGTGTGTGTGTGTGTGTGTGTGTGTGTGTGTGTGTGTGTGTGTGTGTGTGTGTGTGTGTGTGTGTGTGTGTGTGTGTGTGTGTGTGTGTGTGTGTGTGTGTGTGTGTGTGTGTGTGTGTGTGTGTGTGTGTAAAATACAAGTACTTTTCTAAATCACTGACTGGACAATGACTTGAGTGTTGTCGCTTCTCAGCGAGCCACGGTACACACCAACTCCCCTGAGTAGGCTTTGGTCTGCTATGCTGTAATGAGGTAATTGGTTTCCAGTAAAAAGACAGTTGCAGATTTATTACTTGTGAAGGACTCACGTCTTTCGCAACAAATAACCCAATTTCTAACACTCTCCAAATTTCAAAGGCCCACTTTCTCTTCCTTGGTGACTCCTACCTGTCACCTAGAATATGAGTTGTGTAACCGACAACATTTCATGTCTGTTACACAGTTTCCGCTCCTCGCTGCGGTGAAGGGCTCACAGTTTGCCTGTAAGATGACCAGTAGAGCTCTCCCAGGATATAGTCTCCAATATGGGATGGAAGAAGGGCCAGTGTGTAAGTTCCTTAAATGCATTGTTTTCTAAACTGGACTGTTGTATTATGGGAAGATCAACTTCACCTTGCTTTCCTCTGCAGTCAGTCTTTCTACCTTATAATGTCTGCTCCTCAAAATCGCCCCACCTTGTCTGATCTCAAGCCTCCACTAAGTTGGCCACCTGTGTTTTACTGTATTTTGGAGGGCTGAAATGCCCACTGTACACATACCTACCCAAATCAGTCACCATTCGACCTCATCAATTATGATGCTTCCTTGGCCAACCCTACACGGTATGCTTAGTCCAATTCAGAGTCTTTGTGGGCTTAGCATCTCAATTCTCAGCTCAATTCTGTTTTGTGTCAGGGATGCCCAGATATATGTCCTATGCTCTCTGTGCAGTGGGACTCAAGCTGCACCCCCCTGGTGAGGCCCAAATAGGCCAAAACTGGTCTGGGGTTGCATGTGTCTCTAGAGGGGACCTGGCATGGTAGTTTGGGATGGACTGTTCGTGTTGGAGTAGAACCAAGATAATGACTTGCATATGAGTGATTTCTGTCAGAGGTGGCATGGTGGGCAAAAAATGATGGCCTAGATTGCATCCCTGAATAATACCAGTGGCTGAGATTAGTTCAAGCTATTCGCCCACAACTTTTTTTTCTTTTTCCCTAAGTTTGATTGTATGCCCAGAAATAGGACCTGTGCTCACAGTGGCATAGGACTCGACCTGCACCAGGCTTACTAATCCAAAACCTGTCTGGGGTTGCTTGTATTCTTGTCTAGCTGGGAACTGGCACGACAGTTCGAGATGGACTGTTCCTACTTGAGCTGGACCAAGACTGACTTTCATACACCAGGTTCCTATCTGCGGTGGCCTGGTGGGCAAAAAATGATGGACTGCATTTGTTTTTGCAGTTTTATATAGCTAGAATGTGGCTCAAAGGCATAAGAGCACTTTACACAAGCACTGGATTGCCTTACACAAGGTTAGATTTGTATTTTTAGGCACAGTTCGATACACAGGAACTTGAGCCAATGGCGGGACTGGAACCTGGTTCCCAAGGTCTAAAGTCGGCAGCCCAGTCAGTCAACATCCCCTCTGGGTTTGTGGCCAACAGTAATTTCCATTGGCTGACATGAATTCAAGCAATCGACCCAGCACTTTTTTGTTATCTCTTAGAGGACAGGTCGCCTATCCCACTGCTTACTCCCATCCCGGCAGCTGATCTAGTTTTGTCAATGGCTCCAGTTGTTATCAGGCTTGTCACCTCCTAAATTACCTTGCATTCGCCTCACTCATCTCCTGTATACAGGAATACAGACACACTGTTAGAAATTGAATTTTTGGGTGAGTGGTGTGGGAACCCTTCTCATGCAACAACCACAATCCCTGTCAGGGTGAACCACAAAAAGTCAATTAACCTGTACTTAACTTCTCGTAGCTTGGCACAAAAGCAGTCAGACTTAATTTAGAGGCAATGTGTAAAGTATTTGCGCAGTACTTAAACAGCAATAAAGTGAAAATGCAGCATAAGAAAAATCCCACACCAATTTAGAAACATTTAGTAAAATTGAATAAATTATTTGACACCAAAACAACAAAAATCTAATACGTTGAACTGGAGTTATGAATATTTAAAATGTTTACTAAATCCAGCACCTAAAAAGTTCAAGGCGCCAACCACCAACATCTAGTCACACAAGACCGGAGCAAAGTCAAAAGTTAAGGCAGATCGGGATGGATCGTGGTTCGGATACACGAGGTTGATAGGGCCTGCTCTCCGCTTACCTTTGGACTTAGGAGAATTTTTGAAGAAAAATATCTGTAGTTCTGCCCACCTGTGGAGGGGGGGGGTTGTGCCCCTTGGGACACTTGGCAACCCCTTCACGTGCCCATACTTGTAACACTCATGGCACTTATGGAAAATTTTCGTGTTTTCTTCTGGTCCGATTGGGGCTGGGCCTCCCCTATGAACTATTTTGGGGGCCTTGAGAGAGCTCCTTATTTTTATCTCCCCATCCTCTTTCTTCTGGTGGGCACCCTGACCACGCCTGTTGGGAATCTGCCAGAATATTTTTGGACACTCTGGTGCTGACCCAGAGGTCTGCCTCCTTTGCAAGCTCCCTGGAGTCAGTGATTTTACTGTCAAATCTGTGTTGGCGTAACTCTATAAGGCAGGTACTGAGCATGTGCTCCCTCAAAATGAGACTTTACAGCCCAGTAAAATCCTTCACTTTGCTGCCCCTCACCCACTCTCAGTGCCTTACTGGAGTGGTCTAGCAAATCCACTCAAGACTGGTTTTGTAGTTTACGGTTGTCCCTACACCTGATGCACTACTACTCAGGGGTCAACTCAAACTTTGTGAGTAAAATGGCTTTCATGGGAGCATACCTAATCTGACCCTCACCTCTAAAGTAAGAAGCTATCCCTCCCCACTGGAGCATGTGTTTCCACAGGCTGGCTCCCCAATCCTCCTCTGGTAACCTGTGCATCCTCAGAGGTAGTTGGTGAAACGCCCTGAATGGTCGCAAATATGTCACCATAATCCCTTTTGGGTTGCAAGAATCAATAGAAGAGAAATACAGCTTCAGAGAAAGCTTCAGGGCCTGATCATTTCCTTGCATCAACATTATATACTGTTCATTCGTTCTGGATGTCCATTGGGCTAATTCCTCAGGTGTTTTTTCAAAATTGATTTCATGCCTGAGCTACATTAAGAAAGCTTCTAAGACTCGACTAGTTTTATCTAAAGTGAAGAAATCAGTATTGAACTGTGTCAGAGAACAGTTGTGACGGAAACCTGACGAAGGCATGGCCGAAACGCGCGTAGCTCTACAATTTTCCGCCAGTTTCCTTACATCTTGATACATCGTTGTCATTTCAGTCTATGACATATTTGTTTTGTATAGTGTGCTGTGAATTTAAACTTGGATCTGTATTTTCAACAGAACAAGAGTGACAGGACACCACATATCTCAGAGTTATTGCCTGACTTTGTGTCCTATTTATCGAAGACACATAATTTTATTGATTAATTGCTGAATATTGTCTCTCTTTTTTATAAGTGTTTTATATTTAAAAAAATCAAATAAATATTTGTTTATCAAGTGTTGGTTGTCATACTGAACTTTTTGCTGATTGGGATTAATTTGTCTGCATTGTTTTTATTATACATCTTGCCCTGATGTAGCTCTTTACCCATTGTCATCCTCAGAGGTATCTCATAGGCAGAAAAGCATGTATCTTTGTCATCCCCCACCACAGGCATCAGTCTTGGGGTGTGTGTACCCTCACCTCTCCATAGGACACTGGATTGGTGCTGGATCCTGCTGCTTGCTTGACTTTCAGGTCCAGGTCCTTCAGGTTCCACTCATGAGCCAGCCTCTTTTCCTCCAGAGCCAGCTTCTCCTTCATTTTAAGTTTGGCAATGTGCAGCCTGAACACTCTATCTGCTTTCATGTCCGCCAACTCCTCCCACAGCCCGCCCTAATGAATTTGCACTTAAAACGGAACTACACCGTTTTTTTCGAAAAATACGTCTCAGGTACTTTTTCAAGCATTCTCCGTCATCCCCACTACCATCACAGACAGGACTACGGCCTCCGTCTATTTTTGTGCCACCAGGCCATAAGATGACCAATAAAATTCTTGCATATGAAAGCATTGTCCTGCGGGATGTTTCCAAAATACTTAAGGATTCTAAACACACAAAGTATAACATCACCAAGAGGGAGAAAGAAGCGCTTGTGTCCCTTAAAAATAACAAGGAGATAGTAATCAAGCCAGCTGATAAGGGTGGTGCCATCGTGGTGCAGGATGTCTCGAACTACAAGACGGAAATCATGAACCAATTAGAAGATGGAGTGAGCTACAGGAGGCTGAGTGCAGACCCCTCAAAAGAACTCGCTAAAGATATACTGACCCTGACTATGAAGGGCCTTGAACAAGGTTTTTTGACTAACCATGAGTTCCAGTACCTCAATCAAAAATACCCACGGCTCCCCACCCTGTATACCCTGCCAAAAATTCATAAGGACCCATTGAAACCACCTGGGCGTCCCATAGTCTCGGGTTGTGGATCTATGCTCGAACCACTGTGCAGGTACATAGACCACTTCCTCAAACCAATAGCAGAGACTACTCGTGCCTACTTAAGGGATACAATGCAGACCATAAACTTGATTGACGATTGTCCCTATAACCCTTGTGACCAACTCTTGGTGACTTGTGATGTGGTATCACTATACACCAGTATATCCCAACAAGCTGCTCTGGATGTGATGACAGAGGCATTGAACCAACGTGCAGCACCCATGCCAGTACCTACTGCATTCATTGTCGATCTTCTACGGCTAGCAATGATGCGCAATTTCTTCTTCAATGATTATTTCTATTACCAAACGAAAGGAGTAGCAATGAGGGCGGCATTTGCACCGGATCTAGCCATTATCTTTATGGATCACTATGAAAGATCATTCGTTTTCAGTGAAGTTAACCCCTACATCTCCAAGGTGTCTTTTTGGAGACGGTATATCGATTATATACTGATGATCTGGACGGGCAACTCTATGGAACTAAGTGACTTTCATTCTTGGCTAAATGGAAGAAGTCCTGATATCCAGTTCACTGTACATTCTGATCCGAATGAGATTGACTTTTTGGACATCACCATCAAAAATTAAGACAACCACCTATATACGACTTTGTATCGGAAACCGGCAGAGAGAAATTCACTACTAAGATACAACAGTTACCACCCGCGAGGTTTAAGAGACAATCCTCCATTTGGACAGTTTTTACGGATCCGCAGGAACTGCACAAAGAAAACAGACTACTTTGCTCAATCAGCGGATCTGAGTCAACGACTGGAGGAGAGAGGGTATCCAAGGAAGTTGACTACGAGGTCACAGAAAAGGGCTTGGTACAGCCCACGAGAGAGCCTGTTGACACCGAAATAGAAAACAGAGGAACCCATGCAAAGGATGATTTGTGTCACGACTTTCTCGACACAAAGCCATGGAATCAAGAAGATAATCAATAGATATTGGGGACGTATAGCAGAAGACATCGACCAAACCAACCTCCCTATGCACTCATTTAAGAAAGCCAAAAGTGTAAAGGACCACATAGTTCGCTCTTTCATGGAGACTGCTGCAGAACCATCAATTCAATCTATGTGGAACCTGCCACCTGCATTAGTGCATTTCAACTGCGGACAGTGCAAGGCATGCAGAACAACGATCCAGACCAAAGAGTTCAAATATAAACATCATGTAATTCATCTCAAATCCCTCACGAATTGCAATTCAACAAATGTCATCTACGTCATCATGTGTCCATGCGACCTCCTATATGTAGGCCAAACGCAACAGAAGGTGAAGGCCCGGATCCTTCAACATTGCAGTCGAATTAGATGTGGGGTCCATGGAGCACCCCTTGTTGATGCCGACCACAGCCCTGATGAACTCCGCTGGCTAGTTCTTGAAAAGGCCTCCTTGGGTCCAAGGGGAGGCAATATCGAGACAATACTCGATGTAAGGGAATGCAAATGGATGTCCCTCCTTGACACCATCAACAATGGCTTGAATGAATCTGAAGTCAGCCATGCCCAACTAGCGTGTATGACACACGAATAATTGTACTGATCTAACAAAAAATGTATGCACTCTTTACTTGTATTGACCAGCACACTTTGCCGAGTTGAACCATGTCATACTAACAAAGTATAATACATTTTCTCCCGGGACATATTTTGTGCTATGGACCTAGTTGTACAATAACATCTTGCATAGGAAGGACTTTGGCATCTCTGTTACATGTGTATAAAAATTTGCTCTATTATAGTTTTCTAAATATTATACAATTAATTTCAGTACTCAATTTGTGTGACACGTAATGTAATCCAATTGTGCATACCATAAGGCAAATACTCTATCTGTCGGATGGAATTACAACATCTGCCCCCTACGACATGGAGTCGTTAGCCCTTTTTATGGTAATTCTTTGACACACTATGAATGTTATACTTCATATTATGATTCATTTTCATATGCCACACCTATGCTTGGACTTTATATACTTGCATTCGATGCTATGCCATGCTCTTAGACACTGTCCTCTGATTTGCTATTCACTTTGTACGCTGTTTTAGATATTGAGCCTAATGTTTGTTTTGTTTCTTTTCCCCCGCAATAAGTAACGCGGATTTTTGCATTTTTGAGATATTCCAATTGTTTCTAGCCACACAGGCAAAGATCGATTTAGTCTTTCCTCCCTGACTCTTAGTTAATGAAGACCTGCTTGTTAACACGTACGCGCGTTTTTTTTTCCAAACTCAGGCGGCCTATTTAAGTAGTGTCATCAATCACTCCTGCTCTGTCGGATGAACGGAGATGAGCTACGGAGCGGCGGTAAGCCCTTGGCATTTTAGTTGTAGATCGTCATGCGCTAATTATTCAATAGATTGTGATGGACATTAGCGTGCCCGCTTTCTTAGGACTGATTTTAAGGGGGTTTTCTTAATTTATTAATAGGACGCTTGCTATTGCGATATGACTCTTCCCCATAATATTTGAGGCATGTGGGTTTGGCATAGGTTTACGGTATTGCACTTGATAATAGTCAGATCGATATAGGCCCACAGAGTCTTTTTTCCTTGACTCTGACTCTTGGGAGACTTTCATGGTGACACGTACGTGTCTTTTCCGGCTCCAGACGGCCCACATAAGCAGTGTTTTCATCACTCCTGCTCCCTCACACGAACGGAGACATGTTTTGGAGCAGCGGTAAGCCTTTTGAAGTACAGGTGCCTAGATCGTCTGACGGGCGCTGTACTCTTTAGACTGTTAGCACTTTAGCGCGCTCGCTTCAATATGATTGATGTCATGTTGAGTTGTTAATTTGGGAATAGGACGCTCGTCTTTCTTAACGATGGCATTTGTAGTGTTCCAACCCTTCCAAAGTGTGCTTAACTTTAAACGCACGTTAGTACGATAGCGCTTAAACCCACTCCCGTGCTTTGCCCTCATAGCACTTTAGCCCATTCCATTTTTGGCACTCATTACTGTTCCTTGTTGGTTTCTACGGGGGGACAGACGTTTCAGAATCTGGTGCAGATTCTTTCTAACTGCATAGCGCTTGCCCTTTAATTCACGGCTAGTGGCTCAAACTCTACTAATTTTGTGATTTAGCAGTCCCACACTCATGCTGCAATCTATTATGTTACGCAATGTCTTTATTTTAAGAACTAAGACGGACGCCAGGACCTTATGCGATTTGCGTTTGTTTTGGTCTTTTTTGGCACTAAGTAGAACATTTATTCGTTACCCCTACTCTTCCTTTTCTGTTTTAGAGAATATTATCTACGGAGCTTCATTGCCCACTGTGATGTAATCGAAGAACCTGAAATTTTGTAAGACCCTTGCTGATCTACACGGCCGGCCTATGTACAGACTTGTAGGGATTAAAACCCTTTGTGTAAGTATCCTCTCGGGTCCCCTAATTATCCTATATGACTACGATGGGTCCTAGGGTTTTTTACTGAATCTGCTCATTTCTTTGGCAGGTTGTTTCTGATTCTCGCTCGTCTCACTGGAGCCTACGCGCCCATCTGTTTAACGCCCAGGCCAACGTGGGCCTCTTCGGGGTAAAGTAGCGGGTTTAGACCCTTGGTCCTTTCTAATTTTCCCTTTTGTGAAAACTCAGTTCTGAATGGTGTTTTATCTCTTTCCCAGGTGCCCACCCCTCTCACTACCACTGTCCTGAGGAAGACCCCGGCGTAAGTGATTCAGTTACCTACAGTCCTATAGGGGTCGAAACGTCGAAATTTTTTATACTAGCCAGTTTCAACAACAGCGATGTATCACTGTGTTTTTTGATATTTGATCATGGCTATTAGGAATAAGGATATTGTTTGAATGATTTGGCCTATTTAGGAGCCACCTTATTGTGTAAATAATTATACTGTATGAATTACACTTCTGTATATTCACTCCCTCATCCTCACCCTAATCACAACACGCCCACCCTCCCTTTCCCCTCCTGGGGCACTGTTTTTTAACACTATGTTAACAAATGTATGAATCATTATGAGTCCAGTGTGATTAAATAACACTGCGAACCTAGTACAATACGTTTTTTCTTTCATTGTGATAAATATTGTTTCTTTTTTATGTACATGAAACTAACCACTGGGACCACTGTTCTTATGTACTGTCTGAGGGTTTAAGGCAGGAGGCTCCCAGCAGCAGGGCTGAAGTGTAGGGCAGGCCTTCTGAGTGTCCTCCGCAGGTCCAGGTGTGAACTACAGAGAGGTCTGATGGTCCTATTTTTATACCTTGTGCCAGCTTTGAAGTGGAAGAAACGTTTACCGTTCCCCTCCACTCGCACAGATAGTTCTGGAATTTCCTGCCTCCCTGCTCAGGCTCCAAGGGTGCTGAGGTGACAAATGTCTAGTGTGAAGTTCTTTGTGAGTGTGCTAGGCAGCTCCTTTAAAATGTAGGTGGGCCAGGGAACAGTTCAGCCCCACACATCCTGACAGGATGGGCCCCTTCTGCCAACACCATGTCCCATTTTGTCTCACTGTCTGGTAGGAATACACAAAGGCCAACTGCCATGCAAATCAGGCATGTGACCAATGACACACGCTGCAGGGACCAGATGATTAAGACAAGAAAATGTCAACTTTCTATAAGTGGATTTTTCAGAATTATGACTTAAAATCCAACTTTCCCATTAAAGAGGATTTTTAAATTACAATTCTTTAGACACCAAACATGGAATTTCTACCTGCTCCCAAACAAACGTTAATTAAATGTAGTAAGGTAACCGAATGTTATCCTATGGGAGAGGTATGCCTCACAGTACTGAAAAACGATTTTAGGTGTTTTTCACTACCAAGACATGTAAAACGTAAAAGTACATGTCGAACTTTTTAAATATAATGCACCATGTCCTATAGGCTGTTTAAGGCTTACCTTAGGGGTGACGTATATGTATTAAAAAGGGAGTTTTAGGCATGGCAAGAGGTTTATTTTGCCAGATCGAATTGGCAGTTTAAAACTGCATGCAGGCTGCAATGGCAGGCCTGAGACATGTTTTAAAAGGCTTCTTAAGTAGGTGGCACAATATGTGCAGCAGGTCCACTCATAGCATTTAATTTGCAGGCCCTCGGTACATGTTGTACCCCTTTGCTAGGGATGTATATGTAAATTAAATGTGCCAATCGGGTATAGGCCAAATTTACTATGTTTTCAGGAGCGAGGACATGCACTTTAGCACTGGTCAGCAGTGGTAAAGTGCACAAAGTCCTAATGCCAACAAAAACAAATTTCAGCAAACGAGGGGAGTAGGAAAAAAGCTTGGGGGAAGACCACCCTAATGCTGACAGTTCTGACACCTGTCCATCCGAGAACCTTTCTGGGGACAATTTCCTGTCCTTCCTCTGCTTACTGAGCCAGTGTCTTTAGTTGCTGGCTGCTACAGAAACTCAGTCTGCAACAGTTTGATTGGCTGTACAGACATGCTGGCGTATTATAACTGGCTGGTTGTTTCTTTCCTGTTGTTGTACTTTCATACTCCTATGGTGCAGCTAGGTGTCATTTGTCTGTATGAACAGGTGCCCTTTTACTCCTACTGCGCGTTCAGGTATTGGGGACTCTGATGCCAATTTCTGCTAGTTAATATCAAGTCTCCTCATCAGTGTGGGTCAAACTGAATTGTATCTGGATTATGTACTTGGGGAATGGTGGACATGTTCAATCTTCAAAGTGTTGCCTGGTTAGAGCTGGATTGCTTTTGGTTGATGCAACTTACTCCCAATAATCAGCCTCTGTTCTCCTGAAACGATGGAGAAATAGACCAAAAACAGTACACTAGACTAATGAAAAATGTGTGTGCTACATTAGTCTGTAAAAGCCTGGATGAAAATATGGCATTAGTCTTTCTCACTGTGCCTTAGTCAAAAAACATTTTCCATAGCGTCCCCAAACACAATGCCCAAGAAATTATAAATATGAAGAAGTTTAGTTTTATGAGGAGCTAGAAAAAGGTAAAATATGACTACACCCCAAATATCATGTATGGACTATTACGTGTAGTACTATTTTGTATTTTACATGCATGTGTTTCTAGTGAAACATAGTCAGAAAATCTGACCGTGATCTTAAATGTTTTCAGAATCTTAAGATTGTCAAATCTGGTTGTCCTTTCAGTGAGTTCCTGAGGATATTTTACTTATTTTAGTGGATTGGCTCATTTATGAGGTCATGTTTACGCCACCCCTCTACAAGCAGCGATACCAGTTTGTGAAGGATCTAGTGGAAAAACACCAACCAAAAAAGGTAGGTTGGTTTAAAGTTTAATTTGTTCTGCAAAACTGTAAAAACAGGTTTCCATAAATGTCTCAAATATTGATTTTACATTTTTTTTTTTTTACTGTTGGTGATCTTATCTGGCCCTAAACTTGTACTTCGGTAAAGAGCCTCAACCTCTGGCTATTCAGAAAAGTGCACACTTTTGGAGATGTCCTTGTCTTTCAAAATCATATGGAAATAGCGCCAAAAGACCAAAGACTATCACAAAGGAATTATAAGGTCATCCACAAGTAGAGGCTCATTGTAGAGTATAGTAAATGTGTTTAAAACAATTTCTTTGATTGACTTGATACCTGCACGATAACCCTTTTACATCAAAGAAATTGGTATTTACATTTAAAATATTTTAATTGAATAAAATGATAATAGATAAAATAAACAGTAATGTGCATTCCCAAAACTAGCTTGTGGCATTTGTAGGGCTGAAACTGATGCCCAAATTAGGATATGGGTGCAGTCTGAGAATTCACAGGTCATTTACAATTGGGACCAGCAAACATTGGAAGGGACAGGCAGCGAGTGCAGATGCTGTTCTCGCATTTCTGCCCAGACTTATTACTTAATAAAGTTGCAGGTGCACGCTTAATTCATATTTTGGACAACTTTATTATGGGGAGTATCAAACTCAAGTTGCGGTTGCCCACTAAACGGGGCCTCGCACAAGACAGTAGCTAGAGGGATTTTCAGGTTTTGACTGCACAGCGTGCTTGCGATTTTTGGATTTGTTGTACAGATAGCCCTGCTGCCCATGCCAGCACCTGATACTTATGTTATGTTACCTATGGAACATACAAATTATACTTGGCACAAACTGATTTAATGACTCCTCCTGCAGAATATTATCTATCTGATATGCCTCACTTGTATGTCATTCACACTCCAGTGTGCTATAACTCTCCAGGAATTGACCATTGTTATAAACTGATTTGATGAATCCTACTGCAGGATTTTATGTATCAGATTTGTTCAATTCGTACACTACTCAATGTAACTATCGATCATTCGTCATCATTGATATGTAAAGATTCCTGGTTTCTTTCAGGATTAACAAAGTTTATTTTCTTTAAACAATAGTTAAGAACTGATCCCACTCTTAATCCGATTTGGGTTTTGCCTGCACCGCGCTTGCACGGTGCTCGCGAAATCTTGTAAAGCAAAACAAAATCTTTTAAAGGGACTTAGAGCCTGTCCATTACTTTACTCACCATTGATTGGCTCCCACGTCACTCTTGTTTCCTTGCTTCCTATTGGTGAGCACCTCCTCCTCGCCTCCGGCTTCCTCCTGGGCTTCAAGTCTTCATCCTTGCCGTGGAGCATGAACCATGTACAGTTTCCTGTCTGCAGTCAGTGTCCTTCCACTGGCCGCAGACTGCTGCAGGTACTCTTTTGCTATTTTCAAAGTGCACTCCTATTGAGTGCATGTCTTTGCAGTCGCTCTCCTTCACCCTGCCCTCCTCCTGCTCGCTGCTGTTTTTTCGTCACCCATCCCCACTCTCCTACTGCTCACTGTTGTTTTCAAAGCAGGTTTTTTTCCTGACACTCCAGCCCCGCCATTCCACTGCTCGCCATGGTTTTCACTCCCACCCCTCCCACCCCCATGCCCAACTCCGGCTTGTCGTTGATTTCACCTCCTCCCCCCGGCACTCCTCCTGCTCGCCATTATTTCCAAAACATCTACTGCCTTCCTCCCGCTTGCTGTTTCACCCAAACCCTCCCAGCCCTGCCCTCCTCCCACTCTCTGATGTGTTTGGCACAATCCTCCTTGGTGTTGCTTGACCCCCCCCCAACCCCTCAACTCGAACGCTCTGTTTTTTCAAATTGCACAGCAGCGCAGACTGCTGTGCACCATGGCCTAAAGGAAAGACAAAATGCTATGCTGTGCCATAGTGCTTTTTTATTTTGAGCCATATTGCACAGCAGCTCGCACTGCTGTGCAACATGAAAAAAAAACATTGAAAAAGCCAATAGATTTAGCATTTGCGAAACCTATTGACTTTGCCAATGCTTGTTTGCATTCAGAAGTTGTAATGTTCCCTGTTGCGTTTGTTATGTTTTTGCTGCATTTGGGATC
Source organism: Calotriton arnoldi (assembly GCA_963921515.1). NCBI lineage: Eukaryota > Metazoa > Chordata > Amphibia > Caudata > Salamandridae > Calotriton > Calotriton arnoldi. The sequence goes on from CAWUFW010000033.1 coordinate 2,794,077, forward strand.
ACCAATTGTTGCACCTGGCGTGTTTACCATTCAGATGCTGAATATATTTTCAACACACCCGTACAATGTACATTAAGCAGTTTAAATTCCATCTTGGTTTGGTAAGTGTATAGACGGAGCCATTTGAACATTCTGAGTCATATGTGTGATGGGTTTGAGCTTCATATTATATTGCTAGAATACATAGCAACCTTGCAATGGGGGAGTTCCTAATCTCATTGTAAAAAAATAGTTAACAGGTGTTTTCTGATTTCAGAATGCGTCCCTAATAAGAAAGATATGTCACTAATTGCTTGTAGTAACATATTGCAAGTTACTTTTGACGTCATGGCACTTGTTTTTCTGCAGCTGCTAGTTTCTGAACTTCCTTTCTCCTCCCTCCGCCACCTCACCTACAGGAGGAGGGAACCATGTATGATCAAGTCCCATATACCAGCAGCTTCCTGTAGCTTGTCTCAGCCAGGAGATGAGGTAGCAGAGCTGGGATCATGTCATGCACACCAGCACCTGCTCAGACACCTTCTCCCTAGCTAGAGCAGGCATTGCACACAGGCGCCTGCTCAACCCCACCTTGGCTGGTTTCATAGAGGCTAGAGCAAGCTGCACTTCCCCTGCACCTATGGTAGACTGTATCTGGCAGGTGTCCAGCCCCTGCAGCTATAACAGACTGGAGTAGACCGGCACTACTATGTCTCTCAGGCTGGAGCTGGCCACAGCATCTAGCGCCCCACCACCTTACCGCTGTAGCTCTCACAAAGACTTGAGCAGGTCACACATGCCATCCACTGCCTGACAGCCTTACTCCTGAACTCTTCAGCAGAAACAGACCCATTTTCTTGATAGGAAGAGCTGTGCATACATCAATCCTCTATCCTGTACCCCCAAACTGATCTGTTAAAAGATATTACAGGTCACCTCAGAGTTCCAAAAAGACATGCACACTTTAAACCTAAGTGCCCTGCCTGCCCATCACTGCTTTCAGCTGCTGCCTGACTGGGATTGGATAGTCTGTCAAACAGTGTTAAAGACCAAATTAAACTGACCCTTCCAAAATGAGAGTTCTATTGGCATGCATTGCCATGAATGGCTTCTCGATTCCATCCCAGAAATTCAGTGGTCAGCAGTTGGCCCAAAATATCTATAATTAATATGGACCTTTCTGTTACTTGTAAGCAAGTTATAAGCCAACTGGCCTTTATCCACCTTCCAAGATTCCAATTTGAAATCAGCCTTTTTGGCTATGAAGTTTATCAGTCCATGATTGTTCTAGCTTAGGTAAAAAGGACACAAAGAACACAATTCTGTTTTATGTACCACAGTATCATCTCTCTTAAAGCGGTTAAGGAAGCCATATATTTTTTCTGTTTGACTAAATAGTTGCAGTCTTTAACATACCGAAATTTGAGCATATAGGCTGAACTATGAGTAATATTTGAGCATTTATTAAACTGGAGATCCTTACTAGAAGGTCATGACTACTTTTAGAGAGAGCACTATGTAATGATAAGTTGTCCAGCATCCTAGATGAGATGCTGATCTTCACCAAGTTCTGAAAGGAGGCTAAGTAAAGAAGAGACAGGGTTATTTTATACTAAGCGACATAGAGATTGCACACAGACCAAATTAATAGGCAATAAGTAATTCCTGAAAAAAATCCTGATTTTTTTTTTTTTTTTGTAAATTGCTTATGTATGAAATCATATGTACTATTATATGACTCTATTGCGCAGTCTAAATCATGCCAAATTAAAGTCTTCTTTGATCAAGTATGTCATACTTGTTCTAAAGTATGATCATAAAGGCTGTGCAGTTTTTATGTTTAAGTGCCCATAATACTTTATGGAGACAGCATATGCTTAAAATCTTTCATTTTAAGTAAAATTGGCACGTTGAATGTTTGAGTTTTCTGTCAAAGCAACACATTTTGCACACTGAAGCTGGTGGGATTTACAAACCCATTTCTCTTCGAAATACAATTAAAAAATGTTCTTTCTTGTTATAACATACAAGATTGACAATACACGTTCAGTGCCCAGTTTGATGTGAAAATGTGCCTAAAAGGCCATGTTGAATTAAAATGTGTAGAAAGTAGATTCGTTATTTGCTAAATGGTAAAGATCACAATTGAGTATGTGAAATGCGTTTTTTTGGTTCACTGTTTTAAGTCTAGTATTTCGGGATACCGATTGTACATAGGCCATCATTCTACCCCCATTCTTTATCCAGTGTATCGTGACCCAGGGTCAAGTCCCATCTGTGTTTGAGTCCTCATAGGTCTGTCCGGATCATACCATTTAGGGCTTTATTTATCCAAGTTATCAAATGCCTGCTACTGCCCAAAGTCCTAAGTGAATGAAGGACCACGTGTTGTGGGGGTTGATCAGTATCACTGTCCTAGCCATCCTCTCTGTATTATTGACTGGTCTTTCTGTGCGCTGCAAAAGATGTTCGGCATAGGCCATGTGACACCAAAATGCACTTCGCCACGACATAGAAATGACTGAGAACCAACAGAGGACATCAACGGAGGTAACAACAGGCTTAAAATATATATATATATAAACCTACCTGATTATGAGCCGCTGTGTTCCCTGTTTCTTCAAAGGAGGCGACTTTTGGTGGATATTTTACACGCTGTGAGTGGGCCTCCAAGTTCGGGTGCTATCATTTGGAATATTTAGCGGCCTGCCCAGGTCGCGGAGAGCCCCTCCCTGCAGACGAGCAGGTCGAGCACCGTCACGAATACGGAGCAAAATAGAACATCGTGCAGTTCAGTGAGGAGACAAATCGGCATCACAGCAGTACTCTGTGGATGCAGCAACCCACTGTGGCTGATGTAATCCCCTTAGGAGACTGGCGGCTGGCCCTACTATAGGATTTTAACCTTCAAAGACTCCAACTACCAGAGTGCAGCGAGTGTACACGCCCACTGGGCGGAACTATCAATTGGTACACAACAAGTATCGCCTGTGAGCTGCCCATCCTCATTGCCATCCCTGTGAATAAGGGCGAATGAGCCTGAAACGCGTCGGGACTTATGGCTAAAGCATGCTGTACCTACCGTACTCCTGTGTGATGCCGCCTTGCTGAATAAAGTATTTTACACGCTGTGAGTGGGCCTCCAAGTTCGGGTGCTATCATTTGGAATATTTAGCGGCCTGCCCAGGTCGCGGAGAGCCCCTCCCTGCAGACGAGCAGGTCGAGCACCGTCACGAATACGGAGCAAAATAGAACATCGTGCAGTTCAGTGAGGAGACAAATCGGCATCGCAGCAGTACTGTGTGGATGCAGCAACCCACTGTGGCTGATGTAATCCCCTTAGGAGACTGGCGGCTGGCCCTACTATAGGATTTTAACCTTCAAAGACTCCAACTACCAGAGTGCAGCGAGTGTACATGCCCACTGGGTGGAACTATCAATTGGTACACAACAAGTATCGCCTGTGAGCTGCCCCTCCTCATTGCCATCCCTGTGAATAAGGGCGAATGAGCCTGAAACGCGTCGGGACTTATGGCTAAAGCATGCTGTACCTACCGTACTCCTGTGTGATGCGCCTTGCTGAATAAAGTATTTTACATGCTGTGAGTGGGCCTCCAAGTTCGGGTGCTATCATTTGGAATATATATGTGTGTATATATATATATATATATATATATATATATATATATATATATATATATATATATAGTCAGAGAAAGGAATAGTATAAGTATATGATCAAATTGACGAACAAGGAAACTATATTACCAAGATACATGCTTCGATAAAATGTTTATGAGCATGATGAAAAAATGATGCTTTTTTTTAAACCAAATTGTAGTTTTTTTTCCTGTTGTACACTGTTGATATACATATGGTCGAAAGAGTTTTATGATGAATGAGAGTGTATATGGTATGTATGCACTGGTTTTTAATAGAGGGGAGATGACTAAGTGCAACTTAAGAGGCAGTGATAATGTTGCATTTTTGCACTTTGTAGTATATGATGAATATTGTACATACAGGAAGTATCATTGTTTGATTAAAGGAGATGCATCGTGTTAATGGAATTGTATTGGAGTAAATTAAAAAATATTCATACAATGACGGTATGCTGTTTTCTTAAATAAGTTTTGGTAAGAGGGGTTATTTTATATGTACATTGTACAGAGTAGTCCCCCCATATGTCAGAAACTATCAAAGTCGCAGGTCATAATCCGCCATCTACTGCTCAAAGGATAAGACTTAACCATTCATGTAGCAATCCCCCATCGTAATGAAGCCTACCTCGGTCCACTGTATCATCTGGTGGGATGTAAGGACGGATCGATTGGATTCACCACAAGGTAATCCAACCAGAGGTATTGCCAGGGAGTACAGTGGGATTTGCAATTTTATTTTCACATTTCCTCCAATACTGCAAGGCTGTCAATAGTAGCCTGGGCACCTCATGGGGTTTGGGCGTTTTATCTAGCAAAAGAGGTATTAGGGCACCTTGGTTGGGTACCCCACCCGTGTTATCCATCGCCTTTACCCTCTCACAATCTAGTCTCCAGGTTGTCCAATGCAATTGTTGCACCAATGAGTATAATTCACGATCTGGGACTCCCAGGCCTCAGGTTGTGATTGTATTCTTAAGAGTGTTAAGAGCCACCCTCTGTCTACCCGTATCCCAAATCAAAGCTCAACAGAGTGTATCCGGTCTCAGAAACTACCCCTCAGTATCCAGGCTGGCAAGTTGACAAATAAGTAAAGTAATCTGGGGAGTATTACCATTTTTGTTAAGGCAATACGAGCCATCATGGGTAACTGAAGTGAGCGCCAAAAAGCCACATAACCCTTCAGGCTCTGTAGTGCTGCCTCCAGATTCCCATCCCAGAGATCAACAGGGTCATGGTAAATATTAATGCCCAAATATCGGAAAGTGCAGGGCGCCCATGACATCCCCCAAATGTCCAGTTGTGACTCCTCCAATCCCAAGTGTACCGGGAACAGTGTCACCTTGGAGGTGTTTGACTTCAACCCAGAGACCCTCCCAAAGTTCTTCAGTAATTGCACAGTTGCAGCCAGGTCCCACTCTCAGTCCTTAATGTAGAAGAGCAGATTGTCTGCATAGAAAGAAATAACACGGGTGTCATCCCAAAGGGTAGTACCTCTATCTCTTTCTTCCTCTTTAGCCACTGCTATCAGGGGTTTGATTGCTTTCACAAACAGGAGCGGAGAGAGGGGGCAGCCCTGTCTGGTACCGTGAAAGATAGAGTATTGCGGCGATACATGGTGGCCTGTCTTAACACACACCACCGGTTTAGTATACAGCAGCTTGGTCCATTGTTCACAACTAGGGCCCAGTCTTGCTCAGGCATGGTAGCTTAGAGGAAGCTGCAGTGTATAGCATTGATCTCTTTCTCTCGGTCTACAGAGGACAAGAGCGCATGGGGGTCGGTTGTTCCATCTGTTTCATCCAACACCCTGTGCAGCCTTCTTAGGTTGTGTAAGGTGTTACGTGTAGGTATTAACCCATTCTGGTCACTGTTAATCAGGGTCGAAATAAATGGATATAGCTTGTTCGCCAGGACTTTACAGAGTATTTTAAAGTTCAGAATCAGCATGGACAGGGATCGGTATGAGCCGACCGATTCTCTGGGTTATCCAGGTTTGGGCATAGGTATCACTAAGGCTTTTCTTGGAGTTTTACGGGGACTCTCCTTTTTCTAATGCTAAAGCGTAAACGTTAAGCAGTTGGGAAATTATCCGTTTGGAGTAAGTTTGGTAAAATTCGGCCTGCAGCTCATCAAGTCCTGGCCTCTCTCCTCTAGCCAGTTCCTTGATAGCTCTCCAGAGCTTTGTCGGGGTAATAGGACTCCCAAGAGCCTCTCTAGCCTTATGTGTTAATGTAACAAGTGGTACCCTGTCCAGGAATGCTAGGATATTGTGCGGCGGTGCTTCTGTGTGAGGGCCGTATAATTGCTTGCAGTTGGTGTAGAGCATGTTATTCATATGACTGTTCATGCACCCGCCCATTTCCGTCGGAAGGAAAGTAGGTTATTGGAGTGCCATTCTGCTATGGCTGAACCAGCGTGGCCCAGAACCTACCCGGCTTCCCTTTGCCTTCGTGTACCCTATTAAGGTAATTGCAATAGAGGTGGTGACGAAGTTGTTCAACTATTAGGTATTTCTTTTTTTATTGCTGCCTAACTGCATCTTCATTGCATGGTTTGAGACCACTACTAGTTCAAGGATGTATATCTTTTTTCCAATGTCAGCAGCTCAGTATCTAATGCTTTCCGCATCCCAATTGTCTTACCCATACAGTGACCCTTATCACTACTTTAAGTGCCTCCCACTCAAGAAGAGCATCTGAGGCTGTGCCTTCTTTATGGTTGAAAAAGTCAGAGAGCGCTTCACGGAGTCTCTTAAAGAGGGGGCGGTGGGTGAGGGGGGGATCCAGTCAGCTCATTGGGCTGCAATGTCAAAGTGGGCACCGGGTTAGCTGCCAGCCCGCCTGCTTCAACACCAAGGGAGGGTTATGATCAGCTAACGTCTGTCCGAAATGTTCAGTTCTCCTTATTAGAACGCACAATGGGAGGAACATAGGGTCTTATTGTCGCGAACATGGATATCGTAATGTCACGAATAATATCAGTGGTCCTACCATGATGCATCCGCCAAATGTCGACTAGTTCCTAGTTGTTGAACCAGGCAGAGAAATCCTTAGCCACCCTGATGGATTGCCCCCCAGGTACTGGTGGTGTGGAATGGTCTAGATCCACCTCACCAACAGGGTTACAATACCCGGTAAGTAGGAATGGATAGTTCACCACTTGCCCCACTTGTTGCAAGAGGGAGTAGAAGAACTCCCGCTGGTCCTGGTTCAGACATGTATGCTCCCTAATAGGATGTTATGGCCATTCCGTCTGTCCGCCACTAGGACCCATCGCCCTTCCTTATCAGTCCTAGTGTATGATGGGCACCCCCAGCCTAACCGAGATCAATGTCACTCTCACATATGCAGTGTATGTTGTTGAGAACAGCTGGCCCCTCCATCTATGTTGTAGGTGGGCTACTTCTAGGGCTTTCAGGTGTGTTTCTTTGAGGCATGCAATGTGTACATCTCTCCACCTGATGTAAACGAGTACTTTGGCTCTTTACCGTAGAGCCCAAATCTCTCACCTTCCAAGTAAGGAGGCTATAAGTTTTCAGATCGCTGCCCTTATTACTTTGGGACATCTGGATACCTCCTTTAAACCCAAGTAAGTGCCATCCAAAATCGAGCCTGACTTAGGGAAACCACATGTGTAAACTTGTGAACCCAACTCCCACTCCCCAGGGCGGGGTAGCAATGGCTTCCCACCCAAAAAAAGCAACTGTAAACATTCTTGTTCAGCAGACATACCCAATATAACCAGTTTACATTGGGGTCCAAACTAAGTATAGGGCCATTTCCATGGTCTCGTGCCCTTCCATCCCACCTACTCACAATGGCGGCGTGTAGTCCCTCCCACCTTCAAAGTGTCATGCAGTACCTGCCAGTTCAGAGAGTTCAGTGGTATCTGCAACCCCCAGGGCAGCCAGGGTTAATATGTCAAGGTGAGGTGTCCATTTGATACAGCTTGCCTGGTGCCAAGTGCCAATCGGAACTTTCATGTTAGCGGGTCCAGCTCCATCCATCAAAGGTCCTCTGCAGTTCAGGGTGTGATCTGTGGGAGCGCTTCCTCGATTACAAAGATCCCCTCGGAGTCTGATTCAGAGGACCTTGGGTCAGATCCCATGGTCCTCTCTGCATCAGAATTTCACCTGTTTCCAATTTCCTCCACTGCGAACACAGCAGTTGCTCTATCCCGCTCCAGCTGATGTCTTGTCTGGCAGCTAATCCTTGTCTAGAGATGCTTGTTCTATTGTTTCGTTATCCATGTGAGGGAGTGGGAGTGGGTGCGGTTGCGTCCGTGGCGCTCCTGCATCCATGCCATTTTTATACTTTTCAAGACAGTCCCATGCCTCCGCTGCGCCACTGCAGAATATGAAAGTGCCATTCAACATCACCGTCCATTTGGCAGACAACATCAGGGCATAATATAAATTCTTCTCTCTGAGTGCTTTTTAAACTGAAAGGAAGGAAGTTCTTTTAGCCTGTACTACCATGGTGTAGTATGGAAACATCAAAACCGAGGCATTTTCAACTCTGAACGACCCTTTCTCCCTGATAATCTGAATGAGTAGATCAGGTCACGGTAGTGCAGGAGCTTAGCTACCACTGTCCTAGGAGAGTCACCTGTTGAAGGGCTACTCGTCGGTACTCTCTGTGCTCTCTCCAAAGTGAAGACTGCAAGAGTTTTTGGGTCGTATGCATTGTATCCGTCATGTCCGAGCCCTCCACTCATTCAGGGAGGCCTACTATTCTTATATTGTTTCTCCATTGCTGTGCCTCTGCATTATCCATTCACCTTTCCAACTGAAAGACATGATCAGTGAGGATCTGTTCCTAGGCCTGTGTTGCTTTGGCTCCTGGTCTTGGTTCATCAAGGCTCTCTTCAGTAGCTTTAACTGGCCATTCATTGCTGAATACAGGGAGGGCCTGGTGGGGGCCGCTCCAGAACGAGGCCGTTTTCGAGCCTCCCCGCTAACTCCACTAGCTTGATTCTATTAACGGCGACGTGACTCCATCAGCACATCAGACTTGCAAAGCTCCGGCTGTCATAGCCTTGCTATGTATTCGTGCAGTTCCACTGTCTCGATCCCCTCTGTTGGTCTCGTGCGTTCCTCCTGCGTCACGGCCATAGGCCTAGTGGAACACTTTCTGGCATCTCCTCAGTCCTGCAGCTGGTGTGCCAGTCTAGAACTCAGGCCCTGTTCGCTCCTGCCATACATTCCTCCACTGTGAGATGTCCGCTGTGCCCTGTGCACAACCTCATAGGCTCTTACCTCTTGCTACACCAATGTCACATTGTGTGTGTCAATGCAGGGGACCAGCGCTGCACTAGCTTGACGCGACTGCTGTCGTTACTTAATGTCGTCTCTCTGGGACCTTCTCTTAGCTGCGGTGAGGCTTTTGTGGCAGTATATTGGGTCTCCCACCATTATTTTTGATATCTTAAAGAGGGATTAGGAGGGCCCAGCCTGGGAGCTCAAGCTCGTTCCGCCAGTCTTATGCAGGGCTAGCCACGCCACCCACACCACCCTCCCGCCCCTCCCTCCAACTCCCCCACCCCCTCCACTTTGCTGCCTCTCCATATGGTGTTTTCTTCAGTCTGGTTTCTCACTTTTGAGTGGGACTATCACTGACTTGTGTTTCAAACTAAGTGTACACAATGACAAGAAGTGTATAAAGATGTGATTTTGCACATGTGAGACTGCATTGGAGACTACCTGTCCCAAGGACCATCACGCTCCTGGAATGGGGCTGAGGAGGCAAGATACTCCCCATGACTTTAGTGCTATAAAGTGCACATCGGACTCCCATTGTGCAGGGCGGGTGCAGCCATGCCCGGGCCAAGGACAGGTAAGGACATCTCTTCTTTGGTTTTGTTAATTTAGATTTATAGAACCCTAATGGTTTTTAAATAGGTATTACTCAGGAGTTATTTTAACCGTTACTTGGGGATTGGATTTGGTGGCTGAAATATTTGGATATTCTGTGTTGTTCTAGTTTGATGTTTTATCCTTTTACTTTTGTTTTCTTGGAGCTATACCATGGGAAAGAGAAAAAATGGTGAACCCTTGCAGGTCATTAACAAGCTTCCTAATAGTGTAAAGCATGCCACTGAGAATTGCACATTGCTGCAAATTAATTACTTTATTGAAGAACTGGAAGCTATTCTTGGTTAAGGTAGTGCGCATACCATCGGGGAAAGGTCAAGAGGTAAACATACGCACTACTATAAGATGAAAACGCATTTAAGCAATCCTAGTGACCTTCAGAAACCGGCTGAGTCTGTTAGTAGTCCATTGATTGTCCCTAACTCTCCTTTGAGGCTCATACAGAGCTCACCCAAGGCAGCTGCAATTCACTTGCAATTAGAGCTTCCTTTTACCAACCAATTAGTGCATGATATAAGCAGGGATCAAGTAGTAAACCACCAACACCAGGCGGAAATTTCTATTCCTTGTAGTAATAGATTTTCTCCTTTTAAGTTTCCTGATAGCAATATTCAAACTATACCTGTACCTATCCATCAAGAAAAGGAAATTAATTAGGTTTTTATAAAAATGAAACTTGAATATTCAACCAAGAACTTGAGTGATGTGAAATCTAGGGTTTCCGAGCTTAATCACAGGCTACAGGTAGCCTTAGAAAGAGGTGTATTTTTCCTCTTAGTAATCGATTGAACTAAAGGAGGGCTCAAAGAGGGATCCCACACTAAATGCTAACTCTAAAGATAAACTCAAGAATTGCCATCTATCAACAAATTTAGGGTCACTACCCACTATTATCCCCAATGGGGGCTGGAGTAAGGGTAAAACACACACTGCCAAATATTACCCTTTTGTACCACCTACTGAGGGGGACCTAGAGGAGAGAAGTTGGATCACTCTCTGAAGTACAAATGATCCATGGTGACGTCAATCATATTCCTACCCTAAAAACTCTGTCTACACTTGCAATAACACAAGAGACCTAGGCGCTACTGTATTTCTGACCAATGTCCCAAAGCTAAATACTAGCTCATTTATTAATAAAGTGATCCATTGGATCAGACATAACCACCATTGATATTCCCTTGTACGCTCCAACTTAATATATACAGAGCACATATCAAGTGATACAGATCAATTAGGTTTTATCAAACTGGTCCTAAATGATAATAAGCTAGAAGAAGGTTTGATTACCCCTGAAGCGCGTACAACTCCACCGTTTGGCTCCAAAATTTGGATTAAACTTAATTTTACACAGGTCTCCATTTCAATGATTAGGCAGATTTATAGCCTGAATGTTGGACGGCGTAACAATAATACGATTGTTCAATGCAAGATGTCTCTAATGTAAGAGTGATCGATTGACTGGACATCCAGTTATTACCATCATGCACTGCACCTGTGGATTTAATAAGAGAGAAAGAAGATGCAAATTCGAGTATTGAAGTAAACGTGGTCCTGATTATTGTACAGGTCCCAATTAAGACATCTGGTTCAATCGTGCCTTCCTTGGGTATGGGTGAAGATATTTTAATTAATCCTAGTAATGACTTACAGATGTTATCTTTGAATATAGCATGGTAGTTGTGGAATTTAGATGACTAGGAGTGGGGTGACCTTTTTAATAAACATAATTTCTGTTTGGGCCTTGGAACCGATGCACAGGGTGGCTTTGACAACCTAATGTAGAATTTTCAACAAATTCAGGTCATCTGGTTGGTGGGGTGCTTGTTTGTGCAAACATTTACTTAAAATGTGTAGTCAGTAAATTTGAGATAAATACTCCGTATATTTTAGCATTAAACATATGGACAAATAGGGTGCTATCTATAAATATGTATATAACATTTACAATCACTCCATGCCGAGAAACAATGTCTCCTACTTTATCTATTTTGGACCAACATCTGTCTTACATTAATAACAGACATTTTATTCTTTGTGCTGGAGATTTTAATGTCATCTACGAACCATTAGAATGTCTGAATAATTTTATAGTTCAAGAAAATAAGGTTTTAGGAATTTGTACGCTTCACGTTGATCCTATTAAGGCTCCTCCATCAGTCGCTTTTCAACTTGCCTCTAACATATGGACTGCGGGCATGTAACGGCTGTTCACTGTCCGATAAGAAGTCGTCATACACATTTACTTGAGGATCCTATAGAAGTAGATGAGACTACTTTATTCTGGATATCCAGATTTGGCAATATTTAGTCGATTTTAGGGTCCTAAGTAACGGGAATAGCGATCACAGCACTCTCCTACTTATTTTGACTGAGGATGTGATCTGTCAGTAAAGAATAGGCAGATGATTAGAGTCCCAATAATTGGAAACAATAGGTCAGTAAAGTGAAAAAAAAATCAAAAGCAAATAAGCAATTTTATCAATCTTTTAACATAATTTTTCCTCCCTATATTGATCTCAACAACTGTGCTACTCCCCTCAATGAGATTAATAAGTATTTAACCCTTCCTTTGCCATGTAGGTCAATCCCATGGTATACTAGATACTGTAGAAAGTCTAAAATATCTCTTGGTTCAGCAAGAAAATCATGTACGCCTTCCGTTATTAGAGAAGCAAGAGCCAATTAGAAATGTGTCTTAGACGTCAGCAAGAGGAATTGGGATGAAGAATATTGGGTAGATCTTCTTGAAGCTGTTAAAAGGAATTATAACAGAGCATATTGTTGCACATGGCAGCCAGAATGGCAGCATTGCCACAAAACATCATATACAGCCTCAAATTTGGAAAACCATTTTTCAAACCTTTATTCCAATGGCACGAGTGAAGTCACTGTAGTGCATGCTGACTTCATGTCCAACCCTCTAATTCCAACTTTAGGAATCCATATTCCCTATTTTCCACTCTGATACTTTAAAAACAATTGAAATTGTGAAAATAGGGAAGGCTCTGTATCCAGATAAAATTCAGAGGGATCTTTATAGATCAGAGCTGGAAGTATGGGACCTATACATAAATGTGTTGTTTAATAGAATATGTTATGGAGCTCTTATTCCTGAGTCTTGGTGTGGGTAGGTAATTATACATATCTTGAGGAAAGGTGAAAGAAGCACATCAGGGAACTATAGACCAATTAGTCTGATAGACCATTTACATAAAATATTTACCAGACAGTTGATTTTCAAGATATCAGAGTGGATGAATGAGACACAGGTTTTATCACCTTACCAAGCTTGTTTTAGGAGCAGAGCCAGTACAATCAATCACGTTTTTACGTTTGTCTTAATTAGTTGGAAGTGTCCCAAATTTAAAAAAAAGAACCATTGAATGTGGCTTTCGTTGCTTTGAGGTTAGCTTTCGATCTAGTCCCTAGGAACAAACTTTGGGACACCCTCGAGTCAGTGGGCTTACCGGGAACTTTTCTAGATTTTATAATGAGGCTTCATGAAAATAACTTTGCCCAAGTGAGGTGGGGTAAGCATGGAGAGATAACCGATCGCATCCCTTTGGAACATGGTGTTAGAAAGGGGTGCATTTTTGTTCCAACTTTGTTGTCTGTATATATAAATGAGGCCATATACTTCTTAAATAATTGTGTTCAAGATACTCCTATATTGAATGGCAACCGTGAACCTGCACTTCTGTTTGCAGATGACATCCATATTCCACGTACCCCCATGGGCTTGCAGAGTTCATGTAGTAAATTCACTAATTTTTGTGCTCTGAGGTGTTTGGAGATTAATGTAATCAAAACCAAATATATGACTTTAGGGGCACACAAATATTTTAGGAGGGGAGTGAGAATGGGTGGACAATTTTTGAATAGGGTAGATAAGTTTGACTATCTGGGAATAAGGATGGATAATTTACTTTTATGGAAAGTTCAAGCACAAACGAGCAAAGCACTGCTGCTTCATAGAGCATCAGTCGTTAGGAAAATGTACAGCGAAACACAACCTCTCGGTCTTTATCGCTGGCAATTGAGGTGTACTGAGCCAAAGCACAAACAGCAACACTGTTTGGCGCAGAAATCTGGGGAGCAATTAACACTTGATCTGTCCCAATGTAAGACGGGTTTGATAAGATCCTTGCTGAATCGACTCCAGTGCACTCCGTCTATTCCACTGTCTTTTGATCTTGAGGTGAGGAGGTTTGGGGATTTGGCAGCTCAAGATCCCTCTTCTGATTGCGAATGTGGCCCTCACCTGAGATTTCCTCTTACAGGAAAGGTTTTGAAGAAATTTTGATTTTGGATAAGTACCATAAGTTGCAATGGCTTGCCCATGTAAAATCCTGGATAATAATCTTGGGTTTGGAAATATTCTGGCACATTCCCTTGTTTATTACTAGAGTATTGAGTTTGACTGCAGTCAATACTTTCTGGAACTGCGTAGTTCACCACTGTCATTGTTCTGTGAGAAGCAGTACCCCAACCGACATGTTTTTGGCTCACAAGCTAACCCCTTGTTTGAAAGTTTCATGTATGTTATCTCCCCCCAACAGCCCAAGACACATTATGTTACGTTTCAATACGGAACTCTGTTAATTATCAGCTTTATATATAAGTGGGCAAGTCTTACTGATTCTTCTGGTACATTGTAATAATGTATTGGAAAATGTTGATCATATTATTTTTTTTGTTTGGCTTACAAGCACACGAGGAGAAAGTGGATAAGACTGTTTTGTCTGAACTTGGGACTCAGCCAGTATACCATGGCTTCTAGAGTGCTTCACACTGAAGTGAGCAAGCATATTATTTTTACCCTCAGTACATTGCTGTTTGGCTTCGAAGGAAGCAGTAAGGACTTTCGTTTTAAAACAAATCCAGTCATAATGATTGTTTGAAAATATTTATATTATAATATTATATTTTAAATGTATTTTGTCTGTTTGTGTTTCTTATGGGGTACATCCCCGAAATAAACATATAGATTAATTTTGCACAGCAACTAATTACATGAATATAAGTAATCTTATTGCATTATTCAGATATATTTGCTGAACAGCTTCTAAGATAGAAGGCTGCTGGGAACCTAAGCCACTGACCTGGAGAAGGGAGCCTAGATAAAGTAGCAACACTGGAAGCAAAATCCTGGGAAAGATGCGGAACCAGAGGTAACGACACAGCCAAAACAAAATTAAAAATCACAATCCAAAGTACTGGCCAAAAAGTTCAAGCACAGAGGAAACCGATAAGGAGGAAAACAAGAAGTAAGAGGGTTGCTGAGTCATTGAACGGTCTAGGGTGACAAGCAGTAAAGCCATGCAATGCGGGAAGCTGCCAGGCACCTCCCCAAGGATAGTGTTCTAAAAAGCACTGCTGCATACAATGCCCCAGATGTTCCTCCTCGTGACCTCCATTCTGCCTATCTGTCAGCACCCCAGCCGCTATAGACTGGGCCGCCACAACCTTACAGGAGTGTTGATCCAAGTCCTTCTCTGCCATCTCCCAGGTACACATTAAAGCCTATGTTTGGCTTGCCTATTCCTGACAAATAGTGCCATTTTTTGTGATAGTTCTTTGACTTGTCGTGACTGGGGGTGTGTCCCATGCCACAGAGAGACAGATGATAATGGATCTCAGACACTTGTATACTCTAGGAAATGGACAAATATTATCCCAACATTACCCTTTCAGGCTCATCATAGTGACTTCCAGACGTCCGGCACTAAGGAACTGGACACCGAATGTAGGAGGATAATACGTCATTCTCTCTGTCATTTGTGAATGGGCATTGACCACCAGCTCCTGAAGTGGAGGACAACGGGAGTGGAGGAAGGAGAATCACCGAGAAGTTTGAATGGCAGGGTGAGATGACTGAAAATGGTAGCGCTTTCAGCCTGGATCTCAAGATAGAAAAGGAGACTATCACTACAATTCCAAAAAGAATCACTTACAAACCCATTAACCTTAAGGAGAGAGGCATTGAGTCCCTTGAGGCTGCAATCCTTGCCCTGGGTCAGTCACATAAGAGTGGTGGCAGCGTACCAAGTTTTGGGATTCTGCATAGAGTGTGGTCTGCTGATCCCCACTTATGTTCCACTGTATTGCGATTGCCCAGACCCTTACGCTGACATTCCATGTGTCTGTATGTGTAGAACATGTAGAGTAGTAGATCTTGCTCTGTAGTGAGAGTCTGAGTACCAGGACCAGCAGGATCCATTTTGGACAGCCCCTCAATTAAAATGTAACAAGATAGAGGTGGATACTGCTTCCCCAGGTATTAATATATATGGGTTGAATTCCTGTGACAGGAGAGTGGAGGCACATACACTGAATTGAATGAGGATGGAAATAGGAGTACCCTAAGAAATTCAATGAAGACTTTATTGCCAAAGAGATGATGATTAGTTCTACCTGAGCACCACTATAGATGGTAAGGGAAAGGGGTGGAACTGTAGTTTCTGTTGTTTAAGGTAAGTATGGAACCTATTCACAAACTGTATTTTGCAGTGTTTAGTAGTACTACAGTAGTACTACTTACATACTGCAAAATGCTATTCATATACCTTCATGCAGAGGTCTTCGTCTCCTGTCTTTTCTTTGCAAAGCTCTCTGCCCAGGCTTCTGAGATCTCTGCACTTATACTCCTGTGTTTTAGTTGTAAATTAGGGAGGGATGTGGGATTGGCTAGAAAATGGGAAATGCTTACTACTATATAGAAGTGGTTTTGGGAGGAGTAAAGAAAGGTTAAGTGAGGGCTATTGGAGGGGGGGGGACACCTACCCACAAAAGAGTAAGCCAATTGCTATCCACAAACTGCACTTCTAAAGTTACTACAGCCAACACGCATTGGCAAAGCCAATAGCTCTTGCCTATGAGAGAGCTATTGGCTTTACCAATGTGTTTTAGCCATGCTGTAGAGCAGCTTGGCTAAAAGTTAGTTTAAAAAAATGCTATAAAAGTAAAAAGAAAAAACCTAACAAAAAACGCTATGTCCTAGAAAGGTTAAAATTTAAGCACTATGGCGCAGGCAGTGCTGGCGGCATAATAGCTCTTTTTTTCTAATGGCAGGTGGTTGGGGGGCGGGGTGCAGTACAGACAATGGGAGGGTGCATGCTGGGCAGGAAGAAGCAACACTAAGCAACTAACCTGATGGGAAGAAGAATATAAAAAGAAACGGCAAATCAACAGGAAGAAATAAAAAACTAAAATAGTATATCAATCACAGCATTAGCAGTGGAAAGACCATAATCAAGATGAAGCTATCTGTACTTGGTCTGTGCTCTAGACAAAAGAAGAGGAAGTGAAGCTAGCTTGCTCTGCTCAGTTAAGAGGCAGCAAATGAGTGATAAAGAAGCCCATGAATGGTAAGCAATGGGCAGGCTCCAAGCTCCTTGCAGAACACAATATCTCTATTTATATATGTTGCAAAGTCATCCTGTGCCCTGGGCACCCCCCAACTTTTTGCTGACTGGTACTGGTGGTAACTGACTCTGACTGACCCTGGGCTTTACCTAACCAGGCCCAGGGCCAGTGCTAGGCTGAAAACACTTAGAATACAGTGAAAACACCTACACACACTAGGGTACACTATGGGTTGGGGTACCCCTGTGATTGGCATGACCTACCCTATAAGCCCCTAGTATATAATAGGGCAGGGGAATTGAAACTACCTATCAGTCCCTAGTATATAGCAGTGCATGGCAGTTTAGAGGCCAGCAGCTTTCTGCACTTGCATGTGTGCACTGCTGAGGCCTGAGGTCAGTTTTAAAAGCAGTCCTGGGTGCCAGGACTGCTTTTAAAAAGTAAATTGTGCCCAAACTCGACTTTGGGGTTTGGGGCACTTAAAAATGGATAACCTACAACGTACGGCATATTAGGGACCCCCAGGGTCTCCCCTAGGTGTCCCAGGGGTGGGGGGTCAGGTATCTATAAGGTGGACCCTTATAAAATTAGTTTTATATGCCCCTGGGTTAAGTGAAATTTCACATTTCACTCCTCACATTGTGATAAAGTGCTGCCCAAATTCGACGTTGATGCTAGGAGCACTGTGAAGTGAGGATCTGCAATATTTTTACAGATTCAAAAGTCTCCCCTAGTTGTCCCATGGGGTGGGGGTCCTGTAGATATAAGCAAAGTACTTATAAAATATGTTTTTGTAAGTCCTGGTGCTGGAAAAATGGCCCAAGTCATTTTTCCCATCGCAAATCCCCTGTTACATAGGTTAACATGGTAGGAAGTTATTATCTAATAACTCTTGATAGGAGAGGGCTATAAGTGCCATTCAAAGACTTCCCCGAATGGTATTAATAAATTCAACAATATGATATTGTTGAATTTCTCCTAAAGTGTACATACAAGAAGTTATAAGACTTTCTTCTTTGTAAGTCCAGATTCAGCCTTCCAGTGGTCTGCCCTGATTGGTCTGAGTTAAGTGGATTAGCCATGCTGCCTTGAAGAGGTGATAAAGAGCCCCTGGGGTCAACTAGCTCTGCTGACAGGGCAGTGTGCTGTTCCATAGGAATGCCAGGCCAGGGGGAGGAGTCGTAAACTATGTTCTTCAAAGAGGAGAGCAGAGAACCGTGTCATTTACAACTCTGAACTTTCCACCTTAGGCAGATGGTAGGATTAAGGAAGGTATGAGCAGATGCAGGGGGAGAGTCTAAGTAAATTAGCCATCCTAGGGGTGTGTTTAGCCAGCTCTTACCTCCTTGCTGGAAAATCAGCCATTATGGATTTGGAAGATTTGATGCACTCTGGGACAAAATAATGCCACACTCTACAGGATGTGGTCATATCTTTGAGGAGTTACCCTGCTCCCATTGGTCAGGAAGTGACCTCCTGCTTGACCCAGAGAACTTGGAATAAGTATCTGAGAGGGGCAGAGCCCTCCAGATCTGCTGCTTGAAACTGAAGAAAGCAAGACATTGTGCCAAGCTGAGAAGTTTTGCTGTGCAAATTCTAAGGCCTGACCTCTGAAGCCTGCACCATCAGAAACTACAGCCCTGTGGACTACCTTGCTGAAAAAGAAGTAAAGAGTGGACTCCCTGCAAGCTACAGGTTAACAGAGCTCACCTGGACCCTCACCACCAAGGATCATCAACCTGGGGAACTACCAGTGGATTTGTAAGGGTGACGTCCAAGTGGATTGTGGGAACTGAAGTCCTCAACTTTCAAGGACCATCTTGGAGCTTCCAGACCCTTGGAGTGAGTTTGAGACACTTTGGGACCCTTAAAGGAACTTCAGGAAGAAGTTCAAGAAGTTTGGAGAACTTTGGAGGAACTTTGAAAAAAAGCTCCATAGAGGGACCGACTCATCCTGGTCAGCCAAGCCGCCTGCCTTCAACCACGAGCCGGCCAAGCCATCCAGGTTCGTCCCGCTAAAAGCTCCGCCGGTCCAACTTCCAGAGTTTGACCGGGAGTAGAAGAAATCAGAGACCGGCGAACCCTCACCGAATCCGGCCTGGTGAAGAGCATCGAGGGACCCCGCGAGAAAAAGCTCCAGAAAAGTTTCTAAGTCCGCTCGTAGAAAAGGTGACCGGGAGCAACCGCGAAAGCCAAGCCGCCTGGATCTTGGGTTTGCCCCGCTGGAACGCTCCAGAGGTCGAACCGCAAAAGTTTCTAAGTCCGAACGTAGGAAGGTGACCGGGAGCTCAAGGCAAGCCGGCGAACCCTCACCGAATCCGGACTGGCTTAGAGCTTCGAGGGACCTCGGAGAGAAAAGCTCCAGAAAAGTTTCTAAGTCCGAAGGTAAAAACTGTGACCGGGACCTTCCGCGTGGGGTATCCGCTCAGGGCTCCTTCGCGGTCGGCCTGAAACTTTGACTTTGGGTCGGTCTATCGCGAGCCTGTATCCCAATATGATGCTATAAGTTTCTAAGTGCTATATTTTGCTAAATCTTTGAAAATTCATATCTCTGGTTCCCTATATTGGATTTTTGTCATTTTGGTGTCATTTTAAAGATAAAAATATTTCCTATTTTTATAAATTGGTGTTGGATTTTTATTATGTGGTGTGTCTTAATTATTTACTGAATTGGTGTTTTTAAATGCTTTACATACCTGTCTTTGAAGTTAAGCCTGCCAGCTCGCAGCCACGTTACCAAGGGTTGAGCATGGGAATAATTTTCTAAGACCTATGCTGAGTCATACCAATGGTTAGTGGCCTTATTGCCAGTGGCAGACCTACATTTGCCCCTACCAATAATCCACTTTCCAACAATATTTTTTCGGACTCCTTAAAAATATATATATATTTCTAATTGAATGTTAAAAAAATGTGTGTGTGTATGTATGTGTATATATATATATATATATATAATACACACACATACACAGTTCTGCAAAACGAACAAGCAACCTGTTCGGGTACGTGCACTCTCCTCCAGAGACGAAAATTATCCAAAACCTGTTAGTTCATGGGATTTATTGCCATCTAAGCTGACGTAACCCAAAGCGTTTCGGCGTAGAGAAAGCCTTGTTCACAGGTAGATATGTATTTATATATGAATAAAATGTTAGCTTATTTTTAATTATTTTCATAACTTTTTTTGATTAAAACATGTAAGTTTAATTTTTTCATTAAATGCATTTTTGATACATAATAAATAAATGTAAACATTTTAGTTTAGATGTTTTTTAAGACCCCTTCAAAAATTTATTTGAGTAAATTTATTTTAATTAAGTATCTAATTCAAAATTGTTAATAGTGCTGCAGCATTTTTTGTTTTTATATTTAAATTAAATATATTACATTAATTGACACTAATGTTTATCTTAAAATATTTTTACATTACATACATTACATTGTCCCAATACTTTACCATAGGGAGATCCCCTCACGGGTGGCAGATATCTCTGTCCATATTTGAAAAGTTTAAAGTAGTAACTATACAGTGTTAAGTTATGTTCCACCCTCTGATTTCAGGAGATAGAGACCTGGAAGTCTACACTGTAGTAAAGCTACACTTTTAATGGTGAATACTCTAAAGTTGTAATTTACTTCAAAGTGTAAGAGTAAACATATACATGTAGATTTAATCACATGTAAGCTTACCTTTGTGAATAGCCCCCAAAGATTCGAGGCAGGGCCTTTTCTTTTATCTATTCCATGTGCTGCTTCAGAAAGGCTCACGCTTCATTGTGTACTTGTTTAGGATACTCCACCTTGGAGCAAGCACCATTGCTTCCTGTTGCAGGTGCCATCACCTTGCACAAAGGCTGAGTTTGAGTGACAGCCAAAAATGACATTTAAAGGAGAGCCACACCAAACCACATCTGCAACCTTAGATAGTGGCTGTACATCCCAGGTCTGAAAATGAGTATAAAAAGGAGCTCCATCCTCCCCACTTGGTTCCAGTTCCAAGTTCTTCTTGACCAAGGTAGCAAGAGCTCCGCAGTGTACTCAAAAGAGCGCTCTGTTACCATGACTGTTGTCTGTGTGATAGCAGAGGTGAGAGGACATCACCTAAAGTGTGCACCATTTGCTGGAGGAGCTGAGGGTCTGCTTAGCACATCCAAACCTGCCTACTGAGGGAGGGATGGAGAATTGCCCAGCCATGCAGGAGGACAGACTGTCCAGGGGGCAATGCCCAGTGTATTCCTGACATAAAGAACACCGTGAAGTAGCTGACTGCTCGAGGGAGGCTTGAGCTTCCAAAGAGGATCACTCGCTGAAGACCCAGCCCAGATGCTGCAACTTATGGGATATAGCCACCTTCAGCAATCAGCCTGGCAAGCTGCAGCTGTCGAAAATATGTGTCTCTGTGCAGGCCTGCTGCCCTGTTTTTCCCAGTGAGGCTTTCACTATAATCCAAGTGAGGCTGCCACCGCAGTGCCACATTCCTGTAGCAGGTGCAAAAGGGAAGGGTTTACTGAGTACATCCTTTAGTGCCACCAAGGCTGCACCTGCACCAAAGGTAAAGCGGGCCCTAAGTGCAAATAGACTGAAAGACTGAGCATGTAGACAAATCTGCCGTTTGAGCAGGAAACCTTTGCCCATGTGAACTCTTTGTGGCAAAATCCATTGAAATCGCCTACGCAACAGCCAGTCTTTTAATCCAGAGTGAACTGTGCCTGTGCTTTATAAATGCCTAAATCCATATGACATACCAGAGAGTGTTTGTAGACATTAGAATACCTAGAGAGGGGGAGAAGGCGCCAGAGGTTGCGCAGCACCTTCCCAAGGATCGTGGATTATAATGCTATAGCTGTGCATTTTTAAAAAAAATCTGGTATTTTGTGTTAATGTGAGATTAAAGTCCTTTTTTAACTAAAGATGAGCACTGGGCTGGACATTACATTATTGTGTCTGTCGGTTGATTGTGGAGTTCTGAACTCCTATTTCCCCTCTTCCCCACTACCTCTTAGAGAAGCTTATGACCAAGGAAGGGGTGTACTTGGACCTGTATGCAGAGCCACCGTAGGATGGACCCCCAGAAGACCATTGGCAAACAACCTCAACCACAACTGTTGGGGCCCAGGAGCCTCTGTCTGCCCTGTGTCCCGCCACCCTTGCACCACCTTCATACCAAAAAGGAGGTCTGAGAGTACTAAAGGTGGTACAGGGCTTTAGCATAGAGATCTGTGAGATTCTTATAGAGCCTTCATGGCTCAATCTTTCAGGTCTTACGAGAATAGATGGTTTGGATAAAAAAATAAATATCAGAGGTGGAAGCCAAGGGAGCAACTTTACTGTCTCTCCTGCGGTCTTCAGACTTCCTCAGCAACTGATTCATGATCTAAGAAGGCCAAGTGGTTCTGACCAATCATTCATAAATCTCCCAGGATTCAACACCTGGGTTAAATAAGGCTTTTCAAAATATAATTAAACCTATGGTGCAAGATTTTTTCCTAGAGGGCAGCTACATGTTGAAAGTTGACCTGCTGGTGCTGATTTTTAGTGCCCTTCAGCTCTTTTTACAATTCTCTTGTCAAGATCCTTCTGATTTGAACCTTCATCAGCATCATGAAACCAGTCATGGCATATCTGAGACCAAAAGGGGTAAAAATGATTATCCACCGGGTGATATGATTTTCATAGACGGGGATCAGAACATGCTGCTTCAAGAATTTAATAAATCTTCTTGAAGGTTTGGAGTTCATGATAAGCCAGTGCAGTTCTCACCTGTAGCCTTTTACTGTTACTCTTAAACTCCCAACAACCAAAACTGCGGGCATAAAGAATGAATTAAGAAAGAAAGTGGCAGTGGACAGAATTTACCTGCAAGAGTTGGCAAGGGCAGTGGGTTTTTCTCATAATCCTTCCTGCAATTTTTCTCCAGGTCTCTGCGCTATCTAGTTCTTAAATAAATATTCTATATCCCTGCAAGGGTCTACCTTCCTATTGAAAGAATCCTGGCTGATGCAATGGTTATATTTGGACCAAGTTAAGGTCTGGAATTAGTGCCATTTTCCATTGGGTGCCATACATCATTAATCTAGTTGAATGCCAGTTGTTAGGAGTGGAAAGTCCATTACATGGTGAATAGGCATATATCCCTGCCGTGAGTGCCAAATGCATGTGAAACTGGTACCCTGATCTTTTTGTTGGGCGCCAGCATCATACTATTGTAGCTTGTGCACAGAGGCATAGGCATGTCTCTGGTAACGCGAGGTAAGAACTTGTTCAGAGACCTTGAGTAGTGCACCAAGTGTGCCCTTGTAGTCAGTATAGGACTACTGTCCATACTCTTGTTGAATGACATAAATTGGTGGTGGCAGCGTACCAAGTTTTTGTGAATCATTGGTATGACCTGACCGTTTTAGGTCAAGCCTACCAGACAGCACAAGCTGTATGGTTGTGAAAGACATATTGTAGGCTTACCAAGAACATACAGGAGCTTGCATCCCACCCATTGCTTACCATTGGTTGGCTTTACTGTCACTCTTATGTGCTTGCATTCTATTGAATGGCTTTCCTTGTTTCATCAAACGCACAAAAGATTATGCTTGCAAGTTATCTAACCAATGGCACAATGGCAGGCAATCGCTTTACCCATCATGCCACATTAGATTAGGTCCAGCAATATGCAATTAAATCAGCCTTGACCCTGCTCTAGTAGGAACAGCCCAGCCACAACTGCAAGCTAGGTCCTCTCCGAACCGGAACGGAACCGGAACGTAAGCAACCCAGGACTGGGTTTACCCCGATTGGGGCTTGTCATTCAGGTGCAGTTTGGTTCCAATAGCACAGTGAGTAAGGGACCCATGTCTAGGCATTCTTGTTTCAGCCTGTCCATCTTGCGTTTGTCCATTTCATGAAGCAAAGCCTCTTTACCCTCTTTGATTGGCTAGCTTCTGTGCTTCCTCTGCTCACTTATAAGGAACTACTTTTTTCTTTTTGTTTAAGCACTCCATGAGAATGCTTTTCTGCCCCCTCCACATTGCTCTCTCTTGCCCACGTGATTCTGTTCCCCACTCACACGTGTTGGTCTCTCTTGCCTGTGTGCTTTCCCCCGTGCTTCTCCCCGCCCACTGTGTTGCTTCTCTCCCTCGCCTGCCATGTGTCTTCAGCTCCTGCCCAGCGTGTTGTGTGACCCCACTGCCTTAGCGTGTTGCTTCACCCCATCTGCTCTTCTGCATCTCGCCCCACCTGCTGTTTTGCTTCACCTCCCCGCCTCCCCAACCAGCTTATCTTGTTAAAAAAACATTTTTAAATGCTTTCATGCTACTTTTTTAAAACAACACTTTTTTGGTACTTTTGTTTTTGGTAAATTTGTTTGGATTGGTAAATTTTTTAATAAAAGTTGTTTTGTAGGGGCATACATCCATGTGGGACACCTACAAAATAAAGTGGCAGCCGTGTCATTACGTCTTTTCTTTTTTTCAGCCATGCTGCAGATCAGTCTCGAAGGAGAACGATCGGCTTTGCCAATGTTTGTTCTCTGTCATGGAGAGTGTGGTCTCCTGGACCCCTCTTATGTAATTCATTAATTACAAAATGTTAAGTTACCTTATTCTAACAGTACCCTAATTTAAATAAGTTTTTCACTCTAACAAAACAAAGTCACACTAGCTGTACCCCAAATCATGTTTTCCTATTCTACTTCAATAAAAACAACCTTTTTGTAATCCGAATGCTCAATCTAACCTCATACTTATTCAACTGAAATAATAAAATTAAATTAACTCATAGTGAATTAAATTAATTCTTAATATAAATAAAATTAAATTAAAACTACTTTATTCTCCCACTGTGACCTCCACCATTAGATCTTAATAAATATGAATAATAAATATAGTATTTGACTCAGCCATTTTCAGTAGTACATAGTATTATACACAGTGATTGAAATATATATGTAGCTTAGGAGCTTGCCAGTAGACAATACCTAGAGTGACCTTTATAGCCAGAGGCCCGTACCACAATCCAGGCAGGTATAGCGACCCTGGGATGCATTTATTTGTATTTTTGTTATAATCAACTAGTTTAATACTAACCCACCCCTTAATAGTTGTTTTGTATCACAGTTATCATAGCCATAACCCTCAACTAATCAGATGTATATTCATTCTAATTATATACAAATAATTTAGTATCTTTTAAATACTAATGATAAAATATATTTACCTTAAAATGTGTTGTCTTGATTCTTTGGGCACAGT
Organism: Calotriton arnoldi; assembly: GCA_963921515.1. Taxonomy (NCBI): domain Eukaryota; kingdom Metazoa; phylum Chordata; class Amphibia; order Caudata; family Salamandridae; genus Calotriton; species Calotriton arnoldi. Next base: position 2,819,198 of record CAWUFW010000033.1, read on the forward strand.
AAATGCAAACTCGGAAAGTAAAAGTGCTGTTGAAGTAAAAGCAAGCAAGTAAATGTAAGATTAAGTAAAAAAGGTACAATGTAAAGGTCAAAAACCTTCTGTATCCCTTGATCCATCCTTTTCGAAGCATTTCACAAACCTATTTACCAGAACATCTGTGTAATTTAGTTTTCATACAATTTTTGGCGACATATCTTTTAGACTGATGTGAAAGAAATATTCTGACAGATATTTTGCATAGACCAATTAATTGCCTACCAGTTAAACAGGTGGCAAGTCCTACCCATATATTCAGACATACACATGCATGACTATCTGTTTTGAAATACAGTCAAATATTCATGTGCACACACTTCATCTGACAGTATCATCAGACCAGTCACCAATACCATTTGAAATAAATAGTCTGAAAACCTGACTTAGGTAAGGCCACTTTAGCTGTGTATCTAATATGCCTTAGCTCTCAATAAGAGCCTACTACTTCTCTCCTGGGGAGTCACAACAGATAAGTCCTGGGACATGATGAGAGGCAACTGGCTGTGTAAACCATAAATAGAGGGCCCCAAGGGGATTGAACCCTTATAATAATTAGAGGAAGGTACAAATCCACAAATCATTACTTACACTTGTGCTTTGCACCGAGGACCCTTTGTCACTTACATAAAATCCGGTTACAGGCCCACACATGTTCAGACTTATCCTTTTTGAAGACAAGCCATAAGTGGCACACAGTCAAAGATTTTCCTCATACTGAGAGGCGCAGGGCCCACAGTGCTTATGTGGGAAAAAGAGTGCATCCTGTCTACCCTCCACTGGGTACATCCATCGAGAAGCAGAAGCATTCACAATAACCAACTTATAGCCCCGAGTGCCACGTTGACACACACATGATCTGTCAACCACAGTCAGAAAATGAAGGTACAACAAACTGCCTGTCTCAACAGTGACAGTGGCTATCAGGTCATTCTGATCTAAGGCACAGAATTGACTAGCAACAAGAAACAAGCATTTGCAATGCAATAGGTCTCGCATTTACGCGAGTTTGAGCTATTGACATTGCAAATAACAATACAATGCCTTTTATTTTTGTTTTCGTTTTAAAAACATAAATAAAAGGCATTGTCATTTACAATGCTAATAGCTTAAACTTGCGTAACTGCGAGACCTAGTCTGATATCTGACTGACTCCAGCCAGACCTAACACCCCCTTCAGACACAGTTGCACCCTTTAGACACCAAACTCGCCTATTACCTGCTTTCTTATAACAAATGGACAGACATATTAGCAATGAGGTATGTAAGGACCTGTAGAACATTGCTGGCAACTGATGACACACACATAGGCTACACATAAATCGAGTTAAATAACCACTCTGTCTCAACTGGACAGGCTTGTTGACAACAAAGATATCTGCCACAAACTGCAGGTCACCGGAAGACTGACGCAATCGACTCTGCAGGTCCCAAATAGTCACATACTCTGCACTGATATCCCCTAATGACAAAAGGAATGATGATAACACAGCCCATCGTGGAATCTATTCAACTGACATATCACAAAGCAACCTTTGTAGTAAAACAATATATAGTAGCAAACACAGATGGTTCTAAACATGGGTCCTATTTATTTACTTCATTGGACCAAACAAATGCAATTTATATTCAAAGCATTGGTTACTAATGGCAATAACACTGCTCATTAAAATGTAATATATTTACAGTGCTCTTGGTGCGGTTGGGAAGGAAGGGAGTGGGTGTTGAAGTGGAGGACAGGGAAAAGGTGTTTGTGACATATATACATCAATGTTGCATGAAGACAAAACTTTTCCAGCCTGAGGTAGGTCAAATGTTCCTGAGTGAGCGTTCCCAAAGAACAGCACCACATTGGCAATAGAATCTCAGTGATGGAGGCACCATGCAATGACTTGATGCCGAAACATGAAGACTTTGAAAAAAGATCAAGATGCAATAACATTAGGATACTGGGTCATCCCAGAAACGCTGATTTTCAGGATACAAGTATAAAACATTCTTCACTACATTAAGCAGACCTCCCTCCTTTTTTGCAATTTGCAAATCTCCTTTCCCCGCAAAAAAAACCTGTCTTTAGTAGTGCTTGTTTTCTTTACTTGTTGCAAACCGCTGCCCTGCAACACAGGGAAGCAAGTAAAGACATCTTGCGAATGAGATAATTATTTTTTATAGTGTCAGAGAGAGTTTGCCCTACTGCGCACCATGGCATTTAACCTCGGCCTGCATGAAGATGGACACCTATCAGGACAGCATAATTGTTACTTGTCTGCCTGAGAGTCATGGCCACAAGAGCCCCAAGTCCCACTGCTCCATCTCCATCCTGAGTAAATTGCTGCGATAAAAGGAGGAGAAAGCAGAACACCTGACATGTTCTTTTTCTTTTTTGACTGCAAAGCATGTTTCTGACTCGGGATAAACTGTGCACATCGGTTAGTTTGGGTTTACACGTTATGATTGTGAACTGCCTATTATACTTTTTAACTGTGGGGGAATCTGCATTTGAATTACATAAATGTTGAAATATTGAAAGTTTAATAGCAATTGTAACCAATTGAACTGTTTTATTCTTGTGACATCGCACTCCACACTTTACTGAACTCCACTTCCTGGAGTTTTTGGAGTTCCTTTTCAGAGGGGCCATTTTTTGGTTTTGGCGCTCTAGTTTCCATTTGGGCTCCGATACTTAATGGGCTACTGGCGCGCCAAAGGCAAGCCCGTCGTGCCTGTCCGCGACCGGAACGAGACCAGCGCCACCCACTCTGCCTGTTTACAGCCAGGTATTTTGATGTCCTCCGCCTTTTTAAAGTCTGTGTTGACACTACTATGCATTGTTACCTCGTTCTTTCCCCAAACAAAATGAAAGGTCCCCTGGCATGTCGAATCTGTAGAGTAGTACTTGGATCCTTTCCTGAGTCACCTCTGACTATTACTAAAGCGTTTGAGTAGAGACAGATACAACGCCCACTCCCTGAGCAAACATGCCCAAGAGATCCATGATTTGCAATCTGACACTTTCCATCTCCCGTGCGGGGTGCCGCAGGGATCGGCCTTATCACAGACTCTATTTAACATCTATGTCACTCCATTGGCCAGACTCATCAGAGAGCATGGTTTCACTTTGGTCTCATATGCGGATGACTCTCAGCTTATTATATCCGTATTTAAACATCTGGAAGCTACTGCCATCAGCTTCCATACCTGTCTGACCGAAATCATGAGCTGGATAAGTCAAAACTTTCTTAAAATTAACACCGAGAAAACGGAGGTTCTGGAGTTTGGTAAGGGCCTAAACCTGTGGAATCAAACATGGTGGCCAACAGAGGCAGGTGAGTGTCCCTGTCCAACAACTAAGGCCAGGAATCTAGGAGTGATCTTTGATAACCAACTAAATTTAGCAGGCCAGATAGACCGCCTAACGTCCTCCTGTTTCTTTTTACTGAAGATCTTATGCAAGATTTTCCCCTTTATTCCTCAGGAACTCAGGAAAACCGTGGTAGTAGCGCTTATCTTCTCTAAAATAGACTACTGCAATGCACTCTTTCTGGGCATTGACAAGGCCCAGATGACTAAATTACAGTCCCTACAAAATGCAGCTGCTCTATTGTTATTAAGCATTCCTAAAGGCCATTCTACCTCTGCTGGTATAAGATCACTACATTGGCTCCCTATCCAGCAGAGAGTGGAATTTAAGGCCCTCTGTCTGGTTCACAAGGCACTATACGGAGGGGGTGCTGGTGACATTCAAAAACTGTTCTTATGGTATTCGCCCACGAGAAATCTTAGATCCACAAACGCGGGTCTCGTACAAATCTCCAAAATCCGCAGAGCAAGATGGGGAGGCAGGAGTCTATCCCACAGTGCAGCTACTCTGTGGAACAAGATGCCAATTGCTATAAGGCTGCAGCCAAATAGGCAGCATTTTAGGAAATTGCTTAAATCCTGGTTGTTCCCTCCCAACTAAGTTGCAGGATCTAATATAGCAGCCCTCCCAACTAAGTTGCAGGATTTAATAGAGCAGCCCCTCCTCACACTCCCCAGTGCCAAGACGCCGCGGCAATCGAGCGCTTTATAAACTTATTTTATCTTTATTTGCTTATTGACCGCCAGCTGGACTTCCTTTTGTTTACTGAATTGTGGCTCAAGGAATAGTGCAATCCTGATATTCATGTTTTACCCTCCGGTTACACCATCCTTAGGACAAAACAGAGTCCCGCAGTGGCAGTTTGGCAATTATTTTACGAGAGGTTTTTCAATACCAAACCTTTGATTTAGATCCTTTTAAAGGAGCAGAAAGTATTGGATTCAGTTTCAAGATTAGCCCTTCCCTATCCATTGCAGGGGGATTTATATATCATCCCTCAGGCCCAAGCTCTAGTTTTCTAACTTCTTTAGGAGAAACTCAAGCCCCCTTTGCACTTCATTATGCAAATGTTACTACCATCCTGAGAGATTTTAACCTCCATCTTGAATGCAGCATTGACTTGGAAGTAGCCAACTTAATGGATACATTAGATACCTTTTGGTTGCAGCAACTGGTGGTTCTACCTACACACTCTGCAGGACATATCTTAGATGGTATCTGCTCTAACATTTCTAATTCGATCACATGTTGATTCGGTTCAGCATCCACCTTCAGCCAGCCAGCCTACCTCTTGCCCCAGATCCTGCCCTCCAAACTATACACAAATGGGACAAGCTGTTGTCTGAGCCTAAGCTGACTAGACATGTATCCATTTCTACCCCCACCTTGTCTGGAAATGTAGCAGGTGATGCCTTGGCTTTCAAGAACTGGATCACATGCCATTGATGAATTAGCCCCAGAAACTCCCACGAAGAGGAAACTGCATTCTCAGCCCCATGGTACACTCATGCTTTAGCAGATCAACATCTTCACTGCAAACAAATTGAGCGGAAGTGGCGGAAAGCCTATAATGCAGAAGACCGAATGCAGTTTAAAACTGCCCTAAAAATGTACCACGGCCAGATTAAGTTAGCGAAAAAGATTTATTTTTCTAAGCAGATCGACAAAGCTCAACATGACCACAAATTTATTTTTGTGATCGCTAAATCATTTTTACAACCGAAAGTACTGGCCAGAGAGATTCCCCCATCACAGACTTTATGTAATCACATTTCTTCCTTTTTTGAAGCAAACATTCAACGTGAGTTTAGCTCTACCCCTTCGTTAACAATTGAAAATCCCCCCCCACCCCCAACAGGAGCTTCCCTACAAGCTTTTCAAGAAATCAGCTTAGCTCAGTCTCGACAAGCAATTTTGTCCTGTATATTGGGATCCCTTATGGCCCTTGCCCTCTCTCATCCTTCATAAAATTGTGGAGATCGTTAATCCAATGATCAACAAGATTCTTAATTCCTTGTTGACCACTGCAGAAGTCCCAATTGATTGGAAACTTGCAGTCGTCAAACCGCCCTAGAAAAAACAGCTGGCGAACCCTACAACTCTCTCAAGTCTCCAGCCCATTTCACTACTTCCTGCGCTTGGTAAAATGATCTAAAAATTGGTAAATGGCCAATTAATTATTTTTTTGAAAGAGGCTAATATTCTGCAGCCTCGGCAGTCTGACTTCCGCCCTAGGCGCTCTACGGAATCAGCTTTGCTAGAAGTTGCAAATACTCTAAAGTTAACTTTAGACGTTGGAAAACATGCAGTGCTGATTTTATTAGACCCATCAGCTGCATTTGATACCATCTCCCATGATATTGTACTGCAACGTTTTAAAAACTAAGGTATTTCTCATCTTGCCTTGGCCTGGTTAAAATCCTTCCTTACAAACCGCAGACAAACAGTGGCATTAGGAGATTTTCTAACCCCCGAAACAAAGTTCACCTCAGGAGTACTACCGGGCTCATCACTTAGCCCTGCTTTATTTAATTTATATATGCCCCACCCCCCCACCCAATTTCGTTGATCTCTTCGTTTGGAATTGAAACAACATCTTATGCCGACGACACGCATCTGATTTTGGCTTTGGGCAAAGCATCCATCGGCTCGGAGCTTAACTTCAAACTTTGTCTAACAGAAGTTATTGGTGGATGCAATCCAACCATTTAAATGTAATACTGATAAGACGGAGATCATGCTGCTGAGTAAAGCCAACTCCTTTGACAATATGCTATGGTGGCCGAATTCTGTACCTCTGCCCCCTACTACAGTTGAGGTAGTAAAAAACCTCAAAGGGAAATTTTATGTCTCTTTATCCTTTCGCCGACAAGCCCTTGAAGTGGCAGGAACGTGCTTCAATTTAATAAAATCACAGAAAAAAATATTTGACTACCTCCCACTTACAGCAAGAAAGACAGTGCCCTTTGCATTAATAACGTCCAGATTGGACTACTGCAAATGTTTATATGCAGGTGCAACTAAACAAACTATTCAGAAATTGCAGGTGGTACAACATGCGGCGGCCAGACTTGTGTTGAAACTGCCATGCCGCTTATCAGCCTCAGCAGCTCTTAATGCACTACATTGGTTGCCAGTGCCCTTTTTAGGTCGAGCCTAGACAGCGCATGCGCTGTCGCAATACCTGTAGTAAACAGAATATGGAGGGTAATTTCTCCTGCCGCTTGCCATTGGTTAACTCTGGCATTGCTCTTCTTATCTGGCTTATTGTTGGCTGGCGATCCGATACGTCACTTCCGTTTTTGTAGGAAGCAGCACCGACCAACTACAGTTTAGTTACGCTGTTGGGCTGTTATCTTTTCAGTTAGGGACTACTTCCTTATTTTCTTTGCTGCTCGCATTCCCAGAGGAAGTTTGCACACTGCCGCCGCTGGCACATCTGCCAGCTTCCTGCCCTCACCCGACACCTTGCTCCACCGCTCTCTACCCGGGACCGACTCTTCCTGTCTGGCACCACCTGAAGCACTGGTCTCCGCTCTCACCCTGACTGAATTATAAGGAACTGACAGTGGGTAATAACCGGCAACAGTTAAAACTGCTGTGAAATCTGCAACACGCACTGTCACTTTCTTGCAGTAAATGAAGGTGCGGTACTCCTCTAAGATGGCTCCCGCTATCTGCCATACGCGGCTTGGAAGAACATCAGTCTTCTGTGTCTACTTGATGTTGCAGCTGATTCTACTGCTGTGGCTTTGGGCGTCTGGAACATACTGCTTCATCGGGTGTGCATGATCTGAGTCTGGACAGGGCTGGTGCTCCCAAGTAACCAGTATGTGCTAGTTTCCCCACCAAACAGTGTAGAAGTCTGGCTATGATCAGAGCTGCCGCGCTGTCCCTTTCAAAGTGCAGCAGTCCTTCTAACAAGCGAGGGGGGAGCCCATTTAAATGCATTGGAGTACTGCAGGACTCCTGTACCTTTACAGTGCATGTCCAGTCTGCCTCGCTGCAGTAAATGTACACATTTTGTGTTCCCCACCTCGGCCGTTGCACCTTAAGTGGTGCTGTCCACACTTCTCGCATCACTATTTTGCTCAAGTAACAGTGACTGCTAAAGCCATCTTTGATGTGAAGACGCTGAGAACTTTTTAATTGAAAGAATGCCAATTCCTCATAATACTACCACCCAGTAAGCATATAACAGCCCTGCTCAGGAGTACTTGTGCTGCTCCATTAAATGTATGGCACCATTTTTGAGAAAGGTCAGTCAGTACAAGCCAATAAAAAAAGTCCAATTGCTGCTTGTGGCTAATGTGAACATATCAGGCTGCTTCAGAAGGGCTGGCAGTGCCCATGAAAAGTACATCAGTCAAGAAAAGTACATCTGTCCCATTACATTTAGGGCAGCGATGCTGATAAATGTTGTTGAGAGCCAAGCTGATAAGCGTTAAACCCAACGAGCATTGCAGAGATGTTCTGGTACTGTACTATTAGAACTATACCAGCCACGCCAAGAGGTGCTTCAAATATGCCATAAACCTATTAGCCCAGCGCCTGCTTGTTTGCACTTTAGTTGTGTAAAGATCAAACGTACATCTCTGGGTTTCTTCGGGGTTATGCATGAACTTTAGACTGAACAACCCACAACAGTGAGCAAAAATTCTACCCCCCCCCCTCCCTGTTTTGTCTAAAATTCGTGCACTAACCAGAAGAAATTCTGAGTCATATATTTGGACTAAAGACACACCAAACGTACAAAAAACAGGTGTTCTGCTTTGTGCAGCGCCATCATGATATGGACCCTGGTGCTGCAAAGCATCTCCGCTAAAAAGTGAAGCTACCAAAGAGCTGCACTACCTATCCAAAGAGCAGCACTCTGAGAAGCCCTTGTTAGGTCTCGCCTACGCAGCGCGCATACGCTGCATAGGAGGGGACCTTTTGGAATCGATCAGCATTTTGGCCAAAAACGTGCACGTTTTGCATTGCTTTGTATTGCAACGCGTGCACGTTTGGCGTTTCCCTTGCGGGAGCGAGCTTCGGCGACATCTGTTTGTAATTATCTTGAAAACAGATGGTGCCCCTGCTCGCTCCCGCAAGGGAAACGCTGTGTGTGTCTGGTCCCCATGCACGTCCCCTCCACCCCACCTCCTCACTTCAGCCCCCCGCAATCCTACATCTCACTCACTGAACCGCTCCTCTTTCCCACAACCAAAGCGGACTGAAAGTTCGGTGGGTCCAAGCGTTGGTCTGGGGAGGTCGGCACACAGAGGAGGGGGTGCAGCCTTCCTAACACGATAACTTGTTGTATTGTGTAGCGGTTCGTACCAAACCCCTGCCGTTTCTAAGCATTGACACTGATACATATTACTATTACCGACTGCACCCTATGTCTCTATCGTACACAGCAGACAGGGGCTGTTCTGACTCCCCGGAACTCAAACTCGCGATATTCAGATCACCGCTGATGTCAGCGTGAGCGTTCACTCACACTCGAGCTGCACACGAGATTGTTTTTTTATTGTAGTTTTTTAATTTATGGAGGCTGGAGAATAACCGAGGTGTGTACGCTCACCGTGGCAGTTGCTCAGCCAACTATCCTGCCAGACAGTGCACGCTTCCTTCTGAGTTATCCCTTGAAACGTGAAGTCCAGGTACTCAGAGCTCACCAGTGCCTGCCACTCCAGTGTGTGTGGGGAGGGGCAGGGTAAGGGAGGAGTGGGCTGGGGGAAGCATGTGTTTTATATTACGATCACAGGCAGCCCAGGGACTCCTGGGTAAAGCTGAAGTATTTCAGCGTGTCTCCTTTACAATTCCTCCATTGTAATCCAAGCCCCGGCCCCTAATGCGAGCCGCTTCTGAACGGAAGGGTCTGCGCGTGCGGCCAGAGTGCACTCACTAACTGCACTGGTGAATGGCTCGTTTGCACCGGCTCGTTTGCACCGGGTTTGCGGCTTGCAGTAGGAAGTGAATAAAATAGATTTGCCCCGTGCAAATTCCAAAAACAATTTTGCACCAGTACACAGATAGAGAAAAGTGACGGTGAAAGAATTGCGGAAAGAAATATGAGGCATATTTTGCATATAATGTTTTATGCGTCGAAGTAGCTTTTTTTATTAAATAAAAACATTTGTTTTGTTAAATTAATGACGCCCATTAATCTTTGCAATGTTGATGCTGCTGTGGTCAGAAGAACCGGAACACAGAGATTTTGCCTTAATCTCGGTTTCATCTTTCACGTTTTGAAAGTTATATTTGTCCCATATGTCAGTTTTCGACAGCAAAACACAGATAAGCCAGTTTGTGACAGTTTCCCTGGTGCAAAAATCTTTATGAATACACAGAGCAGCAAACCTTGTTTCATCTATTCCTCACCAGGCAGCCAGTGAAATGGTGCAAGGGAGCATGTGATGCATTTATACCATGGGTACTCACAAACATTTTCCCGGGGGCCGCAAAGTTTTGTCTATGGTGTGACCGAGGGCCGCACTGATGCCAAAAGGGGTTGTAAAGTGGGTGTAGGGGAAGCAAAGCATGTATATCTAGTGGCTGTCTTTAACAAGCATTGGCATAGCCAGTAGGTCTCGCCTTTGGGACATTATAAGTGTTTAGCCATGCAACAGTTGATGTTGCACCAAGGATATTGTGCTGCATAATTAAATACTTATAAGGTCCGAAAGGCGAGACCTATTGGCTATGCCAATGCTTGTTTTCCTGGTTGCCGCAGTACGTTCCCTTTAAGAGCGCTTGAAGTTTTCTGCCAGCAAGGATGCAGCCCACATTTCTTATTTCAGCTGCATTTCAGCATTCGTTTCCAATCTACTCTCGTGATGCTGGATCCATCTGTCCTCGTAATTTTCAGTCCACAATTACAGTATCAAAGTCTTTGCCCCGACAACGTGAAAGAAATGATCTACAGAAGAATACTCACAAAGCGTAATAATGTAATGTGATTATTAATGAAATGAATGGTTTTAGAGATTGATAATTTACCCACAGACGAAAATTCCTCCACTTCCTTGAAGGCAGAGTTAAATAGGAAAAGCGCTTGTGTTTTTTGCATTGCTGCCGAAAGTTGTTTGAACAGGAGACAGATGGTATACGATACCAACATTTGATGGGGGTAATAACCTTCACTTTCCAATCAACGTAATAAAAAAATATACTTGTTTAAGTTATTTAGCATTTAAATGTCCGGTGCTAGACTGCCCAGAACAAAATGTATTCGTCTGATTTGGTGCTAATTGTGAGCTTATTCTTCGTGTTTTCTGTGAGCACAAATAACAGACAAAAGTTGATCATGCAGAGCAATTAGCAAGCATTTGTAATGCAATAGGTCTCGCATACACGTGAGTTTAAGCTACTGGCATTGTAAATGACAATGCCTTTTATTTATGTTTTATAAACCAAAACATAAATAAAAGGCATTGTCATTTACAATGCCAATAGCTCAAACTCGCGTAAATGCGAGACCTATTGCATTGCAAATGCTTGTTTTAAATTCTCCTGTTCACTTTCAGATCCTATAAAGCATTTGGGCCAAAATACCTAATCTCTATATTCACCAACTACACCACCGCTCAGGCCCTAAGATCCCATCTGCAAATTTTCTCAAACCCCCTACCTTTAGACTCAAAACCAAAGGAGGCAAATCCTTTGCTGCTTTTGGGACTAAGGCTTGGAATCAACTCTCCAGTTATCTGAGATTCATTGAATCTGAATCCATCTTCAGAAAACATCTGAAGACCCGGATTTTTGCTGCCCCTGACTCATTGTCACACACTTATTCATTGATTTCTTGTCTTGGTCAATCACGTTGTTATGAACCCTGCTTCCTACCGCGCAGCGCCAGGATGCTCCTTTGGGAACGACAGTTGCGCTTTATAAATGCAATATTCATTCATTCATACACAAACACCTGTCTGTCTTGTGTTCCTTTTCCGTTACAAATATGGCTCTAAATCAACTGTGTCTTGCAGAAGGATAAATATGGCTATTTGTACTAGTGCCAGGGTGATAGGAAAATATTTGTATGAAGCTACAGTAATAATAGAAACATGGGCAGTGTTTGAGGCTGTCCAGTGTATTTGATGCATCACTAAAGCTGTTATTTCAAAAGTCATGGAAAATATCTGTAATTAACTCCTGAGTGACAGTTCTGTTTGCTGCCAGACAGCGGGACACAGCCTTAGGCACTGATTTAGCTAGACCTGAAACTTCTATCCTAAATGTTTCTTTGGAAATAAACAACATTGCTTATTTCCAGCATTGGAAGGGTGACATCGCACTGTGTCAAATTCTGAGAGCATGCATCAGTATATCTGAGCACATGCATCAGTATATGGCCACAGATCAGGGCCAGCTTTAGGGCTGTGTGACTCGTGTTTCCGCACCTGGAAGTGATCAGCAGAATGTGTCATATTTACTGATATCACTCGCTCCCAATAAATGGGGCACGCCATGGTGAGACGTCACACAAGCTCCACTATAAAGGCTTACACCGGATGGTAAAAATTATAAGCTTGAATGTTGGGGAGTTTAATACCAATACCAATCTCTTATGGTCAACAGATGAAGAGATTTTTTTACTCCAAGAGATCCACCTGATCAGACATGACTGGATGAGCCTGTACTATTTCTCTTCAGGCCTTCCTAAGAAAGCGGGAGTTGCAATACTATGTGCTAAATACTTTCAGGGGAAAGTTAAGAGAGTCATCTCGGATGAGGCAGATAGATCATTGACTGTAGTTTTCTCATTAGGGTCCCAGATCATAATGGTGACATCATTGTATAGCACTAACACAAACCTGAAGGATAGCACTAACACAAACCTGAAGGCTTCCATGAAGTCAGGCATCTGTCGTCCTCAAAATAGTAGAAGGAGAGGTCATTGTAGCAGTGACTTGATGGGTGTCTCGAGGGACCACACAACAGGTTGGACTTGGGACATGGCATTTCTGTGATCTAATTTAAAGAGTGTTTTGATTCAAAAGCTTTGACTAATGTTTGAAGGTATTGACATACAAATGTTACAGATATTACTCACATTCCCATTGCATTTACATTAGGCTACATCACTTTCTAGTGGGCTGTAGATTAGTACCGCAAGTCACAGAATGTAGTGTAGGCCACGTAGCTGTATCAAACCTTGCAGCATTCAGGAATACACTCACAACACTAAAACCTAAAAACAAAGAGGTTAGTTGAAGATTTATTGATCACCTACTCCAAGATAGAGCTCTAAGAATAAGATTGAAGAGACCATCACAAACTTCATGATGGAAAAACAATAATGAGGTGATGCTGATATTGATACTCTGAGACACTAACTGGGGTTGTGGGTTGGCTTTTTGTCTTCAGGTCAGCAGCCTCTTGCCGTAATAAGATGAGGGCCGATGTTGAGGTAAATCTCAAACTTGATTTAGGCCTACTAGAAAAAGAGCATAAATATACTCCGGCACCTAAGATGTGGCCCAGAATCCTTCCGCTGTACTACCATATGTGAGCTCTTGACTTGGACAAGGCAGGATATGCTCTAATGAGAACAGGCAGAGGTTCTAAGTCTCTGTCAACAAGGTGGGCAAGCTCTTGGCCATGCAAATGAGAGCAAAGACAATCAGTAAGGGAGTGAGGGAATTATCGGATGGGACTGCAGGACAGGCCTCGGAGGACAAAGACATTGCCCATCACTTTCATAACTTCTGTCAGGAATTATATGATGAAGAACCAATAGAAGAGACACAAGCCAAATCTTACAGCCACACACACCAGGGTCAGAAAGTGAATAGACGCTAAAGTATAGGCTTTAGACGAGCCCTTAGTTCTTAAGGATGTTATTATTACTGAATTCCTCCTTATCGCTCCCCCCCAACCAATCGACCATCATCCTTGATTGGCTGAAACACCTCACAGCACTCAACTGCCAGCCCCTCATTATCGACTCAGCAAAATCACTGGGAGTAACTCTCGATAAAAATCTAAACATGCAGAAACACATTAGCAGCGCAACAAAAGGAGCAAATTTTCAAATGAACACCCGAAGAAGACTAAAACCCTTCCTCCCCACAAATGACTTCAAACTTGCAGTTCAAGCTCTAGTACTCCCTAGAGTTGAATATGGGAGTGCTTCTCTTTGCGGGCTCCCCAGATCGACGACAGCCCCCCTAAGAGCCTCAATCAACTCAGCTGCTAGACTCATCACTGGCTCCAAAAGAAACTGTCACATCTCCCCTGACCTTAGAGCCCTCAACTGGCTACCTTTCGAAGCCAGAGTTCAACTAAAAATCGCATGCATGACACACGAGCCATACATCACAACACTCCGAGCTGCCTGGCACAGAAATTGGTACTTTCTTGTGGCAACAGATCCTCCAGAAGCGCCAGTAACCGTCTACTGAAACCACAACGATTTTCCAAGAAGAAAACATACAACCGGGCCTTCTCGGGGATTGCTCCCAGGATCTGGAATGCACTACCTCCAGTAACCAGACTGAATCCCTCTATTGTATCGTTAAAAAAAGAAGTGAAATCTATTCTCTTATCCAAATTCACATGAACTATGTTTATAAGTTGTAATACTATTGTATGATATGCACGGAACATAATTTTTTCTTGTAATACGGGTTTTGTTTACTATATCTGCTTCTAAAGCGCTCTGATACCCGCAAGGGTCTTGTCCGCGCTATATAAAACCTTCAAAATAAAAAAATTTGTAGTAACTTTAAGTTTAAGTTGGGCAAGGCCCCAAGTCCCGATGGCTATATGACCCTAATTTACAAATGTTTCTGCAGACCTCTGGTTCCTATCTTAGCAAGACTCTTCAACTTTTTGGGACAATCGGGTAGAGTGTGCAACTCCTTGAGGCATGCCCTATTGTCCGTTATCCCAAAACCAGGCAAAGACTCTCTTGTTGTGGTAGCTATAAGCTGATCTCTCTCTTAAATCCTGACAGTACGTTTGTTCACAGGCATCCTAATAGCTAGCTAGACCAAATGGGCTCCATTTTGGGCACCAACACTGTGACAATGCAAAAAAAATCCTATTAATAGTGGAAAAGTCTGCACTTGCAGGAACTCCTTGCTTCGCTCATTAGACGTTGAAAAGTCTTTTGACAAAGTCAGCTGTACATATATGAAATGCCTAATACATTCCATGGGATTCTGCCCAGTGTTCAGAGCCTGGCTCTTTGACAGCTACCCAAATTCCAAAGATACCGAAATGGGTGAATGGAGTCACATCCAAGACCATAGTCATTAAAATAGGCACACAACAAGGCTGCCCACTCTCACCACTACTATTTACCCTGACCTTGGAACCTTCACTGATTGAATATGATAATAAATGGGTCCATATTGAGGTTAATACTTTTAAAATGACAAGGTTTGTAGATGCTCTCAATCATAGACCTAGTTACACTCCACCTCGTCTGATAAGGAAGATTGAACCTGGGCTCTGTGGCTTCAAAGTTAATATCACTATATCCCAAACCTTAATTTTACATGTGCACAAATTCAGATACTCCAAACACTATATGATGGGCTTCGAAATGGGTTCCTACTTAGGAATACAAATTGCCCCTCCCACAGCACAGATTATGGTCTTAAAATCCCCCCACTGCTAACCATCATTTGTAGGAAGTTACATTGGCCCATGAAGCAATTCTCCTGGCTCGGGAGAATTGCCGCAGTGACGATGACGATACTCACCAATATCCTATGCCTGTTTCAGATATTTATACTTCCATTCCAGCAATTCCAGCCATCTTTTAACAATTTCAAATAGACGGTGGTGACCGAGGACAGCAGGGAGGATTGGCGACCTCGCATCTTACTGGGTTCTTTCCTTTGAGTATAGCCGGGAGGATTAGTGATCCCACATCTTACGGAGTACTTTCAGCTGAGATTAGCAGTGAAGATTAGCTATCCCACATCTTACTGGGTACTTTCAGGTGGCTCAACCATGCTTCCTGTTGGCATGGGGAAGAGATGAAAACAGACCAGCAGTGGCGCCATTGCAGGAATGTCATGTGGATGGTCCCTTGGATTGAGAGACAGCACAGGAGATGGGATCTATATTCATTACAAGTAACCAAGGTAACAGGACATATGAGACAAACTGGGCTAGACCAAGAGCTTTACATTGTACCAGTCAACGTTCACTGCTCTCTGCGCGAATCCCATTTTCATACCTGGCCAAGTAATTTTAAAACTTGGAGAGACCACAAATGTTTGATGCTGAGCTCCTTATTCCAGGAGACGGGGGCATCAAACTGTTTGAGGAGCTTAAGAATGATTTTGGCTTACCAGACTTGGAGTGATTTCTGTATATGCTAGTTTGGTATTGGGCATTACAACCAAAGGTGAGAGAAGGACCAATACATGAACTCATCCCTTTTGAGAAATGGTTGAAAGTAGGAGATCATAATAAACATGTAATCTCCAATATATACAAAATTATACTTCTGTCCAGACTCACAACATTCCAGGTCAGAAAAGATTTGGACAAAGAAATAACTGGTGATGAATAGCCGTTAGGATCGGATATTAGTGGCGTGCCTACCCCTGTGTCGACTGAAGTCAGCGTCAAACCTCACCAGCTTCTTATCTGACTACTCCCCATTCTTGAGTGGGGTTGGGAAGGGATGAGAGCAGGGGCATAACTCAAGCTCCCGCATCCCCTGCGGTGCGGGGGGGCCCCGAGCAGCAGGGGGCCCCCTCAGCACAGTACTTAGACCTGAGCTCTCCGTATTAAATCTGGAACGGGGGGCCCCTCCGTGTACATTGCAGGGGGGCCCCTTAAACTTTTGTTACGCCACTGGATGAGAGGAACAGACAGTGCATTGGGACTGGTATCAGAGATGTTGATGGACGATATATGCGGAGATGCGCTCTCGGTGATCTTGACCATGTATATGGAGACTAATTGGGGAACGACAGTGACGAGCTACGGAGTGGGAGTCCATGAAGACTTTGCTTCATGGGGAACGTATGGGTAAGGTGTATGGTGTGAAAGGGCACCTCCACAGGAAGCTGGCAGAGCAGGAGGAATTATTGGTGGAGAGTAAGATACGGGAGGGCGAGCATGGTAATGCGTGCCAGGAAGCAGCAGAAGCGAGACGTCCAGTAGCTGAGATATGGGACTGACTGGGCAAACTCACACTGAGAGAATATTGGCAAGGACTTCACATGGAGGGTGACAAATCAGGAAGACTCCTGGCATGGATCTTAAGGAGGGAAAATGAAATCCCCCTGACCTGCGACTTACATGCTGGACTGCTCGCACACAGACTGCAGTCCTGGAGACATTTCGGGAACATCTGGTCCATATTTATAGGTGGGGACACGTACGGGGGCAGCCATGTGGATGTACTTGGCCCCAGTGGATCTCCCCCAGATCTCAGAGGACTTGCGGGACAAATTGTAGGCTGAGACTATGCAGGAGGAGCTGCGGTACGCCATAAGCTCTTTGCCCAAGGGGATTATCTGCATGATGAGAAAGCCGGATGGTCATGCATTGGATCCCTCTGCCTATAATTCACTGACTATTGTTAATACTGACACCAAGGTCCTATGCAAAGTTCTGGTTAGCAGTATGCAGGGTGTAGTCGTCTGGTTGGTACACGAAGATCAATGCAGATTCATCCCGGGACGTAGCCCAGCCATGAACCTTTGCATGCTCACGCATGTACTACATGTGGTGCTGGGGAGGAACTAGGAGTTAGTGCTGGTGTCGGTGGACCTGGAAAAGGCCTTCGACACTCTGGGGTGGCCATACCTCGTGGAGATACTAAGTGCCCTGTGCTTCGGCCCCTCCTTTTGTGGATGGATAAGGCTACTCTATGCGGTGCTGAGAGACCGGGTTAGGGTAATCGAGCGGTCTCAGACGACTGGATTGTTGGTAGGGGAACCAGACAGGGGTGCTCTCTCTCACTATTGCGTTTCGCTCTGGCGCTGCTGCCTATAAAGATGAGAAGTGACATGAAGAAGTGAGGGATTGAGACATGCGCAAATACTCTCCCTAAATGCAGATGACATTCTGTTTCATATAAGCTCTCCGTGAGAGTTGCTAGCACACTTATTGTCTCACTTGGAAGACTTTGGCGCAGTATCGGACGTGTGGGTGAACAGGCGGAAGACAATACTCTTCCCACTTGGCTCATTGCTTGGGGTCCTGTTGGCTCAGGTCCTGAACCTAGGCATCAAGTGGGAGACTGGCGGATTTCAATACATGGGTGTTATGGTCGGCGCAATGGAAGACAAGCAGTATCAATATAACATGGGAAGGGCCCTGGATGGTTTGACGGCATCCATTAAATTCTGGGATACTCTCCCCCTATCAGTCATGGAAAGGGTGACTGTTGCAAAAATGGTCCTCCTCCTGGTACATTCTACAAAATTCACTTTGCCCGCTGAAGCCCACAGTGTTTAAACAACTGAATAGTGTGATGGTCTCACTTGTGTGGGCCAGGAGGCGTAGTAGAGCGGTTTTAGGCACTCTGATGCGGAATCAGGAGGAGGGGGGCCTGACAAACCCCGGATTTGGAGTTATATTACTACGCTGGCCATCTCCAACACGCTACCATGTGACTGTCGGAAGATGATAATTGGGAGAAGCGACTTTTGAGGGGGGCACACAGGGATGCTGCGCTGGTAATTCTGCTCATGAAAGGGGAAGGACTAGATGCTGAGATTCCATATGAGATAGGCCAGACTGCTAAAGTGTGGGAGAGGGTGGTGACCAGAGTACTGCAGAGGCCGCCCTATGATAGGGAAATGGGCATTTGGGACTTGGCGCCCTTCTGGGACATTGAAAAGACGATGTTGATGGTCGCCTGTAGAGACGGAGAGTGTACAACTGCAGGTGATTTGTAACCAGGTGCGACATTAATTACCTTCCCTGAGGCTAGAGAAATGTTAGAGCTGGGTGCGGGGCAATTTCTTCAATACACTAAGCTGGCCAGTATGGCTGGGGAAATATGGACGGGCTTCCCGGATGCTCCAGCACGTTCCATGGTGATGGGTAGCATATTGCAGTTGGACTTGAGTAGACACGTGATCACTCGGATGTACATGGCCCTTCGTTGTGACGAAAAGCAGGCCCCAATGAAAGCAAGCGTAGCTTGGGAGATGGAGTTGGAAGATCAAATCTCTGACCAAGATTGGATGATGGCCTGTGCTTTGGTAAAAGGGTTGTCTTGCAATTCACGCTTCAAACTGATTCACTTCCACTTTCTCCTCCGCACCTACCTCACGCTGATTGCCCTAAGCAAAATATACCGAGCCAGATCGGCAGATTGCCCCAGATGCTGCTCCTCCCTGGCCACGTTCTTACATTTGGCCTGGTCGTGGCCAGGCGTAGCACGTTTGTGGGTGCTATTAGAAGACCGAGTAGGTGAAGCATCTGGGGTTCAGCTGGTGCACTTGTCACAACTGTGCCTGCTGGGCATCGTGCAGAGACCCAAGACAATTAATATGGTATACACCTTCTTACAGCTGGCCCTTGTGTTGGCAAAATGACGAGTGACCATTGGCTGGTTGGGGGACTAGGGACCCTAGCTGCGTGGTGTGGCTAGGGGACGACATGATAGAGTGGGCTTTGGGGGAAGAAATCCATCTCTGGAGAGTTAGACGTGATGACAAACTCCTTGCAAACCTGGAGGTCTCGGCGGGATTTACCTGTGATTTCTCAGCTTCGGGGAGGATGGATCAGAGTGTAAAGCCTGCATCTCTCTGGGTCAGGGTCATAATTGTGTGGAAACTGCGGAGGGAGGAGGTGCTGACCGCCCTTGCTGGGCGATGTACCTGGATACTTGGGGTGGGGAGCCCCAACAGGATGGGCTCCAGGTATTTTAGCTTCCTGGGAGGCCCACCTGATGGAGATTCTGCCACTAATTGGTGTGGTATATCCTGCTCTGCCAGCAGGGCCGTGGGTGCTAGAGAAAGGCTCTGAGGGCTTTTCAAGCTGATTTGACCAAGGTCGGCAATGGTAGTCTGCCACATCATCATTTATTTTACGTTTTTCTATGCCGGGGAAGGGTGTGTGGGGGGGTGAAAGCAATGATCGATGTTATGTTAGGTTTCCGGTTTCTTGGTATACAACTGTTAACATGGAAAATCTATAAATACAGATATTTAAAAAAAATAAGATGTGTAACGTTTGAATCTCAAGAAACCCAGTAGTAGTTCTTCTAGGCCTTCTAATCAATGAATCTGATCATACAGATCCCAAATTTGAAAACGGCTATCCACAATATTAGTAGCCGTTATCTCACCCCCTTCTCCTCCTTTGGGGGAAAACAACTCCCCGGACCTGACTGAAAGAGATTAGTTGGGCCAAGTCTGGGGAATTTTTGGTAAAAGAGAAAACCTCATTGTCACTTGAACACAAAACCAAACCCTATCACACAGATTTATCTCCCTTCCTGAAACACCTGTCCATTGAATACAGTGAGCTAACTTGTGCACACTTCTTAAAAGTGCTACTAATGTTTCCATTGGACATGACACATCTCTTCACTTTCGAAGGAACAGCAGTAGTCTCATTAGAGTCCCCCACTCTAGCTGGTACTGGAGACTAGCTTTAGAACAAAGATCCAGGGATTGTTACTGTAAGTCGCGGTTGTGAATTGGGGACGGGGTGGGGTGGGGTTGGTGGGGACGGGGTTAGTAGAGGGGAATGCTTTTATGTTGCTTTGTTGAATGGATCCTTGTTTTCCTGTCCTGCCTGAAGGTTATAGACGATGGAACGTCTCTATGTTAAAATATGACTAAAAACGGTTTATTCTAAAGTGTTCATGAAGTACCTTGATATGCATTTAGTTATCACATTATCTTTTACAATCGAACACAAATAATTTATTAGTAAGTATCTTCAATCTCATTGGATCTAAAAGCAACCTGAGTATAATAACAGCCTGAATCACCTTACACGTGTGATCGCCATTTATTTACATTTAAGTTGGAACATAAACTGCCTTGAAATGTATTGCCTGATTTTGTTTTTATTTAAATCAATTCACAGGTGGCGGACTTGGGATGTGCTGACTGCTCATTGTTGTGGATGCTGAAATTTTGCAAATGCATTGAGGAACTTGTTGGTCTGGACATCTGTGAAGATGGAATGAAAGAAAAAATGTAATACATTTTTAAATTTTTCCATTATATTTAAAGTATTACATTATAGATTGAACAGCAGGGGCCAAGTATTCATACAGCTTAGCTGCAAAAATAGAAGAAAAAAAATTAAATCACATTAACGCCTTTACTTTATGCCACCATCACTGTTGGGGCCTTCTTCAAGGCTTACTGTTGGGAATATAGTTCTCTGAATTTTCTTGCATAATTGGGATCTGAGATTGACAATCCTAGATTAATAACCTTTGTTTCGGGCACACCCATCTCTGATCCCGACTCGGAAATCGCTTTACTTCTCGTTCGCACTGTGTCTTGTTTAAACTTCTGGTCAGGTTTAAACTTCTGCATTTCTTTTTTATGCATCGTACATATGTTACTCCATATGGCCTTAATAAAATAGACCCAGCGAGGGGCGCTGTCTGTGCACGTTGTGGGGTATTTGGGGCCACTTTCTTACACTTAGCCTGAAAGTGTGCCCAGGTTCAAACGTATTGGGCACATGTGGTGCCACGCATAGGAATGGCCACAGGAATCAATGTTCTACTGCCGCTGGCCTGCCTCTTAGGTGTGGAGAAGCAGCCTAGAGGACGCAAGATCCCCTATCGTCTAGCCCAGCTGGCCTTGTTGCTGGCAAAGAGACGGGTAGCCATTGGCTGGATGAGGGTAAAGGCCTCGAAGCTGATACATTGGTTGAGGGACCAGATAGAATGGTGGGTAGTAGAGGAACAGCACGTGCAGCTTTCATGTAGTGATGAGGGGGCATCTGAGGCTATATTGCAATGGGCGCAACTGCTATGTATGTTTCACAATTATGATGACCATTTCATTGAGGATGGGTCTGAGACAGAGGATTGAACAGAGAGATGGGTAACTGTGTTTCTTTGTTGTTTTTTAAACAACCAAGTGGCCACATATGTATTTTTTGTCTTATTCGATCATATATGCTCTTATTGTATATCAAACGATGAATCCTGCCTAATACTGTCATGACACACTGTATGCTTTTTTTGTATCAATAAAATACAGTTAAAAAAAATAATAACCTTTGTTTCAAACAATAGTTCGAATATTTGTATCTGTGTAGTAAAATGTGAATTTCACTTCCTTGTCACTGCTTGCCTATAAGTTCTTCATATCTTAAAATGTTTGGATATAACTGCAAATGTAGGTTCTTATCATTTTTTTTTTTTTGATAATCAATTTTTTATTGACATTTAAGAGAAACCACAACAACAATACAACGACAGCCAGTGTCAGCACAGTAGCTTGTGGAGGCATAACAAGAGAAAAAAGCCACAAACCCACGTCTCCACTCGCTGCCCCAGGGGCCCCTATAAGTTTGTCCCCACACCCAAGACCTCCACAACGGTTATGATATGAGGTTGAACCATTTACCCCAAATTTTCCGAAATAAATCAGGACAGCCTCGGGCCTCAAAGAGAGGTTCCTCTTGAGATCCGCACCAATCCACCCCTCATTTCCATCTCCGCACTGTAGGGGGTTTGTTATGAGACCAGAGCGCTGCAATGTCTCTCTTGGCCACAGCCACCGCAGTGCCAAGGAGACGCTTGTCGGCTCGTGAGCCACCTAGGCCATCGAACACCCCCAGAAGCAGGCGCACCGGGTCATGGGCGATCTCCCACCCCAGGGCCAATGTGAGCTCCAGTTCCACTCCCGTCCAGAATGCTGAAAGGGCGGGACATTGCCAGGTTATGTGGTAAAAATCAGCGGGGGAGTGGTCGCAACGTGCGCAGTTCGGGGTAGGCCGCAGTCGTGCCTTGTACAGCCGTTCGGGGGTGAGATATGCCGTGTGTAGGTAATATAGTTGCACCAAACGCAGTTTAGAGGAGGTCGTGAGGGTCCTAGGGGCCATCAGTGCATCACGCCAGTCTTCGTCTTCTAAGGGGCCCAACCAACCCGCCCAGCGGGTGCGCAGTGAGTCCAGAGATGCGGGGCCGTTATTCACTAGGGAGCGATAAATCCTTGATACCCCCCCCCCGCTGCCCAGGTTTCCCATCATCACTTGTGCCTCAAGCGGACTAAATTCAGGAAAGGAGGTGGGGGATGGGATGTGCACATTGAGGGCGTGCCGTAGCTGTAGGTATCGGTAAAACTGGGAGGGGAGGAGGGAGTAGCGTTGTTGCAGGTCTGTGAAGGTCCTGATGTGGTCCCCTGTCCAGACATCCCCAAGAAGTGAGATCCCCAGGCGGTCCCAGTCGTCAAAGTCCCGTAGGGAAGAAGTCTCCCGCAGCCAAGTTCCATGCCATAAGGGCGTGTGTTGGGTAAGTTTCCGGCTCCATTTCGTGTGCGCAGGGCGGTGCGCCAGGCCAGTAAGACGGCCTTGGTAAGGGGGGGAAGGGCTTGGGGTATCGGAGCCCCATACAAGTAAGCCTGGAGCTGTGGGAAGTCCATCTTTTGGAGCTCAACTCGGTATGCCGGGTCGGACCAGCCGCCGGTAAACCAGTCGTGGACCACAATGAGCCTAGTGGCCAAGTAGTAGAGATGTAGGTTAGTCACCCCCATACCGCCGTCATACGGAGGAATCCGGCAGTGAGCCAGCGCCATCCGTGGTCGTCCGCCCCCCCCACAAAAATCGGGTAAGCAGGCCATCAAGCTCCCGGAACCAGCTCCCTGGGAGGTGAAGGGTTATATTCTGGAGAATATAAAGAAAACGGGGAAGGACCATCATTTTAAAAAGGGCGCTACGGCCTAGGGGATTAAGAGGGAGGGACTGCCATCGTTTAAGGTCCGTCTTGGTCTTGTTGACCAAGGGCGTGAGGTTAAGGGCCCACTCGAGCTCTGGGAGCAGGGTCACCCAGATCCCCAGATACTTAAAGGACTGCCGCCGCAGGGGGATGGTGGTTTGCCAATCGAAGCAGGATCGGGACGGGTGAAAAGGAACCAGCGTAGATTTTGCAGGGTTGAGGCGCAGGCCCGAGACCTGCTCGAAGGCAAGGAGAACCTCCAGGCTCCGTGGGCCGGAGACCTCCGGGTCCGCCAGGAAGAGAAGGACATCATCCGCATAGAGGGCGATTTTGTCCACTCGAGAGGGGTCACATTCCCACCCTCGGATGAGAGGGTCACCCCGGACGAGCCAGGCCAGAGGCTCCATCGCCAAGGCGAACAGGAGCGGGCGAGAGCGGGCATCCCTGACGGGTGCCCCTCCGGATGGGGAATGCCTCGGAGAGCGCTCCGTTGACCAAGACCCGCGCCGTGGGGTTGGAATATAGGACGTGGACGAAGCTCCTGAAGGGGAGACCAAATCCCATCAGCTCCAGCACCTCCTCCAGATAACGCCAGTCGACGGTATCAAATGCCTTCTCGAAATCTATGAGAAGCAGAGCCAGATACGGGGTAAGCGACTGGCGGTGGGCGAGGGCGAGGTGGAGGCGGTGTATGCAATGCCGAGTACTACGGGCGGGCATAAAACCACATTGGTCCGGGTGGACCAAGTCGTGCAAATGGGGACGGAGGCGTTGCGCCAGAACCGTGGCGAAAATCTTCACCTCTGTATTGATGAGGGAGATGGGGCGATTGTCCGCACAGGCGAGTGAGGGCGGCTGCGTCTTGGGGATCACCACTATGGTGGCCACATCTGTCTCTGCAGGGAAGGAGCATGCGTCTACCACATGGCGGAACAGCTCCACCAAGTGCGGGACCAACAAATCCCGATATGCCGCATAGTACTCCTGGGGATAGCCATCCAGGCCGGGGGTCTTGCCAGAGTGCAGGAGAGTGATGGCCCTGTGCACCTCCTCCGGGGTGAGGGGGAGATCAAGCGTCTCCGAGACTGCTCGGGGGAGGCTGGGCAGCCGAACAGAGGCCTTGGAAAGCAGCTCGGCCACTGGGGCCTCCAAGGGCCGGGCCTCGTAGAGACGAGCGTAGTATTCCGCAAATGTCTGAGCTATGGCCCGGGAGGAGAGGTGATGGGTACCAGCTCCGTCTTGGATCTCGGGGATGATACAACTGGCCCTGGGGTAGGAAACGAGACTATGGAGGAGCTTCCCGTTCTTATCCCCCCATCCGTAAACGCGCGCCACCGAGGATCGCCAAAGCGTTTTGGCGGATTCTAGGGATATATGGCAAATCTCCTCGCGGAGGAGAGCGAGCTGTCGGGAGGAAGGTGCATCATCGGGAATAGGGTGAGCCGCCTCCAACTGAGCCGCCTCGGCCTCTAGCTGCAACAAGCGGGCATTCTGGGCCGCGCATCGTGTATGGATCAGCCCCCGCGCTATGCCGCGCATCGTGGCCTTAGAGGCTTCCCAGACTGTGCCCGGGGAGGGGACCGAGCCCACATTGGCGGCTAGGTATTGCTCAAGTTCTTGCCGGAGGTGCTCCACAAAATCAGCATCCTGTAAAAACCAGGCGTTCATCCGCCAGACCGTGCGGATGCCCTCGGTGGGTTGCCAGAGACGGGAGAATGGTCGGAAATGCCGCGGGGAAGAATAGCCACCCCAGTCACACTTTGGCAGTCAAGGGCAGGCAGCAGTAGTAGGTCTATGCGAGAATGGGTACGGTGTGCCGCTGAGGTATGGGTGTATTGGTCCAGTCGGGAGTTCCATACCCTCCATACATCGCAGCGGACCAGTCGGAGAGACGCTTAGCGGAGGCAAGGCGAGTCGCCGAGGGAGTACCCGTTGAGTCGCGCAGTGGCTGCAGAACAGCATTAAAGTCGCCCCCGACGACCGTCAGACCCTGGGAGAAAGTCGAAACCAGCATCGTGAGGCGCTTGAGGGTTGTGGGTTGTATCGTGGGAGGAATGTATGTGCAGAGGAGATTTAGAGGGTACCCCTCGACCCCAACCGTAATGGCGATGGAGCATCCCTGGACATCAGTCTCCACCCTTGTCAGCTGGAAGGGAAAACCCCTGCGCATCAATATGGCCACCCCCCGGGATCCCCGTGCATAGCCAGAGTGCCAGACCCTGTCAAACCCATATCGGGCAAGGAAAGTGCAGTGAGTCCCCATAAGATGTGTCTCTTGTAGGAAGAGGATATCAGGCGTTTGGCGCTGGGCACTGCGGAGCACCGCTGTTCGTTTGATCCGGTCTAGAAGACCATTCACGTTCCACGACAGTACGTGGAGAGGTCTAGGAAGGATGGACATCAGGGCACTGGTTAAGGGGCCAAGGGGCCAGTGCCTCGGGGGGAGTAACCCCCCGGCACATGGATGGAAGGACTGGATCCGGGAACCGGGAATGGTCCAGAGGCTGGCATAATGATGGGCGTGTGCACTGCGCTGATAGGTAAAATGGAGAGCATCGTCTCACCTCAGGGGAGAACCGGGAATGAGGCCCATATGTTCCGGGAAAGCGCGAGGCGGGGCCAGTGGCATGTGTGCTGAAAAGGCTATCCAAAACAAAAAACAGCGGCCCATAGGCGGCCAATAACAAAAACCAATTGGGAGACAACGGTCTACCCACCCTCCCTCGCCCCCCAACACCCCCCACCCTACACTTCCACAGGTGAAGCATCTGTCGCCCTGAAAGAGAAACACCCTAAAACAGCAACAACCAATCCAAAAGCTAAGCTAAAACGGTTAGCAGGGCGTGAACATGACGTAGATGGACCCCTCCATATAATAGGATGTAAGATTCGTGACAACTGAAAATACATTTGGAACTGTTGTGCTGTCCTTTGGAGCAGTTCGGAAAGACAATATGTGGACCCCCAGGTTCTGGGCCCCTGAGCTCAAGCTCCCTCGTCGTCCTCAGATCCCCGAAGAGCAGGGCTCCTCGACAAGTCCGAGTCTGATATGGCAGGGCGTGGAGTCTTGGAGGGGTCTGGGATGCGGCTCAGGTCCTTCAGGGAGCCCCTCGGGCTGGAAGCAACCGATCTTGGGGATAGCGCTGGGGGGAGGGACCGGTGGGACACCGCATCAGGCGATCTGGAGGCCCCATCGCGGCGGTCCCCCTGCTTGCGGGACCTGGTGCGGCGCCGTTGAGGTCTGGGCGTGTCCCGGCGGGGCCGCGTTTGTTCTCGCCGCGGTGGGGAGGAGACCAGTTGGCCCTGGAGGGGACGTTCCTCCGTGAGCCAGGTCCAGGCCGCCTGGGGGGTTTCAAAGAAGAATGCCTTGTCCTGGAACACCACTCTGAGCCGGGCCGGGAAAAGGAGACCATAGCGAAGGCCCAGGTTGCGGAGCCTCTGCTTGACCTCATCATAAGTTCGACGCTGGACCTGCACCTCCCTAGTGTAGTCCGGGAAAACCATGATCTTGCTGTTTTGAAACGCCAGTGGGCCTTGCGCTCTAGCCGCTCAGAGGATAGCATCCCGATCTCGGAAGCTGAGGACCCTCAGAATGATGGGCCGGGCTGGAGCCCCGGGTGGAGGACGGGGGGCCAGGGAACGATGGGCGCGCTCAACCGCGAACCAAGGGGAAAGGGAGTCTTTGGGCATCCAGGAGCGTACCCAGGTCTCCACAAACGTGTCCGCGTGGCCCTGCTCCACCCCTTCGGGAAATCCAATGAGGCGTAGGTTGTTTCTCCTCGACCTGTTCTCCGCGTCCTCGGCACGACGGTGGAGCTCCAAGGTCTGGGTCTGGAGGCGGGCCACCTGAGTCTTAAGTTGGCCTATGTTGTCCTCGGCTGTGGAGACGCGTGACTCCGTCTCCGTAATCCGTGCCGTTGCGCAGGTCTTGGCGAATGAGGGCCACGTCCACCCTCACCTCGCCTATCCTAGCTTCAACTGAGGCCTGCGATGCGCCAATCGCCTGGAGGATGGTGGAGAGGTCCCCCCCCCACGGGGGCAAGAGGACTGGGCGTTCCTCCTCCAGGGTCCCGGTCGGTCGTGGTATATTGGTCCATTGTTGTTTGGGTTTGAGGGGCAGGGGTCTGCATGGTGCGGTTCCTGCCCATCGCCACCAGGGATAAGGTCCGGTCGCCGCGCGGACAGGGGGGGGGGAAAGGGGGCCCACAGTCCCAGCAAGGAGGGGGGGGGGGAAAGAGGGCCCCTCGCACCCAGACCGTCAACACTCAGGCCCGGGCGCCCAGGTCAGTCCCCCCTGTCCCCGCAGACCCTCGGGCAACTCAATGCCTCGCCAAGGCCCCGGATCCAGTGCCGCGGGCGGCGGCGGGCCGCACCTCCTCACAGTCCAAAAGGAGGGCCGAAGGGCCGGGAGGGAGGGGTAGGCCGGCCCCACCCAGAAGATGGACAACAGGGGTGCAGGCAGGTCCAGGACGAGGGCAGGGGCCAGAGAGGGCCCGGCAGTGAGTCCGGCGGTGCGCCCCGCACTGCTTAGCCACGGAGGCCGGTAGGGAGTCCGCACCCGCTAGGAAGACCCCAGTCCGTCGAGAGAGGGTCTCAGCAGAAAGAGAGGGGGCCACCCCGGGGCCACTCCGCCAGCGAGGAGCCGGGTCCGAGGAGGATGATGTAGGCAGGCGGGCTCTTCATGCCGCCACCCGATAGCGGTGGCTGGGATCGGTGGTGCCGGGGAGGGCCCCCCCCCCCCGGGGCAGCAGCGCGGCTCAGCGCAGGGCGGCAAGGCGAGGGGGGGGAGGGGCCTCCACAGCATCCACGCTGCCCCCCACACCACCCCCGGGGATCACCGCCGGTCCGCAGGGATCCCCGCAGCCCCAAGCACCGGATCGAGAGGAGGCCGGAGCAGCAGGCCACACAGCCGAGGTCAGGGATGCGGGCTCCTCCGGGGGCCTCAGCGTCTCGGTGGGCCAAGACGCCGGGAGCCGATGCTTCGTTCAGGGCAGGCCCCTCCTCCGATGAGAAGGTCGGCGGGGACTGGGTCAGCGAGGGAAGGAGGGAGGCTGGGGGCACTCACGCCGCTGCCCGACACCGGCAGCCGAGCCCGGCAGCACCCCGACCGCCACGAGTCCTTCACCACAGTAAGCCTCAGAGAGGGCAGTAGGCAGAGGCAGGCGGCAACGAGGAGTCCCCGGTGCGGATGGGTCGCGGTCGCCGCCGCCGATCACCTCCTCACGGCCCCGGGCGGCCTCCCCAGTGGGGCCGTTGCTCCGTAAACGCCACGCACGGCCCACCGCCCGGCCGGATCACAGGCGACTCCGGAGGTCAGGTGAGTACTCCGAGCCGGCAGGAGGGACCCCGGCTCAGGGACAGGTCGCCAGGGAGGCCGCCATTTTAGATCAGGGGGCCTCCGAGTCAGAGAGGCCAAACCAGAGCACCGGGGGGTCCAACTCGCCAGGCAGCAGAACCGGAGCACAGCCGAGGGAGCAGGGGGGCTCCTGGTGATAGCAAGGATGGCCGTGTAAGGGTGGATAACAGGCGGATGACGGAGGGGGTCCGGAGCACTCTTAGAGTGCGACCGCCATCTTAACGCCTCAGGCCACGCCCCCTCTTATCATTTTAAAGTCAGGGGTCTTCAAGTGAAATTTCATGGGAAGGCAGAGCACTATTATTATGTCATATGACACCTTTAGGTTTGGAGCGATGGATACCTTTGGTTTGGACTCTCATAAGCCTTCATTTGACTTAAACGGTCTAGTTTTCTAAATTAACTACTTTTATGTGTTCTCACCTACATTCTCAATATCTGGGAACACTTCTCACTAGTGGGTAGAATTGATGCTGATGTTTTTTCTTGTGCATGTTTTCCTTTTCATTTTATTCATCTTTTTTGTTTTTTGATGCCTCCTCTCATCTAAGTAGCAGTTTCTAGTTTTTAACCAGTATTATCCACCATTACTATAAGGTTAAGAGGCAACCAAGATCAATAGTTAAAGATGTATGTGCTTTCATACCTGGGTCATTCAAATTTGAAATCTCGTCTATTCCTGTCCCAGTAATGTAGGGAGTTCATCATTTAAACCAACTTACTGAAATTGGCCCGTGTAGTAATATTATTATCCAGAAATCATAATATGCACAATTGCATAAGAAATTACCTACTCATTTACTTCTTTCACTATTAATACTGGTCCCTTTGTGGGAGTGTCAATCTGCAGAGGTCCGCCCCCTCTTCTCTCAAGAGAAAATCCAATAACAATTGATGTGCAAGCCCATCATGTAACCTGGGCTGTCAAGCTAGGCATTGGAAGACAGGCTATGGATTAGTAGTATTGATTCACCAGTGTGAGAAATGTGATTATATGGTGTGGTTGTGAGACTTCACCGTGTGATAACACCACAAATCCATATCTGGTCCAGTTAGATCCGTTTGTAAAACCTTAGCTCAGTCCTGTGTAGCTGTGGCTCAGAGTAGTCCGGTTTTATCAAAGGAACAAGTGTAAAGCATTATGTAAACAAACAGTAAAAGAAGGAGCAAACATGACACAAGGAAAATCCAACACCAACTTATAAAAATAGGATGTATTTTTATTTTTAAATAGACAATACGGGGCATGGCTGAGATGGCCACAGAGTAAGTCGCTCGGCTCTGGGATCTGTGCTGTTTACTCCTTCAAGTATTCTGATCTTCCATGACCGGGCCCCTGCTGCCAGCATCACCTTCCAAAGGTCCTGAGAGACGGGAAGGCAGGAACTGGGCTGTCAGTGGCTGCTGTTGGTGTTCAGCTGCTGTTGGACACAACGACGCAGCCACTAAGCAGAGCTGAGGTGAAAGAACAGGCTCTGCAAGGTCAGGCTGAGCTCATGAACTCGTTGGTCTGCCTGACTGCCCGCAGGTGCTTGCTGATTTTTCACCTGTGCCCACCCACGATAACCACCACCCTCCCCAGCTCACCATCATGGGGGAGGAACAACATTGTACTCTGTGACAACCCACCTGGCCAGCCCCGGGGAGAACTGCGGGACATTGGAGAGCAGCGTCGGCACTGGGCTCTGATTTCATGGGTCTGCGGAGGCCCCCCTCCAAAATAACAGCAATCGGCAGGCGGTGCGGGACTGGGTGTGTGGTGGCTGACCCACCCGCGAGGGAGCATAATCATCTCCTTTCCTCCATCACAGGTACACTGGGGTCCCCCACTAGCACCTTGAAGGACAGCCATAGAGACCCCATTGGAGAGCGGCGCTTCAATACAGGATCCCCTGTAACTTTGAGGACGGCAAACCCTCCGCTGGTGAATGCGCATAGCTTGGCAACAAGGGGCAACCCTGCGTTGAAATCACCACCTAGCTCAAAACTGACTAGTGGTGAAGGGAACTTGTATCAACGCTAGTTCCATGTCCGAGAGACCATCGTAATAATCTGACCTGGCACGCTTACATCTCCATCCCCCACTCTGTGCTTGTTTCCCCTGCACCATGGTGAAACCGAACTGCACGAAAACCAAGGGACAAGGTAGCCTCCCTGACGACGTAACAGCGCTTTAGTACCCTATACCGTGAATATCAACCAACCCGATACTATAATGCATGAATGCACCACCAAGTTAGAAGATATATTGAAGGCTATACAGGGTGTGAAATCCACTTTGGAGCCAAAATTAGATGCAGTGGCGACTGAGATGGGACTGATGAGGGCGAATCATAGAAAACTCGCGGAACGGGTGGAGGCTGAGTAGACATTGGCGAGGCTTGGCCCCTCAGTCCGTGACATGGAATCACACATCAAGGCTTTCCAGGAGAAAGTTTGGTTCTTGAAACTAAAAGCGGATGATGCCGAAGGTTGGTCTGGCAGAAATAACATGTGCATCGTGGGCCTTCTGGAACAGCCCGAGGGCACCAATATGGAACTAAACCGTGAGACATGGCTTGTGGGTACGGTACTGGCCGGCAAACAATTGCGCTTTTTCTCAGTGGAATGAACACACTGAGTATAGGCCAACCACTAACCCAGGAGTGCTACTTCAGACCGGTGGTGGCGAGATTTTTCAGCTACCGGGATAGAGACCACATCCTATAGACCGCCACAGCACGTGGATGATCGAGAACAGTAAAGTGAAAGTGAGCATTTATGTGCACTATACTACTGAGAGACAGCGCAGCAGAGAGTCATTCTGAAGGGTTGAGCAGCATCTCCAAGGACTCAACATAATATGTGCGTTGATATTCCTAACCAAACTGCGGGTCACCGATGGTGGGAACGTGTACTTTATTTTAAACTCCGGCGAAAGCGCATTCATGGTTGGAAGCTAAAGGGGCCCCCCCGAGGATGGTGACCATAATGACTCCGCTGATTACAAGTAGGCTTGGACACACAAGACTCAGCAGAAGAGTCAGCTGTCTCGAGAACAAGCAGCTAAAGAACGGGCCACAATTGTAGAGGAGATCGAACGGTACACCAGCCCCAGAACGCCAACATTAGGAGATGACCAGGAACACCATAATGATATGAACAATACTGAACTGGAGTAGGCTATGTTGACCCTGACGCGGGGCCCCATGCTGACATCGCTATCCACTATGGGTTGCATATCAATCTCTACAATGTTGATAATCCCTAGGTGGTTATATTTCTTCACAGCACTCCCAGTCACGCTGAAACTTTCCTTTTTCAACAATCTGCAATCCTTACTATCAGAGCTGATACGGACTACAGGGAGGCACAGGGTGTTGTGGACCGAGCTTTATCTCCCCCAAGTTGACTGGGGTTTAGCTGTTCCCGACAAGGAATTATAATACGCAGAAGGGGAACTTCAGTTGCTCAAGGCCAACTGCTGCCTAGATGTGCTTTACTGTGTCTGTTAGGACTAATGACCCACTCAGATTTATTGACTTGGAACTGGTGCTTGCTAAACAGCGTATTGCCATGTCATGGAAGACCGCAAAGGCACTGACAAACTGTTGCGTAGTTTGTAACTTGAAATAGTATTACTGGTAAAAATCCAACCTTCTTTAGTGGGACGGTATTCTGGAAGATCAGAGCATGAATTCCACCTCACGAAGGAACTGGCTTTTCTTCATCGTTCAGTCCACACAGAATAAGCGATATGATAAATTCAGTTAAATCAGCTTTGCGGACTGCAGCATCAGGTAGAAGATCCATGCCCTCATCCACTTTGAAACTTTGTGGTAGACTGGGACGTGTTGATGGCTTATAGTGATTTTGCACACGTTGGCAAGGTAGTTGGGTGATAAGTTTGCAGCTTTGTTTGTTTATGCCTACAGCTGAAATAGCTTGTTTTCCAACAGCTGCTTCATTGATGCAGTTTTGAATAAGTACCATGGCGGTATCATGTGTGCTGGATGTTCCAGACAAAGAAGAACTGTCTTCAAAATCAAAATGATCAAAAGCAGCAATTGTAAATCCTTTCCTGGTAAAGTGACTTGGAAGGGATGTGCTGTTGGATTCACAAGATTTTACAGCATGAGCTTCTAACAAGTTCCTGCTCCGTACTATGTCATTATAACTTGTTGATACACCAATCCTATTCATTGAATTGATTAGCTCTCTACTTTTGCACTCGTCATAGATTGTGTTGCGGGGTTTTGTTTTTGCCGTGATGTAATTCATAAAACATGATTTGGAAAAGACAGTACATTTGCACAGCATAAGCCTGTCGGTTCATGGGATTGTCTTCCCCTTCTTTGCTTATATCTTCAAAGCCATCATCAATGTTATCGGCTTCTGTTCCGAACTCAAGAACTTTAGTTTGCAACATTTTTGCTTTGCTGATATTAAACAATGAGGTAAAAAAATGTTAAGACAACATAAGGCATTCTTGTTGACTCCCATGATTTGCAGAGCTCTGGGTCATCACAAAATTTGTCATTAAGTCCAAAATCTAAATCTTTCAGGACATTTCTTAAAATGGTTCCTGCTGATTTTACTGCATCCTCTTATTTTGGCACCAAGAACTTAAGGAGTCAAATCAGCTGAGAACACCATAAGTGGCTTATTCTTTTTATTAGACTGACAAAAACAAATTCTGTCGTACATTCTCACCAGAAACATCTTCATTTCATTATTATGGATCAATACTGTTTCATCAATGTTGACCATTATTTCTCTGATCTCACTGAGTGTGAACCCGTAGCCAGCGCTGAAGAGTGGCTTTAAAACTTCATTTGCTTTTATAAAGAGTGCAAACTGAACTGAAGGCTGGTGGTTATGTTGCTGGTGGGAACCTTTATACATTCATATTTTCGAATGTATGCATGCATGCAGTTTGGGTGGGCATACAGATCATCTGCAAATACATTCACCTCGCTGTTTAGATCGGCTACTCAGCTGAAAATGTCATCTTGAAAGAAACTAGCTACAGATAAAAACATGTTTGCCCTTTGAGACTCACATACTCTGTACTTTGTTCTTTCGTCAATCCCTTTGGCCCTTGTTCTGGCTAATCCACAGATACACATTGAAGATCCTCTTCTTTCTGATCAGTTGTTGGAGGTGGACAAGGGGTAGCCATCAACCTTCAAGGTTCATGGGCATTGGGTTTGGTTGTCGTTGCTTTCTGAGAAGACTCAGATTCTATGTCAGGACTGGAGGCGAGGATTATGCCTTCTTTCTTCACTCTTTATTCAATAGCAGCTTATTAAAAGATTAACAAACTACATTTTCCATGAACCCTAGGGAAAGGTAGTAAAGAAAAAACACATGGCAACAGCCAATCAAGTCCATGTAACAGTGTCCAATCAGGGGCCTTCGAGCCCAACATAGTCCTCTGTCAGTGTCCCTTCGCCCTCTTTCTTCGCTGCTACGCAGCCAGTTAAGTACCCTTCAGTCGATTTGCTGTTTGGTTTACTTAATTTTGATTGAATTATATTGTTTGTCACTTTCATCATGATATTAACGTTTTGCTTAACGTAATTGCTATCGCTGTGTGCTTAAATATGCTGTGCTGATGTTCGCGCGGTTGGCCGCACTTGCCGATCATTATTTGCATGTTTTATTGTTCTGATTGCTATCTCCTTTGCGTTCTTTCCCGAGCGCCGTTTTTCCTTATTTGACACCGCGGGAGCGCTCTCGCTCCTACGCGGTGTGCTGGTGGTATCGCTGGGCGCCAGAGACCTCCCACCGCTAGAGGGCATGAGAGGAGGCGCGGAGTGCGACGCGCTGCTTGCATTCCTCGCATTTTTGTGAGGTCAACCAGCGCGCGCATTCCTGTCAGCGATCCGGTCTAGGGAGACGCCCATCTGGGTCCGTATGCGGTCGGACTGCTAATTATAGCTCCAAGCAGCCGCCGCTTGGTTTTTTCATTAACGCTTTGCTCCCTGCTTGAGGAGCAGAGTCTGTATTGACTTTTTTGTGCATTGAACGCCCTGTTGGGTCTGTATTGTCCTAAAGGCCTTTGTTCTAGGGACACTACCCAGACCGGCTCCCTTAAGATAGGGACGATTTCGCCCATTCTATTCCTTTAATCACCAGCTTGTTTGTGTCCCTGGGGCTAGAACCCCCATTGAGTTGCGGAGAATCCGCTTGCATATTCTAGGCTAACACCCAGCCCTTGAAAACTTGTGGCCCCGTTGTGAGGCCGGGTGTGCTGAGTCCCAGACCCCCCTTAAAGTTGGTCCCTGACCTCCAATTTTTCCAGGGATGGAATATCATGATGAGTATGAAGAGGAGGACCCTCTGGCTGATCTACCCTGGGGTGAGGCCTTCTATGAGGCTGTCGACACCTCTATCTATAGAGCGGTGGAGGAAGCCATGACTCCGTTAGAGGAGAGGCTCTCCCGCCAGATCGCGCAGGCCTTTGATAGGCTTTCACCTCAAGTCCGGGCTACGCCAGCAGCCCCCAGGAGCCCAGGGTTCACCACCTTCTAAACGGTCCCGAGATTCTGGGGTAGATCTGGACGCGTTTGCCAGATTGAAACAGGCTTTCCAGGATAGTCAACCTACCCTACCGGCAGGGAACTCCCTCCCTCCCCCGCCAACTAACCCTCACACTGACCCTAAGGCGGCTGGAGCCGTAGATGAGGAACCGGGTCCGTCCAGACCATGGCTTCCATCCCGCCCTTCTCAGGCCCCTCAGAGTACGTCGGACATGCTCGACCCCGACGACATTGTCCACCCACGCTCATCAGAGTGGGCCCCCGCTGATAAGGTAGCTAGCTATGTGGCGGGGCGCATACGTAGACCGCTTGAAAAGGAGGCCCGTAATTGCCTTCGGGCGGAGTGCCCCCGTCCCTGGAGGGAAAAGTGGCCCTTACCCCAGAGATTGATCCCCGCATGGCCACTTTTTTGCAGAAATTCGTTAGGGACCCTAAGAAGGGGATCGATAGGTCATGGAGGGCATGCCAGGACAAGCTCCTGGATGCCCTGGGCCCCATGACAAAAATCCTAGACATGGCCGAGGTGGCTAAAGAATTCAGCTCTATGATTTCCCTGGAAACCCTTTCAGGTTGGGCCCAGAGGGCCATTATATTTTCGGGCAATGCGAATTGCGCCCTTTCCACCGAACGCCGCCGCTCCCTGCTAATTAAAGTCGACCCGAAATTGGGGGATCTGGCCGATTCGGAGGCAGGCGCCGATGCCCAGGGAGGTCTCTTTGGCGAGCCTTTTGTAAAAGAGCTCGGAAAGTTTGTCAACACTTTCACCTCATTAGATAAGGCTCAGACCACCATTAAAAGAGTGTTTCCTCGTGTTTTTCACAGGGCCGGCAGGGGCCACTCGGCCGGTCGCCATCCCCACCAGGGTGCGCAAAGGGGACAAGGCTCCAAGCAGTACCAGGATCAGTCCCGTTTCGGGAATTTCTACCCGACCAGAGGCCGTCGCGGCAAGGGTAGAGGCTACAGTGGAGGAACCACCACTTTAAGCCCCGGTGAGTGTTCTCCCTTTTTCCCATCTTAAAATAGGGGGGCGGCTGGCGAATTTCACCCAGGCCTGGATTTCCATCACGCGGGATGCGTGGGTACTGCAGACGATACAAGGGTTCCACATAGAGTTTGTAGGGGAACTAGTTCAGCTTTCCAGACCCCGGCCCATTCAGTTTTTACTTCAAGAGGCTGCCCTTGTGGACGAGCAAGTCGCATCCCTCTTCCACAAGGGCGCCATCTCCCTATCCTCTCCTCACCCACGAGGCTTCTTAAGCAATATATTTTTGGTCGACAAGACCGACGGTGGACGGAGGCCAGTAATCAATCTAAGCGAATTCAACGAGTGGTTGGTCTACCGCCACTTCAAGATGGAGGGGATCCACCTCCTCCGGGATGTCTTGCGGCCTCAAGATTGGATGGTTCGATTAGACCTCAAGGATGCCTATCTGGTAATCCCAATCATCCTCCACACAGGCGCTTCCTCCAGTTTGTCTGGCGCCATAAAACGTACGAGTTCTCCGCTCTTCCATTCGGCCTTTCCTCGGCTCCCTGGTGTTTTTCCAAGGTCCTCAAGCCAGTGGTGGAGTTCCTGAGAGCCCGAGTCATTCGGATGATCGTGTACATGGACGATCTCCTTCTGATGGACGCTTGTCCTCGTCAGCTTTCGGCCCATCTTCGGATGGTGGTGGAATTGCTTCAGAATTTAGGATTTGTGGTGAACGAGAAGAAATCTCTGTTGGTGCCCGCGCAGTCCATTACCTTCCTAGGATTCGTAATAGACTCCGCTTCTTCCACCCTGAGCCTTCCCTCCAGGAAAGTGACCAAGATTCGGCACGAACTGAGGCGTGTGCTTTCCAGACAACAGGTGTCCCTCAGGCAGCTACCTCGGGTGGTGGGCCTCCTTTCGGCGTCAATCCAAGCCATCACCCGGGCCCGCTCCATTACCGGGCCCTTCAGCGCCTAAAGGCATACTTCTTATGCAAGGGTTACCCTTACTCCCACAAGGTCTCCCTGTCCAACGATGCCCGGGAAGAGATCCAGTGGTGACTGGATCACATGGAGGCCTGGAACGGCCGTGCGATTTTCGGCTCTGCACCAGATCTGATCATAGAGTCCAACGCCAGCAGGTTAGGCTGGGGCGCCAAGTGCGGAAACCTCTCTACGGGAGGATTGTGGTCTCCCGACTAACAGAAGTTACATATAAATTGTTTGGAACTTCTGGCGGGATCCTTCGCCGTCCGCTGTTGGACGAGGGACTCGGTGCAATCATGTGTCCTCCTCAAAATGGACAACATCTCGGCAGTCCGGTATATAAATCACCTAGGTGGGACAAGATCCAAAGCCCTCTCGGACTTAGCCGCAAGTTTTTGGCAATACTGCCTTGAGAGCCAGGTTTCAGTCACTGCGGAGTACCTTCCAGGGCGCGACAATCAGGTGGCGGATTTTCACTCGCAGAACTTCAGAGATTCCAGTCTCTGGATCCTCGATCGGGGCATTTTTGCAATGTTGAACGACCGCTGGGGTCCTTTCTCAGTGGACCTGTTCGCCTCGAGATTGGACCACCAGCTGCCCCGGTTCTTCAGCTGGAGGCCAGATCCCTCGGCCGTAGCCACGGATGCATTTCTCCAGGACTGGAGCTTGGAGAAGGAGTACGCGTTTCCCCCCTTCGGGATGATCACGAGGGTAACGGCCCAGATCCGCAGACAGCCGGCGAACCTCATTCTGATAACTCCCCTTTGGAGATCGCAAGTCTGGTTTCCAGTTATACTGGAACTTTGGTGGGATTCTCCAATCCTACTCCCCCACTTTCCGACCCTCCTCTTGAGTCCCGACGAAGTTCCACATCCTCTAGTGTTGGCGAACTCACTGTGGCTCATGGCGTGGCGAATTTCAGGGGACGATGGGAAGTCCCGGGCCTTTCGCAGGAGGCCGAATCCTTCATCTCCAAGGCTTGGGCGGATAGCACCATCAAGAGGTACAGATCCGCTTGGGGCAGATGGTCCCGTTGGTGCTTGCGACGGGGTTTTGATCCTGTGGTCGCAGACGTTGTGCACGTCGTGAATTTTTTGGCACAATTGGCCGCCAAGGGCCTGGCTTACCAGTCAATAAACACCTTTCGTTCTGCCATCTCATCGGGGCATGTGCCAGTTAATGACATGGCTATGGGTGCACATCCGATGGTCTGCAGATTGCTACGCGGCATTCGACTCTCACTACCCCCCGAGCCTCGTTACTCAGCACTCTGGGACGTGAACCAAGTCCTCAACCTATTTCTCACTTGGCAGCCAAATCGGTACCTCTCCAGAAAGGAGCTTTCCGCAAAGTTAGCCATGCTCCTCTGCCTCATATCCTGCAGACGTGTTTCTGACGTCAGGGCTTTGGACATCACTAGCAGGATGTTTACTCCGGATGTAGTGACCTTCACCCTTCTCAGACGCACGAAATGTCATACCAGGGTGATTTCTTACCCAGAATTTCCTGATTCTCCCAAATTGTGTGTGGTCAGATGCCTCAAGGCGTATGAAGAGATGACGGACGAATTCCGCCCTCCGGGAGAACGTCAACTGCTCATTGCACTTAGGAAGCCTTTTAAGGCGGTGTCGTCACCGACTATTGCTAGATGGGTCAGATGGGTGATGCAGGCATCAACCTTCATCAGTTCGGAGCTCATTCAGCTTGAGGGGCGATGGCCTCTAAAGCATTCGGCTTGGGTGCCCGCTTAGAGGATATCCTCAATGCGGCAGACTGGTCTTTGGACTCCACATTTAAGAGATTCTATTTCAAGCCGGTGCTGAACATGGCTCAACTCGTTGTGAGCAAGCTTTGAACTAGCATAATCCTCGCCTCCAGTCCTGACATAGAATGAAAAATTTCCTAGCTAACGTAACGAAAAGTTTCAATTCTATTAAGGACTTGCAGGCGAGGATTATCCCACCCTAGGGTCCAAGAAGAGTCACCCCTTCCCGTTCTGCAGTAAGTAATCTTGTTTACATACATGGGGTTGCATGGGTGTCTTTGACCTGTTGTGCTATGTTGCGTTGTTGTTTATCCTTGCATACTGATTCAGTCGAGGTGCAAGTGGTAATATTTCTCTGTCTTTGCAGGATCTGATGCTAACAAACAGGATGCCTGAAGATGTTCCGAGAGCTGACTTCGTGCAAAGAAAGAGGGCAAAGGGACACTGACAGAGGACTATGTTGGGCTCGAAGGCCCCTGATTGTACACTGTTACATGGACTTGATTGGCTGTTGCCATGTGTTTTTTCTTTACTACCTTTCCCTAGGGTTCATGGGAAATGTAGTTTGTTAATCTTTTAATAAGCTGCATTTGAATAAAGAGTGAAGAAAGAAGGCATAATCCTCGCCTCCGAGTCCTTAATAGAATTGAAACTTTGTTACGTTAGCTAGGAAATTTTTCATTCTTGTTGTGATTCACAGGCTTCTGCACTTTTTTGATGAATTTTTTCCTGGCTTTTTTACATTGTATACAACTTGTAGCACTTGATTAAAATATTTGATCCCCTTCATCCATCAGTTTCAATCTTTTTTTTTTTTGTGTGTTTTGTTTTGTTTTGTTTTTTGTTTATTGAGGTTTTAAATGAGCATATGCAGCATACAACAATAGCATCAGTGAGTATATATAAATCGAATAAACAATGCAACAACTCGTGGCAAAGGCATACATATCAGGTAAGTGTCATGTGATAATAATCTGCAAGGTACAATAGGGTATCATGCTTGTTATAATATACATTATACATTTAACGTTCTGTATCATCTGGGGGCTCATCGTGCATCACTGTTTGTAAGTATTGTAATAGTGGTTCCCATATATCGTGAGGTCTAGAGGAGGAAGGGAGTTCCTCCGCATATAATATCAAACGGTCCCGGCAACTCGCCAAGTCCTGGAGCCATCGCGCAGTCGTTGGCGCAGCTGTGCTCTCCCACATCTTTGCCACCCGCCTTTTGGCCATTAGTAAAGCCACTTTCACCAGTTTACCTGTGACCCCCTTCACAGAAGGCACCAATCCCAGCAAGCAGACATGTGGTGAACACTGCAATTCTAGATCAACCATTTTGGATAATGTTCGGATCACCCCCACCCAAAACTGTGCAACTCTGTGACATTCCCAGGACAAGTGCCAAAAGTCGGCATCTGCCGCTCCACATTTCTTACATGTGTCGTTGTCACGGAGCCCATATTTGAATAACCTACGTGGAGTATAGTACACTTGATGTAGATACTTAAAATGAATTATGCGGAGATTACCATTCGAGGTTAGGCCCTCGTGAGTTGGCAACAGTATTCCCAGTCTTGTAGTGTCAAAGGCGGGTCCAGACGAGCATTCCATGTCTATAAGCTTCGGTTGTGGGGCTGCGGCCTCTCCTCTCTAGCAGCGCGATATAGCTTAGTGAGAAGATTGCGTCACGGACTAGTAAGCAAGGTGTGGAGTGTTTGTAATGGTACGGGTTCCGCAGGGAAGGTGTGATAGTGGGTTTGTATCGCTTTCTTTAATCTGTGGAAGAGGAACGTGAATAGTGACGTTTTATTCTGTATGTAACTGAGATCACTATCTGATAAAAAAAAAAACGCCCTCCGGAAACAAGTCCTGCATTTTAACTATTCCCACCTGATGGAAGGCGCGCATGGCTCCCGTCTCATGCGTCACAGACAAATCCGAGTGGAACGCAATAGGCAGGAGAGGGGAATACAATGGTAGTTTCCCGGCCATGCGGCATAGTGCCTGCCAGGCCCTTATTGTGGCATCAACTGTGTTGATTTTTGTGCGGGGGGTCTGTCTCTTAAAGTGTGTCAGCATGGAACCTAGGGGGACAGGGTGGGCGTCTCCGTCCTCTATCGCTATGTGCGGGATGAATTCATGCGTGCCAACCCAATAGTGCGCATATTGTGCGTGAGCGCATAGATAATACAAATATAAGTCTGGCACGCTAAAGCCCCCATGTTTGTAGTCCAGGATAAGTGTGTCCCAGGCCACCCGGGCCTGTTTCCCCCCCCGCCCCCCCTCCCAGACGAGCTTAAGGAGCAAAGAACGCACAGTTTTTAAAAAAATGTTGAGTGAGCGGAATCGGTATGTTGCTAAAAAGATATAAAAATTGTGGCAGCACTACCATTTTGATTAATGCAATACGGTCAGCCAGGGACAGTGGAAGCCTCACCCAGCTGTCCACCTGCCGCTCCAATTTGGCGCACGCAGGGCCGTAATTTTCACGAATCACCGTGTCAGGGTCTCTGTGCACCCATATCCCCAAGTATTTCACGGGGTCCACGGACCACTCAAGTGGGTATTCTAATTCGTGAGGCACGGTGCGTTCCGTGAGTGGTACTATCACCGATTTGGTCCAGTTGATCTGTAGGCCTGAGAACAAACCAAAGCGGATATATTCCCGCAGTACTGATGCCAGAAAGGTGTGCGGTTCTCGTATGAAAAGTAACATGTCATCCGCATACAAGGAGATGCTGACCGGGCGGTGGGCAAAACGGAGGGCCGCGGCCCGATGGCGGTGCCTGATGATGCAGGCAAAAGGTTCGAGTGTCAGTGCAAAGAGAGAGAAGAGGCGATAGGGGTAATCCCGGGCTCACTGTGCCACTGGATTCAAGCTATCCTGGCTGAAGAGGGGTGAATCCCCGAAACCGGTCCTAGGATGCTTGTTTCCGGTCCAGGGAGGACCTGGCTTAGCAGTTCCGGCTGGACTGTTCCCATGAGGCACAGGGTCAAGACTGATTTGCATATGGCCAGGTCTAAACTGGGGTGGCATGGTGAGCAAAAGAATGATGGATTTAACCCAGATCTCTTGACTGGGGGTGAATGTTTTGATTTGTTCTGCATTCCGTCCATCAATTGTGTGTCTTTTGCTTCCTCGCCCTAAGTGCGCCGGGTATGCCCAGACGTGGGTC
This sequence comes from Calotriton arnoldi, assembly GCA_963921515.1. Lineage (NCBI taxonomy): Eukaryota > Metazoa > Chordata > Amphibia > Caudata > Salamandridae > Calotriton > Calotriton arnoldi. The sequence goes on from CAWUFW010000033.1 coordinate 2,861,203, forward strand.
CCGGGCTCACTGTGCCACTGGATTCAAGCTATCCTGGCTGAAGAGGGGTGAAACCCCGAAACCGGTCCTAGGATGCTTGTTTCCGGTCCAGGGAGGACCTGCCTTAGCAGTTCGGGCTGGACTGTTCCCATGAGGCACAGGGTCAAGACTGATTTGCATATGGCCAGGTCTAAACTGGGGTGGCATGGTGAGCAAAAGAATGATGGATTTAACCCAGATCTCTTGACTGGGGGTGAATGTTTTGATTTGTTCTGCATTCCGTCCATCAATTGTGTGTCTTTTGCTTCCTCGCCCTAAGTGCGCCGGGTATGCCCAGACGTGGGTCCCGGGCTCACTGTGCCACTGGATTCAAGCTATCCTGGCTGAAGAGGGGTGAAACCCCGAAACCGGTCCTAGGATGCTTGTTTCCGGTCCAGGGAGGACCTGCCTTAGCAGTTCGGGCTGGACTGTTACCATGAGGCACAGGGTCAAGACTGATTTGCATATGGCCAGGTCTAAACTGGGGTGGCATGGTGAGCAAAAGAATGATGGATTTAACCCAGATCTCTTGACTGGGGGTGAATGTTTTGATTTGTTCTGCATTCCGTCCATCAATTGTGTGTCTTTTACTATCACCGATTTGGTCCAGTTGATCTGTAGGCCTGAGAACAAACCAAAGCCGATATATTCCCGCAGTACTGATGCCAGAAAGGTGTGCGGTTCTCGTATGAAAAGTAACATGTCATCCGCATACAAGGAGATGCAGACCGGGCGGTGGGCAAAACGGAGGGCCGCGGCCCGATGGCGCTGCCTGATGATGCAGGCAAAAGGTTCGAGTGTCAGTGCAAAGAGAAGAGGCGATAGGGGGAATCCCTGACGCGTCCCCCTGGTAATGCAGATAGGGTCTGACGTGCTGCCCTCCACCCGAACACGTGACGTGGATTGGTGTACAGCAGGGATATCCAGTGAATAAACATAGGTGGGAAGCCCATACGACGCAATATGTAAAACAAGTAACTCCACTCTATAGAGTCAAATGCCTTGGTGGCGTCAAGCATGACAGCTGCCGCCTGCAGCCCGGGATCAAGTATGTGAAAAGTAGCGAAGAGAGCACGCAAGTTGTGTGATGTGGAACGAGTGGGAATGAAGCCAGACTGGTCCGGGAGGACCAAGCCCTGCATAAGCGGGTGTAGCCTGGTGGCCAATATTTTGGCCAATATCTTGGCGTCTGTATTTATAAGCGAGAGTGGCCGGTATGAGTCACAGCTGTGAGGTAGTTTATCCTTCTTAAGTAATGTAATGATCAGAGCTTCCCGTAATGTGGGCGGCACTTCGCCAGAGTCATAGGCCTCAGCGTACATTTCCAATATGTGGGGTGTTAGCTCCTCTGCATACTCTTTGTAGAATTCGCTAGGGAAGCCATCTGGGCCCGGGGCTTTGTTGTTTGGGAGAGACTTAATGGCTGCGCGCACTTCCTCTTCCGTAATCGGCTGATAGAGAAACTCCCTCTGTCCATCCGACAACCAAGCGATGGCAATGTCGGCGAAATATGCATCCATGTCATCACTGTCAGCTACACCCTGCGTAGTGTATAGTGATTCGTATGTGGTTCTAAACTGTTCTAAAATCTCCGGGGTAGTGTAGTGGTCATGGCCAGTGGCATCAGTGATCTTGGAAATAGTGTGTTGGGTCATGCGATCTCTGATCTTGTGAGCCAGATGCCGCCCCGGCCGACCACCCTCCCCATACGCGCGGGCAACATGCCGTTGAGAAATATATTTGACCTCCCTCTCAGCTAGTTCAGTGTATTCCAGTGTGACCTCTTTGATCGACGCCAATGTCTGGGCGCAAGGCAAAACCTCATAATCCCGTTCAAGATCATGTAACGTGTTTTCAAGTTTACTGAGCTGTCCCCGCAAGTCCTGTAGGATACCAGCGGAAGTGCTAATGCACGTGCCCCGGATAGTGGCCTTAAAGGCCTCCCAGAGGGTCAGCGCATTGTCCACCGAGCCCTTGTTATAAGTAAAATATTGCGTACTGGCATCCCGAATGGTGGTGGCATAAAGAGGGTCAAGGAGAGCCTCTGTGCAGAGGCGCCAGGTGAACGCACGGCGCGCGGCGCCTGGAAGTTGTAGTGTCATGCAAACTGGGCTGTGATCAGAAAGTGTGCTGTACTGGATACCCAGCCTCCCGCTGTCTCGCTCAGGAGCCAGTAATCTAGCCGAGACCAGCTATTGTGCGCTGTGGAAATGTGTGTGCCCTCTCGCGCCTCCAAATTCCGCTGTCGCCAGACGTCTATTAGACCCAGCTCATACATTCCTTCATTTATAACCTGGGCCGCCCTAGGTGATTGACCACCTCTGCCACTTGCTTTGTCCCGGGTAGGATCTAAATGTGTGTTGAGATCACCCCCACCCCCCCCCCCCCCACAGTATCACAGCCTCTGGCCAGACGCGCAATGTGGAGATGATACGCTCAAAAAAACCCGGGTCGTCTATATTTGGGCCATAAGTGTTCACTATGGTGATTAAAGTGCCCGCTAACTTCCCATGCACTATGGCGTACCGCCCGGCATCATCGATACAGGTTTTGAGCATGATGAAAGGAAGGTGCTTCTTGACTAACGTGAGGATACCTCGCGAATAGGAGGATGCTAATCGATAGCCAGCCCACTTCGACCCAACTTGCCCGTCCGATTGCGGTGTTAGTTGCGTCTCTTCCAGTAGGGCAATTGCGACCTCATGTCGATCTAAAAACGCCAGAACCTGACGAATTTTCTTTGGAGAATTGAGCCCCGGTACATTCCAGGTGAGACAGTTAACTACAGTGTGAGCAGGATGTGATGCAGAAACATATCATACAATGAGCATGAAAACACGATAATGTATGAAGGTACATTTGCAGTAATCACAATATTAGCAATAAAGGTAGCCACGAAACCAAACCCTCTGAACCCCCCCAACCCCCATCACCCCCCACCCACTTCAGCGACCCCAACATGCCAAAGCCATCCCGAACCTCCCAATTTGACCCTCGAATACAATTCCAAGGGAGAAAACAGTAACTGGGAACACCCATGGGGGAGCGCAGGAGCACAATACCCCTCCCGATGTAATGGGAGGTGGCCGAGCGAAAGCGATGGTGTTACCTGGCTAGTATCCCACAATATTTCGATAGTAATAAACAGATAACCCACATGGTAACATTTAAGTCTGTAGGAAGCAAGGCGTTAACAATGGTACAGGTCAAGTCCCTATGAGTGTTCTAGAGCCCGCCTGTCCAGTCCCACAGCAGCAGGGGTACCCCCCCAAAACAAATCAAAGCACAGCGGGGGGTGAACATCAGTCCACAACTCACGTGTCCTGCTAATGTCCTCATTCATCTGCTATTTCTCCAGTGGATCCAGTAGCATCACCCGCCGCTGCAGTGGGGGAGCGGCTGCGCCTTGTCAGAGTCTTCGCAAAGTCCATAGCAGATTTAGGAGTGGTGAAGATCCTAGGCTTCCCATTATCATCTATGCGCAGCCACGCAGGGTAGAGCATGGCATAGGATATCCTTGCCGACATGAGAAGTTTTTTAACAGGCAGATATTCTCTTCGAGCCTCCTGTACAGCCGCTGTGAAGTCAGGATAAAAAGCAAGAGTATTACCCTCATGGGTGATAGTGCCTTTCTCGCGAGCCATACGGAGGATAGTGTCTCGGTCTCGGTAGTTCAACAGACGGGCGATGATGGGGCGTGGTGGCGCGCCTGGAGGGGGGCGAGCAGCCAGAGATCTATGAGCCCGCTCAACAATTAACACCTGAGAGAAATGTTCAGCGCCGAATATTTCGCGGAGTAGATTCTCAATGTAGGTCTCGAGGCGGCCCGTATTAGTGGATTCCGGCAGACCAGTAAGGCGCACATTGTTGCGTCTCGATCTGGCCTCCAAGTCCTTGTTACAAGCTTGTATTACGGCCAGCACCTTCTCCATGGATGTCGTCTTCGTGGTCACGTGCTGCAGGCCATCCTCCGCGTCTGATATTCGTGTTTCTGCCTCCCCTAGACGCAGCGCATGTTTATCCAGCTTCTGCGACATATGATCCATGCGGAGATTCAAATTGTCAATCTTCCCGTCAATGGACTGCAGACTGGTTTGAACTGCGAGGAGAGTCTTGTCGATATTAGACAAATGGTCACCAGGTGCATCAAGCTCCGAGTCCGAGGCGGCCTGTTGAGAGGTCTTGGTGGATCTGCGGGGCTCGAAGGTGAGGCGCGGTTGACTGCGCTCAGATTTCCCCATAATGGCGCACTTGGAGCGGGAAGCAGGTTAGTGTAGGTAGCGCCAAATCCCAGAGGGCGCGCTTGCCCCCAGCGCTAAAGGCCGCAAAGTTGGGGCCAAATAGCGGCAGGGAGGATAGACGTGAAGAACAGGGAGATACACCCAGCAATGGCACAAAAGGTTATCCGCAGGGCCACAAAGCGCCCCACAATCGATTGCGTGGTCCTCGCAGCAATCAAGCGCCGCCACCAGGGACATCCAACATGCAGGAGCAGTGCGCCAGCGCTTGATCCGATACCCAGGCCCAGAAGTGTCCAAGCCCAGACAGCGCAAAGGCGGAGAGTAGACCAGTAGTGGAGCACGGGGGAGAGGTGCCTCCGCGCAGCAGATTCTGTGTCCAAAATAGGCAAGGGCACTGAACAGGAGATGGAGGCAACAGTCTATCGTGTGTCAGTAGATGGATGGGGCAGGGAGTAGCCTCTGGCCGCCGGTGAGTACAGTTGCCACGGTATGCGGCAGCGCTTCTCAAGACAGGATCTCGCCGCACGCCACTGCCCAGTGGAGGGGACTATGAGGGCCCCCAGGTAGGCAGCAGGGTAGATCAGGCACAGCCAGTCACCAGTCGGAGCTCTCCACCCCAAGCCTCTGCTACAGGTTGCAGTCGCACGCAGGACTGGACGTAGCAGGAATCCTCACTTCCAGGGAACAAATGATATGCTGCCAGGTCTGCAGGGGCGAGGGCCCCATCGGCATATGGGAGAGGGGCCCCGGAAAATACAGCAATGGGGAGGGCCGCGAAACGGAGGAGGCACACACCGCAACGCGCGCCCAGCACACCAGCCCAAAGACGGCAGTACGCCGCGACCGCGCCGGCCCAGACCGGCACCGAAGCGTCAAGCCGCGGGAGGGAGAGGCCGCCAAACCCAGCCTGTAACCGGAGCGCCACGCGGGGCTGAGCGAGAAAATGGCGCGGTTCAGGCGGTCAAGGCCGACCGCTACCGGGCACCCGCACTCGCCAGCACAGGCCCCGCGGCCCACTCGGCACCGGCCAGGCGACGAGTATCCCCCCCACTAGTCTCAGGCCACGGCCGGAATAGCGCAGCACTCACCGCGACCCTGCGACTAGGGCCCGCCCTGGACCGCCATATTGGTGCTGCAGGCCCAGAAGTTTACCGGCCCCTCTCCCAGCTCACAGGTCGCCAACAGGACGGATCAGCACACCAAAAGTCACCCCCAGCACTCCGCTACTCGGCCACAGCAGATGAGGGGTCGATGACACCAGGTAAGCAGGATAATGGGCGGATGGGTGACTCGGCCGGCGGAGCTGCTCTACGGAGCGGCCATTTTGCTTTGCGCCCCCCAGTTTCAATCTTTTGTGAGCTTTGTCTTGCTGTATTTCTGCAGAATCTCAGCTCTCTTCTGTCTAGCCTCAGTTAATGTTAGCTTTTCTTTTGGATTAGTTTGGCATTTGACACATTTTTCTTTGTTGAAGGAGTCCTCAGATTATGCAGTTAGCAACACTCTGTCAGGAGGTAAAGATCCTCCTCTACCACCTGCTTCGCTCATGTTTGCGAATTTGAATAAACTGAAAACCTGAAACAAAAACAATATTTAAATAAATTTCCAATATGATGGCTAAAACTCATCATTATAGAGCCACCATTTTGGAAAATGGCAAAAGGGTTGCTCTGAAGAGTAAGTTTTTGTCTCTATAAGATTAATTAACCCTCAAAACCTATGTTTTGACACCAAAATGAAGAATAAAGGTCTCATGGTTCCTGAAATATTACATCATCACTGCAACACATCCACTATTTCTAAAAATGTCGTCCAGAAAAATTCTGCCCGGATTAGCAATGTCTACCAAACCTAAATTACTGCTCTAATGATACAAAAACACAAATCAAAAATTAAAATCTCTGGGCAACAATTTTTTTACGGAGGTATATCAAGGGGCCAGGACTAGCAGGCAAACTTCCTAGTCTAAAAGAAGTATATGTAGTGGGGTTATTTGTGTCTATGTGCCAAAACAAATGATATTTAGCAGATACACTTTCTTGCAGGAGTGCCTCCTGCTTTACGATCCCCACACCAGTCACTTCCTAAATAGGTATGCATAGGTCTGAGTTTTAGCCTGTGATGGATGATCTTGCTTTCTCTATGGACATTGACATACTCAAGAGGTGTTTGGCAGACTTATGATTAGGAGACTTCCTGACATCCGGGACACTCCCAAACCAATGCTCTATTTACAAATCCATTGGCAGATTCTGCTGCAGTGAAAGAGCCACACCCAATTCATTTTCTCTGTCCTTGAGTTCTCCAGTGTTCTGCTTGATTTGATTAAACTCCATGCAGTACTGTACTACTCTGTCCCTTTCTAATGAGTCTGGGCCTTTACAAAAAGCCTTTTGCTACAGATTCAATCAGTCTAGCATCATCTACCCACCCAAGTAATATCAATTCAAGCAGGTCTGGCATTTACCAGAGACACATACCTGTAAGTCATGTAAGCCACTATTTTGTAGGCTATCTTCTTATATCCAAAGTAGTATGCTCAGCGTGCATCCTTTCACACTGATTTTGCAGATCATTTGTATGTAGTATTCCTTGTTCTTGTTTTGTTCAGTTTTTCAACTGAATAAAGTTAACTTTGGAGATATACATGTTTTTATTTTCTTCTACTGATGCGTCACCGCTTGTGGGAAATTCCGGTGAGGCTGCTTTTTCTGGGGGATTCTGGGTCCGTGTTTGACAGTGTCATTTGGTATTGAAGCTTTTGTTTCTTGCTGGGTTTCCTTTCTTCTGCATCCCAGAAGACCTATTTGTGTATAAATACCTAAATTTGTGCCTCCATCTTTGCTCTTAAATGTCTATAGACCTTATGGACGACACTAAATGGAGGAAAGGGGGTTGAGAGATACAGTCTTCACTAACGTATTTCCCTCTTCTGGGACATTAAGCCTGACAAGAGGGTGTCCTGGATATCCTTAAATATTACTGGGCCCTCGCAGCTTGTAATGATGGTGTATGCAGATCGACATGAGCCTGCGCTCCGTGTGGACAGGGAGGCAATGGACCCCAGGAACTACCCTGCGATACTTTATAGGTGATGGCGGAGATAAACTCTTTCCAGCGCATACTCAGAAAGAGGTGGAGGTGTGTTCGGCGGCCTTGAAATTCATCGAATGGGCAGAGAGGGTGAAGGAACAGACACCGTGGTGGGACAGTTTCTTACTTTCGGAGGTGAGCACCCTATCTCTTGCTGGGGGATCCTGGGCATTGACCGCTTGGGAGATTTGTGAAAAGGGACGGGGCCCTTGGCCTTCGAGACACTTCAGGGGAATATAGTTTGACAAAAATGGAGCGCTATCGCTACCTACAGATGGTTCATGCCCTAAGGGTACACATCACAGGTAAAGTACAGGTAGCGGAGCCCTCCCCCTTGGAGGACAGGCTCCTACTTGATCCTATGCTAGACAAGGCCATATCGCTAACATATAGAAAGATAATGAACACCTGGTATGAGCTGGGTTCCCTGAGAGATATGTGGGTGGCTGACCTGGTGGAAATGGACGATGAGAAATGGAGAGAGATGTTACAGGGCCCCAAAGTTATAGCAATAAGAGCGGGGTTTAGACTGGTCCAGTTCTGTATCTTACACAGGTCCTATTACTCGACAACACTGCTGCACAAGATAGGGAAGGCGACCACCTATCATTATGTGAGGGGCTGCGGGCAAGAGGGCATGTTTCTGCATATTCTGTGGTCATGCCCCATTATCCGGACCTTGGTTACGGCAATTGAGGTCCCGATGGATGCCAAGTGGCTTCTTCTAAACATACAAGGGAAGGGTGACTGGCCTAAATACACAAAGTTGTGGCTGGAAGTGTGGGCTGGGGTGGCTAAAAGGAATGTGGCGTGGTCGTGGGGAGCACCGACCCCTCCTGGGATTTGTGAATAGGAGAAAGACATAGACTGGTGCCAGCAGGCCAAAAGAGTGGTGTACCAGAGCAGGGGTTGCCCCAAAAAATGGAAAAGGTATGGGGCTACTGGAGTGCCTACCGCAAACACGGGAACACCTAGTGATAGATGTGATGAATCTGATATGATGAGGATGCCTGATGCATTGGGGTCAGGGTGTTGGGGATGCACAGTCATTTATGTTCTCTTCATTGCCAGTGAGTCACTATGCTTTGTTGCTGTATTACATTCTAATGTGCTGCACTCTGAAATGTATCCACTGCACTGTATTTTTACGGCTGTGTTCAAAATAAAAATATGTTTAAAAAAAAAAAGCCCTACAAGTGGAGCAACGCCGTCCTCATTTAAGACAAAAAAATATTGTTGGACTATCAGCCTTTTTGCCAGGCTCTCCTATTCCATCTTCAGCCCCTTCATGGGCCCCAATTTACGATCTAGGTCATTTAGGAATCTCCATTAAGAACTTTCTAAAAAGGCAAATTTTACTCCGAGTCAAAAGTTGCAAAAGCTGTTCCCAAGTTTTTGTACTCCTTGACCAAAGCACCTTGTTGATCTTCGAAACGCTCTGTTACGTAGCCCTTAAGCACAAGAAAAGAAACAGTAGAAGAAGGTGCAGAGCAGTGGAAAAAGACCTTCTTGAGGTATTTCATATATTCTTCAGAACATGTGAACAGCATGCTTGAAACAAAGGCATCAAAGCGACCTCTTTTCTGGAGCGCGGTACAGTAAGCTTAAGAGTGTGTGCATCTGGTCTGTTGGGAACAGGTGAGAAATCTGATAACTAATGTGCTTCAGGTTTGAAAAATTCAGGATGCAGTGGAGATTCCAGAATATCCGAGACTCTACAACAACACAGCTTGCCAGTCAAGTGAGACGGCGCCAGACTTCTTTAGAAGCATGTATGAAGACCTGAATTGCTTAAAGTAGGGTGTAAAAACATTGACTTCTATCTTCCTCCAAGAGGAACTCCTCTTGGCCGCCCAGAGCATGCCACGGGAAAGGCACAGGGACATTATGACTGCTCGGTGGTATTCTACCAGAAATTAGCCTCCCTCAGCTGTGACTTCCCTGATGTTAGAGATGTTCAATGAAGTCCTTTGGGTCAGAACCCTCCCCCAAGATATATGTGGAACCACAGTGGTGGTGATCCCCACGCCAAACCAACCTCTTCGGGACCGTGCTTCTACAGGCCGATCTCTTTGATCAATGTTCAGGCCAAATTACTCGCGAAGACACTTGCTGCAAGGCTAGGGAAGTTGATTTACAAGGACCTAAACGGCTTCATGCCGGCTAGGTGAATGAGACACAGCATTCGACAACTCCACTATATACTAGCGTGAGCCCACAAGCTATTCAAACCGACTCTAATAGCCCTGCTAGACTTCGAGTAAACATTTGACTCATTAAAATGACCTTTCCTACGCTCGGTCCTGAAATGGATGAGCTTTGGTGCCTACTTTCGGAAGAGTGTTCAGCCACTCTACAGCGATCCGTGGGCAAGGGTGAGAGTCAACAGTGTGCTGACTCAGTAGTTCTTAATACAGATGGACACCAGGCAGGGTTGTTCCCTGTCTCCCCATCTCTTTGCCCTAGTAGCCAAGCCATTGTCAGTATGAGTCAGACTAGACACACAAATATGAGGACTGCAATGGGCCAATGGCTCAAAGGGTTGTATGTAGGATGACGACATACAGAAACGCGAAATCTCGATTCCCCCGGTTAATTCATATGTTGCAGGTATATGGAGATGCAGCAGGCCTCCAGGTGAATTGGTGTAAATCGTGACTGATCCCCCTTGTTGAACCCCCCCCCCCTTACCGGAGAGCTATACAAACATCCAGACGATCAATGCATGCAGGCCCCATTTACCTGCCTGGGTGGGTGCAGATGGTGCATGACCTCGAGATATGTTGGGATTTAAACCTAGTTCCTCTTGAGCGCCACATGGCACGAAGGAGTACACTCCTCAATCTCTTGGGTCGCATTGCCCTACTCAAGATGATAGCGCTTCCCCAACTGCTTTAGACACTTCAGAACTACCCACACAAGATACCGCCCAAATGGTTTGGCGAGCTACAATCCAAGATTAATGGTTATGTCTGGGGAGGCTCCCAACCCCTGAGAAACACACACAAAAAATGTATTCAAGCGCCACTCGATGGGGGTTTGGGGTCAATAGACGTACAACTCTACTACTGGGCAGCCCAAATGCTCCTAAACAATGACTATATTCGGAGACAAGAACATCCCCACCACTCATTTAGAAATAGCGGTCGTCCGGGGCTCTGCCCCCTTGTCATGGCTGTACGGCACTGGGGTCCCTTCAGAGGTGCCCTCGATCACGGCTATCCCCATCGAATGCTGACACAGGCCCCTGAAGTGGATGGGATGGAGTAGGAAGATCACCAGGGAATCGCCCCTATGGCTGTGAAACTGGCTCACGCTCACAACACTGTTACAGGGGTTTCAGAGATGGGCAAAATAGGTATCTCCAAGCTAGGGTATGTGGACCCTAGACACATGCTCTTCTTTGAGCAACTGATCTCAAAAAACGACCTACACCGATCCAAGTTTTTCCTTTATTTAACAATCTGCTCCCTGATAACAACCCACTGGAACTTACGATGGGGAAAATTTGTGAGAAGGGTATATTACAACTCTTGTGTGCATACTTCCAAAAAGAGACATAGCTAAATACTGGAGATCCACAGCGCCCCCACCAATCCAGAAATGGCTGAGGGGATCGGACAAGTCCGGAATTGTTGAGGAGGCAGTTTACAGATTACGAGGCTTTCCAAGTAAATACACCAAGATATTGGGCTCCTGGAGCAACACTTTCATATCCCTTGAGCAGGGCCTGCTTTAGGGCGGTGCAGCAGGTGCCACGGCACCTGACGCCAAGCTCGGGGGGCGCTGTATTTTAAAATATCTTATACAGGCATAAAAGCACCTGCTGCTGAATTCTTCATGGTGAACAATTTTCAGGCGAAAATAAAAAAGATTGGACATGCCTATCGTTTTATGTGCGCTCATAAACTCAATATTGAAATACAGTTTTGTGAATACTGAAAAAGCGTAAACTTACACAATTGTGTAAGTTTACCTTTGTGAATCAGGCCGAATTATGGTAGTAGGACTGCTGGTGGTAGTGGCGGTGTTGGACATGCTGACTGGAAAAGTATGTTTTAGAAGTCATGTACTGCAGCCTGACCTTAGCCTCATTTTACCAAAGAAACAGTGACTTATTACAGCGGCTGGATGACCATTAAAATAATAGGAGCTTTTGAAAAGATGCATGTATGTACTAATCTGTTGTGTGAGAAGTAGTCATGACTGTAATTAGAGGGCACAGGCACATTGGCTAAAGTCAGAATGGACACCATGCCCTTCACAGAATGGGTAGAAGCAGATCTTGACAATTCCTGGTGCACAACCCACTGAAGTACATTGAATAAAATGGGCTTTTTCTAAGGACAAAAATGAAATTAGAAAGTGGTGACATTGAAATCCCTGCACTGCTTCTCTTAAAAATGTGATACTGGAAAATGTTAGGTGATGGATGCAGTGAGAAAGCTGGTTCCATCGTAATGGCCACCTGAAATTCCCTGGCTGAGGGAATGTGCACCTGGAATTCCCTGGCTGAGCGAATGTGCACCTGGAATTCCCTGGCTGAGCCTGCATGGCAGCCTCTGCTCCCCCCTGCCACAGTGGACTGGAGGTGAGTGTGGGTGGGAAGCTGCAGCTACTCACCTTACTCTTCACTTTTACTGTATTGGCCTACAGGAAGGGCAGGTGCTGGACATAAAGATTCATTTCTACATACAAAGTTGATTATTATGTACTATAGAACACACTACACTTACACTAATATCACTACACAATGCTTTGGCTATGTGCTTACTGGGGACAGTCAGTGCTAGCAAAAAAATTATGTTTTATATACTGTCAGCAGTGCAGGGGGTGAACTCCTATACCTCTTGTCACTGACGGGGGAGAGAGTGGGACACCTGAAATAGCCATTGCTGACACAGTAGGTCTTCCTGACTGTTTTACTTTGTGCAAGGGGACAGGGAGACAGCAGGTGACCCGCAATCACTGCTGCTGATGCAGCGGCGTTTCGGCACAATGTTTTACTTTGTACTAGTGCTTGGAGTGAGAACGAGTTATTCACCACTGCGAACGAATGCAGCTCCCTTGTATGGAGGGTGCTGCTGGGATGGACGGTGTTGGTACTTGGGAATTATAGAGGCTTCTCAAAGAAGGATTCCTTTGCATCTCATTGCTCTCTATGAGGAAGCACAGGTAAACAAGCAAAAGGTCACTAGGCATGACTAGCACTCCAATTAACAAAATGTCTTTCTAGTGTGATGATCCAATATCAGATTGAGACTTCCAATAAAGTCAGCTGCTGAAGGGAGGTCACCCATCTTCTACAGCTTGTATGCTGCCCTGTGGGCCGAGCCAACATTTGTGTGGCTCTTCAACTGATCAGTGTCTGAAAGCGGCTGGCCTCTTCATATATGATGAGGAGGAGGAGGATGATGTCTATTACTATTATTAATGCAATAATAATAATGTTGACTGCATGAGGCTGGCAGACAGCTACAGCTGTCACTAGGCCATATATAAAAATGATGGTGGTGCTTAAAGGATCTCTTCTTTGATTCCAGAAGGTTTAGGTTCATATTGTGTATATTTGTACTTCGATATTTTATTATCAATACGTATATGTGACTTATGGACTGTTTCTGAAATTTACTGACATGCTCACTCATTTTATGTATTTTAGGCACACACTGGCCCCCCTTCCTTGTGATTATCTCCAGCCCTGTGCAAGACATTTGTCTGTCATGCTCTACAAAGGTTCGGTTGCCCAAAAGGATCCAGTCCTACTCAACTTTGACATGGTGACTAGTATTGAACTGTGAGTATTCCTCTGTACTAAATTCATGTAGCATTGCAAACAAAACAAGTTAATTGACATTTATTCTTACACACAGAATATATCCCAAACCTCATCTACCTACTATTATCTCCCAATAAACACTTTCTAGACTCTTCCCTCTCATATCCCTCCAATCCAACTAACAGACTCATATGTCCACTTCTCAAATTAACTCAAATTTCACTATGCTAATCCACCACTAATCCTTTTTGGGTTCCTGAGTAGCGTGCTCCCCGCCGAAAAGCGCATCGACGCCTCGTCAGGGGTAGTAGGCGCTATATAAATACAATTACAATACTATAAGTGAACGGGAAGGACAGTTATCATGAGGAGGGATGGAAAATGTGCATTTGGAAGGAGGTTGTTAAAAAATCAATAGCTATTAAATAAGAGTGTCTTTGAAAATGCATGTAACCAAATCACTAAAATTGCGGATCAACTTAAGGCTGTTAGATCTGGGATGTAGTGACAACTTATTGGTTGGTAGAGATAGTCCTGTGTGGTATGGCACTAACTTCAGTCACTGGCTTCTTGTGTACCTGTACTCTACACTGATACCTGATATGACTGTTAGTTGGGATGTTCTAAGATCCCGGCATAATATCTACAAGGTGGAGCACCCAAGTCACTGAGTGCAGAGATGAAATTGCTGCTTTAAGCTACAAGACTTGGTGGTGTTGAAAAGTCCAAGTTTCAGGTTCCGAGTGGTGATACAGACAATAAACAAGGAGTATTAGATTCAACAATACTTAGGCGCATCATTCAACAGAAGCTTTGTTATTGTTAATCAAGACAGATGGAACGAATGTGATGCATGATCTGTGAGATATAGCCTAATTTTATACTCAAGATTCAGTTAGCACACTAATGCAAAATCAACACGTTATAATGAATCTTGCACATTGATATTCTAGAGAATTGGTAGCACATGTGCAGAGACATTCTAGCAAAGCTGTTAGCGTGCCATCGTCCACATAAATGCTTGAGATGCGCTCTTGCATATAGCGTCCTCATATGCTTTCTCAGCCACAGTCTAATTCTTGAAATAAATCATCGGCTCGGCAGCCTCTGTGGCCATATACAATGCCTAGAAATAAAGTGTTATACGTAGAATGGGTAGTGAAATATTGCATTCGCAACGAGTGGGTGGGGTCTACTACTCCACAAAATTGTAAGACGATTGGTAAGAATGCTTTCACCCAAGATTCAATTTTCACAGTCAGTGTTGAAAAGTCACTTCCATGTTTACTTATTCAAATACAAACAGGTAAATACTAACCAGGGCCAGGTTAATAATGAAATAGTGCAGACAGAGTGATCTCAGTCAACAGGAAAGTCAGGATGACCAACTGAACTTTATACAAAAATATTTATTTAATGATTGTAAACAATTCGATAAAAAAACACTATTCAAGACAATTGATTAATAAATAAATACACTTGATCAACAGTAAACAAGATATTGCATCTGTTCAATTATTTATGTAAACAATTCTGACTAAGCATCCTCATTTAAATGTAAGGTCATTATCATAAATCAAGAGGAGAATAGGACAGAACAATTTTATCTTGAGCAACCAAACGATGTGTCGTGATATTCAGAAACTGGCGGAAAGTTGTGGAGCTACGCGCGTTTCGGCCATGCCTTCGTCAGGTTTCCGTCACATGCGGTCACTGACACAATTAAGACCTAAATCTTTTTTTCTTTTTTTCACTGGAGACAACACTAATGTTGGATATTAGGTAGTTGCTTGATACGGTTAAAACGATATTTCCAAAATGAGGAAGAAATGCCTGCCTGATAAGGGTGGCAAAGTGCTCGTCTCTGTAATGTGGATGATATCTATGAGAGAGGCGGGAGCGTGGCCAGGTATTATAGCTTTCAATGCACAACCTTAATTAACGGATCCTAGATGTGTTAGTGCTGTGGTCGCATGCAGTACATACTTAATGTCACAAACATGATTGCAAAACTTATAGCCATTCGTGCCGCCTCGCCAATGTCCTCTTATTCAAATACATCACACTGTTTTAGAGTGAAATAGTTCAAATTTATTGTAGGTGCTTCCTGGTAATGTCTTTATTCATGTTGCGACGGACAACATCATGAACAGCTGAACAACCAAGCTGTTTTTCCCCTTGGTGGTGCGCAGGCCTGGAGCTTTTTCAATATGTATAACAGATGAATGCACATGCCAAATGATGTCAGACAGCAATTCCCACAATGGATATTATTTTTGTTAGCATTGGAAAAAAAGTAGATTTCTAAATATAATCAGTGAATAATGTACATTTAATCCAATAAACCATTGGTCAAAGTTTCCATTTTTTGATGGTCAGCCAACACATGTTTTGCCCAGTAGAGGTGTGCAGGCCTGGGGCTTTCTCAAGGCTGTTAAGGGAAAGAAAATAAAAGGCAAAAGATGAAGATCAAACATCATGTTAGTTTTTAAAGTTAAGTTGTGTTAAGGCACACTGTGATTCACGTCACAGGTGACGTTTTATTTATTTCTGCTTTGTGGGATGCATATGTGAAAGCGATAGGGGAACAGGTTTGAGTGAAAGCAAACCTATTAAAGTATCCTAAATTGATATTGCAATGTTTTCGTGATCACCCACCTTCCCATGAAAGGCTCTTGCCAGCAGAGAAGAGGGCCCCTGCCTCACGTCCAAATTCCTCAAGTCCTGCTTCCGCTTTAAAAATATCCTTTGGTTGCTTACACCAGTAGCCGCCCCAATGACCTGGGTTTTGATTATGCCCTTAATTTAGTCTTCACACCAATGCACGCCCTATAATGTATCTGGAGATCTGCAGCAGTAGTGGATCCCACCCCTTAGTTGAAGGGGCCTCCAGTTCTTTTGCCTTTCTCTAAGATGTGTTTTATAAGCTTTCAAGCATTTTAGAAGTTCTGAAAGTCAGCGCACTGAACGCTGAACATCAGATTGTTAAAGAGACTTTCTCATCTCATTGCACTGACTGCATACAGCAAACACAAGTTGACACTGAGGGGCCCTCTCGAGAATAGGAGGCACTGCCCCCCCCCCCCCTGCGCCAACGGGACTGTGGGGTTGTCCATTACTCTCCCCTTCGCAGAACATAGGATTTTCGCCCATTTCTATTTCCACTCTTGGGGTGGATTTGGGCATGATCTGCTAGTCCATGGGCGGAAAAATAAAACAAGCATTGGCATAGCCAATAGGTCTCGCCTTTGGGACCTTATAAGTGTTTAACCATGCAACAGTTGATGTTTTTGCACCAAGGATATTGTGGTGCATAACTAAATACTTATAAGGTTCCAAAAGCGAGACCTATTGGCTTGATTGATGAGAAATAATGACAGCTTGTGGGTGTGCCAAGAAACCGAGGACCTGGTGTGTGTGTGTGTCTTCTAGATGTGTGGGTAGCTGGCTGTGTTTTACTTGTATGCATGCATGTATGTATGTCTGTATGTATGTACCTACCTCTATGTTCGGTACACCACCAACCATGGCGCACTCAGGAGGCCTCATGTGTAAGATGGTAGCCAGTGTTCCAGAGACTGTACTACAAAAATACCCAAATGAGTACAGTTTGTGTGCATCATAAATGTTAAAGAATTTAAGTAACTGATTGACTTATTTGGTCTCTTTTTATTGGAGAATAAGAGATTGATTGGCAGGTAGATAGCTACAAAGATGAACGGATGTTGACAACTGCATGAGCGGAGAGACTGGCTGGTGAGACTATAGTCAGCATAGTCAAGCAACTATAGAGGAAGAGAGAAAGCGAGTGAGGTATTTAAGAGAGAGAAGACGGACATAAATAGAACGAGATAGGCGAAAGAGGTGTGTAGAGAGAGGGGGAGGAAGAGAAGGAGAAAGACCAGCACCCCAACAGAGAGAGACTAGCATCCACAGACCAAGAGACTTGCAGGCAGAGAGAAAGACAACGACAGAGGGAGCAGCTGACAATGCTTACGGCGTGTGCTCCTGAATCAGTAATAGCCAGATGATTGAACTGCCCCCACGCCCACCTCACGGTTAAAGCAAGCTTCAGCCTCTGTAAACAGATCTTTGCGCTTTGTGTAGGAGAAACTGCCCGCAAATAGATTTAGCAAATCTTTGAATTGCATCAACTCCTGCTCTTCAGCTCCCCACCCCACCCATGAAAGCTCCTGCACTTTGACTCAATTACAAAACATGCACCAAAGATCTGTGCTTAATTCAGAAGTTGCACTTAGTGATGCACTCGGAAGCGAATTGGAAACATCCATAAAAGAAAACAAGAATTCGTATTGATCCATTTCACATTTTTTACGCATTAGTGACTAACAGCACATTTAAATGTACATATTGAATTTTACTTACCAAAGCGTGTGTGTATTTTGCTTAATGTATATATATACGTTGATTGTGAATATACATTTATTCTGGCTACTGATTACACGTATGATCTTTCTATGCTCATGTGGAGGTGGGGGTTCAAGTGTGGAGGCGAGGCTGTGACTGCATTTATAAGTGGTCGTTTAGTGTACACACAGTATGCACTGAAATTTGCACTTCAGCGATACTGGTGCATGGACCTCAGAGGCTGCACGTTGCTTTGAAGGACGAGGTAATCATTTCCGTTATAAACACACTCTACAATGCCGAAAATAGCTGCACAGCAGGGCAAGCGTGCTGTCCTTATTTATTACTATGGTGTTTACACGCCATATGTGCCGGGCCGGTATGTGAGAGGAATCGTCATGAATGCAACAAATACGGAGTTTCGAGCCTCGCCTGTTTAAAAAGCATGCACTGTTGATTTCCCAGCACGGTTCTAGCAGTGTGATCAGCCTACTAATTGGCAAAAATGTGCTCCACCTGATGCTGATGTGTAAACAGAGGCAGTCACGTCGAATTTAGCAGGGAAGTCCCCCACACACTCCCACATGTTATGTTTATTTTTAGCTAATCAACGTGGGTTAATTACCAAGGCGGACAAGGACATGGGACCAACACAGCTCAAACAACAAGCGGGAGGAGAGTGATTGTGTAAGGACATGGTTAACAGCCGTGGGCGCAAGAGAACAAGAAGGGGCGGCACGTGCTGAGAAGAGCGTCTGCGCACTATTAGTTTAGGTGTAATCTGTTGACTTATAGTAAACAAAGGGGTCTGCTCCAGTGAAACGAGATGCCGAGCCCACTTTAGAGGGACGAATGCGCAGCATCCATAAAGCGGGCGCTGCGGAAGCCACGCAGTCACGAAAAGACTGTTGCAGTGTGCAACAAAGCACAAAGTAGTGCGCAAAACCAAAGGAAAACACTCCCGAGAAAGGATAACAGTAATAGGTCGCAACGCCAGGGATGGAGTAACACTGAAGAAGGCTGGAAAAATAAAGGTCACAAACCAAACAAAATCAAGCTTTTTGGAACGAAGCTCACCTAAACAAATCGGCAGCGAGGGGCGGAGTGAAACTACCCATATTGATCACTCCATGCCTCGCAGAGCAGTAGGCTCGACCTAAAAAGGGATGAAGGATCATACCTCAAGTATGCAACTGCTACTGTAGCATTGTACTAATGAGTGACCAATGACGGCTTTAATCTGTTGGGAACAAATGCACTCCCAAAAGGGTAAGAGGTGACATTTTGCTTTGTGGGAACATGGTTTTGACAAACTACACAGGAAAAGATGGTGTTTATAATATGAACTTTGACTGTGACTATTTAAGACATGCTGCATTCAGAAGCTCAAACAACCATTGACTCGCAGAGTGATGGTCTCTATATACACTGTGGGAAAACCGAGAAAGCAAACCGTGCCGCTTGCCAATTGTCCTCTTAACTCAATCTGGTCTTTGCACCCATATGAACTGTATTTACTCGTGCAGGCCTAACAAGGATTAAAAAAAAAAAAAAGGATTTACAGGAGCCCAGCAAAGAAAATCTCTGAAGGAAGCAAAAAGGCGAGAACTGCACTAAACAAGTACGAGATTCATGAGGAAATGAAAAGCGGAGAAGGCTTCCTCCTCACATATCCCAGACTTATCTCCAAGAGTAATCTATGAACCACAACCCGGAAACCTGCACGCAACTGGCTTAATTGTACTTTTATTCATGGCTGAGCTTAAATAAACAAACAGAAGTCTGGCAATTCACTCTTAAAACCAGCTTTAAATAGGACAGTGCGACATGAAGGCTCTTTCTAGGTGACTGTACTTAAACAACCCTATTCCCATGTTCACAGATGGTGGCCTAAATTACACCAATATTTTTGTGAGGCAGCAGCTGTGTGAACAAAACAGTAGTTATAACAGGAGACTGCATCTTTGCAGATCGACAGGATGATCACGTATGAGTGTACCATAAAGGCATACACATCTACCACAGACAGTCTCCATAAATCCCAACACGGCAGCAAGAAAGACTGAGTCTAACAGAAGCCGGACTTATATTAGCTCCTAGTAAAACAAGCGCGCGCGCCTCGCGCTAAAGGGGGTGGGGGCGTTGAGGGGAGTGCGGCCGAGAGCAACCAAAGCGTTTCCCTTGCGGGAGCGAGCCAGGGGCACCATGTGTTTGCGATAATTACTAACACATGGCGCCGCTCGCTCCCGCAAGGGAATCGCCAGACGTGCACGCATTGCCATTTAAAGCAATGCAACGCGTGCACGTTTTTGAAAGCAAACCTGGAGCGATTTCTAAAGGTCTCTTTCCTATGCAGCGCATGCGCGCTGCGTAGGCGAGACCTAAACAAAGAGCACAGTTGCTTTTTGAAGCCTTGTGAGGGCCGGGGCAACGCATTTATCCTAATGCTAAAGTAAATATGTTTGCTCAGCACACCACATTACACTTCAAGTAACTTCTCAAGCAGGTAAGTCTGTGTGCAGCGCCTGCCTGCTGAGTCCTTCTGGCAGGCAGTAATCATTCTCAAGATCCCCAGCTGAGTAAGTTCCTTTGAAGAGCACTGTCAGAGGCCAGCCATTGTAATTAACTTAATGTAATTACCATTAAGTTAATTTCACTAGTTGGTACCTGACTATGCTAGGCGACTAGAGAATTCCTTGTTTCTTTAAATTCTTCAATGCCAGGAATGAGAAATTCTTGGTTTGGAGGGCATTTCTTTTGCTTTTCTCCTTTTTTAGGTCGAGCAGCGCATGCACTGTCTCTGAAGACATGCTGTATCTACTCTGTGGGCTTTCTGCAAGCCCATCGCTTTTCATTCGTTCCTTCGTCTGCCTTTTGAAATTCCTTTGGTTTCTTTAATGAATAATTTACATTTGTCCCGCCTTTTGGCTGTTTTTTTCCCGCCCTGGAGACTGGCCCTGTTACATGGATCCGTTCACTTCTGGCCATTTATGTTTTTGCTAGGATGGTTGTGGGGTTATTAGCTTTCAGAACGCGATCATACACTTCCCTTTCCGCTCTCTCCTCGCCTCAGTCCCACTCACTTGTGACAGCAGATGTTCCAGTAAAGTTGAAATCTGCAGTTTCAATAACTTGCACACTCGTTTTATCATTTTTTTGAAAAACAGGATTACAAAACCTGCCGGCGGGCTTATTCAAGTAAAAAAATGCTAAACAGGAGATATAACTCCAAATGCCACTGGCACAACTCTAGCCGCTCCGCATCATTACATTTTCAGCTGGCGTTAATCTGAAAACAATCGCCACAAAATGACATGGGAATGCAAATCTGTGCGGTCCTGCAGAAATCAATGACATGACTAGTATTTCCTCTTTAACGGGTCACTCGAAACCGCCCCTAGCTGCAGAGTGTGAAGTTTCCTTAAGGCGGTGTCACATTCCTTTCAGGGAATGGGTGGAGGGAGAGCAGACTCTTTGGAAGAGTTTTCTGCAGGGCCCTTGATTTTCCCGTAAGGGCACACCCTCCTATCAGTGGTGTAATTGTGCACGGCCCTCAGTCTCTGCTTTTCTGCACTGTATGGGAGATGTTTGGTGCACTTTCCTCCCCTGCTTCCTTTTGTTGACTTCTATCTTCTTTGGTCCGGCCTGGGGGACTTTCCGAGCGCACTAATCTGAAGAACCTTTTGCGGGCAGTACCGCAAACAATGGTGTGAGTTTTTAAATGTGTTACTAGATTTCATCAATGTGAGGTGGCGATGGAGGACTATATTTATTGGCTACACCCCCATCCTACAATGCAGTTTCATTGGCACATATGTATCCGCTCTACGCCCCCCTGTGACAGCCCCCACCACCACATCACCCAAATTAATAGTGCTCTCTTTAGTCGTGCATGTATTCCTACTCCCCTCTTGTAATTTGTGTCTGCCACGGCCATGGCTTTTGAGAACTGGTTCTCCAGCCTCTCCAACCCCAAACTAGACAAGTGCACGATGCAGGGGAGGACGAAAGGTTAAGTAACATTCTTCTATCAGCTTGTTTATTATTATTTTTAAAATAAAGCCAAATATTGGATATTAAGGGCTTGCTTAGGTTTGGTGATTGCCTCAAAGTGAGGGAGCGCTGCTCGGACGGCCGCTCTTCTGTGTTTGTGCAGTTGCATCAGCTTCTTGCAGGGATGTTTACTTGTGTTTTGACACACTGTGGCTTGTGCAGCCCTGGTGCTTATACACAAGAGAGGGACACGTGTGGTGGCTTCTTCCCCAAGAAGTCTATCCTAGATAACACCTCCTAAGCAGCAGAATGCTCTCGGGAGCAGACCCTGGCAGCTGCTGTGCATGACCGGCTGAGAACAAGGCGCCCCTCCAACACCCTCAGGAGCCCTTAGTGGAACAGGCCTCAGTGAATATATATTTTTGTACTGCTTTTGTTTCATATTATTGGCGCTTTTGAAAATGAGGCAGAGATGAGCCATGAAACATCAAGAAACCAAGGTGAAATAAAAGAGTGCTACATGGGTTAATGCATCTGCTGCAGAGAGCTATGCATAATTGCCAGGTGCAGCTTTGAATCTTAGTGGAGCCGACTCTGTCATTCATCCTTGCGAGGTCCATAAAAAGAGCGACATTAAGTTGTGTAAAAACAGGGTGTGTTATTTTATATTACAGGTTAATGTTATTGTCTTTTTCACGCAGATATCGTACTTTCACCTCCTCTCTCTTGAATATGACAGACTGAGCATGATAGGGCAGGTGTAGTTTGCACACTTGTCTTGCAGCTCCTTCGGCTGAAGCAGTTCACTTTTACTTGCAGTTCAGTCACTTTGCAATGCAAGGTACTAACATTTCAATTATTTTAGCAGTCAAATACTTGATGAGCCAGCACTGCATGCTTCATGTATTTGCCATTCACCAGAGAAGAGTATTTCTTCTGCTTGGGGGCTGAGGGCGGCTTATATGGTGCTTATTATTAACATCTTCCTCACCAGTTCTGCACACCGATTGGCTCCCCTCCTGCACACAAGGACCCCTTAATAACACTCTACAGGTGTTTGCACTCTCCCAATGCATGTTGACACCCTGCCTAAACCACTGTGCACTTTAAAAAAATGTTGTGTCTCCATGCGTGATCACCTCAAACCTATGCAAATGTTTTTGAGACAATAACCCCCACCCTCAATCAATGCTCTCCTATAGCCCCTCGCTATGCCTCTGTTGCTTTGCCCTGACTCTGTGCAGCGGGACTCCCATGGGAGTACTTTCCAGCCGTGCAGCAGGAGCAGCAGCACCAGGACACTGAGCACTGACCCAAATTTTATTTTAAACAGGACCCACAGAACCTACTGTCCTCCTTGCACTAGGGGCCATTACACACTGCCTACTCCACTGCACACCACCACACCACACGTTTTGTACTTGGCCCCCTTTTTAACTACCAAGTGTCCTCTTTCATGCCTATGCTATAATAAATACAGCACAACAAATCACCCTTCTCGCTGCATCCCATCCCAAACACACCTCTCCATCTTCCTCTACCGCATATAGCCAACGCAACTCTACTTACTGGCCCATAGCTTTTGTTTGTGCAACAGGTGCAGTGGCACCGTGCCTCAAACAAACCCAAAAACAACACACTACTGCTTTATTTTACTCATATACATATTCCTCTCCCATCCCTAATTTCGCCTCACAATAGCTTCCATTGGTGCAGTGGTGCCACAACACCTTTCACTCTCACGTGTGCTTTTGACCTCGAACCACTCATGTTGTGCTTCTTCGCACCGTGTTACTTCAGAATAGCCACAAACACGATATTTTTATATTGTATACCTTCGTATCCTTCCAGTGCTTTCAAAAATATAAACTTTGCTCTTTTACACGCACTGTCATTCATACAGAACCAGCTAACGAGATATGTTGTTCCCTGCCTCCCCCTCTTACACAACAACAATGCCTATACCTCTTTCTTTCCCATCCCTAACGTACACAACTACACTTACTGGAAATAGCTTAATTATGTGCAACATATGCAGTAACGCTGTGCCCTTAAAAAGCCATACAACTTAGATGCATACTTTCTTAAAAAGTTGAAACAGGATCCCAAGCACCCAATTACTTACTTGCACTTCAGCCCAAAACAACATGGCTACATCACTGTGCACATTTTAAAACAGTTGATGAGTGCTTGCGTTATCATCTAGAAATTAAACGCACATGCCCTTCTGAAGCAACACACCATTACTGTTTTTCTAGGACCCTTTAACACACGAATTTGAAGTCCCATTGAGAGACTCAAGCTTATCGATAACCGCAAAGATGCAAAGCTTTGCCCTGGAGGAGGAAGTTATAAATCTGCCATAATGTAATATGTGCACTCAACACCTTTCTTTTCAGCAGCGACACTGCAACCTGGATAATGTGCTGCATGGCTACACACTTATAAGATCCGAAAGGCTAGACCTATTGTCTATGCCAATGCTTGTTTCAATCCGTGGGAGTCAAATGCAGAAACTGTGAAATTGCCTGCAGTTTCGCGTCCACTTTACGCGCATAGGAAAATGGACATTTCCCCAGCACTAATACTAGGGAGATCATTTAATCTAATGATGCCCCAGTTACTTTATCAAAGTTGGTAGTTCCTAGAGGCAGTTGAGTTTGCAGTTTGTGCTATCTAAAAAAAGACTCCCGTCAGTGGTTTCTGTTCACCTAGTACTAACAACTATTCTTTCACAAAGCTGTATTTGGCAGTGGTACTGCGCAGTTACATGGGGTTTGTTTCACCTTACAGAATCGAGCATCTGGAGTCAAAAGAACTGGAAATGTTCCCAGAGGTGGTATTTGGTTTTATGGCTCCTGCACGGGTGGTTATCAGCACTCCAAACTTTGAATTCAACCACTTGCTTCCAAAATTGACATTATTCAGACATCCAGATCACAAGTTTGAATGGAAAAGAGAAGAGTTTCAGTGCTGGTAAGTACGGCTTTCAGCTGTAATTTACAATGACTACTTTTTTACATATACTTTGATGTATATCACATAATAGTATTCTGTACATGTGGACATTTTTGAGTGCTGAAAGAAATAATAAAGTGACATTTGTGTTACCCTATTAGATAGTATTGTTACGGTTTGATGAATCACACTTGATTGGTATAACTGCAGTTTGAGAATGTTGATAAAGAAAATCGATAATTTGTGTTTTTATGAGATTCTTGTTGATAATCTATTAAGATAATACCAAAGACCTATTGCATCAATTAATTTTCTAAGACAAGCATCCTTAATCTTTCCGTATATTGATTTAATTTGTGCTAAACCCTGTTTTATTGAAATATGTTTGGATGACAAAGAAATGCGTTTTCATCAGAAAAATGCTAATGAATGTTACCACAGTTGCTGTTAAAATATAAAGATTGGCAAAGCACCTAGGATGGATAGAGCCTAAAATCCAAGTAACTACACAGGCAAAAGATGCACTTCGGAAACTAGGGAGCATATTACAAAGAACAACTTAAAGTACACATTGACGTAAAGTATGCAAACCATGTTGTATTAGACATCAGTTAAAATAACATGAACAGCGTAAATCACACGGGTATCATTACCAGAGGTAGGTGGAGTATTCTGCACAGGTATGTGGTAACAAAATTATATCAAACACACAAAAGTCGATGGGAGGAGTACTTGCAATAAGTTTAACCACTGTCAATTGCTCAGGGTAGCATTCTAACCCATCGCTCTTTTGCATACCATGCCACCTCAGTTTGGACCCTGCTCCAATAGGAACTGTCTAGCCCGAACAGCCAGGCTAGGTCTTCTCTGAACCGGAACACGTGCATACCAAGTCCAGTTTCGCCCCGTTTGGGGTTCGTCAGACGGGTGTAGCCTAGCCCCAGAGGTACAGCAAGCATGGGACTCACAACTTGACAAACTCTTGCCACTTACGGCTTTCCATCAAACACGCAGAAGCTGATGGGAGGAATGCTTGCAATAGTTCTAGCCACTGGCAATCCATCATTCGGGGTAGCATTCCAACCCATTGTTCCTTTGCCCACTATGCCACCTGCGTTTGGACCCAGCCATATGCAAATCAGTCTTGGCCCTACTCCAATAGGAACAGTCTAGCCTGAACCAGAACACAAGCAACCCAAGACAGGTTTTGCCCCTGATTGTGACTCATCGGTCAGGTGTAGCTTGGTTCCATTGGCACAGGGATGACGGGGCCCATGTCTGGGAATACCCTTGCCACTTAGGGCATTGCAAAATTATAGGCAAATCGTATGAAGCTCATGTGGTATCATCATCATAGTGAAGTTTAGACTAATATATTGACATGTGATGATTACGCTCTAAGGAAGGGACATTAGATTGTTACATAGTGGGTGCAGTTGTTCCATGATCAGGAGTATTGATCCAGTGAGCTGCACTTTAGCTATAGGATCCAAAACCGGTAATTTGCTGGTGGGCAAGACCTCGGTGAACCCGCGGTCAAAATCATTGCTCCGTTCTCCCAAGCGGGAATCGGCACTCACGGGGGTAAGTTCATTATTTTATTGATACTTGTGGAAACAAGTATCATTAAAATAATGAACTTACCCCCGTGAATGCCGATTTCTTTTGGGAGAACGGAGCAGTGATTATATTGAGAGAGCGAGAGAGACGCATAGAAGATGTTCGAAAGAGCAGAATGTGTGAATGCGACTTTCATTTTTTACAATTTTTCAAAGATAAGATCAGAGAACCTTAACTATTTTTCTGTATCGGTACTGCTGTAGAGAATGACACCTAAATTTAGATATTTAGGGCTGCTGTATACTATTCAGGGATGATTACAGAACTGGTTAACTGTGCAGAAAATACAAAAAAGCCAGAAAAACTATCTGGGCTTTTCATTAGTTGTTGCAGTGTGTTTAGCAAGGCTGTTTCATCTGGCATGCTGCAGCTGTAAAATTGAGAAAAGTAAGCTACACGCATTGCATCTCTCAAAAACATTTAGTGGACAAGCACAGATAATTAAAATTGTAAATAATATATTCAAAATCTATATGATTGCTAGCTACACGGTACATAATAAAAGCTAATAGGATTTGAATTTACTTTTTGGCCATAGATCCTCAATAACCCATTGCATGGTTTTCACAGTTACTTTTTTCAGTGGGCTGTATCATTGTTACTAAAACTGAAGCTACTTTTCAGCACTATGTATTTTTAAAACTGTTGCGGGAAAACTGAAATAAAGAAAGACAAGACCTCTCTTGGCAAGGCAAAAGTAGGTTTACTCGTCTCAGCCATGAGAACAGCTGCCCTCGCAGGTCTCTACTGATGTCTGCTGTAGCGAGCTTTCTTTGTATTTCTTTTTCTCTCTTTAACATTACAAATTTAATTTCTGATGTGTTTTTAATAGGTCTTCATTTTGTTACAATGAAATGGATAAACAATAATGGGTAATTATTCCTCCACATTGGTGTGTATATATATATATATCTCAAATGACATCATATATATTCCCTTAAAAAAACAAAGGTTACAGGGATGTTATAGTTAGCAATTGGAATAAAAAAAACTTAGAAATTCACTGAAAAAAACAAAGGTTACAGGGACGTTCTAGTGAGGCGTAGATTTCACTCATACAAAAGCAGCGAAATTCAGACATTATAGTTAGTGAGCTAACTATAACTCGCACCACTGCAATGCACTGCTTATGACCTCACGTTACATCGATCATGACATGGTCAGTGACATCACTGATTTTTTTTTTTTTTTTACAGATTTTATTGTTTTCAGCTTTTCTCAGCATACACATATACAGTTATCACATTCTTATGAAAACAGAACAACGTGAGTCCCATACATTTTATGACCTATCGTAGTCAAAATAGCTTAATCAGTACTATCCTTTTAATAAACATTCCCAACCTAACTCCCCCCTCCCCTTTACTGCAGGTCCAACATTGTTATCTTCATTTTTGTATACATTTTAGCTCGTACCAGAGTCAGCCCTGACCTCCCCACCCCCCAGGTTTAGGCCTATCTTCTGGCATTCTATACCCCATAACAGAGCTGTCTCCTACTTAAGATGAGCTGCACCCTTGGGCCCTCTCCAAGTTCTCCCCTTGGTCATGGCGTCAGTGACATCACTGATGACATCTCAAATGACATCACTGATTACATCGTCCACAGAATCTCAGACGCGCCCACTCAATCCCCCATATAACTTTTCATACACCCACTCCAACTTCCACACTACGATTCTCAAACCCATTCACACATCCATACCAATACTTACACAGCCACTCACTGATTCATAGATCAACACACACATCCACTCACTCGCCCATACAGCCACTCATACACCCACTCACCCACTCATACAGACACCGACATATCCACTCATACATCCACTCACACAGTGTGTGTGCTGCATGGCTCTCTCACAGGAAATTTACATTTCCTGAGGTGGCGGTCCCCAGGGCTGCGGTGGGGCCATGCAGCCCCCTCACATTTCCATAGCTCAGTGCCCCAGGGAGGTAGTGGTCCCCGGGGCTGCGGGGTGGGGGCCGAGCAGTCCCTGCATTTCCATTGTTCAGTGCCCCGAAGAGGTGGCGGCTCGAGGCTTTACATAAGCCTAGGAATGGGGCCCTATGAGCCTCCCGGGAGCTTCTTATGAAAGACACGAGGGAGCCCGTGCGTCGTTTTTTTATTTTTTATTTTGCAGCGGATTTGCGACAAAATGAAATAAAACATTTTTATTTTTTACCCCTGTGGAGTCCCTGTGGGACCCCCCCCCCAACCATATCTGGGGGATCAGGTTATTCCTACATGAACCCTTTTCATTATTTTTTACTTTTTTTGTGGGACCCGGCTTCAAGCCAAGTCCTGAGATGGCTGCCAACACTTCCTGGATGGAGTGTTGGCAGCCAATCAAATTTTAGTATGATCTGCAAGTCCTTGCATCCCCAGATATCTATATTATTTAAACTTTAGTATCTGAAAGAGACTATTATAGATTCCTTACCTTCGAATTACCCCCAGGCGTCGGACTGGATCCGGAGAATTTTTCTCTTAGCAGTACCCCTGCGCGTCGGAAGGTGGCGTCGGTCGACTCCGCGTCCGGCGTCGTGGTCGCCGGGATGATGTCCCGGTGCCTACTTAGACGCCACCCCTGCGCGCTGTCGTCGGTTCTTTCTTTTTCCGTGCCAGCCTAGCGCAGATCCGGAGAAACTTACCCCTTTAGTCATTTTTTGACTAAGCTTTTGTTTACTTTTGGCGACTTGTTTTTTTCAAGTCATCGACTCCTGGTGTGCAAGGGATGTCCCATCGTCGGACCGGCTTCAAGCCCTGCGAGATCTGTCACAAACTGATGTCTGTGACGGACCCACATCTTGTGTGCCTTTGGTCTCTGGAGCATGACCACGACCCAAAGTCGTACTCCGACTGCCGGGCCATGAATCCGAAGTCTTTGCAGGAGCGGTCCTGAAAGCTTTTGAAGGCCCGGCCCCGTAAGTCGAAGCACAAGAAGAAGGTGAAGAACCACCGTCACTCTTCGCCTTCTTCCTAAGGCTCCATCTCCAATGCCTGATTCAGGGACAACTCTGCGCCCTCCCCCTGTTTCGGGAGCAGGGCGTCCCCTGTACAGCTTCGTACATTCTATGAAACCCTCCATCGCATCCTTAGGCAGCCCGACTCTGCAGGCGTGCCTTCGGGCCCCGCGGAGTCGGTCGAGGGCCCTTCGCCTTCGATACCGGCGGCTCCTTCCCTGCCGCCGGAGGGCCCCCATGGATCCAGGCCAGGATCCGGATCGACACCGGTCAACCTTACTCGACCTTCCCCGGCGACGACGTCCCCGGCGTCGGCCATGCCCTTGGCCGACGCCATCCCCATCCTCATCCCCAAGATGGACCCGGAGTCGGACCAATGTCGGCTGACGTCGAATCCGACGCCGGAGGGTACTTTTGTTCCCTTGTTCATCCCAGGTGTTCCCTATTGCCCTGAAGGTGGTGATGAGGACTGGGAGGGGTCGTTGGACCCTTTGGCAGACCAGTTGGAAGAACCGGACTGGAGAGAGGACTTGGGTGACACCAGTGGTCTGGACACTCCACCAGACCATAGCATGCTTTCTTCCCCTACCGTGGCTACGGAGGAGGGAGCGTCCTATGCTGTGGTGGTGCGTAGGGCAGCCGAGGCCTTGGGCCTGGAGCTCCCTACAGTGGCAGTCAGGACTAATCTCCTGACGGAGGTGCTTCAACCTGCGGCAACTTCCTTGGAACCCCTCTTGCCCTTCAACAAAGCCCTCACGGGCGTCCTTCTGGGCACTTGGTCCAAGCCCATCACAGGGGCTCCTGTGGAATGTACGATGGCCCGCCGCCACGACCCGGCTCCGGACAAGCCCATTTTCCTCACCCAGCACCCTTCCCCCGAGAGCTTGGTGGTCCAAGCTTCTTCTTCCAAGGGCGCATTCCCTTCTGCTCCCCTAGACAGGGAATCCAAGAAGCTGGATCATCTTGGGAAGCATATGTTCTCTTTCTCCAGCTTGGCACTGCGGTCCGTGAATACCGTGTGCCTCTTGGGCTGATACATCCATACAGTCTGGGATATGGTTGCGCAAGTGCTGCCTCAGTGCCCGGAGGAGGCCCGGTCTGTTCTCTCACAGGCAGCAAAATTCACGATTCACTGTGGACTGGATACCACGATTCACTGGGCAGAACGATTGCCACGTCGGTAGCCCTTCGGCGCTACGCCTGGTTGAGGATGTCTGGCTTTTCGGGGGATGTCCAAGCCACTCTTCTGGGCATGCCTTTCGATGGCCGTCGCCATTTTGGTGACAAGGCAGACTCGGCGCTGGAGCGCTTTACGGATTCTCGAGCTACGGCCAGATCCTTAGTTCTCTTGGCGTCCTCCCGTCCGCCTCAGTCTGCCTTTCGTGGCTACGGAAGGGGCACCCTACCACGTCCGGCCCAGTCTAGCCTCTGGTCCACGCACGCTGCCCAGCCTATGCGTGGCCGTAGACGTGGGACCCAGCGACCTCACAGGTCTGGGAGCCAGCGGGCGGGCCAGACCACCCTTTCCCTCCTTGCAGCAGCCTCCAAACCCTCCTAGTCTGACCTTTCAGACCCATCAGCGGCCAGTGGGTTGCAGGATTCGCCATCACCTCCGCCACTGGGAAACCATCACGTCAGACAGGTGGGTTTTGTAGATAGTCCGAAGGGGCTACTCCCACCCCTTCGAGACTACCCCTCCTTCCATGCCACTGTCTTTCGATAGCATGTCGGAGGATCATTTGGCGCTTCTCTGTCAGGAAGTTTAAGCTCTCTTAGCCAAGGGAGCTATCGAAAGGGTCCCTGTGCCAGAAGTAGGTCGTGGTTGCTATTCCCGCTACTTTCTGGTACCCAAGAAGGACAAAGGCCTGCATCCTATCCTAGACCTCAGGGCCCTCAACCGCTTCCTCCGGAAGCAGAAGTTCAAAATGCTCACGTTGGCTCAGGTCCTGTCTGCCCTCAACCGTGGAGACTGGATGGTGGCGTTGGACTTGCAGGACGCCTATTTCCATATTCCCGTCCTGCCAGCCCACAGACGCTAACTACTGTTCACGGTAGGCCACAAGCACTTTCAGTTCACAGTGCTCCCCTTTGGCCTTACCAGTGCCCCTCAGGTGTTCGCGAAAGTGGTGGCGGTGGTCGCAGCTCATCCTCGCAGATCAGGGGTTCCAGTCTTCCCCTATCTCGACGACTGGCTGTTGAAGGTGGCCTCTCCCCAGACTGTCGTCTCCCACCTCCAGACTACAGCGGACCTCCGGCATTCGCTGGGGTTCACTATCAACGTGACGAAGTCACACCTGACTCCCTCTCAGTCGCTTTTTTTCATCTAGGCTTTTCTGGACACTGCACTTTCGGGCCGATCCTCCCGAACAGCAAGTCCGGGATATTCTGGCTATGACACCGATGTTTCAGCCTCTATCCCAGATTTCGGTGAGAATGACACTAAGGCTGCTGGGCCTCATGGCCTCCTGTATCCTGCTGGTGGATCATGCCAGGTGGCATATGCGGGCTCTGCTGTGGGGCCTGAAGTTCCAGTGGGCGCAGCATCAGGGGAATCTTTCCGACTACATCCAGATCTCGGAGGGAACTGCACTCCAACTGCAGTGGTGGTTAACGAACCAGGATTGGGTCAGAGGCAGATCCCTCTCCCATTCCCATCCAGACCTCACGGTGGTGACCGATGCATCACTCCTGGGATGGGGCGGCCACTTGGGGGAGGCGGAGATCAGAGGAGTTTGGTCGCCGTCGTAGTCCGGGCTTCATATAAACTTGTTGGAGCTCTGGATAATTCGCTTGGCACTGAAGGCATTCCTTCCCTCCCTCAAGGGAAGGCAGTGCAGGTGTTCACAGACAACACCACCGCTATGTGGTACTGCAACAAACAGGGCGGGTTGGGGTCGTGGACCCTTTTTCAGGAGGCTCTTCGCCTTTGGACATGGCTGGAACATCAGTGCATGACCCTGGTGGTTCAACCTGGCAGGTTCTCTGAACACCAGAGCGGACAAACTCAGCCGTCGGTGCCTGGTAGATCACAAATGGTGTCTTCACTCAGAGGTGGTGCAAGGTCTCTTTCAGCAGTGGGGAGAGCATTGGTTAAATCTGTTCGCCACCGAAGAGAAAGCGCAATGTCAGCAGTTCTGCGCGTTGGAGTTTCCAAGGCGGCACTCGCTCTGCGGCGCTTTTTGTCACGAGTGGAGCTGTGGCCTCCTGTACGCCTTTCCGCCTGCACCACTTCTGCCCCAGTGCTGAAGAAGATCAAGCGCGACCGGGCCCAAGCCATTCTTGTGGCTCCGGACTGGACATGAAGAGTTTGGTACCCCGAGCTCCTGAGCATGGCCATGGATCCTCCGATCAGACTGCCCCTTCGGGACGATCTTCTGTCGCAGCAGCAGGGGACGGTCCTCCACCCGAACCTGTCCAGCCTCCACCTTCTTGCGTGGAGATTGAGCGGCGACAGTTGACAGCTTTTGACCTTCCACCCGAAGTCTGTAATGTCATCTTGGCAGCCAGTTGTCCCTCCACTAAGATGGTATACGCCTGTCGATGGAACAAGTTTGTGGCATGGTGCACAGCAAAGGCTGTGGATCCCCTTTCCGCCCCTCTTTCTGAGGTTCTTTTGTTTCTTCTTTCTTTGGTCCAGCAGGGCTCTGTTCTGGGCACGCTTAAAGGCTATCTGGCAGCCATTTCTGCTTTTCTTCGGCTACCGGAGCAGCCCTCTTAGTTCAAGTCCCCTATTGTTAATAGGTTCTTTAAGGGCATTATTCACCTCTTTCCTCCATCTCCTTTCATAATGCATCAGTGGGACTTGAATCTGGTCTTGACTTATCTTATGTGTGCTCACTTCGAGCCTCTTCACAACAGTCTGCTTCGGCTCCTTACTCTGAAGACTGCTTTTCTTGTTGCCATCACCTCTGCTCGCAGAGTGAGTGAACTTCAGGCTCTTTTTTCTAAGCCCCCTTTCTTCTCTGTGCATCCGGACAAAGTGGTACTTAGGACAAGACCCTCGTTCCTTCCTAAAGTAGTTACTCCTTTTCACATAGGACAAACTATCACTCTGCCCACCTTTTTCCCACCTCCTCACCCTTCCAAGGATGAGGAGAGACTCCACCGTCTAGACCCACAATGTGCACTGTCCTTCTACCTTGACCGCACTAAAGATTTCCGGGTGGACGATCAACTCTTCGTTGGCTATGTGGGTGCCAAGAAAGGTCGGGCTGTCCAAAAGCGTACCATCTCAAGATGGGTTGTCCTGTGTATAAAGATTTGTTTCGCTTTAGCAAAAAAGGAACCTCCAGTGGGACTGCGGCACATTCCACTAGAGCTACGCCAGCAACTACTGCTTTGTCACGTGGAGTCCCACTTATCGACATCTGCCAGGCGGCCACGTGGGCATCTATGCACACCTTCACCAGTCATTACTGCCTGGATAGTCAAGTCCGGAGGGACGGCTACTTTGCCCGTTTTGTCCTCCAGGACTTTCTGGTGTGAACTTGGTTCGCAGACCCTCCTCCGGGGTTGGTATTGCTGGGGTATCTATTCTAAGGTAAGGAATCTATAACTAATAGTCTCTTTCAGATGAACAAGTTACTTACCTTCGGTAACGATGTATCTGTAAGAGACATTTATTAGTTATAGATTCCTTACCGCCCCACCCATCCTCCCCGCTCTGCGAACTGACTTTGAGGGATAGGGACTCCCTTGTAGGGCCTTAGTTGTGGCGCACCAGTGGCCAGTGTCTTTCATGGCTCTGCGATCTGGCGTGGAAAGTCGTGTCAGAACTGACTTCAGCACGCAGGGGCAGCGTCTAAGTAGGCACGCAACGTCATCCCGACGACCACGACGACAGACACGGAGTCGACCGACCGCACCTTCCGACGCACAGGGGTACTGCTAAGAGAAAAATTCTCTGGATCCAGTCTGACGCCTAGGGGTAATTCTGAGGTAAACAATCTATAACTAATAAATGTCTCTTACAGATACATCGTTACCGAAGGTAAGTAACTTGAAACTACTGAACGGATTTACACCGAATCACAAAAAGCACACTTTCTGGACCAATATCTAGCTTTCTGCCAATTTTGGTGTAATTCCGTTCAGCGGTTCTGGCTGGAGTCGTGTTCAAAAAATGAAAAATCCCCATAGACAGAACATGGGAAAAACTCATTTTTGGACCCCCTTTTGTCTCGGGCCGCTGCTTGACGTATCACCCCGAAACTTTCAACACAGTAGAAGACCCAAAAGGGGAAGTTTTTGAAAATTCCATGAAGATTCATCAAGCGGCACCAAAGTTATTGGCAGCACAAAAAACGCTTTTCCTATGGAAACTTTGGTTTTGACTATAGCTACCTACTGGGGGCCACCAGTAGGCAATATAATATATATATTCACTGAAAAACACAAAGGTTAAAGTGACGTTATAGTTAGACAAATATGTCAATGACAACATTAACGTTTTGTACAAAAAAAAACCTCAAATTCAATTGTTCTAGTTAGCAGAGCTAACTATACCCTGATCCCCCGCCATGCAGTGCTTATGACTTCACATATTACATCACTCATAACATATTCTATGACATAATTTATGACATCACTGATGACATCATCCAATGAGCGTATTAGTTTGTTTTATAGTTTTCATAGTGGCGAGTAACTACCATATTACTTTTCTACCTAATTTTGTACAGCCTGTGTCCAGCTAATGGGAGCAAGTACTTACAAAACTAACGTGCATCATAGGTGTGTAGAGGTATTGAACACGTTATAAATCTTTGCATTGAAGAGTAACTCTGTGTGCAGGTGACGGTTGATGACTTGTGTTCAGCATGTTCCACACAAGTATTTTGTCTCTGCATAAAAAGATTCCAACAGGGCAAAGATTCTACGTACTAAATTCTCAATTCAATTCTGTCCTTATTTGATCTCAACACAAAGATCATAAAAGATAAACACATTGCAAATAATCTCATGGTTTAAAAAAGAATAAATATATACAGAGACTAAAAAACACATAGAACATTAAAAACGTACCACAATATTATACCTAATTTAAAATTCAGCTCCATTGGGAATTACGATATTTTGTTTGGAAGCAGGGACAGGGAATAATAAAAAACGGGACATATGGCGCAAATAACAAACAACATTACATCAATTGGAATGACATACTCTTTCTCAATACTAAAGTGCATTTCAAGGAAATCACCCAGATAAATTATATATATCATTATCGTTTGACGTTCAGCATGATAGCTTGTTAAAACTCGCACTCTTTCTCTGTGCTAGAATGCATTTAAAAAAGCAGCCAACCTGACAACGTGTCATAATCATTTAGTTGTTGGAGAAAGAGCAGGGCAGATTTGCATTTAGAGAACTTATACCTACATAACATGCAATAAATATTTTCTAGTATAGGATAGGTGGTAACCACAAAAAAATACAAAATGCAGTAAGGAATGAGGCGAGTTCTCGTCGCATGGGCAAATACATATATCAGAAGAGGAGTATTGCCCTAGCGGGAAAACATAACAGTTAAAAAATCGTGCCCAATCAAAATCTAGTCAGCATTGTTCGTTCATAAACATTCTGTCCAAAAAAATAAATACGGCGCTGTACCTTCTTTCATCTGAATTACACAGTAATCTCGCGCAGCTGGTTTTACCACTTCAACCGCCTCACTGAAGGACTGTCTGTGCTTCAGAAAACAATCCTGAATCCAGATTTTATCTTTTTTTACTATTACATCTGGATTCTCACGCATAGTGCACTGCCCAGGGATAATAAAGTATCCCTAATGTACTTTAGCCACAGAATTTTCATTCCATGTTCACAGGAAAGGCAGTCTCTTATAATTTTCGAGTTAAGCTCAGCTTCACTATTCAACCATATTGAGCACCAGAGAATCAGGGGGGCTAGATTAATAAGATCTTGTACATAGTCCAACTCTAATTACTGGGGCAAGCAAAAGTGTGGAGTCGATAGGGGAACCCCCAGCAGGCGACGACAGAACCTGTTCTCCTCAACCTGGATCGCCCCAACCTCTCTGTAGCTCCAGATTCCCATGCTATGTCACAGTTGGGAAACACTTCCTTTTGTAAACTTCCAAAATTGGAGCAAATGGTTTTCTGCCAATACATGTGGCAAGGGAAAAGGTAATACCAACTGCTCTGAAAAAACGCTTTTAAGGCAGGGGGACCACGAGCAGGCCTCATCAAAATCCAGGCCAAGGTATGGAAAGGAGCTCACCCTACCCAGTTTCCTTTTTCAATGCTTAAGGTGCAGGTTTTAGTGTTTCTGGGACCACACGTCATTGTAAAAGTCTTCGTAAAATTTGTCTTTAAGTCAGGCCCCTTGGTAAAGGTCACAAAGCTTGAAATTAAAATCTTGAGTCCGTTGGCCTTCCTGGCAAGAAGTACTGCGTCATCCGCATATAATAACGCGGGCATGGTCTTTTACCCAACCCAGGGTATGTCTGCTCCAGCTGTAACCAGTACTCTGACCAGGTCATTGATATAAAGCAAAAAGAGAATGGGGGCAAGTACATATCCTTGACGTACTCCTAGTTTAACTTTAAATGGTGATGTACACTCGCCGGCATTTCCAAACCTAACCGAGTCAGAGAGATCGGGGTGAAGGAGTC
Organism: Calotriton arnoldi; assembly: GCA_963921515.1. Taxonomy (NCBI): domain Eukaryota; kingdom Metazoa; phylum Chordata; class Amphibia; order Caudata; family Salamandridae; genus Calotriton; species Calotriton arnoldi. The sequence goes on from CAWUFW010000033.1 coordinate 2,897,869, forward strand.
TTAGGCGAGAGGCCAAGCCCTCCTCTAGGCCCAGGGATACCAGGGTAGCCCATCATTTGAACCTGTTAACGCAATCAAATGTGCTCGATAGGTCCTTAAATGCCAGATGGATAGGTGCCCCCTTTGCTATTTTGGATTTAGTCACTATAAGGTGTAAATTGAGGCACTGCTCAGTCTTCCTGAAGCCCTTCCTAAAACCATATTGCAATTGGGGAAAAAAACATTATTCTCATTTATCCAGAGAAGAAGACGATGCAGGATTACTCTACCAATTATCTTAGTTGTGGAGTTGAGCTGGGATATTGATCGGTAACACCTAGGATCATGGGCATTACCCTTTTTAGGTCTCGCAGACCTGCGTTGCAGCGCGCATGCGCTGCTCGCTTTGCGAGGCTTCTTGTAATCAGGATATTTCAGAAGTGGAGTTTAAGCCCCGCCCATCTTTTTGATTGGCTGGCGTCATCGTCTATGCTAAACGCTGGCTTTTTATTGTAAATGAGGGTTTTTAGTCCCTCCTTGTTACCGCCCTGTCTCCTTTTGGCCCCGCCCACTCGGACTGGATCTTTTACTTGCGGCGTTACACAATGTCTTTTAATTACTGGGTAAGCACCTTTTTTTTGTAACTTGTTATTTGCAGCGCGGTCCTCTTTCACTTTGGGGACCGCGCTGGTTTATTTAATTAATTTGCCGCGCGCCACTTTCAATTTTGCGGCCGCGCTTGTTTTTTTTCTATCCCCCTTGACTCTGTGTCTGGGCACTCGGCAGTCAGAATAGCTCCCTTGCCTCCGTCTTCTGACTTCTCCGCGTTCCAGTCCTGAAGGAACAACAACTTCAGCACCTTCAGGACAGGTCTCGAACGCATGGCCGGGGGGGGGCGTTCTCTGCATGTCTGCGGAGAGCAGGGACTTGTGCCGGTCTGTGGGCAGAGGTCTATCCTCTCGGAGGAAGGACGGGGGTCTGTGAAAGAATGGGGTTGATTCTGCTGTCTGGTTTACTTGCAGAGCTAGATGGGGCTGTGCTGGAGCATTACTGCGTGCGCTCGGGCGGCTCTGTACAAACCCGCTCCGCCAGCACAGGGAGGATAACTGTGTCAATCTGTATATTTGGCTTCTGTGCCCACGATTAGGATTCAGGTTGCGTATGTGAGCTCGGGAGCTCCAAAGTTTCACTTTCTGAATGCAATGTGCGAACAGCTACGCGCGCCACTGCCGAAATGCCGGCACTGCGGGTCTGTGGAACTGTGGTCTGTGGAACATCAGCGTGGACCAAGGCTTGAACTAGACCAGAGCCGGGATGAGTCCCAGGGGAGCCCTCGCCTGACATGTGTTACTTGGTGAACTCTGTAGTTCAGAAGTCCCGCCCTCCCCACCCCCCAAAGAAGGGGGGCTTCACCCATCCTAAGACACCTGTGCATGCAAAAGATTTGCGAATATTGCATTTGTTTCGTGCAGTGTTGCATACACTACGGTAGGGTTGTGGGTCATGGGTGGCTCGTGAGCTCCCACCTTTGAGCCCACCCACCAGCGCACGGGATGAGCACCGTTTGGAAATAAAGTGGAAGGACAAAGTGATAAGATGTGTGTGAGGGAAGAGCAAGATGTGAGCAGGGGGCTGCCGAAGTGTGCTTAGAAGAGCAGGGTTTGCGCAGAGGAGGCGTGAGACGTGAGCAGAAGACTGCGTGTGCAAAGGAAGGTGCATGTGAGCAGAGGTGAAGAGCGAGCAGAAGCGAGAGGTGTGTGCTAAAGAGTAGGGCATGGGGCGTGGCCAAGATGGCGGCGAAGTAAGACTTGCTTCGCCGCCGACCGCTGATTTCAAGCACCGGCCCGCAGCCTTCCGGAGCCGTGTTGGTGGGGGTGTCGGACCCCCCTCGAGCTGCAGCACCGGAGCCCCCTGAGAGGTGGCATTTCACTGTCTACACGCCGCCGCTGGCGAGTCCTGGCGCCCACGCCTACACCGCGGCGCCTGACTCGGCCTGCGATCGGGGGAAGAGACGCTGCCCCCGGCCTCAACGCCCCGCGCCCTCCCTGGAGCTGCCTGGCGTGGTCAGACTGCGGAGCTGTGGACCGCCAGCCATTTGTCCTCTCCTCCAGCGGCGGGGCCGACGGACCCGGAGGCCACCGCATTTCCGGCTGTCAGGGGTGCGGCCTTCTTTTCGTTGCCGGCCACGCCGGCCCGGACCGTTGGTCTCTTTCAGCCCAGCTGCCTTGTTCCCGCCGGGAGGTGCCTGCCCCAGCCGGCGTCCTGTCGCTTTGCCCGCCGTTGGCCCCTGCTTTCCACATCGGGGCCGACGGGCCTGGAACCGAGAGGTGAGCAGCGCTGGGAGTGGCGCGGCCTCCCCAGCAGTAGCTGTGCCGCTTTGCCGTGTCATCCCTCCCCCGGTCCGGCTGCCCTGATCCGCCTGGCGGGAGCCTCCTTTGAGGACGACGGACTTTACTTCCCACTGCCGGCCCTGAGGTGATTGCCGCGTTTACCCCCCCCGGCTGCGCTCCTGTGGCCTGTGACCCCAGCTGCGATCGACTGCGGAGCTCCTGGTGACATGGTCTGCTTGGCTGGTTGGTCCCGGTCTGCCCTGCAGAGGGCCCTGTGGTGAGTGCTTGCGGACTGGGGATCCCGCCCGGAGGAGCTTGAAGCACGCCTGCTACCGCCCGTCTTTTTTGCTGGGGCCCATCCTCGCCTGCGGTGTCCCGGGACTTAGCGGTGGGGTCCCCGACGACGCCGGAGGTGTTTGAGTGGGAGAGGGAGCCGCGCTGAGGACCTGACGCTGGACTGCCCACACGGCGACTCGAGGTGAGGGGGTTGCCCGGCGTTAGCATATCTGTGGTGGACACTGGGAGGAGGCCTGGAGCCCTGCCCGTTTGTATACCCCCTCAACCTAACCCTTGGAGAGGCGGCGGCCCTGTCGGATTAGCCCAGGCCGGTTACACCAGGCTGACCTGCGCTGATGCCCGCTGGGATTGGCGGCCCCTGAACGCGTGGGAGACTCGGGGGGGGGGGGGGGACAGCGAAATGCTACCTCTCAGGGGGCTCCGGTGCTGCAGCCGGTGACGCGAGCTTTCCTTGAGACCCTGTTCACGACCCTCCGAGAGGATTTGCAAACCGTGAAGCGCGATCTCACTTCTGAGATCAAAGACATCCGCAAAGACGTTGATGCCATCGGGGAACGGGTTGCCAAACTCGAGGACAGAGGGGACGACAGGGACACTGAACAGTCTGCACTTCAGCAGGAGGTCATCCGTATCCATGAACAACAGGTAGACCTCCAGACACACCTCGAGGACCTGGAAAACCGCTCCCGGCGGCACAACATAAGAATCTGAGGGATTGCAATTAACGCAGAGGGGGTAGATGTTTTCGCCTTTGTGAGGGGACTGTTCAACCATGTCTTGGGTAACGCACCGGACTTTGATATCAAGATTGACAGGGCCCACCGGGTGGGGCCCCCCAGGGCTGATAGGGCCGCCCCAGCCAATATCCTGGTCTGCATCCAAGACTTTCGCTATAAAGAGGAAATTCTCCGCAAAGCCAGGTCAATGCACCCGATCGCCTACCAGGATCATCGCCCCACCCTCTACCAAGACCTCGCGGCGATCACGCTGCAGAAACGCAGGCTCTTCCGCCCCATCACGTCCCACTTCCGCCAACGAGACATTCCTTACTCCTGGGGACACCCTTTCCGACTGATCTTTTGCATGGATGGAAAGCAATACGAGCTTCGCTCCCTGTCGGAAGCCGGCAGGGTCCTTGGGGTTACCCTCCCGGAGGAGGAGGGGGGAACCATGGCTCAGGCGATGCTGCGGAGTCCTCATCATCAAAAGGCAGCCTTGGAGTCCCTACCGGGGGAGTTAGCGAAGACTCAACCCTCAGGACTCTAAGCGGGTTTATCTGCTCTTTGTTTAGCTGAGGCGGGGAGGTGGGTGTATCCTTGGCCACACTATGGACCCCTTGTCGAACTATTCCGACTCATCCTGGGATGACGGACTTCTAAGTTCCAAATGTTGGCTATTAACGATCCTTCCCTTCCCCATGTGGAGGGTTTCTCCTTCAGTTCCCTCCTGGAGCTGTTTATACGCCGCTTCTATTCAGAGCATTATGGTTCTTCAAGTTGGGGCTTCTTCTCTTCTTTGCTTTTTTCCTTTGTTTTTTTTTGTTTCTTTCTCTATGCGCTTCCCTCCGACCTCCCATCTCTACCGACATCGGCTCTCCGCGCTGGCGACATGTATCCCGCGCCCTTCCTAGGATGCTGCGACTGCGCGCTCGATCCTGCCCTTGGCCGCGCACACTCTTAATGCACGATTCACCCCCGCTGTAGATGCCTCCCCATAGTCTGAAAGTCCTTACGCTAAATGTGAGGGGACTTAACAATCCCATTAAGCGCCGTGCGGTATTGGCTTATTTGGAGAGTTCCGGGGCTGACGTCTGTCTGCTACAGGAAACGCACTTGCTGGCCAAGGACTGCCACAGGCTTCGGTCCCGAGCCTTTCCGAGTCCATTCTTCTCCTCGGGACCCTCAAAATCTGCTGGGGTGGCGATCCTGATATCTAGGGCTTTTAAAGGGAAAGTGGTGAAAAAAGAGGCTGAAATTAAGGGCAGGCTCCTTACATACCAGCTCACGATTGGGGGCCAGACACTGATCATAGGGTCCATCTACGCCCCTAACGAGGGGCAGGAACGGTTTCTCCATGAAGCGCTCACTGAGGCTACTGCTACACCGGAGCGCAGGTTACTCTTGGGAGGGGATCTCAACCTTGTCCTTAATAACGAACTAGATAGGTCGGTGCAGCGCTTCGGCCAAGTGGGCGCTCTTTCCTGTGCTGGTCTTGCTAGGCTGGGGGACTTAGGCTTGATAGATTTGTGGAGGGACCTCCATCCGAGTGCTAGAGAATACTCTTATTACTTGAGTGTCCACAAGACCTACGCCCGGTTAGACTACTTTGTGGGCACCAAGATGATTAGGGACAACACACTCTCTTCCGATATTCTCGTGGCCGTCCTATCGGATCATGCTCCGGTAGTACTTACCTTGGCTCTGCCCCCCGTTCGGCCCCCTACTAGACGGTGGCGCTTCTGTGACACCCTCTTGCATAGTGCAGACATGGTTGCCCAGATCCAACACGCGCTCAATGATTATCTCTCTCATAATGACAACGCTGGTACCCCCGTCTTCACACGATGGGAAGCCCTGAAAGCGGTGGTCAGGGGTACAATCATCGCTGTCTCGGCGGCAGATAATGCAGAATGGAAGCGCAAAAGGGAGGACCTCACACAGAAAGTGCGCAAGTTAGAGCTGATCCACCAACGGACTGGAGCATTGCGTATCTGGCGTCAGTTGAAAGCAGCTAGAATGCAGCTTGCTGCCATAGATCGGGATAAAGCGAAATATGCGGCTCTCCGTCTGCGCCACTCCTTTTATGTAGGCGGCGACAAATGTGGACGGCTCCTTGCACACAAGCTACGGGAATCTCGGCTGCGCGACGGGGTACAAGAGATTACTGATCAAACGGGCCAGGTACCCACTGACAACGCTGATATAGCCGAGACTTTCAGCGACTTTTATGCTCATTTATACGATGCACAATGTCTGGAGTCGACGGCCATAGAATCCTATCTGAATCAAGTCACGCTCCCCTGCCGGTCCCAGGCGCAAGCTGACCACTTGGAGCGGGAGATCCGCCCGGAGGAAGTAATCTCGGCCATCTCGCACCTCAAAGTGGCTAAATCACCGGGCCCAGATGGCTACACGGCGGCCTTTTATAAACAGTTTTGCCCCACACTAACTCCTCTTCTCACGCGCCTCTTCAAATCCTTCGCTTCTTCAGGGGCGATTCCCCCTTCCATGCTTCAGGCGGATATAGTAGTTATCCACAAGCCCGGTAAGGACAAGAAACTTTGCGCGGCATACCGGCCTATCTCTCTTTTAAATATCGACCTGAAGCTTTACACCAGCATCCTTGCGACTCGCCTAGCTCCCTACTTGCCTGGGTTAATCGACCCCGACCAAGCCGGGTTTATCCCCCAGAGACAGACCAGTGACAACACGAAGCGGGTGCTTCACCTCATTGAAAAAGCCTCCCGAATCCCGGGTGACTATATGCTCCTGGCCATCGATGCTGAAAAGGCATTCGATCGCGTGCATTGGCCTTACCTGGAGCACCTGCTGTCCCGTTTTGGCTTGGGGGGAAAAGATGAGTACCCGTATCCTTAATTGCTACCGGAGTCCTGCGGCTGTGGTGCGAGTGAACGGACATTCGTCCACCCCCTTTCCCATCCACAGAGGCACTAGACGGGTGCCCCCTGTCACCCCTGCTCTTTGCCTTTTACATGGAACCCCTGGCGCAACGAGTCCGCGAGCATCCTGGAATTCCGGGTATACGCTTTGGTAGTGACACCCACACCATCAGTTTGTATGCGGACGATGTTCTGGTCACTGACGGACCCCGCAACGGCCTTGGGCACCTTCTTGAAGGAGCTGGACTCCTTCGGGGGGGGCGTCTGGGTTTAAAGTTAATATCACCAAATCCACTGATCTAAACCTTTCCATGCCACCCCAGATGCTGGCGGACCTACAGACTCGCCATCCCCTACAGTGGTCTGTCGATACGGTCCCTTATTTGGGAATCCAGCTAGCCCCCACACTACAGGCGACGAGGGTGGCCAACTATACCATCCTGCAGTCTCGCATTCGTGCGGATCTGCGACGTTGGAAACACTACCCAATCTCTTGGCTTGGCTGTGTTGCTGCAGTCAAGATGACGATCCTCCCCAAACTTCTCTACCTATTTCAAACGCTCCCCCTGCAACCCCTCACCGGCTGGCTCCAGCGAGTACAGACGGAACTCTCTCAATTTATCTGGCAAGGTCGCAAACCAAGGATGAAGCGGCTGGTCAGTTTCCTCCCCCCAGATGAAGGGGGTATAGGGATTCCTGATCTTGTGTTATATTACAAGGCCACGCAACTCCGGCATTTGGTGGAGTGGAGCCGAGCTGAGTCCGAAAAACACTTGCTCTTTCAGGACCGGGCTATAGCGGGCACCTCCTTGATGAAGATCCCTTTCCTTCGAAAGGCCCAACGCCCCCCAAACCTCTACGTCTCTCACATAACTCGCACGACCCTGTTGGTCTGGGACCAGACAAACAGGCGACAGGACTGACGACCTTCCCTTCCCCGCTCACTCCTCTTTTCGGCAACTCCGACTTCGGACGGGGGATGGGTGAGGTGTCCTTCCCTCTCTGGAGAACCACCGGATGCCGTGCGCTAGGTCCCCTTTACGACGCCGAAGGAGTGGTACCCTTCACACAGATGCGTACAGATTACGATCTCCCGCAATCTGAGCACATGCATTATTTGCAGCCCCGGCATTGGGCTTTACACCCGGACATTAGATCGCGGGCCCTTAGACACCTTACCCAGTATGAGAGATGGCTGATCACACGTACCTCCGACAAGAAGCTTATCTCAGACCTATATAAGATGTTCCTATCTCGCTACACTCACACCTACCATGCAGGGCGGGCCCGATGGGAGAGGGACCTGGGTCGTGATCTCACTAGCAAAGAATGGGAGGGGATCTGCTATAGGGGGCAACATACTGCAACTCACGTAGGCCTCACCGAAACCTTCACGAAACTTGCATACTATTGGTATTATACCCCTGAGCGCATGCATCGCATTGACAGTGCATATAGCCCAGTCTGTTGGAGAGGGTGTGGGAAGGTGGGGACACTCGTCCATCTCCTTTGGGATTGCAAACACCTGACGCATTATTGGACCCAGGTGCTCGATGACGTCGACAAGTGTTTGGATACAGAGATCCCCCGACTCCCGGAGTACGTGCTTCTGGGGGTCCCCAACCCGCTCACCTACCCGCTGAAATCCATGAGGGGGAAACAAATGGCCCTAGCGTTGGGCTCGGCCACACAAAACATTCTCACCCACTGGAAATCTACACGTACTCCAACACTCAAGGGGTGGCTCCACCGATTATGGCACATTCTGGGCATGGAGAAGATCTCGCTCACCGCGGCCTGCAAGGGCTCAGGCTTTAACGATTTATGGCAGCCCTTCCTAACCCTCCTGGCACAGGACTTTAGGGAGCTGACATGCCCGAGATACTTGCGTCTTCTGCGCTTGACGCTTCTGGATACCCCACGCCTATGGCAAACCCTGCAGTCTAGTCGCTACCTGTCTCTGGTTGGGTGATGCGGGTGACGGGGGGTGCGCACATTTCTATTTTCTTCTTCTTCTCTTTTTCTATTTCTGGGTTAGGGTGGGTGAGGGTTTATCATATTGGTTTTACCTTATTGTTTAATTTTTGGCAACCTTGCATGTCATTCGTTTGCATTGGAGCTCTGCGTGGCCCAACTGATTGCATCGCTGTTTTGCAGGTTCGCAGTACATGGCATTTATTTCAATAAAAAGATTTAAACCATAAAGAGTAGGGCATGTGTAGGTGAGATAAGTATACGTGAGAAGAGGAGACAGGTGTGGGGGAGAGTGCTGAATGTGTAAGTGAATGGGGCGAGGAGTGTGTCGGAGAAGAGAGGAGTGCAGGTCGGTGAGGTGCGCTCGGAGGACGAGTGAGCTCTGAACTGGAAGCAGGGGAGGGGTCTGAGAATTTGAGAGGTGTGTACAGGGGAGTATTGCATGTGTAAGTGTGTGTGGTATGTAATACAGAGGAGTGAGGTGTGCACTGGGGACTGAGGTATTTACAGAGGAGTGAAGTGTTAGCAGGGTTGAGATGTGTAAGTGAGGTTGAGGAAGGAGGAGACTGGGGTGTGTGTAGGGGAGTGAGGTGTGTGAAAAGAGGTGAGATGCGCAGACCAGTGTTGAGTGTGAAGCGGAATAAGCAATATCTAACGCAGTGCTTTGTGTACAGAGGGGCTGTGTTAAGCGTGAGTTGTGTGCCTGGTATTAAAGTGACTGCAGTGAAATTACTGTGTGTAAGGGAATGAGGTTTGTGCAGGAGAGGGTGGTGTGTGCAAGGTGGAGTCAGGTCTGTGTAGGAGAGGAGCCAAGTGTGTGCATGAGGGGGCTGAGTGAGCTATGCAGTCGTTATGTGTGTGCAGGCGAGTAATGTGTGTGCAGGGGTGTTGTGTGTGTGCAGGTGAGTTATAGGTGTATGGGAGTTGTGTGTGCAGTGGAGTCAGGTGTGTTTGAAAATACTGAGCCTCATTCGTGCGGGCAGTGTGTGACAAAGGAGCTACCGTAACAGCAACTTCTCTTTTCACAACCAGCAGCGGGGACGTGAAGAGCAGGGCCGGACTGGGAACTAAAACCGGCCCTGACAAAGTGCTCGGCCGGCCCCCTCGGGGGGTTGGGGGTGCGGCCGAGAGAGAGCAAACGTTTCAATGGTGTCAGAGGCAAAGCTGCGCCTCCTTTCAAGGGGTCTTGTCGACCAGGAGGATCTTGTGCTGCTACTGGAGGGGCCATGCAGTAGACCAGAGCTGCTGGGGAATATTCGGCCCCCCTTCACATCAGATGGGGGGAGAGCCTTCCCCGGAGCTTGTGTGTCCCCGATTACGAGGAGGCAGTGCTGAGGCTGTCCGGCCCACGCTGCAGCTTCCTCCCTCTCCGCCTACAGCTTTTTTATTCTTCACAAATGTGAACTTTATTGATTGGCAGCTAAGCATGAATTGTACTTTTCTACTCCCAAGTCTGTCGTCAGTTTCAAAGAATCATTGAGTCACTCTCTCGTTCTCCTGCCCGTGCCAGTCTTCTCCTTCACCCGTGCCAGTCTTCTCCTTCACCCGTAGAGGTGACCAGAGCCAGTGCGGAGGTCACAGCCACCGAGTGACTGAAACTCTCCCCAGCTCCGTTACTGTTTACTCACCATGGTAATTGAGGGTCATAAACCTGTAGAAGTACAAGCCCGTGCATGTGTATTATGTGATGTGTGTGATGTTTGTGTAGGTGAAATCTTGTGCGTGAGAGTGTCAGATTGTGCAAGTGTACCATGTTTTCAGTGTGCTTGTCACTTTTTGCGTGATTGTGTGTTGCATGCATGTATGCTTGAATTGGCATTTGTCATCCTGTATTTGAAAAGTGAGTCAGATTGTTTATATGTGGACACTTTGACAAAAGTGCATGTGCTATATTAGAGTTCTCTGCCATCGTTCTAGACCCATAGCTCAGTGTTTGGCAGGGTTGCCAGAGAAACTAGGAAATTCATCATTTCTAGGACTTTCTGACATTTCTTTCTCTCTTGGTAATGATGGCCTGCGCATTTTTTTTTGGAAAGGCTGCTTACACGGCAGGGTTTAAAATGTCCAGTCGACACTAGCACACTTTTATTTTAATCTATTCACATTTTTTACCAGAATAAAAGCCGATACGTGCAGAGCCCAGCTATAGTCTTCCTTTACAGTTCCTGCCCTTTGTTTAATTTAATGCAACATCATTTTTGAACTGAAGGACAACAAAAGGAGAAAACAATAACCTATTTCCACCTGAATCATTTTGAAGCCAGATAAAAGTCCCCCAAGGACGGCAGGGGGCACACCGCTTATTACCACAGCAAGGAGTAGCCCCAGAGGTCAAGCAGGCAGGCCCACCCTCCCAAAGATTGCTGAATCCGTTCTTAGGGAATGCATGCAGCCCTTCAAACACAGGCCAGTGTTACCGGCGCCAGCAAGTGGGAAGTGTTGATACAGACAGTACTGAGATTGTCTGAAGGGCAGCCATTCTGGTGAATCATCACTTGGAGGCAGTGACTGCACAAACAGTTGGGCGCATCTTCCCAGCCGCGCTTGTACGTAGCGTACGGTTGCAGAAGAATGCCTAAGATTGTAGGACAGTAGGAGTGGGTCACATTAACTAAAATTTGGGCAGCAATCACATTATGGCAGGTTGTTTGTGCGTGTGACATTTATAAAAGCAGAGCAACTCTGCACCGTGGTGCCTATAACATCTGACTGCAGAGCACTGGTCGTTCATGTGACATATCAGAGTGCAGTGCGCGATGGCACCTATAACACGTCTAACTGCAGTGCACTGGTGGCATAGTAGGATCTCAAAGTGCAGTACGTTGGGGCTGAGTATGGCGTTACGCTACAAAACATTGTTTTTAAAGTGCTGAGCTGATACAGGGAACTTCCTTTCCAGCGGCGCTACGTGACTCGCTAAGTAATAAGCATTCTGTGCAAAGTTCTACAAAAAAAGACACACAACACAGTTCTTTGTTTTATTAAGGTGGGAAGGGCATATCCTTACTAAGTGCAATAATGTTTAGCTGTTTACATCATGTATTATGTAATTTTATAAATATTATTTATAGGCGTCTCTGTACTATGGAAGGCAGCCATCAACAGCACACCACATCATTAAACTCCACTACATACCACTCCACAACACAAAATACCATTCCACATAATTGCACTCAAACACAGAATCCCACTCCACATAATTACAATACATTCGATTCCAGATAATTAGTATCCACATAATTCCAATACACAAATCCACTACACACAAATCCACTCCACACCACACAGTTCCACTCCACACAACTAACTAATCCAACCCACATAATTCCACAATACACCACATACATACACTCCATAACATAAGTAAAAAACATTGCCATTTACAATGCTAGTAGCTCCAACTCCAACAAATGCGAGACCTATTGCATTTCCAATGCTTGTTGAAGATAGGAACAACTATGTGGACCAAGATGATGGTACCCACACCCGACAGACTGTGTTAAAGATACTGGTAAGCACAGGAGTCCAGAACCCGGGATCTTCTTTAAACAAGTCCAGAGAGACTTTGTCCGGACTCAGAGCCTTCTTGCAGGGGCTGTTATGGATAGCTTTAACAACCTCGTCAACACAAAAAGGGAGGTTACCACTGAATGTTTAATCACACTGTCCCCCTCCGGGTAACACATCATCATCAATAGAGTAAACAACAGAAAAATGATCTGTACAAGCTTCAGCATTAATATGGACAGTTACTTTATCTGCGGATGACACAGGGGATAAACCAGCTCGCATCGCCTTCCAAAAAGCCTGGGGATCTTTTTCCTAGTAAGCAACAACAATAGACTCCCATTTCTCATCCTTAATAGCTGCCTTTCTCTTTTTTATTTTATGTTTCAGTTCTTTTTATTAACATTTCAGTAAAAAAACAATGCCAACAGCAAGCTTCACGGGCCCGAGGGCCTGACATGTTGATGCTAATGTCGTGCTGCCGAACCCCCCCCCCCCCAACTACCCCACATTGGGACACTAGAAATGTACAGCCGTTATATTTTCTCAGTAATTTGAGGTTTGTGGCGATTGATTGGTCTCCGGCAAGCGTAGTTGTCGGAGGTATCTAGGGCATGTCATTTCCTTGAACTCTTGTGAAAGCAGGGATACGTACGGGCGCCACAAGTCCCCAAATGCCTTCCCCCTCCCGGACTGGGTCATAGTGATCTTTTCCATACCCAGGATATGCCAGAGTCTCTGAAGCCAATTGGTGTGTGTGTAGGGGTCTGGGGTGAACCCCAGCGGTTAAGAATGCTTTGGGTAGCCGCTCCTAGTGCCATGCCTATTTGCCATCCGCGTCTGGATTTCAGAGGGTAGGCTAAGAGGTTTGGAAGGCCCAGAAGTATGTATGTAGGGAAACGCGGAAGTTGAGTGTCCAGATGTTTGTCAATATCGAGTACCTGCGCCCAGTACTGTTGGATTTGGGGGCATTCCCACAGGATGTGTGTTAGTGTCCTCCATTGCCTGCATCCCCGTCAGCAGCTCGCGCTCTGTGTGGGCTTGACCCTATGCAGTCGAACCGGGGTATAGTACCAGTACGTGACTACTTTTGTGAGGGTTTTGGTCAGGGCATTGCTACTAGCCGTGTGTCTGGCTCTGTAGGATATCTCTCCCCACTCTTTAGCGCTCAACGACCTCCCCAGTTCCTCTTCCCACCTAATCTGTCCTGCGTTGTGTGTGGGCTTTTTGTGTTGGATCAACATTGCATATAATTCAGATATTAGCCCTTTATCTGAGTCTTTGGCGAGAAGCCATCTCTCATAAGGAGTGAGTCGCCACTGTGCATTAGGGTTGTTTTGTGGATGTACAATTCAATGTCGAATTTGTAGGTAGTGGAGTCTTTCAGACTCGTTTAGCCCATATCCTTGCGCATTTGGGGGAAGGAGAGCACCCCCTCAGTGTCAAATAGGTGGCCTATGGAGCGGCACACTGTCTCCACTCTGCGAACCCCCCTTCCGAAGTTCCCTGCACAGGGTCCGGGTTATCGAATATTGGAGTCATCGGGGATGGGAAGGTGGTCAATTCGCGCTTCTTGGAAGTCTGATCCCAGGCTGACATGGTCACCTGTGTGATCGTCGAAAGGTCTTTGCGCCTTCTTTAGGAAGAGAACCTTCCAGAGAGAATTCCCCACCACTGCCCTGTCTTGAAACAACCAATGTTTGTCAGATTCGGCTCGACTCCACTCGACAAGGTAGTGTAGTTGCACTGCCTGATAATAGAGATGGAGATCGGGGATACCCAAGCCCCCCGATTCCAGAGGTAGGTAGCTCAAGGTCTTCTTCATGCACGGTTTCTTGCCCTGCCAAATGAACTGCGAAGGGTCTGTTTGGAGTTTGGCGATCATACCTCAGGGTGGAGGCAAAGGGAGAGTTTGAAAGAGGTAAAAGATCCTGGGAAGAGCGGTCATCTTGGTTGCAGCTATCCTTCCCAACCATGAGATCTAGAGGTGCCTCCACTTTGCAAAGTCATTGCGAATTTGCCTTTATAGCTTTTGATAATTACTGATAACCGTCGCTTCTGTGGTCGCGGCGATGTTGATTCCCAAATACGGGATCTCCTTGCTAGCCCATTGAATGGGCTATTGGCCTGCCAGTTGCTCCACAAGTTGGGTCGGCAGGGAGTGGCTAAGTGCCTGTGACTTCCCGACGATCCGGAAGCCCGAAGCAGCCCCAAAGGACTTGAGCTCGCCCAGAAAAGCTGGCAGGGAAGTTGCTGGTTTGTCTAGTGTCACGAGCACGTCATCTGCATATAAGCTGATGGTGTGACAATCGCTTCTGAATTTCACCCCGGTGATTACAGGGTGATCCCTTATTCGCTGGGCCATAGGCTCCATGTACATGGCGAAACGTAAGGGGGACAGAGGGCAGCCCTGGCGCGTACCTCTGTGAATCGGGAAGGGCGGGGAAGTGCAGCCATTAAGCCTTACCGTTGCAGTGGGAGCATGGTAACAGTTGAGGATTCGAGTCTTGCACCTATCCCCAAAGCCAAAGTGTGTGAGCACCTGTTTGAGGTAAGCAACAGGATGATCAGCACACACTATATCCAATAATTTCAGTTAAACTTCGAGATTAGTGTTTCACATTTAGAAAAGTCACAAATGGTTTCATGGAGACGTATTGTTAAGTTTTCAAATCCTTTATTCTTTTCACAGATTAAGTCTTCCAAAAAGTAGCCATCGTGTTTCATCCCGTCTCGGGACTTCTTCAGGGCTACAAAACACAGATAATATATACACATTTGAAATCACAATATATTACAATGCTCCATAAAAACACATATACAAACTTCAATATACAATGTTACATATATACAAAGCATTTAGCAGAAGACATCCATTTTCTAACATAATGCTAGGAAGAATGGTTTATTTCTGCTTATTCATATTGTCTGGAATCATCTGACACCATGATTGGTCTAAACACAACAGTCATAAACATTTTCTTTTTTAAAAGACCTTTCATTAGCACATTTGTCAGTATTTGATAAGAGCACTCTAATCAAAGAGTGACACCTTATAAGGGTTTCCTTGTATTCCATTATCTGGTTATATGAGTGGGTTTATAATTTTGGACAGATATTTGCTAAGATCTAAACATACATTGTATATTGAAGTTTGTATATGTTGCTAATGTATGTGTGAATTTTATTCACTAACTGGGGAATAGGAGGCTTTTCCCCTGATCTTTGCACCACATAGATTATACCCCTACAGTGTAACACGTGCGGTACCCTTTGTCTAAGGCCTCTTTGTAAATCTCTACCTGTTCGAGGTAAGGCCAGTGGGCCCTATCAAAGGCCTTCTCTGCGTCAATCGCTAGCAGCATATATTCCCCCTGGGCGCAAGAGGCTTTTTTAATAATATGCAGGATGCGTTTAGTATTATTGCTGGTTTGCTTTCGGGGGATGAAACCTGCTTGGTCTGGGTCGACCAAAGAAGGCATATGTGTGTTGAGTCTGTGTGCGATTATGCTCGTGAATAATGTCAAATCTATGTTTAGGAGGGAGATAGGTCTATATGAGCTGCAGTGTGATTTGTCCTTTCCCGGTTTGGGGAGGACTAATATAGAGGCCGTCAATATCGAGGCCGGAATCGCACCCGGATCCGCGAAGGAGTTGAATAGGCGTACCAGTATGGGCGCCAGGAGGGGACAAAAGGATTTGTAAGAAGCTGCGGAGTATCCGTCTGGGGACTTTGCGAGTTGAAGCCTAGAAATGGCCGATATGACTTCCTCTATGTGTATCTACTCGCCGAGGGATGACGCCTGGTCCGGGGTGAGGGGTGTCGTTCGCGCCGAATGTAGATACTGGGCTTTGGCTTCGGGATCTAGAGGTTGATCCGTATATAAGTGTGAGTAAAAATCTTTAAAGGCGTCGGCTCAGGCCGTGTCGTCTGATACTAGGTTGCCTGTTGCCGTGTAGATTGAATGAACCCCCTGCTCCTGTCTTTTGGCACGTAACCTGTTGGCCAAACGTCGGCCACATCTGTCCCCACTTACGTAGAAGAAGTGCCTCAGGCGAAGGGCGGCGTACTCCGCTCTATCTAGATCTATGGCAGCCAATTGGGAGCGAATATTAGAAAGCTGGCGCCACACTCTTGGAGCGTCTGTGCGCTGGTGTATTCGTTCCAACTCCCTAATCTGTTTTGTAAGGTCATTCCTCTTCTCCTTACTGACTTTATCTGCCGCTGAGATCGCTATTAGCTTTTCCCGAATTACTACCTTGAGCACCTCCCACAACACGGCCGGTGAGACCCCTGGGATGTCAGTATGTGTTAAATAGTGTCAGTATGTGTTAAATAGTCTCGAATTGCTTGCTGGATCTGCGTCTTAACCTCCTGGTGATGTAGCAGGGTGTTGTGTAAGCGCCAATGCTTGGTGGGGGAATTCGCCGGGGGAAGGAATAATGCAATCCTTACAGCCCTATGGTCCGAGAGTGCCGCTGTGTGTATTTCGGTGGCCTTAACTTAATGAGCGTCCTTGTTTCCCTCGTACGCAGGAAGTAGTCCAATCTAGCGTAAGTCTTATGTGCGTTGGAATAAAAGGAATATTCCCTGGAGTGTGGGTGATTAGACCTCCATAGATCTTCCCATCCCAGGTCCCTCATCCATTCATGCCCCTCCCCTGACAGTGCTCCAACTTGCCCGTGCCTCTGAGCTGACCGGTCTGGGGTATTGTCTAAAACTAGATTAAGGTCCCCTCTCTTGAGTACTAGTTTGTCATCAGTCTTCGCTGCCCTCTGTAATGCATTACGCAAAAACATCTCCTGTCCCTCATTCAGGACGTACAGTGCGCCTATCACTAGCGGCCTGCCTGCCACTGCAAAGCCTTATATGAGAAGTCTACCTCTGATTTCGTCCACCTTATGTTCCACCCACCCCCGGAATGTGTTTGCCACTAATATGGCCACTCTGGCCGTCTTGGAGGATGACGGCGAGAAAAATTGTTGGGGAAAGGCACGGGATCTAAGATGGAAACAGTCCCCCGCTAGCAGGTCCGCCCCCGAATTCTCTATGTATGAGAGGACTGCCCTGCGTTTAATCGGGTTATTGAGGCCTCTCACGTTCAGTTGTGAGGACTCTAAGAATTGTATCTGGCATGGAGGTCGGGAGAAGCAAGGTGAGCCCTGCATCGTCGTTGCTCCTGAACAGTAGCACCCTCAATGTGTTCTGTTGTAGCTACCGCTGCCCCTTTGTATATTTATCGCCGTGTCCCCCGTGGAGGTGAGTGCCAACCCCAAACATTGCATTGAAAAAACAAGATAACAAAAGTAACATGAAACATAGAATAACTGCTTACGTATAGTCCCACAGCCAGATAAGGCTGCATGGTCAATTCAGTGAGGACCGTCTTGTGGCCATTGGTCCCGTCTTCCCTCACCCGCCGCCCAGCCCGTAGTGTCTGTGAAATGATGTAGAGTGCCACAGGGTTCAAGAGTCATCTTGCTTTGCAGAAACTGATGGCACTGCCTCCAAAGCCACCTGCCGGCCTTTTGCGATATCTTCCGGGTCAGGCTGGGTCACCCACCGGTGTCCTCCACGCCTCTGCCAGCCCGATGATCGCTCTTTCTGTAGGGGAGAGGAAGACCAGTGGTCCTGCTGCTCCCCTGGCGGATCCAGCAATCGGCAAGTCTCTGATAGGGAGCAAAGTTGATACAGTCTCCCGTCATTCCAGAAGATTAGGCGAAAGGGGTGGCCCCAAGAGTTGGTTATCCCTTGGCTGCGGAGGTGGGCAGTGGCCGGGCGGAACTCCCTCCGTTTCTGTAGCGTAAGGGCGGCTCAGTCTTGAAAAAAGGTAGGCGTTGGACCCTGAAAGGGGATGGGGTGCATGGTGTGGGCTTTGTGCAGGATCACTTCCTTGACTTGGAAGTCGTGTACACAAACTACAAACCCGGTGGGCCCTGTCGATCTGGATAGCAGTGTCTGGGGGCCCGCCCAGGACGTGGTGGAACATGTCTCTGACATAGTCAAAGATGGTGTCGCCTTCCGCTTTGGACTTTTTTCCCCTGATACGGATGTTGTTCCGCCAGGACCTGTTTTCCAAGTCCTCCATGTGAGACTGCAGGTCTATCTGTTGCTCTCGGAGTCTCTGGACTTCTTGTTCTAGCGCCTCTGTCTCTTCCTCCCGGCCTCCTTCCTTGTCCTCCAGTTCCGCGACTCGGTCCCCTAGATCATCGACGTCTCTCCGGATTTCTTTAATGTCCTGTGAGAGTTCTCGCTTGTGTGAATTGAGATCTTCTCTAAGAGTGGTGAAGAGAGCCTCTAGAAAGGTGTGGGTAACCAGTTCCTCAGCAGCCTGGTCGGGAGGATCCTTTATTTGATCTGTTTGTGGGCCGATATCTCCTGCTGTGCCCGTGGAGGGGCGAGTGAGCATGTCCTTGAGAGTACGGTCCTTTGTGGGGCGGGTGGACGCCATCCTCACGTGTGACCCGGCGGGCGTGCCCCCAATCTCCTGCTGACCGCCAGGCGAGGGTGAGGAGAGCCTCCCCTCACTCATGTTCTTATGGGCTATCTTCTTGCAGTCTCTGTGCTAGCCCAAGGATCGTGAAGACGCGGTGGTCTGCTGTGCCTACTTGAGGGAGCGATTAGAGCCTACGGCCTCCCCTCCGAGTTGTAGCGCAGCCGGCCCAGGGGCCCTCGCTTCTTGTTATGCAGCTGAGAGGCAGGCTTGGCAGATGCTTTGTGACTTGGTGTTGAGAAGTGCTGTGACTGAGTGCTTGTCTGGAAGTTGCAGCAGCTTGGAAGTCATATACTGGTACACAGGCTATAGGAATGGATTGGCTTCATATTGCAGGGGATTGTCTATCCAGAGTGGGCTTTGATCAGGATAGTCGGCTGAGATGAGTTGTACCCTCTATTCCGCCCTCCTACTTGATCAGTCTGCCCCCCCGCCCCCGAGCTGCGGGGAGCGACAGCCCCCCCACCAAGACCCCGTTCACTCTCGGTGGTCGGACCTGCTGGGTCCCTCTGGGCCACGAAGGTGGTGAGGCCAGGTTATTTTGTGGAATTTTCAGGGGGGGGGGGCAATTGCTGGGGCCCAGCCTCGGATGCTGCCCCTCGAATGTGTCTCCGCTTCCCGCGGGAGGCCTCCACCCCTCCCGAGGCCTACCGCCCGTCTGGTCCAGGCCTGTCCCTCTTGGGCCTCTCGCGGCTCCCAGCCTGGCTGCTTGTGTTACCCTCGACCGCGGAGCTGGGCCGATCCACAGGGCACCGACGAGACTGGAGAGGGGGGGCCCCACCCCCGCCCTACAGCAAGGGGCCCTTCGCCGCTGCTCGGGCGTACCGCTGTGCACGCGGGAGGCTGCTGCTCCTCCTCCCAGGCCTCCCACCCCGCACCACCACCACGCCTCACCTGGGGGCCGAGTTCATCCTCTCCATGCAGGGCGCTCGGGCGTGCCGTCCGCTGCAGCCCAGCCTCCCGCGCTCCGTCCGCCTAGCAGCCGCGGCGTTTTGCCCAAGTATCGCAGGGTGCCCGAGCCTCTCCAGCTCCGCCTGGGCGAGTGCGGTCTTTCAGTGGGCCTCTGTCCTGCGCCGCCCTGGAAAGCTCGACAGGAGCCTGTGATCGCCCCCTCTGTGGTCCTCGCACAGATCCTCTGCTGCCTCAGGCCAAACGGCGTCTCCCCCATGTGTTTCTGACCCTGTCGGGTCGCCGGATGGATCCCTGGGCACTTTCTAGGCTGGCGGTGGGCAGGAGAGACGGCGAGGCACGTCTTACCTCGGTGCCATCTTGGCCACGCCCCCCTCTTTTTTAATTTAAACCGAAAGAGGAGGGACAGGGGCAGATAAAAGTCCAGCATACAAGCCCCTCAGATATTGTGCCAACAGAGGGTATGCAGTTCCTGTCAAGTGAGAAGGTCAAAGACTGCCCAGGGGCAGGTAGAAAGTTCTGCTCCCTTAGGAGCAAGGGCCCTCACACACCCCGAGGAGTGTCATGCTTCATCATCGGGCAGGTCCTCGTTGGGCCGGCGCTGCAATGCCCAATGGGCCCAGCAGGGGGCTCTTTGCCAGATTTTTTTTTATTTTTGCCGAGGTGTGATGGTGTGTGTGAAAAATGTGAGTAGATTGGTCAAAAGAACGTGCAGTAGAAATAACTAAAAGAACCCAAAATACTATTTAAAGGCTGGGTTCCTTCGTTATGGTTAAAAACGTAAGGTCTGGCTAGAGATGGATATAATGATCCAATCCAGCAGTAGGTGGTGTTTTTAAAAAAAGAAGATCAACATGTTTCATGCCCTATTATTGTCATAAAGATCATGGCATTTCGCCTGGACCAAAATCCAAATCTACTTGTGTAGGGATGGGAAACAAGTGTGTGTAAATTATACCATACCCTAGATAGGTCACACTAATATGTAGTATACCTTCAAGGTCAAGGGGAACCAAATAATAGGGGAGAGAGAGCCCTAGTCGTATTGGCAGAATGGATGCTCACTGGCGTACCGAAGGTCAAATGTCAGCGTGTGCATCTAGCGGCTGAACTACCGCTCGTCCAGGCGTTTTTTTAATGCCATAGTGTAAACCTTTCTACAAGCTACAATTGTGCTCAGATTTCTTGGGACCTGCTTTAAAGCAGTACGCAGACTGATATTAGCTTCCCTACAATCTTTGTCAAACCAGGATTTATCTTGAGGGAAAGCCCTACTCACTGGTCTAGTCAAAATACCTTTAATGTATGTTAAAAGTTTGAAAAAACTATCTATTACAATTGAGGGATCTTGCGACTCCATAATACAAGAGTTCATTAGATCCTTACTACAGCTGGCAACCTGATTCATAACCAGTTTCATGTCGGCTGAACGCCAGACCAACCTGCGCCCCGCATCCTTGGCAGTTAATAACTGGCTACTCACTGTGGCTACCCGTTGTTGCTTAAAGGAAACCGCTATCTCCCCTGCAAGCGGGTTGTGCCAGCACAAGGACCTCACACCCCATAATAAAAGGAGACAGCCTCCGCAAACTAAAAATATAATCCATTATGGACCCATTACCCTTACCTGTATAATTCGGGATTACTGAAGGAAAGGAATCGGTGACCACATTTTCTAGATCATGGTCCACCTGCAGTGAATATAATAAACGCCCCGTGGAATCCGTGACTTTAAGATTGACTTCCGTTGAGGAAGGGTCAAAAATAGAGTGCAACAAGGGAAATAAAAGTCCCAGTTTGGCATTAAAGTCGCCTGTCAGCAGAAGATTAAAAGGTCTGCCGGCCACTATTACTACCTCTTCTAACACGCCAATCAAGGAGGACAAACCCTGAAAGTAATATTCCTCTTATTCGAAAAATCATCATTATAAAAATTCTACATATGCACTCTAAATGTATTCCCCAAACAGAGCTTAAAAACCTGTACCACATTCATATCAGACACAATAGGAGAAATTGTACAGCCAATATTGACCTTAAACCAGGCTGCCAAGCCCCCCTTTGCATGGCCCGCTGGAGAGGGTAAGGCTGGGAGGCTGAAGCACATATATCCGTCAAAAACAGCCATGATTTTTAATGATAGATTGCCAACCCTCGGTATGTATTTTCGAGCCAGGCTGGCTACATTCCAACTAAAAAAGATAACAGTGGGGCTACTCTCAACCACCAATTCTACGTGCACACTCACCCTTGGGGTTGTATAAGATAATAATGGAATTGTAGATGTTCCGGGGGTGTATTCCAAATGCATCCTACCCTATGGTTGTGACATCGAAATAGTGGCTGTGAAAATAATCACCCCGGAGTCTCTGGGAGTACCCTACTACAGCCCCACTGCAACTCTCCTGAGCATGATGTCAATCGTCTTCCAACCCTGTCAGGGCCTCAAATCTATTTTGGAGGAGCAGTGGCCTATACTGGTGCAGGCTGCTATTAGATCGGGGGAGGGCCTGAGGCCATGAGACCTAGATAAAACTGGGGCCAAATGCCTATAAAAGAAGTGCTAGGACAGAATCCTAATCGAGCTAGGTTCGACCAAGGCAGCTCTAGCTTGTGCCAGGCCTGCAACAACAGGGTTACGTATATTAATGATTAATAAATCACAATTAAACTGCTTTCCCAAACATCCAGTCCCACCCACCCGCTGTGCCAGGAGAATCTCATTGCAAAAGTCCCACTGTCCATGCACGTTGGAATTCAGCCAATCTATTGCTTTATTCATAAGAGCCCTTGTGGGTTCAAGTTGGTCAGGAGGCTGACTAGGAACATTAGCTAGCACGACAACAGATGGACATGAGGCAGGAGGTAGATCTATCACGGGGAGGGATCCTAGCCTCGTACTGCTACTATCAACCTGATCAACAGAAGGAACTAACGCGGTCTTGACAACAATCCTCTGTGGCAATGAGGGTAGTGCAAGTTCCATGTCATTGGCCCGAGGTTCAATGTTGGCATCCGTACCACTGCCCCCTCTATTGCAAACTAAATGCTGTGCAGATGGTATTGCAGGACCAGATGAGGGATTGGATGCGGTATCCAAAGTAGGCAGTACTCCCCCTCCCAAATTTTACCCAGTTTGGCCTTGATTGTATCCAGCTAGTCGAGTAGCAGGCGAAGTTTTGCTCCAGCTATTCGCTTAAACGCGCACTCATACAGTCCCATGGGTCAACAATTGGAACAGGCTCTTTCGCATGATCATCTGACCCGGGTGCATCCTATTTTTCAGTGCGACCTGGCAACTTGGGTTTTACAGCCTTTTTCCTGCATTTTACTGAAGAACCTGGGTTTAGATCTGAGCCTGGGACTGAAATTGGAATTTTATCCAGGGAGCAGAGATTTGACACAGTCCCATGCTCTTCACCTGGCTCCTCATCTTCAGCCAACAGGCCTGCCCTAGCAATCCCCTTGGCCCCAGGGCAAACGCCAGGGCCATCCCTGACAGATAAGATCGATGGCATAGCCGATTGCGTCAAGGGGGCAGAGGGATCATCGCTGTGTGGATGGTGGCTACGAGTGTAGGTCATCAGTTGTTAGCGAAAGCCGGCGCCCAGCAAGTTTAATCTCATTGGACTCCAAGTTCATTGCCCTCAACAAAAAACTATCAATTGTGGTGCGCGGTGATGGTTGGTATAACCTTTTTCTTGCCCATTGTAGGAGAGTAGGATCTGCTTCTTATAGTTACCCTCACTTTTTGCTGATGTTTCACTGTTTTTCGACTTAGCCTGACTGAGGCCCTGCTAATCAGGACCCCAGTCTATCTGCTTTCTACTCTAAATTGACTGTATGTACTTTAGGTACACTCCAGATTGGATTCTGGGGTACCCTTGTGAGTCCCTAGTATATGGTATACTATGTACCCAGGGCATAGGTACCCCAGAGGCTGCAGCATGTATTGTGCCACCCCTGGGAAACCTTTTAAAATGACACAACAGGTCTGCTACAGCAGCCTGTGTAAGGTGGTGTATCCACCCCTTACTGAGATATAGGTTCCCTATATCTCTCCATATCACTGCACATGTAAACCTATCAGTCACCCCTATGGCAGGCCTTAACAATCCTGAAGGCAGGGTGCTGGGTTTCATGTGAGAGGGTGCTCCTGCATGAGCAGAGCCCCTCTGCAGCTTTCGGAATCTTGATTCCGGGGTTGTTTGTGATGCAGCCAACCATATACTCTTAAGTGCATTATAACCTCGCGGTAAATGCTAACTTGAGAATGGCTGCATGGAAATATGTCGTGTTTGGTGTCAAACACCTTGGAATCATAACTCCACCCCAGTAACTGGTCTGGGAGGTATGATCCCACCCTACTAGAGGGAGAAACATGGCACCACCGGTACACCCGGTACCAGCTTAACAGAACCCTGGCATCACAAAATGGATGCTGCAGCCACAGACACGAGTCTGCCCTCCTGCTGCTGGACAAAACTCCGACAGGGGAGGCCTGGACAATAGGTTTCCTGTCTCAGGGAGGTGTAACCACCTCCCAGACAGACTTTAGTGTATTGGGGCTGGGTGGGTGCACTGCCAGAGTGCTTTGAAGTCTGCACTGGGGGCACATTTGGTGTCCCTGTGCGTAGTCCAGCTCAAACCGGTTTCAGGGGCTACCAGCCCCTGCTCTGGCGCGAAACTGGACAAAGGAAATGGGTGTAGCCACCTCTCTTTCCTGACCCTCCCATAGGTGGGTCCCCAGAGTTTGTCCCACCCCTTCCTTGGGTATAAAGTAGGAACCCCTGACTACAGGACTTTAGATTACACCTGGACTAAACTCTGACACATTAACCAAGTACTTCGATGATCTACGCTGGATGACTGAAGAATCTCCCTTGGAGTAAAGGAGTTACTCCCCTGCAAAGCAGGCACCTTTAACGCAACTGACCGGTTGGCATCTCCGAAGCTCCGACGGACTCCGAAGAATATTGCCACACAGGAGGTGGGTTTTCCGAGGTCTTAGAGGTCGATCTGTGCCCAGAGTAAGTCTGAGGCCCGTATACCTCGTGGTGACCGTGCAACCCGAACCCCTGGGCACCGCGTCCATTTGCAGAAGCATCAGCTTTCCGGCGACCCCTGAGGCTGAGCTTTGGGTTACTTGTAGCCCTGACCCCGAGCAGTGATCACACCGAAGATTGCAGGCCTACACTCAACGAGTGTTCCGTGGGCCGCCATTTTGTGATTCCTCTCGAGGTCCCTTCGCGATCCCTGGTCCGTTGACCTGTGGGTCCCCAAGAAGGCAACTCTAACTTTGATTGGGCTTCCCTGGTTGCTCCAGACGTGCCCTGACTCTCCATCGCTTGGGGAGTCCCCAGGACCTTGCTGGTCCGCACAGAAGCATCTTTTCTCTTCCTGCGTGGGTTGCTGTTGCCAAGGCTTGTTGTGTTCAATCCGAGCACCGACACCCCAGCACTCGACATCCTTCGTGGGACAGCTCGAATCCGGCTCCTGGTCGTCCTTGACGTCTCCGGGACCCCGTGGCTGCAGAGTCGAGCTTCACCTCTTCGCACCTGAAGCACCCGACATCGGTGGGCATTCGATTGCTCCGCTCTGGTCACTGGCTAGTGACCCAGACTCTGCCCCCTCTGCTTTCAGGTTCTTCACATCTTTGATCCAGGCTTGGATCACACCGGACACTTTTCTCCTTCACGGCAGCCGCACTTTGCAGCAGATCGCCATTGAAATCAACGACGATTCCCGACACCCTTTGACACCTATGCACCCGGCTTCCCTGGGTGAGGTAACTCGAGTACTACGGTGCTCCCGTGGGTGTTGGGCCTAGAACCCCTTAAGTCTAAAGGGGTTTGCTCAAAGTCCTCTTCTAAGTGTCCTTTTGCTCTAAAATTCCAACCGCGACTTTCCTCATAGAATCCTACGGCGCTCGCGGCTGTGTTCTCACACTGCACATGTCCCCCGTGGGTCTCCTGTTTCACTACCTTGGGTGGTTCCTTGGGGTCCCAGCGATTCTACGTACTCTAGGCACTGTGTCTAGTCAAGTCGTGGTTCTTATACCACTTTCTTAATATATGGTTTGGTCCCCCCCCTGGGGCCCAGTGTATATAGTGCTATTTACTGTCGTTTTAATACTGTGATATTGTGTATCTTGGACTCTAATCTCATCAAGAGATTAGTAGTTAGTGTTTAGAAATAAATACATATATTTTATATATATACCTTGTGTGGTTCTCCTTTCATTTGGTCATTCAAGAGGTTATAATCTGGTAAACCAAGCTGCTTTACACTCCTTCAAGACTTAGCCTGAAGGCTGCTCTCCATAGCTACCACTAGGATAGCTTTCAATAAAGGTTGTCTTTAAACCTATCATCAATAAGGGTCGTTTGGACTGGTGCAAGGTGCCCACTATAACTAGTGGACAGCATATGCCAGGCCAACTTCTCACATTGGTGTGCAGCGGTTGGATTCAAGCTTGCTATTGCTTTACCAGATAATCTCTTTGAGTGACTAACTGAAAACCACTATAGGTACATAAGTACATATAAATCAAGTTTAGAATACAGTAAGTTCTACTGAACTTAGAGTTGTGTGTCAAGGGCTTAGCACACCCTTTCTACAACTCAAGAGAGTTTAGTAGGCCCCACTAGAGTAGGTAGGTGCATACACCACACCACACTAGTCATGTCTTCAAGGGCAGAAACCAGTGGGTCTCTCCCAACTAAGTATGACCATGCCTCATACCAAGAATTGAGGACAATGTGTGCCTCAAGGAAATTGAAGACAGGGACAAGCCCAACCACCCAACATCTCATAAAGATGTTGCTTGAAGATGACCTCAGAAAGACCCCAGGGTCTGATGAGGTTGGCAAAGGGGGTGGGGCAGCTGAAGAGGAAAGGCCATGTAGTGAAAACTACTATGACCCAGACTCTGATGCTAGCCAGGGGGATCAAAATGATTCCAACCTGGAAAATCCAATTCTTCCTGAAGGGGAGGAAGGAGACCCCAGTGGGGTTCTCTTTACCCCACCTGGAAGGGTTAATAGTCTACCAAGAAGATCTAGATCTCCTTCTCAGGAATCTAATCATTCTAGTACGTCTATAGGGTCCTCTGCTTCTCATAAAAGGGCATCCTCTTATGAGAAGAAATGCCAACTGCTTGAGTTTGAGAGAGCTAAGCTCAGAATCAAGAGAGAGCAATTGGCCTTAGACATGGAATCCCTGGAGCTCCAGAGAGCTTCTCAGAAATTGGGACTAGGGTCCCATGGTGGCAGCAGCAGTGTCCCTAGAGGTAGAGATCATCCTCATGACCATAGGAACCTGAACAAGATTGTCCCTCCCTACCAGAGTGGGGATGACATCCACAAATGGATAACTGCACTTGAGAGGGACTGTAAGGTACAGAGGGTCCCTCAGGAGCAGTGGGCAGCAGTCTTGTGGCTCTCCTTTGCAGACAAAGGTAGAGACAAGCTCCTCACTGTAAGAGAAGAGGATGCTGACAATTACAAAGTCCTGAAGAGTGCTCTGATTGAAGGGTTTGGCCTAACCACTGAACAATACAGGTTAAAGTTCAGGGATACCCAAAAGGTACAGACTCAGGACTGGGTTGACTTTGTTGATTGTGCTACTAAGGCTCTGGAAGGCTGGTTACTTGGCAGTAAGGTGTGTGATTTCAAAGGATTGTATAATTTGATCATGAGAGAGCAGATCCTTAACAACTGTCAAAATCAACTGTTACATCAGTACCTGGTGGACTCTGATCTGACCTCTCCCCAAGAATTGGGTCAGGAGGCAGGCAAGTGGGTCAGAACCAGGGTGAGGCAGAAGGTTCAGAACCAAGGTGGTGACTCCAAGAAGCAAGATTCTAAGAACTCTGATAAGGGTGGGGAGAAGGGTAGAGACCAGAAGTCTTCTCAAGGGCCCCATAAATCTGCATCTGGTGGGGAGTCCCAATCTAACAAAGGAAAAGGCCAAAAGAAACCATGGTGTAAAATCTGTAAGCAGAAAACCCATTGGACTAGTGATTGTACCAAGACCAAAGACTCAACTCCAGACACCATTGCCCCTAAGGCAACTGTTCCCCCTAGTTCAGCTCCTAGTGGTGGTGTTCCAAATAAGGGTGTAGTAGGGTTGACCCTGGGATCTGAGATGGACTCTGGCCTAGTCAGATTTCCAACTCAGGCTGTACTGATCTGTGATGGAGGCATGGATATGTCCTCCTATGTGAGTCCCAGTAATCTGGGCAAATACAGACAGCAGCCCTTGATTAATGGAAGAGAGGCTTTGGCATTCAGGGACACAGGAGCAAGTGTCACAATGGTGACAAAAGATCTTGTAGCCCCTGAGCAGATCATAATTGGTGAAATGTACCTAGTGACCAACGCTAGCAATGTCAGGACAGACCATTCCCTGGCAGTTGTTAATTTCTCCTGGGGAGGGGTAACTGGCCCTAAGAAGGTTGTGGTAAGTGCAGACCTCCCTGTTGAATGCTTGTTTGGAAATGATTTGGAAAGCTCAGCTTGGGCTTAAGTTGAGCTCAGGACCCATGCAGAAATGTTGGGCATCCCTGCAGATGTGTTTGCTATGACCAGGTCACAGGCAAAAATGTCTAAAACTGAACAGGCCCTGGATTCTGGAAGAATGGACCAGGTGCCTTCCAAGAGGAGGAGCAGTAGGGTTAAGGCAGTGTCTTCCCCCCCTGCCTCAGAATGCAAATCAGTCTCTTGAGGGAGATGATCTCAGTCCTGAAGAAGGAACTGTCCCAGAGGAGCTTGAGCCTGATCAGGTTGAGTTCCTGGGGACAGGGGGCCCTTCCAGGGCAGATCTGAGCCAGGAGCAACTGAGCTGCCCCTCTCTTGAACCCCTCAGACAGCAAGCTGCTGCTGAGGCTGCTGGGAGTGCTAGTGGTACCCATAGGATCTATTGGGATGATGGACTCCTTTACTCAGAGTGTAGAGACCCCAAGCCTGGAGCCACCAGGAGGTTGGTTATACCGAAGAAAAGGAACTAGACAGAGGAACCCCATAGGCCTCAGCACCTAACCCACTATCCCTAATAAATATAAATAATCTGGAACTACCCAGAAATATGTGTGCACACTGACAAAACACCCACTGTCACTGTGTGATTCCCATACAGGAATTTAACAATTTTAACACAATAGCACAGGTGCACCACATAACAAATTAGACAATAAATTGTATAAAATTCATGTCCACAAAGTTTTCTTCCAAGTTTCTTCCTTTATTTTCAACGAAGTCTTTAAAAAACAATCAAGGTGATTTGAGACACAGCCGATGCGTTTCGTCCTTATCAAAAGGACTTCCTCAGGGCAAATTGATGTTTGATAATGATATTATTTGAGGGATTTAAATCACCCAGAAGGCCAAGTATGAACCACCAATAGACATCCGTCCTTCAATATGTTATATTTAAAAGAGGTTACTGGCGCCTTGATCTAAATGAACGAGATGGGTGTATGATGACTCTCAAATTATATTAGTTTGCTAACCCAAATCAGGGAATTAGGAAATATACAGAAATGATAACATCATTTACGATGACCGACCAGAATCAGTCGGGGCAGTCCTCTATTCCCCAACTGGGCGAGGACTGCCCCGACTGATTCTGGTCGGTCATCGTAAATGATGCTATCATTTCTGTATATTTCCTAATTCCCTGATTTGGGATAGCAAACTAATATAATTTGAGAGTCATCATACACCCATCTCGTTCATTTAGATCAAGGCGCCAGTAACCTCTTTTAAATATAACATATTGAAGGACGGATGTCTATTGGTGGTTCATACTTGGCCTTCTGGGTGATTTAAATCCCTCAAATAATATCATTATCAAACATCAATTTGCCCTGAGGAAGTCCTTTGATAGGACTAAACTGGCATCGGCTGTGTCTCAAATCACCTTGATTGTTTTTTAAAGACTTCGTTGAAAATAAAGGAAGAAACTTGGAGGTTGGTTATACCTCTGAAGTTTAGGAGCTTCCTATTGACCCTAGCACATGATATCCCATTGGCAGGTCACCTAGGCCAAAACAAGACTTGGGACAGAATTGTCCCTCACTTTCATTGGCCTCATATGTCTAAAGACACCAAGGAGTTTTGTCGCTCCTGTGTCACCTGTCAAGCCAGTGGTAAGGCAGGTAGCACTACAAAGGCCCCCCTGATACCACTACCTGTGGTGGGGGTTTTCTTTGAGAGGGTAGGGATTGACATTGTTGGTCCCCTAGATCCTCAAACAGCATCTGGGCACAGATTTATCCTAGTGGTGGTGGACCATGCCACTAGGAACCCAGAAGCAATTCCCCTCGGGACCACCACAGCTCCTGTGGTGGCAAGGGCCCTCCTGGGAATCTTTTCCAGGGTGGGTTTTCCTAAGGAGGTAGTATCAGTCAGAGGTGAAAACTTCATGTCTAGTTACTTGACTGCTATGTGGAAGGAGTGTGGAGTAAATTTTAAATTTACCACCCCCTATCACCCACAATGCAATGGTTTAGTTGAAAGGTTCAACAAAACCTTGAAGGGCATGATTAAAGGTCTCCCAGAAAAGCTTAGGCGCAGATGGGACATACTTTTGCCCTGCCTTCTCTTTGCCTACAGAGAGGTTCCACAGAAGGGGGTTGGTTACAGCCCATTTGAGCTTCTGTTTGGACATCCAGTTAGGGGTCCATTGTCTCTAGTGAAGGAGGGATGGGAGTTACCTCTCAAACGCCCTAAACAGGATATTGTGGACTATGTACTTGGTCTCCGCTCCCGGATGGCCGAGTACATGAAGAAGGCAACTAAAAACCTTGAGGCTAGCCAGGAATTACAAAAGGCCTGGCATGACCAAAAGGCTGTGTTGACTGTTTATCAGCCAGGATAGAAGGTATGGGTGTTGGAGCCTGTGGCCCCACCAGCCCTCCAAGACAAGTGGAGTGGCCCCCATACAATTGTTGAACAGAAGGGAGAGGTTACCTATCTGGTGGACCTTGGAACTCCCAGGAGCCCCCACAGGGTGCTCCATGTCAACAGACTGAAACCATATGTTGACAGGGCAGACATGGGCTTGCTCATGGCTACTGATGAGGGACAGGAGGAAGAGAGTGATCCACTCCCTGACCTGCTCTCTCAGAACCCTGATGATGGATCAGTAGATGGTGTAGCCTTGGCAGGCAGCCTCACTGACCAGCAGCAAACTGATTGTAGGCAAGTCCTGAATCAGTTCAGATATATGTTTTCTCTGACTCCAAGTCAGACTACCTGGTGCACTCATGTAGTGGACACTGGGGACAGTCTGCCTGTTAAAAATAAGATTTACAGGCAACCTGACCATGTCAGGGACTGCATCAGGACTGAAGTCCAGAAGATGTTGGATTTGGGTGTGATTGAACCCTCAGATAGCCCTTGGGCTAGTCCAGTAGTCTTAGTGCCTAAACCTCACACCCAGGGTGGTAAGAGAGAGATGAGGTTTTGTGTAGACTACAGAGGTCTCAATGCATTCACTAGGACTGATGCCCATCCCATACCAAGGGCAGATGAGCTCATAGACACTTTGGCCTCAGCCAAGTTTCTCAGCACATTTGACCTGACAGCTGGCTACTGGCAAATCAGACTAGCTGAGGATGCAAAAGCCAAAACAGCATTTTCTACCCCTAGTGGGCACTATCAATTTGTGGTGATGCCCTTTGGTTTGAAAAATGCACCTGCCACTTTTCAAAGGTTGGTGAACAAAGTCCTTCAAGGCCTGGAAGCCTATAGTGCAGCATATCTAGATGATATTGCTGTCTTTAGCTCCACCTGGGAGGATCACCTGGTCCACCTGCGAAATGTTTTGGAGGCCCTGCAGAAAGCAGGCCTAACTATCAAGGCCACCAAGTGCCAGATAGGGCAGAGTCAGGTTGTGTACCTGGGCCACCTTGTGGGTGGAGGCCAGGTTCAACCATTGCAGAGCAAAATCCAGACCATCATGGACTGGGTTGCTCCAACCACCCAGACTCAGGTCAGAGCTTTCTTGGGCCTGACTGGGTACTATAGAAGATTTGTCAAAGGGTATTGATCCATAGTGACCCCTTTGAATGACTTGACTTCGTAAAGAATGCCCAAGAAAGTTCAGTGGACAGTTAGCTGTCAAAAGTCATTTGATGACCTGAAGCAGGCCATGTGCACTGCTCCCATTCTGCAAAGTCCTGATTACTCCAAGCAATTCATTGTCCAAACAGATGCATCTGAGTTGGGGGTAGGGGCTGTGTTATCACAATTGAATGATGGTCAGGATCAGCCAGTAGCTTTTATTAGCAGAAGGTTGACCCCCAGAGAGAAACGTTGGTCAGCCATTGAGAGGGAGGCCTTTGCTGTGGTTTGGGCCTTGAAGAAGCTGAGGCCATACTTGTTTGGCACTCACTTCATTGTTCAGACAGACCACAAGCCCCTCTTATGGCTAAAACAGATGAAGGGTGAAAACCCCAAACTTTTGAGGTGGTCCATTTCCCTACAGGGGATGGACTATACAGTGGAACATAGACCTGGGAGTAGCCATGCCAATGCAGATGGACTCTCCAGATATTTCCACTTAGAACATGAAGACTCAACTGGTCAAGGTTAGTTTAATGTCCTGATGTTTGGGGGGGGGGTTGTGTAGGAGAGTAGGATCTGCTTCTTATAGTTACCCCCACTTTTTGCTGATGTTTCACTGTTTTTCGACTTAGCCAGACTGAGGCCCTGCTAATCAGGACCCCAGTCTATCTGCTTTCTACTCTAAATTGACTGTATGTACTTTAGGTATACTCCAGATTGGATTCTGGGGTACCCTTGTGAGTCCCTAGTATATGGTATACTATGTACCCAGGGCATAGGTACCCCAGAGGCCTACCAGGGGCTACAGCATGTATTGTGCCACCCCTGGGAAGCCTTTTAAAATGACACAACAGGTCTGCTACAGCAGCCTGTGTAAGGTGGTGTATCCACCCTTTACTGAGATATAGGTTCCCTATATCTCTCCATATCACTGCACATGTAAACCTATCAGTCACCCCTATGGCAGGCCTTAAGAATCCTGAAGGCAGGGTGCTGGGTTTCATGTGAGAGGGTGCTCATGCATGAGCAGAGCCCCTCTGCAGCTTTCGGAATATTCATTCCGGGGTTGTTTGTGATGCAGCCAACCATATACTCTTAAGTGCATTATAACCTCGCGGTAAATGCTAACTTGAGAATGGCTGCATGGAAATATGTCGTGTTTGGTGTCAAACACCTTGGAATCATAACTCCATTCCAGTAACTGGGGTGGGGGAGGTATGATCCCACCCTACTAGAGGGAGAAACATGGCACCACCGGTACACCCGGTACCAGCTTAACAGAACCCTGGCATCACAAAATGGATGCTGCAGCCACAGACACGAGTCTGCCCTCCTGCTGCTGGACGAAACTCCGGCAGGGGAGGCCTGGACAATAGGTTTCCTGTCACAGGGAGGTGTAACCACCTCCCAGACAGGCTTTAGTGTATTGGTGGCTGCGTGGGTGCACTCCCAGAGTGCTTTGAAGTCTGCACTGGGGGCACATTTGGTGTCCCTGTGCATAGTCCAGCTCAAACCGGTTGCAGGGGCTACCAGCCCCTGCTCAGGCGCGAAACTGGACAAAGGAAATGGGTGTAGCCACCCCTCTTTCCTGACCATCCCATAGGTGGGTCCCCAGAGTTTGTCCCACCCCTTCCTTGGGTATAAAGTAGGAACCCCTGACTACAGGACTTTAGATTACACCTGGACTAAACTCTGACACAGAAACCAAGTACTTCGACGATCTACACTACGCTGGATGACGGAAGAATCTGCTTTGGAGTAAAGGAGTTACTCCCCTGCAAAGCAGGCACCTTTAACGCAACTGACCGGTTGGCATCTCCGAAGCTCCGACGGACTCCGAAGAATATTGCCACACAGGAGGTGGGTTTTCCGAGGTCTTAGAGGTCGATCTGTGCCCACAGCAAGTCTGAGGCCCGTATCCCTCGTGGTGACCGTGCAACCCAAACCCCTGGGCACCGCGTCCATTTGCAGAAGCATCAGCTTTCCGGCGACCCCTGAGGCTGAGCTTTGGGTTACTTGTAGCCCTGACCCCGAGCAGTGATCACACCGAAGATTGCAGGCCTACACTCAACGAGTGTTCCGTGGGCCGCCATTTTGTGATTCCTCTCGAGGTCCCTTCGCGATCCCTGGTCCGTTGACCTGTGGGTCCCCAAGAAGGCAACTCTAACTTTGATTGGGCTTCCCTGGTTGCTCCAGACGTGCCCTGACTCTCCATCGCTTGGGGAGTCCCCAGGACCTTGCTGGTCTGCACAGAAGCATCTTTTCTCTTCCTGCGTGGGTTGCTGTTGCCAAGGCTTGTTGTGTTCAATCCGAGCACCGACACCCCAGCACTTGACATCCTTCGCGGGACAGCTCGAATCCGGCTCCTGGTCGTCCTTGACGTCTCCGGGACCCCGTGGCTGCAGAGTCAAGCTTCACCTCTCCGCACCTGAAGCACCCGACATCGGTGGGCATTCGATTGCACCGCTCCTGGTCACTGGCTAGTGACCCAGACTCTGTCCCCTCTGCATTCAGGTTCTTCACACCTTTGATCCAGGCTTGGATCACACCAGACACTTTTCTCCTTCACGGCAGCCGCACTTTGCAGCAGATCGCCATTGAAATCAACGACGATTCCCGACACCCTTTGACACCTATGCACCCGGCTTCCCTGGGTGAGGTAACTCGAGTACTACGGTGCTCCCGTGGGTGTTGGCCCTAGAACCCCTTAAGTCTAAAGGGGTTTGCTCAAAGTCCTCTTCTAAGTGTCCTTTTGCTTTAAAATTCCAACCGCAACTTTCCTCATAGAATCCTACGGCGCTCGCGGCTGTGTTCTCACACTGCACATGTCCCCCGTGGGTCTCCTGTGTCACTACCTTGGGTGGTTCCTTGGGGTCCCAGCGATTCTACGTGCTCTAGGCACTGTGTCTAGTCAAGTCGTGGTTCTTATACCACTTTCTTAATATATGGTTTGGTCCCCCCTGGGGCCCAGTGTATATCGTGCTATTTACTGTCGTTTTAATACTGTGATATTGTGTATCTTGGACTCTAATCTCATCAAGAGATTAGTAGTTAGTGTTTAGAAATAAATACATATATTTTATATATATACCATGTGTGGTTCTCCTTTCATTTGGTCATTCAAGAGGTTATAATCTGGTAAACCAAGCTGCTTTACGCTCCTTCAAGACTTAGCCTGAAGGCTGCTCTCCATAGCTACCACTAGGATAGCTTTCAATAAAGGTTGTCTTTAAACCTTTCATCAATAAAGGTCGTTTGGACTGGTGCAAGGTGCCCACTATAACTAGTGGACAGCATATGCCAGGCCAACTTCTCACATTGGTGTGCAGCGGTTGGATTCAAGCTTGCTATTGCTTTACCAGATAATCTCTTTGAGTGACTAACTGAAAACCACTATAGGTACATAGGTACATATAAATCAAGTTTAGAATACAGTAAGTTCTACTGAACTTAGAGTTGTGTGTCAAGGGCTTAGCACACCCTTTCTACAACTCAAGAGAGAGTTTAGTAGGCCCCACTAGAGTAGGTAGGTGCATACACCACACCACACTAGTCATGTCTTCAAGGGCAGAAACCAGTGGGTCTCTCCCAACTAAGTATGACCATGCCTCATACCAAGAATTGAGGACAATGTGTGCCTCAAGGAAATTGAAGACAGGGACAAGCCCAACCACCCAACATCTCATAAAGATGTTGCTTGAAGATGACCTCAGAAAGACCCCAGGGTCTGATGAGGTTGGCAAAGGGGGTGGGGCAGCTGAAGAGGAAAGGCCAGGTAGTGAAAACTACTATGACCCAGACTCTGATGCTGGCCAGGGGGATCAAAATGATTCCAACCTGGAAAATCCAATTCTTCCTGAAGGGGAGGAAGGAGACCCCAGTGGGGTTCTCTTTACCCCACCTGGAAGGGTTAATAGTCTACCAAGAAGATCTAGATCTCCTTCTCAGGAATCTAATCATTCTAGTACGTCTATAGGGTCCTCTGCTTCTCATAAAAGGGCATCCTCTTATGAGAAGAAATGCAAACTGCTTGAGTTTGAGAGAGCTAAGCTCAGAATCAAGAGAGAGCAATTGGCCTTAGACAGGGAATCCCTGGAGCTCCAGAGAGCTTCTCAGAAATTGGGACTAGGGTCCCATGGTGGCAGCAGCAGTGTCCCTAGAGGTCGAGATCATCCTCATGACCATAGGAACCTGAACAAGATTGTCCCTCCCTACCAGAGTGGGGATGACATCCACAAATGGATAATTGCACTTGAGAGGGCCTGTAAGGTACAGAGGGTCCCTCAGGAGCAGTGGGCAGCAATCTTGTGGCTCTCCTTTGCAGACAAAGGTAGAGACAAGCTCCTCACTGTAAGAGAAGAGGATGCTGACAATTACAAAGTCCTGAAGAGTGCTCTGATTGAAGGGTTTGGCCTAACCACTGAACAATACAGGTTAAAGTTCAGGGATACCCAAAAGGCACAGACTCAGGACTGGGTTGACTTTGTTGATTGTGCTACTAAGGCTCTGGAAGGCTGGTTACTTGGCAGTAAGGTGTGTGATTTCAAAGGATTGTATAATTTGATCATGAGAGAGCAGATCCTTAACAACTGTCAAAATCAACTGTTACATCAGTACCTGGTGGACTCTGATCTGACCTCTCCCCAAGAATTGGGTCAGAAGGCAGACAAGTGGGTCAGAACCAGGGTGAGGCAGAAGGTTCAGAACCAAGGTGGTGACTCCAAGAAGCAAGATTCTAAGAACTCTGATATGGGTGGGGAGAAGGGTAGAGACCAGAAGTCTTCTCAAGGGCCCCATAAATCTGCATCTGGTGGGGAGTCCCAATCAAACAAAGGAAAAGGCCAAAAGAAACCATGGTGTAAAATCTGTAAGCAGAAAACCCATTGGACTAGTGATTGTACCAAGACCAAAGACTCAACTCCAGCCACCATTGCCCCTAAGGCAACTGTTCCCCCTAGTTCAGCTCCTAGTGGTGGTGTTCCAAATAAGGGTGTAGTAGGGTTGACCCTGGGATCTGAGATGGACTCTGGCCTAGTCAGAGTTCCAACTCAGGCTGTGCTGATCTGTGATGGAGGCATGGATATGTCCTCCTATGTGAGTCCCAGTAATCTGGGCAAATACAGACAGCAGCCCTTGATTAATGGAAGAGAGGCTTTGGCATTTAGGGACACAGGAGCAAGTGTCACAATGGTGACAAAAGATCTTGTAGCACCATAGCAGATCATACTTGGTGAAATGTACCAAGTGACCAACGCTAGCAATGTCAGGACAGACCATTCCCTGGCAGTTGTTAATTTCTCCTGGGGAGGGGTAACTGGCCCTAAGAAGGGTGTGGTAAGTGCAGACCTCCCTGTTGAATGCTTGCTTGGAAATGATTTGGAAAGCTCAGCTTGGGCTGAAGTTGAGCTCAGGACCCATGCAGAAATGTTGGGCATCCCTGCAGATGTGTTTGCTATGACCAGGTCACAGGCAAAAATGTCAAAAACTGAACAGGCCCTGGATTCTGGAAGAATGGACCAGGTGCCTTCCAAGAGGAGGAGCAGTAGGGTTAAGGCAGTGTCTTCCCCCCCAGCCTCAGAATGCAGATCAGTCTCTTGAGGGAGATGATCTCAGTCCTGAAGAAGGAACTGTCCCAGAGGAGCTTGAGCCTGATCAGGTTGAGTTCTTGGGGACAGGGGGCCCTTCCAGGACAGATCTGAGCCAGGAGCAACTGAGCTGCCCCTCTCTTGAACCCCTCAGACAGCAAGCTGCTGCTGAGGCTGCTGGGAGTGCTAGTGGTACCCATAGGATCTATTGGGATGATGGACTCCTTTACTCAGAGTGTAGAGACCCCAAGCCTGGAGCCACCAGGAGGTTGGTTATACCTCTGAAGTTTAGGAGCTTCCTATTGACCCTAGCACATGATATCCCATTGGCAGGTCACCTAGGCCAAAAAAACAAGACTTGGGACAGAATTGTCCCTCACTTTCATTGGCCTCATATGTCTGAAGACACCAAGGAGTTTTGTCGCTCCTGTGTCACCTGTCAAGCCAGTGGTAAGGCAGGTAGCACTACAAAGGCCCCCCTGATACCACTACCTGTGGTGGGGGTTCCCTTTGAGAGGGTAAGGATTGACATTGTTGGTTCCCTAGATCCTCAAACAGCATCTGGGCACAGATTTATCCTAGTGGTGGTGGACCATGCCACTAGGTACCCAGAAGCAATTCCCCTCGGGACCACCACAGCTCCTGTGGTGGCAAGGGCCCTCCTGGGAATCTTTTCCAGGGTGGGTTTTCCTAAGGAGGTAGTATCAGACAGAGTTGCAAACTTCATGTCTAGTTACTTGACTGCTATGTGGAAGGAGTGTGGAGTAAATTTTAAATTTACCACTCCCTATCACCCACAATGCAATGGTTTAGTTGAAAGGTTCAACAAAACCTTGAAGGGCATGATTAAAGGTCTCCCAGAAAAGCTTAGGCGCAGATGGGACATACTTTTGCCCTGCCTTCTCTTTGCCTACAGAGAGGTTCCACAGAAGGGGGTTGGTTACAGCCCATTTGAGCTTCTGTTTGGACATCCAGTTAGGGGTCCATTGTCTCTAGTGAAGGAGGGATGGGAGTTACCTCTCAAACCCCCTAAGCAGGATATTGTGGACTATGTGCTTGGTCTCCGCTCCCGGATGGCCGAGTACATGAAGAAGGCAACTAAAAACCTTGAGGCTAGCCAGGAATTACAAAAGGCCTGGCATGACCAAAAGGCTGTGTTGACTGTTTATCAGCCAGGACAGAAGGTATGGGTGTTGGAGCCTGTGGCCCCAGCAGCCCTCCAAGACAAGTGGAGTGGCCCCCATACAATTGTTGAAAAGAAGGGAGAGGTTGCCTATCTGGTGGACCTTGGAACTCCCAGGAGCCCCCACAGGGTGCTCCATGTCAACAGACTGAAACCATATGTTGACCTGGCAGACATGGGCTTGCTCATGGCTACTGATGAGGGACAGGAGGAAGAGAGTGATCCACTCCCTGACCTGCTCTCTCAGAACCCTGATGATGGATCAGTAGATGGTGTAGCCTTGGCAGGCAGCCTCACTGACCAGCAGCAAACTGATTGTAGGCAAGTCCTGAATCAGTTCAGACATATGTTCTCTCTGACTCCAAGTCAGACTACCTGGTGCACTCATGAAGTGGACACTGGGGACAGTCTGCCTGTTAAAAATAAGATTTACAGGCAACCTGACCATGTCAGGGACTGCATCAGGACTGAAGTCCAGAAGATGTTGGATTTGGGTGTGATTGAACCCTCAGATAGCCCTTGGGCTTGTCCAGTAGTCTTAGTGCCTAAACCTCACACCCAGGGTGGTAAGAGAGAGATGAGGTTTTGTGTAGACTACAGAGGTCTCAATGCAGTCACTAGGACTGATGCCCATCCCATACCAAGGGCAGATGAGCTCATAGACACTTTGGCCTCAGCCAAGTTTCTCAGCACATTTGACCTGACAGCTGGCTACTGGCAAATCAGACTAGCTGAGGATGCAAAAGCCAAAACAGCATTTTCTACCCCTAGTGGGCACTACCAATTTGTGGTGATGCCCTTTGGTTTGAAAAATGCACCTGCCACTTTTCAAAGGTTGGTGAACAAAGTCCTTACAGGCCTGGAAGCCTATAGTGCAGCATATCTAGATGATATTGCTGTCTTTAGCTCCACCTGGGAGGATCACCTGGTCCACCTGCGAAATGTTTTGGAGGCCCTGCAGAAAGCAGGCCTAACTATCAAGGCCACCAAGTGCCAGATAGGGCAGAGTCAGGTTGTGTACCTGGGCCACCTTGTGGGTGGAGGCCAGGTTCAACCATTGCAGAGCAAAATCCAGACAGCATGGACTGGGTTGCTCCAACCACCCAGACTCAGGTCAGAGCTTTCTTGGGCCTGACTGGGTACTATAGAAGATTTGTCAAAGGGTATGGATCCATAGTGACCCCTTTGAATGACTTGACTTCTAAAAGAATGCCCAAGAAAGTTCAGTGGACAGTTAGCTGTCAAAAGGCATTTGATGACCTGAAGCAGGCCATGTGCACTGCTCCCATTCTGCAAAGTCCTGATTACTCCAAGCAATTCATTGTCCAAACAGATGCATCTGAGTTGGGGGTAGGGGCTGTGTTATCACAATTGAATGATGGTCAGGATCAGCCAGTAGCTTTTATTAGCAGAAGGTTGACCCCCAGAGAGAAACGTTGGTCAGCCATTGAGAGGGAGGCCTTTGCTGTGGTTTGGGCCTTGAAGAAGCTGAGGCCATACTTGTTTGG
Source organism: Calotriton arnoldi (assembly GCA_963921515.1). NCBI lineage: Eukaryota > Metazoa > Chordata > Amphibia > Caudata > Salamandridae > Calotriton > Calotriton arnoldi. Next base: position 2,937,325 of record CAWUFW010000033.1, read on the forward strand.
CACTCACTTCATTGTTCAGACAGACCACAAGCCCCTCTTATGGCTAAAACAGATGAAGGTTGAAAACCCCAAACTTTTGAGGTGGTCCATTTCCCTACAGGGGATGGACTATACAGTGGAACATAGACCTGGGAGTAGCCATGCCAATGCAGATGGACTCTCCAGACATTTCCACTTAGAACATGAAGACTCAACTGGTCAAGGTTAGTTTAATGTCCTGACGTTTGGGGGGTGGGGGGGGTTGTGTAGGTGAGTAGGATCTGCTTCTTATAGTTACCCCCACTTTTTGCTGATGTTTCACTGTTTTTTGACTTAGCCAGACTGAGGCCCTGCTAATCCGGACCCCAGTCTATCTGCTTTCTACTCTAAATTGACTGTATGTACTTTAGGTACACTCCAGATTGGATTCTGGGGTACCCTTGTGAGTCCCTAGTATATGGTATACTATGTACCCAGGGCATAGGTACCCCAGAGGCCTACCAGGGGCTGCAGCATGTATTGTGCCACCCCTGGGAAGCCTTTTAAAATGACACAACAGGTCTGCTACAGCAGCCTGTGTAAGGTGGTGTATCCACCCCTTACTGAGATATAGGTTCCCTATATCTCTCCTTATTACTGCACATGTAAACCTATCAGTCACCCCTATGGCAGGCCTTAACAATCCTGAAGGCAGGGTGCTGGGTTTCATGTGAGAGGGTGCTCATGCATGAGCAGAGCCCCTCTGCAGCTTTCGGAATCTTGATTCCGGGGTTGGTTGTGATGCAGCCAACCATATACTCTTAAGTGCATTATAACCTCGCGGTAAATGCTAACTTGAGAATGGCTGCATGGAAATATGTCGTGTTTGGTGTCGAACACCTTGGAATCATGCCTCCATTTCAGTAACTGGGGTGGGAGGTATGATCTCACCCTACCAGAAGATGAAACATGGCACCACCGGTACACCCGGTACCAGCTTAACAGAACACTGGCATCACAAAATGGATGCTGCAGCCACAGACACGAGTCTGCCCTCCTGCTGCTGGACGAAACTCCGGCAGGGGAGGCCTGGACAATAGGTTTCCTGTCACAGGGAGGTGTAACCACCTCCCAGACAGGCTTTAGTGTATTGGGGCTGGGTGGGTGCACTCCCAGAGTGCTTTGAAGTCTGCACTGGGGGCACATTTGGTGTCCCTGTGCATAGTCCAGCTCAAACCGGTTGCAGGGGCTACCAGCCCCTGCTCAGGCGCGAAACTGGACAAAGGAAATGGGTGTAGCCACCCCTCTTTCCTGACCATCCCATAGGTGGGTCCCCAGAGTTTGTCCCACCCCTTCCTTGGGTATAAAGTAGGAACCCCTGACTACAGGACTTTAAATTACACCTGGACTAAACTCTGACACAGAAACCAAGTACTTCGACGATCTACACTACGTTGGATGACTGAAGAATCTCCCTTAGAGTGAAGGAGTTACTCCCCTGCAAAGCAGGCACCTTTAACGCAACTGACCGGTTGGCATCTCCGAAGCTCCGACGGACTCCGAAGAATATTGCCACACAGGAGGCGGGTTTTCCGAGGTCTTAGAGGTCGATCTGTGCCCAGAGCAAGTCTGAGGCCCGTATCCCTCGTGGTGACCGTGCAACCCGAACCCCTGGGCACCGCGTCCATTTGCAGAAGCGAAGCATCAGCTTTCCGGCGACCCCTGAGGCTGAGCTTTGGGTTACTTGTAGCCCTGACCCCGAGCAGTGATCACACCGAAGATTGCAGGCCTACACTCGAGTGTTCCGTGGGCCGCCATTTTGTGATTCCTCTCGAGGTCCCTTCGCGATCCCTGGTCCGTTGACCTGTGGGTCCCCAAGAAGGCAACTCTAACTTTGATTGGGCTTCCCTGGTTGCTCCAGACGTGCCCTGACTCTCCATCGCTTGGGGAGTCCCCAGGACCTTGCTGGTCCGCACAGAAGCATCTTTTCTCTTCCTGCGTGGGTTGCTGTTGCCAAGGCTTGTTGTGTTCAATCCGAGCACCGACACCCCAGCACTCGACATCCTTCGTGGGACAGCTCGAATCCGGCTCCTGGTCGTCCTTGACGTCTCCGGGACCCCGTGGCTGCAGAGTCAAGCTTCACCTCTTCGCACCTGAAGCACCCGACATCGGTGGGCATTCGATTGCTCCGCTCCTGGTCTCTGGCTAGTGACCCAGACTCTGTCCCCTCTGCTTTCAGGTTCTTCACATCTTTGATCCAGGCTTGGATCACACCGGACACTTTTCTCCTTCACGGCAGCCGCACTTTGCAGCAGATCGCCATTGAAATCAACGACGATTCCCGACACCCTTTGACACCTATGCACCCGGCTTCCCTGGGTGAGGTAACTCGAGTACTACGGTGCTCCCATGGGTGTTGGCCCCAGAACCCCTTCAGTCTAAAGGGGTTTGCTCAAAGTCCTCTTCTAAGTGTCCTTTTGCTTTAAAATTCCAACCGCGACTTTCCTCATAGAATCCTACGGCGCTCGCGGCTGTGTTCTCACACTGCACACGTCCCCCGTGGGTCTCCTGTGTCACTACCTTGGGTGGTTCCTTGGGGTCCCAGCGATTCTACGTGCTCTAGGCACTGTCTAGTCAAGTCGTGGTTCTTATACCACTTTCTTAATATATGGTTTGGTCCCCCCCTGGGGCCCAGTGTATATCGTGCTATTTACTGTCGTTTTAATACTGTGATATTGTGTATCTTGGACTCTAATCTCATCAAGAGATTAGTAGTGTTTAGAAATAAATACATATATTTTATATATATACCATGTGTGGTTCTCCTTTCATTTGGTCATTCAAGAGGTTATAATCTGGTAAACCAAGCTGCTTTACACTCCTTCCAGACTTAGTCTGAAGGCTGCTCTCCATAGCTACCACTAGGATAGCTTTCAATAAAGGTTGTCTTTAAACCTATCATCAATAAGGGTCGTTTGGACTGGTGCAAGGTGCCCACTATAACTAGTGGACAGCATATGCCAGGCCAACTTCTCACACCCATAATCACCACAAACCGAGCTCAACACACTTAAATGGACCCCACGTTAAATAAGCAAAACTCACAGAACCATTGTGGATGACTGGCAGAAAAACGATGAGCCAAGAAATTGGGCCCAGTCCAGTCTCTGCCAGTCTATGACGGGCTAAGGCAGGCCTGTCTTGGCCCAGGTGCACGCCAAGGTGCAACCCGCGCTGAGGGAGGTTGTAGGCGCTTTTCAGCATGTGGCCAGCCCCTCCTTCCTCGGGGTATGCTGTGGAACATATTCCTACCCCAGCAGGGCTGCAGGGAGCGTTGCGGGCAGCGCAGCACAACAGGCCCAGTCAGATTTACATTCCGCACTGCTGGAGGTCATAGGAACTTTTCAACGCGTGGCCAGCTCCTCCTTCCTCAGGGTATGCTGGGGGACATAGTCCTACCCCAACAGGGCTGCAGGGAGCGTTGCGGACAGAACAGCATACCAGGCCAGATCAGATTTACATACTATATACTCAGTATTGTAAGCAGGCTTGAGTTATTAGACAGACTTTTCTCAGCATGAAAATGACTACATAACATAGAAGACTGTGTGCACGAGGTACTAACTTATGTACATGTGCTTGTTTTCCTTCAGAAGATGGGTTGTCTGTAAAGTTTTCACCACAGTACAAAGGCTGCAGGTAATATGATCTTTAGCACATTCCGACCTTGGTTATTTTAAGTGACTAGGTTGTCTTGGGACATGTTTTACTTAGAGTGTACACTGTTCTTAGTAGATGCTTTTTAATACTCTGTGGTGTATTTCTCATGAGAGTTTCACTGTCTACAAACAGTGTGGTACAGAGTAAACTCTCTCCATACAGTAAACGGTGTTAATAGTACCCACTTTTCAAATTATATCCACTTCTTTTCGCAATGTAGGTTTAGTGACTGTGAGGGTTTTGATACAGGTAAAGACTATCCGTAGTGAGCCATTAGTTATGTAACGGCTTGAGCATCTGGAGGAACTTGGTTTTCCCTGAACAGTTGTATACAGATTCAACACTATGTGCAGTACAGGTTACCCTTTTATCTGTGGTTTAGCATCAACATGACTCTCCTACCCATGAAGTGTATGGTATAGGGTCAGTGTTGCACATAAACAAGCTTGCTTCAACCATTGGGGTTGTATGTATGATAGCAGTATTGATGCTTCTTATTATTTTGAGCTATTTTGCACTTACTGCCAAAGCTCTGTTTATAGAGCAATGTGTGCAAAAGAAACGTGGATGATGTCATCTGTGATGTGATTGATGGTCATAGAACATGTCATCAGTGATGTAATATGTGAGGTCATAAGCAGTGCATGGCGGGGGCGCAAGTTATAGTTAGCTCTGCTAACTGTAACTGGTGCATTCCTGTGGGTTTTTTGTTTTTTTTTAGTTCAAAAGTTAATGTTGTCACTGACATATTTACGTAACTGTAATATCACTTTAACCTTTGGTTCTTTCAATGAATGTCTATGTTTTTTAAAAACAAAAACAGATCTTTTTATCACACTTAACTATAATGTTACTTTAACTTTTGTTTTTTCCAGTGAATTTCTAGTTTTTTTTTAATGTAAAATATTTGATTACCATATATAAAGGCAACACCCCCACCCCCGCAGGCAGCCAACCCAACACTGCGAAGGGTGCGAGGTTGGCCGCAGGGCCTGGCTTACAGCCAGGCCCTGCGTTGAACTCCCTGCAGGCAGCCACCTGGAGACCACCAACCTCATGCCGCGCACAGCCTTTGCTCGTGCATGGCGTGGGGTTAGCCGCAGGGCCTGTGTTCCAGTCAGGCCCTGCTTCTAACTCCCTGCAGGCAGCCAACTCCACGCTGTGCACAGCCTGAGGCCATGCGCAGCTGAGGGTGAATCACAGGGCTTGGCCTGCCGCCAGGCCTAGTAACCAACCCCCCAGCAGGCTGCCAACCCCACACTGCGCACAGCCTTTGCCGTGTGCAGCGTAAGGTTGGCCTTCGGACCTGGAGACTCCATCCCCCGGGGCCAAAACTTGTATATTAAGGGAAGGGGGATGTGCAGCCGCCTCCCCGACCCTTAATTGGCCCCAGGGATCAGACCCCCTGGTGCCAAATACAATTAAATAGGGGAGCAGGGCATTTAGCCCCCTTCCTGAGCCTTAATAGACCACATGCTCCGTGGTCAAATACAATAATAAAAAGGAAGGAGGCTGTACCGCACCCCTCCCCAAGCCTTATTAGGCCCCAGGGATGCCAATCCTCCAGGGCCAAACCAATAAAAAGGGGAGGGGGACTGTGTGGCCCACCTCCCCGACCCTCAGGCCCTGGAGACCCCATCCCCATAGGGTTTTATCTAATTTAAAGGGGAGGGGGGACCGCATGGCCCCACCCCATGCCTATTATGGCCCAGGGACCCCATCCCCCAGGGCAAGGTATATTATTAATGGGGAGGGGGCTCGTGGCCCCCTCCCCAAGCTGTTTTCGGCCCCTAGGACCCCATCCCCTAGGTCCCAATGTTAATGTAGAGGGGATCGTGGCCTCCCTCCTTGAGCCGTATTCGGCTCCTGGGACCCCATCCTCTGGGGCCCAAAGCATATTTTAGGGGAGGGCCCCTCCCCCCCACAAGCCTTTTAATGGCCCTGGGGACCCCATCCTCCAGGACAGTTACTCAAAAAGTAGGGGGGCCGCGAGGACCCCCTCTCTGAGCCTTTAATGGCCTGGGGGACCAGGGCTAGCTCACTTACTGTGTCCCTGGTAGCATTTTCCCTGCCTGCACGGGCCTGGAAACGTGTGGAGCATTTTTAAAACTCCCACCAAACGGGGGAAAGCACAAAGACATGCTCCCAGCGGGTAGGAGCTATAAAACTTCTCTCGCCGGCTGGGAGGAGACTTTTGATCTGGGAAACGGTTCAACAGATTGCTCCCATCTAGAGGGAGCAGCATAAATAGCTGCTCCAGGCAGGAGCAATGCCGACTCCTGCAGCATGCTTGGAGCCAGCTGGAGCCGCTGGGACCCTGGGACTCCACCTGCGGCCCCCAACGTTGTGCATTGTGAGTGCCCTGGGTGGGTAACTATAACGCGCACCCTCGCCATGCACTGCTAATTACAACACATATTACACCACTCATGACATCTTCTATGACATCATTTATAATATCGCTGCAACACTTGCAATGAAATTATTGATGAGAATACTGCTCATGACGGGAGGGCAAGTTATAATTACCTTAGGACATGAGTTATAGTTACTTGATAGTGGTTTTTAAAGTTTCAAACTGTACGTTGTTACTGAACATTTTACCTAACTATAACGTTACTTTAATCTTTATTTCTTTCAGTAAATATATATATAGTATAGAGGGCTTTTCCCTATACTGAAAATATTCTTCATGAATGTTGCACGTGTGCACATCTTGCACTCAATGTTTATAGATTCAATGAAGATTCCTTTGATGAGAAACTGGTGTTACATGTAAGTGACATTTTCTTCTCCATTTCTGTGGGTCCTCTGGGAGAAGGCATGTCTGAAAATTTTGAGATTCATGAGCACCAGGGTTACTTGGAAATCTAAAGGGTCGCAATTATTATTCATGTTGACTCCTTAATGCTGCTCATGTATTGTGCACCTTGGTTAGGACCTAGCTGAGTAGCTGATTCAACAAATCAGTCTGGCAGAAAAATACGCACCCAAAACTGTGAATACTTCAGTACTTTGTTGTGAGACAATCTATAATGTCACAAGTATTTAGCCAATTATGGAATGTAAAGACGGAAAATTACTTACTGCTATCGGCAAATAACCAAGGGCAGTTCCTGCCTTAGGGTGTTGGGGCGTTGCCACACCCATATTGTGGACTCCCTGCCCCCCATTGCATGTGAATATGTGAAATATATATATATATATAAAATTCAACTTTCAAAGTTTACATCATGCCCGCGGCAGTCAGCCTTCAGCCACAGGCCTATTTCTGTCGGCAGCACCAAAAGGGGTTGGGCCCTAAACAATTTGATAGACAACATATTCTGGTGGCACACGCCAACTAGGCCCACGAAGTTTGCATGTCAGGTTGGACGGCTGCCTTTCTCCGGCTAGCGCGACATGCACATTAGAGGCCTCTCTCCACCTGCACATTAGTGAGCAGGGGTTGGTCAAAGCTGCAATCCCCGTTCTCCTAATGAGCGGTGAGTTTGCCTGCTAAAGTCAATCCTGGCACTTCTCTCATGCTGTGTAACAACAAGGGAGCAGCATCTGGATTGACTCAGAGACTCTGCTAGGTCTAGTCAGTGTGCTGTTTGTTTTTCCATCACACTGTCCGTTTGTGCGCGCTCTTTGGACATGGCTGGCTATATGCAAGGCTGAAACAGAGTGAGATCCAGCTTCAGGTTTTTTTTCGTTTCCTGGGATACTTCCTTGTGAGGGAGTGCACGAGAGGTGTTGAATTGCTCTGCAGACAGAGTAATTCTCAAGGAGGTGGAGGCAATCGGAGGTGGTTGGTAAGTCCACTTGCTCAGTATAACCGTTCCCCGTGATCCGACCAGACACCAGCTGCTCTTTCTTCATCCCCTATTCATTCGGGATGGTACCGGTGCGCCATGTTGGATTGAATGGTGTATTCTTTGTTTTCATGTGCTCTTTGCTTCTTGCCTACCATTTAGTAAAGATTTCAGCTTTAAAGAGGTGTACGCACGAACCCATGCAACCTCTTCAGTTCCTATGCGAGCACACCGTTGCCCCGGAAACCTCATTCCTTCCTCTATAAGTTAGCACCACGGTAGTGTCCATCTGGATCGACCAGAGCCAGTTAATCTGAATTAGCATTTAATACGTTTTCAAAAAACTCCTTTCATGAATGCTTTAAAATAAGAATTTTATAAGTTTGTTAACTATTCAGAGTATAGCTCCCCCACTAAATGGATCACTATTTAAATGGATCACCTGCACTTATATCTGACTAAGGGCCTGATTTAGATCTTGGTGGACGGGTTACTCCGTCACAATGGTGTCAGATATCCCGTCCACCGAAATATAAATCCCATTATATCTTATGGGATTTATATTTCGGTGGGCGGGATATTCTTCACCTTTGTGACCGAGCAACCCATCCGCCAAGTTCTAAATTAGGCCCTAAGTCTTAACTGTGATTTATGCTTGCCCGGAGATTCGATGAAGCGCCTTTTGATTATAATTGTAATTCCATCTGTGTTACATGTCATCTGCACTATACCACCTGAAGGGTTGTTTTCAAAAGCCTGTTTTATCAACAACAACAAAACCACCACCAATACCACCTCTGCCAATACCAATACCACCACCAATATCGCAACCACCATTCCAATACCACCACCACCAATATCACCACCACCAATACCAATACACTCACCAATACTACCACCACCAATACAACTACCACCACCACCAATACCCACCACCAATACCACCACAAATACAGTACCACCAATACCAATACCACCACTAATACCACCACCAATACTACCAATGCCACCACCAATACTACCACCAATACCACTACCACCAATCCAATACCATCACCAATACCACTACCCCCAATCCATTACCACCACCACCAATACCAGTACCACCACCACCAATAACACTGCCACCTGTACCGCCACCTGTACCATCACCAATACCACCACCAATACCACCACCACTACCACCAATACCATCACCAATACCACCACCACCAATACCGCCACCAATACCACCACGACCACCAATTCCACCACCACCAATACCACCACCACCAATACCACCACCACCAATACCAGCACCACCACCAATACCAGCACCACCAATACCAGCACCACCAATACCACCACCACCAATACCACCACTACCAATACCACCATCACCAATACCACCACCTCAGCGTCTCTTGCTTACTAGTAATAGCAGGTGCACTGTACGAGGCCGGAGCTGCAGCCGAGACCATCCCTCCATACCTGCTATAAAGCACAGCCCGCCCTGCACCAGGAGGTGAAGCCAGGGCCCTACTACAGCTGGAGTTTTTTTTATTCAGCCAAAGATAGCAATGACATTACGCAATGACACACTGCACACTCAAATCACGGAGAGGGCAGAAAATATCCCCCCCCTCCCGCTCTTCCTCCTGAGCCGCGACAGTGTAATCACAGAGCAAAAGGTGTTGGAGCGCTCTGTTAGTGTTTATAGCTCGTATCATATGTAATTCTCACTTCATGCTTTGTGTCTGTGTAATTTACAACACTTACACATATTTTTCACTGCACTATTTATCACTACTTTGAAGACGTCACAGGCCGGTCTCTTCCTGTGATATTTACAATCTAACAAGCGGTCGAGAAGTTCCTTTATGGCAATAGGTCTCGCATTTGTGAGAGTTTAAGCTATTAGTATTGTAAATGACTATGCCTTTTATTTATGTTTTAAAACCCAAAACATACATAAAAGGCATTGTCATTTACAATGCCAATAGCTCAAACTCGCGTGAATGCGACACAAATTGCATTGCAAATACTTGTTGTTACTGGGGGCTGGCTTTGCAGCAGTGCTGCAATATTGGCTCCCTGTAACAAAAGCAGCAGCAGTGTTTTCAACCAGGACCCCCCCCCACACACACACACACACACACCCCTACCCCCAGGGCCGGTCCGACATAATTGTCAGGGCTGGTTTGCGTTCTCAGTCCTGCCCTGGCAGTTATGCATGAACCGGATCCAGAATCCTGGCAGGACCCAGCAATTCTTCACATCTGTGAATTGGTGGAGTGTGCAGACAGACACTTGGGCACAGCAGGGGCTCTAGCGTACACGTGACAATTAATAGACGTGAGGATTCAGGCACATTATACACATTATAATGAGTAGAGGCCATGCTTGGTAATGACTCCAGGCAATCTCTGTTTGACTGGTCCAAAAGAGCACTGTTACCAGCTCAAATAATCGCCTTATAATTAGTCCAAGAAAGCACTGTTGTTAATAGTGAATGCCAGTATGTTGTAATGCGAACAGGCAAACATTTTGTAAATGATTTTTGATTGTTATAGGCAAGCAGTTTACAACACAGTCAGTTGTCAGACAGTTTTAAGCAGCTGTTAAGAAACCTGCTATTTGTTATTATTTTCTTGTCTTCCTCGTTTTCTATTAATTATTTAATTTAAGAGTAAATTAGCTGGGAACAGCTGCCGGAACATTCATCTATTCGCTGCAAACATACCATCTTAAACACAGATGTACATGTGCACATAGAGCCATTACTACACAGGCACAAAAACGTGCTTGCGTGCAAACATACGCCTTGTTAGATCAAATGCACATTGCTGCGGATGTGCCACAAATGCAGGTCTGCTGCGTTGCACAAATGGCAATGCCCAGGTGTGTGAAAGTTGCTCTCTGAGGGTGTCTCTGAAGCATTCATCCCGATGGTGAGGTTGCAGTGCTGTCACAGTCTTGGCTCCATTATATCTCTGGCGCGTGTCACTTCCTGCTGAAGTTAAGACAAGGTCCCCTATCAAGGAGGCTCACATTACAGCTGAGCTTTTCTATTGATCTTAGCACAGGTGAATGGTTAAGAAACATATAAGAGAGGCCTTTTGTGTTAATGATCATGTCACGTGCAGCGAAACTCTTACCGACTGCAAGCAGCATCTCCCGCCCGAAGGACATCAGAATCTAAATACATCTGTGTACAAGGTTTAGATTCATGGAGGAAATTCCAGTTGATGGCTTCCTAATGGTTTCAACTGGATCCAGTTGTGGCATGTGACTTTTGAATAGTGAACTAAAATGTCCTGAGAAAAAACCCAGAATGGCAATCCGACAGGTTAAGAAAACATCCTTGCTGCAGCCAGTAAGTACCTACAGTCAATTCCAAGAGGCAAATAAATTCTTCCAAATCGCAGTTTATTACTTGGCCCAGAACTGCTTGCTATCAGCATGGTCCAGGGGAAAACATGTGTAAAAGGTTAACTGAAATATGCATGGACTGGAAACCATGTTAGCCTTGGCCAAACTGTTTATACCTTTTTCAAATTTGCTTGCAAATGCCCCATTTGCCCACTCTTTTTTTCAAACTTTTCGCAAAGCGAGAGAGTGCCACAGGGCACTTAATCTGAACTTTTATGCCCCACTACTTTCAAATGTCACCAGCTGCCACTGCAAATAACCCACAAAGTGTACATGTGGTGTTTATGTAGTATTTAGCTTATATTACAGACTCCTTATAGCATGTGTAGGTGTTCTAGTTACCTTGGAACCTGTATTATGTGTACTGTAGTATTTGGAATATGTTGGGCAAGGGATTGAAACACCACGGTCAGTTGGCGCTGATCCTCTGGGCCCTCATTACATGTATCCTGTTATTCCTCTTCAATAAAACATACCTGAAACTAAAACTAATGAAGATTGTTGGAAGTTACTTAACAAGAATGGCACTTCATCATAATTTGTTTTTCTCATCTGAAAAAGACGGACGTTCAGCTATTTAAAGGTACTGTTTTCTATCGTTTTTGTCTGAGGGCTCAGGATCGTTTTTTTGGAAGCACCCTGCTGCTCCATACAGTGTGTTTATCTACAAGGTCAAGCAAAAGTCTGCATTTGTGTTTATTTGGGGCCTGGCATTGTTCAAAAACTGTGTGTTTGGACCGGCCAACTTCACCGCGTGCAGCAACATCGCTTGCGCTTCAGCCACTACCAGCGCATGCAGGAAGTGTAAAGATTGTCTCGCTCAGGCTTTGTTGACGGTCTCCAAGGCTACGAGACCACGAGCACCTTGAGCACATCAATTACTAACAGCGAGTTTCTTTATCGAGCATTTGCTATGGATCTCAAGACTGCTCTCCGTCGATTCTGGAGTCAGTGTCGTCACGGGAAGAGCTTTGTTGTGATTATCACAGAGAATAAAAAATTAGCTAGCTTTCGCGCCAAGAATTTTCAATTCTATTAAGGACACGGAGGCGAGGATTATGCTTTATCTTTCATTTATTGCCACTCACAGCAGCCAATGAAAACTTTGCATTATGTAAATAAACTACATTTCCCATGATGCACATGTAACACATCACATCCTGTAAGACCCCATAAGAGCCACCATCACCGGAAATCCTCCTCTTTCTTTGCTTCGAACAGCAAAATCCATTAAACATAACTCAAGTCCAATAGTAACATCCTCCAACATGGAAGAAAAATCCAACTGAAAGTAACGTCTTCTTAACAGGAAGCATATTTAATCCATCTTCTTGTCAGATCCTGGAAGAATGAGAGACAGAAAACCCGTAATTTCTGCTTAAACAGAATATAAACAAACGGGTGGGTAAACATTACAATACTGTAATATAACCGGGTGGGATAATCCTCGCCTCCGTGTCCTTAATAGAATTGAAAATTCTTGGCGCGAAAGCTAGCTAATTTTTATTCTATTACAGGACCAGAGGCTTCGTATTATGCTAGTTTAACGCTGATGAAACACCACAGAGGAAATATCACCCACCGGTTTATAATAAAATTGCTTAAAAGTAGAGTCGGAAGACCAATCAGCAGAATGCATAATGTCTTGAACAGTAGAGCCTAACATAAAGGTCTTAGAGGCCATGGCGCCATGAACAGAATGCGCTCCAAACACTTGGGTATCAACACCCGCCTCTTGCATAACAGATTTTAACCATCTGGCTATTGTAGCCGCCGTAACAGGTTTGTAAGGTTTCTGCACAGCAATTAGTAATTGCACCACACCAGCAGGCCGAATAGACCTGGTACATTCCTCGTAAGCCTTGAGACACTGAACTACACAGAGTTTTGTGTTACTAGGAAAAGCATGATACTCCACACATCGAGACATTGTCTTAGTTCTAGCAGTAATGTTAAAAGAAACTCCTTCAGGAGTAAATACTCTACCTGTAATGTCTAGAGCTTTAACGTCAGATGACCGTCTACAGGCCGCGACACAGAAGAGCATGGCAAGTTTAGACGAAAGTTGTTTCCTTGTCAACATATCATTTTGTGGCCATTTGTTAAATAAGGAAAGAACTAGAGAGACATCCCACAAGGACGAATACTTGGGTTTGGGCGGATTCGCTACTCTAATACCCTTCAATAGCTTACATATCAGTGGATGCATCCCTACTGGCTTGCCCTCAATCTGGGAATGACCCGCCAAAATGGCGGAACGGAAGTTGTTGATGGAACGATATGCCAAACCCTCGGAAGCCTTTTGAGAGAGAAAATTTACAACACAGGGTAAGTCTGCCCCCACGGGATCCACGTGCTGTTCCATGCACCAACGAACCCAGCCCTTCCAGGCTGAAGAGTATTTCTTTCTGGTTGAAGGGGCCCAAGCCTGATTGATAGAGGCGGAAGCTTGTTCCGAAAATCCAGGCATTTGCCAACGTTGCCGGAAAGTCTCCAGGCCATCAGGGACAACTGCCCCGATAGAACCATCGGATGCATCTCTCCATGAGGGCCCTGGAGCATCGTTGGGGACTCCGGAATCCTCCTGGGAGAGTCGCAGCTCGCCTCCAATAAAATCGGAAGCCAAGGCTGCGACTTCCACAGGGGAGTCACTAGGATCACTTCCGCCGACTGTCGCATTATCTGCGTGAACACCCGGGGAATCAATATAAACGGGGGAAAGGCGTAATTCAGAGACTGGGACCAGTCCTGAGAGAAGGCATCCGTCGCCAGAGCTAACGGATCCGGTCTCCAGCTGAAGAACTTGGTCATTTGACGATTCAATCTGGACGCAAACAGGTCAATCTCGCACGTCCCCCAGATCGCCTGCAGCCAATGTACTACCTGGGGTTGGAGTTGCCAATCGCTGTAGTCCCTGAGATGTCGGGAGTTCCAGTCCGCCACTACATTCGACTGGCCCGGAATATACTCAGCTATGACTGAGATCTGGTGACTCAGGCAAAAATGCCAAAAGTCCTTCGCTATCTCTACTAGAATGGAGGACCTCGTGCCTCCCAACTTGTTGATGTACCGAACCGCCGATATATTGTCCATCCGCAAGAGGATGCAACAAGACACTCGTTTGGGTGACAGAGTCAGGATCGCGAACGACCCTGCGAGAAGTTCTAGACAATTGATGTGGAGGTCTAGTTCGCGTAGGGACCAACGTCCTCCTGTGGAAATATTTCCGCAGCGAGCCCCCCAGCCCCAGCGGCTGGCGTCGGACTCTATGACGACTTCCGGTAGGGAACCGAAGATGGCTCTGCCGTTCCACGCTTCCACGTGGGCCAGCCACCACTGAATCTCTTCTCGAACTTCTGTTGAAAGAGGGACTAAGTCCGTGTAAGAGAGGCCCTTCTGCAGATGTTGAATCTTCAACCTCTGAAGGGCTCGGTAATGAAGGGGTCCTGGAAATATAGCTTGTATGGATGATGCCAGTAGACCCACTATCCTGGCAATCACTCTCAGTGAGACCGTCTGTTTGGATAACAGGGAGCGTAGCTCCCTTTTGATATCCCGAAGTTTGGAACGGGGAAGGCTCAACTGAGCCATGTGAGAGTTTATGACAAAGCCTAGGAAGTCTATCGTCTGGGAAGGACACAGCACTGACTTGGCTTCGTTGACCACGAATCCCAGATTTTGCAACATAGCAATGGTCATGCGTAAATGTTGAACCGCCAAGGCCATGATCAGTATATCGTCCAGGTACACTATCATGCGAACCCCCTGTTCTCTGAGGTAAGCTATGACAGGCTTCAGCACCTTGGTGAAGCACCAAGGTGCTGAGGAGAGTCAGAAAGGAAGGACCAAATATTGGAACCATCGGTTCCGCCATTGGAACTGCAGGAACCGGCGATGCGGAGGAAAGATCGGAATGGATAAGTAGGCGTCCTTCAGGTCCAGACAGACCATCCAGTCCCCTTGTTTCAGGAGATCCGCCAACAGATGGATACCCTCCATCTTGAAATGTTTGTAGGTCATATAATGATTGAAGTCTTTTAAGTTGAGTACCAACCTGTAACCACCGCCTTTCTTCTGTACCAGAAAAATATTGCTGCAGAAACCGCGAGGGCCCTCGTCGCAAGACGCTATCGCGTGCTTCTGCAGCAATTCTTCGATTTCTGAATCGATAAAAGCGCACTCTGCTTGGGAAAAACAAAGTTGTCTGGGCTGTTTGTCCTGATAAGGAATCTGAAAAAAGTCTAGATGGAAACCCTGAGTTGTCTGCAATATCCAAGCATCCTGAGACAGTTGAACCCAATTGTGATAGAAAAACTGAGTACGACCCCCAAGGGAAGTGGAAACATGTCTGGAGCACTCACCTGAAGATTCTGGAGCCTGAAAGCCTCCACGATATGCTCCTCTGTTGAAACGCCTCTTGTTGAAACGTTGCCTGGTGGGGTAGAACGTGCCCCCTCGGGTGGAGTCCCACTCACCCCTGCCACGACCGAAGTCTCCTCTCTGAGGACCTTGGGAGAACTGACGGCCAAACGAGCGTCCTCGGCTGGCCCTGTTGAAAACACCAGCCTGAAAGACTCTCTTGATACCCGACTGTGCCTTGTCGAGAGTCGTGAAGGTGCCCACATACTTAGCCACATCCATGACGAAACGTTCCCCAAATAGGTTACCGTCCGCCAAAGGACCTGGTTCTGCTGCCGCCAACTCTGTAAGGTTGGAATCCATCCGCATAAGGAGGGACTTACGGCGCTCCGTGGAAATAGCGCAGTTGGCGTTACCTAAGAGACAGATGGCCCTCTGGGTCCATCCTGCCAGGACATGAGGGTCGATTACAGTACCAGATTCCTGCGCCTCTAAGGCCATTTCTAAGATTTTCGCCAAGGGTCCCACTACATCCAGGAGCTTGTCCTGGCACCCTCGCCAGGCGCGATCAATACCCTTCTTCGGGTCTTTGGCAAACTTTTTTAGGAAAGTTAAGAGGCTGGAGTCGATATCAGGAGTTTCCGCAACTTTATCAGAGATATCTGGCCTGGGACACTCTGAGCGGAGTCTGTTCCGCACCTCTTTGTCAAAACCTCTGCGCAAGTTGTCATGCAGATAAGCGGCAACCTCGGGGGCTGGTAACCAGTCGGAAGACCTTGGGTGAACTATATCGGCTGGATTAAAATTGAAGGGAGTGGATAGAGGCGGAGGAGGTTCCGCATGTTTGGATTTCTTGGCCCTTTTCTTAGGAGGAGACTCATCTGGAGTGTCCGTAGACGTGGTGTCCGTGTCAGTGTCAGGGGCCTTAGAGTTGCCAGCGTCAGGGGCGGGCAATGTGGACAAGGTAGCAGAGTGAGGCCAGGACCCGGATTGGGGTTTGGAAGCTGAGGCGTCTTTGTGAGTACCTGCAGGAGCAGTGAAACCATGGCGTTTAGCACATTTCTCCAATTGTTTGGTTATTGGTTTCAAGGCAGACGCGAGTGCTTGCTGCACAGTTCCCGGAACTGCTTTCTCCAGGGCCTTGTTGACCGACTCCTGGACAGAGGGGTCCAGGGCCTCAACAATGTTGTCTTCCAAGGAAGGGTTCATCACTTCCTCCTCATATAAGGTGTCATCCTCCTCATAATTGACCCAATCCTCCATTGTGGGGCAAAATTCGTAGATCTATTTGCTCCTAGAGCAAAATCAGGGAGGAGTAAGGGGGGAGCCAACCCACAGCACAAAGATAGATAATGGTACCTAGCTCCTCGGCATAAGCTGTAACACAGTTCTTGCAGCCCTCTGGGCGTAAGTGGAGCCAATGAGCAATATTTGTTATCCAGGAGGTGTGCACCCTCCAGGCCCAAGACGTTTTTTGCAGCCTGCTAGGCGTAACGATGTTGCTCAGGGGAGAATATGGGGAGAAATGGTGAAAACACGGCAGAAAACGGGCAGTAGCGGTGTGCGTAGCCCAAATCCTACCAAATACAGCCCAATTGGGCTACGCACATCGAAACCTTAACGAAAAACGAAAGTGAAGGCTCCGTGCGCTTCCGGCTAATTAGGGGAGCCTCTGCGCACTAAAACACATTTAAACATCATCCGCCGTCGGCGGAGCGGTACCGGTGAGTTCCCTGCCCGGGAAATAGACAGACCGCAAGAGCGGCCGCAGCGGCAAAATCGGCCCGCCTGAGCGGGAAATTAAAAAATGCTTTGCCATCTGGGGAGACACTCGCAAGGAACGCGCACTCCCCGACAGCAGCGGGAGTGCCGCGGTAAGCCTCAAACAATGCGCGGTGCTCGCGCTGGCATCAATTAATAGCAAGCAACACTTTTTTGTAAAGGCCAAGCGCGATAGACACTCACGGTCTGTACAAACGCAGCGCGTGCCAATTCAAACACAATTTGCATATTACAAGCATCAGAAACAGATTACACTTAACTCTCTGCGTGAGCAGCAAAGAAAGAGGAGGATTTCCGGTGATGGTGGCTCTTATGGGGTCTTACAGGATGTGATGTGTTACATGTGCATCATGGGAAATGTAGTTTATTTACATAATGCAAAGTTTTCATTGGCTGCTGTGAGTGGCAATAAATGAAAGAGAAAGCATAATACGAAGCCTCCGGTCCTGTAATAGAATACCTGGAAAACGATCATTTCTATGCGTCTACCCTGCTGTTTCCAGTCACAGAACTCTCTGTGGGTGAATGTGGTACTGCAGCACTACAAAGCTGGTTTATTCCCGGTGTTAACTGCGATTAACACGCTTATTCCATTCAGTTTATGAATTTTACTACTTTGTGATATTTGGCAGATTCCTTTAATTATTTTTGTATATTTTGTTTTTCTTTCCTTAAAAAGAAAAGAGGAAGATACACATACTTTGTTCAGCTATCATTGACAGCAGAGACATGATGGAGCAGGGGTTCGAGAAAAGAAACCTGCTCGAATTAATACCCCCATAATACGTACTAACAGTAAGTAGTAAATGAAACTAACGTGCACCTTACACCAACACGTGGGAAAACTGCTTTGCGCATGTATACACTAACGAGAAATAACATGTGGAAGAACTAAAACCGTATTTACATTATGCTTTGAATGTGACGAAAAACAATGCATGACTAGGCCGCATGTGCATTTCGTAGTTTGCATGTTGCATTTTGTTTTAAAATAATAAGTAATGCTGCTTTCTGCTTAAGGCTTATGCTAGGTAACCCTAAATAAGGAATAGTGCAGGGAGGGGGGTAAACAGTGAAAACTACATTGTCATATAATTAATGAATGTCCATTTTCCATTCGCTATAGTGGGCTGGATGAACTCCATTTTGCTTATTTTGTCGGAAGAAGAGAGGGGTGAGCTGAAGAGTAAATCTGATCTGTCAAAGGCAAACAGACGCGCTGTGTACAGTAGAAGAAATGTACAAGTTGAAGGCCAGTGTGACGATTGTCAGCCAAATGATGAAATCAACCGTGGGACCAGAGCCCTATTCTGCGGACGTTGTCAATTTTTATGAATAAGATCGTATAAATGTATCTTGTATAAGAAAACATGAGAATGAACTAAGAACCGAACGGTGAGAAAGGAAGCAAACAGTAAATTGACTAAAATGTACGTGAGGTCACTGTGGTGTGACAGAGACACCTCCTTGGCCTTCCAATCATCTGTCTAGTTTTAAAAATTGTTGCAACTAATGTGGGATGGACATGTAGGTTTTAGGGTATAACTGGGGTGCCTTTAGGGGTGTGGTTTAAGAAGAGAAGAGAAGGTGAGAGAAGGAGAGGAGAAGAAGAGGTTAGGCTGGAGAGGCTGAGTGAGAGAGGGGAGATGCGTCGCTGTCCGTCGGTTTGCAGAGAGGCCTAGCTGATTCCTGTCCTGTTCCGTTCCTGTCCCTGTAAATCTTTGTTTCCTGACTTTATTCAGGGAACCCCCACCATTCGCCTTGGCCAGGGTAGTGGTTTTCTACAGACCGTTAGGTTTGTATGTTTCTGACTCATACAGGCATAATTCTTGAAAAATGTATTTTTGTCTCTGAAACTTATGTCTCTTCGTCTATCCACTCCGTCATAGATATATTTGTACGTATTATTTAGATGAAACTTTGTCTCTTCATCTATCCCCTCCGTTGGGTAAAATTCTGTTTCGCATTTGAATTTGCTGAAACTTTTGTCTCTTAATCTATCCACTCCTCCATACAAAATGTTATTGCTTATATGATGAGTTTGTATTCATTTGAAGTTGTTGATGCTAATTTCCTTTAGTGAGTTTTCATTATTTGCATTTTGACTATATGCAATGAGCATTACCATGTTATTTTACGAGATAAAATTTTATTAACTTTACCGAGAGTCTGTGATTATTTCATTGACTGAAAGTAAGTTAGAAATGTCATATCATTATCATCAACTATTCAACTAATTGGTTCATCGACCAAGTAGAGGAAGAGTTGATATATAAATCAGATAATTATTTTGGAAATTACATATATGAATATTAGGGGAAAGAGAATTGAACATTGTAAAAATTGACACCAGCGCATCAGGGATTTGGGTGAATGTGTAGGGGCCATTGTTCTGTGATAGTATTGGGTATTGATCCCTGATCAGGTATTGACCTTCGCGCTGGATCAGTTTCTTGGTAGCAGAGGACGGTTTAATTATTGATTAGTTTGGTAATGATTATTGATTATATGTTTTTAACATGAAAAGTTAGTGTCTTGTTTTATGTTGTCTGGAAGTTCAGGTACGGAGATACCTGAGGAATCCCGGGAATGGAATTAGCCTGAAGTAGGCAGAAGAAGAGTGTGGTAAGGAAGCCACACTGCAGAAGTACTTTGTCTGTTGTAATAATACCTAAAAGCTACGGAGGGCTGTAGGTGTTATATTAGGGAAATTTTGTATATAAGTAGGGTAACCGAAATAGCGAAGGGTCCGCTTCTGAAACTCTAGCCTTATCCCCAGGAGAGTAACAAGACCTCTTGCGAAATCTTGGCCTTATCCCTAGAGGAGTAATAGGTCTTCCCGGAAGCTTGTTTGAATAGTAAAACAACGCTGGTCGATATTAGGACTCGTAGTGAGAAAAATCTATTGAAGGGTGAAAACTATCTCGTTATTTAGTGGAACAGACAAGTAGCATTGTTTTTGTGTTACTAACATAAATTTTGATTAAGAAAAACTTAGAAAAATTGCCGTAAATTTTTGTGGAGGGAGGGTCAGTAGAATGAGTAATACTGACGTCAGAAAAGGCTGCGCTGGCATTGGTCAGGCAGCGGGCGTGTATAGAGCTGCGATTGGTTGGTGTGAGCCGCGCTAGTATTGGTCGAGACCTTGCTTACGTAGTGGTGCTCTGATTGGACGGTTAGTGTGAGTCGCGCTGGTATAGGACGAGAGCTGACAAATAGAATACGTAGAATTACGGAAGGTTTTCTTTGTTTATTTTGGTGAGGTACATTAGCGTAAAGGTTTAGAGAAAATGAATTTGTTAAAGAAAATAAAGAATTTTTTCAATAAAGACAAGGCGATTGTGACTAGGGAAGGAATTCCTATTCCACCCCCAAAGACGCCTGCTTCTTATATGATGTTAGAGCGAGGATATCATACGTGTATGTGGTTAGAGAATTGGGTGGAATATACAAAGGATGATGGTGTCATAGCTTTTCCAGAGCATCGTACGATTAATGTAAGGATATTGCAGAATCTGAGAAATCGAATGAATGCACTAGAACCAAATCCTAGATTGACGCAATACGAAGCATTGGAAGAATGGGAAGTTGAGGCATTTGAAAGAGAGATATAGAGGAGGTATCAGAAGATACAGGAGTTGGATGCATGGATATCCTTTTGAAAGTAGAGAAGAAAAGTTGAAAAGATGGAGGAGAGCTGTAGTAACAGAAGGTTTGTATCCAGTTTTAGTTGCTGATGATCAGACTGGAGGAAAGTGTAAGGAGAAAAAGAAGAATATAGAGACTTCCAGTTTTAGACATGACCCGAATAATTCTGAGGATGATGAGCTGTTGGAGGATATGATGACTAAAAGACTTCCGCCTTATGAAGAAAATTCAGGAGAAGTAACCCAGTGCTCCACAAATGGGAACTCCCTTGACCCCCCAGGTTACTGAAATACCTAGAGTAGTGCGAGAAAATGAAACGAATTTGTTGAATAAGGCAAGACTAGAGCAGGTTCAAAAAATGATTCTGCTGAGCCTGAATGCAGAAGCACTGACAGTACCAGTAACAATTGGTCCTGTAGTTCCCTTGTATGGGGAAAGACAGAATTTGTCAAAAGTACATTCATTGACAGTTCCGAGAAGTGGTAACAGGAGTGGGGTGGTCGAGGTAATGAATGAGAAGGATCAAGATGATCAGAATACCACATTGTTAGATCTTCCGGTTTGTGAGTTGATAATGGAGACCCTTCAAAGAGGTATACAATTAGATCCAAGGAGAATAGGGCCAAATGTTCCTCCAATAGCAGGGAGTTCAGCAGGTCCTTCACCAGAAGAATTGAATAACTGGATAAAGGAAATGACAAAACCGAAGCCACAGAGTATTAATGTGAGTCAATTAAAAGTAGATTTGGAAGAAATGATTATTGGGACAATAAGTCCAGATAGATTAGGGACTTACCGAGATGATGAATTGTTGTTTTTATGTAAGAGCATTACCTGGAGAGCAAAGAATTTACATGAGAAGATATCCAAAGCTGCTAGTGAGTATGGAATAGACATAGAAAAGTCGAAAGTGTTGCAGAAATCATACAGATTGGCTTTCACTGACAAAGATCTAGAGAGTTTGAATGCGTCTTGAAAGAGATTACAGATAAAAGAATTGATGAACATATTGAAAAAATGGGGAGATGTAGATAGATGGAAAAATAGATGGACGAGAAAGAAGGAAGAGGCAGCTAGTAAAGGAATATCCATGTTTCCATTAAAAGAGACAGAACAGGTTGAAAGGGTATGTCCGATGAGAGAAGTACCTGGTGGTGGATATGTTCCATGGTCAAGACAGGATATATTGTCTTTCACGAATGATTTTCCCAGGTTAAGAGAGAAACCAGTTGAATGGTACAAACAGGTAGAGAGGTTTGTGAAAGTCTCAAAGGTTTTGCTAAAAGATTTAGATGGGTTGTTTGAGATTGTTGTTCTAGCAGATTTAGGGACAGAGTGTAAGATCACGGTTGATTGGCCAAAGGAAGAATATCCTAGGGACCCTAAAACAGGTGCACCGTCTGACGAGGTAATGAAAAAGTATAATCAAGTAATCACGTTTCTAAAAGGGAAAATTTCCCCTAAGGAAACAGATTGGGTTAAAATTGACAGAACAAGCCAAGAACCAAAGGAGTCAGTACATGCCTATTATGAAAGGTTGTTACAGGTATTTAAACAGTATAGTGGATTTGAGAATATTGGAGACAAGGATATGGGATATTTTGTGTATCGTTTTGTGTTTGGTTTGAAACCAGAAATTTGTAATATGATTCAACAGCATTTAATTTGCTGGCAGAACAAGACAAACGATGAAATTCTGAGGTATGCAAAGTATTGTAGTGATGATATTGAATTGCGACATAAACAGTTAAAAGATTAAATGATGTGGGCACAGGTGAAAGTGGCAGAACAGCAAGAGGCGAATAATAGTCCTCAAACTAGTATTCAGATGAGTAGTCAGAATCAAAATGGGCAGAATTCCAGTGGAGGTAAAGGAAGAGGAAAAATGAATAGAGATGAAGCTATGAAGAAATTTCCTTGTCATGCGTGCGGAAAGTTGGGACATTGGAAGAACGAGTGTAGATCTGCTAAAAAGAATAACGGGGCAAATCAAAATTTAATTCCACAGATGCAGAATGAGGTGGGTGTAAATCAACAGCAGCAGCAGCAGATAGTTACTCCACAGTTACAGGTGCCACAAGCTCCCATGCCAAATAATGTGAATGCTCAAGTGCAGAGGTACAGTGCGAATACTGGATTTCACAGAGGTGACTAAAGTGGTAAGAATCAAACTGTGCAAATGGTTCCACGATATTGGTTGCAGTGCAATGAGAATGATTCAGACTCATCTCAATGACGGTGCCTGAGGGGGGAGGAGGAGTGCGTGCTTGGCGCATCCTTGGCGGTAGATCAGTCAGGTCCATTTGTTGATGGAAAAGTGGAAGGGAATGACATTACATTCTTAGTGGACACTGGTGCTACCCGTTCTACTGTGAGAGCAGCAGAAATTCCAAACCTACCCCTCTCGGGAGAAACTATCCAAGTTGTAGGAGTCTCAAATAAGCATATTAGAACGCCAGTTACAAATCCGATAGAAGTTCACATTGGTAACTTCAAAGATATGCATCGGTTTGTGGTATGTGATTCGAGTCCAGTAAATCTCTTGGGTAGAGATTTACTATGCAAGATGAATTGCACCATCTATTGTACGCCAGATGGTATTGCATTTCAGACACCTGATGAGGATGTTGAATTTAAAATGATTTTAGCGAAGCAAGGAACAGAGGTGGCTGAGTTATATTCACTTCTTACAGAAGAAAATTTGCCTGAAGAATTAAAATGTGCAGTGAGATCAGATGTGTGGGATTTTTCAGGAAAAGAAATTGGCTTAATGACAAACGTAGATCTCATTCAGATTACAGTAAAAGATGGTGCTGTATATCCAAACACCCCTCAGTACAAAATGAGTCCAGAAGTGATTGCAGGAGTCACTCCTGTAATCGATCAAATGATTGAACAGGAAATTCTGAAAGAAATACTGAGCAGTCCTTGTAATTCACCTATCATAGGTATTAGGAAATCCAGTGGGAAATATAGAATAGTGCAGGATTTAAGAAAGATTAATAAAATTGTAGTGCCCTGTTGTCCAATAGTGCCAAATCCAGCAGTGATACTGTACCAGATTCCCTGTGATGCTGAATGGTACACAGTGATTGACTTGTGCCAAGCCCTTTTCTCGATTCCCTTACATCCGGAAAGCCAGTATTTGTTTGCATTCCGGTTCGGAAACCGTGTTGTGGCATGGTGCCGAGTTCCTCAAAGGTACACAGAGAGTCCCTCGATCTTTGGAGACTCTGGTTATGCCAGGAAATTTGGTTTTGGTTCAATATATTGATGACCTACTGGTGGCATCAAAGACACGAGAAGCATGTGTGACAGACACAGTTGCTTTATTGAACCATTTGGCAGAAGGAGTACACAAGGTGTCCCCAGCAAAACTTCAATTTTGCAAACAAGAAGTCCAGTACCTAGGACACAATAGAGTTAGGAAGGTGACACCTGAAAGAATTAAAGTGATCAAACAGATGAACCCACCCAAAACTCAGAAAGAAGTACGAATGTTTCTGGGAATGGTTGGATATTGCAGGCAGTGGATCAGTGGTTTCTCACTGATTGCAAAACCTCTACAGAGGTTGACACGGAAGGATGTGAAAGATCCGATTGATCTGGATGATGAAAGTATGGAAGCTTTTGTAAAATTGAAAAACAGTCTTTGTCATGCACCTGCATTAGGAATGCCAGATTATACAAAGGATTTTGTATTGTACTGCTGTGAAAGAGATGGATGTGCACTTTCAGTCTTGACTCAGAAACATGGAATGGCACGACGTCCAGTAGCATATTTTTCTGCTACTTTGGATTCAGTGGCTGCAGCATTACCAGGATGTTTAAAAGCAGTAGCTGCCACTTGTATGAGTCTGGAACAAAGTGAAGCGATTGTGATGGGATATCCGGTAAAGGTGTATGTGCCTCATTCTGTTGAGATTCTTTTGACTCGTACCCGTACACAGTACTTGACCTCTAGTCGGCTGACTAAGTACGAGAGAGTGATTCTGGGTGCTGAGAATGTGACTGTGGTGAGGTGCACAACTGTAAATCCGGCAACTCTACTGCCTAATTCTCGTTGTGAGGAGGTGAGAGAGGAAGCGGATCATGATTGTTTGGATGTGACAGAACTGTGCACAAAACCCAGGTTTGATATAGAGGATGTTCCCTTGGAAAAACCAGACTGTGAGATATTTGTGGATGGATCATCACTAAGAAATGAAAAAGGTGAATTATGCACTGCCTATGCTGTTTGCACCATAGCGGGAGTTCTAAAAGGGGTAAACTCTGCTCAAATTGCTGAATTGATAGCTCTAATCAGAGCGTGCAAAATTTCCAAAAGCCTGAGGGTAACCATATTCACTGATAGCCAATATGGGTTCGGGGTTGTCCATGATTTTCCACAGCTATGGATGCAAAGGGAATTTCTGACTTCTTCCGGTTCCCCTATTAGGAACAGCAAAACTGTAAAAGAATTATTGGATGCTTTGCAATTGCCCAAAAGAATTGCAGTGGTCAAATGTGCCGCACATAAATCAGGAGATGATTATGTGACGAAGGGCAACAGATACGCTGACCAAATATCACGTTTCTGTGCACGAAATTCAATGGCTTTAAACAGAGCAATTGAAAGAGAAAATACCGAATGCCATCTTATGTTTACAAACATATATGAAACTTGGGATGAAGTGAGGCAGATGCAGGAAGAGGCAAGTGATGAGGAAAAGGAAGTTTGGAGAAATACAGGTTGTAGAAAGCGAGCAGAAGACGAAGTGTGGGTATACTTTGACGAAAGACCAGTCTTGCCCGATTCTTTACTCTCCCATATGGCCAGGGTATATCATGGAATTGCACATATTGGAAGAGATTCAATGATCAGACTCTTCAAGCAGTCATGGTATAACCCAAAGTTCAGGGTCATTGCAGAGAGCCTTTGCCAGAGGTGCATCACTTGTCAGAAGCAAAATCCAGGCAGAAAAACAGTTGTCAGTTGGGGAAGAATTGGAAGAGCAGGAGGACCATTTACCCATCTCCAATTGGACTTTATCGAGTTACCCCCATGTGATGGGTTGAAATATGTGCTGGTTGTTCTCTCGCTGGGTGGAAGCCTATCCGACAAGAAGGAATGACAGCTTAACTGTCGCACAATTACTTCTAAGAGAACTAATTCCTAGATATGGATTTCCAGTCACTTTAGAGACAGATAGAGGAACACACTTTAATAATGAGATAATTCGGATGATTTGTGCAGCATTACAGATTGAAAAGAAGCTGCATTGTGCCTATCGACCCGAAGCATCTGGAGTGGTTGAGCAGATAAACGGCACAATAAAATCTAGGTTAGGAAAGGTGTGTGCATCCACAACACTGAAATGGCCTGACGCTTTACCCCTTGTATTAATGAGTCTTAGAAGCATCCCTGACAAAAAGACGGGTTTGAGTCCACATGAAATCCTAATGGGAAGAGCAATGAGACAAGCATACATACCAGCGAACAAACTGATGAATATATCTGATGATCTAGTCCTTGATTATTGCAGAGGATTGGCTGATCTGGTGCGTTCTGTGTCTCGCCAGGTTGGAGAAAATGCCACAACAACACAGTCGAATCAAGCTCATGATCTGAGTCCTGGTGAGTGAGTTCTCATCAAGAAACACATGAGGAAATCGTGTTTAGAACCCAGGTGGAGCGGTCCTTACCAAGTTATTTTGGTGACGACAACGGCCATAAAGTGTGGTGGTCTGCCAAACTGGATTCACGCAAGCCACACTAGACGAGTCCCAAGTCCACTTGAAAGACAAGAAGAGCAGCATCTGGTAAACAAAAGTCAAAGACCAGAGGTTGAAGTGTGTGAAGCTGAAGAATCTAGAATAACAGATTCGGAAGAACAAGCTGATAACGAACAGCTGAGCACAAGTCAAGTAAAGTGGGCACCAGCTACTGGGTCTCGGGAGACTGCTTTTGAACCAGAGGAAGGTGAGACTGCTGTTGAACCAAAAGAAAGTGAGTTCACTGCTAAGCCAGAAGAAAGTGAGTTCACTGTTGAACCAGAAGGAAGTGAATTCACTGTTGAGCCAGGAGTCAGTGAAATTACTGTCGGAACAACTGAAACAGAAGTTACTGAAAATCCAGAAGAGGAAGAAGAGCAGATAAAAGAAAGGCCAAATAAAAGAACCTGTGAACCAGATACAGAAGGTGAAAAGGTAGTTCAAACCAAGAAAGGGTGATAATTGGCCAGGTGGAGTGAAAAGACTGAAATACACTCTTGTGAGAAGAAAGTCAAAGAAAAGACCGGAACAAAGTAATGAGGTCTCAAGTCAGACAGAACAAGAAGAGTCAGGAGAAGAATTAGTACGAAAAACCAGGAGAATAAGAATTCCAAGCAGAAAATACAACGCACCAGAATGGACCAACGTCATATTGGAAGAAATTGACAGTTCTGATCCAAGTGCAGAAAAAGACAGTTCTGACACTGAGCATGTTGATGAAAGCAAATTGAGACCGCCTTAAAAGAACTGTGACAAAAGAAACTAAGGTGCAACATTGTCAGTTGGGAGTAGAAGTAAAGAATTCTGAAGACCAAAAGAAAAGAAAAATAAAAGAAAGGGGTAAAGAAGAAAGTCTGAAGTGTGGGATTACACAATTTTTTTTCTCCTTAGAATTTTTAGTAAAGTTTAGTGTCTATAGATTTAGATTAAAAAAAATATTTTTATAGAATACAGAATGGCTAAAGCAGAAGTGACTGAACATCCAAAATTTAGTCAAAAACGTAGATGTATTAAAGCTTGCTTATGTAGTGTTTTACTATTAACATTCATGTGGGTATTACTAACTGTCCTTGTACCTATTCTAATGGTAACTAATAATGGGAATAATACTAATGATGTGACAAGTAAAGGAGTGAATGATGTTACTAATGAAACTCCTAATACTAAAATAGAACCATTGGATGGAAGTATTCTCCATCATGATAAATCAATTAGTGATTTCTCGTTAAATGTGTTTACTAAATTGTTGTACGAATATACTGAAACCATGAATGTGAGTGATTGTTATGTGTGCATGCGATTACCTTCGTCTGTCTCAGAGGGGGTGACTTACCACCACCTACCTTTAACATATGGTGTGTCTTGCAGTATTTTAACCAGTCTATTCTATGTGACGGGGAAACTCGAATACCACTATTCTAATATAGATTTAGTATTTTCAGAAATACTGGTTATTAAAGAGCTAAATAAGGTTTTAAGTAGCAAAAATGCACGTTATATGGGAGAGTTCTTCCATATCACCAAAACTTTAGATATAGAATATGCCTATAGAAATAACCTGACTTGTAGTTTGCGGGTAGAAGATTTTTTTTTTATAGAAATGGTAGAAGATAGAAGAGAAAGTTTCCAAAGAAAGGCTGCTGAACAGAAGTCACAGGTACCACCGTGGGCTTTTAGAGAAGGAGTTTATGAGAAAGGCGAGACATACGCTGCAATGTCCCTGGACTGGTCCCAGAAAGGGAAAATATGTTTGCTTAGAACGAAAACTAACTATAACAATTATGACAAGTGGGGGTGCGCAGCTCAAAAAATTCCAATAGACCAAGGAATTAAAAAATTATTTCTTCTTTATTCAAAAATGTATTTTTCTTAAAATCATCAAATATAGACAATCCAGCCTACGCGTTTCATTCCCACATAGGGAACTTCATCAGGGCTGTAAAAATATGACACAAACACATATATATTACATTAAATCAAAAAACACAGGACTACGAACATACACAATATATCAGAAACAGACAGAGAGAAATTTAAAAAAAAAAAAAAAGGAGAAATAAGACACATAATTAAACAATAAAGACAAATTTTGACATATTTACAAAAACCTATACGTTAAAACATTTGTATAAAACCAATTTGTACATTTAGATGCTACCAATGAGCAACATAAATGAAGCTTGTTCAGTTTAAGCGAACAAGAAAGTGCAAATGCTTTGTTTCACCATAAAAAATATATATCACCGATATCCATCATAATAATACACTTTAAGATATATATATAACCACAGTGACTATAATTGTAATGTACGACCATATAATCTCAAAACAAGTCCAACATATGATTCAAAGTAACAAAATTTAGAAGAAAGCAAATCACAGTAACAGTAAAAAGAAAGGGAAGAGAAGAACAGAGATGGGGGAGGGGAACAGAAGAAAAGAAAAATCATTTGAGTAATATATAATATCAAACCAATTCTTAAAAGTGGATAAATCACACATGACATTTCTTACCATAAAATATATCATTTATAAAGGTGCAAATATGCCAAAGTGCCAACAGATTGTATTGCTAGCTTCAGATCAGTTGGCTTCTCACCAAAGACAATATATTAAAGGCCTGTTGTGACAGCTTATAAAAACCGCCCATACCATTTACAGTAAACAAATCCGTATGACACATTAAAAAGAAAGGCCCCACAAATAAAGTAAACAAAAAATGTCATAGGTAGCGCCTATGAAAAAAAGGAAAAACGAAAATATAAATGCAAAATTAAGGGCATTTCTCAGACACCAGTAGGTACACCCCAAATAACAGCCCAAATATAGACATCTTGTGATATGGATCACATCAATTAATACTTCCAGATAGACAATGTTTGTAGAATATCATACCTCTATATCCACTGTGTGTCCTAAAAAGTTTTTCCAATAATTCAAAAGGTCAAGTGTATTGCACTGTGGCCCATATTCATTCTGAGCAGATACGAAGAATCCTGTTGGGTTAAGGGTAATAGAAATTGTAATCAAACTAAATATTGATATAAGGCCTCGACCTTGAATCTAGCAAAACAAGAAGAGAATAGAAGAAAACAAGAGAGGGGGGACTACAGTTCCCAGCAACCACCATAACAAAGGTAAACTTCAATCAAGCAAATGCTCCCAACCGTATTGACAACATATCCTCAAATATAATGACTAAAAGAGCTCTCAAGCTCAGAAAGACGCGGTTCTAATGCATGTTGATCCTGCCCCCAATATGCAATTAAAATTAATTGCCTCACATATTATATTCCAAACCAATTTGTTCGAATCGCATCTGCGGTTATATTAGAACAACAACCCATATCTGCGTAAAAAGGCCAAAGGGCTGGTGACCTGAATTGCACACCTCATTGTGATCAACCCCGCACTATGGTCAACATGACCAATGCCAAGTAATATAAACGCCCAGCATTTCAACCATTTACAAGCATATAGTCTGACATACAACATATGCAGCGCTCTAAAGCAATTGCGCATTAGCCCTTGCCCGTATTTCGGTATAAATAACCAATACCACATTTTGAGCACACCGACCCTTCAGGCCGTCCCGAGTATCCTTACCTCTGCGTTACAACCGAAAATTTCCTCTCTCTTCCGTGTTCGAATCGAGTTCCTCCCGCCATCCTTACAAATACACGGGGCTCCACCCCCAACCACTTCACGATAACCAATCAGACGCAATAGTGTAATCCAATGCGGAAAGACGATATCTATTTGATACATACAAAGATTCCGCCATTTATAAGTGACCACAAGCAAATGGAGCCTCGATAATATTATACCGGGGCTTCATGTATAATACTCAGAACAACACTGTATTTCAAATACAAGCGTTGTAACAATACAGGATCTAACCCCAAGTATAAAAACGATGAAGTGAAATTTTTTTTTTTTTTTTTTTTTTTTATGAAAAAGCGTAATTCCTAATAGAAAAACAAAACTATAAAGATTTGGATACAGGAAAATTCTACATATTAAGGGCAGAAACAAATGCTAAATATAGTACTACTGAGTTGGCCAAGGGATTGTGAATGTTGATTTTTCCTGACCGACATATTATAGCTATAATGGAAGGTCACTTCACATGAGAAGTATGAATCGTGTTTTTCTCCTTGACCACTTACATATGGCGCTCTTTTTCATCTTATTGTGCCTATTACATCCTTCGCATTGTTCATCTCCCGCCGCTTATTCAGGGATACATGTGACTGTGGGCTATTGAATTTATTTTAATATGGGACTAGTGCTCTAATGAGCATTTGTTTCTGCCCTTAATATGTAGAATTTTCCTGTATCCAAATCTTTATAGTTTTGTTTTTCTATTAGGAATTACGCTTTTTCATAAAAAAAAAAAAAAAAAAAAAAAATAAAAAAATAAAAATTTTTCACTTCATCGTTTTTATACTTGGGGTTAGATCCTGTATTGTTACAACGCTTGTATTTGAAATACAGTGTTGTTCTGAGTATTATACATGAAGCCCCGGTATAATATTATCGAGGCTCCATTTGCTTGTGGTCACTTATAAATGGCGGAATCTTTGTATGTATCAAATAGATATCGTCTTTCCGCATTGGATTACACTATTGCGTCTGATTGGTTATCGTGAAGTGGTTGGGGGTGGAGCCCCGTGTATTTGTAAGGATGGCGGGAGGAACTCGATTCGAACACGGAAGAGAGAGGAAATTTTCGGTTGTAACGCAGAGGTAAGGATACTCGGGACGGCCTGAAGGGTCGGGTGTGCTCAAAATGTGGTATTGGTTATTTATACCGAAATACGGGCAAGGGCTAATGCGCAATTGCTTTAGAGCGCTGCATATGTTGTATGTCAGACTATATGCTTGTAAATGGTTGAAATGCTGGGCGTTTATATTACTTGGCATTGGTCATGTTGACCATAGTGCGGGGTTGATCACAATGAGGTGTGCAATTCAGGTCACCAGCCCTTTGGCCTTTTTACGCA
Organism: Calotriton arnoldi; assembly: GCA_963921515.1. Taxonomy (NCBI): domain Eukaryota; kingdom Metazoa; phylum Chordata; class Amphibia; order Caudata; family Salamandridae; genus Calotriton; species Calotriton arnoldi. The sequence continues at coordinate 2,968,760 of CAWUFW010000033.1, forward strand.
GATATGGGTTGTTGTTCTAATATAACCGCAGATGCGATTCGAACAAATTGGTTTGGAATATAATATGTGAGGCAATTAATTTTAATTGCATATTGGGGGCAGGATCAACATGCATTAGAACTGCGTCTTTCTGAGCTTGAGAGCTCTTTTAGTCATTATATTTGAGGATATGTTGTCAATACGGTTGGGAGCATTTGCTTGATTGAAGTTTACCTTTGTTATGGTGGTTGCTGGGAACTGTAGTCCCCCCTCTCTTGTTTTCTTCTATTCTCTTCTTGTTTTGCTAGATTCAAGGTCGAGGCCTTATATCAATATTTAGTTTGATTACAATTTCTATTACCCTTAACTCCAACAGGATTCTTCGTATCTGCTCAGAATGAATATGGGCCACAGTGCAATACACTTGACCTTTTGAATTATTGGAAAAACTTTTTTAGGACACACAGTGGATATAGAGGTATGATATTCTACAAACATTGTCTATCTGGAAGTATTAATTGATGTGATCCATATCACAAGATGTCTATATTTGGGCTGTTATTTGGGGTGTACCTACTGGTGTCTGAGAAATGCCCTTAATTTTGCATTTATATTTTTCGTTTTTTCCTTTTTTTCATAGGCGCTACCTATGACATTTTTTGTTTACTTTATTTGTGGGGCCTTTCTTTTTAATGTGTCATACGGATTTGTTTACTGTAAATGGTATGGGCGGTTTTTATAAGCTGTCACAACAGGCCTTTAATATATTGTCTTTGGTGAGAAGCCAACTGATCTGAAGCTAGCAATACAATCTGTTGGCACTTTGGCATATTTGCACCTTTATAAATGATATATTTTTATGGTAAGAAATGTCATGTGTGATTTATCCACTTTTAAGAATTGGTTTGATATTATATATTACTCAAATGATTTTTCTTTTCTTCTGTTCCCTCCCCCATCTCTGTTCTTCTCTTCCCTTTCTTTTTACTGTTACTGTGATTTGCTTTCTTCTAAATTTTGTTACTTTGAATCATATGTTGGACTTGTTTTGAGATTATATGGTCGTACATTACAATTATAGTCACTGTGGTTATATATATATCTTAAAGTGTATTATTATGATGGATATCGGTGATATATATTTTTTTATGGTGAAACAAAGCATTTGCACTTTCTTGTTCGCTTAAACTGAACAAGCTTCATTTATGTTGCTCATTGGTAGCATCTAAATGTACAAATTGGTTTTATACAAATGTTTTAACGTGTAGGTTTTTGTAAATATGTCAAAATTTGTCTTTATTGTTTAATTATGTGTCTTATTTCTCCTTTTTTTTTTTTTTTAAATTTCTCTCTCAGTCTGTTTCTGATATATTGTGTATGTTCGTAGTCCTGTGTTTTTTGATTTAATGTAATATATATGTGTTTGTGTCATATTTTTACAGCCCTGATGAAGTTCCCTATGTGGGAATGAAACGCGTAGGCTGGATTGTCTATATTTGATGATTTTAAGAAAAATACATTTTTGAATAAAGAAGAAATAATTTTTTAATTCCTTGGTCTATTGGAATTTTTTGAGCTGCGCACCCCCACTTGTCATAATATTCTCTGATCTGGAGCACAGTGACGTCATTCAACGGCTGACGCAGGGGTAGATTGTACGGCGAACTTATATGTAGGAACTGGCACGAGGTGCGGCACAGAAGGTCCGCCGTTGTTGTATCTGGTTAATAACTATAACAATTATTTCATTGGTAGTACTGAATGTGAACATACTTTCCAAATTACTGGAGGTTGGGGATTAAAGGGTGGAACTGATCCTGTCTTTCCAGGAGTTTAGTATGTGTGTGGCAAGAAAGCTTACTATAGGTTGCCTGCACATTGGTATGGTAGTTGTTACTTTGCAATTGTTTTTCCCAAAATCTGCCATGTAGACCGAAGTAGTAATCAACTTAGTGAAATAAAACATGGACTAACACGTAACAAGAGAGCAAGTTTCTCAGAAATAGTAGGTGATATTTTTGGTGCACTGATATCCTCAGTTGGAGTCGTCTTGAATTCGCACAAAATTCGAAAGTTATCCACAGTGGTTGATCGTTTATCAACAGATACTGCTAGTGGATTCTTGATGATTGACACTGAAATGGTTGCAATCAGGTCAATGGTTTTGCAAAATAGACTTGCCCTTGATATCTTATTATCAAAAGAGGGTGGAGTCTGTGGCATGTTGAAAATCCAACCCTGCTGTACCTATATCCCTGATAAAAGTAAAGGAATTAAGGGATATATAAAGAATATTACGAAATTACATGAAGACTTGACCCAACTGGAGGTTGATGGTGTTTGGGAGAAACTTGGTAAGAGTTTCTCTTCTGTGAGTAAATGGTTTTCTACCTTTGGAAGTAGTTTATTGGGAAAAATAATAATGCCAATTATTTCGGTAGCTATAATAGCCTTAGTGATGATAACGACATATAAATGTTGTAAGGGTAGAGGTAGAAAAAGAGAAGTGACAGAATCAAGGAATGAACGTAGAGCAAGAAAGAGAAAAAGAGAAGAAATAGAACTAGAAGAAATAAAAGGAGAATATTATGATTTGATGAAAGATTTAGACAAAAGTGCCATAAAAAGAGAGAAGAATACTGAGTTTTAGAAAAACAAAGATGGCACTCAGTATGGTAGGTATTTTATGATGGCTCCAGAAAGCCATCAAAGGGGGGATTGATGGAGCAGGGGTTCGAGAAAAGAAACCTGCGCGAATTAATACCCCCATAATACGTACTAACAGTAAGTAGTAAATGAAGCTAACGTGCACCTTACACCAACACGTGGGAAAACTGCTTTGCGCATGTATACACTAACGAGAAATAACTTGTGGAAGAACTAAAATCGTATTTACATTATGCTTTGAATGAAACGAAAAACAATGCATGACTAGGCCGCATGTGCATTTCGTAGTTTGCATGTTGTATTTTGCTTTAAAATAATAAGTAATGCTGCTTTCTGCTTAAGGCTTATGCCAGGTAACCCTAAATGAGGAATAGTGCAGGGAGGGGGGTAAACAGTGAAAACTACATTGTCATATAATTAATTAATGTCCATTTTCCATTCGCTATAGTGGGCTGGATGAACTCCATTTTGCTTATTTTATCTGAAGAAGGGAGGGGTGAGCTGAAGAGTAAATCTGATCTGTCAGAGGCAAGACAGACGCGCTGTGCACAGCAGAAGAAATGTACAAGTTGAAGGCCAGTGTGACGATTGTCGGCCAAATGATGATATCAACCGTGGGACCAGAGCCCTAATCTGCGGACTTTGTAAATTTTTATGAATAAGATCGTTTAAATGTATCTTGTTTAAGAAAACGTGAGAATGAACTAAGAACCGAACTGTGAGAAAGGAAGCAAACAATAAATTGACTAAAATGTACGTGAGGTCACTGTGGTGTGACAGAGACACCTCCTAGGCCCTCCAATCATCTGTCTAGTTTTAAAAATTGTTGCAACTAATGTGGGATGGACATGTAGGTTTTAGGGTATAACTGGGGTGCCTTTAGGGGTGTGGTTTAAGAAGGTGAGAGGAGGAGAGGAGGTTAGGCTGGAGAGGCTGAGAGAGAGAGGGGAGATGTGTCGCTGTCCGTCGGTTTGCAAAGAGGCCTAGCTGATTCCTGTCCTGTTCCGTTCCTGTCCCTGTAAATCTTTGTTTCCTGACTCTATTCAGGGAACCCCCACCATTCGCCTTGGCCAGGGTAGTGGTTTTCTACAGACGGTTAGTTTTGTATGTTTCTGACTCATACAGGCATAATTCTTGCAAAATTTATTTTTGTCTCTGAAACTTATGTCTCTTTGTCTATCCACTCCGTTATAGATACATTTGTACGTATTATTTAGATGAAGCTTTGTCTCCTCATCTATCCCCTCCGTTAGGTAAAATTCTGTTTCGCATTTGAATTTGCTGAAACTTTTGTCTCTTAATCTATCCACTCCTCCATACAAAATGTCATTGTTTATATGATGAGTTTGTATTCATTTGAAGTTGTTGATGCTAATTTCCTTTAGTGAGTTTTCATTATTTGCATTTTGACCATATGCAATGAGCATTACAATGTTATTTTACGAGATAAAATTTTATTAACTTCACCGAGAGTCTGTGATTATTTCATTGACTGAAAGTAAGTTAGAAATGTCATATCATTATCATCAACTATTCAACTAATTGGTTCATCGACCAAGTAGAGGAAGAGTTGATATATAAATCAGATAATTATTTTGGAAATGACATATATGAATATTAGGGGAAAGAGAATTGAACATTGTAAAAGTTGACACCAGCACATCAGGGATTTGGGTGAATGTGTATGGGCCATTGTTCTGTGATAGTGTTGGGTATTGATCCCTGATCAGGTATTGACCTTCGCGCTGGATCAGACACATTATTCTAAAGTATTCTTTTCTTTGACAACAGAGACACATTGTGTTATAGTGATTTCTTTTCTCCCCATTCGTTATCTATTGCATATTCACCCCTGCTGTGTTTATTTAAAATGCAAACAGTAACGCCGCCCAATTATTTTTTGCAGGAACCCTGGGAACCACCTGTAAAATGGCGATTGTGGTACAGATCTTTTAACGCTTACTTGGGAGTAATTGATGGGTTGAAATTTAAGGCAGATAGGAAGCGTAGTCCGCTTTATTATTACTTGGGTGTTGATGGTCAAAATGTTTTTGACCATCTACTGGAATACACTGCCAGGATAGTGAAGACCTTGATGAATATCAACTAGTGGTAAAACAGTTGAGCACCTATTTTGAGGATAAAGTTAACCTTGTGGTGCATAGGCGTAAGTTCTTTACTCGTGTTCAAGGTCTTAATGAATCCATTGATTCTTATGTTACTGCACTGAAGGTTTTGGCTGGTTACTGCGACTTCGAGGGTTTTACCTCTCAATTAATCAGGGATCAAATAGTTTGCAGATTTTATTCCAAAAAGAGTCAGCAAATGTTATTATCTTGTAAGAAACCACTGTTGGATGAGGCTATTGACATAGCAAAAAGTAACGAATGTTCACAGATGCTAAACAGCTAGAAGCTGAAACCTCCCTTACACGGGTGTCAAATGTCAATTCGTCTGCTAAAAGTTTGCATGCTTCAGACGTCAGTGATTCTAGTTCAAAAGGGTGAAAAGCACTATGGATACAAATACCAGAGGTGAAAAGAGTGTTGCAACTGAACATACTTATCCTATATTGTAGTGTTTTAGATGTGGGTCAAATACACGTGTCTGTGAGAAGGTGGCCTGGTATATGCTGTCCACTAATTAAAGTGGGCACCTTGTACCAGTCCACACGACCCTTATGATGTATGAGGTCAAAGATAACCTTTAGAAAGCTATCCTAGTGGTAGCTGTGGAGAGCAGCCTTCAGGCTTAATCTTGAAGGAATGTAAAGCAGCTTGTTTTACCAGAATATCCCCTCCTGAATGACTAAATGAAAGGAGAACCACACAGTAGTTATATAAAAATATGTATTTATTAATATAACACTCTCTACTAATCTCTACACGAGATTAGAACACAAAGCACACAATACTGAATCAATAGAACATTCGTAAGTAGCACAATACACAGCGGGCTCCAGGGGGAGACCGAACCATATACAAAATAAATGGTATAACAATCACGACTTGACTAGACACAGTGCCTAGAGCACGTAGAATCGCTGGGTCCCCAACGAACCACCCAAGGCAGTGACACAGGGAGCCCACGGAGGACGGGTGCAGTGAGGAAACACGACCGCATGCTCCGTACAACTCTATGGGAAAGTCGCGGTTGAAAAGTTACAGTTTAAGGGCACTTCTACGAGGACTTCGAGCAAACCCTTTGGAACATAGGAGGTTCTAGAGCCAACACACCAGTGCGTACCGAGGTACCCGTGTTACCTATCCCAGAGGAGCCGGGTGCATAGGGGTCAAGTGGTGTCGGAAACCTTCGTTGTTTTCAATGGAGAGATGCGAAGAAGTACTGCTGCCAGGAAGGCGAAGAGTGTCCGGTGGAATCCAAGCCTGGATTCTAGGTGAGAGGAACCTGAAAGCAGAGGGGACAGTGTCTGGGTCACTTCAGGTGACCAGGGGCTCGGTAGACGAATGCCCACCGATGTCGGGTGCTTCAGGTGTGAAGAAAGGATATTGACTCTGCAGCCACGAGGACCAGGAGACGTCGAGGACGACCAGGACCCGGAGGTGAGCTGTCCCACGAAGGAAGTCGAGTGCTGAGGGGTCGATGTCCGGCTGGAGCACCAACAAGCCTTGGCAAATGCACCCCACGCAGGAAGGACAAACAGGTTACGGTGTGGACCAGCAAGGTCCAGGGGACTCTCCAAGCAATGGGGAGTCAGGGCACGTCTGGAGCAACCAGGGAAGCCCAAGAACAAACAAGGTGACCCTCACCAGGACCCACAGGCCAACGGACTAGGGATCGCGAGGAGACCTTGAGCGAATTCACAAACCACCAGCCCACAGAGCACTCGGTGAGTGGATGCCGGATATCTTTGGTGCAATTGCTGCTTGGGGTCAGGACTACACGGAGTCCAAAGCACAAGCTCAGGGATCGCCAACAAGCATATGCTCGTGCAAATGTACGCGGTGCACAGGGGTTCGGGTTACACGGTCCCCATGAGGGATACTGGTCTCAGAATCGCTGAGAGGTCAGATCAACCTCAGGGACCTTCGGGAACCCACCTCCTGTGTTGCTGAAATCTTCGGAGTCCGCAGGAGCTCTGGAGAAGCAAGCCGGTCAGATGCGCTTAGGTGCCTGATGTTGCAGGGGAGTAACTCCTTTACTCCAAGGGAGATTCTTCAGTCGTGCAGTCGTTGTGCAGGCAGTCGAAGTACTTGGTTTCTTCTTAGCAGAATCTTGTCCAGGTAAAATCTAAAGTCCTGTAGCCAGGTATCCCACTTTATACCCACGGGAAAGGGTTGGAAAGATTCTGGGGACCCTCCTAGGGGAGGGGTAGGACAGAGGAGTGGCTACATCCATGTCCTTTGTCCACTTTCGCACCAGAGCAGTAGCCAATGGCTCCCAGAACTGGTTTGAGCTGGACTATGCACAGGGACACCAAATGTGCCCCCAGTGCTGACTTTCTGGCACTCTCAGAGTGCACCCACCCAGCCCCAATACACTAAACCCTGTCTGGGAGGTGGTCACACCTCCCTGTGACAGGATGCCTATTGTCATGCCTTCCTCTGCTCGAGCTTGGCTCAGCAGCAGGAGAGCAGAATTGTGTCTGTGGCTGGCAGCGTCCATTTTGTGCTGCCCGGGTCGAGAAAGCTGGTACCGGGTAGACCGGTGACCCACAGTAGTGGTTTCAGAAGGGTGGAATCATACCTCCCACACCAGTTACTGGTGTGGAGGTATGATTCCAAGGTGTTTGACACCAAACACGACATGTTTCTAAGCAGCCGTTTTAAAGTTAGCATTTACCGCGAGGTTATAATGCAACTTAACCTATATGTCTGGCTGCATCACAGACAACCCCGGAGAATGGTCTCCGAAGGCTGCAGAGGGGCTCTGCTCATGCAGGGGCACCCTCTCACGTAAAACCCAGCACCCTGCCTTCAGGATTGATAAGGCCTGCCATAGGGGTGACTGATAGGTTCTTAAGTGTAGTGATTTAGATAGATATAGTGAACCTATATCTAAGTAAGTGGTGCAAGCACCAGCTTACACAGGCTGCTGTAGCAGACCTGTTGTGTCATTTGAATGGCCTCTCATGGGTGGCATAATACATGCTTCAGCCCATGGAAGGCCTCTGGGGTACCTATGCCCTGGGTACATGGTGTACCATATACTAGGGACTGATAAGGGTACCCCAGTATCCATTCTGGAGTGTACCTAAAGTACATACATTGCAATGTAAGGGAGAAAGCAGATAGACTGGGGTCCTGGATAGCAGGATCCCAGTCAGACTAGTCCAAAACAGTGAGACATCAGCAAAAAGTGGGGGTAACCATAAGAAGCAGATACTACTTTCCTACACAACCCCCCCCCAAACGCAAGGACATTAAGTCTTCATGTTCTAAGTGGATATATCTGGAGAGTCCATCTGCATTGGCATGGTTACTCCCAGGTCTATGTTCCACTGTATAGTCCACCCCCTGTAGGGAAATGGACCACCTCAAGAGTTTGGGGTTTTCACCCTTCATCTGTTTTAGCCATGAGAGGGACTTATGGTCTGTCTGAACAATGAAGTGAGTGCCAAACAGGTATGGCCTCAGCTTCTTCAGAGCCCAAACCACAGAAAAGGCCTCCCTCTCAATAGCTGACCAACGTTTCTCTCTGGGGGTCAGCCTTCTGCTTATGAAAGCTACTGGCTGATCCTGACCCTCCTCATTCAATTGTGATAACACAGCCCCTACCCCCAATTCAGATGCATCTGTTTGGACAATGAATTGCTTGGAATAATCAGGACTTTGCAGAATGGGAGCAGTGCACATGGCCTGCTTCAGGTCATCAAATGCCTTTTGACAGCTAACTGTCCACTGAGCTTTCTTGGGCATTCTTTTAGAAGTCAAGTCATTCAAAGGGGTCATTATGGATCCATACCCTTGGACAAATCTTCTATAGTACCCAGTCAGGCCCAAGAAAGCTCTGACCTGAGTCTGGGTAGTTGGAGCAACCCAATCCATGATGGTTTGGATCTTGCTCTGCAATGGTTGAACCTGGCCTCCACCCACAAGGTGGCCCAGGTACACAACCTTACTCTGCCCTATCTGGCACTTGGTGGCCTTGATAGTGAGGCCTGCTTTTTGCAGGGCCTCCAGAACATTTCTTAGGTGGACCAGGTGATCCTCCCAGGTGGAGCTAAAGACAGCAATATCATCTAGATAAGCTGCACTATAGGCTTCCAGACCTGTGAGAACTTTATTCACTAGCCTTTGAAATGTGGCAGGTGCATTCTTCAAGCCAAAAGGCATCACCACAAATTGGTAGTGCACACTAGGGGTTGAGAATGCTGTTTTTGGTTTAGCTTCCTCAGCTAATCTGATTTGCCAGTAACCAGCTGTCAGGTCAAATGTACTTAAGAACTTGGCAGAGGCCAAAGTGTCAATAAGTTCATCTGCCCTTGGAATTGGATGAGCATCAGTCCTAGTGACTGCATTGAGTCCCCTGTAGTCAACACAGAACCTCATCTCTCTCTTACCACCCTGGGTGTGAGGTTTTGGTACTAAGACTACTGGGCTAGCCCAAGGGCTATTTGAGGGCTCAATCACTCCCAGTTCCAACATTTTCTGGACTTCAGTCCTGATACAGTCCCTGACATGGTCAGGTTCCTGTAAATCTTATTTTTAACAGGCAGACTGTCAACTGTGTCCACCTCATGTGTACCCCAGGTAGTCTGACTTGGAGTCAGTGAAAACATGTGTCTGTACTGATTGAGGACCATCCTACAATCAGTCTGTTGCTGTTCAGTGAGGCTACCTGCCAAGGCTACACCATCAACTGAACCACCATCAGGGTTCTGTGAGAGGAGGTCAGGGAGTGGATCACTCTCTTCCTCCTGTCCCTCATCAGTAGCCATGAGCAAGCCCATGCCTGCCCTGTCCACATATGGCTTGAGCCTGTTCACATGGAGCACCCTGTGGGGGCTCCTGGGAGTTCCAAGGTCCACCAGGTAGGTAACCTCTCCCTTCTGCTCAAGAATGGTATGGGGCCCACTCCACTTGTCTTGGAGAGCTGCTGGGGCCACAGGCTCCAACACCCACACCTTCTGTCCTGGCTGATACACAGTCAAAACAGCCTTTCGGTCATGCCAGGCCTTTTGCAATTCCTGGCTAGCCTCAAGGTTTTTGGATGCCTTCTTCATGTACTCAGCCATCCTGGAGCGGAGACCAAGTACATAGTCCACTATGTCCTGTTTAGGTGGCTTGAGAGGTAACTCCCATCCCTCCTTAACCAAACATAAGGGACCCCTAACTGGATGTCCAAACAGAAGTTCAAAAGGGCTGTAGCCAACCCCCTTCTGAGGAACCTCTCTGTAGGCAAAGAGAAGGCAGGGCAAAAGGATATCCCATCTACGCCTGAGCTTGTCAGGGAGACCTTTTATCATATACCCACAAAAATAGAAGAGGGACTCAGTACTCGGATAGCTGTAAACAGAAGTGGGGGAATCACACAGGAGTGTAAAAACTGCCCTCACACACAGCGAACTGTCATGCTTCATCATAGGGCTGCTAACACACCTCCGCGCAAGCCAATGCTAGAGGTGGAGTAATAGGGAGGGGGAAGACAATACAACAAATAAGTGACAATAATATGGGATCATAAGTGAACATAGGTGCAGAAACAGTGATAAAAGCTGGTCACAGGGAGTCCCTATTACAATTTTAATATTGGGTACCCTGTCCAGTGGATGGTGGTATGGGGAACTTATGAGTCACCAACCCCTCCACTCTGCAAAACCGTCGACATGTTTCAGCCAGCAAAATGCAATACCCCGGCTTTCATCAGGACCCACTAGAATATGATCCCATGGGTACTAACCCTACCTCCTTAGGATCCAGGGGTGAAGGAAAGCCACCCTTCTGAGTAACTGCTCAGATTAAATATGGTAGAGCCCCTTGCTCTCCAAGAGGAACCTGTAACAGAATCAATAAAAAACACATGTGAAATGCAAGGTGCTGTGCCCTCTGTGCAGAAACTAAAAACAACTGAAGTGGTGTGAACCCCCCATAAAAGACAGCAGATTATCAAGGGCGTGATAGTACCAGCACAGGTCAAAACAAGGCAGTATAGCACCCGGCGGTGTAAATATATTCAATAAAACGTCCCTGAGAGTGCGCGTATGTCTCACACGTAAATGATAAAGGTAATACCAATATTACTAATAATGAGCAGGCATCGTTGCCAGGAGACAGGAAGAAACACCATCATGCACTTCGTTACGCTTACCGAGTTAATTTAAAATCTAAACTTGAGCGCGTGGGTGGAGCCTGGGGGTTTGAAACGGCCTCGGCAGCACCGCACTTCACTTCTGCGCGGCGCTGGGAGAGACACATTTTGATGCTACAGCTCACCTTGATGAAGTAAGTGGGGTGCCTTTCTCTGGCAGACCAGTGGTGGGTCGAGGTGAGAGCTCAAGCCTTGGGCACAGGGTTACCACGCTAGCGGACGCTCTTGGTTACCCCTCGCGGTGCAAAAGCTCCACCGGGGGGGTCCACGTCTACCGCACTCCACCTGAGGGGTGAACTAGATCTGCCCTCACGCCACATTTGGGCGGTGTTTCGCTTACCAATGACTCTCCATTTTTCACTGATGATGTTATCTTTTATCCTCATGTCTCGCAGAGTGTGACTATAGGGAGCTGTCCTCGCTCCCCCGCCAGTTCAAGTTTAGATTTTAAATGAACTCGGTAAGCCTAACGAAGTGCATGATGGTGTTTTTTCCTGTCTCCTGGCAACGATGCCTGCTCATTATTTGTAATATTGGTATTACCTTTATCATTTACGTGTGCGACATACGCGCACTCTCAGGGACATTTTATTTAATATATTTACACCGCCGGGCGCTATACTGCCTTGTTTTGGCCTGTGCTGGTACTATCACTCCCTTGATAATCTGCTGTCTTTTATGGGGGGTTCACACCACTTCAGTTGTTGTTTTTAGTTTCTGCACAGAGGGCACAGCACCTTGCATTTCACATGGTTTTTATTGATTCTGTTGCAGGTGCCTCTTGGAGAGCAAGGGGCTCTACCATATTTAATCTGAGCAGTTACTCAGAAGGGTGGCTTCCCTTCACCCCTGGATCATAAAGAGGTAGGGTTAGTACCCATGGGATCATATTCTAGTGAGTCCTGATGAAAGCCGGGTATTGTATTTTGCCGGCTGAAACATGTCGACGGTTTTGCAGAGTGGAGGAGTTGGTGACTTATTATAAGTTCCCCATACCACCATCCACTGGTCCTGGTGTGAGCATTTTATTCTGGACAGGGTACCCAATATTAAAATTGTAATAGGGACTCCCTGTGACCAGTTTTAATCACTGTTTCTGCACCTATGTTCACTTATGATCCCATATTATTGTCACTTATTTGTTATATTGTCTTCCCCCTCCCTATTGCTCCACCTCCAGCGTTGGCTTGCGCGGAGGTGTGTTAGCAGCCCTATGATGAAGCATGACACAGTTCGCTGTGTGTGAGGGCAGTTTTTACACTCCTGTGTGATTCCCCCACTTCTGTTTACAGCTATCCGAGTACTGAGTCCCTCTTCTATTTTTGTGGTTATAGAGTTGTTGCAGGAGGTCGAAGTGGGACTATTTCCTCCTACCCCTTATTTTCTGTGTGAGTTTAGACCTTGAGGGTTTTGTTGAATCTCTCAACTAACCCATTGCATTGTGGGTGATAGGGTGTGGTGAATTTGTAATTCACTCCACACTCTTTACACATAGCAGTCAGATAACCAGACATAAAGTTTGCATCTCTGTCTGATACCACCTCCTTAGGGAAACCCACCCTGGAAAAGATTCCCAGGAGGGCCCTGGCCACAGCAGGAGCTGTGGTGGTCCTAAGGGGAATTGCCCCTGGATACCTAGTGGCATGGTCCACCACCACTAGTATGAGCCTGTGTCCAGATGCAGTTGGAGGATCCATGGGACCAACAATGTCAATCCCAACCCTCTCAATGGGAACCCCCACCACAGGTAGTTGTATCAGGGGGGCCTTTGTAGTACCACCTGCCTTACCACTGGCTTTGCAAGTGATACAGGAGCGACAAGACTCCTTTGTGTCTTCTGACATGTGAGGCCAGTGAAAGTGAGGGGCAAGCCTGTCCCAGGTCTTGCTTTGGCCTAAGTGTTCTGCTAATGCGATGTCATGTGCCAGTGTTAATAGGAAGCCTCTAAACTTCAGAGGTATAACCAACCTCCTGGTAGCACCAGGCTTGGGGTCTCTACCCTCTGAATATAGAAGTCCATCATCCCAGTAGATCCTGTAGGACCCACTGGCACTCCCAGCAGCAGCTTGCTGTCTGAGGGGTTCAAGAGAGGGGCAGTTCAATTGCTCCTGGCTCAGCTCTGCCCTGGAAGGGCCCCTGTCCCCAAGAACTCAACCTGGTCAGGTTCAAGTTCCTCTGAGACAGTTCCTTCACAGGGACTGAGATCATCTCCCTCAGGAGACTGATCCTCACTCTGAGGCAGGGGGGAAGACACTGCCTTACCCCTACTGCTCCTTCTCTTGGAAGGCACCTGGTCCATCATTTCAGGATCCAGGGCTTGTTCAGTGGAAGACATTTTTGCCTGTGACCTAGTCATGTCAAACACATCTGCAGGGATGCCCAACATTTCTGCATGTGTCCTGAGTTCCACTTCAGCCCAAGCTGAAGTTTCTAAATCATTGCCCAACAAGCATTCCACAGGGAGGTCTGAGCTAACCACAACCTTCTTAGGGCCAGTTACCCCCCCGCCCCCCCAGGTGAAATTCACAACTGCCAAGGAATGGTCTGTCCTGACATTGCTTGCATTGGTCACTTGGTACATCTCACCAAGTATGATCTGGTCAGGGCCCACAAGATCTTTTGTCACCATGGTGACACTTGCACCTGTGTCCCTGTATGCCATGGCCTCCTTACCATTGATTAAAGGCTGTTGTCTGTACTTGCCCAGGTTACTGGGACTGACAAATAAGGAGGCACTATCCATGCCTCCATCACAGACCAAAACAGCCTGAGTTGGAATTCTGACTAGGCCAGAATCCATCTCAGATCCCAAGGTTAACCCTACTATTCCCTTGTTCTGTGTACCACCACTTGAGACTGTGCTAGGGGGGACAGTTGTCTTAGGGGCAGTGGTGGTAGGAGTAGAATCCTTGGCCCTTGGACAATTGGCATCCTTTGTCAAATGCGTCTTCTATTTACAGAAATGACACCAAGGTTTCTTTTTGCCTTTACCCTTGTTAGATTGTGACTCCCCTCCCCCCCCCCCGGATGCAGGTTTTTGGGGCCCTTGTGAAGACTTCTGGTCTTTACCCTTCTCCCCACCCTTATCTGAGGTTTTAGCATCTTACTTTTGGTCACCACCTTGATTCTGAGTTTTCTGCTTCACCCTGGTTCTGACCCATTTGTCTGCCTTCTTTCCCAATTCTTGGGGAGAGGTCAGATCAGAATCAACCAAGTACTGATGCAACAACTGGTTTTGGCAATTATTAAGGATCTTCTCCCTCATAATTAAATTGTACAATCCCTTAAAATCATTCACATTACTGCCAAGTAACCAGCCTTCCAGAGCCTTAGTAGCACAATGTACAAAGTCTACCCAGTCCTGAGTCTGTGTCTTCTGGGTGTCTCTGAACTTAATCCTGTATTGTTCAGTGGTTAAGCCAAACCCATCAATGAGAGCACTTTTCAGGACTGAATAATTGTCAGCATCCTCTTCTCTAACAGTGAGGAGCTCATCTCTACCTTTGTCAGCAAAGGAGAGCCACAAGATAGCTGCCCACTGCTCTTGAGGGACCCTCTGTACCTTACATGCCCTCTCTGGTGCAGTTATCCATTTGTGGATGTCATCCCCACTTTGGTAGGGAGGGACTATCTTGTTCAGGTTCCTATGATCATGAGTATACTCCTTAACCCTAGGGACACTGTTGCTGCCACCATGGGACTCTAGTCCCAATCTCTTTGTAGCTCTCTGGAGCTCCAGGGATTCCCTGTCTAGGGCCAACTGCTCCTTCTTGAGCCTAAGCTTGATTTTCTCAAGCTCCAGAAGTTGGCACTGTCTCTCATAAGAGGATTCCCTCTTATTTGATATGGAAGTCCCTACAGAAGTTCCTGAGTGCTGAGATTCTACAGAGGGAGATCTAGATCTCCTAGGTAAACTCTGTACTCTTCCTGGTGGAGTAAAGAGAGGGCCACTCGGGCCTTCTCCCCAACCTGAAGGAAGCTCTATGTTGTCCAGGTTAGAATCATCTTGATTCTCCTGGCCAGGGTTTGAATCCAGGTCAAAGAAGGTTTCACTTCCTGGCCTTTCCTCATTCCCTGTCCCACCCACTCTATGTACCTCATCAGACCCTGGGGTCTTCCTAAGGTCATCCAAGAGCAAAATCTCAATGAGACGGGTGTTTGCACCTCTCCCTGTCCTCAACTTCCTAGACACACACATGGCTTTCAATTCCTGGAATGTGAGGCCATTGTACCTAGTTGGCAGAGAGCCACTGGCTTCTCCTCTAGAAGACATACTAGTGTTATGTGGTGTAGGCACCTACCTAACCTAGTGGAGACTAAACTCTCTTGAGTTGGAGAAAGGGTGTGCTAGACCCTTGACTTACCCAACTCCAAGTTCAGTAGAACTTACTTATTCAAATCTTGATGTATTATATGTGCCGAATACTTAGTGGTTTTCAGTTAATCACTCAATGAGATTTATCTGGTAAAACAATAGCAAGCTTGAATCCCAACCACTGCACACCAATGTGAGAAGGTGGTCTGGTATATGCTGTCCACTAATTAAAGTGGGCACCTTGTACCAGTCCACACGACCCTTATGATGTAAAAGGGCAAAGATAACCTTTAGAAAGCTATCCTAGTGGTAGCTGTGGAGAGCAGCCTTCAGGCTTAATCTTGAAGGAATGTAAAGCAGCTTGTTTTACCAGAATATCCCCTCCTGAATGACTAAATGAAAGGAGAACCACACAGTAGTTATATAAAAATATGTATTTATTAATATAACACTCTCTACTAATCTCTACACGAGATTAGAACACAAAGCACACAATACTGAATCAATAGAACATTTGTAAGTAGCACAATACACAGCGGGCTCCAGGGGGAGACCGAACCATATACTAAAAAAATGGTATAACAATCACGACTTGACTAGACACACTGCCTAGAGCACGTAGAATCACTGGGACCCCAAGGGACCACCCAAGGCAGTGTCACGGAGCCCACGGAGGACGGGTGCAGTGAGGAAACACGACCGCCTGCTCCGTACAACTCTATGGGAAAGTCGCGGTTGAAAAGTTACAGTTTAAGGGCACTTCTACGAGGACTTCGAGCAAACCCTTTGGAACATAGGAGGTTCTAGAGCCAACACACCAGTGAGTACCGAGGTACCCGTGTTACCTATCCCAGAGGAGCTGGGTGCATAGGGGTCAAGTGGTGTCGGAAACCTTTGTCGTTTTCAATGGAGAGATGCGAAGAAGTACTGCTGCCAGGAAGGCGAAGAGTGTCCAGTGGAATCCAAGCCTGGATTCTAGGTGAGAGGAACCTGAAAGCAGAGGGGACAGAGTCTGGTTCACTTCAGGTGACCAGGGGCTCGGTAGACGAATGCCCACCGATGTCGGGTGCTTCAGGTGTGAAGAAAGGATGCTTGACTCTGCAGCCACGAGGACCAGGAGACGTCGAGGACGACCAGGACCCGGAGGTGAGCTGTCCCACGAAGGATGTCGAGTGCTGAGGGGTCGATGTCCGGCTGGAGCACCAACAAGCTTTGGCAAATGCAACCCACGCAGGAAGGACAAACAGGTTACGGTGTGGACCAGCAAGGTCCAGGGGACTCTCCAAGCAATGGGGAGTCAGGGCACGTCTGGAGCAACCAGGGAAGCCCAAGAACAAACAAGGTGACCCTCGCCAGGACCCACAGGCCAACGGACCTGGGATCGCGAGGAGACCTCGAGCGAATTCACAAAGCACCAGCCCACAGAGTACTCGGTGAGTGGAGGCCGGATATCTTCGGTGCAATTGCTGCTCTGGGTCAGGACTACACGGAGTCCAAAGCACAAGCTCAGGGATCGCCAACAAGCATATGCTCGTACAAATGTACGCGGTGCACAGGGGTTCGGGTTACACGGTCCCCATGAGGGATACTGGTCTCAGAATCGCTGAGAGGTCAGATCAACCTCAGGGACCTTCGGGAACCCACCTCCTGTGTTGCTGAAATCTTCGGAGTCCGCAGGAGCTCTGGAGAAGCAAGCCGGTCAGATGCGCTTAGGTGCCTGCTGTTGCAGGGGAGTAACTCCTTTACTCCAAGGGAGATTCTTCAGTCGTGCAATCGTTGTGCAGGCAGTCGAAGTACTTGGTTTCTTCTTAGCAGAATTTTGTCCAGGTAAAATCTAAAGTCCTGTAGCCAGGTATCCCACTTTATACCCACGGGAAAGGGTTGGAAAGATTCTGGAGACCCTCCTAGGGGAATGCAGGACAGAGGGGTGGCTACACCCATGTCCTTTGTCCAGTTTCGCGCCAGAGCAGGAGCCAATGGCTCCCAGAACTGGTTTGAGCTGGACTATGCACAGGGACACCAAATGTGCCCCCAGTGCAGACTTTCTGGCACTCTCAGAGTGCACCCACCCAGCCCCAATACACTAAACCCTGTCTGGGAGGTGGTCACACCTCCCTGTGACAGGATGCCTATTGTCATGCCTTCCTCTGCTCGAGCTTGGCTCAGCAGCAGGAGAGCAGAATTGTGTCTGTGGCTGGCAGCGTCCATTTTGTGCTGCCCGGGTCGAGAAAGCTGGTACCGGGTAGACCGGTGACCCACAGTACTGGTTTCAGAAGGGTGGAATCATACCTCCCACACCAGTTACTGGTGTGGAGGTATGATTCCAAGGTGTTTGACACCAAACACGACATGTTTCTAAGCAGCCGTTTTAAAGTTAGCATTTACCCCGAGGTTATAATGCAACTTAACCTATATGTCTGGCTGCATCACAGACAACCCTGGAGAATGGTCTCCAAAGGCTGCAGAGGGGCTCTGCTCATGCAGGGGCACCCTCTCACGTAAAACCCAGCACCCTGCCTTCAGGATTGATAAGGCCTCCCATAGGGGTGACTGATAGGTTCTTAAGTGTAGTGATTTAGATAGATATAGTGAACCTATATCTAAGTAAGTGGTGCAAGCACCAGCTTACACAGGCTGCTGTAGCAGACCTGTTGTGTCATTTTGAATGGCCTCTCATGGGTGGCATAATACATGCTTCAGCCCATGGGAGGCCTCTGGGGTACCTATGCCCTGGGTACATGGTGTACCATATACTAGGGACTGATAAGGGTACCCCAGTATCCAATCTGGAGTGTACCTAAAGTACATACATTGCAATGTAAGGGAGAAAGCAGAAAGACTGGGGTCCTGGATAGCAGGATCCCAGTCAGACTAGTCCAAAACAATGAGACATCAGCAAAAATTGGGTGTAACCATAAGAAGCAGATACTACTTTCCTACAGTGTCTAATTATAAAAATTATCCAGCTGCAACACAGGAATGCTGGAAGTGTAAGAAATTGGGTCACTTTGGAAAAGTGTGTAGGGGTGGCAGAAGTATGCCAGCTAGGTGTGTTCAAGATTATGCGGTGTGTGATGAACATGAGGATGTTGAGAAAAAAGTAGAAGAATTGGTGTTGTCTGTCGGTTGTGTGGGAATCAACAATGTTCAAATGGAGAAGAAATATGGTAATCCGTTGGTACAGATAAAAATTGATTTAGGAGCAAGGATTACCATCATCTTGATTGACAAGTATAAAGAGTCTTGGCCACACAAGATGTTGTTACCTCCTGATGTGGTCACTACTGCATTCGAGGGCAGTAGAATAGATCTGGGAAGGTACTTTTGGGGAGATATACCTTTTGAAAGCAAAACCATACATGGGAAAGTGTATATTGCCTACTAAGGTATAAATGTGTTAGGGTCGGGGCACCAGGTGGATTTTGGCATGATCATCAAACCTGGCCAGAAAAGTGTCCAATATCTTTGATAAATGCAGTTTCTGATCATACACAGTAGAAAAAGAAATTTGAAAGTGTGTTTCTTGACAAGATTGGTCAAATCAAAGATTTTTCTCATTTTATTAAAGTTAAAGAGGGTGTGTCTCCTGTGAAACACAAGCTCTGCAATGTTCCACACAGTAAATGGAGTGAACTGACACTGATGTTAAAAAAATGCATAGTGACGGGATTATCGAAAAAGTCGAAACCACTCTGGTTATCTCCCATTGTTTTAGCCAAAAAGAAGACCGGTGAACTACGTTTATGTGTGGACTTAAGGTCACTTAACAAAGCTAATTGGGTAGGGAGCTATCCGTTACCAAGCATTGATGACTTGATCACAGCCGTAGCCAAGTGGTTTTCCAAATTGGATTTACGTGCAGCGTATCATCAGGTGGTGTTGGATGAGCGTTCTCGTCATTTAACAGCTTTTGTCACACCTGATGGTACCTTTCAATTTTGCCGCATGCCATTTGGATTGGCCTCGGCTGCTTCTGTTTTTCAGAAAATAATGACCAACATGTTTCAGGATGTACCTAACGTAGTTGTGTTCCAGGATGACCTATTGGTGCACACTGATTTGGAAGAAAGACATATTGAGGTGGTGGAACAAGTTCTGTTAACCTTGCAAAAGAATGGTGTGACGGTTAGAGAAGACAAGTGTATCTTTGCTGTGAACGAGATTGAGTATTTGGGTCATGTTCATTCTAAGGACGGAGTTAAACCCAAGCCCAGCGTTTGTCAACATCCCGTTGACAAAGATCAATTCTGATCCTTTATAGGCTTGTGTAAATTTTATACAAAATTCACTAGAAATTTTGCAAATCTTACTGAATGTTTTAGAAGTTTGTTTAAAAAAGGAGCAGATTTTATATGGACATCTACGTGCCAGGAAGATTTTCAGCTTATCAAGGAGAGTATTTTGGCAGCTCCGACTCTTCAAGCACATGTTGAAGGTCAGGATACCTATGTGACGGTGGATGCTAGCTCATATGGAATGGGTGCTGTACTGTCACAAATTATTGGAGATAAGGAAGTGACAGTAGAGTTTGCTTCTAGAATGATGAAAGACATGGAATTAAGATATTCAGTGATTGAAAAGGAAGTGCTTGCATGTGTGTTGGGAATAGAAAAGTTTAGACCTTATTTGTGGAGAAGGAAATTTTGGTTGAGGACGGATCATAAACCATTGGTGGATATTTTACCTGGTAATAAGATAAAGAAGGCTACGGCTAGACTAGCAAGATTAGCATCTAAGTTGCTCGAATTTAACTTCTGTGTGCATCACATTGCGGGTGGAAAGAATATCAAGGCAGATTATTTATCTAGGCTTCCCGTAGAGGATTGTAATATAAATTCAAAAGAACAAGAGGACATTGAAGAATGTAGCATTGCAAGTGTGGAAGATATTGTGATTTGTTCTGAAATGGGGGATTGGCACAATGCTTTGGAGAATGTTCTTGTGTTGAAGTAGGTCATGGATATTGTAATTGTGGGGTGGCCCAAAGAAAGATCAGTAGGAGTTGATTTGCAGCCCTATTGCAAAATTGCTGATGAACTTTCTATTGAAAACAATTTGCTGGTCAGGGGAGGGAAGTTAATTCGTCCAAGTTGTTTTAGATGGAGATTAATGGAAACTGATCATACTGGTCATCTAGGAATGACAGCAACTAAATGCAGAATCTGCAATGATTTTTGGTGGCCTAGTGTGGATCGTGAGGTAGAGGCATTAATGAGTGAGTGTATACAATGCTCTTATAGTGATGAGCATTTGTCTACATCCACACCTGTTCCGAAACCTGTTTTGTGACCGGATAGGGTGTGGCAAATGGTAGCTGTGAAATTTTTAGGCCCTTTTCATGTATTACCTAATTGCATGAAATATTTTGTGGTTCTAATAGATCACCTGTCTAAATGGGTGGAGGTAAGAGGAGTTTCAGAACCTAACATCAAATCTGTCATCCATTTCCTACAAGGTCTTTTCAGTAGAGAAGAAGTTCCTGAGGAATTATTAACAGATAATGGTGTGCAATTGCCGTCAGCTAGTATGCAAGAATTCTTAACATAAGTAGGAGTGAAACATTAAAGCACTCCACTACATCATCCACAGGCAAATGGAAAAGTTGAGAGATTCAATAGGGTGTTGATTGAATGTTTCCAGAGTGCAATAAAAGCGAGAGTAGATTGTGAAACTGCTGTTAGTGATGTGGTTTGGACCTTTAGAACCACTCCACATTCTGTGTCTGTATCTGTGCCATTTGAATTGATGAAAGGAAGAAGGGTAGTGTCCACATTGAATCCATATTGGTAAATTAACGCATTGGTTGGTGAGTGTAGTGTGTTGAATGAGGCCAGAAAGGTTAAATCACCAAAGAAAAGGAAGAGAAGTGAATTTCTCGGTTGACAATTTTGTTTGTGTAAAAGATCCATTGTTGCAAAAGGGTAAATCTAAATTCAGGGAGCCCATTTGTATCACCGACATTAATGGTCAGGCAGTGAGAATGAGTAATGGACAGTGGTGGAATGTGTCTTGTTTAGCTAAAGTCAAGAAAAATAATATTGATGTAGTCAAACAAAAAGAAAATCTAGATACACAAGGTCTATGGAAAAGTACAAGGATTTGAAAAATTCCAAGTAAATTTAATGATTAGATTGTATTTGTTGTGTATTTTCTATGTTTTGTTTTTCTGGATGTCCTTTATATTTTATCTTGGTTTTTGTTTTATTGTTTTAGTAAAGGGGGGTTTCTTCTTTAAGGAGGGGAGATATGTGGTGTTTATGTAGTATGTAGCTTACATTACAGACTCTCTATAGAATGTGTGGTGTTCTAGTTACCTAGGAGCCTGTATTATGTATATTGTAGTATTTGGAATGTGTTGGGCAAGGGACTAGAGCATAAGAGTCAGTTAATGCTGATCCTCTGGGCCCTCATTACATGTATTTTTTACATGTTGCACAGCACTTTACAATTATTTATTGGTTGTGCACAGGCTGTTTATTTAAGTAACATAGATTGGCGACCTCTGATATTACAAGATGGCCGCCATTGTTGTTAATCTAAGAAGGAACTTTTTGCAGTCACCTGTTTTCTATGTCAGTGAATATTATGTTTATATGTTGCCCGGTAACTTGTTGTCAGCGTCGTGACAAAGGCTCTGTGCTGAAACACGTAGACGCTTTTACCGATATATTATCTGATGGAATAAATCGCACAAACAAACATTAAAGATGTTAGGCTTGTAGCAAGTCTACGGGGCTCTAATTACACAGGCTGTGTAACATTTTGACGATAATGCCGGCCTCCGGGTAATTGCTACTTCTCCCAGCGGGGACTACGAGGCCCATAATCCCCTGTAATGGCCTAGAGTGTTCCGCATTAGTTGACAGCTGATTTATATGAAAGTTCAGATTGCCGGTGCTCCTCAAGTTATCTGTGCCAAAGATCGGGTAATTGTTCCAAAGAGGACACACAGTCCAGAATAAAGTTGTAATTACAGGAAGTGTCACAAATGTCAATGTTCAGCAAGCAGCACGAAATATCACTTTATCATGGGCACATGTACGAGGTCGGAGGAGACCGATGAAAAATAAATTAGATATGCCCAGCACACCTCACCGCTTATGCGTCGACAACCACGGTGCCCAGTCACCAAAGGGCGCCAGCATCCTGGGCAAGGCATTTCTGGCTGCGGAAAACAGACATACGTGCTGGCAGTCGGCAAGACCGCCCCGCTCCGCTATCTAAAATCCCCACAGCTGTCATCCTTGGTCCTCTTCCTGGCGCATTCTCTGGGGGCTCCACTGCATAGCACTACCATGCTCCTCCAAGGACATTTGCGGTCAAAAGTAGAGCCACAAAACGACTGGTGGTACGTGTACAACGTCGACCGCCGACGCTGAATTTGATCAAAGAAGAATCCTGCTCCAACAAAGAAGAGGCACGTACATCAGGTATGTAGGAATAGGGCTCATTTATTGAAAGTCAGGTCTCCCACGAGCCCACATTGGAAGAGAGACGCGTTTCGCCTGCGCAGCAGGCTTTATCAGTCTGATTGGCGCCACAGAATTTCACAAATATATAGCCCTCCTCAGGCATCAATAGACATGGAAAATAGACTGTGCAATCGAGAATGTCACTGGTAACACATGCTAATCACGACATCTATATAAAGTGCAAAGTGCAAAATTAATGAATAAAAATCACAGCCTAATGCACAGTCTGCACGTAGTCCCACATATTAAACGTGATCAGTTTCCTGATATGTGCACAGAAAAAATATATGTATGTCATCTGCCCTAGGTAATAACATGTCGCAATGACAAGCCATATCAGGCTTGGCATCCACAACATAACTTTACTGGTTAGTTCGTGCTCCGGATTCCTCTCAGTGTCATATACCAGTGTCCTGGATCCGCCGGTACCACCCCAGTATAGGTCTGTTGGGGTTTCAATCACACCTCAACACCTCCTATGTAAGTATCTCCGTTGTTTTTGGATGCCGATTGCTTGGGAGGCCTTGCTGGCGTCAGACCCCAGGTCTATTACGTTGGTCTTGTCCACACAGGCACTCTCTGCTCTTATTACGGCCACAGCGGTGTGCCCTGGTAATGAATTTTGTCCTCAGGGTCAAGTACAGGCAAGACTTTCTCAGTCCGTTCTTTGCCCCGCTCTGTCGGAGTTGGGCCCTTCTTCCAGCAGCAGCGGTCTTCGCAATAGCCCGTTACGAGCTCCTCTGCTCGCTCCCACCGTTGTCACCGGCTCTCGGCCCCAGGCACAATTCGCCGCTGATACATCGGCACTGCTCCTCTCAGGTGTGCTCACCTGAGTTCTAGACCTGCCACGGTCAATGCGCTCTCGGGTATTTCCTCCGATTGTTCGATCGGGCAAGCCCCGCCCCTCAGCCTGCGGCTATGAGACGGGCTACGGGAGGCCGCTGCTCCGAGGCCCGCTCTCTTCGCGGCTGGTGCTCTGCTATTACAGGTCAGGCACGACCCGTCAAGGCGTCGCTGGCTCCTGGCCGTATTGCTGCATTCTTCTTCCCTGCTATTTTCCTGGTTACGGATATATGTCAGATGGACAGGGGGATTAACGGGGATGGCTCAGCGGAGCTACTCTACGCTGCGGCCATCTTGCATCGTTGCAAGCCACGTCCCCCCCAGTAAGAGTGATTCTAGATCATTTCACCTATTCTTTCTTCCAATCCAAGTGTTCTGTCCCTTGTTGTTGCTTGTGGGATTACATCTCGTAAGCCTATAACAGTTAAGATTCAGAGTTTTCTTGCGTCAGCAACTGAAGAGCATGCTCTCCCTAAAACAAGGAACAAGAGTCTTGTACAGATATTTTCTGGCATACAAAAAGGCACGAAAACTGTTAGAAATGGGATCTCTGGTTGGCTGAGGCTTGCGCCAAAGCCAGGCAGAGACCACCACTCTAGTCAGGGCAAGGAAGTTACACGCCGAAGATAACCCCTGCTCACCCCCTTGGTAGCATGGCACGAGCAGTCAGGCTTATCCCGGAGGCACTGTGTAAAGCGTTTGCGCAACACACACTCAGCAACAACACCCAAGGCACACTACAAAAGGAACTCCACACAAGGTTATATATAAAAAAAAGCCTTTGTATTGTAATAAACACATTAGATCATAATCACACAAGGTACACTGTGCCAACTGGCACTGGGCAATATTTACAGGGGATTATGTACACAAGACAGGGCCACGTGGACCACTGTCAGGAGTGCCTGACTTCCGGTTTCGGCCGAACGGGGCCGCAGCGGTGATTTCTCAGCGGGCACAACGAGGGGTAGGCTCCCTCCTAATTTACAATATAGAGCGGGGTGGGCTCCCGCCATGAATGAAAGTATCCGCGGGGTGGGCTCCCGCCATGAATGAAAGTATCCGCGCCCTACGCTGGGGATTCCCTCTCTCTCTCTCTCAGCAGCGCGACGCTCTCTCCCTGCGGGGAATGATTCAAAGGTAGCGCTCACGAGGCGCTAGCTGCAGCCACAAAGCTTCCAGGCTCAGGAATTTAAAAAGCGCTCACAGGGCGCAGAAGACTGCCAGAAAAGTCCTGAAGATCCTGGGGGATAAGAAGAGCCCCAGGGTCCAACAAATAGGTCTTTGAGGTCCAGGGGGCAAGGCAGGGCCCAGGGAGGCAAGCCCTCATGGCAGCCCCCCCCTGGGCTCCCAGCAGCAGCACGCCCCTGGCAGATTCGAGTCAGAAACAAGAACATTTTTCTGGGGTCACAGCCCCTTCTTTTATACACAAAATCCCTTTGTCTTACAGCATAGGGTTTAGGGAAAACCAGATGCAACTGGTTTGGGGGAGCTTTGGAGCACTTTGTTTTGCTCAGCTCCTCTCTCCTTTCACAGGACAGGCTAGGGACATCAGACGCACCACAGGGGGTGGAGCCAGCATTGTGGAGGGAAGGCACAGCCCTATTCAGGTCCCAGGTGCACTCCTCCCACCCATCTGCCTGGAGATCTCTCTATTCACCACTGGGCGGGCTCGCCCTGGCTCCTGGAATTCCCCACACCATCCAGCACCTGTCACTCACAAAGCCAGACATGCAATCCACATCAGGCAGGCAGGCACAGAGCACACATACATGCCAACATCTAAAAGTGGCACTTCCACACCAGCCATAATAAATCTGCGCACACCATTGCGCAGCATTTATTCTCACGAATTCACACATACTAAACTTGACCACACTGCTCCTCTCATACCAGGAATTACCACTGGCACACAGACCCTCAATGCAATCCTATGGGAGGGCAGTCCAACCTTACAAATGTAACACAGAGCGTACGCACTTTACACTGGGACGCAGTGCTAAAGTGCCTAGAGGCCTGAACCCACTAACACTACATAGGAAAAAGGCTAGGATAAATGCAAAAAAAGTTTAAGGGTGAGCCTGCCAAAAGGGCCAGGTCCAACAAAAACACTATCCAATTCTGGTTGTGTCAATTCAGTGAAAGACTGAAGAAGTTTCCCTCCTCAGGAATCTGTGATCTGAGCGTGTGACTATATATCAGAAATCAGAAATTTGTGCATTCAATATAAATAAATACCTGTTGAAAGAAGGTGCTTAGCTGTTAGTAGCTGACAATTCAAAAGGGAGTAATGCCTTCCATTGGAATGTCGATTATTTCAGTATGGTTGTCAGGGTTAAGTTCAGACATGGGGTAGGCCTTCTTTCGAAGTCTGGTTCTACATTTACCAAATAATCCTTGGCTGCTGCTCCTGAAAACATGCAACTCAAGAATGTCAAAGGAGTCACTACCTAGGATAGGGAAGAATACATCTAACAACCAGTTGCATGACACTGAGAGAGAAATACTCCTCTAAAGCCCTCGTTTTGTATTTTTTCTTTTCTTTAGAAATGTAATGACATTAGCTGTAGCGGAGTTAAAGCTGCTTGTAGCCAAATCTAAATGGAGTGCAGCTGAGCTGGAGAACTACCAGCCTATTTACTTACTTGCATAATTGGAGTACATTTTTAGCAAATTGTTCTTCGTCATATACTATCTTGGATAGATCAAAATATCCTTAGTGACATAGGCTAGCGTCCATCCATGGGTTCAGCATTATGGACAAGGCCATGCCTTTTTACTGTTGCCTTCAAATATGGGAACCTGAGGAAAGGCAAACTATATTTAGCTTTTGTTGATTTAAGGAGTGCATATCATGAAGTAAGCTGAGACACACTTATGGTTTCTTTGTGCTCTGCAGGAAATTGCTCTGGGTTATCTGAACCGGTTAGCCATTTGCTCTCAGGCACCCTCATCCGTGTTTGCTGAGGTCCAGCTGGGAGCCTCTGTTAATTCATATCTATACATAAAGGAATGCAGCAAGGCTGGATATTTGCACCAACCCTATGTGAGCACTTCATAGATGCCTATCTGAAGGATATTTGTTCAGATGTAACTAGGGGCAAAAGTGCCAAAGCCTCTTTGCTGCTTTATGTGAATGTTGCTTTTCTCTGAGCTCATTGAGAACTGCCTCATCAAATCTTTGATATCCCTCAAGAGTTACTGTGAGGGTAATTGTCTGAAGATAAATGTTTTGAAATGCCAAGTATTGCTAGGTGAAGTAAAGCAATTTATTTGAAATCGGATAACGATGAGCATTGGTTACATGGAACAAGTTACCAATTTTGATTATGTGGGAGTTCATTTCTCTCTAGTCTTGAGAGGTGATCTGCCCGAGTAACTAACTCTAAATCTACTCATATGATAATCATCGGTGGGCTTTTTTACCTTTTAATACTATCTGCATTTGTAGGCATTTATTTTGTTGCTGGCCTAGAACTTAAAGAAACCTGCTTTCTAAAATCCTTGCTACATTAATTTCCTAGCATGTCCAAATTACTCTTTGCATAAGGAACTGGGTGTTAGGAGTATTCTCTCTCAGACTGCCATGTGCCCCTTTCTATATGGGGTCTGTTTATGGATCAACTCTAGTGACCCCCCTCGATGGTAAAAGGCTGAGAGATCTACTTAGGAAAACAGCGTTGCCAGTCTTCCTTGGCTGTCCCACGTAAAGAAGAAATACAGATCAGGTTAAATTTAGGACATTTGTGATCTTGATGGAGAATAAATAAATTAACAGAGCTGATTTAATGCAGAGCCAGTATTATGAATTGAGACTGCAGGTGCTACTTGAACATGTCTGTGTTACTTTATAATGAAAATACAGGTGGGTAGGGGCTCCTGATAATTTATTGTGCATCCCCTTCGTATGTGCTCCCTTTGTTCTCAATTTAGGTTATTGATTCTAGCTGTAGGCCACTGCTCCTGCCTCTGGAAAGTAGCTGTAACTATACAAGTGTTCAGCCCATGTTCTGTTGCTGTGCTCAGAGTAAAATGTTCATTGCAAGATTGATTGTCCTAATATTTATTTATTTTTTAATTTATTATCTTTAACTACAGTGTACTTGAAAGTAGGAGGACCAGCTTGACTGTCTTCCCTTGATTGTTAGCCATGCCTGTTTTTCTTCGGCACACATTTGTTCCTAGTAAATCTGAGTAGAAGGATAGTCTGAAATATTCAGGTTTCTGGATTTTTCTGATCTTCATGAGTGTGAGTTAATCTCTCAGGTTTGGATTGAGGGTATTGGACCCAGTATACTGAAATTAGCTCCCATATGCCACTTTTTAGAAGGATTACAGGTCGATCCCATGGGCTGACAGAGTGAAGATCTCTGATGGGTGTGTAGTAAGTTGTGATCTTCTGCAGCTATACTGGACCTTTGCCCCAGTACACGCAGGCCATGCCAGGAGCCGCTGGATAGCCTTACGAGCAGATTTGATGTGGTCCTGCTTAATGAGGTGGCTCCTTGGTTCTGAAGCAGTTGGAAATGAGTTTGGAGGACAGATCATTGTAGATGGTTACAATAGTCGCGGTGTGACAAATAAGGGCTCTGGTCAGTTTGATTATGTCATTAGTTTTAAGGGATAATTTTTAGGAGCAATAAGCTGTATGTACATAAACCTTTGCCACAGTGTTGGCCCAGGGAACAAACATGAGGTAAGTATCAAGGAGAATTCCTAAATTTGTCACTTTTAATTAGGTTGATTGAGGTGTTAAAATTTAGCTAGAATAACAGATGTTCTGTACCGGCTGCCATATAACAGGGCTGCTGCTCCGATTCTGATCTTTTTATTTTTGTTCTTGGGTATGATTCACCAGCATGTTTGAAATGTAACTTATATATGCTAAAAACTGGTATCATATGAGGTGTGTTTTGGCTAAGTGATCCGAGACCGATTCTCTTTTTCTGTGACATAGAAGATGCTATATTCTTGAATGCTTACGAAGTATCTAATTTTGCTGCTATCGTCTTAGGATCCTAGCTTTCTCTATTGTCTATCATAGTAAGTTTGGTATTTGAAAATAAGTTGTAAACGCTGAACTGCATAAACCTTACACCTAAATCGGTGCTGATCTTTTGTAAACTGAAATAAATCTATTAATATGTTATTCTTAAAGACACCCTATTTTTCAGAGATCATAAGTGAATTTACATTAATATTTCACCCAAAAAATGTTACTATTTTTTTTCAAGATCAATAAGCGTTTTAAATTTTCACTATTTTTTACAATAGGGAGATCTCCATGTAATTAGTGTAAATAAATTTTCTATATTTATTTGAAATGTAGAACAGAATGAAAAATGTTACAGCATTAATAGAAGGGTGTTATAATACCAGTGGTTTGGCATGTGAAAAACTGTTGGTTTTCTCTGCTGTCCTTCATTTCCCTTTACAAAGGACAGAACAGATTTTTAAGCTGAGTGTCAGGTTGTTTGTTGAGAAGATCTTGGTCTTCTCCTGCGCCTTTGTTTCCCACTACAAACATCTTATGCAGAAGTCTGCTGCCACATTTGGTGTAGATGTTGTATGATTCTGAATACTGTTGATACTATAAAATATGCATTGCAGCAACTTTGGATATTTGTTACTGTAGTTAAGGTAGTTTTGATCTTCATTACACTGTGTCTTGCTCTTTCTCATCCCTGTCTCTTCTCCCTTCAACCCTCCTGTTGCTTCTAATATGTTCATGCTTGCCATCATGGTCGAGATTAGCTATTGAAAAGTAACCCTGCTTACGTGAGGATACACTAACAAAAATTAGATAAACAGTTTTGAGAATTAGGGGTTTGATTTATATTTTGGCTGGCAAAGGTAAGTCCATCCGGGCAATGGAGTAAATTACGCCCTGCCAAATTCAGAAATGACCGCCAAGCCAGCAGTCATTTCAGAAGCATTGACAGGAACGGCTGTCACGGCGAATCCTGTCAATGCTTTTTTAAGTTTGACGCACTGCTCCATCAACATGATGGAGCCGTCCGTCAAACTTATTTTTTATTTATTTTCAAAAAGATATTGAGCTGGAAATATTATTAGAAGAGTGCATTGCAATCAATGACACACTCTTCTATAAATCCTCTCTGACAGTCCCAGAGCCACCAAAGCCACATCTGGCAAAGTGCAGGAAAGTATAAATGCCATAGGAGTTGCAAGTCATAGCATAAGTGAAATTCAGAAAAGATGGTAAGACAGCGCAAGCCCTAATGAGAGGCTTGCAAGCAAGAGGCTGCTGGAGCTAGGGGAGGACCATCTACAAAGCCACAACCAACACCACTGTAAGAGGCCATTGAGGCCCACACTTGCACCAGAGTATTCATAACCTTCGTAGCACCACCAGCAAGTAAGTATTTGCACTTTTACTCACATAACTCCATAGCATAATATTACCTTAATTTCTGTGTTAATTAGAATGTTGTTTATTAATAAACTCAATTCCCTATCAAGTATGTTTGATTACAATGCATTATGAGAAATGTAGTTCAGTTAAACTGATGTGAAATGTAAGTCAGTTGTTTAATATTTAACCATTTATAAATTACATTTGAGTTACATGTCCCATCGTACATATTACTTTATAAAACACATCTTTCATAAAAAATATTGTGGTAGCTAACATATTCACTCTTCCACAGGTGTCAGCCATGATCCAAGTGATGACATATAGGAAGAGGAAGATGTGCAGGAGGAACCCTGTAGTTAGGCCGAAAAGTGCTGAGACATCACTTCCCTCCTTGCAACACCTACATCACCATCTGACATACGACCTTAACCTACCAAACCCACACGAACTCAGCAAACATGTAACAGGGAGTGACAAAAGCAGAGACGCCCTATACCTTGATGACTGCTGTGTTACCGAGGGCCAAGGTTGAGAGCAGCAACCTTACCTCTTTGAAGGACTCGTGTTAGGCAAGGCAATGCCACTGCTATACCGTCTAGAGCCAGTTTTTAAATGTAGAGAAAACCATACTTGTCAACAACAATCATCTATGTAGGAAATAGGACACAGCCTTGTTGGTATTCATACAGAAGTGAAGAGGGAGTAAGTGCAATTAGTAAAAGTATTGACAGCTAAGCTTACATCTTCAGTAGTTACTCCACAGCTCTATTTGGTGAATCAAAGAAATTAACAAAGTAACATGTTTTCAGGTACTTATACTCATACAAGATCTGTAGAAGAACTCACTGTTGATGGATTATTCTCGATGCTGATTCCTCACCTTGTGAATAGCCCACTTACCCAGACTGCATCCTGAGATTTGTCAGAGGACTTCTCCCAAATGCCAGCAGGTGGCATTTTGCAGCTCCACATCGGCTTTATCCCACCCAGGAAATGTCTGAGCCACATATAATTGCCACTCCCGAGCACTGACATCCGTTCCTTCCTTTCTGCGCTTTTCGATGCAAATCTGAAAGCTCACTCCTAAACTATAACCATATTTTTTAGATTTATTTTTTCTCCAAAATATGTTTGCAGTGTGCAAGGGAACATGCCCACCTAAAACTATAGGGTTTAAGCCTGCAGGGATTGTCACAAACAGATGTTTGCAACAGATCCCCATTTGATTTCTCTAAAATATTTAGGGTCATCACACAACTCTGAGTATTGCAAGGACTGAGCCCGGATGAACCCCAAAGTGATTGGGGACTGTGAATCGTAGCTCTATGTTGCGGAACACTGTAGGAAGGCACATAAGATCCGCTCCGGTTGAATACAAGGGTGCGGACCAGACCCGCTCTCCAGCCCATATGCAAGTAAGATCTTCCTCACAGTCGAAATCATCAGACCAGTGCTAAAAGAAGCATAAAAAACAAGGCACTGTTCTTCTCCATCCCACCACTCTTGACCTGAGAAGTCGCCAGGATGTCAATGTGCCTTTTGGTCTATGAGCCAGTCTCCTTCAAAGAACTGATTCCCCAGCTCATTCCGATGCACCCTGAATTCCCAGGTCCATCGGAGCCACATCACAACAGTTAGAGGCTTTTAAA
Source organism: Calotriton arnoldi (assembly GCA_963921515.1). Classification (NCBI taxonomy): domain Eukaryota; kingdom Metazoa; phylum Chordata; class Amphibia; order Caudata; family Salamandridae; genus Calotriton; species Calotriton arnoldi. The sequence goes on from CAWUFW010000033.1 coordinate 3,000,335, forward strand.
GAGGCCATGTTATTGATTTTCAGCACCATTCTGGCTCCCTCTGCTGCACCTTTGTACCCCATTGATTTGAGGAGGCCTCCAGTCGGATTACCATTGGTGAATTCTTCCTCAAAGCCGTATGTGCATCTTGAGCTCGCTGCCCGGTCCGCCCCAACACCCAGACTTCAAACCAAGCACCATTATCCATACCAGTTTCTGCCATGACGATGCCGCAGACGCTGGAGGAAGAACCCATTGTTTTATCCGACTCCGAACGGAATCCTACCCAGCCTCAACCGAAGTCATGTCAGGCTCCAGCCTCAACTCGACTAGTCCAACCTCATTATTACTCAGTTAGATGCTGTTCCAGCCATGGAATCACCCATAAGTTCTCTACAAACTTTTTAGATCAGACTCTTATCAAAGCCTCCATAACCTAGGAGATGGCAATGGAGATGATGGGGATAATGCCCAGTATTATAATGGCGATAACCTATACATGGATATGCAGGAAGCTTCTTTTATTGTGGTCATCAGGTGTGCAGCTGAAGTTGTGGACCTACAACTACCATCCATTGAGGTCAAGATGTATCTGCTGACAGAAGTTCTGCAGCCTGGGTAGGTATCGACAGCTCCACTTCATTCAGGATAGAAGTATTCTATTCCTGGGTTAATTTCCCAGCTGCAAATGCCCGTACACAAATGTTTCATACCTACATTGAGAATGAAACACCAGAGGAATACACTCCATATGAAGAACTCGAAATTCCTCTCTCTTACCAAGAGTATATAAATTGGTTTAAAGGTGCCCTCCCAAACACTACAGAAAACGTACGACTCGGTCCGCTCAGCAAAAAAGGAGTGACATGGCTGGTCTTAACTGCATTACACCGCATCCAGACACTACAATTTTTTGGGGGGGAACTCTTTTTATTTTAATGATTCTCAGCATTACAGTTAGTTTGAAGGCAAGTCACACTTGTTGACAATATGCATTACAATTAATGTCTCTTAAGGTCCCGGTATTAGCTCTTATTTGCAGTTACATATTTCACAATTGTCAATGATCGGCCCCTTCCCTTCTCTTCTCAGTTCCTCTGTGGGGGAGATACAGAGTCCACCTCGAGACGCATTCCATTTAGCCCATTTTTGATCCCACTTCTTCGGGCAGCCCCTGTTCTTGAAGACCTCTTTTTCTGTGATCATATCCATGTCCTTTGCCCATTCCCCAATCAACGGTTTATCACTCACTCCCCATTTTTGGGCGATATTTCTTTTAGCTAGGGCCAGGCCCAGGGATACCCAGGTTTGCTCGGTACGGGTCAGGTCAGTGGCCTCCCATATATTAAGCAGGCAGAGTCGTGTGGCATTAGTGATTTCTTTCTCATAAACCTCTTTTAGCTTAGTTACGATTCCATCTCAGTAAGGTTGAATCACGGGGCACTCCCACAGTGTATGGAAGAACGTACCTTCTTGAGTGCAGAACCTGAGGCACTCCTAGTCCATCCTCTTTTTCATCTTGACCAGGGTCCCCTCCGAGAGATATGACCTATGTAAGATTTTGAGTTGAATTGGTCTCAACCTCATTGGGATAGATATTTCTTGTGGGGAAGATATCGCCTCCTGCCATTCCTCATCCTCTAAACTCCCTATGTCTGTCTCCCAATGCTGTCTGAGTCGGACGAGTGTGTCTGGTCTGTTGTTTATTAGTTTCCGGTAGGTCAGGGATATTGCCTTATGGGTCATGTGTTCCGAAAGTAACCTGTCCTCCAGCGGGGACGCCTCGGGTAAGGTCTCACCCCTAGGAACAGCAGACTTTTTTGGCATGACTTATTTGTAGGTACCTGAAGGCCTCTGAGTTTGCCAACTGGTATTCCGCTTGCAACCCGGTGAATTCGATCACCCTGCCGCTCTTCCACAGGTCACCTACTGTAGAGATACCAATCGTGTCCCACCTGTCGAACCCGGGGCAGTCGCTCAGTGTGCCCAACTGCTCTGATTCCCACAAGGGGCTCGCTTGTGTTATTTTCTTATGCCAACCCAATATCTTAGTTACCTGATGCCAGATTGCCACGGTTTGGGCCGTGGGACCCGTGAGGTGTTGATGTCTGGGGTTTGTGTAGAGTGCTCTTTGGTGACCGCCCGGACTCATTAACCATTTGTCCATCATATAGGCCGGTTCAAGCTGCGGGCCGTAGACCCATTGATTGATTACCAATAGTTGAGACGCCCAGTAGTATAGCTGAAGGTCAGGCAGTGAGATCCCCCCCGTCGTACCACCCTCTCGTCAATTTATGTGTTGCAATGCGGGGGTTCTTCCCGTCCCACAGTAGGGTTCGGACCGCATTCTCCACACTGGTGAAGTAAGTGTCTGGGACTCTGAAAGGAGTGTTTTGTAGCACGTATAGGAAGCGGGGCAGTGTCAGTATTTTAAACAGGGCCGCTCTGCCCAGTGGGGTCAGAGGGAGGGCTCGCCAGTGTCGGACGTCGTTTTGCAGTTGCGTTAGCGGGCCTCGAAGATTGTTGTTATGGAAGAGAAGTGGGTCAGATGTTATGTAAATTTCTAGGTATCTGAATCCTTCCGTCGCCACTGTGACCTTGCATTCTGTCGGTGTACACGGCACCTGGCCGCGGAGCATGTACAATGTGGATTTTGTCCAGTTAATGGTGTATACGGAGTGCTTCCCAAAAATCGAAAATATATGAAGGATCCTATAGATTGAGGTCTTCGGGGCCACAACATACAGCAGAATTTCGTCCGCGTATAGAGAAATTTTGTCTTCGTGTTGCTGCGACCATCTCAACCCTCTGATCAGGGGGTCCCCCCTCACGCATGTCGCCAGTGGCTCCAGCATCAAGGCAAATATGAGAGGTGACGGGGGGCATCCCTGTCTAGTTCCTCTGCCCAGATGGAATCGTCGTGATGTGTGTTGGTTGACAACAATTTGCGCTGTCGCAATTATATAATAATTTTATCCACTTTATGTATATCGGGCCGAAGCCCATACGCATCAGGACAGCGAATAAGTAAGGCCATTCGATCGTATAGAACGCCATCCTAGCGTCGAGGGAAAGTAAGACCACGTCTTCTTGGACTGTTCCTGCCCTTCCCAGCACCCCGTGTAGCCGGTGGAGGTTAAGAGCAGTATTTCGTCCGGGCATGAAGCCCGATTGATCCGGGTGCACAATTTTGTTGATAATGGGAATCAATCGGTTGGCCAGGGCTTTGCCTAGAATTTCTGTTTCTGCATTCAGAAGCGATATGAGCCGGTAGGAACTGCATTCCTCCGTCGGCTTACCTTGTTTATGAATCACAACAATTGACGCTAGTCGTAGATCGTCTGGGAGGGAGCCTTTTTGAAAACTTTCTAAGTACATGGCTCGGAGGGGTGGAGTTACCTTAGAGGCCGTTAACTTGAGCAGTTCAATTGGGATTCCATTGGGCCCCATAGCTTTCCCTGATTTTATTCCCCACAGGGCTACTGCTAACTCCTCTTCTGTGAGGTCCCTCTCCAGGGAGTCTCGGTCCTCCGGTGTAAGGGAGGTGACTGGGATGGTAGCAAGTAAGTCTCTGGAGTCCATGGCGTTTGTGGAGGTGGCAGGGGTATATATTTGGGTAAAGTAGGAGGTAAAGGCCTCCGCTATCTCCTGTGGATCTCTCAACTCTTCTCCCTTTTCCCCCATTAGGAGGGGGACCCATCTCTGGGCCGAGTCTCGCTTTTCCAGCCAGGCCAGTAGTCTACCTGTTCTGTCACCCAGCTCGTACACTTTATGCTGTATTCTCTTTTGCTTGGACCTGGCTGCCTCTGTTACTAGCTGCATATAGTCCAGTCTTTTTGTATTGAGGACATGTCTGGCGGAATCATCATCTGAGTTTGCTACCTTCACTTTATCTACTTGGATCTCCCGCTCTTATGTCTCTATACAGGCCCTCAACTCCCTCTTGTGCCCTACCATTAATGCAAGCGCCCAGCCTTTTATCACGGCCCCGAATGCCCCCCACAGTGTCTGTGGCGACTCCACCGAACCCGTGTTCTCTTTAAAATACTGGTCGGTGTCTTTCAGTAATTCTGTTCTTACGTGCGGGAGTTTCAGACACCATGGGTTGATCGTGAGAGTTGTTCGGTTGGACTCTGGGCCTGTCGTTATCCTGGTGAGGACTGGGGAGTGATCAGAGATACCCCTCGCAAGGCAATTGGCTTCCATAAAGTTGGGGATATCTTCTAGATGAGTCAACAGGTAGTCAATGCGAGGTTGGCTACCATGGGCTCCTGAGTGGTATGTATATTGACGTGTTTGCGGGTTGAAATATCTCCAGATATCTACAAGGCCGAAGGCCGAGAGAAATTCTGCCAACTGTGACCTGCTGTGTGAGTCTTGTCGGGGGGTGGCGTCGGTCTATTTTCCCATTCGCCGTCAGATTAAAGTCCCCTCCCATCAGTAAAATCCCGGGCGGGAGATCAAGCAGGAAAGAACTGAGGTCTGTCAGTGCCGTTTTGTTGGTAGCTGGGGAGTATATACCGATAGTAGGTTAACTGGTTTCCCGTCCCATGTTCCGGCGGTTGCAGCAAATCTGCCCTGGGTGTCTACTCATGTTTTATGTGTTATGTAGGGGCAGTTTTTGCGGATGAGTATGCCGGTCCCTCTAGAGCCGGAGGTGAATTCCGCATGGACAGCTAGTTTATATCCCCATCTATCTAATGCCTTGCAGGTGTTGCCTACCAGGTGGGTCTCCTGCAGTAGGACAATCTCAGGGGCCTGTCTCTTTAGGTACTGTAGTACAATCCCTCCATTCACATTCCAAGTGAGGAGTCGAAGTGACCTCCCACTCATATTATGGGGCTTGTTCCCTGTAAGCGGTGGGATTATCTGCGTACTGAGCACTGAGTATACTATCTGTTCTGTGTCTAGTCCGGGACATTAGCTTATTCCTCGCCTTCCAATGGTGTACGTGTATCTGTGAGGACTTCCTTCTCGCCTTCGCAGTGACTGAGCTACTTTGGGACTTGGATCCCCCCCCCAACTTGCCCCATCCCCTCCCCCCTCCCTGCCTCCTTGTATGGCGGGAATTGAACCTCCCGCCTCCCCAACTTTGCAGAGCGCCTATCGCCCACCCCTAGAGTATTGTGGTACATGGCCCAACCCCACACCCGGTGTCCATCTTTATAAGAGCTTACTGTGGCTAATTGACTGGCGAGAGCCTGTCCATATGTGTCCCTTTCGGTGGTTTTCAGGAGCGATCTTATATGTCTTTTGTTATTAATACCATGTTTCGTCCTGCATTGAGGCCTTACTTTACTGTGGTTCGGGGGAGAGCCTCTTAGCACGTTATACTTCAATACTCTGAGCAAGAGGATACTGCATTGCCGTTATTCCATGTTGCCGTCTTCCAGAAGGTTGTCATCTGCTGCACTCGCCGTGACTTGTTCTGAACGGGTCTGGTTTGATCTTACTCGTTGATCGATCTGGTTTCTTTTCTGAACTGTGTGCCACCCTCCGAGCCAGTCCCATGTTTCCTCTGGACTTCTAAAGAACCACACCTTCCCTTCTGCTTCAACTCTCAATTTAGCGTGAAAAAGCATAGCGTATTTGATCTCCTTCTCCCGCAGGGCCCTTTTCACTTTGAGGAAGCTGAGCCTTTGTCTTTGGACTTTAAGTGTAAAATCGGGGAAGAAAGTTATTTTACTGTTCTCAAAGTCGACAGGAGGTGCCGTGCGGGCCGTTTGCAATATTACATCTCTATCTCGGTAGTTGAATACTCGTGCCAGTATGGGCCTAGAGGGTGCTCCGGATTTTGGTCTCCCCCCGCACCCTGTGTGCCCTTTCAGTCGTGAAGAATTTGGACAGGCCTTTAGGTTGTAGGTGTTTCACAATGAGCTCCTCTATGAACAAGTCCGTCGCCTGTCCCTCGGCTGGCTCCTGGCACGCCTAGGATTAGGACGTTATTGCGCCGTGCCCTGCCTTCATAATCGTCCAACTGGCTTTCCATCCTGTCATTGCAGACTTGGAGGTCTTTTATTTGTTTTTTGAGGATCGCTGTGTCCTTAGTTAAGGAGTTGGTAGTTGTCTCTACGTCTTTAATTCTAGCATTCATGTAGCGGATGTCTGCCCTGATCAGAGAGACTTCCGTGGAGACAGAGTCAATTCTGGATTCCAGCGAAGTACGCACGGTAGTGATAGCTGTCATTATATCATGTAGGGTCAGGTCCGATTGCCCTTCGGTTGTTTGCGTCTTTCCGGGTGCTTCCTCAGTCTCCTTCTCTTGTGCACCCGACCCTTTTTGCCAAGCGTATTTCTCAAGCGTCCCTTGCAGCGTGGCTTTGCCACCTTTCCCTCCTGCCAGTATTGACCTCAGTGGGCACGGGGTTGGTGTGGGTATTCAGCCTTGGCTGGGTACTCTCCGCCGCCTGCCCAGCTCTTGAGGCCCTCACCAGCCTGTCGTGTTTCGCCCGCCAATTCTTGGAGGTGTCAGGTCCGATTGCCCTTCGGTTGTTTGCGTCTTTCCGGGTGCTTCCTCAGTCTCCTTCTCTTGTGCACCCGACCCTTTTTGCCAAGCGTATTTCTCAAGCGTCCCTTGCAGCGTGGCTTTGCCACCTTTCCCTCCTGCCAGTATTGACCTCAGTGGGCACGGGGTTGGTGTGGGTATTCAGCCTTGGCTGGGTACTCTCCGCCGCCTGCCCAGCTCTTGAGGCCCTCACCAGCCTGTCGTGTTTCGCCCGCCAATTCTTGGAGGTGTTTGGTGACGAACCCCCTGCACCCCGGTCTTGTTGTGGCAATGCTCTTTATCGTGCTCTCCCTTTTGTTTTGTTTTTCCCCACTGTGTTGTCGGGGCTTTCGCTGAGTCTATAAGTGGGAGTTTCGGATCTGGGCCGGCAGTATTCCTTTTTTTATTTTTTATTTTATTTATTGATTTTCAGTGACATAACATAGCAACACAAAAATCAATCAAAGACAGACACAGCAATGTGAATCAACACTCGATAGTCAGTTCATACAGAAGCAGTTCGTGATGAGAAGGAAATAACCACCCCATCCATGATGTTTTCTCTGGGCCTCATCATAGAAAGCAAGCTTTGCGGCCGTCGAAACCCCATTTACGGTAACAGCTGGGTGAGGACTGAAGGGGCAAATAGTATTAAAACAATGAGGATCCATAACCCAGTATTTACATATCGACATCGGAACATCTGGAAATAAGCATGGAGAGAGTGAAGTGTTGATACGGAGTGTACAAAGAAAGTATCCCATGCACATTGCACTCTTAAATATCTATGACACTGGTTCTTCTGCAGTGACAGCAGGAGCTGCTAAGGGATGTGTGTTAAGGTAGTTTTTCAGGGGATCCCAGATATCGCTGGGTCGGGAAGTCGAGGGGAGTAGTTCTGCATAAGTACTCAATTGTTCTTGACAGTATGTTAGATCGGAGAGCCAATCCTTAAACATCTGCGCTCTGCCTCTGCCCCATCTGCAGGCGACACGGCGTTTAGCCATTAACAAAGCAATTGACAGAAAGCGACGATGGGGCCTCGCTATTGATTGTGTAGCCCAATAAAGCCACTAATGGGGTGGGCTCTAGAGAAAGTGCTGTCATCTGTTCCAGAGCCTCAAAGACCTGCCTCCAATACTCATTCACAGCGGAGCAGTCCCAGGCCAGATGGAGAAAATCAGCCCCAGCAGAGCCACATCTATCACATCGATCCGAGTCTTTCAGTTTGTACTTATACATTTTGACAGGAGTATAATATAAGCGATGCAAAAATTTAAAGTGTGTAATGCGTATTCTGCTGCTGGCCGAGATTTGTTCTGTTTGTAAACAGCAGTAAGCCCAATGTTCGTCTGTGAGCTCATAACCTAACTCTGTGTTCCAGTGCACGCGAGAAGGGCAAGGAGCCACCTCCTACTGTGTGTGAATGGTGTGATAGTCTGGATACGACAAGCCCCGGGGAAGTAGCCTGTAAGACCAGATGCAGAGGGGCCAAAGTAGGGGGTTCCTGAGGGAACGCTGGGGTAATGCATCGCAAGCCCTGTCGGAGCCGCACATAAAGGAATACATCTAATGGAGAGGGCCGAGTTTCGAGAAATATCTGTTCTAGCGATTTGAATGTCCCATTAAGATAAAGGTCCACCCAGGTCGCGATTTTCGTCCGTTCAAGGAGTCTAAGAAATCCTGTCTCTTGCAACAATGGCATGTGGGGATGGTATGACAGTGGGAGTAATGGAGAGTAAAGCAAGCTACCACGTAGTAATGTAAGAATGCGGTGCCAGGCATCTACCGTGCATGTGATCGTTGTGGATGTTTTGTCCCTTGGCTGTGGGACGGCACAAATCATGCCCGTAAGGGGGACAGGGTCTGCCAACCATTGTTCTACTGCTACCTGCGGCATGTATGCGGGAGGGCGAAACCAATAGTAAGGATAGTGTGCCTGAGCGCAAGTGTAGTATAATTCAAAGTTTGGGACGTCGAAGCCCCCCAAAGCGTAGGGCCTAGTAAGTATATTCCATTGTAAGCGCGGCTGTTTGGCCCCCCACACTAATCTGATCATTTCTGAACGCAGCGCCTTAAAGAAATGCCTACCTGGGTGGTATGGAATGTTAAGGAATAAGTATAGCAGCTGTGGGAGAACAACCATTTTTATTAGGGAGACGCACCCGCCATGGAAAGCGGTAAGGAGATCCATCGGGTTACACAGCTTGCAATACGGTCGAGGGTCGTACCATAATTGAGGCGCATTAATTCCTCCCGATCTCTAGAAATGCGTATCCCCAAGTAGCGTAAATCGGAGCTACACCATTCCAGTGGGAAGTCCATGGGGAATTGTGTGGCAGCGGGAGTAAGAGGGAATACTTGTGACTTTCCCCAGTTAATATGAATTCCAGAAAGTTTCCCAAAGACAATAAATTCTCGCAAGAGTGGGTTTATGTTGTGCTGTGGGTCCCGAACATATAGGGTGACGTCGTCAGCATAGAGGGATATAAGTATTTGGCGCAAGTTGCAGCGCTATGCTTTGTCCTGGTGGTGCTGCCGAATCTTAGCCGCTAAGGGTTCGATCGCAAGGGCAAAGAGCAGGGGGGAGAGTGGGCGCACCCCTGTCTGGTGCCCCTGGTTATGGGTAAAGCTGGAGACAGTCGGCCATTGATCACGACTTTGGCTGTAGGGAGTCGGTAAAGCAAACGTATCCACTAGAGAAATAGTGGAGGGAAGCCCATTCGCTGCAGTATCCCAAGTAGATAATCCCACTCGACAGAATCAAACGCCTTGGTGGCATCTAGAAAGACAGCCGCCAGGGCCAGATCGGGATCAACGTTGTGCAATATGGAGAAAAATGTACGTAAGTTATGTGTGGTCGCACGCCCAGGGATAAATCCCGATTGGTCGGGGAGGACGAGCTTCTCCATGAGCAGGTTCAACCTACTGGCAAGGACCTTAGCTAGAATTTTTGTATCACATTTGATGAGGGGCAGTGGTCTATACGAGTCGCAGTGTACTGACGACTTCCCAGGTTTAAGTAGGGAGGTGATGAGCGCCTCTCTCATAGATGGAGGTAGTGTACCCTGCTCTAGGGAATCCTCATATACCTCCCTGAGAATGGGAGCTAGTTGATCTATGTATGCCTTGTAGAAATCAATGGGGAGACCGTCTAGGCCAGGGGCCTTACCAGACTTCATATGCATAATTGCTTCCCTTATTTCATCCAGTTCGAATGGGGCACACAGGAACTCCCTCTGCGAGTCACCCAACCATCCTAGGGCAACGTCAGCGAGGTAGCTGTCAAGGTCAAGGGCATCCTGCCTGCCCGAGGTATACAACGTAGAGTAGTGTGTGGTAAATATGTTAAGTATATCAGCCGTGTCTCTGTATAGCACCTCCCCAGGACCCTCAACCTCCAGGACATAATTAGAAAAGCAAGGCTTTCGTATTGTCTCAGCCAGAGCCCTGCCGGGGCGCTCGCCCTCGCCATACCTTCGGGCCACCCAATACTTCCCCCTGAATTTTGTCTCCCGATCGGCTGTGCTAGCGTATTCCGAGAGCTTGTCTCGAAGCTCACTTTGGGCTCGTCCATCAACGCCAAGGGAAAGTCTAGTCTCTATCCCTTTAAGCTCCTTCTCCAGTTTCTGCAAAGTTTGTTGGATGTCCCGTAGGACTCCAAAGCACTTTGAAATACAAAACCCCCGAATTGTGACCTTAAATGCCTCCCAGATTGTTTCAACGCTCTCGACAGAGCCTTGATTCCTCTGAAAAAAATCTGCAATTTCTTGTCCTAGTTCATCATGAAACGCTGCGTCAAGCAGCGTGAGGGGCGACAGTCTCCAGATGCTGCGTGGGAGATCATATCCCGGAGGGGAGAGCGTCTATTTTACAGGAGAGTGATCAGAATATGTGCGCGCTAACTGCGTGACGGCCAGTATCGACGGGCCTAGGCCCCGGGAAGTGAGACAATAATCTAATCTGGCCCATGAAGCGGAGTGCGCTGTGAAGTGTGTTCCTTCCGCAGTGTGAGGATGTACATGGCACCATGTATCTGTCAACTCATTGTCAGTCAATATATCATGCAGCACTTTTTGTGACCTATTGTAATGGTGCGGCGCAGAGTTGGACCTATCTGCAGCGGGGTTAAGGGCAACATTGAAGTCCCACCCCCATACTATGTGAGTGGAACCAATCTCCATGATTTTCCCCCAAAGCGTGGCAAAGAACACCGTGGAGTCAATGTTAGGACCATAGCAGCAAGCTAAGGTGACCGATTCGGGGCCCAATCTACCCCATACTATGCAGTAACAACTGTGCTGGTCCTGTGCTGTACCGGCCACTACAAAGGGAGTTTTCTTTTTTATAAGTATAGCTGTCCCTCTAGAGTACGAGGAATAAGAGGAAAATGTTCTGTGGTCCGCCCATTTGGACGCAAAGATATTATTGTGGTGGGGATTGAGATGGGTTTCTTGGAGCATTACGATCTGTGTCTGGTGACAATCGAGATATGCTAAGACCCTCCGCCTCTTCCTCGGATCTCCTAACCCTCTAACATTCCAGGTGAGGACATGTAGATGTTGGAGAGGTGGTGAACTAGCCATGTGGCATGGTGAAATCTAATGCTTGATGTTGTGATTTTTCTACTTCTGTAAAGAGGGTAAATGAGCTACACTTTGTCTGTCTGTCACAGTATGCTGTGTGTGCTAAGTAAACAGTCATAAACAGTCCCATTCCCAGTCCCACCCACTGAAGCATCCCAAACATGCCAGAAGATACATTCCCCCCCCCCAAAAACCCATGAACCCCAAGAAACATCTGCATACTGGTCTGCAGCAAGAGTTAAAGGGGGAGTGCCCTCTGGGGGGGAACTCCTAGGCGCATGCACGGTCCCTCCCCGCCCTCAGAGTAGCAGGACGAAGGAAAGACCATACTCATCGAGGGTGCTCGGTACAAGTTTTAGTTAGCCCTCGTTCGTCACTTGTCTGGCCAGTAGCGCCAGGTGTCCCGTTCCGTCGGATCTGTGCGTCGAGTTAATCTGTTGCTGTGATGGTGCGGCACCACGAGTGCCACTGAGGTTGTGATGACATGACGGTGACAATTAGTCTGCAGCTGTAGAAGTTGCTCCGGTAGATGCATCCGGGGAGGCGGATGTGCTATTGTGACGCTTTAGACGTTTCAGGAAGTCATCTACCTGTTGCGGGTTGGTAAAAATGGATTGCTTGCCCTGGTGCGTGACTCTCAGCCGTGCCGGGTAGAGAAGGGCATAATCAATCTGGGCTTGGCGTAGCTTTTGCTTGGCAGGGTTGAACTTACGCTGTTCCTCTTGCACCGCAGTTGTGAAATCCGGATAGAGAGTAAACTTGTTTCCTTCGAAGATGAGTTGGCGTTTCTCCCGAGCCATCTTGAGAGCAACATCGCGGTCGCTGTAATTTAGGAGCCGAGCAATGATAGGACGCGGCGTGCCTCCTGGAGGTGGTCTGGGACCGAGAGTACGATGCGCCCTTTCGACTATGAATTGGGAAGAAAAGGATGCGGCCCCAATAGTGTCTTTCAAAAGTCTTTCTATGTATTCTTCCATTCTGCCGGTATTGGTACTCTCGGGGATGCCAAGAACACGTATATTATTCCTCCGACTGCGCGCTTCAAGATCTTCGTTTTTTGCGGCAATGATTTTAAGCAACTTGTCCATCTGCGCCACATGAGTCTGAATGTTGGAGGTGCTGTCTTCCACTTCTGAAACGCGGCGTTCCGTTTCTTTGATGCGCTCGTAGTGACCGTCCAACTTGTGGACGATGGCATCCATCCGGTTGGTCATTGCGTCCATTTTTTCTGCAATAGAGGTTAGGCTCTGCCGCACTTCTAAAAGTAGGGATTTCATATCGTCCTCCTGTAAGGGGGTTACACTCTGTGTAGTTTCCTCCCTGGCCTCTTCTGAACCCTCCTGCTGAGAGCGACCACTCCTCTTGGTCTCGAAAGTCAGCCGGGTTTGCTTGATGTCTGCCTTCCCCATGATGAGTATATGATAGCAGATGGCTCGATGTTGGCTGATACGGGAGTGGCAGTGAGCAATCTAGTGCAGGGAGCGCAAGCGCCCACCCGAACTGAACCAGGCAGTGACAATGGAATTAACGTTGCTCCTCACCAAAGCCACCCCACAGGGCACGTCACAGCAAAAGAAGAGAAGTACGGTCGGTCAGCCAGTCCCCTGGGAGATGCAGTACCACTGAGACGATAAAACTCGGCAGCGTAGGCTATTACAGCACTCGAGGGGCCAGTAGTTGGGTCATTCAGTGTGTGGCATGGGCGGCCTCAGGAACGCAAGGGCAGACTGCGCCGGCAGGAACCGCTCAGAGTGGCGCCAAATGTCAGGTAGGCCGCAGTCCGCAACACCAACAGCTACGCAACCTGACGAACCAGGAGGAGGCAAGATTTCCAGTGATGTAGTAGCTGTTAGCCCACCAGGCCACGACAGTTCAGGCAGAGAGGGGCCGAGCCAAGCAGTGATCAACTGTGTCCAAGAAGGGAGATGGCGAGTGAGAGGCCCCCTCTCAGGCTGATGGTGCGGGCAGGTATTAGTAGCGGTAATCCTCACTGTTGCGGGCTGAGCGTATAGATGCTAGTGCAGCAGGGCCACTGGTTCTGCACAGCAAGCGCCACACCAGGGCCTAATGTAGTGAGTTGCGGGGACAGCAGTATAACGATACGCTCCCTTGCGGCGTCGGATGCACCCCCCGTGGCGGCACAACAGCGGAGCCGTGGAGAGCCGCGGGTGCAGCGAAAGGCGAGAATCCGACTTCCCTCAAGGTTTGGCAGCAGCGCTCCGCGTTGCCCGCAACATCGCCGGCAGGATTTGTAAGTGTGCGACCTGGCAGCAAGCACCAGCGGTGTCTCGCGGAAGACCGGGTGCCGTTGAAGGGGGTCACCGACTTGATTGCGGGTGTTTTGACAATCACTGTCCCTCCGGATATGCAGGGTAAGGATTTCCCAAGTGCGCGTTGGGGGCAATTTGAAGATCACTCACCCCTTGTGTGTGGAGGCGGCGCGGAACTAAGCAGCGTCCAGGATGGTGCCCAGTCGCCACGTGGGCGCCGCGGCTCTCGAGTACAGTGCCAATCCCGGCAAGGGCACCAGACAGGACAGGTCTCTCCGGCGGTGGCACCAGGGCAACGTCGCGGTAGGATTTAGCAGCGTGCCCCCAGCCTCAAACTCACTCCGCCAGGTCACCAGGTTTCAGTCATCACAGCGGTGTAGTGGGAAGCAAATTAGGATCTAATGGGCAGGATAAATGATAGGATGATGGTGCCGAGCAGCAGGAACCTCACGCCAGTGCGGCCATATTACTCGTGCGCCACCTAGCGCCCCCTGGGCCGGCAGTATTCCTTCCCTATCTCAGGCTGCTGAGTCTCAGTATGCTCACGTGGGCAGTACAGCTTTCTTTTGTCCCCGCTTCTTTGGTTCCTTCCAGGCCTCTAGGGCCTCGGAGGGTGTTCCTGGCTACCGCGTGTGCCGGTCTCCCTGTTTTTTTACACTGCTGGTGTGGTCATCTGTGCGGCCTCGCCTTTCGCTTGGGGCCGGGCAGCGCCCACACCAGGAGTGCGGTGCCTGCCCTCCCTCACACTGTTCCTCAGCCGCTCTGCGAGGTCGCGGCCGCCCGGCATCGCTATGCGGCCGATCACTGGGGGGCTGCGTTGTCTATTACTGGCAGCGGGTGGTGTCTATGGTCGCTGCCCCCCCACCGCGCTCCTTACTCCGTCTCTGCTGCTTCTCCGGACAGCCGTGGGCATCGTGGGCGCCCATCCTCCACTCCGCACTCGTCGCTGTTGGGCCCTCTCATCGGTGACTCGGGGCGGATCTCATTTCCTGATCACTCGATTCTTCCGACTTTGGGCTCAGACTCTGCCGGGTGATTTCAGGCTACTTTGCAGGTATTTTCTGCTCTCTTTATACCGGATCAATGCTCGGATTTTGGGTTTTCTGGGTGCGTTATGTTGGAGCCGCACTAGCGTGCGGCCATCTTCTTCGGCGGTTGGCCACGCCCCTTCCAGACACTACTAATTTAACAGCAGTAGAAATGTGTACACTATACAAAGACTTAGTGAAAATATTCAGAAATCTCACCCAGTTCATAATGCAAAAACACAGTTAACCCTGCGCAGACTGCTCAAGCTGCACAACCTCAATTGGCTACCACGGGTACCATCCCACAAACGCTGAATGCCGTTATGGGAAAGATTCCCACTAGTCAGGAGCAAATTCCGTTCTGGATAGCACAAAAAACGAGCCAGCTTGAAGTAGTAGTTCCCCATACGGGCCTGCAAGAAAAACACAGAATACTGACTGTTTGCTTGCCAATGGAGATGGCTCCCCCAGTAGAGGACTGTGCCACTTGGGGTACAGTCTTTGCTGCCATTTATACCAGAACACATGGAACCCCTTCATTCAATGTCTTACCTGATGTATTGAAGCAGCTTATGAATCAGCAAGGGGCAGCACATGCCCTGGACTTAGGCATGAAACTGATGGGCAATTTTGACACAGTATCCACCATTATGTTAAGTAGCATAAAATGGGAGGCAGCTGCGTTAGCTATATGCAAACGCTTAAGGGATTTCACTCCTACAGAACAGGAACGGGAATTTCCAAAAATTATCGAAGAAGCCTGGGCTACGCTTGGCAGAGATAATTTGGTAGCCAGCCCTGGGAAAGCACAACTTAAGAGTAATTCTGAAAAGGATAGCTCCAAGCAAGCACCCGAATCTTCGACGAAGAAGAAGTGGGATAATAAAAAAAATAAAGACAAGCAAAGATCATAGGGTGGGTCTCCTCAGCAGGAAGCCACTGAAAAAAGATACAATCTTATAAACCGTGATAACATTAGAAAGCCTGACGGGTATCAGGATACTGATACAGGTTCCTCTCGTTCCTTTCAGGAGTCATCCGATACACGTTTGGGGAGAGGTTGACGGTCAGAGCGCAGATTGGAAGAGCACGTGAATCTGAAGAAGGAATAATGCTCATCTGACTACATCATTAATAAAGAAGAAAAACCCAAGAATAACAAACCTCAATTCAAAAAGAAGAAGGTGGCTGGGATTAAAATAAGCAAAAGACACACAATTGATGGATGGAATGCAGAAAAAATCAAAACATTCACACCCAGTCAAGAGATCTGGGTTATATCCATCATTCTTTTGCTCACCATGCCACCCCAGTTTGAACCTGCCAATAGGCAAATCAGTCTTGACCCTGTCCCTCATGGGAACAGTCAAGCCCGAACTGCCAAACCAGGTCCTCCCTGGACCGGAAACAAGCATCCTAGGACCGGTTTCGGGGTTTCACCCCTCATCAGCCAGGATAGCTTGAATCCAGTGGCACAGTGAGCCCGGGACCCACGTCTGGGCATACCCGGCGCACTTAGGGCGAGAAAGCAAAAGACACACAATTGATGGACGGAATGCAGAACAAATCAAAACATTCACTCCCAGTCAAGAGATCTGGGTTAAATCCATCATTCCTTTGCTCACCATGCCACCACAGTTTGAACCTGGCCATATGCAAATCAGTCTTGACCCTGTGCCTCATGGGAACAGTCCAGCCCGAACAGCCAAGCCAGGTCCTCCCTGGACTGGAAACAAGCATCCTAGGACTGGTTTCGGGGTTTCACCCCTCATCAGCCAGGATAGCTTGAATCCAGTGGCACAGCGAACCCAGGACCCACGTCTGGGCATACCCGGCTCACTTAGGGCGAGAAAGCAAAAGGCACACAATCGATGGACGGAATGCAGAACAAATCAAAACATTCACCCCCAGTCAAGAGATCTGGGTTAAATCCATCATTCTTTTGCTCACCCTGCCACCTCAGTTTGAACCTGGCCAATGGATTAAAATAAGGCATGCCCAGGCTACTGAGGACTCTGCTTCTGAACGGGGAATGGGCAGTAACGATGCTGAACAGCATGGCAGAAGACACAATAGCTCGCCGGAACCTGATGGAATATCAAGACTCCAATTGGAGGGGGACATACCCAGAAACATCAAGGCTTTGTTTTGGGCGAACTTGACATATGGTTACGATATTCTCTTGGCTGAAAAAGACTGGCCACCTGAGTTCGGAATGGAATGCCCAAACGGGGAAACTGTAATTTTACCTGCTTTTTGCCGTCCTTGTTCCAGAATCAGTTAAACATTCTTAAGCCAAGGAGTGGGCATTAGCGCTAGCTCCTGCACTATACCGAAATCATGTTGGGTGGGTGTGGCAAATTAACGAAGCTGTACAGACGAGCAGTACAACAGCTGTTTTGCCAGAATAGGTTCCTTTATTCAGGGGAGAGAATCCCATCCAACATCGAGCAGCGGATCACACAACTGCCAAACCTTCTAACAACTTTCATTCCATCACCTGAGCACAGCTCCCCGGGTGACGTCGCAGAGTTCCATGCTCAGGCATGACAGACTGTCACAAGCTCACTAGGCAGAACAACCCAGCAACCTTGCTTAGTTACCACACACCTCCTTCCCTTATTAAACAACAATAAACAAAAATGAATATGCCCATAACAGCAAAAATCACAATAGCAGAGGAAGAATAAAAACAAAGGGAACAAGAGCATATGAAAAGAGAACTAGGATCCTAAACATAATCTTTCAAATACCCAGGTCTCCTGACCACACAATGAGATACTCCGGTCGTTTTACCACATCTTTTTCCCTCTTCATTGTCACTTGAATCCTCCGTGGATGCTTCACGTTCTCTGGTATCTCCACCCACATTACCACCACAAACCACCACACAATTAAGATTCCATATTCTATGGTCCTGTGTCTTAACAGCATTAGTAAAAGTTATGATAACACGTACAAGCTTAGAGAATTTGGAGAGATCACTCCTCTTTGGACTTCTGATCATGACAAAGTCCCCCCCCCACACCTTTGTTTTCTTCACTGCCATTCTGATGTCGAAATCAGCCTTCCTCAACCTCACCTTGTTTTTCTCACGTTTGCGCTATTCCAGTGCACCCACACATTGACTAAACTGTAACCCACAAGCATTCACCCAGGAAGGTTCGACACAGGTGTTAGGAAGTCTTCCTTGGAAAAGCTCAGAGGGTCTTCCCAGTCGTATAATGTGGAGTTACCCTATACATCTCAATCATTTTACATACCTCCCTTTTCCAATAAAGGGCATTGGACTTGGCCAATGAGAAGGTCTCTTTTATGACTCCGTTCAGCCTCTCAACCATTCTATTGCTTTCTGGATGATATAGCGCACATTTTTTTGGGAGTATGCCTCTAACACTCAGGAAGTCCACCATCTCCTTAATGTGAGTTGTACCCAAATGTCCGTCAGTATAGAATGGGGAAAACCTTCCCTAGCAATTAGAACTTTGAGGACTTTAATCACATCAGTGCTCTCTATAGAGTTTGTAAAGAAAACTTCCGGCCATCTGGAAAACAAATCTAGTACTACAATAAGGTAAGTTTGTCTTCCCTGCCCATGAATGGGCCCCACGATATCCAAAGCAATCTCCTCCCAAGGTCTAGAAGGTAATCTCCTGGAAATCATGGGTTGAACTTGCATACGTGAACTTGTCACTCAATGCACACCTGGAACAATCACGCACCAACCCCTCTACATGCCGGTCCATACCAGGCCACCAGTATGATATACACATTTGTTCCCTACTCTTGGTCATGCCCTGATGTGCCTCATGCATGAGCAAGATCCATCAATTCTTCCCAGAGACTGAGGGGAGGGACAAGTCTTGTTCCTCTGAACAACAAATCTTTGTTGACAGACAACTCATCCGGTCGCGAGGAGGTTGGCGTTCTAGTGGCCTCTACCTCCCGCGATAAAAACCGGATGCCTTGCACAACGCGCAGCGGACGCGCGCGAGGAAGCTGAACACTCGCTGCTCCTGATAGCCTGAATTTGGGTAGAAAATTGCCTATTTACTGTTTCGCTAAACTTGGCTTTTTATTGTGTTTTACTGTGTGCTCGCCGAATAGCTCTTTTTAATTCTTTTTTATTCGCACTTACCTTACATACAGCCGGTCCCCGGTCCACCGCGGGTTCATCCCGATTGATGTGGAGGGATTAGGCTACTTCCGGTCGCGAGGAGGTTGGCGTTCTAGCGGCCCCTACCTCCCGCGATAAAAACCGGATGCCTTGCGCAACGCGCAGCGGGCGCGCCAAAGGCAAGCCCGTCTGCACCCGTCCGCGCCCAGACGGGACCAGGGGCCACTACCCCTGGCCAAAAATCATTAAAACACCTTTTCCAAATAAGATATAGCCCCGCACAGCTGCTGAACTATTGCAGTATGCCCCAGTCTGAGTGTAAGTGTCTCGACCCACTGAATGAAGCTACTAAATGCCCTTGCTGTAGATTTAAATTTGACAAATCACCTCCAAGAGAGCTGAGTAGCTCACTTAGTGCGAATATTTCTCCCCCACAGGACAATTGTCCCTCACTGCGCTGCAAGCCCACTAGTACGGCCTTCACCTTCTGGAATATTAATTGTCGCTCCCTCCCCAAACATAAAATAGACGTCTTTGACCTATTAAGCAGTGAACAGCCTGATGCCATCTTCCTAACTGAAACATGGCTGAATACGAGCTCGGGCCCGGATGTGGCTTTTGCTTTACCCGCTAACTACGCTATAGTTAGGATAGATAGAGAACTCAAGATAGGGGGTGGTATTGCCATCATTTTTAAAAAATCGCACTCATGTAAATTAGAAGCACTCCCTTTTAAGGGATGCGAGGCAGGCCTTTTTAAACTTGTACTGACCCCTCACTTTACCCTATATGGTATTCTTGTCTATCGCCCCCCTGGCCCGTCGGCCCCCTGGGCTGGCTCATTTCCGGAGTTAATCTCCCCTCATCTCCTTAAGGCGGCTAACTTTACTATCCTGGGTGACCTTAACATTCACTTGGACAACCCTACCTGTTCCATCAGTAGCATACTGATTGCCGACCTTGCAGCAATGAATCTGCCGCTTTGTAATACGGGTCCTACTCATATGGCAGGCCATCTACTGGATCCCATATTTTCCAACCTGTCTGATATCCAATGTCTACCATCTCTCCCTTTATGCTGGTCAGATCACTTTACAGTCAAATTTTACTGCACTGTCCCAGCCTATCTGACCTCAGGCACTTTTGGTGCACAGCAGAACTCTAGGAATTGGAGCAAATTGGATATGACATCTTTCAATAAGCTCCTTTCCGATAGTGCCCCGATTATTCCTCAAGTTTCAACCTCCTCCTCAGACACAATCCTTAATTGGATTTCCAAAGCAATTGACAATTGTCTCCCTATCTCAACCAAAAAGACATACAATCATCGCTCTCCTGCCCCTTGGTTTACGGAACAATTAAAAGTAGAAAAAACTAAATGTAAAACCCTAGAAAGGCATTGGAGGAGAAATTATGCAACTGACTCCAAATTAAAATATAAAAAGGCCTTAAAAGAATATCTAGCCCTTTGCAAATCTGCTCGCGCAAGCTATGTTGCCTCCACCATTTCCAATGCACAGAATTGTTCGCGAACCTTGTTCACAATGGTTAAAGACACTCAACCCACGCCTCCAGCGTTAGATAGATCTCAGTGCGATGACTTCGCTAATTTCTTTGTGATCAAAGTAAAGCATATTCACTCTATGCTTAGTAGCTCTCAGACAGTCATGTCTACGCAGCAAAAATACAGTCCTGAGTCCATTGATATGATAGAACCCACCAACAAACTACAATCTTGGTCACTATTAGATATTAATTAATTCAAGAAAATTCTAGGTAGTATTAAATCAGGTTCCCCTCGGGACCCTCTACCTTCCACGGTATTGCAACAACTTGAAACGTCTTCTCTTAAATTAATCATGGACCTTCTTAACGCCTCCATACAGGAAGCAATTGTTCTACCTGAATGGAAGCACTCCATGATCCTCCCGCTGCTGAAGAAGGCCAACGCTGACCCTGCCCAACCTTCCAATTTTAGGCCCATTTCCATACTTCCGATATACTCCAAAATTTTGGAAAAGCATATCAACTCTCAACTTACACAGTTCGTTGAATCCTCCAATTTCCTACATGGATCCCAGTCCGGATTTAGAACTAGCTTCTCAACAGAGACAACTCTACTGGGTGTCACGGAAATGCTGAGACATCACTTGGATATGGGGGATACAGCAGCCCTCGTATTACTCGACTTAAGCGCTGCTTTTGACATGGTGTCCCATGCCGTGTTAATAAAATCCCTCCAATCCCTCGGTATTTCTGGCTCAGCGTTGGACTGGCTGACATCCTTTCTTACCAATCGTACATTTCAAATTTTTTCTTCTGCTGCTAACTCCAGACCTCATCCTTCCCCCTATGGGGTCCGCCAGGGCTCTATTCTTAGCCTGCTGCTTTTTAATATCTACGTCAAACCACTTGCGACCATCGCAGAGGAGGCTGGGTTGTCCCTTTTTTCTTACGCGGACGACACCCAGATTATCTTCTCGCTTTCTGCTGAGAAGGCGTCTGGTCCATCAGTTCTTCAGAACGGCCTAAGACAAATTGCAGCATGGATGCAGATTAACATGCTCAAACTTAATGGCGATAAGACTGAGGTCCTCATTCTGGGGAAAAATAAAGATCTATGGGGTCCCCAGCATTGGCCCACCGAAATGGGAGCCCCACCTCTACCCACCCAACAAGTCCGCAATCTAGGCTTCATTATTGACGATCAGCTGTCTATGAGACAGCAAGCAGTAAAGGTTGCGGCTACCTGCTTTACTGTATTAAAATGGCTGAAAAAAATTGTCTGGATGCTTCCTTACTCCACACAAAGAACCGTGGTGCAGGCGCTCGTGACCTCAAGAATAGACTATGGCAGGGGCGTGGCTACGGCGAGCTGCAGGATGGCCGCCTAACGTGGAGGCTCTGCCGGTCGAGCCTCATAAATACTACTAATATGCCGTAACTCTCGACATCACGACGGAGATTCCAGGTGCTGTATCCGGTGGGACATTGATGCCGTGCTGAAGCCGCGATTTCCTGCGGACGATTTGCTGTTCTGGGGGCCGTGAGCTGGCAGACCCTGCGACTGTCATGGCGACCGCAAGTTTGGAGAGCGTGACACAGCCATAATTGTCCCCAAGCAGAGCGTCCCGGGGCTGCTTATCGTGTGCTCGCAGGTCTGGTTGGCGAATGCAGAGAGCGACGGCGACCCTCCATGTCCGGCGGCGGCGATCTCGGACACTGGAAAACTTGGATACTGAGGCCCTGTGACGCGGAGAGAGGGAGGGCCCGCCGGGCCTGGAGAGCTGCGGAGCGGCGGTGAAGTGTGGCTGAGAGCTGAGCCGGCCCGGGAGACCTGAAGGCGGAAAGCGGAGCGCACCCTGGACAACTCATGCGGGAATGAGGTAAGCGGGTGGCTGGCGGCTCCGGTACTGGTCGGATCGACGCACGTTGGGAGGCCGCGACTATATCAGCTGCGGCCAAACCAGCGATAGTGGCGGAGATCCTCTGGTCCGGGGAGCGCAGGGTACCCCTACCCCTCCTGCACAGGGGCTCATTGCCGGGCATGGGGGTGGGGAGCTGGGAGGTGTGACTGTTGGCTCACGGTGGGGCGCTGGTGGCCCGTACTACTTCTAGTGCGGGAGGCCACGCTCCCATGTGTGGCCTGGTCCTCTGCCCACGCCTCATCTGCTGACCTGGCTGCGCCGGGCCTGAGACGCTGAGACCCCGGCTGAACCATACAGGGTGCAACTGGCTGGCTGACTGAATAAGTGCGCTCACACGGCACCACTGAGGTTTCTTCCCTGAGAATTGGTCCCTGCCACAGGAGGTGTGCTTATACTGCTGGAATCTGCGCCGGGTCGGTGCTCGTGCCTGTCCCCCGGCTACCATATTGCGAGGCTGTCGCTGCTGAAGGGAGACCGAGCAGCCCTCTTGTTTGAACGTGGTGTGTTCATTGCTGGACTGGGTCTGGCATTTAGTGCCATCTCAAGTGTGCAAGACACGGGAGTAGTTTGCGGGGGTTGCCCGCTGCGTTTGGGGTGCAACATCGCGCTATAGTAAGATGGGTAAGACGGATCCCAAGCAGCCCAAACTCCCGTTTGAGAGCAAACGTCATACTCGAACCATGGAACAATCCGCGGATCAGGGCGCGTCACTACCCCCCATGGAGGCTGAGGAGACCCCTGCGGAGGACCTGCGCTCCATCATGCTGGATGTAAGGTCCAGCCTCAAAACGATCGACGGCAAAATTGATGCCCTGACGTCAGGCCTTGAGACAGTCCGGAAAAAGGTGGAGACACACGAAACCCGCCTCGACACGCTCGAGAACAGGCTCTCGGACACCCAGGACGGTCATGCGGAATCCAGAACTCAAATACTCAGCCTGGAAAAAGAACTGGGGACCATAAAAATGAAAAATGAAGATTTGGAGGCGCGTTCTCGGAGGAACAATCTCCGCATTATTGGTCTTCCGGAGTCCACAGCAATCTCGAAAATGGAGCCCTACGTTGACAATTTGCTGCGGACCCTCTTCGGCACTGTGCTGTCTTCGGTGATGACGGTTGAGAGAGCCCACCGGTCTTTAGGTCCCCGGCCCGTTCCGGGTGCCCCTCCGCGCCCCATTATAGCGCGCCTCCTTAATTATGCAGAAAGAGACGCTATCCTGAGGGAGGCACGGGCCAAGAGCCCCATAACCCATGATGGCAACACTCTCTCTTTCTACCCAGACTACACCCCATTCGTGCAAGCGGCGCGTCGAGAGTTCGTTCCAGCAAAGAAGCTTCTGTTTGCGGCCTCTATTCCTTTCGCCATGCTGTACCCTGCGAAGCTGAGGGTCACTTACGACGGCAAGCCACACTTCTTCACTGATGCCAAATCAGCATTGAAATATGCAAAACACATATGCCCGCGCTGCTCGACTGCGAGCGCATCGCAGCACTCACCACATCCCACAAATCTTAGTGACATTGAATGAGACTTGCTCCATTATGCTATAATGTGCTCAGTCACTTAGATGTATGCCTACATGTTAGCTCCTGCGCTGTTGGTGGCTTTGGTGGCGTTGGACGCGGCGATGTTATCAGTCCTAAATGAAACGACATGTCCCTAATTGTAAAATGTGTGTATTTCATTCAGTGTCCTGGATCTCCCGGTTCAGTTACGCATTGTTAGACATATGCGGCTTATCGTACTCGGCTCGGCCACCCTGTCTGTTGGCAGGTGACCGCCGCCCAGCTGTGCCCCACAGGGAGATCTCCCATGGGTTTATACCTAAGTAGATACCTGAAAGGGGACCTAGGGGGGAGGGTGGGATTAGTTCTTCACCTGTTTGGGAGGTGGGAGTGGGTGGGGGTGGGGGGGATTCTGGGGTTCAGGTTTTAAGAGACAGTTACTTTTATTGTTGGAAATGGTTGGCTTTGGACATAATGCTTGATGTTGATTATGTGCACTCACTGGACAAAACTATCACACTCCTTGGGCAGGTCCCTGGGAAACAGTTGCCACGAGACACTTCACAGATAGGGCCAGATTGTCCCGACATTACTCACAATGACTGACGTGAAATTACTCACGTGGAACATACGTGGCCTAAACGATCATAAGAAGGCCAGACTAGTGCTCTCGTATGTACGTAGGCATCACATTGACATATGTTTTCTGCAGGAGACACACCTTTGCAATCCCGACGATTCTAGACTGTTCCGTAGGTCATGGGGCGAGGTACACTCCGCTACTTATTCGAATTACGCCAGGAGAGTTTCAATATTTATCAGACGGGGCCTGGGCTGGTGCACTCACCATACAGCGGTAGACCCAGACGGGCGCTATGTTATAATACGAGGCCAACTGTTATCTACTCACGTTACATTGGCTGCAATATATGGCCCTAACGTGGATGACCCTCAATTCTTCTTAACAGTCTGGGCCAAGATAATCTCGATGGGCTGCGACACGGTATTGTGGGGAGGTGATTATAATGCAGTACTAGACAATGTGATGGACAGGGAGGGTGCGGCCCGCAACCCCCATCGTAATGCCACGACACTCCTGAACACTATTATTTCGGAGAATAACCTTCATGATGCCTGGCGCCATTTTCACCCACTAACACGAGAGGGCACATGCGTTGCTTCGTTCCACCAATCATGGTCACGACTTGATTACTGGCTGGGGTCTGCGGATATGACTCTTTGGGCGACTGATACACACCACCTGCCCCGCACTCTTTCCGATCATGCCCCGGTGCTGTTTCAGTGGCGGGTTCCAGACACACGTCCGCGTGCATATTCGTGGAAACTCCCTCCACATGCCCTCCTAGATCAGGCCTTCAAGGCTGAAATAGCCCTAGAAATCGAACGTTATTTTTCTACCAATGAAGGCACAGTGGATTCCCCGTCCATACTCTGGGAAGCTTTTAAAGTTGTTATACGGGGGACTTGTATTTCCAAACAATCGGGGGTTCTTAAATCCATTCGCACGACACTTGCTAGACTAGAATGTGAGATTAAGGCACTAGAAGCCCGATTCTTTTCCACGAATGACGTTACAATATTAGCTTCCATTCGCGCCCTACTCACCGAGTTTGAGAAAACGGCAGAGCAAGAGACTAGATTCCTGGGTAAAGAGGCCAGGGCGCGGGGATATGGGGAGGGCGACAGGGCTGGCAAAACCCTGGCTCATTTATTGCGTCAATCCACTGCACCTACGTTTATAACTGAGCTGCAGGACAATGACTCTGCTCCCATTCGGGGACAAGAGTCTACGCATGAGTACCTCACTAAATTTTACCACTCCCTATACGAGGCCCAGCAACACGAGGCCTCTCCTGATTTGGCCACCTATTTAGACTCTTTAGAATTATTATGGTTGAGCCCAGAACACAGGGAATATCTAGACCTCCCTTTCACGATAGCGGACATTGCCCAGGTAATTGGTGCCCTTCCCTCTGGTAAGGCGCCGGGCCTAGACGGGCTCACAACACTTTTCTATAAAACATTTGCCGACACCCTCGCCCCTAGACTCCTGGATGTTTACGAGGAATCATTAGAAACGGGAGAGTTACCCCAATCCATGCGGGAGGCTGTCATTATCACCTTGCTAAAACCGGGGAAATCTCCCCAACTTTGCGACTCTTACAGGCCCCTATCGCTAATAAATATAGATACCAAAATCCTGGCGAAATTGATCGCCAATAGGCTCCAACCTTTACTGCCCCTCATAGCCCGACCCGACCAATCCGGGTTCATTCCGGAGCGGTCAACGGCCCAAAACTTACGTACTTTCTTCTCTGTGGTACACCAAATTGACCCTAAACTGCCGGCAGCGGCGGTTTTCTTGGACGCCACCAAGGCGTTTGATTCTCTTGAATGGCCTTACCTTTTCGCTATTCTGCCACGTCTCGGGTTTAGCACCAACTTTATCAAGCTGATCCAATTGTTATATATGAAGCCCACAGCCAGACTTCTAGCCAATGGTCTTCTATCCGAAGCCTTTCAGATCTCCAGGGGTACCCGCCAGGGTTGTCCCCTTTCTCCGTTGCTGTTTGCTATTGCAATGGAGCCCTTGGCAGCTCGAATACGGCAACATCATTCTTCGCGTGGGTTGATCTTTACGGATCATAATTTAACTATTTCCATGTACGCTGATGATATTACACTCTACATTAGACATCCAGATGAGAATTTAAACCCACTGCTCAGAGAGCTACTTCGATTTGGTGGCCTATCGGGGGTCAATATTAATTGGAAGAAATCATCCATCATGCCCCTTTCGGATATACCCTTGCTCAGAACTGTTGAGTTCCCCCTGGTGTGGGCGGAGCAGGAGGTCAAATATCTTGGGGTATGGCTCTGCAGGGATATACAGGATTTATGGAACCTAAACTTTGGTAAACTGTATACTTGGCTTGCAGAGAAAGCTAAGTTATGGTCGGCACTTCCACTATCCTTGGCTGGGAGAGTAGCCATTCTCAAAATGACCGTTCTTCCTAAGTTTTTATATCTCTTTGTTAATATCCCGATTCCTCTGACCCAAGCCTTTTTTAAAACATTACGATCGGCGGCTATCTCAATAGTATGGGCAGGTAAACAGCCAAGGATCAGCTGGGAATTATTGACGCGCCCACTCGATAGAGGAGGCATGGGTGCTCCGGACTTTGAACTATATGCCTTGTGCGCTCAGGCCCAATTTCTACATTATTGGATCTACCCTGTCCCTTTCCAACCCCATGTGGCAACCGAGCGGGATGTAGCTGATCCTGTCCCATTACATATGGCCGTCTACTATCCATATCGCCGTACGCCCAAAGAAATTAACACGATCGAAACAGTGAGATGGGCTTGGGAGGGCCTGAGGAAGCGTGCTCAGATCCCATTGCTATATGCTCCCTCCATACCGCTAGCTAAGCACCCGCAATTCCCATTCTTACATGACCAAGGAGCGATCGGCAGAGCAAGAGGCATGGGTATTAACACAATGGGAGATCTATATCCAGATGGGGTCTTCCTGATGGGCCCTGCTGGACGGACGGGGGAAACGTTGCCTGTTCTTGAGCAGTTTCTGCTCCATCAGCTTAAATCGGCTTGCAGGACATTACATTCTACGTTCCCTGCCCCCCCACAGACACTTCAGTTCCTAGACAACCTGCTGACCACACCGTCGCCGCGCAAACTAGTCACTAGACTTTACACCTCCACCCAGAGTCACTCTCCTTGGTCAGAGCCAGGAGCGCTGGCGTTGTGGCGCTTAGACCTGGGCGACCAACCAACTGACGAACAATGGGCCCAATGTTGCTCCCAAACGAAATATCTGTCTCCAAACTATAAATTGAGGTTAATTCACTTCAAGTTTCTTCACAGATTCTACAGAACTCCCCTACAACTCTTTAAAATAAAGCTTAAAGACAACTCGAACTGCTGGAAGTGTCGGCGTGAATGCGCTGCCTTCCTCCACATCGCCTGGGAATGCCCAGTAGTTTCTGGTTATTGGGCTGAGGTCTCCGAGGTTATAAGTGAGGTAACGGGCTATCCCATTAGCCGCTCGCCGCTGGTGATGCTGCTGGGATATGTAGCACAGACACGCCCAGAAATCCGACGTTTAACAGCCATGATGTTGGTCCTTGCGAGACGCCGTCTTGCCATGCACTGGGGGGCCGTTAGAGGCCCCAGGGTTAAGGATTGGATACAGGACATCGCCTATTGCCAGGAGCAATTGTCACTATACTGGGACCTCATGCCTCTGGTTTCCAGACCCAGGGATATTTGGGAGCCCTTCATAAATTGGCTTCGAGTCAGAGATATGCCCCCTGATATCACGGCCCCCCCGGTCACTATGGAAGCGGCTTCATCTAATGAGTAGTCTAGTTAATTGTGTGCTCCAGTTTAAGCACTGATGGGGGAGAACCAGGGGTGCGCCCCCCCTGTGTGGGTGATGCACCTATGGCTTTAAATGTATTGGGAAAGGCATTTCTGTGTTTCTGATCACTGCTTTGTATGCCCTATTGATGTCGTGATTGGTTTTTGATCTCTGAACTCCTCTCTGCGAGTGTACCTCGATACTGGATAAATGATGTGTGATGTGTCCAGTTGTCAACCTAAACATGTCTTTGTATCATTTGGTAATGCTGTCTCATGAAAAGTACAAATAAAAAAATAAAAAATTAAGGTAAGAATAGACTATGGCAACATCCTTTATCTAGGGGCCAACAAGGATGTATTACGTAGGCTGCAGATGGTACAGAACGCTGCGGCCAGAGTACTATGTTGAATTCCCAAAGCTACTTCCATCTCTAGCTATCTACGCGATCTTCACTGGCTAAAAGTGGAAAGCCGAGTTAAGTTCAAAGCCTTGAGCTTCTTTTTAAGATCAAGTTCGGCACTGCTCCCCAATACCTGCAAGCCTTAGCCCAGCCCTACCAACCTTCACGCCTGCTACGCTCCACAACCCAGGAAATATTTTTGATTCCCAGGGTTAGACTTTCACGGATGGGCGGCCGCTCGTTCGCCTTTCTTGGCCCTACTCTATGGAACACTCTCCCTGCATCCTTTCGTAACGAAACAAGCTTTGCAAACTTTCGCAAAGGTTTAAAGACATGGCTGTTTAACCAATAATACCATCACTATCTTTTTCACTCTTCAGGCTGGCGCTGGAAAACCCTTTTTGGGTAGCTGTGCGCCTTACAAAAATAATTTAACATAACATAACAGCCCAGTAATTGTGACACCTCTCCGAACATTGATTCTTACAGTTCCATACTTCCCTCATGAATTTCATCACCTCGACCAACACTTCATCCTTGGCCACCTACTCACGCCATCTCTCTTCAGATATCACATTGATCATACAGACGTATTCAGTCATCTTCGCATACTTCTTCTGAATCAACCCCATCCTCCTCACCAGGAAGTAACCTGGAAAGAATGTCAGCTACAGTGTTGCAAACACCAGGTAAGTATTCAGTGATAAAGACATACTCTTGTAATGCAATGACCCACTTAGTAATGTGGCTAGAAATTAAATCTACCCCTTTCTTCTTGAAAATCTCTACAAGAGGTTTATGGTCAGTCTGTACAGTAAATGATGACCCCGCAAGAACTTTTTGAGTTTCTTCACAGCCCAGAACACAGCCAGTGCCTCTCTCTCAACGACAGAGTATCTGGATTTCTTGTATGTCAATGCTCGTGAGAGAAACATGATGGTCTCACTTCCAAACTCTCCTTGTTGAAGTACGGCACCCAACCCTTTAAGACTGGCATCTGTGGTGACAATAGCCCTTCTTTGGGGATCAAAACTCTTCAGCTTGGGAGCCGTACTGAGATGAACTTTAAGTAACCTAAATTCTTCTTCACAGATTAAGTCCCAGGAGAACACAAAACCCTTCTTCAAGCGTGATATCATGTTAGCACTGAGTTCAGCAAACCCTTTAATGAATTTGGCATAAAACTCAATCATCCCTAAGAACTTCATCATCTCTTCCCGACATGTTGGGGAGCTCATGCGCATGATCGTGTTAATTAACTCATCCTTGGGAACTACCCCCTCACCAGAAACTGGCCAAGATATGTAATGGACTTAGTGCCAAACTTGCATTTTTCTGGTTTCACAGTAAGATTCCAGTCAGACAACGTACCCAACACTGGTATTATGCTCCTCAGTATCTTTGCCAAAGATTAAGATGTCGTCTTGATATACACAGACTACAGCAATTCCGTGAAAAACTTTTTCCATGGCTCACTGAACAACGGAGGCAACTGAAACAAGCCCAAAATGTAATCTAACAAATCTAATGAGTGATAAACGCAGTGAGATCCCTTGAGGACCCTTTCAGTTCGATCTGGTGGTAAGCACTGGTACGGTCAATGGTGCTGAAAACTGTGGCACCACCCAACAACAATCCCGACTCTGGGGGGCGTGGCTTGACCGGCTGCAAGATGGCCGCACTCTAGTGGGCTCTGCCGGCCAAGCTTCATCATCCGGCATAATCCTGCAGGCTATCGAATCCTACCTGCACTTCTACACCGAATCCTGATTCCCCGCGGCGAGAGGCATCGATGGGAGCTGTTTCTGTTCTCCTGCTCGGCTGGGCGGCTGAGATACATCGTAGTGAGGCGGCGCCTGGCCTGTGATCCGGCTCCCGTGTGGGCCGCGACAACTTCCTCCGGGGTCGTGCGGACTCCTGGCGCCGCCCGCAGCAGGCCGGGATCGGAGGTCCGACTAACGAGTCTCCCGGTGAGTGGCGCCGCCTCGGGTGCGATTGCTGGTGGGGTTGGGGGTCCGCGGGCCGAACCACTGAGTCCGGGACACCGCGGCCTTGCCGCTGCTGTTTTGCCCCGCCTCCCTCTGGCCGTCCTTAATGGCGGCTGCCTACGCCCGGATCCGGTGATGGGGGCAGCGGTCCCCCCGTGCCGCCCTGCCCCCTGAGTGCTGAGCGCCCCCTCCGCTTGCATTTCACCGCGGCCCGGCCGGGCTGAGACCCCCTGCGTTTCTGCCTCTGCTCCGCATTATTTCCCCGGCGGCCCGCCTGGTCTCTGCCTTTGGCCCACCTACTCTTTGGGCCTGAGCTATTTCGCTCCAGCGTATCATCTCCTGGCTCCGGAGTCTGGTGGAGCGGCCCCAAGTGCACATCCTGCGGGGCCTCGCCCTTGTGGACTCCCGGCGACGGCCTCGTGTTGGGGCCTGTACCGGGCTCCTGCTGACTGCTGCTGGCCGCTGCGGCCTTTGCGGGATGCCTCCTGCACTGGGCGCCCTTCTTCTCCTGCTGCTGGTGCTGGGTGCCGTGGGTGCCCCCCGGCCGTTGCCTGATAGGGGGGACCCGCCTGCGCCTTGTCTCCCTGCCTGAGGGGATCTTCTCTGCACACTACGAGCGTCGTGGGACTGGGGAGTTTCCACACCCAGCTACTCTACACCTACTTAATCTCTCCCAGCCCTGCTCTCCGTGCCCTTGGTGCATTGCTGGGGTGGTTGGGGCTGCCCGTCGGGTTGCTGGCCCTTTACAATACCTAGTGGTGTCTGCGGTGAGATTGCGGAAGCAGATTCACTGCTTATTAGATAGACCCACTGGCTTGGCGGCCCCTGACCTCTCCTATCACCCCAGGGGTCTATCCTCTGGATCACGGCTACCTCCACTGTGCGGGTTCTGCTGCGCTGCATCTCGCCACGCCAGCTGCTGGTGGACAGTGTGCTTCTGCTCCTTCTTCTGCATCTCTGCCTCCCGTTGGCCTTCTTCCTGACTGCTGGGTCTTTCATCATGGGGAAGACTGACCCAAAACAGCCCAAGATAGCCTTTGAGTTCCGGAGGTCTTCCCGACAGGACGGAGCTGGCTCCGAGGGTGCCGATTCTGCTGCCACGATGGATGCCCCCCCCCAGTCGTGACGACGATTTGAAAGCCATAATGCTCGATGTCAAGTCGACCGTGACTGGCATCGCGACCCAATTGGACCAACTCTCTGCCCGTCTGGACTCGGTTAAGGCCCGTGTTGACTCCCACGACAATCGTCTGCTTCAGGTCGAGACCAGGGTGTCGGACGCCGAAGTTGCCGCCACCCAGGACCGTCAGAAACTACTTCAGATGGATAAAATTCTGGCGGTCATCCGTGAGAAGAAGGAGGACTTGGAGGCCCGCTCCCGCCGGAGCAACCTCCGTATTACGGGCCTTCCGGAATCCACCAACATTTCACGGATGGAGGACTTTGTGGAACAGCTGATATGGGAACTCTTTGGCGATGCCCTCTCCCCAGTGTTCATCGTGGAGCGCGCACATCGCTCACTTGGCCCGCGTCCCGGTCCCGGGCTACCTCCGCATCCCATCATTGCAAAAATTCTAAATTTTCGTGATCGGGACGCCATCCTTCGAGCGGCACGAGACAGGGGCACCATCAACCGTCAGGGAAACACTCTCTCCTTTTACCCGGATTACACCCTTACTGTACAGGCGGCTCGGCGGGAGTTCCTTCCGGCCAAGCGCATTCTCCAAAAACACGAGGTCTCGTACTCCCTGGCCTACCCGGCGAAACTGAGGGTCCGTCAGGGGGCAAAAACACTCGTTTTTCCGGACCCAAGGGAGGCCCTTGCATTCGCCAAGAAGCTTGACAAAGCGACCCGCTCCTCTCCTTCCAAATCTCAGACTGACGGTGCAGATCGCCTCAGTGACAATGATTGAAGTGTGAACATTGGTTTTCATCTATTCCTGTTCTGTATGATGCCTAACACCACCTAAGCTTGGCCACCCTGCTTTACTGCAGGGGTGTATGCCTGGCCCTGCCATGCCCCCACGGGATGATTCCCTACTCTAAAGTTGGCCTTTCCTCTCCCAGTTGTGGGTTCCTAGGGTGGGGAGGGTGGGTTACTCAGCCTAATTGGGGGGTTGGAGTGGGTGTGGGGTTGGGGGTAATTGGTCGTGTGGGGGGTCGGGTTGGGGTGGGTGGACGGGTCTTCATTGGTTTTTTTTTGTTTCTCAATCTGGGATGTGGCTTTATTCTGCCACCGTTTGTTTGTTATGCACTGCTTCCGTTAGCCTAGATTTTGACACTGCACTGTGCTTACTGCTTCTCCTTGCTGCGAGTCAAATGTCATTTAACATTTGTGTACACACTGTGCCTCTGGTTCCTTCTCCCACTAGTTTGCTGTATGTATTTGTCTTGAGTGTACGGGTCGCTGTCTCTGCGCACTGTTGCGTTCTGCACCATGGCCCCCTCCCCGCCAGATTTAGGTCAAAGTGCTCTTCTCATTTCGCCCTGTCAACTGATGTCTCTGATGCACAGACTGCTCCCGCCCGTGGCGCTCCCCACCTGCATTGCGCAATGTTACACTTTGGTCCATTCCCCAATGGCTGACATAGTTTGCTGGACCTGGAATGTCCGTGGCCTGAATGACCACCGTAAGGCCCGACTGATACACTCACACTTACAGAGACACAGGGTGGACATATGCCTCCTACAGGAGACGCACCTGATGCCCGGGTCCCTCTCCAGACTTCAGGCACGCTATTGGGGGGAATCCCACTCCTCTACCTACTCTCATACGCCCGGGGGGTCTCTATTCTTATACGAAGGGGTCTACCCTGGCACACTGATCAGGTGCTTACCGATCCAGAAGGCAGGTATGTTATCCTCCACGGCTCACTATTGGCCCAGCCCGTGACGATCGCCGAGGTCTACGGTCCCAACTCTGACGATCCGGACTTCTTTAACCATATCTGGCATCTCATCTCTGCTTGTGGCCCTGCGGCTGTCGTCTGGGGGGGGGAATTTTAATGTCACTCTTTCAGCGGCCCTCGATCGGTCTGGTTCCTATACGTCCCACCCGCGTGCCACAGCGGCCCTCACTGCTATCTTAACTGATAATTCCCTTTGTGATGCCTGGCGCCACCTCCGGCCTGACGCCCGTGAGGGAACATGTGTCACCGGCGTGAGGGGCTGTTGGTCGCACATAGATTTCTGGCTGACCTCCTCGGACGTTCTGACCTGGCTAACCGACGCTGCACACTTGGCGCGCACCTTCTCTGACCATGCGCCGGTCCAGCTTTGCCTCCGTCCCCCCCACTTCCCGCAACGTGCATTCACCTGGCGTCTCCCCCCAAACGCTCTCCGGGACACTGTCTTTTGCGCTGACATTCAAATTGCTATTACTAATTACTTTGACTTAAACGCTGGATCCGTTGACTCGGCTTCGGTACTTTGGGAGGGGTTTAAGGCTGTCATCCGGGGCGAATGTATTTCCAAACAGGCCGGTGTGCTTCGCTCCATCCGCAATGTCCTGGCTAAGCTCGAGGCTGACATTAAAGATCTAGATGCCGCCAAGGCGAGAAACCCCAGCCCTGAGACGCTGGCATCGATACGCCGTAAACACACTGAATTCTCTGAGGAGGCCGCCCGTGAACTTTCCTTCTTGGGTAGGGAGGGCAGGGCTCGTCGCTTTGGCGAAAGCGACCGACCGGGACGTACCCTTGCTAATCTCCTCCGCCCGCCACGCGCTGCTTCCTATGTTACGGCCCTCAGCGACGGGGGTTCGGCTAGAACCACTTCCCCGGAGGAAATTAAGTCCCGCTTCCTAGATTTTTACTCACAGCTATACTCCGCCGGCACCCCTCCGTCAGATGAGACCTTTCACCAATATTTCGAGTCTATAGGGCTGGTCTGGCTCGAGGACCACCACCGGGAATTTTTAGATGAACCATTTTCCAGGGAGGAAATACTTGCAGCCATCAGTGGACTTCCCGGGGACAAGGCCCCGGGCCTGGATGGCCTACCGGCCTCATTCTACAAAATGTATGCTGATCTCCTGGTACCACACTTGGCAGCTATGTATGACGAATCCTTTGATTCTGGTCTCTTTCCGCAGTCGCTCCGTGAAGCCGTGATCACTCTGCTTCTCAAACCCGACAAGCCTGCAGATCGTCGCGATTCCTACCGCCCTCTTTCCCTAATAAACATAGACAACAACATTTTCGCCAGACTGATTGCCTCCCGCCTTCGGTTACTAATGCCTCTCATTGCCCTCCCGGACCAATCCGGCTTTATTCCCGGTAGGGCTACCTCGCACAACCTCCGTACTATTTTTTCCGTGTTACATCAAATTAATCCTAGTCTTCCCGCGGTGGCTGCCCTGCTGGACGCTACTAAGGCGTTCGACACGCTTGAGTGGCCCTTTTTATTTTACCTCGCATGGGCTTCAGCGAACTGTTTATTCGCAAGATCAGGCTACTATACAGCAATCCCTCAGCACGTCTTCGCATTAATGGCCAGATCTCTGACCCCATCAGCATTGCTCGTGGCACCCGGCAGGGGGTGCCCTTTGTCGCCCATGCTGTTTGCTATTGCAATGGAGCCCTTAGCTGCCAGGCTTCGGCAGCACCACACTCACAGGGGCATTGGTTTTTCGGCCCGCTCCTTGCTCGTCTCCATGTACGCTGACGACGTAACCTTATACGTCCGTCATCCTCAGGAAAATCTCAGTCCCCTGGTCTGGGAAATCATTCGATTCGGCGGGCTCTCTGGCATTCAAGTAAATTGGAGCAAGTCAGTGTTGTTTCCCTTGACCGATGCCACCACGTCGTTCACTCCGGACTTCCCGTTTGTGTTGGCCTCGGGCCCCAAGCGCTATTTAGGCATTTGGTTGACCAGGGACTTGGACGAACTTTGGAGATCCAACTTCGGCCGCGCAGTCGACTGGTTGGAATCCAGGATCCCGTCCTGGAGCCGGCTCCCGTTGTCTCTAGCTGGCCGGACCGCAGTTGCTAAGATGGTGGTCTTGCCAAAATTTCTCTACCTGTTCTTAAACGTTCCTATCCCACTCACTACTCACTTTTTTAGCAAATTACGATCCCTAATCATTTCGTTTGTCTGGGCGGGGAAACAGCCACAAGTCGCGTACGACATCCTCACCCTCCCCATGTCTGTCGGAGGCATGGGCGCTCCTGACTTCAAGATCTACGCCTCGTGCGCCCAGGCCAGTTTTTTACACTTCTGGATTCATCCTACCCCCTATCAACCTCATGTTGCAGTTGAGCCGGATATAGCATCCCCCAGGCCACTGTCCACAGCTCTGTTCGTGCCGGCGGTGCGTCCGCGAGCGGAGGTCGACACAGTCGAGACTTTGCGCTGGGCTTGGTCCGGCCTTCGCCGGCTCTCTAGTCTTCCCTCACTTTCTGCAAATGCTGTGCCAATAGTGAACCACCCTGACTTTCCTCCTTTCCAGCCCTCTGGCATGTCTAGGCATGCGACGCGTTTGGGTTTGCGGACAGTTGCGGACCTCTACCCAGGGAATATTTTTTACTCCCTTCCCGATTCCTCGAGCCCACTGGACACGCTTCTATTCTACCAACTGCGAGCTGTCTGCCGGAAGCTTCACTCTACATTTCCTCAGCCCCCACCCACTATGCCGGCCCTGGACTTCATGTATAGTTCCCCGTCCCCACACAAATTAGTCACCAAACTCTACGCTCTTACGCTAACGTCCACCTCCATCTCTGCTGACCGGGCGCGGGTGGCGTGGGGCGCCGATCTGGGAATAGACATTGCGCAGGCGGACTGGCTATACTGCTGTAATCAGACGAAGAAGCTGTCACCAAATTATCGGCTCCGTCTGAAACATTTTAAATTTTTGCACAGGCTGTACCGCACTCCTGCTCAGCTCCACAAGCTCGGACTAATACCAAGTGACGCTTGCATGTGCTGCGCTGCCCCCGCCGCGGACTTCGCACACTTAGCGTTGCTATGCCCCAAGGTATCCGAGTTCTGGCAGACGGTGTGCTCCACGATTTCTGACATCACTAGCACCACGGTGCAGCCTGACCCTCCCCCCCGTGTCTTCTTGGTTTTGTAAAATTCTGCCCAGACGCCTCTCGACGCCTGATTGCAATGCTGCTAGTACTGGCCAGGCGTAGGGTGGCCATGTGCTGGGGTCGCAGACCTGCTCCTAGAGTCGAGAGCTGGCTGGAGGACGCATCTCGGTGTCAGACTCTGTTATCTGAGTTCTGGGACTTGCTACCTGCCAGGTTCCGTCCGGTTGACATCTGGGGCCCTTTGGTAACTTACCTCCTCTCCCGCACCCATTCCAGTGGCGCTGCCTCTCCCGCGCTCCCTGCCGGCCCTGGGTCCGCGGCGGCCGCCGGCGATGGTCGGTGACTGCCTCCCGCTTCCACATAGATTCCCCCGCCCTGTGGCACTCGTTGCTGTTGTCCTGCCAGAGTATGTGACCCCCATGAGGGGAGGGATTCCTGTGAAATGATGTAGTGATTCTGCCTTAATGTATTTATGCTTCTTACCAGGTGTAGTCGACTCGTTTCCGAACGTTTGACTGGGTTTGTATTGTGTCAATTTGAGCTGCTGCGTAGTGTACCTCCCCTGCAGTGGTAGCTAAGCCTTTTACTCCCACTGAGGCATGGACGAGTCGCATGGCCTTATACTTTCATGACAAGATTGTAAGCATCCAAGAGTCCTTTCCTCTGGTGAAGAGTGATAAGTGTGCGCTATACTCCTCTCAAACACAAGTTAGAGGACCTGCCTTTGAACAATTCCCAATGATCTCAATGGAAAAATCTCTAGAAGTCATGAAAGGTCTTAAATCTGGATCACCCTCCGATCCTTGCCCTGCCCACACCCTCGCTTCAGTCGCAGATATTATTAATCCAGTGGTCAACCAGATTCTGAATCTCTCCCTGAAGACGGGTCAGGTCCCTGACAGGTGGAAGAGAGCCAAAATTCTCCCCCTATTAAAAAAATCAACTCTGGACCCTGAGTTAGCCTCTAACTACAGGCCTATATCTCTGCTCCCATACTTTTCTAAGGCCTTGGAAAAAGTGGTGAACCATGCCACCACCACATTTGTCGAAACTCACACCCTACTCCATCAGAGTCAGTCTGGTTTCAGGGCTAATTTTAGTACGGAGACGGCACTCCTGGAAGTATCTGAAGCAATAAAGGAGGTAGTGGATAGAGGGGGCAAAGCCGTACTGATATTACTGGATTTATCGGCGGCTTTTGATACCGTCCCACACGACCGCCTCCTGCTGAGACTTTGGGAGTGTGGGTTTGGTGGTACGGTATTCAATTGGTTTACCCCCTTTTTAAAGGACCGCCAGCAAACAGTGTGGGCCCCACCTTTTGCTGCCCCTATCCCCCCTCTTGAGGTGGGTGTGCACCAGGGCTCTATTTTGAGCCCCATACTTTTTAATTTGTTTATGACCCCTCTTGCAACTCTGGCTGAGAACCATGGAGCAAAAATAATTTCGTATGCAGACGACACGCAGCTGCTCTTCACCTGTAACAAAGACGCGGACTTTAGGGGAGACATGATTAACAGCTGTCTTACTGAAGTATTCTCCTGGCTCCAGTGCAACCAGCTTAAATGTAATCCTGGTAAATCGGAGATTATCTTCTTTGGCCAC
The DNA here is from genome assembly GCA_963921515.1 of Calotriton arnoldi. Taxonomy (NCBI): domain Eukaryota; kingdom Metazoa; phylum Chordata; class Amphibia; order Caudata; family Salamandridae; genus Calotriton; species Calotriton arnoldi. The sequence continues at coordinate 3,038,166 of CAWUFW010000033.1, forward strand.
CGCCCCAGCGACCTTTGGCGCAGTTGGTGGCCTGCTGACATGTCCCCCCCTACGTCCCCCGTACAGACAGTGAAGAATCTGGGGGTGAAGCTGGATGAGAATATTTCTATGCAGGCACAGATCCAATCAGTGGCCGGCTCCTGCTTTGGCCTGCTCAAAATGCTGAAACAGTTCCTGCCCCTCCTGTCTATCACCCACAGAAAAACGGTGGTCCAGGCATTAATACTCTCCAGGCTGGACTATGTGAATGTACTTTACCTGAGGCTGCCTGAGTATCTACTGGCAAGACTGCAGGTGACTCAGAACGCCGCAGCAAGAGCGATACTCATGCTTGGCCCCAGAGCTCGTATGTCCACACAGTTGAAATCCTTACACTGGCTTCCTGTCCGCAAAAGGATCCATTTCAAGGCCATAGTTTTGGCTTTTAAGGCTCTCCATGGCATAGGTGCTGGGTACATTATGAAGAGAGTTCAATTTTATCACCCTCACCGTGCACTTAGGTCTGCAGCGCTTCAGCTGGCACTGACCCCCAGATACCTCCGGACACGTATCGGGGGTCGCTCCTTCCAGGTGCAAGCAGCAAAACTGTGGAACAATTTACCGGTGGATTTAAGGTTGACTCAGGATCTCCTTGCATTTCGGAAATCATTAAAAACTTGGCTGTTTCAGCTTTAATATCCAGTGCGGGGATCTCACTCTTTAGCTAGGCCTCATCCTGCTTCAGCGCCGGGACACTCAATTGAGTAGCTGCGCGCTCTATAAATAGTCATTTAACATAACATAACATAACACAGTGTAATGTGTCTGACTTGAATTTCTTCAATAAAGGTTTTGAAAAATTCAACAACAAAAAAAATCCCGCCTCCAAAATATTCGGAAGTGGGTACCTATCCACTACTACACATTTGTTGAGTTGCCTAAGGTCCACACACAGACGCATGCTACCGTTAGCCTTCCTTGCAGCCACTATCGGAGCAAGCCATTGGGTGCCTTCTAGCTCGCCTATTATACCTTCAGCTTTCAGCTTCATTATTTCATCCCTCAATTCTTCATGAATGGCAATAGGAACATTCCTAACTTTACAGCAAACTGGCCTTGCTTGTTCAACAAGACTAATCTTATGCTTATAAGACTTCAAACATCCTAACTCTTCCCTGAACACCTTGGGAAATTCCTCTTTGAGCTGACAGGACAATTGTGGTTCAGAAACAGAATTAACCTTCAGGGAAGAAAGGTCCTTGAGTTTTATGGGTGATGTGCTGCCAGGATCAAACATCACCCCCAAATCACCTTGATGTGACCAACTTATTATGCTGTCTCCTTTCTGAGAAACAGACTTTCCCACATGTGAGACGTTGCTTGTAATCTATTACACCTGTGAAATATCCACGCAACTTTATAGGCTTACCACCATATGTGCATGGTTTGATATCGGGGTGGAGCAACCTGATCTTGTGAGCCAACTCGTTTGAGAAAAACTCATTTGAGATAATAGTAATCTTTGCTCCTGAATCAAAAAGCACATTAGTTGTTTCTCCTTCAACACAAATGGTATCAACAGCACTGTTTTTGCCATTGTTAGCACCTACTTGAAGCACAATTTGTACACACACAAAATCATTATCCTCTTCCCCAAGATCATCGCTCACTGAGATCTCTTTAACTCTAGGTTTAGCCCCTTTAGTTTTACAAACAGTGGCCAAATGACCTTTCTTATTACATTAAGAACGTCATCTTAAGCGCTGGACACTTCTTATCATTGGCAAGATGACCAGTTGAATCACAGCGGTAACATTTATGCACAGCTGCAGACATGTTTTTGAGTCCACTCACTTCAGGTTTAACAGTGACACTCTTTGCTTTTTCTTTAATAATATTAACCCCTTGATCTTTTTCTTAATTGATGACACCAATACACTCTATTTAGTGTTCTATATGTTTCGCTACAACAAGAACTTCTTCTAATGTAGGCTCATCCTTAAACCAGAGTTCCTCTCTTACCTTTTCTATGCCACAACCCACCATAAACTGATCGCTAACATGTTCATCAGTTAAGCTGCCAAATTTACATGTAGAAGCAAGTTTGTGTAAATCTGTAACATAGTCTTCAAATGACTCCTCAGTGGTCTGAAATCTTATAGCAAAGGGGTAGCATTCAAGAATAGTGCTGACTTCTGGTAAAAAATTAGTGTCAAGTTTTTTAAGCATACCTCATATTCATTCAAATCTTCCAAGTCTGCTTGTGAAGGTTGAGGAAGATGATCAAACATTTCATGACCTTCAGCCCCCAAACAGGGCATCAGTAAAGACGCTTTCCTCTCCACACTCAATGTTGCACAACAAACTTTGGCATACCATTCGAAAACTTTTTCCCATTTCTGCCACCTGATTAAAGGAGTACCTGGAGTTTCTAGAAAAAATGGCGGCAGATTAATAGTCTGCATTGTGAAGACAAGAAAAGCACTTGTCAACATGCTAAACACAAAGTAAGAAAGATCTTGTAATATTGTGAAGGGTGAAAGTAGTTGAAGGACGATTGACAAGAAGAAAAGGCAGTTTCTGTGTAGAAACTAGCGACAAGGCTGACGTAATTTACAACAGAAACATGGTAAAGGAAAATAAACGTGGAATAGAAATCAACATGCACAAGGGAACACAAACCAGACAGGAGAAAGGTCTGAGACCTTAAGCACTAAGCTGTGTAAAACCAGGTATGCACGCTATTGGAACAGTACACAGGAAGTTAATGTAAAGAGAAAGTTCAGCATACTCTAATGCATACCACTGATGCAGAACAGCTGACGTCAAACTCAACGGCAAATTTAACAGCATAAAGACCGATCAGGACATACGACGTCCTAAAAGGAAGAGGAGAACCTGCACCAGTGTGCATGCCACTGAAACTGGGTGCGGATGTGCAGAAAGTAAGGTCAGCTTACTAGTGTGCGCACCACTGAGCCGGCACGCCAACGTCCAAACCGGAAGGGAAGATTCTGCACCAGTGTGCGCACCACTGAAACGGTGCGCTGTCTGCACCAGTGTGCGCACCACTGAAACGGTGCGCTGTCTGCACCAGTGTGCGCACCACTGAAACGGTGTGTGAAAGTGTGAAAAGTGAGGTCAGCTCACTAGATTGCGCACCACTAAGACGGCACGCCGACGTCCATACCAGAGGAGGAGGTTCTGCACCAGTGTGCGCACCACTGAAACGGTGCACGGAGGTAAACTGCAGTAATAAGGTGAAAACACTCCTCGAGAAGACGTGCCCGAAAAAGAGGTATGTGTACCACTGCTGCCACAGCAAAAGGAGGTATGTGTACTGACGGGTGGAGAGTATCATAGTTACACTGCTGCAACAGTCATGCTATAACTCAGTTCAATAATAGCAAAGCAGAGATGCCTCAGTTCATTTATGTGTGTGTGTGTGCGCGTGTGTGTGTAATGTTCACGCACAACACAGCTCCTTTAATCGATGAAAAAAGTGGGGAAATCAGACAACATCACGTCAGGGAGATCCAATAAGACACATCACACTGAACATTCCATCACCTGGAGACCGCTCACACTGAAGACACTCACTAACAATTCACCTCGGGGAGGTCAGAGCAGGTCAATTTCGGTGCAATTGGGTCATAGTTAGCTTATATCTTGTTCAGTTGCCTAAGAGAAATAGGAACTGACAGGAAACTTCAGCTTTAGAGCATGAATAGGAACACCCTGAGACCCAGAAAGGAGTCTCAATGACGATGTTGCTTTCCTTCGTAACGGCAAGCGAGAGTGTGAAAGCGGAATATTAAAAGCTGTTCCCAACGCTCTCTTTAAATACCCACAGTTGACGGAACATACAGAGGAAATAGAAGTAAACACTCCTACAGAGAAAAATCTCACCGGCAACTTCAAAGTCCAGTTCCAGGAGCGTCTCACAGGTAGCTGTGTTGGGATTCTCTCTGCATCCTGCCAACTACACCAGTGTGGCAAATTAAGTACGCTTTACAGACGAGCAGGACAACAGCTGTTTTGCCAGAATAGGTTCCTTTATTCAGAGGAGAGAATCCCATCCAACATCGAGCAGCAGCGGATCGCAGCAACTGCCAAACCTTCAAATAACTAACATTCCCTCACCTGAGCACAGCTCCCCGGGTGACGTCGCGGAATTCCATGCTCAGGCGTGACAGACTATCACAAGCTCGCTAGGCAGAACAACCCAGCAACCTTGCTTAGTTACCACAGTGGGATGATAAGCCACCTCATCATGAGATCCCATTAAAACAACCCCTCAACCGCAGAGACAATACCCAACTAAAACATGAAGCTAAAAAACAATTTAGGGAAATCCTAGAACAACTTGAGTACCAGGAAATAATAGAAAATTGCCCCTCATCAATAAATAATCCCTATTTTCCCATAATGAAACTAGACAGTTCATACCATCTATTAATAGATTACAGACATTTAAACACATCTACTCGCACAGTCGCAGTACAAAATATGCACATAGTGGCGAACTAATGAATAACATTGTGCGTAAGAAATATAAAACACTAGATGTCTCAAATGGATTTTTCTGCCAAAATAAAGCGCCATGAAAGTAGATATTTGACAACATTGTCAGCGCTAGGTTCACAGAGGCAATTTTTTCGATTACCTTAAGGGTATAAGAATAGCCTTGGGCTGTTTTCAGGCAGAGTGACAGAGTTGCTTCGAAATTTTGATGAGGAGGCATTGTCGCATGTAGATGATATATACCTAACTGATGATGAATTAATGGAACACTTGGATTGAGTAGATCGTATAATTTTGGGGTTTGCTCACCTAGGCTAAAAATGTAATCAAAAAATCTAAAATTGCCTATCTTAATGTCCTGTTTTTAGCATACGAATTGTCAAGTGAAGGCGAAAAGCCTGGCTGCATGTTTTTTTAGAAAAATGTGCGTTGCTCCAACCTCCAACGACTCTGAGAAGACTACAATCCATTTTAGGATTTTAAAATTTTGGCAAAACATACATTTCAGATTACGCAGAATGAGTAAAACCGTTCTACGATTTAATTAGACCTGACTTTTTTTTTTTTTAAATAAATTTTTATTATTGTGCATGAAATCACAGCCAATTACAATCATATTGTTCAGTGAATTATCAGGCCTAACATTATCCAGATCGATGCCACCAAGTACACTCCACACATGCATATTTGTTCCTTCACAGTGCCCATTACCATCGACCGTATCCCCCATTACAATATCCCCTGTAGCGCCACCTCCGTGTGTGTGTGTTTGTGTGTGTGTGTGTCATTCGCACAGCTCCGGATCAGAGTCTTCTGTCGGTGGGGCGCATATGTTCCCTCGGAATGTGTTCCATTTCCCCCACTTTCGCGGGCACCCTCTATGGCTGAATAGTGCCTTCTCCGCAATCATGGCGCTGTCTAAGTCACGACACCACTGTTGGTGAGATGGGACCGTCTGTGCCCCCAGTATTGAGCAATATTTCGTTTGGCTAGTGTAATACTCAGGGTCACCCAGTCCTGCTCCGCATGATTGAGGTCTGTTGGGTCCCACACATTGAGTAGGCATTTCCTTGGTTCCTGGGAAACATTGGAGCCACTCACTCGAGTGATTGTGGCCAGGACCGCCCTCCAGTACGGTGTGATGCGGGGACACTCCCACAATGTGTGATAAAAGGAGCCCACCAACCCACATCCCCGAAGACAGAGCGGTGTATCAGTCCTCCCTATTTTGTAGAGTGTAGTTCTGGTGTAGTACGTTCTGTGCAATATTTTAAGTTGCACGAGCTTTAGTCTAGATGGGATCGCCACCTCCCGCGGGGACGCCAGTGCCTCCTGCCAGTCCTGCTCGTTCAACGCACCCACCTCAGCCTGCCATCGCTCTCTAAGGTTGTGTGTGGGGTCTTTGCGGTTATTGACCAGTTTGCGATATGTTAAAGAAATTGCCTTTTTGGTGAGATAGTCCGTTAATAGTCGATCCTCGAGTGGCGAAGACTCAGGCAGGTCAGTTCCGGGTGGTATGGCTTTTGTTAGTGCGTGGTGTATTTGGGTGTATCTGTAGTGCTCTGTCCCTGCCATCTGGTATGTTGCTTGTAGCTGTGTAAAGGGGACTACTCCCCCCCTCTTCCACAGGTCTCCCACCTTAGATATGCCGATGAGATCCCATCGGGAAAAACCTTTACTAGTGCGTAGCTTGCCCAACTTGGGGGTATCCCAGAGTGGTGTGTGTTGTGTTAACACTCCCTCCCAACCGAGCGCGCGCTGTGCCGCAAACCATACGTGTACGGTGTGTGCCGTGGGGCCGATCAGTGCCTTCCTGCGCGATTTATTGTAGAGGGCACTCAGAATGCCGTCTGGGCCTAGAGTGTGCCTGTCCATACGTAGGGCTGGTTCCTCCTGCGGTGCATGGAGCCACTGATTGATCACGATAAGCTGAGAGGACCAATAGTATAATTGAATGTTGGGCAGGGCGATTCCTCCATCATACCAACTTCTTGTAAGTTTACACATCGCCACTCGCGGGGGCTTCCCCTCCCACAGGAGGTGTCCCACCTCCGCCTCAATAGTCTTGAAGTAGGAGTTAGATACCGGGGCAGGTGAATTTTGAAGGGCGTATAAAAACCTGGGGAGAGCCATCATTTTGAACAGGGCCGCCCTCCCCAGTAGTGTCAGCGGCAGGGAATGCCACCATTTCACATCACTGCGGAGTCTCTTCAGGGGGGGCAGGAGATTGCGCTCATAAAATTGTGTGGGGTGTGGCGTAATGTGTATGCCTAGGTATTTAAACCCATCCGTTGCGATCGGTATGTCAACACCCCGGGGCAGGCGCGGGGGCGGGCCCTTCAGTATGTATAACACCGATTTCGCCCAGTTAATGGTGTAACCTGAGACTCTGCCGTATGACTCGCAGATGTCAAGCAGGCGGGAGAGGGACCGTCGAGGGCTTGCCATATATAGCAAGATGTCATCCGCATAAAGGGAAATGCGGTCTTCCCAGCCCTCTGCCCACCGCAACCCGCGCATGACAGGATCCCCCCTTATCCATGCCGCCAAGGGCTCAAGTACTAAAGCAAACAGGAGAGGGGACAGGGGACATCCCTGCCTGGTCCCACGCCCCAGAGGAAAGTCCGCTGAGAGTCGTCCGTTAACTACCACTTGCGCCAGTGGTTGTGCGTAGAGTAGCCGAATCCAGGCACAGAATTTGGGCCCGAAACCAAAGTGTCGGAGCACAGCGAAAAGAAAGGGCCACTCTACTCGGTCGAAGGCCATACTGGCATCCAGCGAGAGAATGACCGCGTCCTCCTGGATGGTGGGCACTCTGGCCAACACACCATGGAGTCTTCGAAGGTTCATTGCCGTGTTTCTACCCGGCATAAAGCCCGATTGATCGGGGTGTACTAGGGTCGCGAGATGGGGCTGTAGCCTGACCGCCAGTGCCTTCGCAAGAATTTTCGCTTCTGCGTTAAGGAGCGAAATCGGACGGTAGGAGGTGCACTCCTGCAGGGGTTTGCCCGGTTTTGGAATCGCGATGAGCGTTGCTACCCGCTGATCTCTAGGAAGTATTCCTGTCTCCCGACTGGCCTCGTACATTCTCAACAGGTGGGGTACCAACATGTCTGCCTCTTTTTTAAACAGTTCCACGGGAATACCGTTTGGACCCAGTGCCTTCCCTGACTGAAGCCCCTTGATGGCTGCAGTGACTTCATCTATTGTGAAATCCGCCTCCAGCGCCTGAGTGTCCTGTGGCAAGAGCCTTGGCAGGCGTATATCATTAATAAAGGCCAAATTTTCTTCTTCGGACGTCGTTGCCACAGGGGAGTACACCGCCTCGTAGTGATGTGCAAATGCCGTAACTATATCGTTTGGATCCGTTAACGTCTCTCCCGAGGGCAGCTGGAGCTGTGCCACCCAGCGACTGGCTCGTTCTTTTTTGTCCAACCAGGCTAGGAGTTTGCCCGCCTTGTCCCCGACTTCATAGACGGTGTGTTGTGTTTTTGTGATTCTCCCCTTAGCTTCCTCCCATACGTGATCCCTATAAGCTTGTTTTGCCAGGCTGAGGGAGTGGGCCGTGTGATCAGTAGGGTCCGCGGCATGCGCGCTCTCTGCCCGACTAACCGTCTGTTCCAGTTCCCAAACCTGCTGTGTTTTGTCCCGTTTGTGGGCTGTGATAAGGGAAATAGCTTGTCCGCGGAGGACTGTTTTATAGGCTTCCCATACGGTAATGGGAGAGGCCACGGACTGCATATTTTCTCGAAAATAGTGCTCGGAGGTTTTATGTAGGCGTTTCCATATTTTTGGCTCTTTAAAGTACCCAGGATGTATGGGATATGTGCGTCTTCTCCCCGTTAGGTGGGATGTGTATTTCATGAACACAGGGGCGTGATCCGATATGCCTCTGGGGAGGTGTTTGATCTCTAACACACTTTCCATATTCGTGGGGGAGGTAAGCAGATAGTCAATTCGCGATAGGCTATTATGTGCCCCTGAGTGGTAGGTGTACTGGCGCTCTCTGGGATGGCGTGTGCGCCACATGTCGATCAGCCCTAGAGCGTCCAGGAAGTCCTGGAGGGGCGATGCAGTCGTCCCCTGTGCCCTATGCGGGTGTCTGTCTAGTGTGGCATCTAATGCGGCGTTAAAGTCTCCCCTATGATTAACTCCCCGGGCGGAAGTGCTAACAGAAAAGTACCCAGGGCCGGGAGGGCGAGATTGTGGAGCGCCGGAGGAATGTACACAGTGACCAGATTATATGTTCGCCCTTCCCATTGACAGGAGAGTGCTGCGAAGCGCCCCTGATCGTCTGTCCATGTCTTAGTTATTACCAGAGGGCAGCTTTTCCTGAGCAGGATCCCCACCCCTCTGGAACCTGATGTAAAGTCGGAGTGAACCGCCATTTTAAACCCCCACCTGTCCAGCGCCCTGGTGGCCGTGCCTACTAGGTGTGATTCTTGGATGAGGGCGACTGATGGGGTGTGCCTCTTGAGGTACTGTAGTACTAATCCCCTCTTTATTTTGTTGCACAAACCGTTCACGTTCCAGGATATTACAGTTAGGGGAGCTCAGTGTGTGCGCGTCCTCTGGCTGTGGGCGCGAAGGGTCAGGCGCTATGGTCCCCGGGGTATGTGAGTTATCGGTCATCAATGGAGTAGTTTTGGTGTGGTACATCTCTGTGTGGCATCGTCCTTGTGGCAAATTGCATTAGCTGTGAGTGATCTCTTATACATTGCTTAACAACAACAAATTTAAACTTAAACTGCACCCCTCCCTCCACCCCCTCCCTGCTCCCCTGCAAGACGGATTCCCAACTACCCGCCACCCCAACAGTGCAGAGTGCTTCATTCCCCTTAACAGTACTTGCGTGCGAGAGGGAGTGAAGTCCGAGACGTCCCTTGAAGTCCCCCTAAGCCCCAAATATATGTAGCATGTAGCAGAACGTGTATCAATTGTAGCGTCCCCGTCTCTGTTCATAGCTAACCGGCCTGGTTGCGTTGCTTGGTACTGTTTGTGTTTGGACATCAAGTCTCAGTGCCCTCGTCCCGGAAGTCCCTCCGTTGGTGGGTGACCTCCACTGCTCGATGCGGCCCGGCGTCACCTTCCGGCCTCCTCCTGTGGCGTGCCTTGTTCCTCGCCGTCGTCTCTCTCGTTGGGTGAGGCCTCCCCCATCGGATGTCGTTGTGGCTGTCTCGCCGGTCGTCGTGAGCCTCCTACCTGTCGCCAGCCCTCAAGCCAGTCGTGTGCCTCCTCAGGCGTGTCAAAGAACCAGGTCTTACCATTAGCCGCCACCCGCAGCTTTGCTGGAAACAACATTGAGTAGGTGAGTTCTCTGCGCCTAAGCTCTTTTTTAACTTCAAGGAAGCTCCTTCTCTTCCTGGTGACTGCTGCTGTGTAATCCGGGAAGAAGGAGACCACTGAATTCTCTACACGCAGCGGTGGGGCCACCCGTGCCGTCTGCAGAATGGCATCTCGGTCGCGGAAGTTGAAAATTCTAGCCAAGACGGGTCTTGGGGGAGCCCCTGGCTTGGGCCTGCCCCCGGGTACTCTGTGGGCCCGTTCGACCGAGAAAAAACTGGAAAGGCCTCTCGGCTGGAGCCGTGTCTTGATGAGCTCTTCCACGTATAGGTCCATCGCCGGTCCCCCTTCACTTTCCGGAATGCCCGTAAGTCTGATGTTATTTCGCCGTGAACGTCCCTCTTGGTCATCAAGCTTCGCCGCCATTAGCTTGTTTTCCGCTTCTAGCTGACTAACTTTCCGCTGCAGGGTGGTAGTGTCTTTAGCGAGGGAGGCCGTTACCTGTTCCACCTCGGTTACCCTCGTGGCCATTTTCTGAAAGTCGGCTCTGAGGAAAGAGACGTCTGCTGAGATTGATCCCACTGTGGTCTGGACACTGGTGAGGGCGGACATAATGTCTTGTAGTGTGACTTCTGACTGGCCCCCCTGCGTGGATGTCGTTTCTTTGGAGGCCGTCTTATCGGGCAGGGCCGGGGAGTCTTTAGAGTAGGCATTTGTCTATTTTGACCTGCTGTGTCGTGCGCTGGCCTCTGCCCCCCATAGAGATTTGGTTAATAGGCAACTCGGTGCCTGATCGGAGCGCAGAACGGTATTCGCTGCTGTGTGATTGTGCGTCACACTCGGCCTTTCGGTTTTCCCGCTGCGTGCTGTGTCAGTGGGGGGGGGGGCAGTCGTGTGGGCCCCCGGTCCGGTTGCGACCCGAGTGGTCGTAGTGCCCCGCGTTGGTCCACTTCTCCTCAAGCCCCTGGAGCCAGGCGCGTGTAACACAGTGAGGGTCTGGCCAGCAGTGTTTACGGGATTGCTCGGCGCGGTACCGCAATCGATACCACGTTAGTTGCGTGTTGCCAGTGGTCTCAGGGCCCCTGTGCGCCCACGTGTGTAGCCAGGGCTTGCCTCATATGTCCATATGGTGCCCCAGTTGTTGTGTTGGCCCGCCCTATTCTGTGGGCTAGAGTGTCGCCCCTCTGACCCGGTACCTCTGTGTGTGAAAAATGGCGGTCAGCCCTCGCACGGCCACTCCGGCTCGATTCCTCCGCCGCCGCTGCTCTTCTTGTGTTTCTTGCCTCCGGGGGGCAGCACCGGGGGCCGCACCGTTTGGACGTCGCCGACTGGATGAGGAACAGCCGCCTTAAACTGAACTCAGATAAGACGGAAGTCCTCATCCTGGGCTCATCACCCTCCGCCTGGGACGACTCCTGGTGGCCCCCGGCCCTGGGCACCGCGCCCAAGCCAACGGACCACGCACGCAACCTGGGCTTCATCCTGGACTCCTCCCTGTCGATGACCAGACAAGTCAACGCCGTCTCATCTTCATGCTTCAACACCCTGCGCATGCTCCGCAAGATCTTCAGATGGATCCCCACTGAAACCAGGAAGACCGTCACCCAGGCACTCGTCACCAGCCGACTGGACTATGGGAACACCCTCTACGCCGGAACCACAGCCAAACTTCAAAAGAGACTCCAGCGCATCCAGAACGCCTCCGCACGACTCATCCTGGACATCCCCCGACACAGCCACATCACAGAGCACCTGAAAGACCTGCACTGGCTCCCCGTCAGCAAGAGAATCACGTTCAGACTCCTCACCCACGCACACAAGGCCCTCCACGACCTGGGCCCAAAGTACCTCAACGACCGCATGACCTTCTACACGCCCACACGCCAGCTACGATCAACCAGCCACGCCCTCGCCACCGTACCACGCATCCGCAGAACCACCGCCGGAGGAAGATCCTTCTCCTACCTGGCAGCCAAGACCTGGAACTCCCTCCCCACTCACCTTCGGCGAACCCAGGACCATCTCTCCTTCAGGAAGCAGCTCAAGACCTGGCTGTTCGAGCAGTAACTTACCCCCTCCCCCAGCGCCTTGAGACCCTCCCGGGTGAGTAGCGCGCTCTATAAATGCCATGATTGATTGATTGATTGACCGTTTCAAGGCTCACTGCCGGTCGGCCGCTCTGTCCGTCTGCCGGTCTGACTACCGCACCTGCCGTCTGCGGCGCGGCCGCCGCGACCTGGGCGCTCCCCCACTGGGTCGCAGTGCGAACCGAGGCCGCTGCTGCTGTTAGGCGAGTAGGCCCCACCACGGACACGCCTCCGGAGATGCCCTGCAAATAAATACCAGCCTCTGACTGCAGTCGGCGGGTGCTCAACACGTTCCGGTAGGCGATTTGAGCCCTTGGGGTCAGTTTCGGATGCGGATTATGCGTCGGATTACTGGGGGACTTCTCGGTGGTCTCGGAGCTCCTCTAGGCTGCGGCCATCTTGCGCGGTCGCCACGCCCCCCCTAGACCTGACTTTTCAATAACACATCGGACAACGGAACATACAAACATTTTACGTTCTGTACAAGTTGACATGATAGCTTTCAAACATTCACACACACATGTAAACAAGACTAAGCTGAAGATCCGCGTAGTTGATGGACCAACCGGGGTATACATACATCACGTTCAACAAAGGTGATACAGTACCTATTGAATACAAATCACATTTGTACACAAATACTGAAATGCATTTTGCACCCACAGAGAAAATTCTCACAGTGGTTCAGACTGCTGTAGTGAGAGAGGGAGAGCACTAGCTCAAGGTAAACACATAATTGTTGTAACCTCGGTACCGACCTTAAAGGCTGTCACCAAAGCAAGCGTTCCAAATGCCAAAGCTTTACATCCACGGTGGACACAATGGGCCAACTCTCTCACTGCAGCAGACGTAGACTACAGAATTGATTCTACACTACAAACACAAGCATTTTTGTAGAATGAATAAGAATATCCTCTGCCGAATGAAATAATGCCTCTAGATCGATATGATTACATCATCTACACTGATAGGTCTGCCCAGCCTGCCGTAGGGACTAAGTACCAATATTTTGCAGCATGCACAATCGTAAAGGAGCGCGTGCATGACGGCAGGTTCCTTCTGGAAAAAATTCACGCAGTCCCTAGCAGACTGTACAGCGCAGCTGGCAGAACTCAAAGCCCTGATACTGACGCTATAAAATACGGATCATGGTTTCCCACACTGTGTGATTCGTATTATTGTATCAAGTCATAGAATTAATGTCTTCATTACTGGGGCCAGAATGGATTTCGAGATTCCAGGGGTTGCACAATTAAGCACAAGCTGCTTTGGGAACAGGTGGCAAAGCTGAAAGAGTGCTTGCCCCAGGCTCATGTAATACACACATTGAGTCATCAATGTGTTGGCGTTCACGTTGCAGGGAATTTAATGGCTGATGAAGCCGCTAAAGCAACAGTTTGCACTGCTGCCGTTCCTGCTCACTCGTTCAAGTACGAGAATAGACAATCAATCAATCAATCATGTCACTTATAAAGCGCACTACATACCCGCGAGGGTCTCAAGGCGCTGGGGGAAGAGGGGGGTGGTGCTGCTACTGATCGAAGAGCCAGGTCTTGAGGAGTCTTCTGAAGGCCAGTAGGTCTTGGGTCTGCCGAAGGTTGGTGGGGAGGGTGTTCCAGGTCTTGGCGGCGAGGTGGGAGAAGGATCTGCCGCCGGCGGTCGTTTTCCGGATGCGGGGGACTGTGGCGAGGGCGAGGCTGGTGGAGCGGAGCTGGCGGGTGGGGGTGTAGAAGCTGAGTCGTCTGTTGAGGTAGGCTGGTCCGGAGTTGTGGAGTGCTTTGTGTGCGTGGGTGAGGAGCTTGAAGGTTATCCTCTTGTTGACAGGGAGCCAGTGCAGGTCTCTCAGGTGGGGTGTGATGTGGCTGCGTCGGGGGATGTCGAGGATAAGACGTGCAGAGGCGTTCTGGATGCGTTGCAGCTGTCTCAGGAGCTTAGCCGTCGTTCCTGCGTAGAGGGCGTTTCCGTAGTCCAGCCTGCTGGTGACGAGGGCCTGGGTGACTGTTTTTCTTGTTTCGTTGGGGATCCACTTGAAGATCCTGCGGAGCATTCGGAGGGTGTTGAAGCAGGATGAGGAAACGGCGTTGACCTGCTTAGTCATGGAGAGGGTGGGGTCGAGGATGACCCCTAGGTTGCGTGCGTGGTCGGTGGGTGTCGGGGCTGTTCCCAGTGATGTCGGCCACCAGGAGTCGTCCCATGCTGAAGGGTTGGAACCAAGGATGAGGACCTCCGTCTTGTCCGAGTTCAGCTTCAGGCGGCTGGTCCTCATCCATTCGGCGACGGCCTTCATTCCTTCGTGGAGGTGGGCTTTGGCGGTGTGAGGGTCTTTGGTGAGGGAGAGGATCAGCTGGGTGTCGTCGGCGTAGGAGATGATGTTGAGGTTGTGCTGTCGGGTGACGTGGGCGAGGGTGCCATGTAGATGTTGAACAGCGTTAGGCTGAGGGAGGAGCCTTGGGGTACGCCGCAGATGATCTTGGTGGCTTTGGATCGGAAGGGGGCGAGGCGGACGCTTTGTGTTCTGCCGGAGAGGAAGGATGTGGTCCAGTCCAGGGCCTTCTCTTGGATCCCGGCGTCGTGAAGGCGTGTTCGTAGTGTGTGGTGGCAGACCGTGTCGAAGGCGGCTGATAGGTCCAGGAGGATGAGGGCTGCTGTTTCTCCGTTGTCTAGCAGGGTCCTGATGTCATCGGTGGCGGCGATGAGGGCGGTTTCGGTGCTGTGGTTGCTGCGGAAGCCGGACTGGGAAGGGTCCAGGATGTTGTTCTCCTCGAGGTAGCGGGTCAGTTGTTTGTTGACGATTTTCTCGGTGACCTTCGCGGGGAACGGGAGCAGAGAGATGGGTCGGAAGTTCTTGAGGTCCTTGGGGTCTGCCTTGGGTTTCTTGAGTAAGGCGGTGATCTCGGCGTGCTTCCAGCTTTCCGGGAAGGTTGCTGTCTCGAAGGAGATGTTGATTATTTTCCGGAGATGGGGCGCGATGGCTGTACTGGCTTTGTTGAAGACGTGGTGAGGGCACGGGTCTAGCGGTGAGCCGGAGTGGATGGTGTTCATGATCTCGCTGGTGTCCTCGTCGTTGATGTTGGTCCAGGAGAGCAGGCGGTTGGTGGTTGTGGGGGCAGTGGTCTCGGAGGTTGCCGGGGCGGTCGTGGTGTTGAAGCTGTTGTGGATGTCGGCGATTTTGCGGTGGAAGAAGGTGGCCAGTGAGTCGCACAGGTCTCGCGACGGCGGGATGTCGTTGGTGTTGGAGCTGGGGTTGGAGAGTTCCTTCACGATGTTGAAGAGCTCTTTGCTGTTGTGTGCGTTGTTGTCTAGGCGGTCTTTGAGTGAGGCCCTTTTGGCGGATCTGATGAGGTGATGGTGACTGCGGGTGGCGCTCTTGTGGGCGGCGTAGCTGTCCGCTGTCCGTTCGTGGAGCCAGATCTTCTCCAGTTTTCGGCATGTTCGTTTGGAGGCCTTCGGTGAACCAGGTGGCTTTCTTGCTGGTGTGGCTGTTGGGCGGATTCTTGAGCGGGGCGAGGGTGTTGGCGCAGTCGTCGATCCACTGTCTGAGGTTGCGGGCGGCGGTGTCAGGGTCGGAGGGTTCGGCGGGTGGGCTCAGGGCGAGGGTTGTGGTTAGTTGGTCTTCGGTGACTCTGCTCCAGCAGCGGCGAGGCATTTGTTCGGTGCGGTGGTGCGTGGTGGGCTTCCTGTAGGTGAAGTGGATGCAGTGGTGGTCAGTCCAGTGGGGTTCGGAGGTGTGGTTGAAGGAGACGTGTGGGCTTGCGGAAAAGATGGAGTCTAGCGTGTGGCCGGCGGCGTGGGTGGGTGTAGTCACAAGCTGTCTGAGTCCGAGGGTGGCGAGGTTGTCGATCAGGGTGGTGGAGTTGGTGTCCTTGTTGTTCTCGAGGTGGAAGTTCAGGTCCCCGAGGAGGATGTAGTCCGTGGAGGCGATGGCGTGTGTGCTGACGAAGTCAGCGATAGAATCGCTGAACTGTGGTCGGGGTCCGGGGGTCTGTAGATGAGGGTTCCTCTGAGGGTGGTGTTGGGATCGGTGTGGATCTGGAAGTGCATGTGTTCGGCGGTGCTGAGGGTGTCATCGGTGTTGGTTGAGACTCTGAGGGTGTTCCTGTGGACGATGGCGATGCCTCCTCCGACTCCGTTGGTGCGGTCCCTGCGGGTGATCTTGTAGCCGTCCGGGATGGCAATGGCGATGTCGGGGGCTGAAGCGGGATTCAGCCAGGTCTCCGTCAGGAATGCGACGTCTGGGGAGGTTGAGTCGAGAAGGTCCCAGAGTTCGATGGCGTGTTTGCGGGCGGAGCGGGTGTTGAGGAGGATGCATCTGAGGTAGTTGGGTTCTTTCCTGGGCGGTGGTTTGGCGGGCGGGTGCTGGCGAAACTGCAGTTCCGGCAGGTGAAGGGCCCTTGGGTGCGCTTCGGGGTGGCCCGGTAGCAGGCGTGATCTTTTCCGGGGTTGAGTGCGTGGAGGGTGCTGGCGTCGTATCGGCGTCTGTTGATGTGGCGGGCGCGGGGGATGCCCGGACCAGGGGTTCTGGCGCTGGGCGCGGTCCCGGCGCGGACGGGCGCAGACGGGCTTGCCTTAGGCGCGCCTTTGGCGCGCAAGCGGCGCGCCCGCTGCGCATGTCCGCTGCGCGGCCGCCATAAATGGGGAGGTGGGAGGGAGGAGCAGGGAATGGGGCAGCGAATGGGCAGTGAGGGGGCGGGGCCGCAGGGCCGCAGCGGCGGGAAACAGGCACGGAAAGGAAAAAACGAGCACAATCAGGGCAGCAAGGGGGCACAGAAAGGAAAAAAACTAGCACAATCAGGGCAGCAAGGGGGCACAGAAAGGAAAAACGAGCACAATTAGGGCAGCAAGGGGGCACAGAAAGGAAAAAACGAGCACAATCAGGGCAGCAAGGGGGCACAGAAAGGAAAAAAAAAAAAAGAGCACAATCAGGGCAGCAAGGGGGCACAGAAAGGAAAAAACGAGCACAATCAGGGCAGCAAGGGGGCACAGAAAGGAAAAAACGAGCACAATCAGGGCAGCAAGGGGGCACAGAAAGGAAAAAACGAGCACAATCAGGGCAGCAAGGGGGCACAGAAGGAAAAAAACCGAGCACAATCAGGGGCAGCAGCAGGGCACACAGACGGAGCTGTGTGGTGGGGGAGCGACCCCCAGTCAAGGTCAAGGTAATGGTGGCTGTCAATTCTGCACGCAATGACACACACCTGCCATAAGGCTTTCCACTCAATTACTCCTACAACTTAGATGCACAGAGCATACCATATGCTCAGATTCCAGGAGTGGGGGGTTAATACTAGCTGCACATAAGGGTCTGGATTCAGCACATGCAGGGATTACTGCTACAGTTTTGTTACTGTAGCAGCGCTATTGATGGCCTAGTATTGCTGAACAGACCAAGGACTTTGTCCTCAAATGTGACATCTGCCAGAATGAAGGGCTCCACCGTAGCACGTCCACCACAGACACCTCTTTTGATTTCTAACAAAACTTTGGCCTGTGTCTATTTGGATCACTGCAGCCCCTTACAATCATACAGGGCTTACAAGTACATCTTGGTGGCAGTAGATTCATGCTCTAGGTTCCTTTGGGTATGGCCACAGCGTTCAGCTGACGCCTGAACTATTATCAAGGATTTTATTGAGACAAACGCAATTGGCACACTACATTCCGACCAGGGTCTGGCATTTAGCTCTTGGACTTGCAAAGCAGCCATGGGAAATTTGTGTTTGACCTTGCGGTACTCCTCGTATCATCGTGAGGGGAATTCAGTAGATGAGAGGAAAAACCGGGACTTAAAGCAATCCTTAACAGCAAGGGTACTAGGTTCAGGTCACAGTTGGGTCTATCACCTATATGGGGTCCAGAGGGCACACAATAACATGCCAAGAAAATTCCTGGGTGGTCGTACTCCATATGAAACCCTGTTTGGGGTAAGAATGTGGGTCCCAGATCTCGACAGTGTCGGCACAGTGACGACAGAGACACCGTTTGACATCAATAAATTTTTGGCTGTTTTACAGGAACTATGTTAATTCCTGTATCCCCAAGTGAAACGCACCGCCACTGGTGAAGTGAAGGTTGTACCGGCAAGAACCGGCTGGGTCCCGAAGATTGGGGATCTGCTCAGGGAAAAAATTGTGGACGAGAAAGAATTTGGGCCATCTTACAGAGCACCTGTACCTGTCCTGGCTGTCGAAGGTACCAGAACTGTACTTCTTCCACCCCTTGCCGATTGCCGAGACAAAAGGTTTGTCTCCATTGATCTGATCAAACCACATTATGTGGCTGATTCTCCACAATAGGCCAAATGACATCCTGGATAGCCATCGCTCGAAGTTCAGATGGAAGATTTAATAACTAAAGAAGATTCCTCTCTTCAGCAAGAAACAGTAAACAACAATGAAATGCTGCTTCTCCCTGTTGAAACAACAGCAACTGTACAATCAACTAGTGCAGTGACACAAATTTCAATTCGACAACTCGAAGAAAACAAGATCTACTTAAATATACCAAAGACTGAGTCATCTCCTGGTACGACAAAACCTGCTGAGCTGGCAAAAATAGACTGGACGGCGTCAGGCTACTTCGTGGAGTACGACTATTTCTCTTCAGATTCAACAGAGCCTGAGCTACCATCACCACCGCCTCTCCCCTTCAAGCTATGAATGAGTGCTTTCTATCTTTGGCTGAAAAAGGCATACTTTGTTATTCCTTGGTTACACCTTTGTATTACAATTGGGTTACTTTTCCTGGTCCTCTGGATTGGGTTGGTGACTGTCTTTTTCCTGCTTCTGAATGGACATTATCTCCCATAACGCTCTGCAGTCCAGCTTGTGAACTTGGTATTGAAACCACATGCATCATCTCACCGTGAAGAAACGTCCCTGGTGAACATTGCAGCAGTTCCAGTTCCATAAAGAATAGTACGGGACAGGGTATGGTATGATGCGTATGGTCCAACTGACCTTTTACAAATTCCATATTTGTTTAAGATTTCTTTAAATGCTATCATCACCTCTAGTACTTTCTCTGATGATAGGGACATTGATACAGTACATAACATGCTAGAAGATCTAGAGCAGTCAACTGTGTTTTCTTCTGATGATTTGTATGATGGTATATCTAATTACGGTGATATGTTCAGTTATCAACATTGTGGTCAACATTTTCTGCATAAAGCAAGTATCCCACATGCTGTTTATAATTACACTCAATGAGAACACTGCCCAACACCACCAAAAGGTAGTTCAAAAACTTTTCCACCAAAGTTTGCCTATTTGTCTGGTTTTGACACATCAGACTCGCATTATTTTAGGCTTGCACCTACACCTGCTAAGAAAAATATGCTAACAAACACTAAGCTGATTTACTCTGCTTTTTTTCTTTCCCAAATGTCTATACAGGGTTTTGACTTTTGGAAGAATACAATAGACACAAAATCTGTTTGGGGGACAAAAGATTGTCAGGTTCAGGGGACTGATGCTATGTTTAGAGCATGCCTAATACCACATCAAATGATTTCCTGAACAAAACTGTGCAATAAACTTCCTGTCTTGGAATAGCTAAGATGAAGGATTTGAACACTCCACGCATTCCCACGTTCGCATGTTTTGAGACCTGGCAACATTGCACACCATATAGTGAGGATACACTAGATGCCATAATACGCAGTGGTTCTTACAATTCATCAGATCATACTTGGGAGGGATGGTTGGTTTAGCCTTTAGACACTAATGGGTGTCAGTCTAGATTCCTGGGTAATACCAAGGGGTTTAAGATCAATAGGCCTGATCAACGTTATGTACAATCAGAACACTCGGGGTGGTGACGTCACACAATGTTGGGAAGTTGTGCCTTGATTGGCTAAAAACCTCAACACTTTCTCAGGTGAAGCAACACTTGTCTCTTCTGTCTGATGACATGGATCTCAAGGATTTCTTACTAGGTCCCCGGAATCCAAGTCAAAATCGCTTCTTATATGCCATATACAATGAGCTATGGAAGGTCTCTCAACAGGAAGCTGCTGAGAGACTGCGTGAGATTGATAAGATTAAACTAGAAAAGGTTTTGACAGTGGTTGACAATGGCATGACCACATTTTCGTCTAGAATATATTCACTGGGCAACATAGTATTGTCTGCAATTGACATTATACAACAAGACAGGTCTAATTTACAGCACGGACAGTCACAACTTTAATCAATTGTTCTGTTAAGCTGTACACTTCAAAACTTGCATATTAATAGCACAAAGATGCAAAATATACCATGTTGCACATTGAAAAATTAGACCAGTTACCTTTCACAGTTGCCGAAACACCTTCCACGGATTGGATAATCCATGGTTACATCACCTTACCAGTCACGACATTCCAATTCCATTACTGTCTACAACATCATCAAGTAGGCAGATATGAAGCATTAGGGGAAGGATTTGTGCGTGAATACTGGGAGTTACCTTTCAGGTTTAGGTGCAGGAATGGGGAAACAAAATTTTTCTCAGCGGTTCTGACTGCGAGAATGCTTTAAGTGGATCCTTGATCTGCAAGGACATTTCACTTCACGGGGCATGTAATGCGTCTGTTGCGAACTTCTCCTATAATCTGAAGAGTTCTCCGGCTGCAGTGATTCATGCAGCTTTCAAGCTACTCTCAAATGGGAGCTATTTGATGCTGAATGATCAAGGTTGCTGTGGAATGGAACCAGGCATCGCTTATCTTGTAATGGTTAATTCCATAGTTACTTGTTGCACAAAAATATTGTTTCCACCGGGCTGTAGAGTTACGGAGGCACAATATGGCTTTCGATAAATGTTTCTGACATACGCTTTGATTCTCTAAGCAAACTGAAAGCCATGCTTTTTCAAAAGGATGTGACCTTAACATCTGCCAGAGAGACATTTGATCTCCAGGTTGAGAGGTCCTCGTCTGACGCTACTTCAAACAAACTTCCCACTGCATTTTGAGGAGCTGGTCCACCGTATCTTTAACATGTCTGATACCAAGGGAATAGCACACTTTTTCAAATGTATTTCTCTGGATTGGTTAGTACCTTTCAAACAGTTTTTGGAGTTATACCATCATTCATACACTCCGTATTTGGAAACGTTTTTGGAGGTCTTCCACTTTTCCGGCGACTTGTGGCGGGAATTCTGATTTTAATTTTCCTGGCCTGCAATGGACGTCCCAGTTCAAACTGGAATGGAGACCGCACTGGCTGTGCTGCTATGCCGTAAGCTCATGATGCACTGCTTTGGCACACCTCAGGTTCGAGAACTGAATGAGCATTGATTCTTGTTGTTCAGGCCTGTTTGGCCTCACTGCGCACAACCTGTACTCCGCTGCCTGCATCGCAGTGATGAATGCATATTGGATTTCTGCCTCAGATCGCAATTAGTTGCGCCATTGGACATTGAGATAATAATGGACCGTTTGAAGGCCTATGGGTACAGTTGTCCTCAGAGTATTCCATTGCTGTTGAACGCATTATTTGAGCCACCCTGGGATGCTTTGACTCCTAGTGAAATGGATATCGGCTCTGCGGAACACTTGGTCGCTCCCTCGACGGCTGCTGTGGGAACTGGATGGAACCACATTTGCTTCATAAACCTGCTTCAAGGTGCGCCTCTGGGAACCTCGTCTGCTGTTGCCAGCAACAGCAATGTTGCGGCTACCACTCGGAACACATAAACAATTGGCTTTTCCGTTTGGTGGGAACTATTTGACCTGTGTTTATTACTGCTTTTATTCTAGGCACCTTGGCTTTCTGAGTGTTTGGGGTTTCAAACAGTATAATGACTTTCAATGGCTTATATGAGTATTTTAAAGGGAAACTTGCTTTTAGATGATTTAAAAAGTGATTTTTTAGACCTTTTTAATTTGCATTTTTTTTTAATGGCCTTCTGCCTTTTTAAGATAGCTTTTTAGGTCGACCTTTAGTATGAAGAGTGGGTGTTTTGTGCCCGAGTTAGGCCCATGTAGCTACGCTGCACATTTTCCTACATTGCCCTCTTTTCTGCACCATAACATTACTGCTGCGAACTTTTGTACATATTCGCGTGCGTGACAACGTGGGATTAGTTTCTCTGTAACTGATTTGCTTATACATGTGGCTTCGTGCAACATTATCACGATACTTCGAACACTGAGTACAAGGCCTTTACGCATGATGTACAAATGTTCTGTCTTCATCCATGGGGCAACAGGGCTATCTACATATCCACAACAATGCTAATCTGTGTGTACATCGCAAGGATGCTTTTTATTATAAATAAAGAAGCATTTCCGGGAGTTAGCAGAGGAGGCACTTCAACTGACACTGAGGGTCCCTGTATGCTGTGGCTTCTCCGTGAGGGGTGTCCAATTTGTGACCAAGATGGGGTCCTACATTCTCCCCGCCAGATAATGGGGTTGGATCATCCCGAGGGGGATTCTTGGCTCTACACCTACACGCACTCTAGACATTCACAGCATAGGGATTGCATAGTAGGAGTATGCCTGATTACTACCTTGTTTTATATGCCGGCATATATAAACTGTTTTAGCAGCTGTTGGTGGAACTCTATCTGCTATTTACTCTTTTGGTGCTTGTAATCACTTTCATCTGCTTCTGTCTACTGATCATCGCAGCACATGTATTTTATACAAGAATAAGGTTGGTTCAGTAAATATATTGAAAACGTCCCATTGTGTATTCTCTGTATATTTCTCAGAGAACAACAGTGCTCGAGTGACTGAGCAAAAAGGCTCTAGATCTGTTACCACGATTGTTGATGAGGGGTCAGGGTTGTCATGTTCAGTGGTTGCCAGAAATCATTTGCTCCCTGTTTAGGTTAGGGGAGCTTAAGGTTTCACTGTGAGCTAGCTGGTCTGTAGGCCAACATATCCTGCGGGGGTGCTTGGAATCAGTCAAGGCACCTCACCCAAAGTTTATGTTGTCCACAAACGAGCAGGTTCTACGGATTAGTGGGAACTACCCGACACTGGTCCCAGGAGACCCAGCCTTCCCTACTTAGCATCCTACACCTCAAAGTCTGGTTGTCCAATAAGCTGAATTGGTTTCCTACAACTCCCTCTGACAGGGAATCCAAAAATATGGAGGCATTTGCAAAACCAATATTTTTTCTGCCCATCTCGCCTTTCGTTCTGTCAATGCCAGCTGCCTCTTGGGAAAATACTTGCATGCATTGTGGGATATGGTCAGGGAGATCTCACTGACAGTTCCCGACTAATTTCAAACTAATGTAGCTCAGATCATCCTGGATAGTCAAGATGCAGCAAAGCACGTCATTCGATCTGGGCTGGAAACTACTGACTGCTTAGGCAGGGCAGTTGGTATCATTTTGATGCTTCGGTGCTATGTGTGGTTGAGTTCCACAGGTCTTTCTGGTGACGTATAAGCATCACTAATGGATATGCCATTTGATGTCTCCCTGAGCTTGTGCAGTAGTATCCCAAGCAATTTTTCCCCTTTCAAGGCCTCGGAAGGGGTTTAGCTAAAAAACAAAGCTGCAGCTCATTGCCCCAGCAACAGACCCCCCCCCAAGTCCTTTCAAGGCTGGTGTCAGCGATCCAGCAGACATAGTCCTGGCCATCAGGTACAGTGTACTGCCAAGTCCCACACACTTACTGTTTCAGCTTACAAAATGCTTTAGTTTGCCCTCAGTGACACATGGCCACCCTGTTAGAGGCAGGATTAGTTGTTACCTCCAAGGGCGTCGGGACATTACATCCAACTGGTGGGTTCTCCAAATAGTGCAACAGGACTGCACCCTGTCATTCCTGAATGGCCTGTTGCATATTCTACCCACACCAGAGTGATTTGCAGAAGATTATTTGTACAGTCTGCGCCAGGAAGTCCAGGCTCTCTTGACCAAATAAACCATAGAGAGGATCCTGGCATTGGAAATGGGGACTGGGTATTAGTTCTGTTATTACCTGGTGCCAAGGAAGAACCTCTCAACTTCTTCCTGAAGAAGGTCAAAATCAAGATGCTTACTTTGGCCTAGGTTCTATCTGCGCTGGATCCAGTAGACTGGTTGGTAGTGCTGTACCTGCATGACAGTTATTTTCATATTCCCATCCTGCAGTCTCACAGGCGCTGCCTGTGATTCAAGGTAGGCCAGGAGCATTGTTAGTTTACTGTGCTCTTCTTTGACCTCACCAGTGCCCCTCGGATGTTTACTAAAGTGATGACGGGAATCGCAGCACATCTTTGTAGGTAGATATATCAGTATTCCTGTACCTTGACGACTTGCTGAAGGTTGGCTCACCACAGTCAGTCGTAGACCACCTCCAAACGACAGCGAATGTTCTAACATCTTTGGGGTTCTCATCAACATGCCAAAGTGACACCTGACTTCTTTGTAGAGGCTCCAGTTCGTCGGAGCAATTCTGAATATGTCGCAGTTTCGAGCCTTTCCTCCAGTACAATGAGTTCAGGGCATTCGGGCTGTGATCCAGATGTTTCAGCCTCGGTCCTGGGTCTCAGTGAGAGTGGCTCCAAGACTTCTTGGCCACCTGCATCCTGCTGGTTGACTATGCTAGATGGCACATGCAGTCTCTGCAGTGGGACCTCAAGTCTCTGTGGACTCATCAAGGGAACTTATCAGATTCAATCCAGGTGTAGGAGGAACTGAAAAAGATTGCAGGGATGGAGTGTCAATGTCAATTGGACCAGCGACAGACCCCCCCGCCTCACCCCACCCAGAGCTGACAGCAGTGAAAGGCACATCACTGCTGGATTGGGGAAGTCATTTGGATGAGGTGAAGAACAAAGGGCTCTTATCTCTGGCAGAGCTGTGGCTCCACATCACCTTGTTGGAGTTGCGTGCCATTTGAAGAACTCTAGCATTGGTCAAAGGGAGGCTGTTTAGGTCTTCATGAACACCACCAGGTGGTGAGGCAACAAGCAGGGCGGAGTGGGGTCCTGGTTCCTGTGCCAGAAGGCTCTGCACCTCTGGAACTGGCTGAGTTGTCACTGATCGTAAATCACCTGGTGGGATCTTTGAATGAAATTGTGGAAGAAGTCAGCTGGCAGAGCTTAGTGGATCACAAATGGCAGTTACACCCTGAGACGGCACAGGGCGTCTTCTAGCAATGGGGAGAATCCTGGCTCAATCTGTTCACCACCGCCAGCAATGCACAACTTTTGCGCTGGAGTTCCCAAGAATGTTCTTTGGAGAGACATACAGCCTAAAGTGGAGCTCAGGACCATTGTATGACTTTCCACCACTGCATCTCCTGCCCATAGTTCTGAAGAACAGAAATGACCAGACCCAAGTCATCCTAGTGGATCCGGATTGGGCCAGGAGAATTTGGCACCTGGAAGATCTAGGTATGAGCATCTGTCCTCCTATCGGGTTTCCGCTTTGGGAGGATCTTCTGTCTCCGCAGCAAGGCAATCTACAAAAAAACAACGTGCAGAGAGGCAACACAAACAGCATTAATAATGCAAGAAAACAAGAAACAATTTCTGGAGTCTTCGGTGTCACTGATGCTTCATTTATTTTTCTACAAACAAGGATGTACAGGGCAGACAAGGCAATCTACACCTCCATAAGTCGAGATTCAACGGCGGTTGTCTACATTCGACCTTCCTTCCGAAGTCATGGACGCCATTTTGGTGGCCAGGCACCCATCAACCAAATCGGTTGATGCCAGGAGCTGGGATATCTTTGTGGCCTTTAGTGGTAACCAGAATATGGACCCATTACAGACAAAGCTTTTGAAAGTCTTGCTTTTTATCCTGTCTTTAGTCCAGCAAGGACTTGCAGTGGGTGCTGTTAAAATGGGTATTTGTCGGCCCTTTCCACCATTTACAGGACCAACTGTTCTTGTTTAAGGCATCTGTGGTGATGTGCTTTCTGAAGGGGTTAATACAAATGTTTCCACCTAAACCCTTTCTGATACCTCAGCGGGACCTAAATTTGGTTCTCGCATTCATTATGTCTACCCCATTTGAACAAATACACAACTGTTTTTGAGTCTTGTGACTCAAAACAGTCTTTCTCATTGCGATCACTTCAGTTCGTTGCGAGAGTGAGCTTCAGGCTCTTTCAGTCCAATCATGTTACACCCCATTTATGCCAGCAAATTGGTATTACGAATCAGATCAGCCTTGCTGCGGAAGGTTATGACGCCCTTTCATGTCAGACAATCCATTACTCTTCCAATGTTTTTTGCTCAACCTCACCCCTTGAAAGAGGAAGAGGGACTCCCTCGATCGTACCAAAGACCATCAGGTAACGATAAACTCTTTGTAGGGTTCTCTGAAGCAAAGAAAGGCAAGGCGGTGCAGAAGCGGACCATATCATAATTGATAGTCTTCTGTATTGAGATCTGGTATGCATTGGCAAGAAGCAGCCTTCAGAAAGTCTGAGGGCTCATTCCACCAGAGCCAAGGCTGCTGCCATTGCATTTGTACGTTGAGTGCCTATGTGTCAGGCTGCAACCTGGACATCAATGCACATGTTCACAACACTCTATTGTCTTGGCAAGTTACTCCCTTCGGTAACACTCTTTCTGCTGGATACTCTAGTTAACCACAGTTTCTCACTACCCTCGCGGCTCCCCGTGGAATGGTCTTGGTTCCACCTAAAAAGGCCCCAATCTAGGAATCTGCACACTGTTGCATCCGAAAAAATGGTTAAGCTGTGCGTCCAACCACATGGACAGAATCAAGAAAGAAAGTGATGTTATCGCAGAGGGGTGTTTTTTATTTGTGGCTCCAGTATCACTTCCTAGGTGGGATGAAGCCGACACAGTGCTGCACGTTACCACCTGCTGCCACACAGGAGTTATCTCAAAAATCTCCGGATCCAGTTTGGTGCTTGTGGGGAGTAATATGGTGAGGAATCTGTGGTTAAATAGAGTATCAACCAGAAAAAGCGTTATTCAAGACAAGTAACCTGTTCATTTAGCACTAGTAATCCTCATATGAGATCTGTAGATGACTCACATCTAGCACCACTATGACGGCGCAGAATTAACATTCAAAATGAAATGTCACACTGCAGCAGCAATGTTGCTAAAGGAATGGTGCAGATGACCGGCGCACTGCGGACACTCCATAATATTCAAATTACCAACGGCAATATCAGTACTCCTGCACAGAAAAGTGAAGTAGCTTCCACAATTAGTAGTGCATCTATGTCGGAAACAAAAACATTCCTGCGAACAAGGTCTCATAGTGCAGAACAGTTAAAAGAACGTATGTTTTCAGGTGTCCAAATTGGTTCTAAACGACACTAGTCATAATATGTGAATTTCGTTATTGTATTGTAAGTTTTAGAAAACAAATGTAGATTTTTCCAATAAGGAAGATGTTATGCTTTTCTTTTTTTCAGTATATATTACATATTGATATATATTAAGTATCTATTTTGTTTAAAACTATGTAAGTAGAAGAAGAAAATATTTTTCTAAATAAAATGTGTTTCTTACTTCAGAATTAATTGGTGGTGTGTGATTTTAGTCCTTTATTGTCTTCCTTCTGCAGCTATTCTTACAACCTGTTGGGGTTAGGGTGGCACTGACACTTCATCAGGTCTGTCCTCATCAGGTATTATGATAATACCTTTCTGGTAGCATCGTTGTGCAAAAACAAGCTAGTTTTGCATGCTGTCTCTGGTGCATACGGTAGAGCTCCTCCACTTTTGTGCAACAAAATCTGATTTTAAGAGGCGAAATGTTTGTTCAGTAACTGAACATGTGCATCTGTGTGCTGCTACATTGTACGTTCTTTCATGAATGCTTGGGGTCATTATCCTCAACCTCAAAGCATACCACTGTCACCTGAAGTATACCACTGTCACCTGAAGTGGTTAAACAACACATAGGGGCCGATTCCGATCTCGGCCGGTAGTGCTCCGAATCGGATTCGGTTTTACCGGATCCGATCCGGAGCCCTATTTTCCGACCGAGTCGTACGCGCGTCCGGGCGAGCGAGTACGATGCGTATTCGCCGACCGACTCGTCCGGGCGACCCGACCGCTCCGACCGACTGGTTCCCGGATCGTACCGCTCCGACCGACTCGCTCGGACCCGATTCGCACCGCGCAATGGAGACGTTTTCCGGCCGGGTAAGTACGATGCGCACCTCGACCGCTCCGACCGACTCGCGCCGTCCGACTCGAACTCGCTGTCGGAGCCGTACTTTGGGGGTCCGTGTCGGACCCCCTGTACGCGTACCCGTGCGAGGTGCACACAGGGGGACCCATGGGTCCCCCCTACCTGTGCGTGTACGCCGCGGAGCGCTCGCGGCGTACTCGCTGTAGGGGCGCCCTTGTCCGCCTCGCACCCATTGAGGCAATGGGAGTCCGCGTACGCGTTGTACGACCGGCTCCCATTGAGTTCAATGGGAGTCCGACCGACTCGTGTCCGGTGGCATACGAATGCATCGGACTCGTTCGGTCGGACTGCACGGGTCCGATTCGGTCGGAAATCTCTCCGAGGCCGGCTCGGTCGGAGAAATTACCGACACGAATCGGAATCGGCCCCATAGTGTAATTTTCTATAAAAGAAATAAACCTATGGTATTGAATTAGTTTTTATTTGTTGACCTAGCTAATAAATAGTTGTCTCCAAAATCACCCCTGGATAGATGGCTATGTAATCCACAGTGGCGAAACACGTTGGAATTTTGTGAACTCCTGGGGGATTTTGCCACTCTGAGCCCCTCCCTTTTGTGAATGGCTTATCACCCAAACTCGGGAGTCAGTCATTTTTCAATGATTTAAACCACATTATGGTCGCAAAACATTAAGAGAACACATACTGACTCACAATTTAGAAGAGACGCCTATAACAATGTGCTTCCAAATTGCATGGTATACATTCGCAATCTCATTTAGAAGTCGGAAAAAGTCTACTGACTTCTAAAATGGGATTAATACATAGTTAAAACCTATTTTGCTGTTGCCAATGCACCTATTTTGCAAATCGCATTTGTGAAGGCAAAATAGGTTTGTACATCAGGCCCCTAGTTACTTATCCAGTTAAATAAGATATTCAAATTCTCCCGACCAACCACCAGGCTCTAGGCTTCACTGTTCTTTTTCCTCCTGTGCAGAAAGAAACAAGCTGTGGAGAGGCGGTATGTAAGCATACTTATGATGCAGGCATGCTTTCAGGTACCCAGTGGAGAGCAGTGTGTTCAAGTGTTTTACTTACTGACTGGGTAACTAGTATCTGTTCAGATAACCTCATGTTGTTAGGTTCAGTCATATGGAACCTTCTCGAACATTATTTTACAACAATACCAACCAGCATCCAATGGTCCGCCAAACACTTGTCTTTTATTTACTTGAATCCTCTTCTCCCTTGTTTGCTATGTCCTGTATGCTTCTGTAGGTTTAATGACCAATTTTATTTGTAACGTTAAGTTTGACCTCCATTATTGTATTTATTTGTGTCACCTGTTAATATCTAAAATGTTACATTAAGACAGCATCCTCTAAATTCCCCGTGCTTTGATTGTAGGTCTTCGAATGTTGCTGATCGATATAATTACACAGTGGAATTTAGTGGTGTAGGAGAACCACCCGCAGACGCTGGAGACATTGGATTTTGTACTCAAATAGCTGTCTTTGTGAGGAACTACTTGGAGACTGATGAGATGGTTAATAAAAAGAGAGAGACACAACATGTCTACGAAACTGTAAGTTGTTGGGAGAGGCTGTAAATACTTTTCAGACTACGTTTGTCTGGAGGAATTGGTATTGCAAAGAGCTTCTCTCTTCGTACAATGGCTCTAGTAGGAGCCCTGTACATGCAAACTGTGTAAGACTTTCTTTTAAATGAAATATTGTTTGAGTTCAGCCTCATTCTATTTGAGACACTTTGCATCAATTGGGTCTTCGCATAAAATATGAAATTTAAAGTAATCTCCTTTTAGCTTCTGAAGCAAGTGCCCTTTTTCGGTATGAACAGGTATTCAACTTAAAACGATCTCAGTGGATGAGCAGATGATGGCTCAAAACAGAATTTATCTGCTCAACCCAGTCCCTATGTTGCTACATACAAGCCTTCTTAGAGCACTATTACCTAGTTACGCATTGACAGTTCTCGACTCGCAGGTTTTCAACGAGACGTTTATATGTATATATTTCTATCTATATATATAGTAACGTTAAAAAAAGACACACACACACATATATAATTTTAATTACATGGGTAAAACTTCTTATTGAATGTTTGCCACAGGTTTATTTCAAAGGTCGTATTTCACAGAAAAGATGTCTTAACTGTAAATTATTTTCTGTAAGTTCACAGTGCTGAATTCATTTGCAGAATATTTACCTTCACTAAACAAATAAAAATGTTAAATGGGGGGATAACACAGCATTTCTTATTTCTTTCAGTGTTGGTCAATACAAAAACTTTCACAATGACAAGTACACCTGACAATCTCACCCTTGCAGGCCCATCCTTGATGCAAGCATCTACCAATGAATTACCCAGCGTGTGAAAATAAACATTGTAAACGCAAAACCCTGCCAGCAAAGAGTTATACCATCTCACATTGCTCTTTATTTTCTTTCTTTATATATATGTTGGTAAGCCTTCTCTCTAGTGCCACTTCCCAAACTGTAGGTCGCAACCCAAGCCGATTTGTTTGTGGACCGCGAAAGTCCTGCTCTTCAGAAGGTGAAGGAACAATAAATAAAGATGACTTTAAATTTTGTAATTGAATTGTCACATTTGCTCTTCTTCAAAGACAAAGTTCAAATGTCAGGCTGCGTTTGACAAATTGCTGCCCATTCATTAATATGGGGATTGATGTTTTTTGTCTTTCTCTGACTGCAAAGGAAGAAGTTTTTAAAGTGAACTTAGTGACAATCTTCATAGGGTACAGGGAGTGTGAAACGAAAGACTGTAGGGTGTCATTTTTTTTGTAACATACAGCAACATTTAAATACCCGTAAATAAACTGTACACATATTTCAGCTGTTAGGAAAGCAGAAGTGAACCACATTTTGTTTTAAATTCTGAAGTGTGATGGAAACAAAGATTTTAATAGGATCAAAACAAATCAAGACACTTTACTTGGAGAAGTGCAAATGATAAATATTGACTGAAACCCAATTATAATTTGTGTGCTAAATAGTTTTATCAGTAAAACTGTGTCTTTACACATTTAGTGGCATTTCAATGGAAAATGGCCTGTCTAAATCACAGTGCGCTGCCACACAATGCTTTTGTAATATATTTGCGACAGTGTGCTCCAAAATGCACCAGCTGCATACTACACTCTCACCTCGCTCCTGCTGAATACATTTGTTACACTTGTTCTTTGTGTGAAGCTAGGATTTTTCACAATCCCTATGACTTCAGTGATGTAACATTGATGTCAGTACCCCACTCTAAAAATTATTCCAGCACTTCTGGTGCATAGTTGCTGAACTATGTCCTGTAGTCCAGTTTTGAAAACAAACCCTTGCAGGTATTCCCAATCAAGTCTCCGAGTGAACCTTCCAGTATTTCTTCCTGCTCTGTTTTTTACTTCACAAAGCTATTTCAACTGAGGATGTGCTCACTATTAGTGATCATACACAATCATCCCAATTGTGTCTTGTGTATGACATTCACACATAAATTGAGAAATATGGATGTGGTCTAAAGGCCAGAACTGCTAACTTTGGATCAGGGGATCCAGGTTCGATCCCTGGCTTTGGCTCAGCTTCTTTTTGTTCTGAGTCAAATCATGTAATATTCTGTGCTTAAAATAAAATGTATCTGACCTTGTGTAATGTAATCTGGTGCTCATGCGAAGCACTTCAGTGTCCTTGGACTGGGTTCATGCTATTTAAAACTGCAAAAAAAACATATATATATATATATATATATATATATATATATTAAAAAAATGCACCACTGGGCCTTGTTTTGACACAAAAATGGATATGAAGCCTTACCCCATACTCTGCTGCAGAAGAGTTTTTTTCAAATTTGCTAAAAATTCACAAACAATTGCTGTTAGAGAGGAACACAAAAAATTATAAAGAGTAATTTTTTGGGTAATTCACAGCGATTTGAAGGAATGTCTAGTATTACATAAAAAAAATCGCCACTGCCTCATGTCTGTTAAAGCTAGGTGGGTTGCAACTGTTTCTCGTTCTATAAATTGGGTTGTGGTTCTAAAAGGTTTGGGAGTCACTGCTCTAGTGCCAATGTAATATAAAAGATAAGCACATTTGAGAATGCATTCTTAATGCATGATTATGAACTCTGCAGGTTAGAAGGGGCATAACGAGGTAATGCTTTGTATTTACAGTGTTCCACGCTGCAACGTCTCCAGTGTCGCAGTTTTCCCTGCACACATTTCTCCGGTCTGTATGCACGACTCGTAATCCCCAATCAGGAGCAAACTCTTATTTGTCACCGGAATTGAGATTTGTATGCTCTGTTTTCTCAGCCTCTGTAATTCTCTTTTAGACTAGGTATACCAATATAAATACAGTTGAAATGGCTTGAGCCTAATTCTCTAACACACTGACTCAAATAACTTTTGAGGACACCCACAAGCTATTATCCTTGTGGTGCACCCTTGTCTTCAAAAAACACATATTACTTATGGTTATAGCACCACACCAAATACATTGTCAAACACTTCTCTACATTTTAAAACAGAAAGCTTTAGGATACCACAATATCTTCATTCTGAAGTCGCAAACATGTCTTAATGTCTATAGCCCACTGTTCTCTAACATCCGATTCCCAGACCTTTTACTTTTAGCTACAGTGTTGAATATATTGTATTAAATTAATTTTCACAGTGTCATAGTGGTTACCTTGTTATTCGTGTAAGTGATGAATCGCGGTTTGTATGTAAAAGCCTCTGTTACATGTTGCATTTACCAGTCAGTAAAATATGTATTTTATCTTTCAAAGGTTTTCAAAATAGTGTACCCAAGCCTCCATGATGAGAAATATCTTCAGATTGCAGTCATTAATGAAACTATGTACCAAGTGCATAGAATTAAGAGACTTCTTTGGAACAATATGCCGCTTGAGGCTAAAGAAATTCATGGCCTACAGTTTGATTCTGATCACAAATATTTGCCACATGGACTTGGAAATGAATGGTCTAAAAATGATATTCCTACAGAGGCAGAAAGCAGCATCCAGAAAAGAGGACTTGAGCCCTATATGCGAAAAAATAAAGTTTATGTTCCTCTGGCCTATCTGTTTTCTATTCCCAAAGTGAAAAAACTTTGTGGCACATATGATATTCTACTAAAGATGATAACTGGCAAAGTTACACTCAACCATGATGGATCTGCTGTGAAACTCAAGATTGATCTTGAAAACGAGAATTATTTTTTGTAAGCTGGTTAGTTACTCTTTTGAAGCAATAACGTTGCAGGAAATATTCGGTTCTATTTTTATTTCAAGTGGACTAAATTTGTAAAATGAAGGTTTATTTTTAGTCATGCAAGAAATCATGCTAACCAGGTGTGTTACATCAGTGACTTTTCATAAAATACTCATTTTATAGTATGATGTCATGATTACTATTTCAAGTTTATATTATTTACATCCAACGTATTTGTGCCTAGTGCTATTAAATGGTTTATAAGCCAAATGAGGAGTGCTGTTGTGTATGGGTACAGATAAACATGTTAAGGATATAGTTTCTGATGATACTTCAATTCCTCACCATTAGTATTTCCCCAGACTGGATCTGGAAATTTTCTTAGCATGGCTCCTGCTCACTTCATGCTGTATTCTGTATATGAGCTATCGGGGACTTTGGACACGCCCACCACTTTTGGTTGGTTGGTTGGGCTGCTTTTTAATATTCCTTTTCTCTGGTTGGTTAATATCATGCATCTGTCCCTCCTTTTGGTGCTTGGTTCCCTCTCAGCGGACATCACCAGTTGATTCTTTTGGTTGGCCAGCTCTGGCCATCTCTTGACTCCTCGCTTGCACCCCCTGTCACGTGCAAATGCAGCATCCATCCATGCCGTTATCTGGAGGGGGAATGTTTAGGCCCTTTTCTTCAGGCTGCTGGCCTGCTGAAGAACGTCATGGAATCCCGAGGTAAGATCACGATGAAACAAGCATTTGCAATGCAATGGGTCTCGCGCATTACTGAAAGTTTGAGCTATTGGCGTTGCAAATAATAATGCAACGGCAATAGCGCAAACTTTCAGTAATGCGAGACCTATTGCATTGCAAATGCTTGTTATTCAATGGCTTTCCTTCTCCATCTTCTATTTGTCCCTCTCCTGGAAGATATTCTCATGACTTTTGACTAGATGATTTGTGTCCTTCCATAGCTTACATTTAGGGAATTACTTTTTTATTTTTCTTTCAGCATGTCAAGGGAGTTTATTTTCTAGCTTTCTCCCTTGTGTGATGTTGCTTTATCAATGGTAATTAAAAAACGGAAACCTCAGATGCGAGCTCTTAAAACACCATTTGTTGTTTGAATTCGAATTGGTATTTTCAGGTATGTGTACAGCATTGCAATTGCTCCATTAACTGCTAGCAGCGGATTTCCCAAAGTGCGGATGATTTCCACTTTTCATGCGTGGTTGGCATTGCAATGGTTGAAAGCAGGGTTTTGCTTTTATTGCCACATGTATTCAAAGGGGCATAAAATGTCAATATTTCATGTGTCATGACCTTGAATTGTTATGCCAACCCTGACCAGGTTTTTATTGAAACCAAATTACTGATTACTGCCTTCCCATCACAAGTATGTTAATTTACTTTTTCTTTCATATTGAGGCATGCAGTTTTTACCTACTAATAAATAGATAAACACACACTGATATCAGCTTATAGACAAACAGCATTCACCCATAGTAACAGCATGGAAGAGCCAGGCTCCCCTCGCGCTGCGGCCTTTGGTGGTAAGGAGCGAGCCCCTGCATCCAGCTGCGAGGTGGACCGCAGCTTGTGTGAGCTGCCTGGTCATGTGCGAAGAGGTGAGGCCTGGAGGCTCCTGGGGACAAGGTGCATGCAGGGCCCCCCTCCCTAATGGGTGCTAATGATAGCTGGTGAGGCTAAGTGGATATGAGGAGCAGAAGGCCCTCGAGGGGGCTTTCTTTGTGTCGGTGGGCACCCATGGAGATCAGATAGTCTGCCTATCCTACCTGATACTTGACACAGAAGCAGACTCGCTGTGGATGGGGCACTGAGTGATGCCGGGAAAGTCTTTGACTGTGCCAGAGGTACAGCTCTCCCTGGGGCTGGAAACCAGGCTAGGAGGCCGAATGAGAAGGGGGGGCTGCGATGTCTGGCTGGTGAACTTACAGTAACGCGATTGGTGGGGTGTGGGGGGGCTCTGGTGGCTGTCCTGGGGCTCCTTGGAGATGGTGCTTTTCGGAGGAGGCTTCGGCGTGGGAGGTCATTTGGGGGACAGAAAGAGTCCCTGCAATAGCACACGTGCAATGTATACTGAGAGACAGACCGAGAGGAGGACCATTGGGGGCCGCTGGTGGTCAAGAGTTGGGCTTCACAGCATGGGCAGTGCGATACGACGAGCGTGAATCCAAGTTGCCCTCGCCCCTCGAGGGACACCCGATGATCGCATCTTCCTGGGTCAGAATCTGTGTGAACTGGGTTTAGTGAAAAGCAGGCTCTCTCTCCCCCTCGCCAACACTGGGCGGTGGGCCTGGATATTCACCATTGTTAAGCCCAAGGCCCCCAAACCATCTGCACCCTCAAAAACTATTTTGACATGCTGACGGCCTCCTCCCCCACAGTGGCGGACCCGATCCGTAAATTGGAAGCCATGTTGGAAAAACATACAGGGATGTTCGATAAAATCCACCAAGCCATTTATGACTCGAAAACGGCCATAGAGGCCCAGCTAGGAGCAATTCAAATGGAAACAGGGTTACTGAGGGCCGACCATGCAAAACTGGTAGACAGAATGGATGACGCAGAATCTTCCCTGATTTCATTGTGCCCCACCATGTTGACCATGCTGGATCAGCTAAAGACCTTGCAGACAGAGGTACTGGAGCTGACGGAAAGAGCAGAGTATGTGGAAGGGAGATCTTGATACAACAATGTCCACTTCCTAGGCTTCCACGAAAAATCGAAGGGCCCCAGCATGGAGTTGTTCTTAGAAGACTGGCTGACTTCTTCAGTGCGGGCCGTTCCGATCCCAAAAGTTCTTTTCCATTGAAAGGGCACACTGATCCCGGGTCGGCTATTCAACCCCCTCCCCACCCATGGGCTCCTCTGTACCCAGCGATTGCACGGTTGCTGAGCTTTAGAGACCAGGACCTGCTGTGGCAAGTGTTCCAGGCAAGGGGGCCTTGGAAACACAATGGGAACGCCATTGCGGCTATCCAGATTACACGGCTGAGGTACAGAGAAAACGCAACACCTTTGGGGCGGTCAAGGCGCAACTAAGGACTACGAGGGTGTTATCTGCTCTACCCTTTCTGGCGATGCCCCGAGTGGTGGACTCCGATGTCTCCCACCTTTTCAACACACCGGAGGAAGCCTGGATGTGGTTGAAATCCAAGGGGGTCAAGGATCCACCTTACATGGGTGTGGACAATTTGGGGGGCTGGAGCAGCAGTAGGCCCCGCCGCCGTCTTCCCCGCTGGCTGCGGGCCCACCCATCGGAAGAACAGTTAGCCAGAGAACGGGCCCAGGTGGTGGCAGAGCTTTCCTTACATGGCTCGAACAGGTATGAGGTCCTGGCACATGAGATAGATTTGGAATCAATAGCAGAAACTCCTGGTGTGGCGGCCTCGAAGGAGGGAGGCTGCTGGCACCCCAGAGGGATCGCCGCTGCTGCAGATGCCAGGGCAGTAAGTTGTATGGATTGGTGTGTCCTGAGGGGGCTTGTTGTTCTGCTCTGACGGGCCAGAGCAGATTCAATGGTGATTTAACTGCTCCCCTATAGACTTTCCGGAAGGACACTTTTAGTGCATTGGGTCGTAGCATTGCTGTTGGTCATATTGTGTGGGAAGTTGTGGCACGAAGCACATTTGCGTTCAAGCTAAGGGTGTGGGAGTTTTGTTTCCATACATGTTTTTTGGGGGGGTTTCTGGACCAATTTGGGAGGGAGACATCAAAGGGCGATGGGGAAGATGAGGGGGAGGGCATGTCTGCATCTATGGCTGTTTCACCTCCTGACCTTTGTAAATGGCAATGGCTGTAACTTACAATGTACTAACCTAGAATATCTAGGTTAGTACATTGGCAGCCCCGGTGAGGCTTCATAGGGGCTACGCCTTTCTCAGTCAATAACACATACACATAGCGTGCATAGAAGAATCTCACCTCACAAAAGAAAAACTATCAAAGTTGGCCAGGCGGTGGAGTGGTCAAGTGTATGGGACTGAGTATTTGGCATATGTACGTGCGGGTCCTAATTTGGATAGCCCCATGGTACCCTTTGTACACAGCAGGGCAGTGATTGACACAGAGGGGAGATATGTGTTAATAGAGGGTGAACTGGATGGTAGACCTCTCTGTCGTTGCAGTCTATGCCCCAAATGCGCTATAGAGTTCTTTGATGCATTATCCCCAGAGCTGCTCAGAGACCCCCAAACTACGGGGATCTGGGGAGGGGACTTCAGTTG
Source organism: Calotriton arnoldi (assembly GCA_963921515.1). NCBI lineage: Eukaryota > Metazoa > Chordata > Amphibia > Caudata > Salamandridae > Calotriton > Calotriton arnoldi. Next base: position 3,075,587 of record CAWUFW010000033.1, read on the forward strand.
CATACATTGCACTGAGGTTGATCGATCAGTGCCCCGCCCCCTCCCACCCGCTTCCAGGGACGCAGGGTTTATGGTCGACATGACATTTTCAGCAGTGGACGGCGACAACCCAAATGCATGATGTATGGCAACTGAGGCAGAGTGTGACTCACTAGAGGTGAGTATGAGGAGGCATTGCATTAAAACCATGTGGGGGGATCAGAACGGTACTACTTTGCAGCCTGCAGACGCTTGAAGAGCAGATGCAGGTAGCTGAGAGAGAGGCAGTGACAGAATTGGGAGCCCAGGCCCGCATGACTTTACGGAAATAATACAGGGACGAGACACACCGGCTTAGTAACATTGACTACAAATCGCATCTCTCTAGGCGGCACGCTGAGGGTGACAAATCGGAGTGTATCCAAGCGTCGCTGTTGAAGTCCAAAACCCCCAAGACTGTGATAGGAGCGATTCGCAATTCTAGTGGTCTCACTATCAATGCACAAGCTGAAATCAACCTGGTCTTTGCAGACTACTATGAGCTACTGTATGCTGCAGCCCCCCCCCCCCACTCTCCCCAAGGGGCCGGACTGAGACCAGGTCCGGGCATATGTGCGGTCAGCCGCCCTACCACAGTTTAATCCACTACAGAGACAAGGGCTGAAGGAGTCCCTACAATTAGAAGAGATAAGGGTGGCTGTCTGACATATGGCTTGTAATAACGTGGGTTCCCAGTGGAATATTGCGTCACATGTAGTGCGACTCTGGCTCCCAACTTGCTTGAGGTCTACTGCGAGGCGCACCAAGAGGGAATCTCTCTGTGAGGCCCTTATTGTCGTGTTACCTAGGTCTGATAGGGATCCCCTCGAGGTGAGTTTGTACCACTCACTATCAATGTTGAACATTGATTATACGTTTTTGAGTAAGATTCTTGCAGATAGACTGTTACCTGTGTTACCAACTCTGGTGCATTCTGACCAGAATGGTTTCATTCCACAGAGAGCAACCTTCTACACCCACAGACGGTGCAACATTATAGGCATCTTTGAAGGGGCTGTTGACCTTCCGATAGCGGTGTAATTGGACATCGAGAATGCGTTTGACACCTTGAGTTGGTCCTACCTGTTGCTTGTGCTGGAAGGCCTGGGGCTGGGTCAAATTACTATACACGGCTCAGCAGGCTAGGGTGAGAACGGGTCACCAGATATTGCATACATTTTCAATTGGCCGTGGCACCCGTCAGGGTTGCTGGGTATCGCCCATGATTTTTGCCTTGGCAATGGAGCCCCTGGCCTACCTGCTGAGGGCATGGGGCCCGGACTGGGGAATAGCCGTGGGGGAAGACTGGCACACGATATCCCTTTATGACGATGATGCCCTAAGACCATCAGCAGGTGTTACGGAGCGGCTCAAGCTATTAGAACTCTTTGGGGAAATAACTGGCCTCAAGATCAAGTTTCTTCCCCCTCTTCGAATGGACCAGGCAGAGAGAGAGTGTGACGAACTGAGTGACTGCCCTGGTGTATGGAAACCTTCCGCTACTTGCGGTTGTAAGGTATACCATTCGAACAGGACCTCCTTGATGAGAATCTTGGTCATCAAGAATGGCATTGCGAGAGTTCCTGACCTTTTGGACACATTTACCGCTTTCACCCATGAGCCGCACATCCATAACCAAAATGTTAGTATTACCACGCTTTCTGCAGCCGCGGCCCGTGCATGTAAGAGCGGTGGGCCCGGGATGGGGGGGGGGATTCGACAGACGACCACAAGGGAAAATTAAATAAATAATTAATTTTTCCTCGTGGTAGTCTGTCTAATCCCCCCCCCCCAACCCGGCCCCACTGCTCTTACCTGCACCTGTTCTCAGCCTTGCCAGTGGTGCCCACTCGCTCCTTCTGTAGGGAATTGAGGAGGCTGATGTACGACCTGGTGTTGGGTGGGGGCCGTGGGAGAGTGTCGATTGCCAGGCTCCAGAGGCCTCTAACAGCTGGAGGCCTGTGGGTACCAGACCTCAAGCTTTACTATGCTGTGGTACAACTCCAATGGCCAATGCGATGGGTGGCCAATAATAGGATGCCAGAGAGTGTGGCGATCCGGAGCGAACTTCAGGGACCAGGGGTGCTGGAGTGGCTGATGAACAGGAGTCCCTGAGGGGACTGCGTCGACTGGCACAAGCGTCCAAACTTAGCTGGAACAGGTACATCCAGCCCCGGTGCTGCCAGGTGCCCCATGCACCGTGTCTGCCCCGCTTTGGAGTGTGCCAGAGATAAGGACTCTGCTGGCTGTACATGACCCGGCCCCCTGGCGAGAGGCTGGAATCAACCAGGTGGGCGATCTTTATGCTGAGGGGGTCTAAATCCCTTTCCGGACTTACAAGCTTCTAACAACCTGGGAGCGTGCCTCTTCCTTTTGCATGGCGCGTATGTGCTTGGGATGTGGAACACATGGGGTAGAGGACAGGAGGAACTGGTAACACACGAGGGGCTCTTATGTGTCCTGACTCATGGGATGGGGAGGCGGGTGGGTGGTCACAATGCTATACAGCGCGCTGTTAACCAATGAAAAAAACTCAATCACAGCGGGATAAGCCTAAGTGGGAGAACTATCTGGGTATTGACCTCACAGCCAAACAATGGGAGATGGCATTGGAATACGTTAAGCGGGTTTCCCGTAATGCCTGCTTGAAATTCACGCAATTCAATTATCTGCACCAGGTATACCTTATGCCACACAGGGTACAAAAGATGTTTCCAAATTCGTACTCGAGGTACCCGTTCTGTTGACACCCGGATGCGAAATGTCTGCACATGGTGTGGGTATGGGTGCGAGTGATGGAGGTGGTCTCTGAGGTGGTTGACGTCCATCTAGACCCCGACCCCTTGCTTGTCTCCTAGGAATTACTAAGAGGACAAAGAAAATGAGGTGCCTTCTGAAATTTGTGGACCTAGCCTTGGTACTTTTTAAGTGCCAGATCGTGATGGCCTGGAAAACGACCGTCCCTCCTCCGGAGCTGGGCTGGATCCAAGCGGTGCACAGATGGGCAGTAGCTGAGGCTGATGCTATGGCACAAGATGTGGATCGGCAGGGAGGTGCTGGGGCAGCTAAGCTGTGGGACACTTATGTGCTCAAGGTGGTGGACAAATTGGAAGACCCCGACGATCAGGTCTCACCCTAGGCAGGAGGAGAAAGCGCCAACCCTGAACGGCTCTGGTGTATAGCCTACAAGTCCTCCGCGGCACTCCCTCAGGTACGAATGCCAACAAAAATTGATTTACTTTTCCTTAAGATGTCACTTCCTGGGACCGAGTTATGTTCTAGTTTGGCTGTGTTTGTTATGTCTAGTAGCATTTACTGACTCCCACTGAGAACAGGGCCTATTGGGGGTACGTGGGCTGCTGCATTTCAAAACCTTCATAGGAGTGGAAAGTTTGACTGCGGGATGTGGTTTGCACTGTGTGTCTGACTGTCAGAGCTGGCTAGGCTGTGTCCCAGGCCGCTGCATTAACTGTTGTTTGTTGAAAATGTATGCCAATATATGAAAATGCAATAAAGACATCATGGACTTGCTTATGGCATGCTCGACACCTTTATCCCCCATCAGACTATGGTAGGTGTACTGTTCGCTGATCGACAAGTACATTATAATCTCCACACTGCGCATAATAGTGGACGGAACATAAGCTACGTTGTCGGGGACTACACTGTGTGGCAAAAACGTAAAATCTTGACTAGTTTTTGAAGTGCTTTTTAGGGAACTTATGTATACCACTCAAAGGACCACCCTAATAGCCCACGAGAACCACAGAGTAAGTATAATAAGTCAAACAAATGTCCTGTGGGACTCTTACTTTTAAACTCAATTAGTAACTTGTATCATAATCAATATTATTGGAAAAGGATATCTTGCATGATGATGATTTTCATACTTTTAGAATAAGGACAATATAGATTTCAGCATGTATCAAAATTACTGCAGACTAAGCAGTGCTCAGACAATGAATTAATATGTATACAACAACATAGAATAAGACACTGAACTGATTCCAAGGCTGTATATGATTTTATATCAAACAAACGGAGATCCTGTCTATTCATATATGGTATCTCCTGGTAAACCATAACTTTTGAAAGCAACTTAGGGAAGGGATGTCAACTTTTCGACCCTTAGTTAGTTTTCTGGTCTCATCAGGGCAAAAGTCGTTGGGACCTTCAATAAGGCATCCTGTAGGTAATATGTGCAAGAATTCTTCAAGAAAGAGTCTACAATCTATATCGGGCCGCTCAGTAAGTTGGACAGTTCCGATGGGGTAATCAAATTATTAGGGAGAAGTGCACTTTTGTATTGTGTGGAGAAAGTGGTCACATGTACACATACAAGAGTACTCCTAGACAAAGCCAACAATGCAAAATGGGCCGCTCGATTTCTTAGATGGTCCAGTAGAGGTAGATGGATTACTTGGGAAAAGCACATCTTTGCATTGTGTCACGCCCCCAGCATAGTTGAGGGACTGACTAAGGAACCCAGCGTCCCCATTGACCTTAGTTTGATCCGTTTCTGTCGCAGGCACTTGGCCCAACAACACACGAGGCACACCACCTGGTTGTTTAGTTTTCAAAAATATCAGTGGTTCGTAGGTTCGCATGGGTGGCGTCACAACACTGCCCCAAATACAGGAGCTACCCCTATTGCTTATCTCTAAATGTAGCATTTTAGCCCTTTGTGTCGTGGTTTCTTGGCCCACCTGCGCAAGTGGGGTACCGTTCCTATTTGAGAGATGTGTGGAAACACAGGGAGGTAAGAAATTTCTGGCTCACTACAGATTCCAGAATTTTCCGTCACAGAAATGTGAGGAAAAAGTGTTTCTTACCAAAGTTTGACATTTGCAAGGGCCTCTGGGTAAACTTACCTGGTGAGAGCCACGCAAGACACACTCTTCCGGACTTCCCTGGTCATCTAGTTTTCAAAAATGTGTAGGTGTGTTAGGTTTGCCTGGGTGCCAGCTGAGCTGGGGCCCAAAATCCACAGCTACCCACATTGCAAAAAAAACAACAAAAAAGTGTGTTTTAACTGCATAAATGATGTGTGTATGTTGTGTTTTGGGCCTTTACTGTTGTGGGCACTAGGCCTACCCACATAAGTGAGGTACCATTTTTATTGGGAGACTTGGGGGAATGCTGGGTGGAAGAAAGTTTGTGGCTCCCTGCAGATTCCTGAACTTTGCATCACAGAAATGTGAGGAAATATGGTCAAAGTTTGAAGTTTGCAAGGAATTCTAAGAAAAACAAACCTGGTGACAGCCACACAAGTCACCCGACCCTGGCTTACCCTAGGTGTCTAGTTTTCAAATATGTACTCGTTTGCTAGGTTTCCCTAGTTGCCAGCTGAGCTAGGGTCCAAAATCCACCGTCCACATTGGACAACAAGGGTCATTATTCAGTAGAAAAATGTGATGCGTCCATGTTGTGTTCTGGCCCGTTTCCTGACGTGGGCAGGGCGCCTACCCACACATGTGACGTTGCATTGTTATCGGAAGACATGTAGGAGCTTAGAATAGTACAACATTTCTTATTACCAATTGGATTTCACAGCATTTATGCCTTCCAAAGTTAAGCCAGTGTGTAATAAAGAAAACATTTTGAAAAATACTCTCTAAATCCAATGCTAGTACGGGTACCCACAAATTCTGAGATGTAGAAATACCCACTGCAGCTAAACTCCATCTCACCCCACCCTGGATTCCCCCAGGTGTCTACTTTTCAAAAATATTTCAAGTTTGCTAGATTTCCCTGGGTGCCGCCTGAGCTAGGACCTAAAATCTACAGCTACCCAGTATCCATGAAATGGTCAGTTTTGAATGGGAAAATGTGATGTATCCATGTTGCGTTTTGGCCTGTTTCACATTGCGGGCACTAGATAAGTGAGGTACCATTTTTATCGGGGGAATGCTGGGTGAAAAGAAGTTTGTGGCTCCCCACAGATTCCAGAACTTTCTATCACCCAAATGTGAGGAAATGTGTTTTTTTAGTCAAATGTGTTTTTTTAGTCAAAGTTTGAGGTTTGCACAGAATACTGGGTAAACAATCCTGGTGAGAGCCACCCCACCATGGATCCCCCCCCCCCCAGGTGTCTAATTTTCAAAAATGTGCAAGTTTGCTAGGTTTCCCTAGTTGCCTGCTGAGCTAGGGTCAAAAATCCACAGCTACCCACTTTCCCAAAAAAGGGTCAGTTTTGAGTGGAAAAATTTGATATATCTATGTTGCGTTTTGGGCCATTTCCTGTCGCTGGCCCTAGGCCTCCTCACACAAATGAGGTACCATTTTTACACTTGAGTGAACGCTGGGTGAAAGGAATCTTGTGGCTCCTCGCAGATCCCTGAACTTTACATCACACTAATGTGAGGAAAATGTGCTTTTTTGTCGAAGTTTGAGGTTTGCAAGGAATTCTGGTTAAAAAAACAAACTGGTGAAAACCGTGCAAGTCGCCCCAATCCTGGTGAGAGCCACCTCACCCTGGATTCCCCCCAGATGTCGAGTTTTCAAGAATTTGCAAGTTTGCTAGGTTTCCCTAGGTGCCAGTTGAGCTACGACCCAAAATCCACATCTACCTTCTTTGTAAAACAAAAGGTCAGTTTTGAGTGGAAAAATGTGATGTATCCATGTTGCATTTTGGGCCATTTCCTGTTGTGGGCACTAGACCTACCTACACAAGTGACATACCATTTTTATCAGGAGACTTGGTGGAATGCTGGGTGGAAGGAGGTGTGTGGCCCCGCCTATTCCAGAACTTTCCATCAGAGAACTTTGATGAAAATGTGTTTTTTTTGGCAAAGTGTGAGGTTTGCAAGGGATTCTGGGTAAACAAAACCTGGTGAGAGCCATGCATGTCAACCCACCCTGGATTACCCTAGGTGTCTAGTTTTAAAAAATGTACACATTTGCTAGGTTTCCCTAGGTGCCGGCTGAGCTATGGCCCAAAATCCACTGCTACCCAAATTAGAAAAAAGGGTCAATTTCAAGTGGAAAAATGTGATGCATCCATGTTGTGTTTTGGTACTTTTCCTGTCAGGGGCAGGGGGACCTACCCCCATAAGTGAGGTACCATTGTTATCAGAAGACATGTGGGAGCATAGAATAGTAGAACATTAGTTATTGCGAATTGAATTTCATTGCATTTGTTTTGCAAATGAAAGAAAAAAGACATTTTGAAAAATACCCTTTAAATCATATGCTAGTACGGGTACCCACAAATTCAAAGATTTACAAATAACTACTGTTGCTAAACTCCATATCTTGTTGCCATTTCAGAAATACATAGTTTTCCTTGATACCCATTTATCAGTCTACATATTTTACCATATGAATTGTTCTGTACTCGGTATACAATGAAAAGCCATTGTACTGTGCAGCTCAGTTGGCTTGAGTTACCTGGGGTTCTTGGAGAACCTACAAACCCTAAATATATCTTCAACCAGAAGGGCCTAGCGGACATAATGGTACATTGCCTTTGTAAGTAAGCCACTGTGACAAAAAGTTACAGATGAAAACATTGTCACAAATGGCTGTTTTTTCCTACTCATTTTCAATATTACTTTATTAAAACAGTCAGATTATTTGGGAAAACCTTGAGGGATCTACACAGATGATCCCTTGCTGAATTTGGAACTTTGTCTACTTTTTAGAAATCTATAGCTTTCCTGGAACACCCCTGGGTTTCACACTGGTTTCCTCCACAAACTGGATGTAGGTTGAGAGCACAAAAAATAGGAAAAATCGTCTAGCTCTTTAAAAAATGCCAAAACTGTGGTTAAAAAAATTGCTTTTTAATTAAGCTCTGCATGCTCCTGAAAGCTGGAAATATGGTGGCTTTAGCACAGCAAACTGTTCATTGATGCCATTTTTAGGAAACAAACAGACACTTTAACAGGAGCACTTTTGTACTATTTCCCCCCCAAAACTCAGAATGTAGCTTTTTTTTGTGCCTATTTTCTTGGTCCCCTCCAGGGAAATACACAAACCCTGGTAACCGTTAGAATACCCAGGATGTTGGAACAAAAGGATGCACATTTGGCGTGAATACCTTATGTGGACAAAAAGGCATGCACCCCTAAGCGCTAACTACCCCAAATAGCCAAAAAAAAGGGCTGAGCACTGGGGTGGGGGAAAGGCCCTGCAGTTAAGGGGTTACAATCCTTCCATGTTGTGTGCGGTTGATATATGTTGTTGAGCTGCGGCCGAACTCCAAAGGGTTTTGGCATCGCCATACCAGCATTTAAGAGCCAGTGAGAGCTTTGTCATATCAAATCATGAAAACAAAAGATCGAATTTTTCAGGCCCACTAGTGCGTAAATAGCAGTACTAGAAGCAAGCACATTGGCATTTTCAATGTTTTTCTTCATCTGAAAATTCTAGCACTTTTGATTTTGTCATCTTTACTGCAGCAGTAGGTGAATTATTTGCCTTTATGCTTTGATTACTTGTTGGCAGCAGAGCTTCAAGCTGGATGGTAAATGTGAGGTTATATAAAGCTCCAGTTTTTCGCACATTCTGCTAATCTGTCCGAATCACCAAACAAACCGAATCACCACTTGTAAATTAAAGACCAGTTATCTCAGACAGAAATGGAGAGAGAATTACTAAAGGAAATCACAAAGACCAAACCCTCAAATCATTTTGTGGATCCAATTTCCACCAGTCTAACCAAAGACATTACCGTACATTTGCTTCCATACTGCACCAAACTAGTGAATACCTCAGTCACCCAGGGAGTGATTCCTGACTGCCTCAAGAATGCACAAGTCACCCCACTGCACCACTTTGGCACACATGAATGACCTCAACAAATTTCATCTAGTTTCCAAACTCATGTTCCCTGCAAAAGTCACAGAAAAATGTGTAGCAAACCAACTTACTCAACACATCCAAGACAACAACCTCTTAGATGAATACCAATCAGGATTCAGTCAGTGCTGCAGGACTAAAAAAGCACAGCTCCAAATCGTCGACGATGCACTTTGCATCCTGGTTTCATGCCTCCTGATTCTACTCGACCTGACACAGTTAATCACAACACACTTCTTGACACGCTCAAAAATTGGATGGGCATTGATGGAGTGGTTCTCAAATTGTTCAAATCATTCCTCATGGGCAGGTCACAGAGGTTACAAATAGACTTGTGCTTTTCTAAACCTACTGCCCTTACACATGGGTTTCCTCAAGGGTCTGTGTTAGCCCCAACACTATTTAACCTCTACACTGAACCCCTGTGAGTCTTACTAAGAAGTGTTTACCATCAATTAAATGATGTCAACCAACTGTACCTGAAGATCTCCTCCCCAGGCGACATCTACCACCTAGCCATTAATTTAAATGCAGTTCAAGATTTGGTGAGCTCCCAGCTCTTAAAACGGAACCCATCCAGAACTTAATTCCTCCTCTTTTCATTCGCTACTATCAATCCAATCATGGTTGGACACGATCAACATCCTCAACTGCAAACCAACAATTGTAGACTGTGCCAATCACTTGGGGTCATCTTAGACAAAAGATTCAGGGTCAGATTTACAAAGAGGTCACATCACAGAGCAGCAAGTAAAGTTGCTGAGCTTCATTGCATGAAAGGGAGAGAGCAGAATTGGGCAATACATATACTAAGAAGTGGCACAGTTCTGCTCGCTCCCTGTGATGGCACACTTTTGGCCATCATGAACCAATGCCGGCACCCTTGTCTGTGTTGTGGTCACTGGTCAGCATAGTTATTGTGCAGGAAGGAATCCCTTCATGTACAAAAACTGCTTTATGGCATTTTCCTCTTTGTGTGTGTGCTGTAGGATGCATCACCCATACAAGGAGGAAAAGACAAAAAGAAATGAAAACATTTCTCCTTGTTACACCTGTCTCAGGGAGGTGCAGGATTTTTGCGTAAATCCATATCACAATTATTTGTAGATAGCGGTTTGCCTCAAAACCCCTGGGTGGTTGTATGGCAACGCCCATGGAATGACTGCCTGAGGCCAAGTAACATAAAGGAGCGCATTGTGCTGTTTTAAGTTACTTTGAGCTACAATTTAATCAAATATTGATTTTCGTTGGAATGTAAATCCCACCAGTAGACTTTGCATCATGTCTGCATTAAAAAAGTAATGCAAACCCAACTCAAAGTCTGTAACTCTGGGCTTCTATCTACAGGCACCATGGCCAGAACTGTATACTTTTAATTGTGCCTTCTCAGGTGAATCTGCCGATTCATTCCAAAGCAAAATATCTAAAAACACTAACTCAGTCACTGGTATAGACCAGTATTTAGTTCTGCAATTCTCTCCTAACTGGTCTTCCTAAAATTCATCTCACTCCACTGAAAGCAGTTTCACATGTGGCAGCACGTTCTGACTGTGGCTTAAAGGAATGACCATATCACACAGGTACTCTTATCACCTCACTAGCCAGAGCTATGTGCAAAACTGCATGCATCACACACATATCTACTCCTCAGTACCTGGCTGCGCAGCTGGAGGTTTCTGGTGAGTCTAGACCATCAGGAATGCTGATAGTCTCCTTCTAGAACCCCTAACCTTTAAAAACTAATGATTTGTGGCTCAATCCTTTTCAGGTAATGCAACCACAATCTGATATTCTCTACCTCCTAATCTACGCACCATCACCTCATTGACAATGTTTTAAAGTGGAACAGTAATCCCTTCTTTTTGAAAAAGCATTGAAGGTAATTTCTAATCTTGCCTTATTATCTATTGTGAGATGCTCCACACTGATACATGGCCAGAGAATCAAAACTCCATCTTGATATGATGTGGCTCCCTCCTAACCACTGCGCAGACTTTCATTCTGACACTCAATAATTCCGACTGTGGAATCTGTATGCAAGTTTCAATGCTCTCTTTGTTACATAAAGTGATCGAACACCTAGGAATGTCTGCAGTGATGCTCCGTGCCCTTACACCTTCCCTTGTACCACAGCATTATCGGTCAGCTTCCCAGCCTGCACCTGTGTTCTTTTCTGATACTCATTATTTGTGACTATGTAATATATGTGCCTAGTTGAACGGTATAGTGCTGTTGTAAAGCACTCTCATGCCTGCTCTGTATAAAACTGCATAAATAAATGTTTCTCTATTTCTGTGTTCAAAGGATAAACATTTGGAAATATTTATTATCAAAATTGGCACCTTAATGAATGATAAGGCAAGGATTACACATGTGCTGTCCAGTGGACCAGTACAAGTTCAGTTGTATTTTACTGTTCTCTGTTCACAAAAGAAAACCTTTTCAGTGCAGTGTGAGAAGCAAGACATGAGTTCATGACTTGATAACCTATTTCCACTAACAATACGGCGAACAACCAATGGCAAAGCCAATAGGTCTAATCTTTGCGACCTGTTGGCTCTGCCAATGGTTTTAGCAATGGTACAGTGTATATATTGCATATTTTACACAAGTAAAGACTTAGAATTTGTCAACATGTGTAATCTTTCTTTGCTGTAGTGCAATTTTGTATTGTAGTTGGAATTGAGTTTACCAAGTATTAGCAGAGCCTACAAATCTCGGCTCTAAAAGGCGGAGCTATTAAGTTTTCCAATGCTTCTACGGTACATGTGCGCTGAGCCTCATTTAGGTGTCATGCTGAGTTCTGGTTGTGGGAGGATGTTCATAGTGGGGGCATGATTGAGAGCTCTGGTGCGGAGGATGAAGGCAGTGTGACGCAGTTAGCCATAATAATGTTCAGATTACATGCTCATTTAATCCTTGACTTCTCTCTGGTGTGCACAGAGTGATGGTCGCATATGTGCCATTTGTAATAGCCAATTCTAATTATTTTCAACAAACTCTTACTCATTTTTGGAATATGTTTGCTGTGTGATTGCTATGGAAGAATCCACCCTTAATCTTATTTACTCAGGCCACACTCCTTTTAGAGGCTCCCCGCATTTTCATCCCACATAAAGGAGCTAAAATCTATTTCATAAGTAGGATATAACATTTGTGGTGGTGTAAAACTGTGGCGTTCTTGGAGTCAAATCTAAAAATTGTGGAGCATGAAGAAGGAGTGAGTGCTTTGCTTCTCTGTGGCACTCCCTCTGAAATGTCTCAGAGGGCAGGAGCACAGCTGGTGTTGTGTCAGAGGGGGAGTCATGCACATCTGTGAAAGAAAGCAGAGGGCCTGACCTCCTCCACTGTGACACACCAGGTCCGAGGGCTCATGGTGACTCTGGGCCCTTTAAAAGTAGAGCTTCAGTATTTGTTGCCTGGCGAATTTGATGCAAAATTGTGGAGGTCATTTGCTCGCTTGAAAAGAAGATCCGGATACCCTCAGCTTCTTAGGGATGGTAGAATAAATGATTGCAAAACTGGGTCTTGAGAATACTAATTTCACTCTCTCAAAGGACATCTTTACAGTAAAGAAAAATAATGTAGGAATTTTACAGAATATGAAAGGAAATTGCTCTTCTTTAGTATGTCTGTTTTTGTGAGAGACAGCTGGGCTAGGATTTGCTCACTGTAGGTCGGAGGGTTGAAGCAAGATTGTAGGTGGGGGAGAAGCAGTAGGAGGGAGAGAACAAGGGAGAAACATGGGCAAGAAACAGCAGCATGGAGCACAGGGGCCGGAGCATTACAGAGAGCAGAAACAGTGAGGACTGGGATATGGGGATACAATTGGTGGGTGGGGGATGTAACAGGGTGTGGAGAGGGAAGCAAACTAATGGGGAGAGAGCAACATGGAGGATGGGAGGTGAGGGAAAAGTAAACAGGCAAGAGAGCAATGTGAAGTTGGGGTGGAGAAGCACATGGGAGAGAAATCAATGCGAGGGAGAAACATGAGGGGGCGGTATAGATGCAGGTGAAAAGAGAACAGCATGGAGCCTGGCGGAGGTGGGAAAAGTACACGAGGAAGACACCTGGAAAACACATGCCCTCACAAGGAGTGCTTAGAAACAAAAACGGAGTCCCTGAAAAATTACCAATGGAAGGACACAAGGGATGTGTCCATGCTTGAGTGGAGGGACAAACTCAAGAAGAGGAAGTAAAGCCCACACCAGCTAACAAGTAAGAAGCAAGCAAATGAGAGTGACTATAAAGCCAACCAGTGATAAGCAATGGGTGGACTCTAAGCTCACTGTAAGCTAACAATACGTCTTGCAACAGACAGCACATGCTCTGTCTAGTAGGCAAGACCTAAAAAGACATATTGAAGAAGGCAAGCCCTAGGCCCTCATGTGTAATACATCTCTTTCCTTTCACAATATCCATCAAGAAAAACTAAGCAGCTGCTACAATACTTTACACCGCTTCTAACACAAAATTCTCTCTTAACATAATAACCATTACCAAACATATAAAAAAGCAAATAACTTTAGCCAACTGGTGCTGCCAAGGATGAATCTCCACCACACCCTATATGCACTGCTCTCCTCCCTTCTACACCAGCTTCTCTGCCATACTTCTTTCTTCTTTCAGAGGCACACATTTGATTTTTTTAAATAATTCCTCGTTGTACACTTAATTATCACTTGCAAACATATATTTGAACGAAGCCCATATGCTGTCCAAATATAGCTGGACTTTTTATGTTATGCAGAACAACACCAGCAGCAAGTATTGGCAAAGCCAAAATGTCAGTTAACATCCTTTAAAGGAAAGATTCATTGGCTTTACCAATGCTTGTTTCTGTATTATAGTTTATGAATTTGATTATAGTTTAGTAATTTTATTACAGCTATGTTTCTTTTTCTGCCTCCTTCTTCAAGGAGGTGGGAGGGATGGATATGGATCTAAAAGAGCCTTAAGCTCCAAAACTATTGTTACAGGTAATTAGTTTCTTAGGTAGCACAAACCTCTTCTAGATTCATATCCTTTGCGTAGATTATATAGCGGTTTCTTTCGTATAGGAAGTTTGCCAAGAGTGGGCAGTACTGAATATGTTTCATCACGGATAGTCACATGTGTGCTTCCTTCCTAGCTGTAGAATATACCCAGTACTGTTTGGTAAATGTGTGCATGGACAACCAGGTTGCTGTACAAATGTCCTTTAGTGAGACATTACCGACATTTGCTAAGGTTTCTCCCTTTTTCCTTGTTGAATGGGCCCAAAGCTTGAATTGTAGTGCACATCCGAATAGTCTGCACAATCCGTTTGGCTGTAGCAGCCTTCGATACCATGTGCTCTTTAGATTGTGGTGCACGGGCCACAGAAACTACTGTCGAAATATTCTAATGTCCTTTGTGGCTTTTAGGTGATACAGGACAGCCTTCCCGATATCTAGTGTATGAAGTGTCCATTCTGCTGGCGTCTTTGAGCCCTGGAAACAAGGGAGCAGCTGAATAATCGGATTAATGTGAAAACTGTATACAACTTTAGAGATTAGTTTAGGGTTAGTTCTCATTACCAGTTTAAGTACTTAAATATATCGTTCCTGTATAGGAAGTATTATAATTCACTTGCCCTGCGTAGTGATGCTATAGCAGGAAACTCACAAAGATGCCCCTAAATGCTGACCAGGTGGTATGCTATGTAAAACACAGGTTCGGAGGTCACATGTTTTAACCCACACCTTTATTTACTTAGGCCAACCACCTTTTTATCCCACTTACAGGACTGTGGTCTACAATACGATTTTGTCTGCGGACAGCTAAAAGCTGTCACACAGGTGAGACCTAAAAATTGTGATGTTGTAAAACAGTCCTTGGAGTGAAATCTAAAACTTGTGGAGCAGAAACATACTAAGAGAGTGTTTGTAATGGTAAGTGTTTTAATGTGGCCCTACGCAACGGTTGAAACTGTGTTTTTGTGTCTTTATTTAATATTTTTTTCAACAGTAATAACGCCAGTTATCACATTTCATTAACCAGTCTTGACAACATGTGGACCACATTACTTTCTGTGAGCTTGTTACATCATTTACAACAGGTCAGCTATCACCAGGCATAGTTAACTCATATGTCATAAGCAGAGATATGAAGTTTCATTCACATTCCCTTTCATATATTCATCTCAGTGATAGCAGGTAAGTGTGTGATAATTCCTGGAGGGTTAAAATCTAGGTTGCCAAGAATATTCTGAGCAGGTCCATATATCCATTGGTGGGCCTTAAGAAATAGAAGGGCAACGTATCTATCTGAGATGCCATTGCAGTCTGATCCAGTGCTTTTGCGTGGGTAGTGGGCGCCAGTGCAATGCAGGCCTGCGTTTTGTTAGCAGCAGGACCTGGTTTGTGACCAGAATTTTAACAGGAAGAGCCTGTAGCATGGATGGGTCTATGGCTTTATGATCATTTTCCTAACTTCACTTAAGATTGCATTCTGCTGACTCTGGCCATATCGCTGCAGTTGTTCGGTAGGAAGTAGGATCTTTGAAGACATTTTAATGTAAAATTCTATGTTTGCTATTTAGGGTGGTGCATCTGGGTTCTGCACAGCAGAATTTCCATTTCTCAGCAGTTAATGTTGATCTTCCTCCCATTTCAGCTTTTTCTTTCTATTAAATGGGGGGCTTTAAACCAATTATCTACCTATAAGTACGAGAGAGTAATTCAAATGGCCGTGGCAATTCCCAGACTAATGCTAAGGTTGGAATAGGGTCACTCCCTTCCAGGAATCTTACAAGTATATTTTTTTAAGGTTTTACGTAATCTGAAATATAGAAATGTATCTAGGGTGGTAGCCAGAGTATTGATCCTTTTGAAGCTCTCATGGCTTTTCAGCTCTCCATCTACAAAAAGGTCCTCTGTATGTTTTATTCCTAATTTGGAAAGTTGAGTAAAGGCCTTAGGTTCTGATGCTGCAGAGAGCCAATGGTTATTCTCAGTTGTAATCTTTGGGAGGTAGAGTTTTGCAAAGCTGGGTCTGTCAGTAAGCCTTTGCCACAAGTAGATGGTGCAGTTCACTGTGTACAGCCCCATCCATTCTGGTATTCTAGCTTGACATAGTATTGTCGTCGCAAGGGGGCATGGTGAGGCTGACTCTTTTCTGACGCTCAGTCATATCATATAATATTGGGTCCAGAGACGTTAATAAAGACAGTCTATAAACCCTCTATTATGCCTGAAGAATCAGAAACCTTCCCTCTGGTTTTCGAAAGATTGGATTTGGATGGAAGTCCCCTCCTTAGCTACACCATCACCCCTCCCCCTTGGCATGTGTGCTGTGAGATGCATAGCATTATTGTCCACCCATTCTATGCACTCCAGGTTGTTTGTTCTGTTGAGTTAGGTGCATTTCTTGCAGTAATGCTATATCAACCTTATGTCTACGTAAAAGCTCCATGACTCTTCTGGACATTCATGCATCATTCTGTCCGCTCATACTCCATGTTAACCATTCAGAGACCCATGTGTCTTGATTCAGGAGCATCAGATTAAACCTGCCCCTGTGGGCGCTTAGGATGTGTGCAGAATTTATGGTTCTTAATGATGTTAGTGGGTGTTGTTACACAATAAAACTGCCATCTGCTTCCCTCCTCCCTAACACACTGAGCTCCCCAACTATCAGTGTCTTCACTATTCCCACCAATCCTAAACTTCAAATTGACAGGTATGTTTGGACCTGCTAGGTGCGGAGGTGGTGACCACTTCTAAGACACTGTATCAACACAGTGTTGACAGTCCTAAGTACCAAACAGGTTTGGTTTGAGATCATGGAGGGTGCACCAGGAAGGAAGTCACACTTTGTTAAGCAAGTCCTTTTAGGTTTCTTTTATTCGTGAAAGGTCTCCCTTGGGGGAACTGTCCCCCCTTATGTATTTTTGGTAGAATATATATACATGGGTAAGAAGGACAGTCCACCCTCAGGTACCTATATTCGTCCTCCGTAATCAGACAGATGTCTCTCCACTCACTGAGCCTAGCATTGATCATAGTTGTAAGACCAGGGATGGGATTAGGTCCAATCTTATTAGATCACATGTTGTTACTAAGCTGTCGATTTATCTCATTCAAATAGTTAAGGTGGTTCATTATAACAACGTTTCCGCCTTTGTCGGCCTCACGTATTACAATATTGGGATCTTTACTCAATCGTTGTAACGCCTGTCTTTCTGAATGAGATATATTCTGACTCCTTTGGGGTTTGAATTTCTTAGGACTTTCCAAAGTGTACAGATCTTCAGACACTCTCTTATGGAAGACATCAATATTGGGATGATACACACCAGTCGGTACAAATTTGGATTTTGGTCGTAAACCACTGTCCACAGACAAATCCTGAGTAATATCAAAGTCTTTCAACAGAGTGGGCATGTCAAATACTTCATCCTCACTTATTGATAATAGGCATTGAACATTGCGAACATCAGCAATTGTATGTGTACCGGGCTCCCTTGGCAACAACGGTTCCCCGGGTTCCAAAGCCCTGTTCGAGAAATAATCTCGAAGTTTAAAAGTTCTTGTAAATTTATAAAGATCTACATGAATGTTTGCAAAGTCCCCACTCTGAGTAGTGCAAAAATTAAGACCCTTACTAAGTAATTTCATTTCGTCATTATCAAGGGTTTTATTTGAAAGATTGACCATTTTCAAGCCATAATTATCATCTGTATCCACACAACGGTTGTCCCCTTCACATATTATGTTGTGTGTACCTTCTTGGACCTGGCTGAGACATCCGTCTTGCCCCCGCCCCTTTGGAACCTTCCTTTTGTCCTCCTCCCTCCCCTCCTGGTTTTGACTGCTCTCTTTTTTGCTGTAATCTGTTGGATATGCGCAGCTTTGCCAACTCCTTTTGGAAGGAGGAGGCACCTTCCCCTAAAGGGATCTCCTGAGCGATAGAGGAAGATGTAGTGCTGCTCTGTGATGAGACAGAGATGTTGCTCACTGAGCGAGTATCATCATTTTCATCCCTCTCTTCCCTATTCCTTTTTTTATCCTCTACTCCCTGTAGTTTGTCAAATTTCTTGGCAAAAGTATAGAGTCGCCCATCTCGATAGTCTCGATCGTCTCTTTTGATTTTTCTCAATTTTTTGTCTTTAAGATAAACCTGATGGCTCTCCATGACTTGTTTAAGAATCGCATAGTTTTTTTCTATAAGATCTTTCTGCTCCATGTCGTTTATTTCCTTCTCAATTGTCTCTATTTCCTCCTGAATGAGATAAATCGACAGCTTAGTAACAACATGTGCTATAATGAGATTGGACCTAATCCCATCCCTGGTCTTACAACTATGATCAATGCTAGGCTCAGTGAGTGGAGAGACATCTGTCTGATTACGGAGGACGAATATAGGTACCTGAGGGTGGACTGTCCTTCTTACCCAGGTATATATATTCTACCAAAAATACATAAGGGGGGACAGTTCCCCCCAGGGAGACCTATCCAGAATAAAAGAAACCTAAAAGGACTTGCTTAACAAAGTGTGACTTCCTTCCTGGTGCACCCTCCATGATCTCAAACCTATTTGTCTGGATTCCAGTGAGGCCCAACTGCGGCGGGTTTCGGAGGTGGATTGCACAGGACTCTTATAAATTGCGCAACTGGGATTGATGTGCTGAACCTGTGGTCAGCCGTGGTTTAGAGTTTTTTGTTACCAAACAGGTTTGGTATGCATCTGGACCCATACTTTCTAAGCCTTTCTTACCAATAGCTGTATTATAATGCGGATTCTGGAAAAGCAGTAGTAGGCTATAGCATTTTGAATCGAAGGGAAGTAATAGTAGTGTGCAAGGTGAAGGTCCATTGACATTGGCCTGGTAATTGCTTAAGGTCACTCCTTTGCATGTTGTGTAATGTCATGGCTTCTTAGCGGGCCGACACCTGCAGATGTGAAGTCAATCTGTTGCCATCTTTAATCGTTGCAGTGCCTGTTGTCTGAGTTGGTAGGTTGAGGTCCGCGCCAAGCGGATTCACGTTCCACTTTTGTGTGGTTCTTGATGCAGTGGTGCGCTGCTGGAAGCGGAGGAGGGGTGGGGGTGGGGGGGATTGACGCATACATGGGTCTTCCTGGCCTGGTGAATCTGTGTTGGGCAGTATAAAACATAGCATGTTGTCCATTGAGGATTTGCACTTTTTTCTTGACATTGTTAAAAGCACCCATTTTAGCAAGGACTGGTTGTACAAGTTTGGCCTCTTTAAAGAAAAAACATTGTAACTGTGTCTTTTTACCACCCACTTCAAAAATCCGCCAATGTTGGCTATGCATGTGCAGAAACTAGTTGACTAATTGATTTTTGAGTCCTCTTAATGACAGATAAAGTCTATGTGGTGGCCACATTTTTATTCTTTTAATCATACCAATTCACACAGTCAGAATAACTGGAATGCATCCTCCGAGGTATGACATTTTTACAGTTAATGTTGTTTTATTACTCAGGCCTATAAGACATTCTATGTTCACTTAGCTATGGCAATGGGCTGTCTGAGTTAGGGGACCCCTAGATCATGATACCACAGCGTTTTGGGCAACACACACAATTGTCACCAATAAAGTGTCAGATATTAGGTTAAAAAATTCAAAAACTGGGTCAAAACTTACGTTTTTCACCTCTGAGTGTCTATTTGGGAATAATGTACACTCAGGTTAATTTACCTTGAAGAGAATATTCATGGGCAAGACCAGTGGGATTTCGGTGTCTGCCATACAAAGAGATTTGAGGGACCCATTACTGTTAATCTATAATCCTCTAGATCCCATGTCTTGGGATGGAGACCCATATTTAAGATACTTATATGGGAAATAAGTTATTTATTTAACATTGTCCATTTGAACTAGGATAGTAACTCTCCACTTTCACCTGGTCACTGAAGGAGGATGGACTAAGCGTGTACCTCTTCCCCAGTTGTCTTCTTTAAATTATCAAAAGCACGTCTGGCTTCGTACAGCTGTAATGTAAAGTCTGGAAATAGGGATATTGTGGAGCCTTAATATGGTAGTTCTCTTTTCTTCTGTGCCAGCATGAGGGCAGGGTCCCAACTCCTACAGTTTCAGAAAACTAGCAACTATCGGGCAGGGTGGTGCTCTAAGAAATGGTTTTGATGTCAAAAATCTGTGGGCTCTCTCCACAATGAAGACTGAAGAGAATTTGTCTCTGCCAAAAAGTTCTGCTAAGAGCGTTTACACAGACTTTTCCATATTGCCAGTATTGGTGGACTCTGCTATGCCAGTAATATGAATGTTGTTGCACCTCGAGTGTGACTCCAGATCTTTGTCCTTGGCCCTTATATTCTCCACTGCTTACTCTAATTTAGTGCCTTGCTCTTATCTTGCTGCCATATCATCTTCAATGTCCGATATTGATTCAGCCAGGTCAATTCTTGAGGCTTGCTTGTTCGGACGTTCTGCTAGGTGGTCCATGCATAATGATAGCATACTGATTCAGTGTGGAGACTGCATTTAAAAAAAAAAATGTATTATTGTTTTTATTGAACAGTATGGCAAGGTACATACAGTGCATAGAAATGAGTTACAGCGTGCAATTTCGGTATTAGTGACAGTAAGACATTCCTCTCGGTTATACAAAGCCAAATAACAGATAATACATTGCTCCCTTTAGGCTTACAATTATCCCCATCAGGGGTAGAGGGTTTATCATCCAGAAACCAATTATGCAGGTCTTATCCAACAATGCTTCTCTGCTTATGTGAGCAAATTTAAACCGCTAGTGCCATATCTTTATCGTGTGCCCCCTCCGCCTCCCCTGTGTCCTTTCCCACCAGATACTGCTGATACAAGCCCCAAAAACTCTTCGTCGGTTCTGCGGTGGCAGCAGCTCGCTGTACAGCTCCGATTGCGTATTGCAATATATCATGTCTCTGGACCAATCATAAATGGTAGGAATCGGGCCCATGCCCACCTAATGGCAATTCTGCGCTTAGCTAGCAATAAACCTATGTCAATCAACCTTCGGATATCTTTGGGCAACTTCCCTGTATATCCCACCAATGCCACTAGTGGATTTAACATGAGTTCCCGGCCGCAAATTTCACTCAATGATTGGAAGATTTGTTCCCAATATTTAGCTATATGGGGGCACGTCCAGGCCAAATGCATAAACCCAGCAGGATCCACACCGCACCTTTCGCAGGCAACCGAGTCGCGTAGCCCATATTTAAGTAGCCGCTCAGGTGTGTAATAAACTCTTTGGAGAAATTTAAAATGAATTAAAAGGTGTCTGCCATTCAGTGACACTTTTTTAGTAATATCACAGCAATATACCCACGCACTATAGTCTAGTGCAACTCCTAGATCAGCTTGCCAATCTAGTCTAGCTTTCGTATAGTGGTTCTGCCGGTCATCTTGTGTTGTAGAGTATATAATGGAGACCATTTTTCTGGGAGTTTTGCAGTGTAAAATGTGGGAGAGGGCCCTTAACTCAGGAGGCTCTAATAGCTCCACGCCCAGCAGTTCACCTAGCACATGTCTAACTCTATGGAACTGATAGCGAACCAACTGCGTGGGAGGTTCTTCTCCTCCAGCCAGCTCATCCCAGCTACGAGTCTTACCCTCAAGAAACAAATCCTCCATCTTGGAAACTCTTACTTTGTCAAGAGCCTGGACCACCCCTTTCTCACGACTTATTGGTATCTAGTCGCACCACTTAATTGGGGTCAAAGGGGAATATAGGATGGCTCCCGCCTGTCTTTTTAGTAAGTTATGCCAAGCGTGCACTACAGAGTTTATGGAGTCCAGGACCCCCGTTTTTCTTATCGGTGCCCGAAACATTACCGCCAATTGCTTCGGCGCCACCGCCACCTTTTCTATAAATAAATGTGGAGGACACGTTTCCTCTTGCAACCAGTGGTAGGCGTGGGAGCTCCGAGCTGCCCTGTAGTAAAGCTCCAGGTCTGGGGCCCCCAAACCACCCATTGAGTATGGGAGTGTTAGTATATTCCAACTGACTCTCGGTTGTTTTCCAGGCCAAGCTAGTCTTATGAGGAGCGTGCGGATTGTTTTAAAAATATGCATAGGCAGAACAATGGGTATGTTTATAAAAAAGAAACAGAAATCTGGGCAGTACTACCATCTTCATGAGGGATATACGTCCCAGAAGCGACAAAGGCAGTCAAATCCATCATTCAATATCTTCGTCTAACCTAGAGATTAGCCTGCCATAATTCTCCCTAATCACCAAGGCGGAGTCCGTATGAACCCGGACTCCAAGGTACCTAATAGCTTCAGAAGACCACTGCAGAGGATAACCCAACGCAGTCTGTAGCATAGCAGGAGTTAGGGGAAAAACTGTCGACTTTGCCCAATTGATTTCCAAACCTGATCTGTCCCCATATCTTACCACCTCGTCAAGAATTGGGGTGAGATTAACCTCGGGGTGTCTTACATACAACAGCGTGTCGTCTGCATAAGCTGCCACAATGAGGTTATACTCGGGGAATCTAATACCCCTATGGCTATGGAATTCCCTGAGGGCGCAGGCAAGCGGTTCAGCCACTAGGGCGTATAGCAACGGGTATAGGGGACATCCCTGTCGCGTACCTCTCGATATTTTTATAGGGTACGTGACAATGTCACCGAGTCGTATTCGGGCAGATGGAGAGCTATATAAGACTCCCACCAATCGCAGGAAGATATCCCCCACACCCATGCGCCTCAAATCCGCGTACATGAATAGCCATTCTACCGAGTCAAAGGCCTTTCCGGCATCTAAAAAGACCGCCGCCTTGATCTCAATTTAATGTTGTATGGCACCAAATACCGTTGTAAGATTATACGACAGGTTACGTTCTGGGACAAACCCCGCTTGCTCAGACCCAACCAGCATGGGGACCAAAGGGGCAAGGCGGTTAGCTAGAACTTTCGCAAAAAGCTTTGTGTCAACATTAAGAAGCGATAGAGGTTGAAATGACGAGCATTCGTCCACCGGTTTACCGGGCTTTAGGATAGTTACTATGAGCGCTTCTCTCATGGAAGCAGGCATCGTTCCCTCCTCCCCATCTCTTCAAAAAGGGTGCACAGGTGTGGAACTAGTAGATCTTTAAATTCTTTATAGAACGCAACGGTAAGTCCGTCCGCCGCAGGCGCGCCCCCCGATCTCATCGAGCTCAATGCCACCGATATCTCATGCGCGTCCAATGGCCTTATACGGTACTCCCTGTGTTCATCAGAGAGCCAGGGCATCCGAACTTGTTCTAGATAGTATATAATGGCTGTTTCGTCCATGGAAAAGTTTTTGCTATATAAATCAGTGTAATATTGATTAAATCTGTTTGCAATATCTGTGGATTCAGTCAACAAACGTCCATCAGCAGCACGTATTTCCATCACATTCGCAGCCTCCCTTCTGCCACGCAGCCAGCACTGCACCCAGTCGGTCACGCTCGCCATATGTTCTGGCCACTGCATACTTCCCCATATGTTTTACTTCACTATCTGCAGTCTCATGGTATTCAATCAGCGTCTCTTTCAATCTGTCAGTTACACTAGGGCAGTCATTCTCTACAGCTTCCTTTTCCAGCTCAGCTAGCTTCTCCTCCAAACAAGCCAGACGCCGGCGGATGGAGCGCAATACACCGGAATGCTTGGACATGGCTATTCCCCTAATGTATACCTTAAATGTTTCCCAGATCGTGGCGAACTTCTGGACCGAACCTGTATTAGTATCAAAGAAGCACTCCATAGCTTCGGCAAGCTCAGTACGAAAAACGCTATCCATTAGTGAGAATGGTGGGAAACGCCATGTAAAGGGTGCAGGCTTACTCCTTAGATTGCCTATATCTAACAGTACTGGGCAGTGATCTGAAAGAGAGCGATGAAGTACCCTACAATCCTGCACTCGCTGAATCAGACTTCTCGATACAAACCAATAATCAATTCTGGTGTGTAAGTGATGTGGGGCAGAATAGTGGGTGAAACCATCCGCACCCGGGGATCGCTCCCTCCATACATACAGTAGCTCCAGCTGCACAGCTATATCACAAACGACCTTGGCTGCTGCCGAAGGACGTCTCGCCGGCCCTCCAGATCGGTCCAGCGTGAGGTCCATCACACAGTTGAAGTCCCCGCCCCAGATGATAGGTTGGACTCCCCCCGCTTTCATATGTTCCAGCAAGTTCTGATAGAACTGCGGGCAGTCATAATTAGGCCCATATACATTGACCATTAGCCAATCGATTTCCTTACCAGTGCACCAAGAAATGATGTATCTGCCAGCTACATCAGTGTTGAGTGCCTGTATTTTAATACCGGATTTGGGGTTGACCCATGTGATGACTCCCCTAGCATGTGTGGTGAAACCAGCCGTGTGAGTATGACCATGCAGAGTTCTATGCTTCAGCATATTACTGCCTGCCGGCAGATGGGACTCCTGCAGCAGCGCAATATCGATCTCGTGCCTCACAAAGTATGCTACCACCTTACGCAGCTTTCTATGATCGTTCAAACCCCTAATATTACAAGTAAGCAATCAGATTTTATCACCTCTACCTTCCATCAGAGATCAGTACAGTAGTCACAACAGGGGCCATCCTATATGTAAAGTAACACAGACTACTCCCCAGGAACATCCTTAACTATAAAACATCGGTTGCACATTTCCTGTATCTTGCACTGTAGTAACGAACGAGAAAAAGAAATTTCCCCCCCACCCACGCCATGCCTACCCCAACAGAGCATGATCGAATCCAACCCACCCTCCCCGTGTCGCACAGCAATTCCATTTCAATTTGAGAAGTATATGAAACACTTATTTCCGAATTCAAATTAAGTAGTGGGTAACACTCAGGGGCGGATGTTACCGCCATCGCGTCTAAAGGCAACTATAAACTTTAGAAAATGAAACTTAGCCATCAACTTCTATTATGTATTCTCTACCCAACTTCGAATGAAGAGTCCCCCTAGGGCAGTTCTCACAGCAGCGCATGGAGAGTTATCATCATAGTCCAGCTCCGTACTGCTTCACGATAATAGCAGACTTATACAGAGTCTCATTGAGTGTCTCAGTGTATCAACAATGGTACAGTCCATGGTCATTGCAAGTCTCTCAGAAAGGGGAAAAAAAACAAAAGAGATGGGCCCAGATCGCTAGGCTGCCCCAGGATACCTCCTTGACATCCATATCAGTAATTAAACAGAAACATACCTTTTGCAATCATTTACAAACTGTACATCTCAACCACCCAGGCCTCCTACTCTTCCAGATCGCCTCCTGTTGCCTCCGGTTGTTCCTGAGTCGAATTCCCTCACCTTTCCGACTTTTTACAGTCCTTGAGGGCCTTTTGTAGGGACCTACGATCAACAAATATGTTCGACGTGCCATTCATTGTGACCCTAAGTCTGGCCGGGTAGAGCATAGCATAATCAAGCCCAAGGTCTCTCAGCTTCCCCTTCAATGGGGCGAACTGTCTCCTAGCTTCCTGAACTTTAATGGTGAAATCAAGGAAGAGAGAAAGGGAGGAACCTTCATACTGCAAATCTTTCAACTCTCTAGCCCGCTTCGAGGCAGCGTCTCTATCTCTGTAGTTCAATAGTTTCGCAATTACTGGGCGAGGTGCAGCACCCGGTGGTGGGCTGGGCCCCAAGGAGTGATGAGCACGCTCCACGATGAACATATCAGAGAACGTATCTTGGCCTAGCAGGGTGACAAGCAGCTTTTCTGTGAAGACCTCCATGTTTCCCATCGGCGTGGTCTCAGGCAGTCCAGTGATTCAAATATTGCTGCGTCTAGATCTTGCTTTTAAGTCTTCAGCTTTTTCCTGTAAGGTCGTTAGTAGCTTCCCCATCTGTTTTTGCGCGGTATCGGTTTCCATTTGAGCCTCTCCAACGTCCGCCACTCTCCTTACTGTCATATCTATTTGTTCTGCCTGCTTGTCTATTCGCTCCGACATCCTGTCCATCCTGTACGCCATAGAGCCAATCTTAGCCTCAATAGTGGACAGACTCTTTTGCATAGCTGACTAAATCTGTCCTCCGAGGTAGTCTTCTGGTCTGTCCCCGCCAGGCCTACCTCCTCCCTATGCCGCGACTTGCGCTGCTCAAACTGCAGTTTCTGCTGTGTTTTATCCACCTTGCCCATCTTTGCAGGTGGCTGGGCCGGACGTCGTAAACCACACTTTGCCTCTAGGTCCGCACCAAAGAGGCTATCCTCGGAAATGTCAAGCCGGAACAGGCAGGAGACAGCTACCCCACCAGCCCAGCCCCTCCAACTTGGTAGTCAATCAGCTCCGTATCTAACTCATGCACGCCAGTCTGGCCCAAACACTCTACTGGTGCTCTTCGTGTGCTAATGACCAACCCGGTGCTCCGCAAGGTATATGGAGGGGTATGGAGGTAAGTGCAGCTATTGTTCCTAGAGATTGCAGGGAGGCACCTTGTAGTTCCCACGTCTCACATCTGAGAGTCCTACCACCTCCAGGCACCAATTCCCGGGCAGCAGTCTGGTCCCCACAGCACACGGGCACAGCACCAGACTCCGCGCTTTCAGCCTCAATGTGTTATGGAGGAGCAGTCTTTTTCGCCTGCGTCAGGCCGCGTGGGTCCCCCCACTTGCCCCGTCAAGAATGGCCCACGGGAGCCGCAGCACGGTTCAGTGACACCAGATTTATCAGCAGGCTTCTTCACTCACCGGCGGTCACCTTGCTCTTCCCATCCTCCCGGGTACGCGTAAACACTGCTAGCTGCAGAGCCGCGGCACTCCTCTAGTCTGCTTGTATTTTCCCTCCGGCCAGCCGCTACCGAAAGCAACACTGGGCGGATGTGACACTGGTCGACAGCAGCCCTCTTTTTCAGTCGCTCTTATTTATTATTGGTGACCGTGTGGCCTCACGAGCCCGGGACGCGACGTCCCCTCAGGCAGTCCCGCTCCTCGGACTCTTCCGTGCAGCCCTCTCACCTCGCTGGGCTCACGTAGGCGATCCCACCAGCAGGGTTTTCTTTTTGGGTGCTCCGGTGCTCCTTGGAAGCTACCCCCTCACTCCGCGCAGGGCCCTCGGCATCAGTGGAACCAAGCGGCCTAAGCTGCACGCCAGCAGGGTGCAGCAGTAGGCCTCAACCCTCGCGCGCCGAAGGCCGGGTGTTGTCACTCTCCGCTCCCGCAGTCAGGACGCTCCGATTTCTTTTATACTGGGCTCGATCGATAGTACATAATCCCCAGACTCGGCGGCAGCAATTACTGTGGACCGGGGGTCCGGGTATGCGAGGATAATGGTCGGATAGTTGCAATGGCTAGCGGAGCGCTCTTACGCCGCGGCCATCTTAGAGCCAGGCAAGCTCCGCCCCCGTGGAGACTGCATTTTATATCTTGCAGTATCGTTTTTATGTTTTGGCCTGCTGTTGCATCTCAGAATCAGGTAATCTCCTCTTCCATATAGGTTTGATCTTTATCCATTGCTCGTTTGGAGTGTCTTGAATGAAATGTTAGCTTTGGGTGTTTGGTGCCTGTTTTGACAATTTCGTTCTTTGTTTGTGGACCCACCTGTAATCTTGCAGCGAGCTTACTGTTTATTGCCATGAGCTCTGTAGCTCACTTCACAAAGGTTTATGGTTGGATTATCTTAGAAGAGATGATGTTGACATGCTCATGAGACTTTCTGAGTGTGAACTAGATTGGGTCTTTGGAGACTCTGTAAGTGTCAGTGCAGAGTCCTGCCTTTTGTAGCATTTTCCGCTATGTACACCGTTTTCTGTTCCTTAATGGGCTTTGTTTTACGATTCCAGTACAGTTAATATAATAAGAAATGTCGACGTTAGGATTGTGGAAAGGCCAATTAACCCTTGGGATGGGGTCTTCACCAGGACAAAGGAGGGAGCAATCCAAGTCCCACCATACTACAAATCAGAGGGGTGACATAAAAAATGGGCCAGTCGGCTCCTAATTAGAGAAAAACACAAGGGCCTCTTCAGTGGTCATGGAAGGATCCAGAGCGTTGTTGTGCCAAATGGCTTCTATACTCAGGTAAAATGGTTCCAACTAATGTCTTTACTTGTTCGATAAATTAGATTATTCCATAAAACTAGACCCAGATTCAATCGGGTTCCAAATCTACGGCAACAAAGTGTCTCTGGAAGCATCTTGCGTCGACATTTCTAATTATATTGACCTGTACAGGAATGATTGTTCACATCTAGATAACATGGAATCTGTACACTGTATCTTATAATTGTGGATTACAAATATGTAAAGCATCTTCAGACAGGCTTCAACCTAATTGTCTGTAAATATTGGTCCTTTAATTCCTTACTCCTTCACCTACTCACGAGCACTCTACCAAGCACTCACATTCCACTCACCCTAGAGCAACTGAGTCATACAGTATATTGTACAATTTATCTGCATAGTGTTGACATTCAATACAAATTGCTAAATTCATTTAGATTGCATGTATGTTATTGAAGGTGTTGTGTTTTTCTTGGGTACAAATGATTGTCTAACTTGAATAATTTCTGTTGGGACCATTTTTGTTCTGTATCATACCTTACCCACGTCCTACAGTCTACTGGGTTTCCCCATTGTTGTGTAATGGTAGGACTTTTAGAGAGTCGGGTGTGCAAATTATGGGGCAGATTTACAAGCCCCATGTGCCACATTTACGCCGCCGTTGCGTCACTTCTGTGACGCGGCGGCGTAAACCATTGCGCCACGTTGCGCCTTATTTACAACGTGACGCATCTAGGGAGATGCGTCACGTTGTAAAGCCCTGCGCCACATGAAACCTGCGTTAGGTTTCATGTGGGCGTTCCGGCACAGGGTGGGCGTTCCGTCGCAGGAACGCCTCGTAAAAGTGACGCAGTGAAATCTACAAGATTTCACTGAGTCACTTTTACGTCCATGCTACGTCAAAACCCTGCGCCTGCTTGAAGCAGGCGTAGGGAGTGACGCAGCATGTTAGGCATAGGGCGCCCCTGAGCATTGCTGGAGCCGCGTTGCGCTTGCGACACGACTCCAGCAATGCGCCGCCCTTACGCCACAGGATGCGACACGCATCGCCCTATCCTTGCGCCACGGTGCGCCGCATTGTAAATGCGACGCATTTGTGGTGGCGCAGGGAGGGAATTGCGTGTCGCATCTTTTCTGGCGCATCCCTGCTGATTTGCAGAGATGCGCCAGAACTCGTAAATCTGCCCCAAAGTGTCTTCTGGAACCATTTGGCTTTGGATGATTGTGGGAGGGCAGGCCGGATAAACAGACGCGGAGGCCGTATGTAGGTGGCAATGGTGGTGGTTTTATTTAAGTATATCAAGTCCTTGGGTGATAGGGGTCGTCAAATGCACTTCTTCTTCCTTGTATACGTCTTCCCTCCCGTAGCTTTGGGTGCTGATGGACACCGTTGTTCGAACGCCTTCCACGAAATACCGTTCCTTCCATACGGAGGCTCACAGAAAGGGAGACAAAGAAAGGAGCCGTCAGATACTGTATGCTTTCCTGATTTCTCTAGTTAACGTACCCGTCACCACACCCGATCGGTGTTAGATACGGAAAAACAAAAAGACCCCAAACCAAGGAAAGACACGAAACGTGGGGTATTGTGCAGAACAGGGTGTATACTAGCCAACGTCGACCCGTGAGGAACAGTTTATCCAACAGTTATTCCTTATTTCTGAATATGGTCACACAACCGGGTGGTCGGACATAGGAAACACCATAAAATGTGCTAATAGGCCAGTTTGCGACGTACTATGCGCTTATTGCACCTTCTCTCCACTCGTTGTCTCAACAACCCTCCCGTCGCCTCCAATCCCTTCCCTTTTTCTCCCCTTCTCGCAATCACTCACCGACTCCGCCGCAACTCTCCTGAGCTGCGGCCGCTCTCCAGCATCCTCCGGTGGACACCACCACTCCTCACTCCACCTTTCGATGTCTTCACCGTCTGCAACTCCGTCTTCCTCTCTGATACTGCCTTCGTTCTTCTCCGTACTCTCGTCTCGGTTCCTCTCCTTCTCCGGTAGTCCCCTCCTCTTCCTGTGTCAACTGGTTCCTTTTCTCTTTCCACGAATCTGTCCTTCCGG
Source organism: Calotriton arnoldi (assembly GCA_963921515.1). Lineage (NCBI taxonomy): Eukaryota > Metazoa > Chordata > Amphibia > Caudata > Salamandridae > Calotriton > Calotriton arnoldi. The sequence continues at coordinate 3,105,458 of CAWUFW010000033.1, forward strand.
GGTTAGCTCCTCCCACCTCCGTCGCGTCGTTCCGCACCCGTCTCTCCTGTAGGAAAACATGACAAGGAGGAGGGTTCATCCCGTCAGATGGCGGATTGCGGAAGGTGCGTATCCGGGTCTGTTTCTCAGCTCGAGGGTCGTCTCGGGGACAAGGGGCCGGACGAGCAGGTAAGATATGGGTCCCCAATGCCGCCCCCTCACAATGATATAGTTTCCCCACTTGTATGATGAACAGCTTTGTGATATTTAGTAACTTCGTTATCCGACCCTGGACAGTGTCAGTAGATGCGAGGACCAAGGTTCTTTGACTTGCATTGGAGTTATCAGAATCGTGTGCATTCTTGTTGTTCTGCATGTGTGCATTGAAAGAGTTATTAAATGTTTTAACTTTTATTCTGTTTAAATGGCTTTGGTTGCCATCTTTGCTTTGTAACATGTGAACATTTTATTTTTAGGCACACTGGTGTTTTAATTATCAAATACAATGTTCTTTTGCCTTCTTTCCCATTTCAAAAAATGGTTTCTTTTCTTTGTGATAATCATGGAATGTTTTAATGAACAGCGCATTAAGAAGACACCTGCAGAAAACAGCTTGGTATGTGTATCTTATCCTGGTATAGATAGTGTACGTTTCAAGGACGCAGGAAGAATTTTGTATTGTGAAAGCCTTAAGAACCTAACGGGCACATAATTGTATCATCTTGCTTTAACGTGATTGGACAGTCTTGTGAGCCTGTGTGTAAAATGTTGGCGGTGCCTTTTAATATAATGCAGATTTGAATTGAGTTGTCATCTGGAATTTAGCGTTAGAGTATAGGAGATTTTAGAGTGTTCTCCCAAGTGACTTTCCTTTGTGTTTCCCTTTGAGGCGACCCTATGCTGGTTCATCCTCTAAATTTAAGAATTTAATTTACTTAGAATTGCTTATTAATTTAAGCATCCCAAATTTGATTATTACCTGATGATAACCTGATTTTGCTTTTGTTAAATCGTTAACCTTTAATAAACCTTCATGGTAGGAAAAGTAAAATACTCTGTATTTCTTGTGGAGCCTAATGTGCTTCATATCTATTAAATGTATTGACTTGTTGACCAGGCTGAGTTGTGAGACTCGATCCATCTGATAGCGCTTTATGGTTCTCAAAAAGTGTTAACAAAATCTGGTAGCAGAGACTGGTTTTCAGCTGAGACTTGGATAATTTAAAATTCACTCCCGACCTTAAAATTTTGCCTTGATTCAATCTGTGTTCCCGATCCTCCATGGTGCCATTGGGAATATTGACGACTTCAGTATCCTAGGAGTGTGAGTATTAGTAGGGCAATACTTCTTTGGTTATGCAGTTTCGATTGTGAGTCGTTGAATGTCAGAGTGTTTGTGATTTTGATGATTTGTTTTAATTTTGAGTTGCAGTGTCCAAGAGGACTTTGGCTGAATTGAAGATTTGAGTGTCCTTTCATGTTTATTGCTTGTGCTTATTGTTCAGAGTTGAGGTTTAGGTAATCGAATTTGCCGTAATCAAAGACCCTGGGATAGGTACTTTTAACTAGTATCAAGGTTGAAATGTTGGCCTGCAAGGCGCCACGGTTGCACCAATGATAGGAACTTATTAAACTTCTATTGTGAGATTGTACTAACTTTAACTGGTGTTCGGTTGATCCTATGTGCACACAAGTAGATCACAGTAGTCAGATTGGCTTCCCTCATTTTTTTTTTTAAATCTGTTTTTATTTGTTTGACATGAGTAACATAGGTATGACAGACAACATACATTCGGTTTTCTATTATGTACACAGTTCTCTGTTGTGTGTTGGCATACAGGTCACGAGACTATATTAACTTAAAACATTTCACAATTTCAGTATCTATGTCGTTCTTAGCCCGTCGACCCAGTAGATCCATCTACTCAGTGCCATCTAACTGATCAGAGGTCGTGCATTGGTTCAGATATTTTTGCCGACGTATCGTTGTGTATAGTTCTTATAGTTCATACCGTATGAGCTGTGAAACAGTTGTTAAAGTTGATACAACGTTAAAACAATATTGCAACATTAACAGCAGCCATATTGTGGACCGACACAGTCCCCTCGCTTCTATTAAGTGTTTCCCCCTCCCGAGCACCTCAATTGGAAATATCCCTCCATTTATATTTCTTCGCGTTTTTAGCCATCTCATCTTTGTCCCATGTTATGCGTGTATGTGTGGAACCCTACGGTAAGGTCTGCACAGGGTATCGACCTCCGGTCATTATTCCTGTCTCTCCTGCTCGGGTTGACTCTCCATATTGTCCCCATCCCCATTTTGTAAACTGTGGTATAGTCCCTCCCATCTATCTGCTATGGGTTCCCTTCGTAGTCCCAGTGTTTCTTCCCTCCGGATTGCAATTCCCTCTGCCTTGGCCCATGCTAGCAGGGAGTATCACCAGGCCTGTATGTGCGGTGAGTCCCTTGCTTTCCAGCGTTTGGTCAAAAGCCGTTTAGCTACAACGAGTCCCAGATCGAGGAACCGGGATGTAACTTTTGTGGCTGGGGTTCTCCTGAAGTGGTGGAGTAGGGCTACAGTCCATTCAGGGGGTAAGTCGCGGCCTGTACATTGCTGTAGGGTGTCCCTGATTTCGCGCCAATATGTGTGTATGTTGGGACAGCTCCACAGCATGTGTATCAATCCTGCCCCCAGTGCATCGCATCTAGGGCACGCTGCATCGTTTCGGTTGAAGTATTTATTTATCAGCTCAGGTGTGAGGTACGCTCTATGGACAATGAATAGTTGTATTTGTCTGAATCTCATATTCCTGGGTATGCACACTGGGCTTCTGAGGATCTTCTCCCATTCCTTATCTGCTAGTTGTCGCCCCAAATCCAGTTCCCACTTTCGGCGGAGCGGATCTAGGCTGATCGCTACGTGTATTCGGAGTGACGATGCAAACCAACGAACCAGGTGTCTTCCCCGTCCCATAACATGAAGATATTGTATTGTGAGGTGCTGCTGCGGTTCCTCGGTTATGTCCCCCCAGCTAGCTACTAACGTCGCCAGTAATGAGCGATGCATGAGGAACTGCCCTGGCGGCAACCCTTCCTCCGTCACCAAAGATTCATATGGTATTAGCGCCCCGTCTCTGTACAAGTCCCCCAAGGTCTGTACCTCTGCTGCCCCCCACTCCGCTAGGGCATTGGCGGAGAGCACCCCCAGCCCGCTAGGGGAGCCCTCCAAGGGTATTGCAGGCGCATACGGGATAATGTGCCTAGTAAGATATAAACACCTACGATAGCACCTGTATGCCACTGCCAATAGCAGCGGCTTCGGCCTTTTTTGTCGGGCAGCAGGGTGGAAGAGGTTACTTATTTGTTCCAATGTGTGTGGCGGCAGCGTGGTCGCCGTGTCATCTCTGTCCCTGTCAGCGAGCCATCTGGCAATCCATTGTAGTTGGGCAGCTAGATAGTAGTGCTCGAAACAGGGCACCGCCAGGCCTCCCTTGTCAGTCGGTAGGCACAGCTTTGCCAGTGCTACTCTGTGTCGCGCAGCCCCCCATATAAAATCTCTGAGCGTTTTAGTGAACGCAGTGAAGAAGGCAGCCGGTACGTAGAGGGGCAGGTTTACAAAATAGTACAAAAGTCTGGGAAGGGTCACCATCTTGGTCAGGGCTACTCTGCCTGTTACCGTCAATGGGAGCGTCCCCCAGAACTTCATTTGCGACCGGACCGCCGTCACTGCTCTCCCCAGATTACCATCTAGCAGGTCTTGTGGTTGGCGATATACCTGGATCCCCAGGTAGCGGAAGGTGTTCTCTTGCCACTTTACCCGCACGCCGCCTAGCTCGTAGTCTGGATCGTGTAGTCCTTCCCGGAACGCGTAGAGACAGGATTTATCTACATTGACTCGGAGCCCCGAAATGTCTGCGAATTCCTGTAGGATGTCCGCCAGTTGCGGCGGTATGTTATATACGTCACGTATATAAACCAGTAGGTCGTCTGCATAGAGGGATACATGGTGCACCGCATCTCCCAGAGGTATACCCTCCCCCACTATGGCTCGCAGCCTCATCGCCAACGGTTCCATGGCCAGCGCAAACAGTAAGGGCGACAGGGGGCAACCCTGCCTGGTACCCCTGCACACTGGCACAGCGTCAGAGACATACGGCCCCAGTCGTACACGGACCACAGGAGATCTGTAGAGCAGGTCGACCATCCGGAGGAAGTCAGGGCCCAGTTCGTATTGGAGGAGAACCCCCGCCAGGTATCCCCATTCGAGGCTATCAAATGCCTTTTCCAGGTCCAGCACTAGGCATCCGGCCCTGGGCCAGTTCCGCGCGCTATCTGTGGCCACTCTGAAAAACCGTCTAAGGTTTAGCGACGTGGACCGGTTGGGGACAAAACCATTTTGATCAGGGTGCACCAATGTCGGGACCACTGGTGCCAAGCGTTCCGCCAGGATTTTGGCGAGGATTTTACAATCCACGTTAAGCAGCGCCAGGGGTCTATACGATCCTAGAGATGTGGGGTCGCGGCCCGGTTTTAACAGGGACACCAGATACGCTTCTCGCATTGAGGGAGGCAGCGCGCGTTCCTCTAACGCTTGGGCGTACAATTTATGCAGGGGCTGCACCAAGGACTCGCGGTAGGCTTTGTAGTATTCGGCCGGTAGTCCGTCCGGGCCTGGTGTTTTCCCGGATGCCATCTTTCCTATCGCGTCTCCGATCTCCTCTAATGTAAGAGGGTCATTAAGTGCGCCCTGTTCGGTAGCTGAGACCACGGGTAACTGGGTCGATTCTAGGAATCTCTCCAGGTCGGTAGCGGAGCACTGTCCTCGGGAGCGGTACAATCGCGTATAGTGGGCCGTCATTGCCTTGTGTATTTCGCTTTGTGTGTGTACTAAGGTGTCATCCGGCAGTCGTATGGCCCTAATTGGTGACCGCTTCTCCTCCTGAGCTAACAGCCAAGCAAGCAAGCGACCAGCCCGGTCCGCCGAGGAGTGAGTGCGTGCCGTGTGAGCCGTATAATTGTGACATCGCAGCCGTTCCAACAGTTCCGCATGTTGGGTGCGTATCTACGCCAGTTGAGGTGGGCACTCACCCCCTTCCACCGTCCCGCCCTCGCACTGCAGCAGCTGTGCTTCTAGACGGGCAAGAGAGAGCGACAGCTGTCTGCGTATATTCCATGTGGCCCCTAGGCAGTGTCCGCGAACAATTACCTTAAGGGCATCCCACTCCACGAGAGGACTGCTCGCCGTGTCTTCGTTGAGTTCTAGATATGTGAGTATAGCCGTCCCTAGTGAGGCGCGAAATTCTGGGTCTTCTAGCACGGCTACTTGAAGCCGCCATGTGGGTATAGGGGGCCGGTCGGCTTTCCAGCCTCGTTGGATCCGTAATGGATTATGGTCTGAGTGTGTCCGCCCCATGTATTCTGCCTGCATGACTAGTGGGAGTAAGGACTGGGACCCCACCACCCTGTCCAAACGCACATGAAGATCATGTACCGCCGAGTAATGAGAGTATATGCGCGTGTCAGGGTGTAAAACGCGCCATATATCCAACAGTGCCCAGTGTGCTAGCCAGTCGGTGAGTGTTTGCGCATTGGAGGTAGCAGGCGTCTTGTGGAGGGGAGGGTAAGACCTGTCTAGGTTCACGTTGAGTACCAAATTAAAGTCTCCTCCCAATAGCCATGGGATCCCAGCATATGGAGTCAGGGCCAGTGACAATCTTGTCAAGAAGGATGTCTGATCGACGTTCGGGGCATATATCGACCCTATCAGTATTGGTTGACCATTTAGTGTCCCCCGAACCAGAGTATACCTTCCTTCCTGGTCAATTACTGTGTCGTCGCTGACAAAAGGGACCCCCGCCTTCACCCAGACCAGTGTGCCTCTCGCATGTGCAGAATAGGTTGTGCCATATATCTGCCCTCTCCAGCGTCTACGGAGCCTCTCAAGTTCTGTCTGTGTCATATGTGTTTCTTGCAAGTGGGCTATGTGGGAGGAGTGTCTTTGGAGGTATGCAAATATGGAGTATCGCCTCGAGGGCGTGTGCATACCCCATATGTTCCACGTAACTACGTTAGCTGTTGTCATCGCTAGGGCGGTAGGGTCGTCGCATCAACCAGCGTATGATATTTGTCAGCGTGTCTCGGACTGGGGTGTGAAAAAGTGTGTCAGTCAGCTGCAACCAGACCTGTGGGTCAACTTTAAACATTTAACTCGTGGGGCGAACTTCACAAGGAAGTCCGTCCAAACTTAGCACTACTTAACAAGTATGAACTATTACTATATACTGCCTGGTGGGGTCGTGTATTTGAACAGTGTAGCAGTTTGATTACCCCCCTTTGCTGCATATAGTGAGAATGCCATCCAGTTAATTGCTCGGGATAACGTGTTGAGTCCGCCCCAGGCGTGGGCCTGGGCATCCTCCCCCATGGTCCGATTGTGTCGCTACTGGAGCACCCGCAGCGCGGTCACACATATTATTTGTTACCTTCTGGGTAGCCATCTATAAATGTCTGCTGACCTCCAGCGCTCAGCGGCCTCCCCCCTCCCCCAGCGCCCCACAGAGACAGTTCAGTTCATAAGCCTCATTGTACTTGCGTGGGCACCCCTCAGCGTTTTCCAGCTTCCCATCAGATGATCCCATCAGCGGTCTGGGGGGTTACCACTGGCAGGCCAGCATCGTCTAATAGCACGGTGGAGGGTGATGACGCCCCACTGGCCACCGAGGAGTCTCGTCCGCTTGCTCCCAGATGCTCTTTACCATGTGGCGTTCCGAGTGTCGCAACCGCTTCCAGTACCTCACGTCTCTCCATTCTGCTTCTCTCAGGGCTTGGGGCCGCCGCTCCCGGTTTAGCGTAGCGTGGTGTTCCGCGTCGTCCCCGTCGTCGCGGCCTTCTATTTGTGGTTCCTTCGCCGTCTGATCCTGATGGTCTTTTTCCCGTCCATAGGCCCGACCCTTCGAGCCAATCCCATGCCTCTGCGGGGGTGTCAAAGAATCGGGTCTCTCCACGTGCAACCACTCTCAGCCGAGCTGGGAAGAGGAGGGAGTATGGTAGCTCCAGTGCTCGTAATTGGCGCTTTACTGCCATGTAGTTGCTTCTGCGGCGCTGTACCTGGGATGTATAATCGGGGAACATCATGACTCTGGTGCCATTTACTTTGAGATCCTCCAACTTTCTGGTTTCACGTAACACCGCATCTCGGTCTCGGTAGTTGAGGAGTCTAAAGAGGAGTGGGCGAGGCCTGGCGCCCGGTTGTGGTCTCTGTGTTGGCACCCGATGCGCCCTCTCCACAACAAACTGCTGTGACAGTGTTCCTGGGGGCATCAGTCCCCTCAGCCAGGTCTCAACATGCTGCTCCGGGTTCCTCCCTTCCTCACCCTCCGGCAGGCCCCCCACGCGGATATTGTTGCGTCGGGAGCGTCCCTCCGCATCTTCGATTCTATCTTCCAAGGCATGCATGCGATCCATCATGTCTTGCAGCGCCGCAGCATGGCTATGGGTGACTGGTTGGAGTTCTCTGATTGCCTGTTCGTGAGTGGCCACCGTTTCCGTCAGTTTCCGGTGGTCCGCGTGTAGGAGCGTGAAGTCAGATGTCACTTTATCTATTCGGGATTCCAGGGATGTCCTGGTGTTGTCGAGCGCTGTCCCGATTCTTTCTACTGCGGCGAGCACCGTGTCTAACTTGGCGGCCATCGCCGCGGTCGTTGGCTCCGTCGCACCGTCTTCACGTATCCTGTCGGCTTCCATCCCCCCCTGTTCGTAGTGGCCCCTGCTGGATTTTCGCCCGCATTCTGCCCATCACAAGCTGCTGCGCCGTTAGCATCCGCCTTCGGATCAATGCTGTCCAATCTTCTTCCGGGTGGGACCGTTATTCCTTGAGCCCCAGCGGTATATCACCCCACGGTTTACAGAGGTTTACCCAGCCTCGTCGTCAGGCTGCAGTCGCTGTTCTTCGGGTGACCACCACGCAGTTAGCCGCGGTGAGTTTCCTCTCTTTTGCAGCCCCCGCGTAGGCGCCCAGTTTCAGTGATTCAACCCAGAAGTGGCATCCTGTGTCAGTTCCTGGGACTGGCTGTCTGTGTATTCTCTAGGGCACCTCGGATGTCCTCAGATGCTCTCTAGTTCCCCCGCTGGCAATGCTCGACGGAGAGCTGGTCTGCAGGCCTTCCCCTCATTAGGCGCCCGTTTCACTATCTGTGGGGTGATGCGCCCTCTGTCATCTAGTGTGCTTTCACTGTATGCTGCACAGTCTCTCACGGTGTCAGCATCCCGGTCTCCTGCCACACTGTCCTCTCCTCGCGGCGCAAGAGGGGGGGGGTAACCTGTCCCCGGAGTCCTTATGCTCCTCGCTGCCCGCTTCTCATCAGCGACGCGGTGATCCGCTTTGTGCCATCCAAGCGCGGCGGGGCTTTGATCAGCGCCCAGGCCCCTCAGTATTCATGGCGGCCCAAGAGCCGCTCCTCAACCCTGCCGTCTCCCAGCACCAACAGGGGTCAGCGGGCGGCAGGGCGCCCGGTGGGCCTTACCTCGCGGCTCCCCTCCACGGGTCCAGCGCTAGTCCGGGTAGCTGCAGGTGGCTCTCGCACTACCCTGACCTCGCCGCAACAGGCTCGCCTTCCGTGCGCGCTTCCCCAGTCCAGCACAATCGGAGCTCAGCTAGGCCCAGCCTCCGCCGTCCCCCGGGGGGCCCCCGAGCAGGCCGCAACGTGGTCCGCACCGCCGTCTCCCGCCGGGTCGCAGCGCGACCTCACCGTAGGTAGGGCAGTCTCGTAGCAAGCTGGAGTATCCTATCTGGTGCCAGCCATCTAGTCAGCACCGTAGTCACAGCGGTAGGAGGCCTCCTCTCGCCTACGCTTGTTGCATCCCGTTGTCAGCCGCTTCGGGCAGGGCCCAGTAGGCGGCGGACGCCGCGCGATTCCCTGTCAGTGGCCCCCGTTCGCAGCTGTACCTGGGGGTATGGCAGCAGGGGGTCCGATCTTCGCCTCGATCCGCTGGCACTGCCGCGATCTCGCTCCGCGGGTTTTTTCATGTGCGTGCGACCTCCGTCGCACGATCGGGTCCGGACTCCGCCCGGGTGCAGCGCGGCAGTAGGCGGGCCACACTTCGCCTCTCAGCCGTTACGGGGGTCGGAGGTACGAACACGGTGATTTTCGTGTTCCCTCCGTCGCAGTGTCGCCTCGCCGCCTCGGACCCTCAATATAGCTCCGAGGATGGCGCTCGTCAGGAGAAATGTGGCGGATAACCAGGGGTTATATGCCAGAGCGTTACAGACTCGCGTCCGCCATGATGGCTGGTCAGCCACGCCCCCCCCCCAGATTGGCTTCCCTCATGTCAAGAACTCGCTTGTGTGTTTTGTAGTACCAGGAGGGTACTATTTCCCTAGAACGAATGCCAATTTGATCTTTATTTAGGTAAAGCAGACAAGAAATGTTGGAAAGTTGCTATTTTATTTATGCGAAGCACATCAGAGTGAAGTACGGGTCGCTGTATTGTGAGTTACATCATTAGGTGTTGCGCTGGGATTGGTTGTTTATCTTAGCTATTTTGAAAAACGATAATGTACCTGTTCATCATGGTGAGGAGGCTCCTCTCGAGGGCACACCTGCATACGATATGGCCACTAATGTGAGACTTCACATGTGTTTGGGTCAAACAATGGAATAAGATCACAGAGAAAGATGGGTGATGCATTTTCCCAAGCATGGCACATTCTATATGAAAAAAAAATTAAACTTAGAAGAGTGATGTATGAGATGAAGCCCTAGTCAAGGCCTTTACAGTTTGAAGTGTTGAATGCTTGGGAACATGCTGCGAATGAAGAAAAAAAAAAATAGAAATATAAAATGCAAATGAAAAATAAAATCTGAAATTGGATGGAGTCACGCTGGAATGTGAGACAACAAGGATAGTGAGAGAGTGTGCTTGATGGTGTGGGTGTTTATCCTGTGATTGTAAAGGAAGGGACAGAAGCAAAAAAAAGTTAATGCCAGGGAGGTGGTGATGACAAGAGAGAGCATGAGTCAAAGCAATGCAGATGATGAGTTCTTGGATGAGTTGCTGAATTCCCAGTCAACTCCATAGGATGTTATCACTCAACCTGGAAAATGACCCATCGCAGTTGGGAGCCAGCCCCTGTAGGAAGTGCGAGTGCCCCATGTGAACAGGCACCCCTCAGTGGGAGGTTTACCCCCTGTTATTTCAGTTCAGTTTTTTTAGGTCACTAGTATACCTGTTGTCACTACAATTTTCGTTGCAGGATCCCAATCTCTCCGTAGCTGCAGAATTGTCATCTTCAGATGCCCCTAGTACACTTGTCATCACTACAGCTTTAGCTTCCAAACCACAATCCCGAAAAGAAGAGACACTCCCACCCCCAAGGTGATAGATGTGGCAGGAATTAGGCCTCTTATCGAATCCATGCTAGATCAACGTATCTTGAAGGAAGTGTTTTGAAATGCCTGCAACTTACCGGTGATGGGTTTGCAGAAACAAAATAAGAAATGGAGGATAGTTTAGGACCTCAGAAAAGTGAATTAAATTGCAGTCCTATGTTGTTCTGTGGTACCGAATCCTGCTGTGATTCTCTTCCAGATTCCATGCAATGCTGAGTGGTTCTTGGTCATTGATCTTTGTCAAGCATTCTTTGCCATTCCCTTACTTGAGTATAGCCTATTTATTTTTCCTTTCAATTTCTTTTTATTAAAATTTTTTAATAAACTTTATTTGGAGTAAAGCGCATTACATATTATGCATTCAATTACATAGTTTAAGCTGAAACATGTTAAGAAGGCATTCAAATAATAACAAGGTATGCGGAATGCAGGACAGTGCAATCGAAAACTGGGCACAAAAGCAGCTATTGGATTGGCATATACATTATTCACGACTTCGCATGAACATGGAGACTATATCAGCAACTGTCATTAATAATTTATTCGTTTGTGGCCATAGGGTCTGGGAGGTGGTCAGGGGATTTATCATCCTTGTCTATCTGTCGGATATAGGACACCAGAGGGGCCCAGATGTCATGTGGCCTGCTCACTAGGGGCATTAGGTTCCAATATTCACTCAGGTGCGACTGACAGTGCGCCGCATCTGCTAGCCAGCTTTTTGTAACTGGTGCCGGCTTGCAGCCCCAGTGAATCGCCACCCTGCGCCTGGCCAGCACAAGGAGCATCGCAACCAGTCTACGGTCAGCATCCGAGACATTCTTGACATATCCCAGAAGGCATGTAAGGGGGTCGGGCGTAAGGGTGTCAGAGGTGATGGCGCGAATGATTCTGCAAACATCTTGCCGGAAGTTCGCTATTTTTGGACATGACCAGGCCAGATGTACAAAAGTTGCGTCGGGAGGAGAGCATCTTACACATCTTGCATCCTCCGCCAGGCCCATCCTGTGAAGTGCTGCGGGGGTGCGAAACAGTCTATGTAAAAATTTAAAATGTATCAGGTGCAGTCGATAATTGGGGGAGAGTTTTTGGGATTGATTGCAGCAGTACTGCCATTGTTCTGGTGAAGGCCTGTCGACTAAGTCTGCTGCCCATGCACAGCGTGCCCACTCAGTGTCCACAGGGGAGGCTGCGAGAGTTAGTGCGTACAGTCTGGTGACGAGCGGGGAGGATGCTGCGTGGATGTATTCAAGTGCTGCGTTCGGCGGTGGGGAGCTAGGGAATGGATTATTCATGTTGTCTAGTGGAGTGGCGTTGTCCGGGAGAAAAAGAAACTGTCAGTTAGGATAAAGATAGGCATTGGTGCGAATGCCCAGCGCCGCGGCTTGGCGTGCCATACTGCTAGTCTGCAGTGGAGGAAAGGAGGGATTGCTAGCGAGTTGCATCGCTGGTGCGTATAAAGCCTTAACCCCTCTATCTCTATGGATTCCTTCCCAGGCCCAGCGTGTGCTTTCAACAGTGTTTATTTCGCCTCTCGGGGCCGTATATGGCAAGAATATCGCCGTTTGTAGCGGCCACGGGGAGGCGAGGTCTGTCTCTGCAGCAACATGCGGCTGAAAAGGCGTGGGATGTTGCCAAAAGTGGAGAAAACTGGCCTGAGCAGAAAAAGCATATAGTTTAAAATTTGGGGCGCCCATCCCACCACGCGAAAACGGCAATGTAAGGGTTTCATAGGCGATATGCAGCTGACGTCCCGCACATAGGAGTGTGATCATATTGGAGTGCAATCGCTTGAAGAAGTGGTAGGTGAGCGGCAGTGGAATGTTTAAGAAAAGGTAGAGAAACTTAGGCAGGACCACCATCTTGGCGATTGCGACTCGCCCGGCTAAGGATAGCGGGAGATTTTTCCATGTGAGGATTTTAGATTCCAGCCACTCCATAGCCCTGCCGTAGTTAGCCCTCCAAAGCTCCTCCGTGTCTCTACTCAGCCAGATGTCGAGATATTTAGTGGGCCAGCAGCCCATTTAATCAGGTATTCCGTGGGGATGGGTTGGGTCGCGTCCATTAACAGGAATAGAATAGATTTATTCCAGTTTATTTGAATGCCTGAGAGGCCTCCAAATCTGATGACCTCTCTGGTCATGGGGGCCAGATTTTTACGGGGCTCACAGATATATAATGCCACGTCATCAGCATACATGGAAGTCACTAAGCAGCGGGTGGAGAACCCGATGCCTCGTTGCGTGTGGTGCTGTTGCAGCTGTGCTGCAAGTGGCTCCATCGCTATGGCAAATAGCATGAGTGACAGGGGGCATCCCTGTCTAGTGCCTCTGGTGATGCATATAGGTTCAGTGATTTGTCCATTAATACATATGCGCGATGAGTGCAACGTGTAGAGTAAATTGATCTTGCTTATGAAGGCTGGGCTGAGCCCGAGGCGACCAAGCAAAGCAAAGAGGAAAGGCCATTCTAGTGAATCGAATGCCTTGGTGGCGTCCAGCAGGGCCGCCACCGCTGGCAGATCGGGATTAATTTTGTGCATTATGGAAAAGATGGTGCGCAAATTGTGTGACGTGGCGCGACCTGGGATGAAGCCGGATTGTTCCGGACGAGCTATAAGTGTCATGAGAGGGAAGAGGTGGTTGGCCAACAATTTTGCATATATCTTGTTGTCTGTGTTGATTAGTGATAACGGGCGATATGAATCGCAGCACTCCGTCGGTTTGTCAGGCTTGAGGAGAAGAGTGATCAACGCTTCACGGAGAGTGGTAGGGAATTGGCCACTCGTGACGGATTCATTGTACATTTCAGCGAGGGGAGGGATAAGGAGGGGCGCATATTCTTTGTAAGATGCGACCGGCAGTCCGTCAGATCCAGGTGCCTTAACGCCTGGGAGACCTGAGATCACTTGTGGGATCTCCTCGATGGTGAATGGTTCATCCAGATACTCGCGATGCTCATCGCGGAGCCATAGCAGCTCAATAGTATTAAAATACTGCTCGATAACCTCCGGGGGTGTCGGATCTCCGGCGGTGTAGAGTTGAGAATAAAATGAGGATATTTTGTCGAATATTTCACTGGGGGAAGTGATTCTTCCCATGGAGTCATCCTGTAGTTCTGTTATGTAAGAGGAGGCATGTGGCGTCCTCAATAGATTTGCCAGCATTTTGCCGGGCCGATCGCCCTCACCATACTGACGCGCCTGTGCTTCACGACTGAGGTACATTACCTCCGTTCAGCCTCTGCTTGATATTCGGTAATCTTTGATCTTATATATGCAAGTGTAGCAGGGGAAGGGTTATTGACGTAACTTTGATCCAGTAGTTTAAGTTCTGTTTCCAGCGTCTCCAAGGCCTGATGGATCTGAGCATGCCGGACTGCCGTGCAATACACTCTCCCCGAACCACCACCTTAAAGGTCTCCCAGAGGGGGAGTCCACAGAGCCAGTATTTAGTTCAAAGAATTCAATGATGGCGCTGCAAAGCTCTTCTCGGAATGCTGCATCCCGGAGCGCCTGAGGTGGTAGGCGCCATGCGAACATGCGCCGAGGAGTGAGCGGGATTCGCATGGTCAGGCTCACCGGTGAGTGGTCCGATAGTGTGCGTGCCAGATGCATGGCGGAAGTAACCTAGCATGATACATCTCAAGTGATTACCCACAGATCGATGCGGGACCAGGAACCATGAGTATTAGAAACGCAAGTGCCCTCGCGCCTGTCAGGGTGGAGATGCCACCAGATGTCAACTAAGCTGTTATCCTGCATAAGGGTGTGTAATGTCGCCGTGGCCTGTGGATGAAGCAGCCGAGCGCCCGAGCGGTCTGATATGTTCTTTGGGGCAATGTTGAAGTCACCTCCCCATATCAGCGGCAAAGGGCCGAGAGAGGAGATAAGTTTCCATATTTGGATGTAAAAGTCTGAATTGTCTGTGTTCGGGCCATAGATAGCTGCCAGTATCACGGGTTGGGCGTAAAGCGTTCCTGAGAGAATCACGTATCTCCCTTCAGCGTCAATGTGAGAATGTAAAGTTTGCCATGGCAGACCTTTCCTGATTAAAATGGTGACTCCCCTTGCATAATTAGAGTAAAATGAGGAGTATGTATCCCCCAGTGCCTGGATCGCAGTCTGGCTGAGCTAGTAGCCGTCAGATGGGTCTCTCGTAGAAAACAGACGTCGGTCTTGTGCCTAATGAGATACGAGTGTATTAGACGTGTTTTGAGATAGTCGTTCATGCCCCTAATGTTCCATGTCAGAATGGTCAGCTCAGTCATGGATAATGCCTAACAGGGGCCTGAAAGCAAGTATTCTGTTATCCGTCCTGACGCCAAGAGATAATATAGCATGGTGCGTGACAATGGCGTAATCAAATGCAATTTCAGTCGAATTTAAATTGAAACAGGTCCAACCATAGAACTTAGCCCTGGGGTGTGAATTTGTAACATCACACCTACTCGGGGCGGTCCCCCCCCTCCCACTCCAACCCCCCAACATTGTTGAGAATCAAGCCTCCCCCACCCAAGGAGCCCCAACTTGGTGAATACCAACATGATACAGGAGTTATCCCAATGGGGTACCTGGGCTCAGCCAGACTTCCCCATGCCTTGCGGCATTGGTGGCCGAGCGCGTCAATTCACAGCATGGAGGGGAGAAAGTATGGTTAATTAACAGCAGTTAGAGCGAAACAAAATAACAGCAGACAGTTATACTATTGAACTGAGTTCGTTTAGGTTTGTTATCAACAGGGCCTCACAGGAACCGCTACCGTTCATTGGCAAGTTAGTCATTATCACTTGCGTGGCTGTCTTCAGTAGGAGTCTGCCGATCACAGGGAAGAGATTTTTGTAGTTGTTTTGGGAATTCCAAGGCAGCTTTAGGATCCGCGAAGAAGCGAGGTTTGTTTCCAGAGTCTATGCGTAACTTGGCGGGGTACATGAGGGCATATGTTATATGGAGTTGCTGGAGAATGCGCTTGGTTGGGAGGAAGTCTCTACGAGCGGCCTGCACAGACAGAGTGAAGTCAGGGTAAAAGGAGAGTGTGTTACCTTGGTGTCTGACTTCTCTCATTTCACTTGCCTTCTGGAGGATGGAGTCTCGATCACGGTAATTCAGCAGGTGGGCTATTATTGGCCGTGCAGGAGCCCCCGGCAGTGGTCTCGGGCCAAGTGATCTGTGCGCCCGCTCAACGATAAAAAGGTCCGATAAGGCCGTGCCGAAAATCTCACGCGGCATGGACTCCAGGTAGGTCTCCATTTTGTCAATTGCAGTGGATTCAGGGAGACCCACGATTTGAATGTTATTCCTGCGGGAGCGGGATTCGAAGCCTTCGTTTTTAGCGCGGATGATCTCAAGCACCTTATCCATTTTCAAGAGGCGTTGTCGGTTTTCCGCACCAGTGTCATCCGCGTCAGAGACCCTTGCCTCCAGTTGCGTGATGCGGGTTTCATGAGTGTCCACCCGTTGTTTGACTTGGTCTAAGCGGGCTGTCAAGGAGTCGATCTTGGAATCAATGGTTTTCAGGCTTGATTTGACTTCAAGGAGTATGGAGCGAACACTGTCATCTTGTGAGTCAGTTGTGTCTGTCCTTGCGACCTGCTTGCCGACATCCTGGGAAGATTCACCGGCCCTGCCCGTTCTGCGGCCCTCGAATGTGAGCTTGGGCTGTTTCGCGTCAGCCTTCCCCATTGCAGTGATTTGTAGCTGGTCTGGATCCCACACCAGAAGAGTCAATTAGGACAGGGAGCAGAGATGTTTGGCAAAAGCGGGGCAGTGTGTGTCTCTTTGACCGATCGCGCACACCTTGGTAATCAATAGCTAATTTGCAGGTGTAGTTGGAGCGGATAGGAGGCAGAGTCCACCCGGTCAGTCCGTTCAGGCAGGAGAGGGGCACATCCCATAGGCCCTCCGGGGCCCACAGGAAAAAACCAGCGCAGTCTTTGCGCTCGCAATGCCACACGTTAATCTGCCCTGCGATGTTCAGTAAAGTCGCGGCTCAGGCCAAGCAGGCCCCCACGGGTCAAAGATTTAGCTGATGAAGCGTTCACCCCGAGGCACCAGGGTATGGATGTAGGCGGTCCTGCGAGGCTCCCCGATGTTCCGCCTCAGAATCTTTGCCGGGCGAGGGAGCGGCAGGGAGGAAACACACCGGGCAGCCAGGCCGACGCCGAGGCGAGAATCTCCACAATACCAGTGTAAGCGAGAGGGGCAGGCCTGGAGTTATCAGATTACTCGCCTCCCGCGGCTCGCCAGACCCCCGGCACGCAAGCTCCTTACTTAGTGGATGGGTTTGGTCCCTGGTGTTGTCATGGAGCCGGTGTCCAGTGCCTCCGCTCCGCAACCGCATTGGATGCCCCCATCCGGCGCAGAGCAGGCTGTCCCCTCAAGCCCACACGCATAGTCCAGGCCGCACCACCACAGAAGTAGATCCTCAGCCCGGCTCCGGGCCGCGCACGCCCAGCCCCCGACGGCAGCAGATCCAGAGTCGAGCAGCAGCAGCCACGCTGGTTCGGGAAAGAGGTGGCCCCCCCTGGTGCGGAGCAGGTCGGATTTCCAGGCCTGCACGTACAGCACAGGCTGCGCCACTGCAGGTGCAAATCTTTGGCCCAGCTCCGAGCCGCGCACGCCCCGAAAGTGGCAGCAGCAGCAAGTAGAGCCAGGCGGCGGCAGCCACGCAGGACCAGGCAGACAGCGGGCCTTTGGTTTGCGGGTCGGGCCTCTGGAGGGGTAATACAGACGGCTCCGACTCAGGGGGCCACAATCCACGCGCGGGCCCGACAGCACCTTCCCCTGAGCGGGCAGTTCCAGGGCACTTAGGCAGATGGAGAGCAGCGATACCGGCTCTCTGGGCTGTATACGGTAAGAACCTGCTTATTATGCGGTACTATCCCCTCGCTGCTGCAGGATGTTGAAGGATTATTCCGCCCGGCCGGCAGAGCTCGCTTAAAACGCAGCCATCTTGCAGCTGGCGAAACCACGCCCCCACCCTTTCCTTTCAATTTGTAGGGAAAATCATTGTGTGGTGTCCAAAGAGCCCCTCAATGTTAAATCAGATGCTGAAGAAAAATCTAGAGACCCTGCAGTTTCCTTGCAATTCGATTTTAGTGAGGGATATGAACATCCTACTGTTCGTGTCTGTGACTCAAGAAGCCTGCAAGCAAGATACCATTGCCTTGTTGAATCACCTTGCAGAGAACGGACACAAGGTGTCCCCTACAAAATGAAAGTATGGTCACAGGGAGGTTCTCTATTTGGGACACCCCATTGGGAAAGGAGCTAGGAAAGTGCTCCAAGAACATATCACTACAATTCTGAGAATGAACCTCCACATGACACAGAGAGAAGTCAGGATGTTCGTCAGTATGTGGGCTACTGTCTACAGTGGATTCCCACATTTTTCATAGTGGCTAAGCCTCTACAAAGAATACACACAATGATGTGACTAATCCTGAACCCTGGCGTAACAAATGCATAAATGCCTAGAGCTCGGAGAGAAACTCTGCTGCACACCAGCACTAGGAATGCCCAATTACGACAAGGACTTTGGCCTTTATTGACATGAGAGAAAAGGGTGTGCACTGTCAGTTTTGACACAGACCCACAGGCCAGCAAAACAACCAGTAGCTTATTTCTCTGCCATACTCATCCAGTGTCCACGACGCTTCCTGGATGCCTTAAAGCAATAGCTGCAGTAGGTGTTAGCATACAACACTGTGAGGGCATATTTATGAGGTACTCATTTATTGTGATGGTTCCACATTCAGTTGAGAGCTTACTGACCTGCACACGAACTCAGCCAATGATAAATAGCAGGTTCACTAAATATGAACAGGTGATTTTGACTGCAGAAAATGTCTCTGTCAGGCAGACAACATCCTAAATCCTGCCACTCTTTTGCTCATTTCCAGACAGTGACTCAGACAATAATGATGTGCAGTGGTGTTCTGCCATTCAAGATGTTCATTTGGGAGAGCCAAATTTTACTTTGTTTGTGGACGGCTCTTGTTTAAGAGATAGGCGAGAAATCTTGAGAGCAGCATATGGCTTCTGCATCATAAATGGTTTCCCAGAAGCCCTCTATTTGTGCAATAAAACTTCCACACAGTTGTCTAAACTGATCGCATTGACTAAACCATTCTGTGTTTCCACTAGTTTGAGTGTCACCATTTACACCAACAGTCAATATTATTTTGGTGTGGTACACGATTTTGGAGAGTTGTGGTCTCAGAGCGTTTTCCTAACTTACGCTGGTCTCTAATCGAGAACAGAAGATTTGTCATGGGTTGTCTAAAAGCATTGCAGCTGCCTTGAGAGATATCAGTCGTAAAATGTGCAGCATACAAGAGTGGATGTGGTTTTTTTTACCTCTGGAAACCGATAGGCGGACAAAATGCAAAAATAAAAAGGTAATGGAAGGAATGCTTAAATTAATCTTAGTCACTGGCTATAGTCTGGGTCACATCGTATTCACCCACTGTGCCATTGTAGACACAAAGCTGCCTTATGTAAATTAGTCTTGGTCCAATAGGAAGAGCCCAGACGAACTACCAGACCAGGTCCCCTCTAGATTGAAATACAAGCAACCCCAGACCAGTTTCAACCTACTTAGATCTCATCAGTGATGTCCAGCATGAGTCCTGTGGCACAGTGAGCAGTGGACCCACATCTGGGCATACCCATTGCGCTTAGGATGTCTACTGCAAAAACGAAAAGGTGATGGAAGGAATGCTTAAATTAATCTCAGCCAATGACAATCACTCTGGGCTGCATTTCAGGCCATCGTTTTTCGCCCAATGTACTGTTCAAGACAGAGACCCCGCCTTATGCAAATCAGTCTTGGTGCTTCTGCAATAGGAACAGTACAGCCTGAACTGCCAAACCAAGTCCCCTTCAGATGGGAACACAAGCAACTCCAGACCGGTTTAGACCTACTTATGTGTCATCATTGAGGTATATCTTCAGTGCTGTGGCACAATGAGCACATAACCCACGGTTGGCTATATCCTTCACATTTAGGGCCTCTACTGCAAAAAAAAAAAAAAAATAACAAGGTGATGGAAGGAATGCTTGAATTAATCTCGGCCATTGGCAGTTGCTCTTGGACGCATTCCAGACCATTGTTATTCACCCACTGTGCCACTCTAGACAGAGATCCACCTTAAGCAAATCAGTCTTGGTCCTGCTCCAATAGGATCAGTCCAGCCTGACCTACCAGCCCAGGTCCCTTTCAGGTGGGAAAACAAGCAACCCCAGACCACTTTCAATCTCCTTAGGTCTCAGCAGCGAGGTATAGCTTGGTCCTATGGCACAGTGAGCAAGCAACCCACGTCTGGGCATACCCATCTCTCTTAAAGCATCAACTACAAAAACAATAAGGTGATGGAAGGAATGCTGGAACTCATCTCAGCCATTGGCAGTTGCTCTGGGCCACATTCCAGACCATTGTTATTCACCCACTGTGCTATTGTAGACACAGACCCGCTTTATGCAAATCAATCTTGGTCCTGCTCCATTAGGAACAGTCCAGCCCGAACTGCCAGACCAGGTTCCCTCCAAATGGGAACACAAGCAAACCCACAGCGGACCTACTTTTTGGGAATATCCGTCGCACTTAACACATCTATTGCAAAAACAATGAGGTGATAGAAGGAATGCTTAAATTAATCTGAGCCACTACAATTGCACTAGGCTGCATTCCAGACCACAGTCCACTGTGCCACCCTAGACAGAGATCCACCTTAAGCAAATCAGTCTTGGTCCTGCTCCAATAGGATCAGTCCAGCCTGACCTGCCAGCCCAGGTCCCTTTCAGGTGGGAAAACAAGCAACCCCAGACCACTTTCAACCTCCTTAGGTCTCCTCAGCGAGGTACAGCTTGAGTCCTATGGCACAGTGAGCAAGCGACCCACGTCTGGGTATACCCATCTCTCTTAAAGCATCAACTGCAAAAACAATATGGTGATGGAAGGAATGCTTGAACTCATCTCAGCCATTGACAGTTGCTCTAGGTCGCATTCCATTGTTTTTTTGCTCACTGTGCCATTATAGACAGAGACACGCCTTATGCAAATCATTCTTGGTCCTGCTCCAGTACGAACAGGCCACAGTGTGAAGTGCCAGACCAGGTCCCTTTCAGGTGGGAAAACAAGCAACCCCAGACCACTTTCAACCTCCTTAGGTCTAATCAGCGAGGTACAGCTTGATGGCACAGTGAGCAAGCGACCCACGTCTGGGCATACACATCACCTTAAAGCATCAACTGCAAAAACAATAAGGTGATGGAAGGAATGCTTGAACTCATCTCAGCCATTGACAGTTGCTCTAGGCCGCATTCCATTGTTTTTTTGCTCACTGTGCCATTATAGACAGAGACACGCCTTATGCAAATCATTCTTGGTCCTGCTCCAGTACGAACAGGCCACAGTGTGAAGTGCCAGACCGGGTCCCCTCCAGATGGAAACATAAGCAACTTCAGACTGGTTTCAACTTACTTAGGTCTCATCAGTGATGTATAGCTTGAGTCCTATGGCACAGTGAGCACGGGACCCGAGTCTGGTCATACCTATCCCTCTTCAAGCATCTACTGCAAAAACAACCAGGTGATGGAAAGAATGCTTGAATTTAACTCATCCACCGCCCATTAATCTGCGTCGCATTCCAGACCATTATTTGTGTTCCGGTTCAGGAAGGACCTTGTCTGGCAGTTCGGGCAGGAATGTTCCCATATGTGCAGGGTCAAGACGGATTTACAAATGGCTGGATCTAAACTGAGGTGGCATGGTGGGTAAAATAACAAAGGACTGAGATGCGGACCGAGTAATTACCAGTGGCTGAGATTAATTAAAACGCTCCATCCGTCACTATTATGTATACTTCACTCTAATGTACTAAGTGGGACGGTTATGCCCATATGTGAGTCCGGTGCACAATATGCCACAGGAAACAAGTTATACCCGACTGATTAGTCCTAAAAGGGCAAAACTGCTCTTGGGTTGTTTGTGTTCCGGTTCAGGTAGGGAATTAGTATCTGTATGAGAAGTCAGTGCACACCTATTAAGCAAAAGATATTTTAGTACTAAATAACTACCACAGGATTGCGTGCTACCCAGTGTGAGGCAGCCAGCCTCTGATTGCAAATGACTAGTCTGGTGAATGATCACCAGTATACTGGATGCACAGCTTAGATATGTGAATCAATGCTTAAACAATCATAAACGACCAACAATAAACAAAATCTTTCAATTTCTTACACTCTGATTTTAATGTTAATCCACAAAATCCTCAAAGCGATCTTTTGTAGTTGCAGCAACACATGCTGTCAAATTAAATACTCAACAGAATTCAAAGCAATTTTTGAAAAAAATCAAGAATCAAAAACATGATACAGCTCATTATTAATATCATTGCAAATTACAACTCAATTACCCAGCCCAGCCCAATGCATTTCGGGATTGATTCCATCCCTTCTTCAGGGGCCACTGTAAGAGAAAACATGGTATCAACCATTTAGAACTCAGTATTATGAAAATAAACAATTTATTTCAAGAAACGCGTTCAATGCTCAGTGGAGGAATAAACGTGCCTGCACACGTGTTTGCGCACGGCAATACAAGCAAAAAGAATACATAGATCAAACTTGTGATCCAACATAAAACCGATTATGTTAGATGACAGTGATGTGCAAAGCAAGATCCAAAAGAGTTACGCTAAAAACCACTACACCGAAGTGAAAAAACCAGAGTAAAAGGAATTCGCCAATCACCCGTGATTAAAAAAAATGATAAGCAAAAATATGGTGCCATGAAACTACACCTGTGCTTCAAACCCACGACAACGTGAAACTACCATAATTGTCAAATCGACCACGAATAAAGTGAACTGTACTCACTTACTATGAACTGAGGTATCAAAACCACACTAATCTTGTGGTTTAAAAACAAAGACCGATGAGTGAGAAGCTAGAAAAGACAACAACAGTGTCTTACTGACGCAAACCTTGTAAAATAAAGTGCATGTTTCACTAAATGGACAAGTTATACGACCATGACAAAGTACTTCAGTCACAACCTCCTATGTTATAAATACCTACAAACATACTTCCTGCACACTCCCAAACGAAGCTTGCCCCTATACTCAAAATTGCAGCCCTTCAGGTATATTAATTACCACCTTTCAATATTCACAAAATATTCACTCATAAAACCTAAACATGCTGCCCAGTGTGTGCTCCAGCTCACGATATAGTACTCAATTGTAAAATATGCATCCAATCACTAAACTTACATATGTTCCGTGTATAACCTTCCCGGATGCTGAAGTTGAACCACCTCGTCTCGATACTCCAGAAATATCCCCACCTGCAAACAAGACATGACATCTAGTCTGGATTGAGCTCCTCACTATGTACCGCAACTGTTCTCACTCGCACTCCTCTCTGCAAACCAAACTGTTGCAACTGAACACGTAAATACCACTCACCTTTGAATCGAAAAACTGAAGCCTGAAAAAACTCCACAGAACTATCGCGTCTATCCTACTGGCGCATTGCATGCCAGGTGCCTTTCCGCTGTATTTAAAAACCTAACCTCAATGCTCTTCCGGGTGCAATCATGCCTGCCTGTAAGTGAAATAAAAAAGAGACTAACTGAAAGGAAAATGAAATCGCCATCTTGGGTCAGTAAATGCCAAAAGTGATGTCAAAAGCACGAACGAGGGAAACCTCAGACTACTCGAACTTGAATCGATGTTGTGCTAACTAGCTGATAAAAATATCACGTGTAAACAACCGAGAGTCCACAATTCTCGTAAACACGCTCTACCATGAATGTAATAAGACCACACTGCTCGTAGTAATGTCCACAACAATTCATCAAAAGTACTGATGAACAGCAAAACAGTACTGAAGATATTCTGTATATTCACAATACCTACAGTAACCGCAAACCTTGCGAGTGCGTTAAGGGCAATAAAATGAAAAAATGGAAAATTTCTTAGTGACAGAAAGTGAAACACATGAAAAGAATAAAAATAGAGATAATAATGGTAACAAGAACCACCTGAAAAAAATATGTGTATAAAAAACCATTGTGGTTGCCGTGCGAAAACCGTGCGTTCACAATCTAAAAAAACGACAGGGAACAAAGTACAGTCATCAGAGAAAACATGACATCTCCAATTTATCATTGAGACCACCTGGCATCATTGTCTGTAACATTTTAATCCACCAGACCTCCCTTTGTGATAACAATTTCGAATTGTCACAGCCAGTTTTACAAGTTAATGATTCTAACACAGTAAATCTTAGTTGCGCAATTGTGTGCTTGTACTCTAGCCAGTGTACTACCAGATGAGATTTGATGTTCTGTGTGCGAATTGTGCTTTTATGTTCTGATATGCGTACCTTCACTTTTCGTGTTGTTTTCCCTACATATAATAACCCACACGGACATTTGATCGTGTAGATTACATAGCTAGAATTACAATCTCCATTGTACCTGAATCCAATGTGTTTACCTGAATGTGGGTGATTGATGCTGTTACCTGGAATTACATTGTTGCAGTTAACACAGTTATAGCATCTGCGCATCCCCGTATAGTTATCAGGATCCAGTTCACGTTTGTATGACAATATCTCTTTAATGTTTTTGCTGCGTGTGTATGCGAACAATGGCTCGTCCGCAAACAACCCATTGAAGTCTGGTTCGAATTTGAGCAATTCCCATCTCGATTTGATGATCTTTTTAATGGTGGACGATTTGGTTGAGAATTTAGATACGAACACATGTCGATTTTGTGCAATCTTCGGTTTCGACAGTAGTAACTCATCACGTTTCAAAGGTTGTGTTGTACTCAATGCTTTAGCCAATGATGTCCGTGGATAGCCTCGTTGTCTGAACTTCTTACATTGATCATCCAAAACCAATTCCAGCTCATCATTATTGGATACTATTCTCTTAGTTCGTAACATCTGAGAATATGGTACATTTTGTAGTAGCGATGGTGGGTGGAAGCTTGAAAACAACAATAAGCTGTTCCTGTCCGTAGGTTTAGTATACACGGTCGTTTGTAGTTTATTGTTCACTTTTGTGATTGATACATCAAGAAATGCCACACTCGTATCACTGATATTATGAGTGAATTTGATGCGTTCATTTTTTAAATTCAGTTCATGAATTTTAAATCGAAGATGTTCCTCTGTACTATTCCAAATAAGGAAAATGTCGTCAATAAATCTGGTGTAGAAAACCAGATTGGTGCTCCATGCATCATCTGTAAAAATATGATCAAGTTCGAATTTGGACATAAAGGTGTTCGCGTACGATGGAGCCCCGGAAAAACCCATGGAGGTTCCGCTTATCTGAAGGTAAAAGTCATCCTTCCATTGTAGATAGCTATGCTGTAAACAGAACATCAATAATTCCAAAATGAGTACTTTGTTAACACCAAGTTCTGGTAGTTGCAACAACGCCCACTCACACGCTTCAATGCCTTCTTGGAGAGGTATTGAAGTGTACAATGCTGTCACATCAATTGTACACAATATCCATGTTGCAGAACAATGATCTTCTACTGCGCGAAGTTGTTGTAAAAAGTGTGTAGTGTCTTTAATGTAACTTCTCCATGTTTGAACAAATTTTTGCAAAAAATGATCAACAAACTGACCAACCGGTGAAAAAATAGAATCACAACCTGATACTATCGGTCGAAATGGAGGATTCCGTAAATTTTTATGCACCTTGGGGAGCATGTACAAATTGGGCCTCCTAGGGTGGAGAACATTCAAAAATTGACGCGTTTTGTTAGTAATCCATTGCATGTTCTCTGCATGATCTAGAATTTGATTGAGAGTCTCCATAATCTTGAATGTGGGGTCACAATCCAATTTGATATAGGTTGTAGTATCCTGTAGATGTTGAAATACACTCTGTTCATAGAATGCTGTGTCCATAATGACCAAAGCGCCCCCCTTGTCTGCTATTTGGAATGTAAGCCTAGTATCCTTAGTCAATTCTTTGATGACATTCATCTCATATTTTTTGAAATTTGTTTTAATTGATGGCCTGAAATTTAACTTGGAGAAGTCATTTCGAATAAGAATCTCAAAAGAATCGAGTAATTTATGCGAGACAGGTGCCATGTATGTACTCTTGGGCTTGAATACCCTCGCCTCACTTTCTTGTTCAACAACGATGGTGTTAACAGATTCCATTGTCGGTACTATATTCGTGAAAAAATGCTTCAAACGCAAGTTTCTCAAAAACTTAAAAGTAGACACTTCAAGTTCTAGTGCGTTGGTATGATAAACAGGAACAAATGACATGCCTTTATTAAGTACCTGTTGTTGTACCTGTGACAATGTGGTGCTAGAAATGTTGATAATCAGATCTTCGTTTTGCTTCTCAAATTCCGAGCCTCTGCCTCCTTGTCTTTTGCTCCTTTTTATGAGTGAATATTTTGTGAATATTGAAAGGTGGTAATTAATATACCTGAAGGGCTGCAATTTTGAGTATAGGGGCAAGCTTCGTTTGGGAGTGTGCAGGAAGTATGTTTGTAGGTATTTATAACATAGGAGGTTGTGACTGAAGTACTTTGTCATGGTCGTATAACTTGTCCATTTAGTGAAACATGCACTTTATTTTACAAGGTTTGCGTCAGTAAGACACTGTTGTTGTCTTTTCTAGCTTCTCACTCATCGGTCTTCGTTTTTAAACCACAAGATTAGTGTGGTTTTGATACCTCAGTTCATAGTAAGTGAGTACAGTTCACTTTATTCGTGGTCGATTTGACAATTATGGTAGTTTCACGTTGTCGTGGGTTTTGAAGCACAGGTGTAGTTTCATGGCACCATATTTTTGCTTATCATTTTTTTTAATCACGGGTGATTGGCGAATTCCTTTTACTCTGGTTTTTTCACTTCGGTGTAGTGGTTTTTAGCGTAACTCTTTTGGATCTTGCTTTGCACATCACTGTCATCTAACATAATCGGTTTTATGTTGGATCACAAGTTTGATCTATGTATTCTTTTTGCTTGTATTGCCGTGCGCAAACACGTGTGCAGGCACGTTTATTCCTCCACTGAGCATTGAACGCGTTTCTTGAAATAAATTGTTTATTTTCATAATACTGAGTTCTAAATGGTTGATACCATGTTTTCTCTTACAGTGGCCCCTGAAGAAGGGATGGAATTAATCCCGAAATGCATTGGGCTGGGTAATTGAGTTGTAATTTGCAATGATATTAATAATGAGCTGTATCATGTTTTTGATTCTTGATTTTTTTCAAAAATTGCTTTGAATTCTGTTGAGTATTTAATTTGACAGCATGTGTTGCTGCAACTACAAAAGATCGCTTTGAGGATTTTGTGGATTAACATTAAAATCCGAGTGTAAGAAATTGAAAGATTTTGTTTATTGTTGGTCGTTTATGATTGTTTAAGCATTGATTCACATATCTAAGCTGTGCATCCAGTATACTGGTGATCATTCACCAGACTAGTCATTTGCAATCAGAGGCTGGCTGCCTCACACTGGGTAGCACGCAATCCTGTGGTAGTTATTTAGTACTAAAATATCTTTTGCTTAATAGGTGTGCACTGACTTCTCATACAGATACTAATTCATTGCCACTTCAGTCAGGAGCACCCGAATACTGTTTACAATGTCATTTGATAGCATAGCTAATCTCACGGACAACAGAGCAGATACCCGCACATACACATCTACACAAGTAAATGAAATATATGCTTTGATTCAGGACACAACGTTTTTCAATGTTCAGGGAGGTTCAATATCACAACAAGTACGCCAATTGGAGTTCATTATACGAAGAGCATTGAGTCAACGCCTCCACGCTTCAACTCTCATACAATATCACAAAGTTCAACGTATTCCGCGTGGACTAAGATTACCCATCAAACCGCTATTATATAAATTCCAGTTCAACAAAACATTCATGGAGAAGTGGCAGGCTATTCTTAATAAATGCTCACTGGACTTGATTCTTTTATTAATAGAAGAGTTATCTCGAACAATCAAAGAATTGGAGGAAGAGGCAGAGCTCATTAAATCTGAATTGTCCACACGTTGTGAAGCAGATTATTGGAGAAACACACTCGAAGATCTCAACAACAAGTTGGATGTGTACGGCAAGGAAATACAAGAGAGAAAACTTAGAAAATTTCGCCGTGACACAATTGATTATAAACTCAACGAGGTGTACACCTGGGCAGAGGTGTACACCCGCAGGCGTCCATTTCAGAAACCTAATACTTCTTCACAGGAATCGGTAGTTTCAGATCAAGAATTAGAACCAACAAGAGCGCCTCTAGAAGCTCAACAGGAAGCATCAGGGTTGAATATTCAGCCGAGTGGAGCAGGAGCACCGACCCAGTCGACGTCTTTTTTAGCGAGCGGCCAAAGCACGGGGCGACCCCCAGATTTAAAAAAACAAGGAGGAGCAAAAGACAAGGAGGCAGAGGCTCGGAATTTGAGAAGCAAAACGAAGATCTGATTATCAACATTTCTAGCACCACATTGTCACAGGTACAACAACAGGTACTTAATAAAGGCATGTCATTTGTTCCTGTTTATCATACCAACGCACTAGAACTTGACGTGTCTACTTTTAAGTTTTTGAGAAACTTGCGTTTGAAGCACTTTTTCACGAATATAGTACCGACAATGGAATCTGTTAACACCATCGATGTTGAACAAGAAAGTGAGGCGAGGGTATTCAAGCCCAAGAGTACATACATGGCACCTGTCTCGCATAAATTACTCGATTCTTTTGAGATTCTTATTCGAAATGACTTCTCCAAGTTAAATTTCAGGCCATCAATTAAAACAAATTTCAAAAAATATGAGATGAATGTCATCAAAGAATTGACTAAGGATACTAGGCTTACATTCCAAATGGCAGACAAGGGGGGCGCTTTGGTCATTATGGACACAGCATTCTATGAACAGAGTGTATTTCAACATCTACAGGATACTACAACCTATATCAAATTGGATTGTGACCCCACATTCAAGATTATGGAGACTCTCAATCAAATTCTAGATCATGCAGAGAACATGCAATGGATTACTAACAAAACGCGTCAATTTTTGAGTGTTCTCCACCCTAGGAGGCCCAATTTGTACATGCTCCCCAAGGTGCATAAAAATTTACGGAATCCTCCATTTCGACCGATAGTATCAGGTTGTGATTCTATTTTTTCACCGGTTGGTCAGTTTGTTGATCATTTTTTGCAAAAATTTGTTCAAACATGGAGAAGTTACATTAAAGACACTACACACTTTTTACAACAACTTCGCGCAGTAGAAGATCATTGTTCTGCAACATGGATATTGTGTACAATTGATGTGACAGCATTGTACACTTCAATACCTCTCCAAGAAGGCATTGAAGCGTGTGAGTGGGCGTTGTTGCAACTACCAGAACTTGGTGTTAACAAAGTAC
Organism: Calotriton arnoldi; assembly: GCA_963921515.1. Classification (NCBI taxonomy): domain Eukaryota; kingdom Metazoa; phylum Chordata; class Amphibia; order Caudata; family Salamandridae; genus Calotriton; species Calotriton arnoldi. The sequence goes on from CAWUFW010000033.1 coordinate 3,134,272, forward strand.
TCATTTTGGAATTATTGATGTTCTGTTTACAGCATAGCTATCTACAATGGAAGGATGACTTTTACCTTCAGATAAGCGGAACCTCCATGGGTTTTCCGGGGCTCCATCGTACGCGAACACCTTTATGTCCAAATTCGAACTTGATCATATTTTTACAGATGATGCATGGAGCACCAATCTGGTTTTCTACACCAGATTTATTGACGACATTTTCCTTATTTGGAATAGTACAGAGGAACATCTTCGATTTAAAATTCATGAACTGAATTTAAAAAATGAACGCATCAAATTCACTCATAATATCAGTGATACGAGTGTGGCATTTCTTGATGTATCAATCACAAAAGTGAACAATAAACTACAAACGACCGTGTATACTAAACCTACGGACAGGAACAGCTTATTGTTGTTTTCAAGCTTCCACCCACCATCGCTACTACAAAATTTACCATATTCTCAGATGTTACGAACTAAGAGAATAGTATCCAATAATGATGAGCTGGAATTGGTTTTGGATGATCAATGTAAGAAGTTCAGACAACGAGGCTATCCACGGACATCATTGGCTAAAGCATTGAGTACAACACAACCTTTGAAACGTGATGAGTTACTACTGTCGAAACCGAAGATTGCACAAAATCGACATGTGTTCGTATCTAAATTCTCAACCAAATCGTCCACCATTAAAAAGATCATCAAATCGAGATGGGAATTGCTCAAATTCGAACCAGACTTCAATGGGTTGTTTGCGGACGAGCCATTGTTCGCATACACACGCAGCAAAAACATTAAAGAGATATTGTCATACAAACGTGAACTGGATCCTGATAACTATACGGGGATGCGCAGATGCTATAACTGTGTTAACTGCAACAATGTAATTCCAGGTAACAGCATCAATCACCCACATTCAGGTAAACACATTGGATTCAGGTACAATGGAGATTGTAATTCTAGCTATGTAATCTACACGATCAAATGTCCGTGTGGGTTATTATATGTAGGGAAAACAACACGAAAAGTGAAGGTACGCATATCAGAACATAAAAGCACAATTCGCACACAGAACATCAAATCTCATCTGGTAGTACACTGGCTAGAGTACAAGCACACAATTGCGCAACTAAGATTTACTGTGTTAGAATCATTAACTTGTAAAACTGGCTGTGACAATTCGAAATTGTTATCACAAAGGGAGGTCTGGTGGATTAAAATGTTACAGACAATGATGCCAGGTGGTCTCAATGATAAATTGGAGATGTCATGTTTTCTCTGATGACTGTACTTTGTTCCCTGTCGTTTTTTAGATTGTGAACGCACGGTTTTCGCACGGCAACCACAATGGTTTTTATACACATATTTTTTTCAGGTGGTTCTTGTTACCATTATTATCTCTATTTTTATTCTTTTCATGTGTTTCACTTTCTGTCACTAACAAATTTTCCATTTTTTCATTTTATTGCCCTTAACGCACTCGCAAGGTTTGCGGTTACTGTAGGTATTGTGAATATACAGAATATCTTCAGTACTGTTTTGCTGTTCATCAGTACTTTTGATGAATTGTTGTGGACATTACTACGAGCAGTGTGGTCTTATTACATTCATGGTAGAGCGTGTTTACGAGAATTGTGGACTCTCGGTTGTTTACACGTGATATTTTTATCAGCTAGTTAGCACAACATCGATTCAAGTTCGAGTAGTCTGAGGTTTCCCTCGTTCGTGCTTTTGACATCACTTTTGGCATTTACTGACCCAAGATGGCGATTTCATTTTCCTTTCAGTTAGTCTCTTTTTTATTTCACTTACAGGCAGGCATGATTGCACCCGGAAGAGCATTGAGGTTAGGTTTTTAAATACAGCGGAAAGGCACCTGGCATGCAATGCGCCAGTAGGATAGACGCTATAGTTCTGTGGAGTTTTTTCAGGCTTCAGTTTTTCGATTCAAAGGTGAGTGGTATTTACGTGTTCAGTTGCAACAGTTTGGTTTGCAGAGAGGAGTGCGAGTGAGAACAGTTGCGGTACATAGTGAGGAGCTCAATCCAGACTAGATGTCATGTCTTGTTTGCAGGTGGGGATATTTCTGGAGTATCGAGACGAGGTGGTTCAACTTCAGCATCCGGGAAGGTTATACACGGAACATATGTAAGTTTAGTGATTGGATGCATATTTTACAATTGAGTACTATATCGTGAGCTGGAGTACACACTGGGCAGCATGTCTAGGTTTTATGAGTGAATATTTTGTGAATATTGAAAGGTGGTAATTAATATACCTGAAGGGCTGCAATTTTGAGTATAGGGGCAAGCTTCGTTTGGGAGTGTGCAGGAAGTATGTTTGTAGGTATTTATAACATAGGAGGTTGTGACTGAAGTACTTTGTCATGGTCGTATAACTTGTCCATTTAGTGAAACATGCACTTTATTTTACAAGGTTTGCGTCAGTAAGACACTGTTGTTGTCTTTTCTAGCTTCTCACTCATCGGTCTTCGTTTTTAAACCACAAGATTAGTGTGGTTTTGATACCTCAGTTCATAGTAAGTGAGTACAGTTCACTTTATTCGTGTTCGATTTGACAATTATGGTAGTTTCACGTTGTCGTGGGTTTGAAGCACAGGTGTAGTTTCATGGCACCATATTTTTGCTTATCATTTTTTTTAATCACGGGTGATTGGCGAATTCCTTTTACTCTGGTTTTTTCACTTCGGTGTAGTGGTTTTTAGCGTAACTCTTTTGGATCTTGCTTTGCACATCACTGTCATCTAACATAATCGGTTTTATGTTGGATCACAAGTTTGATCTATGTATTCTTTTTGCTTGTATTGCCGTGCGCAAACACGTGTGCAGGCACGTTTATTCCTCCACTGAGCATTGAACGAGTTTCTTGAAATAAATTGTTTATTTTCATAATACTGAGTTCTAAATGGTTGATACCATGTTTTCTCTTACAGTGGCCCCTGAAGAAGGGATGGAATCAATCCCGAAATGCATTGGGCTGGGCTGGGTAATTGAGTTGTAATTTGCAATGATATTAATAATGAGCTGTATCATGTTTTTGATTCTTGATTTTTTTCAAAAATTGCTTTGAATTCTGTTGAGTATTTAATTTGACAGCATGTGTTGCTGCAACTACAAAAGATCGCTTTGAGGATTTTGTGGATTAACATTAAAATCCGAGTGTAAGAAATTGAAAGATTTTGTTTATTGTTGGTCGTTTATGATTGTTTAAGCATTGATTCACATATCTAAGCTGTGCATCCAGTATACTGGTGATCATTCACCAGACTAGTCATCCGGTTCAGGTAGGACCTGGTCTGGCAGTTCGTGATGGACTGTTCCCATTGGAGCAGGGTCAAGACTGAATTGCACATGGCTGGGTCCAAACTGAGATGGCATGGTGTGCAAAATAATGATGGACTGGGATGTGGTTCCGGGTATTTACCAGTGGCTGACATTAATTCAAGCATTCCATCCATTACTTTTTTGTATACTTCAGTCTACAGATAAAATGGCCAGATATTGAGTCATGTACATTTAATCAAGAGGAACTAAGTGAATTTGACAATGACCCTGTTTCAAACATGTTATTTAATACTGTAACCACTTTGGAAGATATGAGAATTACAGAATGAAGTATTAGAAGCAGAGGAGTAAAAGTGGGTGCTGTCTGGTTGTCTAAAGAATCAGAGTGAGATTTGGGTTTCAAGGGATGGGACACCTGTTTTACCTGAAGCTATGCTTTCCCTAGTGGCCAGGCACAAGACATGCCATCATTCATACCTTTTGTAACTACTGGTACAATCCCTATTTTCATGTCATTGCTGAAAATCTGTGTCAAAGGGGTATCACTTGCCCACCAGACGCACTACATGTACCGGGCAACTCAGAAGGTGTTTATCTGGGATGCCCTCCCATCTTCTCCCCCTCCTTTAGGGTTGAACCTTCCATTGCCTCCACAGTCTCAAGAGCACATTTTCTTTCTCTTATTGTTATATTGTTCTGATTATAATGCTTGTGTCTATTATTGATGCATTGATAGCAACTACAGGGATATTGCTGATATTACTTCATATATACTCCATGCATGAGCCGCCTGTCGTGGCGGATCTCTGCCTGCTGCACTGTTTGTAGCAGCTTTCTTGTCATTTGAGTAAAAACCTAATAAACACATCCTAAAAAAGAAAAGGGGTATCACTTGCCAGCAGTTAAATTCAAGCAAAAGAACAGTTGTTACCATGAGTCACATAGGAAAGTTGGATGGCCCCTTTAATCACATGCAATTGAACTTTATTACGATGCCCTTTTGTAACGGCTTCATTACAGTCTACTAATAGTTGGTTTCTTCTCTTGTTGGGTTGAACCATATCTGACCAAGAGGTGTGATAGCCTCACTGTTGCCAAATTATTATTGAGGGAATTGATTCCCAGGTTTCGGGCACTAAAGTCAGATCGTGGGACACATTTTAAAATAAGGAGATTACGAAACTGCTGTGTGTAGTTTTGAAAATCCATGAGAGATTCCACTGCAGTTACAAACCAGAGCTTTGCGGTATAGCAGAGCAAACTAACGGAACTCTGAAATCCAAGATGACCACAGGATGTGCTTCTACCTCATTAAAATGGCCCAACGCTCTTCTCCTTTTTCTGATAGGTCTCAGAAGCTTTCCCAATAGTAAGACTGGACTCTTCCCGCACAAAGTGCTGATGGTGAGAGCCATGAGAATTCTATTTGTTCCTGCAGTTGCGCTTGTGAATATAACGGATGACATTGTTTTTTGACTACTGCAGCGAATTGGCTGATATGGTGTGTTCTGTTTCTCGTCATGTTGACTTGGTGACCTCACCTGCAAGACGAGCTGTGCCATGACCTTAGTGCAAGAGATTGGGTTTTGGTGAAGAAACACATCAGGAAAACGTGCCATGAGCAGTGTCAGAAGGGACCTTTTTTAAGTCATCCTTGTGATAAATACTGCTACTGTGTGAAGGATTACCACACTGTACATACCTCTCATACCAAAAGAACGAGAAACAGTGAAGAAGTTATGACAACAACCACTGATCCGCAGAGTGAAACTGAATTAGAGAACACACGTTCAGATGGAGAAGACAGTAGATAGGGGTCTCATAATCAAGCGGTGATGAGAGCAAATACTGGTGGATGATCTGAGAATAACCACAATCAGTCAAGTATCTGAGAACTCGAGTGTGCACCACAAACCTCACAACTGCCTGACAGCAAGATGACCGCCCGGGGCCCCGAACCCGCCCAGACAACTAAAGTTGCACCGGTGAGTCACAAACTCCTCCTATAGTTGTGACCACAACGCTCTCGACCTCTGCCGTACCTTGAGAATCATCCCAATTTTTATAGTGCAGAGAGCCCAAGCACACCCGAGACTGCCACTCAATGCGCCTGACCTCAAGATGGACGCCCGAGGCCACAACTCGCCCGAATCCACTCCGGTGAGTCACTAACTCTCAGAATAGTTTCCTCTTCTCCTGAATCCTGCCTCGCCCTGACCCTCCGGCCACATCATCAATGTGACGTACGCCCGCGCACCCTCGAGGCTACCAGCCCCCCTCCCTACTGTGCCTGACCCTTAGATGGCCGCCCGAGGCAAATAACGTACACCATCTTACTCCCCACACAAGCGAATATCTAACTTTTCACACACAGTGGTGATCCCAGCAATCTCCACCGCCCTCACCTCAATCCGCCAACACCCCCGAGTCTGCTCTCAACAACTAACCCAAGAATAACAGCACGAATCTTTGTATTACTCTCATACTACCCTCTAAGGACGGCACTGGAAACACTTTCCCACCTTTCCTAAAGGGAGCTTGCCCCCCGTCCTACCTAGACACAATGCCCTCCGCCACGTCAGCCCACACCATCCCCTCTTCTGCGAACCACTTAAAACCGCACGGCCGGAACTCCTTCTCGATCAGTTTCCCGCCTAACCTCTCACCCAAAGCGAAAAAAAACTTTAAGCAAAAACTGATCAGACAACATCCTGAATCACTATTCGCGGACATCTACCATTGCTCCTCCAAAGGACAGGTAAAAATGGATCTCATCTTCCACACTGAAAGACCCGAAATATGGAACTCCATCCTCAGATCTCAACATTTCCAAAACTACTAACACTTCACATAGCTGCAAACTGACATTATCAGCTCCAATCCGCACTAGGCGTACTGGAAACACCACTGTGACCATCTCCTCCAACGGCACAGTCCTGATACAAGCCAACAACGACAATCTAGACGCCCTCTTCCCATCTCTCCGGACTGCACCCTCTCACGCACTCCTCCCCTTCCCGCCACTACTCCTCCCCCCAAAGAACCGGACCCGCCAGCAGAACTCACCCACCATTCCGGTGCTCCCTAGTAACTACACCCGCCCTTCACCACGTGACATCACCCTCACTACTACCAGAGAGAACAAGACCCCACTACTTCCCCCCTCCGGCATTCACCCCCACCCGCCCTCCATCCCCCCAACCCACCTCGAACGACTTCAACACACAATCTCTGACTCCCAACCACCTCCCCAAACACACATGCAATAAAACACCGACATCCCAACACGACCCCCGTCACCCTGCACTCACGGCCCCGCCTAGAACCCACACAGACAACACACCCACAAAAAGGCAACCCAACAACGAGAGACTCTCCCCCCCCCCAGGTCTAACACACCCGCCCAGAACACCCTCACTGACTTAGAGACTGGGCAGCGACTCACCCTGCTTGAAACCCAGTTAGCAACTATAATCCAGGGTTTTAGCGAAATCCTATCCAACCTCGCCGCGCCCCATCAGCCTCTGCGTATCCCCTCCTTCCCCACCCGTACACAACAAAGGCCTTCCAAGGCTCCCCACCAGAGATGGATCTCTACCCCCCTCTCTAATCAGACACAGAGACCCAAAAGAACTAGAGATGCAATGTCTGAGAGTGAAGCGGCAGAACTCGCCTCCTCGTACGACAATCCTATTACTGTCACCCTCCAATCCAAAATCCAGGTGATCACCGGACTAGGAAGAGACCAGGCCCTTCCGAAATCCCCCAGACCCCCGGCCACCCGCACTATCATCCCCACGGCCCCCCGAACGAAGAAACCAAAAACAGAGACGACCCCCACCAACTGCATGCTCATAAACTGCAGATCAGCCACCAAGCATGCCACAGAGCTAGCGGAATCCATCCTCACTCACGACATAGACATAGCATTCATCACTGAAACTTAGCTAAATGATTCCTCCCTAACACTCCTGGATACTCTTGTCCCCCCAGGCTTTGCAATCACCAACAAAGATAGAAAAGACCAAAGAGGAGGAGGCATAGCAATCATCCACAAAAACAATATTTCCGTGACGGAAACAGACTCCTTCAACTACAACACCTTTGAATGCCTAACCATCAACATTAACACTAGCAACAAAAAAACACTAATCTGCCACCTTATCTACCACCCCCCAGGCAACACCACCACATTCACTGAACACCTGTCTGACCTGATTGCCCACTGCTCTCTCCAAGATGCGAACAACTTAATTCTGGGTGACCTCAACCTACACTGGAATGAAGAAAACAACCTGCTAATCCAGAACCTAAATGAGCTGCTACACAACAACAACCTTACCCAACACTGCACAGAGGAAACTCACAACAAAGGAGCAATCCTAGATGCCATTATCGCCAAACGCGACACAGTCACGATAAGCCACACCCTGCCCGTGGATTGGTCAGATCACTACTTAATCCTCTTCCACCTCACTCAACCGATCGCATTCCAACCCCCCACCCAAGACCATCCCAAATGGACCAGAAACCTCACTCAGATCAACATGACTGACCTTGAGGAAAGGGTTAACTCCCTCCTCACTACCTCCGCGGATGATCTATCCACCACTGAACTCACTGCCCATTACAACACAACCTTGACATCCATTCTAGACCAAGTAGCCCCCCTGAAACTAAAAAAAAACAGGAACATCCCATCTAGATCCTGGTTCAACACGGACATTAACAACGAAAGGAGACAACTTAGAGCCACAGAAAGACTATGGAGGAACAACCCCTCCACAAGCCTACTCGAACAACTCAAAGCAGCTCATAGGAAGTACAAAAAACACATCAGCAGCGAAAAATCCACTTTTTTCTGCTCCGCCCTGGACAATGCAAAAAACAGGCCCAACGAACTGTTTAAAATCATCAAGCAACAAACCTCCAAGCCCCCCGAATCCTCTATGCAGGCCTCCAAGGAATTGTGCGAAAACTTCGCCAACTTCTTCGAAGAAAAAATCACCAAGATTGAGCTCTCACTAGACATCAACGTCAAACCCGCCTGCAAAAGCTTGCCCCCAGTGACAATAGACAACACGTGCCTGCACCCCAAGAAAACATGGAAGTCCTTCAACCCCATCCCGGAAGACGAGATCTTCAAGTTGATCTCCACCTCCAAACCCGCCTCCCACGTCCTTGACCCTAAACCCAACCAATTGACCAAAAAACTGAAACTCTCCATAGCCCCGTTCTGGTGCAGGATCATAAACAGCTCCCTGAGAACCGGCATCATACCCGAATGCCTCAAAGTTGGCCAAGTCACGCCACTACTAAAAAAAACAGGTCTTGACTCCAAGGACCTGAATAACTTCAGACCCGTTTCCAATCTCCCCCTCCTATCCAAAATCCTTGAAAAATGCGTCCTCTTACAACTGACTCAGCACATGGACAACATCAACCTTCTTGATCCCCACCAATCGGGGTTCAGAAAAGGCTATAGCACCGAGGCCGGGATCCTCAACATCACAGACGATATCCACAAATCCGTCGATACCGATCAATGTTGCCTACTCATTCTCCTGGACCTATCGGCAGCCTTTGACACGGTTGATCACCAACTACTCATCAAGGCTCTACAAGAAAGGGTAGGTGCTGATGAGGTGGTCCTACGCTGGTTCTCCTCCTTCTTACACAGCCGCTCGCAAAGGATAAAAATCTAAAACTTTACTTTCGACCTACACCCCGTCAGCAGGGGCGTCCCCCAAGGTTCAGTGCTCTCACCACAACTGTTCAACATATACATGGAACCCCTCACCACCATACTTAAAAATGCCAACATCCCTTTCCACCTATCTGCAGATGACACCCAGATCTATCTAGAAACCTCCTCCTTAGATGACATCCACAGACTAAATGACACTCTAAAAGAAATCCAACATTGGCTGTCTCTAAATCACTTAAAACTCAATCAAGACAAAACTGAGATCCTCCTCATCTCCAACAAAGAAGAGAACCCTCAAATTGCAGAATGGCTAAAAGCTATGGATGCGCTCAACAGTAATCTCACTCTGGCAAACTCCGTAAAATCATTAGGAATCACCCTACACCCAAAACTCGACATGGCCAAACACATTAAAACTCCGCAAACAGTGCCTTCCTCAATCTGAAGCTACTCAACAAAATTAAACCTTTCATCCCTACCAATGATCTCAAACAAGCCACCCAATCACTGGTGCTATCCAGACTCGACTATGGGAATGCAACCCTCACTGGTACAACAAAATCCCACCTAGCTCCCCTCAAAACAACTCTCAACGCAGCAGCCAGAATGGTCACTGGAATTAGGAAATACGATCACATTTCACCAGCACATTTCACCAGCATTTCACCAGCACATTTCACCAGCATCAGAACTGCCTGCCTCATGCACAAAGCCCTACACACAGGAAAACCTGACTACCTGGCCGCCAAACTCAAGAGGGCTGGTCAGACTAGAAACCTCAGGAGCTCCAATACCCTACTTCTCATCCCTATGAAAACACGCAAACAAAAAACCGCTGCACGGTCCTAAGCCGGAAACGCGCCCAAAATCTGGAACTCAATCCCAGCAGATATCAGAACTATTTCGTCATTCACAAAATTCAAAAAACACCTAAAAGTCCTCTTCCTCAACCGCTCCCTCCCAAATGGATAGCCACCACCTTAACGCAAATCCCTACTCGCCGTTGCTCCTTGACATTGTATCACAAAGACCTACCTCCTCCCTGTTCTTTGACCACCTCCTGCTCCTCCCCCCCCCCCGAGAGGTTCAACCCAAGACAACGTGCACTCAACGAGGCTATCTCAGGACTCACGGACTACCTCAATACTGCACAGCACACTTGGACTTCCGAACCAATATGTATAACACTGCTCTATCATATGACTCTTGCGAAAACCTGTTGTAAAGCGCTCCGATACCCCCGGGTCCGGCCAGCGCTAGATAAAACTCCTTAAATAAAATAAATAAAATAAATAAACCGGAAGAGAGCACAAGCACTTTGAATGGCAGAATGCAAGAAATCAGAAGAGAGTACAAGCACTTTGAATGGCAGAATACAAGGGGAAGAGAAGTGACCGAAAGATTGAGAGAGAGAGTGAGAACCATTGTGACAGAGGAACGAATCCCAGAAACTGTCATGAAGAACTAGTGCCAATAGAACACAGTGCTAGTGACAGCGAACAACCAGAAGTTAGAAGAACAAAGAGTGCCAAACCGAAGATTTTCAGCTCCTGACTAGATCTACTTCGCTATAGCGATCCTGATCTGAGGCTTATGAAACTGAACTTCATCGAAGTGTTGTTGAGAAACCCCCCATTAACGATGCTACCATGGCTAAATATAATTTTGATTATTGAACTCAAGTGACCTAGATCCATAGGTTTGGTAATTCACATTTTGCACCGTAAGTATTGAGACATAGATATTAGCCTCCCATAGGTATCCTGCTGAAGAGTAGAATTTCCCTTTAGGCATCTACTCGAAGTTGTAGGTTCCTTCATCCTACAGTTATTACTAACTAGCAGATTACAGTAAAAAATAACTGAAGGTTTTGCTGATTTGCACAGTAGTGTCAACGAGTAAACATTTGATTTTTCTAGGTGCCTAAGATGTGATGGCGCAGAGGGTACACTATTGCATACTGTTTGGAGCTGTGATTCGCTGGGTCGGTTCTGGAGTGGGGTTCTTCGATGTTTGTCTGAGGTGCTGGGCTGGGTTATACCTCATTCGCCTAGGTTGGTTCTCCTGCATATTACAGACGAAATTGGGGGCAACATTCATAAAAGGCATTTTTTGTTCTTAGGTCTTACCCTGGCCAAGAGAGACATTGCGAAGGCGTGGAAGGATCCGTCTCCACCCAAATTGGGTGCCTGGAGGACGGGTCTTGATTGGTGTATGGGGCAGGAACAACCCATCTTTAAAGCTTGAGGGTGCCCTCAGAAACACTTTAAAATATGGAAGAGATGGGCGGACTATAGAGGCATTGTATTGGAACCACCTTCGCCACACCCAGCCGAAATCGAAAATATATAGAGACGCAACATTGGGCAGTTATGATGTACAGTTAGCTATGATGCGGGTGGAGGGGCTGGAGGGGCTTGACCGAGGTATTATTTTGCAGTATATGATACAGGGTTTTGAAATGTTTAGGGCTGGTGTTTATGGGCCCGAATGGTTCAATTTTTTGTTTTATTATAAGCATGTAATAGTCACCTGCTCAATATTCGATATATGGGTACTTGTATACTATACTGATTTTGTACTGTCTACAATTACTATATTTGCTGACTTAATAAAAAGAGTTTTGGAAAAAAAACATTTGATTTTTCTTTTTTGATCTGACTTGAGAGAAACCATGTTGTCAACCACACAGAAGGGTTGCAAAATTATAGTTGTAGTTTTGGCATTTGCCATATTTTTATCAATAGTGAGTCTTCACTCTTCTGTCGAACATGCTTCAACTGAAACTAAATCTAACTTGATCTATTTAGATGAGCAACATAGATTGTTTATTTTAGACTGTTAAATTAGTATTTCAAAGTCATGGGTGTCTAGGAATGTCATATTTGTATGTATTTGCCTGTGTCTACAGCAGCTGGTGCAATTTATCACAACTTGCCTTTTACGTATTCCCTTACATGCAGTATGATCATGAACTTGTTTTATCGTCAAGATCATTTTGGGTATTATTTTGCAAATTTTGATACCTCTTTGGATGGTGCTCCTATGTTTAAGTATTTACATCTGAATGCTCAGGCAAAGTCTGTAGAGAAAATGTATCATTATGTAAGGCCTATCCCACACATTAACATGACTTTCCCAATTAATTTTAAAGCTTCATGTAAGTTGAATAGGACTGAGAAAGTTTTTCTTTCATTCAATTCTTCTATAAAATCTATTACTGTGAAAAGAGTAAAGAAAGGAAAAAGAATTGGTTGGGAAAAGGAAGAAGAAATAGTTAGAGAGTTAGAAATACACCCAAAACTTAGCTTGGATTTTCAAAGGAGGGGAAACTTGTGTGGTGAGAAGGAAAGATCAGGTTCATAGGCCAGAGAGGGTAGGTTGGGTGATTGTGTACAAGAGTTCAGAGCTAAGGGTGATCAAGGTCTGTTAGGAAAAGTACCTATTGTTAGAGGAGTTTATTATCTGTGTGGAGAAAAATGCTTATTTTCAGCTTCTGCGAAATTGGGCTGGTAGTTGTTATTTAGCTGTAGTGTTTCTAAAATTGCATCATGTAGATGACATAAATGATAGGAGTATAAAGGCTCTTGAGAAAGCTAAGCGTAGTGCTTCACAAATAGTAGCCAAAATATTTGGAGCTGTGATACCTTCTGTAGGTGTAGTTTTAAAGGATTTCAAGATTACAAATCTACTTTGGTAGATCGTTTGGCTACTAATACGGCTGGTGCTTTAACTACAATAAATACATAGCTTATGGCCATAAGAGCTATCGTATTGCAGAACAGGCTTGCTTTAGACATCTTATTAGCAAAAGAAGGGGAAGTCTGCTGCATGCTTTGCGTTCAGCAATGTTGCACATATGTAACTGATACAAGTAACCAGATTAGCAAGTGCATAACTAACATGACAGATATCTCTCGTGCGGTTAGGATTTAGATAGAAGGGTGCTTGGGAAGTGATAGGAAAATATTTTCAAAGATTGGCGAGTAATTTAATGGTGTTGGAGGAGGATTTCTTAAAACTGTACTAACCCTGATAGTTATCCTATTGATTTGTGTGAGATGCATATTTCCTTTTATAAAAGGGACTGGAAAAGTCTTTCTTTACATTGTATTTTCCATACCCGGCCCTTTAGTTTCATTTTCCGTTATTTTCCTTCTTGCCCTCTGGTTTTCAGCATTTAGACCATTTCTATATGTTTCACCTCTTATTTTTTAAATTACTTCGTATCATCTCTACGTCGGGTTCACTTCCGGGACACTTGTTACTTATTCCGGCGCTCTTGCCGCACTTGCAATTGCCACAGCATACAGGATTCTCCGTTCGTGTCACCATGGCGGTAAGATTCTTTACATCTTGTCAAAACCCGTAATCTTCTGGGATTTATTTTGCTTGCTTAATTCTCACGACTACTCGAAATTTTTCACTTATAATATAGTTTTTTTACTCGTGCTTTTTACTTGTGTTCTTCACTCGTTTTTAACCTGCACAGTACGTAAGACCTGCACATTTGCATGAAACGTTTGCATGACATCACTACTGTGTATGGTTGTTTCTAAGTGACACGTACATTTTTATCTTTTGCGTCCGCTTAACCATCACCCCATTTCCATCCTGTTGGTTTCTTATCATTCACTGCAGCTAAATCTTTTTCCGATCGTCTCTTCATCTCCACCTAGGGCGAGCACATAGTATCGGCTTAATTTTCACCGCACCTTTAATCACATATATCTGTGAACATATGTTACATCTCCAGTATTCCGTTTCATTTTCTAGATCTAACTCCCCCTGACGTAGGGTCTGCCCGAAATGCATTGGTTTCTTCTAATTGACCCATTGGGTTTGAATATTTTGACCCACCTATGTCTATGACAACACTTTTTCTCTACTATGGTGTAGAATAAAATTTCATTTTGACTTCAACCAAGTGTTTACCAGTTGAATTAAATTGGATCAACCTCCATCGGGAGGGCAGCTGTGCAACCGGGGGACGTTACCCGGTGGGATAACGCTTTTCCAGTTCATTTTCACTACGCTGGTGATCAGTCAGCGATACCCTGGTAGCACGCAGAACTTCAACTCAAATCACTCACCTGCAATTTATACTTTTGGTGTGCATCTACCACTACCCTGTGACTTTTATAAAAGGGATCAACATGATTTCAGCAAAAGGCGAGTCAAATTGCAAGACATCAAAGCAGCTGTCAGCAATGAGAGGGTAAAAAAAGAGGAACCACAAAGAATTTGAATTGGTCAACATTCAAGATAAAGTATATTGTGAGCATAAAGGTTTGAAGGAGTCCAGATGTAAACTGTGAAAATCAACAACTTCTGTGTAATGGGTGAATTCAATTAGTGAAAATGTGTTTTGTGGTGATTTTCAGAATCACAAGTGGGAGGGATTGAAAGAGTTTATTAAATGTTTTCATTAACATGGCATTAACGCATAGACATGCAAATGCTATATGTAGAGCTCAATTATATGTAATTGCATTTAGTTTGACTATAGGTAACGTAGGCCTGAATTTTAAAATGGCTAACGTTGGTTGTCATCTTTACTTTGTTACACATAAACATTTTGACACAAGTCATTGCAAGGCAATGCAGGACCTTAAATGGAATTTGCAAAGTCACACAAGGAACAATTTGCGGCACCTTGCGTGACTTTGTTAAGAGATGTAACACAATGAAGTAGCTTGCACTGTGATGCGTTATATTTTGTTGTGGTAGGCATCCCATGGGTGGAGCATGAGCGTTCTCGTGCATCCACCCATGGAATTTAATGCAATCACAGATTTACAAACACTTGTAAACAGGGAATTGCGCCAAAATGATGCACCTACTGCAGAGAGACGTAGTGAGGAGAAATATTTTTATTCCTCCTTGTTAATTCCTCTTTGCACGTGTGCTGCATTGTACAGCACACGTAGAAAGAGGAAATTGTCTCCAAGGATTGCTTTTCTGCAGGAAGGTATGCCTTCCTGCACAAAAACAATCCTGCCCGTGATGCAGGCACCCTTGCACTATATTGCAAGGGTGCCTCTGTTGGCGCTAGGCAGCACACAGTGCACCAGCATAAGTAGAGAGCAGACACGCTCCATATCTTTGCAAAATGGAGCATTTCTGCTATCTCCCTTTCACGCAACAAAGCACAGCAAGGTCCCTTGCTATGCTGCTTTGTGTGAAATAATGGTAAATATACCCCTTTATTTCTAGGCAAGCTGGAGTCCTAATTAATGAAATTAATGTTCTTTTACCTTCTTTCCATTGTGAAAAAATATTTTCTTTTCTTTGTGATAATTATAGAATATATTTGAATGGAAGACACCTGCAGAGTACAGCTTGGAATGTGCATCTCTTCCTGGTTCACATACTGCAAGTTTGAAGGATGCAGGAATACAGATATATTGTTAAAGACTTGCGAACCTAATGAGCATATAATTGTATCATCTTGCTTTAACCTGATTCAACAGTCTTATGAGACTACGTGTAGGTGTGTAAAATGTTAAAGTTGCGCTTTAATATAATGCAGATTTGAATTGAGTGGTCAGTCTTGGACTTAGCATCAGAAAAGAGAAGGAGATTATAGAATGCTCTCCCAAGTGACTTTCCTTTGTTTTTCCCTTTAAGACAACCCTATGATGTGCAAATTCTAGGTCTTCTGGAACCTTTTGGCTTCGGGTGGCATAGTTTCCCTGTTTGTATGATGAACAGGTTTGTAATATTTATCCGACCTTGGAAAATGTCAGTAGATGTGAGGACCAAGGCTCTTTGACTTGCATTGAGGCTATGAGAATCATGTGCATTCTTGATGTTCTGCATGTGTGCATTGAAAGAGTTTTCATTTTTATTCAGTTTAAAATGACTAACGTTGGTTGTCATCTTTGCTTTGTAACACGTGTACATTTTATTTCTAGGCGAGCTGGAGTTCTAATTATCGAATGTAATGTTCTTTTCCCTTCTTTCCCATGTCAAGAAATCCTTTCTATTCTTTCTGATAATCATTGAATGTTTTAATAGACAGCACATTAAGAAGACACCTGCAGAGAACAACCTGATACATGTATCCAGTGGCGGCTCGCACAGGTAAGAACGTGGGATGGGGGGAATTCGACAGACAACAGAATAAGTAATATTTAATGAATAAATAAATAAAGGCGATGGGGCGAGCGCAAAGTAAGTGGTTTTATTTATTAATTTATTATTACTTATCCCGTCAAGTGTCGAATTCCACCACCCCCCACCCTGCCCTGCCTACCGCTCTTACCTATGCGTGCCGCTACTGCATGTATCTCATCCTGGTACAGATAGTGTGGCTTGTATTGTGAAATCCTTGAGAACCTAACAAGCACATGTTGTATCAGCTTGCTTTAACCTGATTGGACAGTCTTATGAGAATTGCTGGTAGCATGTAAAATGATAAAACTGCGTTTTAATACAGTGCAGAACTGAGTGGCCAAACTTGGACTTATAAATAGACTAGAGCAAAGCAGACATAAGCAGTGGATTTAAGAGTGCTCGCCCGAGTGAGAGGACTGACTTTCCTTTGTCTTTACCTTTGAGGTGACCCTATGCTGGTTCGTCCTCTAAATTTAAGATTTTAATATACTTTTAATTAAATATTATTTGAAGCATATGTAATTTGTTTATTACCTGGTGCTAACCTGATTTTGCTTTCTGTAGATCATAAACCTTTAACAAACCTTCATGGTTTGAAAACTTAAATACTGTCTGTCTTTCCTGGGCAGCCTAATGTGCTTCACATCTATTGAATGTATTTACTTGTTGACCAGGCTCAGTTATGAAACTCGATCCTTCTTGGTTCCCAAAATTTGCTTAAAGAAAAGTGCTAACAGCATTAATATTGATAAGATTGGTATTGGTGGAAACACATAGGTAAATATACCTAACCAATTCATTGTCTGTGCTGTTGGCAAACAGTTCTACTGTTGATATTTCCCAATTTGTTTACAATTTTTTTTATTCAGCTCCCATTCATGAGTTATCCCCACTTCTTTGCTTAGTGGTTCTGCCTCTACATTTAGCTGCCCTGCCAACTGGGCTGCTGCAATCATATTTTTGCTTTATTTATTGCTCATTTCCACATGTCTAGGACTAGTATGATAGGGTTTATAATTATGTTCCTCCTTGTATAAGTAATACATTGCTGTTGTATTGTCGGTCTCTGTTAAGACTTTGTTCTTATTTGTGTTTGGAAGACCTTATCGCTAGAAAAATAATTTTTTAATTCAAACACATGTATGTATGTGTTTTAGGGCTTCTGTTTTCCATTGACCTTATACCTTGGGTCTTCCTGTGTGCGCATCCCATGCAGTCTGTCATAATGTCAGAGTAGTGCTCTGAATGATCTGTCCTCCTCATGTTTTCTCATAAAGTATTGCTGTTGTGGTCTTATATCTAGCCTTGCATGTGGTATGATTGGAAAACATGATGCTGTCATGGCCGGTAATATTATTATCCTCGGTGTCAGGCACTGTGACATCTGGTGGAGACAAATCTCTTATTGCATTGACAGAATTCTCTTTGCTGCTGGTACTGCTAGAGCAGTGTTAGAATTTAGGTGAGCCCCAGGAATATATTTTCCTGTGCTGGTACTGGGGATAAATATTTGAACAACCACTGTTAGTAGAATAGTTGAATCTCTGACCTGGTTCTCTTCTGGCATTGCAAGAAAAAATTCCACTACAGCAGCCATTCATCTAGATATGAGTACACATGTATCGAGTGCCGCTCCTGGAACTTACTTTATTCCAAAGGGTAATACATAATAAGTGTCTCCCATTGCAAACCTTAAGTACGTTTTATATTCATTTGTATATAAAAATAGGCATCTTTTAGGCAGTTTTTTTCTCTGTAGTATCCTTCTAACATAGAAAATGGCTTCCTGTAGAGTCGTCATCGTGAACTTTTGTGTTCTGACATCAGTTTAAAAACTTGAGGTCTATAATCAATCTCAGTCTTAGGGGCTTGTTTTGGTACAAGGCAGTACACAGAATATACTCCTGTGATTCTGTGTGAAGGTGGTACTGTCTCTATAGCCTTTTCTGAAAGTTCCTGTATTTCCTCTGAGAGTATGTCTATTTGCTGGTTGTTGTAAGATTCTGTTTGACATACATGGTGTTGGTTTGCCCTCTGGTTCTTTACAGTATGTGGAGTTGATAGCATGTAACACTGATTTGTCTGTCATGATTTCACTCCATCTTTAAAGGAAACCTTGAATTCTATCCCTAGAGGTGTTGTGTGTTCAGGGGGTAGACTGAGGCAGTCTCTTTGATTATGCACCTCCTCTGGAGGACTGATGCCTTCTCCTAGCTCTCCCTCAAAAGCAGTGACGTGGAGGTGAGCTTTGTTGCGATTAGATTCCTGGTAGCTACTATATCAACCATCTATTGGGCTTATGATGTGTTCTGGCCATGAGCTGACTGTGTTTGGGTCAGTGTGAAAAATGGTCAGTTACTACCATTCCCTCTTCTAGAAACATGCTCTTCCCTACAG
Organism: Calotriton arnoldi; assembly: GCA_963921515.1. Taxonomy (NCBI): domain Eukaryota; kingdom Metazoa; phylum Chordata; class Amphibia; order Caudata; family Salamandridae; genus Calotriton; species Calotriton arnoldi. The sequence goes on from CAWUFW010000033.1 coordinate 3,152,794, forward strand.
AAGAGGTATACTAGAAGAGAACCAACAAATAAAGAAATGACCAGCAACACAGTGCTTGCCAGGTGCTGTGTAACATGTCGGGCCGCTTTAGAGCGGTGATGTGTCTTTATCAAGTGTTACACCCTTAGTGGGGCTTCATAAAATATGGGAAGAAAATTTAGCACTTCCAATTACAGAAGCAGATTGGTCAAAGATGCCTGCTTGCACCTATACAGTATCTAGAACTGCTAGATTTAAGCTGATTAACTTTTATTATCTGCACAGGGAGTATCTAACCCTGAACAAATTTTCTTGGATCTTCCATGCTGCCAACATGGGCTGCCCTCGACGCTTAGAACAAGGAGCGGAGATGCTTCATATGGTGTGGTCCTGCCCCCTATTGAAGGATTTCTGGAGTGAAGAAGTGACTTGTGTTAATGAGGTGACCCATAGATCGACTGACTGTGCACCCCTGACATGCCTTCCAGGGGAATCCCCCAGATTGCAAAATGCAAGACTACTACAGGGTGCATAGATCTGGTCCTAGCTAAGCATGAGATTACAATACACTGCAAAGCCACTAGGGCCCCTAGGTATGAGAAATGGAGGGAGGAACTGATCCAGTGGGCGGGATACAAGAGCGCAGTGTTTCTCAGAGAGGTGAGGAAGGGTAGGGGATCAATGGACAGGGTTCGAACTTGGGACCATGTCCAGGACTGTCTTAGGGAACCTGGCATGCATGATAGATCTGGTGAGGATAGCACGTAGCAGCAATTTTTAACCATACGTACCTCGGGGTGGAAGTTGCACTGATGGCATGTCATATCATTCTTTTCTATGCTCCTGGGTTAACAGTGTTCTGTGATTTTTGAATTAATCGGGTAGGAACCCATGGGTATTAATACGGGAATGTGGGGGAGGAGAGGGAGTTACTGTTTAATCCTAGTAGGGTTGTTTTCTTTGATACACAGCAATGCATTGTTGCCGAATGTCTATGTGATGACTTGTACTTACATGTATATCCTAACAATCTCATTTGGGATATATTTGTATTATTTGAAATACCAATAAAATTTCGTTTTTAAATAAAAAAATAAAGAAATGCTACAGAAATTGAAATCCCATTAGAGCGCCTGTGAGAAATTGATTTACTGGTTGAGGGGGGTTTAACCCTACTCACACAGGAACCGCAGCGATATAAATTGAATTATATCGTCAGGGTGAGGCACAAGCAAACCCCAAATTAACCTGTGCTCAACCCTCTGGTTACTTTGCACAGAGCAGTCAGGCTTAACTTAGAGGCAATATGTAAAGCATTTATGCAGCACTTCAAACAGTAATCAAGTGAAAGCACAACGCAAGGAAAATCCCACACCAATTTAGAAAAATATAGTAAACTTTAATAAATAAAATAAGACCAAAACAACAAAAATCCAATCAGTAAAAACGGAGATATGCAGGTTTAAAGATTTCAGTAAATATAGCGCCAAAAAGCACAAAGCGCTAACTATAGCTATGTGGTCATGCCAGACCGGGACAAAGTCACAAGTTTAGCCCCAACATGATGGAAGGCGGGACCGTTATAGGGGCCCAGTTAGGCCTGCTGAACAAGAGTACCTTGAATCCTGGTTGTGGAGCGTTGCGAGGTCCCACGTCGAGGATGCGTCATGCAGCCGAGGCGATAGGTCAATTCCGAGAAGCTGTGATGCTGGGTCCTGCGTTGTTGTCCAGGATCCTGTCTACGAGGGCATGTGAAGCGAAGTGCGCTGTTGATAATTCGTTGCACAGTCGAGACGATGCATTGGTTCCGAAGAGCTGCAAGGTTGTGATGCGAGAACCTGCATCGTCAACGCTGTCATCGATGAGGGATTTGCTATGCGAGGTCCTGCATCAGTAAAGCTTCATACAACTGCAGTTCCGATGTGGGCTGTGACGTCGATGTAGAGTAGTTGCGCTGAGAGAATCCTCGCAGCAGAGTCAATGCATCAGTTCTGCTTGGTTTTGCGCCGCACAGCAGAGCACCTTCAAGCACATTTCCAAGGGTTCAGGACTGAGTCGAATGGTAGGACTCACAGATTGCAGAGTCCAGGTGCTAGTTAGGGCAGCAGTGCTAGAACTCTGTTGACTTTAAAATAGTGTCACAGTGGACTCTTGTGACTCAGACTACAGCTGGGGCTTGCCATGGATGTTGGCCATAGCGAAGGGGGAATAACCACTACTGCTAGAACGGAGGAGAGTGGGAGCCGGGGAACCACCTAATGAAACACTAGAGCCCTGGCCCCAATGGGACTGTGTAGTTGTTTGTGAGTGTTGTATTTTTCCTTTGTGTTGGTAGTGGTAGAAATAAAATATTCTTTTTTTAATAAAAGTGAATATTTAGCTGTACAATAATGTATTGCTGCTGCTGCTGCATGCATTTTGAGTTGAGAGCATGTGTTCACTCCTCTGTAACCACACCACCTCCTCGAGGCAGTCTTGGACTGCTCAGATCACGCTAACTCGGAGAGTCAGGTGCTGAAGGGGTAGTTTGCCCGGTTGCTCAGAATCCATTGTAGGTCAGGCCCTGGGACATCAGGAGTAAAAGGGCCCCAACCCCTATGGTTGAGCCCAGTGACCCCTGCTTGCCCAGTGGTCCTCTGAAAGGGGGTTCTGACAGGTCCCTCCACTTCAACACCTCTCATCGCTAAATTTCTAAACTATCGAGACTGGGGCAGAGAGCCTGAATCCTGAAGGGTTTCTCAAGACATGGTTCAAGAACGTCCTGCTGGACAACATGATTTGCACCGGTTTCCTTATAGAATGAGTTGTTCTCTCGCCCAGCATCTACATCTGGGCGGTCTCTAACCCCATCCCAAGATCTCTCATCACTAGCTTTCTGAACTGTAGAGATAGGGGTTTAATCCCTAAAACAATGAGAGAAGGAAGAGGTGTGCTATGAGGCATGGTGGATCACAGAGTTTCTTGACTACACCAGAGCTACCCACAAGCAGAGAACATCTTTTGAGCATGTCAAGCAAAAACTGAGGGTGATAAATACATGCTGATTTACCCTACTGGTTAAAAGTTATCATTCAAAATGAGTCAATATTCTTTGATGCCCTGGAGCAATCTTGGCCTTGGGTAGAAGAAAGGTGCTCTGAAGTCAGTTGTGGCCACTTGAGATCTGTGAGGTGTGGTCTTTTCCCCAAAAAACATGTGGACCCCAAGAAACAACATCCCCAAAGATGGCAATAGAACCGCCAGCACACTAGTGCAAAGGATAAGCCACAAAAGGATTCTAGAGGTACCGCCTGTCTGCAATCGGGTACATCAGACTCAGAACGATGCTAACCAAAGATGTTGAGATTTGGATGGTGAGAAATTGGCACCTGAAAAGGAGACACCCTCTGGACATGTCTCAGATGAGGAGATTGATCAATCTGAGTCTAGAAATTAGGGCTAGAGTCTTGTTGTGTTGATGGTGCTCTGCCCTTCATCTGATGTAACAAGAATTTCCATTTGTATACATTCATTCCTATAATGTGTGGCCTACTGGCATTCTCCAAATAGGTGTAAAAGGGGAAGGTGTTAATTCTAGGATCGAAGCAAGTCTCAGGGCAAAAGTTGATTTCTAAGCTTGTTGATTCTTCTCACCTTGTTTTTTTGTTCTGGTGCGTTTTAATTGGAAGGGTTGACCTCGCATAAGAATATTATTTCTTTTCAGGGGGTGTTAGTCAGTATTGTTTTAAGATGCAGGTGAGATACTTCAAGTTGTGGCAGAGTGCTGGGACTTCTTTGATTTCTGAATGGGTTTGAGAAAGTTGCTGTACACTAAACACATTCACAGCTATGGCACAGAGGGTATATTGTCACAACACAATAGTGTATCATGGGGATTCACCAAACCACTGGGTCATACTAAAATAGTCACCTGAAATGTAAATGGCCTCCTATTAGAAGATCAAAAGGGTGTGGATCTTAGGATGGCCAAACAATATGATGCTGATTTCGAACTGTTGAAGGAGACCAAATTAATGGGGTCCAAATTCCTCTGATTGGCATATCGGGGCTTCTTAGTGGCAGTGCATGCAGGCTTTGTGAAAAGACCACTGGGCAGTGATTCCTCTGCAAAAATTGTTTCCTTGTCAGTTGAAACGAATATAGAGAGACCCCCAGGGATGCTACATTGCAATCAGTGGCCGAATTCTTAGCAGCCAAATCTTGTTTCCAAGTGTCTATACCCCCTACCATTGTCTGCACATTTCTGAAGGGTGTGGGATTACTAATATCGTCACTCTCTCCTAGAGGCCTAATTATTGAGAGAAATCTAAACTGGGCCTTTAAATTATATCAAATAAGTCGAAGTTTATTCAGAGATGATCCAGCATGTACTTCGCTAAAGTAGCACAGGAGTAACTGACGTCAATTGATATGCAGCGCTGTGACGATCACATTCCTTGATGTGTCACCACTCAGCCCTTACACATCATCACAAGTCTTAAATTGGGGATAAGATAAAATGAGCTCCAGCACATGCACTACTAGGAGACTAACATGCCTCACCGGGTTGCGATACATAAAGAGGCACACCATTTTGGCGCAATCCCAGGCTTACTGACCTTAGTAGATCTGCGATGGCGTCAGAGTCCATGGGTGGATGCATGCTCAACCCATGGAGCGCCTCCCCAACACAATGGAATAATCAGGCCAATGTGCGATGGGTAGGGGCGTAGCTCCAGTGGGGGGTCGGGGGTGTGACACCCCTTAAATCCCTTCTTTGCCCTGCTTTGTTTTGTTGTTGGGTCTAGCAGTGGCGGCTCCTCCGCTATGGCGGAGGAGCATCAGCCCACTGCTTTTAAGCAGTGGGAAGCAGGAACATAAAATGATAATAACTTTGCGTTATTATCATTTTATGCTGCTTCCTGCTGCTTTGCAGGTGGGTGGGGCTGCTCTGCTATTGGAGCAGGGCAGGGGAGGAGTGATTTGCTAACTCCTAAGTGCCCAATGACTGTTTGTCCGGTCCTCTCGGGCCGCCCAAGCCAGTCATGCACACTTTCCCCGTTCTCGATGCAGGCTGCATTACAGCCTGCATGGAGAACATGCCCAGGCCTCCATTCCCTGGTTGAGCGTCGAACCAGGATGCTCAAAACCAATCACAAAGCTGCAATGCAGCGTTGTGATTGGTCAGTGGGGCCTGCTTCCTGTTCCTCGATGTGCAAGGAGAGAGCTGAGATGCGGGACCCGGCCGGTGGCAAGGTAAGTTTATTAAATTTATTATTGCACCAAGCACGACCGCCCCCCCCCCCTTGCACCCGCCTCGCCACCCGCTGTGTCATGCCGGCCGCCACTGGGATCTAGGGGCCCTGATTCGGGTCTGGTGTGTCTGTGTTGGTTTTCCTCTGTATTCTAATTTTACCAAGAAGTTTTAACTTGTTCATTGTTAGGATCGGGATCTTAAATTTATATTGTGACTGGTTTACCAAAAAGTTGGAAATCTCCACCCACAGAAGTACTCCTTGAAAGAGTAGGAATGTACTATTTTTGGGAATTCACAATAGTTGGCAGTGGTAGTCTTGGAAATCTGCTCCAGTCTCAAGTTTCCAGGAATATAACTGGCAATTAAACATCCAAAAGTTGATGGGAAAAATGCTTGCAAATTGTCTAACCAGTGGCAATTGCTCGGGGTAGCATTCCAACCTATTGTTTTTCATCTACTGTAACCACTCTAGACAGAGGCTCACCTAATGCAAATCAGGACTGACCCTGTTCCTCATGGAAAAAATCCATCCCCAAACTTGGTCACTTCACCCATACCCTGCAGCCCTCTGCCTTTTTATTGGTAAGTTTGAGATTCGACCACTCCTGCCCTCCTCCCCCGAATCTCACTAAGCTACGCCCCTGTCCAGATCATTGCAGCTTCATGCCAGCCCGTGCCGCCTGATATATTAGACACCTTCATAATGCGCTGGCCTTCTGTCTAGAGGGCCCATTGGCCCTTCTAGTGATGGTCTTTGGGCGTGCCTTTGATTCGGTGGGATGGGAATATACGTTTTCATTTTTGAAAATGATGAATTTTGATGCCAAATTCATTAACACTTGCCTACTTTACATAAAATTGATAGATAAGGTGATGGTAAGTGTGCAGGGGGAATACGTTTCAGACGTTCCTTATCTGTAAGGGCACCGAACAGGGTTGCCTGCTTTCTCCCCTTCTCTTTGCCATTGTGATTGAGCCTATGGTGGACTAGATCAGTTGGAACGCATTAGTAAAGAGGTTTGAGTGGTCGCTTGTACTTGGAGACAAGGGCTTGCTGTAAGTGGATAGTCTCCCCATATACCTACAGGAGCCAGCCTGGTCAGGTCCTTGGGTACTGCAAATTCTCTGTATCTTTGGCAGATACTCAGGACTAATGATTAATCTCAGCAAGTCTGTGGTATTCCCCTTATGATTCACCGAATCAGACTTACAATGGGCCGCAAGGTTGGAGGAGGCACTGTAGAGTATGCAGGCCTAGTGTGTGGAAGACAATGTGATGCGAAAGGGTTAATTAGCTTAGGCAGTGTTGGGTGAAAATGCATGCAGAAAACACTTGTTTACAGCGAGATAGCAGAGAATCTTGTGATGCTGGTTTGCCATTTTCTATTTGACATAATTAGATGTACTGCCAATGTGCTTTGTTCATGGTACTAGACCGTGCTGAGCTTGCGATGCTTGTCTTCGACATTCTATAGATGCAGCTATCTGTGAAGAAGCTCTGTTTATGGTACACTTTGGCAGCCAGGTGGATCGTGGGAGAGACATAGCGTTGAGGATGTACTGACGCAGAGAAGGCCTAGGAGTAGTTATAAGGTCCTGGGAAGATGATTGAGTACCAGTAAGAACAAAGTTGTAAATACTGATAACAGTGCAAGAACTTGCGAGAAGGGAACAGAATATTGTGCAAGCCAGTTTTTAGTGTAGAAAAAAGAGGGGAGTGGGAGGCCTCGAGTGAAGCTCACAGATGGAGTTGTGCAGAACTGTCGTCGCCTGAAGTTCCTGCCCCCCGGTTATGCCGTTTCAAGGGAGGGTGTCAGAGAGACTGGAGTGGGCTTCCCAGAGTTGTGAAAAGTCCCAGGGGTTGGAGGGCCTGATTCTACTGCTCTACCTTGATTTACCAGAATATTACTGCATGTTTCACCACCACTGTGCAGGCATTGCACCATACGCATATATATATTCACTGAAAAAACCATAGGTTTTAGGGACAATTATAGTTAGTTGGACATTTCACTCGTACAAAACCATAGAAATTCCCCCGTTATAGTTAGTTCAGCTAACTATAACTCGCGCCCCCGCAATGCACTGCTGATGACGTCACATATTACATCACTCATGACATGGTCAGTGACATCACTGATGACATCTCAAATGACATCACTGATGACATCATCCAGTGACTGTGTTTCTGTAAAGTTTAAATATTTTTAATATATAGGGAAAGGTGTATTGAAGAATGAGTGGGTGTATAAGTGTGTGGATGAAGGATTTAGTAGGTGCGTGACTGACTCTATAAGTGAGTGATTAAACGTATCTTACTGAATGCAAGGGTTAGTGACTAAACTGGGTGAATGTCTGTAACTGTCTGTCTGTTGCTGTGTAAGTGGCTGCATGGGTTTGTGAATAGCTACATGAGTGTCTATATGAGTTATTGATTGGTTGTCTGAGTATCTGTATGGGTGCCTGAGTGTTTGTGTGGGTGGGGTGTGTGCGACTGTGCATAGATGTGTGAGTGGGTGATTCACTGGGTGGATGGTTTCAAGAGTGCATCTGTGATAGGCTGTATGGGTGGGTAAGTGTGTGTAAGAGTGTGTTAGTGAGTGAATGTATGTCCCAGTGGTACATGTGTGAGTAACTTCATATGTGAAAGGCAGTATATATGTGTGTTGGAGTATATAAATAGCTATAAGCGAGAGTGTGTGATTGTGAGAGTGACTGTATGGATGAGTGTGTGCTTGTATCAGTGATTGTATAAGAGCGTAAGAATGTGTTAGTATTTGTATGAGTAAGTGAGCTGGTGTGTGTATAACTGTATAGGTGAGTAAATGGCAGTGTATTTAATTATTTGCATGACTGACTAGGTGTGTGAGTACCTCTATGGATGAGTGGCGGTGTTTGAGTGTCTATATAGGAGTATGAGTGCATATGATAGTCCTGTACTGAGTGACCGTAAGTATGAGTGACTGTATGGGTGAGTGAGTGGATGTGTGTGTAGACCTAAGAATCAGTGAGTGGGTATGTAGTTATTGGTGTTGGAGTGTCTATGGTTTTGCGAATGGCAGTCTGTAATTTAGAGTGGGTGTATCAAAGGTTATATTAGGGTGTGAGGAGGTGCATCAGATTATCACGTGGATGATGTCATCAGTGATGTCATCAGTGATGTCATTTGAGATGTCATCAGTGATGTCATCAGTGATGTCACTGACCATGTCATGAGTGATGTAATATGTGACGTCATCAGCAGTGCATTGCGGGCGCGAGTTATAGTTAGCTGAACTAACTATAACGGGGGAATTTCTATGGTTTTGTACGAGTGAAATGTCCAACTAACTATAACTGTCCCTAAAACCTATGGTTTTTTCAGTGAATTTCAAAGGTTTTTAAATGCTAATTTCTAACTATAACGTGTCTGAAACCTATGGTTTTTTCAGTGAATTTCAAAGGTTTTTAAATGCTAATTTCTAACTATAACGTGCTTGAAACCTATGGTTTTTAAGTGAATTTCAAAGGTTTTTTAAATGCTAATTTCTAACTAGAACGCCCTAAAACCTATGGTTTTTTCAGTGAATTTCAAAGGTTTTGTAAATGACAATTTTTAAATTTATTAATTGTTATATTTATTTTTTGGATACTGATTTACTACATTTTTTAAACTATTTATTTTTACATATTTTATTTTTTAAATTACATTGTAATTACATTATACATTACATTACAAAATATACTTTCTCAGAATGAATTACTTTAGTTTAAATACTTTGCAAATAGGCAATAGACTTTTAAGTACAGTAGTTACAGTTGTTGCAATGGGCAACACAATTTCAAACACAATGCAACATTGAGCTCAATGTGAATTTCTAGTTAAATGCAATTAGTTACTTTATGGATTACTTTTATAACCACAGGACTGGATCCTAGATGCAGTCCTGGGACATCTCCTGTAAACAGTTGAGTAAAAGCGTTTTGGTTACAGTAGTGATTTTTAAGGAATATTATTGTATTTTAAAAGTTGACACTTAGAAACTTTTTCACATAGAATCACCAATGTTATCCTATGGGAGGAAATTCACTTAGCAGGTAAGTAGTGTTATCGTTACTTTTTCTTACTCAGTGGTGGATCCTGTATCCAGCACTGGTGCATCTCCTGTAAACAGTTGAAAGAATGCGTTTAAGTCATACAGGCGATTTTTAAGGAATATTTGTAGTTTGTGAAAATCGACACTTTGAAACTTTTCTGCTGAAAACCAGACAATGGATTCCAATGGAAGGAAATACAAGTTACTGGTAAGTACGGTTAGAATTACTTTTCAGGGTCAGTGCTGGGCTAAAAGATGCAGCACTGGGTTCTCTCCTGATAACAGGTGAGTAAATCGGAATTTGTAGTTCAGCTGATTTTAGAGGAATATTATAAAGTTCCAAAACTCCACACTTAGAAGAATTTCCAAGTGAAACCAGTCAATGTTAGCCTATGGAAGGAAATTCAAGTTACTGGTAAGTACGGTTAAAATTACTTTTCAGGATCAGTACTGGGCTCAAAGATGCAGCACTGAGGTCTCTCCTGATAACAGGTGAGTAAATCGGAATTCGTAGTTCGGCTGATTTTAGAGGAATATTTGGACAAGGGTGAAGGGAGGGGGCGGGGCCTGAGGTGACATCTGTGCAAACGCGCCCCATGGCGCGTTTTATGTTGGGGGATTAAGTCCCCTTGAATCATGAGGGTCCCTGGGGTCCAACTAGCCCACCCTGTACCTCCAGTATGCGCCAGGGAGCTGCGTTACAGAGAGGTATTCAGAGGCCACGCCCCTTTTTGCACCTCTCTGCAACGCAGCTCTGTGGCGCTTTCTGGACGTACCTGGTGGGCTAGTTGGCCCCCAGGGACCCTCAGGATTGAAGGGGATTTCATTCCCCATCTTAAAATGCGCCACGGGGCCTGTTTGCACACATGTCACCTGAAGCCCCGCCCCCTCCCTTCACCACTGTGCAAACGCGCCCCGTGGCGCGTTTTAAGTTGGGGAATGAAATCCCCTTCAATCCTGAGGGTCCCTGGAGTCCAACTAGCCCACCATGTACCTCCAAAAGCGCCACAGAGCTGCGTTGCAGAGAGGTGTAAAAGGGGCGTGGCCTCTGTACACCTCTCTGCAACGCAGCCCCTAGCGCATACTGGAGGTTCCTGGTGGGCTAGTTGGCCCCAAGGACCCCCAGTATTCAAGGGGATTCGTTCCCCATCTGCAAACGCGCCAGGGGCGCGTTTGCAGAGTGGTGAAAGAAGGGGCGTGGCCTCCGGCGCGATGCCGATGTTTTTGTTTTTTTGTTTTTAAAGAAGGGGGCTGTGTGGCCCCCTTCTTTTCTAATTTATTGGTCCTGGGGACCCCATCCCCCAGAACCTGCCCCCTATTTATTTAAAAAAAAAAAACAATTTGGAAGGGGGCCGCGTGGCCCCCTCCCGAGGCCTTAATCGGCCCCGGGGACCCCATCCCCCGGGGCATGGCCTTTTTAAAATATTTTTATTGTTTTGGAGGGGGCTGCGTTGCCCCCTCCTCAGGCCACTTATGGCCCCGGGGACCCCATCCCCGGGGCCAGCCTTTGTTTTTTTTAATTTTTGGGGAAGGGGGCCGCGTGGCCCCCTCCCGAGCCACTACTTGCCCCAGGGACCCCATCCCCGGGGCTGGCCCTCTCCGTTGGGGACTGTGGGGGTCCCTAATCCCCCACAGTCCCGCCGGCTCCCGCGTCCCTTGGGAGCCGGCATTGCTTTTCCACATGGGGAGCTGTTAAGATGCAGCTCCCCGTGTGGAAAAGCAATTTGCTTTGGATATTGGAAGCGAGAGCAGGTTTCCAATATCCAAAGCAGTTTGCTATGAGCCGCGAGGCTCCCGTCCTGTCATAGCAAACTACAGTGTACCGGGGGTAGGCACCCCGGGACACTGCAGGAGCCGGCCCTGGGGGGTGGTGGTCCCCAGGGCCATTACAGGCTCCAGGAGGGGAGCCGGCATTGCTTTTCCACATGGGGAGCTGTTAAGATGCAGCACCCCGTGTGGAAAGCAATTTGCTGGATATTGGAAGCGAGCAGGTTTCCTGCTCTCGCCTAATATCCAAAGCAGTTTGCTATGACAGGACGGGGCCGCGAGGCTCCCGTCCTGTCATAGCAAACTACAGTGTACCGGGGGTAGGCACCCCGGGACACTGCAGGAGCCGGCCCTGGGGGTGGTGGTCCCCAGGGCCATTACAGGCTCCAGGAGGGGGCCGCGCGGCCCCTCCTCCTCGACAAAGCCCCGGGGAGGTGGTGGTCCCCGGGGCTCTGGGGTCCGTAACGGACCCCCACATTTATTTTCTAAGTGCCCCGGGAGGTGGTGGTCCCGGGGCGTGTGGGGGCTGGAGCCCCCCACACGTTATTAAATTTTAAAAAAGAAGCCCCGGGGGTGGCGGTCACCGGGGCTGCGGGAGGGCAGGAGAGCCCTCCCGCACCTTTTTAATAAAGCCCCGGGGGTGGCGGTCCCCGGGGCTTGGGAGCCTTAGAGGCCCCCATATAAACAATAAACCCACCCCCGCATGCCCCCGGAACTTGGGCCACCCGGGGGCAAATTTGCATCAAGCGCGGAGACCGCGCTTCTATTTTTTTTTTCGGCAGGATCTGCGCACCCTGAGCGCATCCTGCCGATTTTTTTTTTTAAATGCTTTTTCTGCCCAGGGGGTCCTTGTGGGACCCCTGAGCAGACCTAGGGGTCAGGGTGTTTCTACCCTGCCCCCTTTGTGCGTTTTGCGCACTTGTTTCTGTGCCTCGGTTCTACCGAGGGACAAAATGGCTGCCAACACTTCCTGATTTGGAGTGTTGACAGCCAATTAGCATGCAGCTCGTGATCGGGAGGGTGCGCGAATCCCACGCGGCCATAGATATATATGTGATTTTCATTTTGATTTTCACAGGAACTACTGAACGGATTTACACCATTTAACAAAAAGGGTTCTTTCTGAACCAAGAACTACCTCTTTGCCAAATTTGGTGTAATTCCGTTCAGCAGTTCGGGCTGTAGCCGTGTCTAAAGCTTCCTATGGGAAAATGAATGGGGGAAACACGTTTTGGGACCCCCCTTTTTTCTCGGCCCCCGTTTGACGAATCACCCTGAGACTTTAAGGGGAGGAGCGGACCGGAGCGGGCCATAAAGTTTGAAAATTTCGCGAAGATTCGTCAACCGACGCAAGAGTTATTTCAAATAGAATGTCGCGGATTTCCTATGGAAAATAGGTCCTAACTATAACTATCTACTGGCGACCGCCAGTAGATTATATATATATATATATAGATATATATATAGATATATATATATATATATATATATATATCACACACACACACACACACACACACACACACACACACACACACACACACACACACACACACACACACACACGTGACTAATTTTGCCACTGGTAATTGAAAGACTATCTCCTGTTGTGCTTTCGAATTACTTTTGTGCTCTTGATTTACTGCATTGTAAATGACTTCAACTAGTATCTTGCTAGTGTCACTATTGATCTAGAATTTCATTATAAATATATGCAACTATTCTTCTAATGTATGATCATCAATGCCGAGATATGTGCTTGTTGATTTGTACGTGAATGACATTTGCTTGGGTTGGTTGCCAGCAGCCAGTCCAACACAAATGGTACCAGGAGTGGGGTACAACTCAATAATGCCTCTGTAGGGGACGAAAAAAGGATAAAGAGACAGAGAAGGGCAGAAGGGGGCAGAGACTAGATCCATTTCTGGGTGGTTGTTGACAGACCCATTTTCTGGTGTTGCAGGGCTCCTAAACCGGTGGGCAGCGCCGGTTCTATGGTAAGAGTTGGATGAAAAAGGGACTCCTTTTAGTGGAAAATGCAGTGGAGAGTGTGAAGCTAAGGGGGGGGGGGGCAGGAGCTGAAAGCAGCAGGGCAAGTGGGATGGCTTTTCCCATCTGCACTCCACACGGAACAAAAGCAAACATTAGCCGAAGGTGATGAGATAAGAAAGCTGCAGGACGAGGTAACTGTCAGTTGGTAGAGGACTGCCATTTACAGCTCAGGTACTGGTGGCTGAGGTACTAGAATATATCATTGGTATTGACTTGCTATTAGGCAAAACTGTCGAGACAGAATGGGGGACGTTCACTTTTGGTGGGAGGAACATTCACATAAAGAAACCCGAGAATATCTTGGTTGGGCATGCAAAATGGAGTCCCTTGCATGTGGCCCCTCCAGTTGAGCCAGTTTGTATTAAACAATACCGTACGCCCGGAGGGCACAAAGAGATTTCAGAGACTATTCAGGGCCTGCTAGAGGTGGGTCTCCTTAGACCAGCTTTGAGTCTTTTTAATTCCCCTATATGGCCTTTAAAGAAACAAGATGGTACATACCTGATAACTGTTGATTACCGACAGTTGAACAAGGTGGCACCACCTTTGGCAATTGCTGTCTCTTATATCATCACCTTAGTTGAGGATTTGAGCAAAGAGGTGGGGAGTGGCACGTGGTTATTGAACTAGCTAATGCATTCTTTCAATTTGTTATAAGTTGGTAAGATAGACAGTACACTGTTTGACGACTCCCTATGGAGTATGTGCATAGTCCCACATTGTGTCATGGATTGATAGCCAGGGAGCTGGCCAACTTATCAGTGGGAGACACTCTATTTGCACACTTCATTGATGATGTCATGATTACAGGGGACATGATGATTGAATACTTACAGCAGAGAGGTTGGGCTATTAACACCAAGAAGGTGCAGGGTCCCGCTCAAGAGGTCAACTTTTTGGGTACTATCTGTTCAGGACCAGTAAAAAGAATACCACAGAAAGTGATTGATACGGTACAGCAATTGAAGGCCCCTACAACAAAGGCAAAACCACAGCGGGTTATTGGGGTTTTCTCATTTAGTATTAATACTGAGGCCATTGTACCAGGTGACTAGGAAGAAACATACTTTACAGTGGGGGTCGGAGAAGCAAGAAGCCTTTGAGAGAGCGAAAGATGCATTGCAGAATTACTTTGCCTTAGGTCCCATCACCGAGAGGGATCCATATGAGTTAGAGGTGGTGATACAGGATGATGTGGCAGTGTGGAACCTGTGGCAAAGGCAGTGGAAGAAGATAATTCCACAGGGATTTTGGTCCAGGAAACTGACACCCTCAATGACCAATTACACCCCTCTAGAAAAGGAGTTGGCAGGGGCATACTGGGTTCTAGTGGAGACCGAGCGTATCGCTGGGGACAAACCAATCACCCATTGCTCATTAACGGATCCAATCAAATGACAGGAGAGCAAGCAATGTACACACCATAATGTGACTAGCATAATTGATATAGGCACCCATGTATAGTACCTACCTACTAAATTTACCACAGCCAAACTAGGCGTGCACATACACAGGATATTTGAATGGAACGTCCCTTTCACCATTAAGCTGCCTAGATTAGACGCTATTAGACAGAATGCACAGATTGCATTTACTAAGTTTGACACAGCTGCTAAATATACAAAATACACAGCTATTAGAATGACTATCGATGCCCAGCAACTAATGCATACCCCTTCTCATATTCAGCAACTAACAGAGCATCACTGGTATGACTTATTTGTTCACTGGGCACCAGGACCATTCTTAATTTGGTGCTGGCCCTTTGATTTGGCTGCTCATTGCTTTTGCTATACTGATTTTTATAATGTGCAGACTGTACGTACGTACGTACGTACTAAACAGCTGTATGTAAGCGTGAAGACGCTTGATGCAACGTTTACTGGACTTCGTAGTAATCGGTCTGCGAACACAATTAAAAAATAACTTGGTTTTTGCATTCATTTACACTCATCAAAAGGGGTGGAGTATAGAGTATGCAGTTCTAGTGTGCGGAAGAAGACATTGTGACGCGAAAGGGTTAATTAGCTTAGGCAGTGTGGATGAGTGAAAATGCATGCAGAAAACCCTTGTACCACGCAGACAATCTTGTGATGCTTGTTTGCTATTTTCTACTCGACACAATTAGATGTGCTGCCAAGGTGCTTTGTTTACGGTGCCAGGCCGCGTTGAGCTTGCAATGCGTGTTTTCGATCATTCGATAAACACTCTATCTGCGAAGAAGCTCTGTTTATGGTACACTGGGCAGTCAGGTGGCTCGTGGGAGAGACATAACTTTGAGGATCTACTGACCCATAGGGGGCCTGGGAGTAATTACAAGGTCCTGGGAGGATGACTGATGAGTACCAGTTGGAACAAAGTTGTAAATATTGCTAACAGCGCAAGAACTTGCGAGAAAGGAACAGAATATTGTGCAAGCCAGTTTGTAGTGTATAAAAAAAGAGGGGAGCAGGAGGCCTCAAGTCAAGCTCACAGACAGAGTCTTGCAGAACGGTCGTCGCCCGAAGCGCCTACCCCTGGTTAAACTGTTCCCAGGGAGGGTGTCAGAGAGATTGGAGCAGGCTTCCCAGTGTTGTGGAAAGTTAAGTCCCAGGGGTTGAAGGGCCTGATTCTACTGCTCTATCTTGATTTACCAGAATATTACTATTGCAGCTTTACTTAACTGCAATGCAATTGGTTTAAGACTGCGTGTTTCATCACCACTGTGCACGCATTGCACCGTAGGCAGGGTTAGATTGGGATTAAAAATCGGCCTGGGCACGCAAAAAAAAAAAGTGGCCCACATTTACATATTGCCTTTCCTCAAAACACTGCTTCGGCAACATTTTATTAAAAAAAAGGGGGGTAAAAAAAAATGCAGGGATTAGTTCACACTGGTGAACTACACCTGAAAACAAGTGAGGCCACTTCTGCTCAGGCCCCCTGCCCCCGCTCAATATGCATATATTAATGGACCAGCCCAGCAGGAGAAAGGGAGTGACACCTCTGCCTGTTGCTAAACGGGAGGTAATGAGCGCACATCTGCCTCCAGGAAGGCCACTCAGACACCCACTGGGCTGCTGGCTGTATCCGAACAATGCAGAAACCACCCAAATCGGTCCCCGACTGTTCAAAAAAGCAGCCCACAGCTGGAATTCGGATACTGGCCCCTCGGGCATTGCCCGCGTTACCAATCCGACGCCGAGTGGCACACCTTTAGCCTGCAGGAGGGACAAGTCACAAAGGGCGGAGTCACCGCTGCGCCTCAAGATGGCCGCCTCATGGCGCCTCCATGCACGAACGCGAAGCACACTATGTGCTTGAATTTATCACCCAGTGAAACCTGGCCTACTGGGCATGTGTGCTGACACAGGCTTGCACAGACACATTAGGTCTGGGTAAACGCCCCACCAGCTGTCAGCTTGTATTCAGCTTCAGAGCGAGAAGGGCCAGGCAGGGTTGGATTGGGATTAAAAATCGGCCTGGGCACGCTAAAAAAAAAGTGGCCCACATTTACATATTGCCTTTCCTCAAAACACTGCTTCGGCAAAATTTTATATAAAAAAGGGGGGGGGGGGTGTAGAAATAAAAACCTTCTTAGGGGTTCACTGATACATCTGGTCCTTAAGACCAACAAGGAAGAGATTGGCACAGAAGCTGCAATATCAAAAAAACATGTTTTATTAACCTCAGATGAGGGAGATTGCATCTTACGGTACCCGCAGGCCACTGTAGGAGGCATTCTAATGAGTGCAGAGAACAGGGTCCTTATATATGTATTTGTTACATAGTCAGCATAAAATCAAGGGGAGGTCCTAGCACATACAAGCATGCTTATTGACTAATATGGGTATACAAAATGTGCTTGCTCCACAAAGTGGGAGGGAGACTAAACTGCTTACATGAGTAAGAATAGCCTGACAGTTCTATACTAGGAGCAGGTGCATTCTACCAGCTAGGCCTCTCTGAGCATGTGCAAGACTCTGGAAGAGGGAGAAAGCACATGGCGAGCACATGGCTAACTAAAATGGCTGCCAAGTACAAAATGGCTTTCAGCTCATGCTAACAGCGATTCCTGCAATCTTTAACAGACAATCCTTTTAGCATGAGCTAAAGACATTCCCATGATCTAGTAGAGACATAGAAAATATTTTGCACATTTTCTTCTCATAAATTCATCAATATCCTATGCTAGGTGGGCATTTACATTCTAAACATTTCATTAAGCAGGTATATACAAGGTATAAGCAGGAGTACAAAGTGAACAGAGCATTGGGTCATACAGGTAGCAAGAGAGAATAATGACTATTATCTCAAACAGAAATCTCAATATTTTCCAATGATAAGTAATGCAAATGTCAGGGAAGTCAAAATAGATTATTACAAAAACAATCCTGGCTCCGGGGGACCAGGAGGACCACACAAGACCATAGGAATTAGGACAAGGAGCCGCAAAGGGCTGCTCCTCCTCAAAAATGGGACGACCAAAGGGGTACATTACTAACAAAAAAAGAGTCCTTGGGAAATTCTAAAACCAACCAGCCAGAGGGAGTCTTCTCCCTGTGTCCGTTTTGAGCCTCACAGGCAGGCTCTTGTTGTTCCCACGGTGGAGCTGCACAACTCGCAACTCAAGAATCACAGAGAAGGAAAAGTCTTTCTTTCAGGATAGGGCAATCACCCCCCAGGGCAAATACCCTCAATGATCCTGTCCAGTGTCTCAGGCAGTGCACCAGTTTTCTTCACTTTAATCTAACAGGCACCAAGGGCATAGCACCTGTACCCTAAACTCAAGTCCTTCCCTAACTCCTGTATTTGCACCTCTGGCGCACTGTTCTTTTGTTGGGGCACAAATTGCATCCAGTATGCTCGGGCATCCCTTGATCAACAAACAAAGGCGTAGACTTGCATTCACTTGGGACCAGGATTAAGAGGCCTGAAGCAACCCTTGTTTCAAAGGGGGTCACCTCAAGCAAAGCCTCCTTGCCGTCCTTGTCGTTCTGTGACTCTCTCAGCTGGGCATCAAAACTGGATCCACACAAAGATTTCTCCATCCTGATTTGTAACCCCGTCTTTCGCCCAAGACAGTGGCAGGGGTACACACTTCACGTCCCAGTGTTTCCGCCTTCACTGAGGTCCTAGTTGCCAGCAACGCCTATGCTGGTTCCTTTCACTTTGGCTTCAAACTGGAGTGACGCTGACTCCCAGGCTGGATCTGATGTCCGGGCCCCTCTGGCAATGGTTGTAAGGCAGCAAATATCTATTGGTGGACAGAACAAGAGGTCTTTAGACAAGGCACAGAAATAATCTAACAACAGAGAGGATAGTCTCAAAATACTTCCTTAGTCTTGGGGCGCCCCATACATTAGCAAGGCACCCAAGAGCCACTTCATCTATCTGAGAGTAGAAAACCCTGGACCTATTGGCAAGTATAAAAGGAACGTTTTGGTGAACTGACAAGAGTAATACATCACCCAATCCCAAACAGCCAAGGAAGTCTGTGTTCATTTACTAAATTCTGAGGAAAAAGAAAAACAATACAGACATACTCCAAATACTTACATTGGTGTATTCCTATATTACCAATCTGAAGAACCCTCCAGAAAAAGGAAATGTTCTACACTTTTACTCATAGATTTTACATTACTTGTACAGGACTGCAGACACTTGTAAAATAATTTCTCTTACATGTTATGCTTAGGACCATGCTCTCATGTTATAGGTGCAGCAGGAAAATCTAAAACTGCTAATTTAACAGGGATTCTTATTGCAAAAAGAACTAAACTTCAACATAGTGAGTACGTTTTCTCCAGCAGAACATGTTATGACAAACAAATTCCTATAAAACAATATTTTCCTTCGAAATGTTTGCTAAGGATCACATGAGCGTCTTTCCTGCATTGTACTTTTCACGATCTGGACTATGCAACATCATTTTCAAAAGGAAAAAAACCCTATCTCCAGCTCTAATAAGGGCTGTCAGCTTATTTACACAGACTAGCTAATAAAAGACTAGCAATGCCCTTGCATAACTGTATAGAACATGAGAATAACAAACAATAATAGTGTTGCCACCTGAGATTTTTTAACAGAAACCGCCACTATACAGTTCTCCTTAAAGATCAAATAAGGGAACATCAATCTGTTCTACTCATTCTTTCATACAGGATGGGCAGTAACATAACTTATGTGTTTCATCGTTTTATTAATTCTAACAATTTTAAAACAGTATTACAAAATAGCCAATTGTAATTGTAATTGTAAGTAGCATTTATATAGCGCAGCTGTCACCCAACGGGCATCCTGGCGCTGGGATTACCTAAATCACTGTGCAGTTATAAAACTATGAATCATCATGCGCCAATCTCTCAAGGCTATTCTTTTGGAAAGAGCCTGGTTTTTAGCTTTTTCTAAACTGCAGTAAGTCATCAGTCTGTCTGAGTTCACTTGGTAGTTCATTCCATAGCCTTGCGGCTGCATAGCCAAATGATCTACCTCCTAGTCGGGTTTTCTTGACTCGTGGGGTACATACTAGGTGGGCTGCCGAGGAACGAAGACTTCTAGCTGGGGAGTACCAAGTAAACATTCTCTGTAATGGTTTAGGCCCCATTTTGTGTGCCGCCTTATGAACAATGCAAAGTGCCTTAACTGTCATATGGCCATTTCCTAGACAGCTTTAGACAGACTCAAAAAAAGTGAGAAAAAGAAGAGAGAAAACATAATTTTGCCTACCCTTAATTTGTAGAGGAGCTAGCCTCCTTCCCCCATTTTGACAGTAGGAAAACCTGAAACAGGTTTTACTTCTGTCAACACTTTCAACCCCTATTTGTAGCAACTGGGCACAAACACACTTGTAGGAGATATCTTAGAAAGTGGCTATTCTCTGATTCAGTCTAACACAATGCAAATTGAGTTAACTTTAAACCATTTTCTACAGCAATTGTACTAGATTAACATGAGGGCGCATGAATGCAAACTAAAATCCATTTCCTCCTTATCGTAGCCCCTACACAGTATTCTTTAAACTAAAACCATTATTTTATATACCTGGCAGATCAATGTTCAACTGAGGGTTGTTTTCCTTCGTGGCATAGGACTGCGCAAAACGTGTGTTTGCCAAAAATAGGAAGCAAAGCTTCTCTTTCTCTCTTTGCGCTATCATCTCGTCTTTCAAAAACTTTTCGAAGGTCGAAGTGTTCCAGCAAACATTACCCTTCACCCTGCTAAGTTGCTAAATGCAGAACTCCGACCTTTGACCCGTTCAGCAGCTGCTCATTTTGTTTGTGCAAGGCTTGCCATGCGGTTTGCCATGCGGTTTTCGTAATGCAAAGCAACTCTGGAGAATCACAGCACGGCAGAGACGGCAGCCCTGTCCGATCCGTTTGCCAATAATTTAAAGGTAGGATAATAAGTCTGCTGGTTTCTGTATACTTATTTTCATTTGTATATAGTGTGTGGTGTGTAGTCTAGTAATACAGAGATCAGCTGTTTGTTCTATATTTGCATATGTATACTTTTATTGAAGCCTAAGAGCAGGGTAAAAACTGCCTTGAGTGGTAGAACTGCTTGTAAAATTGTGAATTTTAGCTCAATTTCGACTTTGGTGGTAGGGGCACTTAAAAATGAATATCCTACAATATTTTTGCATAATAGGAACCCCCAAAGTGTTCTCTAGATAGCCCAGGAATGGGAAATCAGAAATGCATAAGATATACCCTTATAAAAACAAGTTTTGTACTGCTGGGTAAAGTGACATTTCACATTTAAGTTCCCTTTTTATTGCGGTACAGCACTGCTTAAATTCAACTTTGATGCTAGGAATTCACAGTATGATGATTAGGCTTTATAAAGATGAAAAAACGAATTTAAAGCATTTGTTTTTAGCAATATATTTTTTTTCCATATAATTATTATTATTTTTTTTATCAATAAAACCAACCATTTTAATGATTCCACATTGGAAAAGCAAGCGTCATTGTAGCCTATCATATTTAAACACATTCATTCATAACCCTAAGCACAGAAGCCTTACTTGAAAACAGGAAAAATCTGCGCCACTTTTTAAAAGGACAGTTATCATTTAACATCAGAACCATAGATGTACTTATGAAAAAAGGCATTAAGAAAGGAAATCCCTACTTTCAATTTTGTTCTCTGTTATCCAAAATAATGAAACTGGTTTTTTGAAACTTTTAAAATAATGCAGGCCCTTATACCAGTTTTACACTGACTTAAAATGTCGCTGACGCAGCATTCCTGTCTGTGGCCGTGATCAGGAATAGCCATATGCTATTTATGCAGCTGTTGTTTGTCAGCAGGCGTCGAATTTTCACGCCTTTCTCAGGAAAAAACCCCTTTATTATTTGAAATACCCTGACAGAGTTAAATCCCCATTTGCTGTGTCAAACAGTTGCTTTTCAGTTAGTCAGTTTAAACACAGCTGTCGGAAAGCTTTTTTCTCGGGTGCTGAAAGAAAAGCATGTCACAGTCTATTTAAAAACTGGGGCATTTCAATGCAGTCAAATCTATCTTTCTATAATGTGTATTTAGTTCAGCAACGACCAAATTCACTCATATGATGTGCATGCCTTTTAATGTCTAATACAATGTATTTAAGGAAAAGGCTGTAACATTGTGTATTTTAGTCTATTGATTACAAAACACACAATTTCGTTTTCTTTTCCCTCTGTATGAGGCCTATTTTAATCCTATTGAATACGAATTCTAATTTTATCTTTAGCATTGTGGCAATTTGCACACATGTACAGTGTCTTACTCTGTCAATTTAATAGTAACATGCAGCTGTTTAGCATATGTTACATAATTTATTTCTGGATTTTTATTTAATATGTAAGTAACTAAATGACAGTTTGCATAACAGAATGATGACAGCAAAAAACAAACATAAACAAACTCATTGAGCTCATTCCAGACAGTTACAGAAGGACACAACACAGCGCGCTTAAAGCTAGCCATTCTTAAACAGAGTACTCACACAAGTATTACCAATGTCAAACCAAAAACCCCACATAGACATTGAAACACACATTTAACCCACAAATCAATACTTAGGACAGCTTACAAAGTGTACGCAAGACCAACCTATTTGTAAATACTAATTGTAAGTCATATTTACAAGAAGAGCTCTCAAAAGTAGCCCAAAAAACTGTTCCATGGTCAAGAAGCTGAAATACACCAAATTCGCCAGTTTTGGCTGGTAGAACACTCAAAAAGCGCTCTGCATATCACCACTTATGAATGTTACTAAGTGCGCAGATCCGGATCCGTTTTATGTACATATTTAGTTCCATGGGGTACTTAGTCACCAAGGAAGAAATATCTTTTTACTATACCTAAACCTATTTAGGTATCCCCTCTGAGGGAGTCAGCTGAGTACTTACTAAATCCATATCGGTACCTCCAAGACAGCAACACTTTCAACAAAGTGTACTGGTAACAGGCATGCCAAAAATATTATAGCATATATAATATTATACTCCAAGTGACACTTAACACAATGTGTGCCGTTCAAGTTTTCAAAGTTAGAAAAAAATCTCCTCATTACCTGCCTATATGAATTGCAATGCATATATAATTACAAAACAAATTCCAAAATTGGCCAATCATACAAACAAAGCCACAGTAAGTGTTACTAAAACTACCTTACCAATCAAAGGCATCAAACCAACAGCAAGTGCCGCAAAACGGCTCTTACCAATCAAATGGTGTCCAGGTTCCAACTGCCAAGTTCTGAGTGACCTAACGGTCGTTTTAAAATACTCACGCCAAAGAAGTTCTCAGTCGGGAGCGGCAAACACTTGGAGGATCAGATCAGGAAGACCAGAAATATACTGGGCTGGAAGACAAAACAATCTCCGTGCGCTGGGTACCTCCTCAGTAGATTCCTGTCCTGTACTCCTCAGTAGATTCCTGTCTCCCTTCAAGACCACTCCCTTGGATAGCAGCTGCACCGATGAGTCCCTGTTCGGGCGCCATTTGTAGAAATAAAAACCTTTTTAGGGGTTCACTGATACATCTGGTCCTTAAGACCAACAAGGAAGAGATTGGCACAGAAGCTGTAATATCAAAAAACATGTTTTATTAACCTCAGATGAGGGAGATTGCATCTTACGGTACCCGCAGGCCACTGTAGGAGGCATTCTAATGAGTGCAGAGAACAGGGTCCTTATATATGTATTTGTTACATAGTCAGCATAAAATCAAGGGAGGTCCTAGCACATACAAGCATGCTTATTGACTAATATGGGTATACAAAATGTGCTTGCTCCACAAAGTGGGAGGGAGACTAAACTGCTTACATGAGTAAGAATAGCCTGACAGTTCTATACTAGGAGCAGGTGCATTCTACCAGCTAGGCCTCTCTGAGCATGTGCAAGACTCTGGAAGAGGGAGAAAGCACATGGCGAGCACATGGCTAACTAAAATGGCTGCCAAGTACAAAATGGCTTTCAGCTCATGCTAACAGCGATTCCTGCAATCTTTAACAGAGGGGGGGTTAAAAAAAAAATGCAGGGATTAGTTCACACTGGTGAACTACACCTGAAAACAAGTGAGGCCACTTCTGCTCAGGCCCCCTGCCCCCGCTCAATATGCATATATTAATGGGCCAGCCCAGCAGGAGAAAGGGAGTGACACCTCTGCCTGTTGCTAAACGGAAGGTAATGGACGCCCATCTGCCTCCAGGAAGGCCACTCAGACACCCACTGGGCTGCTGGCTGTATCTGAACAAAAGAGACACCGCCCAAATCGGCCCCCCAGACTGCTCAAAAAAGCAGCCCACAGCTGGAACTCGGACACCGGCCCCTCGGGCATTGCCCGAGTTACCAATCCCATGCTGTATATTATCCCTTAACTTGTTTGCGACTATACAGAACAACGCAGGCACTCCAATTCTTCATCGTAGTCGTGAACAAGGCTGTGTGTGGCAGCCAGAACCCGTGGACGTTTCCATTTCATGGTGCATTCAAATAATCTTCGAATGAAGAATTGGAGTGCCTGCGTTGTTCTGTGACTGAAACCGTATATATATATATATATATATATATGTAACTAATTTTGCCACTGTTAGTTGAAAGGCTATCTCCTCTTGTGCTGCGGAATTACTTTTGTGTTCTGGATTTACTGCTTTGTAAATGATTTCAATTGGTTTCTTACTTACGCCACTGTTGCACTAGCATTACATTATCAATATATGCAACTATTCTGCTAATGTATAATCATCATTGCTGAGATATGTGCTTGTAGTTCATTAAAGCTAAACTGTATTAACTACTGGTGTGTTACTCCATACGGAGTGTCCTTATTGATTTGTACGTGATTGACATTTGTTCGGGTTGGTTGCCAGCAGTCAGTCCAACACAGGCACGCAAGGCTTCTGGTATCTGGGGGTCTTAATAGCGACAGACAGATTAATATTTGGCAGCGAATTCAGACAAATTATGGGAATATCTGAATTATTTGCCCCCATGCTTCTGTCTTTTATGGGCAGGGAAGCAAGCTTTAAAATGGCATATCTTGTACCAGATGCAAAACCATCCATCTGAGATCCCTAGTGAATATTTAACTCACATGATTGCCATGGTGAGGGGCTTTTAGAGATGTCCAGCAGGAGTATACTGTGGACACTCAGTTTTGCAACATTCAGCTTTGATACCTTCATCAGACGTACTTTACTCAGTACATATTATGGACATTTGGAAGAATCTTTCCCCCTGCCTTTTTATAACATGGGAGGCAAAAAGCAGACCTTATTATGTGGTCATGGCGTGCCATCAAATCGTACATTTTTGGGGTAAATTCCGAAGCATATTAAAGAAGTTATTTTAAGATAATTGATGATGTCCCCAAATAGACTGTACTGCACATAACAGAAATAGGCACCAATGGATATAAAATGTCTTTGCCCCATCTTGGCATAGTGTTGGCCAAAAGAGAGACTGCCAAGCATTGGCAGTATAGTGACCCGCCTAGCATTGAAGAATGGACTGAATTGCTGAGTGGCCCTAGAAATTCCTATATACAGAGGCTGTCCTTATACACACATCAAGATGGACTAGTGGAATACTTTCGTAGACTCACACTTGACAGCTGATATGAGTGAAAATAAGTAAAATGAGGAAACGGGTTGACCGCTGGCATAGTACTACGAGTTTGTTTTTGTTATACCAATCCTGTCCTTAGATCACTGTGTTCACTAATGGAGGGTGTTCCATAAAATGATGTGCATTTGATGTATGTGATAGAGACTTCTAGCCGCAGATTTCTTACCTTAGAATTATTCCCAGGTGTCAGACTGGTTCCGGAATTGTTTCTTGAGCAGGACCCCTGCGTGCTGATAGGTGGCATCGTTTGGCTGCACATGGCGTTGTCAGCACCAGAAGGGACGTGCATGGTGCCTATATAGGCATCACCGTAGTGTGCTGACGTCAGTTCTTTTTGCGCTAGTCAGCGCAGATCTAAGAAGAGCTACCCCTACACAATTTTTGACCAACTTTTTTGACGTTTTGTCAAAGTGTTTTGAGGTTTTTTCCTCCTAGTGTGCCATCTAAGAAGGCTGGCTTCAAGCCTTGCGGCGCCTGTCACTTTATGTCAGTGATGGACCTGCACCTTTTATGCCTCTGGTGCCTCGAGCATGACCACAACCCAAAGGCCTGCTCCAATTGCTGGGCCATGCACCCAAAGGCCTTGAGGGAGCGGTCCCTTAAACTCCTGGTGGATCGAAGTGCGACGCCGTGACGATCCAGGAAAGGGGAGCGGTCATGGAATCCAAGAAGCTCGTTGCACTCAAGGTTGTCGGGTCATTCGGGTAAGTCTCGCCACAAGAAGAAGAAAAAGTTGAAGCGTGCTTCAATGTCACCTCGTCAGTCAGCCGAAGAGATGAGGGAGCACCACTCAAGGCCTTGCTCTGCGGTTGAGCCACTGGCTGGGCTGACTCCGCGCCTCCCTGAGTTTCCTGGAGCTGGAGCGACCCCTACCCAGTTGAGAGAATTTTATGAGGCTATGCACCTCATATTTGGGCAGCCCGTTTCCACCGGCGTGCCCTTGGGCCCTGCTGGTTTGGGAGGGGTCACTACTGGATCCAGTGAGGCCCCAGGGATCCACAGATGGATCCGGATTGGTGCTGGTGATGCCATATCGACTACCCCAGTGCTGGTCCCTAGGTAGACGCTCCCGGCGCCTTCCCCATTTACATTCCCGACTCTGACACGGAGGAGTGTTGCCCGACGCCGACAGGCAAGAACCTGAGCCCTATTACTATGGGCTAGGACTCAGGGAGGATTGGGAGTGGTCACTGGGCCCTGAATAATACCAGTCTTATGACCGGTGTGAGTATTTGGTGGACACTAGCAGACTGGATACCGCTCCAGATACTGGCATGTTCTATCCCCCCAACGTGGCTTCAGAGGAGGGAGCTACATTCACAATGGTGGTGCGGAGGGTGGCTGAGGTCCTGGATCTTAGCTTGCCCTCGGTGGCAGTCAAGACTAATGTCGTGACGGAAGTGCTTCAGCCGGAAGTGTCCCTTCAGAACCGCTGCTCCCATTTAACAAAGCA
Source organism: Calotriton arnoldi (assembly GCA_963921515.1). Classification (NCBI taxonomy): domain Eukaryota; kingdom Metazoa; phylum Chordata; class Amphibia; order Caudata; family Salamandridae; genus Calotriton; species Calotriton arnoldi. Next base: position 3,179,455 of record CAWUFW010000033.1, read on the forward strand.
CTTAACTGATGTCCTGCTTGGGACTTGGTCCAAGCCCAACACAGGGGCTTCTATGAACAGGACAATTGTCCGCAGCCACCACCCTGCTCCAGGGGACCCCAAATTCCTCACAGAACACTACCCTGGAGAGCTTGGTGGTCCACGCCTCTACTTCCCATGTAAATCTTGGCGCATTTCCAACCGCTCTGCTGGATCGGAAATCCAAGAGGCTGGACAACTTGGGCAAGAAAATGTTTTCTTCCACTAGCCTGACATTGCGGTTGGTGAACACCGCATGCTATTTGGGGTGCTATTCCCACATGCTGTGTGATACGGTTGCGCAGTTGCTGCTAACGGTCCCGGAGGAGGCCCGGGTCGTGCTCTCCCACACTATTGCTGACAGGAGGGATGCAGTTAAGTTCGCCAATAGATGTGGACTGTACACCAGCGACTGAGTGGTTTCGTTGACAGTGGCCCTGTGGCGCCACACCTGCTTGAGGACAACTGGCTTTTCTGGGGATGTCCAATCATCACTCATGGACATGCACTTTGATGGCTCCCATCTCTTTGGCGGATTCCGCGCTGGGCTATGGCCAGGTCCTTGGGCCTTTCCATGGTCCCTCGTCACCCTCAATCCGCCTTTTGCGGCCACAGACAGGGCTTCCCGCTGGGTCCTTGCCTGCCCATCCATCACAGCGCGCAAGCTTTCCAGCCTTTGCATGGTTGCAGGCGCGGTACCTACAGACCCCATAGGTGAGGTTACCAACGGTCAAGTCAGTCCACCATTCCCCCCCCCTACCCCGGCAGCCGCAGTCTCCAAATCCTCCTAGTCTGCCTGTTTACCATCATAGGTAACCAGTGGGCGGCAGGATTCGCCATCACCTGCCCCACTGAAAGTCCATAACATTGGACAGGTGAGTTTTGCAGATTGTCCGAAGGGTATACACCCTCCCCTTCGAGACTTCCTGTCCCTCCATGCCACCTACTTCTGACAGGCGGACAGAGGACCATCTATCCCTTTTCTGCCAGGAAGTGACAGCTCCTTTCGCCAAAGGAGCCATAGAGAGTGTGCTGATGCCAGAAGTAGGTCATGGTTGCTATTCCCGCTATTTCTAGTGCCCAAGAAGGATAGAGGCCTTCGTCCTATTCTCGACCTGTGCTCTCTCAATTTCTTTCTCAAGAAGGAGAAGTTCAAGATGCTCACTCTTGCTCAGATCCAGTCTGCCCTCGACCCAGGAGACTGGATAGCAGCATTGGACTTGCAGGACGTATATTTCCACATTCCCATCCTGCCTGCACACAGGCATTACCTGCATTTCACGGTGGGCCACAAGCACTTTCAGTTCGCTGTGCTCCCCTTTGGCCTTACCAGTACCCCTCAGGTGTTCACCAAGGTGATGGTGGTGGTTGCAGCTCTTCTGCTCAAATAAGGGGTGCCAGTCTTCCCCCTATCTCGATGATACTGATTTTTCAGCCTCTATCCTGGATTTCAGTGAGGCGGACTCTGAGGCTGCTGGGCCTCATGCATCCTGCTAGTAATGTATACCCATTGGAATATGCGGTCTCTGCAGTGGGACCTGAAGTTCCTGTGGACGCAGCATTAGAGGAATCTCTCCGATATGGTTGTTCCACTGTTGCGAGGCCCTGTGTCTCTGGTCATGGCTGGAAAAGCAGGGCATATCCCTGGTGGTTCAATACCTGGCAGACTCTCTGAAAGCCAGGGCCAATAAACTCATCCCCAGATGTCCAGCAGATCATGAATGGCGTCTCAGTCCAGAGGTGGTGCAAGGTCTCTTTCAGCAATGGGGAGAGCCTTGGTTTCCAAGGTGGCTCTTGCTCGGAGACACTTTTCGTCTCAAGTGGAGCTCTAGCCTCCTGTAGGCCTTTCCACCCATACCACTCTTACCCAGAGTTCTCAGGAACGACCAGCCCAAGTCATCCTTGTGGCTCCAAACTAGGCACAGGCAGTCTGGTATCCCGTGCTGTTGAGCATGGCCATCGGTCCTCGGATCAGACTGCCATTTCTGGAGGATCTTCTGTTGCAGCAGCGGGGGAGGGTTCTCCACCTGACCCTGTCAATGCTCCGCCTTCTTGCGTGGAGATTCAGCGGTGACAGCTGACAGCTTTTGACCTTCCTCCCAAAGTCTGTAACATTACCTTGGAAGCCAGGCGTCCCTCCACCAAGACGGTTTACGCCTGCAATTGGGTAAAATTTGTGGCATGGTGTACAGAAAGACAGATCGATCCCCTTTCTCAGGTTCTCCTTTTCATTCTTTCCTTGCCTAGCAGGACTCTGCTCTCGGCACTCTGAAGGGTTATCTCTCTGCTATTTCTGCGGTTGTCTGACCAGCCATCCTTCTTCAAATACCCTATTGTAAATAGGTTTCTGAAAGGTTCACAACATTTGTTTCCACCTTCTGCTTTCATTATGCCCCACCTAAATCTTATCCTCACTTTCCTTATGTGCGCTCCCTTTGAGTCCTTGTGCAACTGTCCTTTCAGGCTCCTTACCATCAAGATAGCCTTCCTGGTGGCAATAACATGTGCCCGGAGGTTCAGTGAGCTACAGGCCTTGTCATTCAAGCCTCCTTATCTGAACATCTACCCAGACAAACTGGTGCTTTGTATAGAGCTTCCTTTCTCCCGAAAGTGGTCATTCCATTTCACATAGGCCAATCCATCACTCTGCCTACTTTTTACGCTCTGGCTCATCACTCCAAGGAAGAGGAACGACTTCACCATCTGGACCCAAAAAGAGTTTTGTCATTCTACCTTGATCGCACACAAGAATTGCCGGTAGATGACCAATTCTTCATGGGGTTTGTCGGAGTGAATAAAGGTAGGGCCATACAGAAGAGGACCATCTCACGATGGACCATGCTCTGTATCAAAATCTGCTAAGTATTGGCTAAGAAGCAACCCCCTGACGGGTTGCGTGCTCATTCCACCAGAGCTAAAGCTGCATCAACTGTGCTAGCATGTGGAGTTCCTGTCCTGGACATCTGCCAGGCGGCAATGTGGGTTCCCTGCACACGTTTGCCAAGCACTACTACCTGGACAGTTATGTCCATTCGGATGGACATTTTGCCTGTTTGGTCCTGCAGGACTTCCTCGTGTGAAATAGGTCCGCTGACCCACCTGCGGGGAGGAATTGCTTGGGTCTATTCTAAGGTAAGGAATCTGCGGCTAGAAGGCTCTATCAGATGAACAAGTTACTTAACTGTGTGATCTATTGTACACCAAAAGGTGTGGAGATGGAAAATGGCGACACAGGCAGTTGATGCAGAATTCAAATTGAAGTCCCAAGAATCCGTCATTGGGCTGTCCTTACTAAAGAAGATTTGCCCCTCCATCTAAAAGAGACAGTGAAGGAGGAAGGGTGCGCTTTACAGGGAAAGAAACTCTTGAGAATATGATAGAACAGGGCATTCTGAAAGAAGGCATGGGGAGTCCATGCAACTCACCAATTATGGCTTTGCAGAAATCGAACAAAAAATGGAAAATAGTGAAGGACCTTAGGAAAACTAACAAAATAGTTGTTCCATGCTATCCAGTGGTACCAAACGCTGCTGTTAACCTTTAACAAATTCCCCCAGGAGCTGGATGGTTGACTTGTGGCAGGCATTCTTCTCCATTCCACTCCACAAAGAGAACCTGTATCTCTTTGTGTGCAGATTTCAAGATAAAACTCGTGTGGTGAAATGTGGCGTCAAGCTCCTCAAGGGTATACAGAAAGTCCCTCATATTTTATTTTATTGACATCAATGACCCAATACCAATGGATGTAGAAATTGTGGAAGCATTCCGAGAGATCAAATATGTACTCTGTAGCGTACCCACTCTTGGAATACCAAACTACAACAAAGTTTGTGCTGTTTTGCCATGAATGCGATTGGTGTGCGCTGTCTGTTTTGACTCAGAAGCATGGGGAGGCAAAGCTTTCAGTGGCATACTTTTCAGCCACACTTGATCCTGTAGCTGCTGCACTTCCTGGTTGTCTCAAAGTGGTTGCAGCTGTTAGTTTGAGCATACAGCAGAATGAAGGCATTGTAACGGCCCCTCATTCCATTGAGATTCTTATGACATGCACCCGTACTCAGCATCTAAAAAATAGTCCCCTGACCAAATACGAGAAAATCATTCTGATGGCTGAAAATGTCTCACTGCAGAGGTGCAATTCGCCAGGGTGGCAGAAAGGGGTAGGTCTCCGCTTATCAAGCATGGTGGATGCCTTTTACTCCGCAGCTAGCACAGACTCTGCCATCACCTATGGGGTCATTTGCTTTCCAATTTTGGGTCAGATTTGAGATACTCTTAGGTATACCCTACATATTTATTATTTGTTGTGATTGGGTATTTTTATTCAATTGCCACACTTACTTCCCCAATCAATTGTAGATTAGGTTTATTGGTACCGAAGAATTGCCCTGATCGATAGCGACAACTATTGGCAAGAAACATGAGACTTACATTTACACCACTTTGTGAGCTGTATTGGATCATTGCTCCAATATTCAGCCACCCACTGTATTTATTCATAACAAGAGGACCCACATATTAAAAAATCCCTTTGGTACCTCTTAGCTATTTTTAAACCACTCTACACCAATATACACACAGTGCGCCTCCACTCACACTTCACAACGGAATGTTATTTTAAAGGATCTCTGGCAAAAAGCCCCCTCAAGGGGCCCGTTAGGCATTGCAGCGACAGACCAACAAGGAGCTGCCCGATGATGCAGCATGACACCCATCTGGGTATGTGAGTGCCCTTGCTTCTGAGCAATCAAATCCCCCCCGATCTGCTTGCTCAGTACCCTTCCGACGGACTGCCCTTACTCTTCCCTATTCCATAAGAGGAACGGCATACTCCTGGTGATTAGATTAGTTATACTCTGAAACTCACAACTATCTTGCCTATTCTTGACAAAGGTGATGAGTACAAGTTTAACCAAAACTGTGTTGACGTAATAGAGTTATGCACAAAACCGAGACCAGATATTCTTGATGTGCCCCTTCCTGAATATGATCACACATTATTTGTCGAAAGGTCATGCCTGAGAAACAGACTTGTTGTCTTAAGTGCAGAATAGGTTGTCTGCACAAAAAATGGGGTTGTGGAAGCATCCTACTTTTGCCACGTAACCTCTGCACGAGGGGCTGAATTGATAGCTCTGACGAGAGCATGCTGTACATCTGCTGGGTTGAGAGTCAACATTTATACTGACAGCTAGTATGGTTTCTGTGTTGTTCAGGATTTCGAACAACTGTGGTCAAGAGAGGGTTTCTGACCTCCTCGGGTTCCCCCATTCAAAACCGGCTGTATGTTATGAACTTGTTGACAGCACTCCAATTGCCAAAGGAAATATCAGTTGTGAAATGTACTGCCAAAAGGAGTGGTGATGACTTTGTAACTACAGGTAACAGGTAAACAGAAGAAGTCGCCATATATTACACTTGTGTCCATCACATTTTACTTCGATAAACGATGTAATGAGGAAAATGTGACAGTCCCGAATATGCTATTAAACACCTTACAGACCTTTAATAAACTAACGGAGATATAGCACTAAGCCCCTGAAATTGAAAAGGCCAAAATGGGAGTGTGGGAGGGATGGGCGGAAACAGAAGCGAGGAGGCCGGATAGGTGTAATATTGGGGCGTTTTATTGTCCAAATGGTTGGTTAAAGCGTATATAGGTATGATTTTCAAAATAAGGAAGAGAAAAAAAATGGGACAAACAAAATGTTATACATAGTACGGATTCTCTCCCCTAAGGAATTCTCAGTTCAGTCCCAAGGGTATTTTAAGTCTGTTCTACTGAGGTTTCAACGAAAGTAGTAGTTTCTTCACTGAATCCTTCTCTTTCTTGTTTCTTTCTGGTACTCAGGTCTGCTGGAGGGGGTCCCAGGAGGCTTGCAGAGGGAGTAAACAACAGAGGAAAAAGATGCGGTAAGTATCTTTGGAGTGGTATTCTCACTTTACCCTTTTACCACACCCTGGTGGAAGAGTTGTGCACAGGCAAGGAAAGGAAGGAGGGAGGGAAAACCCAGATGGGTCTAACTAAATAGTTTTACAGGTGCTCGAGATGATAGGTGCGCGATATAGAAGCGTCAGGAGATTGGTGATGCCGCAGAGTCAAGTAGTTACTCCCGTGCATGCGAAGAGGAAAATTGTAGTGCCCAAAACAATACTGAGGGAGGAAAAAAATAAAACAACTAACGAGCGTAGCGTAGCAGTATGGGCTTTTCATTTCCCACTACCCAACCTCCGCCCTCTCCAACGTTTACGTACCGCCTCTGGCAGCAACTCTCCAGAGTTGCGGCGGCTCTTGAGTGTCCTCCGGTGACCACCACTCCTCGCTCCACACGTCCGTGGCGTCCTTGGCTTTGGTTTCCTCCCGAAATGCGTCCGCCTCTGCTACGTCTTCACTGGTGGTGTTCCTTTTCTGAGCCTCTTCCTCCGGTGTCGATTTCCTCTCGTCTTCTGCCCTCAAACTCCTCGTCTGTTTTCTGTTCTCGGTCTTCCCTTCCTTTATGGCGGCTGATTGGTCCTCTAGAGGTACACCCCCGCTCCCTGATTGGTCTGTTCGGCAGGACGCGCAGATCTCGTTCTGTGGAGACGAAACACAGTCCGTTCTCCGTGTTTCCTTTCCCCTAATGCCGTCAGCTGGACACGGAAAGAAAGGAGACCGCAGCGCTGGTATGGCAGGTGAGCCGGGTTTTGGGGGCACTTCCTTACAGGGAGAAATCAGAATGTGTGAAGGATTCCAGTAACATTTTGGTTTCAGGCGAAGGAAAACCAGATCTGCCCGATTTCATGTTACTGGCTATGGTTCAACATATGCACTGCCCAACCCAAGTTTGTCAAGATGGGATAGTGTAGACCTTCGAACGTTATTGGCATAACCATCATTTCCGTACTGTGGATGACAACTTGTGTCAGCGCTGTATTGTATGCAAAAGAATGAATGCAGGAAGGAAAGCTGTTATAACCATGAGTCACACAGAAAAGTCATATGGTCCTTTCAATCGGTTCCAGATTGACTTTCTGGAAATGCTCTGTTCTAACCAGCTGAGGCACATCTTAATCAATCAATCAGAATACTTTATTTTGGTTTAAAAGTACAGCAATAAAACTACATATAAATATTTATACAAATATAAAACATACATAAAAATATATGTACGTTAGAAAACTGAAATGCACATTTCATAATGCATAAAAGCAAGATACAATTGCAACAGTTAAAATAATCCACACAAATAGAGAGATTGACTGTGTGTGTGCAATACTAGCGGTTGCTTTTAGGCAACTTGACTAAAAAAGGAAAATTTGCATAAGCCAAGGCCACAACCCTCTTGCATACAATCGAAAAACCCTCCTTGCGGGGTCCGCTATGTTAGTTGGTTCTCTTTAAGGCAACACAACATAAGAGAAAATAAGGGGGCTTAGCTAAATGACCCTACGAATCATGTATTACCTTGTTTTAGGTATTCCGCTCTCACTTGCCATGCCCAAAATAAAAATTTGGAGGTAGCAAAAACAATTAATTAGTGTCACACCTCAATAACCTTTGCACCTCTCAGACGCGTCTCATAATGGGATGATCTACCTCATCCTGGGCAGCGTATACCCTGGGCAAAAAAGAAAGAAATGTTCCTCTGTCTCCTTCGTAAAGGGACAGAATGGGCAGTGCTGAGGAGACTCGGCAATAAGTCTTGAGTGGTAGATTGCCAGTTTTAAATCTAATATATAAATTATTTGCATGCTGGGACTAATCCACTCAAGATACAGCTCAAAGATGGGATTACATTTGTACAAAAGCAATTCCCTGGGCATGCTTACTAATCTTTGGTCATTCCATATATTTTGCATCACGTTGTCCATATGGATGCCTCTTGCCCTTTTAGTATAGATTTCTCAAATTTACCCACGTTCGGTCCAAGCCTCATTTTACTTAAATGACTTGCATGACTGTTTAATAGAGCAAAGCAAGAAAATAGTTAACGATTTGTCCAGATCAATAATTTCTTTCAAGGCTGCGCGATAGGAGGACAATTGCAGCGTGGTCCAAATATGCACCCAGTACGTAAATGTGCTAAATAAAACCACCAGATCTACCCTCCCAAGGTCTAGATCAAACCTAATAGGTAGCAAAGGGGTGCTGGTCGGCAGATCAAACAGAGGACCTAAAAAATTTGTTTTCAACTTGGACCAATGAAATAACGTCTATATCACCCCAAAATTTAGCCCCATAAATAGCCAGCGCCAATAGCCAACGCTGATGCCTTATACACTGGCAATACCGGTGTGGCTGCTCCACTATATTATTGTTATTACACCTGCTCTATGTTGTAAAATAGTTCTACTTTTCTCAATCTGAGGGGTCCAGGCCCTGAGAAAGCCTTACGCCAAGGTCGACTAAAGTTTTCACTGTATGTATTCGAAATTTTTCACTCCATGTATTCTGTCTACTGACATCTTACCCCTGATAGAACGGTGGGGCTAAATTGCCATAAAGTTTGACTTCCCTGCATTAATCTCCAGGCCCCTATTTAAGCAGAAGGAGGCAAAGTAATCGAGCAAAACCTGGAAATCCATAAGGGAGCAAGAAATGAGCAAAGTGTTGTCTGTGAACATCAGCACCAGGGTGCTAATGCTAGCAGATTTCGGGGCATCATGCTTGCACTTACTAACCCATTTCACCACACCATTAATATAAAGGGCGAATAATGTTTGGGCAAGGACACAGCCTTGCCTTACCCCATGATTGATCAGGATCTTGTTGGTAAGTCTCCCTGCACCGCTCCATCTCACATGCGCGCATGTTTCTGTATGCAAGACTATCAGTAGTCTCACAAGGTCTTCGTGAACCCCATAACTGCCTAACACCTTCCAAAGATTTGCTCTTGCCACTAGATCAAAGGCAGCTCTCATATCCATAAAAGCTACATATAAATGGTCCCTTTTTAGATAAGCATACTTCCAGCATATAGTCCCAAAAAGAAAACACTTGGACTACAGTACTAACTTTTTCTTGAAAGCCCGCTTGGGTGAGCACATGATTATCATTAAGCCACTCCCTGTAATCTATGAAGGACCTGTCTGCTAAAGATTTTTGGGGAGTGGTCAATAAGACTTATTGGCTTATAATTAGCTGGTAAATCTTTCCCACCTTTCTTGTGCAGTGGTACAATTATTGCACCTTCCTAGATGGCGGAATCTCCTACCCTTTCGCAATAGCATTATTTAATATGTTCAAATATGGGACCCAGATAAAGGGCTGCGTGAGATACAAATCCTCCTGGGATACTATCCGGCCCTGCTGCTTTTTCCCTTTTCTTTAGAGACAGAGCAAGCTCTGTATTTAATGCTATCGGTTAGTGAATTGATGGTACTTTTGTCCTGACATGGAATCAAAGGACCATTCCCAACATCCTTCGCCATTTGAGCTACATCCTCAAAGTGCTTTGAAATGAGCCTCCCAATCCTCTGGCTGTACAAACGCCTCTGGCTGTACCACTACCTCCCTGCTCCCATTAGCAAGTATTTTCCAAAACCCCTTCGTGTCCCGTTTCTGTAGAGCCTCTGCCACATCATCCCAATGGGCTTCCTCCCACTCTTTCCTATTTGGACGCAGATTTGCCTTGTACTTTTTCCTTGCCAGGGCTGTAGCCCCTTTAACCCCCATCTTGATTGAATCCACTAGAGGGGTCTTTACCGTCCTGCACTCTTTAGAGAACCAACAGCTTTGTCTGTAAGGGGTTTGAAGCAACCTCACATCACTAGTAAAGAAGGTTGTTAAACTAGTAGTTAGCTCAAGGTAGACATCTACAAGTGGATTAAACCTCCATCTATATGTTCATACGGCTCTAAGGTTTCTACAAACTTCTGGTAGATCTTACATACCATGGATTGATTTCTTAATATGGCCCCCCACTTAATATTCCTATGAATATTTGTACTAAGAAGGGAGCTTAGTTATTGTATGCTTATTCTCCTGATGGGTCGAGGCGTACCCCACTAGGAGATTTGACAGTCTAACAGTGGTCAAACTACTCTTGCAGGAGTTGATCCTGATGTTTGGCATGCCAGTTTATCTCGAATCAGATCAAGGAAGTCACTTTAAGAATGAGGTGATGCAATTACTGTACACAGCCTAAGGCAGAGACCAGACTTTTCACTGCAGTTATAGCCCGGAAGCTTCAAGAGTTGTAGTGGGGGTAAATGGGACGATCAAAGCAAAGTTTCCCAAAACATGTACTATGTTCATACGGCTCTAAGGTTTCTACAAACTTCTGGTAGATCTTACATACCATGGATTCATTTCTTATTATGGCCCCCCACTTAATATTCCTATGGTTATTTGTACTAAGAAGGGAGCTTAGTCAATGTATGCTTATCCTCCTGATGGGTCAAGACGTACCCCACTAGGAGATTTGACAGTTTTAACAGTGGTTAAACTACTCTTGCAGGAGTTGATCCTGACGTTTGGCATGCCAGTTTATCTCAAATCAGATCAAGGAAGTCACTTTAAGAATGAGGTGATGCAATTACTGTGCACAGCCTAAGGCAGTGACCAGAATTTTCACTGCAGTTATAGCCCAGAAGCGTCAAGACTTGTAGAGGGGGTAAATGAGACGATCATAGCAGTTTCCCAAAACATGTACATCTAAGTCCCTCAAATGGCCAAGTGCACTTCTACTGGTACTTGTGAGCATCCAAAGTACTGCATGCAGGACTCTCCTCCCCACAAGGTACGGATGGTTAGAGCCATGAGAATTCTTTGTGTTCCCGCAAGAACTTAGGTCCTGACTGGACTTACCTCCTGAAGAGTGATAATGACTCAAGCAATTTTCAGACTGACATTGATGAGCTTCCATGAAACAGGACAATAGTTGAGGAGACAAAGGAAGGAAACAACTGTAGAACATTGCTGAAGAAAAGATTTGAGACAATTTACCTTAGGCCAACGGTTAAAGGACCACAGAGCCGATAAGCATCCAGTTGACTTAGTCAACTACCATTGTAGATTTCGAGATAAGGTAGAAGCAGTAGGTTAGGAAAAAGTAGCTTACTAAAACTGATCTGAAACAAAGGACTGATATTTCTTTTTGCCTTGATCTGTAGAAAGACTAACATGCTGCACAAGTACTGCAACGTAGTTGGCTTGCTGATGGATTTCTGTCTGTTGGAGTTAGATATCTAACCATAGTTGAGTAAATTAACCTATAATGATTAAATCAGTAGGTAGAATTTCACACAGTTGAAATTCTGAAAATAATTTTGGGTATACGGTCTTTTATTAAATGCTTGCTGAATATGAAAAGTTGATGCATGTAGAGAATTGCTTTGTGTGCTCATATCTTCCTGCTTCTGCAGCAGAAGGGTTATACTTGCTGTCCTTTTCTGTTGTCCTATGCATTCTCATGCAATGTGTTCCATAATCTGTTATATCATCATGACTCAATCAAGTTGTATTTTTGAGACTATGAGTTACCTTTAGAGAAAGCACCCATTACTAACGCTTCAAATATGTACATACGGGTGACATATCACATTTAAAAAATGTTACATTATAAACGGGTGAGTAAAAGAGTACATGGTGACTTTCTACTTGTCTCTTTTACATACTAACAGAACTGATGCAGATGCACATGAGCTTTCATGCTAAATTAACCATGCTGAGATAATCTTTATAGGTGAACTTAATGAGAGTATAAGAACAGAGAAAGAAGCCAAAGTAGAGAGAGTCAAGGAAGGATCAAATGAAGAAAGGGAGAAAGATGGAAAAAATAGATTTACAGCCAAAGTTAAATTTGGACATGGTGAAGAAAGGAAAACTATGGAAGTAGGGAACGAGACAGTCAAAATAGTGGGTTGAAGTGAATGCGACCAGGAGTACCCAGTAAAGGACAAGGTGTTCACAGGATATTGAACTAGCATAAGGGGAAAATACTATGTGTGTGGTAAATCTGCTTATTTCCAGTTGCCGCACAATTGGGTAGGTAGTTACTATGCAACCTTGGTCTTTCCAAAATATATCGTACTCTTGATCTAGAAGCAAGAAATGACACTTATCTGAGAAGAAGCAAGCACAGCTTGGCACAAATTTTGGACGATAAATTTAGTGCACTTATACCTTCAGTAGTAGCAGTTTTAAACAATGTGAAAATTAAAAAGCTATCAACTCTGGTAGCAGATTAGCCACTTACACCGCAGATGCACTATTATTAATTAACAAAGACCTTCTTGTAAGGCGAGCTATGATAATTCAAAACCGGCATGCATGAACATTACTAATGTTATACATGAGATAAAGGAGTTTGAAGAAACTGGCACTTGGGAAAGAATATCTTCTATTTTTAGTTCTATTTGAAAAGGATTTTCAAAATTAGGCGAGTGTTTGGGAAGCATAGGTGGAGGAATCCTTAAACTAATCTTGACCCCTATATAGATTATACTAATTGTAATAGCATGTGTTTTCCTTTTCTTTAGAGGCTTTATAATAATTTCATCGAAAGATGGGATAAAATTTGGGAAAAAGATGCTGTCAGCAATGAGAGGAAGAAAAAGACAAAAGATCGATGTAAAATTGGAGGAGTAGCAAAGTGACTTGTACACTGAAATAAAGGATCTGGAGGAAAGTAGAAGGAAAAACCCAAAACTGAAGACAGCTGTCCTGTGAGATTGTATAACGTGAATAGGCTTGTAGTCCATGTCCCACTAGAATATAAATCCAATGTGCCTTGCTGAGACAGAGAACAACTTTCATAGACTACTCTGAACATAGTGTACTTATGCAAGGTCCAACCTAGCTGTCCCAATGAAACCACATACTATGTAACCATTTCTATTCTGTGTGTAAACGCTTGTGAGAAGCTCTTTGCAGTAGAATTATGAGAAATATATTTAGTTGTAATGTCTCTTTTGCCTTATTCAAATTGGTGGCAAAGCTATGAAACATGTAACACTGTACTGAATGTATGAAATCCTTTGTTTAGAACCCTATAAATGAGTGGGATTTCTTGCTGTGAGAGAGAGTCTTTCCCATACCTTAGAAGGCGAATCTAGGCCAGATTTCTCTCATTTATGCTCTGCATTTTGAGGATCTGAACTTTACTGAGTTTGCATTTTGAGGATCTGAACTTTACTGAGTTCTTGATAGGTTCTGTACTTTACTTATTGACTAATACATTTTGACAAGATTGAATTAACTGATGTATGCCTAAAATCTTTTTTTTTTTAAAGAATGTAAATTGTTTTGCATTTCTTTTATTTGAAAATTCAATGTTTGATTCCTTAAAATTGAGACGAGCCCAGCAAGAAGCACCAAAGTCTGTCTAGGGACTACACCACTCCAGATCCATGCTGGACGCCCACAAAGGAGGCTTAGAAAGACTTGAGCCCGTTCACAATAGAAGGTGGTAGCAATTTTCTATACTGAGATTCAGGTTGCAGCTGGGGGAGGATATACTAATTGTGGCTGTAGGAAAGCGTCTCTTTTTGACAGTCGCCTCCACTTTTTTGCTCACTGTTACTGATGAAATTGATTAGAGGTGCACTGGGTCCCTGATAACCAGTGCCAGTGCTCATTCCCTAAAAACTACACAAGTGCTCAATTGTAACCCAATTGTCAAGGACTTTTGCTCACTTGTAAGTCCCTGATAAATGGTACCCCTGGTATCCATGGCATGGGTACTGAAGTGGGTCCCCAAGGGCTGCAGCATGTATGGTGCCACCCAAAGGGACCCAAACTCAAATTGCACACAGACTGCCTATGCAGGTTGCGTGAAATGATGCTAACAATTCTGAAAACAAGACCTTGCCCACTCCTTCTGTGCAATGCTCAAGTACACTGCATGTACTATATGTAAGTCACACCTACAGCAGGCCTTCGACCCCTAAGACAAGGTGCATTGTATTACATGGAAAGACTCATCTGCATGAGCAGATGTGCCCCTGTGATGCCTAGTTACATTACTAAGCATTGCAAAGAAGCCATTTAGAGGACATGTACCAGGCACTGGTCATTACGAGTTACCCAGTTACATGATGGCTTCACTGAAAATAATGGTGTTTCGTATCAAACACCTCCACTTAATAAATCTGTACTGATGCTGGTATCAGATTTATTATGACATTCACCCAGAGGGCACCTTAGAGGGACCACCGTAAACCTACTAGTCACTTCGTGTGTTGGCTGACTGGTATCTTCCAGCCTGCCACCACAGGCGGGTTTCTGGCCCTCAGCAAGGGAGAGCCCATGCTCTCAGAGGCCAGGAACAATGCCTACTCGGCAGAAGGTGTTCTCACCTTCTCTCCTCCAGCAGGATGGACAGTGGTTTAGCATATCGAGGCCAAATGCTTCAATGCCTCTGCCGCCTATGAAATGCGACCCCGGCTTCCCCTCAGACCTGTGAAACACCACCCCTGCCCTGGGGCCAATTTTGGGACCAGAGCAGGTGAGAAATGCGATATTCAGGAGCGTGTTGCACCTACAGGCTAGGCACACCCCTAAGGTGGGTCACCTGAAGTGAACAGCCAGAGAAGGTTTTCACAGTTTTGCTTTTGGTGAAATTAGCGAATTCAGTATCCCTGAACGCCCCTAAATTGAGTATTTAGAGGGACCCCCGACACCAGACTGGCAGAGTTGACTACCTGGGAACAGAAGGACTAAGAGGAGCCGACTCCATGAGAACTAAGGACCTGCACTGAACGTGGCACCAAACCCTACCTAGTTGCTTGTGCCTTGACACTTGCAAAGACCCGACTTGTCCTGCAGCTGTGCATCTTCCCCAACACTTGGAGGACTGCCCAGCACTTAGACAACCATCTAGCATCTCCCTTGGGGTTAAGGAGCCATCCCCCTGTATCTGCAGGCACCGACCGCATCTGCCCGGTCCACCGTGTTGCAGGCAATCAACCCTACCTAGGGAGCCTCACATCAGGAAGAGGTCTTCGTAGCTCTAGGAGGTCAGCCCCGTCCCTCTGCAGAGTTTTGAGATGCTAGACCCTCCAGGAGCTCCCCAACACCAATACCCTGAGTACTGGAGCACCTGCAACAGCCAAGGCTTGTTTATGTCCAGCCCGAACACCACTGATGTGGAAAACCTTCCTGCATGAAGAGGGACTTTAGGACTGACAAGATCCATTACCAGAGTGGCCCTGCTGTCTTGTTTTCCCTTCTCTGCAGAACCACAAGAGTCTCGACCTCTAGTGGCCTGCCAGCCAAGACCCGCTCCACAACCTGGGACTGCGACTCTTGACTGCGTCCACTTGACCTGGGGTCCTCACGACCTGTACTTCTCACCTTTGTGTTCTTCCAGACTAGCCCACAAGTCCCTCCTTGCATCCTTTGTTTCAAGTCCCCATTGACTGCTATGGTGTAGCACTCGAGGCTACAATCCCGATCAGCACCTCTGCACCTGGACACCCTAGGGCTGGTGGTTCTTTGGACCTTTGCCCAATAGCACCTTAAGTCCAAAAGGGCACCCTCGAACTTCGACTGCAAGTAAATGTATGCTGTGTATGTTTTTCCTCCCGTAGGATAACATTACCGCGTTTGAGGCTCATTCCTCAAAAAGCCCTGTTCGAGTATTTTTGCTATATATTTGTAAAATCGATATCTCCAAAAGTACGAAAGTTATTCTAAAGATCTTGGTGTTTAAATTTATATAAAAATCAGTGTTAATTTTATAAATTGGTCTTGAATTTCTTTTTGAGTGTGTGCATCATTGATTGACTGTGTGTGTGCAACAAATGCTTTACACTCCACTTTGATAAGCGTAAGTTGCTCGACCACACTACAACAATTAGAGCACTTGGGATTATTAAAGTAAGCCCTGTAAAACAAGTAAGGGTCGCCTGGCCATTTTGCAAGGTATGCCTTTACATTGGCACTACTACATAAAAAGCCAGCTTCCTACAGCGGCCCTCCAGTGCATCTGCGATTGTGACAGCTTAACTTGTCTTGCTATTCCATCTTGGCTGACCAACTGTTTGCTGAAGTGGCTTCTTGAATCGAGGCTAGGTACTAATTACAGGGCCCCGATTAAAAAAAAAAGTCTAGCAAAATACAGTGAACATCAACAAACTTGCAAGTTTGTGACAAATATTTATGAAGCAGCTTTCTACCCTTGAAATGCACACAAACATTTACTACTGTAAAAAGCAAATGTAAATGCCTGTGCAAGGCTGAAGGGAAACACTCCATGTTTCATGTGAGCAAGAGAGAAGGGTCTTTGCTACAAGTAAAACATATTTTGTATGGAGAAAAAAACAACAACTTACTTGTGCAGAGGAACATTCCCACATAATTTACTTGCCTTTTATAGTTTGTTGGGTTTAAGGAAAACTATAAAATATCTTGAGTGATTTAAAAAATAAAAACAAAAATTCACAATTGTGATTTTGACAAAATTAGGCACAAGAAATTCAACAATTTCAGTCATAGTTTCCAAATTTAAATGAATTAAAAATGTATCTGATCAATCAGGCATGACAAACCAATTGGATGATGTCCAATACAGAAACAATACTTCTAATTCTGCAAAAATAAAAAAACAGATTAAGAGCATCTGTACATCAGATACTTTCTGTCCTTCGCACATGGCCACTGATTTGACTGATCTATTAAGAATCTCTTTCAAAGACAATAATGAAAGAGTGCATTTATAAACATTTTTTCAACACTGACCATTTGCCATGTCAGATACTATTTCAGTCCAAGGGGTCTTTGATGTGGAAGTATAGAAGAGTGCCCTTTTAATTTCACCCAGGCACTGTAATGATGCCTCAATGGCCCTAGCCTTTGCAAAGCATTGAGCCAATTGAAGTCCAACTGTTTGAAATGGCTTAAAGAACAAGTTACTTACCTCAGTAACAATATATCTGTAAGAAACATATATTAGTTATGGATTCCTTACCTTAGAATTACCACCAGGCGTCAGACTGGATCCGGAGAATTTTTCTTCAGCTGTACCCCTGCGCGTCGGTAGATGGCGTCGGTTGACTCCACGTTCGTCGTTGGCGTCGTGATCGCCGGAATGACGTCGCGGTATCTCCTTCGACGCTGCCCCTGTGCGCTGACGTCAGTTCTTTACACGACATTCCACGCCAGAAGCGCAGAGCCATACAAGACACTGACCACTGGTGCATAAAACTAGGGCCCTGAAAGGGAGACCCTTATTCTAGAAGTCAGTTTGCAGAACGGGGAGGATGGGTGGGGCGGTAAGGAATCCATAACTAATATATGTCTCTTACAGATTTATTGTTACCGAAGGTAAGTAACTTGTTCATCTGAAAGAGACTACTAGTTATGGATTCCTTACCTTAGAATAGATACCCCAGCAATACCAACCCCGGAGGTCTGTCTGCGAACCAAGTTCACACCAGGAAGTCCTAAAGAACGGAGCGGCCAAAGAAGCCGTCTCTCCGGACTTGGCTGTCCAGGCAGTAATGTTTAGTGAACGTATGCAATGAAGCCCACGTGGCTGCCTGGCAGATGTCATGAAGGGGGACTCCATGTCCCAAAGCAGTAGTGGCTCCCGTCGCCCTGGTGGAATGGGCGTGCAACCCTACTGGAGGTTCCTTTTTCGCCAAGGAATAACAAATTTTAATGCAAAGAACGACCCATCGAGAGATTGTTCGTTTTTGCACGGCCGATCTTTCTTGGCGCCCACATAACCAACAAAGAGCTGATCATCCACCCGGAATTGTTTTGTGCGATCCAGATAAAATGAGAGAGCACATTTTGGATCCAGACGGTGGAGCCTTTCCTCCTCTTTAGAAGGATGCAGGGGCAGGAAGAAGGTGGGCAAAGTGATGGTCTGTCCTATGTGGAAAGAGGTAACCACTTTGGGAAGAAAGGAAGGTCGAGTTCGAAGGACAACCTTGTCCGGATGAACAGCAAGGAAAGGAGGCTTAGAAGAAAGAGCCTGAAGCTCACTCACCCTGCGAGCAGAGGTGATGGCAACCAGAAAAGCAGTCTTTAAGGTCAAGAGTCTGAGCGGACAATTATGTAGCTGCTCGAAGGGAGCGCACATAAAGTAAGTCAGAACAAGGTTTAAGTCCCACTGGGGCATTACGAAAAGAATAGGAGGAAACAGGTGAGTAATGCCCTTAAGAAAACGATTTACAATAGGGGACTTGAAAAGAGAAGGCTTATCAGGAAGGCGAAGAAAGGCCGAAATGGCCGAAAGATAGCCCTTGAGGGTGCCCAGAGCAGAGCCCTGCTGGGCCAAAGAAAGCAGGAAGAGGAGAACCTCAGAAAGGGGGCCAGAAAGGGGATCCACAGCCTTTGCTACGCACCATGCCACAAATTTGTTCCATCTACAGGTGTATACTGTTTTAGTAGAGGGACGCCTGGCTGCCAAGATAACATTACAGACTTCAGGAGGAAGGTCGAAGGCTGTCAACTGTCGCCGCTCAATCTTCATGCAAGGAGGTGGAGGCTGGACAGGTTCGGGTGGAGGACATACGCTGCTGCTGCGACAGAAGATCCTCCCGAAGAGGCAGTCTGATCAGAGGATCGATGGCCATGTTCAAGAGCTCGGGGTACCAAACTCTTCATGCCCAGTCCGGAGCCACGAGAATTACTTGGGCCCGGTCACGCTTGATCTTCTTCAGCACTCTGAGCAGAAGTGGTATAGGCGGAAAGACGTATAGAAGACCTCAACTCCACTCGCGACGAAAAGCGTCGCCTAGCGAGTGCCGCCTTGGAAATTCCAACGCGCAGAACTGCTGACATTGCGCGTTCTCTTTGGTGGCGAATAAATCTAACCAAGGCTCTCTCCACTGCTGAAAGAGACCTTGCACCACCTCTGAGTGAAGACGCCATTCGTGATCCATCATATGTTTAAAGAACAAGGGGACCCCAGTATTGTGACCAGGGGTGGATAAGTAGTTTAAGAAAAACATAGGTCTGGGGGAGGCCACTATGGGCCTCGGGTAGCCTAGGCTACTAAAGTTTTTAAAGCAGCGTTAGTCAAGTAGAGCAATGCAAGAGAGTCCATGTGGTTACGCAATATATGCTGGGACACAAGGGACCACTTGGTGATTTGTTCCCGTATGACACCGATTCCTCCCGCGCATCCACTGCTGCTACACTACAAAATTAATTTCTCCTACACCCACGTTTGACGGGGTGCAACCTCCCGCCCGAATTTTCACGGGTCCTCCGCCTCTGCCTCCAGTGGCCCCCCGCGGCCTCTAAAAAGTCCTCTCCAGCACGTGGTTACCATTAACTGCACCGTACGTGCCTCCTTCCTCTTCGGACCCGTGTGGCCATGCGGATTTGTTCCTCCCCTTAAAACGCGCCACGTCCCGCATTTACCTGGAACACTGGAACTCGCATCAGGCTCCTTGTTGGTAGGAATTCCACCTCTACAATCTGGCCATCTGTGACCTTGTTTCCTAGCTAACTCTGGCAAATTCTACCTGCTCACATTTGTCTCGTCCTGATGATGATCTCACATTCATGAGATCGAAACGCCGTCTACCTTTACAACCAAAACTCCATTCCTGCATTCAATTTATTTGGAGTTTTGTCTATTGTTGTTGTCAATGCGATGTAAATTTTAAATGTCACTAGCACCCCTCACTTCACGCACTTTCACTTTTTGTGTGAGCACCAGAACTATTACTAAAAATATACTATGATACTCCATTTATGCTGTCAATAAATGTGATGTCATTCCAAACCTTGTGTCCAGCATATAATTTGTGATCCATCAAGCACCGGCGGCTGAGTTCGTCCACCCTGGCGTTCAGGGAACCTGCCAGGTGCTGAACCACCAGGGACATGCCCTGATGTTTCAGCCTCTTCCAGAGACGAAGGGCCTCCTGATAGAGGGTCCACGAGCCCACTCCGCCCTGTTTGTTGCAATACCACATAGCGGAAGTGTTGTCTGTGAACACCTGCACTACTCTTCCTTTGACAGAAGGAAGGGACTCCGCCGGAGACCAGAGGCCTCTGATCTTCGCCTCTCCCATGTGGCCGCCCCATCCCATGAGTGACGCATCTGTCACCATTGTGAAATCTGGTTGGGGAAGGGAGAGGGAACTGCTGTTGACCCAATCCTGGTTCGTGAGCCACCAGTGCAACTGATGTGCAGTCCCGGCGAGATCTGGACGACATCGGACAGATTCCCTAATGCTGCGCCCACTGGAACTTCAGGTCCCACTGCAGAGCCCGCATATGCAACCTGGCATGATCCACCAGCAGGATGCAGGAGGCCATGAGGCCCAGCAGCCTCAGGATCATTCTCACAGAAATCCGGGATAGAGGCTGGAACATCGGTATCATAGCCCGAATATCCTAGACTCGCTGTTCGGGAGGATAGGCCCGAAACTGTGCTGTGTCCAGAACTGCTCCAATGAAAAGGAGCTTCTGAGAAGGGTGCAGGTGCGACTTCGGCACATTGACTGTGAAACCCAGCGAATGCAGGAGATCCGCCGTAGTCTGGAGGTGGGCGACGACAGCCTGGGGCGAGCTCGCCTTCAACAACCAGTCGTCGAGATAGGGGAAGACTGGAACTCCTGATCTGCGCAGATGAGCTGCGACCACCGCCATCATTTTCATGAACACCCGAGGGGCGCTGGTAAGGCCAAAGGGGAGCACGGTAAACTGAAAATGCTCATGGCCTACCGTGAACCGTAGGTAACGCCTGTGGGCCAGCAGGACGGGGATACGGAAATAAGCGTCCTGCAAGTCCAACGCTACCATCCAGTCTCCAGGGTCGAGGGCAGACAGGACCTGAGCCAATGTCAACATTTTGAACTTCTCCTTCCAGAGGAAGCGGTTAACGTCCCTGAGGTCTAAGATATGACGCAGGCCTTTGTCCTTCTTGGGTACCATAAAGTAGTGGGAGTAGCAGCCATGACCTACTTTTGGCACAGTGACTCGCTCGATGGCTCCCTTGGCCAAGAGAGCCGCAACTTGCTGAAGGAGAAGGGCCAGGTGATCCTCCGACATGCGATGGAATGCAGGTGGCATGGAGGGAGGGGTAGACTCGAAGGGGAGGGAGTAGCCCCTTCGGACTATCTGCAAAACCCACCTGTCCGACGTGATGTTGTGCCAGTGGGGGAGGTGATGGCAGATCCTGCCGCCCACTGGTAACTGGTGGCCCTGAAAGGTCAGACTAGGAAGGTTTGGAGACTGCTGCAGAGGGGGCACTGGTGGACTGGCCTGCCCGCTGGCCCCCAGACCCATGGGGGTGAGTCCCACGTCTCCAGCCCCGCAGAGGCCGGGCAGCCTGCACGGGCCTGTGGCTCTGGGCAGAACGTGGTGGGGCACCCCTACCATAGCCACGAAAGGGGCGAAAAGCAGACTGCGCGGGGCGAGAGGTGGTAGCGAGGCTCAAGGATCTGGCCGTAGCTCTAGAATCCTTGAAGCGCTCAAGCGCATTGTCCGCCTTGTTGCCAAACAAGCGACGGCCATCAAAGGGCATGTCCAAAAGAGTCGATTGGACATCGCCCGAGAAGCCAGTGGACCTCAGCCAGGCGTAGCGTCTCAGGGCTACCGACGTTGAAATCGTCCTGCCTAGCGAGTCGGCGGGGTCCAGCCCACAGCGAATGGCGAACTTTGCTGCATCCCTCCCTTCTGCGACCGCACGGGAGAGGACGACCGGGCTTCCTCTGGGCACTGAGGCAGCACCTGCGCAACTGTGTCCCACACAGAATGGGTGTAACGGCCCAAGAGACATGCAGTGTTCACCGACCGCAGTCCTAAGCTGGCGGAAGAAAACATCTTCCCAAGATGATCCATCTTCTTGGATTCCCTATCTGGGGGAGCAGTAGGGAACGCACCTTTGGATGTTGAGGCTTGGACCACCAAGCTCTCAGGGTAGGGTGTTGGGAGAGGAAAATGGGGTCGCCTGGGGCCGGGCGGTGGCGTCGGGCAATCATCCTATCCACAGGAGCCCCTGTGCTGGGCTTGGACCAGGTGCCCAGAAGGATGTCTGTGAGGGCCTCATTGAATGACAGCAGGGGCTCCGATGAGGCTGCTGCTGGTTGAAGCACCTCAGTCAGGAGGTTAGTCCTGACTGCCACCGTAGGTAGCTCAAGGCCCAAGGCCTCAGCCGCCCTATGCACCACCACAGCGTAGGAGGCTCCCTCCTCCGTAGCCACGGTAGGGGAGAAAGCAAACCAAGGTCTGGGGATGTATCCAAACCACCGGCCTCACCCAGTTCCTCTCTCCAGTCTGGCTCTTTAAGCTGGTCTGCTAGAGGGTCAATTGATCCCTCCCAGTCCTCCTCACCCTCCTCTGGCTGCCACTCAGGGCGATAAGGAATGCCAGCATAGAACAGAGGTACAAAAGTACCGGTCGGCGCCGGTACCGGCGGTGGCCGACGCCGGTCCGGCTCCGTGTCCATGTCCAGGGGAAGGCCGGGGTCGACGCCGGCTGGGCACACAACCGGCGTCGGAGGGGGCGGAGGTGTCGTCAATGGATTTGGCGCTGGAGGTGTCGTAAGGTTGACCAGCGTCCATCTGGATCCAGGCCTGAATCCCTGGGGGCCCTGCGGCGCCAGAGCCGAAGCCGCCGGCATCGAAGGCCTAGAACCCCCAGCCGAGTCCGCGGGGCCCGAAGGCGCGGCGGCAGAGTCGGGCTGCCCAAAGATGGAGTGGAGAGCTTTGTAAAAGCTACGAAGTTGGGCAGGGGTCGCCCCTGCTCCCAAGAAGCTCGGAGCCGACCCAACAGGCTCCGCGGGGGGAGCCAAAGGATCCCGCGTCGGCCGACAGACGGGGAGAAGGCAAAGAGCGACGGTGCTTCGTCACCTTCTTCTTGTGCTTCGACTTACCTGAAGACGAAGACTTCAAAGAGGAGTGATGGTGGTGACTCCGCGACCGGTCCCGTGACCTCCCTCTCGACCAGGACCTTGAGCGGCGCAGAGCTGACTGCCGGGCCTCGAGAGAACTTTCGGGACCGCTACCGCAAAGACTTCGGGTTCATGGCCCGGCAGTCGGAGCACAACTTCGGGTCGTGGTCGCGCTCCAGGCACCAGAGGCACACGAGATGTGGGTCCGTGACCGACATCAACTTGTGACAGGAGTCACAAGGTTTGAAGCCGGTCCGTTGATGTGACATCCCTTGCACCAGGAGTCGAACGACTAGAAAAATGTAGTCGACAAAAGTAAAAAAAAAACTCTAGTCATAAAGGACAAAGGGTACCGATCTCTCCGGATCTGAGCTAGCTGGCGCGGAAAAAGAAAGAACTGACATCAGCGCGCAGGGGCGGCGTCTAAGTAAATACCGCGACGTCATTCCGGCAATCACGACCCCAACGACGAACGCAGAGTCGACCGATGCCACCTACCGACACGCAGGGGTACTGCTGAAGAAAAATTCTCGCGATCCAGTCTGACGCCTGCGGGTAATTCCAAGGTAAGGAGTCCATAACTAATAGTCTCTTTCAGATATTATGAGTTACCTTTGGTAACAATCTTTCTAGTGGACACTCTACCTGCAGATTTCTCACCTTTGGATATCCCAGATGCAAGAATGGATCCGGAAACCTTCTGTCATAGCTCTCCTGCACCAGTAGGCAGCGTTGACTGTCTCGATGTTAATGTGGAGCCATGATGACATCAGCAGAGCCATACAGCACCCGAACTGGTGCTATCACAACAGTTTTTTTCTGTGACTTTCAAGGCGCATTTAAGAAGACTGAAACTTGTATATTGGTGCAGTGTGTAACTACCTTGGCATCATACTATAAAGGATATCAATGCTTTCTCCAGAAGAAGGGATAGTGGGAGGGTCGGTGACAAATCGGAGACAACGCTCCTCCTTGTTTGTTAAGGTATCACATAGTGGTCGTGTTGTCAGTCAAGATTCGGACTGAGTGACCTCTAATGGCTGTGAAGGGATGAAAGCCTGAGCACCAACCAGACATCTCTCAATTCCAGCAGACGGATGTGTAATTTCCGTTCTTCCGAAGACCAGAGGCACCTGATCTCTAGGTGCGCACCCCACCTTAAAGTGGAAGTGTCTGTCACTACTGTGATCACCGCTGGGTGGAAAAAAGGGGGCCAAATGGGTCTCCCTCGAATCAGGTTATCATGTCTTCCACACCAGCTCAGCTTCACTGCTGCATTCCTGGAGATCACAATGGATTCAGTATCCCTGGAGATCACACTGGATTCAGTCAAGCTTCCTGATTCCTAAGCTCTCACCGAAACATTGGAAACATGTTTTGGATGTCTCAGAGCCTCTGTGGAGAAGGGAAGATCTGAAACTTGTCCTTCCGTAGGAACCAATTTAGGAACCTGAGATTGAGGATCGGACAAAGACCACCGTTGTTCTTGGGAACTGGAATGTACTGAATGTAGCACACCTGCCCATATTTCTGCTCTGGCACAATTGCACAATCTCCACTGTGCCTTTCTGCAGGAGGACTGCCACTTACTGCTGCAGGATCCACCAATGTTCCTTGGGATCACGGAAGGGGAGGAGAATGAGGGTGGTGCCAGCATAAGGATAGAGTGTGCCCCATTTCTACGATCCAAAGGACCCAGTGGTCCAAATGAATGGCCTTAGAAGCCTGTAGAAAAAGGGACACTCTTTCTCCCCCCTGCATAATGTGCGCCTTCACAGACAGGCTGTAGCTTCCCTGATGGTGCTGGGAAAAAGAGGAGGCAGATGGAAGCTGCTTGGCATGTCCTTTTCCTTGTCCTCTGTAGTGGCGAACGAATGAGTTTTGCTGCTGCATACCGAGAACTTGCGCTTGTCATTGTTTTGAAAAACCTCTGGTAAAGGCGTTTGGTCTTCAAAAGGCTTGAAAAGAACTAGTTGAAGACTGCAGGCCTAGTGATCTGGTGGTGGCCCTACATTCTTTGAAACGCTCCAGGGCAGCACCTACCTTTTGTCGAAGGAGGCGTTCTCCATTGAAGGGCATATCCATCATCGTGTTCTGAACATCTATGAAGAATCTCGTAATCTGAGCCAGGCCTGTCTACATAGGGTGACAGATGAACCCATGGTCCTGGAAACAGTCTGGGGTGTCGAGGTCAGCTTTCATGATATGCCTGGAGGAATCATGCCCATATTTCTCTATTTCCATAAAGTAGAGTTTGACATGGCTGCTAGATTGGGTGCAACTAATGGGTAACTAAAAAGGGCGTGTGCATAGGGACTTAGTTCACAGGACAAGTTTAGAGAGCGAAGGGATTTTTTCCCCCCATTGCTATTAGATTTTTGTGGGGGGTCGGGGGGTGTTGGGAAAGCACCCGGGTTGAGTCTTGAGGTGGAAGAACTTTGTACTGGATTGAGTCTTGAGGTGGAAGAACTTTGTACTGGATTGAGTCTTGAGGTGGAAGAACTTTGTACCACCAAACTTTCTGGAGACTGGTAGGATGAGAGGTAAGCTGGATCTCTTGGAGCTGGTAGGTACCTGGGGAGCAATGGTTCTGTGGACAGCTGCAGAAGAGGAAAGCTTAGACCAGATCTCCATTAATGATTCATTAAATAGAACTAGAAGCTTGCCATTTGTAGAACATTCAATAGTTTAGAAGTATGATATATCTCTGTAGGCAATGGTAGTTCAAGAACATCTGCAGCCTTTTCTCAGCACAAAATAAAATTAAACCATCTCAGACCTGGAGAAGTATCTATGTTAATACCTGGGGAGGTACCCAGACCGTTAGTTTCCCGAAGAGCTAAAATAACAGAAGTAGGATTTTCATCAACTCCCTGCTGTTAGTCACCCGAGCCCATAGCAGTATGGAGGGGTTGTCAAGGCGGTTGTTTCATGGGGCCAGCCAGCACAACAGAATGTACGGCCGGACTCCTAAAAAGGT
Organism: Calotriton arnoldi; assembly: GCA_963921515.1. Lineage (NCBI taxonomy): Eukaryota > Metazoa > Chordata > Amphibia > Caudata > Salamandridae > Calotriton > Calotriton arnoldi. The sequence goes on from CAWUFW010000033.1 coordinate 3,205,237, forward strand.
GCAACATGGCATGCATGAAGCCAGATGGATTAGCTCTCAGTGCTGGGCACTCTGGGGTAGATGCAGACCGACTCAAGTAGAAGCAGAGGACGAGGAGGTGATGGGGGTGGAGATGTTGCCGTATCCAGAACTACCAGGGACGGTGACGGAGAGATCTCCACCAAGTCCGGCTCCAGATTAGATGCAGCTGGTGGGGAATTACCTTTACTTTTGAATCGGTGAGGGAAAGAAAATGAACCCTTCTTCTTGTGATATTGTCTTTTTCTCTCTCTAAGGCTTACTCAAGGGAGACTATCTTGAAAGAGAGTTGGACCTCGCTCGCGACCTCAACTGTGACCTCATTGAATGAATTTATTTGATAACGCCCACGAATCACCCCCTCCAGAGTATCTCGGCGCACAGTCAGTACAACAGGTTGAAACCGAGTTAAAACAAAACCGTTTTTAGTGCTTTCCTAAATGTATTATAGTCAGGACAGGTTCTGACATGAAATGGCCAAAGGGTAGGAGCCAGATAGGAAAAAGTTCTTCCACCCCATCTAGATCGCTGAATGCGGGGGACTGACAGTAGTTCCTTCTCACTGGATCACAAGTTCCTAGCAGGGTACTATCGTTTGAGCCTCTGACAAAGATACTCTGGATCCTTGCCCAGCTGGGCTTTATAAGCAGCACATTTTGAATATTATCCTGTTCTTTACTGGCAGCCAGCCAGGCTCTTATGACCTTCTTCGGAGCGAGCCATGAAGTGTTTGGACTGACGCTCCTTGATGGCCTTACGGTGTATCTGTTGACAGAGGTCGAACCTAGGCACCACCGACAGTCGTGTGGGTATGTGTTGTCAACAACAAGGCTTAAAGCCTGAACGTTTAGGTGGTGACATTGTTCCTACTGCACCAAAAAATAAATATTTTTCAAGTCAAGATCAACTTTATTGCATAAAACATATACAAAAACACGTGATAAAATGTTTTTAAAAAAAATTAAATAGTCGTATTAAAATATTTATCTCAAAGGGACAAAGACATTAGCATTCGTTGGAAACTAACAATAGTACTCATAAGCAGTATAATAAGTAATCACATAAACTACGGTTTACAGCCAATTAAAAGCTTATTAGCTCATAGCCACTTCGAATATTTAGCGCACTCTTAAAGAAATTCAGGGTAACAAGGCACAGGTCTGTTGAAACGAATTTTTGTAAGTACTCCACTGCAGACAGATAAGACTTAATTCCTGCCTGACGCAATACGGGTACTAGGAAGGCAACTCTTGGACCTGAATATAAAGGACAAAATAAGGTAAAGTGATGTGCTCTGTAAAGAAACATTGTTACAATGGCAAGGTGGTAATACATTATTCCATGAACATGGTGTTAGAAAAGCAAATTTAAAATGAAAAAGATTTAGTCTAAAACATGTTAACAAGCGGGGATCTGTATTATCAATACAGATCAAGTAAGGTTTGAAATTAGTGCCCGTTGATACATGGGCATACAACTCAACGGACTTCATTTTAAACACGCTCCGTAATCTTTCGTCCCTACAAAACTCTTCATGATGTGATTTCACTATGACCTTTGCATCAGCCTTAATGTCTCTGGGATGTGTGAACAATATCAGTAAGGCCCAATTTCAAAACACCAGATTTAATATACGCCAACCACAGGATTCTGTTAACATTTTGTAAGGCTAAGCTGTCAGAGATGCACTCTCTTACCAGCTCAGCCTCAAATTCAGCTGGCATTTGAGGAAATTTGTATCTGGTCCTCTATAAAAGGGATGCCCAGCTCTTCGTGGCAAATAAAATGTGCAGTGTTTTTTGGCACGGCCATCAATTTCCAGGAAAAAATATTTTCAATACGCTTCAGTTTATCTGCATTTTGAAACCCCCACACGCCAGTCTCATAGACAGCAGCCGAAATACATTTTGATTTAAACAAGGCAATCATCTCAGGCAGGGGTTTGTGATTTAAAGTCCTTGAAAAATGGAAGATAGCTTCCGTATTTCTGCTCATTTGTAAGGATTTCGTTTGAATATGTGCCCTCCATTTTAGAGTGGAGCTAAAAGTAACAAAAAAAGTATTTGTCTTTTTAAGTGAGGGCCTCCCTTTCTCATGCACTTTGTTTTTGTGTGTAAAGGCCCCCATGTCATGGTATAAGATTTTGACTCTAACTTTTAAGTCCCAGCCTTCCATATACTCCATAAATTATTATAGTAGCTTCTGAAGGCCATTTGGTGTATGCGCACTCAGTAAAGCAACATCTGCATGAAGAAGTATAGGGAGAGAGCGCTTACCTATCGTAGACACGTCCGCCCTAGCCTGTGCAAGGTGTTCAGTTATGCCATTGATATATGGTAAGAACAGAAACAGGGCTAGGATGCAGCCCTGTCTTACTCTTCATAAGGACGATATTTGGGAGGTTAATTCCCCCTGCGGTCCATAGTGTACTGCCACTTTCAGATTGTAGTGTAGATGTTTTACTAAAATAAGGAGATCAGATACGACCTCCATATTCTGCATTAACTGCCAAGGTTTGGCCCTATTGACCAAATCGAATGCACTTGAGATCTATAAAAGCCATATGGGTGCCCCCTTATTGCCATTACATATTTGCTAGTAATAAGGTGCAAGTATGATCATTGCTCTACAGTGCCGATGCCAGGTCTAAACCTAAACTGTATGGGGGTTAAGATCCTATTTTTATTAACTCACATTTCAAGGCGGGCCAGTATTACCCTCCCCAAGATTTTTGCAGTAGCATCAATCAGAGATATTGGCCTATAACAGGCCGGGTCTGATTTATCTCCTTTTTTGAAAATAGGAACTAAGGTGACCGAGCGCCACAACTCAGAATGTGGCCTTCCACTACGCACCTTAAAATGTTTGTTCAAACCGGACCCCAGAGGTATATGTTTGATTTAAAGACATCAACTGCCACCCCAGCAGATCCAGGTGCTTTCCCAGGGGTTGAGCGTTTTATCGCCAAGACTACCTCACCCAATTCGATAGGCCTGAGCAGAGGGGCCTGAGCGACTTTCGGTACAACAGGCCCGGGTAGGTCAACAGTATGGAATCTCCCTTCCTGATTATGTTGAAAAGCTCCTGTAAAGTAGGATACCCACTTAACTTCGGGAATCAGAGCTTCAACCTTGGTGGTGTCAGAATCTGAGAGAAAAAGGTGATTTACTACCTCCCAGAATTTCGTGCTGTCCCTTAAGGAGGCAGCGGCTGTCAAGTCTTCTCAAGCTTTTTTTCTCATTTCCTTTTTCCTAGCCTCCACAATGTTCTTATATTCCCTTCCCGCTCTACGAACAGCCATAGTGCACCGTGGGGTCGATTTTATTGCAAACTTTAAATGCTTATGGGCAGCAGTGCATGTAGTATTAAACCAACGATGTAAAGGAGCCTCTTTTATTGGTCTATTGACCGTCATGCCCTCAGATATTGCCCCACATAAAAGATTACATTTTCTCAATACGGTGGAGAAGGATTTTCTGTCAAACAGGCCATTGTGGATTCCAGGTTCTCCTGAACTACTTTTTGTGTAAAGCACATTGGGTCGGTTTTTTTCCCACCTGACCCTCATTCGTTTATTTTTATTAAAAGCCTGTTTACTCCCTTTGTCTCCAGAGATTTTCCTGGAAATTAAATCTAGGGAGAAACATACAGGGCTGTGATAACTAAGGCAGTTAGGAATAGTTTTAGGTTCAGAAACAAGGGGGACTGCTTATGCTGGAATTAGTATTTTTAACATTTTATCATATGTTTTTTGTATATGATTTATGTTTTTATGACAAAGTTAATCATGATTTGACAAAATATTTTTGTTTGTTAGAGAATCTCCTCATAAGGAGAGTGAAGCTCTAAATCACGTCAAATGGTACGGAAAAAACAGAATTGATATAGCGCCAATCCTGGTGCTATATGACTCCGCTGACATAATTATGGCTCCACCTCTGATGTCGAGACGGAGTCACCACACCTACTGTTGCCGGAGAACTGCTATAGACGTTTTTAAGATAAATTATGGTGCCTGGAATATATAAAGGTGGAAATCTGCAGTAAAAGTATCCATCAGAATAACTCCTTTCTGGGACTATGCCTAATGGTTTCTTCTTATACCTCAGACAAAGGCTGCTTCTTTTGCAAACCCTCATTTTTTGGTTTTTTTAGTACTGACCATAAGAAAATATTTTCTTGCAATAGTGCTTTACCTATTTAATTAACTGCTGAAGTATCATAGGAGTATGGTATCTTAATGGCATATCATCAGTGTCATAATTCAAGAACCCGCAGCCCTCCAGTTTTCGCCAAAACCCCATTTTCTTTAATTCACTCATATCTGACAGAAATACATTAAATACTAGAGGGGCCAATAGCCATCTTGACTGTTCCCCTCCCCCTCCCCCCCGCCCCCCTTGCAAAGAGACATTTTTGTGGTATGTCATGTCTGTTTTTGGTATCAAAAGTGACTCCATCCATTTATAATATTGACATAGTATAGATCATTTCCTCTGGGACTCCAATTTATTTTCAAGAACTGAAGTGTCCTATCTGATGTACAAAGACTATATAGAGCCTTCATAGATGTGAATTCAGAGGGGGCTGACCCTTTCTTGGGCTTTGGCAATCCAGTTTCCAAACAAAAAATATTTTTAAACGCGAGTGTACCCCTATGGAATGATTTAAACATGGAGAATTGCCACCTAGGGGAAATCCCAGAAGTACATTTTGTGAAGCTGGAGTTCTAATATAAAGCTGCAGCTATCCTATGTTTTCAAGAGTGCTCTTGGGATTCCTTTTTAGCACAATAAAAGTCAGAAAACTAAAACCGACTCAAGTAGATTTCTGGCCTTTCTAACCTAGCTTTCGGAATCTTGCCCTAGCTTGTTAGGTTATATGAGTCAATGCCACTAAGAATTCTGGGATGCATGGTTGTGAGAGGGAGTTAACTGGCTGGTGAAATGTTCAGCCAGTAAATGGCACTTGTCCATACTCTTGAAAGAAAGTGCAGACAGAGACAGGTGCACATTTGGGTCTTTTCCAATTAAAGTTTAACTTGTCAAAATTGTTTGAGAAAAAAAGGTCCACGTTTCCACCCTTTTTTTTTTTTATTTTTTAGAAAGGGCATGTACTTACTTAATCCCATATCAAAATGTAACTATTTTTGTTTTATGTTCATTTACTGATTCAGTAGGAACATGGTCACTTCTCTGCCCCCATACAGCCATTGTCACCCTTGTATACACACAATAAATCAGTGGTTGTCATTCCAGTTTTTATAAGACTTTAATTTTATTGAACATACAAAATACATCACATACACATTATTACAAATACTTTACAATAAAAAAGAAATTTCAAAAAAATGTATTTGTCAGTTTTCTTGGAATTATTAAGTATAGTGTACAATGAGGGAAAAGTACAGTATGTGCAATTGTGAAGGTCATTCTCCAAGTACAAATATATTACTCATGGAATCACTTCATAAAGCAAGTTACAGTATCCTGATAAACATGTACACAATGAACTAACCAGTCAGAGTTAACATGCAGATTGCTAAATTAAGGTGAAGCATAAAATAAAGACAGTTCATGTCCACAGACAGACCTGATACAAATTGCTCAAGTGCTTAGCTTATATACAGGAAATTCTCTCTTGGTTCTAAAAGCATATTACCCGTAGTTTTGCTACATAATAAAAAATTCAAGAGCCCAAAAACGACACGTCGAATGGATAGTTTACTACATTGATCACATTTAGAAGGTAATCCTCTAGCTAGTAGTAGGTTAATTTTTAGATACCAAACGTGTTCCTTGAATTGTAACGGAAGCCTGGATCCAAGTGTTTAATACAAGAGATATTTTGTGCAGTAGAGGTTGGGTCTTGAGCATACACACATATTTATATTTAAATTTGAGATGCATGTTACAAGAAGAGTATTGCGAACAGAACAAGGGCTGGTATAAAAAAAAGCACTTTTATATCCAAGTTTCACGATAAGTGTTAAATACACTTTACATGGCACTATCTGCTTTGTGGTAAAAGATAGGGGAGTCAGAAATACTTAGCAACGGTTTAAATAGAAAAGCTGATTGAACAGAATAATCCAGTTATATATAAAGATTCCAAAAGCACTGACTGTTTAAACATCTTAAGCGTTTTAAATGATTATTTCAGAGGCACATAATTGTGACAGTTTTTGCTAAATGTTAAAAAGCATTGCATTTTCAGATGTAGCGTTCTTTCTTTATGCCTTAATACTCTAGACAAACCAAAAGGGTCACTTTTTTTTTCTTTTTTATCCAAAAAGTTAAACGACTTAAGAACAGCAGTTATGGATGATTGTGGCAGTGTAGAATTTTAGTACTGTATACTATGTTCAACTAATGAGCATCTCCTTCATTTACAGTGCGTTCTCTCAATTTTTTCTTGGATGTTGCTGGATCCAACATTTCCAGTCAACTCTTGGCAACTTCAGTTATTAAACAGATTGCCTACACAAAGGTAGTTATTCCCCATTTGCTAACTAATGTAGAGAGGAACACATGCAGCATTTTAAATATCTGTGAGAGTGTTCTGTTCTTAGCTTTTAAATCTGGTAAAATTTTTATTTCCCAAGGTTAGGAAATACAGTGCATCTCACTTCACCTGACCTCGGTAAAACTCAAATTTCGATTACGTGCATCGTGAAGTGAAATATATAAAACTATGACACCTCAACACCTCTGCTCTGCTCTCATTTAAGGGGTTCTACCTCTAGAACACAAACAAAAATGCAATAGGACTCGCTTTCCAAATATTACCTGAAGAACAGCCAGATTTTGCTTAGAACACTCATAATCCACCTTACAGCCTTTCACACATGAAGTTGTGTGTGCAAAAAAGATGTTTTCAAAGCAAGTGCGACAAACCAGTACACCTTTCAAGCAGTTTGGCCCGTTGGATGAGATCTGAGAAATGTTTACATAAACCTGAGTCAAGCAGAAGGTACAATTCCAATTACAATAAAACATGTATCTGAAACACACTTTGAGACAAATTTCTCTGGCAGTAAAAGTGGTACTGATGCACATAATGCTCTGAGATAACTTTCAGCAGCTAAAAAGCTTCTGTTTCTCGGTGAATATCACATATCCCCTTCTCTGCTGCTTCGTGATTCGACTCCAGGAAAGAAATCCTGAGCTTGAATCACTGGTGTGAGCAATCGTGGCAAATTCTATTACCCTCAGCACAGTGGTATTCAGCATTTTTTTTATTTATTTTTTAGTTAAGACAAATTAATGGAACTGAAATATTCTTAATTTTACTCTGCCACAAAGGGAATTGTTAAGAGTAATGTTTATGCCTAGATTTTTGAAGAGTGAGTAACAGATATAATTTAGAACATATTAACCCAAATAAAGCCTTTAGAATTTTCTGGTAGGCAATAATGTGCAGATTTATATCTCCGGTTGGATTTTACAATGCACAAAAACTTAATCACAATCAGATGAATTCAAGAGCAGATTAAGAATATTATTGTGAATGCTGTATTTAAAGGAATGTTCCCTAATGCACTAGAAAAGGCAACAGATCTATATAACAAAATAAAAGGTGGGGTACTTCCCTATCGTTTCTGAGAGATTAAGGCATTTAGTTACGTAATCTCCGAAATTACCCATTTTCAAGTTAGATATAGTTAAACAGCTAGCATAAGTACTTAACATGCTCAACAGTGGGATTTAATCTAAAAAGCACCCACTTATAATATTTTTAGAAGATAGCAGAAGTGCTTCATATACAAATGTTGGCAACTTGAATTTCTAGGACAAAGTTATGAGATGTTAATTTTAATTCAATTGATTTATTACTGGAAAAGTCCAGGTCTCCTATCAGTATTGCTTCAACCAGAGTTTTGCAGCTGGTTATGCCAAGACTTCTCTATCATGTCCGAGTGGTAGACTATGTCTTCCAAAAGGATATAAGATGTTAAAGAACAGAGGACATTGCCAACATACCAGCTATATTATCAAACGATACACACTCACAACAATTAACAACCAATCAAAATGTACATAATGCAATAACAAAAGGCCATGTGGGGCCAGTCATGCCATTACCCAATTTAGCTGGCATACACACTGGCTTTTAAGGAAAGATGCACATGTCGAGTTATAAGGATGAAAAATCAAACAAACAGGCTGTTTCTTTTAGCGTATATAAATCACGTGTCCTTCACAAAATGACTTATAACTATAAACTTAAAATCAATACTTCAAATAAAACTAACATAAAAATGACTACGCCATTGCAGCTACCCATATCTGAACTGTATATTCTGTGTCTTCATGTTATAAAAGGATATGTATTGTTCTATGTTAATGAATTTTGACATTTTATTTCTAGAAACCGTTCCCATACAATATAACCCACTTAAAAACACCTATGAATAAAATACTTCAACAGGATTGAGAAATAGTAGAAAAATATTTCTCTAAAATATTCAAATAGCGAAATGGAGAGGCTTTCTTCAAGACAATAAATGTTGTGCTGCATACTACATATATTGTACTGTTCCATTCCTACAAAAACTGCACTAGGCTTTAAGATTTCCTTAATTTCCTTTTTTCCTACTCCTTACATTTAGCACAAAATATATTTTACGCGCATGAAGAATAAAACACTCTATATAATTTCTGACCTTACTAACCTTTAACTTTTACTGAAGGAGCCAGAGGAAAATGTGTGATTAGCAAGTAAAGCTTGCAAGTGTCCACTTTTTTGTACTCTGCCTTTAGATTATGTTCTGGCTACTCTCATTTTGTATGGATCCTGCCAAACAAATTGGAACCTTCAGTGCTCTAAAGGATATTTTTCTGGAATATAGTTATTTAGCCATATGAGACTTAAAGCAGCACTGTGACATTTATCTAAAATGTTTATCTCTATTAAGAAGTAATTTCAAGTGAAACGTTTATACTAACCAAAATATTAGGAACAGTTTTATAATGAACAGTAAATAACAGGTCAATTTAATGATAACAAAAATAATCTCTGAAGGTGATGCAGTTTCAAACTGAATCCTTTCACCATGCATTTTTAGGCACAGAAATTATAAGGGTTATTTTTCTGGCCATATACAATAATTATTGATGCATAATCAAACAACATTTATAAGCTTCTTGATACGATCAATAAGTCTGCAATTCGTGAATGAGTTCCTAAAAAACAAAAATCATATTTGTTTGTAGGTATTAGTTTTCCTTGTTGGGCGTTATCATGGTGCATCAAAATGTAAATAAAATATCAAATTAAATATGGCTTCTGCCACAATTACTTTTGAGATTGTTTCGTAATTTGTTTTTCTACCATCACTTATTTTTTTGCTGAACTCTCTCAATTTACTTGCCATTTATTTTACCCAGTGCTACCTTTACTGAAAATAAACTCAAGATATTGGAAAGTTAATTTTTATTCTATCAGCAGGTATAATGGCACATGTCTGAGGGTTTCTTAACAGTTTTTTTTCTTAATTGTCTTTAGTCAGGCAGCTAGATCTTATGTTTAGTACTCGCACATTACTTTGGTACTTCAGCCCATTAAAGAGATGTATATTTATTTCGAAATTCATACTTGTTGTTCTGTAGGACTAATGTTTTAACTTATTCCAGGTTGAGCATGAGAAATGGCTTTCATTTCTCATAGTTTCGACTTTTTGTAATTACTTTCTTAGTTAGACTGCCATTCATTGCGTGACATTCCCCTTGAAACAGGAAGTTGCCCCATAGGAGAAAAGGAAGTGCTGTTCTATGAAGGCAAAATGGTACAAGTAAAAGGTTGCATTTTGTTTCACTTTCCATAAACAGGAAAATGCATAATTTCTCTGTGCACATTTGCTAATATAATCAGTCTCAAGACCTCCAGTTTCCGGGACTAAAGTTTGTTCACAAAATCAGAGACAATCGAAGCAAGAGAATGTTTGCAAAAATGTTAAAACAAAGATTGATAGGTAGAGTTTTCAATTTCAAAATGAAAAAGTTAAAAGGTAAAGAACAAAATGTTATTATTGTAAAAAAAAAGTATGCCCCTTTTTAGAATGCATCAGTGGTCTTTTAAAACCGGGTCAAATTGTGTCCTGGGGTACCAAAACATTTTTGGTTGATTGTGTTACATGCTCTAAAAAGATAAGAGTTTAAGATTCAAGTTAATTCAGGAAGCCTTATTTACCTACTCTACCTACCTAAAACGCAACTAGAATTACCGCAATCAGGGGCAACACCGTCCTTCAAAATCAACTAGATTACTTCCTTTTTGCATTTGTACACTGTAATGAATGCCAGCTTTTTAAATGCCTGCTTCCATAAAGTTGTACTACAGTAAAACAGGTTATTTTGTACACACCATAGGTATTGCGCATACTCTTCTGAAACCCCAATTCCCTAGATTCAAATTTGTTAAAATTATAACTTTATATGACTAACTACCTGCAGAGCATGGATAGGGATGGAAACATATTACAGATTGTTATAAAGATCTATAGTCTAAGAACTATGCATATATTTTTAACAGGATTTGCTGAAGACTGGCAAGTTAAAATCAGTGTTGCAATACACATCACATATTAAAGTTCCAAAATGCGAGCATGATATTACTGACCATGAACTTCTATGTAAACATTGAGAAATACCACATACTATGGTAAATATGTTTGCAGTTTATACCTAGTGAGGAAAGAGTTGACATTCTAACAACAGTATGGTAGAATCACACAATTCAAGCATACAATAAATGTCAAAGAACTACATCCTTGCTGAAGTATGAGGCACTCTCAAATTATTCAGTCCAGTGGTGAATGGTCTATTCATGGAGTTCAACTATTCTCCACTTAATTCTTTGTAGCACTGCTTTGACAGCAACTGGAAGTACAACATGAAGTAAGAATATTGATTCCAAAACTATTCCACAGAATGTAAGTTCCATTCTAGCGCTTGATGACCACTTGTTCGTAAGCACTAGCCCCGACTCTGAAACAAGAGTTATAAATAATGAAATCAGTGTGCCTTGAAAATGACAATGATGAAATAACAATTACTTATACACAGGAAACTGTCTTTGTTAGGGATACCCTAAAGGGAAAAAAAGTACATCACTTGAATGTATTGTAGTCATTTCATGAATGAGTCTATTTTGCTTTATATGTTTTTCTTAGTTTTTAGAATCAAAATTACTTACCTGTACATTTTGTAGTGCAAGTGCAGTTCTTGCTCGTCACATTCCTTATTTTCTGAAAGTTTAGGCACAAGTCCTGAAGACAGGCAAACCTGTACGCCCTATTTATATTTTTTGTCCCTCCATTCATGTGCAGCATAACAAATATAACTTACCCAGTAAGCATCTGTTTGTGGCAGGTAGTGCTGTAGATTCACATGCTCTACACACTCCTGCCACTTAGTGTTGCGCTTGGAAGTGTGCAACTTATTTTTCTTCCAGAACGTCTTTAGAGTGATGAGGAGCAGTGACTTCTCCTGTGACTGATAATACGCATGGGCATCCGCTCCATTGTTAGATTGTTTTCCGCAGGGCGGGTGAGGATGAAGATGGAGCATACAAATAAAAGGTAGATAAACATGCAAAAGGATAAAGAGAAAGAACCATCTGCAACAACTAGAGGCTTCCGGGGAACAGGGTGGGCCCGTGTGAAACTACAGCACTACATGCCACAAACAGATGCTTACAGGGTAAAACATTCAGTTTGTGGCAAGTGTAGCTGTAGATAAACTTCCTTTGCATAGGCTGTAAAGCAGCACTCCCCTAAGCAGTGGCTAGCCAGAGGATGTTGTAGAGGACTGAAAAAGAGTTCATAGCACAGCTTGGCCAACCTTTGCTTGTTGGCCTGCAAAGACGTCCACACAGTAGTGGCTGGTGAACGTGTGCAGAAGTATACCAAGTAGCTGCTTTACATATGTTAGCCATAGGGATGTTTCCAAGGAAGGCCATAGAGGCCCCCTTTTTGCAAGGAGAGTTTAGTCTGTGGGGGGCAGGCAGTTGCCTTTTGACCTTAGTGTAGCAAGTTTGAATACACTTGACAAGCTATCAAGCTATGCCCCCTTTGGACAGGGTATGGCATCTGTACGGTCGGTGAAAGCAACCAAGTTGCTGAGTTTTACAAAAGGACTGCCAATGTAGTACAGGAGGGCACGTTTGACATCCAGAGTATGTAGGGCCCTTTCTGCAACAGAGTCTGACTGTGGGAAGAAACCTGGTAGCTGTATGGTTTGGTTAACATGGAAGAGGGATACCACCTTTGGCAGAAACCTTGGGTTTGTCCTAAGGATGACTGTCATTATGAGCCTGGAAGAAAGGCTCCTCCAGAGTAAAAGTTTGGAGCTCGCCGACATGTCTTAAAGATGTGATAGCAACAATGAAGGCAACCTTCCAAGACAGGATCTGCAGAGGGCACAAGTGGAGAGGTTCAAAAGGAGGGTCCATGAGACGAGCATGTCCTATATTGAGATTCCAGATAGGGTCCGGAGGTACCCTGGGCGGGATAACCCTTTTGAGCCCTTCCATGAAAGCTTTGATGACTGGGATTCTAAACAAGGAAGAGTGCTCTCTATTATGTAAGTAAGCTGCGACCGCAGCCAGATGAACACGTATGGAAGTCTCAGCGAGGCCCGAAGTCTGATGATGAAGAAGACAGCAGACTATTTCTTGGACTGCTGGTTTGAGAGGATCTATGTGCTTGGAAGGCAGTAGTGGACAAATCCTTTTTACTTAGCTGCATAGCAGGCCTGTGTGATGGGTTTACTTGCCTCTTTAAGGATAGACATACATTCTGCAGGCAGATTAAGGTAGCCAAATTCTAAGACCTCAGGATATTGCAAGACTGACCTGCCTGGGGTTTGAATGCCTGATGATGCCTTGGTTCGGCATGAGAAGGTCTGGTCGGTTTGGCAGTTTCTCGTGGAGTACCACTGACCAGCCTTGAGGGTTCATGTACGCGGGTTGTCTGGGCCACGTGGGAGCCACCAGGATGAGGGTAAGGCACATTTGGTGAGGCTTTCAAACCACGTACAAAAGGAATGGGAAAGGCAGAAAAGCGCAGGCAAATATCCCTGACCTGTTCATCCATAGTGCATTGCCCATGGACTGTCGACATGGAATCCCGGAGTCGAAGCGCTGGCATTTTGAGCGGTTACGAAGAGATTTAAATCGGGAAAACCCAACGATGGAAGTATGGGAGTAGGACTTGAGGGTGGAGTTCCCACTCATGGACTTGCTGCCGCATCCGTCTTAGCAGGTTGGCAAAGTCGATGTCCACTTCCAGTAGGTACTACGCAAGCAGATGTATCCTGTGGTGAAGTGCCCAATGCCAAATGTTCTGTGCCAGCGTTGACAGCTGCGGAGAGTGTGTGCCTCCCTGTTTCTGAAGGTAACACATGGGTGTCATGTTGTCTGTCTTGATGAGTACCAACTTGCGTTGTTTTTGATGGAAGAAGGGTTTAAGTGCAAGCTGGATGGCCAGCAGCTTTAAGTAACCATTGTGGAAGGGTCTGTAGCGATTTTCACCTGCTGAACTGGGTCTAGAAAGGACCGTCCCTGTAACAGGTTGTTCCTGTCCCACCACTGTAGAGAGCGATGGTTGCTGGCCCAAATCAACACTAGATCCTCCCATTGACCCTTCGCCTGTGTCCATGGAGCCGCAAGGCACTCTTGTAGAGTAATCATGTGCAATATTGCATGAGGGATCATGACAAAGCAAGAGGCTTCATGCCAAGGAGGCGCATTACTGTTCAGACCGTTAAGTGGCAATCTGGCTGAAAAAGTGGCAGTAACAGTTGGAAATATTGGGCCCGCGCTTGGCTGTGTTGAGAACTGCCCCACTAAGGGTTGGATTTGCAGGGGTTGAAAGTGGGACTTGACTATATTGATAGTGAAGCCTAAATTATGTAGAAGGTGTAGGAAAGTAGGATCTGCTTTCATCATTATCCCCCACTTTTTGCTGGTGTTATGCTGTTTTCTGACTAGTCTGACTGGGAACCTGCTAATCAGGACCCCAGTCACTGTGATCTCTCCCTAAATTTGACAATGGTAAGTACTTTGGTACCTCTACAATTGGCTACTGGTGAACCCTTGTAAGTTGCTACTAAGGTAACCAGGGCATAGGTACACCAGGGGTCTTCCATGGGCTGCAGCATGCATTATGCCACCCATGAGAGACCATTCAAACTGTGACTACAGGCCTGCCATTGCAGCCTGTGTGAGTTGGTGCTTGCACCCCTCACCACAGATATAAATTTCCTAATATCTGAGGTCACTACACTTAAAACCTATACGTCACCCATGGCAGGCTCTTCAGTCCTGAGGGCAGGGTGCTTGGTTACAAGTGTGAGGATACCCCTGCATAAGCAGGACACCTCTACAAACCCTGGAGTTGATTCTCCGGGCTTTGTAAGTGCGGTCAGCCATTTAATACATATAGTGGACATCAAGTCAATTAAGAGATATCCAACTATATATTGGCTGCACTGAAACTAGTCATGTTTGGTATCAAACATGTTGGAATCCTGCCCCAACACCGATTCCAGTGTTGGATGTAGGATCCCATGTACTGGGGGGCTCCCGTAGTGTGCCCCCTATAATCCCGGTACCAGCCTTTGAGGGTCTAACAGCAAGCTGATGCTGCTGTCGACCACAGACACATTTCTGCCCTCCTGCTGCTGAGCTGAGCTCAAGCATGGGAAGGCAGAACAATAGGTTTCGTGCCACAGGGAGTTGTGACCACCTCCCAGACAAGACTTAGTGCATTGGGCTGGGGGCGCTTGCCAGTGCCACCAGACTTCTTTGAAGGGCACAGTTGGTGCCCTTTTGCATACTCCAGTCTGAGCCAGTTCACGGAGCCCTTGGCCCCCGCTCTGGCGCAAAACTGGACAAAGGACAGCCCCTCCTCTGTGAGGGATCCTTGAATCGTCCCAACCCTTTCCCTAGGGTACTTACGGGCTTACCAGTGGGTAGGTCTTCAGATTCGTCGTGGGACAAGATTCAAACTCGAAACCACTTCAACTTCAAACATCTGGGCTCCTTGGACTTCACCTGGAACCGAGACTGCACCAAGGAAGACTCCTGCTACTCCTGGTCTCGCTGTTCTGCAAGTCTTCTTCGTCGCCTGTGCTTCATCCAGGTTATTCTCCAGGCCTGTGGGCATCAAGGACACCCGAAGTAATCTCACTTGGAGTAAAGGAGTCACTCCCCTGCATCTGCAGGCACCCCAACGAAGCTGACCGGTCTGCTGCTACTGAAGTCCCACGGACTCCTAAAGGCTCAGCAACACAGGTGGTGGCTCTGCAACTCCCTCGAGGCCTGACCTGTCCTCTCAGCAAGTTTGAGGCCAGTATCCCCCGTCGGAACTGCTGGAACAGAACCCCTATGCACCGCTTCAACTTGCTGTTGTCAAGACTTGTTGGTTCTGTCCTCCAGAGATCTTCGGGCTACAAGAAGCTCTAGCCTCCATCATCTCTTCCTGCCAAGATCTTCGTCCTCACTGCATCCTCTGCACCGTGGGCCTGCATCTTTGATGAGCTGCTTGAGGTCCTCTTGCGACTCCTGTGCCTTAGGCCTGTGGGTCCTCTTGAGGGTCTTCTTTGGCTCAGTGGGCTCCCCTGTTGCTCTGGGCCTGCTCTGACTCTCCTGCACTTGGTGAGTCCCTTGGACCTTCCTGGTCCCAACGCTGCACCTTTTTCGTTTACCACATCTGTTGCTGCTGCCAAGGCTTGCTGGTGCTCCAGCCGGACACCGACCCCCTGGTTCTTGACTTCCGACGTGGGACAGCTTGTGAACAGCTCCTGGTATTCCACAGCGTCGCCTGGTCCTCACAGCTGCAGAGACAAGGTCACCGTCATCACTCCTGTATCTTCTGTCATCAGTCTTCCGTGCCTACTGGTCACTAATGAGTGGCTTAGACTCTGCCCCTCTGCTTGCAGGTTCTCCTTTTCAAGAATCCATTCTTGGATTCCACCAGACTTTTTCACCTTCTTCGCCAGCTGCATCTTTTTTGAAATCCTCCATTGTGGTCTACTGCGGTTTACGACATCACTTTACACCTATGCACCAGGCTTTCCTGATGTAGGTATCCTGGTTCCTAGGGTATCCATGGGTGGGGTGACTCTCCAACCTTCCATCTTTCACAGGGTTTCTTCAGGGTCCACTGGGAAGGGTCCTTCTTGAAAACTGCGACTTTCCCATTGACTTGCATAGAGTATGCAGCTGTGTTTCCACTCTCCACACAGCCTCCGTGAAGTTCCTGGGTACTTACCTTGGGTTGTTCCTTGTATCCCCAGCTCTTCTGAGTCTTCTGGTCCAAGTCCCGACTTTGGTCGCAGTTCGCATTCCACTTCTTTAGTATATGGTTTGGTGTCCCCATGGAGACTACTGTGCATTTGTGCTTACTTACCTGTTTACATTTGAAGTACTGCGTGTATTGAGTTGATATCTCCGCGTAGGAGATATATCAGTGTGTTAGTAAGTGTGTATAATAAATATACTTATTTTTATAACTACACTGTGTGGTTCTTTTTTATTTAACCTACACTATATGATTAGTTCTGGTAAAACAAACTGCTTAACACTCCTTCTGAACTAAGCCTGAAGGATGCTCTCCACAGCTACCACTTAAGAGAGCTTTCTATGGTTGTCTAAGATCCCTAAACCCACCATATGGGTTGTCTGGATTAGAGCAAGGTGCTTCACTTGAATAAGTGTGCACCATATAACTAAGCCAGCCTCCTACAGAAGGTCTATGGTGGCCTGTGTGTGGAAGAGGCACTGTTGCCTGCTTGCACTCTTGAATCACCAGTCGTCCAAGTAAAGGAACATGTGGATGCTGTACATACATCGGAGGTGATTTCTTTCCTTTGTGGGAGAAACCCCTGTAATTTCCCCCCCGACAGATGTAGTTTGATCAGGTGGGGAGGGAGAGGGAGTCACTGCTTTGCAGGATGGCCACTTTGGCTACCCTACCTTTGCCCCCACCCCTGTTGTTTCCTCTCAAACCTCCCCTAGCTTAACCCCGTGGGGACTGCTGCTGCCGCTGGTAAGTGGAGGGCGAGTCAGGAGAGGTGGTTTTAGCCCCTGCCTATAATGGGGCCTACGAAAGGAGCCTCCGGGAGAGGATGCCTGGAGAGCACTCATAGCATTGGCCATGTCAGTGCCCTTTTTAATCTTCTCCAGCAACTGATCCACCTGCGGCCCGAAAAGATGCTCGCCATCGAACGGCAGGTTTAACCGATGCTGTTGGACCTCTGGCTTGAAGCCCGAGACATGAAGCCAAGCGCGGCGCTTAATGAGGACCCTGGCATTGATCCCCCTGTCACCAGCACTAGCTGCGTAAAGGGCAAATCAGGAGGTAGTATTTGATATTATTTTGCCCTCAGATATTAGTTTGTGGCCACGTCTATATTAGTCTGAGAGGTGCTGAAGAAGTTCCTCCATCTCGTCCCAGTGGTCGATATCATAGCGAGAGAACAAGCTGATTTAATTTGCTATCCCCCAATGAGTGGCCATTTCTGCAGCGAATATTGCCTGCTGTGTCCATCTTCTTGCTCTCTTTGTCTGGGGTGGGTTGTCAACTGTCCCCATGACATTGGTGCGTTTGCGCGCCGTGTGGACTATCAGGAAGTCCAGTAGCAACTGGCCGTGGATAATGGGAGGGTCTGTATGTGAGGGTTAATATTTTTGTCTACTCTTGGAGCGACAGCCCTGGGCTTGATGGGCAATTTGATGGTGTCCGGCATAGGTTAAAGCATGCCCTTGAGCATGGGAAAAAACTGCAGGGTGCGCTATGTGATGGACAGTGTCTTGACCACGAGATCTTGGTCTTCTTTGGCGGTATGTAGGCCAACCTAATAGAAGGTGGGTGCCCTATGTTTCACCTTTTGATGGAGGCAGTGTCACATGGAGGGGAGGGTTTGGCCCGGTAGAGATCTGGATCTGCTCCCGCCCCCGGGAGTGACCTACATTGTAATAGTCTCATGGGTCATTCCCAGGCTCAGGATCACAAGGGGTCTCGTAGTGGTCTGCAGGGTATGAGGGACTGTCCCCTCCTTAAGACGAATGTGGTGAACCCTCTGAAGAAGGTGGTGGAGGTGGCCCATATGGTGATGATACTGGATGTGGAAAGGAAGGAGGAGGAGAAGGGTGTGGAGGACGACGAGTTGGGAGGACACTAGTGCCCAGTCCTGACGCTTCCTGTGCTCGAGGGGAGATATTGGCTCCAAGGCAAGATGCTCCTCCAAGGTGAGTTTCCTCTTCCGTGGAAGATTATCTTGCGCCTTAGATGGAGACTTCATTGAGATTTTGCCATTCTGAGGGTGAAAAAAAAATTAGTCTTTTGACATGCATCAAGCTCTTCCTCGAGACACTAGAGTATTGGCTGCTCCAGATCTTCAGACCCTGCAGTTAAAGGAGCTCTCGGCTGCGCAACTCGACATCAAAGCAGTCTTCTGGCTTATTGGAGCTGAGCTGGGTTTCAGTGCCAGTTGATGTCGATGTCTATCCCGACCGAGACTTGTGGGGCGTTTTCGGTGCTGGTGGATGGAGCGGTATCGTCTGGGAGGCTTTTTGTCGGTGCAGGCCAT
Organism: Calotriton arnoldi; assembly: GCA_963921515.1. Taxonomy (NCBI): domain Eukaryota; kingdom Metazoa; phylum Chordata; class Amphibia; order Caudata; family Salamandridae; genus Calotriton; species Calotriton arnoldi. Next base: position 3,223,851 of record CAWUFW010000033.1, read on the forward strand.
GGCCCGCAGGCAGTGGTAGACCAGAAGCCTGCTGCTTAGACTCTGGACGTGACCCCAACCCCCGCTGAGTCAGTGCTTGGCATGTGCACAGAGCAGGTGTGCGACTGTCGTTTGGGTGGTGGTACTCACGGTCAAATCCTTCGGGCCCTGCTGTGCCTCTGGATCCTGCTGCTCCTCCGCTTCTAATTTAGATTGGCAGCTGTGCTCAGGCTGAACTGTAGAGGATAGGCTTCAGAGAGGGCTGCCTCTAGCTCCTCTTCGATATCCTGTTCCTGGAAGATATCAGGGGTGTCATCTCCTTTGGTGCGCTCCAATCTGCATCAAGCAAGGCATTTATCCTGACAATGCAGCAGTGTATTCTTGGAGCAGAAGGCGAGGCACGCTGAACACGCAGCCTACTCGTGTTGGGGGGAAAAGGCAAAGGTTGCAGACCTGGTGGTGTTCGGTCCAAGGGTACTGGGGGGCAATATTGGAAAGGCATCCTTTCCTTCACTGTTGGATCATTGTTGAAGAGAAGACCGGAAGATGAGGTGCAAGCCCCCCCCATCCCCCACCGGGCACAGGGCCCAGAAGAGGAGCCCAGTAGTTGATCTGGACGGATGTTGCAACCAGAAGAGCCCGATCGAAGAACATTTTTCCATGCCAACGAGGGAGGAGAGGCCGAAGAAGTCCAACAACTAACACCACAAGGTGTCGACTTGGGGCTTGATCAGGAACACGTTCAAACTTGACGTCGGAAAAAAAGAACAATTTAAGAATGGAGCTGATGCCCATGCGCATTATCAGTCATGGGAGGAGTCACAATATCATGTGACTTCTTTGAAGAAAAAAAGGTTGCACACATCTGAGACCAACACTAGATGGCAGAAGTATGCAGAGCATGTGCATCTATAAATACACATGCCACGAACAAATAACTTCATTAAATGTCTGTAACTTCCCTTTATTCATACACTAAAATAATATCCTCCTGGAGGGAGGCTGGGTTTTGATACGTTTTCCTCATCCATAGCTTTTTAGTGCCACCAGGTGGTACCATGCAGACTATGCCATAACTACCTGTTCAAGATGCGACAACATCATAGTATATAAGACGCCAACAGGTGCAGCAGCATTAGTTCCTGGTACTTTTTTGAAGAATCCGGAGAGGAATTGAGTGATAATCAATAACAGAGACAATACAGCATGTGATATGCTTGTATACCATGTGATTTTATTAGTCATGCCACCAACTAACAGGTGAGGAGGAAAGGTGGTGAGAAATCTGCAGGAGGATGCAGTATCCACCAGCGATATTGTTACCAAAGCTAAGTATCTTTTCCTTCTGATGGATATTTCTTCTCACAGATTCTTCCCTTCATGAATGATTCCCAAGGCAATACCTTCCGGCAGATGGGATCGAGCAGTGCAGATTATCTCAACTCTGGCAAAGTACCTGTCACTGTGTGACTTGTGAGCCAGTAATGTGTAACAAAGCAAGCAAAGATGACCACGTCAGCCCGGCACTGTCATCTACTGAAATACCTCTGGTAAGAGCTGTGGAAACAGCCAAGGCCTTGGTTGAGGGGCCCTGAATAACAACTGAAGGGTATAGCTTGGCCAAGGCAGAGCAGGTTTTAATACAATGGATAACCTAAAGGGAAATGGTGTGCTTCATCACAGCTTTGCCCTTCTTGGCTCTGCGGATGCCCATAAGGAGCTGATCATCTACATAACCGTGTTGTGCATGGCCAAGGTATTAATAACACTGCACACATGGGGTCAGATATATGCAACTGCTCCTCTTCTTTGTCAGGATAAGGAAGAAAGGGAAAGATAGAAAAATTATGGATTTACTCATGTGAAATGCAAGCAACACTTTCTGTAAAGAAAAAAGGGAATGTAGGAAGAACCAGTTTATCAGTATAAAAAACTCTGAAAAATGGCAAAAGCAGGAGGATCTGAAGTTCATCGACTGTGGGCCAATGCCACTGCACTAAGAAGACCTTTTGCAGAGTAAGAAGGGAAACAGGGCAACTGTGCATCGATTTGAATGGTGAAGCCATAAGGAAACTGGTGCTGATGGCATCCCCTAGAGCAACCCCTGCCACAAAAGGAGCAGTACATGTGCTGAGGCATTTGGATGGTCTGTGAAGTTTGTCCATGCCAGGACTGTTCTGCTTTGTAGTAGCCTCAAAACTAAGTATACTGTTGATGGAACTGTTTTTCTGGGAAGGCTTTGCACAGTAAGCATGCTATTGCTCTGCTATTTTTGAAGCGCTCCGGGAGAAACCGGCTTTCTCTTTAAACAGCTGCTCACCATGGAAGGGAATGTCTATGAGGGTTGCTTGGATATCCCCTAGGAGGCCAATGACAGCATGAAGGCCATGCCAATGGATTTTTCACCCCATACAGCCCAGTCCTTTAGACTCCTGAGACAATGGTGTTTAGTGTCATGGAGGAAGCCTGAACCAGGAGGCAGTCAGGGGAGGGGTGTGAAGACACGCATTTCAGGTCACAGAGTGTGGGCATGTATTACCTAGCAACTTGTATGTGAACTTGTGGGACCAAGAAGGCTTTCTTCCATTGAGCCAGTATGGGCTTCAATAGAACTTTGTTTAAGATGCTCAGACTGGAGGACAGCTGCAAGATTTCCATCAAAATGTTAGATTCCAGCTCAACAGTGGGAAAAAAATCAATTCTAGTGCTTCTGCTGCTTCCGTACCACCATGAACAAGAGACTTCCACTGAAGAAGCCCCAGAGTGGCAAGGTATGTCCCCTCCCAGAGATGTATCAGGGCCACATGAGTTCTGTAAGTCCAGGAAAGGGCCAGCATCAGTGTTGTAAGAGGGAAGGGGGATATCCATACAAGACTCATCATTCTCGTTATGGTCATAATCTTAGTTGAGCATGACTTGCACAATGGAGGGAGACCGGAAGAGTTCCTCCATGCGGGCAAATCTCTAGTTCCTAGGGAACTGCTGTTTCTAAGATTCAACATCAAAACAGGCGTGAACTTTTTCGTTTGCTGCTCGTACAATGCCCATTGACTAAGAGTTTTGAAGGCAGCACTGAAATAGGCTCCAAGGGTTGTGCATTGGACAGTGTCGGAGGCAGCTTCCAAATTCATGTTGTTGACAGATTTGAGTGCACAGTGTTTGTCTGAAGTAAGCCCAAGGCCACAGCCTCTAGTAGCATGGGGTCAGGTGGTGGCGGATTAACAGAAATCACCTAAAATCACAGAAGCAGACTCACCCTTGGGAAGTGGTCCAGAGAGTACTGGTACCATATTGAAAATATGCGGAAAGGCCGCCAGAAGACTTCAACCTGCACAAAGTCGGCATATGGAGTTGGAAATTCCAGCATCATCCTCTTAAGTGTTGGAATCAGTTGTGACCACGAGGCAGAGCCTGGCATCCGGGAACGATGTTGGGTCTTTGTATGGTCCCAGTAGCAGGGCCGTTTTCCAGAGGAAGAGAGGATTTCTTCTTTCCATGGTGTTTTTAGTAGGAATAGCTTTTAGGAGATCATTCCCTGTTAGGGGACTTACTGGAGGGAAACACTTTGGTGTATACTTGCAGTCCTTAGCCAAAAATAGCTTGGCCTTCTGCTCTCTGATGTCCTTCAAGTGCAACATGAGTCACGTGTCGAGGGGATCATGTTCAGAGACTAACCACCAATTGCAGATGTCTTCTAGATCAGACAAATAACATCTTCTTTTAGCATCTGTGACAGGGTTTGAAACTTGAAATCTCTGGAGGTGACTGACATGGTCGCTACAGAGGACAGATTTTTCCGGTGAAGCATCGTAAACAGCTCTTTACTTGTGGTGACTAAGTCAGGAAAAACAGGAACCTGTGCCAGTTGGCGCCTTATATACTCTGATGCTGTCACACCCAGGACAGGTAGAGTTGTGGCTAGAGCTGCATGGCATGACCTGGCAGCTCTGGAGAGTTATTACTGGGGAAAAAACAAATCTGGACCGAGTCCGTAACCTGGAGGATAGTCATGCGATGAGGATGCTGCAAAAAGAAGTAGCCATCAGAAGTACACACCATTTATGCTTAGAAATTTCATGTATCTTAGGTTCTCACACGTGTTGTGTCGTCAAAGCACTCCTCACTTTAGAGCTAATTATTACTATCAACACTTTCATCAAAAGCAAAGCAAGATTGGGAATGGACATATGCATAAGACTTAAATAAGCGAGTAAAGCAAAATCAAAGACGGGCCACACGGATGGGAAGCACGCACTTAAATGTTAAAACAGTGAAATGGGAACTAGTAATGCTGGAAGACGAAAGGGCCAAGCACTTTGAACAAAAAGTCAAAAAAAGTATTATTTTCATACAAAAGTGTGGCATTGATGGGGGCTACAAATAATAATTTGGGCAAGGAAAAGTAATTTTTATTTTCACTGCTTCATGTTAATTCAGAAAAATTGGGAACCCTACAAATGTTACATAGTTTGCTATAAGGGCAATAAATTAAACAACAAGCACTGGCAAAGGATGTAGGTCGGGCTCTTCCTAATAAGTAGAAGGTCTTCTTCACTGATTGGCAAGTGCATTAGTAAATCTAGGTGGCTAGGCGACTGGACGGACTCACTGCTGTTCTAGTTCAGTCATTCACCAGGCCATTCCGCCATCATTCCATGCACTTGCCTCGTCTAGCCATACAGGCAAAAAAATATTGCCTTTGCAAAATTAAAGATGTGGACAAAAGGGGACACTGCACTAACACGTTTCAACTGTGCGAATTGCTTTAAAAAAAAAAAAAATGTGATCATGAATTCCTCCACAATCTTCGAATCAATTACATAAGAAAAAATAAAACATGCACAAAGCCCATCGTTTTGGCATTGATATAGTGAAACGGTTGGACTAAAGGACTACACAGGTACTGCTTGGCAGTAGCATTGTACGCATCCATAACACAAAAAAGGAGCAGAAGGTGCAGTCGGCAACATCACACACTTCCTTACCACCACTGTACATGCACAACAGCACTGCAAACTTTCATCACACACAAAACTGATTCAGTACACTATTATTTACAAGTTTCTCTCATTGTGATCGTATGCACACAGGAGATGGTGTCTGCGACTAAAAATCTTAAAATGAAAAGACCAGGTTTAGTAAGTACCAGGGAAGATAAAAGGACTCAAGAAAGCAACGAAGAGAGAGTGCTGTAAACTAATATCTATTTCTGACTATATCATGGAGCGAGAAATTGTTATGCTCCGCAAATGGACTAGAACTTAAGTGTCTCTACATTAGTCTTATGCCACAGTTATTTCAAGTTCATACTCAAATCCAATTAAGTACCGTTCTAAAATCCTTCTATGACAGTGCATTTTGCTAAACTGCACAGCACACGTGGAAGGTGTGTGCTCCACACATTCTATGGTATTACTTGCTAGTTTCCACTCATCCTTACACGATTTTCCCTACCAATGAGCTGTTTCATCAGTCGCCTGAATTGCATTTCTTGTCCCTGCATGACTTGTGCTTCAATCTCTATGGGTTTCAATCATGCACCAGAAGAAGCCTCAGAGTAATACCTTGGAAAAGCGGATCTACGTTTCCTGCTCACTGCTTGCAGAAGGCCTCCTTCGAGTATCACCCAGAGATGAAATTGCAGTCAATGCCTTTTTGACCCACCGGAACCTAAAGTCGAAGAGAGTGACTGGGGCTTCGTGCATCCGTCATAAGCACCATGACGCCCACACACGAGCCACTCCATCAGGCACGAGCACAGCATGAGAGCGGATTAGTTGAGAACAACAGAGCTGCGATATTCTTTGCCCTTGCGGGAGATTCAAAAGCAGAAGGCGCAGAAGCTCTCACCCCCGGCGCTTCGCCATACTCCTATTACCTTAGGAAATCGTGGCGAGCTTTTCTTGAGCAGCAAAGTTCGGTTTAGTGGCCATGAGGAAATGGCGAGACGCTCTGCCACGACCATGCTAACGACAGGGAAATCGGGAGCAAGAAAAATACTGCAGCTGCTCTCACCCATACCCGGAACCGCAACTTCGTTACCTCAGGAAATTGTCACTAATTCTCCCTGAGCAACGAGGTATGGGTTAGTGGCAATGTGGCTGTGGAAAATGGGGTGAGGGAAGCATTCGGTTCTACACAAGGCTAAACTGAAAATGGCTGTTTACAATGGAGCTGCGTCATCAAACTTCACTGTATTTCCAAGCGTCCTTCATGAGGTAGGACTTGTAATACGGGAAAATAAAGACTGAACAGATTATGTTACCTTAAAACATCAGTCTTCAACCATGGGGTGGAATGAATGGGTGTAGGTCGGGGTGGTAAGTGGAGCTTGCAGTTTTCAGTGCCATCATTCCGTAAACGCACACATGGGAAACTGCACAAATTAAGCGTCGAAGTGTTCTCCCCACGTCAGTGACAGTGTCGAAGAAACTTTCCCAAAAATGTCCCAAACGCCAAACCCAAACTCTGCCACACTAGGTGCCGTGAAAGCTTTTACTTACTACGTAAAGGCAGGATACTAAAGAAGCTGCACAGTATTCGGAGATGAGCTCCAGCAGCAGCCTGGTGCAGACTGATGCAAACCCCGGATCTCAGAGGCTGCTGAACAATACCTCCCCTTCTGGAAATGGCACTCGGCACTCCCACAGTGGCAAAGCAACGAGGGGCGGTGGAAACACAATGAACATAAAATTCCACTCCCTCAGGTCAACATTTATCATTTATGTACAAAGTGCTTGAAATGGAAATATAGAAGTGCAGTTACTCTTTGTCCCAGAGTACCTGTTTGCTGCTGAAAAGCGCAAGTACTCTCCCATTAAAAGCATTGGAGCAGTGCTGAGAAGTGCCGGTACTATCCCTTCCAAATTAAAGAAGTGCAGGTGCTGAGCACCTGATAGTACCTGCTCATGTAAAGTACTGCATGAACAGCGAACGTGCCAGCTGTGCCAACAATCAGTTACAGGAGCCAGAACGGAGACACTTCAAGCACAACACCCAGACCACAGATGGAAGTTCAGCTGGTGTGGTGCTCAGGGCAGTAGTGCACCAAATACGCATCTGCAGTGGCAAGCGTCATAAATGAAGCTGGCCTGCTCTACTTGAGTGCGGGTGGCACCCTCCTTTCACCACCTTTGATGCAAACACCACCACCAGGCCCCTGGGTGAAGCGGTGCAGTGAAGACCGGAGATGGACTTCTTTGCTTCTGGGAGCCTGCCCCTCTGTGCATGGATTTTCAACTTAAGTGAGTGTTATGCACTGCATTTACCACAATCCGTCTGGCGAATTGTGTGCCAGGTAGCGTGATCCCTATCTTTCGTGGTGAGTGGCTCCTTTGAATTATTGGGTGACAAGCTCATTGGGATGCACCTGAAATTATCAGAGCACGGTTGCCCTGTTTAAACTACCAGTCACGCAAGGTGCTTATCAGAATCTAATGGCCTAGCAAACGGCCCTAACCAGATGGACTGAGGGTGAATTTTACAAGACTCATGAAGCAACTATTATCCATATAGTGTTTAGGCTCTAAACAATGTCATTTGCATTATGAAGTTAAGTATAGGGAAAATTGTAATGACGTTACTGCTGAGGATCAATTGCAGCAAGCATGTTACGCCTCACGCAGGGCTATTTCTCTCACTAACCATTGGTTTTCATTACTGTAATTGTGGGCAGAATTTCTCTTCTTAGGCCTCACCTTGTTTATGCAGTTTATTCTGGTTTTACTGCAGGAAACTCTACAAGTATTAATGAACACGTGCTATGTGGTGTACTCCATAGTGCTCCTGCAGACTTAGTCATCTCCTATCTCCATGCTATCTGCTGATAATGTGTCTTGACTCGGTGTACTGGAGTTACAGTGATGTGAAAAAGAAAGTAAATCCGCTTAGGATTCTATGGTTTTACATATTAAGATACGAATATATATGACCTTCCTCTAGCCCTTTTCTACTCCTAACGGTAGAGAACTCTAATCTTGTATGAAAAATACCACAAGCAAATACTTGTCATTATTTATTAAACAAAAAACCAATCAACCAAAATTCAGCAGCTTTGTTGAAGAAGTTACTTAACTTTGGTAACACACTTTCTGGTAGAGATTCTAACAGCAGATTCCTCACATTTTTAATATTCCCCAGGTGTCAGACTGGATATTGAAACATTTTAGCAGTACCGCTGCGGTCCCCAATGACGCTGTTCCGGAAATGACGTGCAGAGTCTGTATAGGCACTACTCCTGCACACTGAGGTCAGTTGCTTTCGAGAGCATCCGCAATTACAGACACAGAGCCCCAAAAGCAAATTGGTGTGACTAGTGTGCGGATTTCTAGCCTTGGGATCTCATTAAAGGATAGAGTCCAACTACAGAAAGGGGACTATGGGACGGTCAGGGAGAAATGTGCAGTTTGAGAGAGTATCTACCTGAAAGAGCGTTACCGAAGATAAGTGACTTGTTCTTCTGATAAAGACTTCTAGCCGCAGATTCCTCACCTTTGGAGTAGATATTAAAGCAATACCTATTTGGTGGTGGGTCTGTGGACCCTCACGGGTGAGTAGTGCGCTTTACAAATGTCTTGATTGATTGATTGATGCAATCAAACCAGAAAGTGCTGCAGGACCGAGAAGGCAAAATGCCCCTCTCGGTGAACTGGACTGTCCAGGCAATGGCCACGTAGCTGCCTGGCAAATGTCCAAGATAGGAACTCCTTCCAGAGGCTGTTTTTCAGCAAATGCATAACATATCTTACTGCAGAGCACGAACCAGGGGGAGATAATTCTATTCTGCACAGCACTGCCTTTTGTCGCTCCAGAGAACCTCACAAAGAGCTGATCGTTCACCTGCTGTTCTTTGGTACGATCTATGTAAAAGCTCAGCACTCTCTTGAGGTCTAAGCGACGGGAGTCTCTCCTTCTCTGTAGAGGCAGAGGATAGTACGACGGCAAGGTGATGTTCAGACTGACATGGAAGAGTGTCAACATTTTAGGCAAGAAAGATGCCAGTGTCTGCAAAACTAACTTGTCTGAGAAGAAGGTGGTGTACAGCAGGCTTGAAGCTCACTCACAAGCTGGGCCGATGTGATGGCGATGAGGAACACGGTCTTGAGGTTGAGAAGCTGCAAGCAGTAGCTGTGAAGCAGCTCGAAGGGAGTGCATATCAGAAACGTGAGGAATCAAGTTAAGGTCCCACTGTGGCACGACAAAGGGAGGGGGAGGAAACAAATGAAAACCTTTCAAAAAGCTCTTAACAACTGGAGACTTAACAATGAGGGCTGATCTGCCAACCTCAAAATAGCTGAAAGAGTCAAGAGGTACCCTTTAAATGTGCCCAGAGCAAAGCCTTGACAGGTAGTGACAAAACAAATAAATATCAGATAACTTTGCCTGGATGGGATCTACCTGCAGAGTACCGCACCAAGCCACAAACTTATCCCAACGACAGGCATATACAGTTTTTGTCGAAAGATGCCCGGCTGCCAAGATGACATCAACCACCAACGGAGGAAAGTCGAAGGTGTTCAACAGTCACCTGTCAATCTCCAAGCATGAAAGTGGAGATTGCGAAGGCCTGGTTGGGGAACCCTGCCCTGTTACTGCGACAGCAGGTCTTTCCGGAAGGGCAGTCTGATCAGAGGACAGATGCTCAAACACAGGAGTTCAGGATACCATACCCTCCATGCCCAATCCACAGCCACTAGGATGACTTGGGCCCGGTCCGCCGGATCTTGCGAACTCAGGGAAGGAATAGTATCAGTGGAAAGGCATAAAGGAGTCTCAAGTTCCACCTGAGGCGAAACAAGTCTCAGAGAGAGAGACACACACCTTGGGAACTTCAAGAGTAGGACAGCTGACATACGGCGGGCGCGATTGAGCCAAGGTTCTCCCCATTGCGGTAAAGACCTTATGCCACATCCAGGTGTAACTGCCACTTGTGATCCGCTGGGCGCCTAGGGCTGAGCTCAACCGCCCTGGCATTCAATGATCTGGCAAGGTGGTTGACCACCAGGAAAATTCCTTGATGGTTCAGCCATTTCTAGAGGTGCAAGGCTTCCTGGCACAGGGTCCGTGACCATACCCCTCCCTGTTTGATGCAGTACCACATCCACATGGCAGTGTTGTTGTCTGTCAGCACCTGTACCGGCTTCCCCTTGATGGATGGAAGGAAGGCTTTCAACGCCAAGCAGATGGCTCTCAGCTCCAGAATGTTGAAGTCTCTGATCTCCACCTCTCTGAGATGGCCACCCCAACTCAGAAGCGATGATTCAGTCAGCTCAGGGTGGGGAAGGAAGAGGGATCTGCCACTGACCCAACTGCGGTCCTGTAACCACCACTGCAGTAGGGCTCACTGAAACTTCATATCCCACTGCAGAGCTCACATATGCCACATGACTAATGGGGTTATGGGTAGAGCTGGGACTATTAGAGAAGAAGCAGTGATAATGTACCTCGATGCTAAAATGGCATTCAATATGATCGAATGGCCCTTCCTGTTCGCAGCGTGTGAGGAGGAGAGGCACGGAGCACACCGGAAGTGCTCAATGGAGAGTGCTGAATCGCTACACAGACCGGATGAGGTGAGCAGTCTAGCGTCGGCAGGGGAAAACAAGGAAGACCACCTGACGTCATCGGCGGGGGACAAGAGAAAAGGCGGTGAGACGGAACCCGAGTCGTCGAGAGCGGAATCGGAGAAGGCGAGGAGAGAACCGAGGAGCAAGCAGGACGAACCGGAAGACGAGGACGACGACAGAGAGAGGGCGGAGACCCAGGAGAGAGCGTTATATACCACGAACAAGCCCGGTGGCTCACCGAGGAGAGAGGACGCCCCGGGTCCCTATGCCACGGCCCGTGTCCCGTGGTTCAAGGCGAGTACCATTAGGAGGGTCGTTTTGGTGGGGGTGGTGGGGAGGCACGGGGAACTAGGTCACGTGAGTGTCATTTCTTTTTAATCTGCACCACGCCGGCTTTCCCTCACGCCCATCCCTCACTACCCGTTTTGTTTGTTCTGGTGAAGGTAGCACGCAAGGGAGAGAACCGTAGCTTGGCAGTAATCCCTGGTTGTGTTTGTTTTCTTTTGCTACCCTCCAACAACTGGACCTGTGGAAGTAACCGGGTGGACCCAGAAGCCACGATACCCGAGGGGCCTGAGGAGAAGACCAGGAGGGACCGTGGACCACTCTGTCCTGTAACACCTTCCCTGTTGCAAAGACTTTTGCGATTTCTTTTCTGTTTACCATTCACTGCCTAAAGTTACCCCAAAGAAGGGAGAAAATCAAGAAGCAATAAAACCCCTCTTCAGAACTTACCCGGCGTGTTCCGTGGTCCCTTTGTCACACCCCTACAAAGTGGTGTCAGAAGTGGGATCAACTGGCCATTGTGTCGAATCATGACACAACCCGTGCCTATAGAGGGCATAATAGCCCAGCTGGCTGAAGGACAACGGCATCTGCAACTCGTGTTAGAACAACAAACACAAACAGCACAACAAGACCGGGAAGCCCTTCAGGGAGCATTAAAAGAGCAGGCCAATCTGCTTACAAACAACCAGCAGATCCAAGACACCGCAATTCTGAGGCTCACCGACGCCATAGTGAACACAAGGGTGAGACCTAATGTTCCGGGATCCGTCCTCCAAAAGTATCAAGACGGGGATGACCCGGACTATTTCTTTATTAATTTCGAGAGAGTGGCAACCACCGCGGCATGGCCCCAAGAGAGGTGGGGCCAATACATAGCCCCTCTCTTATCCGGAGAACTCCAGGCCGCATACCAGGGGGCCAACCCAGCCGGTACTACAGCATATGAGGATGTGAAGAAGGCCATCCTGGAACGCCTGGGTTGCGACCAGGAATATTACAGAACGAGGTTCAGCAAAGAAAAATGGACTTCGGGAGACAATCCACGTGCCCTCTATTACAGGATACGGGATATGGGTAACAGATGGCTGACACCCCATACATCCAGTATAGAGGAACTCACTGAAAAAGTGTACCTGGAGCAGTTCCTGGACGCCTTACCTTCCAACACTAGGTCGTGGGTTAAGCAACACCCCAATCTCACCTCCACCACTGCAGTTGAACTGGCCTGCGCCTTTCACAGGTCCCCAGATTTCAAGGCTAATGTACCCAGGCCCCCTTTGCACCCCTCACGTAGCATAGGCCGACCAGAACCTAGACCCCAAGTAGGTCCCCGAATGCCCCCTAAATCCACCTTTCCTACCCCATCACCCAGCGGACAAGGTCCCCAATGTTATCATTGCGCCGAGTGGGGGCACATAGCCCGGCAGTGCCCTCATCGAGCCCCTACCACCGAGCCCATGGAGATAGGTTACTCCAGAGGGCGGATATACGTGACAGGGAAAGGACACCAACAGTATAGGAAGGAGATCCTCTTAAATGGAAAAAAACAACAGGCTTTCTTGGACACCGGGTGTCATGTTACAGTGGTAGACGGTTCGTTAATACCCCACCCACAGATGAGGGAAAAGGAACAAGTGAGCGTCACATGTGTGCACGGGGATACAAAAACGTACCCAGTAGCTGAAGTCCTGTGTGATGTAGAAGACGATCCCCACCTACGGAAAGTGGGTGTCATCCCATCCCTCCCCGAAGCAGTTATTATCGGAACAGATCATCCTAAGTTCAGACATTACTTAGACGAAACTAAGGAGGCCCCCTAGTACTTGGTTACAAGACGCACCCTTCAGTAGCAGTGACATAGAAACCTCACTAAAAGTGGACAAGAAAGACGGAGGGAGAAACAAAACTTTGCCCGTTCACGACAATCCTATCCTGCGTTTCCCCTTTCTCTCACAGATGTGGACGAGATGACCCCAATTTGCTTTCGTACGGCACAGCGGGAAGACAACACGCTTTCACACGCCTGGGAGCATGTTCAGGACCAAGAGCCGGAGCAGGTAGGAGCCTACTTTTTGGTAAAAAGGGGGCTGTTATACAGGGTTGTGAAAGGGGATATACACACCACCACACAACTGCTAGTTCCTTTCTCCTTTCGTGAGCATGTCCTACACCTGGCACATAACCAAGTAGGAGGGGGTCATTATGGCAAGGAAAACACCTTAAAATACCTATTAGAGAGGTTCTCCATGACCAGGGGTTTAAATAGCCGTGGCAAAGCATTGTGCTGCATGTGCAAGGTGTCAATACGTGAACCCGGGTGGTGTAAAGAAGGCTCCTCTGTACCCTTTGCCCATAATCGATATACCATTTAAACGGGTGGGTATGGACTTGGTGGGACCCCTGCCCCCCTCGGCCAGAGGACATAGGTATATCCTCGTCATAGTGGATTATGCGAGTCGGTACCCCGAGGCATTCCCTTTACGAAGTATGACCACTCCCACTATAGCCCAAGCCATGATATCCTATTTTCAAGGGTGGAGTTCCCGTCTGAAATCCTAACAGATCAGGGGACCCCGTTTATGTCTCGCCTTATGGCACAGATATGTACGGTACTGGGGGTCGATAGAATCCGCACATCAGTGTACCACCCCCAAACAGATGGCCTGCTGGAGCGGTACAACAAAACCATTAAAACCATGCTCCGCAAGGTCATCTCGGAATCAGGGAGGGACTGGGACCACAAACTACCCCTGGTTCTCTTCGCTATAAGATCACACGAACAAAGGTCCACTGGCTTTTCGCCTTTTGAATTACTTTTCGGAAGAAAACCCCGGTCTTTACTTGATATGGCTGCCGAACAGTGGGAGGGGGAGGATGAGGAAGGAAAACCCTTGTTGAAGTATGCAGCTGGCCTTAAAGACACGTTAACCCAGTTATGGGGGTTGGTACATATACATATGGAGGAGGCTCAACGAAAACAAAAGACATACCACGACAGGAATAGCAGTTTGAGGGAGTTCAGTCCTGGGGATAAGGTGTTGCTTTTATTGCCTTCCACCGAGAACAAGTTGCTAACCCAGTGGCAGGGACCCTTCGTCATCGACAAGAAAGTCACCCCAGTTACATACAGCGTTCTTTTGCCTCTGCGGGCAAGCAAATTTACCATGTAAATCACTTAAAAAAATGGGAGGAACCCCATAAGACAGGTATATCAGGAACACCTGTGCACCTAGTGAGCACCGACAAACCCATAGACATTCCCTCATTAACCACTCAGGAAGCCAGAGCAGAGACAGTACCCACCGGAGACATCCTGTCACCCACACAAAATGCTCAATTGAGGGGTTTGTTAGACTCCTTTCCAGGGCTCCTTTCCTCCATCCCCGGTTTGACCTCACTGGTGCAACACGATATAGTATCGCTAGACAAGAAAGTAGTGAAACAGAAACCTTACCGAATTCCAGCAGCCCGAAGGGAGGCAGTAGAGAATGAAGTGACGGCCATGCTACAGTCTCACATTATAGAACCGTCTTGAGAGCAACTGGTGCTCCCTGGTGGTGATTGTGCCCAAACCCGATGGCAGCATACGCTTTTGCATAGACTTCAGACAAGTAAACGCAATAACCAAATTTGACACTTATCCCATGCCCCGCATAGACGAACTTATCGAACGACTAGGAAAGGCCCGGTATATGTCGACCCTTGACTTAACCAAGGGTTATTGGCAGATCCCCTTGTCACCTCAAGCCAGAGAGAAGACCGCCTTTTCAACCCCCTCTGGCCTCTATCACTTTAAGGTGCTCCCCTTTGGTTTACACGGGGCACCTGCCACATTTCAACGCTTAATGGACAGAATTTGGAAGCCCCTCAGCGAGTACGCCGCTGCGTACCTCGACGACATAGTCGTATTTAGTCCAACTTGGGAAGACCATTTACAACATCTAGGCTCTGTTTTCACCGCCATTCAAACAGCAGGTCTCACTATAAACCAGAAGAAATCCCTACTAGGCACAAACACCATTCAGTATCTAGGGTACACTATACAGGACGGACTTATAAAACCCCAAATGGACAAAGTCGAGGCGATTAGGGCGATCCCTGTCCCCAAAACCAAACGAGAGGTCCGTTCCTTTTTGGGTTCTATCGGGTACTACCGGAGGTTCCTCCCAAACGTTTCCTCCCTGGCTAGCCCCCTTACTGATCTCTTAACGAAGAAACACCCCTCCTACATATCCACCTTGACCCCTGAACACGAAAGAAGTTTTTATGCCTTGAAAAACGCCATCTGTACAGCTCCAGTGTTACATTGCCCCGATTTCTGCAAAACATTCGTCCTACAGACTGATGCCTCAGGAGTGGGTCTGGGTGCTGTGTTATACCAACCAGACATGAACAATGACCTCAAACCACTCCTCTTCATTAGCAGAAAGCTCTTTGTACGTGAGACCCATTATTCAACCATCGAAAAAGAGTGTCTAGCCATAAAATGGGCCATAGAAGCCCTACAGTATTACCTGTTGGGACGCACGTTTCTTGTTCTCACTGATCATGCCCCTCTCACCTGGTTGGCAAACAACAAAGATACCAACCCCCGAATCCTTCGCTGGTTCTTAGCCCTCCAACCTTTCTCATTCCAGACCATACACATGCCGGGGGCGAAGCAAGTGAGTGCTGACTATCTGTCACTGCACCCTTTTTCCGAATGGCCCCAACGTCCATTCCTGAGGGGGGAGATATGTGAGGAGGAGAGGCACGGAGCACACCGGAAGTGCTCAATGGAGAGTGCCGAATTGCTACACAGACCGGATGAGGTGAGCGGTCTAGCGTTGGCAGGGGAAAACAAGGAAGACCACCTGATGTCATCGGCGGGGGACAAGAGAAATGCGGTGAGACGGAACCAGAGTCGTCGAGAGCGGAATCGGAGAAGGCGAGGAGAGAACCGAGGAGCAAGCAGGACGAACCGGAAGACTAGGACGACGACGGAGAGAGGGCGGAGACCCAGGAGAGAGCGTTATATACCACGACCAAGCCCGGTGGCTCACCGAGGAGAGAGGACGCCCCGGGTCCCTACGCCACGGCCCTGGACACGGGCCGTGGTTCAAGGCGAGTACCATTAGGAGGGTTGTTTTGGTGGGGGTGGTGGGGAGGCACGGGAACTAGGTCACGTGAGTGTCATTTCTTTTTAATCTGCACCACGCCGGCTTTCCCTCACGCCCCTCCCTCACTACCCGTTTTGTTTGTTCTGGTGACGGTAGCACGCAAGGGAGAGACCCGTAGCTTGGCAGTAATCCCTGGTTGTGTTTGTTTTCTTTCGCTACCCTACAACAACTGGACCTGTGGAAGTAACCGGGTGGACCCAGAAGCCACGATACCCGAGGGGCCTGAGGAGAAGACCAGGAGGGACCGTGGACCACTCTGTCCTGTGACACCTTCCCTGTTGCAAAGACTTTTGCGATTTCTTTTCTGTTTACCATTCACTGCCTAAAGTTACCCCAAAGAAGGGAGAAAATCAAGAAGCAATAAAACTCCTCTTCAGAACTTACCTAGCGTGTTCCGTGGTCCCTTTGTCACACCCCTACACAGCGCTTGAAAGATTTGGAGGAAAATTCTTGTCATGGGTACGTACGGCTCCTCTACTCTGGGCCCCTTGCACAAGTTACAGTGAATGGTCAGCAGTTTTTAAACTACAGAAAGGGACGAGACAGGGATGTCCACTTTCTTCACTAATATTTGCATTGGTTTTAGAACTTCTGGCAATCTGGATTAGAGGGGACCCCCTTATCAGGGGACTAAATTGGACGGCGGAGTGGAAGGACAGAATCTCCCTATATGCCGATTATATTTTGCTCTATTTGGCCAAACCATATTTCTCAATACACAGAATCTTACACATATTTACCCTCTTCCAAAGTACTCAGGGTACATCATCAACTGGGATAAATCACTCATATATATTTTATGCGGGGAGTGCTCCAATCTTCCCAGGAATTGTGGAGCTAGGATAGTTACCGAAGGCTTTCGGTATTTAGGGATCTACGTCACTGCAAATCCTACTGTATTTTACGATAAAAACCTAGCCCCCCCCACTGCGTCGACTACAAGACGTGCAGCATTGGAAAACCCTGCCCCTCACGTTGCTGGGTAAAGGTTCCTTATATAAAATGATGGCACTTCCCCGATTCGTCTATGTCTTACAAAACACACCATATCTAGTCCCAGCCAAGAATTTCCAAGCCATAGAGTCAGAAATATGCACACTTCTTTGGAATAGTGGTATCCCTCGCATAGTATTGACCAAACTCATGAAAAGCTGGTATGATGGAGGAATAGCCCTCCCAGTAATTAAAAGTTATTATTGGGCATCTCAATTAGTCGTCACCAATCACTGGGTACACTGGCCAGGAACAGAACCTGCCTACAGGATGGACAGACATAATATGACCCCCGGGAATTATTTGAGAGCTATTTATGGGGGGAGGAAAAGTGCGCCAAAGTATACACCAACCTCAACTAACGTCACTTTATGGCACACGGCAACGACTGCATTGGGGTGGAAAAACACGATCACACAGGCCACTCCACTTTTGAAGACGGACCGACTGGGGCGGTTAGCAAAATGTCCAGGATTCGACAAATGGGACTGGATTGGTCTTTCGAAGGTGGGTGATTTGTGGGCAGGGGGGAAGATTGTCCCCTTCAGTGACCTCCAAAGGGACTACGAACTAGATGTAGGGGAAACTTTTCGGTACCTTCAGGTTCGCAACGCAATACAAAGGGCAGTCCCCAGAGGTACTGAACTCCCGGCCTCTTTGCCCCTGGAGGATGGACTCCTTGATGACTATCTAAGGGAGAAGGTGAATTCATTGACTTACAGGAAGATACTAAACAATACACCTGACACACTGGGGAAAATACGTTCAAAATGGGTAGAAGATGTGGGTAATATGAGCGATGAAGAGTGGCAAGAAGCACTGGCATCCGCTGGGAAAGTGGCGATTCGTTCCCGGTTTCAATTAATACAACTTAATATTTTACATAGAGCGTATTACACCAGTATGGGGTTAATTAAAATGGGTACCCTAAGCTCTTCACTGTGCCCTAGGGGGTGTGGTCAGGTGGGAACGTTTATACACCAATGGTGGGAATGTCCGATTCTCCAGACATACTGGGGGAAAATAACAACGAAAATGTTAGCAATCTGCGGGAAAAAAGTGAAAGTCTCGCCCCGATGGTGCCTCCTCAACATATGGGATGCAACTGACCTTACGGCAAGGGAGATAACTTGGGTTTCCCTTGGGTGTGTGGTCGCTAAGCACAATATTGAAAGAACCTGGAGGGGAATCACCGGGCTTAAATTCCGAAATTGGGAGACAGACATGGATTGGTGCATGCAGACGGAGAGGGTGTTATATGAAGGGAGAGGATGCCCACAAAAATGGACTAAGATCTGGGGGGCATGGAACAAAAGTAGAGGGATGATATGTACGCCGTTCAATGACTCTTCCCCACAGACATGAGAATAATTTGGAAATGGGCGTTCGAAACGCGGCTGAGACTGTACGGAATGATCCAGGGATATTGGTCCTCTGACGATATAATCACAATTGTACAATTGCACTGTGTTCGTGAATATCAAATGTTATTGTACTGCATTTATTATTTAAAAAAAAAAAAAAAAAACATATGCCACATGACATGCGCGACCAGCAAAATATAGAAGGCCATCAGTCCCAGCAGCTTCAGAGTCGACCTCACTGGTATCCAAGACCGAGGCTGAAAGATCAGGATCATAGCCTTAATGCTATGGACTCTCTTCCCTATGGAAAAAGGCACGAAAACGAACTGTGTCCAGAATGGCTCAGATGAAAGGGAGCATCTGAGAAGGAGTCAGGTGTGATTTTGGCATGTTGACAGTGAACCCCAAAGGTGACAGGAGGTTTATTGTCTGGAGGTGGTTGATGATTGCATGGGGTGAGCCTGCCTTCAACAGCCAGTTGTCGAGGTAAAGGAATACTTGCAACCCTGACCTCCGAAGATGTGTTGTACCACTGCCATCACTTTTGTGAACCACCATCCAGTATCCAGGGTTAGAGGCAGGCAAGACCTGGCCCAGTGTGAGTATTCTGAATTTCTACTTCTGGAGGAAAGTGTTTAGAGAGTGCAGGTCGAAAATAGGACAAAGGCCTCCATCCTAATAATGCAACAAAAAGTAGCGGAAATACGAACTACGTCCTACTTCTGGCACTGGCACACTCTCTATAGCCCGTTTGGCCAAAAGGGCCGGCACTTCCTGCCGCGAAACAGAGAGATGGTCCTGCGTCAGTTGCTGAGGGGACGGTGGAAGGTGCAGCAGCATGGAAATGAAGGGTAAGGCATAGGCCTTCCGTACAATTTGCAGGACCCACCTGTCCGTTGTTATGGCCTGCCAACCCTGCAAGAATTGTTGGATACTACCTTCCACCGGGTGGCTGTACTCCCCTAAAGGCACGCTAAGGGGGTTAGACAGGTTGGGCTGTGTGGGGGAGGAAGGTATGGAGGGGGAGTGTGCATCAGGGAGGTTAGGGGACAGGGTGCATCACGGCTTGACTGCGAAACTGCTGGGCACCTTGTGGAAGTTGGATTGGTTGGTGGTATGTGATACGTCTGTTGAAGCCACAAAAGGAGAGGTGGGACAGATAATCCCAGGGAGTGCGCAGTGGCCCTTTTCTCCTTGATCAGCTCAATTCCAGAGTCTGCCTTATTCCCTAACAGGTGAGTCTCTTCGAATGGTATGTTCAGGAGGGGCGAATGGACATCGCCTAAAGAACCAGTAGACCGCAGCCAGGTGTGACGGTGAATGGCTACACTGATACCAATGGCCTGCCCAATGGAATCGGTGGTGTCCTATCCACAACAAATTGTGAACATGGCTGTATCACAAGTGTCCTGTATGGCCTGAGCGAGAGGTCGAAGATCTTCAGGGACCCCTGGGAGGACTTGAGCCACTAAATCCCAAAAAGCGTGGGAATAGCGCCCCAGCAGGTAGCTGACATTCATTGACAGAAGCGACAAGCTGGTGGATGAGAAGCCTCTTTGTCCAAACATCTCCACCCACTTTGACCCCCGATGGGGGGGATTGGTAGGGAAAGTGTTGGGGTTAGTCTTCCCTACAGACGCCTGGACCAGCATGCTTTCAGGAGAGGGATGCCGAGATAAAAACACAGGGCCATCAAGCAATCTGGCGGTTGAGCAAGGGTCCAGAGCAAGGTTTAGGACAAGTCCCCAACAAAGTATCCGTAAGGTCCTTGTTAAAAGGCAAGAGGTGCTCCGTGGATGTTTTCCGGGGCTGAAGGACTTTTATAAGTACATTGGTCTTGACTTCCAAGGTGGGAAGCTGGAGGTCAGGGACTTCGGCCAGCCTAAGCATTACTATGGCATAAGAAGCACACTCCTCAGTGGCAGGACAAGGAGCGACAGGAGCCATGACTGAGGGGAGGTATCGAGGCCACTAGCCTCCTGCAGGTTGTCATACCAATTCTCCTTGTGATACGGTTGGCCAGTCTCATCACCCACATCGTAATCATTGCCAGAATCCCTTAGGAAGGCTGTATGTTTGTTGTATGCTTTTACCAATGGCATGTATTTTCCTCCACAAAGTTTTTTACCCGGTTGTAAATACCTACTAGCCAGATGGATCTGGAATTATAAAGGATTAAAACAAATATGATGACTGGAACTGGAATGGTGTGCTGTTTCCTGACATTCAATTATTTTGTTTGCTCCCCATTACAAAATTCTGTTGGCTGTCTGGCTGAATCTAAAATACAACCTCAAAAAACAATGGGAAAATGCAGCTTTACGAGTTAAGAATGTTTACCATATTGACATTCCCCGTCACCTTGAATCGTTTTGGATCCTCAGTACTCTACAATTCCCCACTTGCCAATTTTGAATTGCCCATGAAAATCATCTTGTGAATTCCCCAAAAATATCAGTGCTTGGGTAACTAAGGACTTTCGATGTATAGGTGACATTTCTGTTGAAGTAGGAAGTGGTAGGAGAAGAGGTGAGCATGCCCCTTCGAGGAACAATGCAATATGGTCAACTGTGAGCATCGCTTAGAGACAGATGGTACTGTCTATCTACAGCTCTGAATTAAAATCCTTCTACTCTCTTTGTTTGAAATGGGATGGGGATATGGAGCCTGGGTCACTGATAAGTAATGTTTTACCGGCATTGGCTGAGTCAGTAAAGGTTTCTAAAGAAAAATTACCTAAACAACCATGGCTCTACAAAAACAATTCCCGGGTGTAAGAAAACAGGCTTTCTGCAGGTGTCCCCCCCTTCTCCCCACCTGCCCATTTGGACTACTAGATGCTGGGTTTTAACTGATCCATGTAATTTGGTAAACCCCACTGGCCTGGACTTTAACCCCCTTATAAGAAAGTCCCTGGTAAATGGTACCAGTGGTACCCAGGGCATGGGAGTTAAAGGGGTCACCAGGACCTGAAGTACTGTTTGTGCCACCCTAAGGGACCCAAGTAAATAGATGACAGCAGTCCTGCCACTGCAGGAGCAGTGCAAACTGTTCGAACTCGACTTTGCCCTCATCATGTGTGCGAAGTTCAAAGCATTATTTTTAATATATGCTTGTCACGCCTAAGGAAGGCCCCCTGAGCCCAGGGTGCATTATATTAAAGGTGAAGACATACAAGTGCAAGCTTATATATCCCTATAGTAGCCTTTTCCATTAAGGGCTACTATAAGTGATCAGCGTCCTTAGGATAATATGGGCTGGCACCCGAGCACCCCTGAGGTGGCCAGCTCCATTATGGTAACACCAAAATAGGTCGTGTTTGGTATCAAACAACTTGCCTCATCACCCCTGACATGATTTCCGTGTTGAGGCCGATGTGGCATGCACCCAGGTGGCTACCTTAGAGGTAGCCCATCTGGTTGCCCCACAGCCTTTCCTGTGCTCTGGCTGTCAGCTCGTAGCTGCTACCGCCAAGACAGCAATTTGACCCCCTGCCAGGAGGTATGAACTCTCCAAGGAGTCAAACTATAGCCTGGAGGGAAGGAGGTCACACCTCCCTCCCTGACAGGATGGCTAGTGAAGTGGCATATTACAGCGGTGAGCTTCTAGGCTTACACCGCCTCCTCTGCCCCCAGGCACATTTGCATCTGGGCAGGCAGAAAAATTACGTAGGCAGGAAATGTACCCCCCCCCCCTCCCAAGGAGGCTAGCCACACCCCTAGGGCGGGCTTCCTGGACTGTCCAGCTGAGAAAGGTTTCTGCCATTTTTAAAAGTGGCTGAATAGAGGGCTCTAGGTAGAAAAGGTGATACAGCCCCCGAATGTGGTAACTTCAGGGGCGGATTAGCCGCTGGGGCTAGTAGCCCATTGAATACTTGCACCCACACCACTAAAGCCCCTAAATCTAGGATTTAACGGGCACCCCTGGCACCAGAACCTTCCGTTCTGATTCGACTTGCAACACAGAAGAGACCTGAGTCTGCGACGACAGGAGCTGCTCAAACCAAAGGTGTGATACTCTGCACCTGTAGCAAATATCCTGAAACTGCAAGACTGTGACTTGTCCCGGACCAAAGGCCGGTTCACCCAGACAGAGGGACCCCCTTTGAGAGCCAAAAGGCGACTCCAGACTCCCCTGGACTAGTGGCACTAGTCCCCTGCAGTCCACAGGCAAAACCAATGTACCAGAACCAAAGAACCGCTGGCCATCTGGCCCTCCGAGGGATCGCCCATAAGAAGATGATCCAAGGCATTGAGGGAAACGTAGTCCTAACCTCCAGCAAGTTTCAGGCGTCTACCACTTTCACGAGGACCTCAAAATAACTTCTTGCTGACCTTACAGCTGCCAAGACTTGTTGGTGGCCAGTCCGGCAACCACCACCTTTACTCGACACTGCACCTTCAGCCGACCACATCCTCACTAGCATCGTGTAAGCAGTAAAACCAGCTCTCCGCAGGTCCTGCTTCAGCACCAAGGACAGTCAGGACAACTCTGCACCCAGGCGTCTCAAGCTAGGTAAAACTAAACTGACTGTGGTGGCTTGGTCCTGGGGAACACAGTAGTTGCACAAATAAACGCTATCTTTGGGGTCTCAATTGTATTCAGTACTTTAGTGTGTTATCTTGGGTAGGTTATTGGACTCTCTTCTGTCGTGTGGTTTGTGGCCTCCTGCTCTGCCTTGCTACGTTGGCTTAGGCCTAGCTACCATGAGGCCTTTTTGCGCACGTTCCTTTGTGCCGTTGGTTTTCAAGCCTCTGCTTCTGCCCGGCTATTTTAGGACTGTCTGCGTTTCTATCTTTCACCTTTTCTCCTGTTCCCTTTTGGGCTACGTATGCACACCATGTCCAAGGTCGAAAAACAACGTCCCTTGTTCCTGCTGATTTGGCCAGTCCCTCGCACTTAGACATAACACTCTATTTACAGCTGCCTTGGAGAAATTCATGTGCTTTTAATATTGTGTTTTTCACTTTTAGAATCACTTGGAGAACAACCTTTCCAGAGAGAAGGGCTGTTTGTATCTGATGATGTAAACTTTGCATCTAGATATTGAGGTATGGGGGTTCGCTAGTCAAAGCCCAGAGGTCTTCTATTTTTATAATAAACTAGCTACTAGCACGGGGAGGGTGGTAAGGTCATTTAGCCTTATATCCACTGCTTTATGAAATGCTTTCCCGTTTGTATTCTATGGAGTTGTAACTATGCTGCTTATTTTATCATTATGCATTATGCTGATAGTACTGGCACGTGTACTATATCTTAGAGCACGTTAGTTGAAATAAACATTTTAAACTATACAGTGTCTCTTCTTACGCGCGTTGTGGACAGGTATGAGTGAGTTATGAAAGGGTGTTCTTGCTACTGCGAGTCCTGAGAGAGAGAGATACCGTGTTCTGGGTTGTCTAATCATTGGTAGCTTTGTTGCTAATGAGACGCTACAGCTAGTCGGGTTAGGGTTTTAGGTGCTAAGGTTTATGGTTGGCTCACCACTATATTCCGAGGTCCAATTATCCTGTGCATAGCTCTGTGTATGTGCAGAATCCCTACAACATGGCGCAACCAACGAGTGGGGCCGCTTATCTGCGAGACGCTTGAGTAAGATTTGTGCTTGTCCACAACTCCCTTCACAGGCGCTTCCGGAAGCGTGTGTGTCGGTGATACCTCCTATATTGACGTTTTTATAGGTTCTTTCAAGCTTGAAGTTGTTAAAAGGTTTCTTAAACAATACCCTCTATTGTGCTGCCACACATTAGGTTGTCCAAAACTTATAGCCTGAAATGGCTGTTCAAATTGCGGCACATAGCCGCGCAGCGCTCCGGGCTCACTGAACAGTGTATGGAGTGCCTGACGCGGGTGTCGATTTGATCTTTGTGGTACAAGCAGATCCAGCTTACCACTTTGAGGTGTTTTACTCTTGGGTCACCTTTCCGGCGGTGGATGGGACAGATAATTTGTTCCATGAATATGAAGCCACAGATGTTCCTATTCACTATAGACTGTATAGGAATCTTGAAGTACCGCTCACGGCTTGGCAACACCGTGTTTGGTTTGATGGCGCCCTCCCCCAACCGGTTACCGCGGTTCGTTTAGGCCCCTTATCAATTGATGGGGCCACTTGGCCAGTCTTGGCCGGGTATACACCACATCCGCGTTATAGGACGGTGGCAGTCGCTGAACTGCGTAATATGCATTCGTCTTTGATACGAGTACACAGAGCTTTAGTACAATATGTTACAGGCAACATCCAGGGAGCCCCGCCTGGAGTTGCGGCCCATCCAGCTGGTGCAGGCAGTGTAACCATAAGTCCTGTCATGGTGAATTCGGTGATGGGCAAGCGCCCACAAAATAAGGACGATTTTCCTTATTGGCTTGCAGAAAAATTTGACCAGCTGGAGGCAGTTTTTCCAAATACATCTCCCGTGGAAAAGCACAGGATTTTGACGATTAGTTTGCAAAAAGACTTAGTACCCGAGTTGGCAGAATGCAACAACTGGGGTAAAGTATTCGCAGCAGTATATGCGAAGTGTTTCGGCACTCCTTCCATGACAGTTCTCCCCTCTGTGATTAAACGAGTACAGGATGAACATGGCCCTGAAGCGGCTGTGGAATTAGGGATGAGACTGGTGGGAGTGTTCGACGTAGTAGCTGAGTTGATCCTTGCGAATGTCAAGGGCGATGCAGTGAACTTTCAAGTAGCTAATGCTTTGGCTTTAGTCCCAGATTTGGACAAGCCTCGCGAATTACCGAAAATTATTGCTCAGGCTTACAAAACCATTGGTCGCAATAGCCTGGGAGTTGAGCCTTTTGCTAAAACGCAAACACAATCGCAACAACAACCAAAAACTCAGTCTGAGAAAGATGAGAAACCAGTTTTTACTAAAAAGAGCTGGAGGTTGAAAAAACAGGGTAAGCAACAGAAGAAGCCGGGGTCGCGAGGTGCATCCCCGGTTTCAATATCTTCTGAACGCACTTATGATTTGCATGATAGGGCGAGAATTAAATCTCCACAGAGATTTCAAGTCCCTGATTCGCGATCTCCTCGTTCTTCACAGTCACCAACATCTTCGCAGGCTGGTGGAGATCGCCAGGATAGAGGAAGGGGTCGAGAGGATCCACAGGGACGAGACCAACCTTGACAATCAGTCAGAGGGAAGCCAGACGACTTTCAACGTTCTCGCCCACAATTTCAGAAGAAAAAAGTTGCCGCTGTAACAGCGAGATATGCCACAGACGGTGAGAACGAGACTCCTGAATTGGACGTGGGCAGTGACCCTCCTAGACAGCGCCGCGGAAGTTACCATAGTGCGGGAGGCGCTACGTCATCATGTGGAGGCGACAGCAACTGAAACATTCATTACTGTCGAGACAGCAGACACCAGAGTGGCACCCCCTGATAGACTATATAATATTGTAATTCAAATCGAAGATGATATACAGCGTTATAAAAGGGATTTTTTGGGAAAATCTGACCTCTTCGTACGACATTTTGTTAGCAGAGGCGGATTGGCCGCCCCCATTCGTACTTGCTGCGCGTAAAGGGGAGGAGGTAATCCTTCCGAGCTTTTCTCGACACGTCCCAAAAGACAAAGCAGAGGCTCTTGCAGCTGAATGGGCTGTGTCCCTGGCTCCAGCGTTATACCGCAACCATGTGGGCTGGGATGAAGAATCACCACCCCATGAAATACCTCTGCGGTCCCTACCACAGCCACAACCCCAATATCCCATCAAACGGGACGCTAAAGGTCCCGTTTCCGAAATTCTGACCCAGTTGGAATATCAGGGAGTGATTGAAACATGCGTGTCACCGATGAAGAATCCCCTTTTCGCGGTTTCTAAACCCGATGGATCGTACCGCTTAGTTTTGGATTACCGGCATTTGTATTCTCATTGTCGGACCTTTGCGGTGCAAAACACACATAGTTCTGCGCTAGTAGACAGTCTTGTTCGTAAAAAATATAAAACTACACTTGACCTATCCAATGGATTCTACACGCACAACTTAGCCCCGGAGAGTAGCCAATGGAGCGCTTTTACTTTCGGTGGTAGATTATTCAAATTCCGGCGTTTACCTATGGGCTACAAGAACAGTCCGGGGGTATTCGCTGCTCGTGTTGTCTCTTTGTTAGACGGCATAGACCCAGATGCATGTTCGTACGTCGATGATATCTATCTGACTGACAACAAATTATTCCCGCATCTTTCCCGAGTGGACCGCATTATTCTAGAATTTGCGGTTCTAGGTTACAAGTTTAACTTTGCCAAATCTCACATTGCTGAATTTACCGTTTTGTTTTTGGGCTATGAGCTCAACAATGAAGGTAAGGGCTTAGCCCCCCATTTTCTGGAGAAATGTGCACTTCTGTGCCCTCCTACTACTCTGAAGAAACTTCAGTCTTTACTGGGTTTTCTGAACTTCGGGCGTACTTACATTCCCGAATATGCCCAGCGTATCAAGCCACTTTATGCCTTGATACAACCTAACTTTTCGAAGTCATGCTGGCTTCCGGAGCATTCCTCCATTCTGCAGTCTTTGCAGACAGACTTACTTGAGTCTAAATACTTGTTGACTCGTGACAACCACACCAACCTGGTGATTAGAATAATTCCAGGGGCAGTGGGTTTCACGTATTTAACCTTTAACGAAGGTGACACAGTACCCATCGCATACAAGTCACATCTTTACATTCCGCAGAAATGCGTTTTTCATCTGTGGAGAAAGTTTTGACTGCAGTGCAAATGGCGATTCTAAAGGAACGCGCACTGGCACAGGGAAAGCGCATTTTGGTGGTAACACCCTATCCTGCCCTAGAGGCAGTGACGAAAGCAAGTGTTCCGAACTCTAAAGCTTTGCACCCCGTTGGGTACAATGGGCAACATCTTTGACGTCTCCGGATGTCACTTTTATCTTTGATTCTTCTCTTCAGACTCAGGAGTTTTTACAGTATGAATTTGTTCATCCTCCTCCTCTGTCTTTGCACCCGCTTGAGGAATATGAATGTATTATCTATACCGATGGTTCGGCACAACCGGCCACGGGTTCCAAGCATGCTTATTCAGCCGCATGTGCTATTGTTGCAGGTACCTTTGTGAACAGAAAGTTCAAATCAACTGTAGTGCATACACAGGCACTAGGAGACAGTACTGCACAATTGGCCGAACTGCGCGCATTGGTGCTAGCACTTGAGTTCGCTAATCCGGATGTGACCACTCTTATTGTATGCGATTCCTATTACTGTGTTCAGTCTTACAATGACAATCTCTTCTTTTGGTCACAAAATGACTATAGATACGCAAAAGGCAGCACAATCAAGCATAAAATGCTTTGGGTTCGAGTGGCAGATTTACAACAACGTCTGCCTCTCACACAGGTGGTACACACTCTTGGCCACCAGCGTGTGGGCGCACACGCTGTCGGTAACGGCTTGGCAGATGAAGCTGCCAAGTCAGCAGTAGCCACGTGCTCAGTCGCAGCAGTTACCAGATCCATGTCTAAAATCGATTCAGATATTCTAGCAGCTATTGCTGCGTCAAAGGAAGGTGCTAATTACCCACGGGGTTTCCCTTCCAAATACTGTTATCAATTAGGTCCCGAACAGGCTCCTTATGTAAGAATTCCAGACGTTGGTGATCGGCTGATTCCCAACGCGGACCGCAGACTTTCCTTGATTACTGCAGCACACGAAGGCATGGCTTCGGCTCATGCTGGGGTGTCTGCGACAGTTTCCATCCTGCAGCAGCGTTACTGGTGGCGTGGTTTATACAAACAA
This sequence comes from Calotriton arnoldi, assembly GCA_963921515.1. Taxonomy (NCBI): domain Eukaryota; kingdom Metazoa; phylum Chordata; class Amphibia; order Caudata; family Salamandridae; genus Calotriton; species Calotriton arnoldi. Next base: position 3,251,963 of record CAWUFW010000033.1, read on the forward strand.
ACCCGTACTTATGTGCTTTCTTGTGACGTTTGTCAGCAGATTAGCCTTCCACGGTTACACGGCCACCACAGACCCCGCTCTGCATTTCAAACAGACCTTTTGGGTGTGTTTACCTGGATCACTGCGGTCCATTCTCTTCAGACACTGCATATAAATATATCTTAGTTGCAGTGGATTCGTGCACACGTTTCATCTGGGTCTGGCCACAACGGAGTGCTGACGCTCGAAATGTCATAAGGGATTTGCGTGTCTTTGTGGGAATTTTCGCCTGTGGCACCTTCCATTCTGACCAAGGTCCAGCGTTTGCCTCTAAGGCTTACAAGAACGCAATGGGTTCACTGGGGGTGCGGGTGAAATTTTCGTCACCATATCGGCCTGAGGGCAATTCGATTGTTGAACGAATGAACCGTGACTTAAAGCAATCCTTGACAGCTAGAGTCTTAGGTACTGGCAGGAACTGGCTGGCCCACTTGTATACCGTACAACGTGCACTTAAAAATCTCCCGAGAAGACCTCTGGGTGGGCGGACCCCATACGAAATGCTCTTTGGCATAAGAATGTTTGTGCCTGACCTTGATGGTCTAGACATGGCGGCGCAATCCGCCATCTTTGATGTAGATAACCATTCTACTATGTTACAGGACTTACAAGAAGCCCGAGATAAACTTGCGATTGCGCATTTACCTTCAGCCACAGACGCTGCACTACAGATTCCGGTTGCCGGCTGGCTTCCGAAGATTGGAGATCTGGTCCGAGAGAAGGTGGAGAACAAAAAAGAATTTGGCCCCTCTCATCGTGCACCGGTTCCAGTCCTTGGCTTGAAGGGAACTCGTACAGTCATCTTACCACCGCTTCCTGGTCGCAAAGAGAACAGATGCATCTCGGTGGAAAATGTCAAGCTACAACATCTGGCCGATCCTGAATAGTGTTACACCAGCGGTCTCTTGTCCTGTCATTTAGCGGACGAATGTTCGTGGCCCTCCTGCACGAACGGTCACTGATGTTGCTATCGAGATGGTAGATTTGCCTGATAATCTGCACGACCACCCAGATTCCCCCTGCAACGAGGAGCCCGAGTATACCTACCCCGCAACCGAGTCCGTGGCTCATCTACCAACAACGCCACTGAGCCCAACACGTTATTCCTTTGACTCGGATTCCACTTCATCACTTGTCCCATCCAAATTCAGTATTTTTGTATCCTGGTTCAGAGACAATTTTTTGATCCCCCCATGGACATACATTTGGTTGGTACTTTTCCTAATTTTTTTGTTCATGTCTATTGGCTTTGTCACCGTGTTTTTTCTGCTCATCAATGGACACAATTTGCCAGAACGCTCTGCGGTGAACTCTGTCGCTGGAACTTTGGCTCCACATTCTTCATCTCACATCATGAAGCGAGACCACATATTTGTGAACATTTCAGCTTTTCCAGTTGCTGATGGCATCGTTTGGGATGCGGTAAACTTCCAAATTCATGGTCCGACCGAAATTATTAATGTACCAAATGTCCTTCGTGTTTCAATGGGTGATGTCGTAAAAAGTAATATTCATTCTGACGATTGGGATGTGCATGCAGTTGAAGCATTATTTACTGATTTGAAATATTATGCTGCTTTTCATGCTGAAGATCTGTACATGAATTCTGCAAATTATGCTGATTTGTATTGTTACCAGCATTGGGGCAACCACTTTCTCCATAAACACAGTACCCTTCGGGGACTTTTTAATTATACCCAATGGGAACATTGTCCGACCCCTTCGCCAGGTAGCTCCCAAACTCTTAGAAATAAGTTTACTTATTTTACAGATTTTAACAGATCGAACCCTGGGTCCTATTTCTTTAAATTAAACACTTCCTCTACACAGAAAATAATGTTGACCCATACAAAATTGCTATATTCAGGCTCCTTTTTAAGCGCCTTGGCTGTCGGTGGGTATGAACACTGGCGTGACACCATAGATTTAAAATCTATTTGGGGCACAAAAGCATGGCAGGTGCAGGGCACAGAGGCCTTGCACCGTGCTTGCCTCATCCCAGCCCAAATTCTATTTTTAAATCAGACCGTCTATCAAACGACATGTTGGGGCTTGGCTACGTCCAAACAATTGAATGCCCCATCCTTTCCTGTCTTGTCCTCCAATCCCAACAAAAGCTTATACTTTAATATGTCCCTTACCGAATTGCAGGTTTTGTTTCTGAACAATTCGTTTAATGTCTCTACGTTGGTTCAGTCACCCTGGTTGGCTTGGCCCATTGCATCTAATGCCTGCCAATTGCGTTTTCATGACTCAGTTCCTGGTTACAAACAGGATGGGCCTGATCCACGGTTTTCTGACTCTCGTACTGTGACGACATATTCTGTTGGTAAATTATGTAAACAGTGGTTGCAGCACTCTTCCCTAGATTCTGTTAAACAACATTTATCACTCCTATCAGGCAACACTGATCTGTCCGATTTTGTTCTGGGGCCTCGTGGTCATCGACCTAAGAGATTCATTTATGAAACTTATAATGAACTCTGGAAGCTTTCGCAAATTGAAGCTGCTTCCCGTCTGCGGGAAATCGATCAAGCAAATTTGGAAAAGGTGCTTGCTGTTGTTGACAATAGTATTAATACCCTGTCTTCCCGCATTTACACATTAGAGAATATTGTTTCCTCTGTTGTTGATATTGTACAAGATGATGTTTCTGTGTTATATCATGGTCAAAATCAATTGCGTTCAGTAATGCAGTTTGCATGGACTTTGCAGACACTTAAAATGGGGAAAGTTCGTTGGCAATTTTTGAACACCTCTGCCTTATTTTCACCTTTTAATTTGACTGAGAAACAGCGGTTCATGTCCATGAAAGATGCAGCATACACTCTGTTACATATTGAGAAGATAGAGCCCTTACCATTCTCTATTGCTGAATTGGATTCTGATGTGTGGCTAGTGCACGGGGTTATCACTTTGCCTTTTTCATTGTTTGAATTTAGTTCGTGCATGAAGCATTATCCTGTTGGCCGTTTCCAGCCTTTGGGCAGTGCCTTCCTGCATGAACTTTGGTCCCTGCCATTCATGTTTAAATGCCTTAGAGACGGGAGGGAGGTTTTTCTCACGGGGGAGTCATGCGATTCAACAGTGGGTCATTCCCTTGTTTGCAAACACATTAAGTTGCACGGAACTTGTAACGTTTCGGCTCCGAATCTTGCTTGTGTGTTAAAGGGTATTCCAGCTCCTGCTATTTCTCCTACTTTCACTGTGCTTGCTAATGGTAGTAGCTATTTGCTTTTAAATAACCAAGACTGCTGTGGCCTGCTGGCCGGCATACCGTATATTGTTACTGTTTCCCACAGGGTCGTCTGCTGCAAAAATGTGCTTTTTCCTCCCCCGCACGACATCATAGATAGTTCTGTGTGGCCTTCCATTCCTACTCTGAAGGCGGATTTCAATAAATTGAGCAGAATAAAGGCGCTATTATTGAACCAGGAGGTTATGCTCACATCTGCCCGGGAGACTTTCATTCTCCAGGTGGCAAGTACCCACAGTGAAATACAGGCCCTTTTGAACACTAACCTCCCACAACATTTCGGTGAACTGATTCACCTTGTTTTTAATGCGTCCCGCACTGAAGGTATGGTGCACTTTTTTAAAGTTGTGGGCTCTGGCCTTGTGACCTGTTTTCAAACTATTTTTGGTGTAATACCGGTTTTTATTCATTCCATCTTTTCCAGCGTCTTTGGTGGCTTTCCACTGATCCTCGCCTTGGCGGCTGGTGTCCTGCTGTTAGTCTGTTTACTACGCAATGGCTGCACCTCCATGGGCCCTTCTCGAGCCAGGTCGGCTCCAGATGCTCCGTGAACGCATCCTCGCTGGCTTCGGCATTCTGCCGTTGGCGACAATGAGTGTGTCCTATATACTTTCTTTTCGCATTGCGTATTTCACTTGCGTGCAACCTGTGATGTCTTGCATCAGATGTCCATTCTCGTGGGCCATGGATTATTGCCTCTCCAATACGTCTTTGTCTGTTCCGAATTTTGTTCGGTTGGTGGGTCCCCTAGAGGCCCATGAACGGGACTGTTCCGCTGCAGGCTACATGGCGCGTGAAACCGGTCCTAGGATGCTTGTTTCCAGTCCAGGGAGGACTTGGCATGGCAGTTCGGGCTGGACTGTTCCCATGAGGCACAGGGTCAAGACTGATTTGCATATGGCTGGGTTCAAACTGGAATGGCATGGTGAGCAAAAAAACGATGGATTTAGGCCCAGATCTCTGTACTGGGGTGAATGTATGACATTGTTCTGCATTCTGTCCATCAACTGTTGTTTTTGCATTCGTACATGGCGCGTGCGGCTGCACTGGGGATTTTGGCGCAATGGGATATCTGGGCGGCTGCTCGGAATCTCCTACAACACAGTTATATTGAGTATCACGCAAGTTGTCCCGCAATGCTGTTCGCTGCTCCCTCTTGTGAGGAACATGACTGCAGCTTTGATTTACTTGACTGGATGGCGTCGCTTTTTTCCGACGATTCCAATGATGTCCTTTTGGAAGGTGTGGCGTTTTTCTGCACTTACACTCTATTGGATTGAGAGGGCTTTCGCATTCTGCGACCTGCCTCGCCGGATATATATATATATATGTTTGGTTTTTTTCCTTCTTCCCATCTCCCCTTCGTTGTCCTTCCTGGGATTCATTTCACAACATACGTTGTGTTCTGCTCAGTTTATTTGGACTGTGTCATCTTCTTGGACGATGGACTGACCAGGGGAGGGTGTCGTGTGGTTTGTGGCCTCCTGCTCTGCCTTGCTACGTTGGCTTAGGCCTAGCTACCATGAGGCCTTTTTGCGCACGTTCCTTTGTGCCGATGGTTTTCAAGCCTCTGCCCGGCTATTTTAGCACTGTCTGCGTTTCTATCTTTCACCTTTTCTCCTGTTCCCTTTTGGGCTACGTATGCACACCATGTACAAGGTCGAAAAACAACGTCCCTTGTTCCTGCAGATTTGGCCAGTCCCTCGCACTTAGACATAACACTCTATTTACAGGTGCCTTGGAGAAATTCATGTGCTTTTAATATTGTGTTTTTCACTGTTAGAATCACTTGGAGAACAACCTTTCCAGAGAGAAGAGCTGTTTGTATCTGATGATGTAAACTTTGCATCTAGATATTGAGGTATGGGGGTTCGCTAGTCAAAGCCCAGAGGTCTTCTATTTTTATAATAAACTAGCTACTAGCACGGGGAGGGTGGTAAGGTCATTTAGCCTTATATCCACTGCTTTATGAAATGCTTTCCCCGTTTGTATTCTATGGAGTTGTAACTATGCTGCTTATTTTATCATTATGCATTATGCTGATAGTACTGGCACGTGTACTGTATCTTAGAGCACGTTAGTTGAAATAAACATTTTAAACTATACAGTGTCTCTTTTTACGCGCGTTGTGGACAGGTATGAGTGAGTTATGAAAGGGTGTTCTTGCTACTGCGAGTCCTGAGAGAGAGAGCGATACCGTGTTCTGGGTTGTCTAATCATTGATAGCTTTGTTGCTAATGAGACGCTACAGCTAGTCGGGTTAGGGTTTTAGGTGCTAAGGTTTATGGTTGGCTCACCACTATATTCCGAGGTCCTATTATCCTGTGCATAGCTCTGTGTATGTGCAGAATCCCTACAACACTTCAATCCACTGGTGGTTTGTACAGTTGGCTTAGAATTTTGCAAAAAGAGTAATCGTTTTTGGATACATAAAGTGATCCTTCAAATTTTCTTGCAGTATTGGGTAAACTTATCCTTCGGTAATGACGACCAAGAATCTGACAGACCTTTGTTCATCCACTGCAAACCTCTGAAGAGATCTGTAGAACATACAGTGATATACACCCATATGAACAATGTACAATCTGACAAAGTGCCAAATAGAGGAAGTTTTAAAATGTAGGCAATATTTCATGTCCTGTCCACCCTTCCCACATTAGATTGTAATGTGGTAACGTGTTAACACGTAAGCCACTCTTTTTCTGATACAGATTTGACTGTATGCAGTGTATGATAGCTCAGAATTTGACTTACTGTCCTCTTCAACACTATTTAAGTTGTGAATTGCTATAAAAGTAACACTATGCTTGTACATCCTTACACAATGATACACTTTAATAAAAAAAAAAAAATCTGAACACTCGGTTAACATCCCGAAGAACCCTTAGAATGCTTTAGAGTATAGGGCATGCTTGCGGAGCTGTAGGTGAATTGTTTCTCCCTGCCCCACATGTTGCTGCCAATCATGCCACAGGGATATACTGTTCAGAGGTAGACATTGGCTACCCTGGTGTTTGTTGAAGGGATAAATCAGCCCCTTGTGAGCAGAAATTTAGTTTTTCGCGGCCACAGTGCACAGAAGACAACACTAATGTAGAACAACCCACACCCTGTGTAGTAATTTAAAATGGCAGCCATACCTTCCAAACATTTACTTGAGGAACCCAGTGGAAGTTAGAGTTTGAAAGTGCTCTGTGGAAAGGAGTGAGGAAAGCCATGCACATCATGGATAATTTGCACAAGAACCAGCTGATAGAGAATTCTTTCCTCGTTTTAGAGGCTCAGTATATTATGTTGGCAGTGGCATGTTGGTTACACCTGCCCAGCCGTTGCCAAGGATACACAATTACACCCACCCAGTGCCAGTATGGGTAGTGTTGGTTTATATACTTCCGAAATCCAGGAGGACTTATAATAGAGGCGAATGTTGCTATTGTGCCATTTTCACGTTGGGGTAACCAAACACAAGGGCACCCGCAAGAAACAAAACATTAATGAAGGGGGCTTCAATTCCTCACCTTCCTTGGTGGAAAACTGTTTGACTAATGACTTGGTCAGCATCATACTTCTGAACAACCTGAGAAGGGAACATTTAGAATAGACACAATCAGTCAAAAGATCTCTGATGGCTCCACTTAAGGGCCTTCATAAAAAGGTGCATGGCATCAAAACCTTGTTGTTTGCCGTAGGGAACAAAATATAGGCTATATCATTTAGGGTAGCTGGGGTGCAGAAATCCCTGGACGTAGCAGAGAAGAGATTATGGCGATGCAACTACTGAAGTCCAACAATTCATATCTAAATTTTGAGGGCTTCCTTGTTACTTCAAATATTAATGTGAAAGACCACCTGGAGGAGCTGAAGAATACTAAAAGGACAAACAATAGCAGACTGCCGGGCTGGACCCACTGTGAAGCAGAGGGAGGCATATAGTAATCCATCAAGACCTTTCTCCTGAACAAGTTCTGGGACAACCCCGTCCTTAATACCACCAAGGTGCAGAGAGTAGTGCGGTTGTACACAACAGCATGACAAATTGCGATATATTGAAACCGTGCTGCTAATTTTCAATAAGGTGTCTCAGCAGGAAACAGTCCTTCACTGGGTTATAAAAAGAGACACAGTGCTATGTGGAGATCAGCGGCTGCTGTTTTTTCCTGATGCTGCCCAGCTACCACACTTATGAGAGACCTACAACACTTTAAGGAAGACCTCACTGCTCAAGGGTCCCAAGTTTGTGTTTAGTATCTGGCCTGACAGAGTGGTTGAGGAAAGTAAAGTTTTGCCCTTTAGTCAAGCTGATTCAGTGATGGGCTACTTCGATTATCTTAAAACAAAAGGTGCTCTTTCAAACTGAGAAAGTCTACTCCACTACTTCCTTTCCATAATGCTGTTGTTTCACAAATGTTTTACTGACTGCATGCAAGTTGTTATGGCTCTGTCCTTGGTATTAACTCTCAACTTAATAAGGGGTGCTATTGTTTCTTTGTGCTCTAGCTAAAATGTTGTCAAATACAATGCCTCACCTCTTCCTCTTCTACTAATGTTTTTTCCACTTAATTTTGTGATTGTGGGCAGTCAACAGCTATATATGAGCCTAAGTCCTCTGACTGCCTTATGGCGAGTCGACTTTTTGGATCTAGCGGCATCGCTCCCCTTCCCTACCCTTCTTTCCCATTTAAGGACAGATTTGTGATGACAGCTTACCTGTTTAAGCCTGTGAGGGATGCAATATAGTCTGGGCCAGTTACTATGCCCTCTTCCACATGGTAATGAATCTTTATGGGAAAAAATCAAATTTACATTGCTTGTTTCCATTAAGCCAGCAATGCTATGCGTTCCTAAACCTAAAATTAAACTGTTACTGCTCGACGAACAATACATGTGAATTAGATTCACTAATAGATAACACCTGTCTGATTGCATTAAAAGAATTTGCTCTGTAAAGTTCTTGGCCCCATCTCTCTGATTCGCATACATTATATATATGCTGCACATGGGTATGTTAAACATCATTCTATACTCACTCTTCGCTATACAATCCTACTCTGTTTTCATTCTGTATAATTCACTCCATTGCTGAATAAATTCACTCCTACTATTATATGGATTATGTTACTTTCCCTGTAAGCATCTGTTCTTGGCATATAGTAATGTAGATTCACATGCTTTGCATAAGTGTGCCATCTAGTGTTGGGCTCGGATGATTACAAGTTGTTTTGAGTCACAAGGTTGTATGGCTTCTCCTGTTGGTGATACTGCGCATGGGCATCAACTCCATCTTTAGATTGTTTTGCCGCAGGTGGGTGAGAATGGAGTTGTAGGAAGTATCAGTAATGTGATGTCCATGCCAATAATGTGAATTAAACTAAATAAACTGCAACCTACACAGGCTTTTGGGGAGGGTGCATGTGAATCTACAACACTACATGCCAAGAACATATGCTAACAGGGTAAGTAACATAATTCGTTCAAGGCATGTGTGCTGTAGATACACATGCTATGCATAGACTGCAAAGCAGTCCCTCTCCGTAACCAGTGGTTAGCCCATGGGAGTTGTAATTGTTTGAAAGAAAGTCTGTAGTACTGCTTCGCCAACATTGGATTGTTGACCTGCTGATACAGCCACACAGCAATGTTTTGTAAAGGTGTTTGGTGGGGACCATGTTGCTGCTTTGCAAATGTCAGCAATAGGAATGTTCCCTATGAATGCCATAGAGGCCCCAATTTTACAAGTAGAGTGAGCCCTAGGGGGACCAGGTAAAAATATTTTAGCTTCAATGCATTTTACTATCCATCTTGAAATTCCACTTTTTGAAATAGCATTTCCAATGTGAGGAGGTGCAAAAGCAATTAATAATTGCTTAGTCTTTCTAAAAGTTTAAGTTCTGTAGATATAATACAATAAAGCTCTTTTAACATCTAAAGTATGTAGAGACCTTTCTGTAACAGAGTCAGGTTGTGGGAAGAAGACAGGTAACACTATTGATTGATTAACATGAAAAGGTGAAATTACTTTAGGAAGGAACTTTGGATTTTTCTGAGCACTACATTGTCTATGAATTTGGAAGAATGGTTCTTCCAAGGTTACTGCCTGGAGCTCACCGACACGTCTAAGTGAAGTGATAGCAATTAAAAAGGCTACTTTCCAAGACAAATATTGGTGTTGGCAAGAATGTAGAGGCTCAAATGGAAGCCCCATAAGCCTCATTAGTATAATGTTTCAATTCCATGCTGACGCAGGTGGAAGTCTAGGGGGAATGATTCTTTTAAGTCCTTCCATTAACGCTTTAATAATAGGTATTTTGAACAAAGATAAATGTTGCCTGTTCTGCAAGTAGGCTGCAATGGCAGCAAGGTGTAAGTGTATTGAAGTGTAGGCTAACCCTGTGGTTTGCAGATACAACAAATAATAAAGAATTGTTTGTATTTGTGCATTTAGCGTGTTAAAATATTGATGGCAGAATAGAACAAATAATTTCCGTTTGGCAGCATAACATTGTCTAGTTGCAGGCCTACGAGCTTGTTTAAGAATATCCATTCATTGTTGTGGTAAGTTTAAGTACCGAAATTCTATGAATTTAAGAGCCATATTGCAAGGTGAATTTCCTTGGGACTGGGATGTCTCGTTTCGCCATGGTTCTGTGTGAGAAGATCCAGGTTGAGGGAAAGCTTCTCTTGTGGTACTAGGGCGAGTTCCAGTAGTGTGGTAAACTATGGTTGAAGAGCCCATTTTGGAGCTATAAGCACCATTTTGAGGGAGGTCTGCTTGAGCTATCTGACCACTAACGAACGTAGTGGGAGAGGTGGAAAAGCATAGGCAAATATCCCTGACCAAACGATCCATAGAGCATTGCCCTTGGATAGGGGGTGTAGCAATCTGGATGCGAAGTTTGGGCATTTTGTGTTTTCTGGAGTTGCAAACAGGTCTATTTGCGGAACCCCCCATTTTTGAAAGTATGGTCAGAGAACTCCGGGGTGGAGTTCCCATTCGTGGATTTGTTGCTGCATCTTGCTGAGAAGATCTGCAACTTCATTGCTTGTCCCTGGTACGTGTTCTGCCAGGAGATGAATTTTGTGATGTATTGCTAAGCGCCATATGTTTTGGGCTAAGCGTGATAACTGCGGAGAGTGAGCCCCTCTCCACCCCTACTGTGTTTTTGTAGATAGTTGTCATATTGTCGGTTCAGATTAGGACAACTTTGTGTAGCAGGTGAGGTAGGAACGCTTTCATTACTAGGTGAACAGCTTGAAGCTCTAGGTAATTGATATGGAGACCCCTGTGTTTGGAGTCCCACATACCATGAATTGTAAGATTTTGAAGGTGAGCTCCCCAACCCGTTAGGGAAGCATCCGCTGTGAGAATAACTTGGGGAACTGGGTCTTGAAACGGCCACCCTTTGGATACGCTTTGTGGATTTCACCACTGCAGAGAGTGATGTGTGCGGCTGTTTACCAGCACTAGATCATGTAGTTGACCCTGTGGCTGTGTCCACTGACGTGAGAGGCATTCTTGCAGCAGTCTCAAATGTAACCTGGCATGTGGGACTATTGAGATGCAGGATGCCATCATGCCCAGAAGTTGCATGAGTATTTTGACTGCGACTTGGATCCCAGTTTGAAGGTGTTGGATTAGTGTCACAATGTTTTGTATCCTGTCTGCATTTGGGTATGCTAACCCCAAGTGAGCGTTAAGTATGGCTGCTAAATACGGTTGTATTGGAGATGGTTGTAGATGTGATTTCTGCAGGTTGATGGTAAACTCTAGTTGATGTAGTAGGGTGAGTGTCTATTGTATGTGTACTCTTTGCGAAGGCGGGAGCTTTTTGCTTTTATTAGCCAATCGTCCAAATAAGGAAACACATGGATGTTTTTCTGCGCAGACGTGCTGCCACTACTGCTAGACATTTTGTGAATACCTGTGATGCATTGGTGACTCCAAAGGGAAGCACGTTGAATTGATAATGTTTTCCTTGGAAGACAAACCATAGGTATTTTGGTGTGAGGGATGGACAGGTATGTAGAAGAAGGCGTCCCTTTAGGTTTAAGGCAGCTATGAAGTTGCTTTTTTGTAATAGTGTTATTACTTCCTGAAGAGTGACCATATGGAAGTGTTCTGATATAGTGATTGAGTGGTCTGAGGTCGAGAATGGGCCGAAGTGACCCATCTTTTTTGGGAATAAGGAAGTATAATGAATATATTTCTGTTCCTTGATATTGTATTTGTTCTCTTGCTCCTCTGAACAAGAGAGCTGATATCTCCTGTTTGAGGAGAGATTGGTGTTGCATTGATAGTTTGTTTTCGAGAAGCAGAATATTTGGAGGTGTTGTGATGATCTCCAGACAGTTACCATGTTGGATAATGTCCAACACCCAATGGTCTGTTGTGATTGATTTCCATGCCAGTAAAACATTTTTAAGACATCTCCCGACAGATGTTAAATGGTCGCGGGAAATGGTGGGGAAGTCACTGTTTGGTATTTGTATTTTCGGTCTGGGTATTATCTCCGCAACCTTTGAAATTATTTCCTCTGTATGTGCCCCCTGAAAAAGGCTTAGTAGTGGAGGATTGTCCTTGATTCTTATATCAGGATCCTATGGCGTCTGTGGAGGGAGACTTGGAACAGTAAGTATATGTGAGTGTTTATGCACGCACGCACACACACACACACACACACACACACACACACACACAGACATCAACATACACACACACTCACGTATATTTATTCATATATATTCACTGAAAGAACAAATGTTGAAGGGACGTTATAGTTAGGTGAAAATATCAGTAAAAATTTTACAATTTAAGCTCTAAAAACTACTGAAATTCACCAGTTAAAGTTAACTCAAGGAAATATATCTTGAGCCACCGCCATGCACAGTCTTGTCATTAATAATGTAATTTCGGATGTCATCACTGATGTTATCAATGATGTACTAGAACATGGCATGTGTGATCTAATTTGTGAGGTCATACGCAGTGCATGGCAAGTACGAGAGTTATAGTTTCTCGACTTAACTACGCTAATTTGCGCTGCTGCCCGGTGGGGACCAGAACTACAGTGCTGCCTTGCCACCAGGAGGAAGAGACGACGGAGCGCCTAAAGCGCAATAACATTCCCCGCAGCGTGGGATGCTAATTGTGTGCTGCTGCCCGGTGGAGACCACAACTCCCACGTTGCCTAGCCATCAGGAGGAGGAGATGGTGGAGAACTTAAAGTGCGGCAATATCCACTGCAGCGCGGGACTCACCTGGGCCAACGCCGGGTCCATCTTAGCCAGGAAAAGACAGGGCCACCCCTCTGACGCTCATTGCTTCTGCTGCCTGAGACTTTACTAGCAGTTCAGTAGGGGAGTTGGACAGTGTCAACAAAACGGTAAGGACTCTAATCCTCAATTTTTAGATAATTAGTGAGCGACTATCTGGCAACCAAGGAACATTGTTCTTTAAAAATATCTTGATGAGCTGGGTGAGCTTGCTTGCAGTGTGTAATGTGAAAAAGGAAACCCTAGGGAAGCTCGCAGGGGGTGGTAAAAAATATAAAAAGTTGGTCCAGCACGCCGTGGAGAACTGTATAGTAGACGGAGCAGACAATCTTATTGAGGAGGTGGAATCTATTTTAAACAAGGGGAAAATAATGGCTCGCTCAGATTTAGGCCTAAGAATCGCAGTCATTTTTAAAAAGGGGCATAAAATTGTGCCATCTAGTTAGCCCCCGCAACCAACTGAAGAAAACAAACACACAAAAAAAATCAGACATTGAGAGATTGCCAAGATACTGATGGAAAGAAGAGTATAAACCAGCCTGCTAGTGCAATGCATGATGGGGAGGAAGCTCATGTTGGATCCAATAAATCCGGTGTGTCTAATAGCAACATAATTGCAGAGATAGTTTGTACGAATCGATAAAGCCCCTACAAAACCTCTGTAACTGTAAGAAATTCCCCTACAATAGATGTTTAAAAGGTTCAGTATTGCATGTTAAGGAGATGGTCACGGGTTGTGACTGTCAAAAAGAACTTAAAGAGACAATTGTTCAAATGGGGGAAGAAATCTGGCAATTACGTGCATAGGTTGAATTGTTATTCAACAAAATTGAGGGGATGCGGCTGACCCAAACAGGGGGAGGAGGGGAGGGAAACAAGGGAAGAGGTTGCCCTGAGGTGGAATGCAGAGATGGGGGAGGCTCCCCATTGGTTTCCTGGCCCAGATAAAAGTCGCACATGAAATAGTCGTTCCAGATACAGTCGGGACACACGGGGGCACGCACGCCAGTGGGGTCTCAATGCGCCTGTCATTTGTTGTAGATCCCCGGTGGGAGGGGTCTGGATGTGACGCTGACACTCACATGACATGGCATCCATCAAAATTGGCACGTGGAACGTGCGTGGCATCCACAGTCCAGAGCGCCGTTATCACATTTACTCCTATCTGAAACGGCACCACATACAAATAGCGCTCCTACAGGAAACGCATATTGCTCAGGAGGAGATCGCGCGCCTGCATAGACGCTGGAGAGGGCAGCTATATGCGACAGGCTATTCAGCGTATGCAAGGGGGGGTACTAGTTTGGGTAAGGCCAGGCACTCCCTTTAAGGTGACGGACACATTAATAGGCAGGGAAGGCAGATATGTTATAGTCAAGGGGGCTCTCGATGGGAAGCCGGTGATAGTGGCATCACTCTATGCGCCTAACACTGAGCAGGCCACATTCCTAGATCTTTTGTCACAAGAATTATCCGTGTGGCATGATGTACCCATGATCCTGGGCGGAGATTACAATTGTGTGCTGGATGTCTCCCTAGACCGATCATTCCCTCCCCTGCCCGGTACCGCCACGCATGCAGCAGCAAAGGCGCTAGGTAGCTGGACACAGCACTGGCGCTTCACTGATGCTTGGAGGCACAGGAACCCACTAGACAGGGTATACTCCTACTATTCCGGTGCTCACAGACTACATGTACGCCTGGACCGTTTCATGATGTCCGATGACCTCCTTCCAAGTATTGTAGACTCTACTTACATGGGTCGCACACATTCTGATCACAACCCGCATGTCCTAGAGCTGCGATGGGAGACGGAGTTGCCGCCGATCCCGATCTGGCGCCTTCAACCAGATATACTTCTGGACGCCCCCTTTCGAGATCTGCTGGCCACTACAGTGGAGCAATATTTCGAGGAAAATGCAGGCACAGCCACATCGCCATTGGTGGAGTGGGACGCCCTAAAGGTGGTGGTCAGGGGGCATTGTTTAGGGACTCAAGCGGGCATACGTCAACAACTGGAGAGAGAGCTTACCTACTTGGAGCGGGCGTTAGCAGATGAGGAGCAAGCAGACCCAGATAATATACAAGGGAGACTGGGCAGCCTGAGGGGGGAGCACGCGCGGCTGCTGGAGCGGCTGAAGTGCCTCAATTATGCGGCTCATTCGGCAAGAACACACCATATGGGTGATAAGGCAGGCAGGCTGCTTTCGTGGCTTATTCGCCAGAATGAGCCGTCCACACCCATAGTATCGGTAAAAACGGTAACTGGAGCAACTGCATACACACAGCGGGACATACATGATGCGTTTGTAGCGCACTACCGAGACCTGTATAAATCACGAACACGAGTAACATCGTAAGAACTGCAGGCATACTTAGACGACATAGATCTCCCACGACCCACGAGTGCGCAAAATGCGGAGCTGAACGCTCTGATACAAATAGAGGAACTGCGTGATAGTATCTTCTCCCTGTCCAATGGGAAGTCACCAGGACCAGACGGTCTACCGACCGAATTTTACAAAGCATATGCGTATATTTTAGTGCCGCAGTTATTGAAAGTATATGAGGCGGCGCTGGATGACTCCTCCCTTGCCGCAACGCAAAATGAGGCCCTGTTGGTATCCCTCCTCAAACCGGATAAAAACCCTGACCTTCTGGGCTCCTATCGTCCGCTTGCACTCCTTAACACAGACTATAAAATATTTGCGTCACTGCTAGCCAGGCGACTTTCCCCTCTTGTAAAACTGTTAGTGCATCCTGATTAGAATGGCTTTGTCCCTACGCGTTGTACCTCATTGAACATATGTAGATTTTTTAGAATACAACAGTACGCCCCGCAGATCTGGCCCCGATCAGGTTGCTTGGTACTTGACCTGGAAAAGGCATTCGACTCGCTGGAATGGCCTTACCTGGCGGCTGTGCTAGGGAAATAAGGACTGGGGAAAGGTTATTTGGATATGATCCGCCTATTATACCAACGGCCCACCGTCCGAGTCCGAACGGGTAAGCTAATCTCTGACTGTGTCAGAGTACGTCGGGGGACGCGCCAGGGCTGCCCTTTATCACCGCTATTGTTCTCCCTGGCAATGGAACCCTTAGCAACGCTGCTCCGACGAGATGGTGAGGAGTGGGGAATAAGACTGGGAGATGGATTGCACGCCATCTCTCTGTACGCGGACGATTTGATATTGTATCTTCGGGATGTCACTGCAATCCCGGCATCCATTGCGGATACACTGAAACTCTTCGAGGAGAAATCGGGGCTTCGAGTCAATTGGGCCAAGTCAGGGATATACTCATTCAGCGCTGACATCGAAGAGATGGAAGTGGCCTTAAACGGCGTGCCCCTCACATGGTATCCGACCACATTTCGATACCTAGGAGTCCTCATATATCGAGCGCCCGCTGATTTATTGGGAGGCAATTTAACGAGAGCAATATCAGCTATACGGGCCCAAATGCAATTTTGGAAGATGCTTCCGCTCAATGTAATGAGTCGTATTACACTGTTGAAAATGATTGTACTCCCTAAGCTGTTATACTACTTTGCTAATCTTCCGCTTTATGTGCGACCTGGGACGTTCAGGGAACTGGAACGACTGTTCCGGGACTTCATATGGAACAAAGGGAGACCGCGCGTTGCATTATGGAAGCTGTATGCACCCACTGGCCAGGGCGGACTGTCAGTCCCCAATTTGGAACTCTGTTATTTAGCCGCCCAACTTCAATGGGTGACAAAGTGGTTAGATGGTAGGTGCCTGGAGGACACTGCAACCGCGCACCAGCCCTGGACCCACTCCCGAATCTGTCACCCGTTTCACCCCATAGCTAAACCCCCGCGGCCAACGCAACTGCATCTAGAACTGGCATATAAATGCTACAAAAGAAGCTTGTATCTCACCCGACAGATGCTCCCCTATGCTCCGATTCTGCCATTGCTGGGGATGCCAAGGGGCAGGCTGGGCACTACGGAGGTAGCCCTGGCGACCTGGCGAGCGGCAGAACTTGATACATTAGGAGATCTATACAGGGATGGGGGACTGTTACTATTTGAGTCAATAGTCGAAGACACAGGATTGCCAGCAGGTCAGTTTCTCCTGCATTCTTCCCTCTTGAGGGCCTTGACGGCCGCCTGGGGGGATTTAGCGACCGAGCCGCCGACACATTTGCTGATACAATATTTGCATATAATAGGGGGGTCACATGTGGTCCATTGGCTCGTGGAAGCGCTCCTCACACATACACTGCAGCCGATGCAGCACCTTCGGGTGGGGTGGGAGACAGACAGAGGCCGGCCCTGGACAGATAAGGAGTGGGATGTAATATTAGCGGGTGCCAGAAACATACCACGGAACTCTAGGTTCAAACTTATTCAGACATATATCATACATCGGGCATAGCTCACACCATGCAAGATAAACAGATATTTTAGTATCACCACTTCTACGTGTCCTCGCTGCCAGTGCCTTGACGCAGACCTGCTACACATGATGTGGGCGTGTGCGACTCTACAACGTTATTGGCGGGAGGTAGTAACAGCCCTGGCGCCGTGCACAACTGCGCCGCCGCCGTGGGAAGTCTGTTTGCTGGGACTATATGCCAGGCCCAAAACGGCCAAAGTCGCCTCAAGGTTTCGAGACTAGGGGTTAATCACCGCAAAGCGCTTAATTACTAAAAAATGGAAAAGCGCAAATCCTCCAGAGACGCTTAGCTGGAAACGCTCACTTACGGTGTGGGCTCAGGCGGAAAGTACGGCACTACACAGGGAGGAGACAGCGGGACTCCGTAAATTCCCCATAACACAGGCCTGGGATGCGCTACTAACAACATTCCAAACCAACCCCCTAGCGGATGTAGATGCTGCCCTGGCAGCTGTCGAGTGAGCCTGCCGGCCTTCTCCCTCTCCCCCCCCCCCCCAAGCCACAGGGAGAATACGCAGACCACCACACCTGTGAAGCATGCATTTATGATCTAATGAACCGGGCAAGGGGGAGGGGGTACCACGGGTGTGAAAGTGACGGAAGCGATGTCAATTGACCAAACAAGAGGTAGTAATCCTGTTGGAAATAGCACGCAGTATTAACGAAACATTTATACATATATGGTGACAAACTATAATGAAGAATGACATGTTGGATTGACTCAGAGGCTAATGTTAGAAGTATAGTTATCCCACACATGTAATCGCTTCTATTGTCATGAACACCTAAGCATTGTTGAATAAAAATGTGATGACAGTTATGTCAAATTATGAAAATGCCAATAAAGATAGTTAAACAAAACAAAAAAAATAAAAAATGAAAGTCGTTCCAAGTTCCCGAGCCATAAACACCAGAGAATGGAAGCAATGTAAAATGTTATCTTATCACTTAGACCTCCAAGGCATGCTTTGATTGAGAGAGGGCCCCAGAGGTGGGAATATAAATATACTGTCTCCATACCCCCAGTGCAGTCACTGCAAGTGGGATGTTACAGAGATCAGCAGGAGAGGGAACAAAGTAACAATAACGAGGCACAGTATTTAGACAACCTGGGAAGTAAACCAACTAGAAGTGGAGGAAGGCCATATGGAAAAGCTGAGGCACACAAAATCACTGGCAAGAAATTGTATGTAGTTAATATTCCCAGGCTACCCTTGGGAACTAAGGAGGATAATGAATAATTCAAGAACAAAGTAATACATTGGATACAGCATTATCAACATTGTTATTCACCAGTGAGATCTGCTCTCCTTGCTATCAAACGTTGCTACTGGTCGAATGAGCAGCATGATTATATAGCTGTGGAGCTGTTCAAGTAGGACTTTGTGACTAGGTTGGTGAACTTAGATCAACGTACCTCACCCCAAAAGGTTCCCGGATACAATTCAAGTACAATTGCCCTATAAAGGAACATTTACCAAGGGAATGTGATGATTCACATGCCAACTACAAAAGAGAAACTCCTCTTGTAGCTACTGAGAAACATATTAAGGCTGATCTCAATGAGATTGACTGGCTCAATGAGGGGTGGTTAATATCCATTGGGGAGGTTTGTCTGGAAATTGGAATGTAACTATCCCCACCCTGGAGCGGGCAGATATGCAAGAGGATATTGATCAATCTAAACAACTGGGAGAGACATATAGAGACGTACAGATCTTAGATGTCTTCCCACAGATCAAGCTGCTTTCCTGGAATGTAGCAGGATTAAAATCCAAGTTGAATGATACAGAATATGGAGATTTTATTGATAACTGGCACATCTGCGTGTTCCAGGAAGCATTGGTTTTATACCCAATCCATAGAATGGGTTATATAAATTATATCATAGAAGCCAAACCCTCACCAGCTGGCCGTCCATCAGGTGGGTTAGTAATCTGGATAAACACATCTTTAGCCTATAGCATTAAACTGTTTAATCTTAAAACCACTGACATATTGGGGATAGATATTAATTCGGTAATTGGAACATTCTCAATAAGATTGTTGAATATATACAATCGTTTTTCCAGCTTAAATACCGAGTCACCAACATTACTTGCTCTTGACGATTTCCTGGAGCAATCTACTACTGATCTTCTATTGGCTGGGGATTTTAATGTGACTTTTGAACTCTTGAACATTACTCAAACCCTTACAAAGGAGGAAGATGAAAAAAGGTGTATTCCCAGATGAATGAATCCCCCTTAAAGAAATGGTCAAAGGTCATTGCAAGTCGCATCTTTAACATTATCACACAGCTTACATAGGTGCAACGGCCGCACAAAATCAGACAAGGGGACTAGTTGCATCTTCCAGAAGTAGAATCAATTATGTTCTACTCAATTCATATCTATGGCCCAACTTACAGGACATGAGGGTTATTGATAGAAATGACAGTGACCATAATGCCATATTACTGGAACTGAGGAATATCCCCTACATGAATAGTAAATAAAAATGCCCTGATTGGCAGGAGAGGCAATTCTTTTATTCCAAACGGTGAATCAAGTTGCCCATCATACAATCTGACGAGGACACATTGGCTTGTATCTATACATCAGTCACTAATGTTTTGTGCCTGCTTAACAATCAAGCTCAGGATGAACCCCGTTATGTATATCTTTAAGGAATTACTTGAATCGATCAGGAAACACTTCATTTGAAATCAGAAGGTGAAAGTGTTTAAACCAAAAGCTACCTTATGGGATGGCAAATATTGTAGACAGACTAATTGGAAACTGATGGCCCCAGTAAAAAGTGGCACTAGGGCTGCCAAAGTTGAAGGGAGGAAGCAGTATAAAAACATACAATCAGGGGCTAAAAAGAACTGGGAGGAAAGGAACTGGCGAGAAATGGCTAGAGTTGCAATCATGAAAGATGGCAGGACATTCTGGCATAGACTTGCTAATTGAGCACCCTGTTCTGTTAGGGATAAAGTATTTTATATCCACCCATACATCTAGGTACAATATTTGACCAAGTTGTACTCTGACCAGAATATAGATGATGGTGCAGATGTCTATGGGGATCATCAGACCATAATGTAGGATTGGGAAAGTGCCCCTCCAATTTCCTTTTCCATGGAAGAGACGTTATCGGCGATAGATAGCATGAAAAAGGGGGAAAGCCCCAGGTCTAGACAAGATACCTGGTGATCTCTATTGCTCTGAGTTGGTTGTTTGGGGCTTTATACTGAACATGATGCCTAATGCCATAGCCAAGGGGGGCAGAGATACTGGAAACATTGAGAGGTGCTGAAATAATTCCAATATACAAAAAAGGAGACAAAGATAACCCAGGCAATTATGGACCCATTAGTCTGATAGACAATGCACAGAAAATATTCAGTAGGCAGCTGTTGGCAAAGATTCAAGCTTGGGTGGAACAGAATTAAGTGCTGTCACATCTTCAGGCTGGCTTCAGGTCAAATACCAGTACCACAGATCAGGTGTTTTGTTTTTTCTTAATCATTTGGAAAACTGTAATATTAAAGAAGGGTCATCTGTATGTATGGGATGTACTCAAAGACATGGGGATGCCAACCAACCTCCTGCACATTCTAATACTCTTGCTAGCAGAAATTATGCACAAGTGAGAAGGGGCAGAGAGGGTGAATTGACGGAACGCATAAACATTCAAAGGGGAGTTTGCAAGGGATGTGTCATAGCGCCGACTTTGTTTACACTCTATATTAACGGGGTAATTGACACATTATACAACTGCAAAGGTGACCCCCCTAAATGGGAGATCAAAAAATTCCTGCCTTACTTTTTGCAGACGATACACTGCTAATCTCAAAAACCTGCAGAATATATTGAATTGGTTCTCAACTTCCTGCAAGAAATATGACCTAGAAATCAATGTTTCAAAAACCAAATTTATGACCTTTTGGCTGCATAGGTAATATAGAGGGGAAATGAAGCTGGGGTCTACTAGCTGGGTGCAAGTCAAAGATTTTGATTATCTGCGAGTGAGTACTGCAAGCACACTATCATGGGCCACCCAAATACCGAGGAGTCAGATTACCCTACAGTACGCTGGGTCAACGGTTGTGAAGAAATTAAATAAATCTAACTTCCAACCGATTTCACCTGCACTCTAAATTTACCGTGGAAAATGGCTTGGTGCGGCCCTCTACAGTGGAGAGATTTGTAGTATGGACCAAATTAAGGGGTTGGAGAAAACTGAAAACAAATGTATATGTTCAAAACTCATGCTGCCCCAAAGTGCTAAACTTACACTGGTGCGATTAGAATTAGGCCTAAAGAATAAAGTACATGTTGCGATCCTCAAACAATTGATTTACTGGATAAGGTTCTGGACTAGATTCCCCTTAAACAAGCACTCGCAGATGTGAAAGCTTTAGACAATTCTGGGACAATATTTTGGTTCAAACATATTAAGATTTGGATGTATGAACTGGAACTACACATAGCCCGGGATAACCCAGAGTGGATTACCAAGGAAATGCTGTGTTGATTAAGGAAAATATATTAAGAGCATATCCAAGAACGATGGTTGTTTAAACCAACATTGGGTATCTTGACATGAAGATTCTTGGATTTCAAATACAATCTGGAACTTGAAAAGCTCCTGGATCTCATAGAACCACCCCATAGTTTAGATATGGGATCTTGCTGGTGAATACATACAGACGTAGGTGGCCCTGTATGCAAAGTAAGCCCCGAGTCTGTAGAACATTTTTTGTTTTTCTGTCCCTCTTATCATAAATTGAGGAAGACCTAGACAATCCCCATTTGCCGCCTGTTGTCCATTGAACACCTTACAGACTCCATCCGTAACTTAATCTCTGAAAATACTGAGTGGGTTGTGTTTTCTGTATTGTATTGTAATTGCATTTATATAGCACTTACTACCCCTGACAAGGCGTCGAATCGCTTTTTCGGCGAGTAGCACGCTACTCCGGGACCCATAGAGGATTAGTGTTGAATTAGTATAGTGAAACATGCAAGTAAATTTTAAGTGGTGGATAGGTTAGTCAGTTATTTGGATTTGGAAGGATAGCAAAAGGATAGAAGAGGGGAAAAAAAAAAGCTTTGTATTTATATAGCGCTTGTTACCCCTGATGGGGTGTTGAAGCATGCTATTCCGGAAACCCATAAAGGATTAGTGCTGAATTAGTATGGTGAAATATGAAAGTAATTTGAGTGGTGGGTATTAGTCAGTTATTTGGAGTGAGAAGGGTAGCGGAGGGATAAAAGGGAAGAAAGGTTTGCATTCATGTAGCACCTGTTACCCCTGATGGGTGTTGAAGTGCTTTTCTGGCGAGTAGGACGCTACTCCGGAACCCATAAAGGATTAGTGTTGAAAATTAGTATAGTGAAGTATGAAGTAATTTGAGTGGTGGATATGTTATTCAGTTATTTGGATAGAGAAGGGTAGGTTGCGGGATAGAAGAGGGAAAGAGGTTTGTATTTATATAGCGCTTGCTACCCCTTGATGGGGTTTTGAAGCGCTTTATTGGAGAGTAGCACGCTACTCTTGTCTTGTGGTTTGTGGCCTCCTGGCCTGCCTGGATACGTTGGCATAGGCCTGGCTGCCATGATGACTTTTGCGCACGTTACTCATAGCCGTTGTTCTGTCGCCCTCTGCTCCTGCCAAGTTATTTTACAACTGTCTGCATTTTCTGTTTCTCACCTTTTCTCCTGTTCCTTTTGGGCTCAGTCTGAACAACAGTTACAAGGTCGAAAAACACGTCCCTGGTTCTTGCTGATATGGCCAGTCCCTCGCACCTAGACATAACACTATGTACAGCTGCCATGGGGAAATTGGTGGGCTTTTATTATTGCGTTTTTCCCTCTTGAGAGGGACTTGAAGAAAACCTTTCCAGAGAGAAGAGCTGTGATTGTCTGCTGATGTAGTCTTTGCATCTAGAGACTGAGGTATGGGGGTTCGCTTGCCAAAGCCCAGAGGTCTTCTATTTTTATAATACAATAGCTACTAGCACGGGGAGGGTGGTAATGTCATTCAGCCTTCTATCCACTGCTTTATGAAATGCTTTCCCCGTTAGTATTCTATGGAGTTGTAACTATGCTGATTATATTATTCTTATGCATTATGCTGATAGTACTGTCACGTGTACTGTATCTTAGAGCACGTATGTTGAAATAAACATTTTAACCTATACTGTGTCTCTTCTTACGCCGGTTGTGGACAGGTATGAGTGAGTGACGAAAGGGTGTTCTTGCTACTGCGAGTCCTGAGAGAGAGAGATACCGTGTTCTGGGTTGTCTAATCATTGGTACATTGTTGCTAATGGGACGCTAAGGCTAGTTGGGTTGGGGTTTTAGGTGCTAAGGTTTATGCTTGGCTCACCACTATATTCCGAGGTCCTATTATCCTGTGCATAGCTCTGTGTGTGTGCAGAATCCCTATAACATGGCGCGACCAACGAGTGGGGCTGCTTATCTGCGAGACGCTTGAGTAGTGCTTGTGCTTGTCCACAAGAACCCTCACGGACGCTTCCGGAAGCGTGTGTGACGGTAATACCTCCTATATTGACGTTTTTGTAGGTTATTTCAAGCTTGAAGTTATTAAAAAGGTTTCTTAATCGAACCCTCTATTGTGCTGCCTACTGTTAGGTTGTCGAACAACCCCGATCGTAATGGCGGGTGTAAACATAGCGGCACATAGCCGCGCAGCGCTCCGTGATCACTTAAGGGTGTATGGAGTGCCGGACACGGGAGTCGAACTGATCTTTGTGGTTCAAGCCGATCCGGCTTTCCACTTTGAAGTATTCTACTCTTGGGTCACCTTTCCAGCGGTGGAAGCGAACGATAATCTGTTCCATGAATATGAACCCACCGTTGTTCCTGCTGCCTATAGACCTTATACTAATCTTGAAGTACCGCTCACGGCTTGGCAGCACCGTGTGTGGTTTGATGGCGCCCTCCCACAACCGGTAACAACGGTTCGTTTAGGCCCCTTGTCTATTGACGGGGCCACTTGGCCTGTTTTGGCCGGGTACACCCCACATCCGCGATATATGCAGATACCAGTCGCTGACCTGCGCAATATGTATTCGGCTTTGGTGCGAGTGCATCGCGCTTTAGTGCAATATGTTACAGGCAACATCCAGGGGGCCCCACCTGGAGTTGCGGGCCATCCAGCTGCTGCAGGCGGAGTGACCATAAGTCCCGTCATGGTGAACTCAGTGATGGGCAAACGTCCACAAAATAAGGATGATTTACCTTATTGGCTTGCAGAAAAATTTGACCAGTTGGAGGCAGTTTTTCCAAACACGACACCAGTGGATAAACATAGAATTCTTACAATTAGTTTGCCAAAAGACTTAATCCCCGAGTTGACAGCATGCAACAACTGGGGTAGGGTATTCGCAGCAGTTTATTCGAAGTGTTTCGGCACTCCTTCCATGACGGTTCTCCCCTCTGTAATTAAAAAAGTACAGGATGAACATGGCCCTGAAGCGGCTGTGGAATTAGGGATGAGACTGGTGGGAGTGTTCGAAGTAGTAGCTGAGCTGATCCTTGCGAATGTCAAGGGCGATGCAGTGAACTTTCAAGTAGCTAATGCTTTGGCTTTAGTCCCAGAATTGGACAAGCCGCGCGAATTACCGAAAATTATAACCCAGGCTTATAAAACTATTGGCCGAAATAGCCTGGGCAATAAGCCTTTGCAAAACAGCAAACACAATCGCAACAACAACAACAACCTAAAACTCAATCTGAGAAAGATGAGAAACCAGTTTTTACTAAAAAGAGCTGGAGGTTGAAAAAACAGGGTAAGCAACAGAAGAAGCCGGGGTCGCGAGGCGCATCCCCGGTTTCTGTCTCTTCTGAACGCACATATGATTTGCGCGATAGGGCGAGACTTAAATCTCCGGATAGGTTTCAGATCCCTGATACGCGTTCTCCTCGTTCTTCACAGGCACAGACAACTTCGCAAGCCAGTGGAGGGGATCGCCAGGATAGAGGAAGGGGTCGGGAGGCTCCCCAGGGACGAGATCAACCTCAACAACAAGTCAGAGGGAAAGCAGAAGACTTTCAACGTTCTCGTCCACAATTTCAGAAGAAGAAAGTTGCCGCTGTAACAGCGAAATATGCCACAGACGGTGAGAACGAGACTCCTGAATTGGACGTGGGCAGTAACCCTCCTAGACAGCGCCGCGGAAGTTACCATAGTGCGGGAGGCGCTACGTCCTCATATGGAGGCGACAGCAACTGAAACATTCATTACTGTTGAAACAGCCGACACCAGAGTGGCACCCCCTGACAGACTATTTAATATCGCCATTCAAATTGAAGGTGATATACAGCGTGTAATTAAAGGGATTTTTTGGGAAAATCTGACCTCTTCATACGACATTTTGTTAGCAGAGGCGGATTGGCCACCCCCATTCGTACTTGCTGCACGTAAAGGGGAGGAGGCAATCCTTCCGAGCTTTTCTCGACATGTCCCAAAGGACAAAGCGGAGGCTCTTGCAGCTGAGTGGGCTGTGTCCCTGGCTCCTGCGTTATACCGCAACCACGTGGGTTGGGATGAAGATTCTCCCCCCATGAGATACCTTTACGGTCCCTACCGCAGCCACAACCCCAATATCCCATTAAACGTGAAGCCAAAGGCCCCGTTTCTGAAATTCTGACGCAGTTAGAATATCAGGGAGTAATAGAAACATGCGTATCACCCATGAATAATCCCCTTTTCGCGGTTTCTAAACCCGATGGATCGTACCGCCTAGTATTGGATTACCGGCATTTGAACTCTCATTGTCGGACCTTTGCGGTGCAAAATACCCATAGTTCTGCGCTTGTAGACAGTCTTGTTCGTAAAAAATATAAAACGACACTTGACCTATCCAATGGATTTTACACGCACAACTTAGCCACGGAGTGTAGCCAATGGAGTGCTTTTACCTCCGGTGGTAAACAGTTCAAATTAAGGCGACTCCC
Organism: Calotriton arnoldi; assembly: GCA_963921515.1. Classification (NCBI taxonomy): domain Eukaryota; kingdom Metazoa; phylum Chordata; class Amphibia; order Caudata; family Salamandridae; genus Calotriton; species Calotriton arnoldi. The sequence continues at coordinate 3,277,924 of CAWUFW010000033.1, forward strand.
TATGGGCTACAAAAACAGTCCAGGAGTGTTCGCTGCCCGTGTTGTCTCTTTGTTAGACGGCATAGACCCAGATGCGTGTTCGTACGTCGATGATATTTACCTGACAGACGACGAGTTATACCCGCATCTTTCCAGAGTGGACCGCATTATTCTCGAGTTTGCGGTATTAGGTTATAAGTTTAACTTTGCCAAATCACACATTGCTGAATTAACAGTTTTGTTTTTGGGCTACGAGCTCAACAATGAAGGTAAGGGCTTAGCCCCCACTTCTTGGAAAAATGTGCACTTTTGTGCCCTCCTACTACTCTGAAAAAACTTCAGTCTTTGCTGGGTTTCCTGAACTTCGGGCGTACTTATATTCCCGAATACGCCCAGCGTATCAAGCCATTGTATGCCTTGATACAACCAAACTTTTCGAAGTCTTGTTGGCTTCCGGAGCATTCCTCCATTCTGCAGTCTTTGCAGACAGACCTTCTTGAGTCTAAGTACCTGTTGACGCGTGATAACCACACAAACCTGGTGATTAGAATAATTCCGGGGGCAGTGGGTTTCACGTATTTAACCTTTAACGAGGGTGACACAGTACCAATCGCATACAAGTCACATCTGTACACGTCCGCAGAACTGCGCTTTTCATCTGTGGAGAAAGTTCTGACTGCAGTGCAAATGGCGATTCTGAAGGAGCGCGCACTGGCACAGGGAAAGCGCATTCTAGTGGTAACACCCTATCCTGCTCTAGAAGCAGTGACAAAGGCAAGTGTACCGAACTCTAAAGCTTTGCATCCCCGTTGGATACAATGGGCAACTTCTTTGACGTCTCCGGATGTCACATTCATTTTCGATTCTTCTCTACAGACTCAGGAGTTTTTACAGTATGAATTCGTTCATCCTCCTCCTCTGTCTTTACTGCCGCTTGAGGATTACGACTGTGTGATCTACACCGATGGTTCGGCACAACCGGCCACGGGGTCCAAGCATGCTTATTCAGCCGCATGTGCTATTGTTGCAGGTACCTTTGTGAACGGAAAGTTCAAGTCCACTGTAGTGCATACTCAAACACTCGGGGACAGTACTGCGCAATTGGCCGAGCTGCGCGCATTGGTGCTTGCGCTTGAATTCGTAAATCCGGATGTGACCACACTTATTGTATGCGATTCTTATTACTGTGTTCAATCATACAATGACAATCTATTCTTTTGGTCACAAAATGACTATAGAGACGCTACAGGTAGCACAATCAAGCATAAGATGCTTTGGGTTCGGGTGGCAGAATTGAGACAACGTTTGCCACTCACACAAGTGGTTCACACCCTAGGCCATCAGCGGGTGGGCGCACACGCTGTTGGTAACGGTCTGGCAGACGAAGCAGCCAGATCAGCAGTAGTCACGTGTTCAGTAGCAGCAGTTACCAGATCCATGTCAAAAATTGACACCGATATTTTGGCCGCTATTGTTGCGACAAAGGAAGGTGCTAATTACCCTAGGGGTTTTCCTTCCAAATATTCTTATCAGTTAGGTCCCGAACAGGCTCCTTATGTAACAATACCAAACGTTGGTGATCGGTTGATACCCAACGCGGATCGCAGACTTTCCTTGATAACGGCAGCACACGAAGGCATGGCTTCGGCTCATGCTGGAGTGTCTGCGACCGTTTCCATCTTGCAGCAGCGGTACTGGTGGCGTGGTTTATATAAAGACACCCGTACTTATGTGCTTTCTTGTGACGTGTGTCAACAGATTAAGCCTTCTACGGTTACACGACCACCACAGACCTCGCTCTACATTTCTAACAGACCCTTTGGGTGTGTTTACTTGGATCACTGCGGTCCATTTTCCTCAGACACTGCCTATAAATATATCTTAGTGGCAGTGGACTCGTGCACACGTTTCATCTGGGTCTGGCCACAACGGAGTGCTGACGCTCGAAATGTCATCAGGGATTTGCGTGTCTTTGTGGGAATCTTCGCATGCGGTACCTTCCATTCTGACCAAGGTCCAGCGTTTGCCTCTAAGGCGTACAAGGACGCAATGGGTTCACTGGGGGTACGGGTGAAGTTTTCGTCTCCATACAGACCTGAGGGTAATTCAATTGTGGAGCGAATGAACCGTGATTTAAAGCAATCCTTGACAGCTAGGGTCTTAGGTACTGGCAGGAACTGGCTGGCCCACTTGTATACCGTACAACGTGCACTTAATAATCTCCCTAGAAGATCTCTGGGTGGGCGGACCCCATACGAAATGCTCTTTGGCATAAGAATGTTTGTGCCTGACCTTGATGGTCTAGACATGGCGGCGCAACCCGCCAAGTTTGATGTAGATAACCATTCTACTATGTTACAGGACTTACAAGAAGCCCGAGACAAACTTGCAAACGCACATTTACCTTCAGCCACAGATACTGCCCTGCAGATTCCGGTTGCCGGCTGGCTTCCGAAGATTGGAGACCTGGTTCGAGAGAAGGTGGAGAACAAGAAAGAATTCGGCCCCTCTTATCGTACACCGGTTCCAGTCCTGGGTTTGAAGGGAACACGTACAGTCATCTTACCACCGCTTCCTGGTCGCAAGGAGAACAGATACATCTCAGTGGAAAATGTCAAGCTACAACAACTGGCCGATCCTAAATAGTGTTACACCAGCGGTCTCTTGTCCTGCAAATTACCGGACTTGTGTTCGATGCTCCCCTGCCCGAACGGTCACTGATGTTACAATTGAGATGATTGATTTGCCTGAAAGTATACTCGAACCTCCAGTTACCCCCTGCATGGACGAGAACGAGTATACCTATCCCGAAACAGAATCTGTGGCTCATTTACCAACAACGCCACTGAGTCCGACACGTTATTCTTTTGACTCGGATTCCACCACGTCGATTGTCCCGTCCAAGTTCAGTATTTTTGTATCCTGGTTTAGAAACAATTTTTTGATTCCCCCTTGGACATACATTTGGTTGGTACTTTTCTTGATCTTTTTGTTCATGTCCATTGGCTTTGTCACAGTGTTTTTTCTACTGATCAATGGTCACTATTTGCCTGAACGCTCTGCTGTGAACAGTGTTGCTGGAACTTTGGCTCCACATTCCTCATCTCACATCATGAAGCGTGACCACACATTGGTGAACATTTCAGCTTTTCCAGTTGCTGATGGCATCGTATGGGATGCGGTAAATTTTCAAATTCATGGACCAACAGAAGTTATTAATGTACCGAATGTCCTTCGAGTTTCCATGGGTGATGTAGTAAAAAGTAATATTCATTCTGATGATTGGGATGTGCATGCAGTTGAAGCATTGTTTGCTGATTTGAAATATTATGCTTCATTTAATGCTGAGGATTTGTATATGAATTCTGCGAATTATGCCGATTTATACTGTTACCAGCATTGGGGCAACCATTTTGTCCATAAACCGAGTGCACTACGTAGCCCTGTGACCTACACTCAATGGGAACATTGCCCAAACCCTTTATCGGGTAGCTCCCGGACTCTTCGAAATAAATTTACTTATTTCACTGATTTTAATAGATTGAACCCTGGGTCCTATTATTTCAAATTACCTGCCCCTTTCACACAGAAATTCATGTTGACCCACACTAAATTGCTTTATTCGAGTTCCTTTTTAAAGGCCTTGGCTGTGGGTGGTTATGAATACTGGACGGAAACTGTGGATTTGAAGTCAATCTGGGGCTCCAAGCCTTGGCAGGTGCAAGGCACCGAGGCCTTGCACCGTGCCTGCCTAATCCCAGCCCAAATGGTGTTTTTGAATGCTTCGATCTATCAGACTAAGTGTTGGGGTCTGGCTACTACAAAACAAATGAAGGCACCATCAATTCCATCCCTGTCTTCCACTCTAAACCACAGCTCGCACTTCAATATGTCCCTTTCGACTTTTTACAGGTTTTGTTTCAGAACAATTCGTTTAATATGTCTACGCTTGTTCAGTCACCTTGGTTGTCTTGGCCCATATCATCTAACGAGTGCCAGCTGCGTTTTCATGACACAGTTTCTGGCTATACTCAGGACAAGCCCGATCCTAGGTTTTCTAACTCCCGTACTGTCACCACCTATTCTGTTGGTAAATTATGTAAACAATGGTTGCAACATTCTTCCCTAGACTCTGTTAAACAACATTTGTCCCTCCTTTCAGGCAATATTGATCTGTCCGACTTTATATTGGGACCTCGTGGTCCACGACCGAAGAGGTTCATTTATGAAGCTTATAATGAACTCTGGAAGCTATCGCAAATGGAGGCTGCTTCCCGTTTACGGGAAATAGACCAAGCAAATTTGGAAAAGGTGCTTGCTGTTGTTGACAATAGTATTAATACCCTGTCTTCCCGCATTTACACGTTGGAGAATATTGTGTCCTCTGTTGTTGATATTGTACAAGATGATGTTTCTGTGTTGTATCATGGTCAAAATCAATTACGTTCAGTTATGCAATTTGCGTGGACTTTGCAAACACTTAAGTTGGGTAAGGTTCCTTGGCACTTTTTGAACACCACTGCCTTATTTCTGCCTTTTAATTTAACTGACAAACAGCAGTTCATGTCCATGAAAGATGCAGTTTACACGCTGTTACATATCGAGAAAGTGGAGCCCTTACCATTCTCTGTAGCGGAAATAGATTCTGCTGTGTGGCTAGTTCATGGGGTTATCGCATTGCCTTTTTCCTTATTTGAATTTAGTTCATGCATGAAACATTATCCTGTGGGCCGTTTCCAGCCTTTGGGTAGTGCCTTCCTGCATGAACTTTGGTCCCTCCCTTTCATGTATAAATGCCTTAGAGATGACAAGGAAGTTTTTCTCACGGGGGAGTCATGCGATTCAACAGTGGGTCATTCCCTTGTTTGTAAACATATTAAATTGCACGGAGCTTGTAATGTTTCCGCTCCGAATCTTGCTTGTGTGTTAAAGGGCATTCCTGCTCCTACTATTTCTCCTACCTTTACTTTGCTTACAAATGGTAGCTATTTGCTTTTAAATAACGACAACTGCTGTGGTATGCAGGCCGGCATCCCTTATATTGTTACTGTATCGCACAGGGTTGTCTGCTGCAAGAATGTGCTTTTCCTCCCCCTCACGACATTGTAGATAATTCTATTTGGCCTTCCATTCCTACTATGGAGGCGGATTTCAATAAACTGAGCAGAATAAAGGCGCTACTATTGAACGAGGAGGTTATGCTCACTTCCGCCCGGGAGACATTTGTTCTCCAGGTGGCAAGTACCCACAGTGAAATACAGGCCCTTTTGAACACTAACCTCCCACAACATTTCGGTGAATTAATTCACCGTATTTTTAACGCATCTAACACTGAAGGTCTAGTGCATTTTTTTAAGGTGGTGGGGTCCGGCCTAGTGTCCTCTTTCCAAACTATTTTTGGTGTGATACCGGCGTTTATTCATTCTATTTTTTCCAGTGTCTTTGGTGGCTTTCCATTAATCCTTGCTTTGGCGGCTGGTGTACTGCTGTTGATCTGCTTCCTTCGCAATGGCTGCTCCCCGATGGGCCCTTCTCGACCCCGGACGCCTACTGCTGCTCCGTGAGCGCATTTTATCTGGTTTCGGAGTTCTGCCGTTGGCGACACTGAGTGTGTCCTATACCCTTTCTTTTCGCTTTGCGTGTTTCACTTGCGTGCAACCTGTGATGTCTTGCATTCGCTGCCCTTTCACCTGGGCCATGGATTATTGCCTCTCCAATAAGTCGTTGTCTGTTCCGGATTTCGTTCGGTTGATGGGTCCCTTAGAGGCCCATGAACGGGACTGTTCCGTTGCAGGCTGCATGACGCGTGCGGCTGCACTGGGGATTTTGGCACAATGGGATATCTGGGCGGCTGCTCAGAATCTCCTACAACAAAGCTATATTGAATATCACGCAAGCTGTCCCGCATTGCTCTTGGATGCTCCGTCCTCTGAGGAGCATTCATGCAGCTTTGACCTGTTGGACTGGATGGCGTCTACGTTTTTTGACGATTCCAATGATGTCCTCTTGGACGGTATAGCATATTTCTGCACTTCGACGTTTTTGGATTGATTTGCCGTTCACTGTCCGTGGACTGCCTCGCTGACTGTCTTTGTGCTACCTTGCCGCATTCCACTCCTTCCACTGTGAACGCCTCTGTTCTGCTCAGGTGTTTTGAACTCTGTCTTTGTCCTTAGTCTTGGCCGATGGACTGTCCAGGGGAGGGTGTCTTGTGGTTTGTGGCCTCCTGGCCTGCCTGGATACGTTGGCATAGGCCTGGCTGCCATGATGACTTTTGCGCACGTTACTCATAGCCGTTGTTCTGTCGCCCTCTGCTCCTGCCAAGTTATTTTACAACTGTCTGCATTTTCTGTTTCTCATCTTTTCTCCTGTTCCTTTTGGGCTCAGTCTGAACAACAGTTACAAGGTCGAAAAACACGTCCCTGGTTCTTGCTGATATGGCCAGTCCCTCGCACCTAGACATAACACTATGTACAGCTGCCATGGGGAAATTGGTGGGCTTTTATTATTGCGTTTTTCCCTCTTGAGAGGGACTTGAAGAAAACCTTTCCAGAGAGAAGAGCTGTGATTGTCTGCTGATGTAGTCTTTGCATCTAGAGACTGAGGTATGGGGGTTCGCTTGCCAAAGCCCAGAGGTCTTCTATTTTTATAATACAATAGCTACTAGCACGGGGAGGGTGGTAAGGTCATTCATCCCTCTATCCACTGCTTTATGAAATGCTTTCCCCGTTAGTATTCTATGGAGTTGTAACTATGCTGATTATATTATTCTTATGCATTATGCTGATAGTACTGTCACGTGTACTGTATCTTAGAGCACGTATGTTGAAATAAACATTTTAACCTATACTGTGTCTCTTCTTACGCCGGTTGTGGACAGGTATGAGTGAGTGACGAAAGGGTGTTCTTGCGACTGCGAGTCCTGAGAGAGAGAGATACCGTGTTCTGGGTTGTCTAATCATTGGTACATTGTTGCTAATGGGACGCTAAGGCTAGTTGGGTTGGGGTTTTAGGTGCTAAGGTTTATGCTTGGCTCACCACTATATTCCGAGGTCCTATTATCCTGTGCATAGCTCTGTGTGTGTGCAGAATCCCTATAACACTCTGGAACCCATAAGGATTACTGTTGAATTAGTATGGCGAAACATGAAAGTAATTTGAGTGGTGGATATGTTAGTCAGTTATTTGGATTGAGAAGGGTTGGGGAGGGGTAGAAAAGGGAAAAAGGTTTGCGTTTATATAGCGCTGGTAACCCTGATGGGGTGTTGAAACGCTTCATTAGCGAGTAGCCGCTACTTTGGAACCCATAAAGGATTAGTGGTGAATTAGTATAGTGGAATATGGAAATTGAGAAGTGAACGTGTTAGTCTGTTATTTTGATTGAAAAGGATAGTGGAGGGACAGAAGAGTGAGTTGATGCAAGGAGGGTAGAGTAGGAGAGAGTCTAGAAACGGTTATTTTGGGATCATAGTAGTGGTATGGGATAAATGAGAGCGTGGATGTAGAGGGTATATTGATAGATGTATAGGGTGAGAGATAGGGTAGTGCATTGGAAAGAGTAGTAGAAAGAAGTTTGAGATGAGTCAGAAGGTTGGGCCAGAGGATATATTGAGAGAAGTATAGGCTTAGAAATAGGGTAGTGCATTTGAAATGCTAAATTAGAAGAAAGTGATAAATATATAGATCCATAAGTTCATTGAAAGTATATAGATGCATAAAGGAGGTAAGTATATATAGATTAAAGATATTGATAGAGGTACAGGATGAGAAATAGGGTAGTGCATTGGATATGCTTTTTCAGGAGAAAGTTAACAGACACACAGATCCAAGTACATGGAAGGTACATAGATGCACAATGGAAGTAAGTACATGTAGACCAAAGATGATTTTTATTTATAACAACATAATTATTCTACACGTTTATACAAAGCAATACACAAAGATAGGTACATAGCTATAGTGAAAATAAATGCTTATATACAGAGGAATATGCTGTAAATTTCTGTTTGCGTATGGTGCTTATGTGGGGAAGAGCCAATTCTTGAGTAGTTTTCTGAAGATAAGGTGGTTGTCGGTGGATCTTATGTTGGGGGGTAATGAGTTCCATAGTTTGGCTGCTTGAACAGAGAAGGATGTGCCACCCATGGTTTTTTCCTTGTATCTTGGGATTTTGAGGCGAGATGCCCCTTTAGAGCGTAGGTTCCTTTGTTGAATGTGTTTGGTGATTTTATTCCTGATGAAGAGCGGTCCCATCCCATGTATTGCTTTGTGGGTGATACAAAGTAGCTTGAACGTGGATCTTCTGGCAACCGGTAACCAATGCAGGGCTTTCAAGGCAGGTGAGATGTGGTCTCGCGGTTTGATATGCAAGAGTAGTCTGGCAGCCGAGTTCTGAATCCGTTGTAGTCTTTTCATGGTCGTTAAAGGTGATCCGTGGTAGAGGCTATTGGCGTAACAGAGTTTGGACAGAACAAGGGAGATGGTAGCTTGGACCTTGTGTGGAAATCCCAAATGAGGGAAAATTTGTCGCAGCGTTTTTATAGTGACAAAGCTTGATTTTGCTAGTTTGTCCACTTGGGCATTCATCGACAGCTTGGAGTCCATGGTTATTCCGAGGTTTCTTACTTCCTTCGATAATTTAGGTGGTGATCCCAGTTCATCAGGCCAGGCGGCAAGCGGGTTGTAATGTTTCCAATCGTCACACGTGAGTATTTCCGTTTTTGAAGCATTCAATTTGAGATGGCTCCAAGTCATCCACTGATCCACGGCTCTGAGACAACTGAAAATTGGGCATTTTTCAATGTCTTTGGGGCATTCCAGTTGAAGGAGTATTTGCGTGTCATCTGCATAGTTATAGCACGTGAGGTGAAATTGATTGATCAGTACCGGTAATGATTTCATGTAGATGTTGAAAAGCATGGGCGAGATGATAGAACCTTGAGGGACCCCTGCTTTTGTGGAGTATGGTTTGGACGAGAAAGGTGGGGTATGGATGACATTAGTTCTGTTTCGAAGATAGGACACGATCCAGTCTAGAGCAGTTCCCTCTATGCCGGCTTCATAGAGTCTTTGTTTCAGAGTGTCATGGTCAACCGTGTCAAAGGCAGCCGAGAGGTCCAAGAGGAGTAGCGCAGCAACCCCGCTGCGGTCAACTGTATTCTTCAGGTCATCCCAGATGGCAAGAAGGGCAGATTCAGTGCCTCTTCCCGGACGGAATCCTATTTGGAAGTCTGAGAGTATGTCATTCTCTTCAATGAATTGTGACATCTGGGCGAACGCTGCTCTTTCTATCAGTTTGCCCAGGAAAGGTCCATTTGTAATGGGTCTGTAGTTGTCAGGGTTCAGCGGGTCCAAGTTTGTTTTCTTCAGTAAAGGGCGTATGTGTGATTTTTGAGTTCTTCTGGAAATATTCCGCTAGTTAAGGAATCGTTGATGATTCTTCTTACTGGAGTGGCAGCAGAGGTTGTTAAAAGAATTGTCTTGAAAGTTTGTGGTGGACAGGGGTCAGAAGGGCTGCCAGTAGGCCTGCTTGCTTTGATCAGGTCCATAAATTAATTATGTGAGATGTGTTGGAAGGAACGGAGAGGCTGGGTTAGAGTATTCTTGGATTCTTGTTTTGTACAGGGGTTAGTGCTGGTGCTTTGTTTCTGTTTTAAGTACGAGTCCAATGTGTCTGCTTTGTCCGTGTAATGATTTGCCAGTTTGTCTGTGAAATCTTGACTAACAGGATGAGTTCCTTCTAGGCAATTTGGTTTGCGAAATTCATTGAGTATTTTATAGAATTCTTTATTTGCACATTTAGCATTTTGAATTCTGTCTGAATAGTACCTTTTCTTGGCTTTTTTGATAGCTGACTTGTATAATCTGTTAATTTTTTTGTAGGTGAAGTTTGTCTTGTTTGGCGTTTGTTTTGAGCCAGGTACGTTGCAGCTTTCTAATTTGTTGTTTTATGTCTTTTATTTCTACGTTTCTCCAAGGCGCTTTTTTTCTTTTGTGCTGTTGTGTGGTTTTGAGTGGTATCAGGATGTCAAAAGCTTCCTGTAGCCACTCATATAGATTTTGAACCGAAGTGGTTTCCAGATTTGTACTTGATGTTAGTTGTGTTTCTAAGTGTTCCAAATTGAGTTTGTTCCATGGCCGATAGGTGGATGGATGTAAGCTAGTTTTAGGTGAGTCCCTTAATGTTGTTTTATGTTGGAAAGCAAGCAAGTGGTGGTCTGACCATGTGACTGGAGTTATAGTTTGAAAGGTAAGTAGTTCAGTATTAGCAAAAATGACATCTAGGATATGACCAGCGATGTGTGTGGGTTTGTGGACAATCTGATGCAGGTTCAGTGCCTCTAGGCCAGTGATTATTGTTTTTGGATGGGTCATATTGGGTTTGTCAAACCAAATGTTGAGGTCACCCAGAACGCATAAGTTGGAGTGATTTGTTATCAGGTTTGAAACTGTGTCTAGAAGTGCGTTTGGGAATGTCGCCTTGCTAGGTGGAGGTCTATAAAGGAGCAGGAAGTTACAGGATGAAGACGGTGTAGTATTGCATCTTGTTAGAAGAGCCTCACAATTCTTTATGGAGATGTCATCAACTTTAGTGATATGTAATGTTTGCCTGAACACAACAGCTAGACCACCTCCTTTTTTGCCTATACGATTTTGGGTGATCGTTTGATAGCCTAGAAGAATGGCTTCATGCAGGACTGGAGCCATATCATCTCCCAACCATAATTCAGTTATGAATAGTATGTCTGGTTTTGCATCTCTGAGAAGGTCGTAGACGTGAGGTTTGTTTTTAGAGAGGGATCGAGCATTTATTAGTAGACAGTTTAGAGAATGGCCTTTGGTGATAGTGAGACTTTGTTTTGTAGTAGAGTGAACAGTATTGTGTGTGTTTGTAGCAGGTGTGTTTTTAGTGCTGGCATTAGCTGTATTAGGATAGCAATCTTGTAGCTGTTCTGTATCATGTTCCTCATCCAGCATGCTAAGAAGACATTTTGATGGGTCTGCATGTGTATGTGGTGGAGATGGTGTTTGAGAGTGAGTTGGTGTGCTATGTTGTTTTCGTGGTGTAACATTGTTGTGCAGTAGACATGGGGAAGCAAAGTTGTGAGGTGTGGCACGTTGCTTATGTTGTTTTCGTGTGTTTATGGTGGAAGGTGTAGGAGTCAGGGGTGGTGGTGAAGCATGTGGGTCATGTAGTAAGGTTCTAAATTGTCCAATGGATGAGAGGCGGTTAGAAGAAAGTTGCTGTGTTGCTGTATCTGTGTTCGGTGTGGTGGAAGAGAGAAAGCTTGGCATTGGAGTTTGTTCCTTTGTGTGGTTTGAAAGGTGGGTGTATGTTTGTATTTTGTGATGGTATGTATTTTGACGTGTTGCGCTTTGAAGATCTTGTTGTGCTGGTGTGTGTGATATGTTTTGTTTTTGAGGAGTAGTGAAAAGGGGTGCTGGTGTATTTGTTTCTTGCAATGGATTTGGTCGTATGGTATTGTTTGTGAGAGGAGGTTGTAAGGTAGAGGGGGTGGTGATGTGTTTATGAGTAGAGTGTATGTTGTGTGTAGTAGGGAATGAAGTAGAGGTGAGAGTGTTTGTCTTAGACTGGTTTGTTGCACGAGTTAAAAAGTGTGGTGGTGTGCAGTGTGTGTGTTGTGCGTTAGTGTTATTATGGTAGTAGGGAGAGGAGGGTGTTTGTTGGACAAATGATGGAAGGATGAATATATGTTTGTTAGTGATAAAAGGTGGTGTGTTAGGTTTAATTAGAGCAGGGAGCGTGTGTCTGGATGGGATGCAGTTATGTATGGTGTTGAATGGGGTTGTGTTAGTGATAAGTGTATTGGTTAGTGGTATAGGACAGAGTTGTGTACTGTTTGTAGGTGATGGTGGGTATGTGTGGTAGTTGGGATAGAAGGGTGTATAGATGTGGTTTGGTTGTGTTTGTAGTGCATGCTGGTACATTGGTCCGTGCATAGGGTTGTGTGTGGTGTACATTTGGTGTGAGTGTGTTACTATGTTTGTGGATGGTGTGGGGTGGCTCTTACTGAATGTGTAAATAAAAAGGGAATGACCCTTGGTATTAACACACCTTTAAACCTAGGCTCTATCACACATATGGATCACACAACCTACTTCCAGCCCATGTAATAGAACACCAAAAAGTTATTGTATATCAAATTAATAGATTTATTGTTAAAAACACATTGTATTTATCATCACTGTAAAACAATTCTTTCACAATAGCTAATCTGTTTAAAATCAATTAAAAATATATTATACACACTCAACATGTATGGTAGAAAAAGACAACCACAAATTTCATCATGAAGTAAAGAGAGAAAAGAAAAAAGACAAATGCTTTGTCATCCAAGAACACACTCGTCGGAATTATTTCTAAAACTCAGCCTTCATACAATATATCTCATTAGTATGTATAGGCCCAATTATTTCCATGGATTGTGTGCAAATAGCGTCGATGCGTTTCGATGGTTCTTAATAATTTCCCATCTTTTTCAAGACAAAGAGCATAAACTCTCTCTTTGGTAGCACTATACAGTTGCATTTCGTCCTTGTTCCTATTTCAAATAAACATATATGTATGTATATTAGTTGTCACATTACAATTCATTCATTGATTGTCAACATTTTTTACATTTTACACAACTTCATACCATTGTATTATATATCATCTCTATTTGTGTTACAATACGAACAATTTTATTAATATAATTCTATTACATGGGCTTTTTTACTTTTTTAACTAGGAAAGAGGATTTCTATATATTAACCCCTAATATCAAGAATGGAAAGTTGCAATGGGGACATATTAGATCGTTTGCCCTTGTCTGTCTCCCCCTTCCCTTTCCTATATCTCCAAATGTTAATATTTTTACCTTACTTTAATCGAGCGCATATTTGTAATCGCCCTGGACTTGTTTTTCTTAGATAACCAAAGAAACATACATAGATGTTTAAGGATTAAAAACGTCTTGCAGGAAAGGAGCGATTACAAACTTGCGCTCGATCAAAGTAAGGTAAAAACATTAATATTTGGAGGTATAGGAAAGGGAAGGGGGAAACAGATTAGGGCAGAAGATCTAATATGTCCCCACTGTAACTTCCTAAAAAATGATATTAAGCGGTATAAATCTAAAAATCCTTTTTCCTAGTTCAAAAAGGTAAAAAAGGACTAAAAACGTCCTATAGGAAAGGAGCGATTACAAATATTCGCTCGATTAAAGTAAGGTAAAAATATTAACATTTGGAGATATAGGAAAGGGAAGGGGGAGACAGACAAGGGCAAACGATCTAATATGTCCCCATTGCAACTTTCCATTCTTGATATTAGGGGTTAATATATAGAAATCCTCTTTCCTAGTTAAAAAAGTAAAAAAAGCCCATGTAATAGAATTATATTAATAAAATTGTTCGTATTGTAACACAAATAGAGATGATATATAATACGATGGTATGAAGTTGTGTAAAATGTAAAAAATGTTGACAATCAATGAATGAATTGTAATGTGACAACTAATATACATACATATATGTTTATTTGAAATAGGAACAAGGACGAAAAGCAACTGTATAGTGCTACCAAAGAGAGAGTTTATGCTCTTTGTCTTGAAAAAGATGGGAAATTATTAAGAACCATCTAAACGCGTCGACGCTATTTGCACACAATCCATGGAAATAATTGGGCCTATACATACTAATGAGATATATTGTATGAAGGCTGAGTTTTAGAAATAATTCCGATGGGTGTGTTCTTGGATGACAAAGCATTTGTCTTTTTTCTTTTCTCTCTTTACTTCATGATGAAATTTGTTGTTGTCTTTTTGTACCATACATGTTGAGTGTGTATAATATATTTTTAATTGATTTTAAACAGATTAGCTATTGTGAAAGAATTGTTTTACAGTGATGAAAAATACAATGTGTTTTTAACAATAAATCTATTAATTTGATATACAATAACTTTTTGGTGTTCTATTACATGGGCTGGAAGTAGGTTGTGTGATCCATATGTGTGATAGAGCCTAGGTTTAAAGGTGTGTTAATACCAAGGGTCATTCCCTTTTTATTTACTTGTCAGAAGTACTCCTTTCCCTTGGTACAAGGGGTCCCTCTCTTCCTTTCTTACATCTTACTGAATGTGAACATGGGCAGCATTTCTGGCCCTAGTCCCATCCAGGCTCGAACAGGCTCAAACAGGTAATTGCCCTTGTCCTCTCTGCCCTTAACAGGCTCAAACAGGTAATTGCCCTTGTCCTCTCTGCCCTTAACAGGCTCAAACAGGTAATTGCCCTTGTCCTCTCTGCCCTTAGCTTCGACGCCCGGGCTGAGACGCCCTAGGCCTCGGACTTTTATAGCCCTAGTAATCAGGTGACCCCTTCAGCCAATGGGAACCCTAGCCCTAACCCTATCCAATCACAACACTAGCCCTAAAATCTAGAAACAATAGGAGACGAGGACCTTACAGCCAATCTCAGCCCTAGTCCAAGCACCCAATAACTTTCAAAAACCCTGATCTCTACGTCCAATAGAGGCCCTAGCCCTACCAGTAGTCCCAACCCAAGTCCAAGCAACCAATGGCACAGGAAGCCCTAGTCCCTACTTCCAATAGAAAGCCTAACCCTACTCTTAGTACCACACCTAGTCCAGCAACCAATCACACCAAAAGCCCCAATCGCTACTTCCAATTAAAGGCCTAACCCTAGCCATAGTCCCACCCTAGTCCCAAAAACAAATAACACAGGAAGCCCTAGTCCCTACTTCCAATAGAAATCCTAACCCTAGCCCTAGTCCCAACCCTACATTGATTGAATCACAGACCCAGAAACCAATCAGAACCCTCAAATACCCAACCAATGAGGACACTAACCCTAATCCAATGGAAACATCAGATACAACCTCCAATCAGTGTATACATGTACCTACCACTAGCAGACTATATAAGGTCCCAGCAACCTCAGACAAGGTTTGCTGGCCAGGGAGTTGGGAGCTGCTTCTCTTGTTCAGAATCTCCTAGGAGACAGACCGGCTCAATCCACACTTTGGACTTCTGCAGGTAAGGGCCTAACTTGTCCTCTGAAAATAGTGTTTGTATAAAACTTTACTCCCTCTCCTGGACAAAAAACGAAGTGCACAGTCCCTATTAAACACAGTTTAAACAGCACACAGAATATCACTGCTGCCTCAGAGCACACTCTGATGTAGAATATCCCTGTTGAGGGGGGGGTGGCGGGGGGGGAGGGGCTGGTTTCACTGACTTGTTAACACAAAATGGTGGCTGGGGGTGCACTGTTTAACATACAGGTCTTTGCACAGAGACGAGGGGAAATTTGGAGGGAAAACTGATAGTCACCGGGAATGAGAGGGAAAAACTACAGAGATTTAGGACTGTAAATCCCACAACTCAACACGTTAAATGGAAGCAATCATGGGCAGGAAAAACCACAAGTTTGAACACAAAACAGGTAATTAAATATGCAATCATGGGCAGGTTAAAACTACAATTTTAAACTGTAACAACCACAGGCAAAGACAGTAATCAAGATATTTACTGTATGCCAGGCGGGTAAGATGCAAATTTTTTAACACATGATGTTTTTTTTTTTTAGCATAGTAAATGAAATGAGTATATGTATTGGTATTACCATGATCTTATTGTTATTTAAAGGACTGGAGGAAAGATGTATTTTCTTTTCTTTTCTATTTCAAATTAAGTGTTATGTATTTGTGATTTTATGTCTGTTTTATAGGGGTTCCCCACCTAAATAAGTACAAAAATTAAAGAAAGTATAACTGTTGCACTTCAGTGGTTTAAAATGTAATGTTTTATTTGACATTTTCACCTAACTACAACATAACTGACATTTGTTTTTCTGGGGAATTTTTAAGGTTTTTGTTAACGTTTTATTAAGTAATATTTTATTACGATATTTATGTAGGCCTATGCTGCGTATGGCCAGGCCCTGCCCCCAACCCACAGCGGGTGGCTAATCCCGGGCCACATACAGACTCCCCCCATTGTTGGTCAACCACCCACAGTTACATAACAATCCATGGACGCCCGCCCACTTTTTTTGTCCCACCGTAATCTTGTGGTAGTTTTGCAGTATTAGCATGAATTTCCAGACTGAGTATTGTGAGTCCGCGGGGATGTGAAACACTTTGACCCTGGGCTGGGGGCCCTTCAGAGTCCCAGCCCCCTCCCACAAGGGCTGGGGGGGAGGGGGGCAGGATACACCTACCTGCTCCCTTATATGTTTTTATGTTTTTATTTTCAAGACATGGGGACCAATTCCTAAAATGGCAGTCGCAACATTTCTTTTCATGTTGCAGCCAGCCAATAACAGCCACGGATCCAACCAATCAGTAAGCTTCATTTGCTGTTTAGTTCCTCGCTACTCCCTCAGAACATCTTCAGTAGTACTGTGTCTCTAGGTATCTATACATTTTAAAGCCTAATTTCTCTAAAAAAGCTGAACTGATTTACACCCAATCACAAAAAAACACGCTTTCCGGGTAAAGATCTAGCTTTCTGTCAAAGTTGGTGGTATTCCGTTGTGCCATTTTGGCTGCAGTGTTCTCTAAATTTCCTAAGGGAAGTGCATGGGGAAAACGATTTTCTTGCCCCCCCCTTGACAGATTCCCCCAAAACTACCCCAGAAAGAACTGAGCTGGATGAAGTTTTTTGCTGAAAGTTTTGTGAAGATTTGTCAAAGTGTGGCGAAGTTATTAGGAAACTAAAAAAAACTATTTCCTATGTAAACATGGTCCTAACTATAACTACACAGTGGCGCTCACCACTGTGAAATATATATATGTATATATTTGCTGCCTGACGATAAACTCCCTGGTTGGTGTGCCGCAACTCCTGTGGTAGATGTTTGTTTATACACATATAAACAAAATAAAAACAAAACAGGAGTTTGAGGTGACACCTTCCAATAGGAAGGCACCAGCTTCAGAGCTATGCAACAATAAAAGGTAATCCATAGTGAAACACATGGTAATAACGCAAATTCCCTTAATGCTTTTCAGCCCCCACTTTGGTCATTGGTGTATTGCAAACAAACAACAATATATAAAGCACTAAAAGCAATGCTGTAAAATAGACAAAGGAGTAAAAGTGAGAACCCTTACATATGCTGCATGGATGGAAAGTCCCTCAATGCCACTCTGTCCAGGATAGCCTCTATATTGGTAAACCTCTACGTAGTTTAGGCAGGATCTCAGTTCGCCGACGCAAAATGCCAGAGATCTCAAGGAGGTGACAGCCATCGAGGTATGGGAATATATGGATCCCCGACCTCCAAAGATGAACAACCGAGAGGCCGAGGTGAGACCGAACTGTAGAACAGTAAATAGGAAGTGTTCGGACCCCGCCTTGCACTGCAGGCAGCATCTGTGGCACTGCAGGACGGGTATGTGAATATGCTCATCCTGCATCAAGTCTCCTGGGCACACAGAAGAAAGAACCTGATGTAGATTGAGGATTGTAAATTGAGGATTGTGAATTTGTCAAGGGAGGCTTTCAGAAACAGAAGGTCTAGGATGGGTCCAAGACCTCCAACCTTCTTTAGCACTAGGAAGTAGCGAAAAGAGCACCCCTTGCCTTTCTCTGCTTCCAGCATCCTCTTGATAGCACCCTTCGCCAGAAGAAGTTTGACATCCTACTTCAAAATTGTGGCATGGTCTTGAGGGACTTGTCCTAGTATACAAAGAATATGTGTAAGTGACAAAATTAATGGTAATGGTAATGCATAGCCCCTTTAAATGATCGATAGGGCGTGACGGATTTCCAACCAGGGTGGAAAAATCTAATTCTGCCCACTTCCAGCTGGTTGTGGCTCTGGAAAGGAAAAACAGAGCGGCTTGGTGGCCAATGCAGCAGGAAAGGAGGAGAAAGAGGACTGCTGTCCATGCTGATGTATGCGGTCTTTGGAACTGCAAAAAGAACAAGTTATATATGTTTGGCAAAGCTCTTTCTGGTGGATACTCTATCTAACTGCAGATTCGGCACCTTGTAAATTTCCCCAGGTGGCAAACTGGATTGGGTAAACTTAAAAGCAGAGCTGCACACAGGAAGGTGGCGCTGTACGATTCAGGATCAATCCCATTCTGCTCCAAAATAGACAAGCAGAGCTGCATATAGGGGCTGCTCATGCATACTGATGCCATCTACTTTCAGGAGCTCTCCTGAGCCCACAGACACAGAGTGTATGAGCAAACTGAAAGAACCAGTGTGCAGATTTCTAGTTTGGCATATTTTTAAATGGAAGAGACCATGCCGCAGAACGGGGGGTGCAAAGGCGGTGAGGAATCCGCGGTTAGAAAGAAGAGTATCCACCAGAAAAAGCGTTACCGAAGGTAAGTAACTTGTTCTACTTCTGGATACTTCTACCACAGAATCCTCACATTGTGAATAGACAGCAAAGCAGTACCTCTCAACGTGGTAGGTCTGTGAACGGCTCAGACTAAAAAGCTGTGCAGGCAAAATGCCTGTCCCGAATGTCTCGGCTGTAGTGCTTCATGAGTAGTAGTAATGCCCACATACGAACACAGTGGTAGTAGCCTTGGCTCTGGTCGAGCGGGCTCTGGGACTTTCTGGAGGCCGTTTCTTAGCCAATGGGCAGCAGACCTTAATGCAGAAGACTGTCTATCAAAAGATGGATATCCTTCTGCACCTCCTTGCCTTTCTTCGCCCCCAAAAGCTCCACAAAGAAATGGTCGTTCACTTAATGTTCCTTGATCTGAACGACATACGTAAAAGCTGAGTGCGCTGTTGGGGTCCTGCTAATCCAGGGATACTCAAAGTACGGCCCGGGGTCCGCATGCGGCCCTCCTGACCTTTACATGCGGCCCCCTGAGCAGCAGCAGCACTGGGCTGCTGTTTACTCGACTCAGCACTAACTTAAAAGAATGTTAAATATACAGCATTCACTTAATTAAAGGTCGATTGCAGTTAAACAAAAGGAAGTAACTAGGCCCTTAACTTTAGGACACCTTCATTTTTAAAGACAGAAAACGTGCAAAAATACGATAGTCTTTTCAAAATTCAAAAAGTGTATTTCATTGACCTGTAGAACCATTTCACCTTAGTAAATCAAATTATAGCAGTGCATTCAGAAGTATTTTTTTAAAGTGATTATTTTCAAACATGAATTTAGAAAGTTCATTCTTCCCACCCCTCTTCCCCCCACTCTGACAACAATGCCATTAGTGATTACATCCAAGCACAGGAGATGGTTTTGTACAGCACGCATCCTGAAGTCATGTATTTTGAGGTCCTTTTACATGTGATAATGAAGAAAAAAGAAGGAAATTGAAATAAAACAATTGCCCAGGGTCACACAATTTGGTCAAATGGAGAAGCCAGGATTCAACCCAGGTTTTCTTGTTTCACATTGTGCAATTCAGTTCAGCCAGTAGATATACATGCTTCGCTTCCCCTACACCCACTTTACAACCCCGCCCCTCCCCCGCTTGCTTCAGTGCGGCCCTCTGTCACACCAAAGACCAAACTTTGCGGCCCCGGGAAAATGTTTATGAGTACCCATGTGCTAATCCCATATAAGTGCCTCCCAAGTGCGCTGACATCAGTTTCTTCAGTGAACTCGTCTTCGCTTTCAGACGCAGAACCCATTGGCAAACTGAAGGAATAAGTGTGCAAATTCCTAAATTGGGACCTTTTTAGATGGAAGAAACTTTATCACAGAACGGGGAGGGGAAGAGAGAGGGCGGTGAGGAATCTGAGGTTGAAAAGAGTGTCTGCCAGAAAGAGCATTGTTGAAGTTAAGTAACTTTCTCTTCTGATGGGTATGTCCAACTACAGAAGATGGTGGGTCTGTGGAAGGCCTCCTGCAGGCAAAATGCCTGCCTCTGCGGACCTGGCTTTTGTGGCAGTAGTGCTTGGTGAATGTATTCACTCGTGCCAACATAAGAGATCACCACACTCACACATTTAAACTCCTGGGAGGCTTGTGCTCTTGGCATTTAAAAACGGCAGAAAGGAAATGTAGTTCGCATACGATTTGCCAGATTAGCCCTTATACTAGCTAAATGAACACTTACATTACACTGTAAGGACCCACTGGCCCCGCCCCTGAAGGCCTGGGAGGGCACAGTTAGAAAGTGGGGAGCCGCGGAGGGCCCTGCTCTTCGTTGTGAGGAAGCCAGGCACATTAGTAGACGCCCTATATTTCCGGAATGGGATACCATGATGTTGGAGTTTATCCAGCTCACCTCCCCGGTGCCTCTATCCACCAACAGACCTCCCACACTACACACCTCCCTTCAACCCAATTTACTTTTTCACACCTGAACAGCCTTCAAAATAAGCCACCTTGTTGGCAGCCTGCCCACCTCTGCGATGTAGGACCGCTCTCAGCTGCGCCCTTTGTGATTCCTCCGGAGACCATGCCTTCCCTTTCCCTTTCCACCTGTGATGTCATGGTATTTTTTGTTAATTTATGTTAATGAGATAACGGATTTTGTCATTGACTTTGCAAAGATCACTAATACCTCATCTGACCATTCACCATGTATTAGCTTGCAGGTGACTGCTTTATATTGACATGGTTATTGTGATTCTCTGTTTGTATAAGAAAACATAATAAATACATCTTAAAAATAAAATACACTCGTTCTAACGTAACTGTGACAGATCTCCAGGACTGGCACTCTGCGTGCCAACATAATGGTAGCAGCCTTGGCACTGGTGGAGTGGACCCTTTGACCTTCTGGAGACTGCTTTTTAGCCCACTCTTAGCAGATTTTGATGCAAAGGATTATCCAACAAGACATGGTCCGTTTCTACACCACTTTGCCCTTCTTTGCCCCAGAGAATCGAACCAAACAGCTGATCATCCATCTGTTGCTCCTTGGTGCGATCATTGTAAAAGCCGAGTCTCCTCTTGGGGTCCAAATATAAGATTATCTCTTCCTCTTCTGAGGGTTGAGGAGGAGCAAAGATCATAAGGGTGATCGCTTGTCAAACATGAAAAGGCGGAACACAGCTCATGTCCTTAACACCAGTTTTTCCTGAGAAAAGGTGTTATTGGGGGGCTGGACCAAAAGGGCCTTAGGTTCACTCACCAGGAAAACCATTTTTAAGGTAAATAGATGCAATGGACAACTTTGCATTAGTTCAAAAGGAGTACACCTCAAAAAAGGGAGAACAAGATTTAAGGCACACTGTGGCATCACAAACGGATTAGGTGGAAACATATGCTGTAAACCTGGTTATCTGAACAGGGATGGTTGGTTTGGCAAATTTAAAAAGGCCAAGGCCAAAAGGGCTGACAGGTAATCCTTAACTATGTCCAGAGCAAGAACTTCCTGGGTCAAAGATCATACATCCACCAGTTTTGCTTGCAAAAGGTCTAACTGATGGGTTCCACATCAGGTCACAAACTTGTCCCAGTGCCCTGCATAGACACATATTATTAAAAGGAAGCCTAGCAACCAAAATGACATCAGCGACCTCTGGAGGAAGATAAAAGGAGATCAACTGTCACCACTCAATCTCGACACCTGGAGGTACAGGTTGCGCAGGCTCAAGTGAAAGACCCTGCCCTGCTGCAGTGACAGAAGGTTCTCCCGAAATGACAGCCTGATAGGAGGAGGAATGCTCAAGCCCTGAAGTTCCTGGCCCAATCCACAGCAACCAGGATGTCTTGGGCCTAGTGGTTCCTCATCTTTTTCAGAACTAGGGACAAGAGTGTTAACAGCGGGAAGGCATACAAGAGTACTGTGCTCCACTCTAGGCGAAATGCTCCTCCTAGAGAAAGCCTTCTTGTAAACTCCAGCACACACAAGTGCTGGTATTACACATTTTTGACGGTAGTGAAGAGATTGGGTCTAGGTTCTCCCCAGTGTTGGAAGATGCTGTGTGCCACCTCCTGGTGTAACTGCTATTCATGATTTGCTAGGCACCACCTGCTTAGTTCATCCAACCTGGCGTGTAAAGATTCAGCCAGGTGGTGTACCACCAAGGATATCACCAGATGATTCGGCCATCTCTAGAGAGACAGTGCCTCTTGGCACACTGCCCGGCTTGTTGCAGTACCACATTGCAGAGGTGTTTGTGAGAACCTGCACCAGCCGTCCCTTGATGGAGGGCAGATAGGCCTTCAGTGCCAAACAAATCGCCTGCAGCTGCAGCAAATTGATGTGGAGGCAAGGTCTCCACCAGAGACCAGAGTCCTCTGATCTTCACCTTTCTCAGATAAGGTCCCCATCCCATCAGTGACACATTTGCCACCACTGTAAGCTCTGGGTGGGGCAGAGAGAGGTTTCCAAAAGTGATTGAGCCACCACTGCAGGTCTCGTGTAGCCTCCTCCGAAACTGACCAGCGTTGCATCCCTCACAACAGTGAACTCTGGGTAGGGTAGGGAGAGCAGTCTTTCACAGCTAGCGCTGCAGATTTTCTGCAGCCTTCCTCAAAACCTGGATAGAATCTGCTAGGTTCCCTTGGTGCTGGGCCCACTGAGACTTCAGATCCCACTGCAAAGCTTGCATGTATGTCTGATCAGGTTGTTGATGTTGTTTTTTTATGTAATGGTGACTCAATATAGTAGAATACACTCACTGTGGGAAAAGTCACTCTTTAGGGTGGGGTTGGTATCAAAGATACTATACTGTATGAGTGACTGGGATGATTCTATGGATCCTGCGAATTACTATAAGTCGGTGTATTTCTCCTGTGTTGATTTATATTGTTAAAAAAATCTATCAAAAGTCTTTAAAAAGAAGCCTCAGAGTCATTCTCACTGAGACCCAGTGCAGAGGCTGAAACATCAAGATCATAGCCTAAATGTTTGAGACTTGTTGGTCGAGAGGAAAAGCTCAAAAATGCATCGAATCCAGGATGGCTCTGATGAAGGAAAGCCTCAGTAAAGAAGTCAGGTGTGACTTTGGCACGCTGATTGGGAACTCCAATGATGTCAAGAGGTTCCCTGCCGTCTGGAGGTTTTCCGCGACTATGATGAGCCCAACTTTAACAGCCAGTCGTCAAGGTAGGGGGAAAACTGGCAACCCCGACCCTTGAAGATGGGCAGCAATCACCGCCATCACCTTTGTGAACACTGAGGGGCACTGGTGAGGCCGAAAGAGCACAGCAAACTAGAAATGCTCGTGGCCCACCTCTGTGGGTCTGCAGGACAGGGATGTGAAAATAAGTATCCTACAGGTCCAGTCTCTGGGATCCAGGACAAAGGGAATGTGGCCAGGTTCAGCATTTTGAAGTAGTCTTTGTGCAGGAATGCATTGTTAGGGTGAAGTTCAGCCCAAGGGAGTAGAGGGAATAGCACCCAGTCCATACTTTCGAGGCTAGCACCATCTCTATGGCATCTTTGGACAAAAAACCCTGCACTGCAAAAAACATATGGTCATCCAAGATGTTTTCTGATGTAGGGAGCAGGTGTGGTGGATCGAAATGGAATGGTAGGGCTTTGCCCCTGTGGACAATCTGCAGTACCCCCTAGTTAAGATGTCTTCTGCAGGATGGCTGGGTGCCGCTATATGGTGCTTCAGTTGGGCACCAAATTTGGCCTCCAGTGTTGGATGAGGAGATAGGCCACTGACATCCTGTAGGTCCATGTACCAGCTGTTGTGATTATATAGTGAGGCAAACTCTTCCCCATCCCCCACCATTGTTGTCTCAATTTAGCTGGCTCTGATCAGTCTGAAGCAAAACGTTGGTGTAATGTCTGAGAGCGGTTGCATTGTAGTGGAATCACGTCGGAGTCTGATGGATTAAATATAGGTTGCGGTACATCAAGATCTGGACATGTACTCAGTCGAGACAAAACCAGCTTGGAGTAGGACACCACGATGGGCTGCGGTTCCTCCTCAGTGGCACTGGTACCGGTGTCAACAACTCGAAGGGCCGGTGCAGATCTCGGAACTGCTCCTGATGCCGGTACAGAACCCGGAGCAGTTTCAAGGGGTCCAGACAGCGTTGAGAGCAAACTGTAATTTGATTGGGAGTCCCTGCAGTTCCTTGGGTCTCAAGGGTGCACCAGAGGGATCAGGAAGCATGCCAAAGATGCGCAGCATGGCCTCTCGAAAGGCTTCAACCTGCTGCAATGATGCCGATAGGCCTTGGAACTCAAGGTTCAATATGCCCAAGGATGGAATCGGCTCGTCAGTGGAATGGGAGCAATACTTGCAGGCACTGTTACACCCTTCTGCCTTCTCTTGGGAACTAGAGTGGTGGGAATTAGCAGAGTCCGGCTTGGAATTCTTATGTTTTTCTTCGAGTTACCTAAAGCCTTCTACTGCAAGAAAGTTCAGCCTTGTGGGCATGAGTGGATCCATGCTCTCAACTTCAACTTGAAGCTGGACCAGCTTGCAGCCTTCTGGTGCTTTGCCATGTACATCCTTGCATGGGCTATGAATTCATCGGAGTGCAGTCGCCGCACGTCTTGGAGTTGTGCGTCAAACATAAGAAGCAGAGAAGCACACCTCGTGGGCATCTGTCACAGACATCTGCTTGTGACAGTCTCTACAATATTTACACTCTGTCGGTTGGGTACTGACATATTCCTTGCAAACTGAAAAATTTGAGAAAATCTCTTCACAAGTAAAGAAAGAAGGAGCAGTGCTCCCGATCTGTGTCTAAAGGTGCAAAACGAAAAGAACTAGCATGAGTGTGCATGGGTGGCGCTTATATGCAGCTCTGCTTGTCACTTTCGGAGAAGAACAGAATTGCTGTGGAGCAAACGGGCATAACCTACAAGCATGCAGGAGCACTGATTTTCAGTTTTCCAGATTCAGTCTGGTGGCTCGGGAATTACATAAGGGGAGGAATCTGTGGTTAGAAGTAGCCATCAAAAGTGTTGGTTGTTGGCTGTACTGTTTGATGCACTGGCTGGGAAAGTTCTTGCAGTCTGTATGCCATATCTCATGAAGAGCCCATGAATTTCTAATATTGATGAGCTGGCAAAAGAATCACTTAGAAACGTACGTAACATGGCTTTCCTTGAATCTCTCTAATTCAGAGGCAGCATTTTCTGTGAAAAGTCTTGAGTAATCAAACAGCATTTCCATCAGGGATGCTTGAACAACCCCCATAAATCCAGTTGCAAGCATCCAGGCACTACTCTGGTGCCCCCGGCATCCCCTTACCCAGTCAGTGGGATCAAGGCCAGCGTGCAGCACATACTTGGCTGCATCCTGTCCATCTAAAATGAAATGGGCAAAATCCACCCAGTGGTCCCCTGCGACAGAAACCAAGATTTTGGTGACAATGTCCCACAAAGCACAAGTTTATTTACCCGGCAGGCAGACTGTACTTGGTAAGCACAAAGTTAAGCTGGCTGAAGAAAACATATTTTTTCCTGAAGGCGTCAATGTACTTAGATTCTCTGTCATGAGTGGTAGTAGGAAAAGCATTAGGATTCTCCTTATTGGCCAACGCCTGCACTTCTAGACTTTCTGGCATTGGGTGTTGAATGGGGGATGCTGGGTCATCAGGGTCCGGTCTGTGTTGTATGGAAACAGGCCGACTGACTGAAGGGGTTGAGCATGGTTGCATCCAAGTGGCCACAAGAGTGTCCATGAGTGCCTCATTAAAGGGAAGTAGGAGATCAGTGGAGGCTGGCCCTGGCAGAGGAATTCCATCAGTAAACTAGATCTAATTTTAACAGTAGGCAGCTGTAGGTCAAGGACTTCCACTGCTTTGCGCACCACAAATGGAAAGGAAGCACTTTCCTCTGTTAAAGGACCAGGTGGAGAGTCAAGCTCAGTCTCTGTAGAGGCATCAATTCTCTTGTATACCACAGGTCCAAATAAAGCCAATCATCATAGTGCAGGTGAAACAGTTTGTCCAAGTCCTTGTTGGGGGAGCAGTTTGTCCGACTCCTTGTCTCCATCGAGGAGAACATGGACTGCATCTGAATCAAAGCCAAACAGGGATTTTAGCCTCTGATAATACTGACGGCATGAAAGAGGCTGGGAATCTTGTTCAGTCATGGTTAGCTCTGCCTGCTTGATTTTGCAGTGCAACATAAGCCTGGGACTGGTTTTGGTACATACGGCAGTGGCCCCAGCAAAAAAGGGACTGGCATAGATTCTGGAGCCAGAGTGGATGACAGGACAGGTGTCAGTACAGGGTGGATGGTTTCTTGGCGACATTTTTGGTACCAGCGAAATGCCTGTGAGCTGAACTGCGACTTCAGACCCCTGCTGCGCCATGGGCCTGAAGCTCCTCCAGAGCGAGACAACAGTGTCTTAAAAATCTGCAGCATGGCCTAGCTGAAGGCCTCTATCTGCTGTGAGGTTTACCACAACCCAGGGAATTGAGGGTGCACTGTGACCAACTGTGGAATGGGCTCTGAAGTGGTAGATGCTGGAGGCAAAGGGCCCTTGCAGTGCCAGCTGCATGACTTCTCACCAGAGTTCGAGTGGCAAAAGTGGGGTAGAATGCCATTGGACTTCTTGCGTGGATCTTGTTTCTTTCATGGCAGTTTACCAGTATTCATTTTCCTTTGGGATTCTGCATGAGTGACAGCATACTTCTATTGTAAACTGCTTGGGCTAAACAGGCTCTGGTGCTTTTGCTTGTTCACCTCTTACATTATGTTCCTTATAGTCAATGCGCTTTCGAAAACTGGTGTTTTGTTTACTCAAACTTGGCTGTTGCTTCTGCTCCAGGCTTCGCTGTAATTGGGTTTCATGTCTAGGATGTCCCCTGATTAACTGGCGCCGAGTTTCTCTTGGCACATATGAAAAGGTATGTGTTCACACTATTAGCACTAATAGAAAAGCCATTATTGCTGAGGCAGTCCAAGAAAAATACTGGTGTAACTCCGCTGTTTCTCATGAAGGGGGGTGGAGGTTCTATGTGACAGAGATCTCAGTCTTGCCCTCTGAAGGAGTAACTAGGTAGGGGAGTATTATCTTGCATCAACAGTGGGATTTACTTTTGTCACTTTCATAAGGCCAAAAATTCTGAAAAGTACAATCCTGATACAGTTTTCATGTCTGCATTTATTCTGTAGCGTTTTTCTACCTGGTTTTAACCCAGTTCCTTGGTCTCTGTGTGCCTCTGTTTTCTCAATGTGACTTGGTTATTGTTTTTTATGCGACAGTGGCTGGCTTCCTGACTACATGTGGTCTGGGAAGATGTTCACTTCTTTGAGTGGTCTCCCCTAGAGTTCTGAGCATACAGATTAATCATTGCCATTTTTGAAGGTTGGACTACTACGTGACTGCTGTTTACCCTTAAATCCCTAGAACTGGTGGTCTGGACCTTATGGTTCTTGAGTGGTGAAATGAAAGTTCAATATAATAATTTAGAGGTTGTAACTCGGAGGCAGTGTTTTCTATAATACTAGAATACCCTGGGATTTGATCTTTCACCTATAGTAAGAAATGTGTTAATGTTCTTTATTAGTACACTTGTTACAAATGTTGTTTTGGCTCACATTTATTTTGATTGGCATTACATAAATTATTTACGTAAAACAAAGGACTGCTGTCTCACATGTATCCCGAATGCCAGAAGGCTGATTTGCCATAGGGGCACATTTTGTTAGTAACTTTATATTCAGAAACTCTGTTGTATGAGATTAAATGCCATAAATGCTCTACTTTTTAAATTACGTCTGTGTGCCTCCAATCCGTGTGTGTGTCGGGTGGGGGGTGTCTGCAATTGGAATTTTTATATACTAAACAATATTTACTAATATATGGGCATCAAATGTGCTCCTGCAAGGCAGCTTACCTAGTTGGCCTATGCTGATGTAGGGTGCAAATGTTGCTGTACTTTTTCGAGGTATTAACATCTTCTGTAGGTTTGCTTTTTAAAATGTATTTAATACTAAGGTTTAATATAAAGGTTTATTTTTTTGAGTAACAAAGAGAGGAACATTATCCTCCTAAATTTACAGAGTCGAGAGAACATTTGTGAGATGAGAAACCTGCTGCCCCTTTGGCCTCCTTTGCAGCCATTCAATTTCAGCAGCTAAGGTTTATGCACATTATGGCTGACACAATAATATACACTCTTCATGGGGTCTCCATCACCCGCACGCTTCCTTTTGCTGAATACTCTTAGAAAATGAGTGGGGAAGTATTTGTGCATATCTGCACACTTGACTGTCCATTATAAACTTTGATCAGGGCCACCAAGCCTTTTCATTACTGGGTATCCCTCACCCTTCCTAGACTTCAGTTGACTGATTAAAAACATTCTGCTGCCATACTTAAACCTAATGCAGTCATCCTAACACTTTTGGTGTACTCTTGGCCAAGCTACACTTAGTGGTGCACTTAAGATCTCACTTTCCCCCTTTTTTGGTAACAAGTAGTAGAAGGAACATGGACAACAGCTTGTGGGGTTATCCGTCTGCCTGGGTGGTTGGGTGCAGCGCAAGGCCACAGACGTGGTCCTTCTGCCAAGCTCTGGGCATGGCAGCAGGGGTTAGATGTAAAGTAACCTGCTAGTTTTAATGTTTTGGCTAACTACAAAGGCTTTAACATATTTCTAGAATCGTTGCTAGTTACATGCCATCTTATTGTTTTGTGAAGAGCTATTATGTAATGCCTTCATTATAATACAAATGCTAAAAAGAGATTGACAGAAAGAGTAAACCTTCATGTAACTTCCTCTACTCCCTATTCAAGATCTCAAGCTGCTATTACTGTAACATGCCAAAGACTCCAGAAGAGTAAAATTAGAGAGTGAAACCTGGGATTCCTACATTGCAGCCCACGGCACAATTGACCCAAAACAAAATGCTTCACAAAAAGAGAAAATGCTGGGAATGGCTTACATAACGAACATCAACTGCCCTGTCGCACTGGCAATAGCTTCACTGCTATTTTTTTTTTATTTGAAGAGAGTTTAGGTACATCTTTTACTGTGCCAGATATATCAATGATCAATATGTAAATACATAAATGTTGTGTTCACCCAAGAGAAAAATAAAGTCACAGATACTCAACATTCAAATAAATTACCATTAAATATCACATTAGTAGTCATGTTTCAAACATACCTGTTTGGTAAATGGTGGCTTCCTAGAGCAGTACTGCCACCAGGTCCTACGAACAATCTCAAACCTTCCTCTGTGGAAAAACAAAAAAAATAGTGTATTAATAAAGTATTTGTGCTTTCATGCACACACCTTTTCGTCAGTACAAAATTCATAACACAGATTATGAAAAAGCAGTCTCCAGAATGAAAAAAGTATATATAGTAAGATACATTCTTACTGGCAAAACACACTTAAAGTCCTCTCGACATCATTTCTTAAATAAGGAACCCAAAGGACAAAATAAACTCCTCACCTCACACGGACAGTCTACAGCAATGCACTAAATTACACACTCAGCCCCTTAAACCAATATGCATAAAACACCCAGAATTAATTCAGCCTTCCGAGTTTACTGCTGCGCTGAACATCCATCAATTTATAGGACTGAGCAGAGAGGATTTTTTAAACAATATTTTATTGTTTTCATAGTTACATAAACAATCTGTTGACTTCTGCGACATGGCTTTTAACAGGTTTTTCGATGTTACATAAGATAAAGGCCTTGCTGTATGTTATATACGTGTGCGATGAAAGTACAGGGCCTAGGAAGCAATCCAGCTAGGTCTATCAAGAGCTTTTTAAAATGGAACAGTTAACAAAAACTGGGCTAGATTTCCATGTTTTCTGAAGCTCACATTAACAGGGCACATCATGAAATTTCCAGTCTCTGACGCTCTTTCCTAAATATGGCGGTTCAAATGCGGCTAGAAGGAAAGATTACCTTGCAAGTTTTGTCTTGTAGGAACGTAGCAGTAAGCTTCTATGCACTTCCTAGGTTTTGAACAAAAAGCTTTGTCCACTGTCCTGCGTAACAAAATTGCAGACAAGTGCACTCCATAGAGCAGCATGCTTACGAAAGGTTTGGGGCTGGGTTAGATGGGCGGACTTATTACCAGAGGGAAGCTGAATTATAGAGTTCCGACTTCAATCTGATGGCACAATAAGGGAGGCGAGGGAAATGGAGTCAGAAAACAGCATCATCTGAATCAGAGGCCTATGTTCCTCTGTGATGTACAGACTGCATGACAAAGATAATGTGTTCGACCCTGAGGACTAATAAATCCTCATGTATCATGGTTAGGATAATTTGGTGGAGTCAAAATTAATATCCTGTTACAATGGTTATTTCCAGGCTACACCTCTATTTTAACCCCTACGAGAATGTCTCATCTCTACAGAGCAAGCTAGATGAACAAGTTACTTACCTTCAGAAATGCTCTTTCTGGTGGATACTCTATCCGCAGATTTCTCACTTTTAGAATATTCCCTGGCCCCAGACTGGATCTGGAATAATTAAACAGCACTGCTTCCGTGTGATGGTAGGAGGCGCTGTGTGGCTCCACTTTGACTTCATTCCATCCCGGAAGTGACAATGGAGCTGCACAATGGGTAAGCACCACCCATGCGTATTGAAGCCAGTTACTTTGTGAACTCTGTCAGTGCCCTTGGACGCAGTAATAACAGTGTGCAGATATCTAATTTGGGACCTTTTAAAATAGGGAAAAGCTACCATTCCACAGAACTGAGAGGAGGGAAGGTAGTGAGGAATCTGTGGTTATATAAAGCAGCAACCAGAAATAGCATTTCCAACTTATTCTTCTGATGGATACTTCTAACCTCAGATTCCTCAACTTTAGAACAGATACAGAAGCAGTACTTTACACGGTGGTGGGTCTGTGGAATAGCCGATACCAAAAGGTTCGGCACGACTGAACTGGTGAAATGCCCTTCCTTTCGGACCCAGCAGTCAAGGCAGTAGAGCTTTGTGAACATGTGTACCGGTGCCCACGACAGAGCCCGAAAGATGCCAAAGATAGGCACAGTGGTAGCAGCCTTAGCCCTGGTGGAATGAGCCCTCAACCCCTCTGGTGGTTATTCCTTGGCCAATGCATAGCAGATTTTGATGCAGAGGACTATCCACCTTGACAAAGTCCTTTTCTGCTGTGCCGTACCACAGATAACCCCACAAAGAGCTGATCGTTCATCGGATGGTCCTTGACAAGATCAATGGTAAAATATTAAACCTTTCTCTAGGTCCCGATGATGGAGTCTACCGTCCTGATTCGAGGGGTGAGGCGGGGCAAAAAGAGTTGGAAGTGAGGGATTGTCACACAGGAAAAGTAGACAACTTTAGGGCAAAAGGCAGCATTGGTCTTCAGCACCATTTGTCTGGGAAAAAGGTAGTTTAATGCAGCTGCATTGAGAGAGCTTGGAGTTCACTCATGGGAAGAGCCGAAGTCACTGCAACCAGAAACACACACTTTAGATTCAGGAGATGTAGTGGTCCACTATGCATGGGTTCAA
This sequence comes from Calotriton arnoldi, assembly GCA_963921515.1. Lineage (NCBI taxonomy): Eukaryota > Metazoa > Chordata > Amphibia > Caudata > Salamandridae > Calotriton > Calotriton arnoldi. Next base: position 3,309,250 of record CAWUFW010000033.1, read on the forward strand.
ATGGCGTGCACACAAAGAAAGTGAGGACCAAATTAAGAACCCATTGTGTAATAAAGAAGGGTTTGGAGTAAATAAGCGAGTCAAACGGTTTAGACACCTCATGACTGAGTGTGATTCAAACAAGGACGGCTGGTCCAGTAAACATAAAAAGGCTGACAACCATTAATCGATACCCAGCAAGTCTTTGCTGAGCCAGGGATAAAACAAATGAGACAGTCAGCTTGGGCTGTAGTGGGTCAGTTCTGAGTGTGCCAAACCAGGCCACAAATGTGTCCCAATTCCTGGCATAGACAGACTTTGCAGAGGGGTGCCGTGCAACAAGAATGACATCCACAACTTCAAATCAAACCCATTCAACTGCTGTATGGAGGTGCAGATTGTGCAGGCTCGGGTGCAAGACCCTGCCCTGCTACTGTGACAGGAGATGCTACCAAAGCAGTAGCCTGAACTGAGGACAGACGCTCATGCCCAGGGGGTCTGGGTACCACAGTCTCCTTGCCCAATCCGGAGCCACTACGATGACTTGCTCTCCGTTGTTCCTGATCATCTTCAGAACTCAAGGCATTAAAGGCAGGGCGGAAAGGCATACAGGAGTGCCATTCTCCATATCAAGAACCCTTCACATAGAGGAAGCCTTCTTGGAAACTCCAGCATGCAAACGTTTTGACATAGAGCCTTCTTGGCGGTGGCAAGAAGATATAGCCAGGGTTCTCTACATTGATGGAGGATGCCTTGTGCATTCTCGGAAGGTAGCCGACATTCCTGATCCGCCAATTACCTCTGGCCGAGTTCATCAGCCCTGGCATTCAGAGATCCCACCAGGTGTTTCTCGACCAGTTAAATGGTCTGGTGCTCCAGACAGCTCCAAAGACAAAGTGTCCCCTGCACAGGACCCTGGACCAAACCATGCCCTTCTTGTTGCAGTACCACATGACGGAGTTGTTGTTTGAGAGACCATGAACCAGCCTCCCTTTGATGGACGGAAGGAAGGCTTTGGCCCCACAACTCCAAAAGGCTGATAGGGAGACGGGTGTCTGCTGAAGACCAGAGTCCTCTGATTGATCTCCACCTCTCCCAGATGACATCTCCACCCTAGCAGTGACCTGTTACCCTCGTCAGCTCTGGGTGGGGCAGAGAGAGGTGCCCAATTGTGGTTGATTCACGACTGTAAGTCTCTTGCATACTTCTCCGACACCTGGATGGAATTTGAGAGGATTCCTTGATGGTGGGCCCACTGAGACTAAGTTCCACTGCAGAGCCTGCATATGTCATTTGGCACAGTCGAAGAGCAGGATGTTAAGAGGCCTATAAGCCTCAGAGTCATCGGGATCATTGCCTAAATGTCCTGGACTTCTAGTAGTGAGCAGGCATGAAACAGCACTGAATCCAGGAAGGCTCCAAAAAATAGGAGCTTCTGTGAAGGAGGTCGGGTGTAGTTTAGGCATGTTGCTAGTGAACCACAACAATGTCATAAGGCCCGCAGTCGTCTGGAGGTGGGCTATGAAGCACTATGGCCAACCGCAAGGAAAACTGGAATCCCCACCCTCCGAAGATGTGCTGCGACTACCGCCATCACCTCTGTAAACACCCGAGGGACACTGGTGAGGCCAAGTGGGAGCGCAACAAATCGAAAATATTCCTGTGGGACTGCAGAATGGGTACATGAAAGTAGGTATCCTGCAGGTCCAAAGCAACAATCTAGTTCCCTGGATCAAGGGCAGACAGAACCTGAGCCAGCATGAGCCTCTTGAATCTGTCCTTCTGCCAGAAGATGTTCAGATGGTAGAGATCTAAAACAGGACAATGGTCTCCATCCTTTATTTAGCGCGAGTAATAGCCAGGCCCTTTTTTTCTTGGGTTGGGTTTTTCTCTAGCACTTCTTTGGGCAAGAGTCTGCACTTCTTGGAGCAAGATGGACAGGTGTTCCTCTGAAAAATGTTCTTATGTGAGTGGAAGATGTGGTTAGTCAAAGGAATGGCAGGGCATAGCCACTTTGGACGATCTGGAAGTCCACCTGTCAGATGTTGTACTTTTCCACCCTTGCAGGAAATATCTGATCCTTGCCCCCACAGGGTGGTTGTGTGCCACCAAGGACAAACTAAAGCAGTTTGGAGTCTAATGCTGTATGTGCGGGTGTATGGTCAGTTATTTTGCCTGTGATGGCATGGACCATGTCTGCTTGATCCTGTCCTAAACAGGTCTAGGGTGCCTACTGTGAGGGCAGTGGGCCTTGGCGTTGGTGGTACGCCAACCCCCTGGCTTAGCCTCCAAAGGGGTGAAACTATTGAGGGTACTGTCTCACAGGGGTAGAAAGAACTAGGGAATGCAGCGTGGCCTGGCTTTCTTTTAAACATGTGAATGCTGAGTCAGCCTTCTCGCCAAACAGGCGTGACCCACTCACTGAATGGCATGTCCATCAAGGAAATTTGCAAGCCCCCAGAGAAGCTTGATTATCTCATCCGAGTGTGCCGCCCAAAAACCACACTATTGTAAAGTGCTCTGCCCAAGCAGTTCGTAGTATCCAGTACACAAAGGATGAGGCACTTTGTTGCGTCCTGACCATCCTGGATGGTTTGAGGCAAATTGGCCGAAACTCCTCAGGAACAGTCAGCAAGATCTTGTTAATGTCCCATATAACATTGGTATAGCTCTAAAGTAGGCAACTGACACGGACTAGCCACAGGGCTGGGCTGTCTGAGGAAAACATCAGCTGTCCAAATGACTCAATATGTTTTGACTCTCTGTCAGGAGAAGTCATGGGGAAAGAGTTGATGGCCACCCTACTGGAGGAAGCCCAAATCACCAAACTTTCTGGTGCAGGGTGTTGTGTCACAAAATAAGGATCGCCTGGCACTGGCCTGTAGTGTCTGGCAACTTGCCTGTTCCCTGGTAGACAACAACAGATCTTAGACCACCCGTAAGTGTGTCAGTCATGGCTTCATTAGATGAAATAATGGCTCTGATGAAGTTTGCCCGGGTTCCAAGACCAACTTTAGTATGTTGGTTTTGACTTCAATAGATGGCAGTTGTAAATCCTATACCTCTGATACACATCTCATTACCATGGCAAAGGAGGCACTCTCTTCCATTGGTGGTCCAGGAGGAGAACACAATCCAGTGTCTAGGGAAGTGTCCAACCCACTGGCCTTTGACACGGCCATATAAAAAGCCCATCTAAGAGTACAGTGTCAAGTGTATGAGTCTATCACAGACTTGGAGATCATGTAACTCTAAATCAATGCTGACCGCCCTCCTCTGAAGAATGATCCCTTTCCATCCTAGAATTCAGATATTCCTGCCCCCTCTAGCTACAAAAACACATATCTGCCCTCAGTCTTTGACATGTACTCTTGCAGGAAACCACAGATTAGTATGAACAGCCATGTTAATCAACACATTTGTGATACTTTGTAGGTCCTGTATATGTACATGGCTAATATCTGGTGTCAAGGGCTAGATGCAATATACAAGCTTTCTATTCATACCTTATTTGCCATAAGAAAGGATTACTGTACGAAGCTGGCTCTGTATATACTATACCAAAGTAAGGTATAGTGTGCACAGAGTCCAGTGGATCCCAAGAGGTATAGCAGAGACTAGAGTAGATAATACGTTAGTCTCTTTTGTGATAGTGTGGTTGAGCAGTCAGTCAGGCTTATCAGGAGAGTGTTAAGCATTTATTGTATTCACTCAATCAAGAACTGATGGAACCCACTCAGAGACTGAACCCAGACCAATTAGGTATGTATAAAAAAAAAGGTATACTTATATTTTATTTTTAGGACTAAGTAGGACTTGGCACAGGTAATATGCTTTCAAATGCAAAAATTTACAAGAAAATCCAATTGTGGTTGAAATTGGAATCGTTATAGGTTTGTGTTTGCTTTTAAAGCAGTTCTGAATACATTGAGATTACTTTAGATTACTTTTAAATTACTTTTCAGTTACTTCGACTACTCGGGGTGATATGCCTAGATATCACACCGTGGACCTTACAAAACACAGGTAAGTAAGACAGTTTTAGGTTCAAAGTAAAATTACTTTGGTTTTCATACAAAAGTCAGTTCAACACTAAAAACATATTTGGAGAAAAATCACAACATGGGTTCCTATGGAAGGAAAGAATGTTGTTAGTCTGAGGGTAAGTAAAACACCGGCAAGAATAGTTGTTGGGGGGGATTAGAACCAAGGTTTCTCAAGGTTCACAGAAGCACTCAAGTTGCACCACCTGCAGGACTAGGGCGGCCAGGTGCAGAGTGCAGGGGCCCAATGTTAGCCAATGGGGGCCCGTCGGTCAGGGACTGCTTACGAGCAGGCCACTCTGTTATGGGAGCAAAGCTCCTGGGGTTAGGATCAGCATTGCAGGGGCCAAGAATCAGCACAAGAGCTGCACCACCAGCGGCACAGAGGCGGCCAGAAGCAGTGTGCCAAGAAACATCGGGAGCCCTGTTGGTTTCAATGGAGATCTCCAGTATGAATGAAGTGCACCAGGCTCTGTCAGGGAGGATTCCTGAGGGTGACCACCGGCAAGAGGGGTGAGAAGTTGGAGGGCTATGGGATGCCACCGTCAGCTGAGCCACCCACGGCCGTGGGGTGTCGTGTGCAGGGGCGTATTTGGGCGTCAAGTGTTCTTACCAGCTGCATCGGTGCAGAGTGGTGCAGAACTGGGGAGCCGCCTGGATCCGGATTCTGTGTTGCAGTCTTTAGTTGAGCAAATCTGGTGCTCACCGGAGACCAAGTCTGTTTAGGAGGGGCAGGGCAGGTTAGATCCTCCGGGTTCTGGATGGCGGCTGGACACGCCAGGGTTTCGCTGGGTGCAGGTCAAAGTCGGGACAGGCCGGTAGGGCTGGGGAAAAAGCAGTAGTCGTCTTCTTCCTCTTTCAGCACGGCTCTTCGGTCCTTCTTTTTTCATCTTCTTTAATCTGAGGAGGAAAGGTTCAGGGTCACCCCTAAATACAAAATTTAGGGGCGTTACAGGGGTGTGCAGGTTGGGACCAATAGATCCCTTCCCTGGGGTGAGTACACACCCTATTATGCCACTCTCAAGTGGGAGGGAGGCATGAGCCTCTCTGTGGTTGGCTGGGTCCCCTCATCTTGAAGATGGAGTGGACCGAGATGTGTGCTTCACCTCGCCTCCTCCACCTGAGAGGTGGGCTTGGCAAAGGTGGGCACTCCTCTCTCCCTACCTTGGTTTAACCACCGATTCTTCTGCCTAAAGTGGGGGCAGAACCAGTGGGAGCCAGGTGCTGGGGGCAGCTAAAGGCAGTGTCAGCTAACAAAGGCGGCAGGCATTTGAAGCATCCCCTTCGTGGACCCAGCCCATCCTGGGGGAGGAGGCATAACACCTCTGCCCAGGATGGGCTTTGTTTCTGGACCCAGAGAGCGGAGGCCCTCCACCCAGGGGTCCAGAAACCTGTCTGGTGGTGGCAAATGGCAGGTAGCCATTCAGGAACCATACCAGGACTGGTCGTTTTTCAGGGGGCATCTCTAAGATGCCCTCTGAGTGCATTTTACATTAAATCCCACACTTGCATCAGTGTGGGTTTAATGTGCTGAGAAGTTTGCTACCAAACTTCCTAGATTTCAGTAAAGCCATTATGGAGCTGTGGAGTTCGTAATGACCAACTCCCAGACCATATACTCTTTATGGCTTTACTGCATTTACAATGTCTAAGAATGGACTTGGATACTGTAGGGGTACAGAGCTCATGCGACTGTACCCTCACCTGTGGTCTAGTGCACCCTGCTAGAGGGGTGACTTACCTAGGCCACAGGCAGTGGGTTGCAAGCATGGCTCACGGGGATGTGTGCCATGTCGACTCTTCACTGTTCTCTGCACCAAAACACGCAGCCTGCAATGGCAGTGTGAGGGTGTTCAGGGTCTCTAAAGGTGGCACAATAGGTGCTGCAGTCCTTAGAGGCCTTTCCTGGTCACAGTGCCCTTGGTACCATTGGTACCTTTTACAAGGGGCTTACCGGTGTCCAGACAAGGGGCTTACCTGTAGCCAGGGATGTGCCAATTGTGGGTACAAAGGTACAGTTTTGGGAAGGAACAAGGTGCTGTGGCCTGGCTAGCAGGATACCAGCACACATTCAGTCAAGTTGGCATCAGGTATCTAGGAAAAAGTTAGGGGGTAACCATGCAAAACGGGCACTTTCCTACAATTACTCCTCCTGGTAATCACTGTGCTGCTGACAAATTTATACATTGGAAACCAGGCGTCCCAAAAAATAAGTCACTGGAGGAAAAAGCCCAAAAGGCATAACATCTTCTAGAAGGCAAGGCTCCTTATAATCCAAATCGTGCATAAGAATATCCGAACACTAAACCACGCTGACCAATTATAGAAACCACTCTGACCAGAGTAGAGATCGGTCTAGAATGCAGGATTTCAGGAATTGCAGATGAAACATTTATTTAAAAAAAAAAAAAAAAAAAAAAAAAAGGAACAAGAATCGAGAATAAGGGGCGAAAAATCTGTTTAAAAAATGACAAAATGCTACTTACTTTATTTCATTAAAGGACAAGTTACTTACCTTCGGTAACGATATATCTGTAAGAAACATTAGTAGTGATAGATTCCTTACCTTAGAATATCCCCAGGCGTCAGACTGGATCCGGAAAGTTTTCGTCAGCAGTACCCCTGCGCGTCGGTAGGTGGCGTCGTGCGGCTCCGCGTCAGTCGTTGGCGTCGTGGTCGCCGAGATGAAGTCGCGGGCGCTACTTAGACGCCGCCCACGCGCGCTGACGTCAGTTCTGTACACGACTTTCCGCGCCAGGAACGCAGAGCCATGCAAGATACTGACCACTGGTGCATTGAAACTAGGGCCCTGAAAGGGATGACCTTAACCCTAGAAATCAGTTCGCAGAACGGGGAGGATGGGTGGGCGGTAAGAATCTATCACTACTAATGTTTCTTACAGATATATCGTTACCGAAGGTAAGTAACTTGTCCATCTGAAAGAAACACATAGTGATAGATTCCTTACCTTAGAATAGATACCCCAGCAATACCAACCCCGGTGGTGGGTCTGCGAACCAAGATCACACCAGAAAGTCACGGAGAACAGAACGGCCAAAGAAGCCGTCTCTCCGGACTTGGCTGTCAAGGCAATAATGCTTGGTAAACGTGTGCAGCGAGGCCCACGTGGCTACCTGACAGAAGTCTTGCAGGGGGACCCCTCGTCCCAATGCAGTTGTGGCTGCAGTAGCTCTGGTGGAATGAGCACGCAGCCCCACCGGAGGTTCTTTTTTAGCCAAAGAGTAACAGGCTTTGATACATAAGACAACCCAGCGGGAGATGGTTCTCTTATGGACCGCCCGACCTTTCTTGGTGCCAACATAACCAACAAAAAGCTGGTCATCCACCCGGAACTGCTGTGTGCGGTTGAGATAAAAAGACAGCGCACGTTTTGGGTCCAGACGGTGGAGCCTCTCTTACTCTCTGGAAGGATGCGGAGGCGGAAAGAAGGTGGGCAAGGTAATAGTCTGCCCAATGTGAAAGGCCGTAACCACTTTTGGCAAAACGGAAGGACGGGGCCTGAGCACAACCTTGTCCGGATGGACTGAAAGGAAAGGAGGCTTACAAGAAAGAGCCTGGACCTCACTCACCCGCCTAGCGGAAGTGATGGCCACCAGGAAGGCAGTCTTTAATGTTAAAAGACGAAGAGGACAGTTGTGAAGGGGCTCAAAGGGAGCGCACATCAAGTATGTCAGAACCAGATTCAAGTCCCACTGACGCATCACGAAAGGAATAGGAGGAAAAAGGTGTGTAATGCCTTTGAGAAATCTATTTACAACAGGGGACTTGAAAAGAGAGGGCTGATCAGGGAGCCTGAGAAAGGCCGAAATAGCAGAAAGGTAGCCCTTGATAGTGCCCAGAGCAGAGCCCTGCTGGGCCAAAGAAAGAAGGAACAGTAGTACTTGAGAGAGGAGCAGAAAGGGGATCCACAGCCTTTGCTGTGCACCATGCGACAAATTTGTTCCACCTGCAGGCGTATACCACTTTAGTAGAGGGATACCTGGCTGCCAGAATAACGTCACAAACTTCAGGAGGCAAGTTGAAAGGAATCAACTGCCACCGCTCAATCTCCACGCAAAGAGGTGGAGGCTGGACAGGTTCGGGTGGAGGACCGTCCCCTGCTGCTGCGACAGAAGATCCTCCCGAAGAGGCAGTCGGATCGGGGGATCGATGCTCATACTGAGTAGCTCGGGATACCATACTCTTCGAGCCCAGTCCGGAGCCACAAGAATGACTTGGGCCCGGTCGCACCTGATCTTCTTCAGCACTCTGGGCAGAAGTGGTATAGGCGGAAAGGCGTACAACAGACCGCAACTCCACTCGCGACGAAAAGCGTCGCCGAGCGAGTGCCGCCTTGGAAATTCCAACGTGCAGAACTGATGAGCATTCTCTTCGGTGGCAAATAGATCTAACCAAGGCTCTCCAGACTGCTGAAAGAGACCTTGCGCCACCTCCGAGTGAAGACACCATTCGTGATCGAGCATGCACCTGCGGCTGAGTTCGTCCACCCTGGCGTTGAGAGAACCTGCCAGGTGTTGAACCACCAGGGACATGCCCTGATGTTCCAGCCATGTCCAGAGACGCAGAGCCTCCTGACAAAGGGTCCACGACCCCACCCCGCCTTGTTTATTGCAGTAGCACATGGCGGTGGTGTTGTCTGTGAACACCTGCACTACTCTCCCCTTGACAGAGGGAAGGAATGCCTTTAGTGCAAGCCTGATCGCCCGCAGCTCCAAAAGGTTGATATGGAGCTGGGACTCCGCCGGAGACCAGAGGCCTCTGATCTCCGCCTCTCCCATGTGGCCGCCCCATCCCAGGAGGGACGCATCCGTCACCACTGTGAACTCCGGTTGGGGAAGGGAGAGGGATCTGCCGTCGACCCAATGCCGGTTCGTGAGCCACCACTGCAATTGTCGTGCAGTGCCCTCCGAGACCTGGACGTGATCGGACAGGTTTCCCTGATGCTGCGCCCACTGGAACTTCAGGTCCCACTGCAGAGCCCGCATATGCCACCTGGCATGATTGACCAGCAGGATGCAGGAGGCCATGAGGCCCAGCAGCCTCAGAGTCACTCTGACCAAACCCGGGACAAGGGCTGAAAGATGGGAATCAGAGCCCAAAAATCCCGGACTCGCTGTTCGGGAGGATAGACCCGAAACCGCGCCGTGTCCAGAACCGCTCCGATAAAGAGGAGCTTCTGGGAGGGAATCAGGTGCGACTTCGGCACATTGATGGAGAACCCCAGCAAGTGCAGGAGGTCGGCCGTAGTCTGGAGCTGGGAGACGACTGCCTGGGGCGAGCCCGCCTTCAACAACCAGTCGTCGAGATAGGGGAAGACTGAGACCCCTGATCTGCGCAGATGAGCTGCGACCACCGCCATCACCTTGGTGAACACCCAAGGGGCACTGGTAAGGCCAAAGGGGAGCACGGTAAACTGAAAGTGCTCATGGCCTACCGTGAACCCTAGGTAACGCCTGTGGGCTGGCAGGACGGGGATGTGGAAATAGGCGTCCTGCAAGTCCAGCGCCACCATCCAGTCTTGCGGGTCGAGAGCAGACAAGACCCGAGCTAGAGTGAGCATCTTGAACTTCTCTTCGCAGAGGAAGCGATTGACGTTCCGGAGGTCTAAGATAGGACGCAGGCCTTTGTCCTTCTTGGGCACCACAAAGTAGTGGGAATAACAACCACGACCTACTTCGTGCGTCGGAACGCGCTCGATGGCCCCCTTGGCCAAGAGGACCGCAACTTCCTGCTGAAGAAGCACCAAGTGATCCCCCGACATGCGGTGGTATTGAGGTGGCATGGCCGGGGGGGGGGGGGGGTAGTCTCGAGGGGAGGGAGTAGCCCCTCCGGACTATCTCTAAAACCCACCTGTCCGAAGTGATGGTGCGCCAGTGGGGGAGGTGATGGCGTTTGATGGGCCTGAAAGTTCGGACTAGGAAGGTTTGGAGGCAGTGGTGGCCGGGGTGGTGGTGGCCTGTGGCTCTGTTGCGAACACTGCGGGGCGCCCCTTCCTGTGCCACGAAAGGAGCAAAAAGCGGAAGGCGGACTGCCGAGAGTCCCAAGGACTTGGCCGTAGCCCGTGAGTCCTTAAACCTCTCCAACGCGCTGTCCGCTTTGTCGCCGAAGAGGCGACGGCCATCAAAGGGCATGTCCATAAGGGTGTTTTGGACATCCCCCGCAAATCCAGTGGTTCTCAACCAGGCGTGACGGCGAACCGCCACCGTCGTTGCAATGGATCTGCCCAGTGAGTCGGCGGTGTCTAGACCACAAAGGATCATGAACTTTGCTGCGTCTCTCCCCTCTGCAACAGCCTGGGCGAGAGCAGGCCGGGCCTCCTCCGGACACTGGGGCAGCACGTTCGCCACCGTATCCCACAGAGAGTGGGAATAACGGCCCAAGAGGCATGCGGTATTCACGGACTGCAGCGCAGAGCTGGTGGAAGAGAAAATCTTCTTCCCAAACTGATCCAGCTTCTTGGATTCCCTATCCGGTGGTGCGGAAGGGAAGGCGGTTGGGGAAGCAGAGGCTTGGACAACCAAGCTCTCGGGAGTGGGGTGTTGGGAGAGGAAAATGGGGTCACCCGGAGCCGGGCGATGGCGTCGGGCCACGTTCCTATCCACAGGAGCCCCTGTGGTGGGCCTAGACCAAGTGCCCAGAAGAACGTCAGAGAGGGCTTCATTGAAAGGAAGCAGCGGCTCCGCAGAAGTAGCTGCTGGCTGAAGCACCTCTGTCAGGAGGTTAGTCCTGACGGCCACAGTAGGGAGCTCGAGGTGTAGGGCCTCGGCAGCCCTACGCAACACCACTGCATAACTGGCTCCCTCCTCCGTAGCCACGGTAGGAGGAAACAGCATGCCAAGGTCTGGTGAGGTATCCAGACCACTGGCGTCCCCCAATTCCTCAGCCCAGTCCTGTTCAGACTCGCAGGCTGCAGCGAAAGGGTCCTCAGACCCCTCCCCTGGCTCCTCAGGCTGTTCAACAGGCCGAAAATAAGGAGCCGGGACATGGGGATAGAAATTCCCAATCAGGGTCGAGAACGGCATGGATCGACGCCGGCTCGGCACCGTGTCCACCTCGGGGCTGAAACTGAGGTCGACGTCGTCCCGAGGAGCGGGCGGCGTCAGGATCGGTGCTGGTGGGGTCGGTGGAGGCGTAACGAGGTCAACCGGCGTCGACCGGGATCCAGGCCTGGTTCCAAGGGTGTCCTGCGGCGCCGTGGCCGGAGCCGACAGCGACGCCGGAGCTGACAGCGAGGAAACGTGAGGACACTCATGCGGGACCGCGGGGCCCGAAGGCGCACCGGCGGGACGCGACGGCCCAAAGAGGTGAGCCATGGCCGACAGGAACACCTGTATCTGGGCCGGAGACGCCGACGACCCCGGGAAGGGCGGGTAGTCGGGCGGCGACTCCATGGACTGCGCCGGAGCCGCGGGGGTGGCACCACCCATACCCTCAGCCGCGTCGCGCGACCGGCGAGGAGAAGTCGGAGAACGATGGTGTTTCTTCGACTTCTTGTGCTTCGCCTTACGTGACCCCGAGTGCGAAGACTTGGATCCCGACGAATGGTGATGACTCCGCGCACGGTCCCTCGACCTCCCTCTGGACCGAGACCTGGAACGGCGTGGAGCCGACTGCCGGGCTTCCAGCAACTTTCGGGACTGCTCCCGCAAAGTCTTCGGCGCCATGGCCCGGCAGTCGGAGCACGACTTGGGGTCGTGATCTCGCCCCAGGCAGAAAAGACACACACGGTGCGGGTCCGTCACCGACATCATGCGGTGACAATCCCCGCAGGACTTGAAACCGGACATCCTAACTGCACCTTAGGAGTCGAAGACTCGATGAAAAAATGGAGACAAAAGTCTCAAAAAGTCAGTCAAAAATTGACTGGGGGTTCCTGCTCTTCCCGGATCTGCGCTTGCTGGCGCGGAAAAAGAAAGAACTGACGTCAGCGCGCGTGGGCGGCGTCTAAGTAGCGCCCGCGACGTCATCTCGCCGACCACGACGCCAACGACAGACGCGGAGCCGCACAACGCCACCTACTGACGCGCAGGGGTACTGCTGACGAAAACTTTCCGGATCCAGTCTGACGCCTGGGGATATTCTAAGGTAAGTAATCTATCACTATGTGTTTCTTTCAGATATAATAAAACAGCGGTGATGCACTCTATATCCTAATAGTAAACCGAATGTACCAACGAATCAAAATTTCTCAAAATTGGTGTGCGCCCTCTGAGGTGGTTCCACCCTACCACCTATTCAACATTGAAAAAGCAATTCTAGGATGTAAGTCTTAGACAGAGTGCGCACTACCTAATGTACTCAAAAGTGAGTGTATCAACACAATGTTAATCAATAACTTTTAGCAACAAGTAAGAACAGGATTAACAAAGTTATCCAATGTACAAAGAATCTTTCAATTTTCAGCAAAAAAATAATAATAGTGGCTTCATTCAGCTGCGTGTCTTCAACGTGCTTTATTCAAAGATGAAAGCTTCAACAAACACTCTTGTAAGTTCATAAATCAAATAATGCATTCTAACGTGGATTTCATCACTCCCAATGCATTTCGGGTGTACAATCACCCTTCGTCAGGGGAAATCTCCACTGCAATGCACGAAAACGCTCTAGTCATGTCCACTACCGTGCCCGTAGGCATATGTTAACTGCCCCGTGACTCGGAGCGACTGATACAGACGAGGAACCCAGTTAATCAATGGTATACGGAATACGGGTGAGCGTTAAAGAACCCAAGTACTAGTGAGAACAAATGCCTGTCCTCCTGCAAGTCCGCTGGTTGTTATGAGAAAGTTAAAAATTCCCAAGGAACGCTTGACAATCCAGATAATGGTGAGCAATGACTTCTCTCCCAGTAAATCACGTCGCATGCAAATCGACGTGCTTACAGTTTCCCCGAAACTTCCAAGAACCCATACTTTATTTCAGCATCTTTATATATTTAGACAACAGGAAATTACACCAGAAACAGAAAAGACGCAATTTTAGATTGCAGCAGGAGTGTACGACTCAGTAACAGAATCTGGAAATTGTTTTTTCAAGTAGCAACTCCTTCTATTCAAGAACTATTTCCTGTGTGAAGTGTCGAAGACAACACGGAGACCGCAAGGTAAGAAAAAAAGATTGCTTAAATTATATCCTAACGGCGTCCCTAAGAAACTTTCCTGAAAGCAAGTTAGCTGAAAAGAAGTTTCTGCCAGAAACTTGCTTGTGCTGACTCTACAACTTGTTACAACAAAGGAGAAAGGAGGGGACAGCTAAGAGCCGCCAAGAATGCCTTCAAATAACTAATTTGTGTGGCTGTAGCCAATTAGTAAACACAGCTGCCTCGGACGCAGTGCCTGGTGGTTCTGCAACCTTGGAGCGCCACCTGAAGTATCTGACGTGCAACTACCGGGAAGATATGAATACTGGTATCGTTTTACAACAAGTCCCTCTTCTTCACCACAATCCTGATCACAAATTCCTGAAGAGCAGCATAAAGACAGGAGGGCACTTAGTGGGAGGAAAATCAGTTCTCTGGACTATCGCTATGGTATCTAAATTACCCTCCAAAACTACTTCTCTGAGAAAGTGCAATATCTGCCACCTGAGGTAACTGCTCTCAGACACTGGAGGCGTACTCAAAAGTCAAGATTTCATGGTCTTGGCCTCATTTCTCAAACGTGCCACCTTGGTTTCGAAATGCAAAATCAAAGCCCGCACACACTCCAAAATACTTTGGGGTAACCAGGCACCAATTTGCAGCCAGTTTCGCAATAGTAAGACAGTCCACTGGCCATACTGCGCTCAGTCTCCACAATGCAACCCTTAAACCCACTAAATGCTCCCTCCAAAGCAGATATTTCCACTCTATCTTCCCTGTGGTCCTCTGTAGCTTTAGCTTTTTCAGCATCAACAATATCATTGTTTCTCCCTCTCTGTAGGGGGTTCTAATGCTCTCCGATGACTTACCGTCACCTCCACTGACTTCTCTGGAGGATTTGGTCCTTGGGGAGAAGTAACTCATCTTCATTGTTGATAATTGTTTACTATCCTGGGAGGATGAAAGTGGGGAGGACTGGGGGTTGTCTTAGAAGAACGAAAACACTGGTCCCACTTCAGCTTGTGCTTGATGTTCGTCACCGTGCAATGAAGGGTGAGTTGTAGCCTATTATTGATTATATCCTCCACTTCACCCCTAAGGACAAATCTTTCTGGACTCCTCTCCACCTTTCAGAGCCCCCCTTTCTACTGAGAATACCAACCATCTGCCTGGAGTGCTGAACTAATCTAATGTGAAGGCGCTACTTGTGGTAGCTTCTCTGGGAGTAAAGTCAATTGTAAGAAGCAACTACCGTGATGCAGACCAGAGCAAGGTATGCTTCAGTATCCACGTGGGACCAAGGTAGGCCTTTAGGACCCGTCAGAAGTCTCATCCAGGGTGTAGCCACAACAGCATCTGGACCTTGCCAGGTAGGTCGCACCACACAGCTCCGCCTGTGTTGTCCTGCCCGCTGCTGCTGCTGGTAAGCTCGCCCCTCTGCTGCTGCCTCGGTGCCCGTTTTGCCTTCTGTTTCCCCTCGTGCCCCCATCTCCTGTGTCCATTTTGCTTTCTGTTTCCCCTCGTGCCCCCATTTTTTGTGCCCGATTTTGCCTTCTGTTTCCCCTCGTGCCCCCATCTCCTGTGTGTCCATTTTGCTTTCTGTTTCCCCTCGTGCCCCCATTTTTTGTGCCCGATTTTGCCTTCTGTTTCCCCTCGTGCCCCCATTCTGTGTGTCCATTTTGCTTTCTGTTTCCCCTCGTGCTCCCATTTTTTGTGCCCGATTTTGCCTTCTGTTTCCCCTCGTGCTCCCATTCTGTGTGTCCATTTTGCTTTCTGTTTCCCCCCGTACCCCCATTTTTTGTGCCCGATTTTGCCTTCTGTTTCCCCTCGTGCCCCCATTCTGTGTGTCCATTTTGCTTTCTGTTTCCCCTCGTGCCCCCACTTTTTGTGCCCGATTTTGCCTTCTGTTTCCCCTTGTGCCCCCATTCTGTGTGTCCATTTTGCTCTCTGTTTCCCCTCGTGCCCCCATTTTTTGTGCCCGATTTTGCCTTCTGTACCCCCGTTGCCTCTCTCCACTCCCGCCGCTGCGTCCCCGCCCCCCTGACTGCCCATTCGCTGCCCCTGCCTCCCGCCTCCCAGCTGCTCCTCCCTCCCCACCTCCCCATATATGGCGGCCGCTGCGCGGTGAGGAGAGCGACCCTGGACCTTGCCAGGTAGGTCGCTCCCCCGCCACCCAGCTCCGCCTGTGTTGTCCTGCCCGCTGCTGCTGCTGGTAAGCTCGCCCCTCTGCTGCTGCCTCGGTGCCCGTTTTGCCTTCTGTTTCCCCTCGTGCCCCCATCTCCTGTGTCCATTTTGCTTTCTGTTTCCCCTCGTGCCCCAATTTTTTGTGCCCGATTTTGCCTTCTGTTTCCCCTCGTGCCCCCATTCTGTGTGTCCATTTTGCTTTGTTTCCCCTCGTGCCCCCATTTTTTGTGCCCGATTTTGCCTTCTGTTTCCCTTCGTGCCCCCATTCTGTGTGTCCATTTTGCTTTCTGTTTCCCCTCGTGCCCCAATTTTTTGTGCCCGATTTTGCCTTCTGTTTCCCCTCGTTCCCCCATTCTGTGTGTCCATTTTGCTTTGTTTCCCCTCGTGCCCCCATTTTTTGTGCCCGATTTTGCCTTCTGTTTCCCTTCGTGCCCCCATTCTGTGTGTCCATTTTGCTTTCTGTTTCCCCTCGTGCCCCCATTTTTTGTGCCCGATTTTGCCTTCTGTTTCCCCTCGTGCCCCCATTCTGTGTGTCCATTTTGCTTTCGGTTTCCCCTCGTGCCCCCATTTTTTGTGCCCGATTTTGCCTTCTGTTTCCCCTTGTGCCCCCATTCTGTGTGTCCATTTTGCTTTCTGTTTCCCCTCGTGCCCCCACTTTTTGTGCCCGATTTTGCCTTCTGTTTCCCCTCGTGCCCCCATTTTCTGTGCCCGATTTTGCCTTCTGTACCCCCGTTGCCTCTCTCCACTCCAGCCGCTGCGTCCCCGCCCCCCTGACTGCCCATTCGCTGCCCCTGCCTCCCGCCTCCCAGCTGCTCCTCCCTCCCACCTCCCCATATATGGCGGCCGCTGCGCGGTGAGGAGATCGACCCTTGACCTTGCCAGGTAGGTCGCTCCCCCGCCACACAGCTCCGCCTGTGTTGTCCTGCCCGCTGCTGCTGCTGGTAAGCTCGCCCCTCTGCTGCTGCCTCGGTGCCCGTTTTGCTTTCTGTTTCCCCTCGTGCCCCCATTTTTTGTGCCCGATTTTGCCTTCTGTTTCCCCTCGTGCCCCCATTCTGTGTCCATTTTGCTTTCTGTTTCCCCTCGTGCCCCCACTTTTTGTGCCTGATTTTGCCTTCTGTTTCCCCTCGTGCCCCCATTCTGTGTGTCCATTTTGCTCTCGGTTTCCCCTCGTGCCCCCATTTTTTGTGCCCGATTTTTCCTTCTGTACCCCCGTTGCCTCTCTCCACTCCCGCCGCTGCATCCCCTGCGGCCCCGGCCCCCTGACTGCCCATTCGCTGCCCCTGCCTCCCAGCTGCTCCTCCCTCCCACCTCCCCATATATGGCGGCCGCTGCGCGGTGAGGAGAGCGACCCTTGACCTTGCCAGGTAGGTCACTCCCCCGCCACACAGCTCCGCCTGTGTTGTCCTGCCCGCTGCTGCTGCTGGTAAGCTCGCCCCTCTGCTGCTGCCTCGGTGCCCGTTTTGCCTTCTGTTTCCCCTCGTGCCCCCATCTCCAGTGTCCATTTTGCTTTCTGTTTCCCCTCGTGCCCCCATTTTTTGTGCCCGATTTTGCCTTCCGTTTCCCCTCGTGCCCCCATTCTGTGTGTCCATTTTGCTTTCTGTTTCCCCTCGTGCCCCCATTTTTTGTGCCCGATTTTGCCTTGTTTCCCCTCGTGCCCCCATTCTGTGTGTCCATTTTGCTTTCTGTTTCCCCTCGTGCCCCCATTTTTTGTGCCCGATTTTGCCTTCTGTTTCCCCTCGTGCCCCCATTCTGTGTGTCCATTTTGCTTTCTGTTTCCCCTCGTGCCCCCATTTTTTGTGCCCGATTTTGCCTTTTGTTTCCCCTCGTGCCCCCATTCTGTGTGTCCATTTTGCTTTCTGTTTCCCCTCGTGCCCCCATTCTGTGTCCATTTTGCTTTCTGTTTCCCCTCGTGCCCCCATTTTTTGTGCCCGATTTTGCCTTCTGTTTCCCCTCGTGCCCCCATTCTGTGTGTCCATTTTGATTTCCGTTTCCCCTCGTGCCCCCACTTTTTGTGCCCGATTTTGCCTTCTGTTTCCACTCGTGCCCCCATTCTGTGTGTCCATTTTGCTCTCTGTTTCCCCTCGTGCCCCCATTTTTTGTGCCCGATTTTGCCTTCTGTACCCCCGTTGCCTCTCTCCACTCCCGCCGCTGCGTCCCCTGCGGCCCCGCCCCCGCTCCAGCCTCGAGGACCGACGCCGTTACGATGCCACCACACTCCACGCTCTCAACCCCGGACGGACACACAACTGCTTCAAGGCCGCCCCGAAACGCACTCATGGCCCCTTCACCTGCCGGAACTGCAGCTACACCAGCCTCAGAGCCACCGAAGCGCCCGCCAAGAAGGACCTCAACCACCTCCGATGCATCCTACTGAACACCCGCTCCGCACGCAAACACGCCGTCGAGCTCTGGGACCTGCTCGACACATCATCACCAGACGTCGCCTTCCTGACAGATACCTGGATGAACGACTCCTCCGCACCCGACATCGCCATAGCCATCCCAGACGGCTATAAGATCACCCGCAGAGACCGCGTCAACGGAGTAGGAATCGCCATCGTCCACAAGAACTCCATCAGGGTCTCGACCAGCACCGACTACCTTCTCTGCACCGCCGAACACATGCACTTCCAGATCCACACGGACCCCAACACCACCCTTAGAGGCACCCTTGTCTACAGACCCCCTGGGCCCCGACCCCAGTTCAGCGACTCCATCGCCGACTTCATCAGCACGCACGCCCTGACCTCTACCGACTACATCCTCCTCGGAGACCTGAACTTTCACCTGGAGAACAACAACGACAGCAACTCCACCACCCTGATCGACAACCTCGGACTGAGACAGCTCGTCACAACACCGACTCATTCCGCCGGCCACACGCTCGACCCTGTCTTCTCCTCAAGCTCCCACGTCTCCTTCAGCCACACCACGGAACTCCTCTGGACCGACCACCGCTGCATCCAATTCACCTTCCAGAAACCCACCACACACCACCGCACCCAACAGATCCCACGCCGCTGCTGGAGCAAAGTCACCGAAGACCAACTACGGGCAAACCTCGCTCTCAGCCCTCCCTCCGACCCATCCAACACCGACGACGCTGCCTGCAACCTCAGACGATGGATAGACGACTGTGCCAACTCCCTCGCCCCGCTGAAAAAACTCACCTACAGCGACACCACCAAAAGAGCCAGCTGGTTCACCCCGGAACTCCTAGCTTCCAAGCGTACCTGCCGGAAACTAGAGAAGAAATGGCACAGTGATAAGACACCGGACAGCCACGCAGCCCACAAAGACGCCATCCGTAACCACCACCACCACCTCATCAGGTCCGCCAAGAGAATCTCCTTCAAAGACCGCCTCGACAACAACGCACACAACAGCAAGGAGCTCTTCAACATCGTGAAGGAACTCTCCAACCCCAGCTCCAACACCAACGACATCCCGCCGTCGCAAGCCCTGTGCGATTCCCTCGCCACCTTCTTCCACCGCAAGGTCGCCGACATCCACAACAGCTTCAACACCCAGACAGCCCCTACTAAGATAGATACACCAGACCCGCCGCACACCATCGACCATGACCCCTTGCCAGCCTGGGCCAGCGTGAACATCGATGACACCATCAAGACCATGAGCACAATACACTCCGGCTCCCCGTCAGACCCTTTCCCGCACCACATCTTCAACAAAGCCAGCAGCTCCATCGCACCCCACCTGTGCAACGTTATCAATCTCTCCTTCGAGACCGCGACCTTCCCAGAGAGCTGGAAACACGCAGAGATCAACGCCCTACTCAAAAAACCCAAGGCGGACCCGAGAGACCTCAAGAATTTCCGGCCCATCTACCTGCTTCCGTTCCCAGCCAAGGTCATCGAGAAGATAGTCAACAAACAGCTAACCCGATACCTCGAAGAAAACAGCATCCTGGACCCATCCCAATCAGGGTTCCGCAGCAACCACAGCACTGAGACTGCCCTCATCGCCGCCACCGACGACATCAGGACCCTGCTGGACAACGGGGAGACCGCAGCCCTCATCCTGCTGGACCTCTCCGCCGCCTTCGACACTGTCTGCCACCGCACTCTACGCGCACACCTCCACGACGCAGGGATCCGAGACAAGGCCCTAGAATGGACCACCTCCTTCCTCGACGGCAGAACCCAGAGAGTCCGCCTCCCACCTTTCCGATCCGAAGCCTCCAAGATCATCTGCGGCGTACCCCAGGGATCTTCCCTCAGCCCAACACTGTTCAACATCTACATGGCCCCGCTCGCACGCATCGCCAGACAGCACGACCTCAACATTATCTCCTTCGCCGACGACACTCAACTGATCCTCTCCCTCACCAAGGACCCCCTCGCCGCCAAATCCAATCTCCATGAAGGAATGAAGGCCGTCGCCGATTGGATGAAGATCAGCCGACTAAAGCTGAACACAGACAAGACAGAGGTCCTCATCCTCGGCTCCAACCCCTCCGCCTGGGACGACTCCTGGTGGCCAACGACGCTGGGAGCAGCCCCGACACCCACCGACCACGCACGCAACCTGGGAGTCATCCTCGACTCAACGCTCTCCATGGCCAAGCAAGTCAACGCAGTCTCCTCCTCCTGCTTCAACACCCTCCGCATGCTTCGCAAGATCTACAGGTGGATCCCAACAGATACAAGAAGAACAGTCACCCAGGCCCTCGTCAGTAGCAGACTGGACTATGGGAACGCCCTCTACGCGGGAGCCCCGGCCAAGCTCATCAAGCGACTGCAACGCATACAAAACGCCTCCGCACGCCTGATCCTAGACGTACCACGCCACAGCCACATCACCCTCCACCTGAGGAACCTGCACTGGCTCCCCGTCGACAGGAGAATCTCCTTCAAACTCCTCATCCACGCACACAAGGCACTCCACAAGACTGGCCCAGCCTACCTCAACAGACGACTCTTCTTCTACGTCCCCAACCGCCAGCTCCGCTCCGCCGACCTCTCCCTCGCCACCGTCCCTCGCATTCGAAGAACCACCACCGGCGGCAGATCCTTCTCACACCTCGCCGCCAAGACCTGGAACACCCTTCCACTAAGCCTACGACAGACCCAAGACCTGCTGACCTTCAGGAGGCTACTCAAGACCTGGCTGTTCGACCAGTAGCAGCACCCCCCCCTTTTCTCTCCCCAGCGCCTTGAGACCCTCGCGGGTAAGTAGTGCGCTCTACAAATTCTGTGATTGATTGATTGATTGACCTACCTCCTGCCCCTGGTGCCAGAATATGGCCGTGGGGATGGATGTATACCAGAGCTCATAAGGAACGTGGCCATCTTTCAGCCCTGCAGGCCCCACCCATTGCTTAGAGTGACTTAGACATTTAAAATAAAATACTAAACATCCAAGTAATCCAATACTTTCCCTGCTTTAGAGGACCTGGGTATTCTGGAAGGTAAAAAGATCTACAGATTGATGTGGAAAAGTGACAATACCTTGCCTAAAATGAAGGACTGGTCTGACTTGGAAGAGTGACAATACCTTGCCGAACATGAAGGACTGGTCTTAAGAATAAGCTAGTCCTAATGAAAACCTGTGGAACTCTAAGGATAAAAGAGTTTGTAAAAGCTAAACCTCTAAGCAGAGGTCACGGAAAATAGACAATTATTTCTAGGTCATCAGTTTGACGTCACTGGTGGCCATGGGTTCAAAAGGCATGCGAGCCAGGAAAAAGAAATAACACTAAAACGTTACAATGTGTGGAGCTTCCTAAAAGGAGGTACCAAATGTAGATGCCTCCAAACATGACATTTTACAAAAGCATTCTGCGAACTTTCTTAAGATAGGGAAGGCAGTTCATATGCAAGATTCCACTTGGATGCCTGCTGTGAGTAGTTGCAACAGAAATTAGCAAGTTTGACCATCTCTGGCTGAGTACAGGGAACATTTTCTCCAAAAACATCTTTTGTAAACATAGGGGTAAACAACTAATTTTATATCATAGTTTTACAAGTTTGGAAGTAGCACTCCACCTCCCAGCCTTTTAAATAAATTCCCATGTAAAATAAAGCCTTCCCAACTCTGCCCCTAGCTGGAAAAGTAGAACACCTTCTCCCGAGTTAAGGCACTTGTAGCCACTGCCTCACCAAGGATTTGAAAACATAACTGACTGGACTAATGAAGAAAGCGATACCAAAGGGGATGATGGACGGAGCGCTTGAGCAAATCAAACACTCACCCCCAGTCAACTTGTCGAGTAACAAGAAATCACCTGATCAAGGATGGTTGTAGATGACGGTTAGTAAAATTACGGCTTATTAAATAAATGCTTTGCCTGTCATTCCTGTTTGGGAACTACAAAATATAGGATGGCTGCAGACTTGCAAAATGGAGGGAAAAGAAAAGGAGAAACCTGCTCTATAACAGATCAAAATGAAAGTGGGACAGCGTGTACAATTTAGAGTTAATTGAGCTTGTATCTCATCGGTGAATGCAGGGACAATGCAAGTCAGGTGTGGAACACTGCACGAACAGCAACACATGAACCCAGTCATTAATTGCATTCAACAGTACCCAGCAGTGTACAATGCAACCAGAAAAAACATGCTTTTAGCTCTTCTATTTCTAATTTGCTATAGGAAGACTTTACAGGACTTTGACCTGCACCCAGACAAGGTAGGGAGATGGATAATGCGGGACTGCATATGTTGCGTATCTATGACTACATCACGCCTATTATTTAATACGAGTCCTATAGATCTAATGTAATAAACATGCTATTGTTCTTCTCTCATTTTCTCTGCTTGGTCCTTCTCCTCGATCTAATTTCTTTTTTTCATTTCTCTACTTTGGAAATTTTACAATAGTTTATTTTAACAACTCATTAAGTTGCTGTAAATTACCCTGGTCTAAATCGCTATGGTACCTACATTTAAAATATATAAATGTATCAGTAATTTAATCTACGTAAGAGGTTTTCAAATGACAAGTGATGCGAAAAGGCACACTTTAATCACCAGTGACTCATTAATTGGAGAACATTCAAGTACAATATCATAGATATTTTATATTGTTAGGGAGCTCTCATCTTCAACCCTTATGTCAAATCTCATCGTTTACTTCGAAGGCAAACAATACTTGCCAAGTAAAGATGGAAAATTGAAGACTACATTATGAAATCACGTACAGCCACTAGACCAGCTCTATTCTTTTACTATGGACCTTTGCACCTCTTGTACAAAGTTTAATACTGTCATAACAGATAAACTGGAAAAGCGACAAATTATTTTATTGTCCTTGCCAACAGAGCTGTGAAAAAAAACCTAACACCCCCTTGAACTAACATTTGCTACAATCATGATTAAGAATTCCTGCCTCTCAAACTCGAGTGTAATCTGTTTTAAATCTGCTTCAAAACCAGATGATCTTCTCGTACCACAATACAAATCTTTAAACATTTAAAGTGCTGCCTGCCTCTTCTTAAACCAGCCTTTCTTAGCGCATGCTCAGATTGTTTTTGTAAGTTAGTGTATGTATTGTTTAGGCATATCACACTTTGTTATGTGTAGTTATTTAGGGTAATGCATTAGGTTACCACAATATACAGCCTTTCATACAAAAAGATAGATTTACTTTAATACTTTTCAATCAATAAGAAAAAGAACAAAAGTAGAGCATTCTTGCCCACATACCTTCTGCGCTGGAGTCTAGGCTGAAATCTTGGCTTTGCAATATTTTTTCAACAATGTCGTCTGCATCAACTCTGGTGGCGTCTACTCGCTTTAACTGCGATTCCACAGAGTCTTGTTTCACTGGATGCCTGTGCAGACAAATAAAAATATATTCCTCATACATTGTAGGTTAATGTTTTTTAGGCTGAGCGTACCAACACATATGGTGGGCTTACCAAGAACGCAGAGGGACTTGGAGCCCACCCATTGTTAACTAATGGTAGACATTCCAGTCACTCTCATTTGGCTGCTTCTTATTTGTGGGCTTTTTTGTCAATCTTGTGTTTGTCTCTCCAATGGAGCATGGTCTCTTTACCATCTCGTTGATTGGTTGGCTTCTATGCTTCCTCTGTTCTGCTCAGTTTTAGGGAACAACTTTTATTTTGTTTAGGTACTCCATGTGTTTTCCAGCTGTCTCACGTGTGCTCCCGCCCCCCCCCCCAGTCTCTCTGCCCATGTGCTTCTCTCCCCTTGTGATGCATGTTGCTCTCTTTCACCTGAATTCTCTCCCTGTTGTTCCTTCTCTCCTGCTCACCTGCTGTGTTGCTTCTCCCTCCATCCCCCTCCCCAACCCACTCATCCACAGATTGTTTTTTCAAGTGCTTTCGCAATATTTTGTTTCTTTTACTGATTCATCTCAGATCGATAAACAACAACAAACGTCCTTTTGTAGGCACACACAAACATGTTCAATGTATGTAAAGGTCCACAAAATGAGTTGAAGCACACAGCAGCTGAAATTCTGTACAGCATGGCTAAAAACATCAGCAAAGCCAATAGGTCTTACAGGTGAGAATACTATCTTTACCAATGCTTTTTTTTAAGAACCACAACAAGAATGAAGGGCAGTTACTAGGCAAAATATTAACTCCAAGTGAGCAGACCTGGCTTCGGCAGCGAAAGGACAGATACCTGTGCAGTTTTTCTGATGGTGAACGATCTTTGTCAGGTGTATCCAGGCTTGTCTCAGTAACTTTGGAATCGTCCCCCTCACAAGGCTCTGGAATGCTTCCAATTCCAGTTGATGTGCTTCCTACTGAGGTGTTCCGCTTGTGGCTCAACTCAGAGAAACTGGAAGATCTTGAGTGACTTGTACTGTATCCTGTTGTGTAAAAACATGAAGGAAGGGGGTATATGGAGGGGGAAAGGGGGAAGATGAAGGAAAGGAAAGGGGGTAAATGGAGGAGATGAGAGGGTTCACAATAAAAAGTTAGGACTATATTTCGAATGAATAACATACTAAAGACTTTAATAAACGTCCTTTTAATCAATAAATATGTTTATCTTTGGTAAAGAACAGTATGCAAATGAAATTAGAAGATTTGGAAACGGTATCTTCAAAAGGTGCATACTGATTGGCTATACAAATCAATATCTACATGAGTTCATATCTTAACTCTTTCTTGTCTGTGACCTAGTTCTCTCTTATGTTTCAATCATACCATGTTTTTGCTATTAGCACAAACACATCCACTACACGTTTTATAAAGCGAGAGAAAAGTTAAGGGGGTGGAGAAAAGTAAAGGAGTGAGGGTCGGCAAAAAAAAAAAAAGCCCTGCACCAAACCTACAAGGATCGGTAAGGCATGGTGCCAGCATCATTATCTATGTATAATTTTCAAGGTAGTAGTGAGTTTCAGCAACAACAAACTACTTGTCAATTATTTGTTTTTATTCAGTAAGCAAAGGTAAAGCCTCCAAGGGCTCTGATTGCAGTGTACACAACTTTAAAAATGGGTATACCTCCAGGAAATAATATTTAATAGAAATGATAAACACCTAACAAAAGCATGCCCCATTTTGTGAAAAAACATTCAGGGATGACAGCACCGTTGGTATATGGGAAAACATTATAGCTTTTACAGTTGACATCATTTACAAGACCACCACCAACATGATCACTTCGCAAGGACAATTTGTAGGTAGCTATTTAGAGGTTAGCACCCTAGACTAGAGTCCTCTAACACTGGAATAATACCTATCTATGAGAACACTCCCACTTTCACATTACTTAAAAAGCTTCTCTATTGAAATGACCTATTTTTTAGACTAACCGCAGCAGTCCAAACTGCATGTACTAAAAAATGGAAACATCAGTATCGCCTTCATAGCTCTCCTCAATAGTATAATCTTTATTGTGTACAGTTAGTTTAAACATTTACAACATACAATACGGTAAAAAAACAATCCATGTTATAAAAATAGACAAATCTTGAGATGACAAAGTCTGGTTAAGAATGAATAAATACAAAGTTGATTTCCAGGTGCCTTTAAGCGCTAGCAGCGACCTAATTACATCTAACAGCTGTAAGAAAGAGCAGGAGCTTAAATGTAGCAGCTAATTGTTCATTGGTAATACGAATGGTACCTTTATTAGCACGGAGCTGCGAAGGGCCAGCATGCTGACTGTGTCCGGCTCCTTCGCAAAAGCACACCTTCGAATAGCGAGTAAGCAAGCTTGTAACACCTACCAGCACCCCTTCCCCGTAGGAGAGACCTGTGTTGGGTTATTAGAAGCATTCAGGGTGAGCTAGGTGACAGCATGCTGCCCGAGAGCTTTAAAGATTGAATTACAGAGCCACCTGGGGAGCCATCAAAGGGCCTAAACCTTTTATATGCAAGATATACAAATTAAGTCAATCGGATGTTTAGTGCCATGTTTTCTGGATTAAGCACCGCAATGATGCTCTGCAGAAATTATCGAACGACCAGCCTGTTCCACTCAGCCCGGAGACTGTTTTACACTTGTCCAACATGGCTGGGCAGAAGCACAGAACGTGCTCAAGGGATTTGTCAGCCACAGCCACTGCATTTAATTTTTTCCATTGGGGGGCGCCAGCGGGGCTAGGTGCTTCAATTAAAGTCACTCGCCCAACCTGAAAGCCATGAATCTTAGCTTCAAGTGATTGAAATATGTACAGGCAAGGTATGAGGATGGAGAAGTCGGCTGATAAGAGTTAATAACTGCCCATGCATGCTTGCGTTTAGCTAGGACTGCGCTATCTGCGTGGTAGGACCAGAGACGGATACGCTTTTTGATACTTAATTTAAATGCAGATTGACTCGGGTTTAAATACCACAGTTCATTCGCGGACAAAAGCTGGTCGAGGAGACTAAGTTCCAGTCTAATCAGAGTGGCGGACGAAGACTTAGGCAGTCGCAGGACGTGTTTATAGATCCTTGTATTGAGTTTGTTCAGTGCGTTACTGTCCTTGCCCAGAAGGACTTCGGAGCCATAAGATAGTGTAGGGGAGATCTTGGCTTGCATACTTTCAGCATTGGGGCAAGGCTTGGGCCTAATAATTATTTTGAAAGTTTGGATAAGGCTGCTTGGAGGGTCACGGCTTTAGCAGCAGTTTCCTTTCGGTGCTTAATAAAGGAACCCTTAGCATCGATGTGTACCCCCAGGTACTTATATGATTGTTCCGCTACAATCTAGTGGTTGTTGCAAGTCCAGCCACTCCCATGATACCCTTTTCTGCCAAATGTGACTGCCTTTGTCTTCTTCAGGTTGAACTCTAGATTACTGGTAAATGTGTAAGTGTACACATAATAAAGCAACCGTTGCGACCCTACCCTCGTGAGGCTGAAGAGGGCAACGTCGTCAGTGTATAGGAGCTTACAAATCTGAGCTCCGCCGATCCTTGGGGAGTGGTAGGTAACTGTCAAGAACTTGAGGGAGGTCCGCTATGAATAAATTAAAAAAGCAGGGGGGCTAGTACACATCCCTGTTTGGCTCCCCGTGACATTGGGATTTTCCTGGACAGGTGTGACCCATCCCCCAGCTTGCCTCGAATCCATGTATTAGTATGCAACTGGTTTACTGGATCCAAAAGATTGGGGGGGGGGGGAGGATTACCACCCCCCCCCCTTTTTTTTTTTTTTGAAACTTAGCCCAAAGTGCCCTTCTCGGCACGCAATCGAAAGCTGCCTTGAAGTCCACAAAGCAGCAATGTAACAAAAGAGGTATTTGCCTTGTCAGTCAAAATTGATAGAGCTAAGAGGTTGGAGAGTGTGCCAGACTTCGCTACAAAACCCATTTGATTTTTTGGGACAAGCTCGTTCAACTCCACCTACTGTCTCAAGTCCTTCAAGAGAAGGCTGGCAAAATACTTGGCCTAGTTAGCAAGTAATGCTATCAGCCTGTAGTTGCTGGGGTCAGATCGGGAGCCTCCTTTGTAGATGGGGTGAATTATTGCCCCAAGCCATGAGTCAGGTATAGTTGAACTCCGCAAACAGTAATCAAAAAGTTTGGTTAACACACTAGCCCACCACAAGGGGTTAAATTTAAAGCAGACCATTAGGCCCTGGAGCCCCATCAGACCTTGCCTTTGATATTATCTGGTCCAGCTTATTTGATGAAAGATGTATTTCTGCAGTGGGAGAGAGCTGATGATCTTGAGTTTGAGACGGATGCTCCCTGAGTATTGCTGACGGACATGTTACGCTTTGGTTGGGAAGGTGGTCTTTACCTTCACTTGCATGGAAATGACTGATGATAAACATGGCCCATTCTGGCTCTGTGACGTTTGTGCTGCCCAGGCAGCGGCTTCCATTTGTTCGTTTGTTCACCAGGGCCCAGCAATATTTTGAGTTGGGCTGCTTACTCACGCATAAAAGAGTACTCCAGAACTGCTGGAAACAGTTTTGCTTCTCTGCGTGACATGCCCGTCTGTATTATTGTGTGCTGTTTTATAAGCAGTGATTTACTCTGTGGCCCCTAGATTCTTCCGAACGTCTCTCAGGGCATTGTTACGTGCTTTCTTTAAGGCCAGAGTCTGTGTGGAAGCGATGCTTGGTTTAGAGTGAACATGTTGGTGAACAGGCTGTTGGAACTTAGCGAGCAGTTGAGTACAGAGATTCGACCAGTCGGCTATCGGGGGTCTGCAGTTAGGCTTTGCTTGAGCGGTGAGCTGCACGCACTCTTCCATGCTGGTTCTGCTAACGGAAGGGTTCCATTTTAGATTGTCGGAACAGACGCCACGGTGTGTCGCCCTAGCTGGTTCATGGTATGGTGGTTTAAGGGCGATGGTGATTATCTGAGGACGATGGTCACTCTCTGTGCGGGCAGTGATGCAGTAACTCTCTATGTATGAAAACATTTCTGTGTTGCAGATGGTGTAGTCTGAATAGGAACATGTGTTACCATTTGTCCTTGTCCATTTTGGTGACGTATCTTGTGGAAACCTGCCGTTCAACACCGTGTATCCAATGCTGTGGAGTTGCAAAACCAGAAATTCGCTTAGCGCTTTGCTGGCCCCCTGGGTTTGCTTGTTCCAGGATGTCCTGTGAGCGGCGTGGCAGGGGGCTTTTAAGATCCTCGGGGCTCCCTTGAAAAAGATTGGTGTTAAAGTACCCCGTGATCAAGCAGTCAGCTTGGGGGGAAATTTCCGGCCAAGTCACAAAGGACTGCGATTAAGCGACTGAGCCTTACCCGCTTTGATCTTGCGCTAGGGTTGATGTAAACGTTGAGTATCAAAGAGGACGCAGTGGTTGCCAAGTTGTGATTTTGATTCCTAGGAGCCAGTTCTCTTGGAATGGTATCTGTGAGAAAGTGCCATCTTTCTTGCATGGTATGCCCCCACTTTTTTCTGAATTGCTGATGTGCTTTGACTGAGTGTGCCCTAGGCTCCTGCCAACCAGGTACCCAGGGCCTGTGTTCCTTCCCTAAAACTGCACTGATACCTACACCCAATTGGCATCCCTGGCCACAGGTCAGCCCCTGGTAAATGGTACCATGGGTACCCAGGGCACTGTGACCAGGGAAGGCCCCTAAGGGCTGCAGCACTTGTTGTGCCACCCTTAGGGACCCTGTACCTTTACACACACACACTGCCTTTGCAGGCTGCGTGTCTTGGTGCAGAACAAAAGTGAAGAGTCGACATGGCACACATCCCTGTGTGCCATGCCTACAAGCCACTGCCCTGGCCTAGGTCAGCCACCCCTCTAGCTGGGTGCACTATGCCAGTGGTGAGGGCATAGAGGCATGAGCCCTGTGCACCTACAGTGCCCAAGTCCATTCTTGGGCATTGTAAGTGCAGTGCTGCCATTAAGAGTATATGGTGCTGGGAGTCTGTCATTATGAACTCCACAGCACCATAATGGCCCCACTGAAAACTAAGAAGTTTGGTATCAAACTTCTCAGCACATTAAACCCCACTGATGCCAGTGTGGGATTTAATGTAAAACGCACTCCAGAGGGCATCTTAGAGATGCCCCCTGAAACCAACCCGACCTCCAGTGTCCGGACTGAGTGGCTGCCCAGGCTGCCACCACCAGACATGTTTCTGGACCCCTGGGTCGAGAGCCTCTGCTCTCAGGGGCCTGAAACAATGCGCATCCTGGGGCGAGGTGCCAAAGCCTCCTCCCCCAGGATGGGCAGGGGAGCTTCAAAGGCCTGCCG
The DNA here is from genome assembly GCA_963921515.1 of Calotriton arnoldi. Taxonomy (NCBI): domain Eukaryota; kingdom Metazoa; phylum Chordata; class Amphibia; order Caudata; family Salamandridae; genus Calotriton; species Calotriton arnoldi. The sequence goes on from CAWUFW010000033.1 coordinate 3,338,664, forward strand.
CCTTTGAGCTTCCCCAGACCATTTGCTGCTTCCAGCAAACTGGTCCCCACTGGTTCTACCCCCACTTCTGGCGGGAGAACCGGCGGGAAAACCAGAGGCAAGAAATGGGTTGTGCCCACCTCTGCCAACTCCACCCCTAAGGTGGGGGAGGCGAGGTGAAGCACAAACTCGAGTCCCCGCCATCTTGAGGATGGGGGGACCCAGCCAACCAGGGACAGGCTCCTGCCCCCCCTCCCACTGGAGAGGAGCAGAATAGGGGTGTACTCCACCCCAGGGAAGGGACCCATTGGTCCCTGCCCTTACCTACCTGTAACCACCCCTAAATTTAGTATTTAGGGGCTCCCTGAACCTTTCTTCCTCAGTTCCCGAATCCGAAAACAAGAGAAGACGAAGCAAGAAGACCAGCCGTGCAGCTGCTAACAAGGAGGCGACGACAACTGACTTGGCCCCAGCCCTACCGGCCTGTCGACCTCTGAACCTGCTCCTGCGGAACCCCGGCCTCAGCAACCTCAAAAACCCCGGAGGACCTGACTTCTGTGCCACAGCCTTCAACCCAGGGACTCCCACGAGCAGTGGTACTGCTCAAAAGAACAAACTACAAAAGACCCAGCCCTGGCACGGAACCGCGAAACCTGCAGCCTCTGCACCCGCCGAGCCCGGCCTGTGCCTGAGTGAACCAAGACTGTGAGGACGTCCCCCCGGCGATTCTGACCTGGAATCCAGTGCCCAAGGACCCTCCTCGACGACCCAGACGACGCCTGCAGCCTTAGGACAAGGGACCCCTCCAACCGCGACCAGCAGGGGGTAAGATTTCCCGACCTCAAAAGACACCCCTGCACCCGGCGCCCCACGGCCCCCTGTGCCCAACTCCTGGGTGTCTACCTATCCTCCAAGACCCCAACTTACCTCCCGAAGTGTTGGTCGCCCCTGAAGAGTCACCGTCCCCGAGCCTGCAGCCTTTTTTCGCCGTCCATGACCTCCATTGGTTAACATTGAGCGCCCGACGGCTCGAAAGCACCCTGCACCCAGCCGCCCGAGTGCCCCTGGAAGTGCAACCTCTACTCTAACCTACTTCCCCATTTGCCCTGAGCAAGTGACCAGGAGACCAGCTCCCACAGCCGCGTGGTCTGCTTGTCAGCAGCCACCAACCCGAGGCCCCCTGCCTGCCATAGGATAACATTGGGCCTACTCACTCTGCACCCGGCCGCCCCTGTGCCGCTGAGGGTGTAACAACTGTACTTATCTGATACTGGGGGACCCCTGAGTCTATGCCCAGAACCTTAACTCTGCCAGTCGAGTACTTACCCAAAGACCGATAACTCACTTTTCTTCCATAGGGTAACACTGACTGGCTCCCACCTGGAATTTCTTCTAAGTGTGGAGATTTGAAACTTTAAAATATTCACCTAAAATCAACCGAGTCACGAAAACGAAAATACTCACCTGATATTAGAAGAGGCCCCAGTGCCGGACCGGGTGCCCAACACTGGCCCTAAAAAGTAATCACAACGTTACTTACCGCTAACTCCATTTCCTTCCATAGGGATCCATTGACTGGTTTTCTGTGAAATTTCTTCTAAGTGTCTACTTTTGAAATACTAAAATATTGTTTAAAAATCACAACAGTAACGAATTCCGAACTACTCACCTGCTATCAGGAGAGACGTAAGTACTGCCTCTTTTAGTCAAGTACCAACCATGAAAAGTAATTTTTACCGTACTTACCAGTAACTCGAAATTCCTCTCATAGGATATCATTGCCTGCTTTTGTTGAAAAAGTTTCTAAGTGTCGATTTCTGCCTTTTACAAATATTCTTTAAAAATCGTGCCAACGATACAAACGTAATTACTTGCCTGCTTTAGATAGATACCCCAGTGCTGAACCATAGAACCCAGCCCTGGATTACAAAAGTAACGTAAACCCACTTTGCTTACAAACTGCATTTCCTTCCATAGGATAACATTGGTAGTTTTACCCAGAAAAGTTTCTAAGTGTCAACTTTTGAAATACAGTAATATTTCTAAAAAATCACTACATTAACCAAAACGCTTTTTCTTACCTGTTTACAGGAAGTGTCCCAGGACTGAATCCAGGATCCAGTCCTGTGGTTAGAAAAAGTAATCTACAAAGTAATTAATTGTAATTAATCATAATTTTCCATTAAGCTCAATGTTGCATTGTATTTGACCCTGTGTTGCCTCTTGCACCAACTGTGATTATTACCATCAAAAAGTCTATTGCCTATTTGTAAGGTGGTTAACCAAAGCATCTCATACTGAGAAAGTATATTTTTATCCTAGTGTTGGTTCTAAAATAAAACAAGCATATATTTTTTTTTATATACAAACCATTGGCCTAGAGTTCAGTTCTTGAGTGTGTGGCTTCATTTGCTGACTGAGTGTGTACAACAAATTCTTTACACTGTCCTCTGATACTGCCTTACTGCTCGACCAAGCTACCACTTTAGAGAGTAAGGTTATATCTAACTTTAGCCTCTGCCAAACCTCTGGTGACTCTGTGCACACTGAAACTTACTTTGGTGCAGTATATACAGAGCCACTTTCCTACAGTATCGATTCAACTTTGCTTTGCAAGTTACACAAGATGTAAATGGATAAGCCACCCTTTGGGCATCCGAATTTATGATCTCTAACCGCCGGCTTCCAGTGTTCGATGAAGTCTGTTATAGGAAGGCTTTGTATGTCCCATGTTTCCTGCAGGTCCAAGAGGTTGTGGTCTGTTAGAAAGGCAAGTAGGTCAGAAAGTGCATTTTCTGTTGGAGACCGCTGATGTTCCAGGAGAACAGAACTGGTAACGGTGATGTCAAGCGTTTGGGAGCTGGATGATCGATTCAGGTTGGACGACTCCCAGACAGAGCTGCAGGAAGCCAATTCCAGTCGGACTCAACGTGAGAGATATCAGTCGTGATCAGAGGTCTGCCATTAGTGACCGCACGGCCTTGAACAGTCTTTAAAATCGAATATGGTTTGTTTGAACGCGGCTCAAGGGTGGGTTGTGGTATAGCCAACACTGTAGGGTAGCTTGTCCCGGTTTGCAGGCAGATTTTAATGCCCCATGCAATGAAAGTTTCTGAACAGGATAAGAGAATTTCAGCCCAGGTGGGCGAGTTGAACGTTACCAGAGTAGCTTCTGAGGTTTGAGAACCCCTGGGTCGAAGGAATTCGATTGACACAATGTTGCGTGATTCCAGGGCCCCAAACCAAGGAGTTGATTTTAGTAGTCTTAGGATGTTGTACCTGTTTAAGATGTCATATGGGCCTTGCGAGCGATACTCTGGAATAAACAATAACTTAGCATTTGTAGAATGTGAAGTCCCTTCCTGTCGCTGGTCACACGTCCTGGTTGAATCTTGGTATACCAATGATGGCCTTGCCATTCCTGGGCTGTGCACCTTCTGACCTCTGGACTGTTGGGGATCTGGTAGGTTTGCACCAACTGACCCTAGTGCGTTGTAGATTGTTACTCTTAGTGGGTGATGTCGCTGAGAGCCCGTGTGGGGCGGTCGGGGTTCTTCAAACTGAGCTATTTGAGCTGCCTGCGGCCCATGTGGGCTTGCAGCAACAGTGGAGTTCCTTGATGTTCCCGCTTCTAGGTCTGTGTCCTGGCGGCTGAATCTGCACAGGTTCTGGTGAAGTTTGTGGCTTCTTTAAGACAGCCACCAGACCTCCGACTGTGGGATCGACAGGAAAGGGATACTGCATCAGAGGAAGTCCACTCTGTTCCCTTGGCAGTCCTGCAGGTTCTGTGCTTATTGTGGGATACGGATGTTGTTGCGTGACACTCTGATCACCGCTACTTTGAACTTGTTCTGTGCGTTTTGTTGTGAACAGTGGGAACAATTTGCAGGAGGCTAATCTGGTGTTGCCACTGGGTTGATTTCGTTGTTTCCCCGAGTCTTTTCTTTTCCCTCTTACTAAGTGGTGAGATGGTTGTGATGCAACAGTAATTGTTGATTTAACAGATGAGGGCGGACTAAGATCGGAGATCACGTCATTTGGCTGGACAGATGGATTCCTGGCGTGGTGGTTCCCTTGCGGGTCGACCATGCCGCTGTTCTCAGGTAGAGAGACTGGACCATTGGAAGCAATGCTGAAGGCTACGTTGGCAGTTGCCACGGGGCTAACTGCCAACCGCTGAGCCGCAGGCCCCGGCTGGAAGCTTGAATGTCCATTGTTGGTTTTGCTGTCCGATGCTAGTGGAGTTTGATTGGAGGGTACATGTGTAGGTTGCGCACATTTGCCTGGAGTACCAGACAGGCCCTTAACGTCATCCAGGACAGTGTTGAGAAACATCAGGAGTGAAGACATGCTGTCTATGATAGGAGAGCAGCAGCAAACAGACTGTACCAGGTCGGAGGCTCATTGTGTTCTTACAATGAGCTGGTTTAGGTTGTCCAGCTTGCTATCAATTCCTGCTGTGAATACTGCGAAGGATTTCAAAAGGTCCACTTGTATGTCCAGTTTATCATAGTGATAATTTAGAGCTGAAACAGTGGACTGGAGTGTTTGCAGCAACTGTGGCCACATTACAAAAAGAGAGACTAAAGCCTTGTCGAGGCTGGTTTTTACTTCCTGACTGGGGCACCAAAAGGGATCTGTAGGAAAGAAAGATATCTCCAAGAGAGACTCATCATTAGGTTCCGTATCACCAGATTGTTGTATGGGCCCCCTGTACCATTCGTGTTGAGTGGCTTAGTGGGCGAGAGTGGATTATATGGCCCATTGGGCGGCTGGCGGACTGGTAATGTCAATAACGCTGGAGATGTTGGTAGTGCTGCCTACACAGGTTTTCATCATTGCAACAGACTGTGATGTATTGGCTAAGTTCGCATGGGCCCTGGTTTGGGAACCTTGTTAATTTATGTGTACGGAGCTGCGTGTCTTGAAGCGCTGTTTCAGTGAAAGCAAGTACAGGGTCTGCTTGAGTGGCTAGTGTTGAGAAGAGGTGATTAACAGAGAGCGCCCAGGACGGAGGCGGTTAACTTGGCTGGTGTTGTAATTGGCTCTGAGACTGTTGCCTTATTTTGGCCCAATTAGACATTACTGTCAACCTCCGCCACACTACCACAGGGCTCGTCCTGGGTTGAGATAGGACTGATTTTCGGAGGTGCATGTACTGTCGCCTCAACTTTAAGCAGTGATCGTCTCTCCTCCGACTGAACCAACCTGTGGAAGGGAGGGGGCTACCCACAGCACCTGTAGTAACATTGGTAACAGGCGTTATTTTGAAGAAGTCCAAAACAGTAGTAGCCTGGGGGCGAGGGGTGCCTACTGGACTGCTGGCATTCAATGGCGTGGTCGAGGGTTTATCGCGGATTGTGATTGCGGTGGGACAGTCAAAGGTCGTCGAGAGGCCTGAACCCGTCACTGGAGACTTGGCAGAGTTTGGTGAGGGTGAGCACTGGAAAATGGAATCTTGGGCTGACTGGGGTCTGGGTTGTCAGTAGTTCCCGGCTTAATCTTTCAGTGCCTTGTGGGCGCCGAGGGCTCCCTTCTCATTCTGCCTGATCTCATTGCTCTTATTTAGGCGAAGGTCGCCAGGAGGGCCACCACACTTCTCCTCTGCCGATGATTCTTGAATGCCAAGGGGAGGTGCACGAGCATGCTAGACATTACACCTTTGGGTGGACGTTTCACTGCTGCGTGGAAATTTTCTAGGAGCGTACCTTGTTGCCCTGGTGACGCCTGTCTGCATGCGCCTTGAGGAACGGGTCACGTGCAGAAGGCACAAGCACACGGGGCGTCCGATATAAGAGGGACCGAAGAGCGATTGCCGTTGTCTTAGTTTAAGTGTTTAGATATTGGGATTCAGCTGCTGAGAATAAACTAGTGGGTTGTGATTTGATGCCTTGCAGGGTCACAAGGGTGCAGATGCGTGGGAAAAGGCCAATTCATTGGTGCACCGGCCCCTAGATGTAGCATAGGCTGTCCTGCCACCAGTCATCTCTGCGCTGCTGCAGGGTGAATCACGCCCTGGTTCCTTAATGTCACACACTGTTGCCAATCAAACCACCAACTGCGCCAGTTTTCATCTGGAAACCGTGGCAATCAGCTCACTCATTGCGCTGCACTTGCTGCACTCACTGTTAATGTCGACATGTGCCGAAGTCCCAAACAGGGTCTGGCTGAGGCTCCTGTGGTTGACTGAGGCAGAGTGCGAAGTGCTGCAGGCAGCTGGGGTGGAGGCGTGTGGCAGAAGCAGCAAGGGCAGGCATGAGGCAGAGTTATTGCTGTTTAACCTCCCCCCCCCCCATCCCCCTAGGGGGCAGCGAGGCAAACTGTCTAGGTTTCCTGCAGCGGGAAACAGGAGCGCGGGAAACAGTCCAGCAGATGGGGCAAGCCGCCATTACTGCCCCAAAAGGGGGGGGCCTCACTCGCCTCTGCCACACACTCCGGGACCGACTCCAGCCACACTCGGCCCACAGAGGGGAGAGATGCCCGAGCCTGGCGAGAAGGCTGGCGGCAAGGGTGGTAGGCAAAGGAGGCGGGAAGAGATGGAGACGGCAAACCTGACAGACCTGGTTGTTGCACAGCCCCGGAGATGAGCTGGGATCCTTACACCCGCTGACTGCTGGCCCCCTTGCCGGAGGCCACTTGCTGGGGCTGCTTACTGCTCACTGGGAGCCGTTCACACAGTTTGCCCGTCCCTCGCCGAAGCTTGAGCGTGACATCACCGATATGCGACCGGAACGCAAGAACGTGAAAAGAATAGCTCTCCTCAAGTTTGGTTGTGATGTCCATAAGAAAAATATTTTGCTCATTTTCAAGAAAAACAAATTGGAAAAACATGGTAAAAAAATAAATCAACAATTCACCAGAAGTGTTCCAGTATAAGACCTAGAAAGTTGAGGCACAAGAATCTGTGAAAAAGTTATAAAGAAAGAAAAAGCTAATAATCGAATTCTTCTTGTTTGTCACCAATGCAAAATCTCTGATTTAATTAGGACTCTCTAACTTAAACCTAACAGGCTTCACACCCTAACTGACAGAACAGGCCAAATCCCTCTGATTTTCTCTCGACTCAAACCTCTCACTCAAAGATCACATTACCAAGAAGATGAAAACAGCTTTGTTCCAGCTCTCTCCTGAAAAAAGTGATGACATTTCTTCCAAGAGATGACTTTAGAACAACAGTCTAAGCTCTAGTCCTCTCTCAGCTTGATGAAGGCAATGCCCTGCTCAACGCATTGCAGAGGCCACCTTTGCCCCCATGAAAGGCATCCTTCACGTAGCAGTGCAGCAAGGTGCTGGAGAAATCTAACCATATCACACTTGCACTAAAGGATCTTCATCTGTCTCACCCCGAAAGCCTTGACCATTTTCAAGATTAAGTGCATGCCTTACAAGGCCCCTCTATAGCAAGTCCCGTCTACCCAGGTAACTAACAATATCAGAAAGTCAATGACATAGTTCTATCATCAGCAGAAAAAGACTAAACACTGCAGGAAGGTTAAAACAAGAAAACAAGCCTTCTAAGCATTTACCTCGAGGATCTATCTGGAACAACACCCCCTCCAACATCAGAATAGCACCAACCTTTCTACAGTTCATGAAGAAACTTAAGACCCACTTACTCAATGAACAGTTTCTCAGACAGGCTCACTTCTCTCTGCTTCCACTAGTTCCAACTCCTCCCTTTTCTCCCTTACCCTCTTAATGTATCTGCACTGGGGCTTGTCCCCGTACAGCGTTACGTTGCTAGGTTCATGCTTTCAAAATACCTAAAAATATAAAATATCCCTGGGAAAAAGACCTCCATCAGTGGGCTTTAGTTAAAAAATAAAGATACAGTTTCATTACCTCAAAAAATCAAATTTTAACTGATATGCAACCATGAAAAACACAGTAGATACTAACCTTTGGTATAATACAGCTCACACCATAAATATTAAAAAGATCAAGAAAAACCAGGCCTCTTACAAAGGTATGTCTCCTGAGGGAAGGGATGAGTCAGACCATTTGTATAGGACAAGACATGTGAGGTAGTGTAAGAAATTCTGTTTAGAGGGCTTTATGTATCAAGTCTCCGATTTGACCCTACTGGCCACCATAAGCAAGCCTAGTGTCCTTGGATGAGATACACTTTTTGTCCTAAAATTGAGTGCATTCTGTAGAAGAAATGTAAAAGGACACAGAAGGGACGCTGAAAAAGGCATTATCATAGCTCACCCTAGAATATATTGGAGCTCCAACCACAAATCACCAGAAAACAAATAGAATGATAGAAATTAGTATACCAAATATGACTAGAAATATAGCACACTGATATTCTTTTTTAATTGTAGTAGCAACGAAGGTTTGCGTTCAAACATCACAAATGAGAAGGAAGAAGGTGCACTGTCATGCATAAGGCTTCTTGGTCTGCGCCATAAGCAAGCAAGTGAAGCTAAATACCTGGAACTCCTCAGGTGCCACTTACCACTCTCTGCACCTGTGTGTGCCATCTTCAATCCCATCTACAGGCCTCCAAGGAAGAAGGGCGGGCCTTCAAGGAAGAAGGGCGGTTACACTGCCAAATTCTCATATCGCCTCACCACCTCATGCATCCTATGCATTCACACCACCCTCCTAGGTCGCATCAATCTCCCAGGCAACACAATCTCGAAAAAAGCAAGAAACACACTTATCAACCTTGTCGACCCTCAACATAGAACAGTATGTAATCCAACTCCAAAGGCCAAAGGCTCAGGTTTGTCTTAGGAACCTCACCAACAATCAAGGCAAACCATCCATACTTCAGGACTAGACCGATCTCACCATCCTAACTAACAAACAAAAGTCAAACCAAAGAGGACACCAACTCTTTAGATACTTCAAAGACTTTGCTATCGACAACCTAAAGCTTGAACTCATCTCTTGCCTTGCCAACTCCAAATCTGATGTCAAACCCTTTCTAAGTGACTTTAACAACATTCTGGAAAACCATGTGAACACTCACACTCCAACGAAACTATGCAAGAGCAAGCATTGAAACCTTCAGCACCCTGATACTCTAAAGACTTCGCAAACAACAAAGCTCCATCTACAGACAGGAAGTAAAATGGAAAATTTACTCCCAAGGACCTCACACAATTTTTAATTTTTTTATTGACAATTAGAGAAAAGAATCAGTGTACATACTCCTTCAAGATGCAAGTTACCATACATTCGCCCTGTACGGGCCACCTAGTCATGACTGTTACAATATGATTTGGTGAGGTTAGGCATAACATGTACCCAGAACAGTTATGCGCCCCGCTCCCCGTAGTGATACAACGTATCTGACGTGCCCGTGGGGGTGAGCTCACCTCTACATTGTCCAACTTGCCTCCACATTTTTTAGAGATGGACCTCGTCTGTTTCTATGGTAAGCAGAGCCCGTATGCCATTCCATGGCTACTCGTGTTATTTTGTCTTTGTGGTTTTGTGGAGTAGCTTATTTACATTTTGTACCCTCTTGTCACTTTGTGTTTTTTTCCCTTCAAGATAATCAAAACAATATAATACAACTGACAGCATCTGGTGGTTACAGTGCCACTTTGTCCCCCTATCCCATTCCCGTTCGAAAGTTCCTAAGGATAGGTGGGGAGAGGTGTAGTAGGTGGCTTGATGGGTGAGTCGGCTTGGGGGAGGTCTTGGTAGTCAGAGAGGCAGTCAATGCATTGATGTGTGGCCTGATTAGTGATCTGTACTGATGTCTCAGTCGTGAGCCAATATGGATTCATTTAATGGGAGGTGAGGCTTGATGCTGTGGTCGCTATGAAGCGGGGGGTGGGGTGCTCGTTGGAAGGTTCCACTATGCGCGCAGGTGTCCTGCTCTCGGGCAGCTCAGGGTTCCTCCCACCAGGATTCTCTGGGGTCTGCGTCCTCCCCTGCATGATTCCCCAAGTTTGCCCTCCACTTCTCCCGAAAACGTGCTGTGGCCTGCTTCTAGTGAATGGCTATGCGGTGCTTCGCCAGCACCAGCCCCAACATAGTGAATTTATGCTGCATACGAGTTGTGGCTTTGGGGGTCGGCAGTACGCCCAACAAACAGTGCTTTATTGATGACTCAACTGTAAGTTTCGTGGCTTTCTGCAACATGTCTAGAACTGTGCCCCAATATGAACTAAGTAGGGGGCAATCCCAGGTCATATGTACGAAGTGGGCAGGGGAGGGGCTGCATTTGGGGCAGTTAGGTGCATGCGACTGGTCAATTCTCAATAGGCGTCAGGTACGTACGTACGAACCTCACACAAATTAAGTCTCTTCACGCAGCACACAGACAACTCATCACATCAACCAAAGCAAACTACTTTACCACTACCATTAATGAAGCTGCCAACAGAAGTAGAAAGCTCTTTCTGGTACTCAAGACAATCAAGCAACTTATTCTGCGAATAATACATAAGATCCAGCAGCACACCGACAACAAGCCTGCTCCTCTTCTTAGATCCATGTCTTCTTGTGACAGCTTGCAATGATCAACCCTTAAAGTCCTAGCTCTCACAGCTCTTGCTGACTAACAACTCCTGCAAGCCACCTCCTATGAAAATGATGTCTTACCATCATATCCTCCATCAAAGCTATCTAGCAAAGCTCTCTCATCCCTACTCATCACTGTCAATTTCTCCCTCACTAAAGACATCTTCCCAGGAGTTCTCGAGAAAGGCCAGAACCTCCCACTTCCAAAGAAATGTGCACTAGATACTGATGACCTTGCCATGTACTAGCCTACCATTCGCCTACCCTACTGGCAACATCACTGAAAAAGAAGTTTAAGCTCAACTCCAAGATCGCATCACTGCCAACCATCTTCTGCACAACTACTAATCTGGCTTCAGATCATGCTGCAGCATGGAACGAGCTACCTTACACATCGCAGATTCCTCATCAGTAGAACAATCCCAGGCATCAGACTGGATCCGGAAACTTCAAAGCTTTCACGTTGCCGATAGGGAGCACTGGCTTTGTATTGACCCCGAAGTGGCATCTGGTGACATCAATGAAGGCATATAGCGCCCACCCCATTGCAGTGACTCCAGTTTCCATCCATTATTTCCAGCCTTTGAGGCGAGTGATGGACCGACATCAATAGAGTAGTGCAGTACCAACAATGCAAAGTGGAATCTTTTTAACTTTCCTTATAACACATCCATCAAATGGAGAGGCAGGCGGGTTGGTGAGGGATCTGCAGGTAGAGTATCCATCAGAAAGATCGTTACCGCTGGCAAGTAACTTTTCCTTCTGATGGATAATTCTACCTGCAGATTCCTCACCTGTAGAACAGTTTATAGAGCAATACCCTGCCTCTGGAGGAAGGCTGATGGATTGTTAGACAAGGAAGTCCTGTTGAACATCTCTTTCAAAGAGCACACCCCTGTATACTTCATAATCCAGGCAGCAGAGCTTGGCAAAAGTGTGCAGGGACACCCATGTTGCTGCCTGATGTCTGCTCTGGGAACTTCCGAGGAAAGGGCAGAAGTTGTTGATTTGACCCTGGTGGAATGACCCCTTAGTCCTTCGGGGGTGGGGCGCAGGGGACCTTCTTGGCCAGAGCGTAGAAGGTTTTGATACATAAGATGATCCATCTGGAGAAGGTTTTCTTTTGTACCGCCTTCCTCTTCTCAACTCCCCAGTAACCGACAAAGAGCTGGTCATCCAGTGGTATGTCCTTGGTGATGTCGAAATAGTAGTTGACCGCCTGCTTAGGAGGCAACCGATAAATCCAATCCTCCTTAGTGGCATGGGGTGGGGAATAGAGGTCGGGAGGTGTGACTGACTGACCTAGGTAGAAGTGGGGCACCACTTTCAGCAGGAAAGCAGTTCTGGATCATAAAACCAATTTGTTGAGATAGGAAGAGGTAAAAGGAGGGAGGGAGCTGAGAAACTGTAACTTGCTCACTCTTCTGGTTGAGGTGATAGCCACCAAAATCCCAGTTTTAAAAATCAACATCCTTAAGGGACAACTATGCAGGGGACTTAAACAGAGTCCCCATCAGAAACGTCAACACTAGAGTAAGGTCCACTGGGGCACAACAAAGGGTACATATTCGCCAACCCTTCAACAAAAAAAAACCAGGACATTGGGGGACTTAAAAAGGACGGCCGGTCGGGTTGACAGAGGAATGCAGACAAGGCAGCTAAATACCCTTTGACAGTGATTACAGCGCAACGTCTCTGGGCAACATAAAGTGAGTATTGCAGGACCTAAGGCAGTTTGGCCTTAAAGGAGTGCACATTACTATCCGCATCACACAAAACAAATTTGCTCCTTCGGCCAGAGTAAGCCAATTTGTTGGAGGGGAGATGTGCTGACAATATGACATCCACCACCTCCGGTGGCAGCTGAAAGGACCTACGGTATCCCCGCTCAATCTCCGAGCGTGAAGGTGAAGTCCTCTGAGATTGGAGTGGATGACCATTTCCCCCGACTGGGGGAGAACGTCCAGCCTGCATGGTAGATGCAGCAGTGGATACGCAGAGAAGTGCAGAAGGTTCATACCACACCCTCCTTGGCCAATCCGGGGTGATGGGAATAACTTGGGCCCGGACTTGGCAAATCTTCCTCAGAACCTGAGGAATAAAGGGTATGGGGGAAATGCGTAATGCAGCTGAAAGTTCCACCTCAACTGAAATGCGTCCCCAAAAGCTCACTTGACGGATACTGGAAGAAACAGAACTGCTGGCACTGAGCATTTTCTGATCCGAGGAGACAAACAAATCCAGCTGAGGAATGCCCCATTAGGTGCAGATGACCTGGACTACCTCTTTTAGAAGACACCACTTGTAGTTGGCAAGATAACGCCAGCTCATGCCATCTGCTCCGACATTCAGAAACCCTGCATGGTGATCGGCAGTGAGCCATATCCCTTGGAGGGTGCCCAAGACCACAGTCTCAACGCTTCCAGGAAAAGGAGGCTAGACCCTACTGCCCCTTGCTTTTTGACGTACCACATCACTGTTGTGTTGTCCATCAAGATCTGGATGGCCCGACCTTGGTTTGAGGGGAGGATAGTCTTGAGCGTCAGCCAACTTGCCTGCAGTTCCAACAGGTTGATGTGAACAACCTGTTATCTCAGAGACCAGAGGCATCTGATCACCAGTTCCTCCAGAGGGGTTTCCCACCCTCCGGTGCAAGCATTCGTCACTACCGTTGTCATGACTGGAGTGGGTGGTGAAGCCCATTCTGAAGCTCAGGTTCGTCTCGTTTCCCCACCACGCCAATTCCGGCACAGGGTTGGGAAGCCAGTACCGACTCTATGAACTGGAGTCGTTGGGAGAGCTGCAGGTGACATATGGGCTCATTGATTAAAAAGCCCAGGTCAAACAGCAGGGATACTGTAGACTGCAGATGGCTCAACACCACCTTTGGCGAACCAGCTTTGATCAGCCAGTGGCCAAGATATGAGAATATTGGGATGCTCAATATTCTAAGATGGGGCGCCACCACTGCCATCACCTTCGTGAAGGCTTGCAACGATGATGTCAAGCCCAAGGGTAGTACCTCAAATTGGTAGTATGTAGGGCCTACCACAAACCATAAGGGATGTGGAAGTAAGCATCCTGTAGGTCGAGTGATACTATTCAATCTCCAAGTTCCAACACCAGTAGTACTTGAGCTAGAGTCAGCATTTTGAATGCCTCCTTTTTGAGGAAGAAATTCAGTTACCCGAGGTCCAGTCCAGGATCAGACGTAAACCGGCATCCTTCTTAGGCTCCAGGGAGTAATGAGCGTAGCATTCTTGGCCCTTTACCTGTTCGGGTACTAACTCCACTGCTCCTTTCCGTAGATTAACTGCCACTTCCTGATCTAATATGGCAAGGTGGGGGGAGGAGAATAAAGGTGGAGGTGATTGAGGAGTGGAGCCTGAAGGACGGGAAGGGTGTAACCCCTTTCTACAACCTAAAGGACCCACTGGTCCGAAGTAATGCCTCACTAGGCCGGGAGAAAGTGGGAAACTCGGACCCCCAACAGTCTCTGAATAGGTGTGGGGAAGCAAATTCGGTCTGCTTTCCTGGTTGTACAGAGGAGGAGAAGGAGGTCTGATGGGAGGATTCAAAGCACCTTCCCTTGGCTTTGCCTCTGTATAAAGCGCGCAGCTACCCCCAACGGGGGTGTCCCGGCGCTGGTAGCAGAGAAGAAGGGCAAAGTGCGGGCGACCTCAAGATGCTATGGGAGACCAAAGAGCCAGGTCTTCAAAGATTTACGGAATGTGAGTTCTGAGTTGGCTTTCCTAATATGTTCTGGCATGGAGTTCCATAAGGTTGCTGCTCTAAGGGCGAAGGACCGTCCTCCTATTCTGGCCCTAACAAAGCGGGGTATAGCAAGAAGTTCATGGTGATTGGACCTCAAGTTCCTGGACTGGTGATATTTACGAAGTCTCTTCCTTAGATACTGAGGGCCAGTGTTTCTAACTGCTCTGTAGGCCAGTGTTAATGCCTTGAATTCTGTCCGTCTTTTCACTGGAAGCCAGTGAAGGCTCCGTAAATGAGGAGATATGTGATGACGCAACGGGACATTTCTGATAAGCCTGGCTGCTGAGGCTTAATGAGATGCTGGCAGGCATTCTGACCGTCTTCAATAACCTCCTGTAAATGTTGGTGCATGTCGTCTGGTACAGGAGGGACTAATAAAGGGGCCATATCCTACAAAGCATAATTGAAATGTGCTAGAAGGCAGTTTGCGTTAATGGACTTGAGGGTCATGCTTCTTGCAGAAAAGTTTTTTTCCCCCCAGGCCTCCAGTCGCTTTGATTCCCTGTCAGCAGGGGTTGACGGGAAGGCTCCTCCTGATTGATCAGAGCATGAAGCCTGTATGACCAGACTCTCTGGTGAAGGGTGGACAGAGAGGAATGGTTGGTCACCTGGCACTGGGGGACAGCAGCGTACTACTAATCTGTTGACTGCAGGACCTGAAAATGGTTTCTCCCAAGCATAAATGGAGCTAGTATGGCTTCATTAAAAGGAAGCGATGGCTCTGCTCCTGGAGCCAATGGAAACAGTACTTTTGTAAGGAAGTTCTTTTTAGTGTCCGTGGTTGGGAGTTGTAGGTCCTACACCTCTGCAGCCATAAGTATCATTTTGTGGAGGGAACCACTTATGATGTAGGGGTACGAGAGGGGAAATCCATGACTAGTTCTGGGGAGGTGCCCAATCCACTGTTGTTATTGGTCTCATCCAGCCCCGGTCCGTGCAGGTAACAGTGGCGGGGCGTTGGGGCCGTGGGGGTGGGGGATAGATTGAGGGACAATGCAGAGGGAAAATTAAATAATTAATTTTCACTCTGCATCGTCCGTCGGAATCCCCCCTCCCCCACACACCCGGCCCCACCGCTGTTACCTGCACGGACCATGGCCGGTCTCATCATATCCCGTATAGACTAATGCAACGTCCTGTATTTAAATATCAATCAATCTTCCCCAAATAAGGTCCAAATCATTCAAAATGCGGCCGCATGCCGGGTTTTAGCTGCACCCAAACGCGTATCAGTAAGGGAAGGCTTGAAACGTCTTCATTGGCTGCCTGTAAAGAAAAGGGTGTCCTTTAAAGCAATTGCCTGACACACAAAGCCCTTTACTCGCAGGGACCATGATATCTTAGAACTGCCCTGAATTGGTATGCTCCCAGGAGACCTCTGAGATCAGCAGGGTGCCATAAGGCAGCTGTCCCACGTTGTAAGAAAGCTAGGTGGGGGGGAACGTGCCTTCACGGTGGCAGCGGCCAGGCTGTGGGATTCCCTTCCTGAACAGATCAGGAGACTGAGCTTGCACCTATCGTTTCGTAAGCAACTCAAAACTTGGCTTTTTACAGATTAGGCTCTCGCCTAGGGAGTATTACTGTGGGTTTGCTTAGTCTGGGCTAACACATGTCCTCATGTTGTTCTCCTTTTATACCACTTTGATACCTTGCGGTCTAATGTGCTTTAGAAATACTAAAATAAATAAATAAAACCTTTCTTGCATTACTACTGGCAATCCTGTCTGATGCACGGAGGCAATCGCCATTGGCAGTCTTGCATAGGGTGGCCACTAACGCAATGCTGTCTAAACAACACTATTAATATTAGTAGCTCAGCATGATTTTTATTGAACATAAGTAGCTCTTGTTACTGAAACGGTTGGAGACCCCTGGTCTAAAGGGTCCAAATCAGAGCCAAATATTTCATTAGGTCTATTATTGCATGTTTCTTCCTTCAATGAGACATTGAGTATCTCTTTGAGAGGTGTCAGGTAGCGGCACCAGTGGAGTCATGTCTGGCGCCAGAGGAGGAGGTGGTAGCAGCGCTGTCTAAGGCGTAGTGCGATCGGAGAACTAGGTCAAAACAATGCAGAACTGGCATTGAGGTTGATGGTAAGAAGCCAGTTAGCATTGGAGCCATAGGTAGGAACACCGGTTGTCCATATGGAGCCAAAAAATGCACAGTTATGCAGGATGGAATAGAAGCCCTTGCAAAAAGAGAATACAAGGCGTTTAAGAATGCTTCGAAGTCCGACCAAGGCATCAGGAAAGCTGGCATTGGACTGTGAGGCGCCACAAAATCCAGTAGAGACCGAGGCCAATTCAGGGCCACTGAGGGCAGGTCTACTAACTCATGCTCCAAAGACAAATGACCTGCAGAAGTGGGAGAACGACAGGGTAACTTGACTCTGGAGCACTTCATCTTCTTGTGTTTCTTCCGCTTGCCTCCAGATGAAGAAGATGGTGTCCTGGAATGATGTCTAATATGTTTTCTATTTCGTCTGTCCTTCCTGGCTCGAACCATAGAGTTCAGCTTCTTGCTTTTTTAATGGCCTTAGGATGCATGCTGCGGCATAATGAATAAGCCTGGGAGGCGTGGTCCAACCCGAGGCACTAGAGGTAAACAGCAAGGGGATCAGTGATGGCC
Source organism: Calotriton arnoldi (assembly GCA_963921515.1). Classification (NCBI taxonomy): domain Eukaryota; kingdom Metazoa; phylum Chordata; class Amphibia; order Caudata; family Salamandridae; genus Calotriton; species Calotriton arnoldi. Next base: position 3,355,531 of record CAWUFW010000033.1, read on the forward strand.
ATCTCTGTCTCTCACAGTCACTCCAGGGTTTAAACCCGGAATTTATAAGGGGAGGGGGGAGGGGGGGGAGGGAGGGGGACACTGTACTGCACTATTTTAATTTTAGTGGCAGGAAAACTCTCCTCTGAGAGTACGCTCCGGATCTGTGTAGAAGGCATGGAAAAAAGAGAACTGACAGTATTGCTCCAGGGCGGGTGCTATACGACTTTGATGAAGTCACCAGACGCCATTTCCGGCGTTAATACGAAGCCAGCACACCCTACCAGCGACATGAGAGCTTATAAGTTTCCGGATCCAGTCTGACACCTAAGATCGTTCCACCAGTTAGGAATTTGCAACCACTGCCTTCACCTCATCCAGACCCGGATGCCCAAACCTTCCTGAAGCTTAACCCCAGCAAGAATAAATTCATCTTATTTGACAACAAGCAAGAACTAGTGGAAACCTGGCTCAAAGGCATGAACCTTGATGGCTTTGCACCCCAACTTTAACCCAATGCCAATGCCCTTGGATTCACTTTAGACACCAAGCTCATCTTCAAGAAACATACTCTAAATAAGAAAGCTCTCACTACTGAAGAAAGTGAAACCATTCCTCCCAAAAAGTGGCTTTAGAAATGCTGTTCAAGATCTTGGACTACTTCATCTAGATGATGTAAACTCTTTGATCCATAGCCTTCCGAACTCCACACTAGCCCCCCCTTAAGGGTATCCTACATGCTGCAGCATGTCGCATCCAGGGCCTGAAGGAATATGATCAAATCACCCCCATCCTAATGGAAATCCAGGGACTCCCTTCGTGGCTCGCACCCTCTTCAAAACCAGATGCATTATTTACAGAGCCATCATATGTGCACCCCCAGTCTACCTTGCTTACAAGCTCAATATCCCTGCTTGCTCTCGTCACATCTGCAGCCAGGACACAATCATAGAGATAAAGTGTCAAAAAGAAAAAAACAAGACAACAGGGCATCTCCATCTATGCACTCAGGATCTCGAACAACATCCCCTTATTCATCAGCATAGCCCTAACCCTGCTCCAATTCAGAAAAGAGGTGAAGGTGCACCCCTTTAAAAAACACTACATCATGATGCAATAACAGCCCACAAACCAGCGATTTCTCAAATCACTTATTGACTGTATCCTTGCCTTTGACCCTGCACAGCGCTCCGCTGCCTTTTGGCTAGGTTTGCCATACACAAATACCACATACATATACACATACACACAGAAGGGCCAATAATAAGAAGAGGAGTTAGCTAAGCAGACGAAAGGAGGAAGCAATAGTTATCTGTGTTTACATTCCCTTTATAAATCAGATCAATTGTGATCTCTTCAATGGAGATGTAGAGCCCTTGATTGTATGCTACCATTTTAAGGAATACCAAGATCAAAAATTGCCTAGTAGCAGACATGTAATCTAATCCCCCAAAGAGTTTAAACCCAAACAGTGAAATATGTGTTGAATAACCACAATAGATAGATACAATAAATTAAAAAAAGAAGGTGATCTGCTTAGTCGATTAAACACTTATAGAATTATAAACTTGTGGGCAACATGCCACCTAATGGCAAGAGACAAAATCCTTCTTTAGCACTTTAAAACAGTGCTTTACACATATGTTTCATGCACCTGGACAAGCGGCATAAGGAGCATGGCCGTTAGCTGCATGTATGCATGGTCTTGCCAGTTCTCGTCTTGGAAAAAAGGAGACAACCAGTGTATGTTGTAACCAATAGCGTACTGATGGTGGGAAGGCCTTGCCAATAGGAAAGAGTCTAAGGACCAGGAGTATCTGAGTTAGCATAAATGAAACCTTTTCCATCTCTTAAGTGCTGGTATTTTCTCACTCTCAACTTGTGGGTTGATTCCGCAGTAACTGAGAAAGAAAAAGGAAGGAATAAAAAGGTAGCCGAGGGCAGTTTAGGCCAAGGAAAACATTGCAGATAACCTGCATGCTAAATCTTGCACTGCTCTGGGTAAAACCCTCCAGAGCACAGTGGTGGCAAAGTGGAAACAGGATAACTACTTTGCTATATCCGATTCGAAAATTGACTGGAGAATGACACCTTAGGCCTGGTGCACTTGGAAAGTATAAAAATGGGTGAAATATGACATCTAGCTAGCAATGGTGAGCTGGTCAGCAAGCCTCATTGTCATCAAAGGTCACAAAAAGTTGGCTCAGATCTCTGCCTCTCTTCATACAGAACTGTAAGCTGCACCTTAGATCAAGTTTGTGCAATATTTTGTTAGCTGAGGAAGCATGTGAAAGTGGGAAATATCATCTCTTTGTTAAAATGGAATTACAATAACACTTTTAGAATGAAGGGTATATCTGCAGAACCAGCCAATCCCTCTAGAACACGGGGAAAGGTTCAGAAATGCAAAATGGTTACAGCTCACTTGCATAACTAGCCAATGTTATGGTCAGAACAAGTCTTTCCCAACAGAAGCTTAATGGTTTGCTCATCAACCTAGTCTGAACATGATCCAGGTTTCAAGAGGCAGTAGGACGCCTAACTGCTAGGAACAAACAGAGATGGCTTGAGCCCTTTATGGGCATGGATTAATTCATTATTATGGCGACAGAGTTTAGGGTTCCTAGCTCTGGCAAGAGGCAGAGAAACTGTGATGTTTTATTTTTTCCCCTGGTCTTAGGTGCTATGGGCCTATACTCCTTTTTCTTCATCAACCAAAGGTCATGATTGATATTCTATTGTTCCCCACACTACCCTTCTATAAGGCTCCCTGGTGATCCCCCCTCGCACCTCAGATCTTTTTTTGCTTGCCATGGAAAATCTGTAGGCCCCGGCAAATTTGTTTTGGCCACCAGGAACTGTTTTTGGATTTTCCAGTTTTTCTATTCAGAAACTTGAATTTTTTTGCAATTTAATGGAGGGTCCAAAAGACTTGCAAGGAATCCTGGCATGATGGAGGATCCCCAGGCTGGTTTTAGTTTTTTTTACACTGTTAAACAACCTGCAGACAAGGTCAAGCCCCTACCGGGCCAGAGTTTTTATTTCTAATTTTTTAATAATTGAAATGCCATGTAAAAGAAGCATGCCCTGCAAAACAGTAATTTTTTTTTAGGAACATGTTCTACTTTTTAGCCTCCTCATTATAAAAGATTTTTGTCTCATACTGTGTGTATAACAGATTGTAATCTTCATATTAAGCCTACAGAGCCAATGTGCAGAGTAAAAATACTATTGTAACAGCAATTATTTTAGAATGCCCAGTATGTAAAACATGTTTATCTCTGGGAATCATATTCACAGAAACCCTGTGTTAGACCAGTCAGCTTCAAAGTGGTCTTCCCCCGAACTTTTTGCCTTCACGCTTCCTATTTTAGCTGAATTCGTTTTTGTTGGCCTTAGGACTCTGTGCACGTTACCCAGTGCTAAAGTACTTGTGCTCTCTCCCCTAAACATGGTAGAATCAGCTTACACCCAATTGGCATATTTAATTTACTTGTAAGTCCAAGGTAAAGTGGTACTACATGTACCCAGGGCCTGTAAATTAAATGCTACTAGTGTGCCTTCAGGCCTATATGGCGACAAAAACTGAATCCGCACCCCCATAGACTTCATCGCGTCCTTGTACGCCTTAGAGGCGAACGCTGGACCTTGGTTAGAATGGAAGGTGCCATAGGCAAACGTCCCGACAAAGACACGCAAATCTCTAATGACATTTTAGAGCGTCAGCGCTGTGTTGTGGCCAAACCCATAAAAATATAGTGCACGAATCAACCGCAACAAAAATTTATTTATACGCAGTATCAGATGTCAATGGACCGCAGTGATCAAGATATACACAGCCAAATGGCCGATTTGATATATATATATAGCTGTGTTTGTGGTGGTCGCGAAACCGTAGATGGTTTGATTTGCTGACAAATGTCACAAGAAAGCACATAATTACGGGTTTGTTTATATAAACTACGCCACCAGTAACGTTGCTGTAAAATAGAGCCTGTCGCAGACACCCATGCATGTGCAGAAGCCTTGCCCTCGTGTGTGGCAATGATGAAAAGGAAGCCTGCGGTCCATGTTGGGAATCAGCCGATCCCCAACTGACGGAATTGTAGCATAAGGAACTTGCTCCGGAGATAAATGATAAGAATACTTTGAAGGGAAGCCCTGCGGGTAAGCAGTTCCATTCTACGTAGCAGCTATTGCTGCCAAAATTTCATTATCTATCTTAGTCATGGATCTTGTAACTGTTGCAACGGAACACGTGGCAACTGCAGATTTGACTGCCTCGTCAGCCAAAGAATTACCAACAGCATGTGCTCCCACAAGCTGATAGCCAAGAGTATGTATAACCTGTGTGAGCGGCAGACGTTCTTTAAGCTCTGCCACTCAAACCCAATGCATTTTATGCTTTATTGCGCTGCCTTTAGAGTCCCTATAATCATTCTGAGACCAAAAGAATAAGTTGTCATTAAAAGACTGGACACAGTAGTAAGAATCGCACACAATAAGAGTATTCCCATCAGGATCAGCAAACTCGAGAGCTAGAACAAGAGCACGCAGCTCCGCCAATTGCGCCGTACAGTCCCCAAGTGCCTGTGTATGCACAATGGAAGACTTAAATTCACCATTTACAATTGAACCAGCCACAATAGCGCAAGCTGCTGAATAAGCATGTTTGGACCCGATGGCCGGTTGAGCCGAGCCGTCGATATAAATGATACATTTGTACTCATCCAAAGAAAGCAACGACAATGGAGGAGGATGAACATGTTCATACTTTAAAAACATCTGTGTCTAAAGAGCAGGATCAAAGATAAACGTGACATCAGCCGATGTCAAAAAAGTAGCCCATTGTATCCAACAGGGATGTAGAGCTTTAGAGTTTGGTACACTCGCCTTAGTCACCGTTTCTAAAGCAGGGATAGGCGATAAGAATGTGTTTCCCCTGCGCCAGCGAGCGTTCTTTCAGAATCGCCATTTGGACCGCAGTCAAAATCTTTTCAACATTCGAAAACCGCATTTCCACTGCTGTGTACAAATGTTATTTGTATGCAATAGGTACTATGTCTCCCTCGTTGAACGTCAAGTAAGTGAAACACATCGTCCCCGGTACAATACGTATGACCAGGTTTGTAGAATTATCACGCGTCAACAAGTAGTTAGTCGCTCGCAGATCTGACTGCAAAGATTGTAGAATAGAGGTATGTTCCGGAAGCCAGCAGGCAGATGAATATGTAGGTTGTATCAACGCATAGAGCAGTTTGATACGCTGGGCATAATCGGGGATGTATGTCCTCCCGAAAATAAAAAATCCCAGCAAAGACTGAAGCTTCTTCAGAGTAGATGGAGGTTGCAATTTTGCACACTTCTCCAGAAAGTGGGGGGCCAAGCCCCTACCCTCGTTATTGAACTCGTAGCCCAAAAAGAGCACCGCTTAACAAGCAATGTGTGATTTAGCAAAATTGAATTTGTATCCATAGTCGGCAAACAACAGAATAATTCGGTCGACTCAGACAAGATGCGGTATCTGCTTGTCGTCTGTCAGATAAATATCATCGACGTACGAGAACGCATCTGGATCTATGCTGTGCAACAAAGACACAACAATTGCAGCAAAAGCCCTGGGGCTGGTCTTATATCTCATAGGCAAGCGCGTACATTTTTTCTGATTTCCGACGGCGGTAAATGCTGTCAAGTCACTGCTCTCAGGAGCCAAGTTATGACTGTAGAAACCATTGGATATATCCGGTGTGGTTTTGTATTTTGTACGAAAAAGACTGTTCACTAGCGCAGAGCTGTGTTTGTTCTGTACCGCAAATGTACGACAATGACTATTCAAATTTCGATAATCTAATACAATGCGATATGAACCGTCCGGCTTCAATACCGGAAAAAGAGGATTATTCATCGGTGATACACAGGATTCAATTACACCTTGATATTCCAATTGAGTCAGAATGTCACTAACGGGAGCTTTAGCCTCTCGTCTGATTGGATATTGCGGTTGTGGCTGTGGCATAGACCGTAATGGTATCTCATGCGCCGGTGAATCTCTATCCCAGCCCACCTGATTACGGTACACAGCTGGGGCAAGGGCCAATGCCCACTCAGATGCATAAGCTTGTTTAGCTTCCTCAGGGACGTAATGTGAAAAACTCGGAAGTATCACGTCCTCCCCTCTAGAAGCGGCCAGAACAAATGGTGGAGGCCAATCTGCCTCCGACAACAAAATGTCATATGAGGAGGAAAGATTTTCCCAGAAAACCACTGTAATTGTATGCTGTATATCACCCTCAATTTGGAGGACAATTTCATAGAGTCTATCCGGGGGCGCAACTCGAGTATCCGCTGTTTCTACTGTAATAAACGAATCAGTTGCACTCGTCTACAGACAGGGACGCAGTGCCTCCCGCACTATGGTAACCTCCGTCGCGCTGTCGAGCAGAGTCACTGCCAATGTCCAGTCTAGGAGTAGCGTTCTCACTGTCTGAGGCATATTTCGCTGTTAAAGCTGCAACTTTCTTCTTTTGATACCGGGGTCGAAAAAGAGGCAGTCCCTCTTGTTTGGCTTTTACGTCAAACTGTTGAGGTTGATCCCGTCCCTGTTGCGTAGACGCATCTTTGCTGCGATCCTGGCGTTCCCCACCAGCGACTTGAGAGTCCGATGTGTCCTGTAAAGAACGAGAAGAGCGCTGACCAGGGACTTGAAATCTATCAGGAGTCTTAAGTTTCGCACGGTCGCGCAAATCATAAGTTCGCTCAGAAGAATCAGGTGTCGGTGAGCCAGCAATCGAACCCTGCTTCTGTTGCTGCTGCCCCTGTTTTTTATTTCTCCAGTTCTTTGTAGCAAAGAACGGGCGCCCATCCTAATCAGTCTGGGATTTTTGATGAGTTTGTGTTTGAGTTTAAGGCTTAATTCCCAGACTATCGTGCCCTAAGGTTTTATAAGCTTTAAGAATAATCTTTGGCAATTCGCGTTGTTTGTCTGCGTCAGCAACAGCATCCAAGCATTGTGCCACTTGTAAGCTTACAGCTTCAACCTTCACATTAGCAAGGATCATATCGCAAACGATATCGAACACCCCCACCAGTCTCATCCCCAACTCCAGGGCCGCTTCGGCCCCATGTTCATCCTCAACACGTTTTTATCACGGAAGGGAGAACAGTCATTGAGGGAGTGCCAAAACACATCGAATACACCGCTGCAAACACTCTACCCCAAGTGTTACAATCAGCTAACTCGGGAACAAGGCCTTTAGCTAAACTCATGGTCAGAATCCTGTGCTTCTCCACAGATGTGGTATTTGGAAAAACAGCTTCGAGTTGCCCAAATTTTTCAGCAAGCCAATAAGGAAGTTCGTCCTTATTTTGCGGATGCTTGCCCATCACTGAATTAATCAATACTGGACTGATAACTACACCACCGGGTCCCGGTGGTTGTGCAGCAACTCCAGGTGGTCCCACCTGCATGTTGCGCCACATGAACTGTATAACAGCTCCATGTATACGTATTAATGAAGTATGCAATACGCGTAGCTCTGCAACTGTAGCATTAAGATAATTTGGGTGTGGGGTATACCCAGCTAAAACGGGCCACGTGGCCCCATCAATCGATAAGGGGCCTAAACGGACCGCTGTCAAAGGGTGAGGAAGGGCGCCATTAAACCATATAGTGTGTTGCCAAGCCGTTAACGGAACTTCAAGAGATCAATAAGGTCGATAATCCAGCGGTAACACGGTGGCAGTATACTCGTGAAAGAAATTATCAGTACCATCCGCTGCCGGGAAGGATACCCAAGAATAAAGCACCTCGAAGCAGTGTGCTGCATCCGCCTCAACAACAAAGATAAGATCAGCACCACCATTAGGGACTCCATATTGAGTTAAATAAGCGGTGACAGGAGCGCGGTTCGGAGGCGCTATGGCAACTGCCATAATGGAAGAAAAATATGAAACAACTTACTCGCGGCAGCGCAACACTGGGCTAGAGAAAGAGAAAGACCTTTTAGAATTCAAGCTTGAAAAACCTATAATCATCACAATATAGGAGGCTACTCCGTCACAACTGTGTCCGGAAACAGATGTGAGGGGATTGTGGACAAGCACTACTCAGGAGTCTCGCAGATAAGTACCAGACCAAACATTGGCGGCGCCATGTTGCGTGGATTCTGCACATAGACAGAACTATGCGCAGGAAAACAGGACCTCGGTGTGTAGGGGCTGAGCCTTCCTACCGCCTCAGTACCCAAAATCCCAGAACCGACTAGCTATAGTGTCTCATTCGATCTCCTATATAATCACGAAGCTACAAATGATTAGACAACCCAGAACACAACACTCCTGACTTTCTCAGGAATCGCAGTAGCGAGACATACCCTTTCGCTCACTCACTCATACTTGTCCACAATAAGAATTGACAGAGTCACTGTTATAGTTCAAAATGTTTATTTTAACTATAGTGCTCTATAATGCAGTATACAAGCCACTACCAGCAGCAAAACGCATAAACCTAAAACAGTTAGCATTGTTGCAATTCCATAGATTATAAAGGGAGATGTCATCGTATACAGACAGTGGATAAAGGACTACAAGGCCTAACCACCCTCCCCTTGGCTAGAAGAAGTTTTATTATATAAAAGAAGATCTCTGGGCTTTGTCAGCAGACCCCATACCTTAGTGCCTAGATGGTATTTCTACATCATAGGAACAGCATAGCTCTTCTCCCTGGAAAGGTCCCTCTCCAAGTGTGTTTTAGAACAACATGCATTCCCATAATATGAAAGCACGAGTTTCCAGCAGTCACAGCTGTGTTAGCATGTTTTGTCTAGGTGCTAGGGACAGACCAGAACAGAATAACAAGGGGCATTGTTTATCGACCTTGCACATCGTGTTCAGACTAAACTCCAGGAACAGGCAGAGAACGCGGAAAGCAGACGGTTCTCATGTGAAAGGCACAAACAGAGTCTTGCAAAAGAAAGTCATGTAGTAACGTGTGCAAAAGCAGCATCATGGCAGCAGAGCTCATGCTAACTTAGCAATGTCGACAATGACACTAATGGCCATCTGACAGTGCCACCCACCTAAGTAGCTCTTTAAACATGTCTCAGGCCTGCTATAGAACCTTTACCTGTGTGGGCAGTTTTAAACTGCCATTCCGTACTGGCAAGATACACCTCTTGCCAGGCCAAAACCTCCCTTTTTAATATACATACGTCACCCCTGGGGTAGGTCCTACACAGCACCAGTCTGCAGGTTCAGTGTATTTAAAAAGCTGGACATTTACTTTTAAGTTTTACATATCCTGGTAGTGAAAAACTCCTACATTTGTTTTTCACTGCTGTGAGTCCTATCTCTCCCATAGGATAACATTAGATTACCTTATTACATTTAAAAAATGATAACTTTCAATTGGGAGCAGAGAGGAATCCAGAGAGGTGCCCAACTGTAATAAATAAACTCCTCTTTAATGGTATAGTCAGATCTTAAGTTACAATTGGAAAATGCAACTTTTATAAAGTAAAGGACACCATAGATGTGGGACTTGTGTCAGTTGTAATCAAACCTTCGAAGGTTCCTTATTCTCATATAAAGAGGTTCATTGGAAACACGAGTCATTCAGCAACTGTAAATCAAAAAATTTGATTTATGGCATTTTATGTCCTTGTCCTAAGTTGTATATTGGGAAAACAAACCAAGAAGTCCGTCAAAGGATTACACAACATAAATCAAGAATTCGAAAAAAAGTGCACACTGCACCGTTAGTTAACCATTGGATCAATTACAACCACACAGAAGAGGACTTTTCATGGACTGTAATTTCAAAGGTGGATCCAGACCCTCGTGGAGGAGATATGGATCGTAAATTGATCCAAAAGAGAGGCCATGTTAATTGTCAAATTTAACACGGCGGTAGATGGTTTGAACGAGCTCTCAGAAATTTATAATCTATAAAGAGCTAACGTCCAAATTCTTGTCCTGAGACTGAAACGGAGATAATAACTCAATGTAATAGAATTTCCATCTAACTAAAATAGATTGCCACATAGCAACGCCTTGCCTGTTTGATTAAATGAGAGGCTGTGGAAAGTGCACAAATACAATTCTTTAACAAAAAAGATTCGCGACCTTTAATTATGAAATGACACAAGTTTTCAAGTTAGTCAAACATTGCCTTCTAACCAGCACGGGCAAAAAAGTTTGTACATGTTTAATTTCCACCCCGGATCCAGTTCCATGTTTAATATTTAAATCACGAACTACAAGTTCCAAAACCATCCGCGTCAAGATGCGCAACGTAACTGTCACGTGATTCACTCCGGAAGTAAAAAGCCTTCTTGCGTGCAGTTGTCAGCGTTCCCAATTTGGAGCGGACGTTGAGATTATACGACAAGACGCGCTAGCCCAGGTACGTGTGTAGTGGATTGGAACGCGTGTTTATGATTGAAAAAAGCTTCTTTTCAGCCAATACGCATTAGTTTGAGGCAGGTATATGAGAGACTGGATTGTGATTCTTGTCTCCTTTCCCGTATAGATTTACTTGTGGCAGTCTCAACATAGTCTAGTCTCCGCGCATTGAGCAAAAACAGGTATGTGTTCAACCATCCCCATTATAAATTTGGAATTAATAAGAGCCAACTTGGTATTGACGATATTCTTTCTGAATATATTGTTTCCCTTAGAATTTTTTACCTGGAGTCAGCAAATAGTTTTTCATCACAACCAGGAATGAGTTGACCAAGTAAGTCTACCGCTACATGGTAGCCTCTATTCCTTGACTTAAGTCAGCAAACAGCATACTAAGACGGATTTATTCTTTCCTTTTTCTCTTCTCTCTCCCCCTTTTTTCTTTTTTAGTTTATTTAACTCTGTAGACTAAACACAATAGTGTGGCACGTAGAGGCCCTAGTAGAGATCGGCTGATCTCACAAAGAGATAGGTAATTATTATTTTTTCATTGAAACGGATGTTGATGTAGGGGTTTTTAGAATAAATTGTTTTTTTTTTTTAAATTTAGAATAAGAGCTTAACTCTTTTTTTTCTTTTTTGTTTCAGTAGTTTGTGGTCCTGAGGAAAACCCCAAGATTAAATAAGGGGCTCGAAACGCGTCGACCTTTTTCTTTCAAACAGTGTTGATAAAATGTAAACCCGTGATTGTTTTTTTCTAAACTATTGCATTGGTTGAGGATTGAATTATCGATCGTATCAAAACAGTTCGGAGTTTTTTTCTTCTAAAGTATATACACTGTTTGTTTCTAACCCTGAATATTAGGTTGAAATCCTGTAAATAGAAATTTACCTGTCTGGGTTTATGTATGTTGTTTGTCTTAAATGTTTTATGTAACGTCATTTAATGTATGTAATTATTGTTTTTTGTATATGTAATTGTTATGTATTTTTTAGGAGTTGTGATGGTTGTAATATTACAAAGAACTTTTTATGAAGAAGAAAAAAAGCACTAAAAAGTAAAAACTTTTTCTTAAAAAATAATAAAGAGATGAGGATTGATAATCCTCAGGCTACATTGAATGGTTCTTGTACCCTAGTGAATATAACATAGTAAAGCAATATCAGTATTGGCAATTCACATGTTGTTTGTTGACTTTTATAAAGTTGGCATTTTCCTGCACTATTTGGAACTTGCAACCTGTTCCAAAGTCACATGACAGGGTGTAGTTGGCAGTTGGACTTTGTGCATTCCTCCCAGACAGCCTCCCAATAGAGGGATTAGGTGTGCCTGGATGGACCGTCAACTGGCAGAATGGGGGGCGTAGCTGTGCACTGCCCCACTTGCAACTAAATAGGCTATGCTCTGCCTTCACACATAGGATTTGTCACCACTGCATTGTTCATGAAGCGGGCTTGGAGCCAGGACAGGGGAGGCAGGAAAATTCAAGGGGTTCAAAGGGGATTCTCTAGAACCTTCTTCTACTTCAAAGTGGGCATCAGGTATAAATAGTGGATCCTCAGACCCAACTCTTCAGTACACATCTGGACCTGTGGAAAACTCAGAAGGCTTGCTGTTCTGCAAGAAGGACTGCCACTGTGCTTCTTTGCTTCCCTCCTGCCTATGTGAGAAGGACTGGACCTGCATCTTGGACCCCGGACCACCAGAGGGGTTCCAAAGGCTATATGGCTGGCCTCCTGATCAGAGACTCAGGGACAGAACAGGGCTCCAGCAACCTTGAACCCAGCACCTGGACTCTGCCAGCTGTGAGTCTTTTGCCCCCCCCCCTCCCAAGTGCTGGGGCCCTAGTCCTGGACTCTCAGTAGTGGGCCTGAAGGTGCTCTGCCAGCTCATCATTCTTCCCAGAAAAACAGACGAAGCGCGACACATCTCTGATGCAGGGCTTCAGATCACAGCCGATTGAAATTGCTGCTGCGCGAGATATCTCCATGCAAGGACCTAGTATCACCCACTGTAGCCCTCAGAACCGCCGCTATGTGAAGCATCTCCACACAAGGACCCCGCATCACCCACCGCAGCCCCCTGGAACTGCCACTACACTATGCATCTCCAAGCAAGGTCCGCGCTTCGCCTCTGCTGTGCGACGCACCCTCGGAGCAGGACTTCGAGCCGCTCCACAACCAGGCTTTAAGATACTCTGTTCAGTGGGCTTAACTTGGTCCTGTAACCAGCCTGCGCTCCATCGTGATTGGCCTGAACTTGAAACTTTGTCCTGGTCCAAAATAACCACAGTTGGCGATTTGTGCATTTTGGCGTTATTTTCACTTAAACCTTTAAAATTGCATATCTCCGAATCTCTGAATTTTTGTCGTTTTGGTCTAAAATTGTTTATTAGATTTGACTATTTTTCTAAACTATTGTGGGATTTTTCTTGTGTTGTGTTTTCACTTTATTACTGTTTGAAGAGCTGCATAAATACTTTACACATTGTGCAAGGGCTTAGCATCACCCACTGTAGCCCTCAGAACCGCCGCTGTGTGAAGCATCTCCACGCAAGGACCCCGCATCACCCACCGCAGCCCCCTGGAACTGCCACTACACGATGCATCTCCAAGCAAGCTTGGCACTTCGCCTCTGCTGCGCGACGCATCCTCGGCGCAGGACTTCGAGCTGCCCCACAACCAGGATTTAAGATACTCTCTTCAGTGGGCTTAACTTGGTCCCTGTAACCAGCCTGCGCTCCATCGTGGTTGGCCTGACCTTGTGACTTTGTCCTGGTCCAAAAACAACACAGTTGGAGCTTTGTGCATTTTGGCGTTATTTTCACTTAAACCTTTAAAATTCTCTGAATTTGTCGTTTTGGTCTTAAGTTGTTTATTAGATTTGAATATTTTTCTAAACTATTGTGGGATTTTTCATGTGTTGTGTTTTCACTTTATTACTGTTTGAAGAGCTGCATAAATACTTTACACATTGCATTTAAGTTAAGCCTAACTGCTTGTGCCAAGCTACCAGGAGGTTCAGCACAGGTTAATTTGGCGTTGGTTGCTTGTGATTTCACCTTAACAGAGAACTGTAGTTGCTGCTTGAGTAGGGTTTACCCTCCTTCGACCAATAACCCAATTTATTACACCAGGCATGCTGTTTTAAATGTCTATCTGAATTTATATTTGCTTTTTTAAAGTTTGGTCTTAAAAGGTTCTCTCTGAAGAGGACTGTTCTGTGCAACAGGAAGAAACTACAACATTCCAGATATCTACCCAAAGTACTGTCAATGTTTCTATTGACAGAATTAATTTCCACCCTGGTGTTAGTGCTCACATATCTCATGCCTGCATGGGTACGGTACATCTAGGAGTCGAAAGCACAAACATTTTTATCAGGTGATCACTAATGTTGATATTGGCTTGAAATGTTGAGGGCATGTATGTATTGACTGTAAAACTATTGGAGGTGGGAATGCTATAAGCTGAACAGTAACTTCCACTTCCAACAATGATCATCTGAAGGCAGGGAGCTCACATTAAAAGGTACGCATAGCAATTTCTATAGATACATACCAGAAAATAAAGCCAAACCTAAATGGTTGAGATTTAGAACATAGTAAATTCTGTGAATCAAGTTACATCCAGGAATATATACTGAGGAATTTAACCATATTGTTCTTAAATCTTAGAACAAGGTATAGATGGCAGGAAAATTGCAGTAAAAAGTTCAATAAGCATTGAAATAAAAACATCAATTTATCAATTTTATCTCTACAGCCTTACAGCGTGTACACAGAAACAAGTATCAAAACGTAACTAGCCCACTGCACACATAAACAAGACATATTAACCATGAATTGGCAGAGCACAATTACGATTCAAAACAACAAATGTCGGGTGAAAAATAAATTGCAATACAAAGTGTATTTTTTTCTTTTTTTTTTTTTAACTGTCAGATTTATAAGCTTTAAAATAAATCACTAACTGCATTTCATAGATTTGTCCATAAGCATTTTCCACTGTCTGATAAGCCCACAGAGTTAGTGAAGCAACAAAAGCAGAATTGAAAACTCTGAATAGCAAACTACGATTTACACACAAAATACAACATGAAGTTGCAAAGTTATTGAAGAACACATCTAATTTAGAACCCACCAAAACGTTACCAGAGAAGGAAGGAGCAACACTGCACATTACTACCTGATGCCTTTGACTGTTGGCTTGCATAGCTTGATGTCCTTGAATGTCCATAGGCTCCAAGTTCATCTGGGACAGAGGCACTCTTTCCTGAAAGATCTGCAAAATGCACTAGTTTAAGAATACAATGATCTAACAAACCGTCTCATTTTTAATCACTGTAGTTATAGAGGGGTATGCAGCGACATCATACATCACTCAAGATGAATAAAAGCACCTTCTACCTGCAAATAGTTTACAAGAAAATCTTTTACCACTACATAAACAAATTAACAATTAATGTTAACGTCGCATTGCCATCTCATATACCTCTATGCTCCATGGATAGAGATTAACCAGCTAAATACCTCATTGGATGATTGTAATTTACAAGTATTTTTTACCATAAGTTTGAAACTTAATTCAATTCCTGCTTGCAGACACTAATTGCTAAATAAAGTTGCAGTTGTTTAAAGAAAAGCAACTGGATAACTTTTCCCAATTTGTTTTTCAAATTCAAATCTTTTTAGTGAATCATTTTGCAAGTAATACAAAGCTAGAGTAACTGAAGAAGAAACATATATAACATGATCTCCAAACATCTGCTTACATTTATTGCAAGACAAAGCCCAAAAGAAAACAAAAATCAACATAAGAATAGCAATGAAAGCCCACAAGAGAAATCTGTTAGTAAACTAAACAAATCTAAGTGTTAAATTACCATAAATAACATCAAACAGTGCCAGAACAGGCACAAAATAAGCGTAACTCCAGAGAGTAAATACCCCAGCAATGTGCATTTTAGTTTTCATTACCTGTAGGGTGGCACTCTTCTATAGCTTAGAGTGCATAATATAAGAACCTACATAGACATTGTAAGAATTTCTGTAACCCTTGGATTTGGTCGCCCTCTTTCAGGTATTCTATGACACACAGTCATCAATTTCAGCCCAATGTTTATGAGCTGATTTGGCTCTTGAATTTATTTCATCTCACTGCAAAGCATACAGCAATACACTATTTTGAGTATGTATTTTTCCATTTTTCCAACCAACAGCAATTTTTTCCACAGCTGCACCGCACAGAATACTGGAAATCTGCTTTTTTGTTCAGTAGATTTTGTGTTTCCAAACAAAGGCACAGTGAGAAAAAAAAGAAAATCTAAATGTTGCATTATTTTCCACTGCGAACCTCGCAATCTCTGTTTCTTTCCCATGAAAGTACCCCTTAAATTCCCTCTACAGCCAGCCATGAAGAATACCAGCGGTTCTGTTTTAGGAAGCTTCCTAGAATAGTATGTGCAGTTTACATTGGCGTGTAGCAGCAGGAGTAGATGTTTTGCTTAGAGATAACCATGTCATTTTCCAGGCAATGTTAGAATATTTTTGTGATTTGCAAACCGTTCAATATAATTCGAGAACTTTAATATGGGATAACTGTGCAAGTCACATAATTATCCCATCTCATCCCAATTTTTAGCCACTTGAAACTTGAACATTCACATGACGGGAGTTTAGAGTAGCCCATTTCTTACTTAGCCTGTTCTGATTATGATGTTTATTTTCATAGCACCATTTTTTGCTTTCATGCGCATGTGAAAGCCAGCAATCTGCGTAGAGATACAAATTTTCCCCTACGTTTTGAATTGCCCCAATGATTTTCTGGTACTGTGTATTTCTAGCAATGCATTATATGCATTATTTTACAGAAATGTGGAAGTCTGTAATGCATTACTGAGAATCATGCATTTACTGATCTCTAGGTGTGGCTGACCACGCAAGTTGCTACTTTTTAAAAAAAAATCTTTCACATTAGCTCCACCCACATCTTCGGACAGTTTCTAAACTCCACTATCATTTTCCATTTCACAGAAATTTGAACATCAATGCATGACCCACAGAAAGTTACTAGAAATTAACGTGGGAAAATGCTGATCATCTAATTTATCAGAGGTGCGATAGTTAGTTTCAAGGTTTCTGCTCTGTCCACCAGAAAGTAATTTTTCCAAAGTCGCCTATTTAATGACTTAACAGTTAAAGGCTTTAATGCAAAAATGCTGAAAAGCTGCAATAATGTAATCTCTGATCTGGTTTACTTTGAGGAGGAGGTTAACCCATCTAATTCAATAAATGATTTGAACGTGCAATATATCATCATAATGATATGGCTACACGATTCACCAAAGCAGAACCAATTCAAGATACTGAGAATGAAACTCCGAGGCACATGTTTTGGTATCCAGGGCAACTTCTTTAATTGACCATGACAAGCTCCCGGTCATGTTCAGTAAGTGACAAGATTAACTGGTATCATTGCACACCAGCCGCCTTTTAATGAATATAACGTAACTGGGAAGCAACAATTAATTTAGGGATGGTTTATCAAGGGTTATCATCTAGGGTATGTGCACATATATTGAAATCATGCTTCAAAAATAAATGGAGACCGTAATATGCAGCTAATTCTGTGTCTTTTTTGGGTTTAGGCAACATATGATCAGGGAAAGTATTTTTTCATAAAAGCATGCTGTATAACCAACTTAGCCTGGGTCTTTCACAACCTTAAGCTTTGTCACAGAAACTTTAATTTCAATTAGGAAAGGGGAATTTCAAGAGTCCTGGGAATTTCTGGGCTATTTATTTGATTGAAAAAGACTGGAGGTGTAGTCATTACATAATTTGCATATAGTTTCACTTGATGGGCCCATGTGGCCTAGCTTATAACATGGAATGTCTCTTGTAACATGTACCGTTGTGTCTAAAGCTTTGATAAAAATGACAGAAGGTATGGGTGAAAAGGACATCTCTCTCTAATTATTTTAATAATCACTGTAGGAGATTGCATCTGCTGATCTAGCACTACTTTTGGCAATACAATGCTTAAATTGTTTGACTCATTGGCTTGAATCTAACCATTCCATTAAAACCCACACACGCGGTTCCAGTTCCCAATATCAAACGCTTTCTTTGCAATGATTAACAATACATGCAAAGATTCTTTTAAACTTATTGCTGTGCGTATGCAAGCGAGAAGTTGTGAAATATTTAACATTATGTGTTTACCACTATTCAAGCCATATGGATTAAATGGGTCAGCACTGAATGCACCCAGTAAGCTATTGTTTAAGACAGTGTGTCAGATCTCTGTTGTCCTTGAGTAAACAGCTTCTTTTAAATAGAACAGAGGTATTACATTCCTCTTGGAAGAGGTTAAGTAAGGTGGATTCAGTTTTTTGTTTAAAGAGTGTGTATCTTATAACTGGCAACCCATTGATCCTCCCACCTGATTATCTTGATCATTTTGCCTCAATTTTGGCATTTCTAAATCTTGCAAAATAGCTTGTAATAGTTTTATTTAGACGGTGGATAGCTGTGTTTATAATGTGGAGTAATAAGCTCGGAAATACTCATATTCCTTCCTTAGATTCTACTATGCTCTTAAATGCTGTAAAACTATATATGATTTTGATCAGATTCTAACCTTTCATTCTAAGGGTAGCAATATCATAGTCTTTTTCTAATGCTCACATGATGGGATGTTCAATGTTTGGAAAGGCTTTTTCAGTGTAGCTACGTTTTTGTGTTTATCGACCATAGCATGGACAGCCACTTAGTGTATAAATGATAACACCTAATGGATAGATAGTTATTTGAGGTTTAAAGACTTGGAATCTGGAAGGCATTGTTATGGACTCACTAATTACATCAGAGACACTTAACCACCTAATGTCTCACCATACCCATGATATTTCCTTGCCAGTCCTCAATCCTGGATTCTAGTATTTGTGAGATAAGTCTATTGTTGTTGGACACTCTCCTGGAATTCCTAAGTTAAATTTTTTGATTTATGCCTTGTCAAGAAGCATAGCTGCCTTATTGTCAACAGCAGAAATATATGAAGAAATATATAAGCCAGGCATTGCAAGGTTGTGACATGATTTTCCAATTTGGCCACCTGATAGTTCATAGTTGCCACTGTCAAACATAACGTGCAACCCAAACTTTCATCACTGAAAATTGGCTGCACTGGAATCATTACTTTTTAATCTTTCTCTGGTTGGAAGACAAGCCTTCCCGATTTAGAAAGTAATTTCCTTGTACGGTAAATTAACTTACGTTCTCAATATTGTCAAAGTTGGACAAATGTAACATATTTTATATGGTAGGTTTGCAAATTTTAAACAATGCTGTAAAGTACCCATCCACACCCACCTCTGAAATATTGGTAAGGGTAATTGTTGGTGATGAAGAAACCATGTTGTGGACCACACACTTACAGTTATGAGTCCGAGCATTAACCTTAGACTCATTGTGCATTAAAATTTTAGCTAAATTGGATGAAAGTGTACGCTTGTCTTGATTTAACTGTGATGATCTGTTAATATAAGCGGAGGCAGTTATCACCGATAATTTACCTACCACCCAGTAATGTTTTGTTTTACTAGCAGACTTAGTGGAACTTGCCATATTCAAATTACTTGCGGAAGTGGGGTTCCTCTTGGCTGTAAAATTACCAGATGCTAGAATAAAAAAATGGTCTGAGTGTTATCTCCCTAGTCCATAATAACCAGATGGCACAACAGCGTTTTACCTTGTGCACATTGTGTGCTACGCTGTTGCACTGCTCCCGTCAGCATGTTCCTTTTGAGACGTTGGCAAACAATCCGAGTAGTCCAAGTAAAAGTTTCCCTCCTCATTGCAATTCGCAAATCCATCCAACAAAAGTGAAAATGGGGTTGCAGGAAAAGTGAAAGGGACATAGTAAGCCGAGATCTGACCCTGCTCAATTCATAAACAGGTACAAGATATTAGGAATCAATTAAACTGGAGAGACAGTCCATGCTACCCCTAATAGAGCACTCCCTCCTCATTAAAAACAAGTCAACCCCCACGAGAAAAACAGGGCTACAGTCGTGCCCCACTGTATTATCTGATGAATATTACCATTTACTATCCTCAAGAATGCCCTAGTATCATAGAGATGAATTTCCAAAGTTATATCAACACTGAACTAATTACTTGGAATGGGTTGCATTGAAGGGAAAGTAAAATAAAATGTGCTCCTTGTCCACAAAACAGATTAGATCAGTCTCAAATGAGAATGTATAAGAATTATGTAGACGATTTTCATCAAAGTAAATCAAGACTGAAGTAATTGCATGGATGCAGAGACGTTAAATCATGTGAACCTTGCCCACAAAACAGATGAGATCAGTCTCAAATTTAAAAAAAAATGTCAAAGTGGGAAGTGATGTTCAGTGAAAAAAAAGAAGTTGACCTATGCTCAACCATTCAGGGGTCAGTGAAAAGTTTGAGAAGTGTCTCCCAACAACTTTCAAGCCAGATCTCTCAAAGATGCACAACAGGGATACTGCAGGGTAGCGGTACAAGCCAAAAAATAAAATAAACTTTCTTACCACCCAAGGACGAGACATACTACACCAGCTAGACAAATTCTTTAAATCTATTCAGAGCTTAATGATCTCTACCATCATCTTTGACTCAACTCACTCCTTGGTAACTCTATGGAAGGAGCTCAATATTTTTTTTCACAAAATTAAAATCCATTCAAATGTACATCTTCTGTAGTTTCTAACAACATCACCCTTTCAGAAATACCTCAATCCTCTTTGCAAATTGTCATTCTCACTAATAGAGTATACCAGAAAAAGCCCTTAATGCTTGAGGCCATTTCAGGGCCCTGACAATATTTTTCTGGACTACATACTCAAGATCTGGGCACAAAAAATGACCTTCCTTAACCAAAGCATCCTACATGGCTTCAGAATGGTTATCCTTTGCTGTGAATCATAAACCCTTGTACTGGTCATAACAAGCATTTGCAAAGCAATAGGTCTCGCATTTTTGAAACTTTGATCTATTAGTAATATAAATGACAATGCCTTTTATTTATGTATTGTTTTTAAACACATAAATAAAAGGCATTGTCATTTACAATGCCAATAGCTCAAAATCTCACAATTGCGAGATCTATGGCATTGCAGATGCTTGTTTGAGTAGGCATTAAGTTCTAGTGTGGCATGCTGGACACACAGGGAGGCTCCGCTGATGTGTGTTTTTGAATCGAAGCACAGACAATAAAGAGGAAGAGGTTTGAGTGCAGAGTACTACGACAAGAGGTCCATTTCTGTATTTTGCACAATAAATAACACGCTCTGCTTCATCTGTGGTTTGCATGGCAATGATATATTGAGCATCCTGCCTGCAAGGAATGAATTCATCTAATTCAGGAAGTTACCTTGAAACGTAAGGTTTTGAAGTCTCTAGTAGGGGATATTGAACCATGCTCAAATCTTAAGACAGATCAAGTAGAAAGAGGGTAGCTTCTTCATTTTATCCTATAGTTATGTTGATATCCTTGCACATTGCAATCGGTGATAACTCAGTAATACCTCCTGGACAGAATGCATTCTGATAGTTCGAGAGCAGGTTGTAATGTTCTATGAATGCTGATATTTGTTTGCATACAGATTTTTTAAATTTGATATTGGTCTGCATTTTTGGCGTTAGATGCTTCCAATCTGTTTTTATTATTTGTATAACTATAGCTATTAAGTGTCATTTCAAGTGACTCGGGAGGCTTCCTATTGCTAAACAACAATTGATTATAGCACTGCCTGCCCAGCTTTTGAGCAGGAGGACCTTGCTGTAGGATCTCTAAAGGACCCTACATGAAGGGTGACCAAGGTAAGCCACTTGGACTCTAGCCAGGAGACACAAGTGGTGCTTGGAATGATATATATGTGTGTGTGAGAGAGAGAGAGAGAGAGAGAGAGAGAGAGAGAGAGAGAGAGAGAGAGAGAGAGAGAGAGAGAGAGAGAGAGAGAGAGAGAGAGAGAGAGAGAGAGAGAGAGAGAGAGAGAGAGAGAGAGAGAGAGAGAACACGAACACACACAGAGCTGGCGGACATGCATTCAGAAGGTGAAGCCTCTAAACTCCATAGCCCCCTGTGTCTGGTGAAGACAAGTCAGGAGATTCCTCTACAACAGTCCCATGAACTCACAGGATAACATGGGGAAGTCACCTTTGCCAATCACAGTTTGTGCTAACTGGTTTCAAGGATTGGTGATCCTTCACTCACAGCCATGAATACATTTATGAGCACGCACACAAACACCAAATGTTTGCATATTGTGAAGAAACTAGATTTAGGTGAATACCGCATTTCTTCCAGCAAGGGACGATCAACAACACAGCAGGTACACTAAGAAGTGTAGTTTTCTGCATTTCTGAAACGCGTAAATCACTTGCACGGCCGTCGGAACAGCGAGAAGCAGGAGCTTCCAACAAAGGCATATAATAGGCCTGAGACGCAGGATGAAAGAAACAAATACACACACTGATTCGGGTGAGGTGAGCCCATGGCCAGCCATGCCCACAAAGCAGTAGTGTAACAAGCATCCTGCTGGGGTTCGGAGGCCGTGGGCTGGGGGGTTGAAGACAGTGCTGCGGGGGTGGCATGGGCCCCGATCCGTGGCAGGTTGAGAGTGAGGCAGGCCAGGCGACTGACGGGGCATTGCTACTACAGCCTGCGGAGGCCTAGGTTGGCAAATCCCACTGCAGGAACATCCCAGAAGTAGCCTGGAGCCTACCTGGTGGTATGGTGTTAGCCATCGGTGCAGACTTCACTATGGAACAAGGGGAATCTCCCTGCACCTACGGATGAAAATTAAAGCAGGCTGGAAGGCCGCATATCGCTCCCCCCCCCCACCAAAGCAGAGATGTTGATTTGTTGACAGAGTTGTCCGAGCTGTGCGGCCGTCATTGTTTGTTAAGGTTTCCAGTCAGCCGTGACTACATGCGGCATCAGTACTGTAGGTAGAAAAAAATGCATATTAACAGCAATTGACAAAAACACATTTATAAAAACAGACGCCTGCTAAAATATTAAGCGTGGCGCCCGTGTTGTTATTAATGCTCACAGTTTAGCGCGGCGCCTGGGCGCAGGACAGCAATGAGGAGCTGAGAGTAGAAAAGCGGGCGCCGTGGTGCAACGTAAAGCGCGGCGCCCGTGTTGTGAAAATAAAAGCGGAGGTGTTGAACTAGAGTTGGGCGAGCCGTGCGGCCGCCATTGTTCGTTTAGTTTCTTGGTCAGCGAGGCGTTGCTACAGTAAATAAAAAAATTTAAAAAACAAAAAGCAAAGTAATAGGTATAGAAGAGCTGCGTGGGATGGTAATGTGGACGTTATGGGTGATTACAGCGCGGCGCCCTTGTTGGTAATGTGAAAGCGGGCGCCATGCTGTGAGAGGAGGAATAATATTGAGCAGTCAGCAGGCCATTGTTGAAGCTAAAGCACGGCGTGCCCGCTGCTTTCAAAACCAGCTGAAGCAGCGCATGTCGTGCCTGCAGTAAGAGAAACTCATTAAAGAAAATAGTGCTTACAGACTAAAGAAGACGTACCGTGTAACAACCGAAGTAAAAGGGCCAGTCCTCATGGGAGGTTACAAATGAAGACAAGGCGGTACTAAGGAGGGACTAACAAGCCTCTTTACAAATCAGAAGCCAGCATTTACGAAGGACATTGACACAAGCCAATGAAAAATATGGGCGGAGAGTGGGCGGGGCTTCAAGTGCATACTCCAATACTGCATGCCTCGCAGCAGCACATGCGCAGTCCAGGCTCGACCTAAAAAAACGATCGCTGGGCCCTGCCCATGAACCAAAACTACAGGCATATGGTAGGATTACCAGCTCCCACAACTTCTCGAAGGTACTTGGAACAGAACTTAAAAGGTGTTCTGTCGAAGTCCAGCTTCAAAAAGCCAAAAATTGTAAAGCTTTTAAGTTATTATGGATGCTCAACCAATTCTGCTGTGTACCAAAGTCCAAAACCACCTGTCAGTTCTGGATGGGGACTAGTTGAGGTTTTCAATTTTGGAGCCTGATATAATGGATGTATTAAAAACAGATGGTAAGAAAAAACTATCTGAGGATGACAACTGCAATGTGGAACATTGTGGATTTCAAGTTAATGTCTTCAGAATTCAGAGTGAATCTCTGAATAATTATTATTATTATTTTTTTACAAATCTAACAGTTTATACAATGCAAACAAAGCTTCAAAACACATCAAACTAAATTCAGCCATTTATATGCTAAGCGAGCCACCCCTACTGTGAGGTAAAACACAGCATTCTTAAAAGTCTAAACTTAGACACCTGCTGTGTCGTCCGAGCCCTACTCACTGCCTCTCATGGGACTCACTCTAAAATAAACCAAGCAGGTTTTCCCAGGTCAGTGCTGTAATTAGGAGCTTTCAGCAAGTAGACAGCAGAGAAGGATAATCCCATATTAATCCAGAGTACTGTTTTATCGTTTCCTTGAGCCACGTCAGAATAATTTAGCACAGCTAACGTTTTCCTTAGTTCCTGCAAAATGACCTCCCTCCACCACACCATAAAATATTCGGATCAATAAGCTTTTTAACATCTACACCCAAAATCTGCTTGTATCTTTCCAAGACACTTGCATGCCATACATAGCTCATAGTAATCACTGCAGAACAGTTGTTCATTTACTTAGGTATGGAAGATCACATTAGGCACCTCGTGCCCACAGCTAACTCAATGTGGAATGGCTAACCTTGCAGATGAAGGGCCACGGACTTTATATAAGCTGATGCTCCCTGGACAGCGTGATAGAGGAAGTGCAACAAAATAGTTACTAACCAGTAAGAGTAGTTTTGCATCTTGAAAAATTTTCTGAATTCACATGCTGTGCATTATTCCGCCATCTAGTGGTTGGGTAGGAAACCTGCCCTTTCAGTCCGCTATCCTCTTTTTTTCCCTCTTGGGCGTCGTCCGGTAGCCATTTGGTGCTATGTCTACCTGTCCATGATGTCAGACGTGAGCCCTGGCAACTCTTCCAGTCCTTGTTGGCTTCCTTTAGGTTTTAAAGTATAGTATCTTACCCTCTTTGTTTCACCTCCTTTCTTGGGGAGGTGGAGGGTTGTATGTATACCGAAAATTCAAGCTGCAAAACTACTCCTAGAGGTAAGTAACCATTTTGTTTTGCAGCATGAATCTTTTTCTGGACTCCCAATGCCGTGCATTGGTTTTGGAGTGGTATCTGTGGTCACTCTTGGAGGTGGTGTTAAAATGAGGTTGAGCAAACAGGTGCTTCAGTACTCTTTGTCCCAACTACGTCTTTTTGTTTACATGGAGGTCCACACAATAGTGTTTTCTGAAGGTGGGGCCCGATGACTATGTGGCTGCCATACATATGTCGCTTATGGGCACGTTTGCTGGGAAGGAAAGGGTGGCTTCTTTTTTCCCTTGTGGAATGAGCTCTAGGTCTTGATGCCAAACACACGTCTGCTTTTGAGGTAGCATAACTGAATGGTTTGTACTATTCACCTTGCGATGGTGCCCTTCGTCACTGGTGAGCCTTTATGTGTATTTCCAAAAGATACAAAGAACTGACTTCCCTTTCTGACCTCCCTTGTTCTTTCTAGACAGTACATCACAGCCCTGCATATGTCTAATGTATGCAGAGTTATTTCAGTTTATGTTTATAGTTGCTGAAAGGAGCCGGGAGCTGGATTGCTTGGTTTATGTGGAACTGTGATACAACATGTGGTCTGAAGCATGGGAGGGTCATCATGATTACTCTGTCCTTGAGTATTTGCAGGTAGGGTTCTTGGGTGGTTAGTGCTTGCAGCTCGCTCACCCTTCGCAGTGATGTGATCACGATTAGTAAGGTGGGCTTCAAGGTCAGGAACCGCAGCTCCGCCTTATGCAGCGGTTCAAAGGGTGCCTTCATTAGCTGCGTTGGCACTGGGCTGGTGCTCCGCATTGGCGTTGGTGCTGATCTGGGCTGAGAAACTCTTTTTGCTTTTTCGAGGAACGTTTTGATAACAGGTGATGAGTAGAAGCTTCCTCCTATGTGGCCTTGTGTGTAGACTACTATTGCTGCCAAGTGTACTTTTAATGAAGCATATGTTAAACTGTTGTCTAGCAGGTACATAAGATATCGGATCATTGTAGTATCTTCTGTTCTGTTGTGGAACAGTTTCCCATCTCTGCACCAAAGGACATTCCTCTGCCATTTCGCAGTGTAGCATTTTCTTGTACTTGGTCTTCTAGCTTCCTTTGAGATGTCCAGTGATCGTTCTGGAAGGTTGAAGTGCTCAAACTCTATGTCCTCAGTAGCCAGGCCACTAGACTCAGGGTGGTTACTTTCAGGAGATGGACCTTACCTCCTGGCATGGGGAGAAGGTTGTGATTTTAAGGTATCCTTTTTACATTTCCTTGTGCCATCTCTACCAGATATGAGAACCACATTTATCTTGCCCACTGTGGACTGATTAGAGTTAGTCTCATTTGTGACTGTTTGTACTTGCTTATCACTAAAGGTATGAGAGAAATCGGTGAGAAAGAGCATGCAAATTTCCCTGACCAGCCAATAGACAGGGCATTCCTTTGGGAGCAGTGGTGTGGGTGTCTGAATGTGAAGTCTTGGCATTTCGCATTTGTTGGGCTTGCAAATAGATCTATAGGGTGCCCCATTGCCGGAAGACCTCTTGGAGCACTCGCCTGATTAGTTCCTACTTGTGTAATACGGATGCTTCTCTGCTCAGTCTAGCTGCTTCTCCATTTTCTACGCCTTGCAGATGTATGGTTATCAAGGTTATTCCTCTCTGAATGGCCCATCTCCTGGGCTAGCCTTGACAAGTGCATGCGCCAACGTTCCTCCTTGCTTGTTCAGATAAAACATCATGGTTGTGTTACTGGATTTGCACTTCTTTCCACTCACTTGTGTCTGAAAGGCCTTTAAGGCCAGGAAGATTGTCTTTAGCTACAGGACATTTATGTGTTGGATCACTTTTTCTGCCTTCCACAGTCCTCTGACTATTAGTTCCCTCATGTGTGCCCCTCAGCTTGTGTGGGATGCATCCGTGGTGACGGTCACTGTTGGAGTTGATTACGTGAAAGGTCTGTCTACTGTTAGGTTGTCCATATTCCACTATGTCATCTTTTTCTGCACCCCTTCAAGCCGATTTACAAATAGTCTCCGCACTTGTGGCGGGAGCCCCGCAATAGATAACTGCAGTAGGGCGGTCCCGTCACGAGTGCGGTAGGCTCTTTGTGAATTGGGTGTTTCAACCACTAGATCTTCCTTGCTGCTTTTGGATCCATTCCTATATTGGTCTCATGTGTAGCCTTGCATATGGAATCAGTAGGATGCATGAGGCCATCATCTTCACCACAGTTCTCACCGTCAGAAACTGACCTTTGCGGTAGCCGTGAGACTGTTCTGTGATTCCTAAACCCTCTTGAAGGTAGGGAAGGCTCTTGCCAGCACAGTACTGAATCTTGCCATCAGGGAAATTTTCTTTCTCCGGTTTCGTTGAAGACTTTTCTAGGTTGATCCTGAAACCTAGTCTATTAGCGTGTCCATGACTATCCTGGTGTCCTTCTTGCATTGCAAGTAAGAGCTACTTTGATTAGCCAGTCGTCCAGGTTAGAGTAGACATGCATTCCTTTCCTTCTTAGCTGCCACTGCGGCTAGGCATTTTGTGAATACTGTGGATGCTCATTTGATTCCGAAGGGGAACACCCTGAATTGGCAGTGGTTCTTTTGACCAGGAACAGCAGATACCATTTGTGTTTGCAGTTCATGGGGATGTGTAAGTGTCCTTTAGGTCTATGGTTGTCATATAGTCCTTCCCCCGCAGCCGCGGGATGACCTTTTGTAAAGTAGTAATTTTTATTTTTTGCGTCTTTATGTACTTATTTAAGAAGCAAAGGTCCAGAATTGGTCTTTTTTTTTTTAATAAACATTTTTATTGGCATTTTCGTTAATTAAGTACATCCCATCAGTATTGGCGACAGTGACATAAGAAGATATATCACATACATTTCACACCTTAACATGAGGCCGGTTAACATCGTGGTTGAAAGCCTCCCGTATAGTCCCAGAATTGATGATATTTTTTTTAGGAGCAAGTGGTGAGGCAATATCAGCATTCATGTAAGGCAGTCTACGTTGTGTGTAGGGATGTGAGGCGTGCTCTTCCTGTTAGCACTATGTCGTAAGGGTTGTTTTGTGCCACTAGTAATATGAACTTAAACAAACCCGGGAGGTAGAACTGGGGTACACTGTGTCTTATATTACTCCCTTTGATGGTAGCCGCCTGAATGTTGCAGTATGATATGGTGGCTAGTTAGGCATGCGCAGGTGAGGGGGGGGGGGAATGTCGGAGTCACATATGTGGTAGTGTAGCTATGGCCCGCTGGCATTTGCCCGTTGTAACTCGCCGAGCATCTGGCCCCTCTGAGAGTTACCCTGAGTTGCCGCAGGGGTCGTGTGTGCCCTAGGAGAACTGGTAGTTGGAGACCCCAGCGCCGTCAGTGTTTCCTGTATAAAGGAATGGAGTATCATGGCCCATGGCATAGAGATCGGATGCTTACGGGTTCCCTTAACCTCCTCTGTACGGAGCACTTCCTCTTCTGCTGTGCACCACTTCTTGACTGCTCCCACCCATGCCGCTAGAGGGGGACCTTCCGGTGCTTTCCAATGCATGGTTATGCATCGTTTAGCCAGTAGGAGGACCAAGGACGCAAAGCGCATTTCCACTTTCATGGTTTTGCGGCGTTTGCAGACTCCAAGAGCGCTAGCCTCCCATGTGTATAGGTCTGGGATTCCCGTGACTGTCCTGAGAGTGGTGTGAACCTTGTCCCAGTAATTGCGGAGCGTCGGACAATCCCATAACATGTGTTGGAATGAGGCATTGGGCTCTGGACATCTAGGACAGGTGAAGGAGCCATCGGGGAAGTACTTCTGTAGTTTTTCGGGAGTAAGGTATGCCCGGTGCAGAATGTGCAGCTGTATGTTCTTAAAGCGATAGTTACGGGACACTTTTTTGGGGAATTCTAAGGCGCGAGCCCATTCCTTATCATGAAGCGGCCTACGAAAGTCAGTTTCCCATTTCTCCCGGAAGGGTGCAAGAATGGGTTGCTTAAGGGTCGATATGGCTTTATATATCCAAGTGACTAAGTGGCGCCCGGGGCCCATCCGCAGTAACTCGTGAAGTACCGGGTGCGTGGGAGGTTCGGTATCTATTGTATGCCACAATTTGCGGCAGTCTTCCATAAGCTGCCTATATAAGAGAAATTGTCCTCTAGGAAGGTCGAATTCTTCCATGAGTGTCTCGAAGGTTTGTAGCTGTCCGTTGAGGTTTAGTGTGCCCACTTACGTCAATGAATGTTCAGTCCATGTGTGGAGTATCCGCTCTGTGTAGTGTGCCAGACCCTTGGGAAACCCCACGAGTGGCAGGAGAGGGGAGTACAGGGGTGTCGCGCGGTCCATTCTGTGGATGCGCGTCAGGCAGGCGTGTGCTGTCATCACCTGGAGTGGTTTGGTCTGGTGTGGTGTCGCCCCTGGCAGTAGTAGTCGGTTGATGACTGGGATCTGGATTGGCCCGGCTGTTGTGAACAGTTCCCTCTGTGCCCGGCCCGCTGTCCAACGCGATACCCATTGTAGTTGGGCGGCTAGAAAGTATGCCTCAAAGGATGGGGCAGCTAGTCCCCCCTGATCGAGGGGCAGCTGCAGCTAGGCGAGGGCAATGCGCCTGCGTCCGGATCCCCATATGAGGGTCCTGAGGAGGGTGTCAAGCTCTCTAAAAAAGGAGCGTGGGGGGACCGCCGGAAGATTAGAGAAGTAAAGTAGCCGCGGAACGAGGATCATTTTAGCGACTGCTATTTTCCCCGTGACAGCCAGTGGGAGATCTTTCCAAAAGTGTATGGAGGATCTGATGCCAGCCATCGCCCTGCGGTAATTGCCCTCGTAGATGTCCTGAGGCGTGTGATATAGCCGGACTCCCAGGTATCGAACCGCCTGGGGGCTCCAGGAGATGTTGACTGTACCCAGTCTTATTGGGTAGTGGGGTACGGCTTGTACCAGGGGATATATAGTCGATTTGGACCAATTTACCTTGAGCCCTGCTACCTCCGTAAAGTCTTGCAATATGCGCAATATAGGGGAGAGGTCCGCTGTAATATCGCGGACATAGATGAGCACGTCATCCGCGTACAACGATACCACATGAGTGGAGTCAGCAATTGGGATTCCCCAACGCTCACCCGCAGTGCGAAGGTGAATTGCCAGAGGTTCCATCGCCATGGCGAAGAGTAGGGGGGAGAGTGGGCACCCCTGCCGAGTGCCTCGACGTACCGGGTATGAGGCCGATATGAGGGGGCCCCAGCCGTGCTCTGGAGGTGGGCTTGGAGTACATTAGCTTGGTGTATGCCCGAAGGCGAGGCCCCACTCCCATGTGCTGCAGGACCTGAAGTAAATACGGCCACGAGAGGGTGTCAAATGCTTTCTCCAGGTCCAAGACCAGGCACGCCGCTCGGGGAAAGCGGTCTTGTATCTGATCCTGGACATGAAACAGTCACCGTATATTATAGGAGGTGTTCCTGCCTGGCACGAACCCATTCTGGTCCGGGTGGATCAACTTTGGGAGGACCGTGGCATATCTATCCGCCAGGATCTTCCCGTAGATTTTATAGTCCGCGGGCAATAGGCCGATATGAGCCCAGTTGGTGGGGATCCCTATCCGGTTTGAGGAGAGACACTATAACTGATTCGCACATGGACTGTGGTAGGGCGCCGTCATCGAGGGCCGCTTGAAATGGAGTCACCAATTGGGGTACCAGTTGGGGCGCAAAGGTGCGATAAAATTCCAGTGGGAGGCCGTCCAATCCGGGGGCCTTACAAGTGGCCAACGCCTGCATTGCCTGTCTGATTTCAGTCGCCCCTATGGGCTCGTCTAGGTCCTGTCGATCGTTGCGATCTATACGAGGCAGCCGGTGTCGACTCAGGAATTGAGTAAGGACTTCCGCATGCACTGGAGCGGGGCTTGTGTATAGTTGTGTATAATGCCTCCGGAAGGCCTCCAGGATGGAGACTTGCGAGTGGAGGAAAGTGTCTGGGCCACTGCGGATGGTCGTGATCGGCGGGAGGGTCGAGTCTTGTTTTACTAACCAGGCCAGCAGTGCGCCCGCCCTGTCTCCCTCTGTGTGTGCCCGGGCAGCGTACGCCGCAAAATTATATCGGCGTAGGCTCGCTAGCGCCGTTGCGTATGCAGTTTTGGCGTCAGCGATTTGAGCCGGTGTGGCTTTGTCTGGGTTTGTTTCTCGCGTGAGGGCAGCCAGTGCCTGCTCTTTAGTCTGGATGTCGCGTTCAAGGACCTGGCGGACCCCTATGATGTGTTGAATGCATGTGCCCCGTATGACAACTTTAAAGGCATCCCATTCCCTTGCGCGAGTGGTGGCCGTACCCGCGTTCTCCTGGAAGTAGTTTCGTATGTGCTCCGCCTGAGCCTGTTTAAAAACCGGGTCATCCAGACAGTCCCTAGGGAGGCGTCACGTGGGGACAGGGGGCCGGGGCGGGCGCCACTGGAGCATGATTGTGTGGGCGTCGTGGTCCGACAAGACCCTGCCTAGGTAGTCAGAGTCAGAAATGGTAGGCAAGACAGAGGGAGAGCAGAGGAAGCTGTCCAAGCGTACCCGGAGATCATGTGGCACCGAGTGAAATGAGTAGAGCCTGGTGGTGGGGTTCCTGGAGCGCCAAGCATCTGTTAGGGACCAGTGTGCTGCCCATGCTGCGAATCTTTTTGCCTGCGTTGTAATGGGGGATGCTGGGTGGGGGGGATAGGATCTATCCAGTGTTGTGTTTTGTACGCAGTTGTAATCCCCTCCCAGTATCCAGGGGATTTGTGTATGTGAGCTCAAGGGCAGGGAGAGCGTGTCCCAAAATTTACTTTGGTCCGCGTTGGGTGCATATATACTCCCCAGCCGCACAGGTTGGCCGTCCAGCAGACCCTGCAGTAGGGCATAGCGTCCGTCTGGATCTATGATTCTGGACTGCTCCTGAAATGGGACGCCAGGCCGCACCCATATAAGGGTACCTCGGGCATAGGCCAAATATGTAGTGGCACAAAGGATTCCCCGCCACCGCTTGCGCAGTTTAGTTACTTCCCCTGTGGTGAGGTGCGTCTCCTGCAGGACCGCGATCTGTGCATGGTGGCGCTTGATGTACGCGTACACTGAGTATCGCTTGCGCGCGGTGTGCATGCCTCTCACGTTCAGTGTGAGGATAGTGGTGGTGCTTTTATGTGCCATTGGTATGCGTGTGGGGCAAAGGGGGAGGAAAGGGTGCTCGGGCTCTCCCATAAGCCTCTAGTCTCAGTGTTCCCCCTGGGTGCCTGCGCTGCCTGGATGTCAATGCTACTTTTCGGCGGTGTGGAGGTAGCGACACAGTGTAATGTAAGTGGGTGCAGTGGAAGGGGACAACTAGGGTGGGGAAAAAACAGCCCCAATGCTGGGGACCTATCGTCAACGGCGATACGTCCAAACTAGCTCTTGCTTGGTTTGAGAGCATGAACATTCTGTGGGGGTGGCGGCGCGTGCCCGCGAGGTATCTCATCGTGTGGGCTATGCATGCTACCGATGGTCGCCAGCTGGCCTATGTTGTTCTGTGAGGGTGAACTGGTGTCAGTAGTTCGTGTGGTCTCTTGTCCGATAGGAACTGTGTGTTCCGCTAGCTGGAGGAAGCAGCCCCCCTCCCTGTACCTTTAGGGTAAACCACAGGTCCAGTTAAATCAGATCATCAGCAGTTTGCGGGGTGACCGATGGAAGGGCCCCTGAGTCCACTCCGGACTGCGTATCCTCGCTGTCCTCCTCCCCCTCTGAAGAAAAGAGGTGTGGAGCTCGCTCAATGTCCGTTGCGGGGGAGGTGGGCCGGAGGCTCGCTGCCGCCTTCAAAGCTCTGCGTCGCTCCTGAACAATTTGTACCAGGTCGGGCGATCCCAGATAGCGCGAGAGCGACTTGGTGCCCCCTTGCCGGTTGCGGTGTTGTGAGCGGCGTCTTCTGGGGCCTGATGTCCGCGTGTGCTGATCTCGAGTGCTCACCGTGTTGTGGCCTGTGGAACAGTTCTGGTCTGCCCAATCATGTGCCTCCTCCGCGGATGCAAAGAAGTGAGTGGTGCCATCGTGTATGATTTTTAGGCGGGCTGGGAACAACAGGGAGTACTGTATATGTTCTGCCCGCAGGCGTCGTTTCACCTCCAGGAAGGATGACCGCTGTTTTTGGACGGCCCGGGAGTAGTCTGGGAAAAGCATGACGACTTTGTCCTCAACTCGGATCGGACCAGCCTGACGGGCCGCTCTAAGGACCGCATCGCGGTCTCGGAAATGAAGAAATTTCGCCAACATTGGACGCGGTGGGGCACCCGGTAGGGGTCGACGCGCCGGTACGCGGTGAGCCCTTCTATGGAGAAGAACGCTGTCCGGTCTGCATCAGGGGTGAAGGATTTTGTCCAAGCCTCCATGTATCCCACTGCGTCAGTCCCTTCAATTCCTTCGGGCAGGCCAAGAACTCGTACGTTACAACGTCTCGACCGTCCCTCCAGGTCGTCGATGCGCTCTTCCATGGTGGACACGCGGCCTAGTAGGGTTTGTAGCGAGTCCTGGTGTGCCTGCACTGAAGGCTGTATGGAGGAAACTATTTTCTCAGTGTCCGAGACCATTTCAGCCAGTTTTCGATGGTCATCACGGAGGAGGCTGATGTCTGTAGTTAGGGTGCCCAACTGCTGCTCCATGGACACCCTAGAGTGTTCAATTGCTGCCAGCACTTTGTCCAATTTCTCGGAGAGGGAGTGATCCGTCGCTGCTGTGGCGTCTTTTGAGGAGGCAGGCTGACTGCTGGTGGAAGCGTCCGAGACGGCCCCCTGTGTCGCCGCCGCTGCCTTGGATTTCCCCATTATGTCAGCCGCGGTGCCGCAGGTGGTGTTGCTAGATTAGTGCTGCTGTCTCTGCGGGCGACACGTCTCCCCGCGGCCTGGCCAAGCATGTTCAGGTGCGGTCAATGCCTCTTGTGTCCCAGATAGGTGAGATAAGATGAGATGAAGGGGACCCAGTATCAGAGTCCCGAGAGGGGGGGGGGGGGGAGTCTCAGTTCCGCAGGGCCGGAGAGGCACGTTGGGCAAGTCGCATCCAGCCCAGCTGGGCTGCCCCCGCAGGTCCGCCGCGCTCACTCCAGTCGGCCCCCCCCAGCAGCAGTAACGTTCCCTGCACTCGCTATGCCACTGCGTTATTGCTGCCCCGCGCTGATGGCGCGCACCTGAGGTTGGAGCAGGGGGGGAGGGGGCCTCCCCAATCCGGCCCACCGTAGGCTTGTGGGGGCACCGCCGCGCTCAGGTTGTCCCTTCTATGGGCCGTCACTTGGTGTGTGCATCGGCTGTGTTCAGAGCACTCGAGCCGGCAGACGCCATGTTGGGGTCAGGCAGGCCTCCTCTGTAGCTTTTAGTGGGATCTGTGCCGTGATGTGGGCCCCTCTGGCCCTCTGCCACAAGTATGGAGCTGATGCTTCTAAGCGGCACGTGCTGAGAGATAGTCCATGCCCCCAGGGCCGGGGAGCAGTATATCGCTGCACTGCACCGGATCAGTAGCAGTGTAGAGGCGCCATTTTAGGGTCAGGCAGGCTGTTACTTTCGGCGGGAGCCCAGGTGCCGGCAAGGCCCTCTCCGCCCCCACGACTGAAGCGGGGAACCCACTAGGCCTCACCTGCCTGTGTGCGTTGCTGGCGATGTCACTGGATGCGAGCCGCGGAAGCGCCCCGCCAGATCGACCCCCGGGGCGACTCACGAGGCCAACCTCACCGGTGCCGGCGCGTTCCGGCGACCCCCGCCTGCCGGGCCGCCACCAGCGTCTCCGGGCCCGCCTTTGGCTCCCGCAGGGTTCAGGTAGGGAGTTTCGGTTGTTGGCGCGCTGCGGGCTCTTATGTTGCGGGCGGCGGAGGGTCAGTCACTTAAGTGCGCGCCCTTAGCTCCGGCGTCGTGGCACTTTACTTCTGGGTCTTTGACCCCACTCTCGCTGTCGCTCTTCACCACTCCCCGCCTGGAGGGTCTGCGGGGTGTCGCGGGTCCGCCTCAGGGCTTCCCAGAGTCCGCGCCGGGATCAAGTGGTTAGGCGGAGGCCCGCAGGAGGGATAGGCGCCGTCTTGCCTTCTGTGCCGCTCCTCCGTTTTAAAAAGTCTGTTTTTTGCCACTGCAAGCGTTCGATCTCACTTTGGTGGGCAGCGCTGGGTGCCCCTTACATTCCGGTGCCGTTGAGTGTGCATAAGGTCCAGCTGGGCTTCGCGTGGATAGGCGAGGTGAAAGCCCTTTCACGAAGCCTCAGCAGATCGCGGCCGCCGTGGTAGCCAGCTTGGCCACGCCCCCTCCAGAATTGGTCTTAGCCCTTTGTCCAGCTTTGGGATGAGGAAATATACTGAGTAGTTTGCTTGATTGATTCCTGCTGTGGGCACTCTCTCTATTCCTCTTTTTTTGTAGGAGTTCCTGCACCTCACATTGCAGGAGTCGCCTTTCCTCTTCCGGTGTGATCTTTCCTTTGATCTGACCCCCAGTTGCGTCTTTATAAATTCTATGCAGTAACCATGTTGGATGATGTTGAGGATCCACCTGTCTGCATGATCATCCTCCACCCCTGAAGGAAGACCTCTATTCTGCCCCCTACTGGTGTTATGTAGTGAGGCCGTTGATAGGCAGAGTCACTTGTTGGAGGAGCACGCCCCCCTGGAAGGTTGCGCCCTACCTCTGGCTCTGCCCCAAAAGGGCCGATGCTGTGAACTGCCACCATTGCTGCGCTTCCTTGGCGTGGCACTGCCTGTTGGTAGGGTGGCTGTGGCGCAGTGCTGTGAAAACCTCCTCGGCCTGCGGGTCTTCTCACTGGGGTTGTTCCCCTTATTGGTTGACCCGGAAGCTGTAATGCCTCCATGGCCTTTGCAGCGCCATTGCCCTTGTTTATCTGCTGTAGTGTGTCATCCACAGAGGTTCCCAACAGGCTCTCTCCTGAAAAAGGTGTGTTTATGATGTTTGCCTGAACCTCATTTAGAAAACCAGACACTTCCAACCAGGCACATCTCCTCTGATATTCCAGTAACCAGCTGCCTACTGGCTGAGTCTGCCGCATCTAATGCCGATTTCAAGCATGTGTTGGCCATTATTTTGTCCTCCTCTACCAGTGCAGCTCCCCTTTTCTGTTATTCTTCTCGGAGTTGTTTCAAAAGTTCTCCGACCTTTTCCCAGTGGCTGTGGGCATAACGGTTGAAGAGTGCGTTTGAGTCTGCAAAACTGCATTGTGTCCTGAGTGTATGTTCTTCTTCTCTATTCTAAGTGTTACCGCTTTGCATGATGCTGGTTCTCTGAAAGCTTCCTTTCCCTGGTCCAGGATGCTTGGCAGCATGGAGAGGTATTGGTTTTTGCTCTGGGATGGTAGGAGCATCTCTAGAAGGAAACCAGCTTGTGTCCTCTCCTCTTCTAATGTACTCCAATTTTTACGACGCCATTACACTTGCTCTTTTTATGATGCCATTACACATCGCAATGTCGTTGGGCGGTGATGGTCTCAAAGGGTATGCATCGAAAGCTTCCTCAGGTGAGTCCGTTTTGAGGTCCTGCTACTGTTTGTCACCATTTTCAGCTTCTTGCAAGATACCCTGGTCCTCCTTATACACCTCATAGAGAAATATCTTCTTGTGGTTCAGGGGTTGCTGGTGGATCAAGCTCCCTGGGTTGTTCTTCCTCCCCGCACTTCTCCCATGGAGGTTTCGAGGGTATACGGAATTCTCTCATTGAAGCCTTTAAAAACTTCTTTTTCTCTTACGACTGCGGACATTTCAGCTTCGAGACATTTCTTTTTCTTCTTGATTTTGAGGGCTCGTTCTTTGGCGTTGAGTCTTCAATGCCATTTCTTCGGGTCCATCATTTCTTCCAAGTCTTCCCTGGCCCTCTCCTTCTTTCGATCACCTTTTAACGTCAAAGATTTCTCCCAGAACTTATCAAGAAAGGCTTTAAATTTAACATCTCGTATTTCAACAAAATGACACTCTGGAGTGCTTCACTTTTGTCTGAATAAAAAATGTTAGCGCTCTTGTTGTTCATTAGGACTCTCTTGTGACACTGCTAGTTTATTACTATTGAGTTAACTGACAGACTGCTTGTTTCTCTCTGTATTTCAGAATGATTCACTGAAACTGATCAGAAAGATATTTGAGAACTCATAGAAAATGTGTCTGAATTTTACCTTTCCTGAGCACCAACCACAATTTCTAGGAAACCTACCCCCCTCATTTTATTCATTTCTAAAGGAAATGTTTTAGGTGGCTTCAGGTGTGCCACACTTATCATAATTACAGAATGTTAGCGCTTGAGTCGTTCATTTGAACACTGTGGGAAGTGGTGAATCTAGGTCGGTCAACCATACCTAAAAATATAACTTACAATATCTTTTGGGAACAAGCATTGAAAAAGACAATAGGTCTTGCCTACGCTACCTATTGGCTTTGTCAATGTTTTTTGTCACATGCACAGCAGTGTGACAGCTGTGCAGCATGGCTAAAAGGTCAAAAGAAAAGCATTATGACATGGGACAGGAGACATTTACACCCTGTGTGCTGCATACTCTCTCTCTCTCAGTGCTGCGCTGTCATTCGCACAAGTGAAGTTCAGCAATGCCATTATATTTTCACATGCCACTAGGCAGCTATAAAAGATGTAACTGCATGTGAATATGCCATGCAGCATATGAAGGAAGTTAATATACTCCTGCATGTAGTGAACACGACCTTGCCCAATTACATGCCTGACAGAAACTGCCACCATAAGACCCACATAAAACAGAATGCAACCTAAAGATTAAGAACGTATATTTATGTATGACAGTAACCTTCACACATTGTTTCCACATATACCAGCATCTCAAATTATTCAATTAAGGATGGATACAGAGTACTTGGTAACCTGTTTAAAGCTACCCAACGCTTGCGATTTCGTTCTATTAATGAAATATTGGGCATTCTGATTTCTCAGTTCTTGGGATACTATTTGACACTGTACATAGTGAGATGCTACAGGAGGGGCTCTGTGACTCTCTAGGTCTCACTACTAATGCAAATCATCACTGTAATGAGGGGATAAAAGAGGCTCTTGTCCAATCTCTAGTTTGCCATACTAAGGGAAAGCAATTGATCACTAGTTCGGTGGGTGACATAAAAAGTATCTCTATAATACAATAAGCTATTCAGCATTAAATAAAAAGCCACTAAAGATACAGATTAAGTGGGGAAGTAATGTGTAGGATTGCACTGCAGGCACTCTGTGCAAAGACAAACCAGAGTAGTAAAGATGGGTACAGAGACACAGAGGTGCCCATGTAAAAAGATAGTAGTGAGATAAAAGGATCATTGATACTTTGGGGTACATGCCCTAATATTTAAAGCATAATATAGTTGTTCTTTGATGTTAACAAAAACTCAATATAAATATTTAAAAAAAATAAAGAGAACTTTCATCCTTGATGGCATTTTTTTGGAAGCAGAAGTCCAAAATTGAAGTACCGTACAGCATCCACTTCAAATTAAGTAGCAGAGTAAGTAGGCATCCGTGTGTGAACCACATGTCACCTGCCAGGGACCAAACGGCTTAATAAAGACCATGCACAGGAAAAGCCCTGTGGCAAACATGACTTCACACTGAGTCACACAGCAATGATTCACTTCCTGGCCTGTATAACTTGAGACCAAAGTGCATGTAATGTACTGGCATCCAACTGACAGGTCCTACTACCGGACTCTCAATTAGAAAGTTTTTCTTGCATTGAGAGGAACCCGTTTCAAATCTACAGGTAACATGGTGAGTACACCACACCTCTGAAAATTCCATCTTCCGCAGTTTAATCAATAAGTGAGGATACTTTATGTGATGTACAGTGCAACCAAAATGAGCTGATGCACTTCAATCAATCACTCAATCAGGATTTGAATAGTGCAGCTTATCACCAGTGAGGGTATACAGTTGCTGAGAACACTCCTGCGGGGGGAGGGGGAGGGGGGTCAGTTGAACAGCCAGGTCTGAATTCCAGCAGAGAAGATGAAGTCTGGAGGTGAACTAGGAGGTCGTTCCATGACTTCACAGCAAGGTATGAGAAGGAGTGACCTTCACTGTTGCTGCGGCGGATGCTACGGGTGTAGGTGAGGCAGAGGGAGGCGGAGCGCAGGTGTCTGGAGGGAAGGTGGAAGTTCAGATGGTGGTTGATGTATGCTGCCCCTAGTTGTGTAGGGCTTTGAAGGTGTGGATCAACATCTAGAACTGACCTCTCTTCAGAATGGGAACTCAGAGGAGCTTCTTGTGGTGGTGCGTGAGGTGGATCCGCTCAGGGAAGTTTAGGGTGAGTATGGCGGCTGAGTTCTGTATGGTCTACAGTCTCCTGAGGAGGTGCGAGGTGGTTCCTACGTATAGTGCATTGCCATAGTCCAGCCGGCTGGTGAGAAGAGCTTGGATTACGGTCCATCTGGTGTTGATGGGGAGCACCTTTAAGATCTTATGATGCATTCGAAGGGTAAGGAAGCAGGCGGAAGAGACTGCGTTGATATGACTTTTCATGGTAAGCTTACTGGCTAGGATGATGTCAAGGTTATGGGAGTGGTCGGTCGGGGTGGGTTAGGGTCCTAATTCGGGGGCTTAGCAGGCGTCGTTCCACGGGGAGGTGTTGTTCCCGAAGATCAGCCCTTCTGTTTTGTCTGTGTTGAGTTTTAGGCAGATGTCTTTCATCCAGTTGGCGATGCTCGTCACGCACCTGCGGAAGTTGGTCAACAGAGGGGTCTTCTGACACCAAGAGGATGAGCTGGGTATCGTCGGCGTAGGATATGAAGTGGAGTTCATGTGTTCTGACGACGTTGGCCAAGAGAGACATGTAGATGTTGAACAGAGGGGGGCTGAGGGACGAACCTTGCAGGACCCCGCAGATGGTGTTCTTGGGTTGTGAAGGGAGGAAGGCGGATTCTATGGGTTCTTCTGGTGAGGGAGGAGGCGATCCATTTGAGGGTGTCTTCTTGGATTCAAACTGGTGCAGCCTCTTGATCAGGGTGTGGTGTGATACAGTGTCAAATGCTACCGAGAGGTCGAGGAGGATCAGGGCTGCTGCTTTTCCCTGGTAAAGGAGGGATCTGATGTTATCTGTGGCTGCGATCAGGGTGGTTTCAGTGCTGTGGTTGGTGAGGAATCCTGATTGAAAAGTGTTCAGAAGATTGTTGTTCCCCAGGTGTTCTGTGAGTTGACAGTGGATGGCCTTCCTGAGGACTTTGGCAGGAAGGGGCAGTAGAGAGACGGGGCGGTAGTTCTGGAGTTTGTTGCGGTCTGCGGATGGTTTCTTGACTAGGGGCTTGACTTCTTTGTGTTTCCATTCTTCGGGTAAGTTGGCAATGGTGATGGATGCGTTGAGGATGGTGGTGAGCTCGTTGCTGATATCTTGCTTGCGAGGCGAAAGATTTGGTGAGGGCAGGAGTCCGTGGACACTCCTGAGCGGACAGAGTTCATGATGGCTGTGGTGTCTTGTGTGGTGAGCTGGTCTCAGGTGGTGAGCAGGTGGTCATATTTTTCATTCATGGGGGTGAGATGGCTGAGGCTGTCCGTGGTGGTGGGTTGGGGTTTGAAGTTTCTGTAGAAGATAGAGATCTTGACGTGGAAGATGTCTGACAGGGTGTCACAGAGTTCCTAGGAAGGGGTTATATTTTCGGTGGCTGAGAAGCTGGAGAACTCTCGGACGATGTTGAAGAGTTCTTTGCTGTGGTTGGAACTTGCTTTGATGCTGTCGGCCAGGACGCTTCTTTTCGTCCTTTTCAGGAGTAGGTGGTATGGGTTGAGGGATGTCTTGGACGTGGCTCTGTCTGTGGGCTCCAAGCTAGTGCACCATTTCCTTTCAAGTCGTTTGCAGTTGCCTTTCTAGTTCTTAGTTCCGTGGTGTACCAGCGGCTTGCTTGGAGGACACTTCTTGTGCTTAATGGGGTTAACTTGCATATTTTGTTAGTGTTTCATCACACAAGAAGTTATTCATGAAAGCCAATGCTTGGATGTAATATGGAGAAGACTGGCATCTTTCCAGAATACAGTACAATTCACTTGTCTTCAAAGACTAGTAAAGTAGCTTGGCGAAATAATGCATCCAAAGAGAACTATGCCTAACTGGAATGCCACTGCTTCAAACCCACGAGTATTACTCAGCCTCTCATCCATACAGGACTCAATTAAATGAATGCACTGACTTGGATTCCGTGACACAAGTCTCGATTTGGAGCACATGAGAAGTGCACTAATTCATACAAGCATATCCTATTTTAGCGGCACTAGTTTTATTGGCATAACCAGATACATAACAGTCAGCACGCAACTAACCCAAGGAGACCCTGAAGACGATCGATGGAGGTGGCTGAAGAAAATTAACAGGTCGCTGTGCCTCTGCACAAGGCCCCGAGCAGTCATCTACAGGACTGAACCACATGATGTAAGACTGTGAAGACTCCTTACAACCCCTTCTGGGAGCACTCACCTCAGGGGTGGCGACCCAGCCTCTGACTGATGTGTGACATTGCTATCTGACCTCTTCAAACTGTTACATGCTTAGAAAACAATAGTAAAAATACGAATAATTTAATTGCATCAATTATACGCTTTTTATTTGGCTCACAACACTTTATTTCTGCTATTTACCTTCATGTAATATAAAGAATGCACCTGAAGTGCTACTTTACCAGAACGCTAAGCAATCCAAGTTAAAAGGGGAAAAGACTGAATGAACCGCTCAAGCAAAGAATGGAACAAACGTGAGACCTCTGCTCCAGCAATGTGATGGGAATGTGAAAATAATATTAACATAGAAGTGCTGGAGCGGGAATCAGTTCACAATATTTTAGTATGTCGGTTTAACATCACACAAGCTAATTCCTGCTCTTGCATGATTCGGCTTCTCTTGATCTAATAGATCTTTGCTGTTGTTTTAGAGAAGAAGAGTGCAATATATCATATATTATTATTATTATTAAACAATCTTTATTCTGCAATGAACACAGCCATAAAAGATACAATACATTAAAACAGTATCAAATTCAATAAAAGAAAGCATATTTCATTATAGTAAGCGATTCTAAAATGACATCGGACGATATACACTCATCTTAAAATACCTCTGA
The DNA here is from genome assembly GCA_963921515.1 of Calotriton arnoldi. NCBI lineage: Eukaryota > Metazoa > Chordata > Amphibia > Caudata > Salamandridae > Calotriton > Calotriton arnoldi. The sequence continues at coordinate 3,397,123 of CAWUFW010000033.1, forward strand.
CATATACACAACTATAAATGCTTGCCAATTCCCTACAAACCATATCAACATAGAACCGTTCACAAATGTCCCTCTCTGACTCAATCATATCTGCATTTCCTAGATCTTATCATTGCTCTTAAAAAGTGCATAACAAATAAAGTGCGTTCGTTCTGCAAAAGTTGCATTTGCAAAAGTGCAATTCGAGCCTGTCTAAATCCCATTTCTTTTAAATAGGGTTTAAGATACAGTCGGCTGGGGTACGTAAAATATTTTCATAAAAAGACAAAGTGTAAAATATCCTGTGGAGACCTATTGTCGCAGCCACAGGGCCCTCTATCCTCGGCTCGAGCAACAAAGCCAAGTGGAGAGGACACTAAGTGATGAAACATATTAAATCTAAAATGAGTAATTAAAAAACGATTGTGGGCGCTAGTTAAAATGGTGAGGTAAAACTCTACTCCCAACACTGATTTGGCTAGAGCATGTGCTCTAACCATCGGCTCAATCAGTTCCTTACCTTCTCGCTCAGCGCTGGCTTTTTTGGAGAACAGTTAATTAATACATTTTTTAGCCTCTCTCTTCTCCGCTTTATAATTCATAAAAATGTCTGATCTTCCTAGTGCACAGAATGTTTCCTTGATATATCTTAACCAGGGAATTTTGAAAGCATGATCCAATGAAAGGCAATCCAAAATTACAGCTCGGTTGAAGGAGGCCTCCTCATTGGACCAAATAGTCACCCAGCAAAGCAGGCGCTTGACTGCAACTAAATCAGTGATATACCTTACCCCGAGTTCCTCATGAACAGAGTATGCGGGGGTTCCCTGAGGGACTTTTAATAACCATCGCAAAAATTTATTTTGTGTAGTCTGTAATTCAACAACTGTCTTGTAACACCAGATCTCGCTCCCGTACAAGGCCTTAATGATACAGAATGACTGATATAATTTTAAAATAACCCCAGGCGACCATTTGCCTAATCTGTGTGCATAATTTGCAATAGCTCCCAGGGCTTTCTTCATATCTGTTACCTTCTCTACCTTCAGGTTATTCCAATTTAATTTAGCGTCAATTAAAACACTGAGGTATGTAAAGGCTGGGACTGTGGCTAAACTAAAAGTGCCTGCCTTGTAAGATTTTGTGCTATACCCTCGACAACCTACTTCCATCACAAACGACTTGGTAAAGTTGGGGGACAAATCCAGCCCGTTCATGAAGGAGACGAACCCATCAATTAAGACTTGCAACGCTCTTGGTGTACGTGCTATAAGCACAGAGTTGTCTGCATACAACAGAACTGGTACTGGTCTACTGCCTATTCTCGGGGTGTCGGCCTTCAGTGATATCAGGGCAGATTCTAACCCATTGATGTATTATGTAAATAAAAAAGGGGCAAGAATACAGCCTTGGCGGACACCTCTTGAGCATTTAAAATTTTCAGTGAGTCACCCCTCTTGTGTAAATTGGACTGCAGCTGATGTATGGGCATATAAAGTCATCAAAACGTTTATTATTGCTCGCTCCACTCCTAATTCATCTCGTAGCGACCACAGTTTGCTGCGGTTCACCCTATCAAAAGCTGCAGTGAGATCCATAAAACCTAGATATATGGCACCTGCTTTCACGATTGTATATTTTGATATCAGCAAATAGAGGTTTAGGCATTGGCCCACTGTAGATTTACCTATTCGGAAGCCATATTGGACCTCTGAAATAATTAGTTTTTTATCTGCCCACTCAGCTAATCTATTTAATAAGACCCGACCCATAACCATGACAGTGGAGTCTATAAGGGATATGTGTCGGTAACAATGTGGGTTATCCCTATCACCCTTTTTGTAAATAGGGACAATAATAGCAGTGGACCAGGACTGGGGCATATCAGATCGCACTGCTGCATTTAACACCCTGGTCAGGATCGGGGCCCACACATCTATATTATTCCGAATTATAATATATTAAGTCTGGGGGGATGCCATCTGGGCCCGGGGCCTTTTTCTGGGACAGTCCCTCTATGCCAATTTTAACCTCATCTAGAAGAAAGTTAATCTGAGAGTCACATGGGAGGAGCACCGCATCCTTGTTATGTTGAACACCATCTCCATGGTTATAAACTGCCTGGAAATGATTCTTCCACTGGTCCTGGGTGATATGATGACCAATGGTCGGTTTATCTTGTTCTGAGAAACAAGGTCTGTTGAGGACTTTCCAAAATAGAGAGCTATCTTTTGATTCGCTAGCCTGAACCTGCTCATCCCAGGCCTGTTTCTGTAATGAAGACCTCCGTTCCTTAAACGCTTTTTTATAATTATTGCGGCAAGTAGCTACCAGAGATCTGTTACAAGGAATCTCTTTCAAAGCCGCTTTAAGGTTCCTCAGCACCTGAGAGCAACCACTATCAAACCACCTTGGGCTATCCGAATGAGAAGTGGCCACCGGGGCAGTTAAAAGACCAGCCACTGACTTCGCAATGTCAACAAAAGAACTAATTACAAACTCCTCTGAAGGTGATCTATCTAAGCACTTCAGAATCTCCTGTTGCCTCAATTTGAAGAGGGATGGATTAAAAACATTAATATCCACCTGTGACCACCGCAGGCGCCTCCCCTGATCAGTTGGCAAAATTGTCCCTACCATCCTGCTACCTAATGCTAACTTAGGACCCTGAACCCTCAGCCCCAGAATCAAAGGGTTGTGATCACTGTAAGGACTATGTAAAGTCCTAAAGAACGATATAATGGAGCCCATCGATGATGATACAAAAATAAAATCAATAGAAGTGGCACAGCCCCTTCCTTTATAAGAGGATGGGTAGAGTCTATTAGGGGCTTTACTGCATTCTGTAATGTAAACATTAAATCATGAGTATTTAAGAGGGCATTTAAATCACGGCCATCTGAGGAATGCTCCATATGCCAGTCATCTGCTGTCGGGCATATGGGAGTGTCCCTCTTATTTTGTCCAATGTCTGAACACAAATGACAATTAAAATCACCGAACAGAATAAGGTTTTCCTGTGGTAGGTCATCCCCCTGTAGCTGTTCCAGGAGATCAGCTAGCTCCTTCAAACTTGGTGGGCCAAAATTCCTATTTTTGGCATTATAAAAATTAATTATTGTAAACCATAACGTTCTCCCGATCACAAGCTTTAAACCTTGTGCCACTGCAGAGTTCCAGGTCAGCTGTTTCACTGACCCGCAAAGCTCAAGTGCAATAAATATAGCTAAACCACCTTTAGCTCGACCACAGATCGACCGCTGGGAGGAAGAACATCTTGTAACCTTCTAAAAAGAATTTATTTTCCACCTCCCAGGTCTCCTGCAGGCAAATAAGCTTACAGGAAGTTACAAATTGGATCCATCGATCATCTTCAAATTTTGAGGCTAGGCCTGCCACATTCCACGAAATAAAATTGACCTCTCTCCCTCCTTGGGTATTGGGTAGAATAGCTGATGTTATCGCCTCCCCCTGGTAACCTATGTGGCAGTTCGAGTTGGAATAATCCAGAGGGTGGTCTACATTCTCTCTTTGCCGGGACTCACTGAGCATGACAACCTGCGTTTGTAAATCAAACGATGTTGTCTGTACTAGGCTGTGTTCAGTGCGGACCATTAACCCCTTCCATGCTCATGACGAGCTGGACTCGTCATGGCACACAGTGGTCGTGTGCTCATGACGAGTCCAGCTCGTCATGACACACAGCACCGGAAATCCCTCTGGTGCGGGCACCAGAGGGATTCCCTTTTCTCCCCTAAAGCCTCGGGAGCTGGGGAAGAGCTTCCCCAGCTCCCGAGCCCCCCCCCCTGGTTTCCCTGAAATGACGATCGTCGCGCACGTCGCGCTGTCATTTCAGTGAAACCGAAACTGAAATGAGCCAAGAGGCTCATTTCAGTTTCAGTTTCTACGTCCTCAGGGGGCTATCTCAGCCCCCTGAGCACGTAGAAACTCAGGAGAGGTATCGTTGGAAAGGGGAGAATCCCCCTTTCCAATGGTACCCCTCCCTAGTGGATACCTGCTTGGGGATCGCCCCAGGAGGGCGATCCCCAAGCAGGATCCACCCACTAGGCACCAGGGAGGGGAGCGGCCCCTTGGGCAAGGGCCTTTGCTCCCCCCATAAAAATGTTGGCATGATTAGTCTTTCTGCCCCCCCTGGGGGGTAGATGGGGGCAGTAGCCCCCAATCTGCCTCCCCGGGGGGGTAGAAAGCCCACTAGACACCAGGGATTTTTTATGGGATACTTATTAGGGGTGGGAGCTGCCCAAAACGGGCTTGCCGATGCCCCCACCCCGCCGGCCACAAAATTAGTCTTTCTGCCCCCCCTGGGGGGCTGATGGGGCAGTAGCCCCCAATCTGCCCCCCCGGGGGGGCAGAAAGCCCACTAGATACCAGGGATTTTTTTTAAATTATAATTTGGGGTAGGGGCTACCCCCCAAAGAAAAAAAAAAAAAGACTTTCTGCCCCCCCAGGAGGCAGATGGGGGCAATAGCCCGTGATCTCCCCCCCCCCGGGGAGGGGGCAGAAAGCCCACTAAGCGCCAGGGATTTTTTTTATATATAGGTAGGGGTGGGGGCTGCCCAGAATGGGCATGTCAATGCCCCCACCCCAAAAAAATGCTACAGTCTTTCTGGCCCCCCCCCCCTGGGAGGCAGATGGGGCAATAGCACCTTATCTGCACCCCCCGGGGGGGCAGAAAGCCCACTAGCCACCAGGGATTTATTTTTTTACAAAGTTCGGGGAGGGGGCTGCCAAGAATGGACATGCCAATGCCCCCACCCACCCCAAAAAAGATGCCACTGTCTTTCTGCCTCTCCCAGGAGGCAGATGGGGGCAGTAGCCCCGGATCTGCCCCCCGGGGGGGCAGAAAGCCCACTATGTGCCAGCGATTATGCTGGCTTTTTTTATACGCAGGGGTGGGGGCTGACCAGAATGGGCATCCCAATGCCCCCGACCCCCCAAAAGAATAGCCACAGTCTTTCTGCCCCCCTCGGGGGCATATCGGGGCAATAGCCCCTGATTTCCCCCCTCCCCAGGGCGGCAGAAAGCCCACTAGGCACTGACTTTTTTTCGGAATGTGCCTACCTGTTGAATTTGGTTCCTAGCTCTGCCGGCACCTAGGGAAACCTAGCAAACCTATACATTTTTTAAAACTAGACACCCAGGGGAATCCAGGATGGGCTGACTTGATTGGCTATCACCAGGTTCTGTTACCCAGAATCCCTTGCAAACCTAAAAATGTGTCCAAAAAAACATTTTCCTCACATTTCTGTGGTGGAAAGTTATGGAATCTGCGTGGATCCACAAAATTCCACCCACCCCGCGTTCCCCAAAGTCTTCCGAGAAAAATGGCACCTCACATGTGTGGTAGGCCTAGTGCCCGCGACAGGAAACGGCCCAAACGCAACGTGGACACATCACATTTTCACAGTGAAAACGGACCCTTTTTTGCAAAGTGCCTAGCTGTAGATTTTGAACCCTAACACTGCCAGCACCTAGGGAAACCTAGCAAACCTAAACATTTTTGAAAACTAGACACCCAGGGGAATCCAGGATGGGGTGACTTGACTGGCTCTCACCAGGATCTGTTACCCAGAATCCCTTGCAAACCTAAAAATATGTCCTAAAAAACAAATTTTCCTCACATTTCTGTGGTGGAAAGTTCTGGAATCTGCGTGGATGTACAAAATTCCACCCACCCCGCGTCCCCCAAAGTCTTCCGTGAAAAATGGTACCTCACTTGTGTGGATGGGTCAAGTACCCGCGACAGACAAGGGCCCAAAACCTATTGAGGCGACATCAAAATTACCTATCACAAACCAACCTGGTTTTGCAAGGGGGGGGTCCCATGAGTTTTTGGCCCCGGGCTCGACGGCCATCTAGGGAAACCTACCCAACCCACACATTTCTGAAAACTAGACACCCGGAGGAGTCCAGCGAGGTATGGCTTGCGTGGGTCCTCCAAAATTTTCTTACCCAGAATCCCCTGCAAACCTCAAATTTAGCTGAAAAAATCACGTTTTTCTCAAATTTCTGTGTGGGAAAGTCCTGGAATCTATGTGGATCCACAAATTTCCTACCACCCAGCTTTCCCGATAAAAATGATACCTCACTCGCGTGGGTGGGTCAAGTACCCGCGACAGGCAAGGGCCCAAAACGTATTGAGGAGACATCAAAATTACCTATCACAAAACAACCTGGTTTTGCAAGGGGGGTCACCTGGGTTTTTGGCCCCGGGCTCAGCGGCCATCTTGGGAACCTACCAAACCCACACATTTCTGAAAACTAGACACCCGGGGGAGTCCAGCGAGGTATGGCTTGCATGGGTCCCCAAACGGTTTCCTACCCAGAATGCCCTGCAAACCTCAAATTTAGCTGAAAAAAAATCACTTTTTACTCTAATTTCTGTGTGGGAAAGTTCTGGAATCTGCGTGGATCCACAAATTTCCTACCATCCTGCGTTCCCCCAGGGCTCCCGATAAAAATGGTACCTCACTTGTGTGGGTAGGCATAGTGGCTGAAACAGGAAATGGCCCAAATCGTATTGTGGAGACTTCAAAATTACCTATAACAAAACTACCTGGTTTTGGGGGGGGGCACCTGGTTTTTTGGCCCCGGGCTCCCCGCCATCTAGGGAAACCTACCAATCCCACACGTTTCTGAAAACTAGACACCCTGGGGAGTCCAATGAGGTATGGCTTGCGTGGATCCCCCAACGTTTCCCTACCCAGAATCCCCTGCAACCCTCAAATTTAGCTGAAAAAAACATTTTCCACATATTTTTGCGTGGAATCACCGTGCTGGCACAAATGTCCTACCACCCAGCGTTGCCCTTGTTCCCCCGAGTAAAATGATACCTCACTTGTGTGGGTGTCCAAAGCAGAACTGGCTAAAAACGTATTTTTTTAAAAATGTAGCGCTTAGAATTCTCGGTGCTATACCCTAAATCCCTATGTTTTGGGCTCTTCCCAGTCACAGGCCTTTGGCCGACCCACACAAGTGAGGTATCATTTTACTCGGGAGAACAAGGGGAACGCTGGGTGGTAGGACATTTGTGCCGGCACGGTGATCCCACGCAAAAATGTATGGGAAAAGTGATTTGGTCAGCTAAATTTGAGGTTTGCAGAGGATTCTGGGTAGGAAAACGTTAGGGGACCCACGCAAGCCATACCTCGCTGGACTCCCCCGGGTGTCTAGTTTTCAGAAATGTGTGGGTTTGGTAGGTTTCCCTAGATGGCCACCGAGCCCAGGGCCAAAAACTCATGGGACCCCCCTTGCAAAACCAGGTTGTTTTGTGATAGGTAATTTTGATGTCGCCTCAATAGGTTTTGGGCCCTTTCCTGTCGCAGGTACTTGACCCACCAACGCGAGTGGGGTATCATTTTTATCGGGAGACATGGGGGAACACTGTGTGGTAGGAAATTTGTGGATCCACGTAGATTCCAGAACTTTCCCACACAGAAATTTGAGAAAAAAGTGATTTTTTTCAGCTAAATGAGGTTTGCAGGACATTCTGGGTAGGAAAAAGTTGGGGGATCCACGCAAGCCATACCTCGCTGGACTCCCCCGGGTGTCTAGTTTTCAGAAATGTGTGGGTTTGGTAGGTTTCCCAAGATGGCCGCCGAGCCCGGGGCCAAAAAACCAGGTGACTCTACTTGCAAAACCAGCTTGTTTTGTGATAGATCATTTTGATATCTCCTCAATACGTTTTGGGCCCTTGCCTGTTGCGGGTACTTGAACCACCCACACCAGTGAGGTTTTTGGCCCTGGGCTCGGCGGCCATTCCAGTTTGAACCCAGCCATATGCAAATCAGTCTTGACCCTGTGCCTCATGGGAACAGTCCAGCCCGAACTGCCAAGCCAGGTCCTCCCTGGACTGGAAACAAGCATCCTAGGACCGGTTTCGGGGTTTCACCACTCTTCAGCCAGGATAGCTTGATTCCAGTGGCATGGAGAGCACGGGACCCACGTCTGGGCATACCCGTCCCACTCAGGGTGACAAATGCAAAAACAACAGTTGATGGACAGAATGCAGAACAATGTCATACATTCACCCCAGTACAGAGATCTGGGCCTAAATCCATCGTTTTTTGCTCACCATGCCATTCCAGTTTGAACCCAGCCATATGCAAATCAGTCTTGACCCTGTGCCTCATGGGAACAGTCCAGCCCGAACTGCCAAGCCAGGTCCTCCCTGGACTGGAAACAAGCATCCTAGGACCGGTTTCGGGGTTTCACCACTCTTCAGCCAGGATAGCTTGATTCCAGTGGCATGGAGAGCACGGGACCCACGTCTGGGCATACCCGTCCCACTCAGGGTGACAAATGCAAAAACAACAGTTGATGGACAGAATGCAGAACAATGTCATACATTCACCCCAGTACAGAGATCTGGGCCTAAATCCATCGTTTTTGCTCACCATGCCATTCCAGTTTGAACCCAGCCATATGCAAATCAGTCTTGACCCTGTTCCTCATGGGAACAGTCCAGCCCGAACTGCCAAGCCAGGTCCTCCCTGGACTGGAAACAAGCATCCTAGGACCGGTTTCGGGGTTTCACCACTCTTCAGCCAGGATAGCTTGATTCCAGTGGCATGGAGAGCACGGGACCCACGTCTGGGCATACCCGTCCCACTCAGGGTGACAAATGCAAAAACAACAGTTGATGGACAGAATGCAGAACAATGTCATACATTCACCCCAGTACAGAGATCTGGGCCTAAATCCATCGTTTTTTTGCTCACCATGCCATTCCAGTTTGAACCCAGCCATATGCAAATCAGTCTTGACCCTGTGCCTCATGGGAACAGTCCAGCCCGAACTGCCAAGCCAGGTCCTCCCTGGACTGGAAACAAGCATCCTAGGACCGGTTTCGGGGTTTCACCACTCTTCAGCCAGGATAGCTTGATTCCAGTGGCATGGAGAGCACGGGACCCACGTCTGGGCATACCCGTCCCACTCAGGGTGACAAATGCAAAAACAACAGTTGATGGACAGAATGCAGAACAATGTCATACATTCACCCCAGTACAGAGATCTGGGCCTAAATCCATCGTTTTTTTGCTCACCATGCCATTCCAGTTTGAGGCACCATTTTTTTCAGAAGACCTTGGGGAACGCGGGGTGGGTGGAATTTTGTGGATCCACGCAGATTCCAGAACTTTCCACCACAGAAAAGTGAGGAAAATGTGGGTTTTTTGCCAATTTTTTAGGTTTGCAAGGGATTCTGGGTAACAGAACCTGGTGAGAGCCAGTCAAGTCACCCCATCCTGGATTCCCCTGGGTGTCTAGTTTTCAAAAATGTATAGGTTTGCTAGGTTTCCCTAAGTGCCGGCAGAGCTAGGGTTCAAAAACTACAGCTAGGCACTTTGCAAAAAAAGGGTCATTTTTCACTGTGAAAATGTGGTGCGTCCACGTTGCGTTTTGCGCTGCTTCCTGTCGCGGGCACTAGGCCTACCCACACAAGTGAGGTACCATTTTTTTCGGAAGACTGTGGGAAACGCGGGGTGGGTGGAATTTTGTGGATCCACGCAGATTCCAGAACTTTCCACCACAGAAAAGTGAGGAAAATAGTTTTTTTTGCCAATTTTTTAGGTTTGCAAGGGATTCTGGGTAACAGAACCTGGTGAGAGCCAGTCAAGTCACCCCATCCTGGATTCCCCTGGGTGTCTAGTTTTCAAAAATGTATAGGTTTGCTAGGTTTCCCTAAGTGCCCGCAGAGCTAGGGTTCAAAAACTACAGCGAGGCACTTTGCAAAAAAAGGGTAATATTTCATTGTGAAAATGTGGTACGTCCACGTTGCATTTTGAGCCATTTCCTGTAGTGGGCACAAGGCCTACCCACACAAGTGAGGTACCATTTTTATCGGGAGACTTAGGGTAACACAGAATTGTAGAGCAACTGTTATTACCTATTGACTTTCGATGCATTTCTGCCTTCCAAATGAAAGAATGTGTAAAAAATAAGTCATTTTGAAAAATGACCTATAATTCTCATGCTAGTATGGGTACTCACAATTTCGGAAATGTGCAAATATCTACTGTTTCTAAAATCTACATTTTGTTCCCATTTCAGAAATACATAGCTGTCTTTCATAACAATTTTTCCATGTATACATTTTCCCAAAATAATTGCTACATACCCGGTACATAATAAAAAACCATTGCAAGATGCTGCTCAGTTATTGGCTCTGGGTTCGTCGGGTTCTTGGTGAACCTACAAGTCCTATATATCCCCACAACCAGAAAGGTCCAGCGGATATAACGGTATATTGCTTTCAAATAGCTGTCATAATTAGAAGAAGTTACAGGTGAAAACGTTGACACAAATGGCTGTTTTTTAAACTAATTTTCAATTTTTCCTTTATTTAACTGTTAGTTTCTATAAGGAAAACTTTAAGGATCTACACAAATGACCCCTTGCTGAATTCAGAATTTTGTCTACTGTTCAGAAATGTATGGCTTTCCAGGATCCATTATTGGTTTCATACCCATTTCTACCATTAACTGGAAGGAGGTTGAAAGCACAAAAAATAGCAAAAATAGGCTATGTCCCAGAAAAATGCCAAAACTGTGTAAAAAAAGTTGGTTTTCTGACAAAAGTCTGCTTGTCCCTGAAAGCTGGGAAGATGGTGATTTCAGCACCACAACCCCTTTTTGATGCCATTGGCAGGGAAAAAACAAGACGCTTTCATCTGTAGCCCTTTTTTCGCATTTTTCCCCAAAAAAACAAAATGTTGCTGTATTTTGGCTAATTTCTGGGTTCCCTCCAGGGGAATCCACAAACCCTGGGTACCTTTACAATCCCCATGATGTTAGAAAAAAGGACGCAAATTTGGCGTGGATACCTTATGTGGTCAAAAAGTTACAGGGGCCTAGCGCGCACTACCCCAAATAGCCAAAAAAAGGCTTAGCACAGGGGGGGGAAAAGGCCTAGCAGCGAAGGGGTTAAGGTCCGACAGGGGGCGTAGATATTCGGCGACAGCTCCAATCCCTCCCAGGTATGTAAACCCCCCTCCAACTCAAGGGCATTGTTATTTGCTGCATCATTCAAACTTGGTCTATAACAAAAACCCAGTGGGAGTGTTTTGATTTCTGATGCATAAAAAGGAACTCAGCAGAATGTCTCAAGATGTTAAATGCCAGTTTTGGGAACCTGAAGGTGACAATCACCGTATCACCCTTAAAGGATTTCTTGGATTGTCCAATCCAAGAGACCCTTCTTGCCATCAAGATGTGAGAATGATCTATCACATTAAATCTGCTATGTTTCCCTAACCAATGCGACACTTTAATAATCAAGTTAACTGTAGATTCCTCAATACCTACTCCCAAGCTTTGAACCCCAACCAGAACCACAGTAGAAGGACAACATTCTGGCGGCAGGTCAATTATTGGAAGACCTAATCTGTTTATATTATTAGAGCTAGCCCTCACTTTCTCATGCTCACGCGAGGAAGAATATTGGTCCCCGACACCCTCAGCTTCTCTGTCCAAACCACGTGTTTGAGGGTTAGGCCTGCTGCCAGTCGCCTTGCCCTGGACCATTACATGTCTCTGAGACCCGTTCCCTAGCGATCGGTTAGTATGTGGTGGTCTACTTTCTAAATTATTTCGCACGGGCAAATAGTAACATGCTGCATGTGACTGGGCACTTGGTGGGGAAGGAACTTTAGAGATAGTATTCAGCATACTCTCCACTTTCCCAAATATTTCTCTGGAGTCTGATAACACTTTGTCCAATTTGTCCCAGAGCTGCGCGAGCAGGTCTGTCAGCAAGCTCATAACTATTTCCCTCAGGGTATTCCAGAATTCCCCCATGTCTGTCAGGCTAATTGATGGTTTTGGTTCCACCCCTCTCTATGTGGGCTCATTTCTCTTCTTTGCTTTGTGCAATCTCCTGGGTACCGGTGAAACCTCTGGCTCCATACCTTTTTAGGTCGAGCCTAGAGTAGCGCGCATGCGGTGCTCTACGAGACTTTATGTAAGGGGCTTCCAAAAGCTGACCACACGCTCGTGCACAATGGCCTTTTCCGTGCGGTTACCTGCACGGCCGCCATGTGTTTTCAATTATCGCGCCCGGCGGCCGTGTGGGTAACCGCAAGCAATAGGCCATGGTGCACGCTCTCGCGCTTTTTTTTATTGCGGTCTTGTTTTTATTTTCCGCCCCCTTCATCAGCATCGGAAGAAGGCGAGAGACTGCCGACTGCGCAGGAGTGGGTGGGGGAGTTTAACAGAAAGAAAAATAATCTTTTGGCAATCTTCTCCCTCTTTTTTTCCCAGTGTCTTGGTTTTAACTAAGCCGTTGGGTTCAGCACGAGCGCTTTTTGAGCCGTTAAACCATCGGAGGCTATGTTGTTACTGTTGTGCCCGGGTTGTTTTTTCTTCAGCTGAAGGGCGGTGTAAAGAAGCACAGGAGAGGGAGACTTGAGATGGCGGATTCTTTGTCAGATGGAAAACGCCCGCCCTGCGAGGTGTCTCCGGCAGCATGGGAAGACTCTCCGGTTGCAGATCTGCTCCCCGGCCTTTGGATTTCGAGCGCGCCAAAGATTAGGGCGAATTTACCCTCTTTCGTCCGATATTCAAACGCTGAGTCGACGAATAAAGCGACGCACAAATGTTTTTTAATTGACCAGTTTGTGTTCCTTCGTTTATAGCTCGTTAACCGTATTGCTTGCTCCTATTTTCTTGCCATTGTAAAACTGTCTTAAAAAATCTGAACCATCGATTCTAGACTGGTTGTATGTTTTTGTGCTGAATGTTTGTGCGAAATCTTCGCAAAAAGAAACTGGAAATCTTGCATTTGTAATCCTGTTTAGCGCACTTAAAAAAATGGCACCGCTACGTCTTACTGTGCATGCACGTTTGGGGATTAAGTTGCGAATACTAGCTTGGTGGGCATAAAGTATTTAAATGGCAAGCTGTCTATTTGTCTTACCCACCTTTTATCAGCCAGTTACCCATAACACATTCATCCTGGGGTTTTCGCTATGGGTTTTGACCGAAAACATGAGCATCGCCACTGAAATCACAAACTTAAAACGGGGTTTTATTTGATAGAAGAAAGATAAGTAATCGGAGTTGCTAATTTCCTTTACTCTTGGGCTTCTTTTGTTGGGGTCGTCTACGACATTAAACAAGCATTGGCATAGCCAATAGGTCTCGCTTTTGGGACCTTATAAGTATTTAGTTATGCAGCACAATATCCTTGGTGCAACAACATCAACTGTTGCATGGCTAAACACTTATAAGGTCCCAAAAGCGAAACCTATTGGCTATGCCAATGCTTGTTTGTCATTATCTGGGGGTTCACCTTGGCCCTTCCCCGCAGTGCCTGGGGTACTAGAACATTGCTCACCTCCCCCTTATATTGCAGCCCCTATAGCAGAAGCCTGTGAATTAACCGAGGTAATAACCTGAGGGCATGTAGTTGTTACATCTGCTATGTCAACAGGCAAAAGTCCAGGCGCTGGGGGACTGACCAAACCCATAGATAGTCTCCTCTCCGCTTTGTCAATCTCTTTGGGAATGACCCCCACCGCTTTCGCTAGAAACGAGTCAATAGTAGCCCTTTCATTGTTAGTCAGATGATCATTATCAGCAGCTTTTCTCTTCCCCCATAATGAGTAGATGCAGAGGAATCCTACCGTCAATAAGGAACCTGTCCGAGCAGGGGGACCTTCACAATTACAACAATTGAACAATAAAACTAGTGCACACCACCGTGTTGAATCTTCCAGGACTTTCGCTGACCTGTAACATTGAGAATTGGCTCCTAGGCACAAAAAGGCAGATACTATGTCGCTTGCTCTGCCTCCGCTTCAGAAAAAGTGACCAAGAGGGTAGGCCCAGCCCAGCCACGATCAGCCGCGGACGGGCGCAGACGGGCCCGCCCTTGGCCTGGGCTTTGCCCGGGCACGCCTGCGCACATCCCGCCTCCTGGTGCGGTGGACTGGCGGTGTCGGCGTGCAAGCCACGTTGCGTGCTGGTGGCTCCAGTCCCGGCCCCCTCCTGAGGGCAAAACAGTAGCCAACGGTCTCCTGCGCTGCGGGAGCCCTGGGCCGATTTTACGCGCCACCTGGCGCAGCAGACTGGCGGTGGCGGCGTGCAAGCCGCGTTGCTTGCTGGGGCTTGCAGTCCCGGCCCCCTCCTGAGGGCAAAACAGTAACCAACGGTCTATTAATTATCATCACAATCAATTAGCTAATACTTAGTCAATAAAAGGAGCTGGTAAAGGTTTAAAGGGTTTTATTAATAAAATCTTTTAGTAGATCATCTTTATTGCAAATCACAATTTAATTCAGACTATTCTCAATAGTCAATAAATGACAAATATAACACTAATATTGGTAAACCACATAATAAATGCATCAACTGCGTTCCGAAAAGGAATGAATCCCTATTCTAAGAATTGTGTGAAAAATAGAGTTAGTCAGAACCCATAAAGAGTTCTAATCAAACAGGGCAAGAGAAAAGCATAAAGCTTCAGCATTTAAATCAGTTCAAAATGATCAAACATATCAAAGCAGAACTTCCCATAAAGAGACGTTCGAGAAACTCAGTAGAGTCTCAAAGCAAAATGGCATAAGGTCTAGGTCTGGAAACTGTGGGGGAAAGTATATGTCCTGTTCTAGGAACACGCACTATTACAGACTGCACATTTCACGAAGCTTTGCAACATGTTGCTCTTCTCGTCTCCCGTCAGCCAATCAGCATCTGATGCTCTCCAGGGAACAGGATCACTCCTCATCTTCTCTAACGAATACAATAGTCCATAGACAGCAATGTTACGTTTTCTACTAAACTAATAACAATTATATACTTATGTGGATTTTGCCTCATTCAGGCTTACTTTCTCAAACGTGGACTACATCATTAACTTCCTAGTATTCATTTTCTAAACAATCATCTTTGTAGAAGTCGAAACATTTATATTAATAAAAGAAAATATTTTTACAGAATCACCATGATGTGGAAAAATAAGTAGGTTTGAAAGTAAAGTTCACATTTTAGAGACTGCAATTCAATGTATGAACACTTCATTGCCCTATTAAACAACAAGAATTAATAATGTGTCAACAGTGGTCTTTGTGTATACCGAAACATTCTACAGAAATACTTGAAACTATATGAGTAACTTATTATTTATTAAAAATGTTGCTAATGCAGAGGTCAGGAGTTAAACTTTTTATGCGAAGTCAGCATTCTCTATTCAAGCCTGTTTTTCCAGCATAATTGCTTTAGCCATTTGAGGCCTAGAACGAGTAAATAAGTTAGCTTACATGTAAGGAGATGCCTCTTTTTGCATGTTCACCTACACCATTTTTTTTTTACCAATGCTGCTGGTTTTTCGACTCAGAGTACACTAAGGCCTGCTAACCAGACCTCAGTGTCAGTGTTTTAACCCTATACAAAAGATATGTTTAATTGGATACACTCAATGGGCAAGTACTGACTTACTTATAAGTCCCTAGAATGCGGTACCTAGGGCATGTAAGGCAGAGTGTTCACCCAGGGTTGCAGCATTGTTTGTGCCATCCCGAGTGTGATAAAGGACAAAATGGATCCCAGCCTGCCACTGCAGACTGAAAGGGCAATGTTTGCACTGCTAGTTCGACTTTGCCATTACAACTTATGGCAATGCCCCCACTTCCCTTAATGATATATGTAAGTCTCCCCTAAAGAAGGCCTATGGAGCCCTATGGTAGGGAGCTATATATTATTAAGTAGGAATACAATTTTCATATGTCTTAACAGTAACACTTCAAAATTGTCGTTGTGCTGTGGAATGGTTCGTAGCCCCACTGGCCAACACAGGGTTACCGGCTGGCACCCCAGCTGGCTAATCTCTGAATGGTACTACCTAACTGGGTCATGTAAGGTATCAAATTAATTGTGGCATTAAACGTGACCCGATGCCCAGGTCGAATTAATGTCACCATTAAAGTAAGCTACTTTTAGAAAGTTGCCACTCTGTCAGGATGCTGGGCCAGCTAGAGTGCAAAGGCCCTGGCACACAGACACCTTTCTGCCCGCCTGGGGAGATGTGTAAACAGTACCAGGCCCAGGAACAAAGGCAGTTGCTGCAGAGCGAGGTGTGACCTCCTCTCCCAGGATGGCCGCTCGTCGGGGTGTTAGCCCAAAAGGCGAGCTTAAAAGGGGAAGTGGCCTTCACCCCTGAGCAGGATGCCATTTGTTCCTGCAGACAAATAGGAGACAGAACCAGAGAGGGAAAACCCGTACCCAAACCGGTTTTCCTGTGGGCGTGCAGTCCAGTGGCAGCCATACCTCTAGGGTGGAATAACGTGCTCCTGACGACCAAGGAAGGGTCATGTCATTTTCAAAGGGGCGAGAATGGGGCACTCTGGGATAGCCAGATGCCACACATTGCAGGAAACACATCACTAGAAAGGAGGGGACACAGAAGTCCAATGGCTAGTGACTGCATGGTAGATTCAGGGCTCTTTCCTGGGATAAATAAGGCACTCTGTCCCTCAGATCACGGTGGAATCGAAGAGATAACCAAAGAAGGACCGCCCTGCTGCCCTTGAAACTGCACATAGAGAGGTTGCATTGTCTTAAGGACTGTACCTGATGCATTGTGGCCTAGCAAAGTTTGGACTGTGCCTGCGGCTCCTGGCTTGGGGATAAGTTGATTCCCAACCTACAGCAGTGTCTCCAAGGATCAGTCGGCAGATCCCCTGGAACCAGCTCTAGGGACACAAGAACTGAACAAGCCCAAGCCGACAAGTAGGTAGCCACCGCAGAGGTTTTGCCCCTACCAGTCGCCGGGCGCACAAAAGGACAAATCTGAGATAGCCAAAAGTTGCCCCTATGTCTGCCGGACCCAGGAGTCCTATCAAAGTCTGGATTCACCGTATCAAGGGACACCACCTCAGCATCAGCTGGCCCGCTACTGCAACGTAGAGGACTTTGAGGGACCCCGATCTCTGTGGCCAAAGTCGGTCCTCATTCCCCGTGGATTGAGGGACCACCACAAAGGTACCCCCATTGACCGCACCCCAACCGGAGCATATTTTGCGTGTATCCTCAGCATCAGGACCACTCCATTGATTTTCTATGGCAGTTGTCCTGTAAAGTTTGGAACTTGTCTTTAAAACGCAAAGTATCCTCCCTGGCCCCCTTGACCTTATGCCTGATGGATTTGGTCGCCCAACCCGGGCCGGAGTACTCGAACTAACTCTTTCAAACTTTTCCAAAGTTTACAAACTTTTTGTTGGACAATGCTGGTTTGAGGTTGCATTTAAAAGTGATACAAACGTCTAAACTCTGCATCTCCGGAACCCTCCGGTGGATTTTGATGTTCAAGGTCTCTAAAAATTCATAAAATACACTCTATTTTATAAATTTACAATTTCTTTTGTGTTGTGTGGCTAAAAAGATGCACAGCTCCAGTAGGTGCGTAAATCAGTTTATTCCGACTAGCGACACCAGGCTCCAGGCAGCAACTGCCATCCTAGAACCTCATACCTTCACATTCTAACTTCCCCCCAAGGGTCCAACTCTGGGCATTCAATTCCATGTCCCAATCCTTAACAACAATACAATTACCCTACACATCCATTAAAATCCAACACATCCCCCTCCCTACAAAACAATCCAAAGAAAAGTTACTTTTAAGACACAACAAAATTTGAAGAAACACCTACAAGTGGACAATCATGACATAGTTACTCTGAAAACCCTAACATGCAGGAAAAGTATTACAAAAAACAGTTCAATGCCTGTGCAATATGAAATCATACTCATAACAGCAAAATAACAATGAACTTGCGAGGGCGACCAAGCTCCGACTTAGGCCCATCACCGCATAGGGTACTGTGTGTAAGGGGGATGTAATAGATCTCGGATGGCCTAGTTTGCATGGTGAGAGTTTAACTCTTCTTCCGCAGCATCTCACAGCCGCAGGTACGATTCAAGAGGGGACCAAATGTCTTTGGGGCGTGATTGGACTGGCATTAATTCCCAGTAGGTCGTTAACTGGTCTTGGCAGTAATTTGCGCCCCTGAGCCAGTCTTTCAGTCGGGTGAATGGGCGACGGCCCCAGCTGATCGGCACACGCATCTTACCCAGGAGGAGCAGGAGAGTGGTTAATTTCTGCAGATCCGTGGGGATATCTTTAACATAACCTAGTAATGTAACTAGGGGGGTGCGCTCTACCTGCAGGCCCGTAACCCCACCAATGACATAGAAAGTAGACTGCCAATATCGTCCTATTCCAGGGCACGCCCAACCCAAATGAATAAAGTCTGCGCAGAGCACCGAACATCTAACGCAACAAGCATCATCCAATAACCCCATTTTCAAACAATCACTCCAGGGTTCTGCAGAACCTGTGCCAGAATTTAAAATGTACCATTCGGAGCATATAATTGGGTGACAATGCTCTCGCCTGAGAGCAGCAGCAGCTCCACTGGGCCTCAGAGATGGAAACGCCCATCTGATTCTCCCATGCCTGTCGCGCTGTAGGAATCCGAACCAGCACAGGGCGCTGCATTCCCACATAGATTCTAGTTATGAGCCGGCGTGGGGAGGGGTTCCCAAGTAGATCTTTAAGCACCTGTAACGTAGAGGGTACCGCGGGGAACTAGCCGTGATGTGCTTGTATTGCCGCTCTCGATTGGTAATAGGTAAATCTGACTAGAACAGTTGCGTTGTGATCTTGTAGTTCCTGCTGTGGTGTGATAAAAGAGCCTTCCGGTTATGCGACTCCCATAGTGGTGAGTTGCAGCCGACGAAGACTGTCCCGTGCACCAGCATCCTGTGTGAAGGGTAAACCCAGGTGTCTAATCAGGAGGACCGAGGGGGCAAACACAACGCCCAGTCCCGCATGCTTACGAAGCTCATGCCAGGCCCAAACCATGCAACGTATCAAACACCGCTTGTGGTCACTGTGGGGACTGATATAACATCATGTGAAGTGGGTAAGGCGTAGCATGATCATGTTCAGGTGCTGTGTGGGCCATGAACTCCGTAGGGTATAGCCAGTGAAACGCAAACTGCACCTGCGCACTATTATATTATAGATCCATGTCTAGTGCGCCCAGTCCACCGTGCTCAAAAGGAAGAGTGAGAACTTCACAGGCGATCCTTGGCTACCTCCCTACCCATGCAAGCGCCACCAGGTGTGATCTGAGTTGGCGCCGAAAGCAACGAGGAAGTGGAAGCAGGAGATTGATGAACAAATATAAAAATTGGGGGAATACAACCATCTTTGCAATTGCTAATCTCCCAGTCATGAATAGCGGGAGACTCGACCAGCATGCACCCCCGGCTCTCCAGCCAGTCCATCAGATGGCCATAATTAGACCTCCAGAGGTCGTCTATGTTGCGGCTAAGCCAGATCCCCAGATATTTTATTGGAGCACTCGCCCACTGTACGTGGAATCACTGATTTTGCCCAGTTGATGGTGATCCCAGACAGCACACCGAACATAGTGAATTCCCAAATGAGGGGGTCTAAATTCTCACCAGGATGTTTAATATATAAAGTAATGTCATCAGCATACATAGATACCAGCACAACCCGAGGGGTGAAGGCCAGGCCACGATGCGCATGGTGTTGCCGGAGTCGAGCTGCCAAGTGCTCCATCGATATAGCAAAAAGGATGGGCAAGAATGGGCATCCCTGCAATTTTCCACGGGAGACTGAGAATGGGGGAGTGATCACCCCATTGATTTTGAGGCACGCTGTTGGTTTAAAGTATAGAAGGCCAATTAATTGGATGAATTTGGGACCAAGTCCCAGACGGGGCAGCAAATTCAATAAGCATTTCTACTCGAGTGAATCAAATGTCTTGGTGGCATCAAGGAAGATCCCAGCTGCACTTAGGGAGGGTTCTTTGACCTGAAGTACTGCAGAGAAAGTCTGAATATTATGTGCTGTGGCCCAGTCAGGCACGAAACCCGATTGATCCGGGCAAACTATGAGAGGAAGCAAAGGAAGCAGCGGAGAAGCTATCAGTTTGGCGAGTATTTTGATGTTCACATTAATCATGGATAGTGGTCTATACAATTCGCAATGTTGCGGGTCTTTGTCCGATTTTAAAATAGTGACCGAGTGCCTCACAAAGGGATGGAGGCAGTTCACCTCGCTCTAGTGATTCACTAAACAGGTTTATGAGTTGAGGGGCCAATAGGGGCACAAACTCTTTGTAAAATGCGGCCGTGAGGCCGTCTAGGCCAGGGACTTTGTCTCGAGGGAGGGCACTAATGACCTATATGACCTCCTCTTCTGAAAAAGGCTCATCTAAGAATCTGCGGTGGCTGTCTTCCAGCCACAGCAGCTGTACTGATTCGAAGAAGGAGTCAAGGTCTGGAGGGACACGTGGCTGAGTCGTGGTATAAAGTGATGAGTAGAAATTAGTCAACTCATCCGACACTTCCCTTAGGGCGACGACCAGCGCATCCTCTTCAGTACACAGTCCAGGAATGTAGTCGCTGGCCCTGGGTTTACAGAGAACACCTGCCAAAGTTTTGTCCGTTCGGTCTCCCTCACTATATCATCTAGCTTTGCCTCATAGTGTGTCTCCCGCTGCGCTGCTTCCTCAAAATAGTTTACCATGCTACGAATGCAGCCAAGTTTAGGCGTACTGCAGTCAGCAAAATATTTGAGTTCAAGCATTTGAATCTCAACTTCAAATTGCTTAAGCTCCCACAAATCAACCTCCGAACACTGGCCTGTTTAGCTATACATTACCCTCGAATGACAGTTTTAAATGCTTCCCACAGAATCGAGTAAGGATCAACCATGCCATCATTATGCGCAAAATATTCCACTATAGCTGTACGGATACTCTCCTTGAATACCGGATCTCTCAGCTTTGGCCCAGGAGAAGCACCTCGTGGCCGCTCAGCTCCCCCCGCCTGCGGAGCAAGCCAGATCTGCCTGCGTAGCATCACTGTGTCGCATTGGGCGGTGGGCCGGCTAGTCACCCGACGGTGCCGCGCCCCTTCCACCCGGGCTCAGGGGTGCGTCTGCAGCTTCCTGGCCGTCATGCGACCCCGGCCGGAATTCTCTGGGGTCGCAAGCACGGCCTGCACGCCTCCACGCTATACAGAGGGGGAGCCGACTCAATTCACTCGCAGGGTTCACTCGTAGTCCGGTGGGTCTCGCCGGTTCTCATTAATTGCTGCGCTTCTCTCACCGGAGCAACTCCTTCTCCGAGGCCCTTCCCAGCACCACGGACCGTCGTGCCCCGCAATGCAGGCCACAGGCGACCAGTCGCCCAATAGTGCCGCTCCTGTCACATCAGCATAGTCAATAAGGAGGTCCCCATGTACAGCAGCATAAAGGGGGTCTCAGCCGCTGACCGACGGCCACAGAAGCCGGCAAAAAAAAGCAGATTAATGCAGGATAATCTCTCCAGCCTGCAGAGCCTTATGGAGTGATGGCCATGTTGCGGCTGGGCTCTCTAGCGCCCCCTAAGCTCTGGGAAACCGTTAAATATATCCATACACAAAGTGTAAGGGGAACCAGAATCGGCCTTAACTTTGACCTTTCTACCATTCACAAATAAGTCACAATGGAGTGGCCTTCTATTCCTCACCGTCCCTACAGCAGTAACTTTACGACTGCACCGTTTCTCATCTTCAGGTGTCAATAATGTTAATATGACATGTAAATCAGACTCAGTCTCCACATCATCCATAGTATTCATGGTTCGACAATTTTGATTCACTCCTGATTGGCATACCCGAGCATAATGCCCTTTCTTGCCACATTTGAAGCATGAACCACCTACAGCAGGACAACGTTTACTGTTAATGAAGTGAGTCTTGCTTCCACAACGAAAACAAACTTGTTCATTCTTCCCTCAAAGAAACATTTCAAGCATGGGGTGACCCCAAGTTTACATGCTCTTTCTACAGTGGTTTCTCAGATTTTTTCACTAATAGCTTCACTTTACGCATGCTAGCATTTTCATTCAAATCTTTGACACAATATTCTGAATGGTCGATACTTCTGGCTATTGCAAGTGCTTTTTCTAAATCTGAGTCCTCAGTAGATAAAAATTTCTCATGGGATTTCCTATTTTTTGTTTTTTCGATAAGTTGATTGTGTATAAAGTCATCCATAAATTACTGGTAATTATATATTGCTGCAAGTGTTCGCAATCGTGCCACAAAATTGTCAACTGGTTCACCAGGAAGTTGTAACCATTGTAAGAACGTGTGCAGTTCTAAAACCATGTTCATCTTAGGGTTAAACCTCTTGTTCATAGTTTTCATTAAAGAAAGGTACTCGTCTTGAACTTCATTAGCACCCCCTTTACCATCCCCAGTTCCTGTGTGTACTTTCACATCTTCTAAGGGGGGAGTTAACATATTTCTGCCTTCAGTCCCAAGGTTATAGACCAATAAAGCTTTCAATGTCTTCTAAATATGCCTCGAATGCCTCCCGCCAATGCTCCCAACACAGGGGAGGGGTACTGGACACTGACAAACTGTGGTGGTGCTGCAATTTTGTTCACAGTTAAACCAACTTAGCTGTACAATTCAGAAAATAGCGCAGTGAGTTGCTCCCTCCTATATTATACTGCAGAAATTAGGGTGTGCCTATAACTGTTAAAGCAGGCACAAATGTGGAATAGGTGTGCCTGTCACTGGAAAAAATTGCTGGAGAATTTGCTGTTTTAAGATGGCCGCTGATAACATAGTTTGTCCCAATCTAAAATGGCTGCATAAAATTCATGCAGGAAATGGGGAGATTCCCGATTAAAGATGGCCACTACTAACTAAATGCACACCAATCCAGGATGGTGGCATGAAATTCTTGCCAGTAAAGTATATAGGAAGCGTTTCACAATGCTTTAAGATGATCGCTGAGCGTGACGTACGCTGTCAATTGGTAGGCATCACTAGGTTGGGAGCCTCCCACAGGCCAGAATAGGCCACCGCCAGTCGTGCATGCATTGCGTGTCACCTGATTTGGCCTTAATTGTTCCCGAAAGGTGCTGTATGACATCAGTGAAAGGCACTGGTGCTGGGCCCCCAGTCATGAGAACATCAAAATGGCTCACCGCTACTTGCTCACAATGTCACAGGAGACGCCGCCTGGATTCACTCCGTGCTCACACGGCACACCTGCTGAGTGTCAATGTTGACAGGCGACAGATTCTCAACGTGGGAAGACACACCGGACAGCCAAGAGGTCCACAGATGTTGAACCCAGTGCAGCTGACGTTTGTCGCCACATAAAAGAATGAACAACTATTGTAAGTGCGTAAGTCTCTTTATTCTGACCAGAGACACCAGGCAGCAACTGCCATCCTAGAATCTCAGACCTTCACATTCTAAATCCCCCCACCCCAGAACATTCCATCCCATGCCCCAATCCTCAACAATACAATTACCCAACACATCCAATGAAAACCCAACAGTGACTTTCTTATTTAATTGTTTGGTGCTGTTAAATGCTTTAGACTTGGTTCCTTTGTCAAGCGTTACTGCTTGCAGCCACAGCTACCAAGAGTTGAGCTAAGGTTAAGTAAACAAACCTGACTGGACCCAAGACCGTATTTGTGAGTTTATTCCATGATAAGGCCCCACAGCCATATCAAATACTGTAAACCCAAATCCCCACACTACAGTTTTATGCATTCAAATTACATTATTTTCTTCAAAGCTTGCACGTTAGTTAATTCTGCACATTTATTATAACCAGCATTATTTTTTCATGTAATTTAAAAAATCACCTCATCAGCAGCAACATAATTATAAGGCCTCAAACTGACTGTGCAGTACATCGCAAGTCTCTGGATGTATCAAATTAACTATTCCACGAAAAAAAGGAAAGAAAAAAGGGAACACAACGCCCAAGGGTTCTCGGTGCACATTAGATAACCCTAACTCACATGCCACTTTGACTACTATAGCATTGGCTGAGTAACTCAGTGCTACAGATCAGGGGTTTCATGGCATTTGTCAAAGTCCAACCTGCCCAAGGCAGTCCTAGCTAGATAAAGCACCGTTTCTGAACAGAGACTGTGACAGCCACAATATTCCAGAGGGAAGTTAACTTCAGCGTGTACTGGACGCTTTATTTTCCAGATACCACAACAACGCATACACCCCATGGCCACATAGAACATGCCAATCAGCGAAGAGGGGAAAAACGCAGACTTATTGGACTCAGGCTGCGTTCCTTCATTACTCAATGAATGGCACCTAGCAGTGAACTGCGCTTCCACTTTTAGTGAGGCACCTTCTCCTCACGCGCTCGCTATCAAACAAAACAAGCATTGGCAAAGCCAATAGTTCTCGTCTATGCGAGAGCTATTGGCTTTTCCAATGCCTTTTAGCCATGTTGTACTGCAGCGTGGCTGTGCAGTGTGGCCAAAAGTAAACTTCGTTAAAAAGCGCTGGTACTGCATAATAGTGTTTTTTTTTTTTGGGATGAACGGGGAGTGCGGGATGGACAGGGAGGATGAGGGGATATGGGCAAGCAGCTGCGGTGGAGGGAAAGGGGACAGCAACACAGAGTATTTTAAAGCAGCAGCTGTGGAAACATAGCCAACTTACTCAAAAAGCGCTGTAATGGCCCTGGGGCACAGTGCTTTTTTTCGGATAGAATGGGGAGGGTGGGACGGGCAAGCAAGCAAGGAAAGGGCTGGGGGTATGGCAAGCAAGGGTGCTGAGGCGATGAGAGAACAACAACATGGAAAAGTTGTGGGTCGGAGGGTAAAGCAGAAGCTGGGGGAAAAATAGTCCTCAAACAGCGCGATCAGCTGGGCTGAGACTTATCAGGAGAAATCAATCTGTGATTGGTCCATGTGCCAGAAAATAAACAGGAAGTGACACCAGGATACAAGAAGAGTGATAGTGAAGCCAGCAAAGCAATGGGCAGGATTCAAGCCCCTTATTGTACAAAATAGTGCCTTGCAAATGAGAGCACATGCGCTAGTGCATGCTGCTCATGCAGGCTTGACCCTAACACTCATTGTTTAGTTAACATATGGTGCCCATTACATCTATCTTAGAGGGGTAGATTGGATTCTATTAAAATGATGATTTCACCGACTATTCTGTACTCGCTTTCCACATTAGTAGGTAATAAACCAAGGTTCTTTAAGAAAATAGCTATTCTATTATCGAAACTTTATGGCAAAATATATATTTTTTAAACTAGAATACTTCTTTATTCATTAAAACTACAGAAGGAAAGAGGAGGAATTAAATTCACTAGTTGATCTCATTATCATATTGCTTTTTTCCTTAGACAACTTTGATTTTGGATGCAGGAATCATCTTCTTGTGACTCTCCAATATAGATCGATCTGGAGAAGTCTTTCATTGCCAGCTTCACTTTCTCTAATTTTATTCTCAAATCACAAAAACCCGTTTATTTAGCTTTTCTAATTTTCAAAAATATGTGTAGACTATATCAAATGTTTGTTTTTGAAGATAAAATAGATAAGGATATGCTTAATTTCTCACCTATCTGGCACAATAAATATATTAAATTTAAGAGTAAGACTATTTTTTGTAAAAGTTGAGCTGAAAGATATTTTTGGGGTACATCAACGTTTTGATAATGAGTGGCTCCCTTTTGCTCAATTTCAAGATAAGTATATTTTACCAAAACACTGTTCAAAATAACATACAAGATTAAAAAGAAGTATTTACACATTTTTTAAGTTTCAAGAAAATGTTTATTGAAAAATATTAATATGATCACAAAGAACAATACTTCGTACAAGCAATCATGTGTTAATGCATAACTACAGAAAGGTATAATAAAGAGTAATAATGATATACTATGCTTATTAGAATAATAAAAAGATATTATAGAGGAGGGTATGAATATGGTCATAAGCTCACAAGAAGCATTGTGCACCAATGTCAATGTTTGTTAGGGCTTTGCAAAGTGTTATTAACGTATATATGAGTTTAACATACTCCATACAGCTTCTGTACTATACTAGATGTTAAATGGTGAAAAGATTGAATACTTTAAGTGTAAAATAGAGGTGGCATGGGTAAAGGAACTTAAACGATCTCTCTTAATATGGAATAAAATACAGCCAAATATTTTGTCTATCTGGAGTGCCACCAGCATTACCCAAACTCTGTATTTATAATCAAGTGTTTTTTAGTCTTGTTTCCACATATAAATGTAATGCTCTAATGTCCACTTCTTGTTGGTCATGCTAATATTTTTTTTCCTAGTACTTTTAGACATGATCTTTGAGTGTAGTCTTGTTCAGGCTTTTTGCAAACCGGTTTGGGAAAAGGTTCATATTATATTTCATACTAACGTTCCCCTATCCATGCAAAATATTTTCCTTAGGAGCTTAGCTGTTGAATTTCAACTGTTCTCACTGAAAGATTGATTAGTGGATATAAATACTGCAATTGCATTAGAACAAACATTGTTGCGGGGATTCTGCTCATACACAGAACTATGCACAAGAAAACAGGACCTCAGTAAATAGGGGTGTACCTCCTATCACCTTAGTACCCAAAATCCCAACCGACTAGCAATAGTGTCTCATTCGGCCTCCTACAAATATCAAGAAGCTACGAATGTTTAGACAACCCAGAACACGAGCA
Organism: Calotriton arnoldi; assembly: GCA_963921515.1. Classification (NCBI taxonomy): domain Eukaryota; kingdom Metazoa; phylum Chordata; class Amphibia; order Caudata; family Salamandridae; genus Calotriton; species Calotriton arnoldi. The sequence continues at coordinate 3,423,672 of CAWUFW010000033.1, forward strand.
CTCCCGACTCACCTCAGAGTCGCGAGAACAAGACAATCTTTCGCTCTCACGTACTTGTCCACAATAAGAATAATCAGAGTCACTAAATAAGTTCAAAATGTTTATTTTGACTATAGTGATTCATAAAACAGTATGCGAACCACGACCAGCAGCAAAATGCATAAAGCTAGCATCATTAGCATTGTTACAATACCATAGAATACAAAAGGAGTCGTCATTTTATAAAGACTGTGAAAAAGGCAAAATAACTGGGCCTAATCACCCTCCCCTTGGTAGTAAGAAGTTATTTTATATAACAGAAGATCTCTAGGCGTTATTAGCAGACCCCCTACCTGAAAGCCTAAACGCAAATGTTTACATCATAGGAACAGCAGAGCTCAGCTCCATGGAACGGCTTTCTTTGAGTGTGTTTCAAAAACATGCAACAACGCTATATCAAAGCTCGATTCTTCCATACTGCAGCTGTTGGTAACATGTTTTGTCTAGGTAATAGGGACTGACCAGAACAGAATAACAAGAGACATTGTTGATCGACCTTGCACATTATGTTCAGACAGAATTGAAGGAAAAGCAGAGAATGTGAAAAAAAATCTGTTATCACGTACAGGGCAGAGGAAAAGTGTCGCGCAAACAAACTCTTAGCAGAGGCATGCGCAAAAGCAGCAGCATAGGGCAAGCAAAACTCATGCTAACTTAGCAATGTCGACAATGTATCTAAGGGCCACATAACCCCATATAACAATATTACTGAGAAAAGATAGTTCAAACTTCCTATTATGAGTGGTGGAATGGCATGTGTCATACACATAAAATTAATACTATTATTTGTTCTTCACCTTAATTGCTCATGAAACATAATATAATTTTATCCTAGACAACATACTTACCAAAAACATCTATGTCTTATAGTTTGTGTATTTATATGAATGATGAGGTTGCTGTTATTTTATGTTGGCTTTATTCAATTTAAGAAAGATTTTGATATATTGTCTCACTGCATTGCTATTGTGTTGTAAATATTGTTTTAATTAGGCTTGAACCATGTAATGACATCTTTTTTATTTCCTTCCCCTTTTCCTACTTTAATTCTTTGTTCTTTATACTACGTTCTTTTATGCATTTTGATTTAGTTTAGGCAATTTTTGGATTCACATATTATAGTGGAGTACTTTATTACATTTTATTAATATTTCTCCAGTTATATGTTATGAAATTTTGGTCTTCTATTGGATTGCCATCAAAGTTAAATATGGTTTTCTATATTGCTTATTTTAAAAAATAAAAAATTACTATAAAATTTAGAAAAAAAACAGTGGGAAGCTGCAGTATAACACAGAGAAATCAACTGACAGACTACTGCTGCTGTTGGAAGTACAAGTTTTGCTCAGAATATCAGACTTTATTTTCAGGTGGCTGAGGAAGATAGTGAGAAAATCTGCTCTCATTATAGCTATTGGAGCACCTTCCATAACTTCTATGAGAGAATGAGAGAAAACCGTTGTCTCTCAAACATGGTTTATCAAATACCAGCAGAGTGTCAGCATTTGTCAAATGGTAAAATCATCTGAGCAGTCACCAGAATTACTAAAATGAGTATAACGCCATCAACAAATGATTTATGCTGTTACTAAAGTCTAGCATCACCCTTTGTATGTACTGCTTATTATGATCTTACCTTCAAAACCTGGCATTTGCTACAATGCATTTCAATGAGAATCATGACCTAGAGTCCTATAATGGCTGCCACAGCAAGTTCATGCTGTGGCCAGCCAATCAGAATTGACTTGTTCTCTTTAAAGTGGCCAACACAGGATATCTGGACACCAAAAAACGAGATATACCTATTTTTAACCCCTTCTTAAACACCTCGAGCACCTGTTTAAACACAAATTTCTTGAAAATGCCTGGACGGACTTACACCAAATCATTAAGCGCATGCTTTCTGAGTAAAGCTCTACCTTTTCCCCAAATTTGGTGCAATTCCGTTCAGCTCTTTCGTCTGTATCTGCAACAGACATTTCCACGAGAAATCAACATTTTGGCAATACCCCCTTTCCATATCTGCCGACCCTCCAGATTCAGGCAGGAGACTACCGATTTCAAGGGTAGTCTCCAGCCTCCCAATTCCTGCTTTCAAAGGCCTGATTCCTCGGCGGGCTTCAGCCGACCGGGACTGGTCTAGTAAGACATGTAGTATTCACTGCCAGTAACCTGCTCCTGCAGGACAGTGCACAACATTTTTGTCACGCGCTCTCCACCTGCCATAGCGCTTTCTTCATGCTCCTGACAGGTAAGGGAAACAAGCAATGGCATAGCCAATAGGTCTCGCCTTTGGGACCTTATACGTTTTTAGTTATGCTTTACATTATCGTGGGTGGAAGCTTTAACATATGTATTAGGCATATTATAGAACTGCATTGAGAAGTACTTATTTAAATTCTTTTTTTGTACAACTAAACTGCAGGGTACATATGAACAATACTAATAATGGTTGTATGACGTTACAACGCATTCCGTTGCAACGCATGCCTTTTCCACGCATGCGTTACAACGCGAATGCCATTACCACGCATATCCTTTACCGCGAAAATGCCTTTACCACGCATACCTTTACAACGATTTTCGTTGTAAAACTAGGGATGATAATGGCATTTTCATGGTAAAGGTTTTCTCCGATCCCTGCCCCAATTCCTTACATGTTCCCTTGCGCACTCCTTTTTTATAATACCCCTTCCCTGTACCCCTGTGCGACCCTCCGCCCGAATTCCTTCTATGAATTACCCCTGCCCGTAACACTAAAAATCTTGCCCCGCGCTATTCCCCCACCCACAAACCCTTCTATCAAATACCCCTTCCCTGAACCCTAAATATTTACCCCTGCGCGACACCACCCCCTCATTCCTTTTTTTTTTTTTTAACTAAGATCCTCCTTACCTCTACACGCTCTCTCCAATCCAAGCACTTCCGATTTGCGTTGCACGTCGTAAAGAGGAAGCAGAAGTGTCTTTCCGTTTCCTCTAACGACGCCGATTGCCTCCACATCTTTTTTCTTCAGAATCCGAAAACGACGGAAACAGGTGCGTTTTTTTGGGGGGGGGGGAGACCCCCCAAGCCCCCTTTTTTTAACCCACGCTTTTTTGGGGGGGGGGGGGAGAACCCTTCCAAGATCCCTTTTTTAATTTTACCTTTAACACACATGCCTTTACTACGTATCTCGTAGTAAAGGAATGCGTGGTAAAGGCTATTCGTGGTAACCACGCATGCGTTGTAAAGCATGCGTGGTTAAGTGTATGCGTGGAAACGGCCGCGTTGTAGTGGCTGTTTCCCACTAATAATAGGGTACCAAATTAAACTGGCAGAGAATTTAACAGAAGGATTTGGATGGTATAAACACATGGCAACAGCAGCTGGTATAACATGGTTAAGAAGTAAGTTCTTCTGTATACATATATTAGAAATATGTGAATACATTCATATATGAACGGAATGTTTTTTCAAATTAAATTGCATACTAAAAACATATTTCTTCACTAATAAAGCAAATTTATGCACTTTAAGCAACAACTAAACTCAAATCTTGGTAACCCGCTCACATCAGGGTTATTTTTGGTTCCACCTCACAGGCTTAGATTCTTCGCGAACCCAATTTATGTTCCCTGAAGTCAGTGTGCGTTTTGTGTGCGTATATATAAGGGTCGCAGTGCCTGCCAAGGATTAAATACGGTAGAGTGTATTCAAAAAGTCGCAAAACGCATTTTGTTACCTTTTTGCACACTTTGCTGCAGAGCGAAAAGCTAACCTTTGGCCTGTTTCTGCTACTGTTTAAATACCACCACAAACAACAACTTTTTAAAAGAAGCCTAGGTCAGAATTTCGGTCTTTTTTTAAGTCCACGAACAGGAAACACATGTACTGAAGAAATCTCTGTGCACGCAGCAGCCACAGGTACAAATAAAAGCAGGGCTGACTCTGACTTTCATCCTTCCCACTGTTCAAAAAGCATTAGCGCATTACCATTACATTAGGTAATAATAACAGCACGTAATGTTATAGTACAAAAAACTAACAGCTTGTAAAAAGTGGTATGTAAATAGAACATTTTATTATTAAGAGTGATTCCCAAACAGAGGCTGCGGGCCACGCCTCTGCTTGGCGCCAACTTTACCTTAGCATAGGCGTACACAAGAACACTTAGCAACATTTATTTCATCTTGCACCTATAAATAAACCTCACTTGCAGAAAACAGGGTTTCATTCCAAACTATTGCAATAAAATAACTATATAAAAAAAAAAAGAGCGATTTTCATGCGTATCCGGAGGGTTGTTTATGCTCTCAACGTTGTACATTTAGCATGCCCTGAAAAGTGCACACAGAAAGAAATGGAAAGGGAAAAACGTACGAACAAGCAAACACAAATGAGCAACATAAATAGTTGTGTATACAAACGGAGAGAGCAAGACACAAACAGTGAGAGAGGGACAGGTGTAGATAGATACGCAAGCATACACAGGGATAGACAGAGATAAAGCAAAACAAGGGCAATGAGAAAGGCTATACAAATAACTGAACAGAGACAGTCAAACACGGACATATACACAGAAACAAAGAAACAGAGGCACGTTGCATTATCGTCACGGGATTACCACTGTCTTTATAACGTAGCCAAAAAGACACTTGGCGGCACCCGCTGCGCAAGACAACAGTTCCATACACAAGGGTTCAATAGTATATATAACAACGCGTTCAAACAGATAAACAAAAAAATTCACTGTCAGCCAATGCAGTGCGACATGTTTTAATGCAAGGATTTTTAAGCTCACAACAACAAAATTTTAAGTCACTCGAAACAGAGTACGTCAAAGTTCCCAAAAAATAACTTTACAGCTCTGTTACATATACTGTATGCCTCTGCTCTGTTAGCGGTAAGAAATAGAAGAAAAAAAAACCTGAACGCGCGGCAGTGAAACTGAAAGACACCGCGCTAATTAAAAACAGATGGCGCCCTGCGCCGCTGTTTGCTCCCGCAAGGTGGATGCCGTGGGAGGAAACATTTGCTTAAAAAGGAAACTGAAAGACACCGCGCTAATTAAAAACAGATGGCACACTGCACGTCGCTGCTCGCTCCCACAAGGTGGATGCCGTGGGAGGAAACATTTGCTTAAAAAGGTGGGACATGTATCCGCCTTTGGCCAATTGCGTGCTTTCTTTTTGGAAAGACGCACGCAAAGGCCAATACAATTAATGCAACAAAAAAAAAGCCACACGCACGAGTTTCAGAAAAGTCCTGAGTGATTCCAAGAGGTCATCTCCAAGAGCAGCGCATGTGCGCTGCGCTAGGCTCGACCTAAAAAGCATGTATCTGCATTTATAATATCCGGTCCTGCAGCAGCCCACTTTCAAGTCCCATACCTGACAACAGACCAGATTCAGGTCTCGATATAAGCCAAAATCTCTGATGCAAAGATGACAAACCACATTGACAAATAGGCAAAGTGTGATGTTGAGGAGAGTCTCAACAGCCTAGTTCTGCCCTTGTATGCACACATCAACCAGTACATGTGGGCTTTTTGCCTTCAGTGAATCTCTTATTAGAATCATTTTAACAAATGAGGTGTGGCAAATATCTCTAGAATGACAACAGTGTTTAAGCTATAGAGTATTAGCACGTGATCTAAACAGAAAGAGCAAGTCTATGAATGATGAACCCTTCTAATGGCACAAGTAACATGGACACTGAACATTATTTTGTAGGAATAGACAAAGAATGTCACAATACTATAGTAAAGGAGCAGAATCCCTTATAAGATCACACAAATTGTTTCTGGACGGTAGATGCCATCTCAACAAATAGGTGCCATTAGAATGCCTCAGGCATTTTAACATGTTCTGGGCTAACCTCGCCATGTTTGTTACTCTTACTTGCACACAAATTGATTTACTATATAAGGGAAGATGCCTTAAATCACAAAATCATATAAGTTTTTACAGAATATAATTTCCAAACATTTGGGCCCAGTTATCGAATTCGCATCACCTGCATACTGCACCAATCGGAGACTCACAGATCCCATCTCAAAGACAAATCCTGCAAAGAAAACATACAGTTTCACGTAGACCCTTTCCTCAATCGGTTTGACTGGGTTTAAAAGCATCTGATTGAGCATTAGAATTGGAAACACCAGAATGACACTACACCTGTAAATCTTACGTCGATTAGCTGTAAATAGCTGTAAATATTAGGAAAAATATCTCCATACCTGAGATTCCAAGGTGCAGCTTTAACGTTTCTCCCCCCTTCCTGTCTTCGTGCAAAGATTCTAAGTCTCCTGAAATGGCAATGGATGTGGCTGTGGAAGGCGGGCTGCAAAGAAAGGACATTCAGACAGTAAAAAAGAGCGTTTCTATCTGCAAGCATTTTAGCTGAAAAGAACATACTTGTGAAAGTCAATACTTTGGCTGAAGCACCTCAAGTCGAGCGCAATGAGGACACCCATTCCCTAATCGCTAATCCATGAGGAAGAATGGTAACCCAACTACAGCTTTTACTGTAGGTATAAAGAAGGACTTCTGAAATAAACCTTCGCATTATCTAGCATTTCTGTGCTAGTAATCAGATTTTTTTGTTTGCAGGGAAGGTGTGGCAAAGCCAATATTGAAGTTGGAGAACTTCTACTTCAAATTTGAAAGGAAGAAAAGCATTATAACTGCAGCAGGCTTTTATTAAATACAATAAAGAAGCAACACTATTATTTGTAACATACTCTCTTTTTTCACAAGCAACAAGTAGGAAAAACACCGAATACTTTATAAAAAAGCAGCAAGCATTGTCAAAGAATCTGGCCTTGGCAAGCTGGTGTGTTAGCATTTTTTTTTGTTGCAAACATACAGCTCAAAATAAATATTAGAAAATAATTAAGAATGATGACGCCAGAACTTGGCAGTGGATTGCTATAAAACAATGTAACCACTGTGTACATTTTAATAGAAGGGTAGAGGTGCTTTCTAGCTAGCAGGTGCACTTAAAACAGGTACAGAAACGGTTTTTAGTTTTAAGGTGCATCTTGAGGAAAATAGGACTTGCTGGCGCAAATAAAATGCACTGCTGCAATCTAAAGATATGGTTTAAACACACAAAGATGACCGACTACAAAAAATAAAACAGGATAAACAATGAAAAGAAATCATCAGTAAGCAAAGTACTTGCCCACCAGCCATGAGACTGGAGTACACTTCTTTTTAGGGTGGTGTGCACAGGTGATCATGCAAAATGCCATTACTCGTAGTGCACGAAAGCCCATGGCTGAGGTGGGCTGAACTACTGCCCTTTGCTGTATGCTGTAGTGGATGGAAGCAAAATGTGAATGTCAGCTGAACAGACCAATGGTTTAGGAGCTCCAATCTATATATTTTATTTTAGAGTGATTTTCTAATTAGATGGACAAAACAGCTAAAGCACACTCTACGTCAGACAAAAAAGATGTACTCTCTCATTGAGTTAGGTGCATTCATGAACACATCCTCTGCTTAACTCACAGCAACATTACTATTTTGCCATGTCTCTTTTGCATAATGTCACAACACATCTGCGATCACAAAACTACGTAGACAGCAAGCCAAATGTTACTGCGCAAGAGTGCCAGGGTATTGAGAGATAAGCTGCCTGATGTGCCTGTGTGGCTAGTTCTTCACATGGTCTACTGCAATGGAATGGTGCCAGTTGACCAGACAGGACTGGCTCTTTTGGCAGCATCTTACACTCATGGGCGGGAGAGATTGGTCAGCTCAGGGTCATGTGTGTAGTTGCCAATATAGCTTGGGCACACCATGTCAGCGCTGCCATCTGTCAGAGCTATTGTCACTTTCTACACATGCTGCTCTGATGGTGCGGATCCTATGGCCTACCACATGGTTCAATGATTGCAAGAGAGAGGCAGCTGCATTGGTGATGGTGCTTCATACCATGGGAGATGTGTGGCTAACTTGTACAATTATGGTGATTTACCAACAGGTAAGTTATGAGGATGACAGTCAAGGCAGTGATTGTATAAATCAGGTCCAATCTGGATTACTAAACTGATGATATGCTTGTGTGATCAATCCAATCTGGATTGCTGGCATGGCAGTGTGCTTTACATGCTGAGGGTTAAGTGGATTACTGACATGTAAACACTGACTCTCAGACTGGAGGTTACATGGATTACAGGCATGCTGATATCAGTTTTACATTCTTCGCATCAAAATAGTATCAGCAACCAGAGAGCGACTCAAAAGTCTGAGTTGGGACTGAACCTGTACTTTCAGGAGTCTGAAGCGAACAAGTAACCTTCGCATGTTCTAGCACCCTAGTACTTCACACTGGTACCCATAGAAGCCACTGCGCAGTGAGTAGAAAGTGTTGATGGGGACAATGAGCAGATCAGGTCAGAGAGCAGGTGGGGTAAGTGGAGGGGTGACAAGTGGAGTGAGGAGAAAATGGACGGGAGAGAGGAGGAGGGAGTGAGAGAGAAGTGGGCATTTTAGAGGAATCAATAGTAAACGAGGTGGGGTGGCGGTAAGACAGAAGGGGCATGATCGTGGAGAGGGGCAAGAGAGTGGAGGGGCGATAAAGTGGAGGGTCAGAAAAGTGGAGGGACGAGATGAAAAATCAGAGAGGATGAGGGAGAAAAGGCACTGAAAGGGAGGAAACAGTGGAAGGAACAAAAGAACAAAGCAGATGAGAGAGAGTATGAGAGTGAGAAGAAAGAAAGCAAGAGGAGACCACAGAGAAAGTCAAGAGACAGAAGGGGCAAGAGAAAGAAATAATAAGACAAATAAGGGGGCACTAAAGTGGAGTGAGACAGCAGAGGAGGCAAGTGTAGTGATACTAAATAGAGGGAGGAGAAAGCAAAGGCCTAGAGAGCAACAGTGTAGGGGGTAAAGGAGTGTACGAGGTGGCAGAGCGGAGTAGTGAGATGGTGAATGAGTAAGAGTGAAAGGGGCGAACAGCAACAGTAGGGAGAGAGGACGCAGTAAAATCAAACAAAAGGTTGCCGAGTCGTTCGTAGAAATTCAGTGGAGCAGACTACAAACAATTGCAGAAAAATCAAGTGCACTGTTATGTAAAATAATTCTGATTTTATTCTTATATTAGTTTTAATTTCCACTCACATGAAGCTGGGGACTCTAAAAAAGACTTCTGAAGGCTGTATTATACAGATAATAAAACAAACCATATACGAAGGGGAAAGCAGAAGTGTCTCTTGATACCAGATGCTCAGCCACTACAGTTTATAGCCTAGATTTTATTTGGCAAAGGCCTTTATTACCTGGTCAATAAAGTCTTCACAAATAATGTAAGAGTAATTTGAAGTGTGACAGAAGCAGGGATCTGCCAAAAAACTACAGATGACCCCGTCCACCATAACTTTGGTTCCCATACCTCCGTAAGAGGCATAGCAACCGTCTGAATTTTGACAGAGTACCATTAGATTTATCCGGTGTTGAGCAAGGCCACCAGTTTAATGAACAAGACTATCTAGCTGCAGATTCCCCACCTTTTGAATATTTTCCAGGCGTCACACTGGATACGGAAGATTTTTCAGCAGTACCTCGGCGCGCCGTTAGGTGGCGCCATGTGGCTATGCACCAACGCCTTTCTGCTACAGAAATGACATGCAGAGCATGTAAAGGCGGCACCCCTGTGCGCTGATGCCAGTTAACTTCAAGGCTGTCTGCGCCCCCAGAAGCAGAGCCTCAAGAGCAATACTGATCGAAAGCAGTGTACAGATTCCTAGACTTATTAACATGTTGAGTGCAATTAGAGAATGGGGAGGAAGGGAGGGTCGGGTGAGGAATCTGCAGCTAAATAGAGCCTCTACCACAAAGAACGTTACCAAAGGTAAGTAACTTGTTTTTCTGCTAGAGACTTCTAGCCACAGATTCCACACCTTTTAAACAGATATCAAAGGCATACAAATTTGGAGATAGGTCTGTGAGTGAACTCAAACCAGAAAGTCCAGCAGGAAGGAACAGGCACAACGTCCCTCTCAGCAAACCGGACCATCCAGACAATACCACATAGCTGCCTGGCAGACATCTAGGACAGGGACTTTGCGTGCTAACTGCTGGAATGAGTATGCAGTCCTTATGGAAGCTGCTTTTTGGACAATGTGCAGCAGATCTTTATGCAGAGCACGATCCAGCAAGAGATGGTTCTCTTCTGCACTGCCTTGCCTTTTTTCACTCTAGCGAACCCCACAAAGAGCTGATCGTCCACCTGGTGGTCTTTGATATGATCAATGTAAAAACTAAGCACTTTTTTGGGATCCAATCAATGGAGCCTCTCCTCCTCCTTAGGGAGGTGATGTGGAGCATAGAACGCCAGCAGGGTGATGGCATGACCGGTAAATTGGAGAAATTTATGGCAGAAAGAAGTCTCGAGTCCACAGAACTGGGTTGGCTAGGAAGGAGGAGGTGTATGGTGGCTGGACACAAAGAGCCTGAAGCTTGCTCACATGCCGTGCCAAGGTGATGGCAATAAGGAAAACAGTCTTATATTAAAGAGCCATAAAGGGCGGCTGCGAAGTGGCTCAAATGGAGTGCACATCAGATTAGTCAGGACCAGATTAAGGTCCCATTGGGGCATTAAAAAGGGAGAGAGGAGGGTACGTGCAGCAGCCCTTTCAAAAAAATCAAATCACAACCGGTGACTTAAACAACAAAGGCTGATCTGGCAACCGAAAGATAACATTTAACAGAGCCTTAAGCAAACCTTGCTGGGCAAGAGAAAGAAAGAATTACAAAATGACAATAACTTGGCTTGGAGGGGGTCTGGTGGGTGCGGCATCAAGCCACGAACTTACCCCAACGATACGCTTATACAGTTTTTGTCGAGGGATGCCTGGCTGCCAAGATGACATTAACCAACTCCAGAGGGAGGTTGAAGGTGTTCAGCTGTCGTTGCTCAATCTCCACGCATAAAGATGGAGATTGTGAAGAACTGAGTGACGAACTCTGCCTTATTGCTGCAGCAGCACGTCCTCCTGGAGGGTAAGCCTGATCGGAGGGCATATGCTCAAGCCCAGGTGTTCTTAATATCTTACTCTCTCTGTGCCCAATCTGGAGTCACTAGGATGACTTGGGCCCGACCTGTCCTAATCTTCTTGAGAACTCAGGCAGGAGTAAAGCAATACACGAGTTTTGAGTTCCACTCGAGGCAGAATGTGTCGTAGAGTGAGAGACGCCTTGGAAACTCCAACACACAGAAGTTCTGACATTGTGCATTCTCAGCAATGGCAAACACATCGAGCCATGGTTCTCCCCATTCGCGGAAGAGCTCTTGCGCCACCTCCGGGTGTAACTGCCATTTGTGATTGGCTAGGCGATGACGGCTGAGCTCTTTCGCTCTGGCATTCAAGGATCCTGCCAAGTAGTTCACCACCAGGAAATTTCTTTGGCAGTCTAGCCATTTCCAGAGGCACAAGACCTGATGGTACAAGGTCCGTGACCCCATCCTGCCCTGATTTTTGTAGTACCACATGGCAGTGGTGTTGTCCATGAGCACCTGCAACAACTTTCCTTTGACGGACGGACAGAAGACTTTCAACGCCAAGCGGATGACCCTCAGTCCCAGAAGGTTTAAGTGGAGCTAGAAATCTGCCGGAGAACAGAAGCCTCTGATCTCCACCTCTTCCAGATGGTCGCTCCAACCTAGAAGCAATGCATCATTCACCAAAGTGAGCTCTGGGTGGGGAAGGGAGTGGGGTCTACCACTGACACAATCCCAGACCAGCAACCACTACTGCAGATCTTATGCAGTCTCCTCTAAAATCTGAACCCGTCGGGGTGGTCCCCTTGAAGTTGGGCCACTGGAACTTCAGTTCCCTCTGCAGAGACTGCATATGCCACATGGTGTACTCGACCAGCAGGAAGCAGGAGGCCATTAGTTCTAGCAGCCTGAGAGTCAACCTCACTAAAATCCAGGACCGAGCCTGAAAAATTGGGATCATAGCCTGAATGTCCTAGACTTACGTTCCTGGGGAGAGGCACAAATCCAAACAGTGTCCACAATGGCTCAGATGAAGGGGAGCTTCTGAAAAGGAGTCGGTGTGACTTCAGCACATTGACAGAGTACCCCAAAGATGACAAGAGGTTCATCGTAATCTGGAGATGGTGGACTACTGCCTGAGGGCGAGCCCGCCTTTAAAAGCCAGCCACTGAGATGGGGGAAGACTGCCAGTCATCCCCTCCGAAGTGTTGCTGCCACAATTGCCATCACTTTTGTGAACACCCAAGGGGCACTGGTGAGAGCAAAGTAGAGCACAGCAAATTGAAAGTGCTCCTGTGCCACCATGAACTACAAGCAGCTCCGACGGGCTCGACCCGAAGCACCACAGGCTCACCTGATAGGGATCTGTCACAGACATTTGTTTGCAACAGTCCCTATAGGGCTTGAAACCTGTCATTTTAGGGAATGACTTCCCTTGCAAACTGAGAACATTTGGAAAATATTGATAAAGGTCTCAGAGAGCAAGGAGCTCCAGATCAGCATCAGGTGGTGTGGAAAGAACGGAACAGACGTCAGTACGCAGGGGTGGCACAGATATTGGCTCTGCATGTCATTTCGGGAGTGGAACGGTAACCTATCAGCGCGCTGAGATATTGCTGAAAAACCTTCCAGATCCAGTCGGAATTTTGGGAAATATTCAAAATGAGAGGAATCTGCAGCTAGAAGTCTGTATTAGACAGCTGCATTATTTAGGGTGGGCATTCAGATGCAGGTTTTTTTCCTGCTTGCAACCATCATGAAGGGAGCAAACATCAACAGAAAAAAAAACTGCGACTCTCACTACTAAACTAACAGCGTGTCTGGGCTATTGTTATCTTCTGTTGCAGATTTTTTTTTTTTTTATTTATCATGCAGAATGCCATAAACCAAGCTTCAAACAGCTGCTTGGGGGAGGCGGTCTGTGTCTGGAAAACATGTGCTCCCACTGTGTCGGTAGCAGAAATGTGGGTGAAAAATAAACACCAGAGCAGCAGCACATTATCTCTAAATATGGCAGGCCATATTCTACATAAATCTAAAGTGATAAGGTTGAATTATTTCTAGAACCAGGCCTAAGTGTTCGGACTGTCTGGTTGAAGAAACATGACTACACATTACACTCTAATTACCTGCAGCCCTCGATGAGGGAAACAAAAGATAGATGTCACATGGCTGAAATTTACATCAATATGGCCCAACGAAAGGCCACTGCCACCGCCAAGATTTGCAAACTGTAATCTTCAAGTCCTCAGTTCAAAGTCGTGACAAGAAAGCATAAACGAGATATGCTATCCTACCATTCAAGAAAGTATGTTCACTCAAGTCCTGACCCTCTGCCCATCCAGAAACAACAACGTGCATCTGATGTTTCCCTAGGAAATACTACAACTGTACACGTTTTCTGAAACACCATTTTTAATGTCCATTCAAATGATTTTTGATGAACTCTATGTATGTATAGTGAAATGTTATAAGAATTTGCATAGACCAAAAATGAGAAATTAGCTGCAAAAAGATTGTTTTATTGTACAATACATTCTTTTTTTTTTATGTGAGTGTTGTACTGTAAACAAATTAATCTTTGTTGTGCGAACTAAGATTTTACTATTCGCTTTTGTACAATTTGTAGGCAGTTTTGAAGGTTTGTACACACCGGAGTGAAACTAAATACATACACTTGGCTGTTTTCTGCGAGCGAGAAGTGTTTAAACATAGTGCATGCAGGAGATATCCGAGAATAGTCGCACCTTGTGATTAAACACATACAAGCCCATTCTGGAAGGCAACAAGTTCGAATGCCATCAAGCAGCACGCTCGTGCCAAGAGAGAAAGTGAATTAAAAGGCTGATGAGTTCCGCTACACAGATCAACATTTAAGATCGTTCCATCAGCAGGGTGTTCCGGAGACTGTTAATGCACCCAGAAAGACACCGAGAGAAAAGGACAACCAGGAAACATTTCCAAGTGCTGATTCTCAATTCCCTAAAAGGTAAACAGCGGCCATTGCCCTTGCAATATACAGAATGTCCAAGACCACAAAGCATTCAGTGTCTGGAGTTTTGAATAGTTTTCTATTTTTTTGCAAGATAAGTTTAATTGCTGGCCGAAAGAAAGCAAATAAAAATTGCAATTTGACTGTCAAAATAGGAGCGTTAGTTTTGTTCACATCAGTGGTAAAAACGGGCAACGCAGTGAGCTCGCTGAACATTTCAGGAGCACTGCAGATGAAGTGTTACAGAGTTTAAAGATACAGTACAGGATTACTGTATTGGGGCAGCCTACTCCAGTGAGACCGCGGTATTGCAACATTTCTTCAGCACTACGCGTGGCAGCAGAAGGGTATTAATAGAGAAGGCTTCTCCAACAAATAGCTCGTGAGTTACTGGTAGCTCTCCAGCTACCTGAACGCAGCTCTCCTTGGTGCAGCCCAGCCTACTAAATTAGAAGCTTATGCTTGGTTAAATTAATATATGTATACTTGAAAAGTATGTATTCAAGATGAAAGTGTGTCTGTTTTCAGAACTCATGAGCTGATGTTTGGAGAAGAAAGGTATAATTTCCAAAATATACTTAAAGCTCATATTTGAGCAATAAATCATGCCTCGTTGGGGAGACATTACTCATATTGTTACCTTGGTACTAGTGGTGTTGCAGCTATGGCTGTTAGGTATTACCCAAGTAGAGGCATTCAACACTAATCTAGCCTTTTTTTACATCACTGCTGGCAACCCTGCCTGATAAACTGAGGTAATCGCTGGTGGTAATCCGGCATTGGGTGACCACTAATGTAATCTTGTTTGGTGTGGCCACTATGACGCCACTAATAATGTTAGTAGCTTAAGATGATTTTTACTGAACATAAATAGCTCTTAGTAAAGAAAAGGTTGGAGACCCCCATGATAGACAGATCAAACATGAGTAGGTGTGTTTCTGAGATGTGTATGAGCCCAGGGAGAGTGCGCCACATTACGCTGGCATGTGAAGGGAGTGTGGAAGATTATTTTGCAGGCAGTGTATAGAAACAAGAATGACTTGACTTAATAATCCAGGAACCGTTTGGAAGCTCCCACATGTATATGTTTTATCTGAAGTCTACCCAGGAGTGCACAGAAGTCTAACGCTTGGAGGCACTGTTAAAACCAGCGAGTCGTTAGCCAGCAACACTTCTAAGCAAATTGAGTCACCTTGATCAAAAGTAGAAAAGATCGCCATTCAGCAATCCAGGTTTACCTCCATAGCACCACTAGTCGATTGATCTCAGTCCCCAAGTCGTCATCTAGACAGGTCAAGAAAGTGCGCCCGCACCAACAAACACATCTTGCCACAATATGGTGCCATCTCGAATGCCGCTGTGGGAATGATAACTCAGACTTTCTTTGTACTGACACAAGAGTTGAATGCTTAAGCATATAATACAATGGTTGGTTAGATTGGTCCACCAATCCTCTTCTCCACGATTCCTAATAATTTTGATAAAATACCAGACACTTCACATACTTTTTGACCTTCAGATGTCTATTATGGATTGTGCATACTCATATGAATTAAATACATTTTAAATTACCTCAAAAGGGCTTACACTTTTGGACAAAGCGCATCAGTGAACTTTGGGCCTAATGTATCAAAGGGTTTTACTTATTCTGTCTCTATGGGGGAATGCTTTGATACATAAGGGCCTATATCTTTGCTAATACTTCTCATTAAATTAATTCATTTCCAATCTGTAATTTGTTGTTGGTTGTCATGAAGGTGAGAACTGCTTTTCCTGAAGAGAATGAGACATTGGCCAGTCCAAAGACCAGGGTCCAGGAAACGTCAATGAAACAGGTGAAACATAAAATAAAAAAAATAAAACTTTTAATAAGTTTTTTTATATGAAAAGGAATATATTTCCACATATTCTTAACATGTTTTTTTTGCTTGTTAAATCTCTATAAGGTGACGAGAACTTCATATAAATAAAGCATACTTAACAGATCCATAATGTAGACATAAACAAGAGATGGAAATACAAGCAGGTGGTGAAAAACTCTTAGGTGTTTACAATCATGATTAAATCAGGCTTGTCCAACATGGATGATAAAGAATGAAAGTGCGCTTCACTATGGTGATCCTGCGGTGGTGCAAGTTGGGACTTCGAAAGGCCTGGGAGTTCTCCAAGTATTTCCCCATACAATTCTAGATATAACTTGGCTTACAATTAGTTCTTCAGGTCAGATTTCTGAAGCAAATGGATGATGTTATGTAAGAATCTGAGAAGATCTTTCCTTGATGTGGGTGTGCTAATTGATCTTTGTGTCTAGGATAACAACCCACAGATTTTGCCAATGATACAGTTTTACATAATGCCACATTTGGTTGTCCGCTGTTGTTTTTTTAGAGACAGAATAAGGAACTCGGATTTAGGTTTAAGGTCATATTTTTCATTCGATATTGTATTTTGGCTATTCAAGTGGTTAGGGTCAAAAGACTGCTTGGACGCTTCATTTTCATGTATATCTGTGTCAATCTCAGTATTTGTAAGAGTAGAAAGCATGTCCTGCATTAGTTCATCCAGTGGTTTTACATAAGGGCTGAAGAGGGTGGAGGCCAATATAAAGTGTTGTTACACCAAAAGATGGAGGGGCTAGTTTGAAGTTTAAATGCTAAACTTATTTTGAGAGACAGTGTCAGAACCAGCTCAGAACTGTATCATTAAAGCCCATTTGGGTAGGGCCAGCATCAGACCAGAGGTCGTATATGGCTGATTTGAGCGAGCCAGGCATAGTACCTTTCTGGAGAGAAGTAAATGATGCATTTTAACCCAGAAAACTGTGAGCTTATCATTGTAAGACCATGAATGGGGGATGGGATCATCAGTGCATAGCAGTACCCTTGTCTTGGTGAATGGATTTTCAATGGTTTGTAGAGCGATAAGTGCAAAAGTGTGCCACTCAGTACAGCTATTCCTTGGGGAGAAAGTAATGACAGCTGATTCCATCTCTTTCCTGAATTCAGTGACTTATTTGAAAAGGAGCTCCTAAATTCCTCAATTCTGGAATCGATGTGGTGGATGGGTGTGGATGACTGTTGATTTAAGATGCCAAGTTCCTTAGTGCAGTGGCAGGTGTTTGTCACTCTGTGCAAAGCTAAGAGTACGTTCTTCAAAAGAAGTTGGTTTTTGGAGATGAGTCTTGTGATCTTGAGCTGTGTGTGGGCGTCTTCTGTTACATGCTTTCTTCATTTATAATCTACTGCTTTCAGTTTTTGTCTTTGCATGTTTATTCAGAGACAATACCAGCAAGCGTTAGTACTAGAATAATTTTTTTAATCTAGTAAGAGCGGGAACAATGGTGTGAGATGCTGTGAGACTGTAATTTTATTCTTGCATATGTAAGATGGGAGCTGTACTGTGGAGTTTAAGTAGCCATTAGAGAGGAAACCATGCCCTTGAAAACTCTATGCTTGATGTTTCTGAGGTCATTGTGTACTTCAGGGTTTTCTTCGGAGTGCCTTATACAAGAGGAGTGAAGAAACAGCATGCTATAAATGACAGAACCAGTTCACTGAAAGAGACTGGATGATCTGGAGGACAGAGACTGGATGATCTGGAGGACAGAGACTGGATGATGGTCTGGCAACAAGAACTACGGCAAGAATGAAATGAGGGGACTATTACGAAAAATATTCAAATGTGACTCTGCTTAGACTCTGCATTGAAGGAGATCTGATTTTTTAGAAACCGAGTGGACATGTGTGAGGATATCCAGTTGCACTGTCTGTTGCCAGAATAGGACCGAGGCTGGATTGTGTCACACAGTCATTAGACAATGCGAACCTCACTTTAAAGTTATCTGTGTCCTTATTTCTCTTCTTATTCTTGTACAACTAGATGAAGTTAGATTTCTGCTCCATAGCGGGTACCACCTTAGAGAAGCTCAGGAAGCTCAAGTCTGTTCTATGGGAATTTTAAGACTGCCAAATTCATGATTCTCAATGGTACCCGATTAGAAAAGGCCACCAGGTCCCAAGGGAAATGGTAGGAAATGTGACATCACATAGACAGACCAAGAAAATGCGAACTACAGGGTACAGTGTGTTCGCCAAAATATGTAAAGTACCACCATATTTTCAAAAATGCTTGATTTTGTTGACAAAGATACACTCTTGGGTTTGCCTTCTAGATCTGTAAATTTCACTAGCAGCCCTTCAGAGGCTATCTTTGTTTGTTTGTTTCTTTTTTCCCGTAAAGACATCCACAGAAAACTAAAGCTCGAGGTAAGTATGGATTAAGAGTATTGCGTCTACTTGATAGCAATGGCTCAGCTTGAACAATTCATGACTACACTGCTTTTCTCGTTTATGTAATAAAGGTGCCTTGGATTGAATTATCAAGATGTTTGTTGGCAATTAACCTGATGTACTGATTTATTTGTTTAGCTCGGAGCAAGACTGCAGTTCATTCTCTTTAAATTCACAAAGATATTTCTGCAGTAATGCAAGGCAGGTCTTAAAATTCACAGCAGATGTCTCGTTAATGGACAAAGCATCAACTTCACTACTACTTTTAGGACAAGTGAAACCTGCAACGAAGAGTGTATTCCAGGGTAAATAAGTAAGACCAACATGATCACGTTATCAGAGGCACCAAGTACTTAACAAGGACAGCATTCAGCTCTCAAACACAGCCAAGTACACGCGATATCAAACGTCACCGCTGATTTTACTATTTTCAGGCAACATAAAAAATATAATTCCGGATTGGTTATTGTTGTAATCAAATCAAGCAAGAGCGATTTATGGAGCACTTGCAGTTTTTTGATTGCACTGAACGTTTGCTTTGTTATAGTATAGCATTTTCACCCTTTCTTAGGGTGGCACATTGCCCCAGGGGGATAGCTCTTTTGGCTTTTCCCTCAATATTGTTATCTCTGTTGGGTGTCTTGTATGTACTCAACTTTTGGGTTATGGGCTTCAGTTCACAAGTGCCACAAAATACTGGGACGGAGAAGGGAACGAGTTTGATGCCCTTTGAAACACAGAGGCCAGATAGACTGCAACCAATTGCTTCTTCCTACTGCCCACTGTGGAGTTCTCTAGGTGACCTGCTGCCTTGATCCAGTAGTTCCACTGATTGTGTCCGCCAGCCTCAAAGCACTGGTTGTATGGGGCTCTACAGCTGAACGCAGCTCCTGCCATCAACTTGGGAGCACCCAATAGATGGAGAACCCAGAGTCACCGCAGGATCCCCATAGTGAATCGCACTTTCATTCCTTCTAAGTAGCAGAGCACAGCTACCTGTAGTTCTAAGGTAACTTTTTTTTTTTGCAAAACATTTTATTGGTTATTACAAACAGTGCGAGTGGTGGCTCGTCGCACACATTAAAGACATAATAAACATCCACAAAAATAGCATGACCACAAAGTAGCAAAGCAATAAAGCAAGCCAACATGGTATATTGACAGCCTCCCACCACGCATGACCCGACCCTCTCAACCCATGTGAGAACTGTAAGTGTCAGGAGTATGTAGGCGTGCATCACCCAAGCTGGACCATATTCGGTCTGTGTGTGGTTCTAGGTGAATGCCGCTGAACCCAGCCCAACCCTTCCATATTTTGTTGTACTTCTGGGGACACCCTCTCACTAAATAAATCGCTCGTTCTAGTGCCATACAGAAGTTCATGCCTTTAGCCCACATCTCTATGTTAGGGGCCAGCACATCCTTCCAGGCTCGAGCAATGTCTTGTTTGGCCACAATCAAACCCAGCAAGAGCAGTGCCCTTTGATAGCAAGTGATCCCCAAATCGTTTGACACGCAAAAGGATGAGCTTGGGATCTCGAGGAATCTTTCAGCACAGCACCTCCTCCAACCTTTTCAATACCCGCTTCCAGAAGTGGAAGAGTATGTGCAGTGCCAAAATGTGTGGGACAGATAAGCCTGTGGTTCGGCACACCTCAAACATTTTCCCGATGATGTCAGGCCCATCCGATACAATCTCTCTCTGGTGAGGTAGACACGGTGGAGCAACTTGAGTTGGACCACCCTAATTCGAGGTTCTATGGTAACTTTGCTGCTCTCTTGAGGTAATTTACTATAACCAGTAAACAAAAGGGACGGAGGCAGTCGCGGCACAGAGCACATGGAAAAGCGTCCTTCCTGTAGTTTGTGTGGCCAAGCCCCCCAAACTTTATTTTCAAAGCAGCTAGTCTGAGCAAAAAATATATATATTTATACCACCAGTGCATAAGATGGTAGACCGACCTCTGGCTAACCACAGCAATAAACAACGTCTTTGCACAAATACCCTAGTAGCACAACTGGGGAAACTGGGACTAAACAGGAGTCAAACATAAAAAAGATATAATAACGTAGATTGGAGAAGAAGCGCAATGTCCTTGAAGAGTAGATTATTGGTGTGCAGTAAAATGCTAGATATAGAGACTGTAGATGCCCAACACAATGATCAGGGTCATCATTACTTGTGAGCTTTGCCTCAACACAAGAAAGGGTAAATGGAAAAAATACATAATTCAATTAATAAAGAAATTCCATAAAAATAAAGTAAATTATTACATTTCCCAGCAATACATTCTAAACAGAATTGGAACAGAATACTTAAAAAGGAGTAGTACAGGCTATTCATCAATGTTTAAGATGTTCTGCTTAAGCCCGTGATCTCCATATCCACTGCTTACCTTGAAATTGTGCAATCTTGCTCATATAGCAAAGCAGTATACGTTCTGTTTATGTACAGAGGTAATTCCTTGATTATACAGGGAAATCACTGTATTCCGGTTTAAATCTTAACAAGTGAAAATGTATTTGAAAAGGCGTAAGACAGCTGAATGAGAAACCATGAGGAAGCAGTGATATAGAATATGTACTGCCCTAGAGAAGGCTTGAAAATGAAAGAGGAACTCTGTGTGTTGATCACGTGACTATCACCACTGCTCAAAATTACCATCTAGCCAACCAACCACAAAGAAAGTGTAAAATCCAGCCGCTAAGTGAGAAAATGTGGTAGACGCATTTAAATTGGAAGCGAGTATGTATAAAAGGCTGCGGTCTGAGTATGGTAACCATGGGCTCGAGAAGGCAGGGAAATGGGTCTACTGGTCTTTTTCTCCTACCCCTTTGTTTACGCGGGAGGATATCATTAGTTGGAAGCCTTTTGAAAACTGCACAACCAGATAACAATTATAGCTTTTCTGTGACCGATTCAGTCGCAGAAGCTTACATTTTACAACCACATAACTAACAGTGAATCGACTTATTTAACAGCTCAATGAAAAAAAAAAAAAAAACATACCCTTCACATTAGGAGAACAATGTTACACTTCTGTACACTTTTAAAGGTACTCCTTATACCACAACAAACGTGATCGCGATCTTCGAACTACGTTAAAACGTATGCTGTACAAAACAATGGCATTTTATATTAAAAGACTTCCCAAAGATACAGAGCAGCGACCAGACGCATACCACAGATTACAGAACAGGCCACTTCCGCCGGAAGCTGGTCAAGCAGTCTGCAGCCATCTGTTCGTGTTTTGTGGAGAGGTGTGGTGCAGCGGCCAGGGCAGCTGACTTCGGAGCACAGGGTTCACGGTTCGATCCCCGGCTCCGGCGGCAGCTCAGCACCATGTGACTCTGGGCAATAGCTCACTTAATTTCCACTCCGGCCCCCAGCGCCTTGAGACCCGTAAGGGTGAGTAGCTGCGCTATATAAAAACGGACTTACTTACATTTTACATGGTGCCTAACCACGTAATGGAGGAGTTCGGCTAAAGACGCGACTTAACACCGTGACCTACATACTCTGATGCACGTATGCGCGAGGCGATCTTTCTTGTTTTTAAGGCAATTCAGTGCACACACTACTGGTTATCTGCTTAATATTCTGACATGACATAACTAGAACAAGAAGCAATGCTTCAATTCAGATTTTAGGTCTGGCTATACACAGCTTTACGTAATGGTAACGTTCAGGTCATCAAAACTGAATCATACACAGAGACCGGCTTGGAGTCAGGTCAGCCCCCTTCAGGCACTGCCTGAATGAGGAGTCATCCACAATTAGTATCAGGCCGAGACGTATTTCGGTTTCCAGTTAGTGTACTGCCTAATAAATGTGTTATTCTACCTGCCTGAAACGTGTACTGCAATGGTGGTGCGTCTGTACTTCTATAAGTGTTGCCACATCCCTATAGATACAGCACCAATTGTGATTTTGTGAATGTGATTCGTACTTCTAAAAGGCAGCATAATGCTAGGCATAAATCAAGGCAGACAACACGACTCTACAGTGACACAGACCAATCAATCAATCAATCATGTCACTTATAAAGCGCACTACATACCCGCGAGGGTCTCAAGGCGCTGGGGGAAGAGGGAGGTGGTGCTGCTACTGATCGAAGAGCCAGGTCTTGAGGAGTCTACTGAAGGCCAGTAGGTCTTGGGTCTGCCGAAGGTTGGTGGGGAGGGTGTTCCAGGTCTTGGCGGCGAGGTGGGAGAAGGATCTGCCGCCGGCGGTCGTTTTCCGGATGCGGGGGACTGTGGCGAGGGCGAGGCTGGTGGAGCGGAGCTGGCGGGTGGGGGTGTAGAAGCTGAGTCGTCTGTTGAGGTAGGCTGGTCCGGAGTTGTGGAGTGCTTTGTGTGCGTGGGTGAGGAGCTTGAAGGTTATCCTCTTGTTGACAGGGAGCCAGTGCAGGTCTCTCAGGTGGGGTGTGATGTGGCTGCGTCGGGGGATGTCGAGGATAAGACGTACAGAGGCGTCCTGGATGCGTTGCAGCCGTCTCAGGAGCTTAGCCGTCGTTCCTGCGTAGAGGGCGTTTCCGTAGTGCAGCCTGCTGGTGACGAGGGCCTGGGTGACTGTTTTTTTCTTGTTTCGCACAACCCTCCCTTAAGACATTACTGCCTCTCTGTGAAGCACCCACCGTCCAGATCTGCCATTACAAAATAGCAACACACAAACGGACTATCCACAAAACAACACAGCCATCCATAGGTAAGGCCCGTACCCACACCTCTTGTGTGATTAACTAGCCTCATACTTCATTAACACCACTTACTACTAACCACAGCAAACACAGCTACAACAGCACTGGCAAAGTCAATAGCCGTCACTTTAATGTGCCATCATGTCTGTTCGCATGCTTTAACATTTTTAAACCAGACCTATAGACTTCAACAATTCTTGCAAAGCTCCTTCAGTCAATAGCCATGTGTGCGTGAATTCAGTAATGAATGAAGAATCACCATTCAGGCATTAGGAACAGAAGGAAAGAGCAGAAGAACGGAAGCAGCTTGCTTGGCATACAAAGATGCCAAAGAATAGAAGGCTGCAATAACATAAAAACAATTTTAATGATCATGGCTAACAAAAGAAAAAACACTGAGCTGTATTCTATTCCATGGCCTCACAAAACACTGCAGTACTATCAAAAGAATTCTGAGGCACACAACAGGATTACAGTGTGAGCAAAGCTCTTTTCATCAGGCAGCTCAAATTCAACAAACTAGTAATTCCCTATAATTTGTGGTTTCTAATAATATTAAAGCAAAATACTGACCACAACCCTAAACTCAAAATACCATTTCTTTATACTTGCACACCCTTTTCAGATCAGTCAATCAATCATTTGTGGAGCACGGCTTATCACCCCGGGGATTTTGAGTCCTTTCCTGAAGATGTTGAGGCTTGGCGCAGGTGGAGGGGAAGGTCGTTCCAGGACTTGGCGGCGAGGTAGGAAAAGGAACAACCTCCACAGCGGCTTCGACAAATGTGTGGAACGTGTGCGAGGGCAAGGAAAGCTGTGCGGAGTTTTCTGGTGGGTTGGTGGGAAGTCAGGCAGTGGTTAATGTAGTTGGGGCCGATGTTGTGGAGGGATTGTATGCGAGGGACATTATCTTGAACTACTGGCATCTCTACTGGACTGGGAGCCAATGGAGGTTTTTGAGGTGATGGGGGATGCTGGTCCGTTTGGGAAGGTCTAGGATGAGTCTGGCTGAAGTGTTCTGTATAGCCTGGAGGAGTTTGAGGAGCTGTGTGGTGGTTCCAGCATAGAGTGCGTTTCCGTGGTCAAGTCAGCTGGATACAAGGGTTTGGGTTTCAGTTCTTCTGGTGTTGACAGGGATCCATCTGAAAATCTTTCGGAGCATGCAGAGGATGTGAAAGCAGGAAGGGGATACTGCATTGAATTGTCGCTTTATGTTGAGTTGGCTTTCGATGATAATGTTGAGGTTACGGGCATTGTCTGCCAGGGTAGGAGTTGGCCCGAGTGCGGTGGGCCACAAGGTGTCGTCCCATTGTGAGGTATTGTTTCCGAAGATGAGCCCTTCTGTCTTGTCAGTGTTCAACTTCAGGCAGTTGGACCTCATCCAGTCGGCGAAGCTGGTCATGGCGTTCCTGAAGTTGGATATAGTGGTGGCATGGTCCTCGGTGAGTGAGAGAATGAGTTGGGTGTCGTCTGCGTAGGAGACGATGCTGAGTCCATGGGAGCGGACTATGTCAGCCCGCTGCATCATGTAGGTATTGAAGAGGGTGGGGCTGAGGGAGGACCCCTGGGTAGCACCACAGATGATGCTCTTGTGATTCGGAGGTGAAGGGCAGTAGGTGGATTCTCTGGGTGCGTCCTGTGAGACAGGATTTGGTCAACTTTAGGGTGTTACCTCGTATGCCAATGTGGTGGAGTATGGTGATGAGGGTGTGATGGGAAATCGTGTCAAACGCTGCTGAGAGGTCAAGGAGGATGAGGGCTGCCATCTCTTCTCGCTAAGGGAGGGATCTGGTGTCGTCCATTTTGCCAATCAGAGCGGTCTCGGTCAGTGGTTGGCGCAGAACCCAGATTGGGAGGCGTTGAGTAAGTTGTTCTCTTCCAGGTGTTCAGAGCTGGCGGTTGATGGCTTTTTCCAGGGCTTTGGCAGAGAATGGGAACCGAAGGGATGGGCGGTAATTATTGAGTTCGCTTGGGTCCGCAGTTATTTTTACATTGACTTAATACAGAAGATTATTACATTTTCTATTCCACATCCCTACACATTATTTACCGACTTCTGTCTAAAAGCTGCAACACGAGGAGAATCCAGATCTACAAAGCTATACCTTAAGGAGGTATCAGTGAGATTTTAAATCATTAAAATGCCTATCACCTCCCAAATGCAAAGAAATTCTTGAACATAAAGACAGAAGTATTCTTTTGCCTTATCTGGCTGCTGTAGAAAAACATTACTTGGTTGCTTCATATATTTCCATAAATTTATCTCATTCTCTCTTTGTATTGTATTTAGTTGGCTTTTCCTATCCCTGATGAGAACGCAACGAGCTCCAAATCACAACGGGTTCCTGGGTACCATTTTCAGAGCACCTAGTTTATGGGGTATTCTTTGTAGCTAAACGTGTATATGAGTGACATGTGGGGTGTTTGAGGTTCAGAAAGGAGCTCATAAACATGGTGCAGTGGGGAACTTACTTGCCAAAACGAATGAAGTGTTGCAGAATGTGAAAAGGCCAGGTTTTATATTTTTTCTGAAAACTGAAGGGTTTTGTCAAGTATACATAGTTCATATCCTGACTATCTTAACTCAGAAGAACCTTTGTCAATTTAGAGCAAAGTGGTATAGTTTGGTACATGGAAAAGTGCTTATGCTGACAAATGAACTTTCTTGTTCAGGGTTCTAGACTAAATGGGATTTGGAAATGAAATACTGAGTTGGATGAACTTTTTCTATGGATGCCAGGCTGCATGAGTGGGAAGCCACCAGATCATTTCAATAGCATGGACAGTACAAAGAGGAATGCAACAAGGATATCCACAGTCCCCGCTCTTGTTCACATTAGCAACGGAGCCACTGGCTGAACTAACATGAAAAGAAGGAATTGATAGAAGCTTAAGATTATACGGCGGAGCAGCGCAATTTAGGCTTCACCCTTATATGTCACAGAAAAGAAATTATATACATGCATTTGACATTATATTTACTGAGTGCCTTAACTTCATTAATGTGTATGAAACATTTAAATGTATTAATGAAATGTATTCAGTGTAGAGACTAGAGATTTAGGGGCCGATTCCGATCTCGGCCGGTAGTGCTCCGAATCGGATTCGGATTTACCGGATCCGATTCGGAGCCCTGTTTCCCGACCGAATCGTACGCGGGTCCGGCCGAGCGAGTACGATGCAAGCTCCCGCGAAATCGCCGACCGACTCGTACGCGGCTTCAACACGCTCCGACCGACTCGCACGGACACGACTCGCACCGCGCTATGGAGTCGTTTCCCGGCCGGGTAAGTACGATGCGCGCCGCGAGCAGTCCGACCGACTCGCGCCGTCCGGCTCGAAAGAGCTGTCGGAGCCGGACTTTGGGGGTCCGCGTCGGACCCCCTGTACACGTAGGCGCGCGAGTCGCACACATGGGGGACCCATGGGTCCCCCCTACCTGTGCATGTACGCCGCGATGCGCATGGACGCGTACCCGCTGTAGGGGGCGCCCTTGTTCGCCTCGCACCCATTCAGTCAATGGGAGCCCGCGTACGCGTTGTACGACCGGCTCCCATTGACTTCAATGGGAGTCCGACCGAATCGAGTCCGATAGCATGCGAATGCATCGTACTCGTCCGGTCGGACTGCTAGGGTCCGATTCGGTCGGAATTCTCTCCGGGTCCGGCTCGGTCGGAGAGATTTCCGGCCGGAATCGGCCCCTTAGTGTGTAAGAAAGAGAGGTGGCCCCACCAACCAAGGGAACAGGGCACTACTCAACAGTAGAATATAAGGGTTTCCCTTGGATATTTTATATGACCCACATGAACATCAACTCTTGCGTACCATTACCATACCATTCACAAACTCAATAACACTCTGCAGAACTCAATTAATATTCCTTTTTAGTCTCAACCACCAAGCTCGAAATGTAATATAATCAATTTATAAATAAAAAAAATTTGGGTTATAAATAACAGTTTTATACAGAAAGAAATGGTTAAAATTCAGATATTGCATTAAAATACATACATCACAAACATGATCAATATTTCTTAAAAACCGGCGAAAGAAACCTAATACATAAAAACATACAACTGCATTGGGGACCCTGTTGGTTGCACCGATTTGCATCAACTAATTGACCAAAAGATCCAACATATCAACAACCAGGTGACAAACTGGTTGGTATATCACTATATTCCTATCCAGAATTCTTTGTTGTTGGATTCACATAGAGTAGCGTCGACGCGTTTCGGTGGTAATCAATCAATAAGAAACCACCTTCTTTAGGACAAAAGCGATAAGGGTTTTGTATCCTCCTTAGGGATTTATATAGACCGTTTTCAATTTTAGTGTAGTGTATCTTAACTCCCAAGCACTCATTAGTGGTGGGAGCTGCTAGTGGGTGTGGCCACTTTCCACATGTCGTAATTTGCTCCGTAATGCTTCTCGGAAAATACGTCGCTTGTATATATATAACGACCCTCCTTCACTTGTTCAGTGAGCGGGGAAAATTTCTCCTCCTGTCATTGGTTTCCTCTAGATTTGAGGGAGTCTATATTGAAACTGCACGCTTAATCAGTCATGCAAGTACGGAACCAGTGGTTTCCGTGGTTCTTTCATATATCGTCTATTTTCAATCTTCTGTCAATGACAGGAGGAGAAATTTTCCCCGCTCACTGAACAAGTGAAGGAGGGTAGTTATATATATACACAAGCGACGTATTTTCCGAGAAGCATTACGGAGCAAATTACAACATGTGGAAAGTGGCCACGCCCACTAGCAGCTCCCACCACTAATGAGTGCTTGGGAGTTAAGATACACCACACTAAAATTGAAAACAGTCTATATAAATCCCTAAGGAGGATACAAAACCCTTATCGCTTTTGTCCTGAAGAAGGTGGTTTCTTATTGATTGATTACCACCGAAACGCGTCGACGCTACTGTATGTGAATCCAACAACAAAGAATTCTGGATAGGAATATAGTGATATACCAACCAGTTTGTCACCTGGATGTTGATATGTTGGATCTTTTGGTCAATTAGTTGATGCAAATCGGTGCAACCAACAGGGTCCCCAATGCAGTTGTATGTTTTTATGTATTAGGTTTCTTTCGCCGGTTTTTAAGAAATATTGATCATGTTTGTGATGTATGTATTTTAATGCAATATATGAATTTTAACCATTTCTTTCTGTAAAAAACTTATTTATAACCCAAATTCTTTTTTTAATAAATTGATTATATTACATTTCGAGCTTGGTGGTTGAGACTAAAAGGGAATATTAATTGAGTTCTGCAGAGTGTTACTGAGTTTGTGAATGGTATGGTAATGGTACGCAAGAGTTGATGTTCGTGTGGGTCATATGAAATATCCAAGGGAAACCCTTATATTCTACTGGAGACTAGAGATTTATACATGTGTGCATTAATGTTCAGTTTAAACGTGTAAGCATGCATTTTTTAGTCAGGTTTTACACTTACACTTCAAGTTATATTTGCATATGTAAAAATGTACTCTTTTACTCATGTTTTACATTTATTCTTCAAGTTACACGTCTGCATGTATAAACATGTATTCAAAGTGCGTATAAAATGCTTAATTAAAGTTAGCCTGATTACAGGCTCAGTTGAAATGCATTTTGCTTTGTCAGCATGTTTTCATTTTTTTAGCACGTTTATTATTTCGTTAGTTAGAGAAAGTATTATTGTTTGTATTAGACTGCTGAACAGGAGGGGAGGGTAAGGAAGACTTGTCAGATAGCGTGTAGAAACAATGGTCGAAAGAGGCCTTCTGTTCATCATGTACCAGGATGGCAAGATGTTCAAGGCTGAGAACTGCAGTCCCAGTTCGATGTGTTGGGAAACTGAGGCAATGTTGCAGATGCACTTAAGTAATGATTTGATTCGTCCCTGGTGGTGTGGAGGAGATAAGGATGTTTCTGAATCTCCCGTTACTTTTAAATTGGTGTTCACAGAGTTAGAGGCATCCTCTCTGCTTGCCTTATTCTTGCAAGTGTGAAGCTTTATGCTAAACACTTATTTCCATTTGCCAAAGACTTCTACTGTAGTCAGATCATGCTGACAACTGCTATGCTCACAAATTAGAGACCCTTGATAGATGACCCCATATTGACTTATGTTTAGAAGAGAGAAAGGAAGTTTCTTTATGGAACACCTGTTTGCTTTAATTTGTTTTTGTATTGTTGTGGCTATCAATTCTATATCTCATTCAGTTGCACCTTATCCTACTAAGATATTTCAGCTTACCTACTGTATTGCTGTACTTATTGAACTTACTTGTGGTTTGCTTATGAATAGAGCTCCCGGTTTTATGGTATTTATTTTTTCGACATTTCAGTCTGTATTTATCCATATTTATTTTTTGCACATTTTTTCTGTATTTATCCATTTTTATTTTGTGTTCTCTGTATAAATAAAGCTGCAATGGGTATTTTTCCACATTTATTTAACTGATAAATGTATACTCGCATTTGAATGTCCAGGAGGTTTTAGCAGTATACAGTGCAATAGCGTTAATCTGAGAACACTTGCTTTGTACAATAGCATAAATTCCTGTAGATCTGCACTTAATTAAGCTTAATTAGGAAATATATTGTCTTTTTTAATCTCCCATACCTCTCAATCTATACACCTACTGACCTGGCACTCATTGATTGACAGTAGAAAAAATATCCAAAGGAGGCTTATTTTCCGTATTTAAAAATAAACACAGACAGAAAAAAAAATAGTTTTCTGTCTGTATTTATTTGTAAAAATCAGTAAAAACGGAAAACTGGGAGCCCTACTTGTGAATAAGTTACTTACCTTCGGTAACACCTTATCTGGTAGAGACAGGATCTAGCGGCAGATTCCTTCCCTTTGAATTATCCCCAGGCGCCAGACTGGATCCGGAAAATTTTCTACAGCAGTATCTCTGCGCGTCGGTAGAAGGCCACGAGCGACTACGTAGCGACGTCGCCCACCGGATGAGACGTCGGCAGAGTCCATATAAGCCCTCTCCTGATGTCAGTTTCTTACGGGACTACTTTCCGCGCTAAAATGCGGAGCCACTTATTGAAACTGCTAGGAAACATTGTGCCTAAAAAGAATTTTCTTTTTGTAAAACGTTAGTTATATTACTTGCTTTCCAAATTATTATTATTTTTTTTTAACTGTAAGGTGCGAGAATGGCAGAAGAGATCTGGAAAGGACAGCCCAGTAAACAGAGCGGGGAGGAGGGAAAACCAGTAAGGAATCTGCACCTAGATCCTATCTCTACTAGATAAGGCGTTACACAAGGTAAGTAACTTATTCATCTGATAGAGACATCTAGCCACATATTCCTTACCTTTGAATTAGGTACCCAAGCAATACCATCCCCTGGAGGAAGGTCTGCGAACTGGTCCACGAAAGATCCCGGACTAGGACTAGCCAGCCCTAAAGCGAGAGATAGAGTGACCGGCTGTCGGAAGGGTAGGTGAGGGAACAGACGGTCCACCAGAAATATCGGAGAAAAAAATGGGGAAAGACACCATCTGGAAGAAGAATAAGGATGGGTTATAAGAACACCTGAGATAATTACAACACCATAGAGCATCCCCAATGGTAACTGGACCATAAGCGGACGGGGCTGAAGGCCAAGGAAAATGGCTAAGACCACTGAGTCCAAGCTCCTTGCCGTAGGCACAAGCAATGCAAAAGCAGCACCCAAACTGCAAGAAAGATTGACAAAAAATAAATAAACAAGGACGGCCATAGACCATTCACAGCCATAGAAAACACTCAAGAGAGAAAAGCGAACCCTCTGGGACCATGTAATGGAGAACCATAGAGGAGGAAGGTTTGCGATTGCAAAGCAACGAACAAGTGAAGGCCCTGTGGGACACGAGGAAAGACGCAGCAACGTAAGCAAAAACGTACCCCGTCCTAATAAGGTAGCATAACATGACTGTCTATAGAGATAAAGATAAACAAGCATTGAAAATGCAATAGGTCTCGCCTTTGATTAAGTTAAAGCCATTTGCTTTGCTAATGGTATTGTATAGCAAAGCAAATGGCTTTAACTTAATGAAAGGTGAGACCTATTGCATCAGCAATGCAGCAGCCTTTAGGCTCTTACTTTTGTGTCAGGCACTGGGATGAGGCACAATCGGCAAGAACAGGCGTAGGACAGCAAGCAGTACCCTACCAGTGGTGGAGGGGCTCACGTAGAGTCTAGACATTTTATACTGGCTTCTATAGAAACAGAAACCCGTCAAAAATTATGATACCAGATACCTCGATCACTGCCGCAAAAAGTGCAGTAAAACTGAGGAAACGGCACACATTGTGTCCATGCAAGGTAAAACATGTCGCCAAAGGAGCCTCATACTTGAAACAAGGGTCCCTCCTGTATTAGGGGGCGCAAACATACAATCGTCTTCCCTAAAAGCAAGACATAAAAGGTGAAAAAGTTATTTTTACGTTGCATACTCAAAAGAAGGTATTTATTCCTATGAAAAGGAAATAAAAGCGTTTAGATTGCCACGAGAATACTTGGTATGCAGATGTTAAACAGAGGATTGTGGGTATGACGCACACACAGCCCTCTCGTTCGTCTCCGTCCCTCACGAAGGTCTGCGCCCAGTGCTGACATTGCTGACGCACGATCGGGGGATCGATCAAAGCACACTGCTGCCGTATGGGGAGCCCAGAAATACAAGTTTCCAGACAGAATTTGCGTACAATTACACGCATGCGCACAGGAGGCAATAGGGCACAAACAGACGGGGAGGTCCGACCAACAGAGCCTCTCATAGTCAACAGTGGAAGCAATGACTTCTGCATACCCACAATCCTCAGGGTGGCAGCGATCGAGGTATCGGCTTCCAAGTTTATGGAAGGTTTCTGATACTAAAGAAACCTTAACGACTTGTTTATGAAATAAGATTAGGTAAAGTAAAGGGTGATTCAATACAGAAAATAAAGCTAATTGAAAATTTACCGTTACGTTTTCTAACAATGTCGCTCTGAATAAGCAGGCAATTCTAGTCTGTATTTCTACAAATATCTGCTTTAAATCGTTCTATAAATGAATTATGTTTGCCGCTATTTTGGCAGAAAAGCGCATTTAATACACACACAAAACAAGCTGTCGCCATTGCGTCTCCAAAAAACAAAGTGCATACACTGAGTAATGAAGGGGAGAGTGTCACGCTGCCAGTAAAGCATCCAGTCCAGGTGGGCGTGGAAAAAAGTGGACAGGGTGGTAACCAGGAGGGACTAAAAAGCCTCCGGAGCAATAATAACACCACGTTTAGCATAATAGGTGACGCAAAATGACGCGCGCCAATGGGAAACACGGGCGGAGCACAAAGCGAACTTCTGGAACCGTATTGATTCCAAGAAGCCCTCGCATGGCGAGAGCAGCGCATGCGCGCTGCTAACGCCAGGCGAGACCTAAAAAAATATGGACATATGTATAATATATTTAAATACATAGATATGCACCATATACAATGTATAATAAAATATACCCAAGAAGGGTACACAGAACATGCACAACAGTGGACATTGGCCGAGATGTGATAGCGGCGGACCAGCAACAGCCATACGGGACCGCATAAAAGAATAGAGGAAGTGGAAGATATTAGACACCCCAGCAAAAGAAAAGCAATCGACCATAAGACAACACTACTGACTGAATGGCGACAATAAGGCAGTTGAAAGATGACCGAAAGGGAAAACAGCAGGTGAAAAACAACTCGCTAGAATAGGGCAACAAAGACCACTATCTGGGACTGTAAAAAGCAAGTTGAACAAAGGCCGACACAGGGAAGCCTATTTAGACTAGCAGTCTCCATCTTAGAAGAGAAATTATATCAGACAGATAAGGGGCTGGTTGAAGCCGTAGAATAATAAGTGTGGGAAGACCAACACCACAAGCGGAGATCCAAAACCAACTGATCAGTAGATGTACTGAAATAACCAACAGAGTGGCAGCAACACACAGTATAACAAGCATTGGCATAGCCAATAGGTCTCGCTTTTGGGACCTTATAAGTATTTAGTAATGCAGCACTACCAGCTCCAAGGTTGCTTATAAATAACCAGCAAAGGGATGAGGCATAGTAAGGGAAGGTGTTGTACTCGAATCCTTTCCTGCACTGTTGAATGTTTTTAGTACTGACTAATCTGGTCAAAAACACTGCACACAGGCTCTTGGTGCCACAACCACTGGACCTAAACCTTATCAGGTTAAGGAGCATGTTTTAAAAAAAATAGTTTTGAAGTGCCATAGTCTCATATCAAAAATCTTGGACATTTAGCTCCTATAAGTGTTTAGCCATGCAACAGTTGATGTTGTTGCACCAAGGATATTGTGCTGCATAACTAAATACTTATAAGGTCCCAAAAGCGAGACCTATTGGCTATGCCAATGCTTGTTTACGCAGTTAAAATGCTGCTTGTAAATGAAGACCGCCTAGACATGTGACAAATAAGCAAGGTCGCACTTCCAGGCAATCTTCATTTACAAGTCTTTGGAAGGGCATTTACGCCCCCATCGGGATATATAACCAGGGACGCCTAGGGGAAGCACCCCACACCTTAAAGACCTACGCTATAACCAATGCAGACCTACTGTAATGAGCATAAGGTTTCCAACTAGGCATAGTGTGTAACAGAACCACTCTTTCAGTGGAGGCACACAACTTCTGCCCAATCCTATGCTGTATTTAAGAGAATCAACATGCGGGATTACCCATAGCCCCTCTAGTAGCGCTTCCTAAATCTTTTTTCTGTTAACCACAAAGTCATCAACACCTGCTGATCTAAAAGCACAGTATTGCCCACTGTGCCAGTCAGATTGTGCTTATTTTTAACAGGAAGGTAAGGGTGCTTAATAGCAGGCAGGTGTACTTGGAATGGGTGTAAAACTCCTCTTCACTTTTAATTCACTATAGGAAAATAAGCTTTTATTTGTGCAAAGAAAGCGTGTCTGTTGCCTTTACATTACTGGAACAATAAAACATGGCTTAGAATTTACTGCCTCTACTTCAGAACAGCAGTGTCCATGTGTATTGTATTTTCCTTTTCTATAAACGGTTCCATTTATAAGCATAGGCAGCCCAAAAATTATTTCAACGTTCTCGACCTCTTAAGGTGGTTACAATCTGACCACTCTATACACTCCAAATTCATAGGGCAATGATAGCCAAAAACAAGTTTAAAATCATATGTAATAAACATCTCTTTCCTAACCCTGAGCAGAGCTGTTTTCACTTTAAATTTCTTCTGTCAAACGCTTCTGGGAATATCAATCCCCCAAACAATGGAAGCTCTTTTCTGGATTTACATAAAGAGGCCAATTGACTTTTCTGCACACAATTTCCCTAGCAATAAAGAAAGTGGCAGCGAACAGCAAAGCCTCAACATTTATATTATTCAGTTAGCAAATTCATTCTGCATCACAGATGCCCAAAATATCCGTTTTATAAAGCACAGCCATGCAGGCCACGTTGATTTCCCAACTTAGAATGTTTGTGTTTTTTGGACATGACTTAGTTTGAAAGGTCGGGAGCCCTTGCTCAATGACTGACATTAAGGCTTATTGACTGTTGTACAAATTTGGAAGAAGGTTGGATTGTGAGTACTCTTTGGAAAACATCAGCATTTCTCAGGAGGATCACACTAGGACTTAAAAGGCAATACATAAAAAAACAGCACATCATTCAAACAAAAGATACAAAAAGTACAGACAAACTCAGCACACAACAAAACATTTAGAAATGTACCCGTGGACATTAAATTGCAAATTCATTATGCAAAACAACTTTCACCAACACTATGATAGGGACGACAACTAGACCTTGTTGTTGTCAAAGACTTGTTCTACAGTTAGGATTAAATACAAAAAATAGACAGTCTCGGAGACCGAATACTCCGCCCTTAGAAACTCTGAACTGGTAAAAGAATTATACAAGTCAACTGAGCTATGTATTAAACATTCAGTGTAAGC
This sequence comes from Calotriton arnoldi, assembly GCA_963921515.1. Lineage (NCBI taxonomy): Eukaryota > Metazoa > Chordata > Amphibia > Caudata > Salamandridae > Calotriton > Calotriton arnoldi. Next base: position 3,458,665 of record CAWUFW010000033.1, read on the forward strand.
CTAGTTCACAATCTACGCAGACCTCTTCTAGAAAACGTAGTTTAAAGTATTTTAAAACGCGTTACCTTGACATGGACTCATGCAAACCGTTTGCATTTCTAAATAGGGATATGCTTCCACACAGGAATAAATCTTATTCAAGAATGAGAGCAAAAAATATTTTTTGCGCACAGTTACAGAACACTAATTTCTTCTATACTGTCGCTGTCCATGGTCAATGTCTTTTTGGGGGCGGGGTGGCAAGAATCCTTTTGATTAGGTCTGTGGTTCGTGCATCGACCTGCTCATATAGAATCTTTGACAGGCGTCATAATGGACCAATGTCCGGGGATAAAGATTCATTCTGTTTGCAATTATCTCAAGCCAACCACTTGACTTAATTTGTTGTGGTAAAGACTATTCTTAAAGAACCTTTAACATGTAGGGTCATAATGCCTTACAGGGGAGACAACATTTTTCAAATCTTGCCACCAATACAGCACACCAAAAAAGGAATAACGCAAAAATTATAAAGCGTCCGCTAGCATCAGGATCAATAACATACATCGCCTAAATTAGCTACACCCATAATAAAAATAAATAAAAAATGTAAATCAAGATATATAACTTAGCAGCATTAACACGCGGGCTCAAGCGAGGATTAAAACATACAATGTAAATCACCCACTAACTCGGGTTTCCCAATACCAAAATGTAACACGCTAATTTGGAAAAGATAGTATTAAAACAGGAATCAACTAATTAACCTGCCCTTAAAGTCTGTAATACCCTGTCCTTCGTTCGTACCATTTGAAACACGTGGACTTTCAGAAGAAAACACAATATCTCACTGGGGCAATTAAGGCTGGTATGAAAAACGTGAAGTCGCGTAACGATGTGAAGCGATTAAACCAGAATTGGAGTCGAAGAAACAATTGCTACAGAATTTTCTGTTTTGGTAATATGCAAGTTGTGCAATGAAGTTACTAACGTGATAGGCTACTGGAATAGGACACAGCAGACTACCATCGAGTTCAAACTCTTCGTGTTGAATCGCTTAAAGATATATAGCCACTGAGCAGTTAGTGAGACGTCACGAGCGTCAGGTCAGGTGACAAACAGCATGGAGTATCTAACAAATGAAAACAAACCGTTTGCTTTTGGTTTGGAGATGAATCTATTATGGTATGCGATTTTTATTCGTTTTATATGCACTTAAAACGTATGACTGGACGTGACTAACAGCAACTGAACTACTACAACACACTGGCTGGAACTTTTAAAATTCTATGAAATATTAATCGGATAATCACAGCACAATCCCCTCACGATCGAACACCTTCTAGAAAGAAGTGTGTCTGGTCTGTTGTAATGACCAACAAACTACGGAAAAGTAAGTGAATAAGTCACAGCTTCACGTCAAAACAAGAGACATAAGGCATACAAAAGCAGCTTAACTCCGAAAAAGAACTACGTCGTTTGTGTTCGGGCACCACAGCTTAAATTTACGCATCTCACTAACCCACTGGCGACAAGTTATCAACGGGACATCATCTAAAACCACACAGAATGCACATATGAGCCATGCAACCAAGTTAGTAAAGAGTATTTACTTAACAGGCCCAGTGTCCCCCTCGAAAAACAAACCCATTAAACAGTCGTGATCACGACAGTTCCAGCAAATACAAGGGCAGGACAGGTACGATGGTAACGTACAGAGAGAATAAAAGGTCAGCTGTCACTGGCTCTGTGATGGCAAAGGACGAGCAAACACAATTAAAAGACCCCTTTCCCAAAGGGCAACACCTCAGACGTCAAGCCTGGTTGGGGGGCTGCGCATGAGTGTCGCCAACCTCTGTAGAAGGCAACACCACACAGAAGGCCTGAAGCCCAACCGGTGAAGGCCTGGACCCACACCCTCTCCATTCCCATGACAGGTTCCCAGGGGCGCGCACAAAAGCTGCGCAAGGGGCCAATCCGCGCTCTGGACAGCGACGGCACTGAAAGAGCGCTGAGGCCACTGCCCGTCCCTTCCGACCTCCCGGGTCACAGACACAAAAGACCAAGACACTATGTGCTTCACCTGACAGAAGCGCTGGCAGTACTCGCTGGCCGCTTTCTCTGCAGGCTCCTCGCTCTGCCGCAACGCCTCTTCTAGCGCTCTCAGCCGCTCACCGAGCCCCGGCGGCTCCCCGGGGCGGCCGCCGCCACTCTCCTGCTCGGCCTCCTCGTCCGCCATCTTCACACCGCGCTCCGTCGCGTACGCACTCTCCGGCGGGTCACGTGCGAGGACAATGCCACGTCGGGGGGAGGGGGGGCGACTGGGGCACCGGGGAAGGAGTGAGGCGAGACGGATCACGTGACGTACAGCGGCGGAGAGCACAACTTGGCGCGCGGGGGGGGGGGGGAGAAGGCGGTTTAGAATGGCCTGAGACTGGCACAAGGCCCGCCCCCGACAGAAAAGACTGCCGAGTCACGTGACTAAGACGTCTGGGTACATTTCAGCTGCTTCTGTTCGTGAAGGGTCACTTGCTGGTCTCGCTGCCAGAAAAGGTTGGTGGGCTACCCCATTGTCCAAAAGGTGACACTTCATGGCAGCATATGAAGACATTTGCCAAAGCCTTCCTTCATCTTTAACTGTCCCAGGAATGACGTACTGTGTGTTTTCTCACTCCCGCAAGTTCACTGGCTAACTATGTAGGAGTTCAAGCATAGGAGGAAACGAGCGAGCGGGGCAGCCTGCTCAGCTGACCAGACGCTCGTGCGTCATGGCCTTTTCCACGCACGGCAGGCATGTGTTTCCAATTATCGCGCCCGGGTCTGGGCACGATAATGGGAAACAGATGTTGGCCCTGCGCGCGTAACCGCCCGAAAAAGGCCATGACGCACGAGCGTCTGGTCAGCTTTTGAAACTCCCTAACTATAAGTCTCGCAGAGCAGCGCTTGCGCGCTACTCGAGGCTCGACCTAAAAAGTGCAGAGGCCACAAAAGAAATGTGTTCATAGGAAACAGGACCCATAAAAAGGATCAGAAGGTATAACTGAAACATAACAAGAAACCCATAGTATACCACGACTATGGATGAGAAAGAACCCTAAGGGAGTAAAGGAGAGAAGATTTTACAAGCAAAAGGAAATCTCCAGTATCCACGGGACAACCTGTGTCCAGTCAACAATTTCTGTGACATCAAAAGTGAGGATCTCAACGTCACCCGAGAGCTTTATTTCCCCACTCATAAGTCCAAGGGATAAAGAACCCACAAAGAGTTGGGAATTTATCCTCGCCCACGAGAAGGGAAAGAAAAGCCCCTGGAAAAATCCGAAAGGAGTACCAAACCTCTGTACAAACCAACCAACCAACCCAAGGGAGGGTGGTCAAGGAACACACGTTCGAGAAGAACAACCAGTTAATAACTAAGGGTTGGGGTTGGTTTGGGAAGGGTCATGGAAATGATTCCAACAAAGCACAAAAACTTTGCCCAAAGCGAAAAGCAATAACAGCATAGCGCAGGGCAGAAGCAGAGTAAAAACAGACCACGCAGTGGCATTGAAGAGAAAGAGTCGGCAGAGTAAACCACCCATGCCAAGATATAGACAAGGTACATCCACAAGGAATCTTGAGAGAAGAAGAAATGACAAGAGTCCTTTGTACCCGTGCATAACGAGAACTAGCACAAAGAGGCGCTAAGCCGGAAAGAAAAGGAAGAACATTGCCTAGGGCAAGAGCTGACAATGTACCCTAGGTCAAGAAGTATACCCTCTTTCTGTGCATCTGCTAGGAAAGAAGGGCACCAAATAAGGTGTAAGGAAAAGAGCAAGGAGAAACTCCATGCACCATCCTACCAAACACAGAATGTGTCGTCCCCTACAGGGGGATACCAAAGTGCCAGAAACATTTGAAGGGATGCCCGTAGAACATACCAACAAAGTACCCTGGAGGACAGGGAACAAGGCAACTGTGCACCCGCACAAGACAAGCAGTACACCCCAATGGGACCTGGGTAGAAAACAACAAAATACCATCTTGCATCAACGGGCGTGGAAGCCAATAGGGCCATAAAATAAAATGTGCCCCAATAGCTAGTCCCTGACAGGTCTGGAAGCTATAAAAAATACCTGCAGGAGCACCTCACCCTGTGTCACTCATAGGTGAAGTATGATAGAAAAAAACAATGGCACCGTTCCAAAATGGGTCTCATGTAAAAGAAAAGCCAGGTGGCCATACCCTTTACAAGCTCAGTATAGGGGAAAAAGAGGAACAGACGTTATAGCAATCAGGGATTAAGATTTCACTCCATCCCGACTGTCCCGAAAACGGCGTAAAGAGGAGTCAGCTTGAAAGCCAAACAAATGTTGACCATCGAAAGCCATGTCCATCAAGGTATCCACTGTGAACAGCCTCTGAAAAACCAGAGGTGCGTAGCCAGGCACGCCGGCGAAGAGCTACCGAGAGACCCATTGCTCGCCTGACAGAATCTGTGGTATCCATGCCAAAGCGAATCAGCAATTTAGCCGCGTGATGGCCATCCTGGAGTAGCTGAGTAAGAGTGTCCCCGGTATCATCAGGGATGGAGGGGAGAAGGCGCAAGACCGATCCCTACAACACTTCTGAGAAACGGCAGCAGAATACAAGTGGTATTAAGGGACCGCAAAGCGGAACTGGTGGCAGAAAAGATATATTGACCAAGAGCATCAATACTTTTAGTCTCCCTGTCTGGAGGCGCCGATGTTGGAGGAGGCTGTAGCAGCCTGAACCACAACGCTGCATGGAGTTGGCTGTCGAAAGAGGCAGATCGGGTCTCCAGGGGTAGGACGGTGCCTATAAGCTATAGACCGGTCCACGGAAGCCCTCGAAATGGGTTTAGCCCAAGAACCCAACAGAATATCAAAGAGGGCTTCACTGAAGGGGAGCACAGGCACAGCCCCATCTGGCCCTGATGAAGCACCCCAAGGAGGGGATCAATGGCCACCTCTACAGAAGGAAGCTGCAGCTCCAGAACCACAGTAACTCTCTGCAGAAGCTCAGCAATACCAGAGCTAGCCTCAGTAGCAAGGCTATAAGAAATCAAGCCAAAGAATGGGGACGAGTCAAGGCCACTAGCCTCATCAAGGTCAGACACCCACTGAAAATCTGGAGGAGGCCGAGTAGTGTCACTCATGCCATCACAGACATCACCAAAACACTTGTCTCCGAGGGGAAAATAGCAGGGGGCTCCTCTGAAGGCAGAGGAAGGTAGCCCGAAAATAACTTCTGCCGAAGCCGCTCCCGACGTCTAAGAGGTGACACCTCGATGTCGGGGAGGAGAGACATAGTAGCGGTGATCGGCGGATCAGGTGGGAACTCCGAAGGTCTGTGCACTGTAACCGATATGGATTCGATCACGGATGCAGAGGCTTCACTGACACAGAGGGTGGCCCCATCGGCTTGGAGTCAGTCAAGGCTTCTCCAGCCTCCTTGGAGCCAGACGAGCACCAGAGAGAGGCGAAGAACCAAAAATAGCATTAAGGGAGCGATAGTATTCCTTCATCTGACCCAGAGTCGCTTCTGCGCAAGGGAATACCGTAGGGCGCAGGGCAGATTCTTGCTCCGACTCTGCAACCAGAGGAATAGGAGGCGTGTCGGAGACACCGCATGTACGCAGTAAAGTCGGGGAAGACAGCGATTACGACCCCCTCCGGGGTGGTTTACCAGTCGACAGCAAAAACTAAGAACTTTGGGAGAAGAGGACCGCGACCGACGAGGGACCTTCGACCACTGCACCGCTAAGTGTCATGCGGTGCTCCTGCAACGCTGATGACCGAAGCTGAAGATATGAGCTGCACCTTTCAGAGTCACGGTGCATGCCCAGATACCATATGCATTTAGAATGAGGGTGCGGGTCAACATCGCAGTCGGTAGGACCCAGAAAACACCCAGAAAAAGACGCACAATATTGTCGACAAAACGTCAAAATATGCAGAAAATGGCCAGAGGTACCGCACTCCGAATCCGCGTGGAAGTGCGGGAAGGAAGAAACTGATGCCAGCGTGTCAGGGGAGGGCTTATAGGGACTCTGTCGAAGTCACATCCGTTGGACGACGTTGCTACGGAGGTCAATACCCTCTACCGACGCGCAGAGGTACTGCTGTAGAATAGTTTTCCAGATCCAGTCTGGTGCAGGGGTATAATTCAAAGGTAAGGAATCTGCGGCTAGATGTCTCTATCAGATATACTGGATTAATTGATAATCCCCCCCCCAAAAAAACCTTTAACCATATTCAGCAATTCCTGGTCAACAAGTTAGAAATGTATTGTTGATGTTTTCTCCCTTGCAATGCTTCATGTCAGCTAACATAGGTCAATACGACCAAAGGGAAAAACCTTTAACTACTTGTCTAAGAGACTATATTGAAAGGAGCAAGACTTCTGACCTCCTGGTCAGGGAAACTGCTCTCCTCGCGCAGCTCCGTCGTTGGGGCACTGCCCCAGCGCCTTTTTGGTTCCAGGTAGGTGTTTGAGGTCCTCCTCCACCCGCAGGCTCCTGCCTGCGCCTCATCCCTGGGGGTCCAGTGAGAGAGCTTGCTCTTCTGCTGGTCCGCTCTGCCAGCCTCTGTCTTCTTCTGTCTGCTCTCTTTTAAATTTTCTTTTCTGTCTTTGCCTTGTGCCCATTTTGCCTTTTTCTCCATTTTGCCTTTGCTTTTTCCCATTTTTTTGCCTTTTCCTCCATTTCCTGCCGGTGCTGCCCCCGCGGCCCCTCCCTCCCTGCGTGTTCCCGCTCCCACCTCCCAGCTGCTCTCCCGCCCCCTACCTAATGACGGCCGCACCAAAGGCAAGCCCGTCTGCGCCCATCCGCGACCCGAACGCAACCAGCGCCAGGGACCCCCGCCGCTACGACTCCAGCACTCTCCACGCACTCAACCCTGGAAGCAACAACAATTGCCAGCTCTCGATGCCGAGCAAGTCCAAGGCCCGTTCTCCTACCGACACTGCAGGCACACCTTCACCCACCTCTGGACCCAGACAGCTACCACCAACCCACGGCTCACCAGCGCACCCAAACCCGAGCTGAATCCTCCTCAATGTACGCTCCCTGCACAGACAGGCAGTAGAAGTTTGGGACCTCCTCAACACCCTCTCGCCCGACGTCGCCTTCCTCACAGAGACCTGGAACAACGCCAGCTCCGCTCCCGACATCGCAACCGCCATACCCGACGGGTACAATATCCTGAGTAAAGACCGCCCCAACCGCCCCGGTTGAGGACTCGCCATCGTCCACAAAAGCTCACTCCAACTGACAACCTCCATCTCGGACGACGCCTCGCCCCCCCATGGAATACATCCATTTCCAGATCCAGCCCGAACCCAGAACGACACTCCGTGGAACACTCGCCTACAGACCTCCCGGACTTCGCTCCCCTTTCACCAACACCATCGCAGACTACATCGCGCCCCACGCCCTCGCCTCCACGGACTATGTATTGCTCGGATACCTGGATTTCCACCTTGACAACCTCAATGACCCAAACTCCACCGCCCTCCTAGAGAACCTCGCCAACACTGGACTGAAGCAACTGGTCTCCATCGCCACCCACTGCGGGACACACTCTCGACCCCTTCTTCGCCGGAGGAAACAACGTTCGCTTCAGTCACATCACGAAACCTCTCTGGACGGACCACCACTGCGTCCACTTCTCCTTCTCGAAACCCACCGCACACAAGCCCAAACCCACCCCCCACACAGAAAATGGAGCAAGATCTCCTTTGAGCACCTCACCTCTGCCCTCAGCCGCACTCCTTCCCCTACCACGGCAGATGCCAACACCGCAGCCAGCGACCTCCACCAATGGATCGCCGACTGCGCCAACACCCTCGCCCCCCTCCAGAAATCTGACAGACAACACAAAAGCCACCTGGTTCACGACTGGATGACTAGAGAAAGCATGGAGAAACAACAAAACTCCGGAAGCATGCACCACCTACAGGGCCGTCACCACGGCACACCACCAACTCATCAGATCTACGAAGAGAAACTTAATTCAGGACAGAATCCTCTCCAAATCCCGCAACTCTAAGGAACTCTTCACCATGATACAAGAATTCACCAGACCCCACAGCGAAACCACCGACATCCCTCCCTCCCAGGACCTCTTTAACAAACTCAACTCCCTCTTCCACCACAAGATCAGGACACTCTACAACTTTGACGACCAAGACCAAGGCACCGACCCAACACCTTCCACCAGCAACGCCACCCAGCCGACCCTCCTGACCTGGACCCCTGCCATCACAGAAGTCACCTCAAAGAATATGAAGAGCATCCACTCTTGAGCACCCACTGACCCTTGCCCGCCGCACATCTTCCAAAGGGCCGCCTCCAACCATCGAACCAGAACTACAACGGACAATCAACTGCGCCCTCGAAAAATGCACGTTCCCCGACGACTGGAAACGTGCCGAAGTTAAACCCCTCCTAAAGAAGCCCTCTGCCGACCCGATGGACCTCAACAACTACAGGCCCATCTCTCTCCTCCCCTTCGCCGCCAAAGTCATCGAGAAAATCGTCAACACACAGCTGAAGCACTTCATAGAAACCAACATCCTCGACTCATCTCAATCTGGATTCCGCAGCAACCACAGCACCGAGACTGCCCTCCTAGCCGCCACAGACGACTTCCGCACCCTCCTCAATCAAGGCCACACTGCAGCCCTCATTCTACTAGACCTCTCAGCAGCTTTCGACACCGTCACCCACCGGACACTAGCCGCCAGACTCCACAATGCCGGCATACATGGAACTGCCTTAGACTGGATCCGCTCTTTCCTCTCCGGCAGAACACAAAGAATAAGACTCCCACCATTCCTCTCCGAACCCCCAGAGATCAGATGCGGTGTACCCCAGGGATCCTCCCTCAGCCGCACGTTCTTAAACATCTATATGGCCCCGCTTGCAACCATCGTCAAAAACATGGATTCAGTATAGTATCCTACGCCGAAGACACCCAGCTCATCCTCTCCCTCACCAAGGAACCCAACATCACCAGGCACAGTTTCCAGGAAGGAATGAAGGACGTCGCATCCTGGATGAGCAGCAGCTGCCTGAAGCTCAACTCGGAGAAAACTGAAATCCTCATCCTCGGATCCAACCCCGCCTCGTGGGACAACACCTAGTGGCCCTCGGTAACCCCCCCACTCCCGAGGACCACACGCGGAACCTCATGCATCATACTAGACTCCTCACTTACCATGAACAGACAGATCAACGCTGTGTCCTCCACATGCTTCAACAGCCTCCGCATACTCCAAAAAACCTTCAAATGGATCCCCACCGACTCCAGGAAGACCGTCACCCACGCACTCATCACCAGCAGGCTGGACTACGGAAACGCTCTCTACGCTGGACTCAACAAATCACTCCTTCGCAAACTCCATACCGTCCAGAATTCCGCGGCCAGACTCAAACTCAGCATCCCACGACATGACCACATCACCCAGCACCTCTGCGACCTCCACTGGCTCCCCGCCGAAAAGAGAGTTACCTTCAAGCTTCTCACACACGCCTACAAATCCCTCCACAACACTGGACCCCAATACCTCAACCAAAGAATCTCCTTTCACGCCCCCAAGAAAAACATCCGCTCCACCGACCTAGCCCTAGCCGAAATCCCCCACATCCACAGAGCTAGAGTGGGGGGCAGATCCTTCTCCTACATCGCGGCCAAGGCCTGGAACGAACTCCCCCTCAGCATCAGACAAAGCCATACACTGCAAGCCTTCAGAAAGGACCTCAAGACCTGGCTCTTCGGATGACCTTGGAGCTGCCCGAACCTCCACACCCCCCAGCGCCTTGAGACCCTTACGGGTGAGTACCGCGCTCTATAAGTCCCTGATTGATTGATTGAAAGGCCCAGCATTATTTCAACAGTTATATGCATTCAATCTCACTGCACGCCAACTAGACACTCCTCTTTATGCCATGTGTCTAAAGACCTTGACTGTCTCCTGAAGAATCTAGGAAAATTTGGAAATTGATCAAGCCACAAAGATAACACAGGTAAAGCCCGTTTACTCCTGATACAACCACCCACTGGCCTCAGCGACAGAGAACTGCCAGAACACTGCTCATGCAGTAGATGACAACATTCAAGTATTTGGGAATTCAGACATACCATGATATTTCCAAGATCAGAGAAGGGAATGTGATTAAAGGACTGTCAGCATCTAGGAACACTCTGATGTTCTAGAAGAAACTAAGTGCCTGATTTAGACCTTGGCAGACGGGTTACTACATCACGACAGTGACGGATATCCCGTCCACCAAAATATAAGTTCCATTATATCCTATTGGATTTATATTTTGGCAGACTGGATATCCTTCACCGTTGTGTCAGGGTAACCCATCCACTAAGATCTACAACAGGACCTTATTCTATCGGTACTAGAGAGCAAAGCCCTATCAAAGAAGGTGTTACTGTCTCGCTTCTTATATTATTTCACAAATAAACCAGTGAAATTACACCATACACTAGTTAGAACCCGACCCACACCACTAAATCGACATGATGTGGGGTGGAGAAAGACACAGGAAGGCCCTGCGTAAGCCCTAACTGCCACTCATGGAAGAAGGATTGGGTGCATTAGATTATTAAGTTTACTATTTGTCTGCACAATTGCTCCTCGAATTAAGAGAAGCAAAGAAAGCCATCATGCTAATATAAAGAGATCTTCAAGAAATAACTAAGACATACCTAGATCCACTTTGGTAGAGATACAATGTTGACTTAGTTAGGTAATTGAATGACACATATTGGTTGGAGGTGCTTAGCTACCTTGTTGTGATCCCTAGAAACTAGAGGTTTAAGCTGATAAAACATAACATGCTTGCCCATACATATTTGACTCTGCAAAGATTACAGACTAAACACAGGAATGTAAGATAAGTGCCCAGGATGTAGCAACTATGGAGTGGAGTTCATACATAAGCTACAGTCTTGCCATAAAATAGGTGATTTCTGAAATGCAAATACCAAACAGCTTGAAGCCCTTGCAATTTGTAGAAACATGTTAGCACCTGATAACTTTCCACTTGGTTTAGTGTCAGGGCATAAAAAGCTAAAAATCGAATATAGAGGTTTGCAGATCTAGCATTCTTGGTAGCTAAAAATCTATTGTCATGCACTGAAATGCTACAGTGCCTTGCTAATATCGTTAGGAAAATCTGAACCCATAAAATGGACTGAAACGGAATGTGCTTAGCTTCACACTTAGAGCTTGAGAGGGGTGAAAGAAACTGGAGTTGATGAACAGGACACTATATTAACCCCTTTGACTGGAAAAGATGAGGACAACCCGCAATGGTCATACACCCTGCTACAAGTCTCATTAAGACATTAAAGATGAGAAAATCTGACTCCTGTATCATGAGGCAACACACTAAAGCTCACATATAAAATCAGTAGTGAGCCAACAAGATGGGAGGGACAGGGAACCACCAAAGTGCCACCCACAACTTTTGAGAACAGAAAGTAGACAATAAAAGTTACTTCTAAAAAAAAAAATAATCCCAAAACACATTTTGCACTGTGCATGATCTGCAAATATTTCTGAAACATGTCCAAAAGCTCCACCAACTCTGATGTGCTTAGTGTGCTGTGCAACTTGAGCAATAATGGTCCTTTACCTGTTCTTCCCTTTTTTATAGTGTTGAGCATACACAACTAACCTATATGCAGACATAAATACATTAAGTTATATAGGCTCTTGATACAGCAAACCGGACTGCGTTTTAAAAGCCAGAAAACAAATAAAAAAACACAATGCCAAGAATGACTGAGACTGGCATACAGCATGAATCCTCCCCCTAGGTTTTGCCTCCATAGTCTTCACTGGCACAGTAGGGGGGGGGGGGCACTTAGTTGGTAGCCTGGTGCAGCTGGAGCCTTTCTGTTACTGACTGAAATCCAGGCCATGGCTGAGAAGTTCTCCTTTAATGTTTCAACCCAGCCAGTAGCCAGATGTAAATGCCTAGAAAGAAGTAGAAAGTAAACTGCTGCCGTAATGTTTCACCAAGGATCTAGAATACCAAGAAGCCCGCAAATGTTGCTGTTATTTCTAATGCACATCTCAAGATAGTCACTCTAAAGTAGCAACTTTACTCCATTAGCCTCCACTCCAGTCCTGGCTCTCCACTTACTCTGCTGACCAAACCAAGGAGTAGAGGTAAGAGGTATTTTATAAAACTTCCCAAAAATGTTTCATCCACCGACCATGGATCTGTCAACGTACGACAGGGATGCCTTGCTTAGTTTATTGAAGAAAGCCCAAAACGTTGGAGCGTGGGGATTCTATAATGTTGTAGCAAAAAACCTGGATCCATTTCAGTAGGGTTGATAAAATTAGAAACCATGTTTGTATTTAGAAAAATCAAAAAACGTATTTTCTCACTCTGATGTCTACACTAGTCACTGTTGTTTACCTGAAGTCTTTCATTGCTGAGAGGCTGTGCCTGATGTTAAGAGTGCTTCCATTTCCCAGAGACAAACCAGGGGACCAAATGTTACAAGTGGATCACAGTATAATATAATTTGAAATTGGAAGCTTTGACCCTGAAGCCATCACATGAGTTGGGAAGAGTTCCAAGGGAGATGCTGAGGATCTTATCGGGTGCCATGACAAGTAGTTTGGACATGCTCTGAAATACGTATTACAGGCAGTGAAACAGTATCATCTTGGAAATGGCCATTTATTCCTTAATAATATGGGAAAGCTCCACTACAACTCTAAAATTGTATACTGGCTGGACTAAATGTTAAAAAACATACCATGTCATTGGAAAATCGTATCAGCAATATCTTTTAGAAGTGAAGGATCAGCTGCTACATTTTCAAAGAGAAAAGGGGTGCATACAATCCTTCGTCTTAAAAAGCTCACTTCATTTACAAGAGGGTCATGCACTGGTTAGGCCGAAACGTATATGGTACATTTAGAGCAGGCAATAGTCAAGCTACTCTTTCAGCAATAAATCTGCCAAAAGAAGAGAACTCATGCATGTTGCTTAATGGTGATTTATTGTGGGATACACACTGCCTGATCATCTTGAACTGACGCACTGCCAGTCCTTCAGCAAAGTAATTTAGTGTCAACATTAGTCAACATGCTGGTAAGAGCCACGATCAAGTTTATCTCCTGAACAGTAGGACAGTCAATTGGTGATGCTCCCTCATGATCTTGAACCGGGGGTAATGCTGTGGGATTGCAAGCTCAGAGCATGAAGTACACTTCCTACAAGTCCAAGCACACTATCTTGTCTCTGGGGTCCAAGGCCAGCAGAACCAGGGCCAATGTCAACATTTTGAAACTGTCCTCCCCCAGGAAGGTGTTCAGAAACCTTAAGTCCAAGATAGGTCTCAGCCCTGTGTCCTTCTTGGGGACCAAGAATGAATGAGATTTACATGCCCCTCTCCACCTGGGGTACCCCCTCACTCGTACCCTTGGTGAGAATAAATGAACTTCTGCAGATGGTGTAGGGGCATGATCTGCTGATACTTGAAACACGACTGGGAGTAGGCGGGGGTGAACAGAGGAAGGGAATAGCCCAGGTGAAGAACCCATTCGTTTGACGTAATGGTGCGCCAGGCAGGCAAACAAAAACTCTACTCCCTGATGGCCTTTATGTGACTGCGCGAGGTGAAACTAAAGAGGCCTGGCAGTGCCTGCAGCAGGCAAGATTAATGCTGCCCTTGTTGCTGGGTATACCCTCTGCCACAGTCCCTGGACCCGCCAAATGGCTCAACAGACTACTAGCCTGGCTGCAAGAGCTGCCTCCAACAATAGGCAAGGCCCTTTGAAAAAGCCCCGGAATTTGCTGCATTGGTGGCGCTAGTGGCAAGTGTGGGAAAGTAGCCGCAAGGAGCAAGCCATTGCCCTGCTATCTTTGAAGTGCTTCAGCACAGATCCTACCTTATCGTCAAAGAGCCTGGTTCCATCAAAGGTCATGCCCAACAAGAATGCCTGTGCATCCCAAGATTATTCATTCCTCGTCCATGTATGTTGCTGGATAACCACCAACAATGGGCTAAGCAATCCATAATTCGAGTCTGGCCCTGAAAATGTACCTGGTCGGATCCTGGCCATCCTGCACTATCTGACCCAAAGAATTTCTGAAGTGTTCTGGATGAGCATGTAAAATTTCGCTCGCCGTATCCCATAAGCATGTGTTTAGAAACTAGCAGGTACACAGCACTCAATGAGCAGAGAAGCAACGAACACAAAAAATGCACAGGTACCAAAGGCATCAATTTGACTGGGTTCCCTATGAGGGGAGTTGAAGGAAATGCATTCAGGTGGACCTTACTAATGGAACCCTAAACCTTCACACTTTCGGGAGTAGAAGGTTTCAGAAAATGGATCCCCAGGAGTGTGCCTGTGCCGGCGAGTAATCAGGAATCTTACTGGAGAACCTGAACAAGGCTTGGTTTGGATCAAGTCACAGTCAAACAATCAGTTAATGCATTACCGAACTGCAGCAAGAGCTGTAAGGCCCAAGCTGTAGGAAGGTGTGGCGTAGCGGCCAGAGCAGCTGACTTTGGAACACGGGGGCTCATGGTTCGATCGCCGGCGGCCAGTTAGCCCACCACCATGCGACTCTGGGCAATAGCTCGCTTAATCTTCCCGACGGCCCCCAGCACCTTGACACCGTTAGGGGTAATTGTCTGCGCTTTACAAATACTGTATTATTATTATTAAAATCGCCAGACGTTGATTTTCTTTGGTCTCAACAGTTAGTAGCTACAAGTCCAGGACCGCTGCAGCACTGCAAACTACCACTGCAAAAGATGCACTCACTCTCCTCAATGGGGGAACCTAAGCGAGGGGTGAGGTGACTAGAATTTTCTATGTCCAAATAGAGGCCATCATCTGCATGATGAGGGTAGAGAAACTGCACCACCTCATCATCATCCTGGGGAATCTGCTCAAGGTTCTGGCCAGTCTGAGCTGGAGACTAAAGCACAAGTTACTAACTTGTGTAACGATATATCTGTAAGAGACAGTAGTTAGTGACAGATTCCTTACCTTAGAATATCCCCAGGCGTCAGGCTGGATCCAGAAAGTTTTTGCGTAGCAGTACCCTTGCGCGTCGGTAGGCGTCGTGGTGCGGCTCCGCGTTTGTCGTCGGCATCGCCGGGATGACGTCGCGGGCAGTACTTAGACGCCGCCCCTGCGCGCTGACGTCAGTTCTGTACACGACTTTCCGCGCCAGGAACGCAGAGCCATGCAAGAAGCTGACATAGGTGTCTGAAAAATACTAGGGCCCTGAAAGGGATGTCCTTAACCCTAGAAATCAGTTCGCAGAACGGGGAGGATAGGTGGGCGGTAGGAATCTGTCACTAACTACTGTCTCTTACAGATATATCGTTACACAAGTTAGTAACTTGTGCATCTGAAAGAGACACGTTAGTGACAGATTCCTTACCTTAGAATAGATACCCCAGCAATACCAACCCCGGTGGTGGGTCTGCGAACAAAGATCAGACAAGGAAGTCCCGGAGGACAGACCGGCCAAAGAAGCCGTCCCTCCGGACCTGACTGTCAAGGCAGTAATGCTTTGTAAATGTGTGCAGCGAGGCCCACGTAGCTGCCTGACAGATATCCTGCAGCGGAACACCGCGGCCTAAAGCCGTGGTAGCAGCCGTTGCCCTGGTGGAATGGGCACGCAGCCCAACAGGAGGCTCCTTCTTAGCCAAAGAATAGCAGGCTTTGATACACAAGGTTACCCAGCGGGAGATGGTTCTCTTGTGCACCGCCCGACCTTTTTGGCGCCCACGTAGCCAACAAAGAGCTGGTCATCCACCCGGAAGTGTTGTGTGCGGTTGATATAAAAGGAAAGCGCACGTTTTGGGTCCAGACGGTGGAGCCTCTCTGGAAGGATGCGGAGGCGGAAAGAAGGTGGGCAAAGTGATGGTCTGCCCAATGTGGAAGGCAGTAACCACCTTTGGCAAGAAGGACGGACGCGTCCTAAGAACAACCTTGTCTGGATGGACAGACAGAAAGGGAGGTTTGCATGATAGAGCCTGGAGCTCACTCACCCGCCGAGCGGAGGTGATGGCCACCAGAAAGGCTGTCTTCAGAGTCAGAAGACGAAGAGGACAGTTCTGTAGAGGCTCAAAGGGAGCGCACATAAGAAAGGTAAGAACCAAGTTCAAGTCCCACTGAGGCATCACAAACGGAACAGGAGGGAAGAGGTGTGTAATGCCTTTTAGAAACCTGTTAACAACAGGGGACTTGAAAAGGGAGGGCTGATCAGGAAGCCTGAGGAAGGCCGAGATGGCACAAAGATAGCCCTTGATGGTACCCAGGGCAGAACCCTGTTGGGCCAGGGAAAGAAGGAACAGAAGAACCTCAGAAAGAGGGGCAGAAAGGGGGTTCACAGCCTTTGCTGTGCACAATGCCACAAACTTGTTCCACCTGCAGGCGTATACCACCTTAGTGGAGGGACGCCTGGCTGCCAGAATCACATCACAAACTTCGGGAGGCAAGTCGAAAGGAATTAACTGCCGCCGCTCAATCTCCACGCAAGCAGGTGGAGGCTGGACAGGTTCGGGTGGAGGACCGTCCCCTGCTGCTGCGACAGAAGATCCTCCTGAAGAGGCAGACGGATCGGGGATCGACGCTCATACTGAGTAGCTCGGGATACCAAACTCTTCGAGCCCAGTCCGGAGCCACAAGGATGACTTGGGCCCGGTCGCGCCGAATCTTCTTCAACACTCTGGGTAGAAGTGGTATAGGCGGAAAAGCGTACAACAGACCGCAACTCCACTCGCGACGAAAAGCGTCGCCAAGCGAGTGCTGCCTTGGAAATTCCAACGCGCAGAACTGATGACATTCCGCGTTCTCTTCGGTGGCGAATAGATCTAACCAAGGCTCTCCCCACTGTAGAAAGAGTCCTTGCGCCACTTCCGAGTGATGACGCCATTCGTGATCCATCATGCACCTGCGGCTGAGTTCGTCCGCCCTGGCGTTTAGGGAACCTGCCAGGTGTTGAACCATCAGGAAAATGCCCTGATGTTCCAGCCATGTCCAGAGGCGCAGAGCCTCCTGACATAGGGTCCACGACCCCACTCCGCCTTGCTTGTTGCAGTACCACATGGCGGTGGTGTTGTCTGTGAACACCTGCACTACTTTCCCTTTGACAGAGGGAAGGAATGCCTTGAGTGCAAGTCGGATCGCCCGGAGCTCCAGAAGGTTGATATGGAGTCGGGACTCCGCCGGAGACCAGAGGCCTCTGATCTCCGCCTCTCCCATGTGACCGCCCCATCCCAGAAGGGACGCGTCCGTCACAACTGTGTGCTCTGGCTGGGGAAGGGAGAGGGATCTGCCCATGACCCATTGCCGGTTCGAGAGCCACCACTGCAACTGTCTTGCAGTCCCCTCCGAGATCTGAACGTGATCGGACAGATTGCCCTGGTGCTGCGCCCACTGGAACTTCAGGTCCCACTGCAGAGCCCGCATATGCCATCTGGCATGATCGACCAGCAGGATGCAGGAGGCCATGAGGCCCAGCAGCCTCAGGGTCATCCGTACCGAAACCCAGGATAAAGGCTGAAAGATCGGAATCATACCCTGAATATCCCGGACTCGCCGTTCGGGAGGATAGGCCCGAAACTGCGTCGTGTCCAGAACTGCTCCGATGAAAAGGAGCTGTGGAGAAGGAATCAGATGCGACTTCGGCACATTGATGGAGAACCCCAGCGAGTGCAGGAGTTCGGCCGTAGTCTGGAGGTGGGAGACGACTGCCTGGGACGAGCCCGCCTTCAGCAGCCAGTAGTCGAGGTAGGGGAAGACTGGAACCCCTGCCCGGCGCAGATGAGCTGCGACCACCGCCATCACTTTCGTGAACACCCGTGGGGCACTTGTAAGGCCAAAGGGGAGCACGGTGAACTGAAAATGCTCGAGGCCTACCGTGAACCGAAGGTAACGCCGGTGGGCCGGCAGGACGGGGATGTGAAAATAAGCAAGTCCAACGCTACCAACCAGTCTCCAGGGTCGAGGGCAGTCAAGACCTGAGCTAGGGTGAGCATCTTGAACTTCTCCTTCCGGAGGAAGCGATTGACGTTCCGGAGGTCCAAGATAGGACGCATGTCCACCTTGTCCTTTTTGGGCACCAGAAAGTAGTGGGAGTAGCAACCACCTCCTACTTCTGGGGTCGGAACATGCTTGATGGCCCTCTTGGCCAAGAGGGCCGTGACTTCCTTCTGCAGAAGCACCAAGTGATCCCCTGACATGCGTTGGAATTGAGGTGGCATGGCTCGGGGGGTGGTCTCGAAGGGGAGGGAGTAGCCCCTTCGGACAATGTCCAAGACCCACCTGTCCGAGGTGATGGCACGCCAGTGGTGAAGGTGATGGCGGACCCTGCCCCCTACTGGCGTGCTGTGCACCTGAAAGGAGGGACTAGGAGGGCTTGGAGGCCGCGGACAGGGCGGAGGTGGTGGCCTGACCCGCACGCTGGTTGCCCGAACCGCCACGGCGGTAGCCATGTCCCCGGCCACGCGAAGACGCTTGCTGCGCGGGTCGGTGGCTGGGCTGCGAACGTGACTGGGCGCCCCTTCCGTGGCCACGAAAGGGGCGAAAAGCAGAGGTTAGCAGAGGGCGCACAACAGAAAGGCCCAGGGACTTGGCAGTAGCCCGTGAGTCCTTAAAACGCTCCAGCGCATGGTCTGCTTTGGAACCAAAAAGACCGACTCCATCAAAGGGCATGTCCATGAGTGTATTCTGGACATCACCCGAGAAACCAGTTATTCTCAGCCAGGCGTGGCGACGCAGCGCCACCGTCGTTGCAAGCGATCTGCCCAGCGAGTCGGCGGTATCAAGGCCACAACGTATGGTGTATTTAGCCGCATCTCTACCTTCCGCAATGGTGCGGGTAAGCAGTGTCTGGACCTCCTCAGAACACTGGGGCAAAACAGTCGCCACCGAATCCCACAGGGAGTGGGTATATCGGCCCAAAAGGCAAGCGGAGTTGACGGACCGCAAGCCAGCACTGGAGGAAGAAAAGCCTTCTTCCCAAATTGGTCCAGGCGTTTGGATTCCCTATCCGGAGGGGCGGTAGGGAAGGCGGTTTGGGAGGCAGAGGCTTGGACAACCAAGCTCTTGGGGGTGGGATGTTGAGAGAGAAACAAGGGGTCGCCCGGAGCAGGGCGATGGCGTCGGGCCACGTTCCTATCCACAGGAGCCCCTGTGGTGGGCTTGGACCAGGTGCCCAAAAGAACGTCAGACAGTGCATCATTAAACGGCAGCACAGTCTCCGAAGAGGAAGCTGCCGGCTGAAGCACTTCGGTCAGGAGATTAGTCCTGACAGCCACAGTAGGCAATTGGAGGTGCAAGGCTCCAGCTGCTCTACGCAACACCGTTGCGAAATTTGCTCCCTCCTCCGTAGCCACAGGAGGAGACAGCATGCCAGTGTCAGGGGAAGTGTCTAGACCACTGGCATCCCCAAGTTCCTCTGCCCAGTCCTGATCATACTCACACTGCTGTGTGAGAGGGTCTTCCGACCCCTCCCAGCTCTCTTGGTCCTCCTCTGGTTCAAAATATGGAGGAGGAGGGACATCTGGGACCCAAGGTCTCATCGGGCGCCGGAGCCGGCGTCGAGCGACGTCGGTCCGGCTCCATGTCCGGAACCGGAGAGAACCGGGAACGATGCCGCCCGGAGCCCCGGGCGGCGTCGGAAACGGCACCGGGAGATCGGCGCCGGCGGAGGCGTGGTTAGGTCAACCGGCGTCGATCGGGGTTGCGGTACCACCGGAGCCGGGATCGAGGCCGGGGCCGGGATCAAGGCTGGCGGGACAGGCGACGCTGGGACCGGAGTCGTCGGCGACGCCGGAGCAACCCCATCAGGGCCCGCGGGGCCCGAAGGCGCACCGGAGGGACCTTGAGGCCCGAAGAGGCGGGCCATGGCCGACAGGAATTCACACCTAGGAGTCGAGAAGACTCGAAAAGAAACAGTGAAAAAATTCACCAAAAATGTAGTCAAAAATTGACTAGGGCACTGCTCTTCCCGGATCTGCGCTTACTGGCGCGGAAAAAGAAGAACTGACGTCAGCGCGCAGGGGCGGCGTCTAAGTACTGCCCGCGACGTCATCCCGGCGATCACGACGCCGACGACGGACGCGGAGCCGCACGACGCCGCCTACCGACGCGCAAGGGTACTGCTACGCAAAAACTTTCCGGATCCAGCCTGACGCCTGAGGATATTCTAAGGTAAGGAATCTGTCACTAACGTGTCTCTTTCAGATATGTCCTCCAGCCTCCTGTAGATCTGCGTCATGGGAAGAGAACGGGTGGGGAGTCCTTCATAGCCACATGCTGAGCATCCGTAATCTCATTCCAAGAGACGGCCTCAGAATGCACAGAAATTGGTTCCAGCTCAGATACTGGAACCAGCGCAGAGTCAGAAGTTGTCGCGGTCCAAGGAATAACAAGCTGGGCCTGTGGCAAGAGGGTCACAGTGCGGTGCTGGTGGAGGGCTGGATGGAGGCATGACACGGTCAGACTGTGCTGGGGAAGTGTAACTTTGCATGGAGTCCCAAGTGGATTTGTACAGCATGAAGGTATGGCAGAGGGAACCAGAACGGGGCACGGGGCACATGGCACGCGGGGGCCTCAGTAGTGGCATCCTAGCAGAGGGCACCGGGCACATGGCAGTGGCATCCTAGAAGTGGGCACCGGGTACATGGCACGCGGGGCCTCGCCAGTGGCATCCTAGCAGAGGGCACCGGGCACATGGCACGCGGGGGCCTCGGAAGTGGCATCCTAGCAGAGGGCAAATGGCACAGGGGGAATCGCAGTGGCATCCTAGCAGAGGGCACAGGGCTCCGGCGGTGGCATCCTAGCACAGGGCAGCGGGTGCATGGCAGTGACATTCTAGCAGAGAGCACCGGGCACATAGCAGGGGGGGCCTCGGCCGTGGCATCATAGCAGAGGGCACAGGGCTCCGGCAGTGGCATCCTAGCAGAGGGCCCCGGGCACATGGCAGAGGCATCCTAGCAGAGGGCCCTCGGCACGTGGCAGTGGCATCCTAGCAGAGGGCACCGGGCTCCAAACAAGGGACATCGAGGGTGAAAAATGCGGCTTGTCATTCTAGTGAGCAGAGTGACAACAACAGAGACGGCGGCCGTTACTGTAAACAAACAGCTGAATTTAAAAAAATGAAGACATCATTTTTATTTCCTACACTTAAAAATAGTCGCAGAAAGAAATAAAATGTATTTTTTTCCCTAGGAGGGGAAGGCGAAAAAGGAGAGGTTAGATAAGGCGTAACGGCCGGAGCTGCCGACTCTAGAACGGAGGTATCGAATCTTAGCGTCTGCTCAACATCCTGTGATTCTGGGCAAATCATTTAACTTCCCCATGCCTACCGAAAAAGAATGAGTCCTTGTGTAATGTAACTGGTGCTCGCGTAAAGCGCTCCAATGCCTCCCGGTGGAGTTCGTGCTACATAAAACTGCAAGAAAAGACGGAGCGGGGTAGGAGTGATGGTGGGAGATCGGGGAAGAGGGGTTGGAATGGTATTGGGTGGAGAGAAGAGGAGAAAGGGCGAGAAGAGTGACAGGAACACGGATGGGGGAGAGAAGAAAGAAAGGGAAGATATGAAAGAAGGCGATGGAGAGAGCAAAGTGGCTATCACCGACATGGAAAAGAGGGAAAAGAGTGAGGGTGGTGAGGCTGAGGGAGAAGAGAGATGGCGCGGAGAGGCCACAAAGAGGAGGTTAGGGAGGAGACGGAGAGAAGAAGAGAGGTAGGTGGTGCGGAGAGGCCACAGAGAGGAGAGGGAGAGAAGAAGAGAAGTGGTACAGAGAGGCTGCGGGTGGTCAATATGAGCACAAGTTAATTGAAACACTCTTTATTTAAATTAACTAAAAGTGGCAAAATGCTGTATGAAATAAAAATTATGTTAGAGCTACCGTGGCAGAAGGGAATATTTCAAAAGAGAGGTCCATCCTCAGCTATAAAGTGCTCATTCATAGTGACCAGTGTTTTGGAAAGCGCGTGAGATATTCCAAGACACTGGTGTGGTGCTCTGGCCTCCTGCCCAGGCAAAGAAGTCGAATGTGTACATCTGAACCAGGAGGTCGTGTTGCACGGAACATGTATGTTGTCAGGATAACACAGCTCCTTAGCTTTTCGTATTGCGGAGTGGTGCAAAAGTGTCGGCGAATGAAGTGGGAGAAACGGTAACACGATAGAACCCAGTGGAAGGTACGGCTGGGAAAAAGTCAATGCCTGCAGCGCTACTCACCGTGAACACAAACAGCCGATGTGCATTATAAACGCACCATAGGAAACGCGGCCTTGGTTACAAACACCTCGTCTGACTGCCTACAAATAGCCTAAGGCGAGGTGGGAGGGTGTCTGTGGTGAAACTAAGCAAAGTCCGCCCTGGAGCCATCCCACAACCTTATCTGTTGTCTGTTGTTATAACAAGTCTGAAGTCTGCAGACTAGGGACATGTGTTCACCAGCAAAAAGGAGGAGGGCGGTAAACAAGCAACGAAAGCTGTCCTGTTACTAATGACTTTACAGCTTTTGTTGCTTGTTTTGCGCCCTCCTCCTTTGGGATGTCTTTACAACCACATTTTTGCTGGAGATAAGGTTCTAGTAAGTAATGCCGATGTAGAGCCAGACAGATGAAGAGACGTGCCGGTGCAGTTTTTGTCACTTTATACCGCAATAAAACTGCGGCCTGCTTCCCGCTACACGTATAATTAGTAACGTTTTCTTAAACCGACTTGTTGCTGCATTTGTAAAGTTATCGAATGCGCTAAATACCTTCAAACATTAACGCATGACTCGGAATACATCGACAAAATTGTACTCAGGCCCTCAGACTATTAGATGACTGTATACAAACGTGTCCAAACGTACTATATTCCATATATAAGTAAGGTGGCTCATTGAATTAAATCATCGCTGCTGACATCTGCCCTGACTTGCATGTGGCAAGTTTGAATAACGGAAGGGCTAGCCACCCCCGCTGTGCGACCACCCACCCTAGATGGCCCGCAGCGAGACACCCCTGCTGCGCGAGCACCCACCCCGGATGGCCTGCAGTGAGACACCCCCGCTGTGCGAGCTCCCACCCCGGATTGCCCGCAGTGAGACACCCACGACGGTGCAGTCATCCACCTGCGACCACCCAAACATCACCAGCCTCAGTGGCCATCCTGCAATGCAGTTCCATGGATAGTTACCCAACAGCGGGTCCACCCAAGCTGAGACTAACCCATGGCACGGACACTGCCCTCCTGTAACCGACCTTCGTAAACAGCAGGGCATTGTGGGATACACAGGACCACCCCGGGTTACACCGGTGGTACACAGGGCGGGGGGTGCGGGGAATGTTTCTCGGGAGATGAAACCTAAATGGGAGAGGAGAGAGGGCTGCGAGTGAAAGAGGAGAAGGGAGGGGAAGGAGAGGGAAAGGAAGAGGAGAGGGAAAGGAAGAGGAGAGGAGAGGAGAGGATAGGGGAGGGGAGGGGAAGGGAAGGGAGGGGAGGAGAGGGGAAGGGAAGGGACAAGTGGAGAGCACAGGGAGACAGGAGGGAGAGGAGGCAGGGTTGGGGAGATGGAAAGGGGTGGATAAAGAGCACAGGAGATGTGGAGAGGGAGAGTAGCATAGAGAGGGAGTGGATGGGGAGTAAATACATTATGACAGGAATAGAAATGGGCACCTGGAAGAGGGGTATGAGAGAAATGCTGGGGAGGGGGAGAGGAGACATGGGAAGCAGGAGAGAAGCTGTGGTGAGAGAGGTAGGATGGTAGCTCGCCATCTAAGCGCAGCATGACTATACTCCCTCCAACAGTGGCTAAATACATCCGAAGTAACACCTTGAAGCCTACCCGGGCTTCCATCCGCAGTGCCTGGGCACATGGCACGCGGGGCCTCGGCAGTGGCATCCTAGCAGAGGGCACATGGCACGCAGGGCCTCCGCAGTGGCAGCCAAGCGGAGGGCACCGGGCACATGATGGCACTGCGGGGGCCTCGGCAGTGGCATCCCAGCAGAGGGCACTGGGCACATGGCAGTGGCATCCTAGCAGAGGGCACCGAGGACATGGCACACGGGGCCTCGCCAGTGGCATCCTAGCAGAGGGCACCGGGCACATGGCACGCGGAGGCCTCGGCAGTGGCATCCTAGCAGAGGGCAAATGGCATGGGGGGAATCGCAGTGGCATCCTAGCAGAGGGCACAGGGCTCCGGCGGTGGCATCCTAGCACAGGGCAGCGGGTGCATGCAGTGACATTCTAGCAGAGAGCACCGGGCACATAGCAGGCGGGGCCGTGGCATCATAGCAGAGGGCACAGGGCTCCAGCAGTGGCATCCTAGCAGAGGGCCCCGGGCACGTGGCAGTGGCATCCTAGCAGAGGGCACCGGGCTCCAAACAAGGGACATCGAGGGTGAAAGATGCAGCTTGTCATTCTAGTGAGCAGAGTGACAACAACAGAGACGGCAGCCGTTACTGTAAACAAACAGCTGAATTTAAAAAAATGCAGACATCATTTTTATTTCCTACACTTAAAAATAGTCGCAGAAAGAAAGAAAATGTATTTTTTTCCCTAGGAGGGGAAGGCGAAAAAGGAGAGGTTAGATAAGGCGTAACGGCCGGAGCTGCCGACTCTAGAACTGAGGTATCGAATCTTAGCGTCTGCTCAACATCCTGTGATTCTGGGCAAATCACTTAACTTCCCCATGCCTACCGAATAAGAATGAGTCCTTGTGTAATGTAACTGGTGCTCGTGTAAAGCGCTCCAATGTCTCCCGGTCGAGTTCGTGCTACATAAAACTGCAAGAAAAGACGGAGCGGGGTAGGAGTGATGGTGGGAGATCGGGGAAGAGAGGTTAGAATGGTATTTGGTGGAGAGAAGAGGAGAAAGGGCGAGAAGAGTGACAGGAAACAGGTGGGGGAGAAAAGAAAGAAAGGGAAGATATGAAAGAAGGCGATGGAGAGAGCAAAGTGGCTACCACCGAGATGGAAAAGAGTGAGGGTGGTGAGGCTGAGGGAGAAGAGAGATGGCGCGGAGAGGCCACAAAGAGGAGGTTAGGGAGGAGACGGAGAGAAGAAGAGAGGTAGGTGGTGCGGAGAAGCCACAGAGAGGAGAGGGAGAGAAGAAGAGGAGAGGGAGAGAAGAAGAGAAGTGGTACAGAGAGGCTGCAGGTGGTCGATATGAGCACAAGTTAATTGAAACACTCTTTATTTAAATTAACTAAAAGTGGCAAAATGCTGTATGAAATAAAAATTATGTTAGACCTTCTGTGGCAGAAGGGAATATTTCAAAAGAGGCGTGTTTCAGGAAAATGCACATGTAATACCATCCTGTTTCCTAGTGTCTCTGGCAAGGGCTGCATAGTGATGTAAATTGTGCTTTTTGGAAACAATCTATCCTCTAAATAACAACGGTACACTCCCTTGCCTCGGTGTGTTATGCCGTGACTCACAGAGTCGGTCAGAGAAAGTGACCCGCTGAGCGGACAGAGCTGCGGGCTGAAGAGACACAGGGAAGTCCATGGACAGCCTTTACCTTGCGGGAGCGAGCAGCGCCAGGCGCGATAATTGCAAACAGATGGCGCCGATGCTCGCTCCCGCAAGGTAAACGCTATACATGCACGAGTACTGATTGGAAGCAGTGCAGTACATGCACGAGTTTCCAAAAAAGTACGGAGTGATTGCAAGAGGTCACTCCAAAGCAGCGCTTGCGCGCTGCGTAGGCGAGACCTAAAAACAGATATCAATGTTGCTAGAGAAGGATCAGATGTTGCTAGAGAAAGATCAGCTCAGAAAGAACAAAGCGTCATGGCTCTAAAAGGCAGCATCACTGGCATAGAACAGGGTGGACAGCTTAGCCCCTGCCCATTTGATTGGGTCATTATCTAGGGTTCAAACAAAAACACCTAGATCAGTAATAAAGACATTAGGAAAAGAGAAAGTGTACTATCATACTTCATGCATTGGGGCCCGCAGGAAACAGATGGGGCGAGATGGGAAGACCGTTGCTTGATGTACCTCGGTACACAAATTTATCACACCCCGGAAGACCTATTGAAGGGTAACATCGGGAGAGCCATAAGAGGGGTGAAAAGCAGCTTTGACTTTTGGGGAACTCTCCCACTTTCGGTGATTGGCCGAGTAGCTCTTCTTAAAATGATTACACTACCGAGACTGCTGTATTACTTTGGGGTGTTGCCGGTCTGGGTTCCGGCGAAATTTTTCATCCCCAGCTCAAGTCACTGGTCTCGGGCTTTTTGTGGGGGACTGGAAGGCGCAGAGTAGCTCTGGGAGTGCTCATGAGGCCAAGATCACAGGGGGGACTGGCTGTCCCTGATTTTGAGACCTATTATCTAGCGGTGCAGTTGCAATGGTTCACCAGATGGATAGCAGGCAGACTCAGGGGGATAGAAGAGCCGCGCGATGATCTCCCGCCACTGAGACAGCTATTCCAAATTGTGCTAAAGCTCCCCATGCGACTTAACACCTTGCCTATGGAAGTACGAACGGCGCGTATGTGCTGGAATAGGAGTTTGAGGCGGGCGCAGATTAAGTGCCCTACGCCCCAGAAATCCAGTTGCTGCTTTGTGAGGCATTGCCTCATGGAGGAACCTGGGGGGGGAAGGAGGGGGAGGGGTTGGAAACTTGGGGAGACCTGGGGCTTCAAACACTAGGGGACTTATTTGAGGAAGGCACCATGATTCCATTCCAGGACCTTCAGGTGAGATATGGCTTACCCTAGGGTGACTTCCTCCTACACTCAACGCTCACTGCGGCCGTACGAAACAACTGGGGGGAGGGGCTGTCTGAACCGCAGTTGTCAATGGGGTGCCAATACGTAGTGATGGCGGCGGGGACATTTAAGGCGGTCCCATGTTTATACAGGCGTATGACCCAAGAAGCGATACACCCGTTGACAGCACTGAGACAAAAATGGGAGGCAGACTTAGGGGAAGACATCCCAGACAAAACTTGGGGGGAGCTAGTGGAAAGGGCATGAAAAGGCACCAGGAATGCCAGATTCCAGCTAGTAAACTTCTATGTCCTACACAGAGCGTATCTCACCCCAGCAAAGATTAACAAATATTTTGAGACTCAATCGGCGGCCTGTCCGCGTTGTAGTAGGGGAGGAGCGGACTTTTGCCATATGTTCTGGAGCTGCCCACAGATGGGGAATTTCTGGGAGGGAATCTCTGAGGTACTGACTGATGTGACTGATAGGGACATAGAGGTAACCCCGAAAACCTGCCTGCTGCATGGGTTCCCCCATACAGCAAAGAACAAAGTAACGAGAACGTTTTTGGACCTGGGGCTCTCATTAGCTAGAGGGACATTGCTATGCACTGGAAGGCAAAAAAGGGCCCGAGCATAACTAGATGGCAGACGGAACTTGTTAAATGGGCAGATTGCGAGGGGAGAGCCAGAATGCAGGCTGCGAAAAGAGCTAGGAATGAGAAAGCCGAGGAGACAGCAAGAGCGTGGTATCACTAAAGAACCTAGAGGATATGGGAGCTGACGACCGAGTAGAGGGGGTCCCCGAGAATTCAAGATGGACAGTGCACGCTAAAGTATAAGATGGAGCTGGTCTTTAAGCTACTTAATGTAAGACACGAGTAAACCGGCCGTGGACCTATGCTAGACGCACGGGGCCCGCGACCTACGACATGCAAGGGGGGGGCATACTTGACTGCACGGAGCAATCGTACAATGGGAAGTGGCACGCCTGGGGGGAGGGGTGGGAAGGGGTGAGCAGAGAGGGGTAACATGGGGTATTAAGCTAGCGAATTTCGCAGTCCAAAATGCGGGAGGTTTGACCTGTATGGCATGGGGTAATTGCAAGAGCTAGAGGGAGGACCGACCCTGGGTGCAGAGCGTCTTCCAGTTCAAAGAGGCATGCAGGGCATGGCGGACTATACCTCCTTTGTTAATGTCTCTGATATTGATTTGTGATAAGTGGATATGTTTGTAAAACCCAATAAAGTTTGCTTCCAAAAAATGCTGGGGGGGGGCATACCTGACTGCTCCGAGCAGTTGCACATTGGGAAGTGGCACGCCTGGAGGGGGGGTACAGGGGGGTAGGTAGCATGGGGTAACATAGGGTATTAAGTTTACGAGCTAAATAGTTCCAGGCATGGAAGGTTAGACCTGTGTGTCATGGGGGAAATGCAGGAGCTGGAGGGAGGGGTGGCCCTGGCTAGCGGGGTTCTTTTCAGGCAATTGAGGCACGCATAGCGGGCGGTACCTCCTGAGTTAATATTTCTGATGTCGAAATGTGATACACGATTATGTATGTAAAATCAAATAAAGTTTGTTTAAAAAAAAAATCATACTTCATGCTTTGGGTTGCAGAAACTAGTTTAGTTTATGTCTTAGTAGGTCCAGATTTAATGATCACCCACTCATTTAATTCCTGATTTTGCACTCATCTTGTACTAAGAGATTTCCAAAATGCTTTTGAGACATTTAACTCTACTACCCAGCCAAGCCAAGGTACAAAAGCTGCCTTACTTTTTATTTATTTATATGATTGGTATACATCCAAATTTATTCTAAGACCTTGTTGGAGGAGTATAAGACAGAGGAGCGCTCAGTCTCATCATGCCATCTTGTTATGCTATTCCAGTACACATGCTTGTCCACATTAAGGCCCCCAGCAGGGCATCCGACTTAGCAACTCCCAGTATGGATCAGATATATCTGGCTTTCCTGGCTACTACATTGGACTTGTGTACTTAATTAATTACTTCCCTATTAGTGGCCATCTAAATCCACAAGCAGTAGAAGCAGGATGTGGCACTGAAGGAGTTCCAGAGAGTAGACAGTCTGCTGGCGGGCCCTCACTGTCTACAAAGCAGTTTTTGAGTGGCTGCTTGATTTGCCCTATATTGCTAAATCTAGTAGCAACTCTGTTTTTAGTCACCAGGTAGGAATCTGAGGAGAACTCCCTCAGTGCATTCCTTCCAAATATTCTTCTTGTGCTCCAGAGGGGAAGATGGTGCCTTGGCATCCACTAGAAGATTAAGATATCAGCTCCTCTCCACCGGTGACAGCAATCTTATCATCCAAGCGCTGAACTCCACAACATGGAATGTATCACTCAAAATAGAGTCCTTGAGTCTTTGTTCGTGCAACCACTTCCACATTCAACCCATCTCAAATCCAAACCAATCAATTTGAACAAGGCACAGATGCATGCTGAGCAGACTAACTCTGGAGTAAGAAGCACATGTCAGCACAGAAACTGAGGGGCAGCGACGTGGAGCTGACATAGTGGAACGTAACCTTGAAGAGAGAGCTTTGCTATTCCGTTGCTAATTTTCAATGCACTTGATATTCAAAGATAGTCTAGGTATGCATCTTACTGGGCTTCAGAGCGAATTAAAACATTTAAAAGAAACACTGCTTTCACTACTACCCCTCTTTAAATTAATTTCAAGGTACTGCACACCTTTCAAGGTACTGTACAGCTGACAGAGTAGCAAAACGATTGCCTTCTGCTCTTGAGATCAGCAATTGGTCTGGAAGAGAAAAAAAATACATACTTGATACCCCTAAAAATATTATTTCGGACCCTTGGGTCTGGGATGTTCCTCTTTAATGAAATCTACTTTCTGTGGCCACAGTAATGTCTTTCGGCAGTACTGCATCCCCCAAAAGACTGCATTTTTTCAGCCTCAGTGTCTTTGTTGTACGTTTCGGACCTAATTTCAATTGCTTACAGTCAGTACAACCTCAGTCACTCTGTCTTAACATGTCCATGTTAATCAATATAACAGCACAGGTGTGCGACTACTTTCCATTTTCTGCTTAGCCAAGCATGAACTGTATCATTGCTGGACGGGAAGGTGCTAGAATCACACTTCTCGTCCCTATATCACTGTTGGACTTAGGTAGCTGTCCGATGTTGTTATAATCAAGCTGCTTTCTTTGGCAGAACCTATAAGCTATTGTGTGAGTTTTCCAAGACTGTGACTTGCCTCTTCCTCTCTTAGTCCCTTTCATCAGGAATATTGTATCCGTGGTGCACAGTCTATATAATAACATTCAGTCTTTGCAAAGAACAATACATTTCTGCTTTTGAGACAGGGAGAGGTGACATTTAATTAAAACCAATCAAACGTTGTCTTTAATGTATTAGGAGTCAAAAATATGGGAATTCTGAGACCCGATTAAAACTTTTCAAAAGCAGTTTCTCTATTGTCTTGTTTAACCATAACTCCTATATGAATGCAATATTTTGAAGTATTTATTAACATACGTAATTTGAGTTTTAAATATGCACAATTCACTTAATATCAAACTTCGAATGTACAATAACAGTCCAGAATATCAGGAATTCTGGCATCATACGTGACCATTTTAAATCAAACAGTTCTACAAAGAACCACAGAAAGAAGATAAACACTTACGTCTTAAAGCATGGGTCACCAGACATGAGTTGCATGCTAATAACAACCTAGAGATAACAGAAAAGAACATAAAGAGAAAAAATAAATCCAAGTCAGATATCAGAACAAGTCGAAGGAGATAAATGCATTAACAAGTTATTATATACATACACAAAATATTAACTATAATGTTGCAATGTTTTTCAAATCGAAAAAGAATATGCCCTTTTCAATAAAAATAATTGCTACTTGTGATGTGATTTGCAAAACGGCAAGCAATTCCTTCCAGAATTGTATATTCAACAAGGCACAGAATGTGCCTCTTTACTGCGCTGCATGACGTTTATTATGAACAGAACAGTAGATCAGCCAATAAAAACAACACGCTGTTAGTATAAACATATGGTGACCACTTGCTACCTTAGATACTCACTCCAGAACCACCTTCCATGTGTCAGAAACCCTGTCTTTTGCATAAACCCATTCTCCCGCTAACTCCATGCTTCTCAGCTTCTTCTGTTATCCATAAAAGTACTGTCTCGATGAAGTTGTATAAATACTGAACCTAACATCGGAGCGGAAGATATTCTGCTGCACTGAGAGAAGCAGTCAGGATCTTCCTCACCCTGCTCATGGTGCAACCACAATCTGCACGGACACCTGCAAAAATGGTCCCCGCTGATATCTTCTACATTGGTAAGTAGATGATGTTCTGTGGCTTCAGGCAGAAAGGGAGGTTTGTGGGGGAGGAGGACGCTGGGCGACAGAGAAGGCGGAGTTCACAGAGTGAACAATGGATGCCGATGTGCACCTTCATCATTGCCCTGACCGGCTTTGCAGGGCCTGTAGTACGCTTATAAAGAGGTCCACCATCGAACACCCTTCTGTGACGAAAAATAGAAATGATGAATGAATCTCCTTCATTACCAGCCTGGCGCTTGTCCCCACAGGAAGAGACAAAACAGAAGCATCCTCGAAGAAAGCCCAGTTTCATACAATCGATTTTTAGAGGAGGAGTTCATGAAAAACAGTGGGGTAAGGAAGTTTTCTTTAATTGCGCAAATGTTCAAATATGTTTAATTAGGTGCCTAGCATATGTTTTTCTCAGATAATAAGGACTGTGATACTGAAGAGGTACAAAGAGGTAAGGGGCATTAGCCGCAAACTCAGACAGAGCCTCAACGTTGCTGGTTCTGCAGGCCTTTACGATGAATGAGCAAACCAACATTATACAAGCTGATCAATTACTCAAGACTGAGCATTTCCAGATCTGCACGGTATTTGCACGGGTCACAGGGAAGGGTCAGGAGGCAAGTATTCCACTGCTAGAAAAATGCCATTGGGCTTCTCCCTATGAGGATCAGCTTGTTGAAAACTTTCCTGCGTGCATTCAAACTGGTTTGAAAGAGGATAGTTGAGAATCTAGAAGTGAATCGCAGAGGAATCCAACTAGTGAGGCATAGCCATCAGATATGGGAATCTAACCCCTCATGACCACAGCATACTAAAGTGACCCCACTGTAGCATGACGCTTCCAAAGGGAAATTGTCAATTCCAAATATTGCTTATTGAATTATGTAGTAACAAAAGCGGACCCAAGTATGAATTCAGTCTACATAAATTATTAAAAGCAATAGGGCAATCATGGCTCAATGGCTATCCTTGGGTTATCAGAGGGCATAGCGGGGGACAGAGAGTATAAAGATTACCTTTAAGTACATATTGTTTTGGTACTTAGTCATGTTCGCCCACTAGGGGGCGCTATTCTCAAAATGTATAAACTAAGTGAGTCTGAGCAGGAGTACACTCAAATTATTTTCAAAACAGTGAAGCAGAGTAAAACTAAAATACATGCACAGAATCTCACTAGAGTGGTTTGAATTCGGTGGTTTGTAGTAGTGCAGCGCTCGAATGAATGCAGAGCCAAACTTATCTTTTGTGATATTATTAACTCCGGATCTTTCTAATACAGACGTTGCTCACCCCTCTTATGAACAAATTACCCAACTTACCTTCAGAATGGAATTATCTTGTCTTGTATTTTTTGTGTCATAGCCCTCAAGTAAACATCGGCGAGTAGTATTTCCAGATCCAGCAAACTCAGCCAAGTTCAAATCTGCAAAACCCAGCTAATAGAAAGCAAAAAAAGAACGTGCAGATCAAACAGCTACTCAAATACATGCGACTCAAAACAAATATTTATGATTTTCCCTTTCAACAGCAACACAATAAAGCAACTCGCCTTAAAGCCAAAGTGTACTGCCAGCAGTAGACGGCTATATGCACATGAAGACTATTTTGCAGTAGTAAGACTGACACATGTAGTATGAGGCAGATCCACTGTAGAAAACTCTCCCTATGGCCTAGTAGCAGCAATCTCTTAATTTGTCTACAGAGCCAAAAAGCCCCTGGTAGATGGACACCTTTTGAATCAAGACCAAATAAGGTACGCTCCTAATTCCTGAAACATATATATCTCTTTGGAGTCACTGCCAGAGTACTTGGGTTTTATTCTGATCGAACTAATGGAGAATCTGGAAATAATCCTTGCAATTGTAAATAAGGAACCCTAATGCATGTAAAAAATGTCAGTATAGATCCCACTTAGAGATCTGAGGAACATTTTCGTTGATGGCATGGTAAACACTTTAGTTGAGGTACCTGGCATAGAAAAGTGGAATCTTGCACCTCTTTTAAGTCTAAATGGATTGATTTGTCAATGGCAAGGTCCAGCATGAATGGGAATTGAGGCTGGGAAGCCCATGCAGCCACTATAGCAGTCAACAGGAACTCAGGGAATGTCAACTCTTCCTTGCTGCTCTTGCCACAGGAGGAATGCGTGTAATCATTCCCACCCTGAGAAGGGTTTAGACCAGGGAACATGGAAAATAGTAAAAACGCAAGATACAAATGTGTCTACGGCTATGCTATTGCAAATTTATGTTCAGAGATTTTAGCTATCCATACAGTGACCACTGTTAACACGGTTAACAGTGGAAACATTCTCCAAGCACTTCAATACAGGCCAGATGGGGTTTTATGGCTCAACAAATAAAAGAGTTTCTCTTAGTAACAAAATCACCAGAGTACTGTGCTTTTTTTAACCAGCTAAAAAATCATCATTAATCCAAAATTTTAAGTTTCAGTCCATTTTCTTATCAGAGAATCATTAAAGTTAGATTTTAAACGTATAGCTCCACTTGTTTAAAATAAATTGCATAATCCATTCCTCCAGTTCTCTAAACAGGAACAAAGTGTGAGAATTTGGTGGTGGGCTATAGGTCCCCATATTGCAAATGTAAAGGAGGCACAAGCAGTCTTTGCCCAGTAACGCACCAGAACCGTCTGTGGCTCAGCAGAATCAGCGTGGTGGTCCTGTCTAAGGAGGGCTGGTGGCATAGTAGACTCAGTGAGGATACTGGACTCGGCCCACTTTATTTCCCACTCTATTGCATGCTCCAGGAGCTAATGTTTTTAGAAAGTCAGTGGATTATTTGATTTTACTTTCCTGCGAGCCATATCTGAGGGTTTGATGTGTCTTCATCAAAGACTGTCAAAAGATAGATGCTCACTCTAAGGATAAGTTTCCATTTGTTCTGTGTTAAAATGGATACAAGAAAAAGTGCTTGTGATGTCATCCTGGTTTTGCACCAGATTTAGGTGGTGAAGGCATTCAAAGGTATCCCTATCTTGTCCATAGTGCTAATCAAGTCTTTAGGGTTCTGGAACGTTTTGGTCTTGGATATGGAGCCAATCAGTATAGCAATGCTTCCCCCTCCCCAAGTTTGGTTGCTCCCAAAAGTCAGTGTTTTAAAACATACGGGTGAGAAGACACAATCACTTCAAGAGAAGAGTGGGCGTTCCCTTATTGCTCAACAGGAACTAAATGAATGTTTCAGGTTCTTTGTGAACAGATGACGGTTTAATTAAGATCTCAGATTCAGGTACAGAGCATGATGCTGACAGACCCCATTTAGGGGGAAGAGATGGGGGAAGGGCTGTTCATAGGGCAGAGAGGGACTACGGGCTGGGCCTCCAGCCGTGGTGGTTGAGGCCTTTTACCAGTGATGCCCTGGGGTCCATCCTACTATGGTTCTGCAAGCTGGGGGAGTTCAACTCTTTCGGCACTTCACTCTCAAAGTAGAGAGGGCGAGCAGTCAAAGGCTTCTCAGGGAGGTAGTGTGGGGGAAAAGAGATGAGAATTCAAACATAATGGAGACAGGGAGGCACTTCTAAATCTAAGTGGGGGCCCGTGAAAGTGAGTGGTTTTAAAAACCAATGTAAAAGCCACAATAGATTTATTAAACGGGCAATTACTTGGAATTCAATTAAAGTGTGGGGAATGGGGGAGTTAGTACCCCATCACCACCGTGATTGTGGTCATCGACATGTTTCACCTCAGGGTGCGTCTCTCGCCATCTGCCTAGGTGTGTTAGCTCCTCTTCCCCGATGCTACATCTAGACACCTAAGCAGACGGCGAGAGATGCACCTTGAGGAAAGTGGGACTACAGGGGTCTCTCTTTTACCCTCTTCCCATGGGGCATTTAGGAACCTCCATTGGGGTTTAAAGAAACTCATACAGGTAGAGGTTGACATAGGTCACCCTACCCAGTGGTAATTTCGAACCAACCTTGGTAAGATAGGAGCCCATTTTTTCCCGTCCTGATGAATGCTGCGGACCCTTGGGGCCATTTAGGCAGAAACATGTCGACGACCACAATCACGGTGGTGATGGGGTACTAACTCCACTGGGGTGGTTCCCTTTCAAATGTAATTTTCTTGCTGTTAATCAGACACAGTCTTTGTGCACGGCGATAGCTCTCACAGCAGGTAGCAATGAGGCTGGGAGTAGTACAAAAAATATGGGTGCAATGGCATGGGAAATTTTGGCACCTGGCGGTCATCAAACTTTCTCGAAGCAGTAATTAAGTACAGGGAAAAGGGAAGGCCCCGACGAGAAACATCCTCACCTTGAACAACGAAATCGCACTCCTCACCCCTACCATCTACCAAGTGTCTATACTTAGAAAGAACTGATCAGCAGCCCTTTGCTAACAAAAGCTCTCATTGAATGTCTTAGGTCTGCCCTGTCTCCATTTCCCCCACTACAAAATGGATCACACTGGTCCTAGTACTCATATGTTCACAACACAGTGTCCTACTACCGCACATGTTCTATAAACTTAGTGCACATGCACGCACATGTGCATGCTGGACAAACACACACAGAATGCAAGCACAAGGTTCTGGAATTCACATTACAGCAACAACTTAGAAAAGAGGAGCCAGAAGACTTGCTTCTCCTGGTTATACTACTGATTCACTAAACATGGTGCACTGCCATTACCCAGGGTATGGATAGTAATCTAATGCCAACTATGAGGACATGCTTGGTGTACCCCTAGAGGTCACAGAACAACTTCTGGACCT
This sequence comes from Calotriton arnoldi, assembly GCA_963921515.1. Lineage (NCBI taxonomy): Eukaryota > Metazoa > Chordata > Amphibia > Caudata > Salamandridae > Calotriton > Calotriton arnoldi. Next base: position 3,494,471 of record CAWUFW010000033.1, read on the forward strand.
CTCATTACCAGGGACCTCTAAGCACATGCTAAATTAGAGTGACACCAAGACCAAACAAAAAGACAGGATGCCAGTTTCACATGACGTTGGGCACTCAGGGCAGGAGTGCATGTCTTTTATCATGCAAGGGACATTCCTGTTCAAACAGATACTAAAACGGAGAGAAGCCTTCCTCCATGCTTCCATCATGTGATTGTCAAGGGCAGATTAGGTAGGATCCACTGGATCGGCAAAAGTGGTTGGTGCATACTGAGGTGTCATTGCTGTAGTTATTACAGGGCTACGCTCTAGAAGACCTTTCTATATGGTCTATAGGATGGTGAATTTCAAATTTTCACTTTATCAGGGGTCAGTGAAATGCTTGCATGACCAGGGGCCTGTGCCTTTTCAGGCAATCTGAGAAATGAACTAGCCACAGTACACAATATTTGAGTAATCAAGACCGGATTAGCGGTCATGCTTTTTCTATTCAGTGGCTGGAAGTCAGTAGAGGAAATGTAATCTATAGCAAGTTCTGTTCATTTTTTTACACCTGTGAGGGCAGCACTGATATGAAAGGTGAATAAGAAGTTGCTGATAAACAGAATTCAGAGATTTCTGCTTTTGCCTGCTGATACAGATGCCTCTCTCAGCATCAAAGCCAACACAAATGGGATGGTTTTGATTCAGCCAAAGCCTATTTTTTTCTTCGCTCCTCTGAGGCAAGAGAAATGTTCTCTCAACAGTTGGTTTTTGCAGACATACCGATATACTACAATGGACCAGCGCCACATGCCCTAGAAATAGGTTGATCTGCACATCATCCCCATATATCTCAAATTGAAGAGTTTGATGCGTTGGACTAAGAGTTGCACATATGCATTGAAGAACAGTGGCCTCAGGAAAGATCCCTAAAGTACTGCGGAAGAAAGTTTGAACATGTCTGAGAATGCTAAACTAATCCAGACCTGAAATCTTTACCCTGTGATGTATGAGTCAATTCAACAGAGTTCTGTTTAAGATACCATCAACTAAGGTTTAAGAAGAATCTTGTGATTCCCAGTCTCATAGATGTTGAACAGACCAAAGAGCATGAAGGCTGCCTCTTTGTCATGTCCATGGTAAAGCAGATTACTTGAAGCTCGTTAGTCAATAATGACTGTAAACTGCAAAACTTTGAGTTTGAAACCCGATGTGCGATTACTTCAAATATTTTGGGGTTTCAATCGTTGTTTACTAAACTTTGTGTTATCCAACGTTAAAACTTCATAAACCGGCATTTTGCTGATGTGTAGGGGTCCTGGATTAAAATTTTAAAAATGGGTATTAAGTAGGAGTTTTGGTAGATACTTTGGTACTGTGCAGCATATAGGAACCTAAATGTGACCTAAATATTTTTTTATGACTAGCCATTTAATACCAGAAGAACAAACAATTACATAAAAAATCTGCACAACTGAAACAGACAGGAGTGGTCTAAAACATGAGATTGGACAATTTCACATAATTTCTTACTCTTCAACACTTTCCTATTGCACATGCTTTTGCTATGATCGATGCTGATGTATCTTATAACATTGCAAAAATATACTAAAGAATTGGCTGGTTTAAGGTAGCATTAATGTCATTTTCTATATTAACAAAACAATGATACATTAAAGGACAAGCTGTTAACATTTAGCATACCTACAATTTTAAACTGCAGCAATGAGTCTGATGATGTCAGTAATAACGGACATGAAACACGATTAGAATACCAGGACACCCGAGATCAAAGTAAATCGCGAATTCAGAACAAACACCTTAGAAATTATCTGGTTCTGGGGTGGCAAATGTTCGTTCTTGAGGAAGGATTCGGACAGATTTTGTTGCTATACACATGGGTAAATGCCTGGATGATTCCATAGCAAACCATCTAGTGCAGTTCTCGAATTTCACTCCCCTCTAGGATTTTAATATAAATATTGATAAAGGTATAAATGCTCAAGCGACCACTCTCTTGGAAAAGCTTACATCTCTAAATTTGAGTCAATGTGTTAATTGTTTGACTCATCAGGCAGGGCAATTTTCAACCCCATTTTCTCGAAAAGTTGAAGCTATCCATGGTTGGAGAATTGACCCCTAAAAGTAGAGGTGCTCGAACCACCCCCAGGTATCATCGGGGTTGATCGAATGCTAAGGTATCTGAGATGGAGTTATTGTTAATGAGCTCCAATTCCACATTAAGAGGAGATGTGGAGGCTACATTTATGCCACAAATTCATGGAGATGGTAAATAAGGAGGCACCCATAAAATGCAGTGGCCAACAGAGACATCTTCCTACACCTTGGTTTTCTTCTGAGTTGGCAGTAATAAGGAAATGGTGTAAACATCTAGAAAGGCAATAGAGACAGCATTATTTGTTGGAATATAAGGAGAAGCATAGGTTGGCATTGAAGCATTATCATGGGTCAATAAAACAGGCTCAGACCAACTACTTTTCGGATCCAATAGTCTCCGCAGAAAGAAGTCCTTGTGAAGTCTTCAACACTGTTAAGTTCTTTCTCCAACATAGGTTCCTTTCACAGCCTATCAGGTCATCTGCAAAACAGTGCAGAGGATAAGATCGTCAAAATTGTGACCAACCTGGAATTAAACAGGGCTTCATCTGATATGGAGATTACATCTACAGGCATCTTGTGGATGATCACGGACAAGAAGTTTGAATTATCCCGTATTTCTTTAGTGGAGGATGAACAAGCCATTTTGACATACAAGTCGGTCTCACCAGATGAGCCTTGTCCTCCTCAGATTTTGGTTGCTGTTGTGTAGCCTATTAATCCCACCTTCAATCATTTATTCAATCTTTCAATCCAAACAGCTAGGATTCCATCTTGCTGTAAAGAAGCCAGACTGATTCCCTTGCTAAAATAAACAGCGAGAAGATTGTGTGTAACTGGCCAATTATAGGCCTATTTCTTTACCCCCTGCTGCATCTAACATGGTTGAAAAGCTTATGATTTCTCAGCTATCCTGTTATTTAGAATAGCAAAAACTCTTGCACCCATCGCAATGTGGGTTCAGACCACAACACTGAATTGGTGCATTCAAAACTGTAGTGGTTGAAGTGGTTGACTCAACCAAAAAGGCAGTGGATCAGGGTAAACAGGCCACCTTGGGCCTTTTGGATCTATCTGCAGCCTTCGGCACAGTTTCCCACAAGATCCTGTTACAACTCCTAAAGGATATAGGTGTGACTGGTTCGGCCTTGGCGTGGCCTCATTCTTCTCCAGAGAATCACAGTAAGCATTCTGGCTGGCTCCATATTCCTCTGAGCCGAAAACACTCAAATTCGGCATTTCACAGTGCTCTTCTTTGAGCCCTACTCTTTTTAATATGTATATAGCCCCCTGGCCTCGTTACTGGAATCCTTTAGTGTTCATATTGTATCTTATGCAGATGACACTTAGCTTTTCCTTTCTATGGACAAGGATACCCCGGAGACCGTTAGGCCTTTAAGAATTGTCTGGCAGCCATTTTTAAGTGGATATGGGCCAGTACTCTCCAGTGCAATACCGTAAAAACAGAAATTCTGCTGTTTGGGTCTCCCTCGCCAAGAAGGTGCCAGGAATGCTGGCCAGAGTGAACTGGTGCGTCCCTCCTCCTACCACTCTGGCCTGTAGTCAAGGTGTCAAGATTGACTCTAACCTTTCAATGCACCTCCAGATCATGTCAGTAGTAGGTTCATGCTTTGCTCCTTTAAGATCGTTAAAAAAAATGGAGACTGCTTCCTTTTCATGCACAAAGAACAGTGATTCATGCTGTAATCACGTCACGTATAGATTATGCTAATATCTTGTACCTGGGTTTGCCTCACTATCTGCTCAAGAGACTGCAGTTTGTTCGGAATGCTGCAGCTAGATTATTCTTAAAAGTTCCTAGGTGCTGGTCAATTATCTCCTCATTTAAAGGAGCTCCATTGGTTACCTGTTAAGGCAAGGATTCAGTTCAAGGCCTTAGTCCTGGCTCATAGAGCTTTCTATGGCACAGGTTCCCATTATCAGTCGATGAGGCTACGTCACTAGCAACCGAATAGACCAAGCTGCTCTTCGGACGCCAATCTATTATCGGCTTCAAGGATCAGATGTAAAAAGCGAGGAGGGGCCTCACTCTCTTATCTTGCGGGTCAAGCATGGAATCAGCACCTGCTCTACTTCTGCAACATTAGGGGGGGAGAAAACTCTTCAGGAAAGCAGTGAAGACTTGGCTATTTGATCTGGCTTTTCGAGGTAACTATTCTGTGAACTGGGTGAATTGTTGTTGTTTCCTAGACCAGCACGCTCTTTGAGAGTAGATTGATGTATTTGAATAAGCAGTGTTCTACGGTAGTGATATTATAATATTAATAGTAATAGAAACAGTAATAACAATAACAAAATAAATCATAATAGCAATAACAATAATCATCATCATAATAATGTTTTCTGAATTGACCTTCATACATCCAAGAAAAAGTGAGTTGCCCCTGTATTCTGGTGTGACCTAAAGGTCACACCAGAGAACAGCAGCGAACACTTAGCAGTACACTGCAGTAGCCATAGCAAACGGTTAAAGCAATTTTCTCATCAACAACCTTCTGAACACTCTTGCTGGAGGATGAGCAGCCAGGGTGGATCAACTCAAAGAAACAGCAGTCTCTGTTTTCAACAGGCCGAGATTCAACCCCAAAGGCATGCAGATCCAGCAATGTAATATTTCTTGAGCTAGGCAGCAATCTGCACCGACTTTGAGCCCATCAGTGCTCTGCTCAGATAGCAGAGGACCATTTAGGTGCTAATGACAAGGTCAGCTTCCATAACACAAATGAAAATCAATAAAAAAGAAGTATTGAACATGGAATATAAACAGATATTCAATATATATTTGATAGAATCAAATTTATTTAAAGGAATCCTTGTTTAATCATGAGCACTCAACACTGATGGAAAACATTTAGATAAAATATCAGATTTGAACGCATCAATCAGTTCAATTGGAAGTAAAACCTATATGTTCTACATTGTACTCAACTCCCAGAAGAAATAAGCACTGGCAAAAGCCAATATGTCTCACCTAAGCGAGGTATTTGCTTTGTCTATAGTTTTAGTCTTGTTATACAGCACTGCAGTTGTTATATATATATATATATAGCGCCAGAGTGTAACAGTCTTTCTGATCGCATTCCATGTTTATCAATTGCAAGTTCGAAATGAGCTTCTTGTTCATCAGTTGTTCTCACAGTAGCCATACTGTTAGTCTATGTTTGAAAATCACAGTCTTACCTAAGAGCTTATTTTTTTATCAGTTGCTCTGATCACATTCATATTCGTACACTCAGTGTGTTTAATACTCGTACGTCAGTTCCTTGTTAATGGGTCTGACTAACAAGTGTGAGAGCAGAAAGGGGAGAGGCCACCTGTGGGGAGAGAACGATTAGGCACATTCCGCAATAGCAATAGATGTGCACTGAGAAGATAAAAATGGTCACAGATACGCACTGAGAGGATAAAAAATAGTGCTGCAGAAATAGTGCTAATATTTGCTTTGCAGAATTTGACAGGGTTACACATTTGATAAACAGGCAGGGACAGTATACTCTAAACGCAGGTCTCTTTAGGATGGAAATCACAGCGTCAGCCAGACACCAGTTGCAGCTTTTCACATAGCTCTATACAGCTTTAAACATTTAAACTGTACATATTTTTATAAATAAATACTTGTTACAAGGCAGTGTCATGTAGAGTGCATTTACTGAAGAGAAGAGCTGTTCCTTTTCTTTGATTCTCAGTCCACAATAACATAACTCTCTAAAGAGTTCTCTGAAAGGTAAAGATCACTCTCGAATCTATTGTATAAAGTGAAAGCCCAGGACTAGGACAAAACATCCCATCGGCACTACTCGCCACTTCCTCTCTCCGGTCGGAGGTGGGTGTTTGACAGTGAGCAGCAGGTGGAGGTAACTCCTCACAGCACACCCACTGCACAAAGTACAAGAGCAGTAATTGCCAGGGACTCCTGCAGCATGACAAACACCACAATCAAGAGTAGCTAAGAGTCAAGTTGTGTGTATACTATTTCTCAAGGCTTCCACAGTGCAGTAAAGAATCTCTAGCTAGACATCAGGGAGGGCGATTCAGGGGGAGTTGGCACTTATTCATCAAACTGCCAGACCTCTGAATACACACAATGAGGTGGGCATGCTCAAAGAATGATTTATGAAATGCATGCCTTTAATACTGCTATGTTACATATGCAAAGAATTATCAGCCTGACAGCGTATTATTCAAATGGATGCGAAGCTCCAATGCGGGTGTATGGAAGTGTTACTGCATAAGAACTTAAACTTTCTCTCCACTGCCACAAATGGTGTAAACGTATACGGCTGAGGTGTCTCTGCCATTCCAGTCGTGTAGGGGTGTCACTAACCAAAGGTGGCAATGCCATTTTGCATTTCTTACTCATCATTTATGGCACCCAGGAGAAAGCAATTTGACCCAACCTCACCAGTAGGGGCATTTAGTGGCCCCACAGATGAGGGGGTAAATCAGGGAGTCAGTTTACCAAGATACAACAAAGAGTTGGGAAAATTAAAAGGAGCTTCTTTAGATGTTGCACCATTAAGGGGTTGATACTTCAATTGCATACAAAATAATCATAAAGGAGACCATTTAGAAAAAGATTTTAATTTAAGGTCACTGAATTGGCAATCTGCAATTTGAGAAACAAGGGAGCAGCGATGTGACCGAGAATGTGGGGATTAAACGTGAAATGGCAGAATGACTAGGGTAAAATGTGAGACTTAAGAAATGTAAGCATAGAGGTAGAATGGAACCCTATAAATTGTCCTTACAAAAGACAGTTACATACACAGAAAGGAAGTAAGTCCCTGGCTGCATCCGAAGAGAAGCGACGGTCTTGGGTACAGTGGACGATGATGCATGGATACAGTGAACTAGCATACAAAAGGCAGCTTCTGAAGATTTTTCTTATTTTCTCTTCTTCCTCATATTTAACCATCCCCTCTAATTAGGGGGTCACAAAGGTGTTTACAGAAAGAAATGCAAATATGCATTAAATTCATACAGTACACACAAGGGTTAGTATAAGGGATATTAAGTGAGATGACTAAAGCCATCTCACTTAAGTGAAACAGCGTTGAACTTGATTTTTATAAGAGAGGAAATGGGCTACTCGGGGAAGAGAAACAAAGAATTTTGGGGAAATAAAGATAATGAAGTTAATGCAGCCCGCCAAATAAATGTGACAATTTAGCCAGCTGCCAGATCATGTCCCAGGTAGTACATACTGCAGGAATTCAGAGCAGACCTTAGGGGAATAGTACAGACTTCTATGATTAAAGACTACACCGAAAACTATTCTAACACATCATGGGCAAATGTCAGATAGAATTATTTGGGGATTGGCAGAACCCAAAGTGACCACAGTTCTTCACATCAAAGCCAAACGTGCAAATAACAAGTGCTTTTCCGCAGTGATGTCAAGGTATTGTCTCAAAACTTTGAAAATAACACATCTTGAAATAGCACATCCCAATTAATGATTCTAAAAATATATGCTTTGAAAAAGTAACACTTCCTAAAGTGCTTGCCCCCAAAATATTTTGAAGTATCGACAGTGTAAAAGGGGTCAAGGGACTGTGGGCGTACAGTATAAGGCATAGGTACTAAGAGTAGTTGGTTTGGGACATAGGGTTAAAGGTACAAGGTAAGGGTCTGGCATATATGGGTTAAGGACATAGGGACTTAGGGCAAGGGATAAGAGTGTAGCGTGTATGAATACAGAGTTAAGGGATAAGGATTAATGTTCAGAGGGTAGGGGAAGAGATTAAGGGTAACAGATGTGTGGTTTTAGATTTATGGTATAGGGCTAAGGGATAGGGTTAAAGATACAGAGGTTAATGATATGAGGTTAGGGGTACAAGGTTAAAGGGAATAAGAGTTGAGCATTTTGTGATATAGGGCTGGCATTAAAAGTATGAGATTAAATATCTATGGCTAAGGGTTAGGGATCTGGAATACAACTGTTATGGGCAAATGGTTAAGGGTATGAGGCTAAGGGCATAGGGTATAGAGGTTACTGATTTGGGGTTAAGGGGACTGGATATAGGGCTATGGTACAGCATTAAGCATTTGGGATATAGGGCTGAAGGTCCGCCTATAGATGTTGACGGCATAGTGTTAAGGGTACATGGCTGGTTAAGGGATTAAAGGTTCAGTCATATGGTTATGGTTAAGATTAAAGGGCTAAAGTTATGAGGGTTTGGTTTAAGGGTTTGGGGATATGGTGTTAAGCAGCTGGAGTTGAGGGTTAACCCCTATGATTAGATTTGTTTAGTATCCCAGTTGGTAACATGAGTAATTTAATGTGTGTTGTGGACTTCCAGTTATTTTTAGACTATCTGTTCAAAATAAAAATAATTTGAAGTATTGCTTTTCTCAATAACACTAAAGTATATAAAAAAAGTATACAAAAAGTGATGGATGGAATGCTTGAATCAACAGTCAAGTATGCCCAGACACTGGTTCCTTGCATACTGTCCCTGGAACCAAGCTATACCTGGCTGAAGAGCCTTAACTAGGACGAATCCAATGCTAGGATGCTTGTGTTCCGGTTCAGGGAGGACCTGTCCTGGCATTTAGGGTTAGACTGTTCCCAATGAAGCAGGGTCAAGACAATTTCCATGTGGCTGGGCCCAAGCGGAGGAGGCATGGTGTGCAAAGTAACAATGGAATGGGATGCAGGCCAGTGGCTGGGATTCAAGCATTCCATCCATCACTTTTTATTTACTTTAGTTTCTCAGTAACACAGCACTTCATTTCTATGGAGAAAACTGCAATTTTGAAGTGATGCAATTAGAAACGTTGAAAACTAATTCATGCTATTTGTAAGCAACAAAAATCCAGTGCGCTTACACATTTGCCTGGTCTGCTTTACATCTAAATAATACAATGTCATATCGGTTATGCATGGACTTAATCCGCCTTAAATTATGCCACTTGTTCATCATAAGACGTAATTAAAATGTTATTATTGCATTCTGAAAATACAGTACAAAGATGGCTGTACTTTGTTAATTTGATTTCTTGTGCAGGCAGATTGTGAACAACAAACTGCAGTTGGTGAAGAGACCACGTTTGTTCACAGAAGAGGACTAAACATAACGTGCAATGAAAATTCTGGTCACACGTGAAAGATCTTAATCTACGTAAGTGGTTAGCTAGCAAACGCTCTAATCTTAGCTGCAGACCTACAGGAAGGAGGCTCGCAAGGCATTTGCAGGCTAACATGCTGTACTGCATACCACTGCCTACCTTATCACTACCAAAGGAAAGTCAACACATTGACGTTTATCTTAAAACTTGATGCCGGGCTCTCCTTATCAACTAGTTTCAAATGATGCAATATACAATGCTACCCACATGAAACAAGCATTGGTAAAGCATGGGTTTCGCCTATGTAATGAATAAAGAACTGTTTTTATAAAACATCGTCCGGGAGAAGGAAAGAGCTCCCTGACAGATAACACGGGAGTGTAGAGGATGTGGCGCAGCGGCCAAAGTTGCCGACTGGAGAGCTGGGGATCCCGGTTCGAATCTCGCGGCAGCACCGCGTAACATCCTGTGATTCTATGCAAATCACTTAATCTCTCCAGGTGATAAATTGTTATATAATTATGCTGCAAGAGTAAAAGCCAAAACTTTATCAAAATAAAGTTCCACCAAAGCGGATGTTAACTACTATGTCAGCAGCGGGAAACAGACGAGGAACAATCATTGGTAAATGCAGGAAAATTTGCTATGGCCAATAGAAATGGAGGAAAGGTAAGTGGCATGCACAGGAACCAATGAGAAGCCAGGAAAGAGGGGAGGTGGGATTTAAATCCTTTTTTTAAGTTTATATTAAAATCAATAGATTTCTCAAGCACAGCACAAGTGCTGTGCAGGGGAAACCAAAAAATGGATTATCTGCAAACTAGCTCCAAATCTCTTTCAACTTCCTAACAACCTGCATCTCATTCATACATAGGCTGGAACCTGAAAAGGGAACACTCTTTCTATGCCTGTGCCCAAGAACCTGTGATATGCAGTCCTCTATCCTAGATGGCCTTCTTTCCATAAGTCTCATTGATGTACTAAAAATCATCTATTCACCACCTTACTGCAGCCTAATGGTCGACTCTTCCCTGTTTCTGAACACTTCACAGTTATCAATTGCCATTTGTTTAACACCACTAGGCAATATAGGGGTCACAATCATCTTTGATCTCTATTCTCTCAATTACAAACAACAAAGAATGAAGTCACTACATACCTCTTTAAAATCTTCTGCTTCCTCTGGACTCATTTATCCTCATGGTCCTCAAAATCTGGCCTCAAGAACGGGATAAAACTCCCACCATGCTGTATGACCAATGATTTATGGAGATGGTATACAGCTTCCATTTGTTTTCTTCTTAAACATTTTGCTTAGTACCTCTTGCTTAGCATCCCTTGGTCTTTCAACTTAACCATATTGCTCAAAAGCAATTTTCCAATTAAAAGCATCACTTTGCATGTGGGTTGGAACTCGCACATCTCTCCCACTGTGCTTCAGATCCTCTTAAAATAAATCTACAAATACGTAATCTACCAATCACTGCTCATAGGTGCACAACACCCTATAAAGCCATCTTCCCAAGGTTTTATCATCACACCACTGTTATAATGCTATTTAATGAAACACTGCAAAAAGAAAACTTGCAACTCTATCTGGACCCACACAACAGATGGAATTAAACGTTTTCTGCAAGGCTTATTGATTTTTCAAAAGGCACTGTACTGTAGTTATTGTGACTATTCATAGTAAACTAGCTATTTGATTAATTTGGTGCAAAATGCATACTGAAGAGGCTGTTGGGATATTAGTTCATTCACTGAGGGAGATGACCTTAAATACAAGGGGACATTTTTACTTTCATGTTCAGCACTCATGAGTGCACTTAACAGCCCTTAACATGGCAAAGAAAGGAGCGCTTATGAGCAGCACTTTTTCAGATCAGATTCTTGTGCAGTGGAACTCCATTTTTGTCCATTGAGAATGCTTTCTCTGTGCAGTTATAGAGGGCGGAAGGGAGCAATACTTTTTGCCAATCTTTCTTAACTACCCTGTCAATTATCTGAACCACCTGATGTGGTTGCTTAGGTACTCCTGTTAATGGAACAGATGTTTCATTTAGTCTTTGTGTCTGTACCAGGCTGATAGACAGAAGGAACTGCTGAACACGTTACTTACCTTTGGTAACGCCTTATCTGGTAGAGACATGATCTAGCCGCAGATTCCTTACCTTTGAATAGATACCCAAGCAATACCATCCCCGGAGGAGGGACGGAGGACAAGTTCCGATTAGGAAATCCTGCTGTACTATATGGCCTTCCCTGCAGGCTTGACTGTCTCTGCAGTATGCTTGGTAAACGTGTGCAGGGATGCCCACGTTGCTGCCTGACAGATGTCCAGTGGGACCCCACATGCTAACGCAGTGGTAGCAACCTAAGCTCTGGTGGAATGAGCCCTTAAGTCTTTAGGAGGCTGCTTCTTTGCCAAAGCATAACAAACCTTGATGCAGAGGACGACCCATCACGAGATGGTCCTCTTCTGCATCAGAGACCCCTCTTTGCTCCACCTTACCCCACGAAGTGTTGGTCGTCCACCCGGAACTCTTTTGTGCGGTCAAGGTAGAACAATGTTCTTTTTGGGTCCAGACGGTGGAGTCACTCCTCTTCTTTAGAGGGATGCAGAGGAGATTAGAAAGTGGGCAAGGTGACAGATTGTCCCTCATGGAAAGGTGTAACCACTTTCAGGAGGAAAGAGGCCCCAGTGAGAAGCACCAACTTGTCATGGAATATTGTCAAGAAGGGAGGCTTGGATGATCAAGCCTGCAGCTCACTCACCTTTCTGGCAGAATTAATTGCCACTAAAAAGGCTGTTTCGACAGTGAGCAGCTGGAGGGGACAATTATACAAGGGCTCAAAGGAGCACACATGAGGAAGGTGAGAACCAAATTGAGGCCCCACTGAGGCATAATGAAAGTGGCAGATGGGAACATATGTACAAGGCCTTTCAGAAATCTATGTACAATGGGTGATTTAAATAAGGAGAGTTGGTATGGCAGCCTCAGGAAGGCAGACAAAGCTGAAAGATACCCTTTCAGGGCGCCCAGAGAAGAGCCCTGCCGGGCAATGGTCAAAATAAAAAGCAACACATCAGAAAGGGAAGCAGGCAGAGGGTCAATAGACTTTTCTGTACAATATACCAGTTTGTTCTACCGGAAGGTGTATACCGTCTTGGTGGAGGGACGGCTAGCCACCAATAGAACACCGCAGACTTCGGGAGGAAGGTCGAAAGCTGTTGACCGTCACCGCTCAATCTCTGTGCAAAAAGCGTAGAGTTGACAGGTTTGGGTGGAAGACACTTCCCTGGTGCTGCAACAGAAGATCCTCCTGAAGGGGCAGCCTGATCGGAGGATCAATGCTCATTTGCAGAAGCTCGGGATACCAGACTCTCTGTGCCCAATCCGGAGCCACAAGGAGGATTTGGGCCCAGTCATTCCTGATCTTCTTGAGAACTCTAGGCAGGATTATTATGGGCAGAGAGGCACACAGGATGGCTGAGCTCCACTCGAGATGAAAAGCATCTCTGAGCGAGAGTGGTCTTGGAAACTCAAGCATGCAAAACTGCTGACGTTACGAGTTTTCGGCAGAGGCAAACCGATCTAACTAAGGCTCTTCCCACTGTTGAAAGAGACTTTGCTCCACCTCCAGATAGAGACGCCACTCGTGATCCGCTAGGCATCGATGGCTGAGTTTGCCCGCCCTGTCATGTGTTGAACCACCAGGAAAATGCCCTGCTGTTCCTGCCACGTCCAGAGATGTAGAGACTCTTGGCAAAGGGTAGACGACCCCACACCGCCCTGTTTGTTGCAGTACCACATGGCAGTAGTGTTATCTGTGAACACGTGAACTAGCCTTCTCTTTATGAGAGTAGAAAGGCTTTCAATGCCACCCAGAGCGCTTGGAGCTAAAGCATGTTGATGTGGAGTCTGTATTCCGCCAGAGACCAGAGTCCTTTGATATTCACCTCTACCATATGGCCGCTGCGTTCCAAGAGTGAAACATCTGTCACTACTGTAAGATGGGTACACCGGACCTCTGGCTACCCAACCCTCGTCCGCACAGGGGTTGGACTGGGTTAGGGTTGGAGTGGTTAAAAGCCCCTTCTGTGGCCACAAAAGGAGCAAAAGGCAGACTGGGGCCGGGGGGAGGTGGGGGGGGGGGGCAGCGGAGAGGCCCAAGGACTTGAACATAGCCCGGGATTCCTTAAAGCGCTCCTGCGCCGTGTCTGCCTGGTCTCCGAAGAGACTGGTGCCATCAAAGGGCATTTCCATGACAGAGGCCTGGACATCCCCTGAAAAGCCACACATTTTCAGCCACGCATGGCATCTAACAGCCACAGTTGTGGAAATTAGTCTGCCCAGCAAGTCAGTTGTGTCTAAACCACATCAAAGGGAGAACTTTGCTGCATATCTACTGTCTGATACAGCTTGGGAGAGGATGTCCCAGGACCTGTGGCAGCACTTGTGCAATGTTTTCTCACAGAGAGTGGGAATAATGGCCCAATAAGCATGCAGTGTTCACTGACCGCAATCTAAGGCTGGTGGAAGAAAGAATTTACTGACCCAAACTATCCAGCCTCTTGGATTCCCTGTCTGGGCGAGCGGCAGGGAACGCGCCATGGGTAGTGGAGGCTTGGACCACCAAGCTCTCTGGGGTGGGTAGTGAGGAAGTTTGGGTCACCCTGGGCAGGGCGGTGTCGGGGGGGAAATCGTCCTGTTCACATGAGCCCCTGTGCTGGGCTTGGACCAGGTTCCCAGAAGGACGTCCGTGAGGGCTTTGTTGAATGGGAGCAAGGGTTCCGAAGAGGAAGCTCCCAGCTGTAGCACCTCTGTCAAGATGTTAGTCTTGACCGCCACTGTGGGTAGCTGAAAGTCAAGGACCTCAGCTGCCTTGCGCACCACAATTGTATTAGATGCACCCTCCTCCTAGCCACGGTAGGAAGAGAAAGCATGCCAGTGTCTGGGGAGATATCCAGACCACAGGCCTCACCCAATCCCTCATACCAGTCCATGTCTTGGTCATACTGCTGGTATTCTAAAGGGTCCAGTGAGCCTTTCCATTCTTCCATTCTTCTCCCAGGCCCAGCCTGTCTGAATAAGGCTCAGGAAACAACATAGGACCAATGGGCCCTGTCGGCACCAGAATCGGCGTTGGTCGACGCGGTGCCTACTTCGTGTCGCCAGGGATCAGAATAGGGCTGGGTCCCCCTGCACTGGGAGCATCGGTGTAAAGACCGGCATCGGGGAAGGTCGCAGGTGCACGACTGGCGACGGTCTAGATCGGGGGGGTGGGAGAGGGCAAGGCACCTGGGCCGCCGGCACAGAACCCGATGGAGCCCCCACTTACCCTGCGGGGCCTGAAGGCGCACCGAAGGTGTCAGGTCACTCAAAAATGAGACACATGCCCTTATAAACATTTTTCATTTAAGCAGGGGGGGGGGGGTTGCTCTGGCTCCTGGAAAAGCGTGGAGGCACGGAGCTGACCCAGGTGCAGGTTCTGGAGAATGAGGCCTTAAACGCCGATGTTCCTACATCACATCAGTCGATAGACAGGGAGAAGTCAAAGCACACTTTGACTTCTTGTGCTTCTTATGCCGCTTATCCGAGTGTCTTGGGGATTTTGAGTGGGACGAAGAGGACTTGGGACTTCTGTAGCGGTCCCGGGGCCTTCCTCTCGACCGGGACCGAGAACTCTGAGAAGTCAGGCGTGGAGTCACCTGACGGGCTGCAAGCAGCTTTAGGGACCGCTCCCTCAAAGCCTTTGGAGCCATGGCCCGGCAGTCGGAGCACGACAGGTAAACCAAATGCGGGTCCATCACCAACATGGCTCAGTGACAGGTGCCGCACGGTTAGAACCCTGAAGTCCTACTAGAGGAGATGACTTCCTACACACCAAAAAAGGGGTTGACAAAAAGTTGAAAAGTCCGGTCAAAAAGTGACAGAGGGTAGCTCTCTTCACGGATCAGCGCTCGACTGTCAGGAAAAGAAAAGAACTGACATCAGCGCGCCGAGGTGACGCCTATTTAGGTGACGCGGATGTCGCCGCCTATGCCACGCGGAGCCAACTGACACCACCTACCGGCGCGCAGGGTTACTGCTTGAAGTAAAATCTTCTGGATCCAGTCTGAGGCCTGGAAAATTCAAAGGTAAGGAATCTGCGGCTAGATGTCTGGTGCACAAGCTTCCTTACTGAAATAGTAGCAAGCAGAAATACTGTACTTTTCACTAGATAAGTAGCCAGGTGGTAAAGGAGTACAATGCTTATTTTATTTTTTGTTTTAACTTTCTATTATTTCTTGCAAAAAAAGGCCATACGTACTATTTCAATGTAGTTAAAATCTTTCTAGGTCGGCCAAGTCGCAGTCATTTCTTAGATGTAAAGACTGCAAAAGTGGGCAGATCTGAGATAAACGTATACATCAAACTACGAGAAATGTAGGTGATTAAGAGATAGGTAAATGTTATCTTACCTTTGCATATGCCTTTCCACCTTTTAATTCCTGTGGAAAAAAATGGAAAATGCTCAACACCAACTTAACAAAAAAGCATTATGTTATGTATCCGAGGTAATAAGTTACTTATTTTATGAAAAGAAAATAACGACATGTTACACAGAGGTCATTAATTTAAAAAAACAGACATTTGTAAGAATGTTTTCTCATTTTAGTAATACATCAATTTAAACATAACTCGCAAGTAAACCAAACAATTAGAAATAAAGTTCTGAAATCACCTTTGTGTAACCCTTCCTTCAGTGAGTTATGATCGGCTTGATACCAAACAACTACTAAGGGCCATTATGGAGCAATGACAGTAAGTTACTATTTGATAAACAAAATTCTGTTAGAATCGTTATTACGACAACAGCACCATCAGGTTAAAAAAGAAGAGGTGATCCATGGAATGACTAGAGTTCAGCATTGTGCTATACACTCATTACTTGCCGCTAGCAAAACACACTCCTTTGGAAAACAACATTTCCCTGAACCAAAGAAGGATGGTTAAGGGAGAAAGTGATGCAGTTCACCAATGATACCCCAGAATGTATTATATTTTATAATCGTGCTTGAAGATCCTTCTCTTTCTTTGCTAATGACAGCAAATAGTGTTTTAACATTATTGATCTGCATGCGCATTTGAGTTATGCAATTTTTTTTTAAGCATTATGCAAGCACTTTGTTCCCAGGAGTAACAGACTTCTGACTGGAGCAAATGCTGCTCAGTGCATGCATTAGGAGCCGCTCCCTTATGTGGTGAGTAGTATGCAGTCAATGGCATCAGTGGGATGAGAAATCATATAGGACGGCTTCTTAAACAGCTCTCTAGTTGGAAGCCAAGAGCTGTCTCAGCACTTTGAGGACCATGGAGCAAGCGTGAAAGGCCACACCAATTGGTGATGGCCAAGCTGCCTTAGGAAGTCATGATGGGGGTCTTTAAAAGACAGGCAAGAGTCAGTTCTCTTTCCTGTCTTTGGTTGAGTTGTTGGGTAACGCTTGAATGCATTCATATTACTGCACGGCCGAAACCAGGAGCCAGACAGAACAGTGCCTAAGCCTTGGACAATCCCAAGCAAGAAATGGGGAAGTCCCTTAGGCTGGCAGAAATGCTGGTTTGGTAGACCTTGCTACTGCAGCGTGCTACATTTCTTGAGGCTCTCGGGGAGAGCAAAAAAGCGCAGCACACCAGAAACAGAAGGCCTTGAAAATGTCATCAGAAACCACCACTGGTGGTCTCCTATTCCTTAGTGTGAGAGCTGTCCTTCCAACTATCACATAATAAGAATGAACAGTGCACAGAGAGCTATGCTAACTCCATTAAACTGGAAATGGAAGCATGAGTGAAATGGGCAGGTAAAAATATGCTCCTTTGTGGCCATGGGCCCAATAACAAAACAAATTATATCCAGGTGCAGTTGGTGAGTTCAGTACCATCGTCCAGAAGAAACTCTGGGGTTGTTCCCATGGGACTGAGTTGTGGTCTGCCTGCTTGAAGCAGACGATTGTAGAAAGAGAGGAATGGACCCCCAAACTCACGGACCTGCACCATGGACTGCTTGATTTGTTCAATAACTTGAGATTAAGCTTTCTGAGAAGGAAATGGTTGCTCTTCCTGCCTCCACATGTATCCTAATGTAACGGATGCTTAAGATAATGCCTGACATATAAAGTAGTAGTCATTCCTTTTGATCCTTAACCCATTAACTGCTGGGCCTCACCTGTGCCCCGCCTCCATGGGCCGAGTTCTTTTTTTGCTATATGTGGGTATTTTGTGCTTAGGCCTCCATAACTGTGCACATAAGGTATCCACACCACATTTGTGTCCTTTTTTCCCCCAACATCCTGAGGATTCTAAAGGTACCCAGGGGTTTGTAGATTACCCTAGAGGGAACCGAGAAAATACCCAAAATGTAGCTACATTTTGAGTTTTGGGGGAAAAATAGGAAAACATTGCTCTGGATAAATGTGTCTTTTTTTAAAGAGTTTTTTATTTCCGGACAAATTGCATCAACAAACTGCTGTGCTAAAGTGACCACCTTCCCAGCTTTCAGGAAAATGCAGAACTGAATAAAAAAAAAAAAAGTTTTTATCACAGTTTTGGCATTTTTCAAAGAGCTTTCCACCCACTTTCAGTTTGTGGTGAAAACTAGTGTGAAACCCATGGGTGATCCAGAAAAGCTATACATTTCTGAAAATGAACACAAATCCTAACTCAGCAAGGGGTCATACGTGTAGCTCCTTTAAAGTTTTCCAAAAGAAACTTTTTAATTTTTTTTTTATTTATAACTGTTGGCGATTGGCATGCATGTACATACAGAAATTTCAAATAGCTTGCCAGCTTCAATAATGACATAGCAGAACTTGACAGCATCAAGAAGAGTTTATGATGAAGTCTTACAGTTTCTTTCTCTCAGCCTCCCCCTCGTCCCCTACCGTCCATCCCCGCCAGTGATGTGGTACATCTCATCCTCAACAAGTTGTCTCGGAGGGTCTTTAGATAGTGAACTGCGTGTATGAATATGCTTAGAGTAAGGTGTGCAGCATTATTGCAGTCTAGCCCATGGGGCGCTATGGGGTCAGGAGGCGGGTGTTTCTTGGTGAATATAGCAGACAAAGGGCTACCATATGTCGCGAGACTTCAGGGGTATTAGGTCCCAATAGTTTGATAACTGTTTGTGACAATAGGTAATGTCTTTGATCCAGTCTCGAGTGTTTGATGTCCGCGTATCCCCCCAGCACATCGCAACTCTGCATTTAGCGAGAAGGAGCATCAACGCAGTGAGTCTTCGGGAGTCGCTGGCCACCCCTGCTACATAGCCTAACAGGCTGATCAGAGGTGAAGGGCCAGCGGTGTGTTTATTACTTTCTCAGTTACAGCAAATACCTCCACCCAGTATGCAGCTATTGTGGGACACTGCCAGGTGAGGTGAAAAAAGTCTGCAATGGGAGCATGGCATCGCAAGCAGCGAGAATCCGCAGAGAGACCCATTCGTTGTATCGACACGGGGGTTCAATAACTGCAGTGCAAAAAGTTAAAATGTATGAGCCTTAGCCTGTAATTTGGAAATAAATGTTGAAGTTGGCGGCAACAAAATGACCATTGTGCGTCAGTGAGGGGAAGGTTGAGATCCACTCCCCAAGACTCATGGCATGTGTGGGCGCTGCGGGTGCGGTGAGCTGTGTATGTTTGTATAAGGACGTGATCAGTTTACGGGGAGAGGCGGTGGTGTATATATATTCTAAAGCTGTCAGTGTAGTTGGTGGGACTGGGAACGTGTCGAATAGTGCCCGACATGTCGCCCGCAGTTGGTAATATAGGAGGATATCAAGGGGCATGCCGGGGTCGTCCGTCGGGGGCCACGAAAACTGTTGCCCGGAAAGAGGTCTGCAAGCGTACGTATGCTAAGCCGGCTTGCGCAGCTGCACGCGCCCGCGTCCTGTAAGGGTGGTAGTAGGGGGTGGCTCGCCACCGGGTTTGATGGGGCATAAAGAAGTGGGGTTTTCGCGCGACGGGCCAGTCCGGCCCATGCCCACCGCATGCATTGCAGAGTATCTACTTCGGTTGCTGGGCATTTATACGGGAGGAACAAAGCTGTAGAGAGCGGCCATGGGGATACTGCATCTATCTCTACTGCAACATGCGGTTGGAATGGAGTGGGGTGCGTCCAATAATGCAGACAGTGCGCCTGAGCGCAAAGTGCGTAGAGTTGTAGGTCTGGCACCCCCAACCCTCCCTGAGCCTGCGGCAGAGTTAGCAATTCGTAGTTTACCCGGGGTTGCCGGCCCGCCCAGACCAAGGTGATAAGATTGGATCGTAGTCGTTTGAAAAAAGCCTGTGTAATCGGGATGGGTAGGTTCACAAATAGATAAAGGAATTTTGGCAGTACGACCATTTTCGCAATGGCGATCCGGCCCGCCAGGGACAATGGAAGTTTGGACCATAGCGGGATTCGGTCCTCGAACCAGGTCATTGCTCTGCCATAATTGGACTTACAGAGTTCAGCCATATCTCTGCTGATGTAAATTCACAGATATTTGATGGGGCCGGTTGCCCACTGAAACGGGTATTCTATGGGAAATGGGACCGTGGCTTCAGTTAGTGGAAGAAGCACGGATTTAGTCCAGTTAATTTGAACTCTGGATAGGCCCCCAAAGTGTATTTCCCGAACTAGTGGGGAGAGGTTCAGTTCTGGCTTACTCACATAGAAAGTAATATCGTCAGCGTAGAGGGACACAGTGAGACCACGGGTTGTGAACCCTATCCCCAGATTCGCATGTCTTTGCCGAACACGTGCAGCCAGAGGTTCCATCGCGATGGCGAAAAGCAGGGGGGAAAGCGGGCACCCCTGGCGCGTGCCCCTGCTGACCAGGAATGGGTCCGATATCTGCCATTTGAGGCGTACCCTGGCAGTGAGCAGGGTGTAAAGAAGGCGAATTTGTGCGAGAAAAGTCGAACCGAGGCCCATTCTGCTTAACAGCAGGAAGAGAAACCCCCATTCCAGTGTGTCAAATGCTTTAGTCGCATCGAGCAGAGCTGCCAGTGCCGTGGATTGGGGATGTAAATAGTGCACGACTGCCAGCAAAGTTCGAAGATTATGCGTGGTCGAACGACCTGGTATGAACGCGGATTGATCGGGTCGGATCATCACCAGCAACAGGAGTTGCAGTCTGTTTGCCAGTACTTTTGCGAAGATTTTATTATCTAGATTGATAAGGGACAGGGGTCGGTAGGAGTCACCTTGGTCCTCCGGCTTGTCGGGCTTGAGGAGTGTAAAGAGCACGGCTTCCCGCATCGACGGGGGAAGCGAACCCACCTCCAGCGCATCGTAGTAGACGTCCAGCAATTTGGGAATTAGAAAATCGGAGTATTCTTTATAAAATGCGGCCGTCGGTCCATCCAGGCCAGGAGCCTTGTCTGGAGAGAGACTGGCGATTGCTTGCCTCACCTCTTCAGCAGTGACGGGGTGATCTAAAAATTCTCGATGCGAGTTTGAGAGCCACACTAACTCAACGTCGTCGAAGTAAGCTTGTAAATCCGGCGGGGGAGCTGGTTGGGAGGAGGAGTAAAGGCGAGCGAAGAAGGCGGCCATTGTGAAAAGCAGCGAGTCTCCTGGGATCCCCAATGCTGCCCGGCGCAAAGTCACCTTTAATCCACTTTGGATTCACTATCTAAAATAACGAGGCAGGCGCTGGAAGCTGGAAGGCAAGAAAAGGTTTATTACTCTTAGAGGAGACCACGTCAACTGCTGACACCAGGATGTCTTCAGGGAGGTGTTCTACTGGCAATGCTTCTGACTCTTCCTTTTATACAGTTTTACACAATGTATTTGTTTCTTTTATCATGGTTACAAGCTTGGAGTATCCGCCCCGGGCAGGTTGTCACACAAGCCTGACATTGTTTTATCAACATGGTTACACAAGCCCAACATTAACTCTCCTCCCACCCAGGTCAAAAACAGACAATTTAATTGCAGCTGGACCTTGCTTCAGGGTCTAAAAGCGAGTGAGACCGGCCAGATCTAAGAGTCCGTTCTGTTGATAAGAACAGGTCCCATTGTTGGCAAAAAACCAGTCTTGCTGTGTGTAGTGCAATAAACCATGTTTGCAAGAGTCTGTTTGGTATTTGTAACCCGTTTGTGCAGGGATGAGAGGAAAGACGAGTTTGAGGCAGCAGGTGATGTTGATGTTTGTCGTGGAAATAGTTTATAGCCCCCAGCACACATATCAGGTTTGGTCAGAGAGTCAGAAGGCTGCTAGAGGACAGGGTGAAATGAAGGTGACCAACAGAGTACAAAATGGCTGTGGTAAATCAGAATGACTGTAGTTTATGTGCACGTAGGAACTTTCATCAGACAAGATGGCGCAGAATGTTCATGATTGTGTTTTGTTCTTAACAGTCGCCCCTTTGAACATAACTAGCCATCTTGTCAGTCTATTTCGATCTCCATAATGTCCTGTATTTCTTGTTCATACATTACTCTCATTTTTGTTAACTGAGTGTCCATAGTCTTAGGGCGCAAGGCACTTATGCAAAGAGAACACAAAGGTGTGGTATACAGTGTACACCCAAACAGCAACCACATATTGCCAATACTGGGACCAAGAGAAACATTGATATTTTCCAACCCCAGTCCTTTAAGATGCCCCAAAGCCAACTTCCAATTGTCCAAGTCTCTGATCCTTGATGAATTTCTGAAGACAGTCTGTGGAGATGTTCGATTGCTTCATAGACAGAGGGTGAATTATCAGGGATGTATATGCAGCAACTGGCACCAATGATGCGACATGCTCCTCCACGATCCGCTAGTACCACGTCCAGGACCATGCGGTTTTGTAGGGCCACCAGACGGACCGCTTGAAGCTCGGCAGTGTTGTTGGTGAGGATGCAAGCTGTGACGTTCAGGGCGGTTTCTACCGCTTGAGACAGATGTCTGATGGCTCGGCTGTTTGCCATCGGACCCCATAGCGGGACGAGCCCTTTTGCTGCGTCAACGAACTGTGATGCGGCAGAGTCTGCTTGATCAGTGTCTTTAGAACGCTTTTCTCGATGATGCTCTGCAGGGGCTGTGTAGGTCGGTGGCAAAACAAAGGCGATGTAGCACGTGCCCCCCAGTTTCTTGGGAGCCAGGTGTAGGCTTTGGTTCCACAGACAAAGTACATATTGGGTGATGCAACAAATGCTGGAGGATTGGCAGTGTTCAAAGTCCTTACAATGTTACAAGTGCTGTGACCCACATTCTTAGTCCCACGGCCTTCAATGCATACAAGGCCAGAGACGTTCACCACAGATAGGGCCACAGTCAGTGTTGCAGCAGTTCTTTTCTTCAGGTAGGAAAATGTGGCTCTGACAGGATTATTGAACACTTGTATTTCCACTCGTTCTTTGGAGGGGACATTCATTGGGAATGTCGTATTGGAGGTGTGAGGGCAAAAGGGAGCTGCTGTTCTTCCTGTTTGGTTTAGCCAGAACTCGTTGTAGAACTGAGCGATTGTCCCATCGGAAGTGGCATTGTCTTTGTAACTTTCTTGTAGGAGCATCATCCAGGCAAGGCAAGATCCATGAACAGAAAAGGGTGAAGGGATGAAAGGGATGGAATGTTCAGTGGCATGTGGTAGCAGCCCACAGACCCAACAGTTAGTGGCATTGGTGGCAAGATTGTGCTGGTGCAGCATCTGTACGAAAGAATTATTCCAGAATTCTTTGCGTCGTTCTCGGAGATGTGGCGGTAGTGATACCAGGTAGTGTTCTTTCTTTGTGATTGGTTGCATGGTTGGTGACAATGTTCTGTATGCAGGTGCATTCTCTTCAATGATCCAGAGTGTGACCATTAGTAGGAGGCAGGTGAGAAATGCAGCTACAAGTGCAATTGTCTTTGTACTGTGCAGTTCAAAAGTCTTGGTGTCTTTGCGGTGGCTTTGCAGGTGTTCCGTTTCTTCCATCATCTTCGAGGAGCTCACCAACTGTTAGGACCACAGACTTTTGTCTGGTGTTTTTCCTGGTAGCGTTGTTTGGCTGTGCTACCGATCTGAGACTCTGACTCAGTTAGTGGCCTGGTTGTTGGAGCTCCCCCTTTTTGTCGATCTTAGGTTGTACCCTTCCTTGGATGGCACCGTGGGGTCGGGAAATTCAGACAGTTGGAGGGTGTCTTCTTGTGGGTAGCAACTCAGAGCTGGTCGGTCTTTGCGAGTACTTCCTCTTGCACCTCCACCTCTTCACAGGTTGCCAGCGTTGGAGGGACTTTCTTGCAGTGGTGGGCGTGCAGCCAATTTTTTTTCCTTCCACTCGGAGGGCAGTTCGAGTGGTGATCAAGACTTGCCAGGGGCCCGTCCACCTGGGCTCCAGATTCTTCGTTCTTTGGAAGTTGCGAACTAGGATGAAGTCCCCAGGCTTTATCACATGTCCTGGGCCCCTGGACACGTCAGGCAAGGCTTGCTGCACCTGTTGGTGGATAATTGTTAGCTCGTTTGTCAATTTATGCAGATAGTCTGACATTAATATGTTCGGGACATCGTTAATGGAGGTGGGTCTTGGTGCCGCCCAAATGTTCATAGGCCTGCCGAAGACCACTTCGTCAGTCTGTGTTTGGTCGGGGTGGAGCGCATTGATAGCAATGCCAATGGAAGGGCGTCGGGCCATTTCAACCCGGTTGTGGCAACTATTTTGGCTAGCTTTAGTTTCAATGTTGCATTGTGTCTCTCTACCAGGCCCGCTGATTGGGGGTGGAAGACGGCATGGAATTTTTGTTTTACCCCCAACCCTTTCAGTATGTTCTGTATCACTTCGGCTACGAAGTGTGGGCCGTTGTCGCTCCATAAAATTCTGCAAAGGCCGTACCGGGGAAGAATTCTTTCAACAATACTTTTGCAGTGGCTATGGCAGTATTGTCGCGGGTGGGATATGCCTCCACCCATTTGCTAAAAGCGCACACAACCACCAGGACATATTTTAGACCATGGCATCTCTCTAGTTGGATGTAATCCATTTGAAGGACTTCAAAGGGGTGATCAGGGACTCCAAACCCTCCCCGTGGTACTACTGTCCCTTTCCCTGGGTTGTGTTGTAGGCATACTATACAATGTTGTACTAGGCGCTTTGCAGATTCTGTTATCTTGACATTATGCCATACTCTTGTGATTAGTTCAATCATGGGGGTGGAGCCTATGTGTGCTGGTAAATGTGCCATGGTCAATATGGGGATGAGGTAGGCATTGGGTAACAGCCATTTATTTCCGTCTTTAGTTCTCCAGCAATTTTCCTCGTCTTTTAGTCCCACCTTTTCCCACTCGGTCAATTCGTCTTGTGTGCCTGTAGTCTGTATGTCCCTTACAGTGGTCCTAGCATCAGTCCATTGTTCAGCTTGTGACCTGGTCACATACATTCGTGTCATGGTTCTGTCTTCTGCTGTGGCTCGGGCAGTAACGTCTGCTAGCGCATTTCCCTGTCCAATGAGATCTGTCACTTTCCTATGTGCTTGGCATTTTATCACTGCTAGCTTTTTGGGGAGGAGGACTGCTTCCGTCAAGGCGGAGACTAAATCTCCATGCAGGATGGGTGTACCGTGTGAAGTCAGGAACCCTCTTTCTTTCCATAGAATCCCGAAATGGTGAACCACCCCGAAGGCGTATTGGCTGTCGGTGTATATGTTAACTGTCGTGCCAGCTGCTAAAATACATGCTCGTGTGAGGGCAATGAGTTCTGCTGCCTGGGCGGAACGTTGGGCAATACGGGCTGTTTCTAGAATGGTTCGGGCTGTGGTGACAGCGTATGCAGCTGAGGTGGTGCCGTCGGGGAGTTTGATGCACGAACCATCCACCCATAGTTCTCCATCTGGCTCTAGAAAGGCGGTGTCTCTGAGGTCTACTCTACTTTTTGTTTGTTCATCGGTTAGTGTCACACAGTCGTGTAGTGGAGCCACGTTAGAATCGTTCTCGGGTAGGGGTAACAGTGTGGCTGGATTGAGGGTGGTGCATCGCTTTAGGGTAATGTGCGGTGCTAGCAGGGTCAACTCATATCCTGTCAGTCGGGCGCTAGTCAAGTGTTGGGTTTTGGTCTGGTTCAGTAGTGTGTCGACTGCATGGGGTACTAAAACAGTGACTGGATTGGAGAGCACTATTCCTTCGCTCTGGCGTATTGATACCGCTGCAGCTGCCACAGCGCGCAGGCACGCTGGCAGTGCTCTGGCTACTGGATCGAGGGTGGCAGAAAAATATGCACAAGGGCGTTGTTTGTGACCAATTGATTGTGTTAGGACAGACAATGCACATCCCTCCCTTTCGTGTGTGTGTAGAGGAAGAATGGTTTGGAGTAATCTGGGGTTCCTAGGACTGGTGCTGAGCAAAGGGTATTGCGTAGTTCTTTAAAGGCTGTCTGGCATTCGGGGGTCCAGGGGAGAGGTGAGGGGATGTCCTTAGCTAGGAGGGAGAGAAGGGGTTTGACAATGAGGCTAAAGTTCGGTAACCACTGTCTGCAAAACGAGGTGAGGCCTATCAAAGAGCGGACTTGCTTCTGATTTTTGGGGACAGGGGTGTCTAGAATTGTCTGGATCCTGTCAGGCGTGAGTTTTCTCCCTTCTTTTGATAAAAGGTGACCCAAATAGGTCACTTGTGATTTACAGAACTGCAGTTTCTTTCGGGAGACCTTGTGACCATTCTCAGCAAGGAAATGGAGTAGTTTGATGGTGGCTGTGACGGCTATTGGTATGGTGTCTGCTGCTAGAAGGATGTCGTCTACATATTGTATTAGTGCCACTCCATCTGGCAATTGTATGGCGTCCAACTGTCTTTTAAGCGCCTGGCTATAGATACTTGGGCTCTCAGTGTACCCCTGAGGTGCTCTACAAAATCTATACGAACAGGAATTTAGGGTAAATCCAAAAAGATAGCGGCTGTCCTCGTGTATAGGTATGGAAAAGAAGGCATTCTTGAGGTCGATCACAGTGAAGGTGGTGGCAGTGGAGTGGATTAAAGTCAAAATTGTCGTGATGTCGGAAACTACTGGGTATTGTGGTACTACGATTTTGTTTACCTCCCGCAGGTCAATGATGAAGCGGTAGGCTTTCCCATCTCCCTCTCTCTTTACAATCGGTAGTATGGGACTGTTACAAATGTTGCTCACTACTTCCTCT
Source organism: Calotriton arnoldi (assembly GCA_963921515.1). NCBI lineage: Eukaryota > Metazoa > Chordata > Amphibia > Caudata > Salamandridae > Calotriton > Calotriton arnoldi. Next base: position 3,520,760 of record CAWUFW010000033.1, read on the forward strand.
ACCACCCCTGCCTCTACCAAAGAGTGTATGATCTCTGTTAGTGCTTTCTCACCCTCTGGCGATATTTTGTACTGCGGTACCTTCAGTAGGGTTGCGTCCTGTCGTATTGTTACGTGTACTGGGTCAATCATCATTCGTCCTACGTCTGAATCAGCCCTAGCCCATAAGTGTGATGGCAAAGTGTCCAGTAGGGATGTGTCAGTCTCAGAGATGGAAAACATGTGCTGAAAAGGGTTCTCTCTATGGCGTTGGGGGTTGTCATACAGGATGACACGCACTCCGTCTGGTGAGCATCTGATAGTCGCATGGAAGTGTTTCAAAAGGTCGAGGCCCATAATTGCGTCTGGGGTGTTAGATGAGAGGAGGAATGTCGTTTCGACGCCATTGCTGTCAAGATTAAAAGGGATGGGTCGGGACAAAGGGTTGGTGGAGGGCGTACCGTCAAGTCCTATTGAGGTCACATGTGAGCCTGACAAGGGTGCCCTTGGAATCAGTCGTTTGGATAGTGCACTACGTGTTGCTCCTGTGTCTACCAAAAATGGCGACCTTGTGCCCAGGACCTCAGCGGTAACATAAGGGCCTTGCTGATCAACGCAGAGCTCGACTGGATCCCTCCCTTGCCCCTGGCTGTCCTATGCAAAGTCGTACGTATTGTCATAATCTGTCTGTTGGTACTGATTCTGTCTGGGATGGTCAAATGCGTTCACTCTTCCTGGCCTTTCCTCGCTTGCTTCACTCGCGTACCCTCTCCCACGTCCTCTTCCTCTCTGTCCACTTGCTATTTCCCTCGCCCCTCTGCCCCTAGCAGCTCCTAACAAAGCCGGGCATTGGGATTTCCAGTGTCCATATTTTTTGCAAAATGCACATTGATCCTGTCCTAGGTTTTGGCGTCCTACATATGATGTAGATGGATTGTTCCTAGGTGGCTGTACTCTAGGGGTATTCTGCTGGTTTCCTCCCTATATTGCTCCCTTCCTGTATTCGCCCCCTGGAGTTGTGCTATCATTACCCTTTCCTTCAAGTCCTTCTTTTTCCTTTCTGTAGCCCTGTCATTTTTGTTTCTCTGATGCTCGTAGTACTGGGCCATTTGGAGAATGGCCGTCGGTTTAGATGCTGCCCAACTACTTTCGCTGGCTTGTAGTTTCTGGGATACATCTGGCAGTAATCCTTTGACGTAGTTCTGCACAAATAAGTGGTGTCCGGTTGCGGTGGACATGTCTTGTCCACTGTAATCAGAGAACACAGTTTCAAATCTGGAGAAGTACTCTGAGACGTCCTCTTGTGGTTTCTGGCGGCATGCGGTTACTATGGACCAGTCTATCTTTTTCTCTGGGATCAGCGTTTTCACTTTCTGCACTATTTTGTCAGGGAGGTCTAATATTGCTTTAACTAGTTTTTGACCAGGGTTCCGCTGTTTATCTAGTGTGTCGAGTTGTTCCCAGGTATGACCAAACAGTTCAGTATGGTTTACTTTCTTAACCTGTTTCCACACATCTGCTGGCAAACATAACCCGAAGAACAAGTCTATGTCGGCAAGTGTCATTATTGTTGATCCCAGAGCGGTACCTAGCTCGGCGTAAAGGCGGTGGGGTTCTTTCGTAAATCCGGCAAAGATTTACGGAAGGTCAGGATGTCCTGTCTGTCCCATGGCTGATACACCCAATTGTAGACCACCCTTCCTCTAGCGTCTTGATGGTTTATATCGTCATTAGTCCCTTGTCCTCTAGGAGGTACCCAGTAAGGGGCAGCTTCTTTTATTGGCATCATGCTATCTGTTTTTTCCACTGGGGGTCCTGCTACCTTAGTTGTCCTGTCCCTATCTACCTGTCCTTGTTCTTTGAGGTGACGCAATACTTCTAGTGTGGATGAAAATAGTTCTGCAACATCGTTGTCGCCTTCATCTCCGATGTCTACCTTCCTGTAGAGAGCCACTAATCGCTCGGGCCCTACGTTTTGGTACTTCTCTTCATATGCAGTAAGGGTGTGGTAACAGAGACGTACAATAAAGTATCGTTTGCGGTTTTCAACATAGGAGTCGCATATGTCTGTTACGTGTTCTTCTGTTTCTTTCCTATCTATGAGGGTTTTAACTATTTTATCAATGCCTGCTCGCTCATTTTTACTTAATCGCGGGACCCTGGGCGCTCCTATTTCCTTGGTTCCTACCTCTACTACTGCCTCCTTTGATGAGGTATTTGGTGTGGGTGGCTCGGTGGGAGCAGAGGTGGTGGAGACTGAGGCGATCGTGCCATCTCCAGTTATACTTTGGGGGTCCTGGCGTTGTACTACGGGATGAGTAGGGGCATAAGGGGGTGGCATGTATATCATTGGGGGACCTAACAATAAATCATCATCTACCCCCTGTTTTGCTGGTAACTCGGGGTAAAGAGTTAAGGGCGTTCTAACAGGGCATTGACCTGATATTTTTGATTCCTGTTCTTTTTATCGATTTCCTTTTCTTTTAGTTCTTCTTCTAACTTTTTACAGGCTTGGTAAGCTGATTTTCGCGTTTCTTTATCTTGTCTAGCTTCGTCTCTTTTCTTTCGTTGAGCTGCTTCTTTTCGCCATAAACCAAAACTATCAAACATGGCTGGTCTAGCTTTCTTTTGTGGAGAGCTAATTCTAACGTTTCTATTTTAGCGGGATCGAAAGATCCCGTCAGTGGCCACTGATTTACCTGGTCCTTCCTAGTGTACTTATGCCATAGTTTGCTATAAGCTACGGTGGCTAATCCATATTTCACGTACATGTCCTTGTTAGGGTGCCTTCCGGCGGTGCCGGATGACTGACCTCTAACAAACGGTCCGGTCCAAAACAATCAAACAATCTAGAGAAAACAGGCATGACGTATTTAGCGGTCAAAATGAATATCTCAATTAATGTTAGACAAAAGTCTGCACTACCTGTCCTTCGCTGTCTGCAAAGAGAGAATATTCCTATTCTACGTTGTTTGCAAGCAGGGAATGTCTCAAATAACTCAAAAGGAATACTAGTATTTCTATCAATCAATCAATTTAAGTCATGTTTTCTCACGACCTTACCCGGACCGTATGGACAGTTCTTAGTCTTCCCCTTCCAGCGCCTGGTTGTCCTCTCACTCCAACAATCAATGCGGCGTTCCTGTAAGGCCCCAGTCAGGACCGCAGGTCACTCGAGAGAGGTCCATTCGGAACTGGTGAAGTTCAGTCAATTGGCAGCCAGACGAGGGTCTACTGGCAATGCTTCTGACTCTTCCTTTTATACAGTTTTACACAATGTATTTGTTTCTTTTATCATGGTTACAAGCTTGGAGTATCCGCCCCGGGCAGGTTGTCACACAAGCCTGACATTGTTTTATCAACATGGTTACACAAGCCCAACATTAACTCTCCTCCCACCCAGGTCAAAAACAGACAATTTAATTGCAGCTGGACCTTGCTTCAGGGTCTAAAAACGAGTGAGACCGGCCAGATCTAAGAGTCCGTTCTGTTGATAAGAACAGGTCCCATTGTTGGCAAAAACCAGTCTTGCTGTGTGTAGTGCAATAAACCATGTTTGCAAGAGTCTGTTTGGTATTTGTAACCCGTTTGTGCAGGGATGAGAGGAAAGACGAGTTTGAGGCAGCAGGTGATGTTGATGTTTGTCGTGGAAATAGTTTATAGCCCCCAGCACACATATCAGGTTTGGTCAGAGAGTCAGAAGGCTGCTAGAGGACAGGGTGAAATGAAGGTGACCAACAGAGTACAAAATGGCTGTGGTAAATCAGAATGACTGTAGTTTATGTGCACGTAGGAACTTTCATCAGACAAGATGGCGCAGAATGTTCATGATTGTGTTTTGTTCTTAACACCATGACGTTTAGCAGGTCTGGAGTTGAGGAGTGGCGTTGGCCTTCCTCATCGATAAGCTCAGAAATATAGGAAGCGGCGCGAGATTTCTGAAGCATCCTGGCTAGTGTTTTGCCCGGGCGATCTCCCTCTCCATACCTGCGAGCCTGGGTTTCTTTGCCCAGGAAATGAACCTCTCTTAGCGCCTCCTCCTGATATGCCGATATTTTACTACGTATTTCAGCCAAGACAGCAGAATCAGTAGAGTGATGGAATTGGCTCTCAAGCGCGGACATGTCATCCTCGAGTGCCGATATTGTTCTGAGGATGGATTTGAGAATACCGTTTTGTTTAGCTATACAGACGCCACAAATCACCACTTTAAAGGTGTCCCAAAGTGTGGCCGGCGAGCCAACCGAACCCGTATTGTGTTCGAAGTAGTTCTGGATTGCTGTTCGTACCTCCTCCCTGAAAACCTGATCCCTGAGGGCATGAGGGGGTAGCCTCTATGAGAACGCGCACGCGGGAGCTTGGGGTGGCTTAATGCTTAGTAGGACTGGAGCGTGATCTGAGAGGGTATGTGGCAAATGAGAAACCTCAGGTCGCCATGTTAGGGCATCCCTAGATGTCAGCCAGTAGTCAATTCTAGACCACGCCCCGTGTTGGAAGGAGAAACAAGTGCCTTCACGTATATTGTGGCGAGTTTCTCGCCAGGTATCCATGAGGCAGTTATCTGTGATGATTGAAGCTAATGTAGTAGCGGCTTGGGGGTGGGGACGTCGCAAGCTACGTGCCCTGTCTACTGCGTCTACCAGCGGGACATTGAAATCTCCACCCCAGAATATGGTTTGGGGGTTAGCGCTGCCGATCAGGTGCCAGACTCCTGCAAAGAATTTTGGATCATCCACGTTGGGACCGTAGACGTTGACTATAGTCATGGGATGGTTGTGTAATTTGCCAGTCAAAATAATGTAGCGTCCCGCATCGTCGTAAATACTGTGATCGGTGGTCCATGCCAGGACCTTACGTATAAGGATACAGACCCCCCTCGCATAGTTGGAATATGTGGAAGAGTATGGAGGGCCCCACCCTCTAAAAAGAAGGGGGGGGGGGGGGAAGGTTGGTGCCGACAAGATGGGTTTCTTGCACTAGGCAGATGTCGACAGCGTGTCTATTCAAATAGGCGTGTACCAACCGTGTTTTCCTACTGTCATTCAGCCCTCGTATATTCCACGATAGTAGTTTAACTGGGTCTGCCTTATTCATCTATGACAGGGGTGGTGATGATGTTGCATATGTGATCGCGATGGAGAGTATGCTGTCTCCGGCAAACAAGAAGGATGTGCATGTGTGTGCCATAATGCCAACATTTTAGTACAATACATAACATTAACTGGAACAACTTCCAATGAACCCAACCCTCCCAATCCACCCCACCCACTCCAAACCCCCAAATCGGTTGAGATGCCCTCCCCCATAACAGAAGTTTCCGGGAATCATCCCTGGGGGCAGTGGAGTCTCTGCGGGAACTGCCCCTGTGAGGCTGGGTGGATGAGCAAAAGTATAGTAGGAGGGCCCATCCCACCCCACCCAAAAGTGCGCTGTGGTATTATAATCAGACAGCAGCGCTTAACATAGTCAAATAACGTCTACAAGGGCTGCTTCGCAGAGAGGGACAGTCCTCTCCCACCCGAACGGAACAGTGTTAAGTTCTTACATGCTGTAGCAGATGGCATCGTGTGGCTGTTAGTCGTTGCCGCTGAGTCGCTTCTCCGATGGGGAGCTTCCGGCCCTCCCGGGAACCTGCCTCTCTTGGCCTCTTGCGAGGCAAACTTGAGAGCGAGTTTCGGATCCGTGAAGTGGAGTGTTTTGCCGTCCTGGGTTATCTTGAGCTTGGCGGGGTATAGCATGGCATAATTGATGATGGCCTGTTGCAGTAGACGTTTAGCTGGGATGAAATCGCGGCGGGCCGCCTGCACCGCCATGGTGAAGTCTGGGAAGAAGGATATGTTGTCCCCTTTGTATTGTATCTGCCCCCGCTCCCTGGCAAGCCGGAGAACCGTGTCACAGTCTTTATAATCGAGCAGGCGGGCCACGATTGGACGAGGGGGAGCCCCCGGAGGGGGTCTGGGACCCAGGGACCTGTGGGCTCTCTCAACGATGAAGACGGGCGATAAGTTGGCTCCGAATAGGTCCCGCAGCAAAGTCTTCATGAAATCCTCCATCCTGGAAATCGAGGTGGATTCGAGCACGCCCACTACGCGGAGGTTATTGCGCCTCGAACTCTTCATTTTTCTGATTAATCAGGTCCAGTATTTTGTCCATTTGTAGGAGGCGCTAAGAGGTGGCAGATTGGGTGTCGTCGGACTCGGATTCCCTGGTTTCCAGATGATCAAGCCGGGTGTCATGGGCGTGGACTCCGTTTTTAACCTTATCCAGGCAAGAGGTGAGCAGGTCCAGTTTGGCGTCAATGTTTTTTAAGCTGGATTGCACGTCCAGGAGTATTCCCCTCAGGTCCAGTTCCTGCTCGTCGGTATCGGTCTCATCTGGCTGCTGTGAGCCGGCGCCTCTCCCGGCCTCGGGGTCCGCCAGCCTAGTGTCGCGTTTTTTCTCGAAAGAGCTTGGACTGCTTGCACTCCGGCTTTCCCATAGCTGTTGGAGGACAGGGGGCTCCAGTCCGGCCCGTCTCAGAGGCCCTGGGGAAAGTGTATCTCGAGGCACCGGACAGCCAGAGGAGGACAACCGAGCGTTCACCTCCATGAGCTGCCGCCCGGGTCAAAGTTGCCTCCTCCCGCCGCAGCCGCGATGGGTCTTTGATGAGGCAGCAGCACACCCCCCAAAGCACTAGCACCACGGCCCGAGGTGGCTACCCCTGATGCACAACAGAGCATTCAATTCTTGCAGGGGTTATCCCCCTGGTCGTCAGTTCTCCTGGGCACAGAGCTGCGGCAGCCAGAGGAAGAGGCCACTCAGCCCAGCAAGCAACTCGGCTCCAATGATATGCAGGGAGGTTCTCAGGCCTTAGCGCAGCAGCACGGCATCAATGAGGATGGTGTCTCACTACCGCCTCGCCTCTGACCTCCAGAGCCGCAATCCAGACTCCCGTTGTGGCTCATTAGGACGCCTCCGGCCCAACGGTGTCAGCGTTTGTTCTCTCCGCCTGGGTCGACGCGGCTCAGCTGCTCCTGTGCCTCCCAGCAGGCCAGGGAGGCCCAGCGGATCTCCCCTGCTTTTGGTCCGTCCGGTCCGCACAGTAGGCCGGCCTCAGTGCGTGGTTTTTGATGCCTCCGTTTTGCTGCCAGCACCCGCAGGGCACAGCGCCAGAGGAGGGGGTATCAGATGGGCCCTAAAGCGCTTGCGGAATGGCGGCTGGGTCGTAGTTGTGGGCGGAGAGTTTTTGGCCGTGCCGCCACCGCTGATAGTACCGACTGATTAGCGGGGGAGGAGTGGGCACCCCCGGAGCAGCCCGCCACGCCTGTTCTGCAGGCCGCACTCACCGCGTGTCAAGCCTGGAATCTGCCGGTAGATCCGCCTCTGCTATGGGTCTCGCCGGCCCGCCAGTGCGGCGTCAGCAGTCTCCGACAATGTTCTCGGCGAGGCTCCGTTCCACCGGCCTAGAGTCTCAGCCCACCTGAGGGTTCAGGTGGGTCCCAGTCGCCTATCTCGGCCGTCCAGCCAGCGCCGTCTCCGGCCACAGTTCGGGGTGCTCGCCGCCTCCGCCGTGTCACCGGCTCTTGTGGGAGGTAGCGCTCGGATGGTGAGAGCTAGATGGGCCCTATAGGATGCAGAGCATGGCGGATTGTAGGCCTAGCCGGCAGAGCTCGCTTACAATGCGCCCATCTTGCGCTGCGGCAAAGCCACGCTCCCCCCTTCCAAAAAGAAACTTAGTGATGAAACATTGAAAACTAGTAGGAAAAACCAGCAATGTGTGACAATATTTTCATCTGTAACATTTTGTCATGATAGCCGATATTTACGAAAGCAATGTACCATTACATTCGCTAGACCCTTTTGGTTGTGGGGATACATAGGGTTTGCAGGTTCTCCCATAACCTGAGGTACCCACAGTCAACAAATGAGCTGCACAGTACAACAGTTTTTCATTGTGTACCAAGTACAGACCAATTCATATGGTGAAATATGTAGACTGAAAATATGTCTCCAGGTAACCTATGTATTTCTGAAATGGGCACAAGATATGTATTTTACGAGTAGTGGTTATTTGTACATCTCTGAATGTTTGAGTACCCGTAGGAGGATATGATTTAGAGGGTATTTTTCAAAATGTCTTCTTTCTTACACACCGTCTTACATTTGGATGGCACAAATGCAGCGAAATCCAATTGATAATAACAAATATCCAACTATTCTATGCTCCCACATGTTATCTGATAAAAATTATATCTGCAGGTAGGCCTAGTGGGTGTGACAGCCTAGTGCCTGTGACACGCAATGGCCCAAAACACAGAGATACTTCACATTTTTCTACTAAAAACAAACCCGTTTTTTGCAAAGTGAGTAGCTGTGGATTTTGGACCTTAGCTCAGTCGGCACCTAGGAAAACCTAGCAAATCTGCACATTTTGAAAACTAGACACCTAGGGGAATCAAGAATGGACTGACTTACTTGGCTCTCGCCAGGTTGTTTAACCCAGAATCCATTGCAACCTGACACTTTGCCAACAAAAACACATTATCCTCACATTTCTGTGATGGAAAGTTCTAGAATCTGCAGGGAGCCAAATACTTCCTTCCACCAAGCATTCCCCTAAGTCAGTGGTTCCCAATCTGTGCGCCGCGGCACCCCAGTGCGCCATTAAAAGTAGCCAGGGGCGCCGCGAAAAGATGTGCACCAAGCACACAGTTTGGAAACTACTGACTGATACACAATAATAAGGGTAATACCAGGGGGTGGTGGGCATCATGCTGCAGACAGGGATTTCTAATCAGTGGCAGCTTTATTCTTGCAGTTCAAAAGCTGGAGTTCCAGAGGCCGGAAAAGTGCAAGCGCTGTAGCACATTCATTAGCAGTTCAAGCAGAGCCTTTCTGGGGAGGAGGATGGGGCCTGAGTGGGAAACACAAGATAAGCAAACAGGTAGAGGGGGCTGCCGGGATGTAGGTCAATGTGCCTGGAATGAGACTCGAAGAGATACTGAATAAGGAAATAAAACATCCTGCAGCAATGAAAGTAAAAGTAAACATTTGCAGACAGCCTGATTTTACACAGAACGGCCCTTGATAATGATTTATAGCGCCTGGGAGCCACCTCCGGTTCCGCGCAGCTGGCACAAGTGGGCAGGTGAAAACTCATGGCTAATAGTTCTCCAAGTTACACATATTATGGGAAACTATCTCGGTAGGTTAATGTGCCTGCTGCTAAGAGCTGTGTAAAACCTGTGGGTTAGAGCGATTTTGGAAAGACTAACCCTGGATTAAAATGCAAACGGTGTGCATTTGCTTCCCTAATTTATGGTTTGAGCGCATTACTTGCCTATGTCTGCTGCTATTAGTCATTTACATGACATTTGCTATTTGTTTTATTTATGTCCTCCTTGCATGGACCAAGTAGTGTGTGCTCCCCTCTGGGTATAGGCCCCACCACCCACTCACTGATCTTCATTTCCTGACATGCCCGTGACTACTGAACTTTGTCTTCCTAATTTTCTTTTTTGCAAATTTTAAACACAACGGGGCTGTGCAAGCACAGTGATTGCTTTTCAGTCTTTTATCTAGACATGTGCACTCAGACACATCCAGCACCTCCCTCCTGATTTGCGCCACAGATTGAACCAAACCTCTTGTTAGAGTTTGCACAGTGTCACCCCAATAGTCCATGGATATTTTTGTCTAATATGTGTCACTGCTTTGAATGTCCTGTTTGAACAAGCCAGGTTTTGTGTGCGTCCCGGACTAGACTGATGCAAAACAAATGGACTGCTGAAGCATCGTAAATTGAAATGTACATTAATTAATACAGTGCAGTTTACTTATTGAATCATAAGATAGTTTGCAGCATTGAAATCAGCCTCTCCAATCATGCAGCTATTGGTCCTGGGTTGGACTTTATGCCGGCAGCACTGTGCTCACATGAATATCGAAGTCGATCTTCGAGTCTCTTAAGCTGCCTGCTCTGTATTCTCAGTGGAAATAATTTAGCAATGCTTATTGTGCAGTGTAGTAAACAGGGCATGGTGGGACACTGATAGCAGGACACGATCGCCGCAATAATCAGAACAGCAAAACTTTAAGTACTAAGGCAGCAGGGAGAATCCTGCTTCAGATTCCAGGTCTGTCCGTGCACACCACAATGCTGCCAATGCGCATTCCAGATCTACCAGTACATTTCACAGGGCTTCCAGTGCACATTTCTGGGATGGCAGTCAGTGCCAATCATAGTACTATCAGAGCCAATCATAGTACTATCAGAGCCAATGCATGCCAAAGAGCCCTTAGTGCGCATTCCAGTTCTTCCAGTGCATCCAAGGAATATAAGGGTTGCTTTGCCCTGCCCTCTGCATGATCCGAGTGCCCCTTGTTTGGTGAAGCTCAGCCATGTGCCACTTCATTCTACACGTATCCATTGTGCTTTACCGCCACAAATTATGAAACACACAATAGCTGCACTCATACACCTAGAGATCTTGAGAAAGATGCCAATGATAATTATTTCTTTCGACCCCCGCCCATCTCCCCCTCCATTTGGTTCCCAGGAAAGAGGCCCACATCTATGATTATTATTCCTTCATCGGCTTCAGCCCAATTATTTTCAGGGAGAGAAATGGAAGTACTCCAGAGGCTTGGCTTGCATCCTCCCACCCGCCAAAAAAAAGGGAGATAATGGGGAGCCGTGGCCAACGGGCAATAGATCAAGGGAGCCGCAAGTCAAAAAAGTTTGGGAACCACTGCCCTAAGTCTTACGGTAAAAATGGTACCTCACTTGTGACGGTAGGCCCAGTGCCCACAACATGAAAGGGCCCAAAACGCAACATGGATACATCACATTTTTCCACTCAAACCGGACTTGTTTTTTGCACTGTCGGTAGCTCTGGATTTTTGGCCCTAGCTCAGCTGGCACCTAATGAAACATAGTAAACCTGCACATTTTGAAAAACTAGGGGAAACCAGGATGGGGTGACTTGCGTGGATCCCATGAGGTTTTTTTTATCCACAATGCCCTGCAAACCTCAAACTTTGCCTGAAATCATGCATTTTCCTTAAATTTCTGTGATGGAAACTAGCGGAATCTGCGGGAATCCACAAAATCCCTACCACCCAGCATTACCTCACTTGTGGCAAAAAAAAACATTGCCCCACTTGTGTGGCTGGGGTTAGCGCCCGTGACAGGAATGTAGCAAACCAAGGTCAATGGGAGCTCTTGCGTGGGGACTCCTATTGATTTTGGTTTGATCCAGAATACAGCACACAGACAGAGGAAAAAACGAGGAGAAATAAGGATATTTCTCCTTGTTCCGCCTCCTTAACGCCACCCCTGAGGTGGCATTAGAATCTGACACATTCCCAGGTTTACAATTCCTCATAAATCTGGTAATGTCTCAGATTCTATGGGTGTTTTCGTGGGAACACACACAGCAACACCCATGGAACGCCGCTTTCACACAGTGTCCTGCGTGAAAGGGGCACATATTTACAAGGCAATGAAAAGCGATGCAAAGTTGCTTTGAGTAGCCTTGTAAGTATGCTGCGGCACATTGCGCCACCGGAGCGTCAAAAAAGTGACGCACGGGTGGTGCAAAAGTGCCGCTTGGGGCCTCCTAAATGAGGCCCTTTGTTTTTTTATATCATTTTAAATTTTAAGTGTGGTATATGTTTTTAATAATATATGTTAGGTAATTTGAATTTGTTATTAATATTATGTTTTTTTTAATGTACTTGTTTTATATGTTTAGTGTAGACTATATATTTATTCAGATCAATAACTAAAATTATTTTGTTTAAATTTTACTTTTTTAAATCAGTTTCATGTGTGCTTTTCTAATATATGTCTGTTAATCTTAACTTTTAAGTCATTATGAATGTTTTAATGTAATGTTTTTTAAAAATCTGCTTGACTGTTTTTATTTTTTAAAGAATACATATAAGTATATTTATATTTGTAATGTACACTATTAAAACTATTATTTTGTATTTTAAATAAATTACATGTACATATATGAATATGTTGATATACTTATTTTTTGACAATATTCTGCTCTACAACATTTTTGACTCTATATTTTGTTAGCTTATATACAAGTATTTTTGTAGATATTTTTGACACAATATTCTGGTGTCACAATACTGCTGTTCTCAACATTGTGTCATATAGTTGTCAAACCAACTCCCTTCCCACAAACTGCTTTACTCCTTGGTGTCTAACTCTTTCATATGAAAGAGCAAATATGGTTGCAGACATTAAGAGTACATGTGACATCTGTAGTGTGAAGTTAAACATACTTGAATTGCTGTAAAACGATAATAGATTCAGTTTAATGTAAAATATAGCACAAATTATAATGCAGTTACTCCCATCCCACATTAGTTTCACAATGACAACTCCTCATGCTATTCGTGAAATGCTTAATCTCGGACACTTTGATTTGTCTCATTGAAAGACAATCCTTTCTCTCCAGGACCCAGTGTTGTTTTGAGATATAACTTAGTCTCTCTTGCATTGGAACCGATTCATGTTGATCAAAATGGCTTTCTCCCGGGGCGTCAACATCACAACATATTAGTCATCTCTTCCATGTCCAGGACTGCATGCAAGGTCGCTTACCACAGGCCGCCTGCATGATATTGGACCTGGATACGGTGCCCGACAAGCTGAAATGGCCATACCTCTTCCTTGTACTTACCCGCCTGGGAGTGGGCTCCAGACCTCTGGCCTATACCAGGCTACTATACACTGGACCAACCTCTAACGCGATTGACTCGCGTCATTTCAGCCCCTTCCCTGTGCACCGGGGAACCAAGCAGGGGTGTCCTCTATCGCCTCTGCTATCCACTCTTGTGATGGAGCCACTAGTCATCCGACTGCTGGCAGTGGGACGAGACTGGGGCATACCATTGGCAGATAGGACCCACTGAGTGTCGTTATATGCAGACAACCTACTGATATACCTCTGTGATATTACCATCGATCTCTCCCCGATATGAACTACACTGACCGAGTTCACTGCAGCCGCTGGATTGCGAGTGAACTGAAAGAAATCTGCCATATACCTCCTCAACCTGACCAAACCGGCATGCCCTGTCCACATAAGCGAAACACCCCTCTGTTTGCAGGGAGCGGCAATCCGGTACCTGGGCATACGGCTCTACTATACCCCACAGGACTTGCACAAGGGTAACCTGTGTGCTACCTTGCCTGGCATCAGAGCCCAAACAAAATTTTGCAGGCCCTTCCTTTAGCTCTTATAGGCCGGATAGCACTTGCTAAAATGGTTCCTTTACTTCGGCTACTATATTATTTTACTAATCTGCCAATTACCCCACACCTTTTTAGGCATTATTTGGGGCACCTCAAGATAATGAGTTGCTCTATGGAAATTGCAGCTACCAGTGGACCTCGGGGGTCTGCGTGCTCCTCGTATGGAACCTATTTTTTAGCAGCCCAACTGCAATGGCTGTCGGTATGGACTGCAGGTCAGTATATGGAAGGGACTTGTGGGGTGGAGAGAGGCCTTTTCTCATCCACAACTCGTGGCTTCTTACTCCCCAAATCCAAGGCCCATCCTGGGTAACCAGTACAAGTGGCGGTGGCCCAGACATGCCTATTTTGCGCATATTGCATAATGAAGAACACTCCGACTTATGCCCCCGCATTTCCCCTCGTAGGCCTCCCACCCTTCCCCGGGACTTACACACGACGAGACATGCCGTCTTGGATGGCCCTGTCACTTTATACCCTGGGCAACCTGTTTGCAGATAGGTAACTGCTTTGTTTCGACCAGCTAATGTTGGACTATAACCTTCCCCCCGGCCAATTCCTACTCCACAGACAGTTCACACCTGCTGTGCACTTTGGGGCATCCCGGACACGGACCTTACCGTCCACCTAGTGGTGCAGACTATCCTTACAATGGGAGACGGCCGGCATCGATTACCTGGCTTTACAAAGCCATTCAGGATTTATCATCAGTCGCCAATGACACACTTCAGCAGAAATGGGAGGATGACTATGGGAGGCTGCTCCATTACAAGGCATGGACACAAGCCCTGGAATTCCCCAGGCAAGTTTCTCAGAATGCTCGTTCCAAGAACATACAATAGTTTCTTCTCCGCAGGGGACATCTCACCCCAGCTCACATAAATCATCACTTCCCCAGCATGCAGGCGGCCTGTCCAAGCCGTTGGGCACTAGACACAGACTTAAAGCACATGCTGTGATCCTGCCAGGCCATACAACACTACTGGCAAACTGTTCATGACAGTCTACAGGAAGTCATGGAATTGGCTGATGTGCACACTTGGGAACCATGCTTACTAGGCATCTTCAGACGCCGTAAACAACACAAAGTTCATATTCAGTTTGCCTCCCTGGCACTCCTTCTTGCCAAATGTGCAATCACCTTACAATGGCGCTATTCAACAGCCCCACCACTAGAGGACTGGTATGGAGCAGTGCGTAAATGGGCAACAGCGGAGGAAAATGCCCTTTAAGAGGTGCGCCATTTGCAAAACCAGCCTATTTCCCCACACTGGGCGACCCTCTTAACACAATTCATTCAGCCAACCAAAAACGACGACCCCTGAACCGCATAGCTCCCCTACTATTGCTATTACCTGTATTTACTACCTCTGCATCACACACGCAACATAACACAGTGGCTTCTATACCATTCCCCCTTTGTTGCTGGGTCTCCCCCACAGTACTCATCTTATGCCACTTCTCCCAACTTCATCTACTGCCAAGGTCTGCCACCCATGTCCATTGTTCACTCCTCCCCCTTTTTATATCTCTTTCTTTATTCAAACATATGACCCTCTCGCAGTCACTACGATAACTGACATGGATGCCATGTAAAAGTTCTGAGTGATGATATTGCTGTATTGTTTTTTCGTACAACCTAATTAAAACAAGCATTGGCATAGCCAATAGGTCTCGCCTTTGGGACCTTATAAGTGTTTAGCCATGCAACAGTTGATGTTGTTGCACCAAGGATATTATGCTGCATAACTAAATACTTATAAGGTCCCAAAGGCGAGACCTATTGGCTATGCCAATGCTTGTTAGATATTACTGTGCTAAGAAGTACATTCTCTCAGCTGATATGTGCTGTAAGCTGCAGTCTGCGAATTAATGTTACTACACCCCCGAGTATGAAAAGGCTGCGGATTAAATAAAAGCAAATGGAGGTCATGTATGCTTTGTCATGCTGCTAATTATCTAGAGTAAAGAAAATCATTCCTGGATGAAATTCTTATTTCACAGGAATGTTAACTGTAAATTCGGAAAAACAGTTCAACTGTATGACCTATTTTATGCTTTTTGTGCATAGAAGCTCCCAAACACGCAAAATATGTAAATGCACACGTGTACAACCATACACCAGTTAATACAAGACACACCGAGCACATTTTAGTCACTCAGCAGCAAACCATGACTAACACTTCAAAAGCAAGTCTGTAGCTTTCTGACAATCACTAAACGTAAACCAATAAACAATGATGTAGCAACTAGCAAAATCTATATATTATGCAGACAACTGAATTTAGCAGATGGTGTTCAAGGTGAGTGCTGAAGGATGACCTTGGCCGACCTTATTGATCCAGTTAACCAATTTCTCATTAGTAACATTTCTCCCAGTCTACTCACTCTGCGAAATGCACCTTAGTGATACTCCACTACTCCCAGTCACAATGGCCTAGTGCTATCGCTCACACCATACATTTCATTGATTGTGCAAAAGGAGCATTGCTGCACTTAAAGACCGTCACTGGAGAGGAGAGCTTTGCCACTATTTTTACTCCTGTTTGACTAATCAAGAATTCACCACAAAATAGACAAGCATCCTAGGGACGGTTTCAGGGTATCACCCCTCATCAGCCAGGATAGCTTGAATCCAGTGGTGCAGCGAGCAAGGAACCCAGAGGTGCGTTCAAATTCAGATTTCATCATTTTAAGTAAATGTAAGCAAGTGTTTACATATATATGTGCACACATTTTACAATAGCCCTCTGTAAGAGGCCCCTATTTTTATCTGTACCCACCCCCTAAATCACTTTTAGTGACACCACA
This sequence comes from Calotriton arnoldi, assembly GCA_963921515.1. Lineage (NCBI taxonomy): Eukaryota > Metazoa > Chordata > Amphibia > Caudata > Salamandridae > Calotriton > Calotriton arnoldi. The sequence continues at coordinate 3,536,807 of CAWUFW010000033.1, forward strand.
GGATATACCAGATTGAAGCAAAAAATGTCTTTCGTCCCTCTCACACAGTTTTATGGTTTCGGCAAGACATTTTCTATTGAAGCCAGTCTCGGGGGCAAAAAGATTTGATACCCATAATAAAAAGTTGTCCAGGACCAAACAGGCCCATGTTCCAACCAAAGCCAGCATTGTGTGCATGTAAAATCAAGTACAGCGATCATCAGGGCTGCATTAGGAAGCTACAGCACAGTGGAGAGAAAAGAATGTTTTTGATGTAACTTTTCTTTTTATATAGCGCAAACACAACTGAAGGTATTGAAACACATGAGCACCAGTTTCATTACACAGGTACATATTTATTTTTTGTATGCATGGGGAGATAAAGTGATTTGGCCAGAATCAGATAATGTCGAGCAATGCCAAGACTTGAACCCGCTTCCCCACTCTAAAGAGGTCAGCTCTAGAGTTTTTAATATCATTAATGGATACATGTTCTTAGTGTATCTAAGATTCTTTTCTAGCCACACCTGCATTTACAGATTACATCAGCCCGGGTAATTTTTTTTGGTTTACTATGTCTGGCACAACTCAGGATTCGTAAAATGGATAATGAATGGGGCCCGTTCCTGTCAATTACTTCAGGGATCGTTAAACGCCTACAGAAACAAGCATGGTGGGGCCTCCTTTAAAAAAGAGCAACAACTAGTGTAGAATGTGAGAGGGAGACCTTTTGGACCTTATAAATGTGTAGCCATGCAGCACATTATCCTGGGTGCTGTGCCGCCAGGGATTGAAGAGCTATACAATTACTACACTTTTTTTTTTACATTGTGTGTGTGTGTGTGTGTGTGTGTGTGATAAGTGGTAATCTGAAATTTGGGAGCAATAGGCGGTCCCGAGTTATCATTGAGTGCAGAGTTATATTTCACAACAGCGGGGGGAAAAAACAAGGCAACAGTGAAATTGTGAGGCGAGAGACACAATATGAAATGAGAGACCCCGACGGTGTGGTAGACCGAGGCTGGGAACAGATACAATGAAAGTAAGAGAAAGTGGGGAGAAGGTCTTTGGCTATGGTGATATCCAGTGGGGGACATGTAATGGGGAGGTGACGGAGTAAACAACGGATAGATATGACATGATAAGTGAGTGGCAGTGACAGGAACGGAGTGGTGACAAAGGAAGTGCATCGGGGTAGCAGATATATAGGGATGACAGATGAAGTGAGAAAGTGGCAGAGCGGCTGGTTAGAGTACAGTGGTTTTGACAAACAACGGAGAAGATAAAGTGGTATTAGGGACAGTAAATACTGTTCCTATACTGTGGAAGACGTAAAGGCGATTGTGAAAACTATGGTGGATGACATGTACAATGGAGGGTTGACAGGTACAGTTGCAGTGGCAGATAAAATCACTTGAAAGATACAGGAGGTGCCAGGTACAGAGGGAGGGTATGAAAAGTGGCATTTGTCGACAGATAAAGTGAAGGCAAAGAATGGTGGGAGGCAGATGCTGTGGCGGGAGGTATATGTGGGAATGGCAGTTACAGAGAGGTGGTGTAGACAGGCAGATTATGGATACAGTGATGGTGGCCGATACAGCAGATTGTGGTGATTTTCACTGGCGAGACAACGTTATAAGATCAGAGTGGCAGTAGAGAGACAGAAATAGGGCGGAGACGAGTGCAATGGGGGTGACAGCAAGATTACAGATTCAAGGGAATGAGCTATTGTGCTAGGTAAATAGGGTGGGTATTAAGCCAGGGAGGGCAAGATACAGGTTGGCGGACACTGAAGGGGTTAAGCTAACACAGGCGTTTTATGGGTGAGGAATGTTGACAGAACAGAGAATAACAAACAAGGTGGGGTGAAAATCGGATGCCATAATGTGGAGGAAACATAGGTGATTGTGCAGACAGTTTTAGGTGGTGCCGATCAGAGCTTTTGTCAACACAACAACTGTAATATAGCAAGCAATGTACAGTGGCTTCGGGTCAGCTCTCTCTCTCTGAAGCCATGAGCTCATATTTTTATGTTTTATTTTAGAAAAATTCAACACAATTATAATCGACGCATCTGTCCACTTTGGATGTTCAATGTAAACATCTTTTACTGGCAAGTGATTAAAGATGTATTTACACTGAAAATAAGCGGTTGTCAGAATATTAAATTATGATTATTTTTTGTGTTTAAAACTGTTTCTTAAAATGCGACTTTTTTGAGCAAGTTGTCATACAAGAATCTTTCAACGGTTAAACAACGGATTAAACTTTTTTTATGGATTTCTTGGGCAGCATTGTGGTCTCCCTTTGACTTATTGTAAAATGTAAATTTAGTACAATTTGTCTGGTAGCAGGGTGTCAGCCATTTAAAATTACAAATATCAATAAGCTGAACAAAATGTTGTGAACCTTTCATGGATGTCTTTCAGTGCACGCGCTGTTTCAGCAACTTAGATGCTGTTAGTAATGAGAACACAATCTCTCTTTACGAATAGGCGGACGTTCAGAGGGCGCTGTCAACTGAACAGTACCTGTGAGTGGCAGGCGTTTCTGGCATTTGTAGCACCTCCAGAATGTGAACAATATTTGAGGAGTTTATTTATTATTTTTGAAACTGCCTAACAATTAAAACAAAGTGCACCTTCTTCATCTTTGATTTTGAGATACCATGCCTCCTCCCCTCACCAGCCCCCCACCATCTACATTTGGTGCTACATCGACAACAGCGAGATACTCGCTGTATACCTCGCTGTAACCATTAATTTTGTTCCATCACACTATTAATACATGACCTCAATATTACAGTGCCTCGACCGAGGGACACCTGTGAGAGCTGGATAAGTACCCGTTATTATTACTGTAGTTATTTGTTGAGTTGTTTCACACAGTGCCAAAGGTTTTCGTTTGACTGTTTCACTGAGTTTTGCTTCACAATAGTATGGGTTTACTGAACAGTTATCTCTGGAGATACGCTGGTGGGAATACCGTGTAACAAAGTGCCTGTAATTGTGTAATCGGAAGCAAAGGGTTTGCTGCTTTTATTATTCCACATAGCGCTGAGTAAACGGCTTTTGTGTAGATGGTGTTGGGTCACTGGTTTCACTATCTCACTTCCACCTATGCCTACTATTTAAAGTAACCAAATTTATTTCACGATTCCGAAGCTATTGGGCCATGTCTGTGCTGATGAGGTCACAGAGGCTCCCCTGCTGACTTTCACTAAACAAATATGAAAGATGACCCCACACCCTGTCACCCCTGAACATCTATAGTCACTCAGCCCCAATATCACAGAAATGGTAACTCACCAAGACTGTGCATGCTAGAAACAACTTATTTTCCTCAGAAAAAAGTCCCATGCGTGTGTGGGAGTAAACTGGTGATTTATTTGGCATTCAAGCCTCAGACAGTGCCTGCTTGTGCAAGTGTTCCCCGTAGTGGTCGCGCTCCCTCTACTCGGAGCACAGCTCTCCCAAGACAGGATCTTCTTTCTCGTCCACTGTGAAGTACAGGCACAGCAGATGCACGAAGCAGCAGGACGACAGCAGCCAGAGATACTGGGGCTATGGTGGGCGGGCGTCCATTCTTCATGTCGATTCCGGGGGGCGGAGCTAGCTTCTGCATGGCCGTGTGCTTCACATCTTAGAAATGGTAAATGCGATAAAAGTGCTGCTTTGCCGAAAGAATGCCCCCGATGGAGAGCATGGAGGGGATGTGTCTGCGTACTCTCGTACTTGTTTATGCTGGGTTTTGAAATGCATTAAAAGAAGCAGCCACAGGGGAATTGGCAACAGGCAAGCAGCAACCTGGGAGGAGGGGTAGTGGGGGCGGGTTGCAGAAACGGGTGAAGGTGCCACGCTGGGGCGGGCGCAAAGCAGCTGATCTAAAAAACAAGCGCGGTGCGCGCGCACTGCGAGGAATGTCAGGTATGCAGCTGGCACCCGGCCGCGCTGTTGCTCGCTCCCGAGCTCCCTAGGCCAGGGGAGAGAGAAGGCGGGACATGCACCCGCCTTTAGCCAATTGCGTGCTGTCTTTCTTAGAAAGACGCACGCAAAGGCCAATAGCGTGAAAAAGCACACGCACAAGCGTGTGGTCAGAGTTTGAAGTCCTCACTAGAAGCAGAGCAGGGCATGCGCGCTGGCTCAGGCGAGACCTAAAAAAAGATGTAAAAAAAAATAATAGGTCACAGCTGTAGAGGTGGCCCAGATGTACCATGTCAAGCATCACATCTCTTACTGCTCTCTGGATTGCAGGTCTAAAACTTATCCTGACTCATCCGTTGTAATGAAGGCATCTTGTGGCCGCAAAATGGCAAGCATATGACAACTCACAACATGGATATTTCTCAGTTTGTAGTGATGCCTCTAACAAAGGAAACATTAAAATATAATATCCACTTTTGTTGAGGCACTTTAATTTCACTTCTGGTATGACTTGCACTCTGATGGAGTCCTACGACAATGCAGGTGAGAATGCTTCTTACTTCACAGGAAATCACAGCCAAATTAACAGACCATAGCCTGAGATCGTAACAAGTCGCTGCATGAAAGTCAATTCACCAAAATGCCAGGAGTAGCAGAAGTGACATCACATTCCATTTGACCTTTACTTTCACTCACGCACACATGCTTACACATATACACACACTCTCACATAAACAGACTCTCACCGGCAAGCGCACACAAAACAAATGTAAAAGTATTTTTCACTTAACTCAACTGCCAGCGAGTGTCATATTCTAGCCAATTGTACTCCATTCTTTATTATACCAATTGTGAATAATATATCATTCACTATTAGTGTAATAAAACAATGACAGAAAAAAGGGAAAGTGGAGCCCCAACCGAATCCATAAGGACAAGCTTTCCATGCGTTCCTTGAAGTGATTTTACCGCCTCTGTGGCCAAGGTTTGCAAAGGCAGTCAGGGGGCGGAAGGGGAAAGGCAGGGGCTGGAGCTGAGATACCGGGCGACACCTAAATGACATCCATGTTTCGCTGCACACTGTGGACACAACGCAAGTGTGAAGTGTGAATAACATCATTCAGTATTTCAGCTCTTGAAGGGAGCAAATGCAGATATCCTGCAAACTGTCCTGCCCACATCCTACACAACTGTACTAAATGAGCCATTAATGGACTTTCTATGGATGTAGAATCATTTATTTTATAAGTCAAAAACCATTTTTCTTCTCCAGCTAAGCGAACAGCGGAGTTAAAAGAGTTTTTGCTTTTGCAGACCTAGAGTGGCAGCCATTGTTTCGGCTTGTACCAACAGCTTGTTCACTGCCACTGATCGACTGTTGAAGTGCTGGGCAGCATTGAAATCATATTTCATTTCTCTCAGACAAGAAAAACACTTAAAGCAATACAGGATTTTCTAGGACTTGAAAGTGGGAAGGCCACCATGACACAAGGCAAGGTTACCTTTACATTGTTCAACATTTTGATAATCTTCAACACATCCATCCTGCAGCTTAAGAAGGATGAGCTGAGCACACCTGAAGTACAAGGCATCTTCAGAATATTGCGGGACAACTTAAAAGATAGAGTGGAAATCAGTTCTTTAGCTTCCAAGTACAGAATTATCTAACTTCCCTTGACTCAAAGTCAAGTTCAAGCATGTAGAGTGATTTTTTCACATGTTTTTGAGCGCTCTGTAAAATATTTGGAAAAATGGTTAGATTTTTCAGAGAGCCATTACTTGACGGCAGTCGAACCCTGCTGCTTAAGGGAAATGCTCACCTTTCACCAGCTCTGCAAGCTGCTGATGTGGCTAAATTGACCAGTCATCGGAAACTACAATACCAATTCAACATATACGGTCTAATTGCTACTGCTTTGCGAGCTGTGGCAAGCACCAACTTATCATGTGCAAAGAGATAGTGAAATGTTTTTTCAAATTTACCATGCGATGTTCCCAACATAAAAAAACTGTCATTTATGGCAGCAATGCGGCTACTGAGAGGATTTTTTTTCAATTAAAGTTCATCTGGTTTGAAATACGAAATATGTTATGATGTTGAACTTGTTAAAGCGGAATTGCAGATCCAGGCCAACAAGAAACATTTGTGCACAGATTTCTATCAGTTTTCTCCTGGGAACAAAGAACTTCACAAGTCCAATATTTCTGATAAAAAGTACAATTTCAAAAACAAACACTAATAAAACTAATATTGCTAATGCGTGTGATTCCATGTGTTAGCATTCAGATTAAGGGGCAAAATCCTCTGACAACTCACTTATATTGCCGATCAAATTCTGCTTGGTGTGCTTTACCAGTATTTAACCTAACATAAATGTATTCTGACTTGTACTTGTGTAGGTGTCTAATTACTTATATATTATTGTGCAACCTCCTATGATGCATTTCTAAAATGTACCTTTTCTCCCGAATTTTTGTCCTGAATGTTGACCGTTTGCCCTGAATTTTTACACTCACAGTCCACAATCTGCATCCATGCCCGGCGGCCACCCTAGTTGTGTACCCCATCTTTCCGCACTAAACCATTTACGGTAAGCGTTTACTTTATCCCTCTTCAATCCCCCTCTGCTCTGAGTGCTATCGTTTGTTAAATCTCAAGCGCTCTGTGCCATGTAGCTGCAGTTTAATTTAAGTACAACTCCAGCATACTCGGCACTGTATAGCGCAAGTGCAGTGTGCCTACAATGAATGGCTTAAGCAGACAGCCCCAGCATCAAATAGGTCTGTGGGCAGTCAATGACTATTTGATAATACAACGGGAAGCACACAGCTCTATCTACACTTGAGGAAAAGGTTATATAATATGAACATGAGTGCAGAGATTTTTTTAAATTTACCTGACTTTGTATAACGATTGTTTGAGGAATTTTCCATGCACTTCTGACTTTGTACATTCTTTTATTTTTTTCTCTCCATGTCCTTGGAAAAGCACAGAGTGGCTGTTAGAATAATCACACTTTGTTAATCATTTGTGTTTCTCTGAGATGGAAAGTCATGCTGGTCTTTTTCCATTCAATTTGCAATTAAGCAATGGCTTGTGATCTCTTATCTTGAAAATGTAGTGTGGTTAGCTATTCTTTTTGTATGTATAACTGGAAGGAATTTTCCAATGGATTAGGGGGAGGGAAGTGAAGGGGTGTAGGCAGACTGTTTGATGTATAGTATAAATATGAAAGAAGAATTCGGTGTGGTCATTCATTACCTACACGGAATAGCTTTTTCCTTGTGGGTCTTGCATCTGTTCAAGCTTGAATAAACCATTTGTTTTTACCTCCGACTCCCTGTACTCCTTTTGATTTAAAGTGGACAAGAGGTGCGTTTTCTCAAATGGTGCCCAACGTGGGGCTCTACGTGGGAAATCCAACAGCATTTATGTCTGCGGCTGAGGTGACACGACCCGAGGCAGAAGGATCGCTGGGGCCCCTGCTAATGAGAGTAGTTTCTCGCAGCTGCCATCTGAAGTCCCGAACTGCTGTCCCTCGGCAACAGGATCTCCAGCAGAGGTTACAAACTGGTCAAGCGAAAAGTGGCTGAATTGCAGAGTACAGAGAGTCGGACGTCTTCAGCAAATACCTGGTGAGATTGTTCTGAGATATTTTGTAACAGGCGTTTTGAATTATTGATTAGTTATTGGTATTGAGAATTGTATTGCATTATAATGGTTGGGTTTCAGGTTGGACCTGATAAATAGGCCTGTATTGATTGTATTGGTAAGTTTTCTCATTTAGATGATCTTTGACTTTTAGGCACAAAGAGCAAACTAATGAAATATATTTCACGGTGTTGTTGTTGCTGTTTCATGAGTCCACGCCTAGATGAGTCCCAACCAGTCCCAGTTGAGGGTAGTCCTGCATGGAAGATGATGACAAAATATGGGACAAGTGTGAACTTGGGGAACAAACTATGGCATCGATATACTAAGGGATTTGAGATGGCTGCTGGACGGTTCATTTGATCTAGATAAAATTGATATTATTTGCAGCAATGTTTGTTTGAGAAAAAGGTCAGCCAAGCAATGTGGGACAGTTTTAATAAATGGGAAAAACATGCTACAATGTTAGTAATTAAAGAACAAAAAGAGAAGGAACGAGAACAGAAAAAGGGAGTGTTGCAGAAAGCCAAAGCATATGATCAGTTAAAACAAACTGAAAGTATTGAATGTATGGACAGAGAGTTTAGAATGAGCACTAACAAGACATATGTGACACAAGAGAAAGAACATGTGGACAAGGATTAGGTATTAGAGAGACTATTTGAGAATCCCCCACCATATGTCCCACAGGTTCCCATACCTGCTGCACAGGCACAAAATGTACCACTACAGATGGGTCAGCAGGGACATGCACCTCTAGTACCCATTTTAAATGTACCAATCCTTCCTACTCCATTACCAGGTCAGCAACTGCCTGCCCCACCCAGACCAATATTTAATCCGTCTGCTGTTCAACAGCAGTCACAAGCAGGACACGCGATACCTGCACCAAATGTGTTGACTACCCCTCAGGTAAATTTTTTACCAAAGCTAGTGACTGGACAAACCCCTTCTGCATCCCAATCTGCTGGAAATACGCCTGCAGGTACCCCACCTTTGGTTCACAAGCATAGTGGTAATTTGAGAGATAGGAGTGGGAATTGGAGGGACAGACCTAATACTAGATATGGATCACAGAGAGCTGATCCAGAAGAGTTAAAAAGGATAGCCCATAGATGGATGGATGACATAAATAATGCCACCATGAATACTGTTATGCCAACTGTAAATAGGTTTGATGTTTTTCAGCAAAACTTACTCATTCAATATATGACTGAAAGGATAGAGGACTGGTGGACATGGTGTAATAAAAATGCCCCACAAGAGGTGTTACAATTGTGGCATGATGCGCAAGGTCACATGATCCCTTCCCCAGATGTCCCACGGGCTGTTGAAAATTGTTTGCATTGGGGTGTTAAGGTTAGAAGAAAATATCAAAATATGAATGGGGAATATCCCATGAGGGAAATACACCCCCTTATTGCACCCCCTGCTGCTGCTGGTGTTCCTGTTCAGAACTCCATTCCTCAATGTGTTCCTACTCCGTGGAGTAGGTATGAATTAATGGCAATAAAGAAAGATTTGCCAGACTTTAGGAAAAACCCAAAGGGGTTTTATGAAGCCTTAGAATCAGCCACTAAATTATGTGTAATGACATTCAAGGACTTGGATCTAGGGAATAGGGAATGGAATACGTAGACATGATGATGTAGCGCACTGTGGACATGCTTGGGTACATTTTGAAAATCTTGACACACAGAGAAGACCAGGAGACAGACCAGATCAACTTATACTTGATTTACCTGATCTTATTATCGCTATATTGCTACGAATAATACCAAGGGAAGATGTAAATTGGGATAAAATAGCAGCTTGTAAACAAAAACCTACAGAAGAAGTCTCAGACTATTTCACTAGGATGGAGGAAATATTCAGGGCTCATAGTGGTCAGGATTTGGCAACTGTGACAGGGAAAAGAATGTTAGCTGACAAATTTGTGAATAATTTGATGAAAGAATTAGGAGAGTTGATTAAAATATCAGAGAGCACCTGGCCAACTAAAGAACCTGCAGATCTTTTGGTAATGGCTACATATTATGAGAATTACCAGAAAATAAATAAAGAAAAGAATGATAAGAAACTGAAAGAATTAAAAACAAAGGTTTTGCTACAGCAAGCATTCCCAGACAGGGGAAGACAAAGGGGTATGGGAAATGTGAGGGGAGGTGGACGTGGAAGAGGGGCTGGCAGAGCCTCATCAGCTCTTGCGCAGCAACACAGAGCAGGATTAGGCCAAAATCAGTGTGCCTATTGCTTTCAGGAGGGTCATTGGAAGGATGAATGCCCTAGCCTACAGGGCCAAGCAACTGTGGCAAGAGGAAGAGGTAGTTCAGTGCCAAGGGGTACAGGGAGAGGTGGCACAAATAGGCAAGATTTCACCCAGCGTCAGAATGTCAATAGACGTCAGAATTATTTTGATGGTCAATAAGTAGACAGAAGTTTTTATACTGAAGATTTTACTGACATTGATTACAATCCCTTTGAGTATTCACAATAGGACAGCAATGGAAAGGGTGGAAATAGGGTCATGATTCCAGTTAATCAAGCAGGTCCATATGTCACCATGGATATAGAAGGGGAAGTACGCTACTTCCTTGTTGATACAGGTGCCACTCGCACCTCTGTGGCTCATGACCAATTTCCAGGGGCTCCCCTCTCCGGCAGAATCAATACATCAGTGGGATTCTCAGGTATCCCCATCCAGAGCCCCATCTCCAAACCCCTAGATGTTACTATAGGTCCCTTCACCACCTCTGTCCCGTTTGTGCTTACTAAAAATTGTGCTGAGAACTTATTGGGTCTGGACCTATTGAAAAGACTGAATGCTAACATTTATTGTTCGCCTGATGGTGTCTTTATATCAATAGTTTCTGATAATTTTAGCAAATGTTTTACAATAATAGATGTTACTCACCTACCACCTGAATTACAGGCAATTGATAAAACGGTCTGGGCATCAGGAGATAATGATGTTGGTAAAATGGACATAGATACCATAGTAATCACTGTTAAAAAAAGTGTTCCCTTACCTCGCATTCCTCAATACAAAATGTCCCGGGAGGGAGAGGAAGGTCTCAAAGAGGTTATCTCTGATTTAATATATAAGGGGATAATAAAAGAAACAGAAGGCAGCCCATGTAATAGTCCTATACTTCCTGTTCTTAAAAAAACCACAGAGGGAACCCCTCATAGATATAGATTAGTGATTGATCTTCGAGCTATAAATAAAATTGTAGTACCCCAATATCCTGTTGTTCCTGACATGAATTCTATTTTTACCATGATTCCATCTTCAGCCAAATATTTTACTGTGCTTGATTTAAAAAATGCATTTTTTAGTGTGCCCATTGCTAAAGGAAGTCAAAACCTTTTTTCATTTTCATTCCAAGGGCGTTCCCTAAAATGTACACATGTTCCTCAAGGGTATACAGAAAGCCCTAGTATATATAGCCAAGCTTTGAAAAAACAAGTAGATCTTTTTACCCCCTCAAAAGGCTCTGTATTACTCCAATACATTGATGATCTATTAATTGCCTCAGATACAGAGGAAGGTTGTAAGGAGACAACAGTTAATTTGTTACATCATTTAGCACTCTTAGGACATAAAGTGTCCTTATCTAAAATGCAATATTGTCAACAAGAGGTTGCCTATTTAGGTCAAGGGGGGAGTAGAAGACTGCACCCACAAAGAATTGATTTGGTACAGAAAATGAAACGTCCCCAGACCTAATCTGATGTTCGCGCCTTTATAGGTATGACTTCCTTTTGCAGGCAGTGGATACCTAATTTCTCTTTAATTGCAAAACCTTTGATTGCACTAATATCGAAGAATATTAGTAACCCACTCCCTTGGACAGATGAGTGTGAGCATGCTTTTCAACAACTAAAGAACGCTTTATGCAATGCACCTGCTTTGGGTAACCCTGATTATTGTAAGGAATTTTTTTTGTTTGTCCATGAGAAAGATGGCCGTCATCGGTTTTAACACAATCCCATGGGGGGAGGAATAAACCTTGTGCTTATTTTTCCTCCACATTGGATCCAGTAGCTAAGGCTTTGCCAAATTGCTTGCGCTCGGTAGCAGCTGCTGCTGTCAAACAATCTGAAATATACGTTCTAGGTCACAATTTGACAGTTATGGTACCGCACGCTGGGGATGTGCTACTAAACAAAACTCAGACCCAGCACCTGACCAGTGCACGTTTAACAGGGTATGAGTTAACACTTTTTGCTCCAAATATCATTCTGAAACGTTGCAATGTTTTGAACCCAGCCACAATGCTACCCCTCCCCAGTGATTCAGGGGAAGAACACCATGATTGTGTGTTCACCACTGAAGAAGAGACCAAGGGAAGGGTATACCTAACAGATACTCCTATATCTGACCCACAGGGAGAGTTGTTTGTGGATGGTTCATGTTTCAAATTAGCAGATGGTACAAACACTGCTGCATATGCCATCACCACTTTGAAAACAGTGGTAGAGTCATGTAAAATACCGCAAATGTCAGCACAAGCAGCAGACGTAATTGCCCTTACACGGGCATGTGAATTAAGTAAAGATCGGATTGTAAATATTTATACTGACACTCAGTATGCCTTTGGTGTTGCCGACTCATTTGGGCGATTATGGAAAGAAAGAGGCTTTTTGACCTCACATGGTAGTAAGATAAAATATGGGGAGTTAGTAGTAAAATTATTGGATGCTCTGATGTCACCAAAAAAAGTTGCCATTGTTAAATGCAGTGCCCATAAAAAAGTTATTGATGAGGTAGGTCAGGGAAATGCTTTTGCAGATGAAACAGCCAAGCAAACAGCCAGATCTGAATATAGTTTAATGTATGTTACAGGGCCAGCTAGAGGAGTCCCTGAAGTACCAATGTTTAACAATACCTTAGAATGTGTTAGAGAGATACAACAGGAAGCTACCATGGAAGAGAAAGAGGCATGGCAGATGTATGGTAGATTAGATGATACCGGATGTTGGATAGATCTGTCAGAGAAACAAAGATGGATGCTTCCTAATTGCTATGTTAACGCTATTGTTACTATGGCACATAGCCCAGCTCATATTGGTGCCAAAGGAATAGTGGCAACATTAGACCACGTATGGTTCAACAAATTGATTCCCAGGGTGGCAGAGTCCCATGTCAAAAGATGCATGATATGCGCTATTTAGAATCCAGGAAAAGGTACCCCAGTCCCAACAGGCCATTTTGCACCTCCAGATTTGCCCTTTGAAGTCCTGCAAATGGATTTCATACAAATGGAACGAGTGGGCAAGCTTAAGTATGTCTTAGTGGTGGTTTGCACCTTTAGTAGGTGGGTGGAGGCTTACCCTCTATGAGATAACACAGCCCTAAGTACTGCAAAAATACTCCTAAAGGAGTACTTCTCAAGATTTGGTTTGCCCACAGTGCTCTGGAGCGACAATGGGTCACACTTCATTGGCCAAGTGATGGACCTGGTATGCAAGGGCTTGCGGATAAGGCAAAAGTTTCATGCTGCCCACCATCCACAGGCTGCAGGCCTAGTGGAAAGATACAATGGTATCTTGAAAGGAAAACTGGGAAAGATATGTGCTGAAACAAAATTAAAATGGCCTGATGCTTTGCCCATAGCTTTGTTTTCAATGCGCAATACTGAACACTCGAAAATGGGTTTATCCCCATTCGAGGGAGTAATGGGGAGGCCAGCAAATGTATGGGGTGTACCTAGACCTAGGAAATTTTGTGAAATTGAATATCCTCTGCTTGTTGATTATTTTGACCAATCGACTAAAGAATTGCGATTGATTTATTTGCAGGTGAAGGCCAGTTCCCTCCTCGTCTTGAAGGTTCAGGTCATAATTTGAAGCCTGGAGACATAGGGGCCGATTCTGATGCGGGTTGGAAAAGCTTCCCGACCGAATCGGTTGGGAAATGGTGTCCGACCCACTCGGATCGGGAAAGTCCGACCGGCGGAGTAGGATGCATCCGGATGCTTCCAGATACGATTTGGTTGAACTCCCATTGACTTCAATGGGAACATTTGTTCCTAACCGCATCAGAATTGGGCCCTCGGTCGGGAAGACACGTTCCCGATCCGATTTGGAAGGAGCAAATGCCGTTAGGAGGCCTTCCTAACCGCATCAGAATCAGGCCCTCGGTCGGGAAGTTTTTCCAACCCGCATCAGAATCGGGCCCTGACTTCACCCATCACTTTCAGAGGAAATCCAGTCTTGAGCCACGCTGGAAAGGCCCAGTGCAAGTACTACTCGCCACTCAGACTGCTGTAAAGTGCATGGGATACAAACATTGGCTGCATGCCCACCATGTTAAGAAAGCTCCATTGCTTTTGTTTTATGATCAATTTGTGAAGCAAGAAACCTCTAATTTGGAAAATGAACAAATTCCACAGCAAGTATCTTTTAATGATGGTGAGCTGATTGAAGAGGGAGAAGTAGCACATCCACTGGTCAACTTCACTCCTGTTGAGCCCAAATTGATACCAATACCTCTATTTGAGCATCCGGATTGTGATTCGCCTAGGTATAATTTGAGACCTAGGACTGTCAAAAACTATAGACTTTGAATGAAAAAACTATCTCTGGAGAGATAGCAACCCATGCCGGTGGTCAAGACCGCCAACGTCTGGACCTGTACATAAGCTTGCCAGTGAGGCTTTGAAGTAAAGGACACTGGGAATTCTTGATGTTTTTTGGGTAGAATAGATAAGGATTTTTTTAGGAGCCACGTTACTTTGCTTTTGGCTGTTAGGTGTTTTTGATTTGGTTCTCTTTTTGGAAAAGAAGAGAAAACAAGCATTTGCATAACAAAAGGTCTCGCATTTACGCGAGTTTGAGCTAGTCACATTGCAAATGACAATGCTTTTTATTCTTGTTTTCGTTTTTAAACATAAATAAAAGGCATTGTCATTTACAATGCCAATAGCTTTAACTCGCGATAAATGCGAGACCTATTGCATTGCAAATGCTTGTTTATTTGTGTTTAAGCACTCTACGTCACCCTCCTGTACTCCTCCAGCCAATCCTCTGCTGTCCATCTGATTACCCCCAGCATCTTCCCATCACCCTGTTGTCTGTCTGCTAGCCCCCAGCACCTCCCTCCAACCCTTCGTTGTCCGTGCGTTTGCTCCCAGCCCCTCTCTCCAGCCCACCACTGTCCGTCTGCTTGCCCCACCCATACCGATCATCCTCCGTTGTATATGTTGACCCCCCACCCACTCTCCCGCCATTGTCTGTGTTGCCCCCCACATGCCCTCACTCTGTTGTCTACGTTGCTCTACAACATAGCTAAGTAAACATTAACATCGTCGGTACCTCTTGTTGGAGACACCTTTTGGCTTTGATAATGCTTGTTTTATATAGTGCTGCTTCTTAACACGTTTCTGATTTGTAAGCTCTGTAAATAAGAGGTTTTTCTATCACTCAATTTAATGGCAATCATTCTACCGACCTTCAGAAAAAAATAGGGCTGGGGTTACTTCCTTCCGACAATTGAAATATACAGATTTCGTGCAATTCCATAACTACTCTCTGGTACACCAGTTGTCGCAAAACGTAATGTACAACCAAATGTCTGATTTTATTTTGTCACTGCAATGCAGAGCGTGAATAGTTACAAAATAACAATCCATGCAGAATAGTAGATTACACAAACGTACAACAAGCATCTTCTGCCACTAGAGTCCAATCCGTAAAAGCTTAGCAATAGGTTGCCAGAATGCTACATGTATTAAGTCCATTGAAGCACTGCTGTACACACACAAGGGCGCATAGTCTTGAAAATACAATGGCAAAACGCATCACAGATGGAAGTCACAGACAGGCCAGGAATCTATAGGCGTTTTTCCATCTAAACCTACAAGTGAGATGCAGAGGTTGCAATAATGAATAGCTTACCTACAAGTTGTGGAGGCAGTCTGGGGAGTTACTGGAGAGGCTGTGTGTGGGAGGTCAGTGAAAGAGAAGGATGGAGGCCAATGTTAGTGTTAACAACTGATGTGTATAACAAATGGGTTTCCAGGCTAGTGAGACATCTACGGTGTACTACTGTACGTAGCTACCAGCCAATAGTAATTTTACTGTTTCTACCAATAGCATGTGTGGCTATTAGCAGTTGGCAGTCTGAAGGACGGGCTTCCTACTGATATTAATTCTGCCAAACACACTATATTTTCCAATCCAGGACTCTTAGTTTATGTCCTCTTGTGACTGAAATCTATAATCAACGTTATCGCTGTAGAGTCATCCATTGCACGACACCCTGCTAACGAGCTAAGTTGTGTCATTTTGGGACACTTCCTCAGTACGTGTTGTTTCTTTGCTCCAGGAGGACCCTTGGAGAATAAGCCCTTGTGCTGGGCAGAGCTCTAAGCAGAAATCGGATTAAATAGATTTGCAAGGCCTTCTGTTCCAACCAGAACATACTAAAGGAAAGCAAATGGCTTCTGTCAGTTGGAGACTGCCATGGGCTCACACACTGGAATTGCTAACATCCCACCCTTAAAGTGCCTTCTTCTCTTATACTGGTAAATTATTGCAAAAGGGCTAAGTCACTGAATTTCGCCAACTGGTGTGGTAGCCACAGTTCCTACCGGCAGAAGAATCCAGTGTAGGTCCACAAGACAGGCATCCACACCAGATTTTCAGGATATCAATGTACATACATTGAATGTAAATGAAGCTTACTATTGGAAAGCAGCTTTGTTGAAAATGTGACCCAGCTCCTGAACCCAAGGTGAATGCTAACTACCACACCCCTGGATTTCAGGGGTAATCACCTGTCCTCAATTCTTAATGTCCCCAAAGTATTTCCCAACTTTGAAATGTGCGTCTGATCTGTTTGTATAAAACAGTAAACTGTAAAGAAAGAGACAATAAAAAAACGCACATTAGCTCCACAAGTGCCAGCTTCAAATACAGAAGCCCAGTTCTGGGAGGGGCTCACATCACAGAAATACTTTCCATGTATAAAAAAAAGTACAGTTTGAACTTTGAAGACAAATTGTCTTTGTGAACCCATGTACTTTGGGTGCACAGACTGCTGTGTGGCACCATTGTGTTTGATGAAGCGTTCAGTCATGCACTGCTGCCCTGCCCTCACTGGGATGGATCACGCTGCAATTTTTAACACAAGAAGATTGCAACAGTAGTAAGCGCTATATAAGTGCAATCACAATACAATACAGTGCGATGCATGGGGCTATGCACCGCAATAAACGTGTGCGAGAGCAGAGGGGTTGGAGAGGAGTGAGGGTACTGATGCACAATACACGCAGAGACAAATCTGGCAGGCACCGGAGCTTGCACCAAACTCTTTTCACATGCAAGGACACTTGTTATACTTCTTCATGCGAACAAAAAGAGGTGCGCCCCCTAAACAAGGCTGCCCTATTCCTCTCAGCGATACCGCTGTTCACTGCACGCAACTCTGGGTAAACTGCCTGCCTGGGCTGTGCAGGTTGTCACTGTATGTCTCACAATTACAAAGAAGAAATAAACACAAACGGCGCGATGCGAAAGGCAGCTGATAACTGGCATTTCGTACCCTGTGAATGCCCTTAAAGCAAAGCAATGCAGCGAAAGAAAAAACACGCAGCCCACAGCTCGGAAACTAGCGGTCGCTGCCCATCAGAGGCGTGCAAGAAGTAGAAGGGGTTAACGGCTTACCAGGCGGCTGCCGCGCGCTCTCCTCCATCTGCCTGTCCCGCGGCCGCCTCTCAGTGTGGCGATAGAGCCCAGCCAGAGCTCCCGCTGAGACTGAGCATGCCTAGTGCAGGAACTGCGAGCGTGAGCTCCCCGCCTCCGCCAGCCTCCAGAGAGCTCGAGCTGCCTGGAAGTTTTAGGGAGGGAGCTTGCTTCGTTATTTCCGCACAGGTGTCTTTCAAATATCGAAGAAATTAAGGCTGAAACGGCCTTTCTAGGCACAGCCACGGCTGATCAGCAATCCGGCGGAATCTTTCTACATTATCGCTTCTCCGGAGTTTTTCGTCATGTGAATTAGTTTAACCGCCGGATTAACAAGCGCTCGCCATAGCGCTGTTTATATTTGCATCGTGCTTTCACTTTCAGTGAAAGTACGATGCAAAAATAAACACGCGGCGCCCTGTCTCCTTTTGGGAGGCCCATCAGGACTGGATCTCAGATGCTTGTTTACAGAACACGCCTCTGAGATAAGAAATTGCTTCACGACAGCCGTGAAGCAGGAGACCCAGTCCGGATGGGCCGTCCCAAAAGGACAAAGGGCGGTAACACAGAAGCCTCATTTTCAATGGGAAGCCACCGTTTACCATAAATGGTGACGCTACCCAATGAAATTGAGGGGCGGGGCTTCAAGCCCCCTTCTGAAATATACTCACCCACAATATGTCTTGCAGACGCGAGCAGCGCATGCGCGCTGCAACGCAGGTCTGCGAGACCTAAAAAGGAGAATGGTCTGAGCATAAAGATAAAATATTAGGAGAAGCAATACTCATCAAGAACAAGTATTTGTACATCACACACAAATAATACAATATGGGTAAGAATAGGAGTATTGAACTGAGACCGTTTGGGAAATCACCCTCTGATTTATGTCAGGAGGAAAAGACTCCAGTGTCTGGTGTACAACAATTTTGGACCAAGAAAGTGAAAATTATTGTGCTTCTGTGTCTTTTGATAATAATATTAGGAATGCTAGGGTTGTTCTGGTGGTTAGAAGAAAACCACCCAGTCTCTAAATCAGTGACATCAGTCACCACACCAGTACCAGAGCATCAGTACATAACTCTTGCCCCTCATAAACAAACACACCCCTTGCAATATGTGAATAATACATTCATTCAGGTTTTACATAATGCCCATCTTGGATATAATACTACAGATTGTTGGATATGTGGTTTCCTGCCATCTTCAGTCAAAAGGAAGGCACCTCTTATTCCTCTACCTTTATCCTATAATGGGTCTTGTAGTGCCTGGTGGGAATTGAATTTTGCTTCTTATATCAAAGTTAACTAATGAAGCAGTACCGAGCCAGCTTAGGGATCACCTTTATTATCTATGCTGTCCAGATGTTGCTAGAATCAATGGCACTATGGAGGAGAAGGAGAAATTTACAGGCTATGATAACTCCTCTATGTTATTATCCTTTAATGAGAGAAAACGGTCCAAGGTGGCTAGGATACCCATACCTGTGCATGCCCATAACGCCCCCTTTTGTGTTCAAGGTGAAGGGCCCCTTGCTGTTGGGAATAGTATTTGCTCCCATAAAGTGATATTAAATTGCACTAGTTCGCCATCCTTTGTGGCTTCACAAAACACCTATTTTGTTTGTGGTAATCAGGCATATGTCTGGCTCCCTAAAGGATGGTCAGGCAGATGCTATATTGCATTTATTCTTCCTCCCACTTACCTTGCACCATCTGATTATCACAGGACACATCGACTTAATAAACGGGAAGTACAGGTTGACCAGACAGATACCATGCTGCAGCAATTTATTGATGCAATGAAGGGTATAGTGCCTTTTTGGGGTCCTATGGCTAATAGTTTCCATGCACTTCCGACGTTGTACATTCTTTTATTTTTTTCTCTCCATGTCCTTGGAAAAGTACAGAGTGGCTGTTAGAATAATTACACTTTGTTAATCATTTGTGTTTCTCTGAGATGGAAAGTCATGCTGGTCTTTTTCCATTCAACTTGCAATTAAGCAATGGCTTGTGATCCCTTATCTTGAAAATGTAGTGTGGTTAGCTATTCTTTTTGTATGTATAACTGAAAGGAATTTTCCAATGGATTAGGGGGAGGGAAGTGAAGGGGTGTAGGCAGACTGTTTGAAGTATAGTATAAATATGAAAGGAGAATTCTGTGTGGTCATTCATTACCTACACGGAATAGCTTTTTCCTTGTGGGTCTTGCATCTGTTCAAGCTTGAATAAACCATTTGTTTTTACCTCCGACTCCCTGTACTCCTTTTGATTTAAAGTGGACAAGAGGTGCATTTTTTCACACTCACAGAAAACACTTGCAGCAGGTGGACGAGTGCCTCAGAAAGAAATGGTGCAGCTACCAGACCTGTTCCTGCACTCGTTTCTTGCACAACTTTATACATACTGCGGGCCACAGCTCAGGCACCAACCAGCCCTCTGCCTACAGCGACACCTGTCTGTCTCAAGTTTTCCCTTAATTTTAAAAGATACAGCTCTTGCTTGACTATGAAAGTGCTTTCAAGACTGTAACCACCCACTCTTGGACAGAAAAGATGTTAGCGATCACAGAACACTATTTAAGACATTTTGAGCTCTGGTGATATGTCCACTGAAAAGTCCCTTTTAGTGGATTTACTCAAATGGATCAAGGTGTAGAACATAGAGTACGAGCTCTCTCATGGCCTTCATGCGAATGCAAAGCAATTATATGTCTACTTTTTTGAGATTCATATAAGGATTAGGCTTTCTTTCTATCAAACAAAACACATCGATAAACACTTGCATAATTTTAACAAATGATGCACGTCATTACCTTGCGTACAGAGACCCTGCATATGCACGGATCGAGGATTCCCGAGGTGGCACTGGCACTCATTTTGCACATGAAAGAAAACTTCTTCTTCCAGTGGACAGAGTTTGCTTGCACCACCTCCCTGGAAAAAAAACACAAGACAATGGTTTAGCATGACAGGAATCAATGCATAAAAAGCAAATTGAGTCAGTTTTACATTGCAAATTTTTTTTCAATGCGGATCTAACCGTAAAAAAAAAACCTAATTTACAGCTATAAATGGCAATGTTATGGCAAGGAAAGAAGGCAAACTGTATGCCACATTTTTGTATCCCAGCCCAGCACAGCAGCAAAATTCAAAAGCAACACTCCAGGACATTAAAAGAAACATTAGAACTGCTTTACACCACTGACATACTCACCCATCTTCCTTCTTTTGGCCTCTCTAGTAACTTTTCATAGTCTAACTTGTAGCAGTTTTCATCCATACGAAAAAAAACAAGCACTGGCAAAGCCAGTAGGCTCGGTGTTGGCTGCCTGGCTTTTGGCTTTGTTAATACATTTTTCTCCTGATTTTTGTAAAACTGTATCGTTTAGGGAGCTGCGAGGCCCTCATCGATATACATCAAAAAATGGCTCAAAGCAAAAACAATTTTGGTGTCCAAGCTCCTTGTGAAAGAGCAGAATGCCATCACTCACAGCGAAGTTAGCCAATGGCTCTAGTGGGCTGACCCTCTGCATGCTCTAGTGGGCAAATGAAAAACGTTAATGGGACAACAGACGGAAGGTGAAGGGGGGGGCATGTTTTTTTGTAAAATCAAAAGGTCTTCCTAGCTGATGCCAGAGCTAAAAGAATTGCAGCACAGCTGAACTACTCTGACACTCAAATCGTTTTTCAAGTAAACACACGTTTAAGTTTCTCATCTGTTTTGGCCCTATTCTTCCTGCACCTCTAAGCTCTAACAGATAACAGACTGCAATGGCAATAACCTGAAACAGAAGTTACATCCTTGGAAGTTAACTGTTACTGCATCGTGATGTAGAGTTTTTAGTGTACTGCCACACTAATGTCGAGAATAAAATGGTTTCAAATTTACCCTTTTCAACACAAAATGGAGTTCAGGCTGCTTGAAAATAATATCAGTCAGATATATTCCACGATTCACACTGCCGGGCCACATGCTTTAAACCAAAAGCACGAGGCTGGTCACATATGAGGCGCTCTTGACATGTACCTGGTTAGGGTGGTTGAATCCGGAGGATCACGGGTAGCATGGTACTGGTAAAGTGTAAAATAGGGGTGGGTGGAACTTGCGGAGTTTCATTACGTGGAATTCCGCTGAGTAACATAAAAACTCAGCGAGATTCCACGGAATTCTGCGAGCGGGCAGAATGTGCCACATCGTACTACTTGCGCGATTTTTAATCGCCGTGAGCTTGTAACGCGCTGTAAAATCAGTGCAAACGGCACCACACAGCGCGCCAGAGGGCGCTGCTTCTTTCTGTCGCTCTAGTAGATTTTCTTCTCAAGCGGCAGCTTTCTCAACGCGAACGGTCGCAACCTGCTGCGAACGCCCGTGCTGAGAAATCTCAACGGGAGGCATTCCAATGCCTAAATAAATAATTAAATCAATAAAAAAAAATCGCTCTAGGGCAGGCAAATTTTCACTCCTGCTCGCCAACTTAACGTTGGTGAGCAGTGTGCAAGAAAAAACATTGCCAAGTGGTGGTTGGAGGAGTTTTGCAGAAACTCTACGTTCCAAGTGGAACATAGAGTGGGCAAAACTCTGTGAACGGCATCAGCGGAGAGGAATTTATTTAGTCTGGGCGGTGAACTCCACACTGCTCGCGGAGTTTGCAGAGTTTTCCTTGCTCGCGTTCATCAACGTCAAGTTGGTGAGCACAAGCGAGGAAAATGCACCTCTCGGCGAGATTTTTCCTCATTCGCGATCGTCAACATCAAGTTGACGATTGCGAGCGTGGAAAATCAACCTCCCGGCGAGATTTCTCAACGCGGGCGGTCAGATTTCTCATTGCGAGTGGTCACGTATGCTCGCGACCGCTCGCTTTGATAAACTGTCCGTTCGCGTTGAGAAAGCTGCAGCTCGAGTAAAAATCTACTCGAGCCGCAGAAAAGGAAACAGCGCCCGCTTGCGCTGTGCATGGTGCCGTTCGCGATGATTGCACAGTGCGGACAAGCATCTGGCACTGAAAAACATTGCGAACAGCATTTATCTAACGCACTCCGCCGCTCGCGGAGCTTCGCGTAGCGCGGCAGAGTTTTCTTTGCACTTCGCGGAGTTCCGCATAACGGAACTCCGCCCAGGCTTAGAATTTATTGCCCACCCCAAGTGTAAACTCCACACCTCTAAACAACTGTGCAATTATCAGTAAATCTCCACCGAATGGCAAATAACCATGCAGATTTGATTTTTCCAGGTTATATTATGTATAGATTTCTCAACAATTCAATTTTCCACCAACGTAGGTGGAAAAGGGAGTAGACTGGGACAGAACAGAGGACAGGAGAAGGGTGCCAGTGGAAGTAGAGGCTGGAGGCAGACAGGTCCGCGATATTAATGCCCCTGTGCCGCAGGAGAGGGCTGGGCAGGGGCGCGCTTGTGCCTGCCCCCTCTGCCTCCGCTGCACAATAGTTTTTAGTTCAAATATATGTTTTGGTAAATTATTGTAACAGGAAAAATAACGTAACGCATAATATGCATTACAGGGTGATCCTAAATTGACTTGCAGGTTCATACAACCACAAATATACAACAGTCTGGTTCGCAATGTACCAGAACCCAACAAATGAAAACTGAACATTATTATACTGTAGTTATACTCTTACGACATGGCAACAATCTAACAGACTCTTAGAATATAGCAGCAATCAAACAGACTCTTAGAAAGAAATTGACCACTGAGACTGGACCTTCCAGACTAAGACAAAAAAATATAAATGAATATTGCTTGGCAGCATTTGTAAGGCTGACTCATTCAGTGGTCCTTTTCGGCTAAGCTTGTCACATGCAAGTCAGAGGAAAAAGGGACAGCAGAGCAGATTATTTTTTGATACAATTATGCAGAAAACGGCATATAGCTGTGATTCCTTGAGATCACCAATTTAAAATTAAATAATATCCAGCTACAAGGAGCACCAAAGAACAGATACGTCAAAAAATGTTTACTCCATTATCAATCAACCAAAACTCTTAACCTGAAGAATTTATAAACACTTTTGAAAGCTGGCTTATCTTCAAAATCGTTATTCCGAACGGAAAACAAAAGCAGACGCGTTGCCAAAAACAGAGTGTATTCTCAGTAAGATGTACTTTGTTTACTAATTAATGAACAAGAGCACTTTGAATTACATTCCCAAGGGCTGGGCTTCATTAAAGTAAGTGAAAGTAAAATTGGGATAACAACAAAGCAAACCATCCCTTGTATTTCATCACCTAACTTTGTATTCTCTAAGGAGTGGGGAGTGGCTTTTTTTCCCCACCATTAAAACCATGGAAGGGAGACAGAGCCCCAAACTCTGCTTTTTCTTTTCATTTTGCATTATGGCTTAATGCCCTGCGCTGCAAGAGAAATCTACTTTTTAACAACAGCAGTTCTCATATGCTGGTATCTTTCATAGATTCACAAGCTTGAATAATTCATGTGACAAGCTGAGAGTCCATGGTAAAATGTCTTACTTAATAGTATTAACATATACATTTAATAAGATAATGTGACAACATATCCCAATGCATTGTAAGTTGAGTGACCCGCACAGGCCATTTCTCTCACAGTTTACCAGCATAAATGTGAAGGGAACTAAGCTTTAGTCTCACAGGGTAGGATGAAGGGGGGCAAATGAATCTATAGCAGATACTAGTGCTGGAGTACTGCATTAATAGGTAACGTCTTTGTCTTCACATTGAATCTTTAATAGATTCACAGTTGTGAATAAGAGCAGCAAGCAGGACAAAGTAACAGAAAGGAAGGCACGAGGTCCACCCTAAAGGAGAGACCTTTGGAAAATCACAGCTGTCTTCCAGGCTAACCTCGGAGTTGAATGTATAGATCGCTGTTTGTGGGAACTTATTTGATCCTCACCATGTAGGCACCTAGCAGATGTAGAATTGAAGACATCACTGCCAAACAATTTGATATAAATCCTCTGCGTGGCCATGTATCCAATAACCATGATCAAAGTTCCAAACCTTCTGCAGAAACCCTCCACTGAAGTATGCTGACCACCACCATCTTTACTCAGATCAAACATCGCAACTAGCCAAACCAAAGAAGTTGGAAAGCACCTTAGCAGTCCAGCATGTGAACATCTGAAATGAGGGCATCTGAAGGGATGTAGCAAGGAAATGGGCTGGAGTAAAAGACATTGCAAAGGAACTTTAGAAAGCAGCAAAAATATATGTTCATAACCATCTTCTCATGGGAAGACACTCTGCCAGGCCTGGGCGTAGTTCACAGAGTTTTGTTATGGGGAACTCCGCGAAGTGACAAAAAAACTCTGCGAAGTTCCCCAAGTGGCGGAGTGCAGTGCGAACTGCTGTTAGCGCTGGTTTTTTTCTGCCGCTCGGGGAGAAATTCTACACGAGCTGCAGCTCGGGCTCGCGAACTTACCGTTCACGAGCGCGAGCAGGGAAAATACTCCCCTGGACTACGCGGAGGGGAGTTTTCTACACTCGATGAGCTGCGCGGAGTAAAGAAAACTCTGCAAACTGAGTTCACCGCCCAGGTCTGACTATAACTGCCAAGCTTTAAAATCAGTTCCTTCGCCTGACCAGTGCAGAGTCCATAATGTCTGCAAGCCATTAAATATTTCTGCTTATGTAGCAAATGCTACTATCTCCCATCAGTCTTATGTTTCACAAAGACTTCTACCTTGGGTGGAGTAAAGAATCAGTAGGCAACATCTGCATTTGAATACATAAAGTGCAGTTTACACACAGACCCCTGTCACTGATGCTGGAAATCAACTTAAGTTGCATCTGCTGTTGCAAGTTGTTCCCGCGTTGTGCGCAGAAACAATACTTGAAACCTGCTCATAAAATGGGAGCTCCCACTCCCTACAAATAACTCACTGGTGTTTGATAGCTATCTAATATGCTTTTACATGGTGTGAGAGTTCATCACATTTTCACGGGACGGTGTACGGTCAATACGAAATCCTTCCTACTGAATTGTGAAAGGCAGCGAGTCTTCTAAGACCCTCAATGCTGCCCGGTGCAGGGTTCCACCTCTAATTCACTTTGGGTTCGCTATCAAAATAATGAGGCAAGCGCTGGAAACTGGAAGACAAGAAAAAGGTTTATTTCTCATGAGGAGATCACGTCAACTGCAGACACCGGGATGTCTGAGGGAGGTGTTCTGCTGATAACTCCTTTGGCTCTTCCTTTTATACAGGTTTGACACAATGCATTGGTTTCATCAACATGGTTACACAAGCTTGGGGTCCCCGCCCCGGGCAGGTTGTCACACAAGCCCAACAGTAATTCTCTTCCCACCCAGGTCAAACAGACAATCTTATCTTGCAGCTGGCCCTTGCTTCAGGGTCTAAAACATGTGAGACCGGCCAGATCTAAGAGTCCGTTCTGTTGATAAAAACAGGTCCCATTGTTGGTAACAACAAGTCTTGCTGTTTGCAGTGCAATAAATCATGTTGCACGAGTCTTTTTGGTGTTTGGAACCGGTTTGTGTAACTAGGTGCAGTGAGGGGTAGAGTGTCCAAAGGTTTGCCTGAAAACAGAGATGAGAGGAAAAACGAGTTTGTGGCAGCAAGTGGCGCTGAGGTTTGTTGCGGCAAATAGAGTTTATAGCCCCCAGCACACGTACCAGGTCGGTCAGAGGGTCAGAGGGATGCTAGTAAGGGCAGAGTGAAACAAAGGTGACCAACAGAGTACAAAATGGCTGTGATAGATTAAAATGACTGCAACTTATGTGCACATAGAATTCCACCAGACAAGATGGCGCAGGTAATGTTCACGATTGTCGTTTTGCTTTTAACAGTATGAACCTGGTCAGAGGGGAGCGCCTCACTGTTTTAGTGGAATTGTAATGTGAAATCTTCAAACAAGGAGTATTGATACAGCTTGTGCCTTGCTTAACGTATCTCTTGACTCCTCAAGAACCTGGGTAAGCATTATGCTAAGTTGCCTAAAATTGGACTCACCTTAGGCACACTACCAGTTGATTACATTTCTGCTGCAAATATCACCTTACATCTACAACTTTGCTTCTGCAGGAGATACATGATAGCGTGTGGTGTCGCACTCTGAACTAAACAACTTTACATGAAAGTTAGAAACATGTCCCACATTATAACTGAAATGCACGTACATAGATAGTTTTGGACACATTTCCATAACAACCAATCAACATATGCGACGTTTCCTACTACGCAGTTAAAACCGAAAACAGGAATTCAGATTTTCATGCATTTTGAGTCATCGGTTTCCTATAAGGCAAGTTCAGTCTGACAACTAGAAACAAGTAACATTTAAATTTAATAGAAGAGAAAAACAATTCTCAATGTAAAAACATTCTTGGAGGGCAAACTGTACACACGATTCTAAAAAACTGCAATGCACACAGCTAACAGAGCATTGATTTTTGCAATGAATACAAAACTTTCATTTCCTACTTCTTTTAACTCACAGTAATGAATTAATCCACAAACCAATGACGTGTCAATCTTTAAAGCCATATTTGTGACTCTAAACTGAAAGCAGTTCATTCAATGTTTATTTCGGATGGTTAGTCCATAAAACATGCAAACATAAAAACAGGCCATTATTGCAATTACATATTTAAAAAAATACAACATTTTATCAATAAGATCAATCCATTGTTAAAATTATCATAAAACGTTTGTTTGAACTCCCAAATCTAAGAATCTAGAATGCTTAGAACAAAGTACATCTTGTACGTACGATGTGAAGGAATAGGAGATCATGGCTAATATACTTATTCCAATACAGTTGTCTTGTTAAAAAGCAGTGCTTGTCTTAGTTCCTAGGTTCTCACGAAGCAAGGGCTTTCATAGCAAATCACAGTTTTATCTAGTTTAATACTAGTTTTTCGAAAGGAAGGTGCACCAGGAAAAAAAAAAAAGAGTCTTTTAATTTCACATGATTGAATCCATCATCTTTTATTTATTCCAAAATATTGCACAAAGAATTCTTTTAAAAATCAGCCAACGCGTTTCGTTCCTGGATGCCTAGGAACTTCATCAGGGCTTGAAATGTAGTGTCGCGTATTCACAATATATATATATTGAGTCAAAACACAGATCGCGGGATACGTGCGCCAGTTTACAAAGATGATGGATTCAATTGTGCAAAATTAAAAGACTTTTTTTCCTGGTGCACCCTCCTTTCGAAGAATTTCCTGTTCTCTGGTCTCTAGTGGCGTTGAACGGCGGCAAGTGCCGGAAGCGCATGCACAGGACACTAAATTTTACTGGACTGAATTGAGGTGCAAACGCTTGTGGTCCGCCGCTGTTTGGCGTTGTGTGTATGTAGTTTAATAGTAGTGTTAAAAAATCACTAAATAAAAATTTAAGACCAATCTCTTTCCTTATAATAGCGACTGAAGATCGATAACTGCTTACTGCAAAAACTCTATAAGTGGACGTGTTGCTCCTCAGAATTCTTAGCAACTCCAGCTAAGTACGTACACCTAGATGTTTACATAGGGGCCGTATCGATTCACTCTTGGTTTTTTATATGCTTAACAGAAAAACATCACATGGTGTACCGTTTCATTCTGTAGCTTTGAGCATAAGGTGCATGTAGAAACTCCCACTACCAACTCGCAAAGCCATAAACTGTCCTAATTCCAGTGTGCCATAGCAACATTTTAAGTAAAGTGATTTTGCTAGTTGCTTAAGTGGTAGATTGAAAAAGTGCTCGTAGCTGGCTGTATCCTTGATGGAGAAGAATTATAGTGCCAGCCTGTCATCGTTGGAGGAGCTGTGGAGGTTTGCCTGGATGAACTCAAAGTAACTGGCTTTTTTTAATTATAGTTTGGACGCGGCTACCAATGAGCCAGGGTCCGTCCAAAAATGTCCGAGATCCAACATGTCAAGCCAATAACAGATATGTTTGAACCAAGGGAATCTAAAGAGTGTGTCTAGGGTCGACAGTTCCTCTACTGTTTTCCGATACGGGCACAGCTCCTCGGTCGACCAAAGTCTTACCCAATATAATAAGGGTCTAAATCTAGCTCGGTACCCCGCTCTTTCAAAAGCAAAATCTAAAAACATAGGGAATAGGGGCGTGCTAGTAGGGAGGTGGAGGAGCGAGCGTATAAACTTGTTTTCACTAGTTGTAAGAAGGTCTGACTTCACGTGGCCCCATATTTCGTCCCCATATAGAGCAGCAGATCGGGCCTTTAACCTATAAAGTTCTATAGCGGGGAGGACTGCCCTTGAGGTAAGACCTCAACAAAGGCTTCATAGACTTCAGCGAGGGTATCTTGATTTGTTATCACTTTTGGCCATTTAATGGACCTGCGGTTGTTTGCCATTAGTGGATTTAAAGATTCTGGTACTGAAGTACTGGGCGGTTTAAGTGGATGGCAGAGGGACTTGGCATGGAGAGGGTAATGGTCACGCTCCTCTCTATGATCATTGCAAAAGTCTATCAGACAATACCACATTGAAACTTTAATTAGAATATAGTCTAGTTTGGATAAGGATAGGCCTTTCCTAAAAGTGGGGGCTCCCCGTTTGTCGGAGGAAGACCTTTGATGGAGCAGGGTTTTGAGAAAATATAACCTGCTCGGATTGAACCCTCAGTAACATTCATTAACAGTGTGCTGTGAAAACATATTAATAAAGAACGCAAAAATAAGGGGAAATGCTTTTGTGCATGTGTGTAGCTAATGCGTAAATTAATGCGTGTACTAATGCATGAAACTAGGCCGCAAAAATTGCTTCAATAAAAAGATTAATGCTGCTTTTGTGCACGTTAATAATAATTCACTAGGAATAACATGGGTTGTGCATGGGTTAGTGTAAATGCTGGGATAGTGTGCAAAATGAAATTACATTTCATTAAAATAATTAATGTTTGTGTTCTGTTCTCTGTAGAAAAACAAGCATGGGCCTACACTTACGCATGCCAGATTGGGGTTAAAATTTAATGGAAAATAAGATGTCTAAAAAAGAATGATTTTGCAAGAAGAAGAGAGAAAACGCGAAAAGCTGTGCATGCTCTTATGTCCTTGTATGACTGCCAAGCTTCGGAAAGGACATTTTGATAAGCAAGTGGAAGCGATGCAACTTCCTCACGAGATGGCAGAGGCAAACAAAGAAAGCGTGAAAGACTTGCTACTCTTGATACATAAAATACGCTCTAGGAAATATGCGCTGAGATTATGTTCGGAAGATGTTTCCTGGGTAGAATCTGTTGTAAAGCTGAATGTTTAGAACAAAGAAATGTTTAATAAAATGGTCATGATGAAGACTGGTGTGACAGTACACCCCCAATCTTAGCCAATGGGAGATGGAGTTCGTTCCAAATATGAAACAAATGTGGGTTGGACATTTAGGTTTTAGGGTATAATTGAAAGTCCCCCCGGTGGGTGTGGTTTTGTAGGTGTTTCTGCTGATGCTAGTTAGCGGGAGATCGACGCTGTCGTCGGTTTGCTGTTTCCAGATAGAGGCCTACCTGATTCCTGACTCCTGTTTTGATCTTTGCCATTCGACTCTACTTGAGTGGCCTTGCTGCCCTGACTGGCCAGTGGGGTAGTTTTCCCTGATTTCTTACTTGGGTTAGTATAGATAATCTCCTAAAATTTGCATATTCATTTGCAAATGCATTTTGTCTCAAACTTTTCTCTCTTCGCCTATCCACTCCTTCAATGCATTGTTTATTGAAATGAGTTTGTTTATTACATTGCCAATGTTCTCTCTGTGATATTCTCTGATTTGCATTCGTATAACTGTACTTGATGAGCATTCTATTTCTCATATTATTTTAACGATAAATAACATAAAACTACACACTGAGTTTGTTATTATTTAGTAGTATAGATAAGTACATAATTATTGTCATCAACTTCTCAACATCAAAAAAGGTCTGTCGCCACATATATTTGTTAGGAGAAATGCAGGTTCCAAAGAGTATTTAGTGAGTTAGGAATAAACTTGCACCACACTGAACCCCAGCGTGAAGGGATTAGTTGGGTAGTGTAAATGGGCCTATGTTTGTGAAAAATTATCGATCCCTGATCGCTGGATCACCTTCCATTACATGCTGTCAACCCATTTGTTACTGTGAATTGGACTACTTGCATTGCTGCCACAAATTTCTTAGTATTAAGAGCAGGTATACCCCAGCTCTCGTCTTCCTTGTCGAGAAGCAGGTCGTACCCATACACGGGTTCAAAATTTATGTTAATGTCTCCTCCTATAACTACCTGGTGTTTAGGACCAATTGAGGAAACAGAATGCTGTAGAACACCCAAGGTAGGCGTTTCTGCGCCCCTGTTCCTTGGCCTACAATAGACATTATAAATATACTGAAAGCAGTTGAAGCATGATCTCTGCTATTCCACAATCCTCTTTCTGTCTGCCAGGTTGTGAAACACCGGGCGTCGAATACCAAGCCTCCAATGCCTACCAAGGTCCGCGGAATCGGGCTGGATACAGAAAACGCATGATTTGTGAGGTGATATCTGAATGCAACAAAGCTATTTCCTCTTCGCAAATATAAATGTCTACTTCTTTACAAAGCGCCTATTACCAATATTTAGCAGGTTCCCCAGCACGTCTACTTTCTATCTGTTTAAGGGGCTTTGGAAAGCGAGTCATTTTCCAAAGATCACACTTTGATACAATGGCAGAGCTGTGATTGAAACCATAAAAATACTGTTCTCAGTCTGAAACATGACCAACATGACCAACAGCTGCTCGCGATACCTCATCTGCCTCGGCTGCAAGTATTAGCTTACTCCAAGCTCAAAACTTCACAGTGGTTCAAGGCTTTAATTTGTGCTTCACAGAATAAGTTACCCATGATCCTGTACGTCAAACAGATCAATTATGCTGTTACATGTCCTGATGAAAGCGGTGCTCTTCATTTGCAGACCGGGCCCACGGAACAATTAAACAACCAATGATTTCAAGTAAAACATAGATAATGTACACTAAAACGTAGTTTTATTCCTTTGGACAAAACGAAGAGCAATGTGCGACATATGCCTCTGCCAATTAAACATTTTTAATAAACGGTAATCCTTTTTATATCTTCTTATTAGATTTTCATTCACATAGTAAGTTCAGAATAGAAGAATAAACCGGCAACAAGTCTGAACTAATTCCCGCACCTCTTCCCCTACTCAACCTCGTGCCCTGAAAAATCTGTTAATATTCCAAAGCAAGCACTAGGTTTCAGACAGCTTTTAAGAGTTTTCTCGAAACGTGAAGCCAGAGCTCCGCTTACATATGTCCAGCAAAGTTAATTTGCTGAAATTATTCTGCGAACCCCAAACTATTGCCCTTCCTGAGTGGAATTGCAAAATCTGTGAGCTGCATCTCACTTCGCCACAGCCAATATAAAATGAAAGACCTCATGATATCTGGCTTTTGCACGACCTCAAGAGCCCTGGAATATTTGGGGCAGGTCTTACGACCAGTCTAGGCTCTTTCAGACCCGGTTCCTTTTTTATGAGGCGCTTCAGCTCCTTTTCTCCCCCCTCTCTCTCCCTTTCAGCTTCTGCCAAGATTTTTCATTCTGCTCCTTCTCTCTCTCGTGTTACTGCTTCATCTCAGGCCTCTTTTCACCCTTGCTCTGACCCATATCCATATATAACTTTATTCGGTCATTTGTACAAAACACCATCAAAGTGCTCTGACCCATTTGCGCCTCTTTTCTCTCCTGCCTCTCAACTGCTCTTTTTCCACATTTCTCTGCCCCCTCTGAGCCTCTTTCACTCTTGCCTCTCATCTGCTTTTTTGCCCTTCATCTCTGCTCTTTCACCAGTATTTAGGTTGCGCCTGCACAGCGCTTGCGCTGTGCTTGAGAAATCTATTGTTTTTAATATAAACTTAAAAGGGACTTACATCCTGTCTCCTCTCTTTCCTGGCTTCTCATTGGTTCCTCTTGTGTGCCACTTACCTTTTCTCCATTTCTATTGGCTGTAGCATATTTTCCAGCATTTACCAATGTTTGTTCCTACTCTGCTTCTCTTATCAGTTTCCAGCAGCCGAAATACTGTTAACATCCATTTTGGTGGAATTATATTTTCATAAAGTTTTGCCTTTTACGATTGCAGCATATTTATATAACAATTTATCACTCTGAGGGATTAAGTGATTTGCATAGAATCTCAGAATGTTGCGCGGAGCCGCCGAGACTCGAACCATGATCCCCAGCTGTCGAGTCATCAGCCTTGGCCACTGCGCCACATCCTCTCCACTCCCATGTTATTTGTCAGGGAGCTCTTTCCTTCTACTGGACGATGATTGACGAAAACAGCTTTTTTATTCACTGCATAGGCGAAACCAATGCATTACCAATGCTTGTTGTGCCTGATGCCGTGCCTTCTTAGCTTTGTGTGCCTCTTTCTTCATTCAGGACTTCTGTCGTGATCCCCGCACATTCTCCCGCCTCCCGCCTCCCACCGTTCTTTACCAGCCTCTCCGTCAGCGCTGCCCTCCTGCCTCTTCTTCCTTTGAATAGCAGCCCGGCCGCCGCACTACTCCCTCTCCCAGGACCTACTTAATGACAGCCGCTGCACCCACTGAGCAGGTGCCTTGGCCCAGCCCCTGCCACACACTAACCTGGGACTGTCTAGGCTCTTTTGGAACCAGCTCCTTTGGCCTGAGGATCCCGCCTCCCTCTCCGCTTCAAAGCGATACCAAAGGGGATGATGGATGGAGCGCTTGAGCTAATCAAACACTCACCCCCAGTCAACTGATCTGGGTTTAATCCATCATCATTCTGTAGCTCACTCCACCACCCCAGTTCAGACATGGCCATATGCAAATCAGTCTGACCCTGTGCCTCATGGGAACAGTCCAGCCCGAACTGCCAAGCCATGTCTTCCCTGAACCGGAAACAAGCATCCTGGGACCGGTTTCTGGCTATTCAGCCGTCATCAGCTCCCTCCCCCCCCCCCCCCATTTCTCTCCTCTCTCCCATTTTCAGCTTCTGCTAACCTCTTTTTCCTTCTGCTCCTTCTCTCTCTAACATGCTTACTTCATCTCACACCTCTTTTCACTCTCTTTCTTTCTTTGGCCCCTATGACCATCTTTTAACTTGTCTCTCATCCACTCTTTTCCCCGTTTTTCTCTGTCCCCTGCGAGCCTCCTTTACTCTTGCCTCCCATCCACTTTTTGTCTCAGTTTTCTCTGCCCCCTCTGAGCCCGTTTTCAATTTTGCCTCTCATTCTCTTTTCCTTCCTTCAGAGCCTTTGCTCGTCCAACAGTTTTGTGACCGATTTTGTGCCTTCTTACCTTTGTGTGCCTCTTTTCCCCATTCAGGCCTTCTGTCATGCTCCCCGCAGCCCCGCACATTTTTCTGCCTCCCATCTCCCTCGCTCCTTACCCGTTCCTCCTGATGCACCACTTTCCCGTTTTCTTTGTGTGCATAGCAGCGCCACCCAACTTCCCCTTCCCAGCGGGCGCACCACTGGAAGCCCATTTGCGCCCGTCCACGTCTGGACTGTGCCCAGCGCCAGGAACCCTGCTTCCATCTACTCCCCTGCGCGCCTTCGATCGCTCAACCCTGGGCGCCTCTCCTTCCACTGGTGCTGCACCACACACCACGGTAAAAGCTTTCACCTGCACCCATTGCCGGTTCTCCTGCAGAAGCACACACATCCCTCTGGCACCAGCAACACCACTAACCCCTCGACTTAACACCGCTAAACATGCCTAACCTACACCCCCAACAGCTATTTATATGCATGCTTCTCAATACATGATCTCTCAGCTAACATGCTACCGAGATCTAGGATCTCCACAGCAACAACACACCAGACCTACTTTTCCTCAGGGAAATCTGACTCAACCCCATGTCCGCACCCAACATCACCATGGTTATCCCACCACGCTGAAAGATTGCACTTCCGCACCGTTTTCACATTCCAGGAGGAGGACTTGCTACAATCCACAAGGACACCATCAAATGATCTACATCCATGGAGAACAACACCCCTTCATAGAACACATACACTTCAAAATGCAAATCCATAACAGGATGGCTGTGTTAAGTCTTGGATAATTTAAAGAATGCCTAAAATGTAGGAAATCCCTGCGCAATTGCTAATGCATTGGTAAAGAGTTATGGGAAAACAATTAACATTATCCAATTGTTTAGCAGCAGATACTATAAAGAAAGGCACATGTGGGAATTGTAGTCATCAAAAAGGGGGCAATGGTGTGGTTCCATTTAAAAATTTGGATACAATAACATTTTTACCTGACTGTCTTCTGTTATCAGGGGGCCAATTTCAACCGTTTCTAAAAATAATCAATTTTTAAATATCATAAGCATCTGTAGGTGCAAAACGGTGCCCCTTCGATTTAGTAAAAAAAAAATCTAATTTTAGTAATCTCAATTTTTTTTTACAGCTACACCAAAATTGTATGTACTTATTTCTACTAATTTACAAAAAAGATCTAAAGGGCCTATCTAACTTCAATCTGTTGACATTAAAATTTTCAACTGCCTTCAGCACTACGACTGAAGTGGATTAATCACTCACGATATTTAAACAATCACCGAATATGACACATTTTACTGGCTATAAAATCCATCCTATGGCAAAGATCCAAGGTATGTTCATCTTTCTGTTCCTTGCTGGTAATTTCTAACAGATTCGTACTATGACTCATTTTGAGTCATCTGAGTGGCAAGAAAGTCTTGGCACAAATTGTTATTGACGTTTCCATAGCCACTACAATTTTGTGTGCCTGTTTTAGATCATCAAAATGGTTTAGACGACTCCCCACTGTGACTATTTTACGATCCTCGTGTTACCTCATTTTCCTTGGTCTAAACACATTTCAACAGCGGCTTAGTTTCTGTAACTCCACTTTGGTTTCTCCTCCAAAAGTGTATGGACATCTTTATCCTGCAACGTTATTTATAATTAAAGAAACTTTCTTCCAATGTCGCAATCCTTAACTAAGTGTGTGGGTATCAAGATTTGGGTCCAAATTAAATATTCAAATACTTTTTAATAGTTTGACGAATAAAAAAATGACTGCATGGATGCACAACCAGGCTGCAGTGGTATCCTACAAAAGGTATGAAAATACAAAATCTATTTAATTCAACATTAACAATGACACATGGGTTCCTTGCATTCCTTCTCCTTGTGACATTAATTAACAAAACAGTATTTTAATTCGGATTTTAACAGTTACCAATGCAGTATATGCGAATTGTTTGCTAATAGGAAGACAAAAAGAACACCGGGCCATCACCAGTTTCTATACCAACGAACACGGGCTAAAGAAGATTTCCTAAAATAACTGCAAAGGAGGAACCTGCTGCATCGTCAGACTGTTAGCATCTTGAAACAAGGGCACATTGCTACTTTAAAGGCAAACCTTGGTTTAAGGGCAGCAAAGACTGAAGCATATACAATGCTGAGCCCAGCAACAAGTAAGAGCAAAAATTCGCCACAAGTGAAGGGGGCCGAAGAAAAGGTCTGCTGATGTCTTCAGCTGGTTTAGCAGCTTTTCAAGAATTGTTTTCTTAAGTATTCTGACTTGCTTTACTTTACCAAGATTTGGAAGGTAGATTCCCTTTTGGAGAAAATGGATTCTAGTGTTGGAACAGTCTTAATCCAGTGAGAAGTGAAAAGGCATAACGGAATCCAATGTCTTGTGGTGGTGTCTACATCACTTCTCTGGCCTACTGTTTGAAGAAAAACACAGTGAAGGATGTGCCATGGTGGGCTGGTGGTTGGTGGTGGGGACAAGAAGCATAGTCATTCAACATTTATGAATTAGTGTTACAAGGAAAAGCAATGCTCCTTCATCAGTCAAACATTGCTGTCCACAACCCTACAGCCAGTCCACTACTATGTTTCAGAGGTGGACATATTTACAAAAGACCAGAAGTTTAAGTAATCTCAGCAATTAACGATTGCTGTCAGAATAGAAGCTGCACCATTGCCAAGACACCTTGTGCTTCTTTAGACAGTTCTTTTGAATTGTACAAATGTGGTAAATGCTTGGGAACAGAGAGGAGTGGATGCATTATAACCACATTAATAACACCAAAGGATGGGGCATTTTAATACATAGGGATAGGTCTCACAAAGACTAGCCGAACAAACTCTGCATTAACAGAAACACAAATTTTATGCACCAACTAGAATGAGTAGTTTCCAATGGTTTAGCTTCCTTTAAAGATGAGCAGCACTCAGTGTCCTAGTAGGATCACATACTCTTTAAATTTGTCCTAAAGCCCAGGGCATTTCTATGTCATCTTGCTATTTGCCTGCCGATTGCTGGGCCTGAAAAGGGCTTCTCCCAGGCTGCTATGACAGGTTATAGAAGAGCCTCATTAAATGGGATCAAGGGCTATGTCACTGACAAAGAGGGTTACAAGATTTCCTTCATAAAAATAGACTTTGCCTTTTCAGAGGGCATGGTCAATTCCAAACCTTCTACTGCTTTTCATACCACAGTGATGAATGAATAGAATTCCTCCAAAGGGGTAAGAAATATCCCCTTTTAGCTAAGTATCCAGGCCACCTGCATTTTCTAAAACAAGACACATAACAGCATCAGTGTTATAGTGGTGAAGAAGGGTATCAGCCTTTGAGCTGTCATCTTGATTGTGGCTATTATGCTCATCAAGCAGTGCAAGGCATTAGAGCTGGACCAAAATAATCCTTTGATCTGGGCGTTTCAGACTCCAAGCTCTATGAAGGTGTTCTGGCAAGGGGTCCCCATCAAAATATACCTTCAATTTCTCTTTTGCCACTTGCATAATCTCAGCTGGCTTTAACAGTGGCATCATATTCAGCAGTGAGGCATCTATATTGGCACTGAAGAAGGATTCGACTGAATAGGAGATGGTAACCTGGCAGGCTTCAACTTCTACTTAGGTGCTGAAACACATGTAGGTACAGTTAAGGGATTAAAGTGGCTGGAGCTGCCAAACATGCAGGATAGTGCTCACCCTTAAGGGATGGCCCAGAGGGTATAGGAATCATCCTGAACGTATCGAGCATCACCAGTTGGTTAAGCCTCGGCATGCACGGTGTCAGCATGTGGAACCAGGGATTCCGGTCTCATCTTTTTATATACTGGGATTTTCTGACAAGGAAGAGTGTGGTGTTTGGGAACCGCATCAAGGATGTGAACCCTTTCAGGAGTAGGCCGTTTCCTAAGCGAAGATGATGATTTCTCCTACCTATGGTGCGGTTTCTGGGAGGTTCTTTTTTGAGACTGTTCCCTGTAAGGAGACTTACCTGAAGGTTAAGGGAAAGCTTTGGCCCATTCTGCGAGCCTTAGACCAATACAGCTTGGCATCCATCTCTCTGGTGGCTTTCAGTTGGATCAAACTGCAGCAGTTGCAGGATGCAACTTCGTATTTTGAGCCTCGACCACCACATGCAGATACAATGTGGGTCCAACAAAGACATACCCTTGCAGCATCTGCAATAGGGTTAAACTCAAAGCTCTGGAGGAAACCTTAACCTAGTCACTATCAAAGGGCGGAGTATTTTATCAGTGAAGAGCTGAAAGTTCTGGACAGCGAGACACTGGAAAACAAGAGCTGACATCAGCTGCAGCCTAATGTGCTCTGTCGTCACATTCAGCAACAGAATCTCAGCCGAAGCTTCATGGCACCACTTGGTGGCTGTGGAGTGCTACTGCTGGGGAATCTTATCCATAAGAATGTTCACAAGGTGAGGAATTTGTGGGAAGATGTTTTCATCTGAAAAACCCTAAACTGTTACAAAATAGTAGCACAAAGTTCAGAGAAAGCAAACATCAAGGACATTCATCCCATAATCTTGGATTCATGTTAATTTCAGAGAATATCCATATGTTGGGACAGTAAGATGGTATTAAATCTGAAAAACTAAGCTGGTCCATGCTGTTGCATGACACACATTCAAGCTAATCTTTTTCATAAAATGCTGGAGACCAAGTGAGAAATACCCATTTCTGCAATGACCTCCACAAATCTCTCGGGAAGATTCAAAGTGCATGTCTGCCTACAAAGCATTGTCCCTGCTTTTGTAGCCCACTAGCCAAAGGCAATATAGTCATTATGTATACCACAGAAGGAGGTCATACATAGCCCTTTTATTAAAATCTTTACAAAAGGTTTTAATGCTTTGGTTTAACAACATAAATGGACAATTTTAAGCATAAATAGATGGAATTTTTTAACCATAAAGGTTATGAGCACATTGCTCCAAAATTCTGTAAACTGTGTACAACTATTTAACATATCTACAAACCAGCACCAATACTTTGGATAGGAAAAAATTATCCTGTGACAGCAGTTCTTCAG
The DNA here is from genome assembly GCA_963921515.1 of Calotriton arnoldi. Classification (NCBI taxonomy): domain Eukaryota; kingdom Metazoa; phylum Chordata; class Amphibia; order Caudata; family Salamandridae; genus Calotriton; species Calotriton arnoldi. The sequence continues at coordinate 3,575,347 of CAWUFW010000033.1, forward strand.
CAAGGGTATCCTCTCCAGATTCATAATTATTAGAATAATTCTCGTCCACCAGGCTGAACTACAAAAACATAATATTTTTTAATGATTTTCCACTAACTAAAATTGCTTTTCATCTGCCTTATTTTTATTAGAAAGGCGAAAAAAGAAACTGTTAAAAATAGCAGTCCCAGAGAAAGGGCGATGGTTTCTTTAAATTTTCTTTTTAAGGTGAGCGGGGGCCAGGCCAGATCAGAGAGCTAAACTCCCAAGGCTATTTCACCTCAGTTGTTTGGTATACAAGGTAGGCAACTAATCAGCAACAATAGGTAGATGGGAAAATCTAGTTTGAATCTGAGGAGGGCACCTTTACTGTGTAATTGTGTAATGATTGTTAAAGGCAAGTACATTTTCTTTTCACAGCAAGATCTACTACCCAGATTCACAACCTTCAGCATAGAATCGAAGGCATACCCACTCCGAGGAAGGGATTGAATTAACTCTTGATTAACTAAACAGATTTCCTAGGGCTACCCGTCTTGGGAGTCAGTTCATGAATTTTTTATCAATATTGAGGCCAGAAGCTATGCCCAGACCTCCTGACTGCAGCTCTACAAATGTAGCCTGGAGGACAATTAAGAGAAAGTGCTGCTATTACTAGTCCCAAGTCTCTTGTTCAACGTCCTGAAAAAACTTTATGCTAAATGTTGTATAGTGTACCTTCAGGAATGTCACTAGATCTTTGGTCACAGTTGTGGCCAATTATGTGCAATTCCTGGCAGAGGTTTGGTGAGCCATTGGAGTGGGAGCTGGTGCTGGGGCATGCAGTAGGTTCCATTGTGGACTTCCACATTTGCCACCAGAGGTTCTGGCCTCTCAAAATGCTGCCCTGTTCGGTTTGAATGTATGCAAGATTTTGTGGTATAGTAGTGATATCTTGCAGCTATCTTGGGTGGCGGTTCTCAATAAATGGGCACCCTGTCCACAATCAAACTGCTAGTCAACAGGGTTCATGCTGGAAGAAGATCACAGGTGAAGCATATCCGCAAAGTTGTCCCGGTTTGTTTAAGTCGACTTAACACAATGCATGAATTTGGAAGACGTGAGAGTGCAAGTTAATATGGGACTTTGGTGCTTTGGAGAGAAAGAGATTTGAACAGAGGATGAGTGATGAAAGTCAGAACTCTGCAACCTCCTGTATCTCTCCTAGAAATCCAAAGGTAGTACATTTAAAAGTTAAGATAGTGAATTTGCATGACATATTGTTTAAGCATCAGAGTTAGAAGGATGTACTTTCGAGGAGCCATTGCCAAAGTTCATCAACAACAGTCATTGACTGTTTCAAGGCACGGGCAACTGAAATGTTTTTCTGCTTCCCTTCCACGTAAGTATTCCAAGGCTCTTGATATATGCATTTAAACATCCATGGATTCAGTCAAAAGTGTCTTGCTTATGTTGCCAAGTACAAAAAAATACAAGCAGTAGTACTGCTGCCTTAAATTAATCTTTTGAAATAATAATGCAGTTATTTTCACATCCAGAGATTAACAAACCTGCTCAGTAGGAGAAGGTGGTTTTCCTATCAATAATGGACAGTTGATGGAATTGTTGCAAGGAACTTCGCTATATAAAGTTGTATAATGTTTGTAAAGAAGATGGAGCTTTTATTTCGCTTAGTCTTCTTACAAAAGTCATTTGAATACATAAAGCCACACTGGATAAAGGATTTTAAGGTTGCATTTGGGCACTCTATTAAATGAATCGTTCCTCAATTTTAACAGGCCTATATGTAACTTCCACTGGCATGCATGTTGTCTGTACAGCGGCAAAATTCTTTTAAAAAGCTCAATGAATAACAGTAACTGTAAAAAAGGTAAGTGGAAGGGAGAGTCCCATTACGTTGTTATCACCAGTAAATGAACTGGGATGGATTTAGATTGGAGGCCCACTTTGACCTGTTCTAAACACCGTTATCACTCCTTGATAGACACTAAATACAACATTTTTACTGCCTCATAGTAAAAAATGATCTTCAGGAAGGGAGTCTAGCCTCCTCCAGAATTAATATGCAGTTGTCTTGAAGGTTAAACTATCCATATCACAAGACCCCAGGAGCCATGCTGTCCAAGATGAGGGAGACCAAGGTGTATTGCAGGATACTCCACCTCTGCTCATAAATAACTGGTCTGGTCTACAAGGTAGCTTAATGGAAGATTCTACAGAAAGTTGTAACATATCCTGGCACCATAATGGCCTCATTGAGTTGGGAGGGATCAGGATTGTCATGGTCAGAAAATGTGAATCTTCCTCACCTTTAATGTTTTTTAGGTATGGGCACACAGCAGAGTCTTCAAGGATGCTCGACCTCAGCCTAGGCACGAGGACTGGCCACATCCTGTTTAAATTTATGGCACTCAGGTCCACCAGTGACTGCAGTGTTCACAAGGATTTAAACAAAGCAATGTTCATATAACTTCCAAATAAGTGTACATAGCCTCCTGGGACCAATTCATGGTCCAATTACCTACCCTTCTGACTCGCACTCATCCATAAATCATAGTACTGCATTGAAATCTGCATGAATTTATATAGAAGGACATATAGTGGTATCTTACATTTGCACTCCGGAGATAATAAACTGAGACAAATAGGCAGTCCCCCTCCCCCATCACCACGCCCCACCCCTGAAGAGATGTTTGTTAAGATGGCCGCTTCTGTCCTAGTGGGTTGCTACGCAGTTTGTTTCTGTTGGACAAGATCATTTAACTGTTGCCAATATTGAGCGTACACAGCAGATGGCGAACAACGGCGAAGTTTTATTTCTGCAAATACTTAAATGTTCCCCAAAAAAAATTGGCGATTGACAGGTATTACAATTTTCTGTGCTGAAAACTTCTTAGTTTGTTCCACTATAGCAGCCAGTTACGTAGTTCAGCATCGTAATTTAATCCTTGTTTCACTGTGTTAAACCTCAAAATCATGTTACTTTCCCATTTACATAGGGATATTGCCAGATCACCATCCCTAGGGTTTTTTATGAGTTTTTCATTCCCATAGAAAGTTAAGGTTTTATGATGTGGGTGATACTTTTCAAAGTGTCAAGGTGTTCAACTAGTGGTCATTTTAGGTCTGATTTTTTTAAATTTCGGTAGTGCTCTTGGATCCGATCTTTTAGTTATCTAATAGTACTACCAATATAGTTTTTACCACAGGGACATGTTATATTATAAATCACATAAGTGCTTTTACAGTCGATCCATTCCCGGATGCAGTGTTTGTGACGGTTTATCATACATTCAGTAGTTTTGCTTTTCCCAATTTGCAGATGGAGCAGTTTCCGTAGGTATAAAATCTGAAGGGTTCACCCAAAAAACGTATTGATCTTCCTTCTTTTGTCCTGAAAAAATGAATGGCACAATTTTTGGTTTAGGTTGTGTGCTCTCTTAAAGCTCATTTGAGGAAGAGGTTTAATACCCTTTTGCAAATGCGAATGATGAGTTAATAATGGTGGTGACCATTATTGTAATATGTATTAAATCGAATTGTTGGTTGTGTGGTTTCTGTTTTTTATAATCCTGTAGAAGTTGAGTTCTGTCCAGCTGTTCAACCTCTTGCATGGCATTATGTAGATTTGTTTCATCATATTCCCTCTCTTTCAGATGATGCGTTAGTTCAGTTGCTTTGTGTACATAATCATCTTTTTTGCCATAGTTTCTTTTTACTCTTTGGTGCTCACCTTTAGGGATATTTTCAATAGTTTTGGGATTACGTTTTTACAAATATATTCTGTAAGAATTCCCTACATGCTTATCCAAATTATCCAATTATGACTGAGCAATCACGCAATATAATCTTTGATGCAAGCCAAGTTGTGCTATGATTAGTTGGCTTTCTGGAGACTCGATATGCCTCTCCATGAACCTCGTGCTCGATATGACATATTAATGACAAGAGGCACGTATCCTAATCATGGTGTGGATTTAAAATTAGCTTTCACGCATGAGTTTGGAATTATCATACTTTCAATTAACATTACCGAATTTGATTAATTTTTTGACTTAATTCAGTAACTCAACCCCTTCCTTAGAACATAGATGTATGACTACACATTGTGACCTAACAAACATTGTTGTACAAATATGGTCTCATACTCATTTTACCTTTTATCCTGACAGAATTTAAAAGGATCTTATACAGGAATGCAATAACTTTTTGCTCATTAGGGTAATAAGAGACGCAGCTATATTCTCGAAAGCTTGCCAGTGTCCATTAACTAAAAGGCACAATGATCATTGTACATAAAAGTGCCAGGATTTATAATTTCCTAATTTAGAGGGGTAATGGGCATAATAATTTCTTTTAAGCACGAGGTACTCTCCCACGAGCACAAATACAAGGACGTTTATGAGCACAGTTAAGGAACACAACAGTTTTGGTTATTCACTTGCAGTGTGAAACACAACGTACATACATATTTTTTTTAATCTAATTAATTTAATCACAATATGTTGATTTTCAGCCTTGAAAAATCCCCTGCCTGACAGGCGAGATAAGGGGCGAAACACGTGTTGGCTGTCAAGTTGAATGCACCCTATAACAGGTTGTTAAACTACAAAGTGGACTTTCAGTCATGACTGTTAATGTATGATCTTTAAGGCCATTTGAGATCTCCTAAATGTACTACGACTGTACCTTAACAATCGTTTGATGCAAGAGGAATAACAATTTATGGGGAAAGCAAGATGGCAGCCGTGTGAGGACAGTTGTTTTTACCTTCCTTACTACTGAGCCTATTGAACATTTAATCGCTCCTCTGCAGCTGGCTCTGGGGGATGAATGCGGGGATTGGTTTTGCTAGCGTTCCGCAAGCTATCTGGCTGTTTTCAGGAGTGACCCCGCTGCATCGTATATGGAGGCAGCTGGCGTTTCGAGCGGTCCGCTGGGCTTCTTCTGTGAGATCAGGATACTGCACAGTGCAGCAGACAGCAATGCCTCCGAAGGCCACGAGAGGCTGAAAGACCAGAGAAGGAACAGCATTGAGGACAGAAGCAGGCCTGTGGCACAGAGATCAGCCCTCAGTGAAAAGGCCGGCTGACAGATGGAGCCTGGAGACGGCGGGCTTTTCGGGCTCCATGACAGATTTCTTTAAGCGGTCCGAGCAGCCTCCAGATACAGGCTTGCTATCAGATGGCTCATCCTCTGCTTCATGTTCGTCGGGGCAATCGCTTGGTACCCCCAGAGAGAGCATCAATAATGGAGGACACTTCTCTGCAACCGGTGGCATTAGTTGAGCAAGCTACTACAGAAGGTGTGGTTGGTGTGATTTATGACGCTGTTCATGTCGCTACCCCTGCAACTCCTGTGACAAGCGCAAGTATTCAGGACACCATGGATGGGGGGGCGGGGTTACCTCAGGGCCAGGCAATCTCTGGCATTCTAAACAAGGCATGCATGGAAGTGGACTCAGGGGATCATTTCTTTTCACTGATCATTCGGATTCGTCTAACGGGGATATTCAGGAGTTACCTGGACGGCGCTCCAGGGAGAACTCTCTGGGCAGTGTACTTACTGAGTGACATAAGTAGCTTGGATGAAAGACAGGGTTCTCCACTTCCTGTGGGAGGCACTGATGCTACGGACACAGTTAGAAAAATGGAGCACCGCAAAAAAGAAAAAGCTAAGGCAGAAGCAAAAGGACTCCTTTGGGGCTACTCTGTTCTGCCCCGCCTAGAGTGACAGGACATGGGAGGGGCCAGCATTGCTCAGGGAACCTTGGAGGCAATATCACTTGAGGATATCTATCAGAGTATAATGGGGCACCAAGAGGAAACACAGACAGAAAGCTGCAGAACTCAATCTGCCTGCTGCAAACTGCAAGGTGTCATTCGGCGGGTTGCCAAGACCTGCTCCGAGTTTTCAGATAGGATGGGGGAAGCCAAGAACAGGATGTCATTAAAGAGTGAGGTAGTAATTCATAAGAAAGCAACTGAAAACTATGGACGGGCATATGGTGGATACCCAGTAGAAACTGGAGGATTTCAATAACAGGTTAAGACAGAACAACCTTAGAATTCTGAAAATCTCTAAAGGACTGGAGGGAGGAGCCGTTCGTAAATACATTGTTGGGCTCTTCAAAAGAGCCTTTCCGGAGCTCACTGACTGGATTGGGACTTGGAGGTCCAGCGGGCTCGCAAAACTTCTGGGTTGGACAAGTAGGTGTGAAGCCTACGGCAACATTAATTTACCTTAGCAATTTTTTGCTTCGCCAAGCAAACTCAGACCTGGCGCGCCGAGATCGGAAACGGGCAGGGGAGAGGTGTACATTTTTTGTTAGGCTGGACTTCTGCCATTTTATTGTGGAGAGGAAGTGGCGTCTTTGTCAATTGATACAACCCTTTCAGGATAAGAGAGTACAGGCCTTTTTAATGAATCCGGCCAAGCTAAAGGTGGTGTGGCAGGACACATTTTATTTTTTCACATCTGAAGTCAAGGCGAAAGAATTTCTGCAGGGTCTAGGTACTGGCTAGGATGCTATGGCCTGATTATAATACACCTGGTATTATACAAGGTATACTGTATTCCAATTTGTGTTTAAAGTCTTCCTAGATATCTTTATTAAGATATGCTTTTTGTTCTTGTGTTAGCACTGGGGCTCTTGCTTTTATATGCAGCTATCTGCTGAGGGGCGATGTGATCAGTGGTTGAGCGGTTGTGTTTGTGGTTCGGTGGGGGGGGGGGTAAACCACCATCAATGGACCTGGCTGGTGCAACTGCTTTCAGGAGGAGGCAGGGGAGGGAGGTGGTGGTGGGAAGGGTGGTGGGGGGGGGGGGGGGAGGAGAGGGGTTTGGGTGGTGATGGTGGAAAAGGAGAATCTCATTGTTGAGTATCACAGCAGACGGGATAGATTTTAAAGCAAGATTTTGGGGAGCAATGATGAAGATAATGTTCTTGAAAAGTAGCAGTTGCAGGAAACCGGTTTTACAGCGCATTTCATTTTTGTTTTTCGTTGGTATTTTAGCTCCCATGGACAGGGTGGAATCTTTTTTTGTTGGAGAGGGGGTAAACAAGCTGGACCTCACACACGGCTGAATGGCAGGCTATAAGTTACGTATCTGCACTATCAAAGTCTGCGGTTTCAATGATAGGGTCAAGAGGGACAAGGTAGCTTTGGGTTTGAGGACTAGGAGGCCAGATTTGGTTAGCAAAGGAGACACGCATTACAAGGGATGAGCAGGGGTGCTTGAAGAATCTTGGTTTTTCACGCTTTGCATCTACACAGAAAGGTTTAACTACTGGGGGGGGGTGACAGTTCTAGCAAATAAATCTATTTGTTCCAGTAACCGTGTAGAGGTGGATAAACTAGGCCGCTAGGCCATTGTTGAGTGTGGTGTTGGTAATGGCCAATTTACGGTGTGCCCAGTATAAGGCTCTAACACAGATAAGGGTGCTGTTTTTGATTTTTTTTTTAATGTGGAACTTGCTTCGTGGCCACTTCCCTTATCTTGTGTGGGGACTTAGACATCCATTTGGATTTGCATGATGATTTAAGTGGGAGTCAACCATACTCGGGGAGGAAACCTGGGGTGTAAAGGACTCTGAAGCTTTTGGTGAAAGATCATGGCCTTGTAGATGTATGGGCTAAATGTAAGGCCCTGGATCCAGGTTTTATATTTTACTCATGTTCACATAATAAATTAGTCCGGCTCAACAATTTTTTGTCTTCACTGCTCGGGCTGATCACACCAGGATAGAAATGTTTCCTAGGGCTCTTTCGGATCATAGCCGACTGGTTTTGAAGTCCCAGCTGCAGGGATCATTAGACCTCGGAGGGCTTGGACTTTTGATAGGAAGCTTCTGGTGGATATAGCGTATCAGGATCATATATGTAAATTGATCAGGCAGTTACTGGAGATTAACAAGCATTGGCATAGCCAATAGGTCTCGCTTTTGGGACCTTGTAAGTATTTAGTTATGCAGCACAATATCCTTGGTGCAACAACATCAACCAACCGTTGCATGGCTAAACACTTATAAGGTCCCAAAGGCGAGACCTATTGGCTATGCCAATGCTTGTTTTTACTTCCATTCGCTGCCCAACTACGAAACCGGAGAAAAACGAGACCAGGTTCCGCCTGAGATAGATAGATAGATATATATATATTTATTTATATTAGTTATTAACAAAATTTAAATCAAACAAGACGAACACTGCTGGACGCTGTTCAGAGCGGGACAGTGTCTATTGAGGCCGACTGTGCTCCAATTCTATCAAACAAGCTCTTAAAGGTTTGTGCTGATAACAATAACATGATTGAAAACAACGCGATTACTTTGACCAGTAGGGATGTGCATTAATTTATTTTTCTGGCAAAACATAACTCTTCCGGAGGTAGCAATGGCAGTTGCCGCACAGTATATGCCACACAATGCCGTCATACAGAAAAAGTATAAGGGGAGAAGCAAATGGAAGAAGTCTTGTATCGCGGAACACATCACTCAATGAACATCTACAGTCCGTAAGAAAAGAGCATTCTATCTCTGGTGCTGCATGCATAAATGTGCATCCTTCTAGTGTTGGCTGGAACGCCCTCAATCTGCTTAAATGCACGCCCTCTGAAACTGTAGGTAAGCAAGCTGTGCTCCATCTTAAATACCACTTCTCTTTCACAGAACTTTGCTTTCCATAGCATGCAGCCTTCCACGGCTTCTGTGCTGCTCTAAATTGGTTGAAACCCTTCACCTTCTTCTTCGGCCTTGCACTACCTGTGACGGACATGTTGAAGAAGGCCTTTGTCATGACGTACCAGTGGAAGCCAACTCTGGACCCAGTTTAGAAGCCCAGCAGCCCTTCCAGTTATTCACTTTGTGAAGGACCATCCCTAAAGAGTGAGTGAACTGTTATTCCTGAAATAATTATTATTGTTTTTCTTAAATGCAGATTCACTGAGGAGCTCAGCACTGATCATTTCAGCTGAACGACCCTAGCGTTAATGGAAGTATTGGACTGAATGGAGTAAAAACGGTGGTGCAGATCCGTGGCTCAAAGCAACACACCTCTGAGGAGCAGCTCCATTTACTCCTCCGGGAACGTACTTCTACGCGCCAAAAAGTGCTCTGGAGCTATTAAGTTGGACGACACAAACTATTCATTCACTGCACTCCAAAGCCCCATTGCCACCTTGCAGGTATCCTGGAGTTATGGTGGATGCAGAGATTATCCTACTCCCCAAATGGACTTGTTGATTAGGAATCCTGGCCCCCATTTCAACAAAGTTGATGCATTATGGCATGTATTCTCTTGAGGACAGATGTCAGAGCGTGTGCACAGCTGTTGCGTCTCGTCTTGCAACCAGCACGCTTTGCTTTGACCTTTTCCAATTTTCGGAAAATTGCAATCAACACAAAAAATGTCAGTCCCATTGCTGTAAGGGAATCATAACATACAATCCCATCTCCAATGGTGATGGAGGCATCCACTGTCAACAGGTTGTGGAACAAAATATATCTGAACTGATGTGCATTAATGCAAAGTTTGTGTTTACAGAGTAGCTTAGCTGCAAGATTCATTAATACCGGCCCCTCTAACATTACTCAGTAATGAGAACCCAGAATCCACTGTTGTGCAAGAGGTGGGACGTGTGGCATTAAGGAGCCAGGAAGGTCCAATGACTTGAAAGTGCCTACCACCGCTCTTACAAGTATCAACAAATGCCCCCTTCATGAAACCCCTGAAGGCTTCACCCTTCCTTTAAAGAACTCTGGTTGGGCTTCTGGGCCTAGAAGCAATCTCGATAGCTTGGTATGCACAAGTGTGTCGTTTCTATCAACCAACATTGATGATCCTTAACCGAGCCCTCCATTTCACTTGATGGTAAGATGACACACGCAGAGGCCACTAATAAATTCAGTGGAACTCTCAAGCTTCAAGTCAAGTATTGAACAAAGGAAGTGGGTGTATAAATAAATGGCCGATCACGCAGACCTTCCTCCCCCACCCACACTTCTGTATTTGTGACAAAAGGCAGTTCTCTCGGATTCCATGCTCCCTTTCTTACACACACTCTTCCAATTGATTCAATCTACTCATAATTTAACTCACAGCGTTTAATTTTAGCTTATTTCCAGAATATGTGTAAGGCTATATCACGCCCAAATTGCATCCACTTATGAAAAAAAAAAACTGCGCACAAAATAAAAAAGTGTATGTCAAATTGCAGGCACATGACGTGTGAAGCAAAGTAAAAAAGTAGCATTCATTTGCTTAGAATAGCGAAAGCACTGTTTACATTTACAAACTCCAGTTCCTCACGCTGCAAGCAAACGAAACAGCACTCGCGTGCACAGAAAAGGCAACCCACAACGTGGCCCGAAATGACTGCGATCTTGAAACCATTAAGATACCAGTCACAACAAGGCGGGAGTCGCGATTGAAAGGTGAAATAGTTGTCTAACACTTCAACTACAGACAAGAAAAGCAAAAACTGGGAAGCAGTGATATAAAAGGGATTTTTTTATTTTATTTATCGCTCTCGGTCATCGGGCCTCCGTGTTTATCCATTTGCATGAGGGAGTAAATTGTATAGTCCAGGTTTTACTTTGCATTGTGGTACATGTACTCTTACACACAATGGGATGAACAGGACTTAAAATGCCAAAATGAAAAGACAACTCGGGCTCGATAAACTACTCACAGACAAAGACAGTAACATCCTAGATGATCAGAAGAGGAGAAGCCCCTCCGTTGGGGAGGGGCAGTGGAGCCATTCAGTAATGGTGCTGGGGAAGACGAGCCCCGTACTCTTAAGGGTGTGGGTACCTCGTCCAGGCTAGGTTTTACATTCTGTGATTTAGAGGGGGGGTGGGGGGGGAGAGGAAATCATAAAGCGTAACGAGAATGCAGGAAAAATACCAACGTACGAGCCAGTAAAATAACTCACTTTTAATAGACACAGAAGACAGCGATGCGCCTTCCCTTGCTTCTTAAAGTCAGGCAAAGAGGCCAGCGTTTCCAGCTCCTGCCAGTCAGTCAGCCGTAGCTTCGAGGCCTACGTTTCTGTTCCCACCTTCGGCCGGTCGCTGCCCTCGGAGTCTGAGGCAGCAGCAGTTCCCCTTTGGGGCGGACACGAACCACGAGGAGGCGGGGGGAGGGCCCAGCGCCGTGTCAACGCTGACGGCGGGGCGGGGAGGAGGAAGTGAGTGTAAAATAACACGCATCTGCTGTCTGCCGGATTCAGACGCTCTAAACTTTAAAAGACATGGAAAAATAATAAAAACACATTTTCTCTTCCTCCAGCACGAGTCTGTAGTTGTAAGAACATGTAAGTAAGACCACAGACTCACGTTGGACGAAAAGAAAGTGTGTTTGGGAAAGCTGTCAGTTTAGGAGGGAGGGTGTATTTTTATTATTTTGTTTACAGTGTTCTGTATAGAACGGACCAGGCCTCGCGCTTGCGCCTCGCGGTACGGCAGGTTTTGATTTGCATGTATAGTTAGCTACTAAGGCTAAGTAGCACATGAACTGGGTGAGGGGTCACAGCAAAACGTACGGAAACAGTACTGACCCACAAGGTAAGATAAAACAAGAGAGGAGCGGGGGCGAGCGATCGCGGCAGCCTGCAGAGCTGACCAGACGCTCGTGCGTCATGGCCTTTTGCCTGCGATTACGCGCAGGGCAGACATCTCTTTCCAATTACGATAATTGGAAACAGATGTCGGCCCTGCGCGCGTAACCGCCCGAAAAAGGCCACGACGCACGAGCGTGTGGTCAGCTTTGGAAACCCCCTTACTTAAAGTCTCGCCAGAGCAGCGCTTGCGCGCTACTCGAGGCTCGACCTAAAAAGGGAGACGGCCGGTTAGTCTGGGGTTGGGGGCGAGGGAGGCCTCAATTTTAGTTTGTATCACCAAAAGCTAAGACAAAGGGAGACCCAGAGACTTTATAGTGAGCTGTCCTTAGCTGAGGAGGAACTTACCCGGAGGCTTTCTAAGGGGCATGATACCCAGGAATCCCAACATGATACAGCTATCTTAAAATCTAAGATTAACCAGCACTTTGGTACTAAAGTGGAAGCTAAATTCTGGTCAGACTGCTATGAATTTGGAGAGAGCACTGGGCATTTATTAGCTAAATGAATTAGGCAGAAGAAGGTTGAAAAGACGATAACTGCTATAACAGATCAGGAAGGGCGGACCTTTGAGTCGCCATCTGAAATCCTTAAGGCTTTTAGGGACTTTTATGAAGCTCTCTATATGGAAGAGCTTCAATCTCCAGTAAACGGGCATAAGCACTTTTTTATGGTCCTAGCTAGGGTTAAATTAAGTAAGGAAGAATTGGCCACTTTGGACGCTCCAATAACTTTGGAATAAACAGATGGGGCAATAAAATGCTTAGCAACTGGGAAGGTCTTGAGTCCCGATAATATCCCACTGGAAATTTTGAGAACTTTCATTGGTGAGCTGGGCAGGATATATTACAGACTTTCCGGCAAGCACAAGTAGGGATAGTTCCTCCATCCTGGGAGACTTCTAATATAACTGTTTACATTTTTTTTAAAAAAAAGGTAACCTGGCCCTGCTGCCTAGGTCTTACAGGCCAATCTCCTTAATAAACTGTGATGGCAAGATATATGCCAAAGTATTGGCAAACAGGTTAGGGACGGTCATCTCGCCATTAGTCTCAACACACCAACGTGGTTTTATTCCTGGCCATCGCACAGTGGAACACATTAGAAGGGTCAGTACCCTATTGGACATGGCCGAAGCCTCTAGGTCGCCGATGGGCTTAGCCTTATTAGATGCCAAGAAGGCTTTTGACCGTGTTTTATTGGGATTTCTGTGGGCAGTGTTAGAGCGGAAAGGTTTTGGTAGCAGTTTTTTTCAGGCCATTAAGGCCTTGTATAAGCCCAAACGGCTATTATACGAATAATGGGGCAAGAGTCAGATGTTATACGGACCTCAAGAGGTACTAGGCAGCGCTGTCCATGCTCACCCTTGCTATTCGCATTATATATTGACCCATTTATAGGAAAGCTGGAGAGCAACCCTCGTATTAAGCCCATCATTGCCAATCAGGTGGAGTATAAGGTACTCACATACGTGGATAACAACACGGTCGCAACCACCGATCCCTCAGCTGCGCTGCCCGAAATTGAAGTCTTAGCTAGGCAGTTTGGAGCATGCTCAGGAAATAAATTAAACGAGGGCAAAACACAGATAATATGCACTGAGGGAACGGCTTGTAGCGACTTGTGAGTAGTGGCTGATGCAATGTATCTTGGTGTTAAGCTTTAAGCTGCCCTGGATAAAGTGGTGGAACTGAATATGGCACCATTATTAGGTAGTATTAAGGAAGATCTTGATAGAATGAATCATCTACACCTGTTATTATATGCCAGGTGCAATGTCTTGAAAATGACCGTCTTGCCCAAGGTATTATATATTTTTAGGACCATCCTGTTGGAGATCAGCACATTTTGGCCCTCCAATTTGGAAAATCAGTGCTTTAACTTTTTGTGGGGATATCGGAAACCAAGGAGGACAGCCAAATATGTGGTTCTGCCTAGGGAGCGTGGTGTATGTTCGGTTCTTAATCTTACAGTTTACTACTGGGCTTGTATGTTGCAACACATTGGGATACTAATTTAAGGGGGTTCAGACAGGGTTAATATGGCAGAAACTCCAACAATATATAAGCTGATTTTGGGGAGTGAGCCACAGGATATTTGGTTAAAAACATCAAACCTAGCTATTATAAGAAAACTAGGATCAAGATTTTAAAAGCAGCATATAAGATCTGGGCTGAGGCTAAGCAGAGACTAGGTATCCCTAGGATTAATTTGTATACTCCGATGACAGCTTCGTCAGTTCTTACATCTGTATTTCAGGGCACAATTCTAGCTAGATGGGCACAGAAAGGTCTCACAGTCATGATGGACTTGTATTCGGACGGTCAACTTCGGTCCTTTGAGTTGCAAGAGACCTTTGGATTGGCTAGGGGCAATTTTATTTAATTTCTTCAATTACGAGATTTTCTTTTTAAAAACAAAGGATGCAAAGGCAGTAGTCAGGATCCCCTTAGTTGAAGCAATTCATTGGAAGGAGAGGATTGGCTCAATCTATGATCTTCAATACAAGATTTACAAGGTGATGTAGAGCTGCAAACTCTAAATGGGGAGCTAGGTTTGAGATGGAGGGGCTCTACATTCATGAATCATTGGATTTAGCCAGCAGAGTGCTGGTAACAGCCAATCTGAGGAGCCAACATTTTAAGAGGATTTTTAATTTATATCATAATCCGGCAAAGTGGTGTGGCAGGTTTGGTGGCAAATGCAACAGGTGTGGCTCGGAACACGCTGAAATCATTCATATGTTTTTTACATGCCCCAAACTATATGCATTTCTGCAGGAGATTGGGCATGTTCATATCACCCCTGCACTGATGATTTTAGGTGTGATTGAGAACAAAGAGGATAATTATGTTTTAAGACCAGAAGAATATCTATTATTGATCGTTATGGCGGTTGCTCGCCTATGTATTGCATCAGAATGGCTAAGCCCTGGCCCCACATCATTTGTAATGTGGAGACAAAAATTGTTAGCAATCTATCATATGGAAAAAATATTGCATAGATGTAAAGGGCGCAGGAAACAGCGATGGGAGCCAGGACATGGGACCTGGTTATTGCTGGGATGGAAGGCGAGTAGGGCGGCAACAAATAGGTGGAAAGGCAACAAAATGAGTGACTTATGGGTTATTCTCGCTTATCACCTATATCTTTTGCACTTTATAAATCCTTTGGTATTCTTAAAGTAATGGAAATGCTGCTTTAATGAAGGGCAAGCAACGCTGCTATCACTCTGCACTTTAAGGGGGAGAATCAGCACATGTATTTTCAGATCTAGATTAAGAACTGGTTCTTAGAATCTGGGGCATTATTATTATTAATCCTAAAATCTTTTTGCTGGAATTGGTTTGTTGATTATGATCAATGGGAGGTGTTCTGTCTTTTACAGCTGCTTATGAATTGTATGTTCATAGCATGGATTGGTATTGTATATTAAAGTTTCTATTTATTCTGCTATAAATATATCAGACTGAATCTATATATTTGTATTCCATGTAGACATGGCTATAACTTACTGATTGTTTGCACTTTATGTGCCAGGAACCTGTACTTTAAAAATCTATAGTAAGAACTTGTGGTTACCATTGAGGGGATATACCTATGGACGGGCCGTTTTCAATGATTTAACCAATTCAATGTGCATTATTTATTGAAAATGTCTGCTGTGTATAATGATGAATTGCTTGGATAAAATCAATAACAATTTATTTTTAGAAGAATCAGAAGGAACAATGTGTAATAAAAATTCCGCTTCAAATATATGAAAGACTGGGTGAATCTTTCTTGGAAACAATAGAATGTTTGAGGTGCCCATCAACCTCTACTTATCTTCATACAGTCCTTAATAGGAATTGATTGAACTAAAAATCAGATGTCCATGAGATTGAGATTGATATATACCTACGTTAATAAAATAACGTAATAAACCTAAAAAAAATCATTTTAAAACAACTTCTGGAAAATTGGTACTCAAAAAAATAATTTGAAATATGAACTAGAGCCTGATCAATTCTTACAGACCTGGTACACAAGAGTACTGACTCTACTAACTTCACAAAGGTAGACAGTGTTGCCGACTGTGGATCGATGGGGAACTGGGGTGGTGCTATTACCAAGTCATATCGGACCATTAGAGGAGACATACTATTCAGAATTGGCAGCATGATAGAAGTAGAAAACAGATAGTGGAATGTCCTTTTCACACAAGGAATGGGAAAATGTACTGGTTTGTAAGCCAATCAGAATGGCCACATTTTGCCTGATCCGTTTTAATATTCTTCACAGAACTTGGCCATGTTACACAGACTAAATCCTATCTGGGACAAAAAGTGCCCTAAGTGCTCAACCTGATATGAATGAATGTATGAATTAGAGTGATTTATAAAATGCAAACTCCTGCCCAGGGGCGTCTTGGCGCTATAAAGATGGGTACAGCTACAAAAATGGTGGTCCTTGCAGATGCTCTAATATCTCCTAATCCTGAGAGAAGAGCCACTCTTTCAAGGCCTTTCTAAAGGTAGATAGCAAGGGAGCGGCTTTGAGTGACTTTTCTGAATTTTACCAGAATGTGTCAAAATGTGGCTACCTTTTGAAGCTCGGTAGCAGACATATTCAAAAATGGTGTTAAGGCACTAGAAATTAAGACAGAGAGCTATCTGCTGGGTATGTCCCCATTTCCTACAAACAATGTATTTAAACAAGGAGCAGCACAAATCACCTTAAGGTTAGCTAAACTCTCCCTGGCTATAGACTGGCTATCCAGCTAAGCCTAGAGACTAAAGGACTGGATAAAAGACACAGCAGAATAGTCCATGGCTGAAGAAATGTATAGTTGAGACACTAAAGTGTTTGACAAGCTGACGGATTGGAAGAATTTAATAGGACTCTGATATACACAAATCTTATGGCCTACAAAAAAGCCATCTTGGAGGCAGAAAAGACGTTTTTCTCCAACAAAATACTAAAAATTCTAACAACAAAACTGAAGACATCTTCAACACAGTAAGGGAGCTAGCCAACCCCGATCATGTGAACCCCTCCATCCCTGCCACACAGAAGCTATGTAATGATCTGAATTCTTTTTCCTCAGAAAAAATTAAGAAAATTCAGGATTCTATAGATTCTAACAATAGGAACGTGATGGAACCGCCTGGAATCAACAACACCCTCTCCATGGCCACTCTCTCATGCCTGAGCAGTGAACAGTTCTTGGAACTTCTTAATAAAGTAAAATCAGGCTCCGCAAATGACATTTGTCCCCTTCACATACAAAAAGCCATATGCTCAGTATTTCCAGAGAACATCCTCTCCCTATTGAACCTATCCCTTAGCCAAGGGATGGTTCCACAAGCCTTCAAAGAAGCAGTAATCATCCCTCTACAGAAAAAACAAGGTGTCGACCCGCCGAGGTTGGACAACTATAGGCCGATCTCACTTTTGCCACTCCTGGCCAAAGTATTAGAGACACATGTAGCTAAACTTTTCAGCACCTTCATAGAAGACACTAAATTTTTAGACCCACATCAGGCAGGTTTCCGCTCTTCCCACTCTACTGAATCTGTCATGCTATCCGTCATGGATGATCTTAAAGGAAAAGCTGATGTCGACTGCACTCAAGCCCTGATCCTCCTGGACCTGTCGGCGGCGTTCAACACCGTCAATCTTGACATCTTGATGGAACGCATTGCCGCAGCAGGTCTCAGAGGAGCTGCTCTAAAGTGGTTTCAATCCTTCTTAGTAAATCGGAGACAATCAGTGTGGCTCTCGCCTTATAAATCCGACACATGCAACCTCAATTGTGGAGTTCCGCAGGGTTCATCACTGTCTCCGCACCTTTTCAACGTATATATTCGACCCCTCATAATCACGCTCTGTCAGATGGGTGCACAGATCCTGCCACAAGCAAATGCCCAATACAATCATCATGAATTTACCTACAATTAAGATGGCAAAGATGCCACCTAAAGACTGTTTAAGAAGCACTCAACGTTCACATTATTACTCATCACCATCATGGCCACGAAGTTTCTATTTTAACTCTGAATTCCTATTCCAAACACATTTCTCAATCCGTCGCTGAACTTACTGACACAGTAGCAAATCAACCTAACATACTCATAGCTCTGACTCCGGCTTTTCGTCACTGTGCATTGTTATAGCACAGATGTTGAAGACCGAAGGTGTAAAAATAGAATGTGCCATACTGAGTTTAAGGCAGTGCTTGAATAATTAGAATAGGTGTGTTCATCGAATGTTTCCCAATGAGTGTGATTTTCGGGAAGTGTCATGAGGTACGTGTCACAGCACTTGAATTGCAAAATGAATAGTTACAGTCGCCTAGTAGCGGAACCTAGCCCACAAGCCAGGAAGCCATGAGGAAAGGTGACAGAAAATCGAAAATTCCTCTTTGATTTTGATTCATAATGACAGATAAGAATTATACATATGGAAAAACTAAACAACAAGCTCCTGTTCTAGCAGTGCAAGAGTGAAAGGATTTACTAGAAGGAACGTAAAAAATGATGATGTGACTTGAGTTTTCTTTGTGGTAGTATTCATAATCTCATGAAATGGCTGCATGCTCATAACTACATTCGACATCAAAGAAACCAGTATAGTGATGATTAAGTATCCATCTGTGCAAGCAAAGGTAATGCAACAGCATTTTTAGATTATTAATTATCCCAAATTTACTATTTAAAGCAGAGTCCAGATAAAACAATCAGATGGGTTCATTAAACTAAAGGTTATGTTAATTTTATGTCCCTCATGTATCTTGCTGCTATATATTAAAACTCAGTAATGTGTCAAAAGCGGTTATTCTTTGAGAAACAAAAGTCTTCAGTTAGCAATTGAAAGTTAGTTTAACTTTGATGGCCCTCAGACCATGAAGTAAGGCATTCCACCAATAAAGGGCTATTGACAAACATCATCTACTTCCAGTCTGGCATTTTAGAGATCTTAGGCCTCTAGTTCATCAAAGAATCCAAATGATCTAAAAAGAGAGGGCCCTGCTGGAAAAGACAAAGCACTTTACATTTATCCACTGGGCCACAGAACATGACACCTACGGCTCAATACTGAAGACCGATGGAGCTCTGGAAACATTGCAGAAGGATAAGCATGTACTGAAGTACACCAAGTTAAAAAATATCCAGGGCAATAAGTGCACTGACGTTTTGCAGACAGACCACGTAAGAGAACAGTTTCTGATGTGATCAACAGTGATAACAGCTGCATTCACTGCCACTGTGGCAAGTGGCTTCACCATCAAGCCATGGTCAAAGACAACTCTAAAATTCTTGACTTTTGGAATTAGGACACAACTCGGGCCTAGACTGTGGGGTCATTGTGAAGAGTGTCAGAACTTGTCTATGATTCAACCACCATCCCATTCTATTTTGTTGAGACTATTTAGAGTTACAGTTTGTTTAGTCTCATCCGGTTTGAATCGGGACACGTGCAGTTACAGGTTTGTCCTCAATGGTGTGTGATACAAATGTTAAGCAGGCTAAAAACTGTGCATCGTTAACATAGATGAAAAGTGATAATCTGATGGCTTCAATGGCATGATAAAAGCACTGGGGAAAAGGTCAATACGGGTAAACCTGGTTCTACTGGCTATCTGACTTCCTCTAAGGTAGAAATAAAGTTGAGTTATGTATTCTTTTTGAGGACAAATGTAGCCTTGATGGGTCACCATAGGTTGTCTTCTTCATTGGAGGGTTGAAGCTAGTTCAAAACCAATCTGTTCAAAGTATAATATGACTTCACGGTATACCTTGTGGGTCCATCTGCATTTTCTTGAAAAGGGGCACAGCTAGCACCTTTTGTATCACAGAGGGTACACAGTCTTGACACAGCAAGCTGTTACTGAGAGCCACTATTAGCTGCATTAGGACGCTGTTTAGTCCTAAAAATTGTGGGACGGAAGACATGGATGGTGAACTACAGCGTTTGCTAGTGTTGACCTGTAGCAGTAGTTGAAAGTTAAAAAACACAGGGACATTATGTTTTTGATTCTCTACAGTAATATTAGACAGCCCATTTAGAATAATATCATGTGTATCAATGGCTTCTGAAAACACCCAACCACTATTAGCACAACACAAACCCATTCCATAATGCTAACTATTGTGCCTTCAACCTAATACTAAAGAAAAAGAATTATGAAAATGTGTTTAAACATCGAGTCCTGCCTTAATTCAGCAGCCTGTTAGACCCTGAAAGTTATCCCATCTACGATTTCTAAATGAGGTTAAGGAATAAGTGAGAAAGACAAAAAATAACTTAGAGAACAATTTAACTGCAAAATGTGTGCTAAAATTCCACCGAAATTATAGATCAATGTGTAAGTGTGACTTTGCGACATCAACTTTTGGCCCATATTTATAATGTGGACAAAAAACTGGAATATTTATTCATTCAGGAAGGGCTGGTCTAGAGATCGGAATGGAATAGTATGAAGTTATGGGCATACTTTTAAATAATATCTTTAAACAAGACAACTAGGCTTCAATTATCATTCATTATAATAAGCAAAATTTGATTTCTTTGGACAGCCCTTATGCCCCTTGTGTAATGTCTGCAATGAACATTACTAATAAATCTTTTGAAACTAAAGAATAGTATTGGCATGGAGTTCTTACTGAACCAGGGGATGAGGAAAAGTTTAATCTGGCAACCAAAACAGTGAACGATACAAAGACAGAATAAATTCATAGCAGAACTGTAGAGTAAAATATGTAAAAAGTGGGCGACTCATAAGGGTTATCATTTTATTGATTGGTTAATGGTGGCCCTTGTCATCTCATTTTATGTGTTCATTTTCGTGATGCATTTTGTAATACTATGAATTTATAAAATCACCTTATTTTTTAAGAATAAGATTTATTAAATTCTGTAAACCCAAATTTCAGGGATTCGATTTGACTTATCATGGACACACGTATATTTCTTTTTAGTCTTAGATTCACGATAATTATTATAATTATCTCAACTGTTGAGTCTAGTACAGACCAAATGCATGTAGAATACATATCTGTTGCACTTTTTCTTTTCACCGTTGTTTGCCCTATTTAACAGGTATAAATGTGTCAAGCTAAAACTAGGTACTGAATGATTCATTTATTTTTATATCAAAGGTAAATTATTGTTTTAGTTCGACCCAGAAATAGCATTTCAATTTTATGAAAGTGCGAAATCCGTACAAAAATGTACATAATCTGTAAAAGGAGTGGTATCACAAACAAATAGAACAACATGATTAAGTTGTAACAGTATTCACAAAGAACGTCTATGAGAAAAACGGACATTAAACAAATTTTGTTGATATTCAGTTATTTGATGACGACAGCTGCATTTAACAGTCTTATTGTATTGTAATTGCATTTATATAGCGCTTACTACCCCTGACGAGGCGTCGAAGTGCTTTTTTTTGTGAGTAGCACGCTACTTCGGAACCCATAAATGATTAGTGGTGAATTAGTATAGTGAAATATGAAAGTAATTTGAGAGGTGGACACGTTAGTCTGTTATTTGGATTGATAGGATAGAAGAGGGAAGGATTTAGACTTTTTTTTGTTTGTTTGGGAAGTCATAGCAGTAGGAGGAGGCTTAGGGTGAGTAAAAGGGGTGTGGAGGGGGGAAGAGTCGGAGGGAAGGGTTTAGAAAGGCTTGGTTTGGGGGATCAGAATAGTAAAAGAGGTAGGAGATGATGCAAGGAGGGGGTAGAGTAGTAAAGAGTCTAGAAAGGGTTATTTTGGGGATCATGGTAGTGGTATGGGATTTGGGATGATTAAGAGAGTGGCGGTAGAGGATCTATTGAGAGAGGTATAGGGTGAGAAATAGGGTGGTGCATTGGAAACAGTAGCAGAAAGAGGTTTGAGAGGAGTCCGAGAGTTGAGGTAGAGGATAGATTGAGAGAGGTATAGGGTTAGAAATAGGGTAGTGCACTTGAAAGGCTGAATTAGAAGATCAGTAATAAATATATAGATCCATAAGTACATGGAAGATATATAGATGCATAAAGGAAATAAGTATATGTAGATTACAGATGCATTAAATAAGCTCCGGCTTTCAAGTGTTGTTGTACTTAAAAAAAATTTTTATTATATATATATATATATATATATATATATATATATATATATATATATATATATATATATATATATATATATATATATATATATATATAACATATTAATTCAATAGTGAAGCAATTGTAGATAGTTATGATAAAAGATTTACTTATTTATGCAGCCACTTCTATATATGTTAAAAACAGAATATCAGTAATATGTACATTTGTTTCGCAGAACTAATGAATATATATATATATATATATATATATATATATATATTTAAACAATTATTCTACACGTTTATACAAAGCAAAACACATATATAGGTACATATCTATAGTACAAATAAATGCTTATATATAGAGGGATATGTTGTATATTTCTGTTTGCGTATGGTGCTTATATGGGGGAAGAGCCAATTCTTGAGTAGTTTTCTGAAGATAAGGTGGTTATCCGTGGATCTTATGTTGGGTGGTAAAGAGTTCTATAGTTTGGCAGCTTGAACAGAGAAGGATGTGCCACCCATGGCTTTTTTTCTTGTATCTTAGGATTTTGAGGCAAGGTGCCACTCCAGAGCAGAGGTTCCTTTGTTGAATGTCTTTGGTGATTTTATTCCTGATGAAGAGCGGGTTCGTTCCATGTATTGCTTTATGGGTGATACAAAGCAGCTTGAAGGTGGATCTTCTGGCAACCAGTAGCCAATGCAGGACTTTCAAGGCAGGGGAGATGTGGTCTTGCGGTTTTATATGTAAGAGTAGTCTGGCAGCAGAGTTCTTAATCCGTTGTAGTCTTTTCATGGTTGTTAAAGGTAGAGGCTATTGGCATAATCGAGTTTGGACAGAACAAGGGAGATGGTAGCTTGGACCTTGTGTGAAAATCCCAAATGGGAGAAGATTCATCGCAGAGTTTTTAAGGTAAAAAAGCTTGTTCTTGCTAGTTTGTCCACTTGGGCATTCATCGATAGCTTGGAGTCCATGGTCATTCCGAGGTTTCTTACTTCCTTCGATACTTTAGACGGTATTTCCAGATCATCAGGCCAGGCGACGAGCGGGTCATAATGTTTCTAATCGCCACATGTGAGTATTTCCGTTTTGGAAGCATTCAATTTGAGATGGCTCCACGTCATCCATTGATCCACAGCTCGGAGACAACTGAAAATTGGGGAGTTTCCAATGTTTTTGGGGCATTCCAGTTGAAGGAGTATTTGCGTGTCATCTGCATAGTATAGCACGTGAGGTGAAATCGTTTCATCAGTGCCGGTAATGACTTCAAGTAAATGTTGAAAAGCATGGGTGAGATGATAGAGTCTTGAGGGACCCCTGCTTTTGTGGAGTACGGTTTGGACGAGAAAGGTGGGGTATGGATGACATTAGTTCTGTTGCGAAGGTAGGATGCAGTCCCCTCTATGCCGGCTTCGTAGAGTCTATGTATCAGAGTGTCATGGTCAACTGTGTCAAAGGCAACCGAGAGGTCCAAGAGAAGTAGCGCAGCAACCCCTTTGCGGTCAGCTGTGTTCTTCAGGTCATACCAGATGGCAAGGAGGGCAGATTCTGTTCCTGGACGGAATCCCGTTTGGAAGTCTGAAAGTAAGCATTCTCTTCAATGAATTGTGACATCTGGGCGAATGCTGCTCTTTCTATTAGTTCGCCCAGGAAAGGTCCATTTGTAATTGGTCTGTAGTAGTCAAGGTTCAGTGGGACCAAGTTTGTTTTCTTCAGTAATAGGCGTATGCGTGACTTTTTGAGTTCTTCTGGAAATATTCCGGTAGTTAAGGAGTTGTTGATGATTCTTCTTACTGGAGTGGCAGCAGAGTTTGTTAGAAGAATGGTCTTGAAGGTGGACACGGGTCAGAAGGGCTGCCGGCTGGCCTGCTTGCTTTGACCAGGTCCATAAATTCATCATGTGAAATGTGTTGGAAGGAACGGAGAGGCTGGGTTAGAGTATTCTTGGATTGTTGTTTTGTAAAAGGGTCAGTGCTAATGCTTTGTCTTAGGTATGAGTCCAACGTATCTACTTTGGCTGTGTAATGATTTGCCAGTTTGTCTGTGAAATTGAGTAATGGGATGAGCTCCTTCAAGACAATTTGGTTTACGAAATTCATTGAGTATTTTATAGAATTCTTTATTTGCACATTTTGCATTCTGTCGGATTAGTATATTTTCTTCACTTTTTTGATTGCTGACTTGTATAATCTGTTACATTTTTGTAGGCGAAGTTTGTCTTGATTGGCATTTGTTTTGAGCCAGGCACGTTACAGCTTTCTAATTTGTTGTTTTATGTCTTTTATCTCTGTATTTCTCCAAGGTGCTTGTTTTCTTTTGTTCTGTTGTGTGGTTTTTAGTGGTATCAGGATATCAAACACTTCCTCTAGCCGCCGCATTTTTTTCCATTCATTTACCCCTGCCGCAATCGCATCACGCCGCGCCTCAGATGATTAAAGCTAAAGCGCAGCGCGCCGCAACCGCCACAAAAGTAAACAAACGGAAAAGAAATGTGGCATTCACCCGCCTTTTTTTTCCATTTACTTTCGAAGCAGTCGTAGCATGCCGAGCCCAAGCTTTAAACGTGTGAAGCTAAAGCGGGGTGTGACACGAATGTTAATAAAGCAAACAAATTAACTGTTAATGAAATCTAGAGAGAAAGGACACATGTAAGAGGGTCTGTCCTCATGGGAGGCAACAACAGAAGAGAGGGAAGTACTAAGGAGGGACTACTAAGCCTATTCACGAATCAAAAGCCACCATTTACAAAGGACAGCAAGAGGAGCCAATTGAAAATATGGGTGCTGCTTAGGCGAGACATAAAAAGTGACTCAAAATGTATGTAAACCAAAAACAATCAAGATACACAATATTTATGAGCATGGCACCCTATTCAATTTGTTTCCATAGCACCACTCATTTAATATAAAGGAACCTGTTTGTAGTGATGTGAAGAGCGCTTAAACCGTGTCTTCATGTAAAAGGTCATCATCAGGATGAACAAGTTACTTACCCTTGGCAATGCTCTTCCCGGCGGATACTCTATCTATGATATTTAGGTATCAATAAGACAATACAACTTGGCAAAT
This sequence comes from Calotriton arnoldi, assembly GCA_963921515.1. Lineage (NCBI taxonomy): Eukaryota > Metazoa > Chordata > Amphibia > Caudata > Salamandridae > Calotriton > Calotriton arnoldi. The sequence continues at coordinate 3,600,100 of CAWUFW010000033.1, forward strand.
TAAAAGAACATGCTCAAAAATGTCGACGCTGGGAACAACATGGTCTCAGAAAAGAATAGCCACTTTTTGCCTGTACAGACATAAGCACTTTCATACTTCGCAAAAAGTTAATACAGTTGTTACTGAAGTGAATTTGTATTGAAGACTATTCATTATCAAGTTTCTTTTCAGAGGAAGATTAGCGGTCTCAATACTGTGGAGGCGAAAGAACAGGAAACCCTAAAGTGTGGAAATGGACTATATTGTAAGATCTGCATAGTGTTAACTGTGATCACAATGGTTTTGAACCATAAGGTGACGTATCTGCTTGGTATCAGATTCTTGGCTTAAGGATGGTACAATATGCTACTGGGTATTTTTTTTTATTTTTTATATAAGGTGCACTGCCACCCATGGGCATCGTAGTGCAAGGAATCAAAGAAATGACCACCTGCAAATTAAGGAACTTGAGCAGCCTCAGCCCAAGCACTCGAAAAGCCTGCTTGAAATGAGAAGACAAGGAGCACCAGATCTCAAACTTCTTCCAGGGTGTATGGTTGCAGCAAATCAGTCAGGAGGAGAAGGCTCGTTTTGCACTGTAGCATTTATATGCCGCTTGATACCACTATGTGGGGCGATGAACCACATTTTCGGATGGGTAGCACATTTCACCTGGTGGCAGTGTGTGGTTAATGGGGGTGCCTTAAAACTTACATGTTGCTTCACAGGATGTAAGTGAAGGGACCTAGGTGCAGCAAAAAGGTGGACAAATTTCCAAAGTTTACAGGCCAACCTCATTGCCACGTTTTAAATCTGCTGGAGCTTCCCAATTGCACATCTGGAGTGACCAAGATATCCAGTGGTCCCATAAAAAGTGAAAGGGCCCATTTACAGAAAGGAACAGCCCACTAGAAACTTACAGCTACCTGGGCCTCCTAAAGCATAGTTTAAAAAAAAAAAAAAAAGATAGGGGGAGCAACAGAGGATCAATGTAATGCAGCTGAGTAAGATGTATGGACAGGGGAAAAATGGAGGAAGAAATTGTAAAAAACAAAAAAAAAAAACAAAGACGAGTGGAGCAGAGCAGGGTGGGGGAAGTAAGATACTAGCTGGGGTGGTGGGAGAAGAACAATGGAAAGGGCGGGCAGAGGTATGAAGGGGAAGCAGCATAAAGGCAAGAAAGCAAGAAAACACGTCTTCCAAGGAGTGCTAAAAGTAAACCAAAAAAATTGTGTATGCAGTGGAAAAATACAAGTCATCCAATCAAAAATATGGCAAAAAAAAGGTGGCAAAAAAAGAAGAGACAAAAACAAGAGGAGGGTGGAAAGTCACTGAAAAAGGAGCGAACAAATAAGATTGGCAAGAAAGCCATGAATGATAAGCAATGAGCTGACCCAAAGGTCCCTGTACATATTAATATTGTTCACGAAAGGTTTTCAATAAATACAGCTACAGAGGTCAGTAGCCAGACCTAAAAATCCATAGCAGCGTAATTTTGTTTCAAACAGGATATTCAGTTATTTAATGAGATGCAGAATTCGGTGAGGGGCAGAAGAGGAAGAGACAGCCGCCATACAAACGGAATTGAAACATTCATCAGTGGAAACAGGAAGCCAGATAGACCCATATTAAAGAAATGACTTCCAAGCCTGCAAACGGTAAGGTACAAAAGTAATACGCTCTACAAATCAATTACAAGAGCCATTTACTTCAGATCATGTAATTATAAAGGCAACTGACTATCCGGAAATTCAATGGGAACATTACAGTTAGCAAAACTGTGAAGGGCTGAGATGGATGGGCGACCTCAGAGGAACTATTTGTCACAGCATGAAATGGAAAGCACCAGGGAGAAAGCAATTACAGAGCTGGTGTAACAGAGGAAGTCTTCGGGGACATGCAGGTAATGCAACAATTAGGGCAAGAGACCACAGCAGGATTACGTCAGGACTGCAAAGAGCAAGCTGGTTGTATTACTAAAACTTGAGCCAATGAAAACACAATCTTTAAAGACGTCAATAATTCAATCGCAAAATTGAATGTTATAACAAAAACAGACCAGGGTAGGATTACAGGAGGGCTTGACACCCCCTTTGAAAAGGGTAGGTGAGAAGTGGATGCTGCTTAATGAACAGGAGTGTACGGTGCTGCATGAAGGTCACAATAGCTACAGGCTGATGTCAGTTGTAAAGTCTATGAGAGCTTGGTGGCACTGACTGTAAAGTGAGCACTTACACCAGAAATCACTACGGATATGAAACAGAGATCAACTTAATGAACAGGAGTGTACGGTGCTGCATGAAGGTCACAATAGCTACAGGCTGATGTCAGTTGTAAAGTCTATGAGAGCTTGGTGGCACTGACTGTAAAGTGAGCACTTACACCAGAAATCACTACGGATATGAAACAGAGATCAACTTAATGAACAGGAGTGTACGGTGCTGCATGAAGGTCACAATAGCTACAGGCTGATGTCAGTTGTAAAGTCTATGAGAGCTTGGTGGCACTGACTGTAAAGTGAGCACTTACACCAGAAATCACTACGGATATGAAACAGAGATCAACTTAATGAACAGGAGTGTACGGTGCTGCATGAAGGTCACAATAGCTACAGGCTGATGTCAGTTGTAAAGTCTATGAGAGCTTGGTGGCACTGACTGTAAAGTGAGCACTTACACCAGAAATCACTACGGATATGAAACAGAGATCAACTTAATGAACAGGAGTGTACGGTGCTGCATGAAGGTCACAATAGCTACAGGCTGATGTCAGTTGTAAAGTCTATGAGAGCTTGGTGGCACTGACTGTAAAGTGAGCACTTACACCAGAAATCACTACGGATATGAAACAGAGATCAACTTAATGAACAGGAGTGTACGGTGCTGCATGAAGGTCACAATAGCTACAGGCTGATGTCAGTTGTAAAGTCTATGAGAGCTTGGTGGCACTGACTGTAAAGTGAGCACTTACACCAGAAATCACTACGGATATGAAACAGAGATCAACTTAATGAACAGGAGTGTACGGTGCTGCATGAAGGTCACAATAGCTACAGGCTGATGTCAGTTGTAAAGTCTATGAGAGCTTGGTGGCACTGACTGTAAAGTGAGCACTTACACCAGAAATCACTACGGATATGAAACAGAGATCAACTTAATGAACAGGAGTGTACGGTGCTGCATGAAGGTCACAATAGCTACAGGCTGATGTCAGTTGTAAAGTCTATGAGAGCTTGGTGGCACTGACTGTAAAGTGAGCACTTACACCAGAAATCACTACGGATATGAAACAGAGATCAACTTAATGAACAGGAGTGTACGGTGCTGCATGAAGGTCACAATAGCTACAGGCTGATGTCAGTTGTAAAGTCTATGAGAGCTTGGTGGCACTGACTGTAAAGTGAGCACTTACACCAGAAATCACTACGGATATGAAACAGAGATCAACTTAATGAACAGGAGTGTACGGTGCTGCATGAAGGTCACAATAGCTACAGGCTGATGTCAGTTGTAAAGTCTATGAGAGCTTGGTGGCACTGACTGTAAAGTGAGCACTTACACCAGAAATCACTACAGATATGAAACAGAGATCAAGCTTAACAGGAAAAGGCCAACACTGTGGAGGAAAAATAATTAAATGTTACCTTTGAAAGAGAGTGCTTTTGTTGCACTGGCTTAAGGCGGTGCTGACATTCTGATACACACATGCTACAGAATCAACACACGCTTCTGAGATAAAAAAATAATAAAACAGGAAGATAAAATCCGCATACGAAACCAGTGACAAGTAGCATTAGTAATGGTGTCAACGAGGGAGGGCCTGGCTTTGGCAAGTGCCGGGTGTGTCAGCTGGAATTAATGTTGCTGCCTCGAGACCAGATCTAGGTGTTCTAAATAGGATAACATTTCCTCCAACACGCATTTACTACACATTTGAGTCATGGCATGGGAGGCGACCATAAAGTCAACATAAATGAGCATTACAAACCAACCAAGAGTTTGAGACACACGAATGCAAATACTATTCTGGTTAGAGAAGTATAGGTCACTAAAAGACCTCTTCACACTCTAAACAACTTATTTCACCATGAACGTGGCCAGGCCTGCTCTGGACTGCATGTGAGGTTTCCACAACAACAGCGCAGTCTTTCTCTTCGGACACAAAAACACCTAAAGTCAGTAAACGTGTGAGGGATGATGAGGTGCCTGAATATTTTGATACAGCGCACTCAATCATATCACATAACATGGTGCACATGATTTAGCAGTTTGGATTGAGAACATCGGCCATGATGATCAGATATGTGCAAGTTGTAAAGAGCACCATAGAAGGCAGAAACTGCCAGAAACACTGCGTTCCTGGTCCCTGAAAGACGGCCAAGTACAGAAACAGGTCTGCACAACGTGCCGAGGCCGAGTATAATCTAAAAACTACTATTTTGTGAAAAGTGGATGTCACTGATGTATTCACCTAGAAGCAGCACCACTTCCTGCCTCTGGAAGACTGCAGGCTGCAGATGTTTCCTTGGTTTTAAGCGTAGTTTTCATGGACTCTGGTGAGCATCCTCATTAGATAACTCTATGAGACCGTAGGAACCGTCAACTGTTAAGAAAAGACCGTTACCATGTGGTGGTACAGGGTTAGAACGTGCTAATACCAATAGAACATTAAATGCAAAAATTATGCCAAGGTCAGTCATTTCTAGCTGTCGAAACATGAAAGCTCAGCAACACTTTCTCAGTAGGGCGTTATTAAATGCCAGGAAACCGCTCAATCATCGCGTGGAAGCGCAACTGCAGGCCGGACACGTTATAGTAGCAGAAGCAGTATTGTGGTGTTCCGCTCCACTTACCATGTTCGTTGGGGTTGTTTACACTGTCAAACAGAAACAAGCATTGACAAGGCGAATACATCTAGCTTTGGTATGCTAACAAATGCAAAGTGCACCTGTGCATGCCTGATTTTCCCTGTCAGCACCTTCAAGCCCCACAGATTAACTGTACCAATGCTTGTTTTTCTTTCAGCCAGGAAGGTGTGCACTTGTCCGTGCATGTATATGTATAAACGCACATGTTTGTAAATGAGAAACTCGAACACTATTCTCAACTAAAACATTTTAAAAACGGAGAGTAAAGAACCAAAAGGGTGTCTTTCTGTATGAAATGCAAGTATGTGATAAAGAATTTCATGAGAGATGATTCTGTGTACTTTTGAGATGAAAAATACTCCCTCCTCGTGCACTGTAAAGCAAGCACTCCATAAGAGGAGGAATGCCATCATGCAAGCAGACCACAGCGGTAAGAGAAAAATACTCCTCTGGGTGGAGTCAAAGCCCACTTTGAGTAGATTTTATATAAATGGTAACAATAGTTCTGGCTTCAGAAATGTATGTACATTTTATGTTCTTATCTGTTAACAACCAGCCAAATAAATACAAAAATATTACAATATCAATTAGGGCGGATTCATTTAAACCTAGATGAAAACAAACAGCAGTAATAAGAAAATCAATAAAATATTGAAATCAAGTCAGACGGCTTTGCAAGAGACATGAAGAAGAAAAAACAGGACATGTATAAAGTTTTACTTGGGTGCTTTCCTGTTCACGCAGGAACACACCTGGAGCTTCCCACGCCAATTTAATTGCACATATTGATTTGTGTTATCGGGTAGCAGAAAGTTATTTGTCTTTTAATCAAATTATTCAATACATATGATTACAATCGGAATCGCCACCTGAAAAAATTATTTAAGTGCCAGCAAGGAGCTGGGAAGTTACTTGGTATGTCATCTGGTATCAAGCAAGTGTTGATAACAACCAGCATTAATGCCTGCACAATACTGCGTTCTAATAATACCTGCTCGATATAGTGTACGAATAATGCCCGTCAGAGAAGATCAAGTTCATAAGAATGATAAAGAATGCCTGCATCTCCAGGGAAATTTAAGAATGCCTACCTAACCTTAGCAACGTTTCCAAACAGACTTACGTTTGACAAACTGTGAGGCTGATCCTGCATCTTCTGCCTACAAAAAATGTTTCATTAATAAATAAAAAAGAAATAAAAACTTAAGGATAAATGAGAAACTTTCTAGCACCATGTGATAGGTTACAACGCTCAACACACAAAGTATGAAGCTGTTTCACTCCCGCCCCATCAGTGCTAAACAAGTCAGATAATGATTTGGAGCTGCCCTTGCATAGCACTATCCACATAACCTCCAACAGGCCTGCCTCAGTGCTGCCAACTGAGAAGTTCTCCTTTATTCTGCTTTGACTGCCTCTCCTGCTTTCTCATTGTCCCAATATGGACTGCGTTGCATATCTTAACCTGCCCAGCCTTCAAAAAGAACATATGCTCCTAGGGTATTATGATTACCTCAGATTCTTTTTTTTTTTTCTTCAAAAGTTTCCATTAAAAAATTCAAGGTAGTAAAACAAACGGTTGGCATACAAACATAAGCTACGCAAAATCTGTGCATGATATCTTGACACATAAAAGTGGTGTTGGTAAGAGCAGATGTTGATATTCAGCTGTCAGGGATCTCAGTTGAGAAGAATATCTGTGTTGCACAACCGTGAGGTGTGAAAGGAATAAAAACTAAAATTATGAAAAGATAGAAAGTGGTAGTGGATAGAAAATTGGGTGGAAAGAAGGAAGCCAGACAGAGAGGTGATTACCCAACGTTGTCCTGTGGAAGGGTTGGAGGTTTTCATCCGGCGTCTGAGGCAGGGGCAGCGAGTTAGCGAGGCGAGATAAGGAGGCAACGCATATGATGTAGGATTAGGGTGTTAATTAGGGTATGAGCAGTGATTCTAACTCAAGGGGGGTTAATTGCTACCAGGTATCGGTCAAGGTTATTCCAAAGTGCCTTGTTAACCGAGATCCAGGGATACTAGGTAGTAAGGATTGCTTGTGCACTCCTAATGAATCTCAACCATGCCCACCAAGTATAATTGGAGGCAATTCCCAATGACTTCCATGATGAAAGAATAGTTTCATGAGCAAGAGTGAATAGTAGGTCAGCAAGAAGTTGTTCCTCGCAATTCAAGTTTGTAGTATAAGAGGGGTGGAAGACTCCACATACGGAGAATGAAAAATTCCTGGAAAGTTTAGTTTGAAGAATGTTATCAATGGAATAGTGGACTTTAGTCCAGAAGTTGTGAGTAATAGGCAATCACATAGGATGTGCCTCAGGTCAGCGTGGGAGAGAATTACAGCTCCAGCAATTGTATTTATCTAAAAGACCTAGAGTGGTGAGTCGGTGCAGGGTATAGTATGTTCTGTGAAGAATAAGAAGTTTGGTCTGGGCAATATTAGGGGTTATTTTCTTGGAGAAGGGGGAGATCCACAGTTTAGGCCAATAAATATCTGACGGTTTGTGTAGGCCATCATGAGACCAGTCCTTCTGCCATTTCGGTTGTGGGGACTCGCAGGGCGAGGTGGATGCGGGACTGAGCTTAGAATAAATCTTAGAGGCCACGTGACTGCCTCTATGAAGCCTTGTTAGTAGGACTGGAAGCAAGGCTGGTTTGAATGGGAAAGCTTTGTGTTTAGAGACTGCAACTTTCAATTCGAGGAAGTCAGAGGGAGAGGGGGGGGGGGGAGTTAAACTTTTGCAAGATATTGCAGAACGATAAGGGATGCATTCTAGTACCTTGTTCACCCACTGTAGAGATTCATTTCGAACTCCATGAGCGGGTCCAGGAGTTGTAGTCGAGTTTAATGTCCCTACTGAACCAGATTGAAGACTGTTGTGAGTACCTAATATTTATATCGGAAAGACGGGAGTCGAGATGTAACAGGGTACATCTGGTACGACTTAATATCATTTTATCAATGGTAGGATGGTCTTTATGAATGGTTGAGAGGCATGAGAGTGGGAGGTTATCTGTTAATAGCCGCTCCAATAAGAGCCATGGCAGTGTGAAGTCAGGAGTGCTGTCAAACCATTTCGCCCCTTAGGCATCCAAAAAGGCGAATTGATATCTCCTGAAGTCAGCAATGTTAGTTCCACCTAAATGTTTTGGTAGACAGAGTTTCTATAGCAAAATACGAGGTCTTTTAGAATTCCAGATGAATTTATTGAAAAGGCAGTCTATGTTTTGAAAGAAGTCATCCGAACAGAGAATGGGGGACATGGTTAATAAGTAGTTGGAGTGATGTCCATTCTTATGGATTCAAGCTTACCCCACCAAGTCAGACATTTTGGTGACCTGCCTTCTGACACTTTTTGCACTCTTTGGAGTATTCCGGATTCAATATGTTGGATAGATACGGTGAGATTGTCGTTGAATTCGAGGCCTAAATATTTAAGATAATTGGGTTGCCAAGCTAAGCCTGAATTTCCCAAGACTTCCTTGGTGCAGAGAATATTTAATGGACGAACTTCTGATTTGTTGCTATTAAGGGTATACCCCAAGGAAGCAGCAAACTCATCGAATATGGACATAATTTCAGTGACGGCGGTGTCAGCATGATCAGTTATGACCAAAATATCATCAGCGTAAGCTGCCATCTTAAAAGATCTGCCTTCAATACTTATACCTATGGCGTTATTTTGTTCGTTAAGCGACAGCAAAAGTGGTTCAATGGCTAGGAGGAAAAGGGATGGGGAAAGGAAGCAACCCTCCCGTGTACCTTGCTTGAACGGGAATGAGTCAGACAGAACACCATTGGAATGGATTTTGGTGCTAGGATTGGAATACAAGGCCATTACCATTTTTATGAATGATTCACGTAGGTTAAAGCAGCACATAGTGGATCTTAAAAAGGGCCATGCGTCCTTGTCCAATGCTATTTCAGCATTGAGTACTATTGCCGCAACTGGAGAGTTTTGGCATTGGAAATCTGTAGGACATGTCCCAGTAGTCTAATATTGTCATTGGAGAGTATGCCCTGCAGAAAGCCAGCTTCGTATGGGCCAATTAGGAGAGGCAATATCGCTTCTAAATGTTTAACCAGGATTTTGGCATAGATTTTACAATCTAAATTGGGGAGTGATATTGGTCTGTAATTTTTGAGGGGTGTGGTCTTTCCCCCCTCTTTAGGTAGAACTATGGTGGCTTCCACAGTAGAGCCATCAATGCGGCCCGTATTTGTGGAAGAGACTTAATAAGGGTCCGCATAATTTTTCAGTGAATGATTTATAGAATTGAGCTAAGAGGCCGTCAGGTCCGGGGGCCTTACCAACCTTGAAGGACTTGATCGCAAGTTTAATTTCCAGGTCGGAGATAAGATTGTTCAGCGAAGGCTGATACTTCTCTTCCTGTTGGGGAAGATGAAGCTTGTTGAGGTAGGATAAGTTATCTGCCGGAGTGATGGTAGTATTTTCGTCGTATAGCAATTTGTAAAATTCCAAAAAGGCATTAGAATTCTTGTGTGGATCTAAGTGTAATTGACCATGGTTGTCCCTGACAGGGACAATCTGAGAACTGTATTGTTTGCTCTTTAGGTAACTGGCTAAGATTTTCCCAGCAGTGTTGCCTGCACACAATTTTAACAAGTTAAATTTCTTCGCCCATTGACCAGCTCTGGACCTCAGGAGTTTGTTATATTCGTAATTTTTCCTGTGAATGGTGCCTAACAGAGGCGTACCCTTAATTGCCTCAGATTCTTTATTGCTTAACTCGACTGACCCCTGTCAAACACTAACAACCCAAATACTTCCCATGAGCCACAGAATGTTAAAAGATTTAATTGCAAATGGTACAAAGCTGGCTGCACCAAGATTACAGGCATTGGCTCCCTCACCGCAGTAGCTTAAACTGGCCAGAAGGAGCGCCGTAATCAAATTAATACTCCATGATGGTACTTTGGACAGCAAAAAGGACCTTAAAAGATTCTCTGTCAGACTGACTAAAAATAAATGGTTCCAACTGACAATTCTACCAGAATCTGTATTCAAGAAAAGAAAGCCATTACATGGAACTGCTGCTGCTGCTGTGCTGTAGACTTAAAACAAAAGGAGCAAGAGCAGCAGAATGTGTGGTGGTACCCAACTTGGCAGCAGGGAAGATAAATTGGAAAAGGGGAAATGAGCCATAAAAATAACAGTGAATTTTAAGGAAGTCGAGTCCGTAGGCAGGATCAGCAAGAGGGTCCAGGCGTGGGTGGGAGCATATGATATATATATACTATTGTACATATACACTCACTGATCTAGCTTACTATATTTGGAATCTTTAACACGTTGAACACAACTCTACAGTAGATGAATTATCATACCGACATCAAAATCTGTGAACTCCAGGATACAAACAGATCTTTGCAGTTCTACATTTACTCCCAATTGTCTGATTGGGATTAGAACCTGTGGCTTGCAGGCTACAGAGACCCGTGCAGTTGGTATATAGACACACTGAACTATCCCAGAAGGATTTAATGACCTGCCAATTAGCCACAGAACACTGCAATAGGTACATATTTTCATGTTGTATGTAGCTCAAATTTAGAATTGCTACTTTTCTTATTTTCCAGCTCCGTTTCCTTTTGCTAGGAATCTATCCATCGCTTTAAACCTTGATTTAAAAAAAAATTATTTTCCAAGCTCTCCCTTTTGATTATTTTCCTCTATTATTTTTACTTACACTTGGAAATCTCTATCCCCCTTTACTTTGCATTCTCTCGTTTCATCTATCACCTTGTGTGCATTTTCCTTTCCTGTGTCATTTTCCCTCTTGCTCTCATTTTGCATCTTGTTTCTTTTTCTGCAGGTTCTCGTCTTCTCTATTCTTTTGCTTTTTTACTGTTCCCCCACAGCTTGCTCTTCCACTTCTTTCTTTCTCTGTCCTTTCTTGCTCCTGCTCCCTATCATCATTTTCTCCCCTTTGCTGTTTAGGTTAAGCAGACTAGACAGCGCATGCAAGGCATATTGTGGCATACCAAGAACATGGCTAGGACCTGGAGCCCACTCATTGTTTACCATTGGTAGGCTTTCCTTGTCATTCTCAGTTGCCTGTTTTTAGGTCGAGCCTGGGCAGCGCACGCGCTGCTTTGCGAGGCATGCTGTATTCGAGTATGGACTTAAAGCTCTGAGCTCTCGCCTCCCATATTTTTCATTGGCTTGTGTCATTGCCCTTTGTAAATGCTGGCTTCTGATTTGTTAATAGGCTTGTTAGTCCCTCTACAGTACCGCCTTGTCTTCATTTGTAACCTCCCATGAGGAGTGGCCCTTTTACTTCTGTTGTTGCACGGTACGTCTTATTTAGTCTGTAAGCACTATTTTCTTTAATGAGTTTCTACTATTTTAGGCACGGCATGCTTTCCTGCAACATTCAGGGCGCCAGGCGCGCGTTCACTTTCGAAGCAGCCAAGGACAATGGCGGCCGCTTCTTTGAAATGAAATAGGTCTCGCATTTACAAGAGTTTGAGCTATTGGCATTGTAAATGACAATGCCTTTATATTTTTGTGTTAATTATCAAAACAGGTAAATAAAAGGCATTGTCATTTACAATGCCAATAGCTTAAACTCTCGCAAATGCGAGACCTATTGCATTGCAAATGCTGGTTTATTCATTTTTTTTTTTTTAAACAAATTTTTATTGATTTTCCATACATCCAAAAAGGAAGACAAGAAAATGGAGAGAGAAAAAAAAAAAGGACAAAGGGGGTTCGGTTACATACCGCAGATATTTAGCGAACTCACATTTTACATCAGGTTATTTAAGGCACAGTTATGGCTCCCTAATATGTCCATGTCAACCGTTCGGGCAAAGCTTATGATCCCCGCTATAAGTGGTTTCCAACCATTGGGCAGTCCCATCCCCAACTAACCCCCCCTCCCTTCCTCCCTCCCCACCCCCCCAGGTGTGTCACTGAAGTGCTGGCCGCAAGAGGTCAGTAGAACTGTTATCTCAGTGGGGTGAGTTATTGGAACGGTGGGTAGTTGCAGCTGAGTGGTATCAGGCTTGCGTGTCGAGCGCCACTGCTCATCATGAGACTACCGAGCAAGGTGGGCGCAGAGCTCTCTGTACGTTAGACCATGGCTGCCCCCAGGGTCACCTACAGTTGCGTCCTCCGCATCGTCTGCAGGAGATTTGAGTGCTACAACGGGCATTTCCCAGGCTCTCGCCCTTTCCAGCGTTTTTTCACTCCCCGTGCGATTCGCAATTAGTAACCTAATCACTCCCTCACATTCGGCCCATTTTAGGCACTCTGCTTTCCACTTGGCGATGCTAGGGCCCTGTTTCGCCTTCCAATGTGTGGTGATGTTCCTCTTGGCTAGGAGCAGGCCCAGATCTAAAAATGTACTAGTGATTTTGTTCTTTGACGTGTGGGGAAACCAATGTAGGATGCAGTGAGCCATGGTTGGGTCTAGCTCCCTATCAGTGAGGTCTGTCAGTAATGTTGATATCTCTTCCCAATAACTGTCGAGGAACGAGCAGTCCCATAACATGTGTTTAAAATCTGCGCTGTCTTCATTACATCTCGGGCAGGACGCTGGCTGGGCCGGGAAATATGCGTGCAGTTTTGCTGGGGTAAGATATGCTCTGTGTAAAATATGAAAATGTACTAATTGAAACCTCGCATTCCTCGTGCTCTTCCAGGCTCTCTCTACGAGTTCTCCCCACGCCTTGTCTGGGATGACCTCCCCTATATCAGTTTCCCATTTGAGCTTTAGGGCAGACAGGGGGGATAAGGATTCCAGTGTCATACGTCTATAGAGACACGTCACTGCTTTAAAAGTGCCCGCTGCCACCACCACGTACTGGCATCCCATGGAAGTGGGTGGTTCTGTGAGTCCCCCACCCCAGTGTTTCCTGATGGCCGCAGTGAGGGCCGTGTACTGTAAGAAATCACCCCCAGGTAAGTCATAGCGGACCTGAAGGTCATTAAACGGGATCATGGCTCCCTCCTCATAAAGGTCCCCCATGGTAGTCAGCCCTCGCTGCGCCCAAGTCTCCAATCTCTGCCAGTTGCCACCGTGTGGCAGGGCCCTGCACATTATCAATGGTATTTCCGGCGCGTAGGGGCTCTTAATAGAAGCCCTCTGCAAGTATCTGTTCCAGCATTTTCGTGCTGTGGCAAATTCCAGGGTGAGGGATGTGGCGCTGACCGGGAGTCGCAGTATGATGCAGGACAATAACAGCAAAGGCCCCAAGTCCCCCCTGGGCTCTTCTTCTCCCCCTAGTAGCCCTCGCCACCCATTGTGTGAGCCATTGAAATTGGGCTGTCAGATAAGTCTCGTAGTCTGGGACCGCTAGGCCGCCCTCTGCTCTTGGTCGCATGAGTATGCTGAGCGCCACTCTGCGCCTGCTCTTGCCCCATAAGAAAGCAGTGATCATTGAACGGAGCTGTTTGAAGTAGGTTGCCGGGATCCAGATCGGTAAGCTCCCAAAGTAATATAGGAGCCTCGGGAGGGTTACCATTTTGAGTAGAGCCACATGGCCCGCTACGGACAACGGCAAAGAACTCCAGAATTTGAAGTTAGCTTTTGCCCCTCTGACGGCCTGACCAATATTACCCTCAAGAATATCCTCCTGCCTGTGGTAGATATGTGTGCCCAGGTAGGGCAGGCATCTGTCCTCCTAGATCACACCCTCCGTGTGCTGCGGACCCACTCTATCCCTACGCGCCGAAAATAGACAACATTTCGACCAATTCACCTTTAGTCCTGCCACCCTGCTGAGAGCGTGGAGCAGATTTTTCGCCCCCAGTAATGCCGCCCCAGAGTCAGCCAGGAAAAGCAAAAGATCGTTCGCATATAGTGCAATATGATGGACCTGCCCGTGTACATCCAGCCCTCGATATGCCCACCCCGATCTGGCCTGCGCCGCAAAGGGCTTCATCGCCAGAGCAAATAACAGAGGGGACACCCCTGCCGCGTACCCCGCCCCACCCTGCAAGCCTCCGAGATTAGTCCCCCAGTTTTAATTCTGGCGGTGGAGTCAGCGTATAATAGAGCCGTCCAATTCACGAAATCAGAACCAAGCCCCATTTTCCGTATCACATGGAATAGAAAAGCCCACTCCAGACTGTCAAAGGCTTTTTCTATGTCCACTGCAAAGATTGTAGCGGTATCTGCGTGGTAAGTATCCGCTTCCAAGATGCGCAGGAGCCTTCTGATATTTAGCGCTGTGTTTCTAGTGGGGATGAACCCGGATTGGTCGTTGTGTATTAGGGTGGTCACGTGAGAGGGAGTAAACGGGAGGCTAGAATTTTACTTAGTATTTTATAATCAAGATTGAGCATGGATAAGGGGCGATATGCTGTTCTATCCCATGCCTGCTTGCCCGGCTTTAGCAAAGGAATGATGATCGCTTCCCTAGTGGAGACAGGTAGTTTGCCAAGCCACTTGGCGTCATTATATAATTGTGCGAGTTTGGGAGCTAGGAGGTCGATGTAGGCGAGGTAAAATTCTATCGGGAGGCCATCAGTGCCTGGGGTCTTGTTGCGGGCCATACTTTTGATGGCGCCACGCACCTCCCGAACCTCGATTTCCCGGCCCAGCAAGGTTGCTGTGTCTTCGTCCAGTGCAGGTAGGTCGACTTCCCGCGTGATCTCCTGTAGTTCATCATCCGTTGGGGACATCTGAATCCGATAGAGCTCAGTATAATATTCCAAAAACAGATCATTGATCCCCTGCTGGTCATATCTAGCTACCCCCGACTGGTCCCTAATCTCTAGTATGACTGTCCCCCGTCTAGCCGGGTTTGCCAACCAGGCCAGGAGGGCTCCCGATTTATCCCTCTCAGAGTGTGCCTGAGTAATGTAGGTTTTGTAGTTGAAGCATCGCAGACGCTCCACCTGCATGGCTACTGCCTCTCTAGCAACTCTTGTTGCTTGTCCGGGTTTTCAGGTCTGTCCTTCTCCAAGGTGCGCAGGCGCTCGTCATCCCGTTGTATATCCTGGAGGAGAACCTTCCGAACCCCAGCCAGTTCAGATATGCACCTCCCCCTAAGTACTACTTTGCAGGCGTCCCATTCCACCAGTGTGGATGTAGCTGTGCCCCCGTTGACCTGGAAATAGTCAGTGATAGCTGTCCCTATAGTTGTACGGAAAGCTTGGTCATCTAAGGCCTCTGGACGCAAGTGCCATGTGGGGATTTTGGGGCGTGCGCGTGACCACTGTAACTGCACCAGGACAGGGTTGTGGTCCGAGAGCATCCTGGTGAGGTATTCGCTGCAATTAATCCCTTCATGGTCATCAGGTGAACACAGAATGGCGTCCAGCCGAACATGTAATTCATGGAGGGCTGAAAAGAAGGAATAATCTCGGGTTAAGGGGTGTTGCGCCCTCCAGGTGTCAATTAAGCCCCATTTCTGTTGCCAATTACGGCGTGATTCTGCCAGTTTGTGTGCAGGCGCATTAGGGAGTGGGGGGTGAGAGCGATCAAGTGTAATGTCAGAGGTGCAATTGAAGTCTCCCCCCAGCAAAAGCGACCCTGTAAGGGCAGTTGCCAACTTTCTTGATAGTAGGGAGAAAAAGGCCGGCTGATCCGCGTTAGGCGCATATACACTACCCAGGGTGAGGTCCCTACCGTCTAGTCTCCCCCGTCACCACCACATATCTGCCCTCTGGGTCAATCAGTTGTGTTGTGCATTGAAATGGGACACCCGCCCTTATCCATATCAATACTCCTCTCGCAAAGGCGGAGTATGTAGTATAATAAACCTGACCTCTCCAACGGCGTTGTAACGCCTTCCCTTCTTATGCCAGGAGGTGGGTTTCTTGAAGAAATGAGATCTGAATGCCCCTGCGAATCAAATAGGAGTGTATCTTGTGGCGCCTGACCATAGAGTGCATACCCCGCACATTCCACGAGACAAGCCAAGCCTAATGGGGGTCCCATTGCTGAAACCTACATGCGTAAATCTTAAAAAACTTTCCCCTCGTGACACGCCTGGATCCCCTTAAAAAACCCCAACTATAGAAACAACCCGAACTCGCTCTCCCCAGGACAGGTACCCAACCAAGTATCCCCATCCAAACCGTGATAGTACAAACCAGCGTCTAGTGACAGAGGTAGGGGTGGTCTCCCGCTAAGTACCTTACAAGGCACCCCATAGTGCCGCCTCCCCGTTAATTGCTCCAGCCAATAAACCGCAGTTCAGCTGAATATTACCCATAGTTCAAAGTGGGGAAGCCACAAGTTCGTTGAAACTGCACCGACTGTATAGGGATGGGAGGCCCCGGGGAAACCTGCTTGTTGGATGGCAGGCCACGATCTTCACATTAGGTCATCGGCTGTTTGGGGCGTAACCTGCGGCATGTCCGCTCCCAGGCTGTCGTTGTCGCTACAATCCGGTGAGGTCTCCGAGCTGCCAGTGCGGCGTCCGCTGCCGCTCGGAGAGGAACTAGGGCTTTTCTGACTGTGCGATACTACTGCCTGCAGCGCTTTACGACGTTCAAGGCTAAGTTCCCTGGGCGAAGGAGTCTTGGAGCCCGCCCTATGGCCACGAGGGTTCTGCTGTGGGGACCCTGAAGCTGAAGCATTATGATCTAGCGGGCTGCGGGCTTCAAGCCAGTCCCAAACTTCTTGTGGTGTATTGAAAAAACGCGCCCCCGCCGGGTCCGCCACTAATTCGAGCGGGAAATAGCATTGCATAGGACAGGTTCAGTTTGCGCAGTTTAGCCTCGACAGCAGCGAAGGATGCTCTGTTTCGCTGCACTTCTCTCGTGAAATCTGGGAAAATCATGACATTACTATTGTTGATGCGTAGACCTTGCTTTTGGCGGGCACTTTGCAAAATGCAGTCCCTATCCCAAAAGTGTAAAAGTCTAGCCACCACCGGTCGGGGGGGAGCTCCTGGTTTTGGTGGCTTAGCTGGAACTCTGTGAGCCCGCTCTAGAGCGTAGAAGGGGGACAGCCCCGTTGGAGCCACCTCAGCGCGGAGCCAGTCCTCCAAGTAGCGGACCATGTCTGTCCATTCCGTTTTTTCCGGAATCCCGATGACTCGGATATTATTCCGCCGCGATCTCCCTTCACTGTCCTCGGCACGCATTTCCAGGGTTTTCACCTTAGTTTCCAGGACAGCAAGAGATCGGCGCATCTCATGGACAGATTCGGGCAGGCCGCTCATTTCCTTTTCATTGCTGGACACTCTGTCCTTGAGTTTGCGATGATCGTCTTTTAGTAGACGGAGGTCCTTTCCAATAGCATCTATTTTTCCCTCCAGTGCCTCTCTGGAGGCCGTTATGGCCTGCATGATGTCCGCTAATGTGGGTTTTAGGGAGGTCAGGTCTCCGCTTGTTTCGGGCGATTCATCTTCCTCGTCTGAGTGAGGTCCCGGGGCGTCTACACTAAGAACAGTAAATCCCCGCTTCTTTTGTGGTCTCCCCATCCCGGAGCCTCTACGTGCCGGTGTGTCGTCTGGCTGAGCTCAGTGTCTTCCGTGAGTGGTGCGTCTGAACACCACCAATTCCGCTGGGCGATCACCGGTCTGCCACACTCCTGTAATTCGTAGACCACACTCCGTCTTCGACTCAGGCACTCTCTTCCACCGCTGGTGGTGTGAGCCGTGTGAGCCGAGCGGTCTCGCCAAGATACACGCCGCCCAGAAGTTCGCGGGTCTTGTTAGCTTCCATCGGCGTCTGTCCACAGCAGCTCTTCCCAGTTGCTCTCTTCAGCCTCTTCTCGTTAGCATATGTCAGACGTGACAGCCACCGCAGGTGTCCCCTTCCGTTACCGCACAGTCGTTCCTCTGACCAGCTTGTCTATGCTCCCCAGGGAATCGGCCAAGCCCTCTCCTGGGCCTGTTGCTACAGTGGTGACGCCGGGTGGTCCTTCTGCTTCATTCGCTGCGTTGGTGCTATAATACGGTGCGCCTTCGCAGGTCCGCAACCGCTGATGGCTGGCTCCCAGCCGCCCTCCGCTCCGGGCAAGGGGTCCGATATAGCAGTGTCGGGACCTTCTCAGGCTTCCCCCAGTTCATCTACATCCAGAGTAGTGGCATGGCTCCAGCCCCAGAGTACAAGCAGGCCACCTGGGGAAGTACAGCTCCCAGTGGCAAAGAGGGGTACAGGAAGCAGCTTGTGTGCCAGCGGGGGTGGTGGAGCAGACCCCGCTGATCCCCTGAAATTGACACGAGTGTGTCAGGACCGTGTAAAGCCCCCAACAATGTGGTCAGGCGGGAGGCCCTAGGCCCTGTCGACCCCCGAGACCTCCCACCACAGGGCAGAGGCGCTAGCCACAGATCGCGGGCCCAATGCCTCAGAAGCACCACAACTCCCAAGCTGAGGGCAGGTGGGGGCCCTAGGCCCAACCGACCACCGTGGCCCCCCACTGCAGGCTCAACCTCACAGCTACAGTCCGAGGACCCTCTTCCACAGTGGCGTCGCCAGCCTCCACACCACATCCAGGTGAGGGCCCTGGGTCCGGCCGACCCCCGTGGCCCCCACCCCAGCCGCCACCCACGGACCAGCCGCAGCAGCCACACTTCAACCTCCGCGCCGTTCTCCGGCGGGGGCCCTAGGCCCGACCGACCCCTGTGGCCCCCACCACCAGGCAGACGCTGTGACAATTATGCGCGGGCCTACCTAGAGGGCCGATGCCCCGATGAGCGTCCCCAAACTCGGTAACCAGCAGGCACGGCCTCCAGGGTAGCAGGTCAGGCTCTCGCGGAGGGCGCCATTTCAGGCAGATCGCGTCCGCCCTCAACTGTGCTCGGGCTGCCGGCTGTCACACACCACCTTTCTCGGACCGCTCCCGGCGGGCTATGTCATTGCCCCTCCTCACTGCGACTCTGGGGCCTCATCGGGGAGCATCGCAGGTACTTCCGGCAGCAGGGACATCCCGGCAGCTCCGGCTACCCGAACGGGGCCAGGCCCCCGCGAGGGAACAGGCCTCACCATCCAGAGCCACCGCGGAGCGTCGCCAAGACCCGGGAGTCCCCCAGCAGCCGCCGCTATCCCTCAGGCGCCCGTTACAATTGCTTCAGGGCAGGAAAGCCCGTCAAGTACCCAGGGTGCGCAGGATGGCTGGGAGATTCAGCGCAGAGCGTTAGTAATGCGCATCCGCCATCCTCGACGTTGGCCTGAGCGCCATTTTTTTGCCGCCGCTGGTGCTCATCAGGGGGTCAGCGCTGCTGGGCAATCCGTCCAATACAGTGCGCTTCGGCCCCCTTTCCCCTCCGCAGCAACACGCAGGTGGTCACCGCTCAGCTTGGGCGGCCCCGCCTGTCTTCATTTGTCCGCCAGTCTTGTGGAGCAGGAACAGCCGCAGTGTTCAAGTCGCGGTCGCCATCTTGCCTGCGAGCCCGTCCGGACAAGGAGCGCGGAGTCACTCCTGGGCACACCGACAACGGCAGTTCAGGGCTCCGCTATTAAGGGCAGGCATGATCTGGAGTCCTGCGAGGTGGATTTCAGCTCCCTTTGTTGTGTCAGGGGAGCTCCTCAGCTTGCGTCCGTCTCCATCGGCAGCAGGCCACGCCCCCCCAATGCTTGTTTATTCATGCCCCAGTTTGTCAATCCTGTGTTTGTCTTTCGAAGAAGCATTGCCTCTTTACAATCTTTTTGATTGGTTTGCATTACTGCTTCCACTGCTTGCTTTTCAAGCACCACTTTGTCTTTTGTGTGAAGCACTCCATTAGAGGTGTGTTTTTGAGCTGTGTGCTTCGTGTAAATCTCTCACCCAGCATTCCATGTCGCTCTTTGTTGCCCAAAAGCGTCACCCCACTCGCATGTGTGCTACTCCCCATTGCATACCCCCTACCGCACGTTAGTGCCGTTTCCATTCTCCCCCAACTCCTGTGTTGCTTTTACTCCCACCCTCCACCCATGTTGGGATTCAATCCCCTCCCGTGTGGCTTCATTATATCTCCCCCCCTTCCCCTGTTTTGATTCCCTGTTCGCCCTCACCCTCTCTCATGTGGCTTTGCCGTTTCTCGCACCCTCCCCATGTTGCTTCCGCTCATTTACTCACTGAAATAAAAATACTTGTGCGCATTTTATTTTCTATCTAACCCAGATCAGTAAATAAAAATGGGAATAAACGACGTCAGTATGTAGGCACGCATAAGCTAGTGTTCGTGTCTACAAAATGACGTGGGCGGCTTCGTCAAAGACTTTGATTTTTTTTTTTTACTTTAGCCGCACTGCACAGCATCATGGCCAATAGGTCACAAAGGGAAAAAAACCTGACCTTGCCAAATGCTTGGGTTTTTTCTGCTCACCTTGCATGCTTTTACATTGTCTTCTCCCATTCCTGTTTTCCTTTCTCGAACCTCGCATGCATTAGCACTGGCGAAGAGTACAGAAGAACGAGCTTTTACATGGGAGACGATTATGAACTTGTTATGGTCGCACTACAGCGTGCAAGGGCCTGGAGCACCACGTGAGGGCGCGCAAAGAGCAGTGTGCGGCGATTGAGTGACAGGCCCAACTTTGTCCAATGGCAACCTGTCCCATGTGGAAGAAGGTAGGTACATTGAGTGCAGTGACTGTCTTCGCTTGCAACATAACTTGCAAGCCAGCAGGTGGTGGTACTGTAAATCAAGAATCGCCACACAGTTGAGTATATATTGTGCTATTCAAGACTTCAGCAGGAATTAAGATCACATTTAAGACCTATACAAGGAGTTCCAGGAATTACCCTTGTGAGGAAAGCACATGAACGGGGTATTGTGCTAAATTAAAGACTTAACACACCAGTTTGGGGCAGCTAGAGCATCTACCTGTAAGTGGCAGACAGGCCCAGATAGCCCGAAAGCCACAGACTAGGTGAGAAGATAATGTAAATAAGACAGGTTTGGCTTTAATATTCTCACCCTCATCTGATATCTGGTCATATACCTGCCGAGGGTCAGATGTTTTGCGACGTTTATCAGAGAATCGGTTTATAACGTGTTCACATAGAGGGAAGGATATGGGGGAGGAAGATACATTGCAAATTACAACACGGATTGGACAAGTCAGGCATGTCTTGGAAAATGATGGAACTAGCAAAGAACCAGATACATATTCTTGTAGCCTTCCTTATGGAAAAATAATTAAATAAAGCATAAAAAGGCATTTAACAAAAAAAAGAAAATATTTCATTATATAAGCAATCCTAGCTGCTATACCAGGAAGAGGGTGGGCAAAAGAGGAAAACCATCTGCTGATGCAGCTACCAGTGAACTGGCAACCGGTGCAAAGGAACATTCTGGAAGCAGGAAGGCAAAAGTTGGTGAGGGAACGTAAGTAACCCAGAGTGTGAGAAAGTAAACAACCGAAGGAACTAAAGGGTATATAAATAAAAGGCACAGTCATCTTTTTACAAGGTTACCACTGAATTCGACAAAAACTTTTACGCGTCAACAAGTACACAGCAGAACAATATTTCAATCAATTTTCCTTTGTTACCAAACTCACATAATAGTGTTTTGTTTAAAATATCTTTCACCTAGAAATGTCCAACCCTTTAGAAGAATGAGCTTTTTTTAGCCCTTTTAGTGCTTGCAATACAAACAAGCATTTGCAATGCAATAGGGCTCGCATTTTTTAGAGTTTAAGCTATTAGTATTGTAAATGACAATTCCTTTTATTTGTTTAAAAAACCAACACATAAATAAAAGGCATTGTAATTTAAAATCCTAATAGCTCA
Organism: Calotriton arnoldi; assembly: GCA_963921515.1. Taxonomy (NCBI): domain Eukaryota; kingdom Metazoa; phylum Chordata; class Amphibia; order Caudata; family Salamandridae; genus Calotriton; species Calotriton arnoldi. The sequence continues at coordinate 3,621,608 of CAWUFW010000033.1, forward strand.
AAATCTCGCAAATGCGAGACCTATTGCATTGTAAATGCTTGTTTATGAATGAGAAAGCGATATCTGAGTAGATAAGTAGTTATTTACCTACATTGATGTGACATTTGAAATTACTTTTGTATACCCTTCAGAGTCCTAGTACCCGCCATGAAGGGACTGATGAAGGTCATGCTTGAATAAGTGGTCTCGAAATGGTGAGGCTACAGATTATTGATATATTACATTACGTTTGCAGTGTTGGTGATGGACACTGGTGTGGTGAAGAATTGCGGGCACAGAGAGTATATACTGTGTTTTGACCTGTTTCTTATATCTTTAGAGCATCATGTGGACCTAATTAGAAGTTGGTACCACTTGTAGACCCCATAGTAGTGAAAGTATGGCATTTATGAATTGTTAATTTTCACACACATTGAGCAGAGTGACATATTACTTGGTCCTGATGAATGCTGAGACCCTTTTGGCCTTTAGAGGCAAAAACATGTTGTGATGAGTACCGTTGGGTCAAAATAAACATCTCGTAGTATTAGGTGAACATGCGATTTAGAAATACACGTTATGTTATGACTGTGGGCTGTCCAACCATGTGCCTTGCACAGGCCAGGTTTTCTGCACAATCTCTTGAGATATATTTTCTAGAGTTTCCCTAAGTCAGAGTAATTGGTTATCCTGAAGACCTGGAATGGATCGTCCATCCATGCACCAATATTGAAGATAGGAGCGCATATTCAAATACAGTCCAGCTCCACTCCCCCTCCCACCCCCCCAAAAATCCTTTATTCACGGGATATTCGTTATCTCAAAATTAGCTCGCCTGAGCTCTATAGGCAAGAAACAGCAGTGCCTGAAATCTGATTCAAGGATGAAGTTCAAAGGTTACGTGGCCTTGCCCAAACTAAGAATTGAAGAATCCACCCCTCTAGCTTGCATTTCCCCACCAAATGCAGGGTACGCAATGCCTCGCCATAAAACAAAGCCCTTCCGTCAAAGAACGAGGCGAAGCAAGGCGCGTTTTTTTGTTTTTCTTAATAAAACATCGGTTTATAGAAAAGTAATACTCGGAGACACGAGAACGTCACATACGTACATATGACTCAAACATTCATACTGGTGGTACGGTACTCTAATCTCGTCTTTCTTTTTTGTATATTATCATTAAAATGGAAACTTAAGCTCAATGCCCGCCCACCCAAGAGAGAATGCTAGCTGTGCTTTATGAGTCTGGCTGTCCCAGGCCCCCTAAGGGCCAGCGCTCAAAGGAATTGTTCCTTTCACGGCTTATACTCCCTTAATACTGTCCAAAAAACTCATTGGCAAAGAACCAGTGTTTGCTTTTCGTTTTATTTCTCTCTGTTGCTCCTCTATTTCTCTTTCTCGCGCTTCCTTTTTGTTTTCCCCCAAACCTCCTTCCTCTGAATTTCTTTTGTTCTCAGTTCACCTTTCTTTCACTTAGTTTGCCCTCTCATCTCTTTGCACTGAATTGCTGCTTGTTCTTTTCCCTCTTCTTACGCGCGCGAGCTCTCTCTTCTCCACAAGCATCTCTCTCTCTCTCTCTCTCTCTCTCTCCACCTTTCATAACCCACTTGATGGGCACTAAAAGTCACTGTAGCTTGTCATCTCTCTATAGCTCACTGACGCACCTTCACACAGCATCCTTACTGCGCTAATGGAACCCTCTTAGCCTCGGGAAGCCCTACACCCGCCTCCTGCATTCTACAGTGAGTGTCTCCACAGAACACAAATAACAGGCACAATGTAAGTGAGTGAGTACTACTTACCGAAGACCCCCCAGAGCCCCAGGAGGATCCAGAGGCGCAGCATAGCTCCTAGAAGCAGAGCAGGTGAGGGGTCCCCAGCGTGGTGCGTGGCTCCTCGGCTAGGGCGCGATATGCAGCTATACCCTCAGCTAAGGTTGAGGGCTCTGCTCCTGAGCTGACCTGAGGTTAGGGGTTCTGCTCCCAAACGGAGGGTTCAGTGCTTAGCTCCTAAGCCTGAGGTGCGGCGCTGGATGCTCCTGAGCTGACGGGTGGTGGGCTGTGCTCCTGAAATGTGAGGTGGCGGCTCTGATCCCGAGCTGAGGGGTAGACAGGCTGTGCCCCCGAGCTGCGGGCCCCTGAACTGGATGGAGGTTCTTCTCCTGGCGTGGAGTGTTTCTCCCGTGTAGGGCTGCGGAGTTCTGCTCCTCAGCTGGAGGTGTTTCCCCCGAGCTGTGGTGCTGCTGAGCTGGAAGGGGCTCCGCTCCTGGGGAGAAGGCGCTGCTCCTGAGGTGGGGGTGTCTCCCCTGAGCTGGAGCCGTGGCTCTCCGATGCTGGAAGGAAGCTCGAAGTGAAAGCGCGATGCAAAAATAAACACGCGGCGCCATGTCTCCTTTTTTGTCTGGCCCATCCGGAGTGGATCGCAGGGCTTGTTTACATAACACGCCTCTGCGATAAGAAACTGCTTCACGACAGCCGTGAAGCAGGAGAGCCAGTCCGGGTGGGCCGGGCAAAAAAGCCAAAGGGAGGCAACCCAGAAAGCTCATTTCCAATGGCAGGCCACCGTTTACCATAAACGGTGACGCCTGCCAATGGAAATGAGGGGCGGGGCTTAAAGCCCTTTTCTTTAAGTCCTCTCTTACAAAATCTCTCGCGGAGGCGGAGCAGCGCTTTGCGCTGCAACGCCCACGCGAGACCTAAAAAACTGCTTCGAGTGGAGATGCGAGTCTCTTTTCACAGTCCTTTTACGCACGACTGTTTTTGGCCATCTGTTGAATTTCTTGCTTGGAATAACAAAAAATAACTCAAATAAAAGGAAATCTGATTTAAACAGTAATGTGAAAACTACAAGTTGGCACAAAGGAACGTGTTAATGTAACAACAAAGGTTTTAAACGGAGCGTAATAAAATTAAAAGAAAAAAGGATCAGGTAAACAGACAATAAAAGGGACTTTTTTCACCAGTGGTTTAATTTTTAAAGCAAGTTGTTTATGTACCCGAGTGCCATCCAGTGATATGGCAAGAAATCCTTTGCAGAAAGTGGCACCATGCTGCTTGGAAAAGAACACTGTTCTTTCTTGTGCCAATACTATTTTCCGTCTTGCTTTTAAACTCCGTCTGTAATTTTAGAATGCGTTAGTGTGCTCTCAAAACTTCTTCCCATTTTCGTGCCACCTAAAGGCCCAGGGCTTATTTTAAGAAGTCAATTTCTGGGAAATAAGCTCCCTTGTGGCGCAACCGTGGGAAAGTGATGTTGAAATGCACCTATTCTCCAGCTTCTCAGTACACTGCTGTGTAATCAGTCTGTCAGTCACGACCACGTCGCCCACTTTCACAATTCAAGAGCATTCGTGGTGTGTTACTCTACAAGAGCGGTGCAGTGTGCACATAAAGGCCTAGGCCCACTTCCGGAAGTCTCTGGCCCACCAGAACGTGCAATGTGCACATAAAGGCCTAGGCCCACCTCCGGCAGTCTCATGCCACAAGAACGGCGCAGTGTGCACATAAAGGCCTAGGCCCACTTCCGGCAGTCTCTGGCCCACAAGAACGGTGCAGTGTGCACATAAAGGCCTAGACCCACCTCCGGCAGTCTCATGCCACAAGAACGGTGCAGTGTGCACATAAAGGCCTAGGCCCACTTCCGGCAGTCTCTGGCCCACAAGAAGGGTGCAGTGTGCACATGAAGGCCTAGGCCCACTTCCAGCAGTCTCTGGCACACAGGCTGCGTGTACTTGGTTTTGATGCCAGGGTTCAAGTGATGTCCTGAATCTGCTCTGCTTCAGTTAAACTGAACTCTGACCTATTGCCCTTTGCAAAGACTGAGGGAGGCAGACATATCTCCTACGTTACCTACGAGATGGCTGTAAATTGGCAACGGGTGATGTTCTTATTATGGCTCTGGAAATGCCATTATTATTAACTAAAGGTCCAAACTTATTAGACTAGAGTGTAATATAAAGACTGCAAACGGACAGATCATAAACATCTGAAGAGGAGCCATCACCTGTGCGATTTGCTCCGAATTAAAAAGAAGAAGCAAGTCCAGCTTTGGAGATCAGCCCTTTAATGTACCCTAGGACGTCCCCTTTTCATGGCAACATCACCTGACACATGGTGACCATGTTTGCTATTTCCAACATACATGCACTGCAGTTAAGTGACACTCCACCAAGTGAACATAACGTCTTTAAAGCAAAAACGAAGATATTGCCAGGAAACTACGTAGTTTTTAAGGAGTGCCCAAAATGCTACCTGTGCTGCACGTGCCCACAGCACAAATGAAAGGTGATGCCTTCAAGTCATGTCTGTCTCATAGTTCTTAAATACAGGGCTTCAGGAGCGGCCCGTGCCGGTAAAAGCAGTGGGGCAGGGTTGGGTATGGGGGGGATTGGGGATGGGGGATGTCGACATACAAAGAGGAGGGAAAATAAAATAAATCATTAGTTTTCCCTCGTAGTCATCTGTCGAGTCCCACCCGCCCCTCCCACCCGCACTTACCTGCGCGGGCCGCTCCTGCTGGCCTCATAATTCTTCATTGGGCAGTTTTATAAAACTACGCCTAAAAGCAAGTTTGGTGGAGTAAGAACTGTTATGTCTTAAGGCCTTCAGTAAGAAATTAATAAGCCTTGTTTGAAGAAAAAAAAAAGCATTGTGGCTGCAAGTCTCCGTTCTCACTAAAGTTCACCGGAGGCCAAGCCTGGCTGTGCTGCTCTCAGTAGAAATCAGCATTCCTAAGAGAAAGAATGGGTGGGTTTCAGCCACCCATAGGAAGGCGTGGAGCCAAAGCCAGCAGGTTAGTCTCTCAAGACTCCTTGGGACTCAGGAGTAAGGTTCTGTGACGTTCTGAAGGACATGTTGAGGTGCATCAATACAGCACAGTTTGAATCTCAATACTTGGTAGCGGGAGAGGGGCTGAAGGCCAAGACTGGGGTAACTATAGGAAGAGCATTATGTCTGCTCCAGAGCTGGACAGAGGGTGTGTTATACAGGACAGGAGCATTTGTTTAGCTGTGTGTTCCCACTGTGTGAAAAGCAGCAAAGTGCAGGAGAGGACGGAGGTGACTAGAAAGCCAGGCCTATGCCCCATCACGCAGACGTGAACTAGTGGAGCTGTGTGGACCCAGAGTACCAGAGCAGCAGTGGTTCTGCAGCCCAGTGAGGGTAATGGTCCTTTGGAACAACTGTATGAGGGATACAAGGGCTAGGATGTTCCAGGTACTGCAGAGTGGTAATGAGGTGTACTGCTAGTGCAACTGCATCTCAGAACTGGAAAGCAGGGCTGCTGTAGCATCGAGGTACTATGGAACAAGTAGAATGGCAGAACTATTGTAGCACAAACAAAGGTGTGTGTGGTTTTCAGGACCGCGGGAATGCAACAGATACGGTTCAGGTGCACTGGTAAAGCTGTGCATGGATTTGGATAAGGGAATATTGGGGATGGTGGAGGGCAGCAAGCACAGAGGAGGAAAGGGAGAGCTAAACTGAGGTGCACTGGTGGACACTTGCGTTCCCTGTTCGGAAAGCAGGATGTCTTTGCTTTTCAGGCCAGAGGTCCACTGATAGAGATCAGGACTTAAGCACACTGATAGACTGTGATTAGTTCGTCACATTGAGAAAGCAAGGGACGCTGCAGATCAGGACTGAGGCACACTAGGACTGAGTGCGGCTAAGCACTGAAATAGTTGGTGAGCTGCCAGATTTAGTCGCAAATGCCGAACTGCCTGTGGGTCAAAGTATACAAGTAGAAGAGGCAGGATACAGATCAGAAGTGAGGAAGAAAATGCACTTCTCAGCCCGCTAACCTGTTGAACAGATATAGGGTGCAGAGGCATGCAAACATGGCCAGCATGTAGCCCTGCAATGCTCTGTAGCACCAAGTTGACATTTTGTGAGAGGAGCTCCTTCCTACCCTGGGAAGAACTAGTTGCGTATGTGGACGCTCGAAGGGCAAATGTAGTGGCACTGAAGGGGTGAATACGACAACAGCCCCCTTTTAATGTGCCGTAAAGGAAAGAGGTGGCTAAAAATACATCTACGGCTAGGAGGAGCCAAAATATGTCCCACGTGCTAGTGCAGTGGTTCTTAACTAGTGGGGACGGAACCACAAAAGCGGGCGTTCTCAATATAACTGGCTACCAGCGGAAGAAAACAAATCTAAGTTACATAACAGACACAGTGGGACGTGCAAAAAAAAAAAAAAAAGTAACGCAGAAGGCCAAAACCAGCTTCCCACTAATAAAATCACTAGCACACAATTTAAAATAAAACATCACAACGTACAAAATGAGACGTGTAACATATTTGTGCACATTTATAAATATAAAAAATGCGGTATAATTTTTAACTGCAGTTTGTGTCTCAGAACAAAAAAATGCAGCGGCCTACAGTGCTATGGACACAATGTAATAACATGAGAGATAAAGGGCGGCTAGAATACACCCTTCCTAGGTACTTTATTCATGTACATGTTCACGTGTCAAAATCAAAGGGAACTGTAATGTAAAAAAAAAAGTGCAAATACCTGAGGAAAGCTTCCTCGGGGTCATATGCAGTACGTTTGTGTCCCACAGTTCAAACACACCTCAAATCGGAATTCGAAGTATCTGGTTAGGCAGACTTGTTTACTTCACTAACAGTGTTTGACCAGTTACATTCTTTCCTTTCAGACACTGCACTGAGTGACGTGTTGCTCCCACACAGATTCCAGCGACTCCTACGTTTTGAGCATGTCAAGCCCCACAGTGCTCCCATGAACCAGCCGAGAGAATCTGCATACATGACCTCCTTCCTGTTCTCTGAGAACTTTTAATTAGTTGGAGTGGCCTAACAGGGCCTTCTTTGGTTCCTGGGCTGCTGAAAACATTACTTTTGAAATGTTAGTAGCCATTACTGCAGCTAGTAGAATGGGGAAGGTTAGGGTTTTTTGGCGCCTCTCCTACTGCACCTCTTTACAAAGACTATATTGCCTAGGCCCTAGAGGACAAGTCTACATTTTGCGCCTGTGTCATTTTCCCGTTTCAACCACTCTTCGTTGCTTTCAACAATTTGTACTGGCTTCTGTATATTGCCAAGCTAGAACACAAGCAGGATATCCAACAAGATGTGCGAGTTGTTTTTCAACCATCCGACCCAGCAAATTACCGACCAATATCAAATGGCCCATTTCTAAGAAAAAACTATTTGAATTAGCAGTGCTTACTCAACTTTCAAATTTACGAACTTAGGGGCCCATTACGATGGCGGGCGGACATAGTCCGCCCGTCACCTTAACGGTAAACGTGACCGACCACCAGAGGTGCGGCGGTCCCGCTGTGCCCATTAGGATGCGACCGCCACCGTGGCGGTCGCATCTCGCATTGTTTACATTGCGGCGGGCGGTGCTGTCAGCAGCACCCGCCGCAATGTAAAAAATGCATGCAGTGCATTGGCATGCACAACATGACAGGCACCGACTGCCACCTTGTGCATGCCAATGTAGGGGGGTACCATAGGTACCCAAGTGCAGCCACCCACCCCCCCCCACCCCCCAGGGGCCTGCAACAGGCCCCCAAAGCAATTCCCGCATGCCTTTCCATGGTGGCGATGCCGCCATGGAAAGGCCTTCACCGCCAGGCATCCTAATATGGATGGCGGTGTCTTCCAGACACCCCCACCATATTAGGCCCGAGTTCCGCCCGGCAGGCAATCGCTGCGGAAATGCGGCGGACGGTCTTTCCGTCCGCCGCTGTCCCCCCCCGCCATTGTAATATGGCAGGGGGTAAATGGAGGGCGGGCAAAGATGTCGGGCGGATCGCCACCGCCGGTTGGGCGGTGGCGATCCGCCCGACATCATAATGACCCCCTAAATGACTTCATGTGAAATCAATCTAACTTAAGACCAGGCGAAAGCACCAAGTAAGCTATCCTATCCATTAGCATGGCCTAAAACGGACAGTGGACAAGAAAGGAGTGGCTGCTCCATTACTTTTGGACCCGTCAGTGGCATTTGATTCTGTCCAACACTACACGCTACTACAAAAACTCTATCATCTCAGAAAGCGTGAAAATGCTCTAAATGGACTGCTTCTTACCAGAGAGACAAACAAAGCGTAGTATACTTTCACGTCAGTGCCTCGTACTCATGACTGTGGCATCCCTCGGGGTCCATCATATCTCCTCTGTTATTCAACATCTACCTAACTTCCTTACCAGAACCAATTAAATCACTCAACCCCACCCGTTACAACCATGCAGATGACAATACATTCTAAAAATGGATAGCTCTGAAGACATCTACATCTGAAAACTTCACAACTTTGTGCCATAAACATATGGATGATGAGGAATCACCAAGCACAACACTGCAAAGACAGAGCTCATAACATACAAACATGGCAAAAAAAGTAAATGTCAGTCTACTATAAAATGGCCCATGGAACGCATGTCGCCACCAAAATGAAGAAATAAAGAACCCTGCTAGTAACCATGTAATCAGACCTCTCCCTGATACCATGTCAACATGGTAACAAGGAGCACCTTCACCACAATGAAAACACTGCATTGCATCTTCTCATACATTGAACAACAACAAAAACTACATGCTATACTCCCACTCATTATCTCCAAGCTTGACTATGCCAACAGCCTATTCCTTGGCACACCCAGTTTCATCATATGCAAAATACAACTAATGCAAAATCACACTACTGGCTACTTATAGCTCGAAGACCAATGCTCAAGATACTCGGCATTGTCTACAGAGCCCCCCCAAGGAAACGGACCACTATACCTAATAAGTTAAAATTCAGCAATAAAAACAAAACAAGACACCACGCGCCAGGGTTACCCCACGGATCTTCATACCAACTTACTATTCGAAATTTGTAGGAGGAACAGCTTTCTCAGTGCAAGTCACCAATCTCTGGAACTCGCTACCTGCTGGGGCTTGAAGCATTCAGGAGCTTATACACTTTAGAAGAGTTGAAAATATGTTTATTTCTAATACTACTCCGTCAACCCAGAATTATAATTGCACCTTCAAGTACAATATGCAGTCAATAGCTCACAGTTATGGACCAGCCAAACCAGCACACTACTTTCCATATCCAGATAAGTTATTAAGGACTAACCTAATGACTATTCTGGGTATTCTTTAGTAATGTCAATTCATATACAACCCTTGTGGAACACAAGCAGTTCATACAGGCTGCATAATAACTCAATTATACTGCTTAAACCTCTACATTCAATAAGACAAATCTGCTACAGGTTGTGTCCATCACACAGTACTGTAACTACCAATAAACTAGCTAACACTAACTGAAAAAGCATGGAATAACTGAAAAAGATCTGCCACATACTGCTGGCCTATCGGAGGACTCCCAACTAGGCCACCACTGCAGGTCTCAACTAGCTACATACTATGACCACTTCTTTACATCTCACTACCCAATCAGTTGTGGAATGGTAGCAACAAAGCCCATTCAAGCAGATCTCGCCTCCATTTCTCAGCTATACATCTTGCCCATGCAGGACATAACCTTTAAACAAAATATCTCAGAGTGGACAAAACAGTGCAGTAACCAGGTACATGGACTATGATTATAAGAAATGCCATAAAGGGGTCTGCAGAGCTGCTCAAAGCTCCCTGCTTACTGAAAACCATTAACTGTGCACCTATACCTCATAGCTCTTCAACAATTACACTGCTAAATGCACAACATAATATGCTAACCATACATTGGTGGTCATCATGCACCACATGAAAACACTCCCCACATAGGATTCCACAGACCACGGATGACTCGGTTACTGCTTTCAGCATACTCCCAAACTCCCCCTCACAGATGGAATAGATGAAATGTTTAAACTGTTGGATTGAAATCCGATTTATCAATCCAATCACAGAGTACAGAGAGTGATTCTGGGATGATCCCTGGACCACTAGTCAGTCCAACAGATAGCTCTAGATGACTAATGGACTAGTCTGTGTGCCTTCCATTTATGTGGAGAAAAATACTTTCAAACAAAAACACTGCACAGTCGCACGGCCGTAGATTAGGGGTGGCGGAAAATTGCTTGCATGGCGGAATTTTTTCTCGCGAGGATCCAGAAATACGAGGTGGCGAGAGAGATTTAGAGGACCCCTTAGATCGATTTTGTAACGCAGGCAGCCGTGGTCAGAGGGCTGCTTCTCAAGTAGATTTGCCGTCGCTTGAGTAGATTTTCTACTTGAACGGCAGCAAAATCAACTTGAAGGGCCGTGCGCTCTTGCTGTGCTTCTGCTTTTTGGCGCTACTGGCACTAAATTGCAGCGTGACGTGCATATATTCCGCCTGCTGGCGGAACTCCGTGGAGTAACTCAGTGTAATTCTGTAGAATTCCACTGAGTGAAACTCTGAGTTCCATCCACCTTTACTGTAGATAAGGGCATATGCAGTGAGGTGGTCAACTGGAAATGTGGCACAGATGAACTTGTGAGGCATTGAATATAAGCTGAAGCTACATAGAAACAAGTATTGGCAAAACCATTAGTAAATTACAGAGACCTACACCAGAACAGTGATTTAGTGATTCTTTTTCTTTTATTCCAAGAAGCACCATGGGAAATTTACTAACATTTTCCAGAAAGACATTACAATCGTGAATCCATGTCAACAAAATAAGTTTATCTAAGATACCTGGGGATTTATGTCACCAAAGACCCGGCTGTGTTTTATGAGCACAACCTCTTACCCCAGTTAGAGCGACTTAGAAGCATTGTCAAACACTGGAAGACACTCCCATTGTCTTTATTGGGGCGTGCACCGCTTTTTTAACATGATGTCCTTACCACGCTTTTTATATGTACTTCAAAACTCTCCTGGTCCAGTACAAACAGAATACTTTAAGGCCATAGAAAGCGCTCAAAGAGAACTTTTGTGGGAAGGTAAACCTCCCCGAATATTGACCCAAAAGCTAACGAGGGGGTGGTATGATGGGGGAATAGGACTCCCGGATATCAAAAGGTATTATTGGGCGGCACAGATAGCAGCCATTAACCAATGCACATATAGGCCCCAGGGTGACCCGTGATACCAAATGGACAGATGGCTGCTCCCGGAGGGGGATTTCACAAGAATACTCTACTCCAAGCCCAGCAAGTTGCAATTGACAGGCCCCACGGCACACGCCGTCCAGACATGGCAAACGGCTAACAAGAGCATGGGTTGGGAGGGAAGAGTCACACAGAAATATTTGGCAACCTAAGAAACACCAAGGGCTTTGACCGGTGGGACATCCAAGGTAGGTGATCTATGGAGGGCGGGTGACGTTGTTTCCTTCGCACAGCTACAGACCGAATACGAAATGGCAGGTACAGAGCACTTTAGATATCTGCAGATAAAACACGCACTACATGCGGTCATTACTAGAGGGGAGTCGCTTCCAGAGTTCTCTCCACTCGAGGACAGAATCCTGGATGAGTACATGCCGAGTAAGTCCATCTCTATGACATATAAAAAACTAATCAATAATATGCCTGACCCCCTCCTCCAGCTCCGCGCCCGCTGGGAGCACGATGTAGCGGATATGGAGAACGAGGAATGAATGGAGGCCTTGGCCTCCCCCAGGGAGATTGCCATCTCCTCCAGATTGAGGTTGGTACAATTAGAAATACTGCACATAACTTCTCACCGGCCCAGTGCTAATGAAAATGGGCTACAGGGATGACTCTGAGTGCAGGAGGCGGTGTGGTCAGGAGGGTACTTTTGCCCATGTTGTCTGGGAGTGTGCACATATTAAAAAATATTGATCTGCGCTGACAAAATGTATGGGGGAGGTGATGGGAGTCAACATAGAACTCAATATGAAGTTGTGCCTATTGAACATTTGGGGGCCTACTGACCTAAATAGTAAAGAAAAAACATGGGTGACACTGGGAAAATTGTAGCCAAGCGGAACATCGCCGGATTGTGGGGAGCTCAGGAAACACCGGCAATTGTGGCATGGAAGAGGGACATGCACTGGTGCATGTTAACGGAAAGGACAATATATGAATCAAGAGGGTGTCCCAGGAAGTGGTTGCAGATATGGGGAAAGTGGAATGAATACAGGGGGGGTATCTGTGAGCCTCCACGAGTGGAGCAGCGTCAAGACATTTCGCACCAGGAGTAATATTGGCCAGACAGGTTGTTAATAGATAAAATGTATGAGCTTTGGTTTGTGACAGAGTGTTCCGATGTAGATGTACTCCATGATGCTTATATCTATAATATGATTGTAAAGCGTAAAGCTGTCATCAATAAAAATAAAAAAAATAAAAAAATACGTTTATCTTTACTACATGTCAGAATTTTATCTTTACCACATGCCAGAATGTCCTTGAGATGGAGTTTGCTACTCTAGACCTCAATCTTTAGCATTTCAATGCCTGTTTTTTCTGAAGGGCGCTGTAGGGTTCACTAATCTAGGCCCTTTTTTTCCTTACGTGCTCTGTGTCTGCTGAGTCGAAGAATGTGCGAACTGTTAACTGTTTATGTACTACCGCTGTGTGAACTTACCCATTTAAACACGAATCTGAACTGCAGTACGACCTTTAGTTACAAAAACTGTAAAACGAATTTGTGATTTCACATAATTGTTAAATTAACTGGATGAGCTTTAATACGGGTACCTTGGTCTGTATGTCAAAAAACACAACTACTTATTCTTCATGGGAAGCAGTCTTGGAGTAACAATGGTGGAGTTGGGCTGCTGCATGGACGCTACAGAATGTCTTTTTACTGTGGGATGCTGAGGAAGAAGCAGCAGCTTTGGGGAGTGGCTTCACTATTCTAAGATGCATTTTACCAGCTCAGAAAGTAAAAGTGTTCACAGGTTCTTTTCATTACACTTATCCCGGGCCTTGTGCAGTACTGCTAAACTACATGCCCATTTGTTATTCTTAAAGCTACTACATTGGAAAAGCAATTAACAGGCCTGTGTTTATGTTTAATAAGCCACCTAGTCTTAAATCTCAGCAGTATAATACTGTTAACGTTGTTTATACTTCATCATCTTAGAAGAGATCTCCAGCTGGTGCGCAACACAATGGCCTAGCCACAAAGGCATGAAATGCCACTGCTAAGGGGCCAGATGCTCAGCATGCTTGCACGAGAATAGCACTATGTTAAAGGAGAAACTGGATAGGAGTTTAAAGTTTTGACGAAAAGATGCCCCTTTTGGCTTTGGAGCCCCTGAGTCTCCAGAAACAAGGCATTTTGGACCATTACAAAATACCTCACAACATCAATAATCAGACTAGATCTAGACAGCTGAAGAATAGCATTGAAACACAAGCATTGGCATAGCCAATAGGTCTCGCATTTGGGACCTTATAAGTGGTTAGTCATGCAGCACATTATCCTGGGTGCTGTGCCGCCATGGATTAAAGCACTGTCAGGCTTATCTGCACCACTTTTGCATCTGGCGGCTTCGGCCCGAGTCCCCTTGAATTCTGGGGAGTCAATTGCCTTAAAGCTGGCTTTAATTGGAGCAAATATTCAGAGAAAGAGTAGCAATTTAACAAAAATACATACATTCCCGCCTTTGGAAGGCGAAGCACTGCAGTTGGAAAAGAGAAGGAGAGACGGGGGGAGTATTTCACTAGAGGCGATGGAAGAAATTAAAGTAGATAAATATTAAAATAGCTTGGACAAAAGGAGATGGCACTAGTGAATATGAATCGTTAACATGTATGTCTGGTGCAGCAGTTAAAAATACAAGTGTATTTATTCTGTGTTAACTACATTACACAAATGAGGAATTAACCTTCACGACATTGTGCCCCATGAAATACACTTCCAAACATTCCCGCCACGCCATTTCTTTCGCCAGATGACTCGTCGCCATTAGTTTCTACTAGATGTAAGTGACTGCATATGACATTGGAAGCATCTAATAGTTTAGTATGGCGAAAATTAAAATTGATTCCAGTAATATTTTGGATTTGGCATTAGTGACTAGCAGCGTAATTTCAAAATTTTATTTCACCAGTAGTATTCCCCATGAAAACTCAGCTGCACGTAGATTTCGCATTTCCCATAACACAGACACGAGAAACGGGTGCAGTGAAAACTATCTAGCGAGCTGGAACTGTAGCCAAGACCAACTCTGTTTCATACAATGGCGCACATAAGCGCACAAGCCATCTAGGGAATTTTGAACCCGTTGAATGCAGGAGGTGAAAGGCGACATGCAGAGTCGTTGTCTCAATCTGCTACAGCGATCTACGACTCTGGAATGCCATATTTACAGACCGTAGCACATGCGCATCACGGACAAAGCACTGTCTTGTGTGTAAGAGTGCACAATAAAAGATAAAATGACGAAATGATGGAGTGTGTGATACGTTCGCCGATAAATCTTGCAAAGTAAAAGCTACTGTTATTTTCATCACCCGCAGAAATGTTATTCACAATAAATGCAGCGAAATTGCTACAATTGGTGCAATATTGGGCTCCAGCCTGTGGAATAATCTTGAGAGGGACAAAGTTGCTCTTGGTGCGAGAACAAAGGGAATGCGGACAACGGGAGGGGGGTGGGAGCATTTTGAACACGGACAACGGGTGGGGGGCGGGAGCAAAGCAACAGAAAATGAAACAAGCGCGGCTGCGAAAGTGAAAGCGACCGCACTGTGTTTAATTAGTAATCTGATCCACGACGCGACAAGGAATGCAGCTGCACCCTGCGCGCCGCTGCTCGCTCCAGAGAGCAAAACGCTGTGGGAGTGAACCTTTGGAGAAGAGGTGGGACATGCACCGCCTTTGGCCATTTGCGTGCTTTCATTATTGAAAGCCACACGCAAAGGCCAATCCAATGTGTGGGAGGAGTCTAACCCACACGGAGAAGTTTGGAGTGATTACAATAAGCCTCCCATAGAGCAGAGCGTGCGCGCTGCGCTAGGCTCGACCTAAAAAATAAAATAGGACGCTGGCGAATCAAATGCATTGCATTATTTACAGCTCACATCTAAGGATTTATCGTGATGAAACAAAACTGAAATAAGAAACAAAACGCTTCTTTAATTTCTTTTTCGTAGCTTATCATATTCCTTGGATATAGATGGAGGGAAGTAAACAAAGCAATCAACTGACATAGAGAGATCAGGACAAACATGTAAGCGAAAATGTACGAAAGAATATCAAGCTAGGTTGATATTTCGTTTGTTGCACGGTGAGTGCATTATCCTGATAAAAGTGATTCGGCTAAAAGTATCCGGTGCTGGATGGTGAATATGGTCATGTGTTTAATAGAATAATACGCACAAAGACCTAGTCGTTACTAAATTAGACACAATATGATGCTGCGCATCTAAGTTAATTGTTCTAGTTTGGATTTCTAAGCTGACTGTTTAGGGGAGGAGGCAATCTCAAACTGTTTTGATATTCAAAAATTATGGTTTGTAGCTTATTGAACATTATTGTTAACATTTGCTCCCCTGGTAAGAGTGTGTACTCCTAAGCAACTTCAACAGCCCTTGTAAATGATTAGTGCCTAAAAACAACCTTTATGCTGGCAGGTTTTATGCTCCCAGTAAATATCTGTCCATGGCCTTCTAGCCCACCAGAAACTTTACCAGGTATCTTAAGCGTTTACTGCCTGTCACTAATAAGACCTAAATAGCGGCAGAGTGTGACCGGATCGTCATCTTCAAGGAAGGGCAGGAGGAGCTGATACAATGGGTAAGAGTCGAGGCCTCGGAGCTTTACTGGCCTATAGGTGCCACCTGTCAACATTATAATAACTGACATCCATCCTGGAATACTTACCAGATCCGAAGGATAACCGATGCATCCTGTCCTTTCTCCTCTTCCCTTCCTGGTCCAGCTGCAGTCACGTGCAAGTGGACTGGACTGTTTTAGTTATTCTCATTTTAGAAAACATTCCGACAGCACACAGAGGGAGCCCGGGCTTGATGTTACACAAACTGAATCAGAGTTCATGGTTTGGTTTGTAGAAGGTTAGATGTATGCACTGCTGCCAATGCCGGAAGCTTAAAAACTAATGCCTCGCTGTAATGATTTATTTGGCATAGTAAATGCAGGGACCCGACCTTGAGGCCTGCAGGCTAAGAAAACCACGACAACCTTGCTGAAGGCCAGCGTTCACACCCAGAAAAGCACACCCTAGCAAAAACCATAGGCTGAAAACCAGCCGTGGCCGCAGAGTCCATTTCGGTTTAATGAGGTATGAAAGGAACCAGGTCCTCTCCAGATGTTTCCCGGTAGTACGTAAATAACAACCTGGCCAAGGGAGGATGTAAAGCAACACACAAAAAAGCTATGACAAGGGAAGCACAAACCAAGTCACAGGAACATTTGACCAGGCTTTGGTGATGAAAGACACAATTATTTTCTAAACTGGTTACCAAGCGGACAAGCTCGCACCTTCCTGTGCCTAAAACACATATTTAAGGAGGCTAGCAGCCCCTTTCGCAAGTTTAAATCACTTTGCAACAGTGGTGAACAGAATTGTGGGAGACAGCACACAAAACATCACAACCTCAGTGTTACCATGTCATACATGATCATCCATGCCACCAGATTAACCAAAATTCTGCCACAGGTATTGGTTTACCCATGGCTGAGATTAAGTCAAGTATTCCAATTATCACTAGGAGAAACAGCTGAAACCAGTATCATGATTGAGAGACATACATGGCAGCGTCTGTTGAGAATCCTTACGAAATGAGACACACAGGGGCAGATCTGACAGCAGGTCTGCTGCAGGGGTGGACCTGAACGCTTTGACATCGGAAGGCAACAAGACATTGTATGATAAACTAAACAACCTGTCCAATAGTGTTAACATTGTGCGATAACAAATGGACAAGGTCTATGAGGAGACCGTAGAGTTACAGCCCACAAAAAAGTAATTTTTGGGACATAGAAGACCGCTTGAGGAACAATAATATCTGCCTCAAAGGCCGCGGCAAGAATAAGGGACACATGATGTCACTCAGAGAATCTGGTAAAAGAAAATGTTCTTTCACATTCCTCGATTGGAACACCAAGGTGTGTTCAATATCTCAAAGAACTCTAAGTTAGCGACACATGTGGGTGTGAGGGGGGTTATGTTATATTTATATACATATATGTACATATATATTGATCTTGTCACATCTATAATATATATATATATATATATATATATATATATATATCCACACAAAAAGTCCAAATGCGTGTGCTCTCAGGATACCAAATACACAAACCAGTTGATGCGATGCAAAGTGTATATTACACTACGCGTTTCGACTGCGTCCGCAGCCTTATCACGTGATCAAGGCTACGGACGCAGTCGAAACGCGTAGTGTAATATACACTTTGCATCGCATCAACTGGTTTGTGTATTTGGTATCCTGAGAGCGCACGCACTTGGACTTTTTGTGTGGATTTACTGCTGGCGTGTGCGCCACCTTTCATGGGTCCCATCGATCCGGAAGGAGCAGCGTTTTGGAAAATATATATATATATATATATATATATAACCAGATTAATTTGCAAGCTGCTGCAAGAGAGGAGGAGGGGGGAGAGGTAGTGATCTATCGAGATGGCAAGTTGTCCTAGCACGATTCATCCCAGAAAGCAAGAAAGATACATAAAGGTTGCAATGAAGTTAAGTAACGCCTCAGGAATCTGGGTTCTTAAAGAGTACTGGCCAGCCTAATATTAGTACACGCCCCTCACAGAATTTTTACCATCCCCTCATGTGTCCTGTACCACTCCAGCTTTCTCAGAAGATCGGTACAATTCCATTAATATGAGATTTACTTTATGGCTAGGGCCACTGGAATTATGAGATTCTGCAGCTGTAGCCTTTTAGCATAATTAAGGATTTGCCGCATTTGACACGTAATCCAACATCTGCTTCTTAATCTGCAGATTTTAACATAAAAATTGTTTCTAACTCGAACAGATCAAAAGTTGCTAAAAACATGGCGATGTGTGTTGACGCGCATTGGAAGACCCTTCACAAAGGCTAACTGGTCATATTTCATTTGCATATTTATGCAATTGGTTCTTAAACTGGTACAAATGAGTTACAATTTTTGCCCAGACAGTATTACCATGTGGAAAAATTACAAAATAATGACGTAATACTATAAAAAATGTGTTGCATTATGGCGATCCATTTCTTTTTTCTTGCCCCATAATTTAGTCAACCGCCGCATAATTTGATGGCCCCCTGCCTCATAATTCCAGTGATCCTGCTAATAGTTAAGCACATCTCCAAGAGCATTTCTAATAAAAATCAAATATGGTGAAAGACTCTCCTTTCATATCAGAACACAGATGGAACCAGTACGCCCTCTATTTATTTACCAGTCCAGTTCCCCTGAACAACACAGATTTCGCATACCTGTGCTAAATCATGAATGGAAAGGGGGCGGGCGTCTCTCACAGAAGAAGAAAGCCTCTGAATCAAGAAAAAACAAGCACTGTCAAAGCCAATAGGTCTCACCTTGGTAATGTGAGCACAGAGCCGTTGGCTTTGTCAATGTTTGTCTGTATTGTTTAAAAAAAAGTAAAAGAAAAGATTTAAAATACTGGTCAAAAAACAAAAACACATCATATGTTATCTAAAAACTTTACATTGAGATCAATATTTTCAATCTTTGTAAACAGCATGGTTTATTTTTTAAATACTTTTCACTCAGAAAACTCTGAACAGAATATAAAAAGAATAAGAAAGTGGCAGAATGTAAAAAGAAATGCATAACAAAGACGAATTTATTTTAGGTTTAAGATCTTTTTTTAATTATTATTATTACATGCAACAAGGTACAACAATCAGCCCACCTACACCCTTTAGCCGGTGCCGAAGCATCAACAAAATGGGAGGGCAAGGTAGGAAGAGACAGAAGGGAGAACAGTCAGGATAGGATATGAGAGAGTGTGGGTGTGTGTGCTGACAACCTAAGGGGGAGAAACACAAGTCAAATGAAAGGAATGGCAAGGGGGATGTGAGAGAGGCAGACGGCGTCGCACCATCTGCCAGTTTAGGTGGGCATACAGTCAGGGTGGGTCAGGCAGAGAACTCGCAGATATATCGAACCTGTTAGTTCTCTAAATTCATCCGACAGGTACCCGGATGCATGGCCCCCATGTCTTATGAAACAACGATAATGTATGTGTCCCCACTGCTGTCAACTTCTCCAGTCCAAGCAATTCCCATAGTTTGTGCAGCCAGACAATTGTGTTGGGATTGCCTCCGAGCCCCAGCGGGAGAGCAAAAGCTGTATATCGGCTCCCAGCACTAGCGTAATGGCGCACCCTTTGCAGATTTTAGGGGGTACGTCAATGGGCTCGGGAGTCCCAGCAAGGTGTAGCTGGTAAACCTGGGTATATCTGCGTCATACTTTTCGTCCACCACAACTAATACGTCACTCAAAAAGGAACTTATTTTAGGGCATTGCCAAAGAATATGAGTGAGGGTGCCAGTCTGTCCACAGTGCCGCCAACCTGTACTGTCCCCATCCAAATTCTAGAGGGCAACCCTGGCCAGTGTAAAGTTCCAAGAATGTGCAATTTTAAGAAACATTTATTTGCTGTAGGTACTGTGGGCAGAAGCACAGGTGTTGTGGAGAATGTTGCACCAATCTTGATCAGTAAAGGTGCGCTCGCATTCCGCCTCCCACCTTCGCTGCATGGATGTTTCCAATGTCTCTGTCGTGTATTGAGAAAGGTGTAGATATCAGAAAGGAGGCGTTTATCGGAACAGCGGGTAAGGAGCCATTTCTCAAATAGCGGCGAGAGGTCTACTGGCATGTAGGTGAATCAGGGGCTCCGATGGCCAGTGGCGGATGGCCATGTACTGTCAATGTGCAGCAGATGGGAGTCCCTAAGCCAACTAGACCTGAGAAAAGTCCATAAGACCATCAACATCTAAGAGGTCACCTACCCTTTTGCAATTGGCCTCCTGTCATGCAGTAAACACTGAGCCATGGAGTGCAAGGGGTTCTGGATTCCCTATAGTGAGTATCTGGGAGCAAAATGGGAGTGGATAATCCCCGTTGGAGCTCACCTTATCTCAAACTCACATGGTGGCTCAAAGTACCGGTAAAATATAGACCCCGGCTGTCCGGTGTGGTTTTGGAAGCCTGGGACCTTCCAAATATGGATGCCTGCCACTACTTGATCGATAAAATACCAGTCCTTTTGAGTACTAGGCCTAGACAACTCCACCAAATAACGCATTTGCGCCGCCTGATAATAGCACACTAATTTGGGAATCCCAAGTCCTCCATCCGATTGAGACCGGTATGCTTGAATCTTTGCAATCCACGCCTTCTTACTGTCCCATATGAATTCCCAAATAAGACTTTGCAACCTATGAAGCATCCGGTGGGGGGGAAGGTTGGAATGGCAAAGTTTACACAACATATAGAATTTTCATCTTGACGACTGCTAAACGTCCCATACACAAGAGGCCATAACCCTTCCACTTAGATAGATCTTAGCGAGCGGTCGTCAGGAGCGCTGAATATTTGTGCTCTACAGTATGTCTGGGTGAGTGGTATATCTGCAGACTAGGCACCCTATCCCCTGTGAGACCCAAGTGAACAGGTATCCAGTTTCAAGCTGAGCTTGATAAGCCTTTGGAATGGTGAGGCTTCAGAACAGAGGAATTCTGGAGATTCATTCTGAAGCCAGAGGCCCCAACAAAAGCCATACGAGCTCGATAAAACTAGTGATACATCATCGGTGTACAGCACTGCTTTGTGTTCCCTGTCCCTCATGGCTATACCTGTGATGTTTGGGTTATTATGTATCCGTTCAGCAAAGGGCTTCATATTTAAGGCAAACAGTAAGGGTGACAGAGGGCAGCCCGGCTGAGTGCCCATGGAGATTTGAAAGGGCTGGGACAAGATTCCCTTAACCCTCACCATTGCTGTAGGGGAGGTACAACTACACTGGATCCACCGACGGAACCTTGGACCAAGACCAAACCGCATCAACACTGAGTGAAGATAAGGCCAGTGTACCCGATCAAAGGCCTTCTCCGCATCAATAAAGAGAACGGCCAGTGTATGGGAGCGGTGCGTCTTGTCTAAAAGATGATAGATGCATTTTGTGTTGTCGTTGCAGCCCTTCTCCAGTATAAACCTGTTCTGGTCGGGGTCCACAAGGCCTTGCATGTAGGGAGCCTGTCTATTTGCCAGAACGCCTGTAAAGATCATAGCGTCCATATTTAGTAACGAAATAGGGCGGTAGGAAGAGCAGTGTTTAGGTTCCTTACCGGACTTGGGAATTACCGTGATCGTGGCAAGTTGAATTATGTCTGTTAGGGTACCGGTAGTGCTAAAGGCTTTGTATAACCCCACAAGTATAGGGGCTAGCAATGGGCCAAATGTTTTATAGAGTTCTGTGCTATACCCATCATGTCCAGGTGCTGTACCAGATTGTAGACGTTGTATAGCCATGAAGACTTCATTGGGGGTAATGTCTCTATCCAAAGTGGAGATATCTTTCTGAGGGATGCAGGCTAGAGAGATCGGCGCCAAATAAACATCAATGTTCTCAGCATTGTGATCCTCATCTGAGTAGAGAGTGGCAAAAAAAAATGCTCAAAATCATGGATGACTAGCTCCCCCTGATGTTTTGGAGTGTCATCAGAATCCACAAGTTCATCCACCCTATGTTGCACAGCTTGGGAAAGGAGGAGGTGTATTCTGCCCTATCCATATCTATGGCCTTTAGTTGCATGCAGGCCATCGTAAGTTGACGCCAGGTCACGAGTGAATCATTGCTCTTATGCAATTCGTCTAATTACTTGACTTTAGTCTCCAAGTGGGCACGCAGATCGCACCTATCTTTGTTGAGGCACACTGCTACAGCATTAAATTGACCCCATACAACGGATTTCAATGTATTCCACAGCAGTGTAATAGGCATGGTTGGCATGTCATCAGTAACAAATGCAAAAACAACAGTTGATGGACAGAATGCAGAACAATGTCATACATTCACCCCAGTACAGAGATCTGGGACTAAATCCATCGTTTTTTTGCTCACCATGCCATTCCAGTTTGAACCCAGCCATATGCAAATCAGTCTTGACCCTGTGCCTCATGGGAACAGTCCAGACCGAACTGCCAAGCCAGGTCCTCCCTGGACTGGAAACAAGCATCCTAGGACCGGTTTCGGGGTTTCACCCCTCTTCAGCCAAGATAGCTTGATTCCAGTGGCATGGAGAGCACGGGACCCACGTCTGGGCATACCCGTCCCACTCGGTCCCAGGATGCTTGTTTCCGGTCCAGGGAAGACATGTCTTGGCAGTTCGGGCTGGACTGTTCCCATGAGGCACAGGGTCAGACTGATTTGCATATGGCCATGTCTGAACTGGGGTGGCGGAGTGAGCTAAAGAATGATGATGGATTAAACCCAGATCAGTTGACTGGGGGTGAGTGCTTGCAATGTTCAACACTCCGTCCATCATCCCCTTTGGTTTTGGCATGTCATCAGTAGCCAAGAATGAGTTAATAGAGAGTGTTTTTCCATAGGTGAGGAGTTTTGAATTAAGAAGCCAAGTGTGGGGAGGCAGTGTGGATCTAGGAAGTGCATATCTGAGGATGACATGGGGAGTGGTCCAAAAGGGAAGCTACCCCAATATCCATTGCTGTAGTTGCACTAGTGATGCATGGGGACGAGAGGAAGAAATCAATTCGGGTAGACGTCTATTGTGTGCTGCAGAAAAGAAGGTGTAGTCCTTTGCAGATGGGTGTATTTGTCACCACACACGTCAGCCCTGCGTATGCCAGCCATTGTTTACAGACATGTGAAAGAGCAACCGTCTGCCCCAGCCGTTGGCTAGATCTATCCAGCTGTCAATCAACTACTATGTTAAAAGTCACCCCCAATAATGATGTCTGTGTCTGGCATGGTTAGAAATCGGCCTACTGCGTCTTTAAGGAATGCTTCTTGGCGGTCAATGGGGGCAGAGAGATTTGCCAACGTGAGCCTATGACTCTTCAGATTGATGCGTAGCGATAGAGGACTGCCAGGCAACTCAGTGTGTGTTTGTGCCACCCTTTCTGGAAAGTGAGTCGCTAGAAGGATTGCCACCCCTGTCTTCTTCCCTTGACCCAAGGAGAACTATTGGCGGTCAAACCACCAGGAGCGTAAACGCTTTCAGTCGGCTTTTAGGAGATGAGTTTCCTGTATGGGGCCAGATGTCACATTTAGCATCACTGAGGAAAGAAAGCAGCGTAAGACGCTTCACTGGTATATTAACACCCCCGACGTTGAGGTGGAGTATATTAATCATAGGTGAGTGAGTATGTGGAGCACAGCGAAGGCCAAACGGGCCCAGAAACATACAGAGAACCCCTGCACACATTGCTGTTATGTGGTGTCTGCAGCATGAGTGAGATTGTATAGGTTGTCAGGTGGGGTGAAGGAGGGGGAGACCAAAGAACAAGTCAACAGGTAAATTACCAGCCTGGGAGCACAAATGACCAACGTTTGAGGGTCCATGTCTTTGGCAGCAAGTCTCTTTATTCTCCAACTCGATGTGACCAAGGAGCTAGGCCGCCAAGAGACAGCAGCAATGAGGGGTGGAGGGGGGACCGATCCCTAGTCCTAAGTAATTTATAACAAAAATTAAATTAGAGCCTCCCAGGAAAAGGACCATCTTTCACCGGCTGGCAGGCATTGGAACAACCTCCGACCTGTAAGGTCATCAATGTTCGCTTTCTGGATCCAAGGCACTGTCACAACGTTGCAGCTGGCATAGCAGCGCTGCACTTTCTCTGCGACTCTCAGTTTCCGAGAGTTTGAAAACCTTTTTTTTCTTTAGGCGGGTAGAACGCCACAGTTCTGCAGGAGGGAAGGCTGGACCCCATGAAGGTGATGCAGTGTTATTGGGGAAAGGTCTTGATTGAAGGCATAAAAGTATGGCTCCAAGTCAATAGCAGTCTTGTCACGACATGATGGCCTCCTTTTGTACACAGAAGTGTAAACACAAGAGAATATCTTGTGCTTGTCCTGGGGAGCAGGCTGGGAGACCCGCTCTATGGGTTCGGTTGAGGACGATTTCTTGGTCTGCAAGCTCTGGGGCTATATGGTGAAACAGGCGGGTAACATAGCCCTCCAATTTTCCAGGTACTGCCTGAAAGGGCATCCTTTTATGCAGAAATTAGACCGCCGAGATCTATTTTTAAGCTCTTTTAGTTAATAATGAAACTCCATGTTCTTGTTTCGTAGCTCAAGGTGTTCCAGGCCATGCCCGTCTAATTCCTCTTCACAGGAGTCATAGGTGTGTTCCAAAGAGTCCACTCGCTAACCCAGGTCACCAAGATCTTGCCTGAGGTCCTACACCTCCATTGTTATGTCTTGCTTGAGTGCCGTAAAGTCCTCCCTGAGGGCCCCAAAGAGTTTTTCCAGAAATGCCCTTATTACAGGAGCGTCATCCTCTTGGGAGCTTCCGGTCGCTGTCTCATCGAGGGGAGGCAGGGTCAGAGATGCTTCTCCATTCTGGTCAGACTTCTTCGCCGGTGTTTTAGAAAATATATCCTTAAGGGTGGTGTCCCTTTTTGTGTTGCGTTGGGAGGTCATGGTAGTGCCACAGACAGGTTCCTATCCCAGCAGGAGGGCCACGTACCTCTCCGCCCAGTTCCTCGTGGATGGCGGCAACGTCGTTCACCAACCTTCAGGTCCAGGTAGGTGGAGAGACAGGGGCAGCAGAGCGGAGTTGCCCAGAAATAGGTGCTGGGCCGCAGGTAGGTGGTTGAGGCCATGCCGCCGTTCGGGGATGCACGGCCGTTCACCACAGGAACACCCGGGCTAAATGAACAGCTCAAGCTGGTGCAGGTGGCTAGCCACCGCTACGTGCAGGATGCAGTCAATCAGGTGGGCTCTGCTGGGGATTACAATCCCTGGAGAAGGAGCACAAGTCTCCGCAGGTCCGGGAGGTGACATGACGCGGAAGGCCGCCAATCGAGACGCCCAGGGCTTTGGGCGTCCGCCATCTTGGCAACACGGCCGCCAGAGCCACTCCAAGGCCAAAACCCCAAGGCAGGAGGCACCACCCGGGTCAGAGCTGCTCACACCCAAGGCTTTGATCAGGCGCCATTTCGGATGAGGCCTGGGTGAAAAGAGGCCCAGAAAAGGACAGGATCGGCTCTAATACAGAGCTCGGGCGGCAGAGCTCCGGGAGAACACTCTTACTCAGGCGCCATCTTGGACACACAGCCCTAATTTATTTTACAGAGGATTCAGCAATATAGTCCTCTGTAGTAGCCCAGGGAGCAAAATAATGGGCCTTTAGGGGAAGTGTCATGCTGAGTACACCTTCTGCCTCAGACACCAGCTGAGTGAGTGCAGCAGATGGCCCTTCCCCAGCGCCATAAAAGTCTTTGTGTGCCAAGCCTTGTGCTTTCAGGCAATGTGCAGAAAGTAGGAGATAAAACCAAAACAAACCTTAAAGTCTGCTCTAAAAGCCATATGTCAGCAAAAATATCAATATTTTTTTGCTTCTACTGAAAAGCTGGGCGGGTGGGGTACGATATTGAGCCTGGGGCGGGCGTTAAAGGGGGTAGAAGCAGCATGCAAGGGAAAGAGCTGGAAGACACAAGCACCATCATGGAGTGCTGAATGAAAAAGAAAAAAATAGTTCCTTGAATGCGAGTAGTGGAAAGGTAAAAGTCAGACAATCAAAAGGATCGTAAAGAATTTGAGTCTCCCAAGTATACACCCATAATTTGCGGGTTTCCTTGTGCAAGCTATTTGTCTTTCGTTGTCATGCAAAAGTAGTGGACTCCTGCAGCTCACCAAGTTGGCCATCCGTCTCACTCAGAGAGGAAACATAAGAGGCAAAGCAGCAGATAGTGCAATGGAAAGTGCAAGAGAGACAGTTCTGCTGTTCACAGTTTATTAAATGGCAGGCTGTACTTGCACAAGATTAAGCCATTCAGCAAGGATGGGAAC
Source organism: Calotriton arnoldi (assembly GCA_963921515.1). Lineage (NCBI taxonomy): Eukaryota > Metazoa > Chordata > Amphibia > Caudata > Salamandridae > Calotriton > Calotriton arnoldi. Next base: position 3,647,511 of record CAWUFW010000033.1, read on the forward strand.
AGGCATTAATGAAACCCAATACCAGTAATTTGCTTTTTTTGCTGTGTAGATATGCATTCTATTAAGAGGGAATTGTTCTTCTGAGAGGGATGTTCCCTAGAGTTAGTCTGAATTTCAGGTACTACAAAGGTAGTTTGTTTTCACCGTTGTTACTCATTTGTTTTAGTCTCATACATTATGGTCAGTCCATTTCTCTTTTACCCACAGGACATGAAGGCCTTTGCAGGGGCCAAAATGACTCCCTGTGCAACCCCTGCCTCACTTGTCTGCCCTTAACTGCCCTTTTGCACTGGTCTATCTTTGTCCTAGGGAGATTGCCTAGCTGTCAACTCTGTCACAAGGTTCAGATGATTGACAAAAGCTTGATGTCATATTCTTATAGAATCCAAGATCGGTCCCTTAACTAACTCCGGCAGGTGTCATGAGCACCAGCACAGTTACCATAGTCCAGTAGTTGACTGAAGCCAAACCATCCACTCCACAACTGCTGTTGCTGCTCATGAACATTTAATTTGAATCTATTGTTGACAAGGGCATTATTTCCCAGAGTTCACAGCCATGGTAGCTCGAGAAAATGGCTCCCAGCAAAAGGGACCTTCTCTGCTATTGCAAGGGCATAAGCACTAGGTCATGAACACGCAGAGAATAACTGAACTGTTTGATGATCTCCCAAACCTTTCTCCATCTGACTTCTCCACCTCAAGGCGATGTCATCACACAGCCCTTGTGTTCAACGTGAACGTTCACACTGATAACTCACATATTTTAAGCAATTAATTGGATGCATGAAGGACTCCCTTGATACACTAGTGGGGAAAGCATTTGAGATGGCAACTCCTTTGCTACTTTGCCCCAATTACACCAAACTGAATCAATTTTCAACATCTCCTGCTCAAGGAGGGATAGGCGAGAACTTATAACCAATCACTTTCTTTGGTCGACTATAAAATCTCTTTCTAGAAAACTGGTGGATCTTTAAACAAAAGAAAATGTAGACAGTCAGATATTAATGCTGATAAGAAAATGCACAATACCATGTAAAAGTAAACATTTGTTATAAAAAGGTGTTTATAGTCAGTAAAATCAATACAAATGATTAAACAGTCAGTCTAATAGATTTCCAATTGTGATCTTTTCCTCACGGTTGTAATGAAAATGACCCATTAATAAAGTTAGAAATTAATACTCAGGAGATCCCATTCGGAGTAAAAGATTTATGACAATGTATTCTAAAATAAAAGGGAATTAGTAGTTCCTCTCTTATTAGCCAATTTTTTTTTTAAACAAACTTTATTGGCATTTCATAATCACATTTAATTTATGACATTGTTACACTAGACTTAAAGTGCATAAACAGTCTTGCCCAGTAGGCTCGCTTCACATTTTGAACAGACATTTGACATAGGGGGGAGTACAACTGTTATTGTTTTGCAACACATTGTCTATATTTAAAAGCATAGGAGAAACTATACATGTTACATTATGTCGTTTTGTCTAATAACTGCAGCATACAGTTGTGTAATAAGGAAATGCAACCAACTTCGAAACTCCCCTTGATTCCCACCCCCCCCAACTCCCTGATCCACTGGTGGCCCCGCACGTTCCTACAGTATATATGGACTGGCACGGATTCGTTTTTAGTAATCTTATGGGTATGGCGCAGGTTCATCTCCCCCCCCCCCACCGTGTTTTATTGTGACCTCTGGCAGAGGCTGGGATCCCCAGTGACTAAAAGGAGATGCTTGTGGGGAGCACAATGGGCATATATCCTATTGCTACATCGTACCTGTTTATGTTTACGTGTCTAACATCGCCATCGGGTGCAGGGCCATTTGATGTTGCTGTGCGGGTTAGTGAGGGCGAGAGCGGTCTCTCTCATGGGACAGGTAGGTCCACCCTTTTAAACGCTTCCATAAGCGTATCCCATTCCAGCGCTAGTGGCTTTTTGCGAAGCCCCTTGTAGTACTCTCTACCAAGTGCTGCACTTTCTGCCCTGCACCATTGTGTGACTTCCTCACGCCATGTTGCGTTATTAGGGGGGGGTGAGTGTACTTCCATCGCCTCGGTATTTGACATTTCGCCACCAGAAGAGCCAGGTCTATCAGTTTAGCCTGCGCCGAGGGGTGTTTGGGGCGGGGGTATAGCCCCAACAGGCACCTTTCTACAGGGTATTAAGTACAGCCCTCCGTAATCTCATGTAGGATTGCCATGATTTGTGCCCAGTAGGATGTCAGGGCAGGTCCCCAGCATGTAAAACAACTTAGCGTCGTGCTCGTGGCATCTGGGGCAGGCCGAGGACGCCGTTGGGAACATAGTATGTAGTCTATGTGATGTGAGGTAGGCTCTGTGCAGGATCATAAATTGTATCAGTTTGAATCGTGAATTGCGTGAGACCTTTTTGGGGTAGGCAATAATTGTTCCCCAGTCTTTGTCTTGTAGGGGCTTCCCTATGTCTCGCTTGCATGCTTCGCGTAGATGCGTCAGGGGTATTGCAAGGTGTGTTCCAATTCCGCGGTAAAGCCAACGCATTAGGTGTTTACCATTGCCCATCAAGTACACGGCATGTATTAATTCGTGCGTGGTGGGCTCAGTGTTATCAGTAGCCCAGTGGAGTTTCATGTATCGCGTTATGTGGGCATGTGTGAGGTACAGAGAGCCTGGGAGGTCGTGTAAGTACATAAAGTCCGTGTGGTTTAAGAGCATGCCTTGCCCGAATAATGTCCCTAAGGTGGATACTCCTGCCTGTTCCCAAACTTGTAGGCTTCGCATCGACAGCGGTCTTCCTAGAGTGAGGAGGCCCAGGAAAGGTATGTTTGGGGCGTACGGGGTGGCCTTGGTGGTATATTTAAGGGCTTGTTTCCAGTATGTAAGGGCAATTTTCAGCAGTATTGGAGCTTGAGTTGGAGCGCGCACCCGGGGATGTAGCAATGTGTGTAGTGCGCCAAGTTCAAGTTTGCGAGCTGTATATGCTATCCAATGAAGGTTATGTCCTGCTAGCCAGTATGATAGCCACTGTAGCTGGCTTGCCAAGCAGTAGGCTTTGAAGTCTGGTGCTCTCAACCCGCCTTTGTCCGTTGGCAGTTGCAGTTTGGTTAATCGCAGCCTTCTACGTCCATTCCCCCAGATCAGCTCGGTCAGTAACATGTTCACCGTTTTGAAGTAGGACGCCGGGACAACTACCGGTAAATTGGTGAAGTAGTACAGTAATCTTGGGAGCATGACCATTTTTGATATAGCGACCCGACCTGCCACTGAGAGGGGTATGGACGTCCAGAATGTTATTTGTGGGCGCAAAGAGGATATGACTTTTAGAAGGTTCCCTTCCAGCAGGTCCTGTGTTTTCCTGTATATCTGCACCCCTAAGTGTTTAAAAGTTGTGGGGGCTACCGTAATAATTAGGTTGCCTAGAGAGATTTCTGAAGCGTGTGGTCCTTCTCTAAAGAAGAATGCATGAGATTTGTTGGCATTTATAGAAAGTCCAGAGATTTGTTCGAATGTTGCAAAGTACTCGGCTATGTGTTGCATGCTGCAGTGTACATTTTTTGGCAAAGAGCACTATGTCGTCCGCATATAGCGATAGTGCATGCGTGGTGGGTCTTATGGGTATTCCCCAATTTAACGTGTCCTGTCTCAGCGATTGTGCTAGGGGTTCTAATGCAAGGACAAACAGTATTGGGGACAGTGGACAGCCCTGCTTCGTACCTCTGTGTATCGGGTATTGCTCTGAGATGTGAATACCTGTGCGCGCTCTCGCTGTAGGGGATGCATAAAGTAGACGGACCCATTTGATATAACCTTGGGGGATTCCAAATTTATGGAGGGCGGCAAGCATATACTCCCAGTTTAGAGAGTCTAACGCCTGCCGCAAATCAAGTGAAATGCCTCCTGTCGCTTGGAGGTGGCTGGGGGCGGCATGCATTATATGGTATAGTCTCCTTATGTTCAGGGATGTACATCTACCAGGTATAAATCCACTTTGGTCTGCATGAATAAGTTTGGGCAGTAACAGGAGTAGACGGCGGGACATTATTTTGCTTAATATTTTGTATTCAGCGTTCACTAATGACTGGGGTCTGTATCCCGCAATGTCTGTCGGATCTCTCCCAGGCTTAGGTAGCGATATCACTAGTGCCTGTGCTGTGGAAGGGGGAAGCTTATGTTTTTGCTGCGCTGTTTGATACATGTGTAGTAAGCGAGGGGCTAAGCGGTCCACAAAGGTGCTATAAAACTTGACAGGGAGGCCATCAAGGCCTGGTGTTTTGTTACAAGGAAGTTCCCTGATGGCTTCCTTAATCTCCATATGAGTTACTGGCGCTTCTAGGTCGGACCTGTCCTCTGCTTCCACCTGCGGGACTGTGACAGTTATCTTCTGTGTTTGCCACTCGTGAGGAGCGGCGTATAGGGCCTTGTAGTAATTTAGGAATGCGATATTAATCTCACGCTGCATTGTGACGCGGAACTCTGTTGAGGCAGTTATTTATTATATAGGGGTGGCTGGTAGGGGCTGTTTAAGAAGGCGCGCTAATAGTGTGCCTGGCTTGTCAGCATCTGTGTGCATCTTCTGTGCATATGCGTGTTGATCTAGTACTCTAAGTCGTTCTAGAAGGGTGGCGTATTCGGCACGTACTTCCTGAAGTTTCTGTGTTTTTCCTGGGTCGTGTGCTGCTCCCTGCTCTAATCTGCCTAGTGCTACCTCAACCCGCTTTAGATCTTTATTTATTGAGTGTTGCATTCCGACTGTCGTACTGATGGATGTTCCCCTAATTATTATTTTAAAAGCTTCCCATTCGGGTAGGCTGGAGGATGCTGTGCCTGTGTTCTCCTGAAAGTAGTTTTCTATGGTTGTGGCCATCGTGTCCCGAAACACTCAAACAGAAATGTCAGGGCAAGATTCGTTTCCTATATTTTTTATGGAAAAATTCCAATCACACTTTGGTTCGTTTTGTAGAATATTTATAGTTGTGTTCTATCGGTGATGGTAAATGAGAAAGGAAAGAAACAGCCAACACGTGTTTCACCCCTTTACATGGCCATCCGGCCTGGGGCTTCTTCAGGGCGGTTTATATGAGTACAGATAAAATCAGGTCGTCTAGTTCAGGTGGATCTCTAAATTTCGGGCAGAATGCCGCTTCTGAAAGATGCAGTCAATCGGTGTGGAGCCGATTGACTGCATCTTTCAAAAGCGGCATTCTGCCCGAAATTTAGAGATCCACCTGAACTAGACGACCTGATTTTATCTGTACTCATATAAACCGCCCTGAAGAAGCCCCAGGCCGGATGGCCATGTAAAGGGTGAAACACGTGTTGGCTGTTCTTTCCTTTCTCATTTACCATCACCGATAGAACACAACTATAAATATTCTACAAAACGAACCAAAGTGTGATTGGAATTTTTCCATAAAAATATAGGAAACGAATCTTGCCTGACATTTCTGTTTGAACCTTACCTACATTAGGGGGTTAGGGGTATCCCCCTGTCAAGGGCAAGCACCGCAGAGGAGATTCTTTGCTCAATACCGGCCAGTAAGGGATCGGGACCTTTCACCCCTTCTTCTGATAAAACGTGTCCCGAAACACGTTGTCCTCCAAGAGGCTTGTATCAAGTCTCCATGTGGGTATTGGTGAGGGGACCCGTCGCTATGTTATGGTTATCTCTAGTGGATTGTGGTCTGACAACGTCTATCCCAGGTAGGTTGTGTGCGTTATCGGTCTATGTGTGTATGTAGCGAGTGTGGTGGGGAATAGGAGTATTCTCGCATATGGCTATGTTTACTGCGCCAGGCATCGGATAGCTACCAGCCCCGGACCCAGGAGCAGAGAGGCTTTAGCATAGTGGCAAGGGAGGCTGGGAACGGTAGAGTAGGGTATCCATCACTGCATTAAAGTCACCGCCTATTATCCAGGGATATGTATACCAGTCGGCTAGCGCAAGATTAAGCTGTGTGAGGAATTTGTCCTGCTCCGAGTTCGGGGCGTATATGCTTCCCAGTGTGCCATCTAGGTTGCCCCGTAGTACGGTGTAACGCCCATTACAATCTATTCGACGCTCGAGCACTTCAAACGGGACCACCGCCCTTATTCAGATCATTGCCCCCCGGGAAAACGCAGAGTACGATGTATTGTACACCTGCCCTCTCCATTTCTTTTGTAGCTTGCAGGCTTCAACATTTGTTATGTGCGTTGCGGCGGCGAAGTTGTGCATAGATCCTGTGTCGCTTATGAATGGAGCCCATGCCCCTGACATTCCAGGTGGTTATGTTAAATGAACCCTTTGCTTCCATGCGTGCGCATGCTGTTCTAACATACTGTCCTGTAGTATAAGTGTTAAGAAAGATTGTGTATCGTCCGTGCTTAGGGGGTGCCTACCAGTGGATTTTACATTATAGTGTTGAAACTAAGAAACTCCCAATACTCGGTCCGACAAGGGAATTTTGTCCGACCAAACTATCTTAATAAAACCTATAAACTCTGAGAAACTGTGCGCTTTTGCTCTAGGGGTTGTGTCGTGCCAGCATGAGGCCGCCACTTTCAACGGGCCAAACACCAGGTAAGTGTTCTGGGAGGGGGGCTCCTGGTGCCGTCTATTTTGCCGCTAGTTTATCTATATGGTGAGTGTGGCCTATGGAGATCGATGTAGAGAAGAGATGGGAATAATAGCTTTTTGGTACCTTGTGTAGTGACACAGGACTCGGACAACATATCATGGTTTTTGTTACATGCCCCCACCCCTCACGCCCTAGTGTTTGTATAGAGCAACCAATGGCTATTTGTGGTAGGGCTGGTAGTATTCAGGTAGCAATAAAAAAAGTTCCATAATACTAAACCAGTACATGGGCTCCATAGAACGCTAGCTGCCTAGACGTCAGCCCAAGAGATCACTCGCCATTTGTGGTGTGATTGTTGGGACTAGAGTCATGCTATTTTCTGAGTCAGAATGTACCGTGGTGTCCACATGCGAGTCATCTGTGGATATGAGGTAGTTCTCGCAGAGCGCCGCCGCCGATCTGATCGCTTCCAGTCTACCCTCCAGTGCTTGTTCTGGAGATTGGGTCATTCTGATTTTTTCCACAAACGGCCGCTCTCGTCTCTTTGCCCGTGTGGAATTACGTGGTCGGGAGTGAGTGCACGGTTTGAGTCTATCTTGTGCTATTTCTGGCAGTTTTTGTTCAATCCACATCCATGCGTCATCGGGGTTGTCAAAAAAGTGGCTTTTCTGGTCGTGCATTATTTTCAGTTGGGCTGGGAATAGCAGGGTGTACTTGACATTAGCTGCTCTGAGAGATTTCTTGACTTCTTGATAAGAGGCAGTTTGTCTTGGGCCATCAAGGTGTAATCCGGGAATAGAGATATGCGTGTTTTGTTGTACATAATGGGTGCTTTCTCTCTAGCACAGCAGAGGAGAACATCCTGATCCTTGTAATTAAGTATGCGGGCTACCATGGGTCGTGGAGGCGCTCCCGGTGCTGGTCTCTTAGCTGGGACTCTATGGGCTGATCCACGCAGAACAGACTGGTGAGCCCCACTGGTGTCACTTTTGTTTGTGACCATGTCCCTACGAACTGTGTTGCATGAGCACCTTTGCAGTTTTCTGGCATGCCCACTATTCGTATATTATTACGACGGAGGGGCCCTTCCGCATCCTCTGCGCGTTCTTGCAATGCCGCTACTTGTCTTTGGAGTTGCGTGATTTTGTCCGATTGCTCTTTTTGTTGTGGCGTAATGACAGCCAGTTCCCTTTTATTTATGTGCACTGCATCAGCTAGTTTTCTGTGGTCTGACTTTAGGAGGGAAAGGTCTGAGGTCAGCGTTCCTAGTTGCAGTTCAATGGCTTTGCGTGATTCACGGATTTCTTGCAGTATGACATCTAGTTTGTCCTTCGGTGGAACCGCCATCGTAGGAGGCACATATTCTTCTGGGGAAGTGATAAGGGAGTCTACTGTGTCTCTATTCCTCATGCCACCGCTTTCCACTGGTTCAGCCATCTTCCCCCTTGTGCGCCCCATCGTCTCTTGGAGTGGCTCCGCTTTGTGATCGCGAGGCACCCTTCTGAACAGGCACCTAGCGGGGACTGGGGGTGTCCGGCCTGTCCCTGGTTTATGTTCTAGCCCTGGCGTTTACACGCTGCAGCACCTCCAGGTGTATGTCGCTTCTAAAGCACTGGGGGCACTGCCGTTACAGCTAGCTAGTAGGTAGGTGGGCTCGCAGACGCCGTAGGTGCGGGAGTGAGACCCAGGGTGTCGATCCTTTTTTTTGTTTTGGGGTGCCAGCCGCCAGAGAGTCTGCAGTAAACCTCCCGTAGAGTATGTTTTGGGGCTTTTACAATAGATCGCTGCGCATGTTATCATAGGCCCATGAGCAGTCCGGTAGTCTTTATGCAGTGAGGACCAGTTACTCCCATGCGGTGTCTGCAGTTGGCCTGCTGTATCTGTACAGGTGGACTGGTTACTGGGCGTTGTTCAATGCCTGAGTTTTTGGGGCCGGTTCCAGTGTCTAGGCCAGGAGCTAGCTCCTATAGCTAGTGCTTCCATGTCTCTGGGTTGGCTCCTCCACACACTGGTGCAAGTGAATCCAGATAGTGTACAAGGATATAAGAAGAAGAGTCCTCCGCGAGTCGCCCAACCAGAGGCACACCACCCCTCCAGGATGCACGGCAAGGTCCGCGGCGTCGGATTGATTTGTGCGCCGGGTTGGGGTGGCGGGGGGGGTGGCGCCTGCTCTGCTTTTCCCTCCGGCCTGGTCACCGGTACTCAATATTTGCTGCCTTCAGGAGAGGGGGCCACGTCCCACTGTTTTCTCCAGGGGGTGAAGGGCCGCTCGGGGTGGGTTAGCCCACGACAGGGCTCACACTCGTAGAAGCGCCACACCAGTGCAGACGCGGCGTGGCTTCGCGGCCTCCGCAGCAACGCCCCACAGGGCCCCGTTGGGTCACACCGCACTGCCACGGCCTGAACAGTGCGCCACAGGAACAGATGCCGCAGCTCCACACAGGTCCCACAGCCGATCAGGGGCGCACCACCCCACCGGGAGGCACAGCAAGGTCCAATTCGGCGAGCTGATTTGTGTGCCGGATTAAGAGGGCAAGGGGGCTGCCCGCTCGGCTTTCCCCCCCACAGGCCCAGGTACAGTTACTCACTGTTGGTTGCCTTCAGGAAGGGGCCTCATCCCGCTGGTCTCTCCAGGGGGGACGGACTGCCCGTGACTATTTCGCCAGTGTCTGGGCACAAACACGTAGCAGCGCCTCTCTAGTGCAGGCACGGCAACACGTTACGGCCTCTGCAGCGGCGCTCCACAGGGCCCGTTAAGGCCTCTCCGCACCACCGCAGCCTGATCAGCGTGCCTCAGGATCAGAGGCTGCAATCCCACACGGGTCACATCATCAAGGGGCCTCCACGTCACCTGGGGTGTACAGCGTGTCGCCAGGCCGTAGTCGGTGGTAGCGGTGGTCTCGTCCTCCAGATCAACACAGCCCCACCATGTACAGGCCCGAGTCGCCAGCATCTCACCTCCGGCCGCTGGACCCTCCGCCCAGCTCCACCATATGCCACTGGTTGGATTCTGCACTCAAAGGTAGGGCCAAGCAGGGTTAGGAGATTCTTTAGCAGTCCTTTATGGTCGTGGATGGCTGCCACATTGCTAGTGTAGGGTCGGATACCATGGCGCAGCCCGGGAGCTCTTCCCCCAAGCGTCTGCCATCTTCAGTCGCTTGGCCACGCCCTTCCTCTTATTAGCCAATTACCTAATTCGTGTTTTTAGATTAAATAAAAACTGCACAACCCATCAAGTGATTACTTCCAACAGTTTTATGGTAAAGTATTCATTGGTCTTAAAACTTCAAAAAGGATGGTGGCTCAGCTCTTGGTGCTATGTAACAGGGACTGGAGCAACGGGTTCACGGAGGCCACAGTTCCACTCCAGAAAACAGCCAATACTGAAGGTGCCAATTCCCAGATGGCTTCTAGCTAATGACTACTTGCTACTGATATTTTCCTGAAGGTTTCTGTTTCATTCTGAATTGGATCCTTGCTAGGACATTTTAATGCCTTCTGGCTTTTTCCTACTAAATTCTGCAGCCACCAACACCAGACACCTGTTCTTACATGTATGTGTGAGGATATAGTGACTACCGAAAGCGGTTTTCCATTACTCAACCAATCCAAGAACACGCACTGAAAGTCTTTGTTGCATTCAGTCCTTGACACTCATGTAACCTCTTACTGTCCATGGAATAAAAAAATTACTTGTATTTGCTGTATCACTATTCCTTCGCTCTTTCTTCCTTGGAGTATGCATGCATGCTCCACACCTTTACCATATACAACTTATCTAGCTGGGAACAAAATGTAATACATATGAGTGGAGTGGGTTAGTCAATTAGTAAACAGTGACCCGTTTTGGCCCTGGTAGGCTTTTGGTGTTTGCAGCTTTCTTGGTATGGAGAGGAAGAGCCTGATGGATAATGGCATGTGGACACTGGAGGAGTCAACAGAGAAATTACTCCATGGAAATAAAAGAAAGAGTAAAGAGGGAGCGAGAGGGACGAACAGAACAAATAATCCTTGCCACAGAAAAAAAATAACTGGGACCTCATCCACCTCCAGACCCAAAGTAGGAGAGGACAATCAAAATACTTAATTACAAGGCGGAGGTATAATTTCAAGTGATCGGGTCACATCAAAGTCAGCCTGTTTTTCTGCAGAGCTGGGTTGCTCGTCACTCTGTGCAACTCTCCTGAAGTGCTAAATGTCTCCTGATCTTATCTCAGTGCTGTTTCTGTCACAGCCTAGAAGATATTCTGTTGGTCCTAGTTCAGTCGCAAATTACTCAGTCTCCTCTGGCCGAGTAGCACGAATGGCCACCAAGGGCCATAAAACAAAGGGTCAGGGAACTACGGTTGCTTTGGATATTGCAATTCCTTTGTCATAACTATATTGCCACAACATCATGGCCTCTTGAATACTTTGCAAACTAGGCCAGAACCCTCATCCTCAGGGCCCAAATAATTCTATTTTCAGTACAGACACGGGGAAGACATCTTTTGGCGTGACCAGCTTTAGATGGCGAGGTAGCTACACATTTTAGCATGGCAATGACGGGCTACAGGAAACAACAGAATGTGCAGAAACTCCTACAAAAAAGGCAGGTACATGACCAGCATTAAGACCACTTGTTTGGCAAGAAAAGTACAGAAACCTAAAACATTACCTGGGGTTAAGTCTACCAGGTGATCACAATAATATGAGCTTGTAAATAAAAGTTATTTAGGGCATGGAGACAAATATTTTGGAAACATCTTGCCTTTCTTTCCTATTCACAGCTAGCCTGGAGTTTTCGAATTTGAGGTCCCACAAACAACTGGACTTACAATAAAGATATACATTAACACCTTCGAAAATGTCACTAGCTCCATCCTAAAACCACGTTTTTAGGTCTTGCGTGGCATTGCAGGGCAGAGCCCTGCTCCGCCCCTGCGAGGGGTTTTGTAAGAGAGGACTTTCAGAAGAGGGCTTTAAGCCCCGCCCCTCATTCCCATTGGCTGGCGTCACCATTTATGCTAAACGGTGGCCTGCCATTGGAAATGAGGTGTTTTGGTTGCCTCCCTTTGGCTTACATTTGGACTCGGTGGCCTGCTTCACGGCGGTCGTGAAGCACTTTTCTTATCTTTATGGGGCCAAACACATGGCCCCATAAAGATAAGAGATCAATGCTTGTTTTTAGCAGTCCTTGAGCAGCGTTGGCGCTCAGCTGATGGCTGCCTTTCCTTTCTCGTTTTAGATGTACTCGAGCAGCCCTCCAAAGCAGACCCCTCCCACCTCAGCGTGTCCGCACCTTTATTTATTTATTTAATAACACCGGCGCTTCCTCCCTTCTAAAAGATGCTGCAGTTGGAGCGAGCATCATCACTTCAGGGCCTGCCTCTCTATCACGTGGATCATGTGAGGCCGGGCAGGCTGAACCGAAAGCAACCCGGCTGGCCATCTGTTGTTGTTGTGCTGGTTGGGGCTGCAGGTGACGTCACTGGGGGAAACGCACAACAATACATTAGTTAATTATTCAAAATCATGCACATGAATAAATGCAAGTCCATGGACTATGCTTTAAATGTAAGTTTGTTTTAGATTTACTATTTCACATTTATATAGCTGCACATTTGTGTTTTTTGATGTGAATGCATATATTTTATAAATTTCCATTCTCAAATTATAAATACAGACTTTGCTATCTCAGCTTTGACTGTAAAATAGCCACGTTCTTTAAATGGATGCACAGTATGGTATGTGATATCGCGTGCTGTGCCATCACTTGCCGTGAGGTCGCAGCATGTGACGTCATCTGGAATGCTATATATTACTTGCTCCGTGTTTTTCTTAACTTGTGCCCTGGGTAGTAGTGAAAGAAGGGGCCCAGATCCAGGGCCACTGCAATTATACGGTAGTGGAGGGCCAAATTATGCGTCCGGGTTCAGTAAATTATGTGGCAAGAAAAGGTAAATCATGCTGCAAAATGCAGCACATTTTGTGATGGTATTTATTACTTTAATGTTTTGTCATTTTTACACTTGTTGGCACGTGGCATTAGTTGCACCCAGCAGTACCAGTTTAATAGCCACATGTAGCAATAAGAAACAGAAAGGCGATCAGTCAAACTATGCAAAGGGACTTCCACTGTGCGGCAACACGTGTCCCTTCATTTCTTTTCAACTGTTTGAGCCATAAAAAATGTTTTTATTAAAATCTGCAGATTATACAGCAGACTATGGATTATGTGGCAAATTCGGAAAATCTACAATAATGCGACAGTCGCATAATTCCAATGGCCCTGCCCATATCTAGTGATGAAAAACTACGAGTGCGCGTTACCTAAGTAAATCGGCGAGGGTTATGTTTGCCTATGACGTTGCACCGGCGTCTCTCGCAACCCACGTTGCACCAGTTCTGATCAGGGCGCGTGTCACAGAGATGTGTGGAGACCGCTAGGAAGCCTGGACTTGTCCAGAAACGTCAGCGCAGCACCAGAGTTCGTGTCTCTCCAGACAATTGCTTCTGTTGTGGACGCGATGACAGGACGGCGGGAGTTTTATGAGGGTTCACCCCACTCTACCAACACCCCCCCCCCCATCCCGAAGGGGCAGGGAGCCTCTTTATGGTGTTTCTCCATGCCCTTAACGTCTGCTTCCCGGCATTGGTATCCTGGCTAGTTTACATTTGATTGCCTCAAAAAAAGAAGGCAGAACATAACTAAGTGAGATTTGTTCTGTGTTTTGAATTTTACAAAGCGCTTAGTCCAGTTCAAAAGCCGTCACATCTGCTGTCGCCATACCCTGCAGCCTTGCACGTGATTACACGTGACTTCTTCGTCTGTTCTCCCCTGACAGTCCTGCTTCTGTCGCAGCCGCTCACAATGCTGTCATTTTCTGCTGGTCCGCCTGTCACTGCCCCTACTGCCACCCTTTGAGCTTGGTTAAAGCGAGCAAACACCAGAGTGAGTGTGCGGAGATTGGCGACAAGGAACTCAGTGTGGGCCTAGGGGGGCTCTGGTTGCACTGGTTCAGGGTAGGAGGTGCTACTGACAAAGTATGGGTCCAATCAAAGCATTCTCTGCAGAGAAGGCACTGTGCGCTTCCCTAGGCAGCAAAAAAAACACTTCCAGCGTCTGTTCAGCTGAGGAGCAGGATTCATGCACCAGAAGAGGGTCACAAGACCCACCGGCAGGCTCCTGGGGAACATGCATAGACCCATCCCTGGGTGTCACTGGGGTCCCCATGTGCATTTCTCTAATTCTGCTGCACTCTGAACACGTCATAACAAGTAAACATATCCTTTTTAGATCGCTTCCGCTTCTTTTCCAGCATACCATAACGCCCTTATTTATAGAATGAAGATTCACCACAGTGGGAGCTCACATGATGCTATTCATGGATAAAGGATGTTTATTGTTACCCGAGACAAGGGTGCTCATTTTGTCAACCTTGGAAGGATGAAAGGCTAAGTGTGCCCACCAAGACTGCCAACTTGTGAAATGCACATCCCCAAGACACTAGACTTGGCCACCACAGCTGCTTCTTGAGATGGCTGCATCAGCATAGGTCTTCTCCCGTGCTTATGCATTGGTCAACCTGGGCCATTTTAATGGCAAAACCAGAATATGTGCTGGATTCAGATGCTTCTGGCTGTGCCGCCCCCTTCTAAACCACTGTGGCACTGAAGTGCCGCTTGGCCAAAACTAAACATTTCATGTACTCACCAAACGACCTAAAACAAGGGGAAAATAAACCACAAAATAATGGTTAATGTCTGCTCACGACTGTAATTTGATTCTAGAACTCTTTTTTTTTTTTTTTTTAAACAGTAAAAGGAGCTCCATCTAAGCAAAGTGTGGAAACTAGCACTTGTTGTGTCGCAGCAGTCGTGCTCAGAAATATCTTCCAGGATAATGGGGCAACAGCCGTCACTGTTCTAAGCAAGGGGGATGTGATCTCAGGCCTGAGATACACTGTTAAGTTTTTTTTTTTTTTAAAGTGCATCAGCAATGGATTTCTTCACCATGAAGATCGCAGAAGGATTTCTACGCAATCGGAGGACCTGCTAGGATAAAGAAACTAAAAGCAGACACATCTGGGCCATCAAACGAGATGACTCAACACTGTTAGAGAAATACAATGGCTTACAAAAACCAGCATTTGCAATGCAATATGTCTCGCAGTTACGCGAGTCTAAGCTATTGGCATTGTAAATGACAATGCCTTTTATTTATGTTTTAAAAACGAAAACAAATATAAAAGGCATTGTTATTTGCAATGTCAATAGCTCAAACTCGCGCAAATGCGAGACCTATTGCATTGCAAATGCTTGTTCAGATTGCTTTCTCCTTATTGGTGTTATTTAGTACTCAATATACATATGCATGTAACCCAAAACAAACAAGCATTGGCATAGCCAATAGGTCTTGCCTTTGGGACCTTATAAGTGTTTAGCCATGCAACAGGTGATGTTGTTGCACCAAGGATATTGTGCTGGATAACTAAACACTTATAAGGTCCCAAAGGCGAGACCTATTGGCTATGCCAATGCTTGTTTATAAAGTCTTATATAGCGCAACCCACACCAATGGCAACAACAGTGCTTTACAATGAAGAGACCATACATATAAACAATCATTTTAAAACAAAATGTGTTAGGGTCAACTTGTATTAAAAATAAGATGGTAGATATGATATGTTGCAGAGTGCATGTACAATTATGCGGTGTAATGCAGCACATTTCAAGTCTTAAAAGAGTGCCATTGTGTTGCCGTCTGTAGATTTTTGGCATTTGTTCAGGGAACTCTGCCTCCCTACCACTAATATATGCGCATTTGTAGTTGACATTTTTTATGTTTTATATATTTCATCAGTTTTAGAGTTTTACAGCAAGCAAGATGGCCGCCGGGTGAGGATCTCCTGCCGGGAGCTCCTCCGACTGAGAACTGCCTTTGGCACTTCGCCTGGGTTTTTCTCTCCCCCTCTGCCGCCTACACCTGCTGGGACCTACTGACCGTGCTCCGGCGTCTTCTTTTCCCCCCGTAACCGTTTTCGTGGCCTGCTGCTCACCCTCTGAGTCTACCGAGGGAGCGCTTGCGGAGCCTATGACATCATGGCCGCTGGTTCGGCTGGGCTGCCTTACTGCGGAGAGGATGTGAACTGGCGGCTCTCCCCAGCCGGCCGCCACCTACCTTCAGGACTTTTAATCCTCCGGCGCTGACACGCTCTCGTTGAGCGCAGGAAGGCTGAGTCCCGGGTGTGTCCGACTGCGGTGCTTGTAGTCTGACGGAGCTCCGGATTCCATCCCGAGAGTCTGCTCCCCGAAGGAAGGCCACTTAACGACTCTCAGGCCTATTTCTATTCAAGATACTCTTTTTATGTTAGACCTTTAAAGCCCAATACGATCTGTGGGTCATAATGTGCTGGTCTATGAAAAATTATCGCCTGTAACTCCGCCGATTGCTGAAATGTGACGGATCAAGATGGCGGATTACGATCAACAATGAAACGGCTATTTTTCGAGGGAACAGTAATGATCCTGATTGCCTATCGAGCACCCGCTCCATGAGGATTTGAGCGGACATTTCTTCCGTTAAGGTAATTTCACCTCACAGCAACGATTTGAGTCTTGAGGTGATCATTGGTTAGCGAGGCCTGATCCTAAAATGGCGGCTAAGTGAGAAAAACGGGGAACGCCTTACCGTCTACGGTGGTGCTGCGAGATTTAGACTAATCAATTGTTGTGGTCTGTGGATGCAGTGCCGGCGGTTTATGAGGAGCGCTTCTTTGCGGGGCCGTCTTCATCTTCATGGCGATTTCCAAGTGATCAGTGCCTGACCCTAAAATGGCGGCCTTTGTGAAGAGTACGAGGAGCGTCTTACTTTCTCCGGTGATGTTGCCTGATCAAATGTAGGCGATTACCTCAATTGTGCTTGATGCAGCGTTATTGATGCAGTGCCTGCTGTGTATGAGGAGCACTTCAGTGCAGGACCGATTTAGTTTTCACGGCGAACCTTGTGTTAACGGAGCCTGACCCTAAGATGGCGCCGGGTTCTCAGTATCAAAGCGATACAAAAGGGGATGATGGACGGAACGTTTGAGCCAATCAAACACTCACCCCCAGTCAACTGATCTGGGTTTAATCCATCATCATTCTTTAGCTCACTCCACCACCCCAGTTCAGACATGGCCATATGCAAATCAGTCTGACCCTGTGCCTCATGGGAACAGTCCAGCCCGAACTGCCAAGCCATGTCTTCCCTGGACCGGAAACAAGCATCCTAGGACCGGTTTCTGGCATTTCAGCCGTCATCAGCCAGGCTTGCTTGAATCCAGTGGCAAAGTGAGCAAGGGACCCACGTCTGGGCATACCCCGCCAACTTAGGGCGTACCAAAGCGATACAAAAGGGGATGATGGACGGAACGTTTGAGCCAATCAAACACTCACCTCCAGTCAACTGATCTGGGTTTAATCCATCATCATTCTTTAGCTCACTCCACCACCCCAGTTCAGACATGGCCATATGCAAATCAGTCTGACCCTGTGCCTCATGGGAACAGTCCAGCCCGAACTAGCCTGGCTGATGACGGCTGAATAGCCAGAAACCGGTCCCAGGATGCTTGTTTCCGGTCCAGGGAAGACATGACTTGGCAGTTCGGGCTGGACTGTTCCCATGAGGCACAGGGTCAGACTGATTTGCATATGGCCATGTCTGAATTGGGGTGGTGGAGTGAGCTAAAGAATGATGATGGATTAAACCCAGATCAGTTGACTGGGGGTGAGTGTTTGATTTGCTCAAATGCTCCGTCCATCATCCCCTTTGGTATCGCTGGGTTCTCAGTATCAAGCACTTTCGATTAGTCATTTTGCCGGCTGAAGCTGCTGCAAGATAGTGCTCGATTTAACCCCTTTCTGTCACACCAAGCTGGGGGGCTCTTCACCAACATTACCAGCTTTACATTTGTTTATCCTTCTATGAGCTGGTGCCCTATATAACCTTCATAGAGAGCTCTGTATGCTTTATGGCTGATACGCATGCGATTAGTCAAACATCCTGTGAGGTGAGCGTGGCACGGACTCCCTATTTTCAGCGCTCTATACTGGGGAATAATGAGACCAGCTAAGTTAAGGAAAGGCCTGACTCTGGCTTACCTGACTCTAAAATGGCGCCCAGAACAAATCTGCAATGTCACAGTGGGGGTCTTTAGAGGACTAAAATCTGATGAGGATTAGATTTTTATGTACAACGCCTCTTCAGCTTCACTCCCGCCAAGAGGTTTGAAGGCAAGAACGATGGGTTGTCACACAATTTGCAGACTTTGGAATCTGTCCCTTCCACCCCTCCCCCCACCACTCTTGACCTGGGGGCGAACTGGAGGACGAAGCGGATGGCGCTTTCCCGGCAGCACCAGGACCGATGTTTTTCGTTGGTTCTAAGATGATGCCCCCTGGGCGAATACCTTAACTGTCTCATCTTACCGAAGAGCCCGAGCAACCTTGGCCGATGCCCGGTGGAGCTGTCCTATGCAGCTATAGAGGAGTTTGGCCCTGGTTCACCCCCGCAGCCGGCACCTACCCAGCCGGACATCTGACATGGTTTTCCTCGTCTCCCCGTTGTGTTTCCTTCCCCCTACCTCTCATTCCCCATAAGACCTATGTCTTGGCTATGCAACTCGCTGATAACTCTTATTATTGTGTAATCTCATGTGTTTCTCCTATTGTCTATACTTGATCCTGTAATTGAAGTTATTATGTAACCGTAACTTGCTGATCCTCATGTAAAGCGCTCTGATACCTCCGGGTCTAGCCAGCGCTATATAAAACTTTGCAAATAAAAAAAACAAAAATAGAGTAATGTCGTAAATGTTCTATAATTCAGTCTTTCAGTGTGTCCCAACTGTTCCGTAGTGTTTATTGGAACCAGCTCAGGGTAACTACAGAATAGGAGGGGCTGTATCATTGAGAGCACATTATCCATGAATGTGTTGGGATTTTGGGAAGACTGTTTAGGTCAGTCCAAATTATTTTATTACACATTCGTCAGACTGGAATCCCGCCACGCTGATGTTTCTGAAGCATTTTCAGTTAGTCTTGGTAGTTACATTGTACATGTTTTAAACTACTGCTTATGTTGCAGTTGCCAAGGCCTTTTCCATGCATGCCTCTTAATCATATACAAGTAATAGGCGAAACCTAAATGCATTTACCAATGCTTGTTGCATTCCATTCACTTAAAGCCCTGTCTGGGAGCGCAAAAGAAACGGACGACGGACACCTACAAAAGAAGGATAGAACTAAAAGAAACATCATATCCTAGCTGAAAGGAAGAAGAAATACCCATTCAGTGCATGCAGGATTTGGCGAATGGACTACTCATAACCTGCCGGGATGGAGTTTCACAGGAAGCATGCAAACATTTGCTTACACATTTTTTGAAACTGCTGTGTTCGAAATGGGCTCGAAGTAAGGGGAAAATGCAGACATAAGCAGATTCTGGGACTGTGTGCACAGCGCCGCGGTGCAGCTTTTTCACTTTGTGCCTTTCCTTGAATGACAAAGGACGAGTCTTAAAGAAGATCTTTGTATGAGAATGAAAAGGTCAGCCGCTTTGACCTTTACAGAACCCAGGCTTTAAAAGCACTAATCTTGAGTTTAGCCCCTCCAGTACATATGTTGTGACTGAGGAACTACAGCTTTCATTCCCTCAATGCCACATGGCAATGGAAGGAGGGCCAGTTTGGCAAGAGCATGAATGGATGGATGTTTGCAGTGATGCCAAGCCAACATGTCTGGTGTGTAGTTAACTAGGACACTTAGGGGTATTTGCTAATGTTTTGTTCTCGCACTGCGCAAATCATTGCATTAATGTAATCATTATGAAAGCCCACGGTTGGAGCGCAAAGTTGTACAACACTGCGCAATCCTTAGTAAATCTAGGCTTAAAAGATTTGTTTCATCAACGTGAGCTTCAAGGGCGAAGACTACATAAGTGCATACACCGACACACTGAAAACCCACTGGGGCTTATTCTCAAGTCCCTTGCGCTGTCGGTAGCGTCACTTTTAACATGGGAAAAAGTGATCTATCGGCGGCGCAAGGGGCTTGTAAATAAGCCCCACTGTGCTTCCATTGTGAATTGTTATTTGGCAGACTTATAGATCACAATCTGATTGGGAATCACTGCACAAAAGTAGGAAAAAAAGTGTATCAGTACTCCTGTACATATTGAAAAATCATAAAACTGTCACACCACATCAAATGATATAGCTTCTTAACATCGTAATTTAAAAAAATATGTGATGAAAGTGCATGGCGTGTGCACAGAAAATCAGAAAACACGCCAATTCTGTTATTATTTAATACTATATTTTTTTTTTTTAGATTTCAGGTCGTTTTTAGGTCGAGCCTCGAGTAGCGCGCAAGCGCTGCTAGGCGAAGACTTTAAGTAAGTGAGTTTCAGAAGCAGTCCAAACGCTCGTGCGTCGTGTCTGGCCTTTTTGGGATGGGTACGCGCGGCAGACGTGTTTCCAATTATCGTGCCCAGACTCGTGCGCGATAATTGTAAACACATGCCGGCAAAAGGCCATGACGCACGAGCGTCTGGTCAGCTGAGCAGGCTGCCGCGCTCCCTCCTCCCCTCGCTCCTCTGTGGTGCGCGCGCACCACTGTTTATTTTTTTTTTACCGCGCGGCCGGCATTTCTTTTTCCCTTTAACGGTGACTGCATTTAACTGGCTGGACTTGATTTCATGGCGCCTAGTGACCTTAGGGCATGTTCGTGCTCCATAAATCTCCGACATAACATTAACACGACTTGCTGACGAAGCGCGCAGTTTTCTGCAATCTGTTTTACCGATTATAGAAAAAGCAAATTGCAATACGAGAATATTCTATGCTCAGCTCATCAGTGCCCACACACCTTAAAAGTCTAGTGAAACATCATTTCACCGACCTGGATGACGCGGCCTAAAAAAATAAGGAAAAACTATCTTGACGGGGACAATTTCCATGCCCAAAGAAAAAAACAATGCACTTTGCTCGATGCCTTTATTGACAAAGGATTCGTGCCGAGGCACTGATTTAATAAGGGCACTGAAAAGCTTTGTGTCTCCCCTTTCTTTCAGTAGTCACTTCTAAATGTATATTGTGAACCTCGGGACCTAGGAGGCCAATAATGCAATGGGAAAAGGAGGCTGTGCTTTGATTAGAGATGAATCAGGACAGTGGGTACTAACTGGTCGGAAACACGTTACTTAGGCAACCGAGATTAGATGCAGCGCAACAAAAAACGAATGGTATTTTCAAAGGCTTCTAATGGACAAACACGGCCCGAGCTCGGGCATTTCCGGTTTGTTAATGGCCTGCTAAGTTGAACGACCCATAACTTCGTCAGGCCTCAGTTCCTCCACCCAGTCATAAACTTACAGGAAAGAATACGTCATCGAAAAGTATTGCCTGAACGAAATGTTTATTTACAAATACCTTATTGAAACATAACGGGTAATGTCAAAAGGGTGCATAGGCCCTGCCCGTCTTTCTGCTTTCTCTAAAACCGCAAAACCCACAGTGTCTCCAGCTCTACCAACGCAACTGCCCCAGAAGGCCGGCGCTATGTATTTTTAATAGAGTTAATAATGCATTTTGTTCCACCACAAACACTGGCTGACGCTGACAGGGGTACACTCCCTCACGTGTAGGAAAAATCATGTTTTTGAACCGTCCCCTCTTTGTAGTTCTATTTACTTCTAATTCTACTCACTCGCGACTAATTCTACTCACTCAACACTGATAAATAAATGCCTCAGAGAATGTGCGTGCATGTTTCACCCCTTCTCCGCCTCTCCGTCCAGAGCTCTTTGTGAGCTGCAGCCTTAACTTATAAGAGGTGAACTTCACTTGCATCACTGCGGTGAAAAAAGAGGAGGAAGGTGGCAGGAAACTACATATTGCATTTGTTATTGAATATTTGGCATAGGGAGGGTAAGGGCGAAGAATGTGTAGGAAAGTGGCCAGATGACAGGTATTTTAATTTGGGCGATGAAAAGGGGTGATAGTAAGAGCGTGGTAGGAGTGGATGGCAGGACACTAGGTATAAGTTGTCATGCACATACAACGGGGGTAGGCGCCATGAGGGTGGTTGTGGCCATGTTTGGCATGAGTCTCCCATGACTCCTCAACCCATGCACTGTGTATCACAGAAGTGGATCTGGGGTGGAAGCGCAAAGCTAACGTAAAACTGTAGATGCTTTTGATAAAGGAGAAATGTTTCCCCGAGATTCTGCGTGACATCACAGACAACTCGAGCTTTGCTCTTATCTCATTGTCTAGTTGATATCTCTCACACCCCCTTGGTAAAAATAATTCCGTACAGACATTTACCCATCTATTATTCTCTGTCTTCTATCACATCTGTATATTTATACCTGAAATGTGTAGTTTCTTCCTAAATCCCGGACCTGTTCAGTACTGTTTCTCTGGTCCTTAGTAGTCGCACCACCATTGTTCAGCGAATTTGACCTACAGAATTGGCATCACACAGTCAAGTATGTAAAATCAAAAGGATCATTCATTGGAAATCAGAATGCTTTTGCCAAGTGTCCAGCAACCCACTTGAATGTGGGTTTAGGTACAACTCGTATAATTTCATGAGGTGAAATTACACAAAATACAGCAAAATTATGCGTGATGCATCTTGCGCTCAAAAATTACCTGAACAGTGTGGTGTGTTCAGGTAAAAATTCAACTTTAAAATCTAATTTCGAGTTGATTTTCAGTTGCTTGCAGTCAAAACATGGCAGCTTGTATTCAAATTTGTAGTTTGCACTCAAAAATTACCCAAATGGTTCGCTCAGGTAAAAATCTACCTGAAAGGTTTAACAGCCCACGTTAAAAGAACTGCTGCTGGTGTTCAAAACACTACTGGTCGCGTTCAAATCTCTAATTCTGATCTAAAAAATTACCCAAATAGTACACTCACGTTAAAAATCTTCCTGAAAAGCTGCTCATGTTAAAAAATTAACTGAACTGTACATCTTGAATTAAAATGTATCCCTGAAACTAGGCGATGTGGCATAATCTGTGTAAATGTTGTTATTAAAAATTATGGCAATTACGATGGCCCAGGCCTACTTTAAGGTCAAGCGATAGGATATTAGCTAGATGAATTCCCATGCTGTGGATCAATAGAGTTTGAACCACCATTCTGAACGGCTCCATATGGGTTTGGCAAATTGCTACCCTTGCGGCTCCCCACAGATATCAAAATTATCCTCACAAATTTCCAAGACCAAAATTACATTAAGGGCCTCGTTTAAGGTATGGGGTAACTAGACAGGTAGCAAAAACTGTCAGATGTTGTGACCGTCTCAGCCCTTTGTTTCCCCGTCTCACTTAGGGGTCTGGGGAATTAAGTGTTTCTAAAAGCAGCGCCATTGTTGGGTTTGCCAGGCAAACACACTCAATGTATGGTGCAACCAAAAGCATCAATGTAACTATTTTTAGCTTTTCTCAAGCCAGGGTTTGCCATGCGCACTAGAGGAGCCCCAGACTACAAAAAACAATGAGCTTGGAGACAAAGTTCATTGCATCAGGGACATTGTGTTTTTATTTCCGAAAACAAACACTTTTGGGGAGAGGGTGTGGTTGTTTTTGGAAAATCAAAAAGTGCTGACAGGCGTGTTACGCTGCCATGCCATTGAAGACTAACAGTCATACTTTTTTTTTTTTGCAGCAGCTCCTATATGTATTTAAGTCATTTTTAGTTGTTATCTTCTTAAACAGCCCACCAAACCTCTCTACTAACTGATACCCGTTTCCCCCTTGCTATCTTCTAAAAGTCTATCTCTGTTTTCTTGTTATCCTCGTTTCAGCAGTCGAAATAGTAAACAGATTTCCCCACCCCTGTTTAATTTGTACGAATGGTAGCTTAAAATGAGAGGATTCCATGGTTTCTGAAGAACAAACTGACACGCCGCTGCTGTGCGCCCCACTGCTGCTTGAGCACGCCCCACTGCTGCTTGAGCACCCGCCACTGCTGCTTGAGCACCCGCCACTGCTGCTTGAGCACCCGCCACTGCTGCGGACACCGCCACTGCTGCGGACACCGCCACTGCTGCTGACACCGCCACTGCTGCTGACACCGCCACTGCTGCTGACACCGCCACTGTGCTCCCCAGTGATGAAGGCAGAATTGAATGCAGCCAAATTTGGAAGAGGTGGCCATGCACAGCACAGACCCACGTCATCTGAAGGAGTCAGGGCAAGGAGGAGGGTGCAAGAAGCTGCCAGCATAGCTACGATAGGAGGAACATTAGACAGGTGCATGAAAGACAAGGATGAAATCCATTTGATCCCAAAGCGGAGTCACGAGGGCGGGCGATAAGAAGGTGGGTGCAACTAAAAAGTGGAGTAGGAGGAGGCAAGAGCTCTGATGTAAAGAAACAACTAGCTCCGTAGAGCAGATGGTCGACAAGGGGTCTACCGGGTGGACGAGGCTTTACAGAGCAGATTAAGGCTGCTCGGCCCTCACTAAAGATAGTCGCAGGTGCAGGTAGAAGGGATGTTTGGCAAGGATTGTAGGGGGAAAGGACATGGGAGAGTTACACGAATAGAACAAGCATTGAAAATGCAATAGGTCTCGCCTTTGATTAAGTTAAAGCCATTTGCTTTGCTAATGGTATTGTATAGCAAAGCAAATGGCTTTACCTTAATGAAAGGCGAGACCTATTGCATTTTTAATGCTTGTTATTAAAGTTTTTGCAATAGAACCAATACAACAGAAATAAAATAAATACATTGGCGGTATAGGTGGGTGCCAATAGTTGTGGATATCGCCAACAGCAGTAATAATAATGGCAGACCAGTGAGAGTCCAAGAGAGAAACCGCACAGGTAAGATAAAATAAATAAACAAACAACAACAAACAAGCAGATAAGTAACTGAAAATAAATGATAATAAAAATGTAAGGTGCATGTTAAACAGGTGTCTATCTGTGAGGCAGTGAGCTCCGAGAGGTGTGTGTCTGGAAGAACATGGAGATGATAATCAAAGCATCACGGTATAATACACATGGATAACTATGTTCGGCACAGATCAATTTAGCTCACACCAGCAATTATTTGCATCATGGAGGGTCATATGAGAAGGATGAGGCATCCAGGGATTTCCACAATTTTCTGTGCGGGGGTCTCCAGGGAGAAGAATGTAGCGCAACGTTGTCTGCCCCTCTTAGGAAAGTTAACCATTCCCGCCACGTGTTAAATGAGACCTCTTTGGAGTTCTTCCATTTACAAAGAATAACTTTGCAGGCTAGAGTAAGCATGAGATCAAGTAAAAGGCGATCATTCAAATCTTCAATTCGGGGGTCTAGAGCTCCAAGAATAATGTAAGAGAACTCCCTTGGGGGGGGTTACATGAAATGTTTTGCTTATGTAGTCATAAATCTTATCCCAATATCTTCCCAGAGTGGGGCAATTGAAGAGCATGTGTGCCAGGTCTCCAGTCTGGGACTTACAGTGCCAACAAGTCGGATTTTCACTGAGTTTGAGTTTGTAAAGTCTTTCAGGTGTCCAGTATGTCCTATTAATTAACATAAGTTTGGTTTGTGACAGGATTGGCGAGATTTTATTAGTGAATGGGGAGGTATATATTTTTCCCCAATCGAATGGGATGTTATAGGAATTAAGTTCCTTTTCCCATTTCATTTCGCATTTTAGGTGAGATTTACCCGGTTTAGAGAGAGAAGTTTATAAATCCTAGAGACGGCGTGTCCTGACCTCAGAAGTTGTATTAGTCTGGGGATTAGTGATGGGTTGGTCGGTTTAATAGAGCGACGCGTGAGAAGAGATTTTAGTTTGAGAAAACTGTAAAAGTCTATTGGCTCCAACCCATAATTACTCTGGAGGGTGGAGAAAGGTAATGGAGTGTCATTATTAAAGAGATTTTCCATTAAGTTTATGCCCTTTTCTGACTAGTGTTTCCAGTAGAGCATTTCTTCATTAATCCTTAAGCTCGGATTGTGCCAGAGGGAGGATATTTTGGATTTATTAACTTTAACTGCAGAGAGGGAATCCAGACGCAGCAAGGCTCTCTTGGTGTTGAGCAGGATGTATTTTGAGTGGGGGAGATGGGATATGTCCATGGTGAGGAGAGCGGTTAGAGGCAAGCCCTTGACAATTGCCCTTTCTATGTCCACCCATATCGGAGAGTAGTCAATTTGTGGGACTAACCAGTTGGAGCCCTGCTTACAAAGGTATGCCGTTTGATAGTTCCTGAAGTTCAGTAAACCCAGACCCCCTTTTTCTTTTGGTAGCTGTAGCTTTTTCATTGATATTCTAGGTTTTTTGCCTTGCCAGAGGAACGTGTTAAAAAGTTTGTAGATTTTATTCAAAAACTCATTGGAGAAGGTCATTGGTAGCATACTGGCTAGGTAATTGACAAGAGGAGCAATCATTATTTTTAAAGTCTCGGCTCATCCCCACCAGGATAGGAATTTGGGCGACCAACCCTCAAGTAATGTGGAGATTTTTTTATGTAGTGTTTGTTCATTGATCTTAAGGGAAGTAATCAGATCATCCGTGAATTCTAGGCCTAGGTATTTGAAGCATTTAGGTTGCCACGTAAGGCCAGAGTCGCCTATAATCTCCCTCCCACCTAGGTTGTTTAAGAGTTTTACCTCAGTTTTATCTTTGTTTAGCTTGTATCCAGATACTGCAGAGAATGAATCTATCGATGATATGAGGGCAGGGATTGCAGTGTCTGCGTTTTCAGATTACCAGAACATCGTCAGCATAGGCAGTTATCTTGACGGTGTAGTTGCCAAATTGCACACCTGATATTTGTGAATTGTTCCTAAGGTGGAATAGGAAGGGTTCGATAGCGAGGAGGAACAAGGAAGAGGAGAGGGGGCAGCCTTGTCTTGTTCCCTGCTCCAGTATAAAGGAAGATGAAAGACAACCTCCTGCCCTGACCCTGACTGTGGGGTTCGAATATAGTGCCATTATCATTTGTATAAAATTTCCGCCCAGATTGAACTTATTCAGGGTTGCTTCCAGATATTTCCAATCTATTTTGTCAAAAGCCTTTTCGGCATCTAATGTAATGGCGGCTGTCGGTGTATCATTGAGTTTGGCCTTTTCAAGAACATGGGACAAGACACGAGTGTTGTCACTAGACAATGTGTTTTTTTAAAAACCTACTTGAGACGGGTGGATAAGTTGAGGGAGAGATTTTTGGAGACGTTTGGCAAGGATTGTTGCGTATATTTTGCAGTCCAGATTTATTAGTGATATCGGTCTGTAATTTTTTGGGAGTGTTGGGTCTTTTCCATCTTTGGGGATTACTGCTATAATGGCTTCAGCTGGTGTACCGGTAACCTGGCCTGATATGCTAAATGCATGAAACAGTTTTAATAGCGGAGGGATTAGTGATGAAGAGAAACATTTATAAAACTGAGCATTGAAGCCATCAGGCCCTGGAGCCTTCCCAGATTTGAGAGTTCTAATCGCATTCTCAATTTCTGAGTTATTAATAGGTGTGTTAATTTCTGCTTTTTCCTTGTCCGAAAGTGATGGCAAATCGCACTCATTGAGGTAGTCCTGTATTTTAGTTGGGTCTAGATCCCGGTTCTTACTATATAAGGTGCTGTAGAACTCTTTGAATATCTCAGCAATTTTATCTGGTTCAGAGTGAGCCAAGCCCTTGCTGTCGATTATATTATTGATTGTATTCTTCTGCATTTTAAATTTTAAATATGAGGCCAGACTTTTTCCTGCCTTGTTCGACTCGCATAGTTTAAGGCTATTTTGTTTATGTATCCAAATTCCTGCTCTATCACTGATAATTTTATTATATTCATATTTCTTCTTAATTATATCATTCAGAGTTGAGGCCTCTCTTGACAGGATATGTTTCTGTTCTAATCTATCGATGTCCTTTTCCAGTTTCTCCAGGTTTTTATTGGAGTCTCTATTCATAGCAGTTCTTATTTTGATAATTTCTCCCCTAATGGAGCTTTTCAGGGCTTCCCAACGTATGAGGTCGGATGTATCCCCTTCCTTGTTTAGTAAGAGGAAGTCTTGTATTGCTTCCGCAATAGCTTCCTTATGGCACGCTTGTTCCAGGACCTCGTTATTGAGCCTCCAAAGCGGCTGCTTCCTGAGAGGTTTTGTGTCGGAGATAGTGAGGCTTATACAGGAGTGGTCTGATATCACTCTCGGTTCGATTGCAGTATCTACAATTCTAGCTGAAGCGTTGCCGGAGATTAATAGGTAATCGATGCGGGAGTACGAGTTGTGTGGGGGCGAGAAGAAAGTATAATCTCTACCAGTAGGGTTTTGTAATCTCCACGCGTCAAGCAAGTTGAAGCGAGTGCAAAGGTTAATTAAAGCTTTATGGGAGTTGTTAGGACGGAAGGGACAACGTGAGTCCCTGTCAAGCGCCGGGTCCATAGGTAAGTTAAGATCTCCTGCCAGTATATGTAACGCATTATCTGGTATAGTGTCAAGCTGTCTATTTAAATCATCCCAGAAATCTACTTCATCTTTATTAGGGGCGTAGACATTAGTAACATAAAATTCTGTTTTACCTTTCTTTAGTTTTGTTGTGATCCACCTGCCTTTAGAGTCTGATGTGCTGGAAACTAGTTCGATGTTCGATTTTTTTGCTAACAGGGTCAGGACGCCGTTTTTCTTCCCTACTGCTTCCGAACCAACAACCTCACTAAAAAAATCTATTTCTAAGTGAGTTAAATTGTTTGGAGTCAATTTTTGTTTCTTGGAGCAGGAAGATGTCACCTTTTTGTCTGTATAGGTAGTCAGTTATCTTTTTCCGTTTGACCGGGTGGTTTAACCCCTTAACGTTTAATGAGATTACCTTAATGTTATGGTGTGTTAGTGGGCTTAAGGTGGTCTGCGTAGTCATGAGTATGTTATTGACATTATACCAAGGCTTTTAGGTCTATAACGCTTGGCCGTAGCGGCTGGGTCAAGATGATTATTATGTGTGTAAGATATGTGCCTCTTGGAGGGTCTACATTTTTTAAGAATACCCCGTGAGGTAGTGATAGTGCGGGATAAGCTGTTGACAGCACATTGCCAGTAATGCCGTATGGTTGAGTGACATTATTGATTATATGGGTAGAGCACGAAGGGTACGCCATACACCCAGTAAGACGTTGTAGTGATACATTTGATCTGGTATGAGAAGCATAGTACACAATTACATTCAAATACATTAAACTAGCACAGAGCGAGTTTACCTTAGGGCGGAAATGCAAATCCTCCTGGAGCACATGTATGGATTTATATTACATTTATAGGGCCATGAATATCCTGTGATTACATTTGAAGTTAAATATAGTTTCCCGTGGAGCTCACCGCGAACAGCAATATATGTCGAGTACTGGAGGACACCTGAATGGACATGCACAAAGTAAAACCTACAAAGAACAAATAACAGCAAAGTAAGAAAAAAAGAAGCCAAACCCCTATCCCTACTCGTACCCTCCCTCAACCCCAACCCACCCTCCCACCCCTGAAGAATATGAAAGAACATGGTGACGAGAAAGAGAGCTCTCCTCCCATGGGAGCCATGTGAAGTACAGTGATCGCGTCTGACAGTTGTGTTGTTCGCCAAGTGGCTGGCTATAGAAAGGACGTGTTGGTCACAGTTGGAATTGTTAACAGGGAAATAGGGGACTATACAGGACTGAGGACTGTGTATAGCTTGTTGAGCACATTCATGCACAGTAAGTAACAGTGAGTGTCGGTGGTTGTCAGTTATGGCGTGGTCTAGATGTGATGTTATGTTCGGTGGCTGGTATGATGTCTAGATATGATGGTATGATGTGTTGGCAGATGTAGACGTAATGGTCTAGATATGATGTCATGTGTCCTGTTACAGGGCATTACGTGTTGTATGTGTTACGATATGCTGCATGAGGTGGGCGTTCTGAGGTATTTCCGAGGCACGCGAGGCATGTGACACAACATGTTGTATAAGATGTAACATTAATGTAACATGAACGAGTTGGAATAAGTCGTAGTAAGTCGTGAGGAATGTGAGGCATGTGAGGCATGCGAGGCATGTGACAACATGTTGTATAAAATGTAACATGTTGTATAAAATGTAACATTAACGAGTTGGAATAAGTCGTAGTAAGTCGTGAGACATGTTTGCAAACTGTCTATAGGTAAAACCCATAGGTAAAACATGGGTTGTGTTCCTGCAGAGACTGAAGAGACTGCGGAGACCGCCGAGACAGCAGAGACTACAGGGACTATCGTGAGTTGCTTGAGAATATTGGCTATAGACTAGCCTAGAGAGTATACACTTCGGGGTAAATTGTAACTAGGTATTAACGGAGTACTGAACCGTTGGTTTGGCAAAATCCATAAGACATTATACATTGCGCAGTATACATTGTACCTTATACCTTATACCCCATGCATTATACAGTGTACATTATGTATCATGTAGGATTTATGTATATGCAATTGAAGCATACGGCAGGGATAAGTATTTATCGATTGCCTGCGGATGTAGAGGGACCCAGGCTCGCCGTTTCCATAAAGGATTCATCTGGGCCGTTGAGAAACCTCTTTAGCTGGTAAGGATCTGTGAAGAAATGTGGGACCCCCCGGACCACTACCCGGAATTTTGCAGGGCCCGCAAAGGCAAATTGGTAGTTTAATAACTTTAGTCTTGGACGGAGTGCCAAGAAGCCTTTCCTGGTATCAACAGTCTCTTTACTGTAATCCTGAGAAATGAAGATTTTGCTTGATTTCCAGAGGATATGATTGTTCTTCCGCATGAAGGCAAGGATTTGTTCCACGTGTTGGTACCGGAGAGGTTTACAAACAATAGGCCTTGGCGATTTTTGGTTCGGAGCACTTCTGGTGGGAACTCGGTGAGCTCTATCAAACTCCAACGGCTTGGTGAAAGTTAGATTAGTAGCTTGTGCGAACCAGTTCTCCAGGAAGGTAATGCAGGACCCTGAGGGGTCTTCCTCTCCCTCCGGTATGCCAAATATCCGTAGGTTCCCTCCCCTGTTCCTATCTTCCAAACTAGATAGGCGCTTTGTTAGTGAGTCCGTTGAGAGAGTCAGGTTTTTCAGAGAGCTTTGGACTTTAATTTCTGTATCTTCTAGCCGGCTGATTCTAGTTTCTGTTTCTGTTAGCCTTTTATTAATGTCTCTTATGTCCTGCCTGATCGCCGAGGTGTCTTCTTTCGTTGATTTTGCAAGGTTATGGACTTCCGCTAGTTTGCTCAGAATGGTATCCATTGTCGTGTTGATATCACGCTTGCCTTTGGTTGGCGAGTCTGGACCAGGGTGATCAGCCTTGAGTCTCTTTAGATTTTTTGCTTCCTTTTCAGACATTTTGAGTATCGTATCTTGATGACGCTGAGGGTTATTATTAATGGTGCTAAATGGCAATATTGCTGGCAGAATCAGGGTGCTCTGGGCGCCCTTAGTGGTCTGTGACAGGATGTGACAGGGTGCGTCGAGATGCAACAGGATGCGTTGACGTAAATCGTAAATCGAAATGTTTACCAGGTTGTCGTGAGGCGTTTTACACTGGGGTAAATAGGTACAATGATTTGCAGATTTTCCTTTATCCACATTGCTTACAGAACCCACAGTACCTACACAAATTCACAGCACCTTCACCGTATTCTCGCAGTATCTTCGCAGTATCTTCGTAGTGCTTCGCAGTGCTTCAGAGACACAGTACACTGTACTTTGAATGGACAGAAATGAACAGAAATCAATTTTGAGTGAACAGCTTTCCACAGTAATGCGGAGTAGGTCACAGTAGGTCACAGTAGTTCACAGCTTCAGAGCACTGTAGCGCAATTAGTGGGTCTCAGAGTGTATCTCCAAATCTCACCAGAGTGTCCAGAGTATCCCACAGATTAACCTCAGTGCTACTCCGTACAGCTACAGTACCCTTACAGCACAGCTTCAGCTCAGCCCCACAGAGTACGCAGCGCTCACATGTCGCACAGTACATACAGTGTGGTGCAGTGATCCACAATGACTCACAGTGTCTCACAATGCCTCCCAGAACCTCGTGGTGGTGTTGGAGCCACTAGAGCACGGGATCTCAGTTGGATGGGTTATCTATTCATTCCATTTTATTTGACCGGCCACCATCTTAGAGTCAGGCAACAGGCATCAGGCTGCAGTCAGGGGGCATACATCTGTTCCTTGATTCCTCACAAGGCAGCACAAGAATAAGATTGAACAGCCAAAGAGCAGTGTTGCTTGTTGATTTAGTGTGCCACACCGCAGTAGGACAAAAGCAGCGCAAGTTGGAGCTCAGATCATAGAAGCGCTGAAATGGCCGCCATTTTGTGTAGCGCACATGGTGCAGGGTTTGTCAGAGCGGCAGGATCCGTCAGATCGGCTGCTAGTGGGGATAATTAGCGATAATTAACGAGCCACTTTGAGGTTCGGCGGCAGGCTCATCCATAAGGTGCACCATTTAGGCATCAAAGAGTCATTAATAGCCGTCAATAGTCGCTAGCAGTCGTCGGTAATAGGTGTGAATTAAGCATTACAATGACAAACAGTGACAGGCACGAGCATGTCCTCAGGATCATAAAGGTCTTAAAGCTCCACAGCGTGGTTTCATAAGCATAAGCCACACATTGCAGGTTTCAATGGAGGGGCGCTAGGCAGGGATACGGAAGGAACGGTCTAGCGCTGATGTTATACGCCGGCCATGTTGAGTACAGGCGCGCACGTTCTTACTTGGATCTCTGCGTCTACTTCGTCTCCGGAGATTGAACGGGTGCGGTCTTCAACAGTGGGCAATCACCGGACTCTCGGAGGTCAATCCAGCAGTCGGAGCGCACCAACAGTTTCAGGTTAGCTGAATCGCGGTAGGGGCGCAGACTCGGCAAAGACGACAGACATCGAGCAGGGTTGCTGCCGTTGCCGACCTCGATCGTTCTCGCTTTGATCGTGATCGGAGCTTGTCAAAATTACACCTTTGTCTGCATCAGCGGTTCCGACACCTTTTGCCACCAATATATCGGGGATTCAGCGCGGGAAGCAGGTGAAAAACATAAGTATTGGCCTCGCCACGGGAGGAGACAAGGGCTCACGCCGCCATCTTCACTGGCGTCCAAACCACGCCCCATTATTTAATACTATTTTAAGAGAAATAATACACCCCACTCTTACCACAGGATCAACAGCCAGAAATTTAGGAAGAACTGAAGTGAGAATTCAGACCTGTTTTTTATGCGGACGCTATTTAGAGCAGTGCATTGTAAAGTTTAAATTAGATGCAAGAAATTGTATCTAGAACTGCACCTGCCTGGTGCTGGGAGCCATCCTAAACTAGCATTTGCTGGGCAGATTGATTTACAAGCATTTCTGGTCTCCTTTCAAAGATGAGCAGGGAGATATATAGCTGAACGCAGGTTTAATTTAATGGGCCTGTGATATAAAAGATAATTATTAAAATAAACAGAAATTAAAAACTGCATTACCATATGCACTTTTGAATGAATTTTCGTGCACCAGGCAAAGCAAACACATTGGAATTTCCGAAAGAAAAACGTACTTGTTGCACTGCTAGGTCGGTGGAAATGTTTTACCAGGTAAAATGGCTTAGTGAGTTAACCACTGTCTGTGACCTGCAGATTTTTAGTCCGAATCCTGGCAAAACCAGCTCAGTCTTCCATTCTTCCCCATGTCACCCAATTGGGAACCATTATATTACTTTAAGATATGTAATTTACAGCGCTTCAAACTACAGGAATGCGCTATGAAGCGCCATATTTAAAAAACTGCTGGTGCAAAATTTCACTACAAGAGTTTCTCTCTATCGAAACTGGTCCCCAAACACGTTTTTTTTTTTTTTTTTAACACCGACAGGTAATTTAGCATCGGAATGTGCACCACTGACTGAATTTGTTCCTCACATTTTTTTGTCCAAGAAAAAGGAACTGTGAATAAACTAACTTAAAAAATAATAATATTTTAAAGGTATAAAAGTATATTTTTTTTATTGGGACATTTTTAATGTAGTATTACCAACGTAACACTCGGTCATTCGGAATTCGATGATTGATTTGTTATGGTTTACAGTCACTCCTGTACACAAAGGCTACAGACAGGTACCTCACTGGATACGATTGCATTTGACACAGAGGGCCCATTAGGAGGGCCGCTTTAGGCAAGGGAACTCACACAGAGTTATATGTGACCTGGTTTGAATTCTCAAAACAGGATTCTCCACGGGGCGGGGTAAAGTGCTGGCTTACACTTGTGAGCTAATGCACTGTTGTAGTGATGTATTCACATTCCGTATGCAGACCCTCTCCCCAACACTTGGGCGTGCAAGATGGTGGCAGCTGCTCCCTTCCTGCACTTAACAAACACGTTATCTTATGTCAGTGGGGTGCCCGGGAGGGGTGAGGGCACCCCATGTGGAGACCTGCTTTCAGAGGGTGTGTGACGCATTTGTAATTCTGTGGGCTGCTGGTGGCGCGTAATGTCTCTCACAAAGCTTCCTTGTAATTCCTCTCAGCTTCCCTTGTTATTGCTTTGGAAAAACGCGACGGGATTAGTACAGTTGGACTTCCTGCCAATTTAAGGTGACCGTGGCTGCGATTATCTTGTGTGTTGTAAGGTTCTTGTGATAAACAGAAAGAGAATAAACAGTTTAAAAACAAGCCCGGGAGTGGTGCGTGCGCGCACGCTGGGGAGAGCAGTCTGCTGTTTTTCCAAGCACATACTCGTGCTTGTGGCGCGCCGCTGCGCACTCCCGCAAGGCGTATGCCGCCACAAGCACGAGTATGTGCTTGGAAAAACAGCTGCACGACGGCTAAAGGTCTCCTATGCAGTGCATGCGCACTGCGTAGGCGAGACCTAACAGGCTGGCGAGTGGTGTGCGATGTACGCGCACCATGACGAGAGAGGAAAGCCATATGGCGCCTCTGCTCGTCATTGTGCGCGTACCCGCACGCTCTAGGCAAGCCCAAAAAGATGGTCGCATTTCTGCAAGCCCACTGACTAAATGTCTCGCCCAGACCAGCGCAAGCGCTGGCTCAGGGCGAGACCTAAAAACGATGTAATCAATGGCAAAACTTGTCTGAATTATGATTATTGTAGCCTAGGCACTGAATTCTGAGGGCCCCACTGAATCACTACTCGAACCCGGGACTGCCAACTAAGCAAAATCCATGATTTCAACCTCAAAACAATACACAAACAAGTACACATCAAACAAATTATGGAATATGCTACATAATGCACAGCCCAAAAATATGCTATCGCCAACATTTTAATGGGAAGGGTGGAGATTTTCAAACTTTTGCTTAATCTCTGAAAGTCGAAGCGATTTGCTAGGCTCTAGCATATCACGCTGCTCTTAATGCATTCTCTTTGTTTGACCACACCAGTACTTCAATTGAAACCACCAATTGTCCATACTAGATGCCGTTTGCTCTACCTGTTCTGCTCTCATGAATCAAAATAAGGACACCAACTTAATTTTTGGTTTCAAAACTAGTCATAAATTATCTGACACCAAAACGGCAAAAATCCAATTGGTAGAAGTGGAGTTATGAAGTTTTAAAGTTTAAGGTAAAAACTAACACCTAAAAGGTCAAGACACCAACCACGGATATCTACTTTCAAGAGACCGGGTCAAAGTCTAAAAATATGGCCAACCGCAACAGAGCAGATACAAAAAGTGGATTGGCCCCAGTCATAGCTTACCTTTGGGCTTAGAAGAACTTTTGAAGAAAATGTTCTGAGAAGCTAAATTTCAGTGGGGCAAGGCTGCAGGCAGTGTCCGAGGAGGGAGAGTCGTTGTCGGGGAGCCGTTGTGCTGAAGTTTTCTACATTCGGACTTAGTGTCTTTTTTGTAAGTAGAAAATCTCCTGCAGGACGAGGCATGATACTGTAGCCTACGAGAGTTCCAGGAGGCCAGATACCCCTTTGACAAAGGACTTCTGAACAGGATTTGCTGCTTTGGAGAAGAGCATAGCAGGAGCTACTGAAAAGTTAGGTCAATTTGTGATGCACCTTGGGCGGATAGACTAGTAGGTTTGCTCCGGTCTTCCCTCAGTTCTCACAGCAGTATTTAGCCAAGAACTTTCTTAGGTCCCAAATTTTGGATTTTGGCTTTCTGGTCACCCTTAGGACTCAGGCTTCGGTCCAGGTGCAGGTTCAAGATGGAGGGAGCCTTTTCTGTCCCTGAGGCTCTGAACAGGAGGCCAGCAAACTAACCCTTGAAGTCACTCTGGGAGTCTGGGGTGCAGATGGTGAAGCACGGCTCAAGCAGCAGGGCAGGCCAACAAAAGTTCAAGGCAGGCTCCAGGCAGCATGGCAGTTCTTCCAGGTGCAGCAAAGCAGTCTTGTGGAGTACACAGCAGGCCACAGCAGCAGGCAGTCCTCTAAGAGTCCTTCAGCAGATCCAGAAAGTGAACTTAATAGTAGGTCTGAGGACCCTATTTATATACCTGGTGCCTTCTTTAAGAAGAAGTTTAGTTTCTAGAGCACCAGAGGGCAGGAAAATGCCAACTTTCTTAAAAGTGGCATTTGCTAAATTGTCATTTAAAATCCAAATTTACCACTAAACAGGATTTTAATTACAATTTCATCGATACCAAACATTAAATGCTCATCTGTCCCCAATCAAAAATTAGCACTTATTAAATATAATAGACAACCCAATGTTATCCTATGGGACAGGAAGGCCTCACATCAGTGAAAAAAGAATTTATGAGTTTTTCAATACCAGGACATGGAAAACTTAAAACTACGTGTCCAACCTTTTAATTACAATGCACCCTGCCCTGTGGGCTGCCTAGGGCCTACCTTAGGGGTGATTTATATGTAATAAAAGGATTGGCAAGAGGGTTATATTGCCAAGTTGATTCGGCAGTTTAAAACTGCATTCAGGCTGCAATGGCAAGCCGGAGACATGTTTTAAGGGGATACTTGAGTGGGTGGCACAATAAGTGATACAGGCCTGCTAGTAGAATTTAATTTACAGGCCTTGAGTATATGGCATACTACTCTACAGGGACTTATAAGTAAATTAGGTATGCCAATCAGGTGTAAGCCAACTGTACAATGTTTGAGGGAGCGAGCACAAGCACTTTAGCACTGGTTAGCAGTGGTATCCCGTCCCTGTAGTCGTCCGCAGTGCACTGTCCTTGCCACCGCATCCTGCCATTTAGCTCTCAACATTTTTGACAGACAGTATCCTGGTCTTCCCATGTGGTTATTTTCTAAGTAATTTCTCCCATCACCTCTCATATTTGGTTTCCAATAAAGCGTGACCTGCAAACGTTTAACTCTATCTCTTAGGCACCCCTTTAATTCGGAGTAGGTTTATCGTCCTGGTATTCTCGAAGGGATCAAAACGCTGTTGACTTTTACATGGACCCTTCATACTTTGTGCGTGTGCAGTGCTTTTCTTGTTTTTCTGATACACGTTGATCACACTTCCTCACTTTTCATGTCAAACGTCGTTGTCACTTGTGTGCATCACTTGGGAGAGAGAACGTGTCTGCACAAGCACCCAATGAGTCATCGTTTTGACAGATTTTTATTGTGTTTGTTGATTAAAATAGCATTTTTTCAGGTAACATTGTATTACTTGTTATTAGGGATCCTTGTCTCTTATTTGCTAGGTTACCCCTAGGTGTCTTGTGATTCCGGGATTTCCCTTGTATAATTAATACTTTCAACTTCATATACCAAGGGAATGGACACAGACAGTACATACCACCTAAGCTGACCAGATGAGTGTAGATATGTCTATTGTTATAGGGCCTTATAGAGGTGCACAAAAACAGTGGCTATTGTCTCCAGATCAGACTGCAGAGTTCCTGTCTCATCACATTTCAGATGTATATATCTGGAGTCCGCTTCTCTACATGCAAGCCAGTGAATTGCTCTACCTGTTTTGTCCCCTTGGTCGCATATCCTGCTCTATACAGCTAACCATATCTTTTGGGCCATATTATGTTTAACCTGTGTAAGCTGAAGTATTGTCTGTATAAGCCTATAATCTGATGTGAAGGACCTGCAGTCCATTTCTGCCTTTAAAACTTCCTCTTCAAGCTCAGTTAGTAGACTCTGCTTTTGCTTTTTTTGAGGTGCAAAATGGAATTAACACGACCTCTAATAACTGCTTTGTGCGCTTGCCACAGTATTGCAGGCGAGTTAATTGTACTCTGGTTGATTTCAAAATATTGTGTAGTGTCCTTCACTAAGGATTCTCCAACCAGCTGTTTTTTTTAGCCATGATGGCTCATCCGCCACTTATACGAGGCCAGCAATGGTATTGGTTGGACCCGGAGCTTAATG
Organism: Calotriton arnoldi; assembly: GCA_963921515.1. NCBI lineage: Eukaryota > Metazoa > Chordata > Amphibia > Caudata > Salamandridae > Calotriton > Calotriton arnoldi. The sequence continues at coordinate 3,685,368 of CAWUFW010000033.1, forward strand.
AGGGCATGGTACGATAGACTCCTGGCATGTAATGAGAGGATTCAACATGGTCAGAGGGGGAGGAGAATAACAAGAAGTAGTCTATTCTTGAGAATGACCTGTTTGGGCCAGAGAAAAATGTGTACCCTTCCTCCTGGTGATAATGTTGGATTTTACTTCTTATCTCCATAGCTTTAAAGACAATATTGCCCTTTAAATTGTAAACTATTTGTTATCTTCATTGATATTATTTTCAATAGCATGTTAAATTATATGTACAAATGTACCATTCGGAGGAATATGGTTTGAATGACACGGAAATGCCACAAAACCATTCTAAACATTAAAACACATACATACACACATATACACATACCATCTTATATTCGAGACCAGTGATTTCTTGAGGAAGCTTCTGGATTTACCCTGGTTCGATGAATATACACTTATGACTTTGGACACTGCCTCCCTTTTTCACTAGTATCTACCACAGGGATGGTTTGAGGGCGGTTGAACATTATTTAAAGAACAGATCAATGGAATTATTCAACCACAACAGAATGCTGTTAAGCATGATCAATTGGTGTCTTAATAACAATTTCTTTACATTTGGAAATGAGATATTCCAGCACATTAGGGGTGTCGCCATGGGGACTGCTTCTCCCCCAGCTATGCGTGTTTGCATGTAGGCTGGTGGGAGGAGCGGGTTCTCATGGAGGAGCACTGTACTGACTGGGACAGGCATGTTGTGAGTTGGTGGCGTTATATAGACGATGTGTTTGTCATTTGGAAGGGGACGCAAGTCCATGCGGAAGCTTTTGTCAAAAGAATTAATGTTAACACATTGAACCTTGAGTTTACAGCACATATTGACAAACAAGCTATAAGTTTTTAGATGTGCGTGCATATGTCGAAAATGGCAAATTGGAATCCTGTTTATTTCGTAAGCATACAGCAGGGAATTCGAGATTGCATGCTTCGAGCTTCCACCCAAAACATCTGATTAACAGCATCCCTTATGGGGAATTCTTAAGGATTCGTAGAGTGTGTAGCTCAGCTAGAGATCTTGTTCAATATTAGCAAGAGGCTAAAACAAGGTTCTTGCAGCGAGGATACGATGCAAAAATAATAGATCAAGCGTTGACTAAAGCCAATACAAAAACTAGAGAAGAAATGCTCCTTCTCATTGGACAGTTTGGACATCTCAGGGTATAGTGTCAACCCTAAGGGACAAAAGACCGACTACAGTGTGAGGCTTATTACTACATATAGTAGACAGGAGAGGAACATCAAAGCCATAATTATCCAACAATGGCCGATTGTGCTCACGGATGCTACATTGGGTCAGATGTTACCAGAGAAACCCACCTTCACCTTTCGAAGAGCGCCCTCAATGAAGAGGGCACTAGTAAAGAGTAGTCCTGAGCTTGACACAAAGACCAACTGGCTCTCCCCAAAAAATGTTTTTAACAAATGCAACTCATGTCGAGCATGCAAATTAGGGGTCAATATGTACACTTACACTACGGCATTCAGTTCTAAATCAATTGATTTAAAAAGGATTTTACAATTGCAGAACTGAATATGCAGTGTATGTCCTTGAATGCACATGTGGACTTCGTTATGTGGGCAGCACTAAACTGCAGGTTCACGTTAGAATTCTACAGCATTTGAAAGCTATTGTCAACTCAGACCCATCGTACCCGGTGGCTCGTCATTTTAAAGACATACATGACAACAATCTCAGCTGCATTAAATATTTTGTAATTGGAGCAGTTCAGGCGCCAAAGAGAGGTGGCAACAGAGAGAAACTATTACGTCAGCTTGAGTCCAAATTTATTTTGGAACTTGACACTAAGACACCCAATGGCCTCAATACTAGTGATGATTTACACAATTTTGTTATAAATATGATATATCCTATTTATCAAAAGAGGGGGACTCTAGGAGCTATTCTAAAAGGTCCGGTGACCCGTGCTCCCGAAATTAAACTTATACCAAAGGGAGTCACCGCTCCTGAGTGGAGATGGAGAGGAGGGAAGTAGGGGGTACTCTTGTTGTATTCTACTCTGCTTGTGGGAGGCAGGGTGTCCTCATCTTGATGCCCCCACACACCCTGAAGGATGTCATGCGTCATCATTGGGCTTTTGCTCCTCGTCGGGCCGGCGCTGCAATGCCCTACGGGTCCCCCCGAAGGGTCTCTTTTTCGGAGATCTTTTGATGAAGCCGTATGGGTGCAAGTGGCAGTGAAGTCCTAGAAAGTGTATTAAAAAATGGCTGGAGGGAGAGTGATTAATTTTTAATAAAGTGATCCCTCTGGCATTATTAAAACAAAGTGTATGGAGCTGCTTCAAGGGGTATTATGTCCCTTGGTAGCTGAGAACCCTCTCAAGTGACCCTCCCTGATCTCATGGGATCTTACCCTACCTACTAAGGGAATCTCTACTCCTTTCATTTATCCGGGGGCACCGAAATTTTCGGGCCACTGTAGATATAAATTTCTTATTCGGTCCCGATGAAGCGCCCTGGATCTCCCCTGAGACCACTGAAAGCGCGAAACATGTTGACCATAACATATGCCCACTAGGGACATATAATCACCCAGCTACCAAGGGACATAATACCCCTTGAAGCAGCTCCATACACTTTGTTTTAATAATGACAGAGGGATCACTTTATTAAAAATTAATCACTCTCCCTCCAGCCATTTTTTAATACACTTTCTAGGACTTCACTGCCACTTACACTCACGCACCCATACGGCTTCATCAAAAGATCTCCGAAAAAGAGACCCTTCGGGGGACCCGTAGGGCATTGCAGCGCCGGCCCGACGAGGAGCAAAAGCCCAATAATGAAGCATGACATCCTTCGGAGTGTGTGAGGGCATCAAGATGAGGACACCCTGCCTTCCACAAGCAGAGTAGCACACGACAAGAGTACCTCTACTTCCCTCCTCTCCATCTCCACTCAGGAACGGTGACTCCCTTTGGTATAAATATGATATAGCCTCTTACAAGAAATCGCTTCAACTATCATAGCTACAATTATATGTCAAGACCTGTTTCCCAGGTCATAGATATTACATATAGTGATGTGAAACATTGTCATACAGGTCTTATTTAGTGGGCATTCTGAGAGAGATTTTTAATCTAACAACTAGTCAACTCTTTCGAACGTTCATTTTCTCTTCATAGTACTGTAAAGCACCTAGCACTTTAGACATTTGGGCACTTTATTACCTAGCCACTTTAGTTTATTACGATTGACAACTATACGCCTGACAATTTGTTTACTTTGAATTGAGTAGTTGCATCCCATTCAGCATTGAGGCTGTTATATTTTTATATAAGAGGTTGAATGACCTATGCACAGTGCACTTTAATCAGTTTTACTGTTTGAGTAAATTTTTTTGCTTCATCTTTGACTATTATGAATAATATAGTACTGTACATTAAGCGTTTTTGCACCTTTTTGATCATAATGATTTTTTCGGGTACTGTAATAACTATGCACTCTGATTTTAGAATTGTAATTATGTAAACCCATATTTATGAGTATTATTACCCAGATTGGACATCAGGTGTCATATCTCATTCGTATATCATGGGCAGGCAATATTCAGGTTTAAACATATTACAACTTTGTACTTTAAAATTCTCAAAATTCTTATGTGTGCACTGAAGTAGACGTCTTTTGAACGACATGATATCGGTCAAGTCTGTTGTCAGTTGTTATCACTGTGTGCAAAGTAGCAAATCACGTGTGGCCGAATGGCGTCTTGGACAATACTAGTAACATTTAATAAATATATAGATTTTGGCACCACAACAGTTGGAGTCCGTGCCCACTTCTTTGGAAGTTTGTCAGTATCGGGATCTTTTGTTGGAGATATATATATATATATATATATATATATATATCGATTCACTGCACATTCTTTGATCTTCAGTGATATGATAATGTAGCAGACAAAATTGACAACTAATTGATTACCTGAACACCATGTGTCCAAATCGCTTATAACCATTTGCTTATATTTGTAACTGATGTTTGACATGAAAATACCTATAAGGAACACTTTAAAAACCATTTTGAAGAACAGTTAAATGTCTGCAATGAAATGGATGGCATGATCCTCTCAAACTGTGCTGAAGGAAAGTCAAAATGGCAGATGCTCATGCAAGATAGCACACATTTAATGTGCTACTAAAATATGGTGCTGCTCCTGGCAATTCCGGACTTGAAAAACGTTAAACAAACGGTGCATAAGCAAGACAGCAATGAACGACACTCCAGCTGCAGAAAAAGTTCTACTTTCTAGAACTTCTAAAGATGATCCACCTACTGCGAGACATATAACCAACCAGCTAGGCAGGAGCCAACCAAATATGTATACTAACAGAAGTAAGGTGCAATTTCAAGAACACAATCTTATTTTACACTATGCTCAAGGTATTGGAAAAACAATATGGGAAAGCAATGAAAAAGTAGACATTTTCTTTTGTCTGAAGATATACACATTACAGCGTGAAAACAGCACTTTTAGAATCCTCAGATGTCCAGTGGCAAAGACAGCATCCCAAAACTTCACTGTCAGAAAGTGTAATACAGTGCAGAGCGACGCCATGGACAAGATGGCTGCTCTGTGAAAGAGCTGCGTGACTCAAGCTCTGTAAGAGGTATTTTTGCCGACAAACTTTGGGCCAAAACGAGTTGATTGCCAGGGTGCTAAGCCCTGGTAAATGATGGAACTGTCCAGTGTCAGTGCCAAACAGAGGGAACACTTGATTCACCAGATTTGTGGGCTGGTACAGCCATGACCCATGGAGGCCGAATGGGACGGAGCGCACCAATGGCAGCGAAAAGACTGCCCGGGCCAAAGTAGCCAACTTTATGCAACCAGAGCAACGGCTTTGACTGTGTTAAGTGGCAAAGAATCCAACTTAATAGTACCAGGGGTGGAGAAAGGAGGAGCCTTCAAATACCCCTATGAAGAAGGTGGCAAATGTGAGAGCCTAAAACTGAGAACACTGCCTGACTTTCCAAAAAGGAAGGGCCTGGCAACAAACAAACTCTTTGCCACAAAGACAAAGCTGCTATATCTGACTAACATAACCTTATTTATGGAACAAGAAGAACGGACCCCTGTCCGGGGTGCTGGGAAGTGAAAATGCATGCTCCTGTCTCTATTGACCCAAGTAATCTGCTTGTTGACCACATGTAGAGGATAAGCTGTTAACAGTACTTCCAGTGATGACTATAGAGAGGATACACAAAACATAACAATTGTAGCATGAACGACAAGCCTGATCTCTACGTTGCCACAATACCACACTAAGGGCAGATACACTGAGGCTCTAGAACCTCAACTATAAATGTCTTTGTCCAGATCTGCTAGGCAGCTGCTGTTCTCAGAAACAGTATCTCCACACAGAGCTGACTCGCTGGATAATGTGGCCGGTCCCCAGGATAACAATAACTGATCACAGACAGCAGTCACGCAGCAAAGCAGACCTGGATGACGAAGAACAAAGACAACTTAGGAGAAATAGTAGATCTCCTTCACAAAGACCATGACAAATCCAGATCCCCTTTTAAAATCAACCGAAATAATGTCTTAACAAGATTCATGAAGAAAGAGGACTGTTTTACTTTTAATCTTTTAGTATATGTTATGCATCAATTGCTTTGAGGATTAATGCCCCCAAAATGGGTACAGACAGAATATAGCTTTAGTTATGCAGGTGGAGCGGGGCTAGACAGTATATTAATCTAGCACCCCAGCATTTGTTAGATAGAATATTAATCTTTGAGCCTCCATATGAACTTTTATGGGCCCTAACTTGGCCTGGGGTCGAGTGACAGAACTTGGAGCCCACGGATTAAAGTTCTTTCTTAGTATATTATGAATCCTCACCAAAGTTGATTGGTCTGTCAACTCAAGGACTGCCCTCACTATACTGACGTATTCCCCTTGTGTTCCCAGGCTGTCACACTCCATTATAGATAGTATTTTGGAACACGAAATAAAAACCTAAAAAACCCACCTTACTCCAATCAGTAGGTGTCAGTTACCACTCGACTGCATCCCACACTTCACCACAAAACTGTTGATCATTTCAACACTTACCGTTACTAGCCTTGGCACATATGTTAGAAAACAAAAAACGCTGCATTATCTTAGAACTAATAATGCAGACATTGCCATTATAAAGGAGACAGGGATGCCTCATATTTGAAAAAGGACTAGGCAGGCATGGTGGTGGGTAGTGGCTGCTCTAAACCCAACATAAAGACAGGAAAAGCAAAACACATGACTGGGACAAACTGAGGAGTAATTCTTTTTATATATATATAAAAAAAAAAAAAAAAAGGCGCTGCCACAAAGTATTGAGATCTTGGACAGACCCACAAGGTCGGCAAAAAATTAAGATGATGAACAGAATACTGTGCATAGATACCGCTTGTGCCCGAATCAGATTAAAAAGACTTTCATTCTGACAATTTTGCAAGTCTTGACTCACCTAGATTATTACAACATACTGGGTGGGCACGGGAACATTATCATAGATCCTACACTATATAAAACTGGACCAACAGTAATAACAATGACAGGGCAGTGCTACCTGATGCTCGTTCTGAGCTCGGGCTAATAGATATATGGAGTCTGCTACGTTCCAGAGAAAGAAGTATACCTTTCTTTCCACCCCACACCACACAAAATCTACAATAGATTTCTTTCTTTATCTCACTTAAATCTAAAAATCTCTAATAGTGAAATTAATCAAGGATGACTATTAGACCATGCACTACTACATTTCAAAATAAAAATATAAGACCCCCAAGGACAAGAAGAAACTTCATCTCACATAACCATGTACAAATCTAAAAATGCCACCCCAAACATATCTGCCCTAACTCTGGGCTACTAGCAAGGCCACATCAAGGGGAACACTGATGCGGGACTCAGCCATTAAATACAAAGAGACCTTAGCGGAGCAACAATGCTTGAAGCGCTCAATTAGTACTCTCCAGACAAGATATTCGACAAGTCCATCTACTGAACTGAGGGAACAACTAGAAGCAGAGAAAGTCATTACATACCTTTTTTACACCCAAAACAGAAAAACATTGGAAAATCAAAATGATGTCATTATGATCTGGAGAGCTAGTGTGACGAACAATAGTAGGTTAGGCTGTATTTACTCTCAAACATTTCTTATAATAGAGTAATATATGCAAAATGTTAATTTATGAGATCTTGTTTGAATTGTTTCCCTGAAACCATACTTGATCAGATATTACCAATAAAGAATGTTGCACAAAAAAAGTTACATTTTTAAACACCTTATGCCACCATTAACAGAAGGTGGCATTTGTAGCGTCCATATACATACTGACAGAAAGTGGTACTTGTAGCATCCTCAGACACCCAATGTCAGGAAGTGGCAATAATATCATCCCAAAATCACCACTGTCAGGAATTGGCAAACATAGCATCCAGTATAAGTAAGTAGCGCAGATAATATATCCAGACACTCATTGTCAGCAAGTAGAACATTGAACACTCCAAAGCATTCACAGTCAAATAGTACCACTTGCAATATAACCAGATACTCATTGTCTTTAAGTTGAACGCATAACACCCCACATCTTCCACTGACAGAAACAGGTACTTGTAATATCACACGGCATTCACCATCTAAAACAGGCACTTGTAATAATATCCCAGGTTGCCCACCTATCAGAAAATAACATTTGTAATATCGCGATACTAAAATCCAGAGGTTGGCGCTAGTACACTCCAAGAAACAACTTTAAGAAACCCATTTTTAGAAATTGCCACGTAACAACACGCTAAGGCTGGGGAACAGCCAACAACTGGAGTTATCCAATGCCAGAAGTGGGCTTTGGTAAAAATCCTCAATATCTAATTTCGGAAAATGGCATATAAACATATAACATGAAAAGGCTGCACGTTGTTTCCGTAACATGCATGAAATTACATAAAGTATCACTCATGGCACCTAATCACGGAACGTGAGACGTCTATCACCCCAAAGCACTCACTGTGAGAAAGCAAAACGTGTAACATCGCGTAAAATCATCTCAGAAAGGAGCACTTGCAGTCTACCACTGCATTTAATGCCAGACGTTGGCAGCTGCAAAACCCCATAACATCCACCAAATACAAGTCCCTGAAGTGGAAGGTTGCGAAATACACTGGCAGACTAAACAGTGAACATATTATATCATAAAAACTATGTTAAAAACAATTATTCGGATGTTAGAAAATGAAAACGTGAAGTGTGACAGCTGGGTAGCCCTCAAAGCTGCACAACAATGGCCCCATCTCGCAATCAAGTGAACAAAAGGACAGCAGCAGGACACCTTCCTCTGGTCACTGGTTGGGGGCAGGTGTTAGGACGTAGGCAAGTTTAATAATGAGAAGGCAGAGAGAATCCCCTCTGATTAGGGGAAGCACTTGTAAGTTATTAGCACAAAGAGGGCACATGCTGCTGGACCAGCCCAGGCACAAGAGAGTAGACGGGGGAAAGCTGGCAGAGAGAGGTCACAGCCAATGATTAGAAATAGCAAAAAATGGCACACGCAGAGAGGGACGGGCAAATGTTGCAAGAGGCAAATGATCTCCTCAGAGCTGGCCGCCGGTGGTGGGATTTAATAGGCATGGTACAGGGGCAAAGAACATGTATTGGGAGTTCGGGGTTGGGTATAGGCATGCCACATCACAAAAAAAATAAAGTCACGGGCATGGAACTTAGGCACGGGGCAGAGAGGTACTGCAGTAGGCACAGCTCAAAAGACAGGAGACGAGAAAGCACGAGCTTGGGGCTCAGGCAAATTTGGTATGTTACCAAGCTAGGCAGGAGACAGGGTTTCACGCAGGCAGGCTGCTCGGCCAGGAGCACTGGCAGGGGAGGACGGTAGTCACTCAAATGAGTCAGGCAGGGTTTCGGGCAAGGGGCACACGCAGGGGACTCTTGTTAGGTTTAGTACAGGGGCGCTTCTGCCGAGTACCTACCTGGAGGACTCCACGTTGAAGCTTCCGCCGTCCAACAGGCGAATCTTGCAAAACAGGATCCCGTTCACGAAAGGCACGGAGGACAGCTCGTCCAGTTGAAAATCCACCCGGAATTTGAACTTCTTCTTCTTCATCATCATGAAAGCCATAAGCCGGGGCGAGAGAGGCGCTGGGAGCCCGGCGGGGGCGGACGGCAGCCCGGTGGAGGGCAGCCCGAGACGGCAGTCCTCAGAAACGGCTCTTTTCGAATCCGACTCCCGGCATCCCTGGGTCATTGAGAGGGAACCGTCCCTCCTGCTGCTGCGGCCGTGCCACGCTAGAGGAAGCTCGGACTCACAGCTCCGGGGAGGCGCTCAGCTACAAGAAAAACAAACCCGTCACCGCCCCCGCCTGCTGCCCGCTCCGGGGACAGAGGAGGAGGAGGCGGCTACAGTGCAGCCGAGGCCCGCCCAGCGTTTAGGCCGCAGCGCCCCCAGCGGACACCGCAGGTTACGCATGGGCCCTGCTGACTGACTGTTAGAGTGGAGAAGGGGTACTTCTACGGGGGTGAGTGAGTCAGGCTGGCAGGCCTCTGCGGCCGCTTTGGACGAACGTTGCTGCCGGTTTACTCACTACTACAGTCGGAGACAAAAATTCTTCTTTAGGACTGTCTGTCAACTTATTGGACACTTTTTGGCTCGTGTTTCTTTTAACTCTATTTTTACTATAAAAATACATTTTCTGACCGTGACGTTATCTCTAAAATACTGTTTCAGTAGTACATTTGTAAAGACGAGGAACTCCGGGATGGTAAGTAGAAATTATGTTTATTGGTGAAGCGGCACACTACATCAGTACAAAGCAAGGTAGAAGCAGTAACTGCCGTGCAGTGGCTCTGGAACATGGAACCAAAGTGGTACAGCGCAGGTACATGGTTCCATGTTCTAAGAATGAGACAGTGCACGAGGGAGAGGAAGGGAACAGGAGGAAAAGCAGGAGAAAACAGATGGAAAGATGTAACACATCTCACCCCTAACAACAAAAGAGGAGAAGATGCACAAGAAAAAAAAAACAGCACAAAGAGTGAAGAATCATGACAAGCATCTCGCAGGCAAAAATCTGGGCCTGTTGTTCCTCTTGACTCTGGATGCTACAGATTGGGCAGGATGAAATGGACTATCTTTAGAATTCGGACAGTCGCGCAATGGAATTACACCCTCACTGTCCGTGCTTAGCCCAGGAGACCTGCACTTAGCAACTCTTCTTACATTCCATACTTTGCCATCCTGAGTAACAATGCTGTTCTTGCAAACTTTAACAATCTTGATGGGATGACCGAACTTGAAACCCCTTTCACCAAGAAACCAGGTTTTTTTTTATTCTAACCCACTCTCCTACAGCAAAGTCAGAAACTTTCACATTCATATTGGAGTCAAACAACGCTTTCATCTTGTCCTGTTTAACTTCTACACGCCTAGCAACAAGATCCAAATCAATGCTGTCAACAGCTTTGTTAACTCTCTTGATCCACCATGGGCAGATGTCTGAAATTGGTTCTCTTCCCTTCAAAAGCCTAAACGGGCTCACCCCGGTAACAGAGTGTGGGGTGATGCAGTACCTCCACAACTTCTTCCTTACAACATCCCTCCAGGGTTCACAGGACTTGCAGGCCGACTCAATCCCATCCTTAAGGACCCGGTTGAATCGTTCCACTTGCCCATTCTCCCTTGGTTCGTAAAGGGACGTGGTCACATGCTTGACACCACACATACGGAGGAAATCTTCCATCTGCTGTGACGTGAGTTGCACCCCGTTGTCCGTTACAAGCACCTCGGGGGACCCCTCACGCGCAAAAACTTCTTTGAAAAATGTAATGACGACTTGAGTAGTGGCATTAGCCACAAACTTTACTTCTGGCCACTTAGAGTGGTAGTCCACCATCACAAGTGCAAAACGTGCATCAGAGGGCAAGTGATTGAAGGGGCCTGAAATATCGAAGGCCACTTTTTGCCAAGGAAACTCAGGCCAAGACACAGGCTTGAGGGGAGCAGAAGAAACCTTGAGCATCTTGTCACTACAGATGCAGTCGGGACACTCCCTAACGATTCTATCAACCATTTTGTCGAGGCCAGGCCACCAAAAATTGGCTCTGATAAGGCATTTCATCGATGACATACCTAGATGTCCCTGATGGGCAAGTAGTAATATCTTGCTTTGCATGGATGCAGGAGGGATGATCTTCCCCCCTTTGAAGAGTAGGCCGCCATCTTCTTCAACTTCATCCGAGACTTGGCAGAAAGGGGCAATCTCAGCAGTAGCGGAACTTGCTTTAGGCCAGCCCTTTTTTAAACACTCAATGACGAGTTGACACACTTCATCATTATTCATCTCAGTCATCCACTCAGACTCAGACAAACCCAAGAATTAATCGAAAACAAAATCCTTAATGGTGGCAACAATGTCTACTTCTTGTTCATCGTGAGGAACACAAACATTAGAACAAGGCAGTCTGAACAAGAAATCAGCAGTAACGTTGCTTTTGACAGGGACATATACAACCTCAAAATCATATTTTTGTAATCTAGACGTGAGCCTAGCAATCGCGAGCTGTAGAGTTCCATCCTTCCCCCGGAGATAGGATGCCAATGAGAGGCTTATGATCGGTCCTAAGCAAAAACCTGTTTCCCCACACATAGTTGCGGAAATGTTCGATGGCCCAGATGCATGCTAACAACTCCCTTTCGATCACGGCATACCTTCTCTCGGTAGCTGAGAGAGTTCTAGATGCGAAAGCTACACACCACTCTTCCTTGCCTGAGCATTGACTAAGCACCCCCCCTAGACCATATAAACTAGCATCAACAGTAATGATGCACCTTTTGTTCAAGCAAAAGGACTTAAGAGAGGGGGCGTTCACTATCTCACTTTTGATTTGTTGAAAAGCCGTTTCTTGTCTGTCTGACCAAACAAATTCGGTGGACTTTCTGGTCAACTCTCTTAGAGGCTCCATTTTGGTAGCAAAATTCTGTATGAATTTGCTATAATACTCACACAAACCTGCAAAAGAGAGAAGCTTCTCTCTATAGTCAGGAGAGGGTGCATTGATGATGGCATCCACCAGAGACTTTTTGGGCACAACACCATCACCCGAGAGAGTGTGACAGAGATACTCCACCGATTTGCAGAAGAATTTACATTTACCAGCCTTAAGTGTCAATCCACACCTTCCCAACCTCTCACAAACCTCCCTGACATGGCGGAAGTGATCTTCTTCATTTGTGGAAAAGATGAGGATGTCATCTTGGAAACATTTCACGAAATTATTGACATCTTTAAAGATATGGTACATTGCCCTTTGAAAAACGGATGCAGCCGATGCCAGGCCAAAAGGCATCCTTTTAAACTGAAATAACCCGTGGGGTGTGATAAAGGCAGTGAAATGTTTAGAATCTTCTGTGAGTTCAAGTTGGTGATAAGCAGAACGGAGGTCGAGAGTGGAAAAAATGCGGGCACCATCCAACATGCATACCATCTCATTGATATTGGGTAGGGGATGGCAGTCAGTAACTGAATTAGCATTCAACGCTCTCATATCAACACATAATCTAAGACTTTTGTCAGGTTTTTGGGCTAAAACAATAGGAGAAACCCATTCGGATGATTGGATTTCTTCAATGATGCTACCTCCAACCATGTCATCCAACATCTTCTTCAACTCAGTTCTTACACTGATGGGGACCCCTCTAGGTTTCTGCTTGACAGGTACAGATCCCTCTCTAACTTTGATCTTGTGGCTGAATCCTTTAAGCTTCCCGAGTTCCTCTGAGAAGACATCAGGGAATAGTTTTGTAAAGTCAGTGCTGGTAGAAGTTATGGCAAGAACAGACACAGGCTCTTTACTCCTAGGGTTCAACACAATACCAAGCTTGGCCTGGTCACGCCATCCTAAAACATTTACACCTTTAAAGGCCACATAAAGCTTAACAACAGCAGCACTTTGTTTAAATTCGATGAGTACTTCCTTGAAACCTATAAAATCAATGTTGGAACCATCAAAGTTCAGCGCCACAATGTCAGGTTTACACAAAGAGTTCAGGTCAAGTAAATCCCCAAAGGATTCTAAACAATAATCCTTTGTGATTATGGTCCAAGGTGACCCAGAGTCTGCCATTAACTCAAGTTTCTTTCCTAGGATACAGACAATACATTTGGGGGGACCAATCTTGTCAGCTTCGGAATCATCAAAGGAATCCTGAACGGAAACCACAATGCCAGTCTCTAAATCATCTTGGGTATCATCACAAAAACATGGATCACGAGAGACACAGGACATTTTTCCCTTGGAGTAATTTGGAGGGGAAAGGGAACTTTTCTTTATATCTTTGCACATCTTAGAATAATGACCCAATCGTCCACACTTACTGCATTCCTTCTCGATGGCAGGACAACGTGGGAAAGAGACTACGTGACCAGGATTGCCACACCTGTAACAGTAAAAACTTTTGGGGTTGGAATTATTCTTGTAGTTGGGATTTTAAGTGCTCTTAGAGGTACCAGGGGTAACACTACTTATTTCGCTGGAAGTGGGAGACTTCACTTCCTTGTTGAGGGACTTCATCCACTTCTCTGTCTGTTCTAAGGCTTTGGCTGTGCTGATGGCAGCCTCTAAATTAGGGTCGCCCATTATCCAAAGTTGCTCTTGTACTTTTTTTCTTCAAACGTGAACAATGATTTGGTCTCTGATCATTTCGTCAGTGATCAGACCAATGTTGCAATGTAAGGATAAAGCACGGAGGGCAGTAAGGAATTCGTCAAAACTTTCCCCCTCTTCCTGGGCTCTGGTGTAAAACTTAAACCTATTAAGGGCAACACTGGTAGTGGGTTTAAATCGGTTCTCGATACGTAAAATAGCTTCATCGTACACATTATGATCACCTCCAGATCTAACAGGAGGAAGAGTTCTGTAAACTACCTGTCCCTCAGAACCTAAGCAATGGTGGAAAATGTTCTTCTTCCTCTCAGCTGACATGCGTTCGCCATCAATTGCCTTTAAATAAGTAATAAACTCCTCTTTCCACCTTGTCCATGGAATGGGAGGTTCTCCTTTGCTTTGTAGAAACTGCATTGTATTAATACGGTAGCAACAATAAGTGTAATGATGCAATATTAATAAAGTAACAAATGTATAGTAAAATAGCAACAAATACTGATACCAATAATGAGGAATAAAGTATGTAAAATGCCTTTAAAATGATGAAGAGGTGTGCCTGTCACCGCAATCAGGCTACCTTAATTACCTAAATTATAATGAGTAGCAGAGCAGTCAAGGTGTGCCTGTCACCGCGGAGGAGCAGGCTGCGTAACGTAGATGTGGTGCAAAGTGCATAAAGCAAGGTGTGCCTGTCACCGTAGAGAGGCAGGCTGTGTAGTGTGGAACACAAAAGTCAAGGTGTGCCTGTCACAGAGAGTGAACAGGCTTTCCTACCTGAGTCACAGCTAAAGGTGTGCTCATCACCGTGCGTGGAGCAAAAACGGGAAAGCCAAGCATGATGTCGGCGGATTTTGAAGTGCCTCCTGAAAGTTCGCTCATAAATCGTAATGTGAGAAGACTGACGAGCTGGACACTGTTGGAAATAGAAAGCAGATCCCAATTGAAAATGGCCGCCGGCGTGACGACGCACGGCGTGACCCACGTGAAGAGCGGGATGATGTAAGAGGTCACGCCGGCAGGGTTGCTAGCAGGGTCACACAGTGGTATCCAGGCAACTGCTGGAGAGCGTCGGAGAGATGTATGCAGGCAACAGTTGTTAGGAGGCTTGCTTGACGAGGAGGCTTGATGACGTCACAGAGAGGTTTGCGGAGATATGGCCGTTGACCCCCAAACAAGCTGAAAAGGACAAAAATGCGCCAAACAGGCACCGGAAGAGTGAAGAACACGCGGTTTTCAAGGATACAACTAGGGAGATCACAGGAAGCAAGTAGAAATGCTCCGACAGGCAGAACAAAGCAGGAACACACAAAAAGGTTCGGAAGACTTCGCTGCACCTGTGCCGCCATGAGGATGTAGCTGGCGAAGTCTTCTTCCACTCGTCGCCACTTGTAAAGACGAGGAACTCCGGGATGGTAAGTAGAAATTATGTTTATTGGTGAAGCGGCACAGTACATCAGTACAAAGCAAGGTAGAAGCAGTAACTGCAGTGCAGTGGCTCTGGAACATGGAACCAAAGTCGTACAGCGCAGGTACTTGGTTCCATGTTCTAAGAATGAGACAGTGCACGAGGGAGAGGAAGGGAACAGGAGGAAAAGCAGGAGAAAACGGATGGAAAGATGTAACAACATTGCAGTACAACAGCCACATGGAGCTTTGAGTCATAGTCGTTACAGCCTTGACAGTTTGAGCTAAGGTTACACATGATACCAGGATAAATTATAAAGCTGTACATGAGATTTTTAAACCACATGGAGCTGTTTATGTCTCTCCAATGCCTCTTTTCCATCCATTGAACTACTATAGTATGGGACATACTATTCCTACTATACAACATACTATTGATCCAGCACTACACTTAACCAGAGATCGATACTCAATATCATTACATACAAATGGCCCATACACATTCACCCAACTCATGAAATCCCTGTTGCGCTGGGGGTCAAGTTTTAATGACGTGATCTGTTCGTTTTAAGTCTTCTTCCACTTGTCGCCACTTGTAAAGAAGATGGTAAGTAGAAATTATGTTTATTGGGTTATTGGGGTCCTCTCTGAGCCCCACGCTTTTAATATTTACGTTTCTGAACTTGCCTCCCTGATCAGAAGTTTTAACCTCTGCCCTACCTCCTATGCTGACGACACTCAGCTAGTGATCTCAGCAGTGGACAAGGACATCAACTACTCAGCTAAACTCCATGACTGTATGGGCGCCCTGAGTAACTGGATGGCTAGGCACTGCCTGAAGCTGAACTCAGGAAAAACGGAGGTGGTGCTATTTGGCAACCTCTCTCCTGAGTGGTCACCAGTATGGTGGCCGGATACACTGGGCAATACTCCTACACCAGTGGCCAAGGCTAAGAATTTGGGGGTCATTATTGATGACAAACTCAATATGAAGTCCCAAGTGTCAAAAGTGGTTTCTGCCGCCTTCCTCACTATTAAAATGGTCCGAAAAATTCTGCCTTTCATTCCTTCAAATACTAGAAAAACCGTAATGACCTCCCTTGTATTATCCAAACTGGATTATTGCAACGGTCTGTACATTAACCTACAAACCAATCTACTCAGAAGGTTGCAGGCAGTACAGAACGCTGCGGCTAGACTGGTCCTGGATGCTCCTAGATACCAATCCATCAGAGCAGGCATTCGGGAATTACACTGGTTACCAGTCGGCCAGCGAATCAAATTTAAGGCACTTTGCACGGCCTTTAAGGCCCTGCATGGAGAAGGACCACAATTCCTGCTGGACCTCTTCAGCTGGTATACTCCCAACCGATCGCTCCGTTCAGCAAATGCCTTCCTGATGCTCACCCCCAGAATCAGAAGGTCTAACTGGGGGAAGGAGCTTCAGTTACAATACCATAAAGGAATGGAATGCTCTCCCGCTCCTTCTTAGGAAGTCCTCTTCCTTGTTGGAGTTTAGGAAATTGCTTAAAACATGGCTTTTCAGAAACTAGCCGCCCTGACGACAGATTTGGAGTCCGCAAGCGCCTAGACACCCCTGGGTAGTAGTGCGCGCTATAAATTGCCATAACATAACATAACATAACATAACATTGGTGAAGCGGCACAGTACATCAGTACAAAGCAAGGTAGAAGCAGTAACTGCAGTGCAGTGGCTCTGGAACATGGAACCAAAGTCGTACAGCGCAGGTACATGGTTCCATGTTCTAAGAATGAGACAGTGCATGAGGGAGAGGAAGGGAACAGGAGGAAAAGCAGGAGAAAACGGATGGAAAGATGTAACAACATTGCAGTACAACAGCCACATGGAGCTTTGAGTCATAGGGGTCGATTCCGATCTCGGCCGGTAGGGCACCGAATCGGATTCGGCTTAACCGGATCCGATTCTGAGCCCTATTTCCCGACCGATTCGTACGTGCGTCCTGGCGAGCGAGTACGATGCATGCGCTCGCAAAATCGCCGACCGACTCGTTCGCAGGACCCGATCGCTCCGACCGACTCGCACGGGGACGACGCGCACCGCGCAATGGAGACGTTCCCCGGCCGGGTAAGTACGATGCGCACCTCGACCGCTCCGACCGACTCGCGCAGTCCGGCTCCAAGGAGCTGTCGGAGCCGCACTTTGGGGGTCCGTGTCGGACCCCCCTGGAAGCGTAGCAGCGCGAGTCGCACATAGGGGTGACCCATCGGTCCCCCCTACACGTGCATGTACGGCGCGACCCGCATCGACGCGAACACGCTGTAGGGGGCGCCCTTGTTCGCGTCGTGCCCATTGAGTCAATGAGAGCCCGTATACGCGTCGTACGACTGGCTCCCATTGACTTCAATGGGAGTCCGACCGAATCGAGTCCGATAGCATACGTGCGCATCGTACTCGTTCGGTCGGACTGCTAGAGTCCGATTCGGTCGGAAATCTATCCGGGTCCGGCTCGGTCGGAGAGATTTCCGGCCTGAATCGGAATCGGCCCCTTTGTCGTTACAGCCTTGACAGTTTGAGCTAAGGTTACACATGATACCAGGATAAATTATAAAGCTGTACATGAGATTTTTAAACCACATGGAGCTGTTTATGTCTCTCCAATGCCTCTTTTCCATCCATTGAACTACTATAGTATGGGACATACTATTCCTACTATACAACATACTATTGATCCAGCACTACACTTAACCAGAGATCGATACTCAATATCATTGCATACAAATGGCCCATACACATTCACCCAACTCATGAAATCCCTGTTGCGCTGGGGGTCAAGTTTTAATGACGTGATCCGTTTGTTTTTCTTCTATAAGTTCATATTTAACGTTTCTAAATACATAACTGAACCTTAATATCAACTCTCTTTCTTCTGGTCGATGGACCAATTAGTTGAGTAGTTGATGGTAATAATAGTACTATCTATCTATCTATCTATCTATCTATCTATCTATCTATCTATCTATCTAATTTGGCTAACTAATCACAGACTCTCGGTAAGATTAATAAAGTTTATCGCAAATAATGTGAAATCAATGCTCATCGCATACAGGTCACAAAGCAAACAATGAAAATCTCACAAAGAGGAAAAAAGAAACATCAGCAAATGCAAACAGTGTCATACTCATCAAATGAACAATGCACATATGAAGGAGTGGATAGATGAAGAGACCTAAGTTTCAGAGACAAAAATACATTTGCAAATGTTTATGCAAAGTATGAATCATGAAGATATACTAACCCAAAGGATCAGAGAAATACCACCCCCCTGGCCAAGGAGGTAGTGGGGGTCCCCCGAAATAGAGTCAGGGAACAAAGATTTCAGGCTACAGGAACGGGACAAGGACAGGATCAGCTAGGCCTTTCTGCAGACCGACGGACAGCGACGAATCACCCCTCTATCTCTCCTTCTCTGTTCTCTCCTCTCTCCCCAGATGTCTTCTCTCCAGCACAGCCCTCAAGCTCTAGCTAAACCACACCCCTAAAGGCACCCCAATTATACCCTTAAACCTACATGTCCAACCCACAATAGTTGAAACAATTTTTAAAACTCAGCCTCTCATTGGATGGTTTAGGGGGTGTTCAATCACACCACCATGATCACATTCATGATTCTACAGTCTTCTTTGTTTTACATCTTTCACATAACGTAATTTTCGACTAGTTCATTTGTTCATAAAGCATGTAACAGTTTCATCGTTCACATGAGTTTTTCTGCTACGTCCGCGGAAGAAGTCTTGGGTCTCACGGTCAGTCTCGTCTCTTGGCAGACAAACAATGTTTCGTAGCTGATCAACCTTGACTTTTTGTACTCTTCTGCAGCGCTCAGCTTTTCTGTCTATTTATTGGGTTATTCATGCTTTTCTTCCAGTCCCCATCTACCATGTCAACTTTAGGAAAATGCAGGCCCATTTCAGCTTACTATGACAAATAAAACATAAACATTTATTAATTACATGGAAATGTACTTTTCACTGTTTACCACCCTCCTTTTGCGCTACCCCATGTTAATATTTTCTTAGCAAAGCTTTTAAGCAAAAGCGGCATTATTTATTATTATTTTCGAAGCAAGATGCTAGGTGCAAAATGCGGCCTGGTTCTTTCATGCATTAGTTCACATTAGTGCACGCATATGCAAAAGCGGTTTCCTGTGTATTTTATGTGATTTGTATGTTAATATCCACTGCACACTGTTAGTATGTATTACTGGGGTGTCAATTCGAGCAGTCTTTTTTTTTTTCCTTGTAAAATCCTGCTCCATCATTCCCCCCTCTGATGGCTTTTTTGAGCCATCAAAAATACTCATCATACCATGTGCCATCTTAAAGTTCAATATTCTTCTCTCTTTTCATCATTCTTTCGTCTAAATCTTTCTTCATTTCGTAATAATTTCTTTTCATATCTTCTAGTTCTATCTCATCTCTTTTTCTCTTTCTTACTCTTCGTTTGTTATTTGATTCTGTCATCTCTTTTCTTCCACATCTACATTTACAACATTTATATATTGTTATTATTACTAAGGCTACTATAGCTATTGAAATGATTGGCATTATTATTTTTCCTAAGAAGCTACTTCCAAAGGTAGAAAACCATTTACTTACAGAAGAGAAACTCTTACCAAGTCTCTCCCACACACCGTCAACCTCCAGTTGGGTCAAATCTTCATGTAATTTCGTAATATTCTTTATATATCCCTCAATACTTTTACTTTTGTCTGGGATATAAGTACAGCAGTGTTGAATTTTCAACATGCCACAGACTCCACCCTCTTTTGCCAATAGGATATCAAGGGCAAGTCGATTTTGTAAAACCATTGATCTGATCGCAACCATTTCAGTGTCGATCATCAAGAACCCACCAGCAGTATCTGTTGATAAACGATCAACCACTGTGGACAATTTTGAATTTTATGTGAATTTAAAACGACTCCAACTGATGGTATCAGTGCACCAAAGATGTCACCTATTATTTCTGAGAAACTTGCTCTTTTATTACGTGTTAGTCCTTGTTTTACTTCATTGACTCTGTTGTTATTTTTATCTACATGATAGATTTTTGGAAAAACAATTCCAAAATAACAACTACCATACCAATGTGCAGGCAACCTGTAGTAGGCTTTCTTACCACACACATAATAGACTCCTGGGAAAACAGGATCAGTTCAACCCTTTAATCCCCATCCTCCAGTAATTTGGAAAGTATGCTCACACTCACTAGTACCAATGAAATAATGATTATAGTTAGTTTTTAGTCTAAGCCAACAGAATTTCCCTTTTTGATACCAGTCCAGGGACATTGTAGCGTATGTCTCGCCTTTCTCATAATTTCCTTCTCTAAAAGCCCACGGTGGTACATGTGACTTCTGTTCAGCAGCTTTTCTTTGGAAACTTTCTCTTCTATTTTCTACCATATCAATGAATACCTTTTCTTCAACCTGCAAACTACATGTTAGATTATGTTTATAAGCATATTCTATATCTAGTGTCTTAGTAATATGGAAGAATTCTCCCATATATCGTGCCTTTTTACTACTTAAAACCTTGTTCAGCTCTTTTATAATAGGTATTTCTGAAAATACTAAATCTATATTGGAATAATGATACTCCAGCTTCCCCGTTACATAAAAGAGACTGGTTAAAACACTATATGACACACCATATGTTAAAGGTAGTTGATGATAGGTCACCCCTCTGAGACAGACAAAGGTAATTGCATGCACACATAACAATCACTCACATTCATTGTGTTAACATATTCATACAACAATTTAGTAAAGACATTTATTTGGGACTCTTCTGGTATGGCTCGCATGGATCCAGTTTGGCAAGCCACCACATTTCACTGCTATCGTCGTCACCAGAATCACTTGATAAGGTCCGGTCCACCTGGGTTCTAAACACGATTTCCTCACGTGCTTCTTCACGAGAACCCACTCTCCAGGACTCAGATCATGAGCTTGATTCGGCTGTGTTGTAGTAGCATTCTCTCCAACCTGGTGAGACACAGAACGTACCAGATCAGCCAATCCTCTGCAATAATCAAGCACTAGATCATCAGATATATTCATCAGTTTGTTCGCTGGTATAATCGCTTGTCTCATTGCTCTTCCCATTAGGACTTCGTGTGGACTCAGTCCCGTCTTTTTATCAGGAATGCTTCTGAGACTCATCAATACAAGGGGTAAAGCGTCAGGCCATTTCAGTGTTGTGGATGCACACACTTTTCCTAACCTAGATTTTATTGTGCCGTTAATCTGCTCAACTACTCCAGATGCTTCAGGTCAATAGGCACAATGCAGTTTCTGCTCTATTTGCAATGCTGCACAAATCATCCGAATTATCTCATTATTAAAATGTGTTCCTCTATCTGTCTCTAAAGTGACTGGAAATCCAAATCTTGGGATCAACTCTCTCAAAAGTAATTTTGCGACAGTCAGACTATCATTCCTTCTCGTGGGATAGGCTTCCACCCAGCGAGAGAACAAACAAACAACAACCAAGACATATTTTAATCCGTTACACGGAGGAAGCTGGATAAAATCCAATGCAAAATTTCCTAGCTATCGTAAAGGAAAGTTTCGATTTTATTAAGGACGCGGAGGCGATGATTAGGCTTTTCTTTCTCCATTTATTTTACTCCAGCAGCTTTTAACAAAACTACAATAACAATAAAAACTACATTTCCGGGGGCGTGGCTAGCAGCCAACGAAGATGGTCGCAGCCTAAACGAGCTCCGCGACCGGCAGAGCCTAACCCACACAATCCTGTCATAAATCCGGCGGCTGAACATAAGCCAGAGGAAGTCGAGGGTCCCCAAGCACCTGGTGCAGGCTCGGTTCGAGTTTGGGCCCGGAGGGTGTGACCAGTGAAGCGCAGCACCGTGTACTGGAAAGCGGCCTGGGCACCGAAGGCGAACCGGGGGCTGGATTTCTGGCGCTGCTGCCTGTGGCTCCGGGGAGAGTGGGCCTGCCGCCGCGGCTCGAGACGGCGCTGGAAAGAGGCGGCGCGACCGGCGGAGCCAGATGCAATCGCCCCCCCGGAACACGATAAAGACCAGCGGATTGCCACGAATAAGGCAGCAAAAAACAAGCGAGGCCCCAGCAAGCACTGGTGGAGACAGCGCTGGAAGGAAGACGGCAGAGATACCCCGAGCACCGGTCGCGTACTTGCACAGACCGGGAGGATATCAGCGACTGGCAAAGAACCGCGAGCCCACCGCTGTGTCCTGCTCTGGATGCCAGCTGACGACAACCCTATGCCCACGGACCCGGCGGCGAAGGCGGTGAGGGAACCATCACGGGCGGGGAGTCCCTCCACTGCGTGTGGCCCTGAGGACTCGTTCCTCTGCACAAGACGGGGACACGCGCTCTTTCAAGCTGCGGGTGAGAAACTTGACTACTATATAATAAAACAGTCCCCCCACGGCAACATCCTAGCCACAGCTGAATGGACTGCCTGCGACGCGGCGGGGGAATAGCGAACCCACCTGCGAAACTCATCATACCTCTGGCATAGTCCAGGCCCTGTGGTGGCCAACAAGAGACCCTGCTGCGCACTGACGACAAGATTAGAACAGGTAGCTTGCACCTTTAAAGGGAGAGGAGGCGCAGGAAACCCGGAAGGCCGCGCGTGGAGGTCCCTCCTGCGGTCAGGCAACGGCGACTACTGTGCCCCCCCCCCCAAGAGAATCCGTGTGAAGGCTCCAGAGAAAACAACAATATGGGGAGCCGCGGCCAACGCACAGTCCAAACAAATAAGTTGTATAAATATGCATTCAGCAGGGAACAACCAGACCAGCCAGTTCCCGCCGCGGGGGCCACAAGTGACCCATCGAAAGAGATACCGAAAGAGATCACTTTGCAGGATATAATGGCTACTCTGCAGCAGGTACAAACGTCAATTGGCACGATATCCACGGACATTACATTCCTTAGGGCGGATGTTTCCAAAATGAACGCCAGAATAGCAGAAGTCGAGGACACCACGGCGAGTCTCTCCACGGATACCGCAGCACTGAAACAACAAGTGAAACAGTTGGAACAGATCACTAAGCAAATGGCCGCCAAGATCGATGACCAGGAAGGGCGCTCAAGACGCAATAACGTTCGCCTGGTTGGAGTCCCGGAGAGTGTTAGGGGGCCTGCCCTGGACCTCTTTGTCGAAGACCTGGTTAAAACGCAGTTACAACCACGCGGACTGTCCACCTTCTTCTCGGTGGAAAGAGCACATCGAGTCCCGGGGGGTAAGCCCTGGCCGGGAGCCCCCCCAGACCCATACTGGCCCGCATCTTCAACTACCGCGACCGAGACACGATTCTTCAGGCAGCACGTGTTGCTCCTCCGCTAAGAGTAGATAATAATACAGTGTCCCTCTACCCAGACTACACTGCTACGGTTACTCATCAACGTAGAAACTTCCTGGATGTCAAAAAAGAACTGCGCAAACGGGAACTAAAATATGCAATGCTCTTTCCCGCAAAGCTTAGGGTAGAGGCGGAAGGGAAAAGCTGGTTTTTCTCAACTCCGGAGGAAGCCCAAGAATGGCTGGAGGGTTGGAGACCTGCCACAGAACCCAATAGGCAGGACCGACGAAGACAGCACCAACCCTCCAAATCTTTGATGTCGGCAGCGGGTCGAGGGCTGGACCCACCCACCAAAACGCAGCGAACAACAGAAGAAAACTCCGACTAAATCGACGACTACCCGCTGGACGGATAATGGACAAGAAACTGTCATACAGAAAACGACGGGTAGACTCTACAGCCACATACAGTAACAGTGACCTACCGACCCTGAGGAATGCTGGCCGACTTCCTGTGCCAGAGATGCAAAGGTGGACATGCCTTGTTATACTCATTCAGCCGCAACATACTAAGGACTAAGCAAGGGGAGAAGGCCGGATGGTCGCTAGGTAGCTCTACCCCCGACGCAAGTATAAAGTTATGGGACAGAAGCACTCTGCTAAGTTGGGGTGGCGGGTAGTTCTAAATCCGCTATGCAGGGAGGCAGGGAGGGGGTGGGGCAACCAGGGCATGTTTAAAGGGTTTTTGTTTGTTTTGGTACATGAAGGTGATGAGAACATCTACAGCATACAGATAGGCAGCATGAAACATACACTTCGGGGCGGGAATCCTCCTAATTTAAGGGATGGCACACAAAGTACACTCTGAAGAGTCAACAGAGGGTCCTACCACAGGGATGACAACCTGTCCACCGCCACACCTTCCCTTTACTATACTCTCATGGAACGTAAACGGTCTTGGAGACAAAATAAAGCGGGGTTTGGTCCTTCCATACATTAAAAGTAAGGGTTCGGCAGTCGCTCTTATACAAGAATCGCACCTGGTGGGATCAACGTGTAAAGCCCTGGACAGATGGGGTTACAAAATGGCCGCACACTCTGACTTTACCTCCGGATCCCGGGGAGTAGGGATTTTAATTAACAAACGATCTCCACTGATATTACGGGGGACATGGACGGACGACCAGGGGCGTTTTGCGGCGATCACCTGCCAATGGGAGCGACCATAGACAGACAGCCCCCCAGGGACCCCAGTGGATCGAGTCGCAAACTCATGGAATTCGCGGAGGCGATGGGCCTCATAGATGTCTGGCGCGCCAGACACCCGCAAAAGAGGGAGTACACATTCCTCTCGGGTGTGCACGGCAGCCGCTCTAGAATTGATTACATCCTCACACTGGCAACAAGTTTAGAAAAGATAGGGGAGATCACACACCTATCCTGTGGTATATCGGACCATTCACCGGTGCTCATTACCTACACTTCACACACCCCGGGCAGACGCCGATTATTCCCGCTATACCCCGGATACCTTAAAAATCGTACAATTGGGAAGGGACTGGTCATGGCCACGAAACAATATTTCACCGAAAACGAACACACCGTATCATCCCAGACGACCCTATGGGAAGCGTATAAAACAGTAATAAGAGGGCAGGCCATATCCCTAGTAACAGAACACAAACGAGACAAATGACAACATATCGACACTCTGGAACAGGAAGTCTCCAAGGTGGAGATGGAATACACCACACATACTAGCGAAACCACGCTACATCAGTTGCAGTTAGCTCAACAGGAATATAGAACATATGCATGGGAGGAGGCGAAATCGAAGATTTCAAACACCCAAAATATTGTTTATGAGATGGGCGATAAAGCTGGGAAGCTTCTAGCGTGGCTGGACAAAAAGGAGAAAGTGGGCAGATGGGTGGCGCAGCTCCGGACAGAGACACGCGAACTCACAACGGACCCGCAACAAATAGTCGAGACACTAGCAGCACACTTTCAGCAGGTATACACATCCCAAGCTACAGCCACAATAGCCGAAAATCTGGATTTTCTAAAAAACATACAGATGCCAACATTAGGGCCGGAGGAGACCCGAGAGTTAGAAAATGATTTGACCAGTGATGAACTTCAGCTAGCGGTGGGGGCGTTACATACTGGGAAAGCACTGGGGCCCAATGGGCTACCAGTAGAACTCTACAAAAAGGCAGCAACACAGCTTATACCACACATGCTCAATATGTTTACGGACAGTCTACAAAAAGGGGAACTGCCAAGGGATCAACGCTTAGCGACGATAGTCACTATACATAAACCAGGTAAACCACCGGAAGATTGCGCCTCATATAGGCCGATTTCCCTACTGAATTCGGAAGCAAAAATATTCGCTAAAGCACTAGCCATGCAACTCCAGCCATACCTCACGACCTTAATCCACCCGGACCAATCTGGCTTTATGCCGAACCGAAACACAACGCTCAACCTGCGCAGGTTGCATAGTGTCATGGCACGTAAAGATACGATCAAAGAAGACGCGGTTATCCTGTCCTTAGATGCCCGTATGGCATTCGACCTGGTGGAATGGCCCTTCCTCTTCGCGGTTCTTCGCCGCATGGGCTTTGGACCAAAATTTTGCGCATGGATAGAGCTACTATATGCAAAACCACTGGCACATGTGGTAGCCAATGGCCGCATTTTGGAGGACTTCCCGCTGGGTAGAGGAACGAGACAGCGTTGCCCCCTGTCTCCGATGCTCTTTGCGCTGGTGTTGGAGCCGCTGGTGGCATGGGTCCGGCAGGACCTGGTCATTCGTGGACTGAAGTGGGCGATAGGATGGGAGGACCGAATCTCACTCTACGCGGACAACGTACTCCTTTACCTGGCGTCCCCCGCAAGGTCCATAAACAGACTATTGGACATATGCGCGGCGTACGGGCGAGTCTCCGGCTACACGATAAACTGGGCAAAATCCCTCATTTATGTACTGCATGGACCAGCGCCCAGACTCCCGCGTCACTGTGATATAAACACTACGACTGAAGGATTCAAATACCTCGGTATATACATTACACATAGCCATACACGCTTCATAGCAGAAAATCTCACACAACCCTGGCGCGATTTCATACTGATGTAAAACATTGGCGCTCATTACCACTAACGTTGCTTGGAAGAGCAGCCCTCTTTAAGATGATGGCGCTGCCTCGGTTCTTATATGCCCTCCAAAACACGCCATTCCCGGTTACCCCCACATACTTCTCAGCGATCAATGCGGACGTAACCAATTTACTATGGGACGGTAAGTCAAGTCGGATCCCCCTACACAAACTCATGAGGGGATGGTATGATGGGGGAATTGCCCTCCCTAATATAAAACAGTACTACTGGGCATCGCACCTCATGGTTATAAACCAGTGGCTTCATGTGCCGCAAGATGAGCCAGCATTCCGCATGGACAAACATCTCCTCGACAGCGATGGAATTCTGGGGACGTTATACAATAAGTCACGACGACCTACACTTACGGGCCCAACGGCTCATACGATCCGAGTGTGGTTTGAAGCACAGCGCGCGATGGGCTGGGAGGGTGTAATCACGCAGGCTACGCCGCTATGGGACACCCAGCGCCTCGGCAAACTGAGTAATACAAAGGGTTCAGACAGTGGGACTTGATCGGTATCACGAGGGTCGGAGATCTCTGGAAAAAGGGTGAGGTTATCCCATTTGCTCATTTGCAGAAAGCTCACGGGCTGGCACAGACAGAGACCTTCCGATATATGCAGATCAGACATGCGCTCCAGAGCGTAATTCAGCAGGGCACACAGCTACCAGAGGCCTCACCCCTGGAAGACAGACTCCTTTCAGAACATTTGAGTAAGAAAGCCATCTCCCTAATGTACCGAAAAATAGTTAACAATCAGCCGGATCCCATGATAGCCCTTAAGGAACGATGGGAAAAAGAATTGGGAACGCTGGAGGATGATGATTGGCAGGAAGCGTTGGCATCGCGCAGAGAGGTAGCAATTCCCTCAAAACTGAGACTACTACAACTGAAAGTCCTACACCGAACAAACTACACACGGACGCTCCTCCACAAACTAGGCATTACCGATACACCGCTTTCTCTGAGACAGTGTGGCCTACCGGGCACATTCCTACACACTATCTGGGAATGCCCCAAGATTAGGCTCTTTTGGGAGGCGGTCATGAGCACAATTTCTCAGGTAACGGGGGTGGGGGTTTCTCCTGAACCAAAACGATGTCTAATCAATATATGGGAACCTACAGACCTTAACCATGCAAGTCAGGACTGGGTGACACTTGGTATGGCACTGGCAAAGCGCAATATAGCCCGCAACTGGGGATCGAGACAGACACCCACCCAGCGGCAATGGTGTCAGGACATGGACAATACTATGGTAACAGAAAAAGCAGTTTATGTGCATAGGGGATGCCCTAAAAATGGACCCGGGTGTGGGGTAAATGGAACACCTTCCGGGCAATATATGCGAACCCCCACAAGAGGACTTCAGGTCTGATGTTAGTGAATAATATGAAGAATAGAATGCAAAAAGTACGAGTTAAATGGCTTACCCGCAGAACTGTATATCCTGTATATGCACCAACAAATTGTATGGAATATGTAAGTGAAAATCCGAAACTGCATATTGGTAAGATATAAGTATAAAGGCTGCCTGTAAATGTATAAACATGTACCGAATTAAGTTGTTGGTCTGTAAAATAAAAATACATTTATAAAAATAAAAAACTACATTTCCCATGATGCAGAGGGAAATGGAAAGTGAAAAAGTCCAACAGAGATGACCAATCCTCAACTGGGACATCCCACAACTTCCTTCGAGGACGCTCTACCCTCCTCTTTCTTCCTGCGACTACATCAAGCCAATCTTCGGTTATTCCTGTTTGCCAGCGTCCGATCCTAAATTAAAGAAGGATAGTTGTAAGTTTGAGAAATGTAACATAGCACGTACATCCTCAAATAACAATGACAATCACATTCCAGATAAGAATGATACAACCATTACAAGGCATTGTGAAACAAATCTAATTGTAAACGTTTTACTCACCACAGATACGTAGGTGTTCTGGGAGGGTTCAACAGAAAGGGTGGGCTAATCCTCGCCTCTGCGTCCTTAATAGAATCGAAACTTTCCTTTACGATAGCTAGGAAATTTTGCATTCTATGGCAGGACCGGAGGCTTCAGATTAGGCTAGTTTAAAGCTTGTCCACCACCAAAGAAGCCAGTGATACCACTGGTTTAAAATAAAACCTTTTGAAGGTGGAGTCTGAGGACCAGTCTGCGACATTAAGGATATCTTCCAGCCGCGCCCCCAGGGAAAAAGCCTTTGATGCCATTGCACCTCGGACCGAATGAGCCCCAAAACGGGACGTATTTATACCTGCCTCCTGCATCGTCCAGCGAACCCATCGCGCAATCGTAGGGGATGAGATCGCCCGTGTGGTTTGGTGAGGGCTATAAATAGCTGTCTGACGCCCTGTGGGCGTATGTCAATTGTCGCCACTTCATAGGCCTTGAGCGCTCTAACCACACATAATTTAGGGACATCAGGAAAAGCAGAATAGGATACTAACTTCAAATTGCTTTTGGTTCATCTAGAAATATGAAAAGTAACTCCCTCCCGAGTGAAGTCTCGGCCAGTAAGGTCCAGGGCCCTCACATCGGAAACTCTGCGACAGGATATCAAACACAGAAGGGTTGCTAGCTTTGCCGAAATTTGTTTCCTAGACAAGTACTTATTGGATGGCCATGATCGGAATAAGTCCAAAACTTTATTAACATCCCAGAGAACCGAGTAGCGAGGTTCCGGGGGCACGGATAATCTGATACCCCTCAGAAGCTTGCACACCAGAGGATGTTCGCCAACAGGGCGACTGTCTACCGGAACATGGCCTGCTGAAATTGCTGACCTAAATGTATTAATCGTTCTGTAGGCTAAGCCTTCCTTTGCCCACGAGGCTAAGAAATTAAGGACATAGACAACATCTGCCCCCATCGGATCCACCTGTTGTCGAAGACACCAACTCCCCCAAAGTAACCAAGCGGAACGGTATCTCTTATTGGTGCTCTCTGCCCAGGACTTTGCGAGTAACGAGGCAGCGTCTGCCGAAAGGCCTGGCACTTTCCAGCGTTGCCTGAAACCCGCCAGGCCATCAGATGAAGACCGCCTGTGACAAGGAGGTGATGGGGATTCCCCTGAGGATCTTTGAGGAGACCCTGACCGAGGGGTAGACGGATTGGAAAATCCCAGGAAAGTTCCATCAGAACTGGAAACCAGGCTTGTGATCTCCAGATCGGGGTGATCACCACCAGATCCGCCTGTTGTCTCCTCACCTGGGTTGATACCCTTATTATCATTGCGAAGGGGGGAAAGGCGTAGCCCTGCTCCGCGCTCCAATCCTGGAGGAATGCATCCACAGCCAAAGCTTCCGGATCCAGACGCCAACTGAAATACCTTTCCAGTTGGGCATCCAGTCGGGAGGCAAAGAGGTCTATCGAGAAATCGAGAAGGGGCCCCAACAAGCTTGGATTTCCCGAAAAACTTTGGGATGTAGCCTCCACAGACTGGTATCCTTCCAGTGTCGAGAGCACCAATCCGCCACCTGGTTTGACGATCCGGGAAGATGTTCCGCTGATAGAGATATCTGGTTGGCCAGACAATAGTCCCAGAGGGGATCACTGACATAATATCGACAACAAAAATGTCGACCTACAAAAATATTGTGACAAAAATATAGTTGTCAAAAATATCGACCTCCTATCTACATAATGGTAAGTACAAAAATATCGGAAAAAAAATATCGTTGGTAAAAATATCGTTGTTAAAAATATCGTTTTTTAAAAATGTTTAAAAAATAATGTAAAATAAATTAAATAATACATATAATTTTAAAAAAACGTAGTTAGAATTATTAACATTTAAAAAATATATAAGTAATAAATATAATGTAAAAATAAATGAAACACATATATATATATCATATAATATATATATTTACTTAATATTAATAAATAATTATTTTAATAAATTATAAAATGTTAGAAACATATTAAAAATTATAAATACATATATATATATATATATATACATACACCTGTAAAATAAAAATAATAATAAACTATATACATAATAAATAAAAATATTAAACTATTTTTATTTTTTTAAAACCACATTTTACACTACATTAACTGCAACAGTAGAGAAAGTGTTGGATAGCGAAGGAGTAAAATTACTATTCCCACTCCAGCGAGTGCAACAGTAGGGGAAGTGTTGGATAGCGGAGGGGAATAATTTACTATTCCCACTCCAGCAAGTACAACAGTAGGGAAAGTGTTGGATAGCGGAGGGGAATAATTTACTATTCCCACTCCAGGGAGTGCAACAATAGGGAAAGTGTTGGATAGCGGAGGGGATAAAATTACTATTCCCACTCCAGGGAGTGCAACAGTAGGGAAAGTGTTGGCTAGAAGAGGGGTAACAATTACTATTCCCACTCCAGCAAGTGCAACAGTAGGTAAAGTGTTGGATAGCGAAGGGGAATAATTTACCATTCCCACTCCAGCAAGTGCAACAGTAGGGAAACTTTTGGATAGCGGAGGGGAATAATTTACTATTCCCACTCCAGGGAGTGCAACAGTAGGGAAAGTGTTGGATAGCGTAGGGGTAAAAATTACTATTCCCACTCCAGGGATAGCAACAGTATGAAAGTGTTGGATAGCATAGGGAATAAAATTTACTATTCCCACTCCAGAGAGTGCAACAGTAGGGAAAGAGTTGGGTAGCGGAGGAGATAAAATTACTATTCCCACTCCAGCGAGTGCAACAGTAGGGAAAGTGTTGGATAGCGGAGGGGACAAAATTACTATTTCCACTCCAGGGAGTGCAGCAGTAGGGAAAATGTTGGATAGCGGAGGGGAATAATTTACTATTCCCACTCCAGCAAGTGCAACAGTAGGGAAAGTGTTGGATAGCGGAGAGGAATAATTTACTATTCCCACTCCAGCAAATTAATTAGCACTAATTAACAAACAATTAATTAATTAAAAATAATTTACCTCCCACCATATTCCCCTATAAATGACACCACCAATGTCGTAAAGCATGACACAATTAACAAATAATTACTCAATTAATAATAATTAACAAGCAAATTAAAAACATTTATTAATAAATTAATTCACACAATTAACACTATAAAACAACATTAAATAAATATTATATAAAAAATATTAATTAATTAATTATAATTAAATTACTTCCCACCCTAATCCCCTACAAACCCACAACCCGCTCCTAAAAAAAATGACACAATAAACATAATTAACAATTAATTAATAATTATTAACAACCAACTAATAAATAATTAATAATAAATTTATTTCCACAATTAACAATATAAAATATTAAATACATAAATATTAATTAATAAAAATATTAATTATAATTAAATTACTTCCCACCCTACTCCCCAATAAACCCACAACCCGCTCCTAAACAAATGACACAATTAACATAATTAACAATTAACAACCAATTAATAACTACTTAATAATACATTAATTTCCACAATTAACAATATAAAATATTAAATACATAAATATTAATTAATAAAAAATATTAATTAATTAATTATAATTAAATTACTTCCCACCCTACTCCCCTATAAACCCACAACCCGCTCCTAAAAAAATGACACAATTAACATAATTAACAATTAATTATTAATAATTAACAACCAATTAATAACTAATTAATAATAAATAAATTTCCGCAATTAACAATATAAAATATTAAATACATAAATATTAATTAATAAAAATTATTAATTAATTAATTATAATTCAATTACTTCCCACCCTATTCCCCTATAAACCCACAACCCGCTACGGAACTGAAACGCAAAATGTAATAAAAAAAATTAATAACTTCTAAAAATTATTAATAAATGTATTATAATTAAATTACTTACTACCCTATTCCCCTATAAACCCACAACCCGCTACGGAACTAAAACGCAAAATTTACTTTAAAAAAATAATAACTTCTAAAAATGTAACACATATATTAAAAAACAAATGCAATACTTACACAAAAAAATAGAACACATACATTTAAAATACACACTAAAATACATACCACTAACTAAAACAACGATATTTTTAACAACGATATTTTTGCAAACGATATTAATGACCGATATTTTTAAACTCGATATTCTTGACAACGATATTCTGACAGTCGATATTTTCGTTTTACGATATTTTGCACTCGATATTAGTGCAAGTCGACATTTACAACTCAATATTATGTCTGTTTACCTCCCAGAGGTCTCGTGCCAGATTCAGTAAAGCTTTGGACCTTGTCCCTCCTAGATGGTTGATGTAGCGGATCGCTGCTACATTGTCCATCTTGAGTAGGACGCAGCATTGGACCTTGTCTTTGATCCAGCATTTCACAGCAAAAGAACCTGCCATTAATTCCAGGCAGTTTATGTGGAGACCTTGTTCGGAAGAGGACCATTTTCCGCCTGTAGAAACTTCTCCGCAGCGGGTACCCCAACTGGAACCACTGGCGTCTGATTCTATTTCCAGGTCGGGTTGAGATCCGAAGATGGCCTGGCCATTCCAAGCCTCCATGTGGGAGATCCACCATTGTAACTCGGTCTTGGCCTCTTCTGAGAGGGGCACAAATTGGGAATAAGTGAGGCCTTGGCGCAGATGATAGCCCTTGAGGCGTTGAAGGGCCCTGTACTGAAGGGGCCCCGGAAATATGGCCTGAATTGACGACAAAAGAAGTCCTACCATCCTGGCTTCATGGCGTAAGGATATTGTGGGCTTTGCTAGCGTACGTCTCAGTTCGTGTCTGATCTTGGATAGTTTGCGAGACGGAAGGGATAAGGTCGCGTTGACCGAATCTATCATGAAGCCCAAGAATTGCATCTTCTGAGAAGGGATAAAGTCTGATTTGGATTCATTGATCACAAACCCCAGGGACTCTAGAAGAGTTACTGCCTGTTGCAGTTGGACGAGTAAGCGTTGGGGACATTGACTCATAATAAGTATATCGTCGAGGTAGATTATCAGCCTTACCCCCTCCCATCTGAGGCGCTCCACCACTGGCTTCATCACCTTCGTGAAGCACCACGGAGCGGAGGATAGACCGAAAGGAAGGGAGGCGAATTCGAAGATCTGTGAATTCCACTGGAATTGAAGAAAACGTCTGTGAGGAGGAAAGACTGGGACCATAAGGTACGCGTCCTTGAGGTCCAAACGGACCATCCAGTCCTGTTTCTGCAGAAGGTCCCTGAGGAGGTGAATACCCTCCATCTTGAAGTGGCGGTAAATTAGCCATTCGTTGAACTCCTTGAGGTTTATTACTGGACGATAGCCCACATCTCGTTTCTCCACGAGAAAAATGTTGCTGAGAAAAACTCGAGGATGCAATGATGAGGGAAGGATCGCTCCCTTCTGCAACAGTTCTGAAACCTCCCTGTCTATCAAGTCCATCTGATCTTTCGGGAAAATCAAGGGTTTTGGGCGAATCGGTTGAGTCGGTAACTCGAAAAACTCTATTTGGAACCCTTTCACAGTCTGTAGAACCCAGGCGTCTGAGGTTAGCGAAGACCAGTTGTGAAGAAAAATTGCAGTCTGCCCCCTACTTGCACCTCCCCCAAGCTCTGTACTCTCACCTTGCTGAGTGTTGTAGGAACCATTTTCTCTTCCTCTGCCAACCCTACGGCGAGGGTATGATCTGGTGGGGTAGAAGTTTCTGAATTTCTCTGGATCTTGCCACTGTCCTCTACGAGGTTCTGCCGATTTGTAGGAGGCTTTGTTGTAGGGACGGCCAGTCGAGCGCCCCCTGCCACGACCGGCTGCGCCAAAAACACGCGGGGTGAAGATGCGCTTTATGGACGTTTGGGCCTTATCCAGCAAGTTAAAAGTATTTACGAATTTGCCCAATTCCTTTACGAAGGGATCTCCAAAGAGATTACCCTCCGCCACTGGACCAGCCTCTGATGTGGCCAGTTCCCCTAACTTAGGGGGGTCATTACGATGACGGGCGGACAAAGTCCGCCCGCCACCGTAACGGTGAATGGGACCGTCCGCCATAGGAGCGGCGGTCCCGCCGTGAGTATTAGGATGCCACCGCCACGGTGGCGGTGGCATCCCTATTCCCAACATTGTGGTGGGCGGTGTTCACAGCACCGCCCGCCACAATGCTGGGAATGCACGTTGTGCATTCACATGCACAAGGTGACAGGCACCGCGCGGTGCCTGCCACCTTGTCCATGCCAATGTGTGCACCCCCTACCCCCCCAACATCCTGGGGGCCCGCTACAGGCCCCCAACAGCGAAGACCGTATGCCTTTCCATGGCGGCGTTGCCGCCAAGGAAATGCTGCTCTCCGCTACCATCCTAATATGGATGGCGGTGTCTTGCAGACACCGCCCCCATATTATTGCCCTTTTCCGCCCGGTCCCCTGTTGGACCGGTGGAAAACCGGCGGACGGTCTTTCCGTCCGCCAGGCTCCCCCGCCATCGTAATGTGGCGGGGGGGAAATGGCATGCGGGCGGAGGGGAATGGCGGGCGGATCGCCACTGCCATACTGGCGGTGGCGATCCGCCCGTCATCGTAATGACCCCCTTAGGGTCTATTTTCATCAGCAGAGACCTGCGACGCTCAGTAGAGGTTGCCGCATTGGCATTTCGTAGAAAAACGATCGCCCTCGGAGCCCAACTGGAAAGGGTGTCTGGGGAAATAAGGCTGCCCGAGGCTTTGGCGTCCTCCGCCATGTCTAGAATCTTAGCTAGGGGGCCTGCCGTATCCAGGAGTTTATCCTGGCACGCTCTCCACGAGCGATCAATGCCTTTCTTGGGATCGCGAATAAACTTGGCTAGAAACGTGGCCATTTTAGGGTCCAACTCTGGAGTGACCGCAACCTTCCCCTCTACAGCCGGTCTTGGGCACTCCGCTCTTAGGCAACTCCTGACCTCTTTATCCAGAGGTTTACGCAGTCTGGCCGCCATGTAGGCTGCTACGTTAGGGGCTGGAACCCACTCCGCTGACCTCGGGTGCAAGAGGTCATCAGGGTTGAGCATGTCATTGTCTAACTCAGGAGTTGTCCCCTGATCTACCTTCGCTGGGTGCCAGGGCCTGCCCGAATCACCATCCCCATCTGAAGTCTGGGGGGACTCATCTGGGTCACCCGCAGGCGAAGCAACCGGGAAACCAGAGGGTCCCACCAGATCCTCCGCAGGCTTAACGGGTGCTGAGGGGGCTGGGCATCCATAAATGCCTTTTTTAAACGCGCAAAGGCATTGGAGTCCACACCAGCGTCGTCTGGGTGCTTTCGTTTCAGGTCAATGGCGTTAGTGGAGGGCTCTCCTGGAGGTATGGCATTCTTAGGTCCCGACAAGTCTTCCCTCGACACAAGGGGTTGCTGGCATTGAACCTGAAGTTGGTCTAATTTCCTCTTCAGGGGCGCAACCACTTGAGAAACCGCCTTAAGGATGGAGGTGTCCATCACCTGACAAAAGTGATCATCAATAGGTAAGTAGGTGATTTCTTCCTCCTCCTCTTCGTAATAATCTTCAAAATCCTCCATAGTCTGTTTAAACTAGGGAATCTGAAGAAACTAAAGGGGTTCTGAAAAGGGAGTAAACCCTGGGTCAAGTCAAAATATATAGAGAGATTAATATGTAGGGCTGAGCCCTGGGACCACTGCTCCCTGCTGGTGATGAGGGTAAATCCTGCATGGGCTGGTCCCTTGTCAACGAACATGAGTCTTACCCGGTGCACGGGTGTCAGGCTCCAGGCAGGGGCTTTCGCTACAAAATTTGCCCAAGCACTCACAGCGCTAATTAAATGCTAAGCGTCCAAGGCAAAATGTCTTCCCCCACGTGTATACAGAAAGCGCAGCCAAGCAAGTCTCTCCACAATAGCAACCAGCGGAAAAGACGACTCGTCGGCTGCGCGGGGGGTAACGTGCGTTCAAGCGTGCAAAATCAAGGGCGCGCGGTCCCCTAGCGGCGGGAGGGCCGCACCGCACCGAGAGCCTGAGGCAATTAGCGCGGCCGCGAAGGAGCGAGAGACACTCCCACGGCCGTTAAAAATTGACAAATTGCTAACTCGCGCGTCAAACAAGGCTTGCCACAGCATAAATAGAGGCGCTCAATCAGAAACATGCACTTTAGCACAATAATTAACCAAAATTAAACCATTTATGAAGGAGAACACAATTCATTTATCTTGATGCTGCTGGAGCAGCGAAGAAAGAGGAGGGTAGAGCGTCCTCGAAGGAAGTTGTGGGATGTCCTAGTTCAGGTTTGGTCATCTCTGTTGGACTTTTTCACTTTCCATTTCCCTCTGCATCATGGGAAATGTAGTTTTTATTGTTATTGTAGTTTTGTTAAAAACTGCTGGAGTAAAATAAATGGAGAAAGAAAAGCCTAATCTGAAGCCTCCGGTCCTGCCATAGAATTGGAGTCAGGTGAATGGTCCTGCTGCTTTTCCAATTCGTCCCCAACTAACAACTGTCTTTCTGCCTGGATTTTGTTGCTGACAGGTGACGCACCTCTGGCACAGACTCTCTGCAATGAGCCTGAACTTTGGGTTATACCATGACTGCTTGAAGAGCCTAATCATTGCATCTCTTCCAACATGTGCAATTCCATGGTGTACCCTTGCCATTTGTGAAAGTAGACAATCTGGCATGACTGGTCTTTCATCTATATAAACCCACACTTCGTCCTCTGCTCTCTTTCTGCAGCCTGAATTTATCCAAATTTCCTTTTCCTCTTCACTTGCCTCTTCCTGCAATTGCCTAATTTCATCCCAAATTTCAAATGAAGAAGAGAACATTAGATGGCAATTGGTATTTTCTTTTTCCATCCCTCTGTTTAGGGCTATTAAATTTCGTGCACAGAAACGCGCTACCTGATCTGCGTATCTGTTGCCTTTCGTCACATAATCATCTCCTGATTTATGTGCGGAACATTTGACCACTGCAATTCTTTTGGGCAATTGCAAGGCATCCAATAAATCTTTCACAGTTTCGCTGTTCCTGATTGGAGAACTGAAGAAGTCAGAAATCCCCTTTGCATCCACAACTGCCCAAAGCCGTCGACGACTCCGAAACCATATTGACTATCAGTAAATATGGTTACCCTCAGGCTTTAATTTTGCATGCTCGAATCAGAGCTATCAATTCAGCAATTTGGGCAGAGTTTACCCCTTTTAGACAGGATGCTTCCAAAACTCCAGCTATGGTGCATACAGCATAGGCAGAACACAATACACCTTTTTCATTCCACAAACACGATCCATCAACAAACATAACACAGTCTGATTCTTCTAATGGGGCATCCTCAATGTCAGGCCTGGGTTTTGTGCACAAATCTGTCACATCCAAGCAATCGTAATCTGCCTCATCTCTCACTTCCTCACAATATGAATTTGGCAACAAGGTTGCCGGATTTACGGTTGTGCACCTTACCACAGTCACATTTTCAGCACCCAAAATCACTCTTTCGTACCTAGTCAGCCGACTATAGGTCATGTACTGCGTCCTTGTTCGTGTCAAAAGAATCTCAACCGAATGTGGCAGATATACCTTGACTGGATGTCAAATTACAATCGCTTCACTCTGTTCCAGATGCACACAAGTAGCAGCTACTGCTTTCAAACAGCCTGGCAATGCTGCAGCCACTGAATCTAGAGTAGCAGAAAAATATGCTACTGGACGTCGTGCCATTCCATGTTTCTGAGTTAAAACTGAAAGTGCACACCCATCTCTTTCACAGCAATACAACGCAAAATCCTTTGCATAATCTGGCATTCCCAACGCAGGTGCTCGACAAAGACTGTTTCGCAATTTAGTAAAAGCTTCCATACTTTCATCATCCAAAACAATCGGATCTTTCACATCTTTTCGTGTCAACCTCTGTAGAGGTTTTGCAATCAGTGAGAAACCACTGATCCACTGTCTGCAGTATCCAATCATTCCCAAGAACATTCGAACTTCTCTCTGAGTTTTGGGTGGGTTCATTTGTTTAATCACACTAATTCGTTCTGGTGTCACCTTCCTGACTCCTTTTTCTATTTTGTGCCTAGGTACTGGACTTCCTGTTTACAAAATTGCAATTTTGCTGGTGACACTTTGGGGCCGATTCCGATTCGGGCCGGAAAACATACTGACCGACTCGGTACGGGAATATAGTCCGACCAACACGTACCTGCGCTGCCCGACCTGCGTAGTACGATGAAATGCATGTGGTTCACGACCGACTCGTACGGAACACAAGCCGAACGACCGAACCGCACGGAAACAAGCTATCCGGCCGGGAAACCACGCGAATCGAACCGACCGACACGCACCCGGAATGAACCCGAACGAAACGTACCCGCGAACTCCGACCCGCGCAGTACGATGCAATGCATGGAAAACCAGACCGAGTCGCACGGAGCCCAAGCCGTACGACCGACACGCATACAAAACCCAGCCGAAGCAACCCAATACTACGCGACCGACGCGTACGCCGCACATGAAACCTAGCAGAAACACAGCGTGAACGACTCGGAGAAGCTCGCACGAGACAACTGCAGCGTCCTACTCGGTCAGAAGAACGTCTCCTACATGCCCAAAAAATACAAAGGAAAAATTTTAAAAAAAGGTCCAAACAAGCAATGACAAAGCCAATAAATACTGGGGGGAAAAAACATGGAACAAAGACACACCCCCAACTCCACCCATATAAAGGCCACAAATCCCTACCATGATCCTTTGCAAATTCAACTGACCTGCCAGCACAGAACACCATCAGACAGCAACCACAGACACACTCACAACTCATCCATCACACAAGCCACACACCATTAGCACCTCACAAATAGCACCCTCACATACACCCAGCAAAACCTACACTCACCCACCCTCACTTGCACACTCACACACACATCAATCCCCACCACCACCCATCACCATGCCCCCAAAGAAGAATCCAAAGTTCCTAGACAGTGAATTGGAAGTCCTGGTAGATGAGATCCTCAGGGTAGAGCCACAGTTGTTTGGTACATTGGTCCAACAGACCCCCATGTCGCAGAAAACCAAGATGTGGGAGAGGATCGTCGACAGGGTGAACAATCACCATGTTTGCGCACAAAGGAAGACATCCAGAACAGGTGGTATGATGTGCGCAGGAGGGTCAAGGACCTACTAAAGAAGGATTACATCTTGAGTCAGCGCACCGGCAGTGGCCCTCCTGCCAAACCAGTATACCTCAGGCCCTGGGAGGAGAAGGTGCGGGCCATCCTACCACCAGTGAGCGTATATGGACTATCAAACATCCCAGAGCCTGGTGAGTACACAACAAATATACACAATACAATATATGTGTGACAATACACACACATCACTGTCAAGGGGATAGTCAAACCATGCACCCTTAGCAAATCCACAGCAACCTAAGATAATCATACCAAGATGTGTATGTTAGTTAGATAAACACAATACATGCCATCTCATAGTGATATGTAACTGTGTCATGACATGTACAAACCGAACAACAAATAGAGCTAGGCAGTGGCACAAATCTAACCAACAAACACAGTCAGATATTTTGCCACCACTAGAACACCACCTCACAGGGAAGCTCACTGAAAGGAAGGAATTCTGTGTATGCTGGTGAAGTCAGTGTAGCCAATAGCATGATGGGAGTTGTAGTCACAGATATTGGTCACCCTCACAATTGGCCCATCAACACCACTCTGAACCATGCTCACATCACAGGGAGTGGAAAACAACTGACAAGATGGCTGACACTGGGTACTGCTGTGGGGAGCACAAGGCCCTGCTGGGAACTGTGCACCAACAAACAACAGGACCACACTGTCAGCCATCTTGCCATTGCTGTCACACTCACACACAGTGAAGTCCACTCAAAAGGAAGGAAGTATGGGCATGCTGGGAAGGGGGGTGTAGGCAATAGCATGATGGGAGTGGTAGTCACAGATATTGGTCACCCTCACAATTGGCCCATCAACACCACTCTGAACCATGCTCACATCACAGGGAGTGGAAATGAACTGACAAGATGGCTGACACTGGGTACTGCTGTGCGGAGCACAAGGCCTTGCTGGGAACTGTGCGCCAACCAACAGCAGGACACCACTGCCTGACATCCTGAAAGCCAACTTGCACTCCCTGCAATGGAAGCACGTTCCATGGTGGGATATCTGGCTGGGTAGGAAGGAGGACTGACAGCTCTGACCATAGTCACCAGCAGCTTTTCTCACACACCCCCTTAACACAAACTCCACACAACTCACCTGGGAGAATGCAATGCCTCACACTCTAATTAAATATCCCACAAAGAACAACCACACTGGGTTATGCTGTGTGAAGCACAGGGACACTTTTGGGACTTGTAGCCAAACAAACGCCAGGACAACACTGTCAGCCATCCTGTCAGCACAGGCACACTACCCCACAGGGAAGCAGAGTCAAAAGGAAGGAAGTATGGGCATGCTGGGAAGGGGGTGTAGGCAATAGCATGATGGGAGTGGTAGTCACAGCTCAACATCCCCACCCACATGGCCCAGCAAGCTCACACTGAAGCATGCACACCTCACAGGGAGTGAAAAGCCACTTCAAAGATGTCTGACACTG
Organism: Calotriton arnoldi; assembly: GCA_963921515.1. Taxonomy (NCBI): domain Eukaryota; kingdom Metazoa; phylum Chordata; class Amphibia; order Caudata; family Salamandridae; genus Calotriton; species Calotriton arnoldi. The sequence continues at coordinate 3,726,537 of CAWUFW010000033.1, forward strand.
GCCTCAGCTGTGGGGAGCACAAGGCCCTGCTGGGAACTGTGCACCAACAAACAACAGGACCAAACTGTCAGCCATCTTGCCATTGCTGTCACACTCACACACAGTGAAGTCCACTCAAAAGGAAGGAAGTATGGGCATGCTGGGAAGGGGGTGTAGGCAATAGCATGATGGGAGTGGTAGTCACAGATATTGGTCACCCTCACAATTGGCCCATCAACACCACTCTGAACCATGCTCACATCACAGGGAGTGGAAAAGAACTGACAAGATGGCTGACACTGGGTACTGCTGTGGGGAGCACAAGGCCTTGCTGGGAACTGTGCACCAACCAACAGCAGGACACCACTGCCTGACATCCTGAAAGCCAACTTGCACTCCCTGCAATGGAAGCACGTTCCATGGTGGGATATCTGGCTGGGTGGGAAGGAGGACTGACAGCTCTGACCATAGTCACCAGCAGCTTTTCTCACATACCCCCTTAACACAAACTCCACACAACTCACCTGGGAGAATGCAATGCCTCACACGCTAATTAAATATCCCACAAAGATCAACCACACTGGGTTAGGCTGTGTGAAGCACAGGGATACTTTTGGGACTTGTAGCCAAACAAACGCCAGGACAACACTGTCAGCCATCCTGTCAGCACAGGCACACTACCCCACAGGGAAGCAGAGTCAAAAGGAAGGAAGTATGGGCATGCTGGGAAGGGGGGGTGTAGGCAATGGCATGATGGGAGTTGTAGTCACAGATAGTGGTCACCCTCACAATTGGCCCATCAACACCACTCTGAACCATGCTCACATCACAGGGAGTTGAAAAGAACTGACAAGATGGCTGACACTGGGTACTGCTGTGGGTAGCACAAGCCCTGCTGGGAACTGTGCACCAACCAACAGCAGGACACCACTGACTGACATCCTGAAAGCCAACTTGCACTCCCTGCAATGGAAGCACGTTCCATGGTGGGATATCTGGCTGGGTGGGAAGGAGGACTGACAGCTCTGACCATAGTCACAAGCAGTTTTTCTCACCCCCCCCCCTTAACACAAACTCCACACAACTCACCTGGGAGAATACAATGCCTCACACTCTAATTAAATATCCCACAAAGAACAACCACACTGGGTTATGCTGTGTGAAGCACAGGGACACTTTTGGGACTTGTAGCCAAACAAACGCCAGGACAACACTGTCAGCCATCCTGTCAGCACAGGCACACTACCCCACAGGGAAGCAGAGTCAAAAGGAAGGAAGTATGGGCATGCTGGGAAGGGGGGTGTAGGCAATAGCATGATGGGAGTGGTAGTCACAGCTCAACATCCCCCACCCACATGGCCCAGCAAGCTCACACTGAAGCATGCACACCTCACAGGGAGTGAAAAGCCACTTCAAAGAAGTCTGACAATGGTGCTCTGTTGTGGGGAGCACAAGGCCCTGCTGGGAACTTGGCACCAACCAACAGCAGGACACCACTAACTGACATCCTGGGAGTTAACCTGCACCCACTGCAAGGGTGGCATGCTTCATGGTGGGATAACTGGGCTGGGGGAGAAGGAGGGCCGGATGTCCACCAAATACCACCAATGCTGGCCATGCACACACATCAACATTCACATTGAAATCCTTCAGGTTGGCAGGACAATGTGCCACACCAATATCAACCTCTGACTGTGACAACTTAGGACAATGCAATGTACAGGCCCGCATCCAGAGGTACAGTCACAACTGTCAGATGTTTGAACCATTGATGCCTGTAGAAACATAACATACATTGTGTGTCTCTTCCAAAAACAGGTGATGATGGGGACACAGCAGCAGACGATGAGGAGTCCCTGTCCCAGGCTCCGGGGGACACTGAGCTCACTGGTGTGGAACAGCCTCTGCCCTCCTCGGATGGCGAAGACCTACCTGGCACCTCCAGTTTGAGTCATCATGCAGCACCAGCAGGACCAACATCTGCACCCCCTGCACCCACTCCTCCAACAACTGCCAACACACAGACCACCCCCGCCGACACGGACAGACCAAGGACCACCAATGACAACAGCACAGGGACCCCGGCCCACCGTGGAGCAACGGACAACAACCCCAGTACCAACCCCCAAGGGGGCCTAGGGTCACCTGTGCGTGCCACCGCAGGTCCCGCACGTGTGGCCAGGGGAGTTGGGAGGGTGGTAGGCATAGGTCGCTGTTTGCAGAGGGGTCTGGACTGCATGATGACCCACAACTGGTACGCATTGCTGATGCGTACCAGAATAGCACCGGAGAGGTCAGCCAGGTAGTGGGGATCCTCAAGGACATTCAACAGCAGCAGGCTGCCCATCATGCCCGCTTGGACTCACACATGTCCCGTGTGGAGACACACATGTCCCGTGTGGAGACACACATGTCTGGCATGGAGTCCAAGTGGGACACATTGCAAGAACTGACAGCGGTGCATTGGGACATATTGACATGCCTCCGCCAGATTAGCACCAACATGGCCACCCCTCCCTGTGTGCCCACAACATCTGGTGCTGCAACAACTGCAACTGCCACAGGGAGGGAGGATGACTCCGGCGGAGAGTCCTCTGCACCGCAGCAGCCTGCATGTGAGGGTCCCCCCCGAAAGAAGAGGGGTCGTCCGAGGAAGGAAAACTGAGAGGCCGATGGCCATGTACATCCCCCAGGAACCCAACACCTGTTCTGGAAATTCTCCTTTGTGTGCAAACTGTTCACCCTGTCGAATGCAACACAGCTCTCCCACATGACATGGGGAGTTTAAGTTGGACCAATGTATCATATGACTGTGGACTTTACTCAGGACATTTCTGCTACCAACACTTCCAACTCATCTGGGAACTTTGGATTCCAATCCCAATGTACAGCACCCACCATCCTGTGCACTATCCTCACACATGTATGTAAATAAACTCACTAATACACCATACTTGCCTCTGTTGTGATTCCAACGTGGTTTTTGTCGTGGAGATGATGAGCTGTTAAATGACACTGTGCATGCTAACTGCTACAGCAAGTTCAACACCGTCATGTGCGTCATGGCGACGTGACACATATGAGGGAGAAACACCACTAGGGCTACACAACACATAGACACCAGGGCCATCTGACTCATCGCCTACACTGATGTTGCCAGGAAATACAGTGGAATGCACAGACACCACACCTATTCAGAGTCTGTGTTAACTAGCCCACAGGTGCAGTAAGCAAATGTCAGTCAGATGTGTGACCACAGACAACGCACATCCCAAAGTGAAGCACAGGTTTATTACACATTTGCAACATGTTGTTTCCACTACAAATGCAAGGTAATCCCACGTGGCAGTGGCCACACAGTCAACAAGTGTAGAAGAAATAAAGTCCAGGGGTGTGTGGCACATCACCTGTAGGGAAACGACTGCTTCCACCCTGGAAGCTGAATCATGGTGTCGGGGGATCCGACTAGACCAAACCACTCTGAAAGTACCCTGTGAAGGACAGACATGACACACAGTCAAAAGCACTGAGGAACAGGACAGAACTGCAATACTCATGGCCAATACATGTCACAACATACCCACACAAAACCAAGTTAGCATGTCAACACTGTTGGGGAGTACAGACCACCTGTAAGGACACATCGCTGCACGCATCCAGTCAAGTAGCACATGGCCACACTCAAACAGCACCAGAGCACCACCAACACATATCATGCAAACTCACATCATTGACATGACATCTCTGGATACTCACATTCAGCTGAAGAAGTTGGTGATGAGCTGTATGCGGACATCACCCTCATCATCACTGGCATCGTGGCCCAGGCCAGGATCCTCCACAGGTGGCGGATGTTGGTCATCGTCATCCAGGATGAGAGGTTGCTCCTTCCGCACTGCCAGGTTGTGTAGCATGCAGCAGATGATGACAATCTTGCACACCTTTGCTGGGGCATATGGGAGGGCCCCTCCTGTCTAGTCTAGGCAGCGAAAGCGGCTCTTCAGGAGACCAAATGTCCGCTTGATCACTCTCCTGGTCCGACCATGTCCCTCATTGTAGCGCATCTGGGCTGGTGTCACAGGGTTCCTGAGGGGTGTCAGCAACCACGGCATGTTGGGGTATCCGGAGGCACCTACATACAGACAATTGCACATTAGCTGAGTTGGAAAAGAGGGTGGAATACTACATTGCAGAACACACACAATGGTACAAAGTCAGTACACACCGACAAGCCAGGCACGCTGGTTCTGCATCTGTGACATCATCCTCGGGATGCGACTACTCCTCATCACGTAGGCATCGTGTGCAGAACCGGGGAAACGGGCACACACGTGTGAGATGCTCATATCTGCAAGACATACCACCAGAGCATTGATCGAATGGTAATGTTTCCTGTTCCTGTATGCCTGCTCATGTGCCTGTGGTGGTACCAAAGCCACATGTGTCCCATCAATGGAGCCAATGACATGTGGCATCCTCCCCAGGACATAGAAGTCACTCTTGACGTCAGTGAGTTGTTGACGTTTAGGGAAATAGATGTACTGGTTCAGGTATCTCAACATTGCCTCCAAAACATCGCGAAGCACACGGCTGAACATGGTCTGTGACATCCCACCAGCAGACGCCACAGTGTGTTGAAAGGTACCGGTGGCAAAGAAGTGTAGGGCTGCCATCACCTTCACCTTGGGGGTCAGCGCTGCAGGGTATGGCCGGCCTGGTTCCAAATGTGGGGCCAACCGCACCGCCAATTCCTCAATCAGCGGCCTGTTGAAGCGGTACCGTCGGATGCAGTCACGTTCAACCATCGTTGCAAGGTCAGGGAATGGTCTATGGACAGCTGGTGCCCTGCAGTGCATAGGTGAACAAAGAAAGATTGTCAGTCACCCCACAAATGTGGCATAGACCATACTCAATATTACCTGATACATCAATACGAGACACAAGTACCTGATGTGTGTGCCGTTCTGTAAGGACATGTATGGCACCTACATGGCCAACATCTAACATCACAGTTCAACATGTGTTGACAACAAGTTCAAGGGTGTGCTATGGGATATCATTAGGCTGTGTCACAGTACCCATGTACTGCTGTCACGTTCCAAACACACACCACAGTGACATGTGAGGACAGATGTGCCCCAGGCATCACAGCTCATTGACAGGTTGATTCCCAGGGACCCTGTATTGCCACATGGACACTGGCATGACATGGCGTATCATGTACACGTCAGCAAAACAACCATGACTCCCACAGGTAGTGGCCCCTGTTGCCTCTGCAGGCCAGACATGGACGTCTGTGACACACACACGCACAACATCAAAGTCCATGCACAAACAACGTGGATGTGGAGACTGTCTCCCATTGTGCACATGGAATCAGAGACATCGGAAACACAACATGCACACAGACTGTGGAGGGTCATCACTATTGTGGCAATGGGTCACCCTGTGACGTACATACCTTCCCACATGGGACTCAGGGGTATGTGACATGACATACACATACACAACCTGGAAATGTGACCATGCCACATGCTCTGAAATGAACAGTTGCACACCACAGTGGTCATGTGCACAACACACAAAGGATTCTGTCCCCATGAACACGTGCACAGCCTGGGAGTGGCTGCCCCCAAGTGCCACCCAAAAAACCAAATGTTTCCCCCATACACAGAAAGGGAAATGCAGCCTTACATGCCTTAGGATACAGTGTGGACAGGCTGTGGTGTTGTAGGTGTGCGCCCCTGAGTCCCTGGCAAGTAAATGTGGCTGGCATACGTTCACCAGTGACAACCATGGTGACATATGCGAGTGACTTGTACAGGGACGCGTCGTACAGCAATGGACCGATCCCTGTGCACGCATTGGCCATTGCATATGATGTGGACGGATGCGTGTTGTCATCCGAAATACGCGTTGTACAGCAATGGACCGGACGGTGCGCACACATTGGCCATTGCATATGATGTGAACGGGTACGCGTTGTACAGCAATGGACCTATCGGTGCGCACGAATTGGCCATTGCATATGATGTGAACGGGTACGCGTTGTACAGCAATGGACCGATCGGTGCGCACGCATTGGCCATTGCATATGATGTGAACGGGTACGCGTTGTACAGCAATGGACCGATCGGTGCGCACGCATTGGCCATTGCATTTGATGTGAACGGATGCGTGTTGTTTTTCGAAATACGCGTTGTACAGCAATGGACCCATCGGTGCGCACGCATTAGACATTGCATATGATGTGAACGGGTACGCGTTGTACAGCAATGGACCGATCGGTGCGCACGCATTGGACATTGCATATGATGTGAACGGGTACGCGTTGTTTTTCGAAATACGCGTTGTACAGCAATGGACCGATCGGTGCGCACGCATTGGCTATGGCCTGGCATGGCAACGGACGCGTTTTCGAAGCTTTAACGAGTCTGATGCAGTGAATTCAGTTGGCCACCCACAACAATGTTGCAAATTCATGGGTGTCATGAAGTTGAACTTTTGAAGGATAATGTGGGCGTGTATAAGTGGTGCAATTCCATGGATTGGCCAGATTCAGAAGATGCAAACGACTTGGACCTATCACTTTGGACACATGGGACAGTATCTGCCTCTGCAGCACACATATAATGCTGGCTGTTCCCCTGAGAGCTCACTTGCCTGCACTACATGCTCCAGGACAACATCTGCCACCAACACTGCTGCTGTCTCTGCATCCTCTGGCTACTGCAATGGTACGTACTGTGGAGAGACCCCAGCCTTCAGCACTGAGGAGAACCAGGCCCTGCTGGACAGCCTCCTTCCACAGTACAGCAAGCTGTATGGGAAACCAGGGGAGCAGGTGAGTGTGCTGTCCACTGCCTTACTAAATGTGCATGTTGTCTGACTAGCAAGACTTACAGTGTGCACACCACTGGCTAGCATGCTCACTGAGTAGTTGTCACCCCCAAAGTGTGTAGTTACATGCACTGAACAGGTATAGTGCAGTAACAGTGCATTCCAACAAGGTTTTACTTCCCAGGCAATGATACCATGTAGTAACTGCTGGCAAACTGTTCATAGCCATTTTTGCACTGCCTGTGTACATCATGTGCCCCTGTGATTGAGACATGTATATCCAAATGTGTGATGCACGGATATGTTGCATGTGTAGTAATGGCCTTTTCACTTTGTCATCCTCACAGGTTGATGCCCACCAGAAGCAGGAAATCTGGCTGACCATCGCCCGGGCAGTAAGATCCGTGGGGGTCTACAAGCGCCGGATCCGCAACTGCCAGAAGGGGTGGCAGGACCTTCGGGGCTGGACCCGGAGGATCGCAAGGGTCCAGCTGAAGCTGTCGCCTCCTCGCAGGAGGGGTGGACACCGGACCCTGACCCCCCACATGCTCAGGATCCTGGCGGTGGCCTTCCCTGACCTGGATGGGCAGCTGAAGGCCAGACAGCAGCAAGGAGGGGTGAGTCCATGACTGCACTGTGAACTTTGTCTGACATGCTATGTGCCCTCCTCTGGCCTGGTTAAACTTCCACAGTACATCAGTCTTGTGGTCCAGGACCCATGTCCCTCAATTGTGACATGCCCACTCCTCATCTGATACCCAGGTGTGGCCCTTACAGTCAGGAAATTGTGTCACTTGGGTACTGTGTCCTTGCATTTTGCTTAGCTCAAGGTGGGGGACAGCATTTGTTCCCGTAACTTTGTGGTGGGCTTCATGGGTGGGTCAATTGCTTACACAATGCCTGAGTTCTGACATGTAATCTGCGTGTAACTTTGATATGTGGTCCAATTGCTGATCTGACTCACCACATGTGCCTGGGGTATTTGGCACACCCCCATGCTGCGGGTGGGAACAATGTTTGGGCCTCAGGAGTATGTATATCAAGTGTGTCACACATGCTTAGCCACCTGCCTACTGTCCAGGGCTCATCCCTCTTTCATGTGGAGCAGGACAGTCATGCCTACTCCAGGGCATACAATACACTCTGTACTCCCACTCCCGTGTATCAGCTGACACGTTGTGCTCAGTGAAATGTTCCCTCAGGTGTCTGCCTCTGTGTCATTGTGCTGTGGCTTCGTTGTCAGGACTACTGGGGTGTTTATCGGTTAGGGCTCAGCATGCCATCTGAGATGTGACCATAGGAGGCGATACTTGTTTGACATATAGGTGTTTGATCACTTGACTGTGCAGACTGGTGTATGCGACTGTGAAGTTCAGGCAGCTGTTTTTCATTCACAGCAGACTGTGAGGTGCTCAGGTTCAGAGAGTTGTGTTTCATGTCTCCCATATGTCCAATTGGTATGACGTGGACAAATAAGAGTTCAGATGATGTGGTTTGTGGGGGATGGACATGTGCACTTGTCAGCTACAGAACTTGCATTCCCCATGACCTAGGATTGTGACACAGTGCAGACTGTTGTTGGCTAGCTGCCCTGCCCATGTGACTGGAGACAGTGATGTATGACTTTGCAGGCATACCTGTGCCATGGCATTAAACTTCCTAAGAGTGATCCTGCAGGGGAGTTACATGTGCTACATGCACCCCATTGTGGCATTGACTATCAGGACATGGGTGCATCATGGTGTCTGGTGCTGGTATGCATCACATGCATTTCAAATTAGACTCTGGCCATCCCTTTATCCGGACACTTGTACTGACTCAGTGGCAAGAGATGTGATGTGTGCATGTTCACATACTTCACCGTGTTCTCTGCAATGTCCAACAACTGTGTAGGTGGTGCATGTGTCCACACTGGGGTATTACCATCTGACAGGCACCAGACAGATGGGTGCAAGGCCAGGAGGGATGTGAGTGCCATGGTTGACCATCAGACTGACAATTGGCTTCTCCTAATCTGTGTGAACACTTTTGGCAATGTTCAACTAAGGATGCCAGGGCTTGCTCTGTAATGTGCTGTACTTACTGTGGTGTGTGCGGTCAGTGCAGGTGACTGATGTCTGTCTGTTTCCCAAATTTTTGCAGATACATCCACGGCCACAGGAGGGGACAGCTCCACGGACCAGGAGGAGCTGCAGAGCCAGACTGGGTCAGCAGCCGATATGTGGTCAGAGGGACCCAGTTGCACGGAGGGCGAGGGGAGCCACACCGAGGAGTCCTCAGCACCATCCACCTCAACTGAGGACCACAGCAGCTCGGAGGATGACTCCCTTGTGGAGGCGGGTGTCAGCAGCCACCACACCCCAGCTAGTATGGCTGGCCCCGCCACCACCACCACCACCACCACCGCCCTCCCATCGGCTCCCATTCCAGAGGACCGTGGAGGCTCCCGTGTTCGGGAGCGTGTCTCCTTCGTGCCAGGCACCGCACCCCCTGCCCCTGTGACCCCTGCTGCCCTGAGTGAGGAGTCTGTGTACTTACTTCGCCAGCTCCATGTAGGGCAGACATCACTGCTGAGTGTCCTCCATGCACACACCACTCTGTTGACACAGCTGGTGTCGTTCATGGAGGGCATCTCATCGGGCATGTATGCCCTACAGAGGAGCAATAAGTCCATGGCCTCCTCCCTGACGGCAGCAGTGTCCCTCCTCCAACAGTCCCTCACCCCTCCTACCTCTGCCCCATCCACACTTCCTGGCACCCTACCTGTCCCAAGCACATGCACACCTGCACAATCACCCAAACACACAGACACGAGCAGCACAGAAACACCCAAAACAAAGTCACAACGTGCATGCAAGCATCCTCAGGGGACTGATACCACACCCACAGGGGATGGGGAACAGACACACACACAGGCATCCACAGTCACTCCGCAGTCCTCCGATACCTCTCCCTCCAAGACCCCTTCCCTTGCCTCACCTGCAACCCCACCTACAAAGCAGCTCTTCCTCTGTGACCTCGGCCTCTTCCCCTCCGATCCAGCTGATCCAGCATACAGGGGGAAGAGGAAGTCCACCCACACAGAGGGGAGTGCCCCTCACCCCCGGACACCCTCCCCCAGGCACAGACGAACTGAGGCCCCCACCCGCAAGTCCCCCCGGACCCGGAAGAGCAAGACCCCGCCACCGCCCTGCAGCTCAACCACACAGTCCTTCCTCCATCCCTCAGGCCCCCACTCCACAGGTTCCCCCACCACACCCTGCCCCAGGTTCCCCCACCCACAGATACACCATCCCCAAAATGATCCGGCCTTCTACCCCTACCACTTGCTCTTCCAGCCCCACACCCCCGCTGCGCATGTTTGTGCCACTGGTGTGGAGACCGTGTCCTCCCCTCTGTCCTGCCCACCTTACCTGAACCCCATTCTACTCCCCTGGAGATAGGCACTGCAGTGGAGTCCACTACCACCCCGTCTGACTTGGGCACTGCAGTGGGGAACCTGTCCACTCCATCTGGCCAGCCCACTGCAGTCGTGCTGGCACCCACACTATCTGACTCATGCCCCCCAGTTGTGCCGGCACACACCATGTCAGACACCTCCACTGCAGTTGTCAGTGACTCTCCAGCACCCGCCACCCCTTCCCTGCCTCCTTCTGGTGAGCCCTGATCCTGTCCCTGCGGTGCCTGGCCTGCCCCCCATATGCCCCTCCGAGGGAATGTCCCTGGTCCGTAGCAGTGCAGGCAAGCAAAGGGTGACATCTGCCACTGTCACCCTGTTCGGGCTTTACTGATGGGCTGGCCATTGGCCTTTGTGTTTTTTCAGGACTTTCAATTTTACACCCACATATGCTGAATAAAGCTACTTTCTGTTCTCTAGTGGTTTTGCTTCAGATGTACATGATGTTGATGATGCTAACCATGCCCTTGCTGCAGTGATGGTGATTTTTGATATCAGGAAAATGAAGTGTTACTGTGCAGGACCCCATGTGGCCCAGGGGGAATGTGTCCTATCCTGGTGTGTATCCATGTCATCCTTTGCAGCAATATGAGGGTGTCATGTTTTCAATATTTGCCAATGGGATTTCCTACTTTTATTTGCAATATCACATCTGTGGCTTACACCCCTGCACATCTGTTGTGCTTGCCATTGTTCAATTTGTCTATTTCCCTGACCGTGTGACCATCTCCACTGGACATGCAAGTTTGGGCATCAATGGGGAAGGACTCATCTGTGTTAGTGCAACTTGCTATACATGTGTGTTGGATCTATGCAGATGATTTCGGTGACACTCCCATGACCAGGCTGATGTGACGAGAGCCTTCATTTTGTGCTAATTGTTGACTGAGTGACCAAGTGTTCTGCTGACATGATAGAGCCCTGCAGAGACAACGTATGGCACAGCTTTCCTTACACAGGAGTGGAGTCCCCTCATGGCAGTGTGTAATTCAGTGACATTGCCTGAGCCCAAGGTGTGTGTTGTGTGAGCATGTCTGTGTATGTTCACTTCCATTTCACTACGCAGGCTGGGATCCCTAGTGATGTTCCTGTTTGTGATGCTTGCTGAGTTGACCTATGTTCCCCCAAAATCTTCGCCCTGGGTTCTCTGGGATGTGGGTGTATGGCACATTACTGGTCATCAGGGTGTCATCCATAGGTGTGTTTGCTGTCAGGGCTGAGTTTGTGGGCAAACGCAGATGAGACACAGTCAGGATTCCCCTTGGCACTTGTTGATTACACAAGTCATGTAATTTACAGTTTGTGGTAGCTTTCAGTGATTGTGACACGTTGTGTGTGTGACTGCTGCCACTCCTCAGGGTCAGAGCTGCAATGTTGGAAGTTGTCTATGTGTGTTCTTTGTGGGTGACCTTGGCTTCTTCATTGGTGTGTGACTGTGGCCGGGATCCCATTGGTTGGTGTGGATTTGACGTCATGCCCATGTACAGCGTACTGTGCAGTGTGTCAGACATTCACGAGTCTTGTTGACTTGCCATGTGTGATGGGTTTCTGCACCTTAGTTCCCACCACCACCCCTGGGATTGTCATGGGTGCATGTGCAATGTCACCAGTCCATGTGAGCTTCACTGCTGCACATTGGTGGAGATCAAGGTGTGTGGTGTTGAGTGTGGGCAAATGAGAGTTGTTGCACAGCTAGACCCCTACCTCCATATTGGCCTTGGCTGACAGGCCGTGCTGGTTGATTTGTGCTTGTGTAGGTGTGATGGTAGTTTGTTGCTCAGGACACATGACTGTGGTTCACAGTGTGAACGACATCTAGCTTTGTCATCACAGTGGGATTATCATGCAGGCCAGTGTCACCACAATGTGGGGTCCCTGGGGGTAGTGCTGTGGTGGGTCTGTCTCTTGCTGTGTTAGTTGCTGTTCCTACAAGCTTGTGTGACATGTGTAATTTGGGCTCCCTCTCATCTAACAATGCCTGATTGCCCACATAGGGGAATCCGATCCATGAGTTACTTTTGTGTGGCACTGTATACACATCTGTGTAATTGGGATTCAGGCCTCCTCATGTGTTGTGTGGTTGCCTGGGGACACTGGCACACCCCCCCATCACCTGTTGTGTTTGATATGCAGTGTGAGGCTGCCTGTTTGTGTTTGTGCATCTGCACCACTGCATTGGCATATCTTTAGTGTGCCATTGGCTGTATGTTGTTTGGTGGGTTTCCCCTGCTGTACCTGGGACTCCTAGGTCATCAGTCAGCACAATAATCATGGTTTGTATGTCCCATTGCTGCCATGGTATGGTATTTGTTCATCTCACATCTACAGTCTCCACAGGGTATCTACATTTGTGTGTCCATTGGTGCAGATATGTGGGTCTGCATTATGATGGTCACTTCTGTCGTGTTATTGATGAATGTTGACAATGTCAGCCCCCGTGGGTGATGTTTGTCTGCACATGGCCAAAGGTATGTCTTATTTGCACTGCACTGTTTGCCTCACCCAATCTATGTTGCTATGGGACACAAGCACTACTATGCCACTGATGTGTTTGTTGTTGTGTGACCAGGAATCATCCATGCTGTTTGGCATTTGCAGCTTTTTCCATGACAACACTTACATTTTGGTCACTGTGATGATGGGGGTTTGGACCCCATTGCCACAATGTTCAAAATGTGCTTCAGCTATGGACCCCACACTTACCTTTTGGTCACTGTGATGATGGGGGTTTGGACCCCATTGCCACAATGTTCAAAATGTGCTTCAGCTATGGACCCCACACTTACCTTTTGGTCACTGTGATGATGGGGGTTTAGACCCCATTGCCACTATGTTCAAAATGTGCTTCAGGTATGGACCCCACACTTACATTTTGGTCACTGTGATGATGGGGGTTTAGACCCCATTGCCACAATGTTCAAAATGTGCTTCAGCTATGGACCCCACACTTACCTTTTGGTCACTGTGATGATGGGGGTTTGGACCCCATTGCCACTATGTTCAAAATGTGCTTCAGCTATGGACCCCACACTTACCTTTTGGTCACTGTGATGATGGGGGTTTGGACCCCATTGCCACAATGTTCAAAATGTGCTTCAGCTATGGACCCCACACTTACATTTTGGTCACTGTGATGATGGGGGTTTAGACCCCATTGCCACAATGTTCAAAATGTGCTTCAGCTATGGACCCCACACTTACCTTTTGGTCACTGTGATGATGGGGGTTTGGACCCCATTGCCACAATGTTCAAAATGTGCTTCAGCTATGGACCCCACACTTACCTTTTGGTCACTGTGATGATGGGATGTTAGACCCCATTGCCACAGTGGTCATGGTCTGCTTGCATTGTGGAGGCCACACACATTTATGTGTGACACATGTGATAGGGGGTCACATTGTATGTTCAATGTCATGTTCAGTGTTGTAGGCATTTGACACAGACTACACACGCTTGTCATGGTGTTGGGAGGATGTGTTTTTCTGACATTCCTTATGTTGGAGTGTGCTGGTTGTGTCATGCATTACCCGTCCTATGAGTAGGGGTGGTGTTGGTGGTAGGCATCCAGCCCCCCTGAGTAGGGGTGGTGGTAGTGGTAGGCATCCAGCCCCCATGAGTAGGGGTGGTGGTAGTGGTAGGCATCCAGCCCCCTGAGTAGGGGTGGTGGTAGTGGTAGGCATCCAGCCCCCCTGAGTAGGGGTGGTGGTAGTGGTAGGCATCCATCCCCTATGTGTGGGGATGGTAGTAGTGACCGGCATCCAGCCCCCCCTGAGTAGGGGTGGTGGTAGTGGTAGGCATCCAGCCCCCTATGTGTGGGGATGGTAGTAGTGACAGGCATCCAGCCCCCTGAGTAGGGGTGGTGGTAGTGACAGGCATCCAGCCCCCCATGGGTAGGGGTGGTGGTAGTGGTAGGCATCCAGCCCCCCCTGAGTAGGGGTGGTGGTAGTGGTAGGCATCCAGGCCCCTATGGGTGTGTATGGCATTGGTGTTATCCATCCCGCCCCTATGGTTCTGCTGTTGCTGGTGTGCGTCATTTCTGCATCCCTATGTGTGTGTGACATATGTCGGGTACGTGTCGTTTGTTTGTGTAGTGGGTGTTTGACTTACCGTCTGCGCCGTACGCGTCCGTACCTGTTCCGGTAATAGATGTAGAGTATTGGTAGGACCTGCGCGATGGGATTCATGGTTGGTTCGTCTCGCTCGGGTTTCTCGTTGCTTCGACTCGTACTCGTCGCTGGCTTGTTCGCCTCGTAGCCGTGGATCGTCTTTGTGGCGTGAATCGGAGCTTATGTGCAGCTCTCCCGGATGCTCTGACGTGCCGGACGTAGCGACGGGTTCGGCGCGTACGGAAGGCGCATCGTACTAGTCCGGCCGGAAGGTGCTGTGTATTTGCTTCCGTGCGACTCGATTCGGCGTTTACGTATCCGGCTCAGGCGGGGAACTGGAGCTGGAATGGGTAAGTACGGCTCGCCTGGAATCTGAGCAGTTATGCGCATCGTACTTGCTCGTTCGGACGACTGTTCGAATCGGTCGGGAAACACGCGTTCGGCTGGTATTTTTTCCGGACGAATAGTGTTAGGTGCGCTTCCGGCCGGGATCGGAATGGACCCCTTTGTGTCCACCTTCTGCCAAATGGTTCAGTAAGGCAATGGTATCTGTCACACATGCCTCTTGTGTCTTTGATGCCACCAATAGGTCATCAATGTACTGAACCAAAACTGAATTTCCTGGCATGATCAAAGTCTCCAAACATCTTTTCAGAATTTGATAAAAAATGTAGGGACTTTCCGTGTACCCTTGAGGAACTCGGCACCATGCCAAAACATGGTCTCCGAACCGGAATGCAAACAAATATTGACTTTCTGGATGTAAAGGAATCGAGAAAAATGCTTGCCACAAATCAATTACTGTGTACCATTCAGTATCGCAGGGAATTTGGTAAAGGATCACTGCTGGATTTGGCACTATTGGACAACAGGGTACTACTATCTTATTGATCCTTCTCAAATCCTGTACTATTCTGTATTTTCCACTGGGCTTTTTAATTCCTATAATAGGCAAGTTACAAGGACTGCTCAATATTTC
Source organism: Calotriton arnoldi (assembly GCA_963921515.1). Lineage (NCBI taxonomy): Eukaryota > Metazoa > Chordata > Amphibia > Caudata > Salamandridae > Calotriton > Calotriton arnoldi. Next base: position 3,741,899 of record CAWUFW010000033.1, read on the forward strand.
TTTCAGAATTCCCTGTTCAATCATTTGATCAATCACAGGAGTGACTCCTGCAATTACTTCCGGACTTAATTTGTATTGAGGTGTGTTTGGATATGTGGCACCCTCTTTCACTGTAATCTGAATAGGATCTACATTTGTCATTAGACCAGTCTCCTTTCCTGTAAAATCCCACACATCCGACCTTACTGTACTTTTTAATTCTTTGGGCAAATCTTTTTCTGTGAGAAGTGAAAACAACTCATCCACTTCTGTTCCCTGTTTTGTTAACATCATCTTGAATGCGACATCCTCATCAGGTGTCAGAAACGCGATACCATCTGGCGTACAATAGATGGTACAATTCATTTTGCATAGTAAATCTCTTCCCAAGAGATTCACCGGACTCGTGTCACATACCACGAATCACTGACAAAATATCGACTACAACAATATCGAGGTACAAAAATATCGTGACAAAAATATCGAAGTCAAGAATATTGACATCCTATCTACATCATGGTAAGTACAAAAATATCGATGTAAAAAATATCGATGTCAAAAATATCGTTGTAAAAATATCGTTTTTTTAAAATGTTAAAAAAATAACGTAAAATAAAGTAAATAATACATATAATTAAAACAAACAGTTAAAAATATTTAAAATGTTTAAAAATAATAACTAGTACATATAATTTTAAAATAAATTAAACATATAGATATAAAATATAATATATATACTTACTTAATAATATTCATAAATAATTATTTTAATAACTTATAAATTGTTAAAAACATTTTAGAAATTATAAATACATATATACACATACAAAAATAATATAAATAAAATTATAAAAATATATATATAACAAATTAAAAACGACAATATTTTTAATGTTTTAAAAATAAATTATACACAACATTAACTAAAACAATACAGAAAAATATTGGATAGTGGAGGGAAAAAATTACTATTCCCACTCCAAAGAGTGCAACAGTAAGGAAAGTGTTGGATAGCGTAGGGGTAAAAATTACTATTCCCACTCCAGAGAGTGCAACAGCAGGGAAAGTGTTGGATAGCGTAGGGGTAAAAATTACTATTCCCACTCCAGAGAGTGCAACAGTAGGGAAAGTGTTGGATAGCGAAAGGGTTAAAATTACTATTCCCACTCCAGTGAGTGCAACAGAAGGGAAAGTGTTGGATAGCGTAGGGGTAAAAATTACTATTCCCACTCCAAAGAGTGCAACAGTAGGGAAAGTGTTGGATAGCGTAGGGGTTAAAATTACTATTCCAACTCCAGAGAGTGCAACAGTAGGGAAAGTGTTGGATAGCGTACGGGTAAAAATTACTATTCCCACTCCAGTGAGTGCAACAGTAGGGAAAGTGTTGGATAGCGTAGAGGTAAAAATTACAATTCCCACTCCAGAGAGTGCAACAGTAGGAAAAGTGTTGGATAGCGTAGGGGTTATAATTGCTATTCCAACTCCAGAGAGTGCAACAGTAGGGAAAGTGTTGGATAGAGTAGGGATAAAAATTACTATTCCAACTCCAGAGAGTGCAACAGTAGGGAAAGTGTTGGATAGCGTAGGGGCAATAATTACTATTCCCACTCCAGAGAGTGCAACAGTAGGGAAAGTGTTGGATAGCGTAGGGGTAAAAATTACTATTCCCACTCCAGAGAGTGCAACAGTAGGGAAAGTGTTGGATAGCGTAGGGGTTAAAAATAACATACTTATCAATTAAATAATTTTTTTAATTAAATAATGATTTATTAATAAATTAACAATAAATTAATTATAAATACCAATAAATTAAAATTAATAATTACTTTAATAACATTAAATTACTTCCCACACTATTCCCCAATAAACACACAACCCACTCCGCATAAAATGTAACACAATTAATATAATTATCAATTAATCAATTAATAAAAATTAATTACCAATTAATGATTAATAAACAATAAATTAATTATCAATACCAAAAAATAATAATTAATACAAATTAATTATCAATTAATAATTAATTAACAATAAATTAATTATCAATACCAATAAATATGAATAAATAATTACTTAATTATAATAAATTACTTCCCACCCTATTCCCCTATAAACACACAACCCGCTCCTAAACTAAATTAACACAATTAATATATTTATCAATTAATTTATTAATAAAAATTAATTACCAATTAATAATTAATAAACAATAAATTAATTATCAATACCCAAAAATAATAATTAATAAAAATTAATTACCAATTAATAATTAATTAACAATAAATTAATTATCTATACCAATAAATATTAATAAATAATTACTTAATTATAATAAATTACTTCCCACCCTATTCCCCTATAAACACACAACCCACTCCTAAACTAAATTAACACAATTAATATATTTATCAATTAATTAATTAATAAAATTTAATTACCAATTAATAATTAATAAACAAATTAATTATCAATACCAAAAAATAAAAATGATTAATTAATTTATTATAATTAATTTACTTCCCACCCTATTCCCCTATAAACCCACAACACACTCCACCAAAAAATTAACACAATTAATATAACTATCAATTAATCAATCAATAAAAATTAATTACCAATTAATAATTAATTAACAATAAATTAATTATCAATACCAATAAATTAAAATTAATAATTACTTAATTACAATTAAATTACTTCCCACCCTATTCCCTATAAACCCACAACCCGCTACAGAACTAAAATGCAAAATTTATTTAAAAATAATTAATAATTTCTAAAAATTATGATTTAATATAATTAAATTTCTTCCCACCCTATTCCCCTATAAACCCACAACCCGCTATGGTACTAAAACGCAAAATGTACTTTAAAAAAATTACTAACTTCAAAACAATTAAAACATATATTTAAAAAAAATACAAAACATAACAAAACATGTGGAACACATACATATAAAATACATACTAAAATACATAACACTAACATAAACATCGATATTATTAACATCGATATTTTTGCTATCGATATTACTAACTTCGATATTAACAAAAACGATATTTCTTACCTTCAGGTCGATATTCTGGTCACCGATATTCTTGATGTCGATATTCTGTCCCTACGATATTTAAAACTCGATATTAATGTAGGTCGAAATAAAAAAATCGATATTATGTCTGTGCACCACATACCACGAAACGATGCATGTCTCTGAAACTCCCAATATGAACTTCTATTGGATTTGTAACTGGTGTTCTAAGATGCTTATTCGAGACTCCTACAACTTGGATAGTTTCTCCCGAGAGGGGTAGGTTCAGAATTTCTGCTGCTCTCACAGTAGAACGGGTAGCACCAGTGTCCACTAGGAATGTAATATCATTACCTTCCACCTTTCCATCAACAAATGGCCCTGACTGATCTACCGCCAAAGATGCGCCAAGCAAGCACTTTTCCTCCCCCCTCAGGCACCGTCATTGAGATGAGTCTGAATCACTCTCATTGCACTGCAACCAGTATTGCGGAACCATTTGTACATTTTGATTCTTATCAACTTGATCATCTCCGTGAAATCCAGTGTTCGCACTGTACCTCTGCGCTTGAGCATTCACATTATTTGGCATAGGAGCTTGTGGCACCTGTAACTGTGGAGTAACTACCTGCTGCTGTTGATTCACAACCACCTCATTCTGCATCTGTGGATTTAAATTTTGATTTACCCCATTATTCTTTTGAACAGATCTACACTCGTTCTTCCAATGTCCATACTTTCCACACGCATGACAAGGAAATTTCTTCTTAGCCTCCTCTCTACTCATTTTACCTCTACCTCTACCTCCACTGGGTATCTGACCATGTTGATTCTGGCCATTCATCTGGTAACCTGTTTGAGAACCACTGTTTCCTTCTTGCTGTTCTGCTATCTTCACTTGTGCCCACATCATTTACTCTTTTAACTTTTTATGTCTCGATTCAATATCGTCACTACAATACTTCGCATACCTCAAAATTTCATCAATTGTTTTGCTCTGCCAGCAGATCAAATGCTGCTGAATCATGTTACTGATCTCTGGTTTCAATCCGAACACAAAACGATACACAAAGGGGCCGATTCCGATTCGGGCCGGAAATCTCTCCGACCGAGCCGGACACGGAGAGATTTCCGACCGAATCGGACCCGTGCAGCCCGACCGAACGAGTACGATGCGCATGTATGCCATCGGACTCGAGTCGGTCGGACTCCCATTGAAGTCAATGGGAGCCTGTCGTACAACGCGTACGCGGGCTCCCATTGACTCAATGGGTGCGAGGCGGACAAGGGCGCCCCTACAGCGTGTACGCGGCGAAGCAACTCGCGCCGTACACGCACAGGTAGGGGGACCCATGGGTCCCCCTGTGTGCGACTCGCGCGGCTACGCGTACAGGGGTCCGACACGGACCCCCAAAGTACGGCTCCGACTGCTCTTTCGAGCCGGAGTGCGCGGCTCGGTCGGACTGCTCGCGACGCGCATCGTACTTACCCGGCCGGGGAACGTCTCCATTGCGCGGTGCGAGTCGAGTCCGAGCGAGTCGGTCGGTGCGGTTCGACCCGGGAACGAGTCGGTCGGAGCGGTCGGGACGCCCGGACGAGTCGGTCGGCGAATTCGCATCGTACTCGCTCGCCCGGACGCGCGTACGAATCGGTCGGGAAATAGGGCTCCGAATTGGATCCGGTTAAGCCGAATCCGATTCGGAGCCCTACCGTCCGAGATCGGAATTGGCCCCAAAGTGTCCCATATCTTTGTCTCCAATATTCTCAAACCCACTCTACTGTTTAAATACCTGCAATAATCTCTCATAGTAGGCATGTACTGACTCCTTTGGTTCTTGGGTTGTCCTGTCTATCTTAACCCAATCTGTTTCCTTAGGGGAAATTTTTCCTTTCAAATAAGTGATTACCTGATTATACTTTTTCATCACCTCATCTGATGGTGCACCTGTTTTAGGATCTCTAGGGTATTCTTCTTTTGGCCAATCGACAGTGATCTTACATTCTGTCCATATATCAGCTGGAACGACAATCTCAAACAAACCATCTAAATCCTTTAACAAAACCTTTGAAACTTTCACAAACCTCTCTACCTGTTTGTATCACTCAACTGGTTTCTCCCTTAACCTGTGAAAATTGTTTGTAAAGGATAATATATTCTGTCTCGTCCAGGGAACGTGAACATATCCACCACCTGGAACTTCTCTCATCGGATACGCCCTCTCAGCTTGTCCTGTCTCTTTCAACGGGAACAAAGACACTCTTTTGACAGCTGCCTCTTCTTTCCTTTTCGTCCATCTACCTTTCCACCGTTCTGCATCTCCCAATTTTTTCAAAATATTCATCAATTCCTTTATCTGTAATCTTTTTCCAGATGCATTCAAACTTTCCAAATCCTTATCAGTAAAATCCAACCTGTATGTTTTCTGCCACACCTTCGACTTCCCTATGTCTATACCATATTCACTAGCAGCCTCTGTTATTTTCACATGAAGATTTCTCGCTCTCCAAGTTATATTTTTACATAAAAACAACAGCTCTTCATCTCGGTAAGTTCCTAGTCTGTCTGGACTTATTGTACCAATAATCATCTCTTCCAAATCTACTCTCAATTGGCTCACATTTATACTCTGTGGTTGAGGTTTTTGTTTTTCCATTCCCTTTATCCAATCATCTAATTCATCTGGTGAAGGACCTACCGAACTCCCTGTTATTGGAGTGATATTTAGCCCTATTCTTTTCAGGTCCATTTGTGTACTTCTCTTAGGAGTTTCAGTTATCATCTCACAAACCGGAATATCTAACAACGAAGTATTCGTGTCAGCCTGTCCATCCTCATCCGCCACCGTCACCATTTCACTCCTAACACTACTCTTTGGAACTGCCAACGTATGTACTTTTGATATATTCTGTTTTTCTTCATATAATGGAATTACGGGACCAATTGTTACCGGTACCGTCAATGCTTCTGCATTTAAACTTAATTGATTTATTTTCTGGGTCAGCTCTTCTCTTGCTTTGTTCAACATGTCCATTTCACTTCCTTGTACTACTCTAGTTATTTTCGGGACTTGTGGAATGAATGGGGTTCCTATTAGTGGTGCATTTGGAGTCACTTCACCTGACTTTTCTTGATATGGCGGAGGTCTTTTGGTCAAAATGTCATCTAACAACTCATCATCAGAATCGTTTGGGTCATAGCTTAATCTTGAAGTCTCTATTTTTTTCTTTCTCTCTTTACATTTACCTCCTGTCTGGTCTTCAGCAACTAAAACTGGATACAAACCCTCAGTTATCACAGCTCTCCTCCATCTTTTTATTTTATCTTCCCTTTTTCAAAAGGATATCTAGACATAATATTTCTGTATCTCCTGCCGCCTCGATATTTCTCTCTTTCGAATGCCTCTACTTCCCATTCCTCTAGCGCTTCATACTGTGTAGGTCTGGGATTTGGCTCTAGTGAATTCATTCTATCTCTCAAATTCTGTAAAACCCTAACATTAAATGAACCATGCTGTGGGAAAGCTATAACACCATCATCCTTAGTATATTCCACCCAATTCTCTAACCAAGTACACGTATGGTATCCTCGCTCCAACATCATAAAAGAAGCAGGCGTTCTTGGAGGTGGAATAGGAATTCCCTCTCTAGTCACTATGGGTTTGTCCTTTTTGAAAAAATTATTTATTTTCTTAAGCAACTTCATTTTCCGACTTTTTACGCTAATGTATCTTCAGCAAAACAAACAAGGAAACCTTTCCGTAATTCTACTTTTTTATTTGTCAGTAGTCGTCCTATACCAGTGCGGCTCACACCAACTGACCAATCGGAGCACTTCTACGTAAGCAATATCTCAACTAATACCAACACAGCTCAGAAGAGTCAACCAATCACAGCAATCTAAACTCCCGCTATCTGACCAATACCAGAGCGGCTTTTTCTGACGTCAGTATTACTCCTTCTACTGACCCTCCCTTTACAAAATAATACGGCAATGTATTTTCTAGGTTTTCTTAACATAAATCTCGTTAATAACAACATAAAACAATGCTACCTTATCTGTTCCACTAAATAAAGAGATAGTTTTGACTTCATACGAGAGATTCTTACACTTCGAGTAAAACAACGACCAGCGTTATTCTACACCCGAACAAGCTACAGGTGGACTTGGTACTCCTCTAGGGATAAGGCCAAAGTTTCACAAGAGGACTTTATTTAAAGAGGTCTTGTTACTCCCCTGGGGATAAGGCCAGAGTTTCGGAAGTGGACCTTTCACTATTTCAAACACTCTACTCACATACAAAATTTTCCCTAAATATAACACCTACAGCCTTCCGTCGTATAGTATTATAACAACAGATAAAGTACTTCTGTAGTGTGATTACTTTTTCCACACTCTTCTTCTGCCTATTTCAGGCTATATTTCCATCAGGTAGTTCCGTACCTGTACTTCTAGACAACATAGAACAGAACACTAACTTTTCATGTTAGAAACATAAAATCAATAACCAATAATTATTACCAAACTAATCAATAATTAAACTGTCCTCTGCTACCAGAAAACTGATCCAGCGCTACACTTAACCAGGGATCGATACTCAATATCATTACATACAAATGGGCCATACACATTCACCCAACTCATGAAATCCCTGTTGCGCTGGGGGTCAAGTTTTAATGACGTGATCCGTTCGTTTTTCTTCTATAAGTTCATATTTAACGTTTCTAAATACATAACTGAACCTGAATATCAACTCTCTTTCTTCTGGTCGATGGACCAATTAGTTGAGTAGTTGATGGTAATAATAGTACTATCTATCTATCTATCTATCTATCTATCTATCTATCTATCTATCTATCTATCTATCTATCTATCTATCTAATTTGGCTAAATAATCACAGACTCTCGGTAAGATTAATAAGGTTTATCGCAAATAATGTGAAATCAATGCTCATCGCATACAGGTCACAAAGCAAACAATGAAAATCTCACAAAGAGGGAAAAAGAAACATCAGCAAATGCAAACAGTGTCATACTCATCAAATGAACAATGCACATACGAAGGAGTGGATAGATGAAGAGACATAAGTTTCAGAGACAAAAATACATTTGCAAATGTTTATGCAAAGTATGAATCATGAAGATATACTAACCCAAAGGATCAGAGAAATACCACCCCCCTGGCCAAGGAGGTAGTGGGGGTCCCCCAAAATAGAGTCAGGAAACAAAGATTTCAGGATACGGGACAAGGACAGGATCAGCTAGGCCTTTCTGCAGACCGACGGACAGCGACGAATCACCCCTCTATCTCTCCTTCTCTGTTCTCTCCTCTCTCCCCAGCTCTCTTTTCTCCAGCTCAGCTCTCAAGCTCTAGCTAAACCACACCCCTAAAGGCACCCCAATTATACCCTAAAACCTACATGTCCAACCCGCAATAGTTGAAACAATTTTTAAAACTCAGCCTCTCATTGGATGGTTTAGGGGGTGTTCAATCACAACACCATGATCACATTCATGATTCTACAGTCTTCTTTGTTTTACATCTTTCACATAACGTAATTTTCGACTAGTTCATTTGTTCATAAAGCATGTAACAGTTTCATTGTTCACATGAGTTTTTCTGCTACGTCTGCGGAAGAAGCCTTGGGTCCCACGGTCAGTCTCGTCTCTTGGCAGACGAACAATGTTTCGTAGCTGATCAACCTTGACTTTTTGTAATCTTCTGCAGCGCTCAGCTTTTCTGTCTATTTATTGGGTTATTCATGCTTTTCTTCCAGCCCCCATCTACCATGTCAACTTTAGGAAAATGCAGGCCCATTTCAGCTTACTATGACGAATAAAACATAAACATTTATTATTACATGGAAATGTACTTTTCACTGTTGACCACCCTCCTTTTGCGCTACCCCATGTTAATATTTTCTTAGCAAAGCTTTTAAGCAAAAGCGGCATTATTTATTATTATTTTCGAAGCAAGATGCTAGATGCAAAATGCGGCCTGGTTCTTTCATGCATTAGTTCACATCAGTGCACGCATATGCAAAAGCGTTTTCCCGTGTATTTTATGTGATTTGTATGTTAATTTCCACTGCACACTGTTAGTATGTATTACGGGGGTGTCAATTCGAGCAGTCTTTCTTTTTTTTTTTCTTGTAAAATCCTGCTCCATCACTATATAGTATGGGAAATTCGTGTCCAATGACACCATGGTACATTATCGTGATAATCAAAACTAACTGGGCATAGCATATGCTTTTTTAGATAATGACATTATGAGGAATAAATCATTAAAACAACCAGGAGAGGGCAGTGTGGTAGTACTACCACTGTTCCTCTCAAATTTGAGTATGTGCAAATACCACATTCCACCTAAACATGAGAAAAGAAATAAAGAAAACTCCAACCACGCAAAAACACCACCTGCCCCTTCTTCACGTACACTCAGTACACCTACTACACAAAGTCTCGATATTCTCATGGATATTATTAAGGGGTCGCATCTTTGACCACTTGCTTGCGCCTTGCAACCCCTGACAAGGCATTTGCGACCTCTAGCCTCAGATGTAGTCAAATCAGTGCCAGAAACACGGGCAACTTGTCCTTTTGGACATAGTTTGGGGCTCCAATCTCTTAGGGCCAGATGTACGACCGTTTTTAGCGGTCACAAACGGAAAATCGGGCCATTTGCAACCGCTAAAAAGGGTTGTAGCATGTAGAAACCCTATTTTGGGAGTCAGTTAGGGTGACCAACTGGCATAAGTGCAAATTCAGGACAGCGAGTGTAAAAATTCAGGACAAAGGGTCAAAATCCAGGACAAAAATTTAGGACAGAAGGTCAGAACTTAGGACAAAAATTCGGGACAAAAGGTACATTTTACAGACACATCAGAGAAGGTTGCGCAATATTACATAAGTAAATAGACAACCAACTCAAGCACAAGTCAAAATAAGTTTATATTAAGTTGAGAGAACCTTGCACTGCATCTGTTGTGTGCCTGAGTGAAACTTAAATACCTGCGTTTGTATATTGGATGCACCAGGGTAACATGTACCAAAATGAAACCTCCACCCACCCCAGAGCTTGGCCCCTGGTGAGGTGACAGGAGCCCATAAACAAAAGCAGTTTGCCCTGCCCTGGGCACTGGCAGGAGAAGGACCAGCAAATGCTGTCACTGGCCCATTATTATTCTGCATGTGATAATTAGGCCGACAGACAGAATGATAATGGGTGGATAGCAGCCTGTGCCAGGTCGGGTAGGGGCTGCTGCAAGCCACTGATCACAGCAGGAGCGCGAGCTGGCCCCTACAGTGAGAGTTACAGAACTCTCAGGCTACTTGCAGATGGCAGCTTGCTCTAAAGTCCGAAATTACGGACAAAAGGCGTCCGTAGAAGAATTCTTCACGGACAAGAGGCCCAAATTACGGGCCATCCGTGAAATTTATGGACGGTTGGTCACCCTAGAGTCAGTAACCTATTACGAACTCGCAAAATAGGGTTTGAGAGTTGCTATTGGGAAGGGGCGTGCCAAGCGTGTCCCTTCCAAATAGCGATTCGCAGGGGGATGTATTATTGTTTTGCAACCGCAAATGTGGTCACAAAACAATTGCAGGTACCACCATTTTCAAAATGTTAGTAAGCCAGTCGCAAAGGGGAAGGAATTCCAAGGGGACCCCTTCCCATTTGTGTTTGGCAGCGAAAATATTTTTTAAGAGCAGGCAGTGTTCTCATGGACCACTGCCTGCCCTTAAAAAATGGAAAGAAAATGTTTCATTTTTTTCTTTTAAACGCTTAGGGGCCGATTCCGATTCGGGCCGGAAATCTCTCCGACCGAGCCGGACCCGGAGAGATTTCCGACCGAATCGGACTCGTGCAGCCCGACCGAACGAGTACGATGCGTCCGTATGCTATCGTACTCGAGTCGAGTCGGACTCCCATTGAAGTCAATGGGAGCCGGTCGTACAACGCGTACGCGGGCTCCCATTGCCTCAATGGGTGCGAGGCGAACAAGGGCGCCCCCTACAGCGGGTACGCGGCGAGCGACTCGCGCCGTGACACGCACAGGTAGGGGGGACCCATGGGTCCCCCTATGTGCGACTCGCGCGGCTACGCGTATAGGGGTCCGACACGGACCCCGAGTACGGCTCCGACTGCTCTTTCGAGCCGGACGGCGCGTGTCGGTCGGACTGCTCGCGGCGTGCATCGTACTTACCCGGCCGGGGAACGTCTCCATTGCGCGGTGCGAGTCATGTCCGAGCGAGTCGGTTGGTGCGGTTAGACCCGGGAACGAGTCGGTCGGAGCGGTTGGGATGCCCGAACGAGTCGGTCGGCGAATTCGCATCGTACTCGCTCATCCGGATGCGCGTACGAATCGGTCGGGAAATAGGGCTCCGAATCGGATCCGGTTATGCCGAATCCGATTCGGAGCCCTACCGGCCGAGATCGGAATCGGCCCCTGACTGTTGTAGTGCAATAAGGCCCAGATGCTCCAAAAAACTAGGTGAAATATTGACTCAGGGTCCACAAGAAGTTGGTGCTTCCAAGATCGTTAGTCCATCATAGAGAACCATCTTGATCCTGCCACTTCACGCACAATATTATCCACTGTCAGGATGATGTGTCTCTCCTACTTTATGGCCATGTTTGGAAGTTTCATATTGATGCACAGTCAGACTTCCTCTGGTTGTTTAGGATTTCTGGTCATCACAATAGGGACACCCATGGTGTTGGCCCATCTAATTTTTTAAATTATTATTACTGCCTCTTCGAGCTTCCAAAACTCCTCTTCCAACTGTGGTTGTAGATGGAATGAGACTCCCATGTGGCGCCTTGCCATGAAATGCACTGATTGGTTGATGTGAAGTTTTATTGTCTTTTCCCCAGAGGCAACCAAATCCATTGAAAAGGTCTTTGAATTCCTCAAGCAGACAGTCGAGGCTGGTCGTGTAAATTTCTCAAGCAAACTATCAGTCTCAGGTCTTTGTCCATTTGGCAACTTATCGGCATCCATGTTCCCCCTTTCTTGACATAAAGTTTCCAAGCAGCCTCTTGTTCATGAACAATGCCTATGATGAACAAGCCAGCTAGCTGGAGGGGTGTTGAGTGACCAGAGGTAAACACCTTCACATTAGTCTTTTTAAGCGTTGAACGAGGAGTCGATGACCAGTATGTGTCCTGAGCCATGCCATTAATTGATGCCCCATTGTCAGGTTCGGGCTGAACTGTTTCCATGAGGGACAGGGTCAAGACTGATTTGCATATGGCTGGGTCTGAACTGGGGTGGCGAAGTGAGCTAAAGAACGATGATGGATTAAACCCAGATCTGTGACTGTAGGTGAGCATCTGAAAAGTTTCAGCGCTCCGTCCATCATCTCCTTGTGTTTGCTCCATTGTCAGGTAGGGCACATACATGTTTAGTCCTTAAAAGTACTCAGCATTTCGTGCCCGAGTTGCAGGCTTATCTAGAGTATGCACTACATGTATGGAAATCACCCCTTTGTCATCATCCATATCCGCATCTGCTTGTTCAGAGGGGTTAGGGAGTACATTGTTCACCACTTTCGGCCTTGAAGCTTTCTTTGTTCTTGTGGACCTGCACACTTTCACAAAACTATTTAAATTCCACACACTGCACATTTCTTCCCTTCGTTGGGCACTCTCCCTGGTCGTGAAACACTCCCCACATCTTCCACAGGGCTTCCGCTGTTTAAGGCTTTTCACACATTCCAATGCGTGGGCTGATCTCGTGATCTGGTTAACTGGTTCTTTCTAGATCGACTTGTGAAGGGCAACCTCCATGTGTGATCCTCAAGCCTTTGCTAGCTCTTTGGACCACCTTAACTTAGGATACCTTGCGTCAACTTCATGGTTCTTGCATCATCTGTTCCCATAGCTTGGTTGACGTGCAGCCTTGTATAAACTGTGCACAAATTTGCCCCATTTCGTCACACAATGGATAACTCTTTCAGCCTTGCATAGAAGACATCTACCAACTCTTCTGGGGCTTGCTGCGCCTATTTCAGGTGGAATCTCTCATAATCCGGATTAGCCCGGTGTTTAAAAAGATTATTTAGTGGTTAGACCTCTGTCTCTTAGGTGTGTGGTTGCCCAGCTTCTGTCAGGTTCCGTGGCAAATTATAGATCTCTTCTCCTGCCGGAAGAAGCAGTAAAGGGTGTTTCTGGGTTGTCCTTCACAACCGTTGCTGCAAAATACCTTTCTAGCCTCTCCAACCACAATTTCCATTTGAGAACTTCAAGTGAGGCGGGGGAGGAAGGGGATCATTGATAAATGGTTATATAGCAGGGATTGAAGCCATGCCAGGAAGGCCACTTCTCCCTCTGGGTCAACGTCTGTGTTGCTTTTCCTTTCCTTTTCTGCTGAGATTTTCAGCCTCTGTCCAGCTCTTCCCTTTCTGATATTTGTTTCTTGTTTCTTCTTTTGCATGGAGGTGAACTTTGGCGTTGTCCTTTTTATTTGACTCCCATAACTCATTGCTGCTTCTTTTGAGCCATTCATGAGCACACCACTATCAAGAGTTTCTACATGTTACTGTTTGTGCCCCAAAGGTTAAAAGGTTTGGCACCATTGTTTTCTATGTTATGCACAAAAATGTGTGTCCAAGAAACTGAAGCAGATTTTTAATGTTAAGTCTAACAGTGAAAACATTTTAAATTTCATTTCAATGTGATTGCAGACAGCCAAGACCCTATCATGATCTAGTGCACTGGCTCATCGCAGAGACAAGCACCTGTTTTTCTCCATCTGTGGAGTGTAGATTTCATAAATATAGCTCGGAATTTTACAGAGTTAACACATGCAATTTAGACAGAGCATATCAAAAACGATGATCACAGATTGCCTTTCTCAGTTTCTGATTTGGTCTGTCTAAAGTTCATGCACTAACTCATAGAAATTATGAGTTACATGTATAAACTTTAGACGCCTCACACTCAAAAAGTAGGTGCTCGGCTCCGTGCTGTGCCAGTGTAGCTGATCATAATAGGGCCCTCTGAGTTTAAAATGTACAAATTCACCGGAGAATTCAAACAGGCTATAGAGGAAGAAAATCATTCTCTTTTTTTCTTTCGAGCAGCACGCAGGATTTACGATTGTTTTTACTCCTATTAGTAGGCTATGGAAACAGGAACATATTTAAGGTAATACTTACTGGCATGAGGGTAACCAGTATTAGTGGTGCAACATCTAAACTTCCCTCTTTGGAACCTTTCTGGCTTTTGCTGAGTGTGCAGCCAGACCCAAATGTTGACCGCCGTTCTCCCTAGGGTTTTTTCCACATGGTAGGCATGGTAGGGTGAAGCATAAGTATCACCCCTGGGACAAAGGCAGAATGGGGGAAGAGAGACAAAGACACCGCACCACAAGGGGAACTCTGATCCTAATTCGGACCTTGACTTAGGTGGACCTAGTACAGAAAGAGGCATGATATTATTATCCAACTTTCAGGAGCAAACCACATCCTCTGGGTATATATGTGCTGTAATCATCAAATGGGATTACCAGTACTGTGCTGACTGTAAGTGGGGAACCTAATCTGGCCACCAAATGAGGACAATCCTTGGAGATGGAAGGAGCTGATCCTAGGAGAGCAGAATGCAAGTATGCTGAAATCAACAGGAACAATAGTGTAACAGTATAAGGTCATAGTCGAGGGACCACCAGGGCTGGGGAACCGTAACTGGGAAAACAAAAGATCAGGATAACAATGCCAAGTGAAGCGAGCACTGACATGGATGCAGAAGTCCATATGCAATACAAAATGCTGCCAAATTATACGTACTTGCGAAATTTCTTCTGAAATACCCCTCTCGGTCTCCTCCAACCCAAAAAAGAATACAACTACTCATGGTCTGGAAACCACCTGCTTAATCAATCTTCAAGCCTATGCCCAGCCACCATCTGCCTATACATCACTTCCTCAGGAAACGCACCACTGCTGAGGGTAAGACCCTGCCTATGTATATGCTATAACATGCAGTTGATTTGCAAGCCCGTGAAGACCTGACGCAATCTCACCAAGCACCAACCAAAAAGCCAGGAATGGTGGAGGATTAAAATGTTTCTAGCTACAGCAAATCCGAATTTTCAATTCTGTTTAAGTCACGGAGGCTACAATTATGCCTCAAAAGCTTACTTTACTAGCTTTACATTAGCAAAGTAAAAACTACAACTCCATCGGGCACAGTAGAAAAAAATAACAAAACATGTTTGACCACAAATATCATTCAGAATATACAGATTAAAAAGAGTTAATCAACACCATATTTACTGCCCCCTAACATATTCTTACCAGATTATAGGCACCTCTTAGATCTAATTTGGTAAACACCGTGGCTTCCTTGATTGGATCGAGATGTAGTGAAATGCATGGTAGAGTGCATGAATTCCCAATGATAAATGTATTAAATTCCTGATAATCAACTCACTCATTAGCAGTATTCTTCATTTGGACTGGGGTTGAAAAATATAGGTAGGCCTGCTGGTGACGTAGAATGTCTGAGTTCTTAACCAGGTTGTTCACAGTACCAATCTAAATGTTAGAGTAGCATGACGTCCAATTCAAGAGACACCAAATGGTTTGTTTGTGAGACAACTAATATGCATCTTGTTTCATGATTTATGTCTCCTCAATTTGAGTCCTTGCCACCAGTCTCTTTTATGTTCTCTCAATGTTTTTTAAAATGTTATTGTATTTCCATTTAAATAGTGCTTACTACTCCTGACAAGGCACTGAAGCGCTTTATGGCGAGTAGCACCCTACTGTAGAACCCAAGGTTAGAGGCTAATTTGGTGTTTTTTTGGTTTGTCGTGTGTTCACAGAAGAAACCCTTCCATGCTTTAAAGCAGTTTGATTGTGGTGAAATCATGGAGAATTAAATGTGATTGCTAGAGAGGGGACAGGAGTAAGGGGTATGTTAGATCATGCAAATGACTGGTGGGGTGAATAGATAGGGTAGATGAGGGTTTGTATGTGCTGTATAGTTTGTCTGAAGTTTGCCAAATATCATTTGAATTACAGTATTTTTTCATAATCCCATAGCAAAGGATTCTTTTTTTAAATGAAGGGAGTCCTCCCAGGTGATTGGTTTTTCGTAAATTATGAGATGCTACCGTAGCCATGTAATTGGAAAACTGCTGTTGTCGACAAGAGGTAATGTAAATGACACTGTGGTAGAAAGGATGGAAAAGTTAAAGGGTATTAGCCAGGAGTGGCTACTGCTGTGGTAATTATGGGGAACATACCAATGGGCAAAACTGCTGCTGAGGTAGCGTTACAGTAGGTTGTAAACTCTAACCCTCCCCTGAAGTGGCAGGACTCACCGATGTAGGCAGCAGCTTTTTTTTGTTTGAAATCTGTTTATTGACATATTGAGAGCAAACTAAAAACATGAGGAACAAAGCCTTCACAGTTGTATGCATCCGGTTCAATAGCAATGGTTCAACATTATGCCAGAGTAATAGAATTAGGGCAAAAAAACATGCATTTTACAAGGCAGGCCCTTCAATACAGCCACATCGGGGCCGAGCTCATACTAAATCTTGGCAACTGAATACACCCCTGAATAAGAGAGGAAGGAATGTCCAATACCAAGAACAAAGTAAGATAGGAACATAACAAATAAATCAAAGCGTAGGAAAGGTCGTCGTAAGGTTTATGTGTGGCGATGCCTTGTCAGGGAAGTAAGTGTTCAGAGGCCTTTCGGGCTAAGGTATTGGGGAGATTATGAGCGTAAATGGGATGGTGTGAGTGGAGTGGGGAGGTTCAGCTGCTTTGCATTCAAGTCGGTGTCTCGTCGATGGAAAGATTTAGTCAAATAGGTTGAGGGCTTTGAGCCTAGGAGGCATAAAACAAGAGTATTCCAAATGGGTGAAGTAGGTTATCAGAGGCTGCCATATGTGTGTGAATTTCTTGTCGGAGTGGGATGTCCTGTGAGACAGAAGTTCCATGTCTATTTCGTGCCAAAGGCGTTTGAACCTCTGGCCAATCGATGGGGCTGAGGAGTTCTTCCAGTGGAGGGCACGTAGTTACCTAGCTGCACCTAACATGTTGGCTATCAGTCACCAGTCAGCGTGTGTCATGGCTTGTAGAGTCAGAGGGCTAATGCCTAGGATCACCGTGTTGAACGAGTCAGGGAGTGGGTAGCCCACCACCCCATTGATGTGGCTCATGAGCTCCTTCCAGTAGGTCGCTATGAGGGAGCAGGACCACTAGAAGTGAAGAAAATTGCCCGTTGCCGAATTGCATGTCCAGGATAGTGGAGAGGCGGTAGGCTAGATAGTACGCAAGCAGGCCGGAGTATAATACCACCGCGTCATCAGTTTATATGCCGTCTCGCATTGGGATATGCTTCTATACAGTTTGGGGATATCTTGCCAGAGCTGGTCCCCCTGCTTCTGGGAAATTCCCTCAGTAGTGTCAGCATGCCATTGAGGTTGGTAGGGATGAGTCTTGGATGGAAGCGTGTGTTGAAGTCCTTTGTAGGTGTGGGAGATCAAGCCCCTTTTTCCGCTGAAGGACCGAACCAAAGTCTCAAAGGGTGTGAATGAACATGTGGGCCCTTTGGCATTGGAGGGGAGGAGCGTCCAGTGTCTCAGTTGGTAGTATTGTAGTGTAGCTGGCTCTGGGATACGGAAGTCTTACTTACATTGCTCGAAGGTTTTGATATGGTTGCTCTCAAATAAGTCCCTGAGGGAGGGACAATCCCCCTCCCTCCAGTCTATGAAGGAATGGGTCTGTAGCACCAGAGCGAATTCCGGTTTGCAAGCTAATGGGATGTTGGGAGAGGGTAAAGTGGTAAGGCCTCTTTTAAGAGCAATTTTGTTTCAGATTTCAAGGATCTTTTTGGTGGGAACGGCTATGTAGGCACTCCGGGGTCGATGGTGTTTAGGAAGCCATAAAATATAAATAAACAACAGGAGAGAGAGGGAAAGCAACTGGAGCCACTCTTGGTCCCCCTAAACAATATCAATTCAAAAACAAAAGAGTGCAACCAACAAAGGAAGAGCTAGCAGGAGGAATCACTATAGTTATCTAAAAGAACCCTCACTCACCAACCTAGTTGGTGACATGCTTTATCATTGGGTTCCCACCAGAGAGGCCGAGTGCCTCTCTGGTGTGCTACGACGCCTGATTACAGCGGAGCAGGTTTTTTAAAATCTGTAGCATGAGTGCAATAAGTGGGTGAACAGAGTGGTTAAAAATTGCCTTCGTTTTAACCAAAAGAATGTTTAATGGTGGAAAATTAGGCACCGTTAAAAACAAGTGCGTCAGATGTTTCAATGACTGGCTTTAAATGAGCAGGTACATCCTAATGTGAAAAGAAACAATTGGTCAACATGTTTCTGCTTCTAAGTGTTTTTAGTGAAGCATTCGTCAGGACCAGCACACCACTGCGGTATGCGCACGCTAAGGCGCACCCTAACCTGTGGTGGAATAAACCGAATAAACTCACGGTTATCGTGCAGCCTTCAGGATTTCTGAAAGCCGTTGTTTGTAGTGCTCTTCAAAGTGCAGCAATACGAATCTTTGCTAGCAAGCTATAGTGATATATTCGTGACGGTGATATGTGTTTCTTTAGCACTAACACGTTGTGCTATTCAAGTGCTCTGATGGCGTGCTCATTTATTTGTATGGCACCAGACCATTGAGTCAGAGAAGCGGGCATAAATTTCTGCATGTTTGCACGGACGTTCCCGGCAGAAAACTGTTAAAAACAAAGAACATGACTACCCACACAAAACATGAGAAGTGGTAAAACTCGTGGGGCTGGTGGATAAGGCAGATTTGTAAGCATGGTTGCGAGAACTCAGGTTAAAAGCATGGTTAAAAAACAAACAATGGGGTCTACCCAGAGTCACAGGTCACTTTCCCTGCGGGTCATGTAGCATTTGCCACCTGACTACACCTACAAAAACACTGGATTTGGAGAGCGGCAAAACATGGACACAACGTTCGCACACGAATTGTAATTCGATGAATGTGGTCTACTTAATCACATGCCCATGTGGATCAAAATACGTGGGCATGACCACTCGAAAAATAAAACAACGGGTTTGCGAACACCGGAGTAATATCCGGTGTAAAAAGAACACCACCAAGCTGACCGAACATTTTTTGCAGGCAAACCATACTACCAATGATTTGCGCTGGACTGTTATTGAGCAAATCAAACCCGGAAACAAATCATCGCAAATGCTGTTCGAGAAGGAACAACGATGGATCTATCGCCTCTCTACACATGTACATGGACTCAATGATAATATTCCCTGGGGTTCAGTGATGAGGCGCTGATGCTCAGAAAAAATATCCAATTCTTCTGAGTCCCTGCCATTTAAGCTCATTATTTCGTGTAGGAAGTCCAGGTTTATCCCCTTTCAAAAGGAATAACATCGTTCCACTGCTCCTCAAGAAACCTAATTTCCCGCTAAACTTGGGACCTATAAGTCCATTACTTTTTGTGAAGGAATCAAAAAATGTTTTCCCCCTAAATACTATGAATAATATCTACCATGGGGACCACCTTTATTTGGAAATACACTAATAGGAGCTTATACAAAACTCATTCCAGGCATCAATTCTGAAGCATGACTCCTGATGTTAATTGGAGGGTTCCCTTCCTCAACCTTGTGCTGCATATACCTAATAGGGTGACTTTTCCATCGCACCCTAAAGTTTCACGTAAACACTGTAGTTTGTAAATTTTGGCAGCCGCCTGTATGGGGCTCGACTTTTGTAAAAAGCCTGGTTTATTTTCGGTTTTCTCTGCAGTTATCCCTAAAGTAAACTTTGCATTGTGCCATATAAGACTTAACAGCGTGACTTGTCTGAACTAGCCCACAATTCCATGGAAGCCCTATTATCCGACAATTTGACAGTGGCTTGAAGGCGCGCCACTGTCTCAATAAAGCTTTGTTGAAATTGATTCTCCCCTGCATCCAGCCAGAAAGTGAGCGTTGCAGTCTTTTACTGCAGCGCTAACACACACGCAGCACGTAGTCACGTGCGTTGAGTGTTAGCACGTCACGTGACACGGGCGTGTGACGCGCACAACCGGCTTCCTGGCCGGACACTTCCTTCAAATACTCCCGATACAGACCCCTTGACATCCTCGGGGTCTATGGAAGGGAGTATGCAGGTGTCATACCGGCGGTTGACTTTGATGAAGTGAGTGTTATTTTGACCAGATCAACGGACCAAGGTAACGCTATGACTTTGATGTTTATGACTTAACGTTACACTTTTTCTAACCCCTACAGAGTGTGACTATAAGCCCCGCCCCCCACCAGGACCCATGTTGTGAGGTTATTCAATACTTCACGTAAGCCCTTGTGTGTTTTTTAACCATGCTTTTAACCTGCGTTCTCGCAACCATGCTTACAAATCTGCCTTATCCACCAGCCCCACGAGTTTTACCACTTCTCGTGTTTTGTGTGGGTAGTCATGTTCTTTGTTTTTAACAGTTTTCTGCCGGGAACGTCCGTGCAAACATGCAGAAATTTATGCCCGCTTCTCTGACTCAATGGTCTGGTGCCATACAAATAAATGAGCAGGCCATCAGAGCACTTGAATAGCACAACGTGTTAGTGCTAAAGAAACACATATCACCGTCACGAATATATCACTATAGCTTGCTAGCAAAGATTCGTATTGCTGCACTTTGAAGAGCACTACAAACAACGGAATGAGTCTGATCACTCAGGAAACATTTCCGAGCACGCGAATTTCAATGTATTATGTGCCTTGTGACTTCTTTTGTCTTGTCTGTATGTTTCTTTGTTTCCACAGATACTAACAGCTTTCAGAAATCCTGAAGGCTGCACGATAACCGTGAGTTTATTCGGTTTATTCCACCACAGGTTAGGGTGCGCCTTAGCGTGCGCATACCGCCGTGGTGTGCTGGTCCTGACGAATGCTTCACTAAAAACACTTAGAAGCAGAAACATGTTGACCAATTGTTTCTTTTCACATTAGGATGTACCTGGTCATTTAAAGCCAGTCATTGAAACATCCGACGCACTTGTTTTTAACGATGCCTAGTTTTCCACCATTAAAAATTCTTTTGGTTAAAACGAAGTCATTTTTTAACCACACTGTTCACCCACTTATTGCACTCACGCTACACAGTCAAAAAAACCTGCTCCGCTGTAATCAGGCGTTGTAGCACACCAGAGAGGCACTCGGCCTCTCTGGTGGGAACCCAATGATGAAGCATGTCACCAACTAGGTTGGTGAGTGAGGGTTCTTTTAGATAACTATAGTGATTCCTCCTGCTAGCTCTTCCTTTGTTGGTTGCACTCTTTTGTTGTTGAATTGTTTAGGAAGCCATGCCAAGTCCCAGAGGGGTCTACAGGCCACCGCACGGTCCATGTGGAACTAGTGCTTCTTGCTCTCTCGGACCACCCATTCCGAGACATATCGTAGGTGGGCTGCCAAATAATATTCGAGGAGTTTGGGGCATTCCAGGCCACCCCCATTCCCCCCTGGTCACTGGGGAGCAACAATATGGAGTTAGAGAGCCTCTGTAGATTTCCTCCTCAGATGACAGCAGTATTTTAAAACTATGTAATGTGTTTAACAACAATGCCTGTTCCTGATCAGCGGTATCCAAATTTGTTTGTATACTGGGGATGACCTGAGCTATGGTTTCTAATAGGTTTTAAGTGGGCCTGGCAAACTGTCACACTCTCAGTGTACTCTGAAGCATAACTCCACATGAAACCACACCATCCCAGCTGCTTCTCTAGCTAACTTTGATTTCACTACTGGAAGTAGAGTTCAACTAAAATGGTGTTGCTGGTAGCACCTCAGTCTGCAGTGTACTTCTCACTGCGGTCACTCTCAGATCTTCATGTTATAACCCAGTACAATGTTTTCGAGGAGGCTTAACAACATATGGTATGAGGTTACACAAAATGCAGCACAATTTCGTTCCAGTTCCTAATGACTCCACACTCTGGTGGTAAGGAAAACCAGGAAACATTCCAGCATCTATGGGAGCAGAAGAACTGCAACCAGATCAGTGGTGGCTCCTCAACAGGCACTTCAGCGCACAGTCCTGCCACCTTTGAGCGGTCACATACTGCCCCTTGTCTCCCCCTGCACTGCTTTTTATTTAATTTAGCAGTATTCATGAAAACACACATTTTGTGTTTCCAAGAACGCTGTCTGTGTGCAGGTCAGCCCTTTCTGCCACTCCAAGCTCCTGATGACAGGAGAAGTAGGGACAGGAGAGAGCTGACCAGCTATCCATTTACAGAGTGCTTCTTAAAAACACAGCACTATGTGGAGGATGTCTAGATTTCGCATGTGAGGGGTGTAGTTCAACTTCCATCCCCTTGCACAGGCACAATCTATTGTATTTAGCAGACATACCACACTTGCCTCAGGCAGCACAGTATGGACTTGATTAACAGTTTGGTGGAAAAGCTGCCAAACTTGCACATGATTCTGTGGGGTTTGGTAAATAACATGTTAAATAACAATGATTATGAGTTTTTACTTGTACCATGGATTCAGTATTTACCAAATGTGTTAAATGCCAAATATGATAAATAGAAAATGCACATAACATCAGGAAGTACCCAATTTCAGGCACTGGAAGTTCATAGAGTGAGAAAAAGAATCCCTACAGTGTAGAAACAGAAATCTGAAGGAACCCAGTACACCCCCAAAGTATACCAACAACACCTTCCTGTGTAGGAGTGTGCAGGCACTCATTTTGTGTGCATGAAGCACCTTGAAACAAGACAAACAAAATGTATTGCCATCTGCTTCCTTCACCCAGTCATAACAAGCAGACACCTGCCCAACTTTTTGATCATGCACTCCACCAGGGAGAGGAAGCGCAAGCTTACGGATCCTGAGGTGGAGGTCCTGGCCAAGGACACCATGTCTGTCTAATGTGCCATCTCATCTTGAAGATACCACCAGAAACAGACAATAACATGGCTGTGGAAGGGGATAATGGACAAAATCAATACTTTACCAACATATTCAAATAATGTTTAGAACATTAAAACAGGTTCCAAACCTTGAAATGCTAGGTTCTTAAGCGAGTTGTCAAGCACAAGCACTAACAAATAGCAATTGGTGGTAGTTCTCTACCTCAACTATACCTCAAGCCATGGCAAGAAATAATTATGACAATCCTCAAAATGTCTGGAGTGGAAGACATCGAAGAAGGTCTCGGATTTGTAGGAATCCAAGGTAAGAGGCATGAGCACTGCAATTGAAGTACATGGTGTTAAAAAGTTGACTTGCTGGGAATCATTGTCACTGTAAAGAGTGAATGATCTGATTTGTTACACATATTTACATTGATCGATGTATGTGCTGCCATTGGGGCTAACAACTCTTTAATAGTAGTACTGACATGTATTGAGATTGGACTACAGCTTTCATTATCCATTGTAATCTTGATGAAGAAGGGTTTATTTGTCTGCCCAGTACATTGAGGGTGATGTGTCTCCACAGTTTGACTAACGTTGCTTCTCTGCAGTCAATCAATCAATCAGGGAATTGTGAAGCACACTTCTCACCCGCGAGGGTCTCAAGGCGCTGGGGGATGGGGGGGAGGGGGGGTTTCGCGCAGCTTCATCTCATCCGAAGAGCCAGGTCTTGAGGCTCTTCCTGAAAGCTTGCAGTGTGGGGGTTTGTCTGATGCTGAGTGGGAGTTCGCTCCAGGTCCTGGCTGCGATGTAGGAGAAGGATCGCCCCCCCGCTCTGGCTCTGCGGATGTGTGTGATTTCGGCTAGGGCAAGATCGGCGGATCGGAGGCTTCTTTTGGGTGAGTAGAAGAAGATTCTTTCGTTGAGGTATTGGGGTCCAAGGTTGTGGAGGGATTCGTAGGCGTGGGTGAGGAGCTTGAAGGTCACTCTCTTTTCGAAGGGGAGCCAGTGGAGGTCTCGTAGGTGTTGGGTGATGTGGTGTTGTCGTGGGATGCTGAGGACAAGTCTAGCTGCGGCGTTCTGGCTAGTCTGGAGTTTGAGGAGTAGAGATTTGTTTATTCCGGCATAGAGGGCGTTCCCGTAGTCCAGTCTGCTGGTTATGAGTGCGTGGGTGATGATCCTTCTGGATTCGGGTGATCCATTTGAAGGTCTTGCGGAGGATGCAGAGGGTGTTCAAGCGGGGGATACTGCATTGTGTGGGGGATACTGCATTGATCTCTCAATGCATGGTGAGGGAGGAGTTGAGTATGATGCCGAGGTTGCGGGCGTGGTCTGTGGGTGTGGGTGGTTCGCCGAGGGTGGGCCACCAGGTGTTGTCTCATGCTGAGGGGGTGGATCCGAGGATGATGAATTCCATTTTCTCTGAGTTGAGCTTTAGGCAGCTGTTGCTCATCCAGGAAGCAACGTCTTTCATACCTTCCTGGAAGCTGTGTCTGGTGATGTTGGGTTCATTGGTGAGGGAGAGGATGAGCTGGGTGTCGTCGGCATAGGATATTATGCTGAGTCCGTGTTTTCTGATGATGGTGGCGAGAGGGGCCAGATAGATATTGAAGGGCGTGGGGCTGAGTGAGGATCCTTGGGGTACTCCGCAGCTGATCTCTGTGTGGTCGAAGAGGAAGGGTGGGAGTTTGATTCTTTGGGTTCGGCCGGTGAGGAAGGAGCGAATCCAATCGAGGGCGGTTCCCCAGATGCCGGCATCGTGGAGCCTGGCAGTTAGTGTGCGATGAGAGACGGTGTCAAAGGCCGCTGAGAGGTCTAGTAGGATGAGGGCTGCCGTGTGGCCCTGGTCGAGGAGGGTGCGGATGTCATCCGTGGTGGATAGGAGGCCGGTCTCGGTGCTGTGGTTGCTGCAGAATCCGGATTGAGAAGAATCGAGGATCGAGTTGGCTTCTATAAAGTTGGTGAGCTGGTTGTTGACAATCTTCTCGGTGACTTTGGCTGCAAAGGGGAGGAGAGAGATGGGTCGGTAGTTCTTGAGGTCCGTCGGGTCTGCGGTGGGCTTCTTGAGGAAGGGCTTGACCTCTGCGCATTTCCAGTTGTCGCGGAAAGTGCCTGTTTCGAGGGAGCAGTTGATGGTATGTCGTAGTTCGGGTGCAATGGTGGAGTAGGCTCTGTGGAAGATGTGGGGCGGGCAGGGGTCGGTGGGTGCTCCTGAGTGTATACTTCTCATGGTCTTGGCGGTGTCTTCTGTAGTGACAGGGGTCCAGGCGGTGATGGTAGGCTGGATTGCATTGTCGGTAGGGGGTGTAGGGTCGGTGTCTAGGTTTTGCTCGTCGAAGTTGCTGTAGAGAGTTCTGATCTTGAGGTGGAAGTAGGAGCCGAGTTTGTTGCAGAGGTCCTGGGAGGGCGGGACGTCGGAGGATTCCCTGGGGTGTTTGGTGAATTCTTGTATGATACTGAAGAGTTCCTTAGAATTGCAGGAGTTGGTGAGTATTCTGTATGAAGTTCTTCTTCGTGGTTCTGATGAGTTGGTGGTGTTCTGTCATGGCGGTCTTGCTGGGGGTTTTGCTGTTCCTCCAAGCTTTCTCGAGTCGTCGGCACTTGCGCTTGGATTCTCGGAGGTCAGTGGTGAACCAGGTGGCTTTCGTGGTGCGTTGTCTGTCAGAGTTCCGGAGGGGGGAGAGAGTGTCCGCGCAGTCGGTAATCCATCTGTGGAGTGCGTTGGCTGCAGAGTTGGCGTCGGTATTGGTGGGGGGCGGAGCGCGGTTAAAGGCGGAGTTGAGGTGCTCCTCGGTGATCTTGCTCCAGTTCCTGTGCGGGGGCGAGGTGTGGGCCTGTGTGCGGTGGGTTTGGAGAAGTAGAAATGGACACAGTGGTGGTCCATCCAGATGAGTTGTGTGGTGTTACAGCAAACAAATGATGGACGGAATGCTGACAATGCAAACATTCTCCCCCAGTCAAAAGATCTGGGTTAAATCCATCGTTCTTTTGCCCACTACGCCACCCCAGTTTGGACCCAGCCATATGCAAATCAGTCTTGACCCTGTGCCCCATGGGAACAGTCCAGACCAAACTGCCAGGCCAGGTCCTCCCTGGACCGGAAACAAGCATCCTGGGACCGGTTTCAGGGTATGTCACCCTTCTTCAGCCAGGCTAGCTTGAATCCAGTGGCACAGTGAGCAAGGGACCCAGGTCTGGGCATACCCATCCCACTTAGGGCGAAAAGTGTTACAGCAAACAAATGATGGACGGAATGCTGACAATGCAAACATTCTCCCCCAGTCAAAAGATCTGGGTTAAATCCATCGTTCTTTTGCCCACTACGCCACCCCAGTTTGGACCCAGCCATATGCAAATCAGTCTTGACCCTGTGCCCCATGGGAACAGTCCAGACCCAACTGCCAGGCCAGGTCCTCCCTGGACCGGAAACAAACATCCTGGGACCGGTTTCAGGGTATGTCACCCTTCTTCAGCCAGGCTAGCTTGAATCCAGTGACACAGTGAGCAAGGGACCCACGTCTGGGCATACCCATCCCACCTAGGGCGAAAAGTGTTACAGCAAACAAATGATTGACGGAATGCTGACAATGCAAACATTCTCCCCCATTCAAAAGATCTGGGTTAAATCCATTGTTCTTTTGCCCACTACGCCACCCCAGTTTGGACCCAGCCATATGCAAATCAGTCTTGACCCTGTGCCCCATGGGAACAGTCCAGACCGAACTGCCAGGCCAGGTCCTCCCTGGACCGGAAACAAGCATCCTGGGACCGGTTTCAGGGTATGTAACCCTTCTTCAGCCAGGCTAGCTTGAATCCAGTGGCACAGTGAGCAAGGGACCCACGTCTGGGCATACCCATCCCACTTAGGGCGAAAAGTGTTACAGCAAACAAATGATGGACGGAATGCTGACAATGCAAACATTCTCCCCCAGTCAAAAGATCTGGGTTAAATCCATCGTTCTTTTGCCCACTAAGCCACCCCAGTTTGGACCCAGCCATATGCAAATCAGTCTTGACCCTGTGCCCATGGGAACAGTCCAGACCGAACTGCCAGGCCAGGTCCTCCCTGGATCGGAAACAAGCATCCTGAGACCGGTTTCAGGGTATGTCACCCTTCTTCAGCCAGGCTAGCTTGAATCCAGTGGCACAGTGAGCAAGGGACCCACGTCTTAGCATACCCATCCCACTTAGGGCGAAAAGTGTTACAGCAAACAAATGATGGACGAAATGCTGACAATGCAAACATTCTCCCCCAGTCAAAAGATCTGGGTTAAATCCATTGTTCTTTTGCCCACTACGCCACCCCAGTTTGGACCCAGCCATATGCAAATCAGTCTTGACCCTGTGCCCCATGGGAACAGTCCAGACCGAACTGCCAGGCCAGGTCCTCCCTGGACCAGAAACAAGCATCCTGGGACCGGTTTCAGGGTATGTCACCCTTCTTCAGCCAGGCTAGCTTGAATCCAGTGGCACAGTGAGCAAGGGACCCACGTCTGGGCATACCCATCCCACTTAGGGCGAAAAGTGTTACAGCAAACAAATGATGGACGGAATGCTGACAATGCAAACATTCTCCCCCAGTCAAAAGATCTGGGTTAAATCCATCGTTCTTTTGCCCACTACGCCACCCCAGTTTGGACCCAGCCATATGCAAATCAGTCTTGACCCTGTGCCCCATGGGAACAGTCCAGACCGAACTGCCAGGCCAGGTCCTCCCTGGACCGGAAACAAGCATCCTGGGACCGGTTTCAGGGTATGTCACCCTTCTTCAGCCAGGTTAGCTTGAATCCAGTGGCACAGTGAGCAAGGGACCCACGTCTGGGCATACCCATCCCACTTAGGGCGAAAAGTGTTACAGCAAACAAATGATGGACGGAATGCTGACAATGCAAACATTCTCCCCCAGTCAAAAGATCTGGGTTAAATCCATCGTTCTTTTGCCCACTACGCCACCCCGGTTTGGACCCAGCCATATGCAAATCAGTCTTGACCCTGTGCCCCATGGGAACAGTCCAGACCGAACTGCCAGGCCAGGTCCTCTCTGGACTGGAAACAAGCATCCTGGGACCGGTTTCAGGGTATGTCACCCTTCTTCAGCCAGGCTAGCTTGAATCCAGTGGCACAGTGAGCAAGGGACCCACGTCTGGGCATACCCATCCCACTTAGGGCGAAAAGTGTTACAGCAAACAAATGATGGACAGAATGCTGACAATGCAAACATTCTCCCCCAGTCAAAAGATCTGGGTTAAATCCATCGTTCTTTTGCCCACAACGCCACCCCAGTTTGGACCCAGCCATATGCAAATCAGTCTTGACCCTGTGCCCCATGGGAACAGTCCAGACCCAACTGCCAGGCCAGGTCCTCCCTGGACCGGAAACAAGCATCCTGGGACCGGTTTCAGGGTATGTCACCCTTCTTCAGCCAGGCTAGCTTGAATCCAGTGGCACAGTGAGCAAGGGACCCACGTCTGGGCATACCCATCCCACTTAGGGCGAAAAGTGTTACAGCAAACAAATGTGTGGTGTGGCTGAAGCGAATGTTGTGTCCTCCAGTGAAGATGGGGTCGAGGTTATGTCCTGCCTTGTGGTTGGGGGTGGTGACAAGCTGTCTCAGTCCAATGTTGGCGAGTGGAGTTGGGGTCGCTGGGGTTGTCGAGGTGGCAATTCAGGGCTCCGAGGAATACGTAGTCCGTGGATGGGATGGCGTGGGGTGCGATGAGGTCTGCGATGGTAGTGGTGAACGTGGTGCGTGGTCCGGGAGGTCTGTAGGCGAGGGTGCCCCTTAGAGTTGTTCTGGGATTGATCTGGATCTGGAAATGCAGTTGTTCCATGGGGGACGTGTGGTCGTTCGAGCTGGATGTGGTGAGTCGGAGCGAGTTTTTGTGTACGATGGCGAGTCCGCCTCCAGGGTGGTTGGGGCGGTCCTTCCTCTGGATCTTGTATCCGTCGGGGATGGGATTTGTGATGTCGGGTGCGGGTCTGGCGTTGGTCCAGATTTTTTTGAGGAAGACGACGTCGGGCGAGAAGGGGCTGAGGAGGTCCCAGATTTCTACTGCGTATCTGTGCAGTGAGCGAACGTTGAGGTGGATGCAGCTCAGGGGTTTGGGTGTGCTAGTTGGTGGTGGCGGTGGGCATTCAGAGGTGGGTGAAGGTGGGGTGGCAGTGTCGGGAGGAGAACTGGCCTCGGGTGGTGTTCGGTGTTGACAGTTGGCAGGTGCTGTTTCTTCCAGGGTTGAGTGCATGAAGAGTTGCTGAGTTGTAGCACTGGCGGGTCGGAGGACCAGGATTCCTGGCGCTGGTCACGGGCAGGTCGCGGACGGGTGCAGACGGGCTTGCGTTTGGCGCTGGTTTCACGCACCAGCGGCGTGGCAGCACAGCGGCCGCCATTAAGTTTGAGTAGGGGAAGGGTGGGAACAGCTGGGACGCGGGAGCGGGAGGGGCCGTGGGGGCAGCAGCAGCGGGAAGTGGGAACAAAAAAGAAAAAAGGAAGGGGAAAAGCTGCAAGAGCAGCGAATAAAGGCACAGTAAAAAGATATAAAAATGAAAGGGGGCAAAGGCTCACACAATAAAAGTACAATAAGATGAAATAAAAATTACGTAGGCAAAAGCGAGGCGATGCCAGACGTCAACGGCACGGTATAAGGGAGAGTCGTAGGGACTCGAACTGTGCTCTGCTGCGCAGGAGGCAGGGGCACAAGCAGATAGAGCTGAGGCGGAGCTGCGTGCTGGGAGAGCAGAGCCCAGGGGTTATCATAGTAGTCTGGTTTGATCCCAGGCATCTAATACAGCAGGTCACTATATACAGGTCCAAATCACACAGCTTTTGCAAATTAATAGTGTGCTTCGTTTTTCAGTTGCACAACCTTTTGTTCTTGCCTAACTGGGCCTCCAGGTGTACATGATAATAATAATATTAACAATAAAGACATTTATAGAGCACGCAGCTACCTCGACTGAGGTGTCCCGGCGCTAAAGTGAACAACAACGTAGCCATGCTGGCAGAGATCTAGTCTCTACGGGTGAACAGCAAGGACTTCAAGGCCTTTCTAAACTCCTGTTCAGAGTGCATCATACGTAGTTGAAGGGGCAGGTTATTCCAGCATTTGGAGGTTCCCACCTCGAACGTTCTGCCCCCCATTCTCGCTATAGCAAAGCGGGGGATGGAGAGGTAGCGTTTCAGATTGGACCTCAGCGATCTGCCCTGCTGGTAAGGGCGGAGTCTCTTCCTAAGATAATTGGGGCATCTTCCCTGGTATGCCCGGACGGCAAATGTGAGGGCCTTGAATTCGACTCTCTTGGCCACCGGGAGCCAATGGAGTTGTCTAAGGGGGGGGGAGATATGGTGGCGGAGAGGGACCTTGCAGACCAGCCTTGCTGCTGCGTTTTGCACTATCTGCAGCCTACGGATCAATCCGCTAGGCAGACCCAGTTAGAGTCCGTTGGCATAGTCAAGATGGGAGGTGACTAGCGCATGCACTACAGTTTTACGAGCTATCTCTGGCAGGAAGTCGATGAATTTTCTAATAATTTTCATCTTACCAAAGCAGGCCGCAGATACATGCTGGATATGGGCGGAAAGGGATAAGTCATTGTCCCATCAGACCCCAAGATTCTTGACCGAGTCCTTAGGCACAGGAGCCATTCTCAATTCTACCGGCCACCACAGGGCCGCCGGGGGTGGGACTGCTTGGTTAAAGAACAGAACCTCCGTCTTCTCGGCATTGAACTTTAAAAAATTGCTACTCATCCAGACGGAAATGCTTTTGAGGCAGTCTCTGAAAGAGTCAAAGACTGATGCCGACACTTCACTGAAGGAAAACATCAGTTGGGTGTCGTCCGCGTAGGATATCACCTTGATCCCTGTGTTAGCGATGAGTTCCGCCAAAGGTGCCAGATAGATATTAAAGAGAAGTGGGCACAGGGCCGAGCCCTGAGGCACCCCCCATCTTAGAGGTTTAGCAGCAGAGGAGAAAGGGTGCAGCAAGACCTGTTGGTCTCGGCCATGAAGGTAAGACACGATCCAGTCCAGCGCCGTCCCAAGGATGCCAATATGCTTAAGACGATTAAGCAAGATGGAGTGGGACACCGTGTCAAACACCGCTGACAGGTCCAGAAGTACCAGCATGGTTGCAGCACCCCCATCCACCGCCCAGCAAATAGAATCAGCCATCTCAATCAGTGTGGATTCAGTGCAGTAACCAGGGCGAAAGCCAGACTGGGAGTCATGCAGTAGCCCGTTGGATTCAATGAAGGCAGCCAGCTGCTCATGCGCTAGTTTCTCTAAGATTTTTGCGGGGGCCGAGAGATGAGAAATGGGCCTGAAATTGCTGGCGACGGCATTGGATTTCTTCAATATGGGGAGGAGGAGCGCATGTTTCCAGGCAGATGGAAAAACCCCTAGCCTGAGTGAGGAGTTCCAGATGACATTGAGGGGGGGGGGGTTAAGCCCCTCTGCCAGTGAGCTGTAATGTCTAGCAGGCCAGGGATCACTAGGTGACCCGGATTTGCATTTCTGAAGTTCGGCCAAGGAGGCCTCAACGGGAATCATGGCGAACTCAGAAAACACCGGCCGGTTCTGGCTGTGGCCACAGAAAGCGTCCTCCCCACTACGGTGGTGAGCTGCAGGGAACGAGGCATAGATCTTTGATATTTTCTCCTCAAAGAAATTCAAGAGATTGTTGCACATCTCCAGTGAAGGAACCACAGGGTGCAGAAGTGCCGAGGGGTTGGTGAATGATTTCACGACCTTAAAGACTTCCCTGGAGGAATTCCTAGCGCTGGCAATCCTATCGGCCAGGAAATCTCTTCTCTTGATGATGAGAAGTTTGCGGTATTCTTTCAATGCCGCTCTATACCCAATTTTATCCTCCGTAGCATATGATTTTCTCCACTCACGCTCCAATCTTTTACAGTCGCTTTTTTTAGCTCTAATGTCCTCAGTGAACCACGGAGCGAAGGGGGTTACTCTGGAAGAGCTAACTAGCTTCTGCGGCGCAATTTTATCCAGGGCCTCCATGAACCAGGCGTTCAAGTTTACAATGCTGTCATCAAGATTATTCGAGAGGAGGGGTTTAGTATCCTTAAGAAGAAGGGTTAGGGACTCAGGGGAGACCCTACTCCAGTTCCTCCTCAATTCCTTAGGGAGAGAGGTGACCCTGGCCCTAGCTTTCAGGTGTATCTGGAAAGGGACCAGGAAGTGATCCGACCAAATCACCGGGGTGGGCGTATTCACTGTAACCTCCTGTATGTTCAAACAAATAAGGTCCAGTGTGTGGCCCGCTTAATGCGTTGGGGAGGAGACCAGTTGGGTCAGGTTAAAATCCACCAGCGACGAAACAAAATTCGCGCTATGAGAGCAGGAGGGATCATCAACATGTAGGTTAAGGTCACCTAGGACTGTAAAATTAGAATAGCGGGTGCTGGCCTGGGCGATGTAGTCTGCCAAAATGGGGGTGGAACTATGGCAGCAGCCCGGGGGCCTGTAGAGAAGGAGCCCCGCAAAGGAACCCGAAGAGGAAAGTTTAATGCAGAAGGGGAGTCCTTCGATACTGCCTATCTGTCCAAAATTAGTAGTTGACGTCACCTAGATGTCTTTGTGGATAATCGCCAGACCACCCCCAGGTCTGTTATCTAATCTATTCGCACAGACTATGCTATAGCCCTGAGGAAAACCTAAGGCCACAGCCGGGTTCGAGTCTTCGCGCAGCCACGTCTCCTTCAGGAACATAAGGTCCCAGTTATTGTCCACTAGAGATTGGTGTATGTCAAGGGCGTGTTTAGGCAGCGACCTGCAATTAATAAGGCAGGCTTTTAAGCCCCAGGGCTTAAAGGACTTTGGAGGGGGTGGACACGCCTCCTTATCCTGCCGAAGGGTGTGGCTGGGATTAAGGGAGAAGTTGCAGCAGGGGCAATAAAATGACCCATCTAAGCCACTAAGAGGCAGGAACGCCTGGTCTGGGCAGATTGAAGGTCTCACTGCTAGAATCTCATCTCAGTCCCAGCCACTCGGGCAGTCAGCATAATTTTGGGCAGCATAACTGGCCCTGGCCGCTGTCCGGACATGACATGACTCTAAGATGTGAAGAAATCCTGCTGTAGCATAGCTGTTTGCTCTGCTGGCATTGGCTGTGTGGGTGTCCTAGTGGAACTGTATATTCTGCTCAATCACTTACTTCAAAGCATCTTTCACTTAGCTTAGTATTTTACTGAAGGTTGACTGACAAAAGCCATGCACTAATCCTACTGTCTACTGTGTGGTGCCTGTTGCATAGAATTCTAGCTCCACTAGCATTTTCAGGAACAGGGAATGGTAGTGGTTCACTATGTTGGGCTCCAGGGTATCCGTAACAGTGGAAATATGTTTTAGATGGTTCCCATATCAAGCCTGTATATCATTTGGATCTCGAGCTGCATATGTGGCTGTGTACTACGGAATGGAAGTGTGAGCTGCTGCAATCAACCTATGCGAGCATCAACTGTCCATGACTGTTTATGTTGGTCTGGCCCTGTGTGTAGGCGAATGTGATTTTATTTTCTCATTTCAAACAGTACTGTGTTTTTTGCATTATTGTGTTGGTCTTATTTTTTGTAACTGCTTTACATCTTTTGTTTCATTCCCTACACTTTCAGGAATGTTTACGACCTGCTTTTGACTGATGGTATTTTAAGGTGGTATTTTCATCTGGTTTTCAATGACCTCTCATTCTTGTAATTGGGTGTTATTTACCACATGTGTTATTTTTTTCTTGTGGTCAGTATCACATGTGGTAAATAGCACATGTGATCAATAGCACATGTAGGTCACAAGAGTTCGATATTTAGCACATGTGATAATATCAAAGGTGTTTTTTAGCTCATGATCAGACGAGTCAGCAAATTCATGTGCTATTTACCCTGGCATGCGGTAAGTACCACTAAGCCGAACTCATAGTCAGGGCCATATCTGCTAAAATGGGTATGTCAGGGCACACATCTGGACATCCCTCTGGCCAATGAAGAGAGAGAGAAAGCAGAAGGGGCAGGATTCCAAGCACTGTCCCAGCTTCTGATTTTTTTTTTTTTTAAAACAGATTTTATTGGTTTTTTAGTAATAAACAATGTAGGCATGACATTCGTCATATATCTGGTGCTTATAGCAGATAACAGGATAATAGTCAAGAGGGCCCATAGCCAGCCAGTAAACAATACCTTCCCCGCCACCCCCCAGGAGTCGGTACAGCGCTACATATATAACATTTCATAACACATTCATTGGCATGTCCCAACCCACTCGTCGGGGGGGGTGCGGCACCCCGTAAGTGAATGCCGTCCCATATCAAGTAGCGTGGGAGTCCCAGATCAGTCCACAGTTCAATATAGTGATTTGTGGAGAGAGTCAGGGCGATCCCTCTTGAGTCACCAAGAGGGTGTATCTGGCTCAGGGTTAGACAAGCTATCCACCAGAATTCATCAGGCTCGAGCGCTGTCAATCTTACCCATGCCACGCTGGGCTTCTCTCATAAGTATCCTCCCCGGACAGCCCCCGCTTAATAATTTCTTTCTTCCACACTACCAGTCGTGGACCCCCTCATTGTCTTCCAATTTTTCGCTATTTCACGCTTGGCAATGATGAACGCTAAATTTTGAAATTTACTTGTGACCTTTATCTTTGTCGGGTGGGGGAACCACCCTAATAAACAATGGCCCAGGGTGTGTCGGATCTCCCTCTCTATGACCCCCTCAATTGCGTGTATGACCCCTTCCCAAAACGGTTTCACTGCAGGACACAAACAGAACATATGGGGGATGTAAGCTCCTTCTTCCCCGCATCTAGGACGTGACGCAATAGTTATGCTGAAGTATCTACCTATGTGCGCAGGTGTCAGGTATGATCTATGCAGTACATAATAATTAATGAGTTGGAAGCGTGCGTTTCTAGAAATCTTAGGCATCCTATCTAGTATGTTTTCCCAGTCCTTAGCAGTGATAGGGATACCCAGGTCGTCCTCCCACCTAGTTCGTATTTATTCTAATGACAGCTGTTGATCTTCTTGCAGCGTTCTATATTCGCAGGAGACCGTCTTGATGGTGCCTGCTGAGAGAGCTATATATCAACAGCTCTGGGATGTTTTAGGTTCAGTAGCCCCCACACCCCAATGTTTCCTTATCCCTGTTGTGAGCGCTCTATGGAACAGAAAAATGCCCCTGTGGCAGGTCAAATTCCATCCTGAAGTCCTCAAACAGGAGTAGCTCTGAGTCCGGCGACAAAGGTCTCCTACCTTCGTCGCCCCTGCTTCTATCCACTGATCCAGTCCCTGCCAGCTTCCCCGATGCGGAAGTGCCCACAGTAATTCTAAGAGCAGATCCGCTGATAATAGACTTTTAGTGCGTATTTTCTGTAAGCCTCTAGTCCAGCATTTTGCTATTACCTGAAACTCGTGTGAGTCATTCGTGTTGGACCTTCTCACTCGGAGTACTTTAAGGAGGTCGGTCAATGGCGGCAAGAAGGGGCCCAGATTTCAGTCCGGGTTGCGCCTGTGCGTTAGTCCTTGGACCATCCACTGCAGTTGGGGTGCAATGTAATATGTCTCGAAATCAGGGACCGCCAGACCGCCCGCCGTTGATGCGCTATGCATCATCGCCAGGGCCACCCGTCTGCGTCCTGACCCCCATAAGAATGCAGTGATCAAGGAGTCCAATTCTTTAAATAGCGATTTCGAGATCCATAGGGGTAGTGTAAAAAAAAAAATGGAGAAGGCGGGAGAGAGCCACCATCTTCCGGAGCGCTATTCTGCCTGCCACCGAAAGCAGTAGCATCTTCCAGAAGTTTACAAAAGATCTCAGGAACCCAACAGCGCGTCTGACAGTTCCATCCAGTAGGTCGGCCCTATCATGGTAGACCTTAACCTCCAGGTAGGCCAAGCATCGGGGTTCCCATTGCAAGTGTGTCAGGTCTACTGGGGAATCGTCTTTCTGCACTACGGGGAAAAGTCTGGACTTCTGCCAGTTGACTCTCAATCCAGATAAGTGGCCAAACGTCCAGTGGCGGCCGGCATAGTTTGTGGGTGGCAGGGGAAGGTGTGGGGAGAGGGTCACGGGGGGTCGCGAGCAAGTCAGTGTGCATGGGGGGGTCGCACGAGGATGCGCAAAATAACAAAAATTAACTTTCCTTCTCGCCGGGTCCCACGTATCTGCCCCATGCCTCAAGAATCAGGAAGCACAGCCAGGCCCAACTGACCAATCACAACGCTGCAATGCAGCGTTGTGATTGGTAGGCACCAAGGCTTCCCTGACCAATCACAACACTGCAATGCAGCGTTGTGATTGGTTTTGAGCATCCTGGTTTGATGCTCAACCAGGGAATGGGGGCCTGGGCATGTTCTCCATGCAGGCTGTAATGCAGCCTGCATGGAGACTGGGGAAAGTGAGCATGACTGGTTTGGGCAGCCCGAGAGGGCCGACCAAACAGTCATTGCACACTTAGGAGTGGGCAAACCACTCCTTCCCTGTCCTGCTTCGAGAGCAGAGCAGCCCCGCCCACCTGCCCGCCCGCAAAGCAGCACAACATAAAATGATAATAACTTTCAGTTATTATCATTCTATGTTTCCTCTTCTCACACTGCTTGAAAGTAGTGGGGCGACGCTCCTCCGCCATAGTGGAGTAGCCGCCACTGAAAACATCTGCAACATAGACCTGGCTCCCCACAGTTCCTACCCCGTGTTAAGCAAGAAGAGAAGTAGATAGTCTGCATACAGTGCTATCCTATGGTGATGTCTCCCTATAGAGAGTCCTCCAAACTCAATCTTGTTCCTCGCAGATTCCGCCAAGGGCTTCAAGGCAATGGTGAACAATAGAGGAGGCAGGTTGCACCCACGTCGTGTTACCCGCTCCACTAAGCAGCTCGCAGAGATAGTCCGTCCAGTGCAAACCCTGGCAGTCAGTCTAGTATAGGGCAACTGTGTCCATGCTATGAAGTGCTCACCCAACCCCATGCACGTCATTACCTCATATAGGTAGTGCCATTCGAGGCTGTCAAATGCTTTTTCAATATCAACAGCAAATACCGCAGCATTTTCTCGGTCGTAGTCCTCGGAACTGTCCAAGCTTCTGATAAGGCTACGTTTCTAGCATTTTCATGAAGCTAGAACACGGTTTGAGATGTGTCTTCCACTTTCTAATACTGGCCCTGCTTCTCTGTCTGACTCTTCTTTGGTAATCATGCCTTGCTGGTTCTGATGTCCAACATTGGATTTCTGCCCTGCTGCTGCCATGGAGCGTCAGGGTTACTCGTAAAGAAGTATGGTAAGTAAAAAGAAACTAGTATTGTTTCTCTGTACATGTGTGAGTGCATGTTTATGAGTGATTCAGAGTGAATGAAACTGAATGAGAGTGAGTGTGTTTGAGAGTGTCAATGAGAGCGAAAGCAAGTGAGAATCAATTAGAGTGAGTGTGAATAAGTTAAAGTGAGTGCAAGGGGCTAAGTGGAAGAGTGTGAGTGAGTAAGAATGAATGATTGTAGGTATTGTGAGAGGGAGTGGAAGTGAGTCAGGGCATTCCTATCAATAGTGCAACAAGTGCAGTTGCTCCAGAGCCTGTTAGGCCTGAATTCTTTTTCTCTTATGCAGGTAGTGGTTTCTGGGGAAACAAAACTTCAGTTTGCAAATGTAATGAGTACATTTTGCAGTTGAACATAACTGTAAACGATTCACTGGTCAGTGGATCATTTGGGAGAGGCACAGAATGAGAAGAAAATTGAATACAACGTTTTTACAATACATATCGTGAAGTGTTAGCCCCCGAGAATCATGTCAACCTGGAGAAAAATATGTGTCATGGGCGTCCTCTCAATCATGATAGAAATAACATAACTTTGCGCATTGCCAAGGTAATAACACTAGATTGATAGTCTTATAGTCTCCTTGCTTGTCCAGTGTGGACAACAAATCATGGGGGTACTTCTAGCCTGTGCATTTGTGAGGAATATTAACTAATAATATTAATATTAACTAAGTGTTCTGCATAGGCCAAAGGTGTTCCATTACTACTTATAGCAGCATAGTATAACTGTTGCTTAATGACCAGAAAGGATTAATTCAGGCATTTCTCCAGTGCATCTTATTACAGTATAATGACCTTGTAACAGGAATAAAAAGAAATTATTTCTTTTCACATGATTGAGACATGGGCCAAGGTATTAGAGTTGTTCCAGTCCTCCAGGTGTTCAATTTACCTATGAATCTCCTTGTGTTTTCCTAGTTAAAGGTGTCCTTACAAAGGCATGCTTGCAGCTGTGTAAAATCACAAGTTATCCTCTTGTACAGATAATACTCTTGTGTGCATTTCTAACCTAGCTGAGCTATTGGAACAGAGAAGGAATATAGACTGGTCTCTATTCTATCTACTACTTTCCTATACGAGACACGCAGGGACTTACCAGACATAAATGTAGCACTTAAACAACAGAGTATTATCCAGCTCCCCCCCCCACTTGCAAGTGAAAACGTTAGACATAGCAACACAACTTGACCACCACACCACACAGAAGCAAAATAGTACTAGAACCCAACAGAAAGAGATGTGTGTACCACTAAAAATATGCTCTAATCACTTGGAAAATAGTATGGTCACAAGATCTGACAACAGTGCAAGGTCAAGTGGTGTACAAATACTGGCGTAGAAATCCTACCACCTTGAGTCAGATCTGGCCTGAAGGCCTTTCCCTCAGACCTGCAACTCAGAACAAAAAAAAATACATTCACAGTCTGCGGCTTACCACAAAAAGAGGCAATGACTCAAGTTCTAATTACCAGGTAGGCAGCGTTTGAGAATTCATTCCTTCACAACAGTCAGTTAAGAATGACGCACGCGACGTGACCTAAGAGGGCCGCCTGACATTGGAGCTCCGCACTGCCTCGGGTGAAGCCTCGGTAAAAACGGCGGTTTTTGCGCTGCCTTGCCCCTGAAATGGGTACCTGCTTGTGGCGGATCACTTGCTCCATGTAACGCTTCTGCTTTCCTGCCACCATGCTCCCGCTGGACCCTGCATTTCTCAGATGACTCTGGAGACTGTCTTGCAGCCGCCATTTTGTATTTTCATTTCTTGAGGATTTTTCCTCAGAGCTTGGCTTGTTAAGATCAGTGACTCTGTTTTTTGCAGTTTAGCTGTGTTTTTTCTTACACTTTTGACATATTGACTGTACCTTTCTTTTGGGAGGAGTGATTTTTCTGAGGGATTTCATAAGTTGTTGAGCATTCTTTGCCCAATATTGTTTTTTTTTATGTCAAGGTTTTTCCTGAACTCCTCATTTTGATTCATGGGCAGGAGTAGGAAGTAATTGCACTCCAATAAAAATCATACTGCTAGCGAGCCCCTTACCAGCTCTTTAAATACTGTTCCTTCCATTAACTCTTTGCATAACTCTGCGAATATGGCTCAACCTGTCTCATCCAGACCTGCTGTTTCACCTCTACCTGCGCCAAAAGTACAGTTGCCATCCTCTGCCAATAAAAGACTAAAGCAAGACCCTCCTTCTCTGCCCAAATCTATATCTCCTGTATCTTTGGACACTGTTTTGGAAGAAATATGTGCTTTGAGACCTTTTGTGAGGAAACAAATACTCGACTACAAGCTCTAGACAATAATTGGTCGTCCATGGACTCTCGTTTATCCTTGGTGGAGCAACAGGTCGGTGACATGCGGTATTCGTCTGTCAGAATTGTTTCCTTGGAGACGGAGGTTTTGTTGCTTAAAATATCTGCAGAGGATTTGGAAAATAGAAATTGGCGCAACAATCTTCGCTTATTTGGCCTTCCAGGGGGCATTGAGGCAGGTGACCCTGTTTCTTACTTTATCACTTTCCTTCCACAGCTTCTGGACCTTCCTACGTCAACCATCTTAAATATCCAACGCGCACATTGACTGGGTCCGCGACTATCGTCTTCATCTGCTCCTGCAAAGCCTCGTGGAGTAATTCTTTTATTTTTAAAATTCACTGATCTATTACAAGTTTTAAATGTAGCCAAGCTCAAGAAACAACTAATTTGGTCTGACGCAAGACTGTTCATATCTCAAGATGTCGCTACGGTCACTGCTAAATGACGGAAGGAGTTCCTGGATCTTCACCCTGCACTTCGCACTCTTGATGTACGCTATGGTTTATTTCATCCATGCTTGTTTAAGGTTACCTTTCAGAACAAGACTTTTTCATTTGAGGATGCCGCAGATCTCAGGAAATATATCCAGTCTCACTCTACATCCTCGATGGAGACTGCTGGTCCATCTTCCATAACTTGACTTTAAGGCTTTCCACTTGCAGTGTTTTATCTCCTTTGCTTATTTTTTATATGTTGTTTCTCTTGATATGTACTTCTAAGTCACGTTGACTTTGTTCTTCTTTATTCTCTAATTTCTATTGCAGGTATTCCATGTGTACCCGTTTCATACTCGTGTTATATGACATCCCGGTGTGGGGCGTGGTCCCATGTTAGTGGCGCTTTCATCGTTTGTCTGTCACCGCTTCTTATTCGTTCTGTTTTTCCCCGTGAAGGTACGTATTACAGTCGTCAGGTTCTGACATGTACTGTCCTTTCTTGTTGTCCTTTTACCTCCCTCCTTCTCTTTCCTATTCTATTCTCTCACTCGTAATCCACTTGGTGATTTTGTTGATGTTCTTTCCTTCTCCATTTCCTTTTTCTTTACTCGGTCCTCTCCTTTCTATTGATGGTGATCGTGTAGCTTTATATGTATCCATGTTATTTTACATTCAGAGCTATTTCCTGGAATGTGAAAGGTTTTGTTAATCCTATGAAGAGACAGAAAATCTTATCTCATTTAGCCTCCTATCAACCAGATTTGATGCTTTTATAAGAAACACATCTCAAGGAGTCAGATGCTTTAAAGTTGAAACGAGGATGGGTAGGTTCGGTTTTAGTTTCGCCTACCTCCACTAAGAAAAATGGAGTCATTATTTTATGTCATAAGAAACTAAAATGTCCAGTTGTATCTCAGTAAACTGATGCCGAGGGTAGGTGGTTGTTAGTTAAATTGCTTATTAATAACATTTCCTT
The DNA here is from genome assembly GCA_963921515.1 of Calotriton arnoldi. Taxonomy (NCBI): domain Eukaryota; kingdom Metazoa; phylum Chordata; class Amphibia; order Caudata; family Salamandridae; genus Calotriton; species Calotriton arnoldi. The sequence continues at coordinate 3,782,857 of CAWUFW010000033.1, forward strand.
GACAGTATTTAATGTATATGGCCCGACCCAACCGGACTATTCATTTTGGCCTACTGTTGCAAAAAATGTACTCAATTTAGAGATGAGTTTTTTATTCTGGGGGGTGACTGTAATCAGATTATGGATCCCTTTATTCACCGTCAATCCCAAATTCGTTTTATTCCCCATAAATCTCATAAACAGTTTCTTAATACTATTTCTCAGACACATCTTGTAGATGTATGGAGGTTATGTCACCCTGATGCAACAGACTTTACTTTCTTTCCCCCTCCTCTTGGCTCCCTCACTCGATTGGACTATATCTTTCTTTCTAAATCTTTAACTCAAAACCTCATTTCTTCCTCCATTGAACCTATTGTCATTTCTGATCATGCCCCGGTTGTTGCTGACTTTGATTTGCTCCACCCGCAGCCCAGGTCCTCTCGATGGTGTTTTAATAATTCTCTTTTGCATGATCCACTTTTTTCTGCCTTATTTGTCTCTTTTGCAGATGATTTTTTTCTGTTAAATAATGACCCAAATTTTTCTTCTCCTTTATTGTGGGACACTTTTAAAGCCACAGCTCGCGGCTTTATCATAGATTATGTCTCCAAAAAGAAGAAGCAGTCTCTTCAACAGCATAAATCTTTATTAGCTAATATTAAATGTTTGGAACACAAATTTTATACTTCTTCCTCTGACTCTATCCTACAAGAACTTTTTACGTGCGAAGATGGACTTTAATAAGGTGACTTCGGATAATGCTGCATCTTTCCTACTTTGTAGTAGTGGTCGCTACTATGGCGGCCGTAATAAAGTGGGCAAGCTTTTGGCTAATTATCTTAAATTCCGGAAAGACCGAGCAGCCATTGACTCCGTACATTCTTCAGAAGGGCAGCTTCTGTTTAAGGACCAAGATATTTTAGACAAATTTACACAAAATTTTATAAAGATTTGTATATCCCAGAATCTCCTCCTTCTATTTCCCGTATTCAATCTTACCTCAATAACATTCCCTCTTCGCCTCGTGATCCTCTTAATTTCTCTCCGCTTGAGGCTGATATATCGCTCACGGAGTTATCTAAAGCCTTAAACATACTCAAAAAGGTAAAACCCCGGGTCCTGGTGGTTTTACGGTAGAATTTTATTTACATTTTTCTAATTTGTTACTTCCTAAACTATTACAGCTTTTTAAGTACTTTTCGACTTCTGGTAAAGCGGAAGGAACCTTTCAAGAAGCCACAATCTGTTTAATTCATAAGGAGGGTTGTGATCCGCAGTATTGTAAGAACTATCGTCCTATTTCTTTAGTCAATGTGGACTATAAAGTATTTGCCAAACTATTGGCTCTATGGTTGGAACCGTTTATGCCACATCTGATTGGTAAAGAACAATGTGGCTTCGTTAAGGGTAGACTGACTTCTGATAACTCTTGGCTATTTTTTAATGTCTTAATTAAGGCGTCCTCTCTTTCTTATTCTTTACCTGCAGTCTACAAATACGCAGAAAAGATATTTGACAGGGTGGATTGGTCTTTTCTATTTAAGGCCCTTCTCTGACATGGTTTTGGCCCCAACATAATTTCCCTTATCTCTTTACTCTGTACTGCCCTTATGGCCTCCGTATTAGTCAACGGCCGCATATCTCAATATTTTCCTTTACAACGTGGTGTACATAAAGGTTGCCCCCTCTCCCCTCTTCTTTTATTCTATTTCTGGATTTCCTTTTGGTGATCATCATCTGAAGCTATCTGCCTATGCGGATGATATTCTACTTTTCATTTCCTCACCCGAGGTTTCTGTTCCTCCCTTACTACAAGAAATTTCTGAGTTTTCTCTCGTTTCTGGCTATAAGATCAATTCGGATAAAACAGAAATTCTCAGTCTTAACAAATTTTGCGTCCAACAACCCTTTACATCTACTGGATTCTTATGGAACAGCTTCATAATTAGGTACTTAGGCATCCCGTTTAACAATTCTATCTCAGACTTGGTCAAAATTAATATGAAAGAGGTCCTTTCTTGCATTGATAAACTTCTTTCTGCTTGGAACCCTCTTTTTCTATCCTGGTGGGGGCGTCTAGATTCCATTAAAATGATGGTTATGCCTATTATATTGTATTTTCTCTCTATGCTTCCCATTCATATTCCGTCTGTTTATTTTAAGAAAATAGACTCTCTCCTCTCCAAATTTCTCTGGAAAAATAAAAAATCCAGAATTTCTTTGACACATCTTCGGAAACCAAAATTTAGTGGTGGTGTTAAATTTCCTGACTTTCGAGCCTTCTCTCTCAGACTAGCCTCTAAATGGCTTCTTTCGGAAACCTCCCACTTTACACCTCTATGGCTTACTATTGAGCACTTGTTACTTGCTCCTTTCTCTACAAAATAGGTTCTTGCCTTCTCCACAAATATCAATACCTCTCTCCCTTTATTTAAACATACTTGTTCATTATTGAAGCCGCTCTGTCAACGGAAGATTGTATCTAGAGATTCTTTTTTACAGTCCCCACTTTGGTATAATCGACTCATTACTATTAAGAATAGACCTCTTTTTGGAAACCCTGGAGAATGCGCGGGATAATGTGGGTTCATGATCTATTTCACAGTATAACTCCTTGTTCGTTTCCTCAATTTCAAGCTACTTTCAAATGTCCTCGCTCGTTTTGGTATAAATTTTCCGTTTAAATGGCAGCCATTTTGGAGGTCTTCTATTCACTTCCTTTGACCGAACCCCCATTTGAGGAAAACTTCCTTCTTAGACTCCTTACTGTTTCTCCTAAAGCTTAGCTGATTTATAGATACTTCTTCACTCCTGATCCTGATCGTCTTAAGACTAAGGTGGAGCTTGCCTGGGTAGCGGATTTGGGCTGTGTTTGGACCATCAATTTCTGGGATAAGATTTGGGCTCGCTCACTTAAACTTTCGAGATCCGCATCCACCACTCAGTCTATGTTTTTTCTCTATCACAGATTACATTGTACGCCTATATCTATAGCTACTTTCTCCCATACAAATGATAAGAATTGTTGGTCATGTGGCTTTCATTTAGCTGACGTAATGCATCTCCTCTTTCTTTGCCCAAACATGGCTTCCTTTTGGAAAAAGGTTTGGCTCTCTATCTCCCCTATATCTCCCCTATATTTAATTTGCATACCCCTTTCTCTAATGTTATTCTTTTCACAGGGAGCTTGTCAGATGCTTTGGGTTTGATTAAACACGAACATGGTTTATTTGACCTTATGTTGGCTTTACCCTTCCAACAAGTTGCACTTAATTGGAAAAATTCTGCTAACCTTTCGGTTCAGGCCTGGTGGAATAATGTGTGTCACTATCATCGATTGGATATTGCTTTTGCCTCCTCCTGTAAACCATTTATAAACAGAGACCTGTTTTGGTTACTTTTAACACTTTATCTAAATAAGATTGCAAAAACAAAAATTTCTCGTACATGTTCTGAGAATTTTAAACCTCCATGATTTGTTTTAGCTTTTCTGTTATTCTCTCATTTAATGTTCTTTATCATTACATTGTTTTTCCTAGTGGTATTGCAATGTTTTCTTACTGAATTTTACTAGTATGCAAAATACTCGATCTCCTGTTGTAAGAGTTTTTACTTTTCCCCTCTCCTTTCCCCCTCCCCTCTTTTTGATGCTTTAAAAAAAATAGCTTTCTTCTTTGTTTATTGCTTGTTTCCTCATGTTCTGTTTGATTATATATGCTATGTTTATTGCTGGTTTATTGTGACTTGTATTATTAATAAAACTTATCAAACAAAAAACAGTCAGTTAAGGCTTAGAGTTAGGGCTAGCTATCCTGCATGAAGCCTAGAAGTCAATTATTAACTCTGAAGATGCTGTGCTACTACCACCCAAGCACAGGAACATTAACTGTGACAGAGACCTTTAACCACAGACACACAAGCTAGGAGAAGAAGTATGGTTTTCAGACATATTTTCCATAGAAGACCTGCAAATTAGTGAAAGAGGAGCTATCACACAGTAATAACAGTGAATTCAAATAATCTAAAGTGTGGACCTGAAGTTTGCGTCTGCATTGTGGTCTTACAATGCAGCCTCCTCAAGTTGATATTATTAATGAACGTCTGCAGCACCACTTAAAATAGCAACAATGCTATGCAATGACGGCTGCGGCACCCTAGGTACCCCTGAACTGAGAAAAGCCACAAGTCTACATTTTCTTTGTTGAGTCTGTGAAAGCCACTATCCGAAGGAGGAGCATAATGTTCAGGATCTAGGTAAATAGTAATATGTCCTCCTCTCCTTTACGGGGATGATGGGGAAGTACACTACTAAAGTTCCTAAACTTTAAAAATATGAGGATTAGTTTGTGTGCCAGATCATGTCTCTGTGCTCCCAACAGTTTGAAGAAATAATCAGAATTCAGCTTTCGGTTAAATCTTTAAACACGTTTATTAAAAAGCTGTGTAACAGATAAATATGTATCAGTGGGTCCCCTTGCAATGAGATGAGCACCCTGAGGAGAAGCAGAACACACATTTATACCCAAGTTCGGGAGTTTCTAGAATTATCCACATGTCCATAAATGTCACTACTCTAATGAGCAGGTGTGGGGATAAGCTCACGAGAATATGGACATATGGACTTAAAAAATAATCACAAAATCACAGAGTTTCTACAAGCACAGCAGTTTTTGACAATCATGCTTTCAGAAGCCAAGAGTGGTCCTACCCTCGCGCAGGAGATGGGAACTTGATGTTAACAGGTTTCATCATTGTCAAGAAAACATGGCTGTTACGGGCTACATTTAGTTAAGCATTACACATGGCATTCTTCTTTATTTCACAACAACATGTCAGGGTGTATCTAGTATTATCAGTATTCTGCTTAAAGATTGGATGGTGGGGGAAGGCTGTGAATAGTGGCACTTTCATGAGGCCCGCCGTGGCTCCTGCCTTTTGCCTTACTCCAGCCTCCTGAGGTGGAGACCAGAGCCCAGAATGTCTCCAAATACACCAACCTACCACGTCACCACAGCTTGTGACAGGACCTAGATGAGAGTGGGTCTCTGAGCAACAACCAAAATTTAAGATGGCGAGGTCCATCTAATTGATTAGGCTCCGTAGGGAGCAAGTGCCCTCACACACCGTGAGAGGTGTCATGCTTCATCATTTGGTCAAGTTCCTAGTGGGGCCGGCGCTGAAATGCCCGACGGGCACCCACTAGGGGGCTCTTTGCCAAAGATCTTTTTTTATGCCCTATGATGAGGTGTGGGTGTGTGGGTTATGTTGTGGGTGTAGTGTGGTGACCAAAAGTGGATTAAAATAGGTATAGTGATGCTCAATCTAAGAGTATTTTAATAATGAAGCTCACTACTCTAATTAAAAGATGTGGTGCTCAATTAAGGATACAATGGTCTTAATGAGTAAGGTGAGTGATTAGTTTTATAATGAGGTCAACATGTTTCTTGCCTATACCTGTCCAAAAATGGATCAAATGACAATTCTTCAGGAACTAATTTCATTAACCTACACTACTCAGTGACTTGATTCAGTAGTTTGTGTTAAGTGCTAAAGTAATCAGTGAAACATCAGGTAACAAAGGGCACCTGTACCTTGACCTGGAAGGTCAATAGGGCCGAATCGGACCCCAGGAGGATAGGGCAGAACGAAACGCCTATTAGCGTCTCAGACGCGAAACGGCACCTGCCGTGAGACCTACCCGGCTCTGCTTCCTCATGCACTTTGTTACCTGTAATCATCGACAACTATCGACAACCATAAATGCACCCAATTCCCACAGCAAATAATTTTTACAGTGGGGAACTAATATTAAACAGTGTTTAGCAAACCAAAGATCAGTGAGCATGGGGGTGTAGTCAAAGGTGTAGATACAAACAAAAGGCTTCATATATGAAATACGGTTCATTCCTGTTCTTTCCCCTTGTGTTGGCTCAAAACTTGCTGCCTAACACCAACACAGGCAGGAGTGTTTTTGTGCAGGAAAGGGCACCTTCCTTCACAAAAACAATCCTGAGAGGCATTTTCCTCTTTCTATGTGAGCTGCAGAATGTAGCACACATGGAAAGAGGGAAAAACAAGGAGAAATGAAAACATTTCTCCCCGTTACGCCTCCGCTGGGGAGGCGTATGTTTTTGGCACTGCCCCAGGTTTACATGATTTTGTAAATATGGGGCAGCATCAAACTCCATGGGTGTTGCGTGGGAACCCCACCAGGAGTGACCGGTGCAGGTAAGCGATGTGGGGTGGGTAGGGAGAGTTAGCAGACGACAGTGAGGGAAAATAACATTAAAAAGAAAACCACTTACCTTGGGCTCGCCACATCGCTGACTCGGCAATGCGGCGAGTGCAAGGTAAGTGGTTTACTTTTTTTAAATGTTATTTTCTCTCCTCGTCGTTTGCTGACCCACCCCCACCGCGCTTACCTGCACCGGCCTCTCCTGAACCTCACGCAACGCCCATGGAACACCTCCTTGATGCAGAGTAAGGCAGCGCAGTGACTTGCGCTGCTTTGTCTTACTCCATATCTATGAGGCCATGCAAAGCCATGCAAGGTGACTTTGCGCCGCCTCATGGGTATGGTTGAGACGCTTGCATCACCGGAGCGTCAAAAAAAGTGATGCTCTGGCCACGCAAGCCTGTCATAAATGAGCCCCAAAATATTCTGTACGTTTTTTAGGTCTTTCGCCGTCAGGTATCTACATATAAAAAAATGGGCAGCGTAAATGAAAAATAAATTAAAAAATGTGTTACTCAGTGAGAAATGAACTGTAGTACATTATGAAACCTCTAATTATTAATGCACTGCAGAGGTCTTTGTGTAACCAGAGAGCCACAGAATTAAATCTTGATTGGTGAAGTGGAGAATAGTGACTTGTGTATTTTGAGTGCTACAAGGTCACAGCCTGTGACAGAAAGCACTGTGAATATGTAAGTCATTATTGTATACTTGCATTCCACACAGTATAAGATAGACTGATAAAAAATATGAAAATAGTTTTATGATAAATAAAATGGTGCTTCCAAAATGTAGATTTTAGTAATACCAGAGTATGTCATCCAATTTTGTTTTACATAACTGAACCTTCAACACCTTATTAGAGGTTCTAAGGTCTGTGTAACTACAGCTACAATTTAAAACAATCACTTCACAGCCCAGTTGTTAACTCTTTGCACTACCACTGATAAAACCAAATCTTTGTTATCACAAAGCTTGAGTGATTCGACCAATTAAAGTCAGAACCGGCTCCCAAGCACCCTTTAAACTTGCAGATTAACTAATAGCGTACATTTGCATTTCATTCAGGTAAGCAGGCACCCTGACACGAAAGCTTTTCACAGCACAGGAGACTCAATTGATGAAACTTCAGCTGATAAGGATCGAAATTAGCCGACTCAGGACGGCTGTCTTTTTCCAAAACGAAAGCACAAGTAAAGCGGAGGAATGCGCGACCCCCTTCCCAGGACTCCACGGCCCCCCTGGGGGTCGCGCCTCACAGATTGAAGACCTCTGCAGTAGGGTCTCTGTCAGCTCCAGATTGCTGGTCGTGTTTGGAGTGCAGTACTTATTCCAATCAGAAGGAGTTTATGGCAGAGTTTAAGGCTCTGAAATGGCTTGACTCTTTGCTGTGGAGAGGATCTAGCTTTGTGAGATCAGGCAATGGAAAGGCTATGGCATAAATCACCAAGCAGGATAGGACTTATTCTGAGGTCTAGAATGTCTTGATTTGTAATTGGTTCTTGTACAGAGAAAAACACAATAGCTTTGTCGACCAATTACATCGGCGTTACAACTGACTTGAAGACTTGCTTAGTGGAGGTATTCTCTTTCTATCCCTTGTCTCTCCCAAAAGGGTGTTGGAGTGTTGCGTGATAGTTCCAAGCTACACTGTCTGGACGTCTTTGATAACGCCGATTCTTATCTAATTATCTATAAGAACCTTCTGGCCGCCAAGATCTTTTTACCTGTTGAATAGTGTAAAGGAGAGAATCTCATCTGGTTAGATATCAACATTCATTTTGTCTGAAAGGACCACGGACTCCGAATTCAAGTTTGAGAATTTATTATCGCCAAAAATAACTGAACGTGCAAGCACCTCAACACGAGGTTAAAGAAATAAATGGGCACTAATACAAATAATAATCTACGCAGGAGTCTCATCCGACTCAGGATAAGAAGAATAGAAAGTTCTAGGAGGACCAACCAGACTATGATTGCTCCTATTTCTAAGTTGCTCTTCATGGGCATAAACAAGCTTAAAATCAATTGCTGTCCCTACACTAACGCTAAGTGACATCCCTGCATAACGATTTTCCCAGGCAAGAAAGAATAAAAGGTGTCAGCTGTGAAGACTTCCTAAGAAGTGCAATCACCATATACCTAAGCTCAGCTCTGTCCTTCTCTCAGGTCTCCCCTACCGCTTCTCTGGCCTCCTCCCTCAGGGCACTATCCCTAATACAAAACCATACTACAAAGGTACACGCCTTGTTTACGCCCTCTTGGCCAGGTCTTCTTTCTTGTGCTTTTCCATTGAAACGGTGACTTCATCCTGGACGGTTTCGTTGACCTTGAGTCCCAGGCGCCTTCTCCGCTGAAAGTATCATCCCTAAATTCCATTGCACTCCCCGTACCATGCCTCCCATCTTTCTAACTTTTGAAAACAAAGAGTTAGTCTTTACTAACGAGACATGTGTCCTTGCACCTGCAACAAAAGATACGTTCAACAGAAACCTTCTACTGTGCTAATTAAATCTACCGTTTGTGCCCAGAGAGCCTTTCCAAGAGAAACCCTTTTCGGCCTACATTATAAGCTAACATAAGAATATACCAGGCCTTCCTTAAGCATATATGTAGTCAGGCCCTTACATATAACTTTTAAACACACATCTTACTTTTCCCTATAAGCATATTCATTACGATTCTTTATGCAAACAATGAATTACATGTGCAACTTTAATATGGTGCACGTTTAAACTACTGCAATTACATTACATCCACGAACTAATTTCTCTATGCATTATGTTCACACAATTCAATAAGCATTGCATTACATCATTATCCTAACACCATTATACTGCTGAGTTCACTTTGTCTCAGTGAACTATTCATTCTTTACTAAACATGCATGAGTATACAATGGAATATAAACGAATATATGTCTGAATACACATGGGTGCGGCCTATCAGTGATTATGATGCACCCCTACAATTCACAAGAACATTTCGCTCTATCAGTTCCCCCCTTTGATGACTCCTGTCATCACATCTCAATCTACTCCCTCGGAGAAGGAACCGACCTAAACAGAACTTGTTCCCATCTTCCCTGATCTGAATTTCTCCATGCTCTTGAGCCTTTGATACTGATTGTCTTGCAATCTTGCCAATTTCATGTCATTTTCCCTCAAAGCTCGCTTGACTCTGCCTGCTCGATACCACTTGTAGGCCTTGATCAGAATCCACAAGCCAGCCACACAAACCACCAAGATAAGGAGTGGTCTCAGAAAGTACCCAAGGAATCCCTTTGCTAGGTTTGCAAACCAACCTCCCACTTGACCAAAACCCTTCCCGACCTTTTCCCAGGCCCCTTCGTCGGTCAAATCCGCTATCTTTGTGTGGACCATAGTGATGTTACTTATATATTTCTCCAGATCCTTGCTACGGTCTGGTATATAAGTGCAGCACTCTTGGACCTTCAGCATTTTACAGACTCCGCCCTCTTTTGCCAATAGGACATCCAAAGCAAGGCGATTCTGCAAAACCATTCCCCTTATCGACAACATCTCTCCTTCCACCAACACCAACGACTTTGCTGTGTTCATCGAAAATTCATCCACCACAGTCGCTAACCTCCGGATCTTCACATCATTCAAGACTACTCCTAGACTAGGTATCATAGCTCCAAAGATATCCCCCACAACGATCCCTGCACTTGCAGCTCTTCTCGTTCTTGAATGCTCTCCACCCTCCAGAAGATTTAAGTCTTCTGTATGGTAAATCTTTGGAAATATTATTGACAAATAACATGTTCCATACCAATTTGCAGGTAACCTCACATAAGCATTCTTCCCACATACATAATACACCGTTGGTATCACTTGTACAGGACCTTGGAGAAAATCTTTTGCCACATCTGCCATGGTGAAAACATGATCACAGGTACTCTGTCCCACTGGAACCTTTTCATAGTAAGTCTGATAACGCCTTATACACAACTTACCCCTTATCTCCTTATCTAACGCTATAGGACCATAGCTTCCCTTGGTCTTATGCAACCGTTCTTCCTCTGTCCAATCTGTCCTGTGATGCCCTAAGTCTCGGGATTCAGTCAGCTTTCTATACCTATCTTCAACCTGATCTACAAACTTTCTCTCTACATCCGACATCAAGCAAGTCAGATTGTGTCTGTGTGTGAATGCTGTATCCAATTCCAAACTCGGTATGAAGTACTTCCTCAGTCTGTCTTCGGTCTTATAATAGTCATACTTATTCAAATGCTTGTAAGCTGGGACTTCAGGAAGCACTGCATCGAAATTGGAAAAGAAATACTCGAACTGTTCTCTCTCATAAAACAAACTAAGCAAAAGACTACAAGAAATACCATAAGTCAGTGGAAGATGATGATACCTAATACCCTCATCCACCGAAGTAGGCAACTGCATACACACATAACAATCTTTCGCATCCATCACGTCAACATGCTCATACAACAACTTAGCATACGCATTAAGCTTAAAATCACCCTTAGACAAATCTACATGTAATCTACGACTTTCTTCTAATATCATAGCTCTATCAGCTGCCCTGTCTACCCCCTTCTGACTAGGTGTGATAGGTGTAGGTGTCCCTGTCACCTCCTCTACTTCTGGCTCGTGCGAACCAGTATATGAGACTACAACTACTATGATTATAGAAATTATCACACTACTTATAAGGATGCCTATAATCCACTTTGCTCTACGATTGGGATTTCCCGGCTCCATGATTTCGAAAGTTCTCAAAAAGTCTTGGTTATCGCAAAGAACTCAGAAAAGTCTCTGTCCTTTATGTATGACTTGCTTAACCAGCTCGAACAACCATGAAATCTCCGGGTTTTCCCTTTCCGACCACAACTTATTTACACAGTCCAGAAAAAGACTTCCCTAGTTTTCGTTCCTCTTCTTGTGGAAAGTCCCTAAGTTTATTCTTCTTCCACTCGGACCTAGGTTATCTTCTTCTTTTAGACTTTTATTTACAGTTCTTTACTGATCCATAATGAGATCCTCATTGAGCACGACCAGAACGTGGTACAAAAGTTCAAGACGCAAAACCAGCACTTCGTGTGAAAACGGCTCAGCTCCGAAAGGCGGGAATTCGACCCGATGCAAAAGCAAGTTTCGGACTTCACTCAGAAGTGGGGGATTCGGAATCGTGAGTGTCAGTGTTCCGTCTATCTCGAACCCTGGCATCCGCAGCACCACCTTCACCACCAGTTTCGGGCTCCGACTGAACACTTCCACTGACCTCAGTCTCCCTGTATTCACCACCCCCTTTCATTGTCCTAGGTCTCGTTATTGTGTTAACTACCTCCTGCGCGGGTGCCTGAACCCCCTCTTCCTCTTCCTGTACCTGATTTGCTGGGTTCAAAGGACACTCGCGTTTCCAATGTCCGACCTGGCGACAAAGATGACACGCAGTGGTCTTCTTTAGTGTAGCCACGTCCACTCCTGTCTTGGGGTCTACTGGTTTTCCCTTACCCTGTCCCTGTCCATTCTGGTTTCCCTGGAAATTTCCTTGCTTTCTTCCTAAGGTCCCTCCACCAGGCTGACTCTGTGCTGTCTGCATCTGGACAAGCATTAGTTTGTCTTTTAGCTTTCGGTGTTTCGAATCCACCTCATCACTACAGTATCTCGCGTACCGCAGAATTTCATCTAGTGGCTTGTTCTGCCAGCAGATCAAATGATGCTGTATCATGAGGCTGATTTCCACTCTCAGACCCGTTACAAACTTTGAGACAAACTGTCCCATATCCTTAGGGTCCAAAACATCTAACCCACTATACTGTTTAAAAACTTGCAGAAGTCGTTCATAATATTCATGCACAGTTTCCTTGGGTTCCTGTACAGTCCGATCTATCTTAACCCAGTCTATATCCTGAGGTGAAATCTTTAACTTTAACCATGTAATCACTTGCTCGTATTTCTTCATGACATCAGGTGATGGACCATTTGTAACCGCCTCTCTTTTCGGTTCCGAGGTCGGCCATTCAATAGCGATTTTACATGCTGTCCACAAATCTCCTGGTACCACTATGTCAAACAACGTGTTCAAATCAATCCACAATACTTTTGAAATTTTCACAAACCGCTCAACCTGTTTGTACCACTCTACTGGTTTTTCCCTCAAACGAGGAAAATCATTTGTAAATGCAGCCAAATCACCTCTATTCCACGGCACATGCACGTACCCTCCATTCTGTACTTCCCGTAAAGGAAAATTTCCAACCCCTGTCGCCCCCCCTCCTGGCGGCGGCGTTTCCCCTTCTGCTCTCTTTGTTAGTTTCTTCTTGGACCACCTTTCTTCCCATTTGTCCAACAAAATCCATATCCTCATCCCTATGATCAGATCTCTGGTATGTGTCCTTAATCCTGTTAGTCTTTTCTCCTCCAGCTCCTGGTCACTGTACTGTAGTCTATGTGGTCCCTGCAACGCTTTAGTTTTGTTCAGGTCCACTTCATATCTTTTGGCCAAATCCCTCAACCTATCATGTGCCATTCTAGCTTTTCGAGTCACATCTTTTGCTACAAACAGCAGCTCATCTGATCCATAGATTTCTATCCTTTCCAAAGGCAGACCCCCACTTATCATTTCGTCTACCTCTGCTTTCAACCTCACTACGTCTAACATTCTTGCCTGTACTGCACTCCTCAGTACGTCTCGACAACCCGAGCCATCTCGCTCATCACAGTCACTATTCTGTCCTTGTGACCTATTCCCTTCCATATTCCTGGAACCTGATCTGTCTTCTGAAACATTTTGTGGCCTATCTCTATGCATCCTATCCTCTTGGTTCATTACCGTTGGTGTCCACTCCCTCAAAGCTGACTTAGATTCCCGCAAAGACCTCGGTCTTTCCGGTCTCTCCTCTTCTCGCCTTAAGGAAGAGTCTGCAGTAGCCGGTAACGGCGTACTTGTCTCCATTGGTCTTGGGAAATGAACCACCCTTACTCCAAACCCATTCCCACTCTCACTGTTTCCTTCTTCCCTTCTCATCGGTACGGAACTCCCTTCTCTCACTCGGTCTGGGTCATATACTGATACTATAGGGCCAATGGTAACCGGTACTGTCAAGGAGTCCGGTAATCTTGTGTTCCCCACAGGAGGCTGTGTTATCATAGACGCCGTTGCCCCCTCCGTTCCTGTGGAAATCCTTCCCACTACTCTCATGCTAGTCTGGTTCTGGCTCTCGTCAACTATTGCCACTGCTGGGGTCGTCTTTCCCTCTTCTGAATCTGGGTTAAATGGTGATGGCCTCTCCGCCAACATCCTATCCAACAGACTGTCATCTAAATCACTGTCGTCCTCATCGACTCTTGTTATCTTCCCATTTTGTATTAACAATGGGTACAACTTATCTCCGTCGATCGTATCCGCTCTCCACTTTTTCTCCAATGCATCCCACCTTGCATCTTGGAATGCCCTGACCGATTTCTTCACCCTTTCTTGACACCTTTCCTTCTTTCTATCATACGCTGCTCTTATCCACGCATGTAGTGCCTCAAACTGTGTCGGTCTAGGTAGTGGTCGTAATGAAGCCATTACACTCTTTAGCTGGTACAGCACCTCTAACCTGAAAGTACCATATCGAGGAAACGACAAATCTCCTTCTGTTTCCGTCATTTTATGCCGATTCTCGAGCCAAATTATAGTATGCAATCCTACATTCTTTGCCATATAATGTGCGGGTGTGTCCTCAGGAGGAGCTTCCTCTCCCTCCCGAACAACCACACGTCTATCACCTCTACAAAGTTCTCGTAAAGCTTTAAAACATTTCATGATGAATCAACTTTGTTATTCGTACTCAAAATGTCCGCTTTTACTTCCTGATTTCAATCCACCAATACCAGCGCGACTCACACCAACCGGCCTATCGCAGCGCGGCACTAGTCTGACGTCACGTTTCCTCCGCTCGCAGCAGTTCCCCTCCTTTCTAATTCACTTGTTCTCTCTCGCATCCGTCCCAATTATACTCTGAAATAATGTCCGTCCTACCGAACAATTACCTCTCTGACCGTCAGTCTTACCAATGACCGATCAGCCTCTTGAGCTTGTTGACCTCAATCTGGCAACCGTCTGTCCACGAACGACCGGACAATCGCCTCTAATACACTCGATAGGATTCAATCATTCGATGTTCTGCACACAATAACCTACGACCTGCGTTGGTTATTCACCCACTCACACATGTGTCCCTATCTTCTGTGGGTCTGTCAATGACGTCTCGTGACCCCACAACTCTGGTCAACGTTCTCAACTCTGGGTGTATTCTACACCACAATAAATCTCCCGGTCCCGCGCGCGCTCACGGTCCGTTTCTCAATCACACAACTTTTGTTCCAACTCCGCAAGACATCATACAACAATAAAACACCGCAATCTACCAAACATCACTCTTTTCATACTCACTCTACTACGAACTGCTACTTCCGCCGCACCGTCACTCTCCGTCAGTTTTCCACGACCTCCGACATCCGTCTCTCGCGGTTCTCTGGATCTGCGTCACTCGGGCTCTATGGGGCAACTTAATCTCCTATCTTGCTCTAGATCTCCCCTTACCATCAAAGGTAACCATCCTACTCTGCTACCAACTGATAACGCCGATTCTTATCTAATTATCTATAAGAACCTTCTGGCCGCCAAGATCTTTTTACCTGTTGAATAGTGTAAAGGAGAGAATCTCATCTGGTTAGATATCAACATTCATTTTGTCTGAAAGGACCACGGACTCCGAATTCAAGTTTGAGAATTTATTATCGCCAAAAATAACTGAACGTGCAAGCACCTCAACACGAGGTTAAAGAAATAAATGGGCACTAATACAAATAATAATCTACGCAGGAGTCTCATCCGACTCAGGATAAGAAGAATAGAAAGTTCTAGGAGGACCAACCAGACTATGATTGCTCCTATTTCTAAGTTGCTCTTCATGGGCCTAAACAAGCTTAAAATCAATTGCTGTCCCTACACTAACGCTAAGTGACATCCCTGCATAACGATTTTCCCAGGCAAGAAAGAATAAAAGGTGTCAGCTGTGAAGACTTCCTAAGAAGTGCAATCACCATATACCTAAGCTCAGCTCTGTCCTTCTCTCAGGTCTCCCCTACCGCTTCTCTGGCCTCCTCCCTCAGGGCACTATCCCTAATACAAAACCATACTACAAAGGTACACGCCTTGTTTATGCCCTCTTGGCCAGGTCTTCTTTCTTGTGCTTTTCCATTGAAACGGTGACTTCATCCTGGACGGTTTCGTTGACCTTGAGTCCCAGGCGCCTTCTCCGCTGAAAGTATCATCCCTAAATTCCATTGCACTCCCCGTACCATGCCTCCCATCTTTCTAACTTTTGAAAACAAAGAGTTAGTCTTTACTAACGAGACATGTGTCCTTGCACCTGCAACAAAAGATACGTTCAACAGAAACCTTCTACTGTGCTAATTAAATCTACCGTTTGTGCCCAGAGAGCCTTTCCAAGAGAAACCCTTTTCGGCCTACATTATAAGCTAACATAAGAATATACCAGGCCTTCCTTAAGCATATATGTAGTCAGGCCCTTACATATAACTTTTAAACACACATCTTACTTTTCCCTATAAGCATATTCATTACGATTCTTTATGCAAACAATGAATTACATGTGCAACTTTAATATGGTGCACGTTTAAACTACTGCAATTACATTACATCCACGAACTAATTTCTCTATGCATTATGTTCACACAATTCAATAAGCATTGCATTACATCATTATCCTAACACCATTATACTGCTGAGTTCACTTTGTCTCAGTGAACTATTCATTCTTTACTAAACATGCATGAGTATACAATGGAATATAAACGAATATATGTCTGAATACACATGGGTGCGGCCTATCAGTGATTATGATGCACCCCTACAATTCACAAGAACATTTCGCTCTATCATCTTTACAGACCAAGATAATGCTTTACTTTTGCCCCTTTTATGTGGTAAAGGATGCATGGAGCATGGCTTGTAAGGGCCCCAGCATCTCATGTCCTCCATACCTGACATACCTTCTGCTCTGCTCCATGCATGCGTGGGAGCAGATCAAATTAAGAGAACGCCTCTGTTTAACATCGACGAAGCTTCTATTTTTACAAAACTTGATCGTACAGGGCCCCAAAATTGATTCAGATGCAGAGAGGAGCTATTGTGAAAATGGCCTTTATAGCGAAATATGTACGTTTGGGATACACATTAAAGCAGTTTGGCTTGTGCAATGCCCCTGCAGCCTCAGAGAGCACTAACCTTGTACGCGGGATCCAATGGGAGAGAGGCACTCTTCTGTCTCTCACCACCCCACCAATGACCACATACATAAGAATAGGAAGACTTGTAGTGGAAATGGGGAAAGCTGATTGGGATAAGAGAGAATAAAAGAGGCACTGGACTCCGCCTCTCGGACTCTTCACTTCTGCTGGCCACTGAGGTATGCTAAACAAAGTGGCTTTCTAAAGTCAAATAACACATTTTCAGTAACCTGCAATGAAAGTCCTGCATTAATGTGTAACTGTGAATGGCTATATCTTAATGATTTCTCTGTGTAACCAATTCTCTGTACTTTGATGTGAAACATATTATTCCAGAAAACAAAACATACAAGAGATTACTATCTTGAATATATTTATCAAGGCTTCTCTGGTAAATAGAGAGCATTGATGTTTTCAGATTCCTGATTTAGCGACTCCTATAAGCAGTATTGGAACTCTGAACACCTTATCCATTATCATATATGTATAGCATGTGCAATATAGTTCTGAGTGTAGAATCCTTCCTTTTCCATCACTGAATACCCTTAGGTGTAATACGACAATCCTACAGTCTGTACTGAAGTTCAAGGTAAATGTTCAAAAATATTTAAGAGTTTGTATTTACAACACAACTCAATTTTTACAATACTCCTCTGTATTCCCAATGTCCTTCAAACAACTCCAAAGGAAGTACATTTTATTGTGGAACGTAATTCTAGATCTTTGTAACAAGATCCTGGCTGCAGCAGCATTACAGCATGGTTGACCTACGAGGGAAATTATACCCAGATATCTAAGATAGCTGCTCCATCTCCAAATTACGTGGGGCAGCACCAACTTTCTGCGGGAAGGTTAGCCTTTCTTTTTTATTTTTTTTAAAAATTAATTTTATTCTTACATTGCATACAAGTTCAGATTCGCATACATTACAAAAACAGTGACGAACAAACAACCCGTGGCTATTCATTTCAGTTGATCATTTGCCCTCAGATACAATCATCCTTGTTGTTACAGATACCTGACTAACAATTGTACATGCACAGTGCTATTCCTCTGCATTTTCTGATAACGCTTCTTGTTCTCTGGACCGTAGATATTGCAATAGTGGCTCCCAGATGTCTTTGGGTCGAGAGGGAACCGGCAGCTCCTCTGCATACAGTTCTAGGTTCTCCCTACAGTACACAAGGTCCTTTATCCAGTGTTCAGGCAGTGGGGCAGCCGAACTCTCCCATTTCATCGCCACCCTCCTTTTTGATAGCAATAGAGCAATTCTGATTAATTTTCCGGTGACACCCTTCAGGGACGGTACGAAGCACAGTAGACACACCTGTGGGGTACATTGTAGTGTAATATTGGTCATGATTTGTAGTCTACATGTCACTTCTTCCCAGAACTCAGCCACCCGACTTCACTCCCAGGCCAAGTGCCAGAAGTCTGCTCCCTGAGATCCACACCTTTTAAATGCATCACTTTCCCGGAGACCATATTTGTGCAATTTGTGTGGTGTATGATAGACCTGATAAAGATACTTAAAGTGGATAATGCGTAGATTGCCATTGGAGGTGAATGCACCGGTGAGTTGACAGCAGTGCTCCCATTCCTTCTGTGTAACCTGGGGGTGAAGTCTAGTGTTCCACCGCTCTAGGCTCCTGTCGTTGGCAGTGAGTTTCTCATCTCTAGCTATTCTGTATAGCTTGGTGACCAATTTGTGCCTTTTTGGACTAGCTAGAAGCGTCTGGAGGGTTTGCAGCGTCGGTGGTTCATCAGGGAAGGTGTTATAATGTGCCTTCACCGCCTTCTTTAGTCTGTGAAAGATAAATAGGAATAGCGGCGATTTATTTTGTACGTATTGTAGCGTCTCTTCCGTTATGAAGCCACCGTTTGGGTATAAGTCCTGCATTTTATCTATGCCTGCTAATCTCAGGGTGTGCATAGCTCCCGCCTCCCGTGTGACCGACAATGCTGCGTGGTGAGCCAGTGGAAGCAGAGGGGCATATAAGGGAAGCTTCGCTGCCAGTTTTCCTAAAGCCTGCCAGGCTGCTATCGTGGTGTCTAGTGTGTTAATTTCCTTTTTGGGGGTACCTCTGTGTGAGTGGGACAAAATATATCTCAGTGGAATGGGGTATGCATCACCGTCCTCGACCGCGACACTAGGGATGAAGTCATGGTGATTGTACCAGTAGTATGCATACTGCGCCTGTGCGCAAAGATAGTAAAGATACATGTGAGGTACGCTAAAGCCACATTTACTGTAGTCCATGGTAAGTGTTTCCCAGCTCACGCGAGACTGCTTTCTTCCCCACACTAGCTTTACAAGCAGCGAACGTATAGTTTAAAAAAAAATGCTGAGTCAGCTTTATGGGTATGTTACTGAACAGGTACAGGAATCGCGGCAAGACAATCATTTTTATGAGGGCTATGCGGTCAGCTAGTGATAACGGCATCCCCGACCATCTAGCTACCTGCTGCTCCAACATAGTGCATGCAGCCCCATAGTTTTCCCTGATGACTATGTCGGGATCCCGATGAACCCACACCCCCAAATATTTGACCGGGTCTGATGACCAAACAAGAGGAAACTCCAAAGTATGAGGAGTAGTGTTCACAGTCAGCGGAACTACCACTGATTTGTTCCAGTTGATGTTAATCCCTGAGAAAAACCCGAACCGGGCGTATTCACGCAGAACAGGTGCCAGGAATGTCTGTGGTTCCCTGACAAAGAGGAGCATGTCATCGGCGTAAAGTGATATGCTTACAGGACGGTGCGCAAAGCGCAGGGCTGCCTCTTTGTGCCGTTGCCTAATGATGCATGCCAGGGGTTCCAACATCAGGGAAAAGAGAAGTGGCCGGAGAGGGCATCCCTGTCTGGTGCCCCTCCCGATCTGAAACGGATCCAATGTGATTCCATCTACACGTACACGTGCCTTGGGCTCAGTATACAGCAACCGCACCCACCTACTATAAAATTCAGGGATACCTATATGCTGTAGTATTTGAAACAGATAGCCCACTCTATAGAATCAAAGGCCTTGGCCGCGTCTAGCATCACTGCCGCAGCCTGCAGCTCTGGCTCAAGTATATGGGACATTGCAAAGACCGTTCGCAGATTGTGTGATGTGGACCTATCCGGAATGAATCCAGATTGGTTGGGGAGAACCAGCATCGGCATCAGCGGTTGAAGTCTGGTGGCTAGAATTTTTGCTAATATTTTCGCATCTATATTAATGAGTGACAGTGGGCGATATGACTCGCAACGGGAGGGCGGTTTGTCTTTTTTTAACAGAGTAATTATCATGGCTTCTCTGAGCGTTGGTGGTAATCTTCCCGAATCATAGGCTTCCTCATACATTTCTAACATGTAAGGTATCAGCTCATCTGCAAATTCCTTATAGAATTCACAAGTGAGGCCGTCCGGCCCAGGTGCTTTCTTATTAGGCAGCGAACGAATCGCTTCACGGATGTCCGCCGCTACAATTGGTTGACATAAATATTCCCGTTGCCCAGTGGACAGCTATGCAAGTGCGATGTCTGCCAGGTAGTCATCTAGTTCCCTGGGATTGATTCCTCCTTTTGAAGTGTATAGCTCAGGATAGCAACTGCGAAACTGTGCAACAATTGCCTGCGTGGTGTAATGGTCCCTCCCATTTCCATCTGTGTTTTAGTTATGGTATGTAGTTCTGTTCGAAATTTGATCTTAGTAGCGAAATTATGCCCAGGTCTTCCTCCTTCACCATACGCACGGGCCACGTGCCTCTTGGAGAGATAACGCACCTCACCAGCCGCTAGTTCATTATACTCTAGGATTAAGTCTTTAATTTGGGCTAGCGTACGCGCGCATGGGAGAGTCTTGTAATGACGTTCAAGCTGCGTCAGCGTTTTTTCCACTCTGGAAAGTTGGCCACGGATATCCTTAAGGATGCCCGCCAATGTGCCAATGCACTTGCCCCTAATAGTGACCTTAAAGGCCTCCCAGAGAGTAGCGGCGCTATCCACCGCCCCTTATTTAAATCAAAATATTGAACTATGGCATCTCTGATCGTGGTAGCGTATGGAGGATCAAGCAGCGCCTCAGATTTGAAACGCCATGTGAACTGACGAGGGACGCTCAGCGGGAGGCGCATCGTGAGCCTGACAGGATTGTGGTCAGATAACGTTCTGGGTAACGCATCAATTGTGGAGACCCATGCATTCGCGCCTTCATCCAACAGCCAGTAATCCAGCCGTGTCCAGCTGCCATGCACAGTAGAAGCATGTGTGCCCTCCAGCCTTTCAGTATTGCGAAGTCGCCATGTGTCGACTAAACCTAATTCAGCCATCCCATCATTTATGACCCAAGCTGCCTTGGGTGATTGAACTCCTTGTCTACTCGACTTGTCTTTGCTGGGGTCCAAGTGTGTATTCAGGTCACCTCCCCATATAATTTCAGCTTCAGGCCATTCCAGCAGCACATTAAAAATACCTTAAAGAAGCCAGGCTCATCCATGTTGGGACCGTAAACGTTCACTATAGTTAGTAGCGATCCAGCTAGTTTACCTCAGATTATTACATAGCGACCCCCCTCATCTGTGCAGTGTTTAATCATGGTGAACGGAAGGTTTTTCTTTCATAATGTAATCACCCCTCTTGCGTGTGATGAATTTGATGACGCCAGTCTGCATCCCGCCCACTGTATGCCCACCCTGGTCTCAGATTGTTTTGTCAGATGCGTCTCCTGGAGGAGTGCAATCGTGACATCATGCCTATCTAAATAGGCTAATACTTGTCTTATTTGTTTAGGGGTGTTCAGTCCACGAACATTCCACGTCATGCATGAGATCATTTCAGTATCCATCACTGTCATGTAATCTTATTTACCCATATGCATGTTACATCTAAGGATTGGGGCAAAATATAAATCGGTAGTTGTATCCATGAGTTCCACTTAGCCACATAAAACAGTCCAATGTATTCCTGCCTCCCAGTACCTCCCCCCGCCCACTTCAGCACCCCCAACTTGCCAAAGCCATCCCAGAAACATAAAGTCAAACCCCAAATGCACAACATATTTGCAAATAAGTGCAGGGTATTTATTTTCATTTATTTTGAAGGTTTTATATAGCGCGAACAAGACCCTTGCGGGTATCAGAGCGCTTTACAAGGCAGATATAAGAAACAAAACAGTTCAGTGCAAACCAACAATAGTATTACAAGTTATATACATAGTTCATGTGAATTTAGATAAGAGAATAGATCTCTTCCTCACTACCGGCGAAGCGTTCTCAGGACACACTTCGTTCTTACTGATTATACCTTATATACTGCCACAATTGATAGCAAAGGAATTTAACGTTAAAGATTGGTGAGTCTGAATCTTTCGGATTCAAGACGCGTAAATTGGAAAGACCTAGCTGGGTCGGAAGTATAACCGGGAACTAGGCATAAAATTATTATTTGGATAGCCAAACAGCCCTGAAGAAGTCGAGAGTTATCACCCCAACGACGAAACACGTGTTGGCTGGACCTTGTGGTGTTCTCTGGAATAAAGAATAAGAATACTTACAAAAGACTGTATTGACTTTGATTTCGACTTTGGAGCAACTTTCCAACTACACGAATGTGTGTGCGCAGGATTTGACTTTATTCACTGTGGACCTATGGTCCTAATAGGAGGGTTTTAGGGGTTTTTCCCTCACCTGTTGCACCGTTAGACTTTAATGCAGAGTTACAGTACGATACACTGCAGGCGCTGCATTTCCTGTGTGAATTAATACCCCCCTTTTGTCACGATCAATATTTGAGTATTTTGTTGTCCTTCATTTGTAGATACAATATCCATGAGATGTTCGATGAAGGTGAGATTATCCCCTGGTGGGTGGTAGAAAGTGTGCAGCGAACACACTGGTTTGTTATTACTCGTGATGTCTAGACAGAGGTATTCACAGGAGGATAGTACAGGTGAGTGGGAGCGGTTCACTGAGAGATTGTTCCGATGTATGCAAGCAATACCGCCCCCTGGCCTATCAGTTCTATCTAGTCTGGTGATATCATGGTTTGGGGGTGCCAATATGTCGAGGATGGGTGTAGATGACTAATTTAACCAAGTTTCGGTCAAAATTAGTAGGTCATGAGTGAGTATGAGGTCAGCTATATCAGCTGCATGTTTTGAGGCCGATCTACAGTTTAGAAGTATACATTTAAGACGAGCCTTGATGGAGGTTGTGCTGCGTTCTTGTGTGAGGGGTACTCGCATAAGGTTGTTGTCAACTATAGCTCTTGAATTGTGTTTTGTAACTCTGTGAGTATTGGAGGGGATGGTTTGGATTAGGGAATGTGTAATCTGCGTGCACTGTGTTAAGGGTGAGATGCAGAAGATCATAGGAGCGGAGAAGGGAGAGTATATCTTTAGCCGATAAATGGTTTTTCCTTCGGACCGGATGGGTTGAGGCATTGGGGTAGGGCACTGTTCTCCACCTTAGGGGCTGATGTTTCGGAGGGCGTTTGTGCAGCTGTTGGGGGAATTTGGAGTGGTCACTGTGGAGGTTTGTGTTAGATTCTTGTTCGTATCGTTTGATTTTGGGTTGATTTAGAATCGGGTCATGTAGAGTTTGGAGGTCCTCTTTGACTTGTTGTAGTGATAATAATATCTTGTCAAGTCTGGGGTCTGGTATGGGAGGCAACGTGCATAATGTTTGGACTGTGGGTAAGGGAGGTGTGCTTAGGCCATGTATGAGGTTTGAAGGGGAATCGTGATCTGGGTCGTTGTAGTGCGGACTGCCCGGGTGGTTGTCAGGAGAGGGGTGGGTGGAATGGGGGGTGGAGTGGCAGGAGGTGAGGGGTGTGAGACGGGTGGATGTGAGGTGTGGTTGGGACAATGGGGATGTTGAAGGTGCTAGGGGTAGAATTAAAATTAGGAGAGTGTATGTCATCTCTCGGGGTGTGGAGCGGATGGTTGTGAGGTGTAGTGAGTTGGAATTAGGAGAATGTATGTCATCTCCAGGGGTGTCTATTGGGTCTGGGATGAGTGTATATGCTGGTTGGGTCATAAGAGGAAAATGTCTTGAAGGGGAATCAGGCGGGGAGTTAGGAAGCGTACTGAGATTGGGATCAGCTGGGGAGGGGGGATGGGGTCTTACGGCTTTTTCCTTGATGAGAGGAAAGATGTTATCTAGGAGATTTAAGCTACGGTCCGATGATTGAATGAGGATGATCCCATTATGACAAATGGTGATTGTTGCTGTGGCTTTGTAGATTGGGGAGGGGATGATAGAGATCGTGAGACCATGCGCTGTTTTCCTGGTGGAGGAGATCGAGAGCAGGGCGAGAAAAGCTTTCCTCCATTGGGCTCTTCGCTTAGTGTAAAAGATGAAGTTGTTAGATATGTAACCTTTGTTTGTTGAGAAGTATGGATCTGAGATTAGGGTTTCGGGGTGTGATTTAAGCAGTTTATGTTTAAAGCATTTGGCTGCTTTTTTTGTAATGTTGGGGGGGTATTTAATGGTGTAGGTATGTAGTCCCGTGCGTTCCATAGTGTAGTTGGCGCTTGTTAGTGGGGGTAGAGAATGGTATGGGGAATGAGTGAGGTAATGTGATGTAAGGTGAGGGAGTGTAGGGGTGGGGGAGGAGGGGAGAGTATGGGAGAGGGGTGCAGTTAAGAGAAGGTAAGGTTGGGGAAGTAAGCGTGGTCGTGGGTTTTAGCCTTTGATGGGGGAATATTCTGTGTAGGGGGAATGGGAATGGATAGATTGATGTAAAGCGTGAAATGAGGGGGAGGTGCTGCAACATGGGGGATGAGGGCGTCTGGTCATGGGATGCGGGGAGGGAGATGGGGTAGAATATGGCTGGCTCAGGTCTGCATAGAAGTCGCAAAGATCGAACTGTGTAATTGAGGTAGAACTAGGTAAGAAGGAAAACTCTCACCTGCGTAGTTGTAGAGTGAGGAACCGGGGGATGGGGTATGGATCCTCTAGGGACCAACCTATAGAGAATGAGTCAGTCTAAGATGGCCGCACCGTTTACTGCAAATGACTGATCCTATGAGGTAGTCCTATCACACTTTCCATTAGTGGGACGTCATGGGGTGTAGTCCTATTTCAATTTCAATTTGCGTTGTGTTGATTGGTCCTTTTTACCTTTTCTCTTTGGTGAGTGTTAAGGAAGAGCCCTCTGTCTCTATCTGTCTAAGACCCTGCCATGATTAGTCCTTTCTCCATGGATATACATTATACTGCCATTTTGTTGAGTAGAGTGGTAGATGCTTAATTGCCGCCTCCTCATTAGAAAGGAAATCCCAAAATGGGTTCCCTATTTTGTGCAATCGAGATGTCCGAGAATAATAAAATAAATAACAGTGTCAGCAGGCAAACGGCATCTATAGCGTCTACGAGACCCTCGTGACAGAGGGATCTCTCAGTTTACCCTGGTACACATATGTAAACGCTCTCTCGGTCGTGGACAAGCGATCGCTTTGCTCCGATTCATAGACAAATTAGGTAACCAGTACTGGGGGTAGGGGAGGAGTCATATCTCCCACAAGCCTCGTTAATGTGAGCGCCGGTACGCGAGAGCGTCGACGGCGCACAACATCACAGGGCGCTCCTTGCAGAGGGCGAGCTCCAACTTCCTCCGCCTACCGCAGAACATCCAGAGGAGCTCCCGGCGATCAGGGCTCTCCGCAGCGGAGGAAAGGTCCCGTACTAAGGAAACGAGACCACAGCAGAAAAAATCTGCAATGGGACACTCGTCTAAGGTGCCTTCGGTGCTCGGGGTTTGCATCACAATGTGTATGGGAGGTTCGATGGATCCGATTCCCACCTCCAACCCGGTCCGCGAGACGGGGGTCCCGGCAAGTCCAGCTCGAGGTCCCGAACTCCCCAGACCAGCGATCGGGAAAAACCTGCAGAGGCCTCCGGTGCTCAAGATCCGCGTCGCAGTGGGTCTAGGAGGTCCGATGGGCACGTTCTCCTCCTCCAGCCCAGCACGCGAGAAGGGGGGTCCTGGCCAATCCGGCTCGAAGTCCCGCTCCTCGCAGCCCAACGATCGGTGCTGAACAAGGTGAGGTAGACGAGTCTAATCATAAAAGTAGTTGCTACCCTTAAAGGAGAAATTCTTTCTATCTCGCTCTGTGTCAAGGTTCCGATGCCGCTGGGGCTAACAGGGATATCTCGTAAGTTACGATCCCAAACGAGCGGAGCTCCCTTTGCGGGCTCCTCACCAGTCGGCCATTTTATAACACCCATTGGGGAATGCCGGAGCACATTCAACCTCCCAGATGAGAAGGGAGGCGGCCAAAAAACCTTTATAATTTTCCCATAGCTACTGAATATCGAACCAGAGAGGGATAGAGAACAGCATTCCTGTTGGCAATAACATTTTACAATATTTACAAAGCAATAAAATTCACAGCCAGTCTGAGGGGGAAACGATAAGGCCGCAGAGCACCCCCCACTCTCATATCACTAGAGACAAGCGTAATACAAAAAACCTGAAAACACCTTCTTGCACAGTCTTGGTGCACAACAGATGCATCCTTACATAGAGTTCTGTGGCGATCAGTCTTCTTCGGCTGGTGTGGCGGTGGTTTCACGGCCTCTACGTTTAATGGTTTTCGCGTATTCCATAGCTGCCTTAGGGCTGGTAGAGCATGGCATATGGAACACTTTCTGCCATCAGCAGTT
The DNA here is from genome assembly GCA_963921515.1 of Calotriton arnoldi. Taxonomy (NCBI): domain Eukaryota; kingdom Metazoa; phylum Chordata; class Amphibia; order Caudata; family Salamandridae; genus Calotriton; species Calotriton arnoldi. The sequence continues at coordinate 3,809,013 of CAWUFW010000033.1, forward strand.
TCTTGACAGATTGGTATTCTTTCTTGCCGCTTGGACCACAGCAGTGAAGTCCGTATAGAAGGCCAAGTTGTTTCCCTGGTAGTTTATGGCACCTTTTTCCCTTGACATGTGCAAAATTGAACACGGTCCCTGTAATTCAACAGGCGAGCAATAATCGGTCTTGGCGGGGCACCTGGGGTGGGGCGAGCTGCCAGAGAGCAGTGAGCTCGCTCTACGATCAACACTTGGGATAGATGTTCCGTCCCAAAAATCTCACGTAGCATTGCCTCTACATAGGACTCTAGTTTTCCAGTGTTGGTTGACTCCGGTAGGCCTGTAATCCTCAGATTATTGCGTTGGGATCTGTCCTCCAAGTCCTCGTTCTTGGCTTGAATAATGACGAGCAGCTTTTCCATGTCAAGGGTCTTGGAGGTCATCTGTTGTAGATCATCTTCCAAGTCTGAAATGAGGTTTTCAGCCTCCCTCAGTCGGACGGCGTGTTTATCTAATTTCGCAGACATGTGATCCATCCTGAGATTAAGAGCATCTATTTTTCCATCGATGGATTGCAGGCTGCTTTGCATGGCAAGGAGCGTTTTCTCAAGAGATGATGGGTTCTCGGAAGGAGCATCCAGCTCCGAATCCGAGGTGGCTCGCTGCTGAGATTTGCTAGACTTTCGCGGTTCGAAGGTGAGAGGTGATTGGCTTCTTTCAGTTTTACCCATTTCTGCCTGGTTATTTCTCTCGGCACTATTCAGCGGGCTGGTGTGCAAGGTGGAGCGGTTCTCCTTCTAGCTCTGTGGGCACCTTGTGTTCAACCAGTTGTCACATCACCTCAGATGAAGCGATAGTCAGTACTTCCACACAATGCGCACTTCAGGATTGGTGTTTCTGCACGTCGTGCCCCTGATCCACAGCATGGGGGGTCTGGCGCCGCGATTCGAGATCCGGCCCCACACAATATGCGCGTTAGTACCAGTCAGAAATGCCAGTTAAGCCAGTGTCTTAGTGCCAGATCAGAGCAAACACAAGGAGATGATAGACAGAGCACTGAAACTTTTCAGACACTCACCCCCAGTCACAGATCTGGGTTGAATCCATCATCGTTCTGTAGCTCACTTTGCCACCCCAGTTCAGACACAGCTATATTCAAATCAGTCTTGACCCTGTGCCTCATGGGAACAGTCCAGCCCGAACTGCCAAGTCATGTCTTCCCTGGACCGGAAACAAGCATCCTGGGACCGGTTTCGGGCTAACATCCCTCATCAGCCTGGCCAGCTTGAATCCAGTAGCAAAGTGAGCAAGGGACCCACGTCTGGGCATACCCTGCCAACTTAGGGCGAACAAAGCAAACACAAGGAGATGAAAGACGGAGCACTGAAACTTTTCAGACACTCACCCCCAGTCACAGGTCTGGGTTGAATCCATCATCGTTCTTTAGCTCACTTTGCCACCCCAGTTCAGACACAGCTATATGCAAATCAGTCTTGACCCTGTGCCTCATGGGAACAGTCCAGCCCGAACTGCCAAGCCATGTCTTCCCTGGACCGGAAACAAGCATCCTGGGACCGGTTTCGGGCTAACATCCCTCATCAGCCAGGCTAGCTTGAATCCAGTGGCAAAGTGAGCAAGGGACCCACGTCTGGGCATACCCTGCCAACTTAGGGCGAACAAAGCAAACACAAGGAGATGAAAGACGGAGCACTGAAACTTTTCAGACACTCACCCCCAGTCACAGGTCTGGGTTGAATCCATCATCGTTCTTTAGCTCACTTTGCCACCCCAGTTCAGACACAGCTATATGCAAATCAGTCTTGACCCTGTGCCTCATGGGAACAGTCCAGCCCGAACTGCCAAGCCATGTCTTCCCTGGACCAGAAACAAGCATCCTGGGACCGGTTTCGGGCTAACAGCCCTCATCAGCCAGGCTAGCTTGAATCCAGTGGCAAAGTGAGCAAGGGACCCACATCTGGGCATACCCTGCCAACTTAGGGCGAACAAAGCAAACACAAGGAGATGATAGACGGAGCACTGAAACTTTTCAGACACTCACCCCCCAGTCACAGATCTGGGTTGAATCCATCATCGTTCTTTAGCTCACTTTGCCACCCCAGTTCAGACACAGCTATATGCAAATCAGTCTTGACCCTGTGCCTCATGGGAACAGTCCAGCCCGAACTGCCAAGCCATGTCTTCCCTGGACCGGAAACAAGCATCCTGGGACCGGTTTCGGGCTAACAGCCCTCATCAGCCAGGCTAGCTTGAATCCAGTGGCAAAGTGAGCAAGGGACCCACGTCTGGGCATAGCCTGCCAACTTAGGGCGAACAAAGCAAACACAAGGAGATGATAGACGGAGCACTGAAACTTTTCAGACACTCACCCCCAGTCACAGATCTGGGTTGAATCCATCATCGTTCTTTAGCTCACTTTGCCACCCCAGTTCAGACACAGCTATATGCAAATCAGTCTTGACCCTGTGCCTCATGGGAACAGTCCAGCCCGAACTGCCAAGCCATGTCTTCCCTGGACCGGAAACAAGCATCCTGGGACCGGTTTCGGGCTAACAGCCCTCATCAGCCAGGCTAGCTTGAATCCAGTGGCAAAGTGAGCAAGGGACCCACGTCTGGGCATACCCTGCCAACTTAGGGCGAACAAAGCAAACACAAGGAGATGATAGACGGAGCACTGAAACTCTACAGACACTCACCCCCAGTCACAGATCTGGGTTGAATCCATCATCGTTCTTTAGCTCACTTTGCCACCCCAGTTCAGACACAGCTATATGCAAATCAGTCTTGACCCTGTGCCTCATGGGAACAGTCCAGCCCGAACTGCCAAGCCATGTCTTCCCTGGACCGGAAACAAGCATCCTGGGACCGGTTTCGGGCTAACAGCCCTCATCAGCAGTCCAGCGCCTCCTGCTCAATCAGCCCGCCGCTCGTGCCCTCACCGTAGTTTTCGAAGGGCGCCGGAGTCCGCACCGAGGCACAGCTCCCAACCGGGCTCCGCACGTAGCTATCAGCACAGATTGTATCGCGTGGCTAGTTGTGCCACTCAGGGCCGGTGAGGCTCTCCATCTTGCCGAAGAGCCACCATGTTGTGTGTGAAGGCCGCCAGCCCGACAGGTCACGATGCTCCGTGGTTAGGGCAGCACAACACAGCCCGATCGTCCCCAAGCCGTCCGCTGTGTTGCCGCTTCATTTCCCTCTTCTTGCAGGCGTTGAATGTTAGCAGGGAAACAGGATTATTAGCGGATTGACAGTTCGTCCGGCGGAGCTGCACTACAGTGCAGCCATCTTGCCCTGTGCCCTCTAGCGCCCCCAAGGTTAGACTTTCCTTCTCAGAGATGGATTCAGCATGAGCAAGTTTGCACCTGTCGAGTCTTAAGTAGTAAGCTGTACCCCTTACATGCTCCCCACCCCCAAAGGCATCTGTCTCAGCTGAGCAGTTCTTAGTTTTTCAGGATGCCTTGCATAAAATGCTTCCAAAGAACGTGGTGCATGCTGACTATAAGTGTGTTGTTATGATCCTTCTTCAGGTCCAAACCCAATTAAATTCACCCAAAATTGCAACTTTTTTTCTGACAATTCTTGCACCTAAATGCTTATGTATCCAAATTTGCTTTTAGCATTCACCAGGGCTGGTATAATATTTGAAGCAAGGCACGTTTTTGCAGAAAAAGTTTTAAACAAAGATACATGAAAAACATGGTGGCTTTTCATAGACCAAGGCAATGTCAATCGTACAGTAACCAGATGTACAGTCTGTTCTGTTATATTTGGACTCACAAATCTAGGGTTTAATTGAAAGATTCTTTCAGATGAAACCTTTTTGTAAGTAACCATACCTTCTCATCTACAACATGTTTGGGTGCTCGTCTTCTCTTTCGATCAGAAAAGAATTTATAAGTGTCCTAAGCTTTTTCTAGTGTTTTCTGTGCTAATTTCTGAATGTCAATTGCTCAGTTAAGTCTTCTTGCATAGAAGAAAATGATGTACACACACAGGCATTGATCCAACAGAAATATGCAGGGATGGTAGCTGTACATAGAAAAGAAACGTGATTTTCCAATAGATGATTGTTCAGTGTTCTTGTATGATAGCTCTGCTAAACACAACATCATACTCCAATCCTCCTCTTGTAGCAACACCTGATATCTCAACTACTATTCAACACATTGATCACCTTTCACTTTTTCCATCTGTCTGAGGATGGTAATTGTTGAACATGTTCCATATCTAGTTTAACAAAAAGGCATACCTGAATTTTGAAATGAATAGCGACCCTGTATTCTTCCGGCATATAAGATCACCCATCACTGTAAGTACTTCAGCAAAAGACTTTATTGGGACATATACAGATGCAATACCTCAAGTCTTTAGTAATTCCAACTTGAGTGTTACTTTAAGCTTCACAGTCACCAGTCCTCTTCAATATCCTCCTTGAGGTTTATTCCCATATGTGCATATGTGTATGTAGTCTTCTAATGATTCAGTCATTGTCACTTAGTGTTATAGACTCAGTGTGGCTCAGAGTCAGAGCTTGAGGGATCCTTCTCTTCCCTCCTCACCACCCATGGTAACTATATCCTGCCTCCACACTCCCATTTTTCTGATAGGGAGAAAGAGGATTGTTCAACTGTTCTTTGGTCTTTCCATCTTCTCCTTGTGGAAAGACCAAACTGGACTCTTTATACTGGGAACAACCCTCAGTGGATCCTGCCTTCAAACCCTGCCCCTTCTTCTTGTTGGGTTTAGGTGATTAGCTCTCCAACACATTCCCTGGAAACTGACTCTACCCTTTCATAGTGGAGCCCCACCCTGCTCCATCATGTTGTGGTTACTGTTTTGGATTTATGGTATACTGCCGCCATCTTGAGCGGTATACGGTAAGTCAAGTGTTTTGGAATGTTGAAGCCCTGCTCCCTTCCCATCTCTTTACCGCTGCAGTCACTGTCCATTAGCACGATGCTATTGAATAATGTGCTATGCAAAAATCTATGCTTACTCTTTAGAAATGGTATTCCAGGTTATAATATGAAGCACCTAGGTTGACCACTTCTCTCTAGGTAATTACGTACACTGTTTTTAGTCCTGGACTTTTTGTGTGATAGCCTAATGCATCCTGGGTGTCACTGTCATGTTTAGCTTTCATTGAACTAATTAGAATAACACATCTGAAATCAGTGATTCATAGGCAAAATGGTCAGGACTGAAAACAGTGTCCATAATGACCTGCAGTCAAGTGGTCAGTCTAGAATTGAAAAGAATTGCCGCTTCTTCAGTGTGGGAAATAGACCCTATGTGCACTCCTTTACATAAGCACGTAAGTGTTCAAAATATTCATCTGTACTGCTATTTCTTTTTCTTTAATAATTTAGTCCTAGAGGACTGGGAGTTCGGCTTAAACCAACTCTGTGCAAATCAAACAAGACATTTATAGACAGATAATATGCTATCCTTAACAAATGTTCTTTGCATCCTATCCTGTTGGTCATACAGGAATTAACAAGGGTGTTCAAAGAATTGGATGAAGAGATCGCACAAATCAAATCGGATTTAACTAAATGAATGGATGGTGTGGAATGGAAAAAAATATTCAAAGCTATTAGATCTAGACTCGACAACGACACTAGAGCAAATAATGAGAAAAAGATCATGGAATTAAAAAAAAGACACAATTGAGTACAAATTAGATGAGTGCACTATACAATCTGCCACTAAAAGGTGGAGACACTGACCAATACTTTAGAAAAGTCGAAGAACATGTAAATGATGTCAACACCCTTAATGCCATTGTAGACAAAGCAGAAGAAATGGAGCGAATCACTGACAAAACTAAAATGTTTCTGCAAACTGCACAACCAAGAGACCTAAATTGTGTATGCCGCCCAAAGTACAAAAGAAATTGTGTGGTCTACTATTTTGTTCTATAGGTTCGGAATGTTGTTCAATTAATGAAGCATTAGGCACGTATCTAAATGGATTTTTTCCACTCATATTATGCAAGACAAGATCGTTTATAAAAGATACCACAGTTTTTTTATTTGGATTACCAATTTGGATTCATCAAATAGTGAAGAAATGTGATTGTGTACTATTTATGTGAGTTCCTTTTACACTTCCACTCCTTATGCTAAAGGTTTTGAAGCTGTTGAATGTGCCCTTCTTTAAACAAAACAGAGTAGCACAAATCAAATATTTTTGTGTGCATTGTTCCATTTTTCTCTTTATCACAGTTTTTGTAACTGGAATGAGAGTTTTTGTCAGGATATGAAGGTGACGTCACCCACCTCTCAAGGACAGATCCAGCGGGGGCGATGCTATGATTCAATAATTCCCCCTAATACTACTCGCAGAGAGCTATGACGTACACAGCTCTGCACAGAAGCACCCTGGGGAAAAGGGAAGTGGATTAAACAAGAAAAGAAGGCAGCAGTCCGCCACCACCGAACCTCTTCGGTCCTCTCTTTGAACTAAAGAAACTCCTCTCTCTAAACATAGAACTGTAGCTGGAAGCCTGTAAATGAAAGAAGACAGTAAGAGAGAGTTCATGCACAACATCCACTCAAAACTTTCCTATAGATATGAAGGAATATATATTGTACTCACTAGCTGCCCACCCATGTACCCCGGGGAGAAAGTAAGTCCTCACAAGGAGCTGAAGTCCAACAATAGCCTCCAAGATAGAGACCGCGTGTCCAACTCAATAAAGTTTCAAACAAAAGTTAATGCACCAGGAGACCACACCGGGTCTGTCAGGAGCAATCAGTACACAATCCGTACAGGGCGAATGGTGTTGCATTTAACAGGTACAAACGAAAAACAAAAATACCTTCTGAGGCCCCTGCCTCTGACGAAACACGAGGTGACCCCAGAAACCGGTATGCGTACCCCCATCCGCTGTCAAACCTCGGAACGAGTGAGGCACTGGCTGTGGCTGAAAGACTGTTGGCAGCCGTCTTCTCCACAATCTCTCTGACAGGCACGAGCATTCAGTCCAGAACGCGGAAATCCTTGTGAAGCTGCCCACACTCCCGGTGCACTGTATAGCCATACTTGAGCCACCCAACGGGAGCCCTTGCGGGCGAGAACGTAGACACCAGGATCTGCCGCACGTGAAAGGGCTCCAACGTTCGGTCCTGAACGAGCCTCCTCAGCAAAATCTTCAGGTATGAGCAGAAGGAGGCAGACACACTGAATACAGGTAAAAGATTGTCAAGCACTGGCCTGTTCAAAGGGAGGGGCCTTTATAGTCCTGTTCCTCCCTTTCACCCCCGGCATTGTGGGTTCTGTAGTTTCTCCCTCCTTTAAGGCATTCATTGCAGGCAACCATAACAGTTTTTTCTTGCAGAAAAATGGCACTTGAGGTGCACTAAGCTATGCCAATATTTTCATGGCAAACATTTAAGAAGATCACATCTATAAGAATGAAAACTGGATCAACTATTTGCTTATCTATTTAAGTTAAATAGATGACATCTTCATGTGGGGGGGCACATATAAATCATTGGAGGAAAACATTGTTGACTTTAACTTTTACCTAGTGGCTATAACATTTATGACATCACTGATGACATCTCAAATGACATCATTGATGACATCATCTAAGCTTCTTTTGTTCACATTGCTCAATTAAATGGGCATAGGATTAGAGCTACCAAAATAAGTACAAAAAAGCTCAGAAGAATATGAGATATCATTAATGCCATCACAGAAACAACTCCCTTAGGTGTAGAAAGTATGAGTTATGCACCACATTGACCCTGTACCATACACTTCACGGGTAGAGTAGTTCACATTAATAATTAACTACAGATATATGGGAAACCCTCATTGCATATATTGTTCAATCTGTATACAACTGTTCAGAGAAATCTAGGTGCCTAAAATTACAGAACGTCTGTTCCAAAACAAATGCCCTACTATGGACAGCTTTTATCTGTATCTAACCCCTGACAGTCACTGAACCTACATTGAGAAATGAAGTTGATATGAGTAGAGAAGTGGGTATTGTAACCAATATTCACTTTTGGAGAGAGTTTACTCTATACCACACTGTTTGCAGACAGTAAAACTCTCATGAGAAATACACTACAAAGTATCAATAAGTATCTACTAAGAACAGTGTACATTCTATGCAACACTTGGCAAAAAAGACACTATTCGCTTAATATAAGCAACCTCTGAAGGTGTTAAAGATTATACTACCTGCAGCCTTCACACTGTGGGGACAACTTCACAGATAGCCCATCTTCTGAAGCAAAACAAGCACATGTACATAGCTTAATACCTGGTGCTCACAGTCTTCTATGTTACGTAGAAATTGTAATGCTGAGACGATTCTGTCTAATAACTGAAAGCTGCTTAAAATTCTTAGTATGTTGTATGTAGAATCTTTTCCCTGTTGCAAACTTTTTCTGCGGAGCCTAAAAACGTGTGTGGAACATAATGGAGACAAGTTGTCAACTGTCACCTGCACACAGAGTTACTCTTCAGTGCAAACATTTATAAAGTGTACAATACCTCTACACACATGAATTAGGAGCACATGAGTTTTGGAAACACTTAAACCCATTAGCTGGATCCAGGCTGTACAAAAATAGGTAGAAAAGTAATATGGTAGTTACCCGCCACTATGTAAACTATAAAACAAACTAGCACACTCATTGGATTCTGTCACCAGTGAAAAGACAGATAAGTACTACAGTTCACACGTGGCGCACGTTTTACCCACTGTGTTGATCTAATTACTTGTCTCTCTTTTCTTTTGTTTCTTTTCACAGGAAAATGGCCTTCTGAAAAATAGGTGAAGCTCCGACGCAGAGAGGTCCCAGGAAGCTCCCAATGCTACAGAAGATCCCCAGGGGAGTGAGAACGACAACAACACCAATGAATCCAGGAGGAGCAAGGACACCGATAAGGTAAGCCGAAGTAATACTGAAGTCTGCAAGCCGGTAGAAAAACTGGAATGGCAAGGAACTTACTAAGGAGCTACACATGGCTTTATAGCCGGCGCAACTCTACTCCCAAGATGGCCACCCGACCCGCAGTTCTGCAGTCCAGCTGAAGTGTGGCCGCTCCATGAAGATGTCGGCCGTACAGGCACGGCTGAAAATGCCAAAAGCGTAAAAAACCTCTTTGCTGAGGAAGTCCTCACAGAGTAGGAGAAAAACAGGAGTCAGAAATCTAAGTGAGGAAGTCCCAAGAGTGAAGAGTGAGGAGGAGCAGGTGGAGGGAGTGAGGAAGCGAGCAAGGGAACACAACTTCATTGAGATGCACCCTCCAACTGAACTATGGCCTTTAAACAATATATTAACAGGAAAAGGAAATGGCATCAACACCACATGACAGAAAAAGCATAATAGATAGAGAAAGTCAGGAAGAACCCAGAGGAGGAACAGCCAAGATGTAAAGGGAAAAGAAAAGAGAACGAAAACCGGAAGTGAACTACTTGCGGAGTCGCCTTAAAAGGCATCTGCAAACTGTCAGGCATGTGATTGCCTCTTGTTGTTGAAGAGAGAAGGAGCAGCAGCTAGCAGCCCAGAAACATGAGAAGAAATAGGCCTGTGTGAGAGACCACCAGCCCATAGCTGCAAGCTTTGTACATTATCTTCTGAACCCCCAAGAACTGCAGAACCCTGTAAAGTACAGTGATGTGCAGCACCCAAGTGGATGAGAAGCCGCAGATGCAACAGAAAACCAGATTGCATATCATCTGGGAATCCTCATGTCTGGGGGTGATTAGAGATACTCTATGCTACATAATGTTCCAATATTTTTGCCCCAAACAGGAGCGAGGAAATGGGGCAAACTTTTTTAGGATCAGTTAGCTCCTTGCTTGTTTTTTTTCTAATATCAGGGGCACAATAGTGTCTTTGAGAGAACTAGGGAGTATGCCCTGTTCAAGGAAGAGATTGATTTTTGCTAGCAGAGGATCCGGAATAGTATTGGCAAGTTGGGTAAAAATCTTGGATGTGCACAGATCAAGTGGAGGTTTATGCTTTACTATTGTCAGTTTGGAAAGGAAGTACACTTTGAAAAGTTGTTTTAGGATGGTCAGCTTGCAAGGATTAATTTCCTTTTTCTCCCTAAACGGCTGCCTGGATTTATGTTTGAAATTGTCTCAATGAAACAACCAATGCTATTATCACAGAACTGCTGTGCTGGTATCGGGCTTATGATGACCTCAGAAATGTCAGAGAAATTTTAATGATTGAGAAAACATTTCCTGCTTATTAGTAGCTTCACTGATACCAGCCACATAATAAACATGTCTTGCTGATTTATTAACTTTTTATTGTCTGCATGGCCTTTTTGAAAGACCAGCGTGTCCTAATGAGTACTAGCTTTCCTACATGCACGCTCTAGTCTCCTGAAAGTATTCTTCATAAAAAGAGGGTACGGACATTAGGCAACAAATAGTTGGTGAAATAGTTATTCCTGCAATCACCTTAGAGGGATGGCTCTATCTGGGTTAGCATGGCATCACACAATTAGCCTGACAGTAACCTGAATTAAATTGTCCTTTCCTAACAGCCCAATCAGTTCAAGGATCATGTAAGGCCAACAATGCCATCTATGAAATCAAATACATTTTTCATAATGGTTTCCAAAACAGACCAATGACATCATGTGTGGAAAACTCTCTAGACATGAAGGTGGAATAGTGCAGTCCACTGCGTTAACCTCTTGAGGAATCATTTTCTTAGCTACAGGAATTTGCAAAGACTGAGCAAACGAAGGGCCCTAGTCACATGAGTAAATCTATACGACAAAAGTTACTCATACACTTTTGAGTACATTTACTACTTTTGGCTATTCACCACTTACGAGTGTAAAGTTACTCAAATGTGTAGACTTACATTACCATACCTCCTGAAATAAGGGGTGGATTCGGTAAAACTTTCAAATGTGACCGTAACGTTGATACTAGAAGTAACTGTGGTTGCATTGATCACTTGCACCTCTTCTTCTCAGTGTTTGTTCAGAGCCATGCAGTTCCATATCATGTGAAAGAACGCTATGTCTGCATCCCCACATCTAGGACACAATGTTAATGCACCTAGATCCATTTTGTTGATCGTATGGGGGTGATCTATGTCCTATGCAGTACATTGAACTGTAACCGTGCATTTCTGGGAACTCCAAGAGTATGTTTCTGCTGTCCACTTTTCCTCTTCCCCTAAGGGCCTATCAAGGAGTGCTGCCCAGAAGTCTCTAAATCTGTCCAGTGCACATCTGGGTTGTGTCAGTACCCTTGTATATGTGTCACTGCTTGGTCCCCATCACTATTGTGCCTATCTCATGTAGGCTCTTCTATACTGATGGTTCTGTATCTCCTCCTTGCCATGTGTTTCTAATCACTGCTTTGAGGACCGTAAGTCAAAATGTGTCCAGCTGGCATCCCTTTGCTATTGATCAGTTCTTCATAACTTCTATTGGTTTCTCCTTCAAACAGAACTTCCCCTTTTCTTCCTAGTCTTTTATACTTCCCCTATCTTTCCCTGGATGGAGGATGGCTAATCCGCTGTGGGGGATTTCGGGCGCATTTGCTACAATGTTATATGTCTTTTGCAAGCAGCATGCCTATCCTGTCTATGGGCCTGACAATATGACAATTATGTCCCCTAATGTGATTGTCTTGGTGCCTGTGTCTGTGTCCGTCTCGCCACTCCTGTGATTCTTCTTGTTTCCCACAGAATGTTTCCAGCCCTACTCATCGTCTTCCTGAGTGCCACACCAGTTCCAGTCCTTCACAAAGCTACACTTCTCCTTTGAGCTGTGATTGCTGATCTGGTATTATCATTGTGTAGGTCTATCTCAGACTGAGAAAAAGAAAGAGAGTTTACATTATTTTCAAATCTTTTCTACTTCTGATCACAGAAGGCAAAAAAATATAAAATAATGGATTATTTTGCTCTTGCAATGGAACGCTCCAATTTGTCCCATTTTCCCCATTCCCACTTATACAACAAAATGAAAGCCATCCTACGTTGAACATCAGAACTTTGTTTGCAAATCGTAGGTTTGCAAACAAAGTGTAATTGACTCTGATTAAAGGAAAATGCAAATAAGGGTATGATTGGAGTCACCACCAAGCAGGATTGTGTGAAAAACTTGGGGCCAGATTTAATAAGGGTTTTTGAAGGAGCCGGTTTGCAAAATCAGACCATTTGCAACTGCAAAACGACCTTTTTGTATGTACTACACCCAAGTTGTGATACAGTAATACATTATCGAATCGCAATTTGGGTTGGCGACTCCATATCAAATTGCTATTTGGAAGGGACATGTATAAGGTGTCCCTTTCAAATACTGATTCAGAATGGGATGTATTAATGTTTAACGACTGAAATCCGCTCACAAAACATTATTATTTTACTGACAAATTAAAGGTATTGGTAAACCATTCACAAACAAAAGACCTCTTCCCCTTTGTGAATAATGACAAAAGCAGTGTCTTAGGGAACACTACCTAGTCTGAACAAACTCTTCTTAAACTTTCATTTTTTTTAAAAGCGTCCCATTTCCTTTTAGGGAAAATGGCCTGCATTAAAAAATGACTGCCTTATTTAAAAGCAATTACAGACATGGTGGTCTGCTGATGCCAGCAGACCTGCATTCTTGCGTTGGCAGCGATTCATAGAGAGTCTCAATTTGCGACCTACCTCATTAACATTCATGAGGTAGATCAAATTGCGACCCCCCCACCCCCCCCCTTGGATTTGTTATTTTGCAAACTGACATACATAGGTCAGTTTGCAAAATACCACACTGGTCTTTGCTTGCTTATTTTACGAACAGATTTTTGTACATCTGGCCCTAGGTGTGTCATAAAGGTGGATTGTAATGCATATGAATCAACTTTTTTAGAATCTGTAGGCCAAGGCACTTGACTAGCGTCTTTCTTCTCTGATTTAGAAATCCTACCTACCTCTTGATTCTCTGCACTTAATTTTCAATGTAGAGCCTTAACCTTTGACTTCACTAAACGAACCTTTCGGTTGTCATTTTGCTATGACTAACATCACAGAGAGAGCAGTTTCTGAATGCATCACTTAGGTTAGATGATATTCTGAGATAGGCAATCTTTCAGAGACCACTAACCTTGTAAGGAGGATCCAACTGGAGTGTTCATTCTTCAGTTTCTCACCACCACCATCAATGACCACATACACACTGGACTGCAACACTCTAACCTGTCACTTCTGCTGGGCAATGAGGTCTGCAAGATGTAGTGGGTGACTAACAGCAAATTAGATATATTTAGTAACTTGTTATGACCATCCTGCATTAAACTGTTACAGGGAATGGATACACCTTGGCAAAATCTGTGTAGCCAACTGTTAGAACCCATTGGGGGTCCCTTAAATATGGGAGTTGAGGTCATTACCCACTGGTGTCTCAGAGCTTCTCCTACTATGTCTCTGCACATTATGCCAAGTACAACTCTTTCCACAGCATGAGCTGTCACAGCCTCTTAGGAAGGTAGTGTGGAGGTGCTCGAGCTCCAAATTCAACAATTAACCAAAAGACCCAATAAGAGAAAGTCCAGCGAGTGCTAGCCTTTATAATAAAGATACTACTTTAATCACACAGTTGTAGCTAAAACTACACGCTTCAGTGGGCATTTACATGATTAGTGTATCTAGGTTCTGCCTCCCTGCTCCCTCACTGTTACACCCCAGAGCTCTCCCCCATACAATAGGGCAAACCATAGTAGCAGAAGTTTAGATGAGGTGCAGTCTCTACCACCAACAGTTCATTAGGTGTACTCTTTTCATTATTCTTACCCCTCAATAGTTAGAAGAGTGTTACGTGTCCTCACAGTGAATGTCTGGGTTTCTGATGAGTGGTTGCACATTTGGGAGCAGCTGCAAAAGAACTAGGTTTTTGGTTGTATGCCTGAGATTATGCTGAGGTTGTCATCATGCCGCCCAACATTCGTCTTGTAGTTTCTGAGCCATGGTTTCATGAGGTCTTTAGAGGCTGTGGTGTCCGGGATGGTCGTGGTCTTATCTGCAGTTCGTAGCTATGTGATAGGCAGTACTGTAGCAGTTCGTACCAGGCCATAGGTAGGTGCAGTCCTGGGGGTCATCTTTAATTTCAGAGATGCAGCCAATATCATGCCGGTTGGTAGCTGATGCAGCCCTGAACGGACCTTCCAAACTTCAGCAGTATCAGCTCTTATTGGGCTGTTAGCAGTCAGTAGTTACAGCCCAACTGGGCCATTATCATTCAGTAGTTGCAGCCTGATTGGGCTGTCAGCAGTTAATAGTTGCTCCCCTGTCATTGTGATATTGTGGTTCCCCACAGGAATTGTTGGCATGAGAGTCTGAGGGAAACATAGGCAACAGAGTACCCCTGGAACATTCTCAGATAGCCAGCTTCTTCCTTCAGCCACCGGGGACAGGTTGGCCCTCACTGTTCTCCTGGATGGTCTCCTTCTGCTGGGCAAAGCAGGCTCTTTCCCTCTGTCAGCAGGCAGGCAGACTTGTAGGAACTTCAGGGCAGACACAAAGCTTCTCCAGCAGTTAATCCAGGATTCTGGTGAAGTCTTATCACCTCTGGGAAACTGCCTGTCAGGTAGAAATCACCCCTTGTTGCACAGCAGTTTTCTGGCTTTTTTGCCGAGCACTCCCTTCTATGGCCATAGAAAACTTGGAATACAAACACACTGGTGTGGTTTGGCCCCCACATTTATAAGCAACTTCCATACAGGATTTGTGAATTCACAATTTCAAATGGTAGAACCTGTTGTGGGTGGTTCCTCTTTCAATTATCTTTCCCAGTCTGTTCACCATACACAGCCTTTGAGTAGAGTGATATTTCACACACTAGGTAGCACTAGGGCCGCCGCTGTTCTGGGGCACCCACAACTGAGGCACAAAGAGGTGTAAAGTTTGTACACTTGGCTGTCATTAGCCCAACTGATGCGTGACGGAGTAATTAGGAAAAGATAAAAGGACAGGCCTCACCTAGATACTTCCTCACCCTTAACAAGAGTATTCCGTCCCATCCTACCCCCCTACCATCCACCAAATGGCAGTGCACAGGGAGACTAATCAGCTGTTCCTTGTTAATGAAAAGGGATCATAGAATATTTAGAGTTGCCCTGTCTCCACTCTATTACTTCACTGTATAGGTCTCCTCTTTTCAGCTGCAGGAATGTAAGCAAAATGCACTTCCAGTGTGTGGGATCACAGTCATCATCCTCCATCTTGTGCTAGATCAGCGGTATCCAAACGGGATCCCACTGTCATCCATTACTGTGGCTCACTCACACACCATGCATGTGCTTCATTGACCACAGTCCAAATCATGCTAAGCACGCTCTTAGAGTGTCAGTGCAATGTCGGGGTAAGCACATAGAAGTGAAACTTTACCCAGGTGAGCCAGTAGGTCTTAATCACAGCCCTGGCCACACTATATTGATTTATTAAACACTGCATGCTGCCATCATCACTCAATGTGCTTAATCCATGCTTCCTTACCTTACGCCTTTGGCAACCAAATTAGACTGTGGTTTGTGTGCATGTGTGCACTCTCTCGGCCGGCACTATGTTTCACCCTCAGATCATGGTGAAGGGAAACACGGGTTCTATAATTGCGTGCATGGAACATGCTGGCAGAAGTGGGATGTGCAAACTGCAATCTGCCCCACTTCCCCATCATTGCCTGGCTCCTGTCTGCTCCGTGCATCTATGGGAACAAACCAATATAACTGAACGCCTTCGTCTCATTTCGGGTGCCTTGTGGATACTTGCTGAGTATCTTCTCAATTTGAAGATTTGCCTGTTTTTGGAGCATTTCAGTTATTCTGCCAATAATTGGATTCTTGCTCTTTGAAGAATCTTTTACTCCATGTGGATCAGAATAGCAGTATGGTACTTCTCTTTTGGGTTGTAGCTTTTTCCAGCACTTCCTGGTTGCTGGGCTGTTTTCCTTTTCCTGTTTCTACCATTTTTCCTTTGGCCTTGTCTTTCTGTTTTTCACGCAGTTTGCTAATTTACTGTATTTTTTTAACTTGGCCATTGGATTATAAGTGCTGCACAATATATTGATGCAGTATTGTAGTGCCAGAGGCACTCCCATATATTGGGACCACCTGATGACCTTTGACTACCATTGTTTTAATTGACTTTAAGTGTTTTCTTGAATGTACGACATTATGTTTTCTGCACTTGCATGGATTTATGATTTCTTTTGTGACTTCTTGTAGCTTCAGAGGCGGAGTGTTTTGCTTTTTACAGCCTTGCCAGGAACAGAACGTGTGGGATGTGCATTTGAAAGCATGAGAGAGAGAAAGGTGTGGAATGTACTTTTTTGTCTCGGATTGTACTGTTATATGCAGTGGTGCTCAAATGTGCATTGTGTTGTACATTGGGAAATGAAATGTGTGATGCTATAGGAAGTGGTGCACAAGTGTGCATTATGTTGTATATTGGGAAGTTTTATGAAGTTTTTACTATTGGCTTTGACATGCCCTCATGCCATCTTGAATTCTGACTCTGTCTGGCTTGAGCTTTGCGCACACAAGCAGTCCCCCAGATCATTCACGTTGTTTAGCCTACTCACGTTCGATTGTTTTCTGTACTTTTGAACATGTTTTTCTACTTTCGTAAGCTTCACTAAGATAAGGGGCTGGAACATGTGGGAGCGCAGAAGAATATGTGAGATCTCCTATTCCTTTGGAATGCTGTGGGAGTTTGGCCAACTCCAGTAAGTTTCCTTGGCGCAGAAGAGGTGCTCTTGGAAACTTCTAGTGCATTGAGATTATAAAACTGGGGTTTGTTGACTTGGAATGCAGGATTTGGGAACCTGAATGAAGGACAGACGCGTCTAATTCAGTGTAGCAGTTCTCCGCTTGCTGAGTCTCTTGACACCGCCTGTGAATCCCCCAGTCTGGAGTGGGCTAAGTTATTGCAGCCTGTGATGTATTTTCTCTGATTATTGTCATTGTGATGTGTGAGTGTGTCTGTGTGCACATTCTTGTCTCCAGTTGTTATAATCATCTGATGTATTTAATGTATATACCTTTTTATCTTTTCATGCTTTCCTTTGATTCCTTGTGTCTGATTACTTGCATTTTACAGTGCCTATTTCTTGCAGTGGACGTCCAGTATTATTATCATTAATATCTACTTGTATTTTATTCCATGCATTTAATAGTTGCGTTTGCTTACTTATAAGTAGGGCTCCCGGTTTTATGGTATTTATTTTTTTAACATTTCCGTCTGTATTTATCCATATTTATTTTTTGTTAATTTTATCTGTATTTATCCACATATATTTTTTTGCAAGCAAAAGAAGAGGCTGCAGCTGGTATTTTTTCACATTTATTTAAAAAGCCAATGCACGCTTGCACTTGGTTGTTATAGATTTATAGATTTATATATATATATGCCCAATTAAGTATACTTATTACATTCATCTGAAAACTTTGCCATTGTAGTACAAGCACATGTTCAAGCTCCTAGAGTCAGAGTGCTCGTGAGGACCTTATCAGCTGTTTCCCTCTGCAACCCGCCGATAGTCGTGTAGTACTTTTCATGACGTGTGTAATTATTGGTTGTGATCCACTGTTATATGTGCTTCCTAGGAGCTCCTATACTTCGGTTTTAAAACGATCTTCAGTGCAACACTGAGTAGGATGTCCTGTAATTGCTACAATGTGCAATGTTCTAAAACAATAAAGACAAAATAGACCACCGGTGTCTGTAATTCTTGAGAAAAGTAATACGTTCCCAATCCCGGTCAGAGAAAAGCAACCAGCAGTAATTGTTCGCCACCCACCACACGCCAGGAGTACATGCCGATCTCACACCCCATCCTGTCCAGCTATTTAGTATTTTGTGGACTTCCCTCTACACACCCTGCTTCGCCTCCCACCCCCTGCAGCTAAAAATTTTAATCTCGAAATAGTGCACTCTGATACCCTGGTCATTTAGTAAGAATGTGCGCTCATGCTTCTGAAAAGTCAGAAGTTTAAACATCAATAAAGAGAGAAACATAGCATGCAGCATGTAGAGGGGATCTGCACTAGCCCCATCCAGCTGTAGTTTCTCCCTTAACACCAGTCAGGAATGAAGCCACGACACCTGCACCAGATGTACAGCCCAAAACCCGAGTTTCAAGGCGGCGCAGAGAAGTGTGATTCAGGCGTGAAGGATCGCTCACCTCTCCACTTAAAGCGAGGTTGACGCTACAAAAGACCATTCCCCCTCCCTCGCTCCGCGCTATTTAAATAATAAAACATAGATGTGCACCCTCCCTTTCACTTACATTGGCTTCGAAGAGGCTGCGGGGGCTGTTATGCCCACACTGTGACACATGGATCTGACCACGAATAGGTGCAAGAAACTTATTGGGAAATGCCAGCAGGGGGTTCGGGGCAGGCAGAGTGCATCCAACGATCTACATCAGGCAGAGCGGCATGGCAACCCTTGGCTGGAGCACGACTGCGCAGCACAAGTTTCTGAATCAGTTTCGGCAGTATTTTACCGTTTCTATTTATAAATACAGACAAAGGAAAAATAGTTTCCCGTCTGTATTTATATGTAAAAATCCTTTTAAACAGAAAACCGGGAGCCTTACTTACAAGTGTGTTATTATTGCTTGCACACACATATATATATATATATATATATATATATATATATATATATATATATATATATATATATATATATATATACATATATACATTTATTTGTTGTTTCATTTGACATCCGGGAAAGCCTTTCTGTTAGAGAGTGTTGCACAAATAAAACCCCACGCTTTATTCTGAAAACGGTCTTTTGATGTGCCTCATTTTATCAGTGAAATCTCTTTCCAGGTGTTTTTCTTGCTTCGCCGTGTGTGTGCCTCCGTGTAGGAGTGTGGTATTTTCTGGTATTCGGAGGGCGAAGCAATACAAGTATAATCTTCCATCCTGAGATTTTCCACAAATTTTAATTTCCTTTGTCATATGCCTTATGATGTCACTACATTAGAGGTACTGTGGAGGGCTAGTGCTTATTAAGACACATAATTAATCAGTTTTGTGGGAAAAGGGGTTAAGAACATGCTTCTATGTGTTAGTAACATATATATGCTCTTTTTCTCGATTTGGGTCCTAACTTCAATCAATCAATCAATCAATCAATCAATCAATCAATCAGGGTTGGTAAAGCTCAACTACTCACCCGTGAGGGTCTCAAGGCGCTGGGGGGTAAGTGGGGTGGCTCCGTAGTGTGCTGGGATCATCCAAAGAGCCAGGTCTTAAGGTCCTTCCTGAACTGGGGCAATGTGGGAGATTGCAGGAGGTGGACGGGTAGGGTGTTCCAGGCTTTGGCTGCGAGGTAGGCGAAGGACTTTCCTCACATTCTAGTCTTGTTGATACGAGGGACGGTGACCAGAGAGAGCTGGGTTGATCGCAGGTGTCTTTTGGGTGTGTGGAAGGAGAAGCCACTGTTCAGGTGTGCGGGTCCAGTGTTGCGAAGGGCCTTGTATGCGTAGGTGAAGGGTTTGAAGGTTATTCTTCTTTCGACTGGAAGCCAGTGGAGATGACGCAGGTGTTGGGTGATGTGACTGCGACGAGGGATGTCGAGGATCAGTCTGGCTGCGGCATTCTGGACAGTCTGGAGTTTGTGAACGAGTTTCCTATTGATCCTGGCGTAGAGAGCGTTGCCGTAGTCCAGTCTGCTGCTGATGAGTGCGTGCGTGACGGTTTGTCTGGATTCGGTTGGGATCCATCTGAAAGTCTTTCGGACCATGAAGAGGATGTTGAAGCTGGTCGAGGATACGCCGTTGATCTGACGATTCATTGTGAGCAATGAGTCTAGTATGATGCAGAGGTTTCGAGCATGGTCCGTCGGGTGGGGGGATTTCCAAGGGCGTCGTTCCATGCGAAGGGGGTGGAGCCGAGGATGAGGACTTCTGTCTTTTATGAAATGAGTTTCAGGCAGCTGTTCTTCATCCACGTGGTGACAGCTTTCATCCCTTTTTGGAAGTTGTGTTTGGTGATGTTGGGTTCGTTGGTGAGGGAGAGAGGATCAGCTGGGTGTAGTCGGTATAAGAGACGATGTTAAGCCCATGGTTCCTGACAATGGTTGCGAGGGGGGCAGTGTAGACGTTGAAGAGGGTGGGGCTGAGGGAGGAGCCCTGGGGCACTCCGCAGTTGGTCTCTGTTGGTTCCGAGAGGTAGGCAGGGAGTCTAACCCGCTGAGTTCTGCTGGTGAGGAAGGAACATATCTAGTCGAGGGCCTTGCCGCGGATGCTAGGGTGCTGTGGGAGATGGTGTTGAATTCCGCCGAGAGGTCCAGGAGGATGAGGGCTGCCATTTCACCCTGGTCGAGGAGGGAACGGATGACGTTGGTGGCAGCAAGTAGGGCTGTCTCGGTGCTGTGGTTGCTTCCAGAATCCAGATTGGGAGATGTCAAGGATGTTGTTAGCTTCGATTAGGTTTGCAAGCTGGGTGTTGACAGCCTTTTTTATAACCTTGGCTGCGAAGGGAAGCAAGGAGATGGGCCTGAAGTTCTTGAGGTCCGTCGGGTCCACGGAGGGTTTCTTAAGGAGGGGTTGACTTGGTATTATGTTGTGTTATGTTATTTTATTTTATGTTATGTTATGTTAATTTGTAATGGGCATGACTTACCCGGAAGACCATCCTGATTCTGAAGCAGCAGCTGTATGAGGCAGGCCGGGGCTGGGTGAAGACCCAGGTCTTCAGTTTCTTGCGGAATTCAAGAACTGAGGAGGTGGCTCTGATGTGCAGGAGCAGGTCGTTCAAGGCATCAGGAGCTAGGTAGGAAAAGGCGCGACACCCAGATTTGGTTCAACATATGCAGAGTGTGTGTGCGAGTAGGAGTTTGGCTGAGCCGAGATGTCTGGTAGATTTGTGTACGTTTATGTGGTTGTTGAGGTATATGTGGCACTGTTGTTAAGGCTTTGTATGAGTGTGTGAGGAGTTTGAAGAGTGCATGTTTGTGTATTGGTAGCCAGTGGATCTCTTTGCAGTGTGGGGTGTTGTGAGTGTGGGGTGGGAGGTTGAGCATAACAGCTGAGTTTTGTATAGTCTGTAGTCTTCTGGTCAGTTGAGCTTTAATTCCTGTAGTCCAGCTTGCTGGTGATGATGGCTGGGTGACAGTTCTGCGAGTGTTGCTGGGGAGCCATTCAATGATCTTCTTGAGCATCTTCATTGTGTGGAAGCAGGAGATGGGCTGACATTCTCTTAGTTGGTCATGGTGAGTTGGTTGTAGATTATCATTATGAGGTTTTTTGCATGGTTTGTAGGCAGGGGTGTAGGTCCATGTTCAGCAGGCTACCAGACGTTATCCCAGAACGAGGTGTCTTTGCCGAAGATTACTATTCCCACTTTGTCTGTGTTGCGCTTGAGGCAGTTTTTTATCATCCATCTGGTGACTTTGGTCATTCAGGCAGAGAAATGTAACTCTGTGTTTGGCATCTTGTTAGAGAGTGAGCTTATGAGCTGTGTTTCATCAGCATGGGATATGATGTTGATTTCATGGGTGCTGATGATGCTGGTGAGTGGGGTCATCTAAGCACTGAACAGGGTAGGGTTGAGTGATGATCCTTGTGGAATTCCATAGATGAGGTTGATGCCGCCCGAGGTGAAGGGAGCCAGGCTGACTGACTGGGAGCGGTCTATCAGGAAGGAGCAAATCCAGTGAATTACGGGTCCTTGTACGTCGGCTTCGTGCAGTCATTGGATAAGGATGAGGTGGAAGACTGTGTTGAAGGCTTTGGAAAGGTCCAGTAGGATGAGAGCCTTGGTGTCACCCCTGTCCATCCCTGTCATTCCCTACCTACCTCCTACCAGTTCCCCCTTTTCTTTGGGAGTGCAATGTACTCCAACCCATGGTGTCAGTCTCTGAGTTGCTCTTCGGGTTCAGCGATTAACATTGGAGTTTGGAAACACATTATTCTTCGGCACCTGCGTTGAGATCTAGATTGGTGCCTGACATAGATGCTTTGTTTGAGATTAGCCAATTTACATCCTTCACACTTTTCATTCCCTTCTCAATTACTTTGAGACATTGTGAGTACTAGGAAGGAAATGGCTATTGAGAATGTGATTACTGTTTGCCTGAGTAAGACTTTGGGTCAGATGTGCTAACATTAGTAATAGTGATTACCAAATAGTGATTTTTTTACACATAGATATTTGGTAAGCATTATTACTAATGTACTAAAGTTATGTTTGGCCCTTATTTCCTAGTTAGTGATTCGTAATGGGTCGAAAATAGACCTACTTCAAGAATATTAATGAGGCAGGTTGACTAGGATTTGTTGCCATCACAAGGATGGTGGCATGCTGGGGTCAGCAGACCACCAAGTCTGTGATTTCTTTTAAATAAAGCAATTTTTTTTAACGCAGCCTGTTTTCCTTATATCCCTATAGGGGTTTCCTCATATCTCCTGGAACAGAAAATAGGATTTTGTTCTTTTCCTATGGGCTTTCTCTTCCAACGAATGTCTTCTTCATTTCTTTAATGTTAAGCTGGTGTTGTAAACCTATATGTCAAAGACTCAGGGCCTTATTTTCAAGAAAGTAACGCAGTGCGGTGCCGCAAGCCATTTGGCTGCTCCATGCTGCGTCACTTTCAAAGCACAGGGATGCGTCATATTTACAACAATATGACGTATCACTGAGCTCTCCCCTGCACTGGTGCACAATTGGCCACCATGCATCATCGCAGGGACCCTTGCACCATGGTGCAAGTGCCTGCGGTGCGGTGATGATTATTTTTGTGCAGTAAGGGACACCTTCCTGCACAAAAACAATAATGAGAGGTGTTTTCTTCTTTTTATGCGTGCTGCAGAATGCAGCACGCATAGAAAGAGGAACAAACTAGGTGAAATAAAGGTATTTCTCCTCGTTGCACCTCCTTAAGCCTCCCTTGGGGAGGCATAGGATTCTGACGCATTCCCAGGATTATGAAATGTTGTACCGGCAGCGCAAGGGGCTTGTAAATAAGCCCCCAAGTGTTTAATTTGGGCAGGTAGAGGGCTCCTGCACTCATTTTTCCGACATATTTTTCATTAGAGTGTGACACAGAGCAAGAGAGACAAAAGTAGAAAAGGAAGAGGGGAGGAAGAGTATGATAAGAAAACAGTGACAAAGAAAGAAAGGAGGGATGAAAAAGAACCTTCAATAATGAGTAGTGTAGGAAAAATGCATGTGGTTGACTCAAGATTAGGCATGCTTCGTCTACATCCTGGCATTCATTAGTGCCGTGGGGGCTTCTAAGACTACATTTGGGCCACTCCATTTGTTTTTTTTATTTTGTTGTTGTTGATTTTTTTCTTACAAATTAAGCTCTGAACTAGATTTTAGGAAAAGTGACAACGTTTTGGTAGCAATCGGATCTGGTTGTGGTCTGATAACTTCCATAATCTCCTTCAGTAGGTGGGTGCGATTGAGTCGTGCAATTGCTCACGATTCGCCACAGCATAGATCCATCAGCATCCTAGGCTGAATTTCAGAATATTTGCAGGGCAACCACTTGGGTTTCTCCTTTTACATGCATCCTCCTTTTCTTGATGTTGTAAATTGAAAGGTACTTGAGTTTGATTCAAAGCTTCTCTTCACCTCATTTCATTGTTAAGATTACCATCAGAAATATATATTAACAGATGATCATGGGTGACACATGATACCCTGCTTATTGTGTTTATGATTGGTTTTCCATTTAAAGCTTTTGATGTGGCATGTGTTCATTTAAGTAAGGTCTGAGACAAAGACGAGGATAAGAATTTGATTATTTACTGTAATCGACATTATCCTACTTTGGTTTGACTAAATCTGATTCATCTACACAATTGTCCACACCATATGAAACAGGTGGACCATCCTTATAAATATAAAACCTTAAAGCATTAATTCCCTGATCATTATTCGTATGAGAATTTGCTAATAATCTGAACGAACAGATGTGCATACATACTAAATATAGCTGTCGCTGCCGATGGAAGCAGTCGATGTCCCTACAACCAAGCTTTCCCAGAATCTTCCCTTCCGTTAGCATATCTAGGCTTTATTAAACTCAGTTTTTTCTACCAGCATTGTATTGTATTGTAATTGCATTTATGAAGCACATTTTACCACTGAGGAGGTTGAAGTACTTAGCAGACCTATAACACACTAATCTGTGGGACTGCCATGGATGCTAGTGTGCCTGTCATATGGCCTGCATGTGTGGTGCAGATGTTGTGCATGATGAGCAGAGTTGTGCTTTGGTTTTGTGTTTGTTGCTGTGCCTATGTATGATTTTGAAGCGTCGTTGAGTGTGGGATTGGCCGCTTAAGCATAAGGCAGGTGGTCATGCATGAGGTTATGCCAGCAGGCAAGCCAGCCTCCCATTGTGGTAGCAAGGAACTTAGGGGTCAAATTTGACAGAGATATATTGTTGCGTCCACAAATTGTTGTGGTATCTGGAACTTGTTTTTCCCTGATTAAATCCCTGAAAAATGTCCTTGACTTTCTTCCTTTAGTTGCTCGGAAGACAGTGGTACATACATTAATAACTTCTAGGATTGACTATTGCAATAGTCTTTACTCACCTAAATATTTATAATCAACAGACTGCTGGTCATGCAAAATGCTGCGGTAAGACTTGTGCTCAAACTACCTCGTAGGAATTCTGTGTCAGAGTGGCTGAGGGAACTCCATTGGTTTTCTGTGCAGAAACATATCTTGTTTAAGTCCCTGGCCACCGTCTTTAGAGCCTGTCTTCGAGCTAGCCCGAAATACCTCTCTGTTAGATTTACACACTACAACACTCAGAGGATCTTAAGATCCACCAACACTAGCTTTTGCATGTTCCTAACTTTAGACTGAGTACTAGAGGTGGGGGATGTTTCCATAGCTGCCAAGTTTCCCAGGTCCATGCATAATGTACTACTCCAGTTCAGGTTTTTTCTTTAAATTCTGGGACTTGTAGCTGTATTAAAAAACTTCACTACAAGTCCCAGAATTCTAAGGAAAAAACCTGTGCTAGAGCAGAACATGAGGCATGGTTATGGTAAACTTGGCAGGGCTGTCTTTCTCAGTTCTAGGAGCCAAAGCTTGAAACCAACTCCCCGTTTCTTTGAGACAGGAAAAGAGTGAGTACACTTTCAGAGAGCCAGGAAAGACTTGGTTGTTTTCCTTACCATAGGTTCCTTCTTCCTGCCTCTATTTGTTCCAGCTTTTTCCTCCTTAACAGCAGTACTTGTATCTCGGACCTGCGCCAGGATTCACCTTGGGGTAGTAATGTGCTTAGCAAGTAACCATTTCATTAACATTATGCAAACATGTCATATTAAATAGGGCTCCTAGAATTGTGACTAGGGTAGAAGCCTAGAGAACTGGTCTTTGGAAGCCCTTCATGTTTAAACTGAAAGGAAATGTTACTAAATAATGGAAACCTAGCAAAGGCATAGTGCATGAAATCATAGCCTTAATGAAAGGGCTCTGCTCAGAGATGTGTGGCTACCTTTCCCCAAGCACTACAGACACTACCAGAACTGAAGAACGTGAAAACATAAATTATGGATGGGTCATAGAAGTAGGTCAGTGCTGAATGTGTGCGAATTCCTGCTTTCAATTTCAAATTATTTGTCTGGCATCCTCCTCTATTTTAAGCCCTGCATGTAAACAGAAATTGCTGTGTTTGGAGACACGCCCACTACCTCAGATTCGCAACTCTCAGGCAGCCAGTTCCTCAAGGAGCCTTTAAAAACATAAACCTGTACAGCTGACACCATTTTATGAAACCCTGAAATCCATCTGGTCATACACACAATCACCTGCAGTGAAAACGCAGTCTGTAGGAAAAGGGTTTCTAAGAATAGAGAAAGCGCTGACTGACTTTATTCTGACACTCACTGCTGTCCTGTTGGAGGCAGTAATTTTATGGCAATATTTGTGTTTGCAAAGCACCTTTTCATCTGTTCATTGGGAGTCCCACTGCAGCAGTTAATCAGACTCACGTCTGCCCTGGCTCTACAGTATTGAACAGCTCATACGCTATTACATTAAGCCATCTCCAGTGAATCGATTTCCATTTCCCTCCAAATGATAGGCTATTTTCCAGCAGTGGCATTGCAAACAATCAGTCTGGAACATTTCCTTGTATAATGTGATTGCTGGCAAACACAGTGTTCGGTATGATTTTTTCTAGACGTTTATTTTACTTTCCAAAATCCCAAATGTTCCCAATTATAGGATGTATACACAGCTCAGCTAACTAGGTTACTGTTTTATGGGTGGTTGAGGACAGCTTGTAAGAATTACTTTCATAAATACAGTTATCTCCAGTGGCATGAACATATAGCCTAAACCCCATTTCATTCTATGAATAAATAAATCATTTGCACCAGTCAAGACAGATTTCACCTACGCAATTTACCAGAATATACAAGTCAGCAATCCAAAAAGCTAAAAAAAATGTACTATTCAAAATTCTAAATGTGCAAATAAAGAATTTTTTTTAATTCTCACCGAATTTTGTAAATCTGAATGCACAGAAGGAACTCATCTCAATACTCAAGAATTCACTGACACATTGGCAAATCATTACACAACCAAAGAAGACATGTTGGACTCCTATTTAAAACAAAGGAAAACCATCAGCACCAACCCATTTCCAAAAATCCCCTCCAAGAGTAGGCTAACCCAGCCTCTGCATTCTTTCAGACAAATATCATAAGGGCCAGATGTACGACTATTGCGTTTTGCGGGTCGCAGATTGTGATTTTTTACAACTCACAATTTTGCGACTCGTAAAACGGAATGTACTAATGTGTCTCAGACACATTTAACAATTCCCAATAGGGGTCGCAAATGACTTGTCTCATCAGTATTCACGAGGCAGGTCACAATTTGCGACCCATTGGGAATGGGCAATAACACAGGGATGCTGGCCTGCTGGGGACATCAGACTACCATGCCTGTGTTTCCTTTTTAAATAAAGCTACTTTTTTTTCCTTTTAAGAAAACGGGATCAATCAATCAATCAGGGGTTTGTTAAAGCGCGACTACTCACCCGTAAGGGTCTCAAGGCGCTAGGGGTGGGGGTGGGGGTGCAGGTTCCATCCATCAAGGAGGGGGTCTGTCGAAGAGCCAGGTTTTGAGGTTTCTTGCGAAGATGGGGAGCGATGTTGTCTGTCTGAGGTGGAGCGGAAGGGCGTTCCATGCTTTGGCCGCGAGGAAGGAGAAGGAGCGGCCTCCCGATCTGGTCTTTCTGGTGCGGGGGACCACGGCATAGGAGAGCTGGGCTGATCGTAGGGTCCTTTGGGGTGCGTGGAATTTGAGTCGGCTGTTCAGGTATGCTGGTCCGGTGCCGTGGAGGGCCCTGTGTGCGTGGGCGAGCATCTTGAAGGTGATTCTCGCCTCGACAGGGAGCCAGTGGAGTGTGCGCAGGTGCTGGGAGATGTGGCAGTGTTTTGGCAGGTTGAGGACCAGTCTTGCGGCGTCGTTCTGGATGTTCTGTAGCTTGCAGGTGAGGTTTTTGTTTATTCCGGCGTAGAGTGCGTTGCCGTAGTCGAGTCTGCTGGTGACCAGGGCGTGAGTGACGGTCTTTCGGTGTTCGAGGGGGATCCATTTGAAGGTCTTACGAAGGAGGCGGAGGGTGTGGAAGCAGGAAGACGAGACAGAGTTGATCTGGCGGTCCATTTTGAGCTCGGAGTCCAGGATGATTCCCAGGTTGCGTGCGTGGTCCGTGGGGGTTGGCGGGTTTCCGAGGGCGGGGGGCCACCAGCTGTCGCTCCAGGCATCGGGGTTTGGGCCCATGATGAGTACTTCTGTTTTGTTGGTGTTTAGTTGTAGGCAGCTGTTCTTCATCCATTTGGCGACGGCTTCCATGCCTTCTCGAAAGTTGCGTCTGGCGGTGTGGGGCTCGTTGGATAGGGAGAGGATGAGCTGGGTGTCGTCTGCGTATGACACGATGTTGAGTCCGTAGGTTCTGACGATGGGGGCGAGTGGAGCCATGTAGACGTTGAAACGCGTCGGGCTGAGGGAGGAGCCCTGGGGGACTCCGCAGGTGGTAGGTGTGGGGTCCGAGAGGAAAGGGGGGAGTCTGACCCGCTGCGTCCTGCCGGAGAGGAAGGAGCGGATCCAGTCGAGGGCCTTGTCCTGGATTCCTGCGTCGTAGAGTCTGCGTATTAGGGTGCGGTGGGAGACTGTGTTGAACGCCGCTGATAGGCTCGAGGAGGATGAGGGCTACTGTTTCTCCTTTGTTCAGTAGGGTGAGGATGTCGTCTGTTGCGGCGAGGAGGGCGGTTTCCGTACTGTGGTTTTTTCTGAAGCCGGATTGGGAGGAGTCGAGGATGTTGTGTTCTTCAATGAATGTGGCGAGTTGGCTGTTGATGACTTTCTCGATGACTTTCGCTGGGAACGGGAGCAGGGAGATGGGTCTGTAGTTTTTGAGGTCGGTGGGGTCCGCTGAGGGTTTCTTTAGGAGGGGTTGACCTCGGCGTGTTTCCAGTCGTCGGGGAGCGAGGCGGTCGCCAGGGAGCGGTTGATGGTGTGGCGGAGCATGGGTGCGATGGTGTCGGCGGCTCTGTTGAAGATGTGGTGGGGGCAGGGGTCCGTGGGGGCCCCTGAGTGGATTGACTTCATTGTCTTCAGTGTGTCTTCGGTGGTGAGGGCTGTCCAGTCGTCAATCGCTGGTTTCCGGGTGTCTGGGGTGGTTGGTGAGGGTTCAGTGTGTTGGTTGTCTTCGTCGAAGTTGTCGTAGATGCTCTTGATTTTGTGGTGGAAAAAGGTGCTGAGTTTGTCACAGAGGTCTTGTGAGGGAGGGATGTCGGAAGACTCGCTAGTGGGTTGGGCGAACTCCTTGATGATGCTGAAGAGTTCCTTGCTGTTGTGCGCGTGGGTGGAGATTCTGTCTTCAATCGCTTTTTCCTCGTTTCTCTGATGAGTTGATGGTGGGCGTTGGTGGCGGCTCTGAAGTTGTCGTGGGCTTCTGTGGATTTGGTGTTCCTCCAGGCCTTTTCGAGGCGGCGGCATGTGCTTCTGGACTCTCGAAGTTCGGTGGTAAACCATCTGGCTTTCTTGGCACGGGTATTGTTGTTTTTCTTGAGGGGGCTATGGTGTTGGTGCTGTCCGAGATCCATCTATGCAGGGTTCGGGCTGCGGTGTTGGGGTCGTCGTTTTCTGCGATGGTTGGGGTGGAGTTGTTGAGTGAGGAGGTGAGCTGGTCGTCGGTGATTTTGGTCCAGTTTCTTCGTGGAAGCAGGTGCTGGTGTCTGTGGATGGTGGGTGTTCTGAAGGTGAAGTGGACGCAACGATGGTCGGTCCATGGGAGTTCGGTGGTGTGGCTGAAGGTGATGGAGTTTCCTGTAGTGAAGAGGGGGTCGAGGGTGTGTCCTGCTGAGTGCGTGGGCTCGGTCACGATCTGGCGCAGTCCAATGTTGTGGAGGTTGTCCAGGAGGGATGTGGTGTTGGGGTCCAGTTGGTTGGATGTGTTTAAAAGAAAAAGAAGAAAAGGATTTTTTACATTTTTTAAGGACAGGCAGTGCTCTGTGGGACCACTGCCTCTTCTTAAAAAATATTTTCTCTGCCAAACACAAAGGGGAAGGGGTCTTAATGGACCCCTTCCCCTTTGCGACTGGCTTATCACCAGTTTCAAATTGGTGGTAACTGGGACTCGCTATTAGGAAGGAATGCCCTTGGCACACCCCTTCCTAATAGCAACTCGCAAACCCTCTTTTGCGATTTGGTAATAGGTTACCGAAAATATGGTTTGTACTTGCTACAACCATTTTTAGCGGTCACAAATGGCCTGATTTTCCATTTGTCATACAACTGGCCAAAGTGAATTTATGGTCTGGTCAAAGCAAGCAGGCCAGCTGGCTGCCCTTCTGACCCTTGTCCCTCGCAAATATTCAAGAACATTCTTTCACCTACCTCTGCTGCCACACCAGTAAGAAGAATCATTAATAATTCTTTAACTACAGGATTCTTTCCAGAAGACCTAAAAAAAAGGCATATATACGACCTTTATTAAAGAAAACTAACCTGGACCTGCATGACCCAAACAACTACAGACCTTTCACAAATGGGCCTATCCCTGGCAACCTGATAGAAAGAGCAGCATTCGCCCAGATGTCACACTTTTCAGACTACTAAACAGGATTCTGCCCAGGAAGATCAACAGAATCCCCCCTCATCGCCATCTGGGATGACCTTAAAAACACAATAGACCGGAACGGGGGTTGCTGCACTACTTCTCTTGGACCTCTCAGCTGACTTCGACACAGTTGACCATGACACTCCAATACAAAGACCCTATGAAGCCAGCATAGATAGTACTGAACAGAATGAATGTCATCCATACTCCCCCTTTCTTATCCAAACCTTACTTCACAAAAGCAGGGGTCCCTTCAGGCTCTATCACCTCACCCATGCTTTCCAACATCTACATGAAGTAATTACCGGCAATGATCAATGAATTTCAGCTCACATGCTAAAACTCTGCAGATGACACACAAATACTCCTTAAACTGGAACGCCCCAAAGACATTGGAAACTCAGATATCTTCAGTTGCCTCAGAGCCGTTGATCAGTGGATGACATGGAGCCATCTCAAGTTGAATGCTTCCTAAACTGAAATACTTATGTGGCGATTGGAAAGATTATGACCCACTCTGGGCCTGGCCTTACGATCTGGGGATACCTCTTAAAGTATTTAAAGAAGTAAGAAACCTTGGAATTACCATGGACTCCAAGTTATCAGTGAATGCCAATGTGGACAAATTAACCAGATCAAACTTAATTTCCATGAAAACTCTGCGACGCATCTTCCCCCACCTGGGATTTCCACACAAGGTCCAGGCTAATTCCTCTCTTGTACTGTCTAAACTTAAATACACCAATGGCCTCTACACAGATCATCTTTATCAACTAAGAAAAGACTACAACATATTCAGAACTTTGCTGCCAGACTACTCCTACATGTAAAGCCACAAGCCCACATGTCCCCTGCCTGCAGGACCCACATTGGTTATCAGTTGCCAGAAGATCCACCTCCAAGCTGTTTTGTATCACCTACTAAGCAATACATGGAACAATACCGCTTTTCATCAGGAATAAAATCACGAAATGCATTCTACAAAGGAACCTACGCTCAAGATCAGTGCCTCGCCTCAAACCCCCACCATACTAGAAAAAAACATAGTTGGTACAGGATAACTATCTTATCTTCAGAAGACTACTCAAGAGTTTTCTCATTCCAACATAACCACCATACTAATGGACAGCCTATCCCGGTGTTTGTGAACATTTATAATTTGATTATATGTATGTATCTATATATGTGTATTTCTTTGTACAAATATGTATAATAACTATATTTTTATAAAACAGAGATATTCTTCAGGTCTTCTTAACAAATGTATATATTACTTGCATTGCATGATGGTACATGTGGTTTAGCATAATTTTTTCTTTTTTTCTTAACGTGATAGCGTGCATAGTGCAATATAATAAAGTGCAAGCATGAATGTAGTGCAAAAATGTGCCATAAATTGTTTAAAATTCAATGAGGCATCAATTCTATTATATTCTCAAATTGTTTTTATATTTCTTTACATTATGGAGTTTATCGCAGAATTCATTACTTATCAATAGCTCTCTAGTGAGCGATTTCTATTTTTCAATATTGTTCTTTTTATAATTGACATTCTTGTCATGTTTGTTGTTTATTGCTTTTTCTTCTTTCCTGTGTCATATTTTAGCTCTCTGGTGAGCTCGCAATTCCCTTCTTGATGATCCTAAATAATTCAGCTATTTTTTAAGTCTTCAAAGATGTACATATAACTCCTCCTCTTGATTCAATCCCCTCGGAATTAGCGTTCTGAATGATACAATGTGTTTGGATTCCTTTTGACGTAGTAATCTTTCCCAGTTTCCTCCTCTTTCCGATGCGGGTACTTGTTCTATAGCATAGAATTTTAGATCTTCCCATTTACTGTTATGGTTTTTTTCCATATGTTTCGCTATGGCATTAGCACGGTTATTGTTTTTCGTGGCTCTGATGTGTTCTAAAATTCGTTTTTTGATCTCACAGGTTGTGCTGCCTATATATTTAAGTTTACAAGGACATTCAACAATATAGATAACAAATTTGCTTTTACACGTTATGTGTTGTCTGATTTTCCATTTCATGCCACTGTTGATTTCCACTTCTTTTTTATGTACAGCTATTTGACAGGCTTTTCATTGTTTACATGGCCAAAAACCTTCTATTTTTGTCCATGATGATGATTGTCTGGCCTTGAAATGACTGTGCGTGAGTCTGTCTCCAATATTTGCTGCTCGTCTGTAAGTTATATTTGGATGATTCCCAATAATTCCTGATAACGTGGGACCCAGTTGTAAAATTCCCCAATGTTTTTTGATTATCCTAGTTAGTTTACTTGCTTCTGTCGTAAATGTTGTTATCAATCTGATTTTTGACGGATCCTCTTTTTTCTGTGTTTTTTTTGGATCCTGCAAGATTTCTGTGCGTTTTTTTGTTGTTACTCTTTCTAGACTCTTTTCAATGACCTTTGTAGGATGTTTTCTCTTTTTAAATCGTATCTGGGCTTCTTGGCTCTGTTTTTCAAATTCTGCGTCTGATGAGCAATTCCTTCGTAATCTTAAGAATTCGCCATAAGGAATGCTCCATTTCAAGGTGTTTTGATGGAAACTGTCTGCATGGAGGATTGCATTCGTGGCTGTTGCCTTCCTGTGAAGCGTTGTTTGTAACATGTTTTCCTCCACATAAATTCCAGTGTCCAAGAATGTTATTTTCTTTGAGCTGATTTCATACGTGAATTTTAGATTAGCCTTGTTGTTGTTCAGTATTTTAAAGTACCTGGCAAATTCTTCCTCTGTGCCGTCCCAGATAATAAAAAGGTCATCTATAAACCTGAGCCATAAGATGGTTTTATCTACAAATTCATCATTTTCTATTATCCAGGCTATTTTTTGTTCGAACCATCCCATTATGAGATTAGCATAGTTTGGGGAAAAAGAAAAACCCATGGCAGTACCTTTTAACTGGTTTAAAAATCTCCTTGTTGAATAGGAGAGAGGAGGAAACCGGGAAAGATTACTACGTCAAAAGAAATCCAAACACATTGTATCAAAAATAAAAATCGCTCACTAGAGCGCTATTGATAAGTAATGAATTCTGCGATAAACTCCATAATGTAAAGAAATATAAAAACAATGTGAGTATATAATAGAATTGATGCCTCATTGAATTTTAAACAATTTATGGCACATTTTTGCACTACATTCACGCTTGCACTTTATTATATTGCACTATGCACGCTATCACTTTAAGAAAAAAAGAAAAATTATGCTAAACCACATGTACCATCATGCAATGCAACAGGAAACAGGAAATGTCTGTAAAACTGCAAAAATAAATGATGTCTGAAAAGAATCTGAAAACTATCCCATGATCAAGGTCCGAGTAACGGACCGAAACGCGCTGGGCATGACAATCGCCTCTTTGCATTAAATAAACAGCAAAATTGGATCCCGAGTGAGTGCGTCTTCATTACCGTCGAAACGGTATTTGGGAGAATTGCGACAGAGTAGTGCATTGGCAAGTATTAAAGGTATTTTTTTCTTCTTCTACAGTAGGAGTAAAGTAATAAATATATAAATACATAAACTACATACAAAGGGTATACATGTATAAGGAAGATAATATATAGAGATTTAAAGTTGTTAAAGGGTTTTTCTCACCCTATATGTCTCTCGATGTATCCTCTACCTCCACTCTCTGACTCACCCCAAACCTCATTCTACTACCATGATCGCCAAAATAACCCTTTCTTGACTCTTCCCTCCCCGGCTCACCCCAAACCTCATTTTATTATAATGATCTCTCAAACAACCCTTTCTAAATTCTTCCCTTATGTAGCCCTTCTTTACTCATCCCAAACCTCATTTTACTACTATGATCTCCCTAATCTCTTTCTAGAGACTCTTCCCTCCTCATCTCTCCTTTTACTCACTCCAAACCTCATCTTACTACTATGATCTCCCAAATAACACTTCCTAGACTCTTCCCTCTTCTGTCCCTCCATTATCCTATTCAATCCAAGTAACAGACTTGCATGTCCACCGCTCAAATTGACCTATATTTCCCTATACTAATCCACCACTAAACCTTTTTGGGTTCCGGAGTAGCATGCTACTCACTGAAAAGCGCTTCAATGCCTCGTCAGGGGTAGTAAGCGCTAGATAAATACAATTACAATAACAATTACAATTTGTAGCAGCTGACTGTACAAACACGCATTTTAATTTTGCAGAAATAGTGCAATTGCCATTAAAGGATGGGACTATGTGTAGCATGGGAAGATTAATCTTAAAGCAGGGGTGTCCATCGAAGGCCATGCCAAATTTTCACGATAACCTTATTAGATAAATTTATATATAATGGAGTATTTTCAAAGAAGTGGACTACATAAAGTGGTACTGTTATAGTACTCTTTTATGTATTCTTACATGGCCTTGTGAATTAGCCTTAAAACATCTCAAATGAGAATATTCATATACAATTAGCACAAATAAAAATGAAAATGCCCTCTTTGCACTTTTACTAATAAGGATTTGGGTATTTCAGGCCGATACCCAAAGGCATGCAAGATTAAGTACTAAGTCCCAAACTCATAAATGCTTTTGCAAATCAGCCCCTGCAAATCTAAATGCAACTTATTAACGTATCCAGAGGTTATCCCTAAAATCTGGCATAGATGCTGCCCTCCTCCGGATTTGTTGGAGGTGAGCCAGCTTGAAAGATCCACTGTATGGCCTGTTGTTTTAGGTCCCATCAAGATCCACGGGACAAAACAAAAACCAGGACAGCACACTGGCCCACGAAATTTGACCCACCCAGTAAGGCAAGAATGCCAGAATGCACGAAAGGCCAGCCCAGCACTGCTTCCCAAATAAATCAGAATGCAACAGAGATTTAAAGAATCAGCAGAGTTTGAGAGTTAAAAGCTCAGAGCGAATCAAAGGATTTTTGCTCCTTCGCATTGGGTCTGGGATGGTCGTGAGCCAAAGTCATACCACACATTTTCTGTTTGGTTGACTATGTGAAAATTGTTTACAAGTCTGATTTCAGATTCTAGTGGGCTTTTGTTCACAAGCACACTTCAAACCACCATCAATAGTGTGTAAATACCTTATAGAGGCTAGTTGTTCAAGGAGAATAGAATCTCAATATCCTGTAGCCCCAAAATAGTCTCTCCAGATTACAAACTTAATGTTGGAGAGCAGGCAGCTGAGGTATGAGTCTGCGCTTCTAAGTTTAACTGTTCTTTGTCTTTAGAGGGACACACCTGAACACCATGATCCCACTAAGCTGCATGATGGTGTTTCTACATAGACTTAGTTCTATGACTATTGTGGTAGGCAAATCTATTTGGATACAAACGTATCCAGTTCTTAGCATGGAAACGACTTCAAAATATGTGATCTTTTCTCTACCGCAAAAAATAATGGCACCAGAAGCAAGTATTCACCTCATTTTTATCAACTTTTTTTGGAAGCCATAATGTGATCTATTGGGATTCAACCCAACATATTGACCAGAAACTGTTTGAGGTCCAGAATTCCAGAAAAAATCCTTTTGATTTTATAAACTGAAACCTGCTTTTCGAATGTCTAGACTTTTAGCACTCAATCCTCGAATTCGCTAGGAGATTGATCATGACACAGGAGTTGCTCACCTATCAGAGCATTCAGGAGCTACCTGATTGCCTGAAGTTTTAGTGCCACCTTGCAGCGCAGCTCAAGACCCTTAAAGGTACAAATAAAAACCCACAGACTTTGCATGTCTGATGAGGTGATGGTCCACCCTCTGCTCATCAGTCATTTTTTTTTGTCCTCATTTGCCTCATAAACACCATTCCACTTGCACCTTTATCGGGGTGTCCTGCCCTTTTTGCTGGGAAATGAAAGAAAGAGGGTTCACACGGTGCCACCCTCGGATTGTGAAGACCCCTTCTTCAAATGCACATTTTCTGCGAGCAGCCCTGCTCCTCAGAAAAGTGCCAGCCGAGGCAGAGTAGGCTTAATCAGCGGACCCCTGATCCGATATGCTATCTTGTTGCTCACACCATTGTAGCAGAGGTAACCAGAACTCATACCTTCTATGCCCCTTGTCCTACATATCCAAACTAGCTATACTCTTTACAGCAAGTAGCCAATCCTTGTATCGAGGAGAGGCATCGGCCACCCATTGCTTACAGATCTCTCTGAGTGCCAGTAGTATAGCATAAAATACCAGCTTCGCGTAGTTTTTGCCAATTTTTAGTTGCGGGTCCAAACATCCAAAGATAATCAGCAAAATGCTTACCTTAATTTGGATCTTCAGGGTATTAGACAAGGCTCTACTCACACGCTCCCAGAATATCTGGATCTTTGGGCAGTGCAAAAACATATGCACATCATCTTCTTTCATGCTGCCGCATTTCGGCCAAACCACCTCACCTCCTTTTCCAAATTTCGAAAGTCTTTGAGGGGTCCAGTAAGCGCTGTGGATGGTGAATAGATGATTTCTCTTCAGATAGGCAGGTTTTACTATTTTGTACATCATAGACATAGATACTTGCCATTGGTACTCCAGCGAAATCTCTGGCAAGCATCCTCCCCACAACTCCACCGGCAAGGTAAATTCTCCGTCTTCCAGCTCGATCATCAACCAGTACCACGTACCAATTTCTTTCTTCGCCGCGGTCCCTAACATAAGTCTGTCTTCAAGTTCATTCAGATCCCCAATTATTGTGCCTGGAGCCTGGTACCAGCTCTGTATCTGGAGGGACTTGAATCTTGAGACCTTATGGTCGTCTTTTGTTTGCACATCTCCCAAGTGATCAAGTGTCCTTCGTGGATTAGATGCTCCCATCTTGTTATACCGGCCTCTCATAATGGAATTGCCAACATGTCCTTTGTCTATTCTGGAGAGCCCGGAGAATCCCAAATGGGGGCAAGTTGACTGAAGTACGGAAGTTTTAAGGCCTTTTTGATTTTGTACCATGTCTCTGCCATGCCCCCTAAAATTTTCAGCCTGACCTTTTTAAAGTACTTAGGATCAGCATATTTATGCATAAAGCCACATTCCCCTCCTTCCTCCTGCTTCAGCATCACTGCCAGTAACCTCCCAATCTCTGAGTTTGTGTGTCTATCTAATTGCATTCTCCCATTCTTTAGCAAGAATGCCCAGGAATAAAATAACAGGTCTGGTAGTGCTAACCCCCTTTCTCCGCCCTCCTTCTCAGCTTCTTCCACGCTATCCGCGGCCCTTTGGAAGACCAAATAAAGCTACTGCTCTGGCTTTGCATCTTCGCGAACCATTCCTTTGCTACTACCTCTAATCTGATTCATCCATCTCAGTCTGGATTCAGACATGGTTACAGCACTGAGTCCACTCTCCTCGGGGTCACTGAGCTTCTCAGACAACAACTTGACTCTGGGGGGACTTCTGCGCTCATCCTGCTGGATTTGAGCGCCGCATTTGACACGGTGTCTCATTCCATCTTGTTAGAACATCTTGAAGTCTGTGGGATTAAGGGCTTGGCTTTAAATGGCTGAGGTCTTTTCTTACGGATCGTACTTTTCAGGTTTTTTCTAACAATGTGAGATCACACACGTTACAGCTAACCTCTGGAGTCCCTCAGGGCTCTATTTTGAGCCCTTAACTTTTTAACATACATGTTCGCCCCATGGCTGACATTGCGGAAAGGTCGGGTCTGACTATCTTCTCCTACGCTGACAATACTTAGATTGTCTTTTCCCTTTCTGGGGCCCGGCATCAAGATCCTTCCCCACTGCAGTGCGGCTTGAGGAATGTTTCTGCCTGGCTGACCAGTAATGCTCTGAAGCTCAATGGTTCGAAAACCGAGGTGCTCCTTCTGGGCAATCACTCGGAGCTGTGGGGTATCCAACACTGGCCTGATGACCTGGGCCCTGTACCAGTTCCTGTGTCTAAAGTCAAGAATTTGGGCGTTATTATCGATCAAAAGCTCTCTTTTAAACCGCAGGTCGCCAGGGTTTCTTCATCCTGCTTTGCCGTTCTCAGATGGATTAAAAAGATCCTTTGGTTAATCCCATTGGCAGCTCAGAGAATGGTTCTCCAGGCTCTGGTGACATCCAGACTGGACTACGGTAACGTCCTTTATCTGGGCATTGATAAAGCCTCATTACATCGGCTACAGGTGGTCCAAAACGCTGCTGCCCACCTCCTTTTTCGTCTGCCGAGATATGCCTCAGCTTCTCCTCTCCTTCGTCAGCTTCACTGGCTCAAAATCAGTAAGCGTATTGAGTTTAAGACCCTCTGCTACATGTTTCACGCCAAATGGGGCCACGCTCCACCTTATTTTCAAAGCTTACTCACACTCCACGCTCCAGTTCGCCAATTGCGTTCTTCCAGTCTTTCATTATTTTCAGTTCCTAGGTTTCGGCTGACCCGTATGAGGGGTCGCTCCTTCTCTTGTCTCGGCCCCAGGCTTTGGAATGCCCTCCCGCTTGATCTTAGAAATTGTCAGTCCTTGCTGTCCTTCCGCAAAAATTTAAAGACGCTGTTGTTTAGTGACTCTGTTTGACCCCCTTCTTTCTTCTTTTTCTTGTTTCTCTTTTTCTTTCTGTACTCCTGCTATTTCTCAGCTGAGTTGTGGCGGCTCTCACATGTCTAGCGCCGGGAGACCCTGTTGGGTAGCTGTGCGCTTTATAAATGTAAATACATACATACATACATACATTCTTAAAGGGTAAGGGAATTGAATCAAAAAGGAAGGTAAACTTGGGGAGGACTATCATCTTCACCAAGTTTGCTCGGCCGAATAAGGTGAGCGGGAGATATGACCAGTTCTTCAGCAGAGCTCTCACTTCTTTCCTTACTTTTTCAAAGTTTTCCTTGGTTAGCTTGGTGATATCATGAGTGATCCTAACCCCTAAGTATTTAATTTTCCTTTTACCCTTCACATCCCCTGCCTCTGTGTTCCAGGCCATTATCTCCGTCTTCTCTTTATTAATGTCATAGCCAGAGATCTTCCCAAAGTCTGCCGTTAATGTCATGACACGACTCAGAGTTCTCCGTAGGTGGCTTGTATAAATTAGAAGGTCATCTGCATATAAGCCTAATTTCTTTCCCCAACCATTGTATTGAAATGATAAGATATCTGAGTCACTCCTGATTCTTCTGGCTAGCGGTTCGATGTATAAATTGAACAGCAGTGGTGACAAGGGGCAGCCTTGCCTCGTGCCCCTGGTGATCCGAACAGAGTTTGTCAGGGAGCCATTTACCAGCACCCTAACTTCTGGTGCGGCGTAGATTCCTGTCAGGGTTTTGCAAAAATTTGTCCCGAGGTTGAGAGACTTCACCGCAGCTTGTAAGTAGACCCAGTTAACCCGGTCAAATGCCTTAGTAGAGTCTAACGCCACTACCGCAAGTGGGAGCTCATAGGCAGTGGCCAAATCTATAGAGCCAATAAGCATGTAAGTCAGCTCTTTCAGAGATCTTCCTCGAATGAATCCCTTTTGATCTTCATGTACAAGCTCAGACATAACCCCATTGAGTCTTCCTGCCATATTTTTCGCGAAAATCTTATAGTCGCAATTTAAAAGCGATATTGGCCTGTACAAGTCACAATTTTTGGGGCATTTGCCTGGTTTCAATATTAATGTTATGATGGCTTCTTTCCATGATTCAGGCATTTCAGCTCCTGTCAAAAATAGTTGGTTAAAAATTTCGACTAGGATAGGTGTTGATGTACTAGCCAGGGCTTTGTAGACTTCATGAGGCAGGCCATCCGGTCCAGGTGCCTTCCCTTTCTTGCCTTCCCCAATAGCCTGTTCAACTTCCCTCATATTTATACTCTCATTCAACTGCTTGCATTTATTGACCGTTAAGGGTTCAACACAGTCCTGCCTCAGCCAAGCCATTACCTCTTCTTCTGTGATTTCCAGCTCTTCCTGGTACACTTTTCTAAAATATCTGAAAAAGGCTTGCTCAATCCCCTTGTTATCTCCAAGTAGGGTCCCTGTTTTCTCACACCTAACCTGTTTTATCCTATTCCTCACCTGCTCGTTTTTGGCTTGCCATGCCAGCAGCTTACTGCATCCTTCGCCATATTCAAAATGGGACAACCGACTGACCTCCCATCTCTTTCTAACCCTGTCTTGTAGGACTGCAGTCAACTTTGATTTTATTTCCATTATTTCCCGTAGCAAAACTTCCTGGTCCCCCTGACTTACTCTTGGATTGCTCAGCTCCTTTTCTATTGTTCGCACTTGCTCTTCTAATGTCAAGACTTCTTTATGATACAGCCGCCTTGTTGCCGCCGCTAGAGCACCCAATCTGCCTCTCAAATAGGCTTTATATGCATCCCACACCATACCAATCGAAGCGGAACCCAGATTGTTGTCAAAGAACTCTTTTGTCTCACTATTTAATACAACTATGACTTACTCCTCTATTAAGATCGTACCGTCCAGTGTCCATCTGGATTGACCAACCCCCTCGCCTAGGCTTAAGTGGAGCATCACCGCTGAGTGGTCTGACACGTGCACCCCCACATGATTTATTTCTTGTACCCAATCCTTCAGACTACTGTCTATTAAGAAGTAGTCAATCCTTGACTGGTGTCTGTACTTCTTATTGTAAAATGTGTAACCTTTCTGAGTCCCTGCCCCCTGACGCCAAATATTGCACAGGCCCAACTGCTCCATCATCTGTCTAATCAGCCCTGACATTTTGGGATTTACTACGGCCCTGCTATTTGTAGATCTGTCCAGAGTATAATCCAGAACTGCATTAAAATGCCCTGCCATAATAATACGGTCCGGGAAATTTAGTAGTTCAGTGAACAGTTCCTCTAAAGGGCCAGTGTCATCGTGATTCGGACCGTAATAGCCCACCAATGTGAAATTGTGCTCTGAAAACTTTAGTTTTACCACAAGCCATCTTCCCGCTTTATCCGAGACACTGTCTTCTATAAAAAATGTTGCCTCCTGTTTCACCAGAACAGCCACCCCCTTTGTTATGGCTGAATGCCCTGTACATACTGCTTGACAAATCCATCTTTTGGCCTTAAAGACTCCCGACCCTCCTTCTCCGTCAAATGTGTTTCTTATACAATAATGATCTGTGCGGGGCAATCCTTTAAATACTGCAGTACCTTCTCCCGTCTTCCCCTCACCCTAAGGCCATTCACATTCCACGATAAGATTTTATTAAAAAAAATGTTTCTCACCCATCCCCCTTAAAGTCTAAAACTAAGTGTAAGTTCAGCGTTAATGAGGCTTCTGAGGAATTTTTATTTTTATTTTCTCCCACATGCTCCCCACCCAGTGCTCTCTGTACCTCCCCTCCCACCATGGAAAACCCAACCCTGACTCTTCATGGCTTGAGCCCTATGGGTGCCCCCCGAAGTGTGCGTCAACTTCTAGCGATTATGGATAAGTAAGAAAGAAAATTTTTAAAGAAAGAAAAAAAAAAGTATGAAACAGCCCAACGAAAAATACGAAATGCACAGTCATACCGGGGTGTTGTGATTTCTATGCCAAAGTTTACTAGCCACCTGGCTGCAAAATTTCGATAAACTCGTCTACCTCCTCAACAAAGCGAAAGGTGTGCATCTTATTTTTGAACATCACCATCAAAAACGCCGGGAACTTCAGCTGCACCGAGGCACTCAACCTCCTTAGTGGTTCAATCCTTTTCCCTAGCTCCCATTGCCTGTTGGAGGTAACTCTCGACAAGTCCGATCTGAATTCATATTTACCCCCGTCTACCTCAATCGACTTCTTGCTCAAGACTTGGGAAAACTTGGCTGCCGGCTAGATACCGGTCGCGGGAGAGCCCGGTGTGAGCGGTGGAATTAATGAGCATAAAACTGAAATAACAGCCTGAAAACAGCCAAAATCACCCGCGTACTGGGGTAAAGGAAGCAGCACCTTTAGTGAGAACCACATTACCTGGACAGCCTCTACGGCGTCTTGCGAGCGGATCGGGCAACAGCAACAGCAAACACGGCAGCGGAGTAGCCGTGGGTGAGGGCGGAGCTGGAGCTGCGCAGAGGGCGGCGCGCGGCAACAAGGATCCCCTTCCGGGGCAAAGGAGGCAGCGGCAGCAGCAATTGAGAAGCTGTCAGGAACAAGGAGGAGATTGAGTCTGGCATCAAGGAAGTTTCAAGCCAGCTAACTCGACCATCACCCCAGTTCCAGCTCCAGGAAGGGCGCGCAGCCACGGAGCACACAAGATCAAAGGCGGGTAAGGGCAGGAGGAGAACGGAGGGTGGGAGTGCGTGTGTGGAGGGGAATAGAGGAATCTCCAGATATACATTAAGGAGTGCAATGAGAGATAGAGGGCTGGTAAATCCTGACTCAGGTGGGTTTGCACTTAAGGTGGAGGAGGAGGAAGGGATAGAGGTAAAAGGAATTGAAAGGGCAAGACCCTCAGTAAGGGAGAAACCAGTGCCTGGTGCTGTTTCAAGCAACAAAAAAAGTAGTGAAAATAAAACATATTCCTGAGCAGAGGATTAAGGTCACCCCTTCACTTAGAACCTATTTTAAGGTTCTTCCAAAGAGACTTATTTTGAGCAAAAGCAGTATGGCGGAGATGAAAGGGCGCCAGGAGGTGGTGAGCAAGGAGCAAGGGACGGAAGAAAAAACCCCTGAGGTAACGAGTATGGAAGACTGGACCAAGGACATGAGCCCTAATCGATATCAGGTTCTCGCCTCGGATACCCTAGCTGCCTCTGGGGGGATATCTACTTCCAGAGGAGTTTGAATCAGACCCAGAAGCGTCAAAAAGCTCTAACTATAGCACTGACATGAAACAGACTAGAACTGGGGGGCACCAGAAAGAGAGGGAAGAAGGCGAGGGTGATGGGCACAGCTCTAAAAATTCAGATAAGGAGACCCCTCTATTGGAGCTCTTTTAGCAGCCCTGACCACCGAAATAAAAAGCAGATTTGAAGTCTCGGAGTCAAATCAGAAGGAGATAAGGTCGGCCTGTGAAACCCTGGAAAAGAAGATTGATGACTTGAGCAACAGAACAGCAACCCTAGAAGGGGAAGTAAGGGAGCTCAGAGAGGCAGTGCAGACTAACAGCGCTGAAATAGAGGGGCTAAAAATGAAAGAGAGAGAGCAGCAAGACAGGGTGGAAAGGTTGGAAAATTTCGAGAGACGGAACAATTTGAAGATCTTAAGGGTCCCGGAAGGCAAGGAGGGGGATGTTATTAAATCCTACATAGTCCAACTGATTAAAAGAGAGCTACAGTTGGAGGAATCAGAGTAGGAGATTGCTAAAGACATCCAGAGGATCCATAGAGACCCCTTTAGACTAAACACGAACAGGACCAAGCCTAGGAGAATATTAGTGAATTTCCTCACATACACATCTGCTCATCAGTCATGTACAGTTTCTGTTGTTCAGAATGCTGATGGATTGTACTCTGTTAGAGATGTAAAGTCATAGCCTGGTGCTCTGAGGCAGAGCCTGGCGCTCTGAGGCAGAGTGCTGTGCATCAGCACTCAGAAACCTCTACCAGACTCTTCATGATATTATTACAGATGACTGACAGTGCATGGCCTCATTCAGCACACTATAATTGTGAAGCAGGGATTGACATGCACCTGGGACTGTTATACTACACAGCGATAATTATGAAAAAGGTCTCTAATGCAGTTGTGTCAGTGGATGTATGTCTGGGTGTGTGTGTTACTGTGTGTGAATGTGTCTGTCACAGTGTTCATGAGTTTGTATGGGTATGTGTGTGAGTCTGTGTGTGTGAAGGGTGATGTGCTCACTGCCTACCATTTAAATAAAAATAGCTGTGGCATAATGGTGCTAATTCTTGGCATATTGTGGACAGCCATTGCATGATGGTGCCTCAACTATAATGTGCTGACCTTGGCATAATGGTGATAATACTTGGCACACCATGAGAGCATCATTGGCACAATGGAATTTATCTCAGGTTTTGTGAAGGTCCTGACATAATAGTGGTAATTCCTGGCCTGTCTGGGCATACATTGCATGATAGTGCCATGGGATATTGCTGGCCCTGCCCTAATGT
Organism: Calotriton arnoldi; assembly: GCA_963921515.1. Classification (NCBI taxonomy): domain Eukaryota; kingdom Metazoa; phylum Chordata; class Amphibia; order Caudata; family Salamandridae; genus Calotriton; species Calotriton arnoldi. Next base: position 3,853,074 of record CAWUFW010000033.1, read on the forward strand.
TATTAAGCCTGCATTAATTGGGCATTAGTGACACCAGCCTTGATGCTGTGCTAGCCATGGCATAATTGTGGCAATTATTCCCATGTTTGGCGAAATCATTGCATGATGGTGCTCACTTGTATGGAGATACTGGCCCTGATATGTATAATAGTGGTATTCTTGATTCACTGTGAGCATTCATGGTATATTGGTATGGCATAATGGTGCCCACACCAGGTACTATGCTGTCCTTGGCATAATGGTGCTATTTTTTCGTGGGATATTGTGAGCATCTATGACATTATGGGACGCACACATGGTAAAGAGCTGGCCCTAGTACAATGGTTGTAATTATTGGCATATTGTGGGAATCCATAGCACAATCATGCTGATCCCTATGATAATGTTAGTACTGCCATAATGCTAGTAATTTGTGGCATTTTGTTATCATCCAATACAAGATGATGTCTTACCGGTGGTGCTATGCTGGCCTTGGAGTAGTGATAGTAAATTCTGGCATATTGTGACAATCTGTGGTATGATGGAGCCCAGCCCTGGTAGAGTGCTGGCCCTGGCATATTAGTGATAATTGAACTGCCCCCTTTACTGGACCACAATAAAGTGGCTATTGTGGCACTAGTTCTCTATCCTCAAAACTTTCTAAAAGTTCTGAAACCATTTAATTTGGGTGTATCAGACCATATTGTCAACCTCTTTGTTTTCCACTTTTAATGATACAACCAAAACCTATGAAAATCCATAAAATGTCAACAGAAAACATTGATCCAAAAACAGTCTTCTGCCCTCCATTCTTTTATGGAGGAATCAAAAGAGTTCACTGTAGAAGAGCTCTCCGATTTCAAAAAAGATCTCCAATTTACAGGGTGTCTAACCTCTCTCTATTTCAGATCAATTAAGCATAATCTAACAAGATCTTGTAAAACTATCTCTTGAAGTCAGTAGTGCTAACACCCCTTCTTTCTCTGTCCCTCTTTTTACTGATGCAAGTTGTACACATGTTAGGTACATATCCTATTATTACCTCATCCTTGCGATGTATTCTATTGTTAACTTCTGCATAGTGATCCCCTATTTGCACAGCGATGTTCATGCAATAATACTGTCTGCAATTAATAAATGATAAAATAATGTTTTTTTCTGGATTACGAAACCCACCCAGAAAAAAAATACTTGGAGCAACACATAAAGAAAACACAATAAGACATACACAGGGACAGACATAATAACACACATGGGCATGTGACCATCCAATATGATACATGACGTAACTCAGGTCTGACAGTCTTAGACTTTAGACAGTAGAGTTGTCTTCAAGATGCACTGACCAAGACGGTAGAACTTTTTCTCCTCAATGAAGAAGGAAAACAGTAGACCAGTCACTTGACCATTAGAGCAGTTCGAAACACTGGGTGCCAGCAGGATTCAGAGGTCCATGATTCCCAGTGCTTAATTTGTAAAAATATTAAGTGCCAGGGCTCTGACAAGGAGGCCACTGCAGCTTGCACCACCCATCGCCCCTGTCATCGCTGCCAAAACAACTACTATCCATCGCTCTCGCATGTAAATGCGACAGTTCAAATTATTCCAGGTCCCCAAAGCTAAAGGAATGGCTGGGGAGGCAGGTATTAGTAATTTTTTAATGTATATTGTTTTCCTAAACAACTGTTATACTGCTCGTCTCTAAATTACATGAGCAGCGCCACCTTGTGGCAGACTGCCCTAAGTGCGGTGTTGACAATTAGGTGCCGGTGCCGAGCACCGGAAACCAATTAAGTGCCGGTGCTCAGCACCGGAAAGCTTCGGCTCAAATTAAGCACTGATGAGTCCTCAAGTCCTTGTGTGAGTCCTCTTCTTTCAGCAGGAGTCAGAAGTCAGGATTCTTCTGCCAGCGGTCTTTCATCTTCAGGTTGAGTCTTTCCAGGTTCAGGAATGTACTGGGAGATGGTGGTGGAGGTGCCAAGTTTACCTGTGCACTAACCAGTGATTTAAGTATTTCTACCGCCCACTCCTAACAATTTTGTCACAGACCCCCCTCTCCTTTTGTCAGCACTTCTGCTTTGCCTTACTGTAAAATTATCCAGGAGCCCCTGTTTCAAGATGGCGGGACCCAGCTGCCACCAGACAGGTCCGTCTTTGTGGAGACTTCCTAACCTGACAGGGTCGACACTGGTTTTCCTTTAACTATGGCTGTTGCCTGGCTGTCTAATGGGGGCCTGTGGATGAATAGGAGAATCCCTCCCTGGCACCTGCAAGTTTTATAAGGTAGTGCTCAAGCTTCCCATTGTTCTGCCAACTGTTCCTGCCCACTCCCAGATAGCTAATTCCTCCTGGTCAACAGTTAATACACATTGGCCGTTCATGGGACCATAGGTAAGCCATTGTCCTCTGAGCCAGAGTCATGAACCCTCCCAGCCAAGGATTTGTATTCCATCTCTGGAGGTGCGTTAGGTGGCAGAACTCGTTCTCCTACTGCTGTGACTTGGAATGGGCTGTGTAGAAGGGTCCTGGCAATGAATAATAGAAGCCATCCGTGGCATCTCCAGGTTGAAAGAGTAATGCTAAAGCTGCTCTTTGTTCCGCCAACTCTTCCTTTCCACTCCCAGGTAGCTGATCCCTGCTAAGTGGTCAGCAGTTAACACCCATTGGGCTTTCATGAGCCCAGAGAAAAGCCAGTGTACTCTGTGCCAGAGTCATAAACTCTCCCAGCCAAAGATGTGAATTGCAGCTCTGGTGGTTTGGGCATCCCACTAAAGTGGATCTACCCTAATCTCAGTGTATGTAGGGATATGATGAGTGGCAGAACTGGTTTTAAGCTAGTTCTGGCTCAAGCAGCCTAAATTACTTTTCTGCTTGCTGCTTTTTTAAGTTACAACATTATTTTTCTGATTCAATTTTCAAATATCTGACTTCACCAATATGTCATATTTTACAAAACAAAGCAGGAAATAACTTTGTAGCATTTTTCTAGCCCTTTTCTAAATGTGGTAAATTGCTGTTTTGAAACTACCTAGGCCTAAAAACTCGAACCTTACCAAAGTGAAATTGCTTCTGGGTCACTCAATATGTAGTGTGCCCCATTTTTATATATTAGCAGACTGACCTGTGGGCCTACAAGTTACACTTTAGGGTGACTTTAGAATATATAAAAATAGGCGTTTTCTACATGGAAAATGCATTTTTCCTGCCATATGTCCCTGCAGTGCATTTAAACTGCAGCCTTGTAAGAGCACAGAAACATATATTTGTCGTACTTATCAGTAGTGTAAATACCAAATGCATCCCACATATATCATATACCTTTCCATGCAATAAGTGCACTTAAGGCATTTTAAACAAGCATTTGCAATGCAAATTGGTCTCGCATTTGTGAGAGTTAGATGTATTGGTGCTATAAATGAGAATGTGTTTTACTCTTGTGTTTTGGATTGGAGTGTATGTATGTGATGTAGAGTGGAATTATTCGGTTTGGAATTGTTAGTTGTGGAATTCTGTGTGGTGGATTTAAGGTTAACGTAGCACTATGTATAAAATCAAGCCTGGTGTGTTTTCATGACTAGCAGTTGCCTTTCATGAGTCATAGCCCCTCCCCACTCAGTACTAATAGCATGTTACACTGAACATCACAACAAATACGATATACGTGAAGGTGAAAATACGGCTCAGGAAACTATTCTTTGGTACATGGGCACTATTAAATTCATGCTTTTATTACTACAGCTCAAAAGCTGAAAGAGTGTTATAGAACCATATCACAGCCAAAGTTGAGAATCTCCTGTGTCAATGTGCCACAGACTGCACGTTTCAATGTTTTTTGCAACAGAAAATATTAGCCTATTTAATGAGATGAATTACACACTTGGCACTGTTCTGTGGTTCTAATTACATATCTGTTTTTCACATCTTGACTTCAGTGACCACTCACTGCAGAGAGACACCACAGAAGTATGAATCTGAGTGTACAGATATTAAAAAGGCCTGCTTCACTTCAGTGCTACAAACACAAACTCAGGGCAATACTATAATGTAAAGGTAGCAGTTCTTAGGACAAGCATCTCTCAAAGATGTTCAGCAGCCGTGTCTGGTATGAAGCAAGCCTTTTTAGATACAATTGAGCATTTCAGTTCCCATTCACAAAGGTTAGGATAGATACCTGGAATTTCTACAGGTGGTAAACTGCAGAAACGGGACATTTGTTTTGGTTGTGGAACGCCCCTCCCCTTAAACTTCCACTGGATATGGGCTGTTTCCTCCCCTTTATTATAATGGAAAGGCACTTATTCCTGCCATCGAGATGACACAATTTACATGTGCTTCCTTCCTGTTTGCCGAATTCCTGCAAAGAAGTATGCAAATACCGATTAACCTTTAAAAGTGTTCACCTTTTTCTGGTGTCACAGCCAGAAGTTGCACCGTCCCGCCTCAAACTTGTGAATGTGACAACCCTACCATTCTGGCGAAGTTTATGCTTTTGCACGTCCATTTTACACGTGTAAAGTTCCACCAGTCCTTTTTCTTTGAATCAAGATGTTGCATTTATGTTGTTCTTCCAATCTAGTTTTATTTGCATTCTATATTTTACCCATTGGATTTTAATGGGTAAAAAACAAGAAGTTCTGGTATGCAAACACTGGACGGTATGATCGTCTCACACCTGACGCTCCTCTGCGTTGCTGCCGTCAACCCTGTCTATCTAATTAGATACCCACATTACTATGCAATGTTACTTTACTACATTATGCAGGGCCGGCGCTAGGCATGGGCAGTTTGGGCAGCAGCCCAGGGCCTCTCTCTCAGCCCACCAGCATGGGGCCCCGCAACAGTGCAACACACCACCAACCCTCTTGTGCCCCTGCTGATCCCATTGAAGAAAGGTGTCTGTTTGCAATTGGGCTTACAGGAGGGGGCCCCCTCCCTGGGCCTGTCAGGGATGGTGTGGGGAGGCCTACGGGAGGGGGACACTTCATCTTGTGCCAGTTGCAAGGAGACGCATTTTGCAGGTGTGTCCTGCAATTAGGCCTCTTGCCTGGCTGCCGATTGAGAGACACTGCGGGACACCCATTATCAGCACTTTACCGTCTGCAGTTTTAACTCTCAGCCCCCAAGCTATTCTCACACCTTCAGCCCGATATGAGCTGTGAAAGAGGTGCTTGTAGGTGGCAGAGAGGGGAGCTGCGGCCCAGGAGGAGTCTGCACAAAGCAGCTTTCGGAGCCCTGAAGGTTTTACTTATGTAAATTAGAGGAGCCTCGCACATTCCCCTTCGCCCGGGGCCCCAAAAATCCTACAACCGACCCTGACATTATGGTAGCCGCAACATAGAAGGAAAAAAAAATAAGTGGCCAAAGTAGCGCACACCTGGAACCTGCTCAGGTGTAGCGGCTCACACCCACAACTTGCGAACAAGCACACCGGCTAGCGCTTTGAAGCGATCTCAAAGAGCTGCCCACAGGAGGGCTCTTCCCCAGCCACAGTTTGTGTGTTTAGAAAATAGAAGGATAACAACACTCCCTCGTACTACCAGATTTAATTGGGTGTTAATGTCCTGCTCACTGTCTAGGACCATGGGTCCATGGGGGAATCACGTACAGGTACACCTAGCAAGAGAGCAGCCGTGCATTGGTGCTCGGTGTTGCAGTAGGCACAAGGTGCGCGTGGTCAGAGAGCAGCCAATCCTTCGTGCTCGGTACTGTATCTGGCAAAGGGTACAGATGGTCAGAAAGCAGCTTTGGATTGATGCTCAGTACTACTGCAGAAAGCAAATGGTACCGATGGCGAAGGTAGCCTCACCTTGGTACTCGGGTCTGCAGTAGGCAGAGTGTACACCATGGTCGAGGTTGGTGCTCGGTACTGCAGCACGTGATGATGGCGAAACGAAATAAAACCAGTCACGAGTGTCGGGGTGACCTCTTAACTCTCCTGTAAGCCAAGCCTCCCAGGAGGCAGGACGCCATGTTTATTTACATGAAAAACTATGTGGGGAAAAAAGTCGACGCGGGCGCCGTGATCATGCGTGGCTCCCGTGAATATTAAATTAAGCGGGCGCCATGATCAAGAGCGGCGCATGTGCATAACAAGCGGTCGCGATTGTCCCGGCTGCTTGGAAAGTGAAAGCACGCACAGCGCGCTGAATGTAAACAAAGCACGTCGTCGTGCTTCAAGTAGGACAAACTCAATAAAGAATATAGTGCTTACAGTGTAAGAACCGTAGTATAGGGGCCAGTAGCCATGGGAGGATACAAATGACGACATGGCCATACTAAGGAGGGACTAACAAGCCTATTAAGGAATCAGATGCCAGCATTTACGAAGGACAAATTCAAGGCGCTTTGCATTGCGTTCAAGGCCACCCACAACGCAGGGCCAATGTTCTTGAAAAAGAACTTGCAGCCATATGTGCCCGCTCGTCAGCTCCGCTCAGCACACTCTTATAACCTGGTAGTACCTAGGTTCAAAAGGACTGCTTGGGGTGGGAGGAGTTTCCTGGTCGGTACAGCCCGACTTTGGAATTCAATGCCAATACATATCAAGAAAGAAAATCAACTGCCAGCTTTTAGGAGGGCTCTGAAGACGTGGCTGTTTAACCTCTGAATTGTGTCCTAGCTGCTCCTCTCTCGACAGATGCTGAGTTAGCGCCATGATACCCAAGGGTGAATGTTTTGCGCTCTTACAAATTTCCTTTTCATTTAATTTAATTTCATTTAATTTCATTACAAAGACACAAGTCAATGAAAAATATGGGTGGGTAGTGGGCGGAGCTTCTCCTCCGTACTCTACCTACAACAGATCGCCAGAGCAGCGCTTGCACGCTGACTCAGGCTCGACCTAAAAATGACAGCTAATTCCTATTTTTAAAATGCAGTAAGCCATTCCTTCACTAGGATACCATGCTTTTTACTAACAACACTTTGTTAAAGGTGATAATAATTTTAAAAGTGAAGCCAAAAATAGATCTCCTGTTTCTGATACATCACAGAGCTTGTCCTCAATATAATAATTAGTGTGCATTTTTTTTTTTTTATTCGGAGTGAGTATATTGCAGATTCTACCCCAGCCCTCTCTGCCTTGCTCCTTTGGGACCTGTAAAAAGAAGGCTCCCTCAACAGAAGACTTATGCAACCGCGTGCTAGGGGGTGAACCAGGCACTCTTGGAGTGTTGTCTCTGATGCTGAGACAGCCTTCGATTGTATGAAATGTTCAATTTTATGGGAAGCTGTGACGTGCCATGGTATAAGAAACATCTAAATGAATTCAAAATCTAGTTTGCGATAATGATTTATTGCCTTTTATTGGAGAACCTGTTGGGTCCCTTACAATGATGCTTAACCAAGTCTTAGCATGTAAATAACACCTCTACATATGAGCAGTTTCCTAGTATATAAAAACTCACAGGAGATTAAGGATTTATTTATTAAGGTTCTGCGTGGGCATTTACGTGGCTCAAAACAGCGCAACGCATTTACTTATTCATATAGTTGTTTGCAGTTTTATGTGGTGCAAACTCGAGCCGAAGGTATTGGAGCACCGGTTACATTACACAAGGACCCATTTATTTTGTTGTTGGGCGTGAGGAGAGTAAGTGATTTGCCCAGAATCACAAAACTTAGTAAATCAAGGCCTACCGAGACCCAAGGCAGCAGAATGAACCTTTCATTTATCTAAGAATTAAAATTACCACTTTATTAGATGATATGTTTAAACTTTTGCATTTGAGAATTTTTATTAGCGGATAAATACTTATTTGTTTAGTATTCACATCTAATATCAATTTGAAGTTGTGGTTTGGATGTTAATAAATGTCTTTTTCATTAAATTGACGTACCCTATTTTCATGCTACCAATATCATTTCCAAAAAAAGCCTTCAGTTTGGCCACTTTGTTATGCGGAGGAAAAACTAGAAGTTCAAAATAATACGATTGCATTCCTACATAATATTAAGGTTACTTGAGGAATTCAGCTTCCCTGAAACAATACACACCAAAATGTCTTTGATTTACACCGGTCACAAATATAGTCACGGTTGGTGCTATCTGAGTGCGAAGATGCGATAATTTCCCTCTGAAAACTCTGGGATTTCTTTTTCAGAACTTTGAAAGCTTCTCAAAGTTCACCAAGGTAGAAACGTTTTTAAAAAAAAAAAAATGAAGAAAAAATATTACATAATTAGTTTGACTATGGCCGAGTCTGTGATCTGGCTATATTCATATGAAATCAATGCAGGTTTCCACATTTAATCTTTGCCTACATAGTTATGCAAATCTGGCAAACTTTGAACTTCTTGAAGTTTGAGAACGTCGTCAGTTTTGCACAGTTTTTCCAGTTCGGCAAAATCCTTGCAAAAACGTTTTCAGAAAAATAGTTCTCGCTTAAACCATATTTTCAAATATTCCCTCATTTTTAAAACTGTTTCTTTGGCCGGTGTCCAATCTGTCTAAACATCCCTGTTTTATGTGAAGTGAGCGGCAGAGGAGCGCTCGTTTGTCCTCTTGCAAGCACGTATAATTAAGTGCCACTGTATTTGGTGGTATTAACTAGCAGTGGCATCGGTTTTCTTTATAATGCTTTTCAAAAGTTGTATTTTTTTTTTTAAATAATGCCTTTCTATATGTACATATGTCAAACAAAATGTGTTAGAAATGGAAATATACTTGTTAATTACATGTCGAAGTGCAACTCTGTTCTCTGTTCAAACGAGTTCACGAGAAGACTCGTATGTCAGCGCACAATGGAACCAAATATTGCAAACTACACCTTATAATGCCATAAAATATCCACACTTTAAAATGATTCACCTTTAGCAGAGTTTAATTCAAGGTGAAAGTGGATCTCTAGGTTGCGCCCCAATTACAGTGCTGCTTCCGGATACAGGTCCAACAAGCATTTGCAATGCAATAGGACTCGCATTTACGCAAGACCTATTGCATTGCAAACCGGCGGGCTGGGGGCAAGGAACCTTATTAAAGAAAAATAGTGCTCACAATCTAAATAACACATACCGTGCAACACTCGTAGTAAAGGGGCCAGTAGCCATGGAAGGATACAAATGACGACATGGCCCTAATAAGGAGGGACTCACAAGCCTCATAATCAATCAGACGACAGCATTTACGAAAGACAATGACACGAGCCAATTAAAAACATGGGGAGAGAGTGGGCGGAGATCCACGGAGCTTCTACTCCATACTCCATTACTGCATGCCTCGCAAAGCGAGCAGCGCATGCGCGCTGCCGCTATAGGCTCGACCTAAAAAAGAACTTAATAGGAAGTTAAATTGGCCAAACAGGGAGTTCCAATATACAGCACGTTTTATAGGACAACCACGAGCAAGTTACTACTGTTTAGCAGATGTAAAGCGCACAGAGTTCTATAGCTAGCAAATCCAGACATGCAAATATTTGCGGACCATTTGCGGACCATGACAAAAGTGCGGGAATTTCTCAGACGGGCCCCATCCAAATGAGAGCAGGGAGAGCTACTCACCCTCTTGGGAGTTTGTATTGCTAAGGTGGAAAACCTGGAAAGACTATCATCATTGGCATGTTCGGCCCAAGGCCTGTGTTCTACTCCAAAGTCCATATCCTGTGGGGGATGGACTGCCACAACAGTTTTGGGTTCTTCCATCTGGTGACAACGGTCTCTCTGAATGTGGAAATGAGCCCCTAACTGGTATGGTCTCATATTGTTCGGGGGCCAGACCACTGTATAGACCTCCCTCTCAATGGCACTCCGCCGCTGTTCATTGGGTAGTGGCCGTCTACTGATGAACTCCATGGGTTGGTCCTGCCCTTCATTGTTTAGCTGCGAAAAAACTGCCCCAATGCCATGCTCTGAAGCATCTGTCTACACAACAAACTCCATCCATCCTCGAGGCACAATGAGAAATGAAACCCAGTGCAAACCAACCAATACAAGCCAACGTGGGGGTACCCAAAAAAGGGATCCAAGAGTAACATTTATAGAGAAATGCAAAAAAGCGTAAAAGAAAAAGTAATGCACTAAGGCCCTCATTATGAGTTGGCCACTATTGAAGGTGATAATGATCACATCTAATAAAACACTGAGTTGGTTGGTATTTATCAGCTGCAATAATTATCACCCATCACATGTTTTTAAGGGAAAACATGTAGCTTTGGTGCTTACAGCATCAAAACCTGCATGTTTCAGTAAATACAGTCCATTTCCCCCCAGATAAATATCCACAGGTTTGACCTGCCGTTATTTATCATAAAACCCAGAATTGCGATAGGTGCGGTAACATAAGTTACCGCTCATATCGGTATTTACTGGCCCATTCCCTAATGAGGGCCTAAGAAGTATTTTATGCTCAACCCTTGCTAAACTAAAAAGTTAACCCCTTGATTGCCTCATCTTTGAGGGTTCTAAAAGCCACACGAACGAGGCACTCCACAAAGCAGTAAACAAGATCAAAGACTTAAGGTCTCAAGCTACATTAGTACGTGCTGCAAAGACTAAACTCTGTCGATGCACAGCTTCTTTTAAAATGCTATACAGGAAGTGAAGGGCGAACAATTCTGAAACAAGATTTCATTTTGGACGCTATATCGGATTGGTATAAATGTTCATCACAATTACTACTTTGCAATGTGCCACACTGGAATGGGAGGGACTGCCAACCTTTTTGGATTGGCAAATAATGTTGCACATCTTGTTTCTTTGCCTCGTAGACTAGGATAGAGCTACTGAAAGCCCCTGTCTCTGCCAGCTGCCATTTTGCAAGACACATTGTGCCCTGTCACTTACTGTGGTCAATAAGTCTATGTGGGAAGGTTGAGTACGGGCAAGATGAGTGGGGAATCATCTTTGTGTCTTGCACCAAGGGTGCCACAGAGCAACCACTCCCCTTTTACGGAGGGTATACTACAAATGGATGTTTTCTAGCATGTGTTTATTTCTAAGACTGCCAGAACACCTCTGTGCCAGAATGGGCATGAGTAATCTGCTTCTGTACAGCAAGGGTGGACCAACAGTATGCCACCTCCAAGGACATCCAGGACATCCTAGTCCTTGGTCTGAGGACCAAGGACTAGGTTTGACAGGATGAGTAAGAATGAAACTCCTTCAGTAACTGCAGGTCACCGGTGTGTGCATCATATTCCCGGGTGCTGTCCTTAGAATCCATATCCTTTACAGTAAAGCAGGTAATATGCATAATGGCCCCTGTACTACAAATCCAACAGGGAGGGAGGGAGCACACTGCCACACATCCCAGCACTCGCTCAGATGCATTATGGTGAATGAAGTGCATGCTAACACTTACTTCAGTAAAAGTCTTTAGTTTTCACCATTGTTGGTGCAGCCAGTGCTGTGTATCTCTATACCTGTGTTTCAGGATACTTGTCCTTCATCAGTAGAGAGTAAAAAGTTGTTTTAAAGGTACTAGAAATTCCACTCACAGTTTTCTCAGGTCTCTGTACCACTCACTGAGTGCAGCTGCATCAGGCAGAGTTCATCAGCTCAAGGAAGCCTTATATAACAGACGGGGGAGGGAGCACACTCCCTCACATCCCAGGACTCAGTTTGCCCGGATGCAATTATGGTGAATGCAGTGCATGATAACATTTACTTCACTAAAAGTCTTTAGTTTTCACTATTGTTGGTGCAGCCAGTGCTGTGTTTCTCTATACACGTGTTTTAGAATAATTGTCCTACATCAGTCGAGAAAAACAAGTTATTTTAGAGGTGCTAGAAATGCTGCTCACAGTCTTCTCAGGTCTCTGTACAACTCACTGAGTGCAGGTGCAGCAACCAGAGCTAGTCAGCTCATCAGCACAAAGAAGCCTTATCTAACAGAGGGGTGAGGGGGCATACAGCTGTTTACACTAAGGCGAGACTAGACATAGAAGGGAGGCATGGAAAAAGTAGATACATGTGTAGATATCAAGGAAGCCATGGTTGCTCTGCCACAGGATTGATAATTCACTGAATCAGATTCGGACCAAATTAAATGTAGTTGAGACTTTGGAGATGCCCCTTTGATGTTATTGTGTGTAGCATAGACAGACAGACAGATTTGATCGGCTCTGCCATATGTAGGGACAGCATACTTATGGAAAGTAGTAAACTTCACCATCGGTGCTGTTTTGGACTTGATCTCTGACATGAACAGTCATGCTCAAAAGAGGCTTCATCCGCAACATATTGGGAATTAAGATGTGGTGAATAATAACCTTTTAGAATGTCTACTATAATTACTGTAGAATTTTTATATCTCAGTGGTCGAATGCCAGGAATTGTTTTAAGAGAAATTAGTGAGGGTGAAGTATTATGACCGTTCAAAGCTCTCTTAAGGGCAATAGCTGGGCAAGATCTGCTATAGGCTTGGGCTGAGACTCTCTGTTCAAGTGCATAGAAAGGTTTACAAAATTGTGACTTGAACTTTGACCCATGATTGGAAATGATCACTGTCCATAACACATCAGATGGAAGATGTTTGTATTAGGGACACAGTAAGCTGTCATCTGGTGGGGCCACTGGCTTTATTTTGGTTACTATTTCCACTGCCCCCAACATGAATATGTATCCATTGGAGACAGGCATATCTCTGACAAAATACATTAAAGTGATATGCCTTGGCTGCGGTGGCACTGGAAAAAGATGTAGGAGTTCTGCTTTTCCTAATGGCCTCTTTGACATTGTTGTACATGAACCAAGCCTTTAAGTACTTCATAATATTGGTTTTCATGTTTTCAAACCCATCATGCTTCTATATCATTTTGCATGTTTTGCAGGGTGACCAACAGTTTGATGATCATCTCTGTGGCAGGGCTCGTTAAAGGCAGGAATACAGGATATATAAAACTTTTTTTAATGGAAACAAGCCCTGGGTTTCCATATGACAGTCATGTTGTTTCAGAAAAATAGAGTTTTGTTCTGCCATGTTTGACTGACAATGTTTTACTGTACAAAGGAGAGCTGCGCACTATATTGAATCTGTCAGAGAGAATTATTGGAACAATGTGTACAGCTAGATAAAGTGAATTTGATAATTGAATCAAATAGAGATAATGGCTCTCATTTCAGCATCTGATTTATATAATGGACAGCCAAAAGTACCCAGGTGTTGAACACTTTTAAAATATGTCTACAGACAATATAGGAATATTTAATTAGCCAATGATGTAAACCTCCTAGAGAAGTAAGCCTCAGGGTGACGCTTCACCAACCAGCCCGTGGTTGAGGATGGGACAGATCTCTTCCTAGAGCCTCATCTGATTCCACTGTATAACGCTTGCCCATAATTGGATGATACAAGATCTATACAGTACTGAGCTCTTTTCAATGAGTCATATGCTTCTCTGGTTTCATCAATACGTCAAAATCAAACTTCTTATGTGGAAACTGGTTTAGGAGAAAGATTCAACATCATCTCCTATGCCGATGACACTCAGCTCATCATCTCGCTCTCAGGAGACCCCTCCACCACCAGGGCTAACTTCCACATATGTATGATGAACGTTGCCGACTGGATGAAGCTCAACACGGACAAGATGAAAGTCCTCATCTTTGGGAACAACACCTCTCGATGGAATGATGCATGGTGGGCTGCTGAACTCGGCCCATCCCCCGCCCCAACAGACCACGCCTGCAACCTCGGCATCATCTTGGACAGCAAGCTTTCCTTTAAGAAACAGGTAAATGTAGTCTCATCCACCTGCTTCCATAACCAACACACACTCCGCAAGATCTTCAGATGCTCCCAGCCAACACCAGAAAGACTGTCACACAGGCCCTTATCACCAGCAGGCTGGACTACGGAAACACACTTTACGTAGGAATTACCGCACATCTCCTGAAGAGACTACACCTCATACAAAATTCAGCGGCCAGACTAATCCTCGACCTCCCCAGATGAACCCAAATTACACCCCTCCTGAAGAAGCTACATTGGCTCCCAATCCAAAAGAGATGCTAGTTCAAGATGTTGACCAAGCATACAAAGACCTGCACAACGAAGGACCAGCTTACATCAACAAATGCTTGACATTCCACCAACCAACCATACACCTACGATCTGCCTCCCTCTTCCTCGCAGACAATCCTTGGATCCGTCAACGCAACAGCGGAGGACGCTCCTTCTCATAACTGGCGGCCAAAGCTTGGAACAACCTTCCCTGCACCTCAGGAGCATCCCATCCCTCAAGCAATTCAGGAAAGAACTCAAGACCTGGCTTTTCGAATGAACAGATCACCACAAAGCAAGCAGCAAATGCAGCGCTCTACAAATCCTTGACTGATTGATATGCTTGGAGTGTTGAATTGAATGAAAAATCTGTGAGGCCAGCCTGGTTCAGTAGTGAGTGAGGTTGAGTGGTCAATGTGGGTATTAATGCAAGGTATTAAACCACTTCAACTATTTCTAGCATTGGATCAGGTGCAAACATGAGGCATTGGGTGAGGTGCAAACATGTGGCATGTGGGACTTAAACAGCATCGCAAAGAGGCAAATAGGCAAGTATTCTGCTACAGTGTTTAGTTTAGGGTGCCTTCTCTATGAATCTCACGATAAAAATATTTTATATAATGCTTCAGGTCTCAATTATCTTCCCACTACTTTTATTGTTTACATCAGCCTCTCCTGAACTCTTTCAACACACGTTATAACTATGCAGGTGATACCTAGTTAATCATTAAATTGAGGAAGTCAAACAAGCTTGGCACCTCAAAGCTCGGTGACTTCCTGAAAGGTGGTGACTGCTGGATGTCAACAAACCACCTCAAACTCAACACCTCCAAAACCAAGATCCTAATGTTTGGTGACTGGAAATCTCATGACCCATGACCCATTTACAACTTGGCGTTAGGAATTAGGAACACCACCAACAATATCAAAAGAAGTACCTTAAAATTATAATAGACACAGCATTATTCATGATCCCATAGATAAATCAAGTATTGAATTTGACCTTCCACACCAAGAGGATTCTATAACATATTTTCTCACAATTGGGAGTGCCGCAGAAAATCCTGGCTACTACTTCTCTAGCCATGTTACGACTGGTTATGCCACTGGCTTAACCCAAAAAGTATCAGTTTCAGTTAGGAGATGCCTCCAAAGAATGCAGCGGCAAGACATCTCCTACATGGACCACATTTCTTCTGTGTTGAGGGCCCTCCACTGGTTCCTGGCTACCAGAAGATTTACTTTCAGAGTTCTCTGCACTACACTACACAAAAGTAATGAATTGTAAGGGACCTGATTTCCTGCAAATAATGCTAAAGATTTATCTTAAAAAAGAACATTTTACTCCAGATTAGCAATGCAATTTATACCAGAGTACAAGAAAAAAGCAAATGGAGATTATCGTCTTAGTCCAAGCATCAAGTTCTGGAATTCACTTCTGACAAAGATATGAGCCATTGAGAATCACTTAGAATACAGGAGGAAAATGAAGTCATGGCTTTTTCCTACCTAAATATATCAGAGAATACTTAACAAGCTTTCAAATAGTCAAGTATGAAAGTAACTGTTGATGGTGTATGTGATAAACGAAATGATGCTACTGTTTAAATCACATGTAATAATCTGCAACTAAATAAAAATTATTGGATCCTTATTACATAATTCACACCAGCATGTTGAATACAAAGAAGAACTCATTAATAAATTATACTTTAAATAGTAATGAAGTTGTTGCCACATACCTCTTGACAAAAGTTAAGTTATCTTATAGCAATCTAACTGAAAAATGTGGTAAGAATTTGCATGAGTCAGCATGACAAATCAGGATTAATAACTTTCACCAACACCTTCCATGTCAACGTTCCAAACTATACGATTGATCTATTGGAACACCTTGACAATCTTAATATATGAATAAAACCGGGGCCATGATTATGAGTCAGGTGGAGTGGAATAACCATGTGGAATTCTGCTACGCTTATTATGAGTGGACCAGTTCTCTTCCACCTGGTTTTCCCAGGTGATGGAACACTGGATCCTATTTTACCAGGCAGTAATTTAGCCAGATAGAAATGGATGAGGCTAGTAGTTACCGCACTTGTGGTGTTGAGACTCAACTATTATAATGCATTACATGTTAATCTACAGTAGAGACTCCTTAATAAACTAGAAGTCCTGCAGAATGCCGTGGCGCGCTTGATTCTTAGGATCCCCAGGCATCACTCCTGTTCTCAAGCCTTGGCTCAGCTCCATTGGTAACTTATTTGCAAGTGAATTGATTTCAAGGCACTTTGTATTGCTTTTAAAGCATTGAATGGCTTTTGCCCTGAATATCTGAGAAACAGAAATTCATTTGGTACCGCACGTCCAGAATCTTGCGATCTTCTTCATTCCTCTATGTACTGGTCCCCAAAGCCAAGAGAACTCATTGGGGTGGCAGGAGCTTCATCCACTCTACAGCCAAGAGTTGGAACTCCCTTCCTCTTTATCTGAAGAAATGGACAGATCTTCGTGCCTTTAGGAAAGCCCTGTAAACATGGCTGTATAATCAATAGTTCTTCCACTTTCTTCCCCTGTCAAGATCTTCTGTCGTCAGTCTTTACCTTTCTGGCTCTTTTCCTTTTGCAGCAATAGCGCCTAGAAGCCTTCAGGCAGTAGTGCGCTATACAAATATAATACTCATTTTCATTCCCCATTCCATGGGGTTTAACTCATAATTGCTTGATACTGCACAGCCGTGGTAATTCTGCACGTGGAGTTTGCACCTCGCCCAGCTGCTCAAACCTGTATAAGAAACGTGATTAAATCACATGCCTCTGAACTGTGGTATCATAAATAAACTCATCTCTTTAGGTGACTAGTAACTAGCCCAGAGTACCCATGTAGCCTTCTACTTGTCTGTTAATGACCCTCAAAACAATATTTCTAACCTGTCTGTATACACAGACACCCTTCATATATGAGTGACAGTAATTGCACCAGTCTGCATGAGAAACCTGTTTACATTGCATGCCTCTACACTGGAAACAGGAACCGCCCGATTTCCGTTTCTGACTAATAGCTAACTAATAACTAAACCTATTTCCGTATGTGACTAATAACGAACACCCTGAGAAGCATGCTATTGCTATTCGTCCGAAAAGCCTCGTCAAAGGAAGCAACAGCTACTTAAATGCCAATAGAATGCACATACAAACATAACACTGCAACAATGAACAAGCAAAAAACCTTACTAAAGAGGGCACACCAAAACTAACTCTAAAGAAAAGGGTTCAACACTACAGATCAGCAGGCTGCAAAGACATAGAACTCCTTCTGCTAACGCTTGAATCCAAAGTAGGTCACATGGATGAAAGAGGGTGGGAATGTCTTCTGGCGAGTTACCTGTCTTCCTCTGACAGACATAAGACAGCTGGATTGGGAGATGCTATCCTGGGAGTGTATGTTCATCTGTGCGAAGGGAATACGTGAACGAAAACCAGGGCAAGGCTGGATTGCTTCTTGACCACAAACGCCTCCAGCCATTGTTAGACACAAGCCTCTCCACAGGGAGGTGTGTGTGGATCTAATGCTCAGAAGGAAGGGCGCGCACATCCGGTTGAAAGAACTGGTGGAGACTTTTGATGTGTTCTGAACAAACGATCCACAGAAGACAGGCCCTCTTTTAGCTACACTGTTCAATCGTAAACCACTTATTTAGGTGTCATTATTGCGTGCAATTAGCCTTCATTTCGAATTGCGAGCCTGTTTTCTTGCACTGAGCCACTGTCTTGCCTCCATCATTGGCTTTGACTCTTCATATATTAAGACTGTATTTTGCAGTTAGGCATCTCAAGCTATGAGGCCTCTAACAAGTGGATTGTTTTGCATTCGATTTTCTTGCATTAGTGTGTGCACTAACATCTTCTAGTTGTTTTTTGCAGGGACTGTGATTGAACACACTGGAGTGCACAAGACTGAAGTCAGCTCACATACGTTCCAGTAACAGCAGCAGGATTTGTAAATATAAATATGTGTGTGTGTGGTATTTACATAGCGCGACCCTAGCCGTAAAGCAGTGGAGCG
Source organism: Calotriton arnoldi (assembly GCA_963921515.1). Taxonomy (NCBI): domain Eukaryota; kingdom Metazoa; phylum Chordata; class Amphibia; order Caudata; family Salamandridae; genus Calotriton; species Calotriton arnoldi. The sequence continues at coordinate 3,871,057 of CAWUFW010000033.1, forward strand.
CTGTACAGGGTCAAAGGCAAAGAGACAGCCATAGTGTGACAGGAAGGGTAGGTGGTTTGTGGACTGTTGCTGCACAATGATGCAGTGTTCACCACAGAGGTGAGTCCACAGCTTCTTCCTAAATTGGAGCAGGGTTGGGGCTGTCCTGATGGATACTGGGGTATTGTTCCAGGTCTTGGGTGCAGAGATGGGCGAGCGTGTTGCGTTGATTTTTCTTTTTTTGTTCTTCTTCATCTTTAGTGTCATGGTGTCCCAGGTGTGGGTGTGCCGCAGAGCCACTGGACATGGTCAGCATGTCAGCCAGATAGGCAGGGGTGCCAGTTGTGATGGCATTAAAGACTGGAGCGATACAGAAGATCTCAGCTGCATGCCACTTCAGAAGCCATCTCAAGGAAAAGCAAGTTTCTTGGAATTTGGCCGCACCTTATATCGAAAGCCACATTGAAGATAGCTTCCAAGATCTTTTTCCAAATTAGATCTCTCATAAATTAAGCATGGTTTTAAAATCTTGGATGATTTCAGTTCTGGTGAGTATATCACAATTCAGGGGCACACCTTTGTCTTAGTATGATGTGGATATATATGGTTGACACCGAATGAAGTGCCAGTAATGCAATGCCAACACAAAGGGACCACAATGCCACACTAATAAAAGCATGGTGACGGGATACTGAATTAACCTAGAAGAAGGGGCAAGGGAAAGAATGAAATCTGGAGAGCCTGAGATGTGGGAATCTGATTCACAAACTGCATTTTGTACTACATAAAACAATACTGCAGTAGTACAACTTACTTGCTACATACAAAATGCAATTCACAAACCCATGAGTGGAAATCTCCCCCTCCACTTCTCCTATCTATGGGGAGAGCTCCACACATGTAAGTTTGCTACTTAGTAGCAAATGTTGGAGGTGCCAGGGGGAGTGGCTGGAAAGTGGGGAATACTTACTACATAATAGGAGAGGATTAGAAAGGGATATAGAGTAATTTAGGGAGGGGCATGCTAATGCAAACACTCATCAACAAAATAATAAGATAATTTCTATTCACAAACTGCACTTCCAAAGTTACCAGACTCCAAAAAGGCATAAAGAGTGGAAAATTAAAAGTCCCCCAGGCAAGCCCTGGAGAACCTCTATTTCTAGTTTGTTTTTATTCCCTGAGGAGTGGGGACCATTAACAGTAGTTATGGTGCCCTCCAAAACTGGACAGGGAAAATGGCCGATGAAACAATACTGGAGTCCAACAGGAATCTTGCTTCTGAAATAGTAGGGAAAAATCAGGGATGAGAATGATAGCATGGGGACAACAAACACAACTAAAAATAGATGTTGAATGTGTTGCAACACATCCATTTCTAATACAATATATGGTTGAACCGGAATTGGTATCTGACAAACCCTCTTGGATTCGTAAATTCCATATATATAGTTATGGTAAATGGCCATTTTGGTTTGGGCAGGCATAAGAAGTTGGCCAAGCCCACTTAGGAGCCAGAAGAAGATAATATGGAGAAGTAGCAACTTAAGGAGTAACTTAAATATGAATTCACAGCTGTTATTTGCCTTAGCCATTGAGCCTTTAGCGACCAGACTCAGACAGGGGTACCGGGAATGGGCCCTTGAATATCCCACACTGCACGTACTGATTTCATTATACGCTGACGACATCACGCTATATGTGCGAGAACCCCAGACCAGCCTCAATCCAATCTTGAGAGAGTTCATTGCATTTGGAGAGCTCTCTGGAATTAAAATTAATTGGGGAAAGTCTCAGATGCTGTGCGCCCTTACTCTCTTGACTACCCTATTGAATGGTGTCCCAATGAGGTTAAATACCTGGGAATTATTATAAACAGAGATCGTTCAGAACTCCTTTGAGCAAATTAAGGAAGAACGATGGAACACATTACGGAGTCAATAGTGAGATGGGTGGCACTGCCTTTGTCTATGGCAGGAAGAATCTCCCTAATGAAGATGGTGATCCTACCTAAGTTATTATATCTCTTTGTTAACATTCCTCATACACCGGGACCGGTATTCTTCAAAACTCTAAAAACTCAGATGATACGACTTGCCTGGGGATGAAAACAGCCCAGATTGAGGAGGGAGGTCCTGACATTGCCCTATGCACAGGGTGGATTCGAAGCCCCTTTTTTTGAACTTTACTATCTTAGTGCACAGGCACATTATGCAACATATTGGTTAAACCCTCCTTCTTTCATGCTGCACTTGGTGATAGAACAGTATTATATGCAGCCAACGCCACTGTCAGGATTTATAGCCACGTAAGCTAAGACGAAAGATGTAGGCTCTACCACTGTGGAGCGCACTGTGACTGCATGGCAAAAAATTGCGAAAAGATTGGATATACAGATGCTCTACTCACTGTTACTCCCAGTGGTCCACCACCCGGCCCTAGCGGTAACTCAGGAATTACAATGCCGCCTGCTCTTTACGAGAATCGGTGTTGAGACTTGGTGAGACCTCTATATAGATGGTACGTTTCGTACTAAAGAGCAATTTTTTATAGATGGAGAACCTGATACGATGGACTTATTCATGTACGTTAGACTGAGACAGAGCGTGAGGGCTGCAACCCCTGCCTACCCTGACAAACCCCCTACGATGGGTCTATTGCACTGCCTTCTCCAGAACACAAACCCTGCCCATGCGGTATCATTAATATATCATAACACGCAGAAGGAGACACGAACGCCCACGGAGAATGCCAGAGGGCATGGGGAGCAGGAGCTGGGGGAACCCCTTGATGAGGAGAAATGGAGATACTGCTGCCAGCAGACAGGCAAGGTATCGGCCAATAGTCGACTGCGAATTATCCATTATAAATTTCTCCAGAGACTATATTATACCCCTGTTAAACATTTCAAATATAAGTTACGGGACAGCGATACCTGCGATAGATGTGGGCAGGAACGGGCAGGCTTCCTGCATCTGGCTTGGGAGTGTGCAGAGATTTGACACTTCTGGGGACTCGTCTTAAAGGCGATAGGGCAGATGACTTTGACACCATTAACACCAACACCTGTGGTGGCTCTCTTGGGATACACCGCAGACATACCCTCAGAATATCATAAATATGTAGCACTGGGACTACTACTGGTCAAACGGAGGGTGGCATGTAGGTGGGGCAGAGGACGGGCACCGAAATTTAAAGAATGGATCAGAGATCTTCTCCTTTGGCAAGAACAGACGTTAACATACGCAGAACTACTACCTGCAGCCTCTAGGGCAAGAGACATTTGGGACCCCTTGCGCACTTATCTCCTTACACATCCGGAGGAGACGGACGTACAGGCGACCCCCTCCGCTTCCACAGAGCTGCAATAAAGGCCCTGACACCTCACAACACATTACAGAGACCCTAAAACATATATGATTGCCTCCCTCGAACACAGCACGGCCTTCAGAACCTATGGCTGGGAACTGGGATAAGAGACAATGGAAGCTAGAACAATTATATATACATGCTAGCCTGTTATCTCCTTTTGCACTCTTAAGCTATGATTTTACAAGGGTGTAACTGCACGGAAACTGACAGGATATGCTGTAATGCCTAAACTGTATGGAGGACAATGGGATACCAAGAAATGTGATTATACTGCTTGATTATTGTATGCTGCATTTGAAAATGTTAATAAAAAAAAAATAAAAAAAAAAATAATATGAATTCACTGCTCACTCCCTATCTTGGACAGGCACTCTGGAACTGGTACAAGAGGAAGGAGGGCAGCACCAGCATCTTCACTTAAACTCCTTGAACTATGCCAGTGCCCAGCAAGCAGCCGCCACCCACGAGACCTATAGTGAGCCAGACTGAGTGACCTCAGGACACATGAGCCTTCTCTACACCACTGGAAGGACCAGGCAGAGGTAAGGAGACCTGTGCCGTCTGCATGGCTGGGGCCATAGCTGCTCTCTGCGTGGTTCCTACAGCAATCACTAGAGCTACCCATGCTGCCAGTAACAGCAATTTAAAAAGTGTTCTGTGTTTTGTTTTGAAGAAAAAAATGAGATTAGGTGAAACCTCATATGGAATATATGCTTATTCGATCCTGTTCCATATATTTGGGTGAATAATGAAAATACACAGTAAAAAAGCAAGGGGAAAAGGAAAAACTTAAAGATAGGGCGTTTTTGTTTTCTATTTGCATCACAATGGTTTATTTTCTTAAAAAAGTTTAGCTGCAGGTTCTTTAATATTACGCTTGTGTTTAAAAATAATCCATCAGTTTGCAGTATTATAAAAAGCAATATATAAAGCTTGTAATTTCCAGTCTATCATTGAGCCATGGAGAGGGATAACATCTTTGCAGAGAACAGTGGCGAGAGCACTGCTGAAAGCTTAACAAAGTTTGTAAGTGTCCAGGAGATCGCAGTTGTGTGTCGCAGGCAGCATGGTACTAGACTCCGCGCTCAGCATGTAGATTAAGTGATTTCATTGCCTAGACCTCATTGATATCTCGTTGCTGACACTCATCAGGAGGCTTGTTGTGTGAGTTGCATGGAGCACCAGATATGGACAGCATCGCCGGATTGCGAAATTCAATGCTGGACAAAAGATGTCAAACATATGCTTCTTCTGTTAGTGCCAAACAAATGCTGTGAGTTTCAGGAAAGGGGCCTGGACAGGCCTTATAATCTTCCCTTTCCAAGAATGTGGTCTAGCCATAGAATGTTCTCCAAGGTTCCCAATCCAAGATAAAGTAAAGTGTTTTCTTGCTTGAATCATATATAAGGAAGCATTTTAGGGTGGGCTCCATAGCCCATTTTGCTAAGACAGTCCCACATTCTGAACCCCTGGATGGTAGATATACCAATACAAAAAAGTGATGAATGGAATGCTTGAATTAATTTCAGCCACTGGTAATTACTCAGGCCACACCACAGTCCATTTTTTTGCCCACCATGCCACCTCCGATTAGATACTGCCATATGCAAATTAGCCTTCATCCTGCTCCAACAGTCCAGCCTGAACTGTCAAGTCAAGTCTGTCTGATCCGAGCTGGAACACAAGCAAGCCAAGATTGGCTTTGACCTACAGAAACCGGTAAAAGTACGGGACGCCTAGCCGAGTCGACAGACCCAATTGAAGAAGGGTGCTGCCGAATTATAAATAGCAGGGCCAGGGATTTGGAACCAGTGTGGCAGGCTCGGTTCAAGAGATCACAACATAATAAACGAAGTGTGTGATAGAAACCCCAGTGATTTTAACTACCTGATTTTTTAAATTATTCTCTTTCTATCGGAATAGAGACACAGACACGCCCTGATACTTAGATGACAGGACACAGCCAAGGTGGACGGAGGTATCTACTCCCCCAGCTATTCCTCCACAAATAACCTCGAGAGAAAAAAACAAAGAAAGGTTTTCCTCTTCATCTAATCAGCAAGTATAAGTTTTCTTCAAAAAATCATTTGACCAAGAGAATCACAGATACGGTCTTGAAAAAGATGGTGCAGTAATATTTTCCATCGAAATGCGTTGACGCTCCATGACACAATCCGTCACAAGGCTGGAACCACAGATCACTAATTAACTCTGCGGTATCGGGTTCTAGTGCTTTACATTGTTCTATCACGGATGTGTACTTTGCTAATGACAAAGTGTACTGTCTTTTATGTGTACTCACTATGTTAGATTGTATAGGTTTTTTATTGTGTTTCAGGGCTAAGAATTGACTAGGTTGGTCATGTTACATATGAACATTACCAACCCTGTGTGTGCAATATTTTGTCTTGTCTTTTGATCAAGTGTTATAACAAACAAAGTCTTTTTAATATGGTTTTAGATTGTTTTTAACCTTAGATACAATGTGTATTTCCTTTTGTATTTCTTTCTGATACAATTATCAATAAATAGATCTATTTTTTATATTTCATTTTCGTGACCTTGGGCTTACTATTATACCTCCCTTGTGTGGATGGTGTATGTGAAGTGGTTTAGAGACTGTGTGGTTAAAGCCAATACGAGTGGATGTGACTAGCAGTTTGTACTTTCCTTATAGGGTAGTCCAAAGGAAATCGCCTTTTTGATTTTGACCTATATGGCCAAGTATTGCCGAGTCCCCTCCCCAGTACTGACATCTCTTCCCAACCATGACCCCCTGGGTATCCCAACCCCTTCCGCTCTTCCCCGTGGCATAGATGAACATCAACACAATGTCTTGGGTTAGGGGTCGTAAAGCCTCGGCCGTATTTTATTCAAAACATACAAACAAATTAAAGATTTCATATTTACCATATTTACAATACTCAGAAAACCCGTCCATCAATCCATCATATTACTACACCAAAATTCGTATACAATGTATTTACATTATTTCAGATGGCTAACCTTAACATGTTATCTAAAACATAGCCATTCCTGACATAAAACTAATTTGTATACAGTTTTTTTTTCTGCGTATCCCGAGTTGAGCCTACGGGCAAGGTCATGACTGGTCCAACTACGTACTAGGTCCAACCCCTCCTACCAGAGTGACCTTGCGCAGGAGGCCCAGTTTCCCAGAAGGTTATATCCCCTGGGCACCTCCTACACCCTCAATAATATCTCCCAGGGGCTGTGCTGTTATGCCAACTTTTGCGCCCATGCGCCTGTGCGGGGGTTGGCCCAAAAGCCTACAGGAAACGGAACTTCCCCGCCCCCACACTCTCCAGCCTACCGGCTGTAACCGCCCCCTGGAGTACCATGAGAGACCACTGTCCCCCCCCCCAGGCGTCCCCATCGACCATGATTATGCCTACTAAGGACCGTAAAAATGCCCACCAATCATGACCTTACCGCAGACCAAGGATACACTCACATAAATGCGACAATGACGCCCCCCTCGAGAAAATTCTTTGTTATGTCAACCGTACCAACAAATACCTGAAAACAGATTTGGAAGAAAAAAATAATATTTAGAAGAGAAAATTCAGACAACCTGCAATGGAAACACAAGAAAAATGCACACATTAACTCTGCTGCCTCGAGGGATGGTGGGTGGGGAAAAACAGGAACACTCCGTCGCGTAGACGGCTTCATGTCAATCAGCTGTGGAGCGGCGAAGGAAGAGACTGTCCTGCCGCTCCACAGCCCCTTTTATCGCCCCAATTGTAAAACCAGCAATATCCGGCTTAAACTCACCCCCATGCCCCGGAAGCACATGAGTGCTTCCGGGGCAAGCCTATAGCCAGCCAATCAGGATGACGATCGGGGCAGGTGTCGGCCGTGTCACCGCATGCACATCACCCGCCCCGCCCATGGCGTCGGGGACCGGCACAACCGCCATATGTGCGGCGTGCACGAGTCCCGGTTGGCGCCTTAGCATTTGGGCTTCTTAAGTGTTGTGCCTCTTGGTTCCAGTGGTACATCAAGCACGGGACCCACATCTTGGCATACCCATCACTCTTAGGGTGTCACAAGACTGATTTGCATATGACTTGTTCCTGTCTGAGGTAGCATTGTGGGCCAAAGAATAATGAACTGGAATGCAGCCCAGAGTAATTACCAGCGGCAATTTAGTGGCAGAGATTAATTAATTCAAGCATTCCACCCATCATTTTTTTTGTATACCTTAATGCCCTATGAGCGATGAGTATGCCCAGACATGGTTCCCATGCTCAATGTGTCATAAAAATCAAGCTACACATGACTGAGAGCCCAAAACTGATCTTGGGTTGCTTGTGTTCCCCTTTGGAGGGGGCCTGGCAGTGCATGCTGTACGATTTCTATTGGAGCAGGATCAAGACTGGTTTGCATATTAATGGTTCCTGTCTGAGGTGGCATGGTTGACAAAAGAACGATGGATTGGGATGCAGCTCAGAGTAAATGTCAGTGGTTGCGATTAATTCAAGCATCCCACCCATCACTTTCTTGTGTACCATTAAATGGTTACGGGCCTCACAAGATGAAGTAACCTAGCCCTTTGTAGGCCTCTGAGTGGACGTGATGACATGATAAATGCATGGAATGGTTTGACTGAGAGCACAAGACTAATCCCAATAGCCAATAATAACCAATAACACTGGACTAACCACTAACCTTGGGTTCCGGATCAGCTGCTGCCCAGTGTAAAGCGCTTCAACGGCTTGTCAGGGGAGGTAAGCACTATATAAATACAAATACAATACAATACAAATATAGCAACCGGTCCATGCCACTTGCCTGGTTAATATAAAATGAAATCATGATAATTAACTGTTACCTTTGTGAATGTCATATAGATTTGGAGACAACATCTTTACGGATTTTGTTCTTACAAGGCAGGGTTTTGATTCTGAATTTTCTTTTTTGGAGAGCCTGCATTTGATAAGAAAGGCCTTGTTAAGTTGGATGTATCCCTTAGAGTAAAGTTCTAAATATACAAAGAAATCTATACTGCTTGGTCCTTCGCTGAGCCATGAAGGTTATACCAAAAACAGACACGGCAGGGCCGGGTTCCGATTAGTCATCACTGGCTGCTCAGCAATTTTTAGCACTGCAGAAAAATGATACTGCAGCAAAGGACACGCTTGACACATCTAACCTGCAGAGAGATACAGATGTGTAAGCAGACCACCAAGAGAACACATAACTCGTGAACAGGGCCTGTGAACCTGCCAGGCATCACCCCTGGGACAATCGTGAGGTTTCAAAGGAGAATTGGTTAGAAAAAGGGTTCCAATTAATAGAATCCACTAGCTTCCTGGTGTTTTGATGTAAACGCGGCTACGCGTAGCCGTGTTTACATTTTGCACAAAACAGCAAAAATTCCAAGAGCACTGATTTGAAAATAGAACGTGTGCATTTTGCAGGTCAGACTCTGGAATTGCGCAGCTGGCCCTCAAATGCACATGCAGTCAGGTCAAGGGCGTAGCTTATGCCGTGCAGTAGGTGCAGTGGCACCGGAGTCCAGAGGCTTGAGGGGCCCGCTGGAACCCTTATTATTGCTGCAATTTATCAGATAAACACACCTACAAGCATGCATACAACAAACATTTCAAAACATATTTGTCTTACCTTAGTTGTCAGATAGGGTCATATTCCAGCTAATTATACTCCATTTTGTATTACGCTAATAGTGAATAAAATTATTCACTATTTGTGTATTACAAATTTGACATGAAACCATGAAAATGGGGCTCTAAACGAAATCCATTAGGAAGAGCTGCTCCTGTGTTCAAGGCACTGGTTTTGCCACCTCTGAGGCCAGGGGTCGCAAAGGCAGTGCCAGGGGTAGCAAGGGGCAAGCCAGGGGTCGCAGCTGCAACCCCTGGCGACCCCTAAATGACGTCCATGCCCACACTATTTTTCCACAAAAGAACTCGATATGTAATGCACAGCATTTGCAGAGGTGCCCTCCACCAATGAGGGTAGTGATTGCCACCTGCTGCGGGACGTCTACTAAAACGTGTGCTCCCACAGCCACGAGAGATGCAAAAAAAGTCAGCGAATAGGCCTGCGGTGTATTTTTATTTCGCATAGATTGTTACTTAGTGTATTTACAAAGCACCTGGCAACGGCAGGGCTCCCATACCCTACACAAGCTCTTCCACTGCTCTTCAAGCTTTTCCACTGGAAAGTGTAGGATAACTTTTGAAGACAGTGCAACTTCTTTTAATACAGAAGGCAGGCAAGCGCGCATTACTGGTAGTGTTGCGTGCACACGAATCCACGCTGCATTGTCGTGCTCTAAATCAGTAAACAAATGAAGGTGGGCCCTCTCCTCCCTCCTGGGTGCAGTTGTTCTCGTGAGGTGTCCGAGATACTGTGGGGCCGATTCCGATCTCGGCCGGTAGGGCTCCGAATAGGATTCGGCTTTACCAGATCCGATTCGGAGCCCTTTTTCCCGACCGAATCGTACGCGGGTCCGGCCGGCGAGTACGATCGCGAGTTCGCCGACCGACTCGTCCGGGCGACCCGACCGCTCCGACCGACTCGTACCCGGATCGTACCGCTCCGACCGACTTCGCTCGGACCCGATTCGCACCGCGCAATGGAGACGTTTTCCGGCCGGGTAAGTACGATGCGCACCTCGGCCGCTCCGACCGACTCGCGCCGTCCGACTCGAACTCGCTGTCGGAGCCGTGACTTGGGGGTCCGTGTCGGACCCCCTGTACGCGCTACCCGTGCGAGCGCACACAGGGGGACCCATGGGTCCCCCTACCGGTGCGTGTACGCCGCGAGCGCTTCGCGGCGTACTCGCTGTAGGGGCGCCCTTGTCCGCCTCGCACCCATTGAGGCAATGGGAGCCCGCGTACGCGTTGTACGACCGGCTCCCATTGAGTTCAATGGGAGTCCGACCGACTCGTGTCCGGTGGCATACGAATGCATCGGACTCGTTCGGTCGGACTGCACGGGTCCGATTCGGTCGGAAATCTCTCCGGGTCCGGCTCGGTCGGAGAGATTTCCGGCCCGAATCGGAATCGGCCCCTGTGTGTTGATTGTGTTCGCCTGAGGTGGACAAGCACAAAGCACTTTATTAACCCTTTCGCATCAGCGCGCGCGTTGTCTGCACAGCCAGGAGCGTAAACCCTTTAATGCCGTCTAATGGCTTCTGCCATCGGCGAGGGTGTGGGCCGATTTAAAGGCAGTGGGAATCCCATTAACGTAATGTGTTATGTATGAGCGGGTCACTACTTTCAGCTGGGATCGAACAGCGACTGCTTCAGCCCCAATCCCCATCTCAGCTTGCATCATTTATATTGTGTGATGATGTACGGTCTGCTCGCAGACACATACCTATTCTGACCTAATATATGGGCTATTCTCAGGCACTATATAGCAGGACCATTGGAATTATGCTGCAGGGAAGGACCAAATTATGTGGCAAATGTTTACTAAATTATGCGGCAAGAAACCCAAATTATGCGGCATAATGCGGCACATTTTGTGATAGTTTTACCTCATTAGTTTCTCATTTTTACACATCTTACCACTAGCTGGGGAAATGTTGCACCTAATTAGTACCAATAGGACACCGGAATACAGCACTAAGCAACAGAAAGATGACCCATCTGTGGTGATCCGCTAGAGGGTCACCCGTGATGCGCGTGGCTAATGGCGCAGCGCCAGATATGCATGACACACACTCAGCGTTGGTGTCAACCGAAGTGCCGCCCCCGAGCGGGCGCCTTCCATTTATTGGCTTCCCCGCCGGCCACGCCTGGCCGGCGGATGTGGTGTGAACATCCGCCCCAGCGCCGAGGGCACTGGAGCGCTAACCACTACATCCCTTCCCAACTCGGATGTTTTTGAAAACACAAACTTTGCAAAATTATGTAACAGTTCACATAGTCACTTGCCGGTGCTCGGCTCTGCTCGAGATGCTTCTTTTTCTCACCTCATTTCAGAGTACAGTTCTCAGCAAGCATAATCCCGCAGGCATTGGCTAGGGGCGAGGGTTAGGCCGCAGTTCATACCTGTGACCTCGGTGTCTTCCACGCTCAGCTTCTGGACTGTCGTCTTCAGCAGTGCGGGTGTGGCAACTTGGCGGGGAGTTATCACTGGGCTCGTCGGCCCTCTGGCTGTGCCTTGATTCATCTCCTGGCGTCTCTGGTTGCTCGATGATTTGGGTCGTCGACGGTCTTGTTTCTTCTTCTCCCGCTGGTCTGGCGGGGACCTCTTTGAACCATGAGATGTTCCTTGACACGTTCTCTCTCCCTCTACTCGCGGTTACCATAGACCCCTGGGTGGCCACCAGCGTCCAAGTGCCTGGTTCATAGTGGGTCCTGAACTTCCCTCCTGGCCGTCGGTCTCTGATGATGACGGTCGCCCCTGGCCGCAGGCTCCGTGGCGTGGCACGGCATCGGGCGCTTGCTTGGTCATTTCGACGCTCTCGCCGAGCTTGGGATGCTTGGCTGTCCAGAGGTGGGGATACCCACCCTGGGCATGTTGGTATCAAGTCCCGCCTCGGGCCTCTTAGCATCAGCGACCACGGGCTTCGTTGCGTGGTGCAATGGGGGGTGCTCCGATACTCTCTCAGGAACTCATGAAGTCGCCTCTCCGAGTCGGCCTGTTCTAACGTGGCGATTCGGAATGTTTTATTTAGAGTCCGCATGAATCTCTCTACGTCTCCGTTAGCCTGAGGCCATTGAGGCGTGACTTTCCGGTGGTGTATTCCATGTTGTTGCAAGAACGTGGCGAATTCCAACCCCTGGAATGGAGGGCCGTTGTCGCTCCGGATTTCTTGCGGGATTCCGAACATGGCAAAGGCTTTCTCTAAGCTGGGGCGTACGTGGGTGAACGCGGTGGAAGTCACTATGTCCACGACGGGGTACTTGGAGAACGCATCCACGAGGACTAGGGTGTGTCGTCCGTCGGGAAAACTCCCAAAGTCTATGCTGACTTTGGACCATGGCTCTCCGCACGCTTCTTCGGTGATGACTGGGATTGGCCGCGTCGAAGCACTGGTCAGTTGGCATGACGGGCAGCAGCGAACAAGCTCATCGACCATCTGTTCCAACTCGGGAAACCAGACTTTTTCCCGCATTCTCGTCTTCATTTTTGTGGCCCCTTGATGGCCTCCATGGGCGAGTCGTGTTGCTCGATCTCTCAGCGATCGGGGGATGACCAGCCGGGACCCCCTTAGCAGGATGCCTCCACTTGTTGCACTGAGCTCGCTTCTCACCCGCCACATTTTCGTTAGCCCTTCTCTGTCTTCCTGGTTCCAGGCATTTGCCTGATGTAGGTATTCTTTCCAGGATCCTGTTTGCACGGCGTGTAGGGTGCGACCGTATACGCTGTCGTCCCGGGCGGCCTCCTTGATATCTTCCAGAGTCATGGCTCGCGGACATGCCGCCGTGGACGCCATATTGATATACTGCTCGGCTGCCTCGTCATCACCTTTGTGCAACTGTTGCGTTGGGTGGCGGGAAAGAAAATCCGCGGGGTTCTTTGCCCCGGGTCGGTAGACAACGTCCATCTCATACGACTGCAGTTGCACGGCCCACCGTTCGATTCGCGGCGGAGGGTGGGGAGCTGATCCTTTGAAAAGAGATACCAGGGGCTGATGGTCGGTGACCATGGTAAACGGTTGTCCTGTCAGGTAGAGGTGAAAATGGCCACAGGCCCATTTGATGGCGAGCGCCTCCCGCTCTATTTGTGCGTATCTTGTTTCCGTAGGCGTCAGGGACCTGCTTGCGAACGATAGTGCCGCCCATCTGCCGGGCTCTTGTTCCTGGGCTAGGATTGCCCCTAGCCCCACCGGGCTTGCGTCGACGAGGACCTCTGTCCGCTTTGCGGGGTCGAAATACGCCAGCGTTGCTTCCCCTAGGAGTGCATCCTTTATGCTTTGGAAGGCCTCTTCTTCTTGTTGCCCCCACTTCCATGGGCTGTCTGTCCGGGTGAGTGCCCTGAGAGGTTCTGCTCGGGTCGCTAGGTCGGGGATGAATCTCCCACAGTAGGTGGCCATCCCGAGGAAACTCCGCACTTCCGTGGGCGACGTCGGAGCGGGGGCGTTCTTGATGGCCTGTGACTTCCTCGGGTCCACCTGGATGCCTTCTTGGTTGAATACATAACCAAAGAAATCTAGGGACGGCTGAAAGAATTGACACTTGTCTTTATGGAGTGTCACTCCGTGTTCGCTAGGCGCTTCAGTGTGTTTCGGAGATGCTTGTGGTGATCAGGCGCGGTTGCTGAGTGGATTAAAATGTCGTCGCTGACGTTAAGTACGCCAGGCAGGCCAGATAGCATTTCTCTAATAGCGTTCTGGAATACTTCGGCTGCCGAAGATATCCCGAAGTTCAGCCTTTTGTATCTCCTGAGCCCAAGGTGAGTGCTGAAAGTGGTGATATACCTGCTTTCTTTCGATAGCGGCAGTTGATGGTAGCCGGCGTTGAGGTCGATCTTGGAAAACCACCTTGACCAATTGACATCGGCTATTATGTCGTCCATCGTCGGGGATGATATGGCGTTCCCGCTTGATGGCTTTGTTTGGCAGCCTCATATCGATACATAGCCGTATGGCACCCGGCTGCTTCGGCTTCTCCGCGATGACCAACGGGGACACCCATGGCGTGGGCCCAGACGCCTTCTCGATGACCCCTTGTGTTTCGAGGAGCTCGAGCTCCTTCTCCACCAACGGCCTTAGGTGGAATGGTACCCTTCGATGTCGTAGGGCCACCGGGGTGACGGCCTTGTAGATGTGTAGCTTGATGGGGTCGCATTTGATGCAGCCTAGGCCTCGGAATAGTTCCGGGAATTGCTCAAGCAGTTCATCTACTCGGTGCGCCTGGACTCTTCTGGCGAACGAGACCAATCCTAGGTCCTCCGCCGTGTGGCTGCTCAGCAGCGTATCTGCCTCGTGATTGATGTCGTGGATGGTAGCTACGACTTCTCGGTCTTCTGTCTTGATCGGTACAGATATTTTTCCTTTGAGTGGTAGCGACGTGTGCGCCCCGTATGCATATATCTGAGTCTTTGAGGGCGTGACCGGAGGGCACGGACGTAACCGTCGATACTGCTGGAGACCCATCACGTTCACTGACGCCCCTGTGTCGATAATAGCCTTTACCTCGGAGCCGGCGATTTTGACTACACAGGTCGGTTGAGGCCTGCGGCGTTGCTTGAGTTCCTGTGCGAATGTTTTGAGGAATGTTTCGTCATCTTCATCTTCTGATGACGAGTCACCTAGCCTCTGGTACCTGCGACCTGGTCTCCGCTCCTCCTCCGGCGTCGATTCCTCCACTACCGACAGGTGTCTGAGTGTCCGAGATGGCGGTCTCTGGCCCCTGGCGTCACGACCTCGGCGTCTCCCTCTGCATACAGCGGCGAAGTGGTTTAGGATCCCGCAGCTTGTGCACGATTTTCCTTGCGCCGGGCAGTCTTTTGCTGCGTGCGGCTCGTGGCCACAGTAGCCGCACTGTGACCTGGGCGCGTCTGGTTTCGGTTTCCGGGGATACTCTGCCCTGGTCTTTGTCTTGATGGCGTCTGCCCTCTCGACCTTGATCTCAGAGCGCCCTACCGGTTTGGTGAGGGCCTGGTCCATCTCGTTCGCCCTGGCCGCTGACAGGTCATGAGACCGTGCTAGGATGAGGATGGCTTCCAGCGCTATCCTTGGTTGGCGTAGAATGAGGCTCCTCAGGGTTTTGTCTCTGCATCCCTGGACGAGCTGGGCTCTGATCTCCTTGGTCTGGTCATCCTCGGTACAGGTACTGGCAAGCTCCCGTAATCGGGCGTAGAACGCGTCTATGGACTCTCCTTCCCTTTGGCGCGCTTGGCGCAGCTTGAAGCGCTCGAAATCCGGGTTGAGCTGAGGGTCGAAATGGTCGTCCAGCGCGGTCACGGCCGCATCGTAGTCTGTCGCGGCTCCCGTGTCCGGCAGGTGCTTGAAAAGCTTGAAAATCTTGTCCCCGGCGTAATGAAGGAGGAGGGAGCGTTTTATGGCGTCGTCCGCTTCTCGGGTTGCAATGAAATAGTTGTTGAGGCGCTCAATCCACACCCGCCAGCGGGGGGACGCTGTCGCTGGGTCTTCCAGTTCGCTGAACGGTGGCAGCACGCCTGATGCCGCATGCTGAAATGGCAACCGGATGGGGGCAATGCCACGGGCTTCATCGGCCATGATTGCACCTTGCTGATCCTGGGAAACAGCGGCTGCAGTCGCAGGATGTCTCTTGTCGCTGCTGGGCGCTCCCTACCGCGTGTCAGGCCTCCCTCCGGCGCCTGTTCGTAGCGCTGGGTGAGGGGATATATGGCAGGCTCGACGGCACTGAGGCGGCCAGGGATAGGTGTAGAGCGCCGGACTCCTGTAGCTGGCTGGGCGGTAGACTAGGAGGATGTGGTAGGCTGTGGTGGGCACACTCCCCCCCCGTATCTCCAGGGTAGCGCGTGCTAGCGCAGGGCCACACTGCTGGCAGGATCACTCGGGCCTAGAGGGGAATCCACGTGGCAGCGCGCACCGGCGCTGTGTTATGCAGGGGTGTGGCCTGACAGGCAAAATCAGCCGGACTCCTCAGCAAGAGTGCAGCGTGGCGCACGGCTTCCTTGTGAGCCCTGGTGTCCTCACGGGTGCAGGGGATGACTCACCCTCTCATGCGCACCCGGCGTCCGTCAGGTGAAGGGCCTCGCCGGTTGCGGGTCGTTGCTGTGGGGATGTACGATCGTCCCGATAGCACGGGACAAACACACAAGGGTCTCGGTCCTCCTCGTCGCCAGTGTGGTGATCCGCTAGAGGGTCACCCGTGATGCGCGTGGCTAATGGCGCAGCGCCAGATATGCATGACACACACTCAGCGTTGGTGTCAACCGAAGTGCCGCCCCCGAGCGGGCGCCTTCCATTTATTGGCTTCCCCGCCGGCCACGCCTGGCCGGCGGATGTGGTGTGAACATCCGCCCCAGCGCCGAGGGCACTGGAGCGCTAACCACTACACCATCAACCTTTTCAAAGGGCCTCCACTGTTCTTCAACACGTGTTTCCGCGTGTTTACTATCTTTTGATCCGTTTGAGTTAGAAACAACATTTAGTGGTTAAAATCTGCAGATTATGCAGCTGATGATGGATGATATAGAAAATACAGGAAATACATATTCAACGGAAAAACTCTACAGCTGCAAAATTGCATAACCAGTGGCCCTGATTTTTGGGGTAAGATCACGTTCGGTTAAACCGAATCCACTAGCTTTTCCTTTCAATCCTAACCTTTCTAATATGGCTTTCTTAATGTATGCATTTACCCCCCCCCCCCCAACCACCTCCCCACCGGTTAGCAGCGTGGTAAACGGCCTGAAGATCTCCTGAAACAAACAGAACACTATATTTACCCCATTCCTCATGATGCAAGGCTGCAATCTGGACATTTCTATCAAAGTTTGTAAAAAACAAGACACAATAATTGGTGTCCTCTCCTGGACTGTATTTCTGTAAAACCGCCGGTGGTTCATTTGGGTGCACCCTTGCATGAGTCACTGCAAGTGTTAGTCTAATAAAAGCGTTGCCCTGGGCAACAGTGTTTTGTGCCGCTGGTAAATCTGACTTTGTAATGATTGTTGCAAATTAGAGTTTTTTGTTGAGGGTATGGTATGCCCAAATTGCTACAGGGCCATTTGTAAATGTCCTTCAACCTCAGCGAGTTACTGAATGAGAGATTCCATTCCGGCAGCACAAATATCCCACTTCACACGTCACTTTGTGGTAGCACATATTGTGGGTTAGGAAACTTTTCAGAAGAGAATCACTGTTTGAAGACTATATGGAATGTTGTGCGCGCTCTCCATTCCAGAAATGAGTCTTTGAGAGTTAGGAGTTCTTTGTCAAAGATTGTATAGTTCTTCTCTGATGTGTGTAATTCCATGACAGAACATCTATGGGGAATAACGGGCGTGTAGTAGGGTCCCTTTGTGAAGGAGCTGCTCCAGGGCTTTAAGTGGGCCGGGTCTCACCGGTGCTGAGCACCGTCAGTTTTTTAAAGGGGGCCTCGAAACGGGTCTCTCTCGGGCTCTGTTTTGTGCCCTGGCACAGGCGGTCCGTTTTTTTCCGGACTGCAGTGACCGCAGGCACATCGATGCTCACACTGCTTACTTCTCACCAGTGGAGAAGTTACGGCATGACGTGATGCCAGGTGAGCGTTGTAGGGGAAGGGAAATCCTTTAAAGAGAGTCATTTTCTCTCTGGATTTCCCTTCTCTTTTTGAAACTCAGGAGCAGCAACATTGTGGTGGTGTCACCAGGGCTTTAAGCGGAAGCTTTTTCAATATTAAATACAAGCCATAGTTGCTGCTTATTTATCTTATGCAACTAACAACCATTGACAAAGCCAATAGTCCTGACTTCTTGTAGGTATGATGTTACTTGTATCATATATCTGGATGCTCTGGATGCAATGACAGGAACAGCAAAATACAAGTCGGCGGCACACTATGCTAAGCACAGATTTTTAGCTTATGTGTTTTTAAGCCACGCCCTTAATTACATTGGCCACGCCCATTTGAGAGACCCCCCCAGTTTTTTCATCCCACTTAAAGCCCTGAGCTGCTCCATTCATGTCCATGTATGTGCGCCTTCAGCATCCGATCCTTTAGGACGGGGGCTATAGTAAAGTGATATTTTGGAGTTTGAAAGACAGATTGAGAATATGAGGTCCAAAGATATGATTGATTGTTTTGAACGAGATGAGTCGAAGGCAGGATCAAACGTGAACAATTAGCTGTGACTTTCCTATAAAATTGGCAACATCTAAAAAGCTTTTAGGTGCAAGTCTGGCCAACAGGAGTATTCTTAGTAAGTTAAATCTCATACTGAAGATGTTGCTGAGCCACTGCCCACTGTCTGTGCCTCTTTATAGGACTTTCTCTGTCCACTGATTCGTATGAGGTGGCTTGCTGGCTGTGTGAGAGTGATGGCAGGCCCCATCAGAGTGACTTGCAATAGAAAGGCAGAACCTACTTACCAGTGGCTTCCAGCTCCTTGTATAGTATCAGTGTATCAGGGTGCCATTGAGTTGGGTAACAATAAGCATCTGTTATTCAGCACAAAGATACCCTAGGGTGAACGTGCGCTTTACAAATACACATTATGTTATGTTTCCAGGAGCCCATTGCTCTATGGACTACCACCCCCCACAGTGGCCACAGTCAGCATGGGGGGAGGGGGGATTTGGTGGTAGGGGGAATGCAACAGCTCTCAATAGTAACAATATCATGACAATGACACATTAACTAATGCTGCAGTTTTTTATATTTCGCTGTGCTTCAAACTGCAGGCGTTAATATTACCCAGGTAATTGGTACGTGATGTATCAACCTCTGAATCATGACAGGCTGTGTTGGCCTTGCTGGGATTCAAATGTAAGATCTGCCATTCACAGCACGTTATCATCAAATGCTTAACTCGCTAAGCCATCTTGCTGGCTCAGTTGAGGCCACGTCTTAGATCGATGTCAGCCACTGTCAAGATCTTTGTTTTCGGGGGCATATGACCCTATAAACAAGTTGCCATTTTCAAATTTCCTATATTCTAAGCAACATGTAGGTGGAGTCCTATGTCACCATCAGGCAGGGAGACATTGATGAGCTGTGCCACCATGGAAGGCTCATTGGGGTTTCTTCATTTGGTGCACCAGAAATTGCACTACAGCAAAATCTTCTATAGCACTTTGGTTGAGCTCGAGTGCCTGTTCCAAATAATGGGCGGGCGGAACGACAAGACCTTGGAGTGGTTCATCAACATTTTCTCACCAGTGGCTCTGCACAACACATACAGAAACACTGGAATGAAATTTAAGAAATGGTCACTCCCATCATTGAATAGGTGTCAAGCCTGTTACTGTGCCAGTGCCAAAGAAAGGTGAAGCAAACCGGTCACATTCACATATGCATGGACATGCTGAGACTGAACGAATTTTCCTTCAGTCTTTTACCAGTCTTTCTCTTCTTTTTCTTTAAAGACAAAATATATACACAAAATAAAGTGATTTCACTTCAAGAAAAGTGCTTGGTTCTTCTACAAGATCGCTCCTTATTCGTGTAGCGCACCTGAAACATCTGAAACATCTCAAAATGCTCCTCTGTGCTAAAACTTCTTGCAACCAGGGAATGCATTAACATCAATGCTGTCAAAAGTCTTGAATAACAGGCAGCGTGGTTTACAACAGTGATCTAAAGATGGCCATCAATATTTTGGAATCTTATTAGTTCTTGCAATAGTTGCACATTCCTGTACCAGTTGAGGTTAGTGTGGACTAATATGTCTCCTAGAGTTAGCCCATAAATGTTTGCCACCAAAAAATGATGGATGGAATGCTTAAATGAATGCAGTCACTGGTAATTATTCTGGGCTGCATTCCCCTCCATCGTTCTACTGTCCACCATTACGCCTCTGGCAGAAACCAGCCATAGGCAAAACAGTCTTCATCCTGCTTCAACAGGAACAAATCAGCCCTCTGAACAGCAACACAAACATCCCAGTACCAGTTTCGGCCTATTTGGGCGTCTTCAGTCGGGCATAGCTTGAGTCCTATGGCACTGTGAGCAAGGGGACCCACATGAAGGCATACCCATTGTACACGGTGAACAGACATATCAAGTTGGAAATATCGAGTAGCAGTAATATCGAGTCCAAAATCTCGGACTACAAAAATATCGACAGTCAGAATATCGTTGTCAAGAATATCGAGTTGAAGGTAAGTAATATCGTTTTTCAAAATATTCTAAGTAATTAATATCGTTGTTAAAAATATCGTTGTTAAAAATATCGTTGTTAAAAATATCGTTGTTTGATTTAGTGTTATGTATTTTAGTGTGTATTTTACATGTATGTGTTCAATTTTTTTGTGTAAGTATTGTATTTGTTTTTTAATATATGTGTTAAATTTTTAGTAGTTATTAATTTTTTTTAAAGTAAATTTTGCGTTTTAGTTCTGTAGCGGGTTGTGGGTTTATAGGGGAATAGGGTGGGAAGTAATTTAATTATAATAAATGTAATAATAATTTTTAGAAGTTATTAATTTATTTTAATTAAGTTTTGCGTTTTTGTTCTGTAGCGGGTTGTGGGTTTATAGGGGAATAGGGTGGGAAGGAATTTAATTATAATTAAGTAATAAATACATTTGATTTATTAATATTTATGTATTTAATATTTTATATTGTTAATTGTGGTAAATAATAAATTATTAATTAGTTATTAATTGTTTGTTAATTATTAATAATTATTTAGTAAATATCCTAATTGTGATATTTTTTAGGAGCGGGTTGTGGGTTTATAGGGGAATAGGGTGGGAAGTAATTTAATTATAATGAATGAATTAATATTTTTAATTAATTAATATTTGCGTATTTAATATTTTATATTGTTAATTGGGGTAATTATTAATTATAATTAGTTATTAATTGGTTAATTATTAATAATTATTTGGTAAATATCTTAATTGTGTTATTTTTTTAGGAGCGGGTTGTGGGTTTATACGGGAATAGGGTGGGAAGTAATTTAATTATAATTAATTAATTAATATTTTTAATAAATTAATATCTATGTATTTATTATTTTATATTGTTAATTGTGGTAATTAATGTATTAATAATTTGTTATTAATTGGTTGTTAATTATTAATAATTAATTGGTAAATATCTTAATTGTGTTATTTTTTTAGGAGTGGGTTGTGGGTTTATAGGGGAATAGGGTGGGAAGTAATTTAATTATAATTAATATTGTTAATTATTTGATATTTATGTATTTAAAATTTTATACTGTTAATTGTGATAAATAATTTATTGTTAATTAGGTATTAATTGGTTATTAATAATTATTAATTAATTATTCATTATGTTATTTGTGTCATTTTTTTTAAGAGTGGGTTGTGGATTGATAGGGGAGTAGGCTGGGAAGTAATTTAATTTTAATATATTTTTTTAAATTTCTTATTATAATATTTATTTTAAGTTGTTTTATAGTGTTAATAGTGTGAATTAATTTATTATTGATTGTTTTTAAATTGCTTGTTAATTTTAATTAATTAATTAATTATTAATTAATTATGTTAATAGTGTTATGTTTTACAATATTGGTGGTGTCATTTATAGGGGAATATGGTGGGAGGCAAAACATTTTTAATTAATTAATTGTTTGTTAATTAATTTTAATTATTTTGCTTGAGTGGGAATAGTAAATTATTCCCCTATGCAATCCAACACTTTCCCTACTGTTGCACTCGCTGGAGTGGGAATAGTAAATTATTCCTCTCCGCTATCCAACACTTTCCCTACTGTTGCACTTGCTGGAGTGGGAATAGTAATTTTATCCCCTCCGCTATCCAACACTTTCACTACTGTTGCACTCGCTGGAGTGGGAATAGTAAATTATTCCCCTTCGCTATCCAAAACTTTCCCTACTGTTGCACTCGCTGGAGTGGGAATAGTAGTTGTTACCCTTCCGCTATCCAACACTTTCTCTACTGTTGCACTCCCTGGAGTGGGAATAGTAAATTATTCCCCTCCGCTATTCTACACTTTCCTTACTGTTGTACTCCCTGGAGTGGGAATAGTAAATTATTCCCCTTTGCTATCCAACACTTTCCCTACTGTAGCATTTGCTGGAGTGGGAATAGTAATTTTATCCACTCCGCTATCCAACACTTTCTCTACTGTTGCACTATCTGGAGTGGGAATAGTAAATTATTCCCCTCCGCTATCCAAAACTTTCCCCACTGTTGCACTCGCTGGAGTGGGAATAGTAATTGTTACCCCTCCGCTATCCAACACTTTCCCTACTGTTGCACTCTTTGGAGTGGGAATAGTAAATTATTCCACTCCACTATCCAACACTTTCCCAACAGTTCTACCTGCTGGAGTGGGAATAGTAAATTATTCCCCTCCGCTATCCAACACTTTCCCTACTGTTGTACTTGCTGGAGTGGGAATAGTAAATTATTCCCCTCCGCTATCCAACACTTTCTCTACTGTTGCAGTCGCTGGAGTGGGAATAGTAATTTTATCCATTCCGCTATCTAACACTTTCCCTACTGTTGCACTCTCTGGAGTGGGAATAGTAATATTTACCCCTATGCTATCCAACACTTTCACTACTGTTGCTATCTCTGGAGTGGGAATAGTAATATTCACCCCTACGCTATCCAACACTTTCCTTAATGTTGCACTCCCTGAAGTGGGAATAGTAAATTATTCCCCTACGCTATCCAACACTTTCCCTACTGTTGTACTTGCTGGAGTGGGAATAGTAAATTATTCCCCTCCGCTATCCAACACTTTCCTTACAGTTGCACTCCCTGGAGTGGGAATAGTAAATTATTCCCCTCCGCTATCCAACACTTTCCCTACTGTTGCACTCCCTGTAGTGGGAATAGTAATTTTATCCCCTCCGCTATCCAACATTTTCCCTACTGTTGCTGTTAATGTAGTGTCAAATGTAATTGTAAAAGATTAAAAATATTTTAATATTTTAAATTATTATATATATATATATATTTATTTTTATTTTACTAGTATATGTATATATATATGAATTTATAATTTTTAATATGTCTATAACATTTTATAATTTATTATAATAATTATTTATTAATTAAATTTATATATTATATTTTATATATATGTGTTTAATTATTTCTAACATTATATTTATTTTTATAATTTTTTTTTTTTTAAATAATTCTAACTATGGGGTCGATTACGATGGCGGTCGGAAAAACATACCGACCGCCATGGTAGCGGCAAAAAACCGCCCGCATGGCCACCGGGAAAAACGCCGCACACATTACGATGAACCACCACAATAATCCGTCCGCGGCGGCGGGAGACAACGAAAAACCGCCCGCACACGCCGGACCAGCTCAAAATCCGACCGCAACGGCCGGATACTCAGCGGAAAAGCCAAGAACCGCCGCCATGCACACGGAGTAACCGCCCGTGACATTATGACATCCCCGCTACCACCATGGTACCCACCTATGAATCCGACCGCATCGTGCGCGAACAGTGACGAATCCGATAGGCGGCGGAAGGGCCGCAGCATAGCCACCGCTGCCGAGGAACCGCTGTGGAGGAACCGCAAAAAAATGGCGGACGTTGAAAAAAAAAGAAAAAAAGAAATCAATGCACACACTGAAGTAGACCTGTCCCAACACAAACCAAAAGTGCCCAATGACAACAGCCCCAGAAATTCAAAATAACCAATCACAGGACAACACACACAACACACCTGACAGCAACATACCAGCTTGCCACACCCCCATAGCCGAGCATAAAACCAGCCCCTCCCTGACCACAATCCTTTGCTACACTCCACAACTGAAGGTCCCAACCCCAGAGAACAAAGGAGAGGCAAACCTGCACACAGCACCACCACAACACACACACCACCTACACCACCCACAACACTCACAACACCCACACAAGTGCACCACAGAACATCTGCACAGCACACACCATGGCACCACACAAAATGCCAAAATTCACTGATGCAGAGCTTGCAGTCATGGTAGATGAGATAATAAGAGTTGAACCACAACTCTATGGCAACATGGTCCAACACACCCCATTAGCCACAAGAACCCAAATGTGGGTGAGGATAGTCAATAAGGTCAATGCAGTAGGGACCACCCCCGCAACAAGCAGGAAATACAGAAGCGGTGGCATGACCTGAAGACCGTGGTGAAGAGGAAGAGGGCCAAGAACCGTCAGCTGGCTGACGGGACTGGTGGAGGCACTCCCATCCCACCCAAACCATACAGTCCGTGGGAGGAGAAGGTCCTTGGAATCCTACATCCAGAGAGTCTTGAAGGAATCCGCGGGGACTGGAAGCTGGTAAGTACAAACCAATGTATAACATCACATTGCCATGTACCGTCTTGCACAAATTCAAACCTACAACCCCTAGGCCAAAGGACATTCGTCTGACCCACAATACCCAAAACAGGTCACACAGATGTAAGCACCACTCAACCTGAAAAAGCACAAAGCTAAACAAAACCAACTGGGATGCATGTGTACAGACAAAAAGCACTACAACACACACCAGGCCCCCATCTCCCACCCCTCAGCAGGATGGAGCACCACACCCAGAAGCATGTGTCAGCCATTGAACGCTCCCCCACCACCTAACAGGTAGGTAGCCATCTTCACAGGGTTGGGGAATGTGTATCTGGAGGCAGCACTACAACTCCCAACAGGCCCCCTCTCCCACCCCTCAGCAGGATGGAGCACCCCACCCAGAAGCATGTGTCAGCCATTGAACGCTCCCCCACCACCTAACAGGTAGGTAGCCATCTTCACAGGATTGGGGAATGTGTATCTGGAGGCAGCACTACAACTCCCAACAGGCCCCCTCTCCCACCCCTCAGCAGGATGGAGCACCCCACCCAGAAGCATGTGTCAGCCATTGAACGCTCCCCCACCACCTAACAGGTAGGTAGCCATCTTCACAGGGTTGGGGAATGTGTATCTGGAGGCAGCACTACAACTCCCAACAGGCCCCCTCTCCCACCCCTCAGCAGGATGGAGCACCCCACCCAGAAGCATGTGTCAGCCATTGAACGCTCCCCCACCACCTAACAGGTAGGTAGCCATCTTCACAGGGTTGGGGAATGTGTATCTGGAGGCAGCACTACAACTCCCAACAGGCCCCCTCTCCCACCCCTCAGCAGGATGGAGCACCCCACCCAGAAGCATGTGTCAGCCATTGAACGCTCCCCCACCACCTAACAGGTAGGTAGCCATCTTCACAGGGTTGGGGAATGTGTATCTGGAGGCAGCACTACAACTCCCAACAGGCCCCCTCTCCCACCCCTCAGCAGGATGGGGCACCCCACCCAGAAGCATGTGTCTGTAAGTAAAAACCAAAGTGACACTGCACAGGTAATCAGACAGTGCATGCACACCACCATCACTCAACAAAAGCATTGGGAGACATGACAACATGAGGCTCTACTTCACCCAAAAATAGAAAAGTAAAGCACAGCCATTGACAGGATGCAGACAGCTCAGCATACGTAACTGTGACAGAAACAGAACTGTGACTCTCAACAAATATGTCCAAGAAAACGGGCCTCTGACATGCATCACCCAGACTTCCCTCTGTAGCGTACATGGGTGCTGATCATGAAGGACCATGGGAAAACCAAACTAGCATGGTCTGCTGTATAAAGAAATACAAGCACAGGACATGTCAACGGTATGCATGTGATGACAATGGCTAGTCCATGCACACAGGTAATGTCTGCCAGGCAGAGTGATCAGCAAAGATGCTGAACATCAACTTGTAGTCATGCCAGTTGTCAGATGACAACCTCACATTGAAATCACCAATACTAGACGTGTGGCATGCTAACCAATCACAGGTCACACCATTGTGAAATGATGAATGTAACTCCACTTCATGGCATGAGGCACATCACTGTGCAGACATACAATGTGTGAAAAAGGCAACTGTGTGTAGCATAACATGTAAATAAGAGACATCAAACACAGCAACCCTGAGGTGTGTAAGGCAATTACCATCTACTTCCTGTCCCACAGGTGACCAACAACTGACTGCAGAGGACGACAACCTCAACCAGCACAGCCAGTCACCAGCTCCCGAACATCTCCCCTCGGATGCAGACTCCCTGGATAATGAGGAGGAGGAGGACCAACCCGGACCATCTGGTGTGGCAGGGCGGAATGTGTCCCAGGACCCCACAGCCCCACCACCCTCAGCAACAACAACAACGCAGAGCCCTGCTGCAACGACCTGTGCCACCACCACCACCTCCACCTCCACCACCACTACCACTACCACTGCTGCCTGCAACACTCGCCCTGCTCCACAGGCCAACCAGATCACAACAACTGCGGAGGCACGGGAGAGTAGGCCGGTGCCCACAGGAGGGAGGCAACAGGGCCGTGACAGCAGGCCAGGTGTGAGGACAAGGCTGACCCAAAGGGAAGAAGACCCTGCCACAGAATCACTGGCACACATTCACAGAGTTGTGGGGGCCTATGAACACGCCCAGGGACAGTTGAGGCAGGCTCAGCAGGATGCCCGTGAGCAACAACAGATGCTGCGCTCAATTGACAACCGCATGGGCCAACTCGTGGCCTGCATGGGCCAAATCAGGGACCTCCTGGGCCAGCTAGTGGAGGTCCTCAGGGACAGGCATGCGGCACCGCCAACACCGACAGCTCCCTCCGTTGTGCCGCAGGATGACAGACCCCCACCCTCCCCTGCGTCCAGCGAGCATGGGGACTCATCAGACACCACTGGCCATGCACCTGTGTCCCCCCTGCCAAAAGAGCAAGGGGCCGCCCGAAAAATTATTGGGAGCATCCCGTGGCAAAGCACCTGGCAAAAGCCAGTCAAGTAGCCAGCCATGATGGCACCCCTCTTCACCCTGCTGTGTACCCTGCAGACTGTCCCCACACACAATGGCGTGGGAATGGCAAATGACTGTTGGACTGTGTTGCCATACTGATCTAGTGTATACTCTATTGTCTCATCTACCATCACTGACAAATCTGTTATTCACCATTCACAAATCTGTCAATATCCACATCTACATCACATGTATCCACTGTAAATAAACACTAATAACGCACCAATTTAGTTGTCACTGTTCCATGTTCATCACAGTATGTTAACTCACACCCATGATTACAATGTCACAGGAGCAGGGATACTCCGCAGGCAAGTAGAGGCTGAAGTGACCTAGGAAAACACAACAGAACATCAGTTGCTACTCAGGTGGTGGACTAACAACCATCACACAACACAGCACATCAAGGTACGACAATCTGCACATGTCACAAGGAGCAACTGTACCAACATAGACATCAAGTAGCTGTGTCAAAAGATCCCTTGCCATACACACCTGCAGCCAGCACTGACTCAGCAACATGCTGTAGTCACAAAACTCACATACACATATTCACCAAGCACAACATCATCAGACAACAGCCAGTATTGACATTGCCACTGACCATCAAGTGAAGTAGTTGTTGATGAGCTGCTGACGCTGTCCAACACCTTCCTCCTCTCCACTATCCTCGTCACTTGACGTTTGGGTGTTTGCAGGTGGGGGCTGTGGCTGGTCATCATCATCCTGGATTAAGGGGATCCCCTTCCGCACGGCCAGGTTGTGTAGCATGCAGCATGCTACCACTATCTGACACACCTTGACGGGTGAGTACTGCAGAGCCCCTCCGGTCTTGTCGAGGCATCGAAAACGCGATTTCAGGAGTCCAAATGTTCGCTCAATGACCCGACGTGTCCTCCCATGGGCATTGTTGTAGCGCACTTCAGCTGGTGTCCTGGGATTGCGAAGTGGACTCAGCAACCAAGGTCCGTTGGGATATGCAGAGTCACCTAAGTGTGAAAGACACATACAGATTGAGTGTCTGACATGTGTCCGAGGACAGCATGGCACACAAACAGCACACGACTCGACCCTTTGTACTCACCCACAATCCATGCCCGCTCCGGCGCCAGATTGGCCATCAGCTGTGGTAAAATGCTGTTGCGCATTATGTGTGAATCGTGGGCTGAACCTGGAAACTTTGCACAGACGTGTGAGATGACCATATCTGCCTGGCACACCACCTGCACATTGATGGAATGATAATGTTTCCTATTTCGGTAAATATGCTCCCGTGCTTGGGGTGGAATCAGGGAAATATGTGTGCCATCTATTGCACCAACTACATTAGGAACGTGTCCAAGTGCATAAAATTCGCCCTTCACATCCGCCAACTCATGCCGCCTGGGGAAATGTATGAATTGGTCCCTGTGTTGTATCATAGCCAACAGGACATCACGTAGCACCATGCTGAATGTTGGTTGGGACATCCCCCTGCAATGCCCACAGTTTGCTGGAAGGATCCCGTAGCCACGAAATGTAGGAATGCCATCACCTTTGCCGTTGGCGTGAGTGCTGTTGGGTATGTCCTGCGTGGAAGCAGGTGTGGCTCCAATAGTGCACAAAGTTCCAGGAGGTTTGTCCGATCCAGACGGAATCGCCTTATGATGTCGGTATCCTCCATGTTAGCCAGCAGGGTGAAGGTACGAAACACATTAGGTCGCCTCCTAGGTGAGATGAAAGGGGACACGTCATAGCAACATAAATTAGGATGTGCACAAATTCATAAAGTCTGTCCTGTCACGGCGCTAACATTGACTGTCATCCCTGAAAGCACACAGTGCAATTCAGTGTTGTCCCAACATGAGACAGATTAATTGTACAACTGTCATGGATGTGCACAGTCAGTAGACACAATACGAACACTGTCTATGTGAATGCCAAGAGTCACATATCGAGCTGAGGTGGACTCAGCCTTGGGTGTACATGACACAGGACATGTGTGAAGCAGAGACAATGCTGGCTTCCACGTTGCTGCTGTACCTGCCACACCTCCTTGGCCAATAATTGCAGGGGACACATCAACAACACAATGTGGATTGATCATTGGGATTGTCTTTGTACTCAGTGCCACTTCGAACACACTCAAATTCAATGACATTCACATCCCAAACCCATACATGTGCCAATGTCATCAGTACACAGGCCATATCTGCTGCTGACTTGAATACAAAGTCGGACAGTGACAGATGATGTCACGCCTGTGCAGAGTATGTGTACCACTGTAACAGGCCACCATTACCCCACTGCCCAATACTCTCTACAAGCACACAGATAGCCAATGTGGCACACATTAACAATAGATGAGGGACGTGATCAGCAGGGCCTGTATGCACCCTTAATCTTCCCCCATTTTGGACATTTACATGCAGCATCAAGGAGGGACTGCCCAAGGACACATGTGCACCACAACACATACCATGGTGATACACATCCAGCTGTTTCAAGACACAACAGTGCCACAACACAAACATACAACACTACATGGACAATGCCAAGCCAGTATGCCAACAAGTCTACGCATGAACAGACTGTATGCATTACATATGGACAACTGGCTCAGACACCTGACAACAGTGGATGTAATTTTACACCACATGTCCCAAGGGACATGCATCCTGACCCTCATTCCACACAGGCTGTCAGGCCCAACACAGCATACAATCAATATCACACATCTAACAAACATGCTGGCTGTGCATGAGTAGTGGGACACTGGTACCTCACATTGACCAAATGTCGGAGTTGGATGAGTGTCACAGGCACAACAGTCAAGGTACATCTCACCTGTCTTGGGTGCCCACACCATTCTGATACACCAGCAGATGTGATCCACCCACACAGTGCTGGAATAGATGGTGAGCAAGGATGGCTAGCACCCCATAGCATGCACATACACTAGTGTTGGTGGCAACACACTGCACACGTGTGCCACTTGTGCTGACCATCCAACATTGCAGACAATTCCCGCTAATCAGTGCACACACATTGCACGGGCAAAACTGGACACCCATAGCCTGTGGACAAATGTCGCATACTATATTCCATACAGTTAGCACAATCCACAACCGTGCATGCAGTCCATCTGCCAACGCAACATTCCTGATGTGAACAATGGACATGCACTGGTGGCAGGTGAGTAGCACCGGAACACAGCACAACACTCAAAAACATAGTGTAGCTAAGCACCATTGTTGAAATGTACATGTCACTGATTCACATACAACAGTCCAAACAACATGAGCACAGACCTGACACTACCACATAGGTCCCTGTGGTTACAGGTGGCAGACATGTAGCAAAGACATCTGCTCTGGCCGTCTACCCAAGTGACAAACAATAATAATGCAACAGATGCCAGGTGTGGTGCTGAAGTACTCGTCATCCTTTAGCAGGTCGAGCCCCCCTGTACATGTGGACATACACTGCAGGAGTTGCCAGTGTGTACAAAGACATAACATGCGGCATGTAATTGGTCTTAGCAATAACACAACAGGGTGACATCTGTTTCCAATGATGACAGTCATGCTGAATGAATGAGTTCATCTGGGTTTTCAGTGTAACACATGGGCTCAGGTGTGAGATAGTGGTCAGCATGGGTGGCAGATACGACATTGTGTGTAAATATTGATCGACATAATGGAGTACAGTGTTCCATTTGGTGTGAGACGTTACACAGTGGCTGACATTTGTGACAGGAGACCATATCAATTTTATCCAGTGCCATGTGCCACTGTACGTATCCACTGTGTGTAGCACAGTAATGACCATTGATCCACACACAACAAGAACTGTCCGTAGGTGCCTTAAACGTGCCCCATAAACACAATGACGCACAGAGTGTACGATGTGGTGCTGCATATTCCCCATAGCGGACGCACATACTGTCCGTGAATTGGGTGGCGGAGCATGCCAACCACCATTTGTACCTGTGTCGATGCCCACCACTGACGCAAGTGTGTCATGTGCTGCACATGACACATTGGTGTTAGTGATGGCCCTCCACATAGCTGCAGATGGCGTTTGTCATGCTCCACCAGCCACATCCCGGTCACCCATGTCACTCTATGGCAATCAAACAGCGGTAGCGCCGGCCAGGACCCCACGGTGTGTCACCGCCATGAACCATGCCCTTGCAGCCAATGGGGACCGCTATCGCAGTGGCATGATGCAGATTCAAAAGTCGCGGTAGGCGTGCTCCGCCCCCAGCGGATGCGGAGATAGGATGCATTTGTAAGATGCACCACCGCGGTAGCGCCGGCCAGGACCCCGCGGTGTGTCACCGCCATGAACCATGCCCTTGCATCCAATGGGGACCGCTATCGCGGTGGCATGATGCAGATTCAAAAATCGCGGTAGGCGTGCTCCCCCCCAGCGGATGCGGAGATAGGATGCATTTGTAAGATGCACCACCGCGGTAGCTCCGGCCAGGACCCCGCGGTGTGTCACCGCCATGAACCATGCCCTTGCAGCCAATGGGGACCGCTATCGCGGTGGCATGATGCAGATTCAAAAATCGCGGTAGGCGTGCTCCGCCCCCAGCGGATGCGGATGTAGGATGCATTTGTAAGATGCACCACCGCGGTAGCGCCGGCCAGGACCCCGCGGTGTGTCACCGCCATGAACCATGCCCTTGCAGCCAATGGGGACCGCTATCGCGGTGGCATGATGCAGATTCAAAAATCGCGGTAGGCGTGCTCCGCCCCCAGCGGATGCGGAGATAGGATGCATTTGTAAGATGTACCACCGCGGTAGCGCCGGCCAGGACCCCGCGGTGTGTCACCGCCATGAACCATGCCCTTGCAGCCAATGGGGACCGCTATCGCGGTGGCATGATGCAGATTCAAAAATCGCGGTAGGCGTGCTCCGCCCCCAGCGGATGCGGAGATAGGATGCATTTGTAAGATGCACCACCGCGGTAGCGCCGGCCAGGACCCCGCGGTGTGTCACCGCCATGAACCATGCCCTTGCAGCCAATGGGGACCGCTATCGCGGTGGCATGATGCAGATTCAAAAATCGCGGTAGGCGTGCTCCGCCCCCAGCGGATGCGGAGATAGGATGCATTTGTAAGATGCACCACCGCGGTAGCGCCGGCCAGGACCCCGCGGTGTGTCACCGCCATGAACCATGCCCTTGCAGCCAATGGGGACCGCTATCGCGGTGGCATGATGCAGATTCAAAAATCGCGGAAGGCGTGCTCCGCCCCCGGGGAGGCGGTCATTGGATGCTTTTGAAGAAGGCTGACCTGGAACACCAATGGCAGAAGACTATGATCACTGAAACGAGTCCAGGGCCCTATATATGTGTGGAAGGGAGCACCACATTTCCACTGCTCACAGAGCCTGCTGCCTGGGACCCCTCACCTGCTGCTGCCTCCAGGGACTGCTGCCTGAGACCCCTCACCTGCTGCTGCCTCCAGGGACTGCTGCCTGGGACCCCTCACCTGCTGCTGCCTCCAGGGACTGCTGCCTGGGACCCCTCACCTGCTGCTGCCTCCGGGGACTGCTGCCTGGGACCCCTCACCTGCTGCTGCCTCCAGGGACTGCTGCCTGGGACCCCTCACCTGCTGCTGCCTCCAGGGACTGCTGCCTGGGACCCCTCACCGCCCACTGCCGCCGCTGACGTCTCATGTCCACAGTGATGGCTAGGACGGAGAAGATCCGTGCCAGTCCATTTACAAGCGAGGAGCTGGATGTCCTGGTGGACGAGGTGCTGACACAGTACCCACGGCTATATGGTGGCCCAAATGTTGTGGTAAGTCTCCAACAGTGGGGGTGTGAGTGCAAGGGGGCACACATGTAGTCGATCAGATGGTGTATGTGCCTGAGAGTGTGGGGTTGTGTAATGCACTGGCTGACATGCTGTTTCCTAGTTGTTAAGGGGGTGTATGCAACCCACACATTCAATGCATGGACATGAAGGGTGGATGGACATGTGTTGTGTACACATCCATATGGTGTGACAGCTATCTGGTGATGCATGTTTCTGGACAGTTATTGTTCATGTGACTGTTTGTGTGGGTCCTCGTTGTCCATCTCTGTGTGATTCTACCTGGCATGGACTGTCCACGCCCAATGTGACAAGGACACATCACTGACTGTACAGAGTGTGATACGTGTGTGGTTGGCATGAGTGTACATCAATGACCCATATCTGCCGTGTGGAGATGAGTCCGTGTCATGCCACTGTTCAGAGAGAGAGGTTTTACCATGAGAGTGTGTCACTGATGTTTTCCCCCTCTTGTCTCCCACACCTGCAGCTCAAGGTACACCAGCGTAAGGCCGTGTGGAGGTCCATTGCAAGCAAGGTGCGGGCTCTGGGAGTGTCGAACCGCCGGCGCACCCACTGCCACAAGAGGTGGGACGACATATCACGACTGGCAAAGAACGTTGCCGATATGACACTGGGGATACTCCCTCGCAGTGGCAGGTTGTCACGACGCAGCTTGACACCACTGATGTGCCGCATCTTGGCTGTGACACAGCCTGAGCTGGACACACGTTTGAAGGAGCATCAACAGCAAGCTAGGGGTGAGTATTCTGTGAAGGTTGATTTTGTCTGTGAGTGGCTGCATGTGTACCATGCCTGTACCTGCGCTGGTGTACGTGATGTGGTTACTGTGATGCAGTGGGTTGTAAGTGGTCCCTGTGCTGGGTGTGGCAGTCACGGATATTACATACATGCACTTACTGATGTTTTTCCAATCCTGGGAATTTCAATGGCATTGTGGGTGGTGTGCTGCAGGCCTGGTCCATTGGTGTTAGTGTTTGTACGCCCCAACATGCATGATGTTGTGCTGTCTGCCCATCACATGGCTCAGCTGTGCCGTGTTTAGATGTTTGTACGCACTGTTTGAGGTAGTGATGTGTGTCTGCATGGTGAGATTGCACGGGGTGGCCTGCAACATGTAGACTTTGTCATCCTCAGTGTTGCTTTGCTTGAATATGTTTGTCCTGTTGCTGTCACTTTGCTGACCCTACATGTCTCTCTGTTATGCAGCATCTCCCGTGGGCACGGAGGGACAGGGGACGGACACCAGTGGTGGTGAAACAAGCACAACAGCTGCACAGGATCCCAGTGACACAGATGTGACCAGCGCCTCGGAGGGGGATAGGAGTATGCTGGAGGAATCACAGCCCAAGACGCAAAGTTCAACATCATCTGATGACGGCGGTGGCGCAGACATCTTGGAGGACACAGGGAACGGAGAGTCTGCTACATCTTCCAGCACACAGCGTGCAGTGCCCACCCTCCCAGCCACTTCCTCTGTTGCTGCCCGTGTTCGCACCACAAAGAGGGGAAGGGTGTCCTTCATTCCAGGCACCGCTGCCCCTGCCCCTGTGCCCCCTGCTGCCATCAGTGCAGAGTGTGTGGACCTTATGCGCCAGCTGTGTGTGGGGCAGACAGGGCTCCTCAATGCATTGTCAGACCACGACCGCAAATTGGCACAGGTGTTAGCTTTCATGGAGGGCATCCATTCAGACGTGGGTGGGCTGCACCGCACTGTCCAGACAATGTCCTCCACAATGGCGGCTGCTCTTCAACTGGCTCAATCTCGTAGTCCAATTCCAGTCCCTTTGTCCACCCCCATGCCAGTGGCGACGTCTGACGACGGTGACCACGCTTCACACACCTCAACCTCACGATACTGCACACGTAGCACACAGCAGCAGCAGCCCAAGCGGTCAAGGTCACAGACACCTTCCCCTACAAAGAGAAAAACAACCCCAGAGCGCAAAGGGAAGAGCCCGTCAGGCGTTGCAAAGGCACATGATTCAAGGAGGAAGTACTCAGGGTCACAAGCCTCAGAGCAATCCCCGGCCACAGACTCTGTGGTCCCAAAAACGTCTCGCAAAGGCATGCAGACACTCTCCATGCCCACTGTGAAGGTGGGGCCTGGCAAGGCTACACATAGTAAGGTATCCAAGGCTGTTTCACCAACTACCTCTACTCCCATTCCAAGTCCAATGAAGCAGGGACAGGAGGGCACTGTAGGGGGCACACAGGGTAAAGAGGGGATGGAGGGGCAGAGGCAATGCCAGGCTAAGCGTCCTTCTGGATCCAGCACATCCCCAAAGGGAGGTCCAGCGTGTGCACCTGCGGCAGCCTTGGTGCTGAGTGTGCCGTTTGTGTCCACACCACTTCCCATTGATACGAAGACAGGCAAGCCATTTAGAATCCCCAAGAAGTGGAAAGGCACCCCTCCACTGTCTCCCTCCCACACTGTGTCCCACGTCGGCCTGAGTCCACCTCCACGTGCCACTACACCACCTGGTCCAAGCAGCCCTCCAGCGTCCAAGGCCACTGATAGCTCTTCCTCAGCTGGGCGTCTCACTCCCCAGTCAAGTGGTCCAACTGTGCCCGACACACAGTCAGCTCCCAGTCAGACTGACAGCCAGCTCTGAATGTTGATCAATGTCACAGACCTGTCTCTCCCACGCCGGTACCTGTGCTGCCCATCGTGTCACACCAGACTGTGTTGCTGACCATGGCGGAGTTTGGTGACACACATTCCCTGTGCAGCTTCTCATTGTCTCTGTCTGCACCTTGGACTGGCCACTGGCCTTGCAGTTTGCCCCCTGCCTGTGCAGCTTCTCATTGTCTCTGTCTGCACCTTGGACTGGCCACTGGCCTTGCAGTTTGCCCCCTGCCTGTGCAGCTTCTCCTTGACTCTGTCAGCACCTTGGACTGGCCACTGGCCTTGCAGTTTGCCCTCTGCCTGTGCAGCTTCTCATTGACTCTGTCAGCACCTTGGACTGGCCACTGGCCTTGCAGTTTGCCCCCTGCCTGTGCAGCTTCTCATTGTCTCTGTCTGCACCTTGGACTGGCCACTGGCCTTGCAGTTTGCCCCCTGCCTGTGCAGCTTCTCATTGTCTCTGTCTGCACCTTGGACTGGCCACTGGCCTTGCAGTTTGCCCCCTGCCTGTGCAGCTTCTCATTGTCTCTGTCTGCACCTTGGACTGGCCACTGGCCTTGCAGTTTGCCCCCTGCCTGTGCAGCTTCTCCTTGACTCTGTCAGCACCTTGGACTGGCCACTGGCCTTGCAGTTTGCCCCCTGCCTGTGCAGCTTCTCATTGACTCTGGCAGCACCTTGGACTGGCCACTGGCCTTGCAGTTTGCCCCCTGCCTGTGCAGCTTCTCATTGACTCTGTCAGCACCTTGGACTGGCCACTGGCCTTGCAGTTTGCCCCCTGCCTGTGCAGCTTCTCATTGTCTCTGTCTGCACCTTGGACTGGCCACTGGCCTTGCAGTTTGCCCCCTGCCTGTGCAGCTTCTCCTTGACTCTGTCAGCACCTTGGACTGGCCACTGGCCTTGCAGTTTGCCCCCTGCCTGTGCAGCTTCTCATTGACTCTGTCAGCACCTTGGACTGGCCACTGGCCTTGCAGTTTGCCCCCTGCCTGTGCAGCTTCTCATTGACTCTGTCAGCACCTTGGACTGGCCACTGGCCTTGAAGTTTGCCCCTGCCTGTGCAGCTTCTCATTGTCTCTGTCTGCACCTTGGACTGGCCACTGGCCTTGCAGTTTGCCCCCTGCCTGTGCAGCTTCTCATTGTCTCTGTCTGCACCTTGGACTGGCCACTGGCCTTGCAGTTTGCCCCCTGCCTGTGCAGCTTCTCCTTGACTCTGTCAGCACCTTGGACTGGCCACTGGCCTTGCAGTTTGCCCCCTGCCTGTGCAGCTTCTCATTGACTCTGTCAGCACCTTGGACTGGCCACTGGCCTTGCAGTTTCCCCCTGCCTGTGCAGCTTCTCATTGTCTCTGTCTGCACCTTGGACTGGCCACTGGCCTTGCAGTTTGCCCCCTGCCTGTGCAGCTTCTCATTGTCTCTGTCTGCACCTTGGACTGGCCACTGGCCTTGCAGTTTGCCCCCTGCCTGTGCAGCTTCTCATTGTCTCTGTCTGCACCTTGGACTGGCCACTGGCCTTGCAGTTTGCCCACTGCCTGTGCAGCTTCTCATTGTCTCTGTCTGCACCTTGGACTGGCCACTGGCCTTGCAGTTTGCCCCCTGCCTGTGCAGCTTCTCATGTTCAGGCTCTGCATCTTGTGCCTTGGTCCTGTCTGATATTGTTTCCTATCAGTGCTATTTGTGAATAAAAACAGTTGCTCATGTTGTCAGTTGTGTCATTGTCCTTACTGAATAAGGCTTTTCCTGTATGTCTCACATTTACTGTGCCACATGCTCTGTGTGCCACTTCAACTGTGCCACTGGCTTGTTTGACTTATCATTTATTTTACAGGGGTGACGGGGACTTCAGTTCTTCATGACTCGGATACTTGTGGGCTCATTGATGTTGTTTTCTGTGACATACCAGACTCATGTTCCTTCCTTGTTGCTGTTGGCTATGTTTTACTGCATCCTGGTATGTGGGCACTGCAAACACATAGAGGGGTCATATACACGGGATTGCAGGCAGGCTGACCAGGCTCAACATGTATGTGCTTTCTTGCTTTCATGTATGCCTAGCAGTGTAGATGTGTAGTCATGTTGTGATGGGCAGTCATCCTAGTCACAACGGTTACTTACATGGTGTGCATTTGGGTGGTCAAGGGTTGTACGGTGTGTTGGTTGTGGCTTTGTCGTGTGTGTTGATGTGTGTGTTACTGGCGTGTGACTCATGGCTGTGTGGGACTGTTGTGTGTTTGTGTGCACACACTGCTTGTTGTGCATTCAGTGCTGTGGGTGTATGTTGCCTTGTGCTGTCCTAGTGTACATCCCCTGATGTACTGTTGTGTTTGCTATGTGTTTTGTGGTGTTGTGCATCTGTTGTGTGTTTGATGTGTCTGTGTTGTTCTGTGATGGTGCACTTCTTGTCTGTGTTGTGGTATGTAGCCCATGCATTTTTCCTGACTGATGAGGTGGTGCACTCCTGTTGTGTGTGTGCTCCCATTGCCTTCCCCTAGTTTGGCTGCACAGGTGCTGTGTGTTATTTTTGTGGTTCTGTATGTGTTTCTGTTTTGAATTGTGTTTGCCATTTTTGTTTTGGTGCAGACGTTGGTACTGAAATCCCTGTGTGTGTGTGATGTTTGTGGATGCCCCCAGGGGGTTTGATTGTTTGTCTGTATCTTGTCTGGACATTATGTAGGCCCTTCTGTGTGTCTGGCATTGGGATTGTGTGCTGCAGATATGAGGGGGTATGTTTGGGGACTCCTACTTGTGTTTGGCAGTTATTGAGTGTGCCAATGTGCCCTGTGTGATACTCATGTGTACTTGCTGTTCACTGTTTGACTTGAGGTCCTTCCTTTCATCCCTGTCCCTATACATGGGTTACCTTGCTGTCTCCCTGAGTTGTTGCACTGAGGTGACTGTTGTTTGACTTCACTCACTGTGCCAGCCATGTGCTTGGATGGGGTGTGGATGTTGTTCTGGGTTCCTTGTCCTGCATGTGTCTGTTCACCTGGTTGTTGGTTGTCTCCTTGCCCTCCCATTTGTGTGCACATCATTTTTGCTTTCCTCTATGTTGTGCTCCATTGCTGGTGGCATGTAGTCTGTGTATGTGGCTGTGTGTCGGTGTGGGGTATGTCTGTGTGAGTTGGCAGGGTGTGTGTCCAGTAGTCTGTATGTTCCTTGTGTGTATGTTCATTTTGTGCTTTTATTCTGCTTTCTTGCCATGTATGTGGTGGTGTGGTGTGTGTGTGTGTTGCCCTGGGCCTGTGCCTCTGTGCTGTGTGTTGATCTACACCAAATGCTGCTGTGTCTGTCTCCCTAGGTGTTAGTTGTGTGCTGCTGGGTGTGGATTTAGCTCGCTTGGTGTTGGACATGGGGGTGCACAGGGGGGATTGGCATGTTTCTTGCTGTGTGCGGCGGAGCTGTTGGTGGTGGGTGGTGGTGGTGGCCTGTGGTCTTTCTGGCCTGTCCGTTGCTGTACATGCATTCTGCTTTGTGCAATGGATTTCCCGCATGCTCACCGCTGCGGTGTCGTCAGCAACACATTACATTATGTTCGCGGTACTTTGGTGGGCTTGATGTAGGGTGTGAATTGGTGCCAGCTGAGACATGTGTGGGTACACTGATGGATGTGTTCCTGTCCACACCAGTGTGTCTGGTGTGGCCAGGTGCCCTGTTTCAGCCCGTGGAATTTGTGTTCTGTTTTGTGTTGTATTGTGTTTTGTTTACGTACCTGTGGCGGCGTCCGCGGCGGGCGATGTTGGCCTGGTGATGTATCACATACAGCACCGGGAGGACGTGTAGTGCTGGATCCATGGCGTTCGGCTCCGGGTGGAGGGCTCCGGAAGTCTCGTTTCACGCTCCGCTGTCGAGATTCCGCCGTGTCTGGAAGGGCGGTTTCTCCCCTGCGGTTCGACGGGTTGTTTGGCGCATCGTAATTTGTTGAGCGGACGGGACGTCATTCCGCACGGCGGTGAGTCTCCATTGGCTCCCACCGGCGCGGTGGCGGGCGCAATTTCATGGCGGTCGGCGTTGCACCGCGGAGGTCGGGAAATGGGGCATATTTGCCCTTCATAATATGGCGGCCGTGAGGACCGCTGCTGGCGGGCGGTAAAAGGCATTTTTCCGCACCGCCGGCACCGCGGTACTAACAGCGCCCGCCATCGTAATCGGCCCCTATGTTTTTTAAATTATATGTATTATTTACTTTATTTTACATTATTTTTTAAACATTTAGAAAAAACGATATTTTTAACAACGATATTTTTAACAACGATATTTTTTTTCTCGATATTTTTGTACTTACCATTATGTAGATAGGACTTCGATATTCTGGACAACGATATTTTTGTCCCGATATTCTTGTACCTCGACATTTTTGTTGTTGATATTCTAACAGTGATCCTTGTACACAGGGTGTTGCACTTAAGTACACAAAAAAGTGATGTGTGGAATGCTTGAATTAATCTCACCACTTGTAATTACTCTGGGCTATATTCCAGTCCAATACTCGTTTGCCTACCATACCACCTCAAACAGGAACCATCCATATGCAAAGCAGTCTTGATCCTGCTCCAATAGGAACAGACCAGCACGAACTACCAGGCCAGGTTCCCCTTGAATAACAACACAAGCAACCCAATACCTGATTCGGCCTATTTAGGCCTCTTCAGTCAGTTGCAGCTGAGTCTTATGGCACAGGGAGCACTGGAACCACATCAGAGCATATCTCTCGCACATAGGGTGTGGCACCACCACTCGCACCCTGCTCGATCCCATGCCCAAACTCATATCGGGCGGGTGGGATGCGACACTTGGCGCTGGCGGGGAGCACGAGAGACACACCAGGAGAACGCAGTGCAGCACGAGTGCACTTACCTTTCAGAGGCTGACTCTCTGGTGTTGCCATTTCTCTTCTAGTGGCTTATGGGGTCCTGCCCATGGAGGACACTACTGGTGTCTCCATTTCTCAGGACTTCTTTCTGCTAGAGTTCCCTGGTGAGGCACTCTGGGTATAACTTTAGCCCAATCCAAAATGGCCGACCCTGAATAGGAATTCATTGCGCTTTCCCAATTCAAGATGGGTTCCTATAGACTTACTGTTTTTCTGGGCCTATATAAGGAAACAAATCCAGTACATTCCTTGAGTTACAACATTTCGAGCTTCCTGCCCTAGTGTTAATTGCTCCTAACCCTCACAGTTGTTTTCCTGCAAAATAAGTCCATCTTTCCTGAAGTCCTGATACCTTCTATTCCAGTATCCTCTTCTGTGTATTCCTCCTCAGTCTTCATCTAGAATCCTCCTTGTGGAATTCCACTACCATCTTTGAGGTCATTTGCCCTTGGGCTTTTTCCTACATTGGAATTCATTCCGGAGGGCATTTCTTGCTTGGTGATTCGTGCATAGCCAGCAACATGGCTACTAGAAGGGGTTGCCGTTACCTCTGGCAGACCAACACAGTCAAGATGTGCAACCTTCCATTAGTTCACGGCCAGAGATCCTCGACTAGGCATCTGTTTCCTGACAGTTTGCGACGCCACAATTCCAACTCCAAAGAATAGCAGATTGACCAGGGTATCCATTGAAACAGTCGCTCTGATGGCAAAAAAACCAAATATAACAAGTAAAAGGCAAGTAAAGAATAAAATTATGTTACTAATGTAGCATACACAACAGTAAGCTACCTTAAATTAACAATCACATCAACAGTAAGCAGAGAATACTTATCTTGACTGCGGCAGCCAAAAAAAGAAGGAAGAGTTATGAGTGTTCTGGCCTTTTATTAGGTTGGAATTTTTTTATTTTACAATGTTCTAAAGTTCTTGGAAGTGGCTGTGGTGAGCTAAATAAAGAAGATTGCAAAAAGATTAGCCTCCGGTCTTGACATAAAATTCAGCAACAAACACAACAATTGCAGCAATTTGGGGATGAAAATCTTGCCTTGCGATAGGCTCTTTCTGCTAGAGTTTGAGATGCACCAGCGGTTTCTTCGACAACTCCATGCCTTTCTGGGAACACAAATGGATTGAAAGTATTTTTGGATTCTTTAACTGTGTTCTTCGCCCCCCCCCTCCCCCACACAATTCGCTCAAGATTGGGCTATGGTTGGTTATCTGATTAGTGCTTTGTGTGGACCAGCATTGGCCCGGGCGGCTCCTCTAGTAGCCTCAGAAGATCCTAGTTTATCCAACTACACTCTTTTTCTAACCAATTGCAAACAAATGATTGAGAGATCTGATCTTAGATTCTCGGCAGAGGAGGCTCTCTGTGACATCCAATAGGGGAGCCAAGATGTTTTGGCCTATATAACCCGATGTCGTTAGTTGGCAGCAGAAGCCACATGGATTGAGCAAACCCTTGGTACTCTCTTCCAATGGGGTTTACTGGCTGAAATTAAAGACAAATTAGTAGACTCAGTCAGATTTGAGTCCCTGTCTGTGTTTATGGATCAAGCCTTGTCCATTGAACATCGTTTACGAGAGCAAAAATCAAAGAGACGAAGGTTTAGGTCTTCCTTGCCTTGGGGTAATATCCAGTTACCAGCTCGCAAGACTGAAGTTTCTCCTGAAGAAATGTCTGTCTCATCAAGCGAAGAACCCATGCATGATGGTGTCACTCATGGGACACTTACAGAGTCTAAAAGAGAACATAGATGTAAAAATGGACTGTGTATGTATTGCGGGTCCCCCGAACATTTGACCCGTATTTGCCAGGTTGCCCTTTATAGCAGTCAAGAAACACCAGATCCCGTCCCTTGAGAAAGGGGAAAAACAGGAGAATCTCAATGCCTTTCATTGGCTCATTGAGTGATCCTTATGTTTCATTGTTTCCCTTGCCAGTGTGGTTGGAACTACCTACTGGGAAGAAAGAGAAAATTCTGACACAGCAGAACTAGTGGAGTTTACCTGGATGTGAGCTGGGCTCAAAATCTCAACATTTCCCAAGTTTCTGTAGAAGTGGAAGGTACACCTTTGACATCAGGTCCATTAAAAAAATGACGATTCCATTAAAATTAATCTTTGGAAAACATCAACAAACAGTCTCTTTTGACCAAATTTCTACTCCAAATGACACCATTATTCTTGGGGCTCCTTAGGTTGCTCGCCATAGTCCATACATAAACTGGGAAACTAGAACAATCTCCTTATCCACTTCCATGTTGGCAATAAACACTGTTATTCTTAATTTGATTATTTGACCCCAAAAGACATTTCAGAATGCTCTATCACGGATTCCAGAACAATTAACCTTCTGCAAGGTTTACCATCTCAATATCATGATTTTATTGATCTCTTTGATAAACCTAAGGAAGTACATCTACCTCCTTATCCTGAATTTGACTGTGCTATATCTATTGAGCCTGGCGTTACAGTTCCTTTTGGAAGGGTTTATTCTTTATCGGAGTCTGAAAAATAAGTTCCCAGAGCCTATCTAAAAGAAATTCTGCAGAATGGATTACTCAATCAACCTCTCTTGTTGGTGCCTCTATGATTTTTATCCCCAAAAAGACTAGTGATCTAAGACCCTGTATTGACTCTAGGGGACTGAATAAAATCACTATCAATGACAGGTATCCCTTACCTTTAATAAAGGATGTTTTGGAGTCAGTACGTAATTCAAAGATTTTCACTAATTTGATTCTTCCCGGGGCCTACTACTCTCTTTGGATTAGAAAGGGAGATGTGTGGAAATCTGCTTTTAGAACTCCTCTAGGACAATTTGTGTACTGCGTAATGCCTTTTGCTCTGAGCAATGCTCCTGTAATTTTTCAACATTTCATGGGTCATATTTTTTGCAGATATGTTGAATCAGTTTATTGTTGTCTATCTCAACTAAATTCTTATTTTTTCAAAAGATCTCTCCTCACATTATCAACATGTCAGGCAAGTGTTAACCAGACTCCAGCAACATAAACTCTACTGTAAACTCAAAAAATGTGATTTCCATCTATCCGGGGTAGAATATTTGGGTTTTTGGTTGAACAGTACTGGGATTTTTATGGATCAAAAGAAAATTTCTGCCATCCTAGACTGGCCTACTCCTGGTAATGTCAAAGAAACCCAATGTTTTCTAGGGTTCGCTATCTTTTATCGAGAGTTTATTGGAGATTTTGCTTTTTTAACCAGCAACTTCACTCGAATTCTGAAGAAAGATATGCTAAGCAAAGGTTTCTAATGGAATACTAAGGCAGAGGAGGCCTTCCTCAAATTAAAGCAAGCCTTCACCCAAGCACCAGCTCTACAACATCCTGACCCAACTAAGAAGTTTGTGATTGAGACTGACGCATCTGACCGAGCCATCAGAGCTGTACTTTTACAGTTGCAAGAAGACTATGGTTTAGAACATCTAATCTTTTATTTATCTCACATTCTATCAGACTAAGAGAACAGTTACTTGGTTCTCAAAAGAGAACTTTTGGCAATGAAAATGACCTGTACTGAATGGAGCCAATTTTTCATAGGTACTAGTGAGCCTTTTGAAATTCGCACAGACCACCGTAATCTTTAGTGTCTTAGAAACATGCAATGTCAAAATAGTTGACAGGCTCATTGGACTTGTTTTTTCAACCAGTACGACTTTTGCAATACTTACACCCCGGTTCTAACAGCATTTTAGCTGACACCCTCTCGCGTCGCTATCCCGAGTGTCCTGTTCCATGGAATGGCCCAATCCTTTCTTGAAAAGGTGTGGAACAGTAGCACCAAAGTTCAGAAGAAGGAATGGTCAATGTTGCAAGGACTGGTTCCTAAACAAGACGGTTTAGTCTTTAAGGATAAAACCCTATTTAGCCCTTCTAATATGCTAAGATTAGAAGTGTTCAAGATGTGTCATGGCTCTCCTGTTGCTGGACATAGAGGTAGCAAAGCCATCCTGGAACTTGCACTTTGCTCTTTTTGGTGGCCCTCTGTTTAACAAGACACTGTTATGTTATGTTATCGGATTTGTAGAGCGCAAGGCTGCCCCAGCGACGGGGCGTCCCAGCGCTGGATCCGCAGAAAAGACAGAAAGGCGGGACAAAGACAAAGGGAGCAATCAAGGCAAGAGCCAAGTCTTGACTGCCTTCCTAAACACCCTATGGTCTTGTAGGTTCCTGATGGTGCTCAGGAGAGCATTCCAGAGAGATGCAGCCAGAGCCCGGAAAGAGCGGCCGCCCGCCCGTGCTCTTCTAACACGGGGGGTGCACACCAATAGTTGGTGTGATGAGCGGAGGGCACGTTCTGGTATATAGGGCGTGAGAAGATTGGTTAGAATGGATGGGGCCTGGGCATGAAAAATTCTGTGGGCAATGCACAGAGATTTGAATGTAATTCTTTTTTCCACCGGGAGCCAATTTAATTTATGTATGTATTTTGACGTAGAGCAGGAC
Source organism: Calotriton arnoldi (assembly GCA_963921515.1). Lineage (NCBI taxonomy): Eukaryota > Metazoa > Chordata > Amphibia > Caudata > Salamandridae > Calotriton > Calotriton arnoldi. The sequence goes on from CAWUFW010000033.1 coordinate 3,915,629, forward strand.
CGCAGGAGGGCAAAGATGGAACGAGCAGCAGTGTTTTGCACCCTCTGTAATCTGGTAATGCCTGCCTTGTTGGCACCCAGATACAAAGAGTTGCAGTAGTCCAGTCTAGAAAGGATGGTGGACTGGATGATGACTTGGCGAGTATGAATGTCAAAGAACCCGAGCAGTGGCCTCAGGCCGCGTAAGAGACCGAAACAGCTGCCCGCCACTAGTTTTGTCTGTGCTTGAAAGATAAGTGCGCTGTCCAGCCACACACCCAGATTTTGTACGGTATCCTTTGGAGTAGGAGAGATTCCCAGGGCCGAGGGCCACCATTGGTTATTCCAGAGGTGAGTGTTCCTGCCCACCAGTAGGATCTCAGATTTACTTGCATTGAGCTGCAAACAATCGGTCATCATCCATTCCGCAATGGCCATCATGTCATCGCGGAACTTGGTGACATGTTGATCAGAGGTGTTGGATATCGAGATTACAAGCTGAGTGTCATCAGCATATGAGACCATAGAAAGGCCTCTGCTTTTAGCCACTTCCACCAGGGGCTGGACATAGATATTAAATAATGTTGGACTCAGAGCTGAGCCCTGGGGAACCCCATGGTGGACATGCTGCCTCTGGGAGCCATAGGATAGGGAGGGGAGATGACTTGAAGGATCTGTCAGCTAAAAAGGACACAAACCAGTTGAGAGCAGAATCTCCTAGGCCGATCTCTTGAAGGCGTTGCAGCAGGATTTTATGAGATACCGTGTCAAACGCGGCACTAAGATCGAGGAGAATCAGAGTAGAGGTCAAGCCCTTGTCCAAAGTACACCGCAGTTGTTCAGTCACAGCCAATAAAGCAGATTCAGTGCTGTGGCCAGGCCTGAAACCATTCTGTGTCGGGTCTAGAATGTTGTTAGCCTCTATGAATTTAGTAAGGATAGAGTTGATGTAGGATTCTGTGATTTTGGCAGCAAAAGGAAGTAGAGAGATCGGGCGAAAACCTTCAGGTTTGGAGGCATCTAACGTAGGCTTCTTTAACAGAGGGATGACCTTGGCATGTTTCCATGAAGTGGGAACAGTAGCGGAAGTAAGGGACAGATTTATTAATTCACAGAGCGTGGGTAGGAGTAAGGGTAGGAATTGTAAAAACTGATCAGGTTTAAAAGGATCCACTGGGGAACCTGATTTGATTTTATGGCACATAGTCCCTAGTGTCTCGCAGGATAAAACTGGGAAGGAAGATAAAAGAGTGTCTGGGCACTGATCTTTATGTCAGTTCCTGTCCCATCTGTGCTCAGAATAAGACTTCACATTCTCGCCCTTCTGGGCTCCTTCAACCATTGCCTGTTCCACCTGGACTCTGGCATAAAATCTCCTCTAAGTTAAGCCTGACTGCTCTGAGCCAAGCTACCAGCAGGCTAAGCACAGGTTAATTTGGGGTTCGCTTGTGCCTCACCCTGACAAGAATTGTGGTTGCTGCTTGAGTAGCATTTCACCCTCAACCAGTAATCCAACCTCTCACAATTGTTAACCAAAACAAGTGGAGGCCCAGTAAAAAGACCTTTGCAAGGATCCACCTGATAGGGTTTCAACTGGAGGAATGAAAAATAGGGTGTATCTTCCAATTCATTGGCAACTGGACTCGAAAGGCTACAGGATTAGTCAGGTTTAACTTAGAGGCACTGTGTAAAGTATTTATGCAGCACTTCAAACACTAATGAAGTAAAAACACAACAACAACAAAATCTCATACCAATTTAGAAAAATAGAGCAAAGTGTATTAAATAAACTAAGACCAAAACAACAAAAAGCCAACCAGTTGAACTGGAGATATGCAATTTTAAAGATTTAATTGTAAATAGCACCAAAAATCCCAAAGCGCCACACTAGTCGTGCGAGACTGGGAGAAAGCCACAAGTTCAGGCCGACCACAATGGGGCGAGGGTCGGATACAGGGACCAGGTTATTCCAGCTGAAAAGTTACCTTCTCAGGTCAGCGCAAAGAATTCCATTCACGGTGCAGAGAGCCGCGAGGAGCAGGGAAGCGTTGTGGATTGTCGTCAATATAAAGCGAAGAGCAGACCTGTCGTCGCGGACGGTCGTCACTGTAGCACAAAGATCCTGTTGTCATTGCAAACTGTCAGGCCAGAACTTCGCGGTGGAGCTCCCCGCAACCAGTCAATGCTGTAGCGCCAAAGGTAGGGCTGATAGTACTTTGTGGTGGCAGGCTGTGTGAGTGACAAGCTTTTGCCACCAACAGGCCTGTTTGCTGTCATGAATAGACCAAAAATGTCAAATAAGCTCCACTGAGGCCACACCATGGGTCCAGGTCTCTGAGGGGCACCACTTGGGGGTCAAGGGCTTGCTCCAGTTGGATCTCGGTGCTGGGTCAGGTGGTTGTGAGCCTGTTATGTCCATATGGCTCTGAGCAGGAGGCCAACACACTAGCCCTTGGAGTCACTCCTGGAGTTCTGGGTTCAGGTGCAGGCCCAATCCCTCTGACTCAGGCAGGTGGGCAGCAGGGAAGCAATCCAGCAAGGCAGCAGTCCAGCAAGGCAGTAGTCCAGAAAGGCAGCAGTCCAGCAGAGTGGAAATCCTTTCAGCAGCCCTTCTTCCTGGCAGAATCTCCACAGGACCTGCAGTGTACTGAAGAGTTGGTGTTTGAGGTCCAATATGTATACCAGCTGCCTCCTTGAAGTGGGAGAAGCTTCTAGAGGTTTCTCTTTGAAGTGCATAGGTTTCCTGCATCCCCTGCCCTCAGACTTACTACAGGGAGTATGCAGTCTTTTGTTTAGAGGCAGGACACAGCCTATTTAGAGTAAGTAGAGCTGTGCCCAGCTCCCCCCATCCTGCCAGTGATGGCCCATCCAGGCACATCTAAGCTCTCTATTGAGTGTGGCTGTCTAAGAGGAATACACAAAGCTCATCTGTCAGCTACACCCAGTCATGTGACCCAGTGACAGGCTGCAGGGCTAAGGTAGGAAAATGCCGACCTTCTAAAAGTTGGGTGCGCGAATAATGTGCCCGCTTTCGGAGGACCTTCTAAAAGTGGCAGTTTCAAAATTGTAATTCAAAATCTGACTTTACCATTAAAGACTGCTTTTAATTACAATTCTTTAGACAACAAACTTTTTCTGTCTACCTGTTCCTAATTGGAAGTTATAGCTTATTTAATGTAATTAGGTAACACCAATGTTATCCTATGGGGGAGGTAGGCCTTGCAGTAGTGAAAACAAATGTAGAAGTTTTTCACTAGCAGCACATGCAAAACTCAAAATTACAAGTCCTGCATTTTAAATACATTGCACCGTGTCCTGTGGGCTGTTTAGGACCTACCCTAGGGTTGACTTACGTGCATTAAAATGGAAGGTTTGAGCCTAGCAAAAGGTTTCTTTTGCCAGGTAAAAATGGCCGTTTAAAACTTCATACACAGGCTGCTATGGAAGGCCTGATACATGTATAAAGGGCTACGTAAGTAGATGTCACACCCAGTGCTGCAGGCCCACTAGTAGTATTTAATTTACAGGCCCTAAGCACATGCAGTACCACTGAACTAGGAACAAATACGTAAATTAAATATGGCAATTGGGTGTAAGTCAATTCTACCATGTTTAGAAGAGCATAAGCACATTAGCACTGGTCAGCAGTGGTAAAGTGCAGAGTCCTAAGGCCAATGAAAACAAATTCAGCACAAAAATGGACAAGGACGGTCTGGGGACGACCCTCCAGAAAGAGCCAGGTCCAACATGACCCCCTTCCAGGCAAGAGCCAAGGTAGACTAGTCTATACCTTGATGGGCTTCCCTGCACAGGCGGTAGAACATAAACGAACACACTGTTATGCACAGGGCCCTTGTCAGTTCTACGCCTCTCTGAACTCAGTGGGATCCCTATGCCTCTGCTCTCCTGCATCATTGAACTGACCCATGGGAAACCCTTCACCTATCCTGTGGACCCCCATCTGTGAAGCACCTAATTTTAACATGCTCACAGATGCATCCTGGAAGGCAGAAAGTACCAACATAGCCAACCAAGTGATGTGCCCATTCCACCACTTGGATCGGACTTCTTTCCTCAAGCTAAGGAAAATTCTGCCCTTAAGGACAGCAATCAACAAAGGCTACTGGCAGCTGGTAGTGTCAAGAGCCAGACCCCAGACCATCCAGGCATCTCTGACCTCTGAAGTTTCTCAGAGTGGGGGCAACATCCCCAGGTGTTAGGCACCCTTCTAGCACCATCCTTCCTGCCAGTCCAGGGTTGGTAGCCTGTAAATGGCCACTCAGCCCAGGGTCTATACCCGGAGGTGGAACATGTGCCTGGTGAGCCAGGGTTTCCAGGTGGGAAGCACCACCCCCCTCAAGAGTGACACACTCTGTCTGCGCCAGGCAGGAGTCTGCCTGGCACAGTTCTCCAGTCCTCTGTCTCAAGGGCCAGGGGATGGGCAAAGACCCGCCCCTCAGTTTGAGTTTTCCTGCACACCTGGCCAGTGTACTGCTCTGGGGAAACCAGCCTTTCCACTACCCTCAGAGCAGTGATAGGGACCCAATTCACCTTGACCGGGTGGAAGTGATGATTTCCACTCTCAGGAACCACCAGTCTACCCTCTGAGTTCACCTCCCAACCTAATGAGGTTAGGGCAAGACCTACCTCCTGCCCCTGGGGACTACTTGCTGCTAAGGCAAAATTAGCTTCCCCTCTAGAGGTCCGACCAGTGGATGTTTTCTTATGATGGACTGCTTGTGTCCTAGCTGAGAACAATCAAAGCAGTGGGGCTGGAAATGGGGCGCCCTGGGCCAACTCCACCAGAATCTCCTCCCTGTTTCTTAGAGGGTCACGAGAACCCTTTGCTCCCCCCTTACCCTGGGACTTGTCTGGGTCATTTTTAACCTCCCTCTCATTCTGCTGGGGAACCTGAACCTCCCTTCTTGGGGTCATGTCCAGGTACCTTCTTATAGACCCTGGTTCTGAAACAGCAGTCTGCCTCCTTAGCAAGTTCCCTGCGGTCAGTGAGCTTACTATCAATAAGGTGCTGGGGCAGCTCTGGAAAACAATTACTGAACATGTGCTCTCATGCAAGCAGATCATACAGCCCTTTGTAATCATTCACCTCACTGCCCTTCACCCATCCATCCAGTGCCTTGCAAAAGGAATCCATAAAATCACCCATGACTGCTGGGGCAATTTCTGGCTGTCCCTAAACCTTTGCCTGTAATTTACAGGGGTGAGTACATATTTCCTTACAAGGGTTTCCTTCATGGGGGGATACCTCATTCTGTACCCCTTCTCTAGTTCCAGTAGGGCGTCCTTCCCCTCACTAGGGATATGTTTCCAGAGCCTAGCCCCCAATCCTCCTCAGGGATCCTATGCATATGTAAAGCTACCTCATTCGCTTCAAATCACTTGTCAATGTCATCCCCCACAACAAAGTCAGGCACCAGACTTTTAGGGCTGTGGACCCTCTTGTCTACAGAGGGTAGGTACACTGCCACCATCACTGCTTCACCCTGCCTGTCTGGCTTTGATATGCAACTCCTTAAGGCTCAGTTCATAAGCCAACAACATTTTTCTCTACTCCAAGGCCTGGTTTTCCTTTTCTAAGGCCCTCTCAGCCTTAGCCTTCTTTTCCTCCATGGCCAGCTTCTTTTCCTCCATATTTAATTGGGCCATCTGCAGGCCAAACTCACTTTCAACCTTCCAGTATGCCAATTCCTCTGGGGACAGGCTGTCAGAGTCTGCTGTAGTTGTGCTCATTCTGCGAAATAGATGCAGAAAGTGTCAACAAGATGTGGGAAAACGTTTGGAAGGGGGCCGTAAGTGGTGGAGATATTGGTTATAGATGGCCATACCTGCGATATAGAGAATGCTATACTCTAAGATGGCTGCTGCCTTTACTGGGACGTTCAATGGACTACAAAGTGATCCACACAAGATCGCCTGTCCAAAAGAGTTGAAGATATGCGGGCGACGGTCAACTATTCCGACCACTTCCGAGTACCGTGTTTGCAATCTTGTTGGAGTCTTGGCGTTGCAGACAGAGGGAGCGCATATTATTCATTCCCCATATCAAACTGGGCAGGAGTTACGGTTTAGAGCATAAGCGCGATTTGGAGCTTATTGTTTTCTCGTGGACCACTGGCTAGCAGTATTTCAGCGCAGTACGCGGGGACTATATTAGTATTTGTGCTCCTGTTTGACCTGCATTATTGGCGAACTGTGGCTTGGGTGCAGGCTGCTTTTATCGGAAGTTTGCTTCCTGCATGGACATTGATTTGAAAGTTCATTATTGGTGGCATTTGTTCATGGCATCAAAAGTGTTTTAATCATAATTTATGGGTGCAAGGTTTGCGGGCTATAATTAAATGTGATTACTCAATTCGTCTGGGGCTGAGTAAAAACTTAATTTATTCATCTTTCATACACATGAAGTTTGGGAGCTGTGTTAACAAAGTGTGTATAAGAGTGTGTTAACTGTCTATGTCATTTTATTCTACTGTATATTCACACTAGAGCTGTGGCATCTCCATGGGATGGTGTGTTTGTATGGCTGTTCTATGATTATAATAGAATGTGATGTGGGCACACATTTGATTTAAGGCCAAATACATTTAATTGATTTCTAACTGTTGCATTGTGTACATTTGAGCTTGCGTTCAAACGAGCTCTGGTTTTCTGTTTTACAGGTCTCCCTCCCTGGTGTACCTTCCCTAATACCCCCCCCCCCCGTCTACCACTCTGATCCTCTCCTACTGTTTTATCAGAGTCAGAGCTGCGGAAAGGTGGGCCACTGGGGGGTACTGTTACCGGGGATCTCCAGGTGTGATTCAGGCCTTAAGAAGACACACTGCTGTCCGCTCTGGCAGGGAGCTCGAGTCCATGGGACAGTTCATCCTCCCCAGCTGAATACTGTATCACAGGTCCTCTCCCTGCCTTCCCACATCATCCTCTCCCTGGTCATCCATTGTGACTGGTGATGGAGCAGGGTAAAAGAATTTTTTTTAACCTCCTAATAATTTACGTAAAATGATTCACAAACAAGTTTGTTTAAGTAAATAACCAACAATGTATGTTACATGTGAAGGGTTAAAGGTAACACGCTATTTTGTGTGCAAACTAATTTACTTATAATTGTTGACGTGGCTAACATAACCTAATATTTGCGTATTAATAGAATAATAAAATGCAGGATTTGTGCTTTGAAAACAAAACGTGTAGTGGCAAAATAAAGCAATGGTAAGTAAGGGACGGCTTTATATGTTGCTTTTTGCTAGGTAATACCTAATTGGGGTACGTAGAATGACGGGAGGGAAACGAAAGGGTTTATATTCTTTATTCTTAACTATATTTTGTTTATCTTTGTAAATAGTGCGCTTAGGCCTGTTGAGCAGCGATATAAAATGGCCGCCATGAGCTAGAATACGCGTGCGCGAGGAGAAATGTAGACAAGGAGAAAGGCCGTGAACAAGAATGACCACGTGATCGTTCCAAGAGCCTAGGATGAAAGTATGGTCAAGGCTATTGTGACCTTACTGAATAAATGTGTGCCAAGATGGGTCAGCAAGAAGCGTGAGAAGTCAAAAAGAATAAATGGACAAAAAGAACTTTTGAACCTAAAAAGTATCGGAAAGTGATACAAGTTGGACTGATCGAAGCGGATGAGTAATTTCACGAACTGTGGGAAACGATGCAAGTATGGACATTCCACAAAGAACTGGTTAGAACAAGGAAGTTTGATAAAAGATGTATATGGACTCAAATGGACCAATTAGAGAGAATCTCGCCATAAAGATGCAACATTTTTATTTTAGTAAGCTAGAATTAGGGTATAAGAAGACCTACTCTTGGTGGGGAGGGGATAGAGATGCTGCTGAATTGCTGGGAGCTGTTTTTTTGCTGTTTTTGGCTGCTGTTAGTTGCGTATGGAGTTGCTGATGCTGATGCTGATGCTGACGAGCTGAGGCTGCTGCTGCTATTTTATATTTTTAATTGAGCATAAGATGCTGCTTTTTGAAGAACTTTTATTCTTGATAGATTTTTCCATTTAGAACTATTAGACTTTTCCAGAACAGATAGATAGAGATTTTGGGAGTTCTTGCCGTGACGAACTTTATTCTTCCATCTAATAGGTATGCATTGCAATTTCAATTTATTCGTATAATGATAACAAATGTAATAATCTGAATAATAAACCTAAAACTTGTCACGCCTGCAGATCCAAGGGCCACTGAACTACTAAGATGGCCGTTATTCAATTGACGCGCAGGCGCAGGTAACTTAAATACCGGCTCCATCAGAATGACGGCGCTTCGCGTCTGTTCTTTCCTGCTCGCAATTACTCGTGCACTAAACTTCCGGTCCGACGCGTTCCCTCACTTCCGCGTCGCGTTCGTCGATGCCGGCGGCTCGCGTCCAAGCTGCAATCCTCTACGGCTCGTTTCCTGGATTCTCCTGTTCTACCAGGGAGACAAATTCACTTACCTGCTCCTTCTCCCCGCCTGGATCACGGATTCCCGTTCTCTGGAGCACTCTTCACCTGCCCTTCAGTCCGGTGCCTGGAAGCCTTGTCAGAAGATAAAGGATGGACTTTTAGAGACCTTTTTCACCGTGGTTACGGTAACAGCGCCCAAGCGCTGCCAGTTCTTTTTATAGTTTATTAATTGGAAGCGTATTGATGTTTCTCTCGTTTACCTGATGTGGGGACCCGCATTATCCAGCGGTTGTTCCCTTTATTGAAAGTTCTGCTAAGTCCCTAAAGGAAGCGTAAGAGAGGAAGCAAAGACTATTGTTATAATTTACACACATTGCTTCACAAGTCCTTTTAGAGTAAAGTAAAGTCTACTAGAAGAGGTGGGCAAGGTGCTTTTACTTGCAGCTTTAGTTTCAAGGGCATTCCAGTACATTTCTTACCTGTTTTCTCTTTACAGTAGGACATAGTGGTTGGGACGCCAGAACATTTCACTGCTATCAGAAACAGAAGAAAGGGATGTTTAGGTAAAAGCAGCTCGTGCACATAAGGCAGAATAGAGGGTGTGCTTTGTTCTATCCTAACGTATATCCCCTCTTATTTCACAGCTCTCTACTTCTCTTGGTGCTCTCTGGCTGCTACTGAACTACGAAGAGGACTTGTCTTCCCCTCCTTCCCTTGTTTTGTTTCCCTTCTTCCCCGAGTTGCCTGTTATAGCTCAATTCTACATTGGGCGTGTAGGTGATTCGGGGACGTTGTGGACCATTCTTCAATTTCATGGCGTTCCTGTGGAAATACAGGTGAGATTTTGACAGAACGCGAAGCCTTGAAAAAGAAATTACCTTTCTTTTCCACCCGAGCGCCATGGAATTCAGTCAGGTGACATTGGCTGATTTAGCTCACATGATGGGAAGTTTGCAGGCTGAAACTCAAGCCCTGTCCACTAGGTTAGATGTATTACAGCAAGGAAGAAATTCCGAAACCAGGCAAGAGATACCGAGTACTAGTGTTCACAATCCTGTGATACAGGTGTCAACCCCTCAGTCTATTCCTTTGGCACCACCGGAGCGTTTTTGGGTGATACCACTAGATTCGCGGCTTTCATAAGCCAGTGCCAACTTCACTTTATGTGTAAGGCTAACTGCTTCCCTACAGATCAAGCTAAAGTGGCTTTTATCATATCATATCTTGGGGGTCTGCGGCTAACTGGGCAATACCATTAATAGAAAGGAATGATCCTTTGTTGCAGAATTATAACGCCTTTAAACAGGAACTCAAAAAACTTTTCGATAGACACACATTCACTCACTCAGCTGACACTGAACTACTGACCCTGAAGCAAGGTAATAAGGACTTAACAAGTTACATATCTACGTTTCATAGATTAGTAGTAGAAGCAGGGTGGCCCGAGGAAAAACGCAGTGCTCTGTTTTACAAGGGGCTAAGGGACGACCTAAAGGACGCCCTTGCCCAGGTGGTAGACCCTCCAGAATCCTGCCCGGCTCTTATTGATTTGGTGGTTAAATTGGACACCGAATCAGTGAAAGGAAACGAGAGAGGTTAGCTTTTTGGGTTTTGTTATCTCTCCTCAGGGACTTAGCATGGATCCACACAAGGTAGAAGCAATCCATCGGTGGCAGGCCCCTCAGACAGTGAAAGAGACACAGAGTTTCCTTGGTTTCGCCAATTTTTACAGGCGATTTATATGTGATTTTTCCGACCTCGCTTCTCCTATCACCAAGTTGCTAAGAAAAGGGAGTGCTTTTCACTGGTCACTTGAAGCAGAAGACGCGTTCAACAGATTAAAGAAGGCTTTCACACAGGCTCCTATCCTAAATCATCCTGACCCCTCTAGTCCCTACGTAGTTGAGGCAGATGCGTCCCAAGTGGCAGTTGGGGGATTCTGTCTCAAATAGAACGCTCTACAGGAGCCCTTCACCCAGTGGCATATTACTCCAAAAAACTGACACCTGCGGAGATGAATTATTCCATAGGGGACAAGGAGCTATTAGCCATAAAGAAGGTCTTTGAGGAGTGGAGGCAGTACTTGTTGGGTGCAAATCACACTATTACAGTTCTTACAGATCATCGCAACTTACAATTCCTGAAGTCTGCGAGAGCGTTATCCATGAGACAGTTGAGATGGAGCCAGTTTTTAGCGAATATGACTTTATTATACAATTTCAAGCTGGAAAAAAACGGCAAAGCAGACACCCTGTCTCGTTTTGGATACGAACCCATGCCTGCTTTAGAAGAACCACCCCCTATCATTCCCCGAGATCGCATTGTAGGAGTTCTGTGTTCTGATGTAGATTTTGTAAGGCAGGTCCAAGAAGCACAGACATCCCCAGGTATGGATGAAGTAGTGAGCACACAGGAGGTTACCATAGAGCAGGAATTAGCTTATGTACAAGGTGGGTTAGTACTCCCCTCTCAAAACCTGAGATCACAGGCCTTAGAATGGTGTCACACACATCCTCTTGCTGGGCACCCTGGATACAAGAAAACCATGGACTCACTCAAGAGATATTTTTGGTGGCCCACGATGGGAAGAGATACAAAACATTATATCCAGACTTGTCATGTGTGTGCTCAGGGTAAAGCCTCACATCAAAGACCGGCAGGGCTCTTACAACCATTACCAAACCCCCCTTGTCCCTGGCATACAGTCTCCCTCGACTTCATAGTCGAATTACCTCGTACAAAGAACGGAAACACTACCCTTTTGGTGGTAGTAGATATGTTTTCGAAGACAGCACACTTTATCCCCTTGACGGGGCTTCCCTCTTCAAAACTATTGGCCTCGATATTTCTACAACAGGTGGTACGCTTACATGGGCTCCCTTCAATCCTAGTATCCGATAGGGGGCTCAATTCATTTCCAAATTTTGGGCAGGGTTGTGTACTCTCTTACACATAGACGTACGATTATCATCTAGTCACCACCCACAGACCGATGGGCAGACCGAGAGAGTAAATCAGTGTTTCGAACAATATATCAGGTGTCAGGTCTTACACTCACAAGAGGAATGGGATGACTTAGTATGGCTAGCAGAGCTGTCCTATAATAATAGTTATCATTTTTCCACAACATATACACCCTTTTATTGCACCTACGGGTATCATCCTAGAATACTGTCTATTCCCCGGCTTTCTTCTTGTTCCATACCGGCAGTGGTAGATATGGTACAAGATATACAGAGGGTACACAAGTCCACACTGATAAATCTTGACAGGGCCAAAGCCAGCTACAAAAAAGGGCGGATGCTCACAGAAGCCTAGAACCATCCTACAAACAAGGGGACGAGGTATGGCTGTCATCAAAGAACTTAACCTTGAGAGGTTCCTGTAAATTCAAACCCAAGTACATAGGGCCTTATAAGATTTGTAAGATAATAAACCCAGTGGCCATGAAGCTGGATCTGCCTGACTCTTTGAAGTGTCACCCGGTTTTTCATGTATCCCTTTTGAAACCTGTAGTCCCAGGGACTCGTATTCCTGCTACTCCTGGTCCGGTCATGGTGGACAATGAACCAGAATATGAAGTAGGAGCTATCATAGACTCCCGGAGAGTGAGAAACAGACTCCAGTATCTTATACATTGGAAAGGATATGGAGTCGAGGAACGCACTTGGGAACCTGCCGGTCAGATACACGCCCTCGCTTATTGCGGGCTTTTCATAGGCTCCATCCCGACAAACCCAAGCCGGTGGGGGGGGGGCGTGGGGGGGTGTACTGTCACGCCTGCAGATCCAAGGGCCACTGAACTACTAAGATGGCCGTTATTCAATTGACGCGCAGGTAACTTAAATACCGGCTCCATCAGAATGACGGCGCTTCGCGTCTGTTCTTTCCTGCTCGCAATTACTCGTGCACTAAACTTCCGGTCCGACGCGTTCCCTCACTTCCGCGTCGCGTTCGTCGATGCCGGCGGCTCGCGTCCAAGCTGCAATCCTCTACGGCTCGTTTCCTGGATTCTCCTGTTCTACCAGGGAGACAAATTCACTTACCTGCTCCTTCTCCCCGCCTGGATCACGGATTCCCGTTCTCTGGAGCACTCTTCACCTGCCCTTCAGTCCGGTGCCTGGAAGCCTTGTCAGAAGATAAAGGATGGACTTTTAGAGAGCTTTTTCACCGTGGTTACGGTAACAGCGCCGAAGCGCTGCCAGTTCTTTTTATAGTTTATTAATTGGAAGCGTATTGATGTTTCTCTCGTTTACCTGATGTGGGGACCCGCATTATCCAGGGGTTGTTCCCTTTATTGAAAGTTCTGCTAAGTCCCTAAAGGAAGCGTAAGAGAGGAAGCAAAGACTATTGTTATAATTTACACACATCGCTTCACAAGTCCTTTTAGAGTAAAGTAAAGTCTACTAGAAGAGGTGGGCAAGGTGCTTTTACTTGCAGCTTTAGTTTCAAGGGCATTCCAGTACATTTCTTACCTGTTTTCTCTTTACAGTAGGACATAGTGGTTGGGACGCCAGAACATTTCACTGCTATCAGAAACAGAAGAAAGGGATGTTTAGGTAAAAGCAGCTCGTGCACATAAGGCAGAATAGAGGGTGTGCTTTGTTCTATCCTAACGTATATCCCCTCTTATTTCACAGCTCTCTACTTCTCTTGGTGCTCTCTGGCTGCTACTGAACTACGAAGAGGACTTGTCTTCCCCTCCTTCCCTTGTTTTGTTTCCCTTCTTCCCCGAGTTGCCTGTTATAGCTCAATTCTACATTGGGCGTGTAGGTGATTCGGGGACGTTGTGGACCATTCTTCAATTTCATGGCGTTCCTGTGGAAATACAGGTGAGATTTTGACAAAACTTATTTCATGCTTCTAAACTTTATATAAACTTTATTATCTTTAAACAAATGACTCAGTGGTTCTTTAGCTCAATGATTAATGTAAAATGTTAGAAGGTTTATTGTGATTGAGCCGGTCTTAATCACCATCAACTGATTCCTACTAGTTGGTCCATCGACCAATGAGCGGAATACCTTAAAACAATGAGAAATATTATGTCGTGTTAAAAAGAGGTATCCCGTCTCCTTCCAGCGAATCGTTTGACTGTTTTTCTCCTAGGTTACTGACGGAGGAAATCCAGGGAATAAATGAGTGAGTGAATGCATGTGCGGTGTTATGGGCCCCACCGTCATATGGATATAGTCTGTGTATTGGAGGGATAGTTGTACCTGGATGACCGAAGCATATAGGAGAAGAATTTTTATTGTTAGCGCTGGATCAGATTTCTTGGTAGCAGAGTTATGGTTACTATAGATTAGTTTGGTGATTATTGATTATTGATTATTTCATGTCTAACACTTTATGTTGCGTCGCGTTATGTTATATGTAAGTCGAAGTTTTCACGCTTCCGGGAAGTAGGAAGTGGAACACGTGTGGCAAGAGAAGTCACATGGAATAGTGCATTGTCTGAGTTCATATTGGTGATAACACAGGTTGTGTTATGATAGGGACATTTTCCGTATAAAAGGTGTGTGAGTGAAATAGCAACCGGTTTTCTTGTGAAACTCTGGCCTTAATTCTCAGGAGCAGTATAGTCTCCACATGTGTTTTATCCCCAGAGAAACGGGTTTACCGCTTGCTTGAAAGAAGGGTAAGGTAGAGGGAAGTGCTACTTTATCGGCGAAACAGAAAAATTCTGTGGTAGGGTAGAGGTAAGTGCTGCCTACTGGAAAATACAGAATTCTTGTGTAAATGGACAAAGCTATTTCTTTGGTTTAGCGAATCAGACAATGGAAATATGTTTTAAATGTTGTAACTAACGAAGAATTGTTGAAAAAGAAATTGCCGATAAATTTTGTAAAGGAGGGGTCAGGAGCAGAACTGACGTAGACAAAAGCCGCGCTGGGATTGGACAGTGCGCTAGTCATACAGAAACAGGAGCAGAGCTGACGTAAAGAAAAAGCCGCGCTGGGATTGGACAGTGCGCTGTAGACAGAAACCGCTCTGATTGGAGTGTTGGTGTGAGTCGCGCTAGGTTTGGACGGATAGAATAGTGACGTGGAAGTTTATGATTGGAGTGTTGGTGTAAGTCGCGCTAGGATTGGTTGGAATAACGCATAGAGAACAGTGTTGAATTGTGGAACTTTTGAGGAGAAAAGAGATTGTGAATCATGTCGTATGTTGAATATGGTAGAGAGAAAACGTCGTGGATGTCGAAAGTTAAGAACTTCTTTAAGAAAGACAAAAAGGTAGTGACTAGAGAGGACAAGTAATTCCTCCGCCGAAATCACCAGCTTCGCATATGATGCTGAAGTACGGATATCATACATGCATATGGTTAGAAAATTGGACAAAATATACTAAGAATGATGGAGCATTGGCTTTTCCTGAGAATGGTTCATTTAGTGTAGCTGTACTTCGGAATTTGAGAGAGAAAATGATAAAACTAGAACCTAGACCTAGACCGACACAGTTTGAAGCTTTAAGTGAATGGGAAGATGAAATGTATGAACGAGAGAGATTCAGAGGATTGAAGAATCATGAGTTTGTGCCTGGAAGGTTATGGGGGTTGAATCATGAGGACAGACTAAAGCGTTGGAGATGTGCTAATATGACAGGAGGTTTGTTTCCAGCTTTTACAGTGGAGGAAGAAGCAAAGAGAAAGTGTACAGAGAAAAAGAAATATGTGGTTACGGAAAAGTATGGATATGGTGGTAGTGAAACGGAAGATGAATTGCTGGAAGATATTTTAAACAGAAACCCACCTCCATACCAACAGACTTCTGCGGTGGTGACACCTAATGCACCGCCAATGAAAACTGGGAGGAATAAAAATCCCGAACGAGGATATGAGATAAATAGGTCACAAGATCAATTAAAAACTTCACAAAATGAGGAGATAGAAAGTGACCTTACAACTGAATTAGCAAAAACCACAAGAGAATTAACTGAAAAGGTAAGAGAATTAACAAAGAATATGGAAGCTGTAACTGTACCAGTAACGATAGGTCCAGTAATGCCAGTTTTTGAGAATCAGAAAATTGATGAACGTTCTTTAGTGATTCCTATGAATTCACATTTGCAAAGAAGGAGAGAAGGGATGGAACTGGACAATGAAGGTGCACACCATTTGGTTAGTACCTATAGACCAAGCCCACCTACTAATTTGACAATAAATGAGAATGAGTTCAGGAGAATACCTATGGTAACGGAGTCTGCATCAGAGACACCAGAAAGGAGTAACAATTGGATAGAATTAAATAGTACACCTGTAGGTTCAACTCCAGATGAATTAAATGAATGGATGAAAACGCTAAAAACGAAAGAGACAGAAGTAAAACTACTAGATGTAATTAGGTTAAAAATAGACATGGAAGAATTGATATTAGGAACAATTGGTACAGAAAAATTGAAAAGTTATCAGGATGACGAGATTATGTTTTTGTGCAAGAGTATTACATGGAGAGCTAGAAATTTACATGACAAATTAGAAGAGACAGCGATTGAACTAGGAGTAGAATTTGCAAAAGTGAGAACGTTGCAGAAACCATATAGAGTAGATTTTTGTGAGAAAGATATAGAGAATCTGAACACATCAGGACGATTGACCCAAATAAAAGAATTAATTGTTTTGTTGAGAAAATGGGGTGATGTGGATAGATGGAGAAGTAGATGGACGAAAAAGAATGAGAAAGTAACAGATAAAGCATCTTTAGCTTTTGCAGTAACAGATAAGGAACCAGTTGTAAGGAGTACCCGATGAGAGAGACTCCAGGAGGTAGTTATGTGCATGTTCCGTGGTCTAGACAGGATATACTGTCATTTACAAATGATTTCCCAAAGTTGAGAGAGAAGCCAGTAGAATGGTACAGACAAGTGGAGAGATTTGTTAAAGTTTCAAAGGTGTTGTGGATAGATTTGGATGGATTGTTTGATATAGTAGTACCAGCTGATTTGTGGACAGAATGTAAGATTACTATTGATTGGCCAACTGTAGAATATCCAAGGGATGCTAAAACAGGAGCGCCAGGACCAGAAGTAATGAGGAAGTATGACCAAGTAATTACCTTTTTGAAGAATAAGATTCCACCTAAAGAAACGGATTGGGTAAAGATAGACAGAACCACGCAGGAAAGTAAAGAATCAGTGCATGCTTACTATGAGAGGCTATTGTTAGTTTTTAAACAGTATAGTGGCTATGAGACACTAAATGAGAAGGATATGAGTCATTTTGTATATAGATTTGTGTATGGATTGAAACCGGAGATAAGTGAAATGATTAAGCAGCATATGATTTGTTGGCAGAATAGCACAGTTGACGAGGTTTTGAGATATGCTAAGTATAGCAGTGATGATATTGAGAGTAGACAGCGTAAATTGAAAGAGAAAGCCATGTGGGCACAGGTGAAAGTTGCAGAGAAGCAAGAAGCTCAATTGAACAATACAGTTAATGAAGCAGGACAGGCTAGATTTAGACCAAATATAGGCAAAGGAAAAGGACAAATGAGCATAGATGAGGCAAAGAAAAAGTGGCCATGCCACAACTGCGGAAAGCTAGGGCATTGGAGAAACGAGTGTATATTTCCTCCAAAACTTAATGTGGAAAATCAATCATTAAATCCACAGGTGCAGAGTGAGATAGTTACTCCACATAGTCAGGTGCCACAACCACCACTTCCCAAGAGTGTTAACCAACAGAAATTCAGTGCAGAAACAGGATTCTACGGAGGAGAGCAGGTAACACAGTTGCCGCGTGCAGCTGCCATTTCTCAATATTGGTTATGACAGGATGATGATGAGACGGATGAAAGCCTCTGACGGTGCCTAGGAGAGGGGGAAGAGTGCGTGCTTGGCGCAACTCTAGAGGTAGATCAAGCAGGTCCATTTGTGGATGGAGAAGTGAATGGTGCAAATGTAACATTCCTTGTGGACACTGGAGCTACCCGTTCTACTGGTAGGTCAGTGGAAATTCCAAACCTTCCTCTCTC
Organism: Calotriton arnoldi; assembly: GCA_963921515.1. Classification (NCBI taxonomy): domain Eukaryota; kingdom Metazoa; phylum Chordata; class Amphibia; order Caudata; family Salamandridae; genus Calotriton; species Calotriton arnoldi. The sequence continues at coordinate 3,933,010 of CAWUFW010000033.1, forward strand.
AGGTGAACATATCCAAGTAGTTGGAGTATCGAATCAGCAAATTAAGACGCCTCTTACTAAACTAGTGGAGGTAAAGATTGGTCCATTTAGTGAAATGCACCGATTTGTGGTGTGTGATTGCAGTCCTGTGAACCTATTAGGACGCGATCTATTGTGCAAAATGAATTGCACTATCTATTGTACTCCAGATGGAATTGCATTTCAGACCCCAGATGAAGATGTACTGTATAAAATGACAATGGTAAATTTGGAACCAGAAGTAAATGATTTGTTTCCTGTATTTGATGCAGAGAAAATCCCAATTGAACTAAAAGAGACAGTGGAAGAGAAAGTGTGGGATTTTACAGGAGAAGATATAGGGTTAATGAAAGGAGTAGACCCTGTTAAAATATCCGTAAAAGAGGGAACGAGTTACCCAAATACGCCCCAGTATAAATTGACACCAGAAATAATTGAAGGAATAACGCCAGTAATAAATAAAATGATTGAACAAGGGATTCTAAAAGAAATCATGAGCAGTCTATGTAATTCGCCAATAATGGGACTGAAAAAGCCAAACGGAACATATAGGATTGTACAGGATTTGAGGAAGGTAAACAAAATTGTTGTGCCTTGTTGCCCAATAGTACCGAACCCTGCTGTGATTCTATACCAGATTCCACGCGAAGCAGAATGGTACACAGTAATTGATTTATGCCATGCATTTTTCTCTATTCCATTGCATCCAGATAGCCAGCCATTATTTGCGTTCAGGTTCGGAGAGCGTATTTTGGCATGGTGCCGAATTTCTCAAGGGTACACAGAAAGCCCCTCGATCTTTAATCAGATTTTAAAGAAATCCTTGGAAGATTTAAAAATGCCAGAAAAGTCAGTAATGGTTCAGAATATTGATGACCTACTGGTGGCATCAAAAACGAAGGAAGCATGTGTCAATGATACAATTGCTTTGCTGAATCATTTAGCCAAAAGAGGACATAAAGTGTCCCCATCAAAATTGCAGTTTTGTCAACAAGAAGTCCAATATTTAGGGCATAAAATTGAGAAAGGAGTGCGAAAGGTAACGACCGAGAGAATAAAAATGATTCAAGGAATGAGAGCTCCAATGACGCAAAGAGAGGTAAGAATGTTTTTGGGAATGGTTGGATATTGTCGACAATGGATAAGTGGTTTTTCTTTGATCGCAAAACCTTTGCAAAAACTGACAAAGAAGGATGTTAAAGATCCTTTTGAAATGAATGATGAGGAAATGAAAGCATTCAGAGAGTTGAAAAAGAAATTGTGTGAAGCTCCAGCATTGGGAATGCCTGACTATGAGAAAGACTTTGAGTTGTATTGCAGTGAAAGAGATGGATGTGCGTTTTCAGTCTTGGTACAGAGACATAAAACTATGAAAAGACCTATTGCATATTTTTCAGCTGTTTTAGACCCTGTAGCAAAAGCGTTGCCTGGATGTTTGAAAGCAGTTGCTGCTACTTGTGTGAGTCTGGAACAGAGTGAAGGCATAGTGATGGGATATCCACTGAGAGTATATGTCCCACATTCTGTGGAAATTCTCTTGACACGAACGAAAACCCAATACATGACACATAGTCGGCTGACTAGGTATGAAAAGGTAATTTTGAGTGCAGATAATGTGACCATTGACAGATGCATGAATGTGAATCCTTCGACATCATTGCCAGATGAAGAGAGTGTGATTGAAATGGATGAAGTGGATCATGACTGTCTGAATGTGCTTGAATATTGTTGTTAGAAATGGGATCTCTAGTTGGCAAGGGCTTGCACCTTTGTCCAAGTAGGGACCCTTCTTCCTAGTCAGGGTAAGGGAGTTACACTCCTAAAATAACCCCTGCTCACCCCCTTGGTAGCTTGGCACGAGCAGTCAGGCTTATTCTAGAGGCAGTGTGTAAAGCATTTGCACATAACCAACAGTAATACAGTGTAAGCACTACAAACGGACACCACACCAGTTTAGAAAAATAACCAATTTTTATATACTCAAGACAAGACCAATTACGACAAAAATCCACAATACTATACTTTAAAAATGAATGCTTGATAAGGTAACTTCTTCTTTGCAGGAATAGTTCAAAAACAAAGTTCGTACGAGTCGGTAGCTCCGTCCGAGTCTACCGCGATGCTGAAATACACAGAGTCTAACAGTTCCAGCCGACCGCGTCGCTACGGGCCAGCAGAGTCGTGAACAGACCCGGTCACAGTACCTTTCTCGTTGTGGCTGGTACGGAGTGTATGAGCCGGTCGGCGTTCGTCGCGGTTGCGGTGCAAGACGGAGCGATGCAAGGTGCGGTGTCCCTCGATACGGTGCAGGCAGCGGCTCGATGAGCGTCGTGCAGACGGAGTCGGTGAGTCCAAGGCGTGCGATGCAGGGTGAGACGATGCTCGATGCGGTGCTGACAGGTTGCGATGCAGGCGACCAAGCCGGAGTGCGGGAGCTGGCGTCGGACAGCGGTGCGAGTCAGAGCGGTGCGTCGCAAACATGCGAGCGGTGCCCCAAATGCGATGCGGTCACGACTGTTGAGCCAGTTGCAGCGTCCGCGTCGGTCGGGTCCGGCTGGTTCAGTGAAGCGATGCGATGCGAACTGCGGTGCCCACAGGTCACGGTGCAAGCAGCGGCTCGGTGCTGGCGGCGTCGGACGTCGCCCACGGTGAGACCAGGGTTGCGATGCGAAGCGGGGCGATGCGGTCTGCGGTGCAAACAGGTCACCGGTCAGGGATGGATTCGGTTGACGGAGTCGGTTGCAGTTCCCTTCCTCTGTGGCAACTGAAACAGCGTTCCAGAAGCGGTACCCAGAGGCTTGTGAAGTCTTTGTAGTCCCTGAGACTTCTTAACAGGAGGCCAGCTCGGTTCCAGGCCCTTGGAGATACTCAGCACAAGTTTGTAGAAAGTTCAGTCCTTTCACTGCCCAAGGCAGAAGCAGCAGCTGCAGGCCAACCCAACAAAGCAACAACACAGCAAAGGGGCAGTACTCCTCCTGGCAGCTCTTCCAGCGCTTCGTCTTGGCAGGTTCCTTGATTCCAGCGAGATCTAAATTCATGGGGTCAGGGCCCCAATATTTATATCCCAAATTCCTTTGTTCTCTGAAGGCAGAGAGGCCTTTGCCTAGTCCAAACCAGTTCTGGAGCACTTTGTTGACAAGTCTCCGTCCCTTCTTTCAGAGAGTAGGCCAGGGACATCAGACGCACCACAGGAGGTGGAGCCAGCATTGTGGAGGGAAGGCACTGTCCTATTCAGGGCCCAGGTGCAACCCCTCCCACCCATCTACATGTAGATCTTGCTATTCAGCCCTGTGCTGACTCACCCTGTCTCCTGGCATCCCCCAGCCCCTGTCACTCACACTCCAGACAAGGAATACACAACCTCGCAGAGGCAGGCTTGGATGGTTAGACAAGAAAATACCCACTTTCTAAAAGTGGTATTTTCAAACACAGAATGTTAAAACCAACTTCACTAAAAGATGCATTTTATCATTCTGAGTCCAGGCATACTAAACTCGAATTTCTACCATGTTCCCGGGGTCAGTTAGGATTATAAGCTGTAATAATCAAAACTGCCCGTTCTGGCCTATGGGAAACAGGTAGCCTTGCAATAGTGAAAAACGAACTAGGCTGTAATTCACTATCAGGACATGCCACACACACCAGGGCATGTCCTACCTTTCGCATACAACGCACCCTGCCCACAGGGGTACCTTGGGCCTACCTTAGGGGTGACTAACATGTAGAAAAGGGAAGGTTTTAGGGACTTGCAAGTGTGCGCACAGGCTCTGCAATGGCAGGCCCGAGTTACACTTTACGGGCTGTTGCGTGGGTGGCACAATCCAGTGCTGCAGCCCACCAACAGCATTTGGTCTATAGGCCCTGGCACTCGCAGTGCACTTTACAAGGGACTGACACATAAACCAAATAGGCCAATCATGGAAACGCCAATCCGTAACACATTTTATACAGGAGCACTTGCACTTTCCCACTGGACAGCAGTGAGGAAAGTGCGCAGAATCATTACACCAGCAAAAACAGAGTCAAAACCGGGAGGTCAGAAAGCAAAAGTCAGGGGAAACACGCCAAAAGATGCCAAGTCTAACACATGTCCCCTCCAGCTGAAAGTAGGGAGAACTACCCAACCCCATTGGAGTTCTCTTCACTAAGGCGGAAGAACCTGGACAGACCATCTGCGTTGGCGTGTTCTGTACCAGGACGGTGTTCCACCGTAAAGTCCATTCCCTGTAGGGAGATGGACCACCTCAGCAGTTTTGGATTCTCACCCCTCATTTGCATCAACCATCTGAGGGGCCTGTGGTCTGTCTGAACCCGGAAGTGAGTCCCAAACAGGTATGGTCTCAACTTCTTCAGCGCCCAGACCACAGCAAAAGCTTCCCTTTCTATGGCACTCCACCTCTGTTCCCTGGGAAGTAGTCTCCTGCTAAGGAAGACTACAGGCTGATCCAGGCCCTCTTCATTCAGTTGTGAGAGCACCGCTCCCACACCATGCTCTGAAGCGTCAGTCTGCACGACGAATTCCTTGGAGAAGTCAGGTGCCTTGAGCACGGGCGCCGTGCACATGGCTGCCTTCAGGGCATCAAAAGCTTTCTGGCAGGACTCAGTCCAGATCACTTTCCTGGGCTGCTTCTTAGAAGTCAGCTCTGTTAAGGGGGCAACGATGGTGCCATAGCCCTTAACAAATCTCCTATAGTAGCCGATGAGACCTAAGAAGGCTCTCACCTCTGTCTGGGTCTTGGGGGGCTCCCAGAATGGTGTCAATCTTGGGTTGTAGGGGGCGCCACCTGGCCGCTTCCTACCTGGTGTCCCAAGTACACCACAGAACCCTGCCCGATCTGGCACTTACTGGCCTTGATCGTGAGGCCTGCACCTTGCAGAGCCCTCAACACTTTCTCAAGGTGCTGTAAATGTTCTTCCCAGCTGGAACTGAACACAGCAATGTCATCCAGGTAGGCGGCACTGAAATCCTCCAGCCCAGCCAACACCTGATTGACCAACCTCTGAAAGGTGGCAGGGGCATTCTTCAACCCAAAGGGCATCACCCGGAATTGGTAATGACCTTCTGGGGTTGCGAATGCTGATCTCTCCTTGGCCCCATCGGTTAAGGCAATCTGCCAGTACCCAGACGTCAAATCAAACGTGCTGAGGAACCGGGCAGCTCCCAACCGATCAATGAGCTCATCAGCTCTGGGGATGGGGTGCGTGTCAGTCCTGGTGATGGCATTGAGCCCACGGTAGTCCACACAAAACCGGAGTTCTGGAGTGGCACCGGGCGCAGCAGCCTTTGGGACCAAGACCACTGGGCTGGCCCAAGGACTGTGGGAGGGCTCAATCACCCCTAACGCCAACATCTTAGAGACCTCCTCCTTGATGCTGGCTCTGACCCGGTCAGTCAACATGTAAATCTTGTGCTTCACAGGAGGGCTGTCACCAGTGTCCACGTCATGGGTACACCAGTGAGTAACACCGGGGGTCAGAGAGAACAGTGGGGCGAACTGTCCCAACAACTGGTGACAGTCCCCCTGCTGCTCCTGAGTCAGAGTAGGGGAGAGGATCACACCTTCTACTGACCCATCATGCTCCTTGGTAGACAGGAGGTCAGGGAGAGGCTCACTCTCCTCTTCCACCCCATCATCTGTCGCCAAGAGCATACTCACTTCGGACCTCTCGAAGTGGGGCTTGAGGCGGTTCACGTGAAGGACCCTCAAAGGGTTCCTTGGAGCTTGCAAATCCACCAGGTAGGTGACGTCACTTTTGCGCTCCTTTACCTCATATGGCCCAGTCCACTTGTCCTGCAAGGCACAAGGTGCCACTGGGGCCATGACCCACACTTTTGCCCAGGTTGAAATTCGACCAGAGTGGCATTCTGGTCATACCATCTCTTCATTTCTTCCTGGCTTGCTTCTAGGTTCGCCTGAGCGAGTTTCCTGAAGCGGGCAGTTTGGTTTCTAAAGGCCAGCATGTAGCTAAATACATCCTGGGGAGTTTTCCTGGGAGCTGCCTCCCAGCCTTCCTTTACCAAACTCAGAGGTCCTCTGACAGGGTGGCCATACAGGAGCTCAAAGGGGCTGTACCCAGGAGACTTCTGAGGCACCTCCCTGTATGCAAAGAGTAGGCATGGCAAGAGGACGACCCACTTACGCCTCATGGGTTCTGTTAGACCCTTGATCATGCCTTTCAAGGTCTGGTTGAATCTCTCCACCAGACCGTTTCCTTGTGGGTGGTAAGGAGTGGTGAACTTGTAGGTTACACCACACTCCTTCCACAGGGATGTCATATACTTGGATATGAAATTGGTCCCCCTATCAGAAACCACCTCTCTGGGGAACCCCACACGGGAAAAGATCCCCATTAACGCCCGGCCCACCACTGGCGCCGTCGTTGTCCTGAGAGGGATTGCCTCCGGGTACCGGGTGGCATGGTCCACCAAGACCAGGATGTACCTGTTGCCCATGGCTGTCTTGGGATCCAGTGGCCCCACAATATCCATCCCTACCCTTTCAAAGGGTGTTCCAACAACAGGAAAAGGTTGGAGAGGAGCTTTGACCTTCCTCCCACTCTTACCACTTGCCTGGCAAGTTTGGCAAGACCTACAGTGTGCATCTGACTGCCTTCGCATTTGGGGCCAAAAGAAGTGGGTGACAAGCCTGTCAAAGGTCTTGTCCTGCCCCAAATGTCCTGCCAAAGGCACGTCATGAGCCAGACCCAGTAGGAAGGTCCTGAAGCGCTGGGGTACCACCAGCACACGGGCTGACCCAGGCACAGCAACCTTAGGCTCACTGTATAGGAGACCACTCTCCCAGTAGATCAGATGTGACCCGGACTGATTACCAGCTGCCTGGTCTGCAGCCTGCCGCCGCAGACCCTCCAGAGTAGGGCACTCGTTCTGCTCCCTGCAGAACTCCTCCCTGGTGGGACCCCCTTCTTGCTGCCAATGGGTCAGCTCAGAGATGTCTCCCAGTTCGGCTACCTGCTCCCCTGTAGGCACCGGGGCGTCCCCCTCGAGGTCCGCCTCCTCCCGGTCCGTGGGAACTTCGGGGGCCGGTTTCCCGCGCCCCCTGCCCTTTCTCTTGGCAGGGACTTGGGCCACTGTTCCAGGCTACAAGTTCTCTTGATCACCCTTTCTGGCTGCCATTGACCGAGTGGACACGCATGCCCACTCTGGCAACCCAAGCATCTCCAAGTGAGACCTGAGCTCAACATCCTTCCATAAGGACTGCTCCAGGTCGTTACCTAGCAGACAATCTACAGGCATGGTAGGGCTCACAACCACCCTCAAGGGACCTGAGACCCCCCCCCATTCAAAGGGAACCTGCGCCACCATACACTGGCGCTCAGAGTTGTCTACAGCAACTACTTGGTGGAATGCCCCTGGGACTACCTGCTTCTCAGAGACCAGGTGACACCGGACTGAGGTCACACTGGCTCCAGTATCTCTGAGAGCCTCTACCCTGTTCCCATTGATGGTCACCCAGGTGCTATATTTCTTTGTGTTAGGGGGCACCTGGTTTCCTGGGACCATCTCACTGTCCCCTAGTGAGACAAGGGTCATTTCTGCGGGATCCCCACCCTCCTGTGGGCACCCCTCCTCCCCAAGCGCTACACTAGCCAACACTTTGGACTGTCCACCGGTGGGTGGCTGTGTCCCCTTTGGGCACTTGGGGTCCCCCTTAAAGTGACCTACCTGGTCACATGCATAACACTTGCGGGGGCCGGTCTCAACAGGCTTCCCTGTAGAGACCCCTTTCTTCTTATCACCGGGGGGCTGGGAACCTTTACCTTTACTAGTTTGGGGCCCTTTAGAGAACTCCTGTGCTTTACCCTTGTCCCCCCCACCTTTCTGCTGGGGACCATGCCCACCTTTGGCTGAGTCTCCCCCAAACGCTTTCTTGTGGACCCTGGTACTCACCCAGCGGTCCGCTTCCATAGCAAGCTTCCTGGGGTCAGTTAGCTTACTATCCACTAGGTGCTGGCGCAGATCTGCAAAACATAGACTAGACAAGTGCTCCCATGCAATCAAGTTGTAGAGCCCCTGAAAATCTGTTACACTACTGCCCTTCACCCAACCATCCAGCGACCTGCAGAACACATCCACACATTCCAACCAAGTGTTGGCATCAGACTTCTTACTGGACCTGAACTGATCCCTGTACTTTTCAGGAGTAAGACCATACTTAGTGAGAAGGGCATCCTTCATGTCAGCATAGGTGAGGTGATAGCCCTTACCCAAAGCTATCTGAGCATCCCTTGCTTCTTCCAGGAAAAGTGGCCACAATCCTGCTCCCCAATTCTCCTCAGGGACCCCATTCATGTGTATGGCTGCCTCATAACCCTGAAACCACCTTTGTATGTCATCCCCCTTCTTGAACTCCTTGCCTACATTCTTGGGAATGTGCACAATCCTGTCTGCCTTCCTGGACGAATTGCTGCCACCATCTGAGCCTGACTTACTTCTAAGTTCTAGCTCCTTCAGTTCTCTCTCATGCTCTAAGAGCATCTTCTTCTCCTCTATGGCCAATCTCTTCTCCTCCCGCTCACTCTCCAGCCTGAGCTTCTGCAGCTCAAACTGCCTTGCCTCCCGCCTGTCCTCCAGCTCCTCTGGGGACAGACTGCTGCTGCCTGACCTGGCGGGTTTCCCCCCACCCAAAAGCACATCCACCCTGGAAATAGGCTCCTCCACCTCCTCACTGAGATTACCAGGCTACCCACTGGCATGTCTGGCTGCTACCCAGGCCCTCAGCGCCTTCTGTAGCTCCTCCTTCCTTGTGAGGCCTTTAATTTGGACTTTCAGGTTTTTACAAATTGCTCGTAGTTCCTTTACGGCGTAGGTTTCCAACCTATCCTCCTCAAAGATAACTTCCAGAGATGCAACGGATGATGCAGCTGAGTCAGGCATGACAAAAGTAGTGAGTTGAAAACTGGCAAGATCAAAAATAGGCTAAAAGAAAAAGAACCAGTATGTGGTACGTAATGGTCTGCGATATGGTAGTAGTGCACACCAATCACTGTAAGTCAAGTGCAAACACAAGTCCTATCCCCACCGCTGACAACAATGTTAGAAATGGGATCTCTAGTTGGCAAGGGCTTGCACCTTTGTTCAAGTAGGGACCCTTCTTCCTAGTCAGGGTAAGGGAGTTACACTCCTAAAATAACCCCTGCTCACCCCCTTAGTAGCTTGGCACGAGCAGTCAGGCTTATTCTAGAGGCAGTGTGTAAAGCATTTGCACATAACCAACAGTAATACAGTGTAAGCACTACAAACGGACACCACACCAGTTTAGAAAAATAACCAATTTTTATATACTCAAGACAAGACCAATTACGACAAAAATCCACAATACTATACATTATAAATGAATGCTTGATAAGGTAACTTCTTCTTTGCAGGAATAGTTCAAAAACAAAGTTCGTACGAGTCGGTAGCTCCATCCGAGTCTACCGCGATGCTGAAATACACAGAGTCTAACAGTTCCAGCCGACTGCGTCGCTACGGGCCAGCAGAGTCGTGAACAGACCCGGTCACAGTACCTTTCTCGTTGTGGCTGGTACGGAGTGTACGAGCCGGTCGGCGTTCGTCACGGTGCAAGACGGAGCGATGCAAGGTGCGGTGTCCCTCGATGCGGTGCAGGCAGCGGCTCGATGAGCGTCGTGCAGACGGAGTCGGTGAGTCCAAGGCGTGCGATGCAGGGTGAGACGATGCTCGATGCGGTGCTGACAGGTTGCGATGCAGGCGACCAAGCCGGAGTGCGGGAGCTGGCGTCGGACAGCGGTGTGAGTCAGAGAGGTGCGTCGCAAACGTGCGAGCGGTGCCCCAAATGCGATGCGGTCACCACTGTTGAGCCAGTTGCAGCGTCCGCGTCGGTCGGGTCCGGCTGGTTCAGTGAAGCGATGCGATGCGAACTGCGGTGCCCACAGGTCATGGTGCAAGCAGCGGCTCGGTGCTGGCGGCATCGGACGTCGCCCACGGTGAGACCAGGGTTGCGATGCGAAGCGGGGCGATGCGGTCTGCGGTGCAAACAGGTCACCGGTCAGGGATGGATTCGGTTGACGGAGTCGGTTGCAGTTCCCTTCCTCTGTGGCAACTGAAACAGCGTTCCAGAAGCGGTACCCAGAGGCTTGTGAAGTCTTTGTAGTCCCTGAGACTTCTTAACAGGATGCCAGCTCGGTTCCAGGCCCTTGGAGATACTCAGCACAAGTTTGTAGAAAGTTCAGTCCTTTCACTGCCCAAGGCAGAAGCAGCAGCTGCAGGCCAACCCAACAAAGCAACAACACAGCAAAGGGGCAGTACTCCTCCTGGCAGCTCTTCGTCTTGGCAGGTTCCTTGATTCCAGCGAGATCTAAATTCATGGGGTCAGGGCCCCAATATTTATATCCCAAATTCCTTTGTTCTCTGAAGGCAGAGAGGCCTTTGCCTAGTCCAAACCAGTTCTGGAGCACTTTGTTGACAAGTCTCCGTCCCTTCTTTCAGAGAGTAGGCCAGGGACATCAGACGCACCACAGGAGGTGGAGCCAGCATTGTGGAGGGAAGGCACTGTCCTATTCAGGGCCCAGGTGCAACCCCTCCCACCCATCTACATGTAGATCTTGCTATTCAGCCCTGTGCTGACTCACCCTGTCTCCTGGCATCCCCCAGCCCCTGTCACTCACACTCCAGACAAGGAATACACAACCTCGCAGAGGCAGGCTTGGATGGTTAGACAAGAAAATACCCACTTTCTAAAAGTGGTATTTTCAAACACAGAATGTTAAAACCAACTTCACTAAAAGATGCATTTTATCATTCTGAGTCCAGGCATACTAAACTCGAATTTCTACCATGTTCCCGGGGTCAGTTAGGATTATAAGCTGTAATAATCAAAACTGCCCGTTCTGGCCTATGGGGAACAGGTAGCCTTGCAATAGTGAAAAACGAACTAGGCTGTAATTCACTATCAGGACATGCCACACACACCAGGGCATGTCCTACCTTTCGCATACAACGCACCCTGCCCACAGGGGTACCTTGGGCCTACCTTAGGGGTGACTAACATGTAGAAAAGGGAGGGTTTTAGGGACTTGCAAGTGTGCGCACTTGCCAAGTCGACATGGCAGCCCCAGGCTGCGCACAGGCTCTGCAATGGCAGGCCCGAGTTACACTTTACGGGCTGTTTGCGTGGGTGGCACAATCCAGTGCTGCAGCCCACCAACAGCATTTGGTCTATAGGCCCTGGCACTCGCAGTGCACTTTACAAGGGACTGACACATAAACCAAATAGGCCAATCATGGAAACGCCAATCCGTAACACATTTTATACAGGAGCACTTGCACTTTCCCACTGGACAGCAGTGAGGAAAGTGCGCAGAATCATTACACCAGCAAAAACAGAGTCAAAACCGGGAGGTCAGAAAGCAAAAGTCAGGGGAAACACGCCAAAAGATGCCAAGTCTAACAATTGTACAAAACCGAGACCAGATATAAGAGATGAGCCCTTAAAGGAATCAGATTATATTCTGTTCGTGGATGCCTCATGTTTGAGAACAAATGATGGAGTTCTAAGTGCAGCATATGCAGTTTGCACAGTAGCAACTGTAATGGAAGCATCTTGTCTGAAAGGGATACGGTCTGCCCAGGTAGCAGAACTAATAGCTCTGATTCAAGCCTGCAAGTTGGGAAGAAATGTACGGGTTACAATTGTGACGGACAGCCAATACGGTTTTGGAGTTGTGCATGACTATGGTCAGATTTGGTCACAAAGAGGTTTCTTGACGTCTGCAGGAACGCCGATTAGAAATGGAGATTTTGTGAAAAAACTGCTTGAGGCGATACAGCTGCCTAAACAGATTGCTGTCGTGAAGTGCAATGCACATAAAAATGGGGAGGACTACATAACTGTCGGCAATAAGTATGCTGATGAGATTGCACAGTAATGTGCAAAGAATGTGGTCTCTTTGAACAGGAACCGAGAAAGAGAGCATATTTCATGTCCTTTGCTTTTTACTAACCCTGTTGAGACATGGGATGAGGTGAGACAATTACAGGAAGCAGCAGATGAAGAGGAGAAAGATACTTGGATGAAAGCAGGATGTAGAAAACATGAGGAAAATGATGTTTGGGTTTACAGAGATGAAAGACCAGTTATGCCTGATAGCATGATTTCTGACATGGCACGGATGTACCATGGACAAGCCCATATTGGGAGAGATTCAATGATCAGACTTTTCAGACAAACATGGTATAATCCAAAATTCAGAGCCATAGCTCAGAGTCTTTGTCAAAGATGTCTTGTTTGTCAACAGTTAAATCCAGGAAGGAAGACCGTAGTGAGTCTAGGAACAATAGGACGAGAAGGAGGTCCGTTCACTAGAATGCAAATGGATTTAATAGAAATGCCACCGAGCAATAGACTAAGGTATGTCCTTGTAGTCGTCTGTTTGTTTTCCCGTTGGGTGGAAGCATACCCGACCAGAAGGAATGATGGAATCACGGTAGCAAAACTTATGCTGCGAGAATTCATTCCGAGGTATGGTTTTCCAGTCACGATTGAAACAGATAGAGGAACACATTTCCAAAACGAATTAATTCAACTGATTTGTGAAGCACTTAGTATTAAACAGAAACTGCATTGTGCATACAGACCAGAGGCTTCTGGAATAGTAGAGCAAGTGAATGGAACAATTAAGAACAGGCTAGGAAAAATGTGTCAAGCCACAGGACTCAAATGGCCAGATGCCTTGCCATTAGTTTTAATGACAATCAGAAGTATTCCGGAAAGGAAAACTGGACTCAGTCCCCATGAGATAATTATGGGACGAGCAATGAGACAAGCACATGTACCTGTCAACAAACTACTGACTATAACTGATGATCTGGTGCTGGATTATTGCAAAGGATTGGCTGATGTGGTGCGTTCTGTGTTTCATCAGGTTGGACCGGATGCGACCACTCTTGAAAGAAAACCAGCTCACGACTTGAATCCAGGAGATTGGGTCCGCATAAAAGTCCATAGAAGAAGAAACTGTTTGGTTCCTCGCTGGGACGAACCGCGACAGGTGATACTGGTGACAACCACTGCAGTCAAATGTGCGGGAGTGAAAAACTGGATACATGCCAGTCACACCATCACAGTTCCAGAACCTGAAGATCGACATGTGAGTCGACATCTGGAAGAGTTGAACAACAGTTCAGCATCGGAAGCGGAAGAAGAAACGAACACGGTGCCAGAACTTGAAGATCGACCTGTAAGTCGACATCTGGAAGACCCAACTACGAGTGCAACGACAGAAGGAGTGGAGGAAATAGCTGAAGTTCCAGAATTTGAAGATCGACATGTGACTCGACATCTGGAAATATCAGACACCAGTTCAGAATCTGATACAGATCATTCGGATTGTGATGAAAATCTGAAGAGAAATTGGAAATTTGAAAGCATAAGAGAAGAGACTGAGCACAAAGATAGTGACAGTGAGCAACCAAGTACAAGTTGTGGTAAAAATCCTTCGGAGATAATATTAATAGATGAAGAAGGGAGAGTTTCAAACAAAAAGTTAGAAAAATCGGAAGATCCCCGAGGAGCAATAGGGACAGATAGCCAAACAAAAGAACAGGGAAATTTAGAAGCAGATAGAGAAATTAACACAAATTCGGAAGAACACCGAGGAGGGACAGAAGTAGGTGAACGAAGGAAAATAAGAAAAGAACCACAAGTAAAAGGAGAAAATGAAATTATAAGATTCAAAATAAGAGACAATAAAGAAAGAACTGAAACAGAGTCTGAAGAAAGTGGAGAAGAAAGAAAACAAAAACTAGAGTCAAGAAAGAGAACCTGGAAAGCAGAAAGAGAGGAAAAAGAAAGTGAGACGAAAAGGCCAAGAAAAGGAGACAATTGGCCCAACGAAGTAAGAAAACTAAGATACAGGATCATAAGGCTAGATGGAAAAAGTGCTGAACAAGTGAATGAAATAACAAGTCAAAAAGAGCAAGACCAACAAAGTGGAAAACACTTGCAGAAAACGAAAAGAGTAAAGAAAGTAAATCTGAAGTATAGATCACCTGAGTGGTTGTACCTTGCTTTAACTGATATCAAAGAAGAAGAGAACACTCACGAGAACCCAGAACAAAGAAACCTAATGGGTGAAGGTGAAGTGCAACAAACTTGAAGAAATGTAAACGAATTTCTACCGGAGTTGACGAAATACTGGATTTGACAAAGAAAGAATTCTGAAAAGAATCAAAAGAAAGTACCAAACGAAGACAAAATTAGAGTGCAGGGTGGCTAAGAAGTCATTTCTGAGGTGTGGTGACACATTTTCCCTGTACATAATATAAATAGGTTATAGAACAAAATGGAAGATACTAAAGATAGAAAATGTAGATGTGAGTTTTTAAGAAGATGGTGTAAGATGTGCTTCTTTTGTACAGGATTATTAATGACAGTGTGGGTGGTTTTAGCAATCACTATTCCAATTAGTTTAGCTGTAGAAGAAACGTCTAATCACACAGAGAAAGAAAAAGGAGCTAACATTCAAGAAACAGCTATATTAAAAGGTAGTGCAGAATTACATAAAGTCAAATCAATAACAGATTTTTCAAAGAATGTATTTACAAAATTATTATATGAGTATGTAGAAACAATGGATGTAAGAGATTGTTATGTTTGTATGCAATTGCCTGCGTCTGTAGCAGAGGGTGTGACTTATCATCACCTTCCTTTGACGTATGGAATAACATGTAGTGTTTTAGCAAGTTTATTTTATAAGACAGGAAGATTAGAATATTATTACACTGATATAGATAAGATTTTTGCGAAAATTTCTGTAGTTCCTGAACTAAACAAAGTGAAAGAGGGAAAAACGTTTGGTGAATTTTTCATAGAAGATAAGATTTTAACCTTAGATAATAAAGTTAAAAACAACCTTACCTGTGAGTTAAAGAAAGAAGAAAAGGTATTTTTAGAGATGGTAGAGGATAGAAGAGCGAAATTTCAAAGAAAAGTGATAGAAGAGACAAAAACACCTCTTTGGGTGTTTGAGGAAGACAATCATGACAAGAAAAAGACAAATGCAGCTATGACTCTGGATTGGCCCCAACAGGGAAGGTTGTGCATTAGAAGAAATAGAACAAGATATGACAATTATTTCGTGGGTTCCAGTGATTGCCATGACAGTTATCAAATTTTAGGCGGATGGGGATTCAAAGGGGGAAAAGATCCAATATTTCCAGGGATCTATTATGTTTGCGGTAATAGGGCTTATTACAGGTTGCCGGACCATTGGTATGGGTCATGTTATTTAGGCCTGGTCTTTCCAAAGATTTTTCATATGGATAGAACAGAAAAAGGAACACACGAAATTATAAATACCTTTACACGTAGAAAAAGGGAAAGTTTTTCAGAAATAGTAGGTGATATTTTTGGTGCATTGATACCAGCAGTGGGAATATCTTTGAATGCATTTAAAATTCGGAAATTATCCACAGTGGTAGATTGTTTATCTACAGATACTGCTGGAGGGTTCTTGATGGTAAATACCGAGATGGTTGCCATGAGAGCTATGGTAATGCAAAATCGACTTGCCCTTGACATTCTTTTGGCAAAAGAGGGTGGAGTCTGTGGAATGCTGAAAGTCCAACATTGTTGCACTTACATTCCAGATAAAAGTGAAAATATACAAAAGTATATAAAGAATATTACAAGTTTGCACAAAGAACTTGTTCCACTGGAGGTTGAAAGTGCGTTTGGAAAACTTGGTAAAGGATTTTCTTCAGTAATAAATTGGTTTACTAGAATGAGTGGATTAATAATAGGGAAAGTCATAATAATAGCAACCATGATAATAATAATATTTTTAGTACTGAAGCTTGTAATTACATGTATAAAGAAAAGAAAAAAACAGAATAAAATAGAAAAAGAAAACAAGATAAACAAGGAGAGAGAGAGAGAAATGGGTGAAATAGAGCTAGAAGAAATAAAAGAGAACATGTACAAGAAGACCAAGAGACAAGTTGAAAGGGATACAGGTGTGTAAACTAACAAAAAACAAACGGATCAAGAAATATGCTGTCTGATAGAATTGTGTAACTTGGGTTTTGTGGTGATATTAAAAATCACCAAAGGGGGGAGTTGATGGAGCAGGGTAAAAGAAAAAAATTTAACCTCCTAATAATTTACGTAAAATGATTCACAAGCAAGTTCGTTTAAGTAAATAACCAACAATGTATGTTACATGTGAAGGGTTAAAGGTAACACGCTATTTTGTGTGCAAACTAATTTACTTATAATTGTTGACGTGGCTAACATAACCTAATATTTGCGTATTAATAGAATAATAAAATGCATGATTTGTGCTTTGAAAACAAAACGTGTAGTGGCAAAATAAAGCAATGGTAAGTAAGGGACGGCTTTATATGTTGCTTTTTGCTAGGTAATACCTAATTGGGGTACGTAGAATGACGGGAGGGAAACGAAAGGGTTTATATTCTTTATTCTTAACTATATTTTGTTTATCTTTGTAAATAGTGCACTTAGGCCTGTTGAGCAGCGATATAAAATGGCCGCCATGAGCTAGAATACGCGTGCGCGAGGAGAAATGTAGACAAGGAGAAAGGCCGTGAACAAGAATGAGCACGTGATCGTTCCAAGAGCCTAGGATGAAAGTATGGTCAAGGCTATTGTGACCTTACTGAATAAATGTGTGCCAAGATGGGTCAGCAAGAAGCGTGAGAAGTCAAAAAGAATAAATGGACAAAAAGAACTGTTGAACCTAAAAAGTATCGGAAAGTGATACAAGTTGGACTGATCGAAGCGGATGAGTAATGTCACGAACTGTGGGAAACGATGCAAGTATGGACATTCCACAAAGAACTGGTTAGAACAAGGAAGTTTGATAAAAGATGTATGTGGACTCAAATGGACCAATTAGAGAGAATCTCGCCATAAAGATGCAACATTTTTATTTTAGTAAGCTAGAATTAGGGTATAAGAAGACCTACTCTTGGTGGGGAGGGGATAGAGATGCTGCTGAATTGCTGGGAGCTGTTTTTTGCTGTTTTTGGCTGCTGTTAGTTGCGTATGGAGTTGCTGCTGCTGATGCTGACGAGCTGAGGCTGCTGCTGCTATTTTATATTTTTAATTGAGCATAAGATGCTGCTTTTTGAAGAACTTTTATTCTTGATAGATTTTTCCATTTAGAACTATTAGACTTTTCCAGAACAGATAGATAGAGATTTTGGGAGTTCTTGCCGTGACGAACTTTATTCTTCCATCTAATAGGTATGCATTGCAATTTCAATTTATTCGTATAATGATAACAAATGTAATAATCTGAATAATAAACCTAAAACTTATTTCATGCTTCTAAACTTTATATAAACTTTATTATCTTTAAACAAATGACTCAGTGGTTCTTTAGCTCAATGATTAATGTAAAATGTTAGAAGGTTTATTGTGATTGAGCTGGTCTTAATCACCATCAACTGATTCCTACTAGTTGGTCCATCGACCAATGAGCGGAATACCTTAAAACAATGAGAAATATTATGTTGTGTTAAAAAGTGGTATCCCGTCTCCTTCCAGCGAATCGTTTTACTGTTTTTCTCCTAGGTTACTGACGGAGGAAATCCAGGGAATAAATGAGTGAGTGAATGCATGTGCGGTGTTATGGGCCCCACCGTCATATGGATATAGTCTGTGTATTGGAGGGATAGTTGTACCTGGATGACCGAAGCATATAGGAGAAGAATTTTTATTGTTAGCGCTGGATCACTGGCAACTGGTAAGCCTTCGCTCATGCCCTTGGAGCCTTTTGGAGCTCCACCTTCTTAGTGCTCCTTTTGGTTGGCAGCCCCGTCTCCTTACAAAATTCCTTGAGTTCAGCAACAGTGTAGCTCTCCAGATTGAGGCCTTCAAATTCTTGGAGGTGAAGCCACAGGCTGCACAGGTAGAGTAAGGGTGAATTTGAAAAAGCAGAAAGAACAATCAGGAGAATTTAAAACTCGAATTGGTCTGAGATCATTTATCTGGGATTGTCAGTGTAACACAAAATCACTCTATGGCACTGCACAAACACAAGTCCTAATTCCACAACTACCACCAATGTGAGAAATTGGGTTACTGGTGGGGGGGAACCCTACTCAAGCAGGAACCACAATTCTCGTCAGAGTGAGGCACAAGCAAACCCCAAATAAACCTGTGCCCAGCTTGGTACAGAGCAGTCAGGCTTAACTTAGAGGCAATGTATAAAGTATTTATGCAGTACTTCAAACAGTAATAAAGTGAAAACACAACACAAGAAGGATCCCACAACAATTTAGAAAAATAGAGCAAAATTTCATAAATAAATCAAGACCAAAAAACAAAATTCTAATCAGTAGAACCGGAGATATGCAATTTAAAGATTTAAGTGTAAATAGTGCAAAAAAGCCCAAAGTGCCACTCTGGTTGTGCGAGACCGGGAGAAAGTCATAAGTTCAGGACAACCGCGAAAGAGCATGGGTCGGATACAGGGACCAGGTTAGTCCTGCTGAAAAGTTACATTCTCAGTGCAGCGCAAAGAGTCCCATTCACGTTGGAGGGGGATGCGAGGAGCAGGTTAGCGTTGGTGACAGTCATCAATGTAGCACGAAGAGCAGACCTGGTGTCGTCACTGTAGGGCAAAGGTCCTGCTGTCGTCTCGAATGGTCGGGCCGGAGCTTCGCGGTGGCACTCTCTGTGAGCGGCCGATACTGTAGTGCAATCTGTCGGATTGATGGAACTTAGTGTTGGCGGGTAGTGCGAGTGACAGGCTTTTGGCACTAACGGGCCTGTTCGTAGTCACGACCTAAGGGACACCACTTGGGGGTTAGGGGCTTGCTCCAGCTGGATCTGGGTGCTGATTCAGGTGGTTGGGAGCCTGTTATGTTCCTGTGGCTCTGAACAGGAGGCAAGTAGACCAGCCCTTGGAGTCTCTCTGGGAGATCTGGGTTCAGGTACAGGTCCAATCCCTCCTGCTCAAGCAGGAGGGCAGCAGCGCAGCAATCCAGCAAGGCAGCAGTACATCAAGCAGAAGCCCAGAAAGGCAGGAACCCAGAAGGCAGCAGTCCAGCAGAGTGGCAGTCCTTTCAGCAGTACAGCAGTCCTTCATCCTGGCAGAGTCTCCACAAGTCCAGAAGTGCACTGAAGAGTTGGTGTCTGAGGTTGGGATTTGAACTGGTAGAAGCTTCTAGAGGTTTCCATTTGAAGTGCACAGGACGTTTCCTTCCTCCCCTGGCCTGTCTCCCAACTAACTACAGGGGGTATGCAGCCCTTTGTGTGGAGGCAGGACACAACCTATTCAAGTGTAAGTAGGGCTGTGCCCAGTTCCACCTTCCCATCCTGCCAGTGATGGCCCATCCAGGCACAACTAAGCTCTCTCTATTGTGTGCGGCTGTCTAGGAGGAATACACAAAGCCCAACTGTCAGCTGCACCCAGCCATGTGACCCAGTGACAGGCTGCAGGCACTAAATGGCTAAGGCAGGAAAATGCCAACTTTCCAAAAGTGACATTTTCAAAATTGTAATGTAAAATCCGACTTTACCGTTAAAGAGGGGTTTTAATTACAATTCTTTAGACACCAAACTGGAACTGTCTACCTGTTCCCAATTTAAAGTTATAGCTCATTAAATGTAATAAAGTAACTCCAATGTTATCCATTGGTAGAGGTAGGCCTTACAGTAGTGAACAACTAATTTAAGAGATTTTCACTACCAGGATATGTGAAACTCAAAATTACATATCCTACTTTTTAACTACATTGCACCTTGTCCTGTGGGTTGTTTGGGCCTACCCTAGGGATGACTTATTTGTATTTAAAAGGAAGATTTGAGTCTGACAAACGGTTTATTTTGCCAGGTTGAAATGTGATTCAAATTTGCACACACAGGATGCAATGGCAGCCCGAGACATGTTTAAAGGGCTACTTTAGTGGGTGGCACAACCAGTGCCCTGGACACATGTAGCACTACTTTACTAGGGACTTATAAGTAAATTAAATATGCTAGTTGGGTGTAAGCCAATTCTACCATGTTAGGAGGAGAGAGCACAAGCACTTTAGCACTGGTCAGCAGTGGTAAAGTGCACAGAGTCCTAAGGCGTACAAAAATCAATTCAGCAAAAAAAATGGAGGAAGAGAAATAAAGTCTGGGGATGACGCTGCAGAAAAGGCCAAGTCCAACAACAATGAACCTGAGTATGAGGTGCAGTTGATTTGTGATTCCCACTTTTCCATAATAAGAATCATTTTTTGGTTCACTGTAAGGCTTACCCTCCTAGTGAATGTTCTTGTGAGAATGCCGCTTCTGTTCATGCCTTTCTTTTGGTGCGTTGATTTTTCTACCTGTTTCCTCATAAGCCTGGGGCTACTAAAGGGGACATACTGTGGCACCTCCACTCATGTCCTGCCCCATCCCTGAACTCCTATTGGGTGGGTGTGCAGCATTACTGGGTGCCAGGGGGGAGCGCAAGGAACACACCAGTGGGTCGCAGCGCTGCACGCCTGCACTCACCTTACAGCCGCTGACCAGCCGGTGTTGCTATTCCTTTTCTTGTGGCCTGTGGGGAGCTAGCCATGGAGGATGCTATTAGTGTCTCAATTTTGCCAGGCCTTTTATCTCCCAGAGTTCTCTGGTGAGGAACGCTGAGCTTAACCTTTGTCCAATCCAAAATGGCCGACCCTGCATAGGAATTCATTGCTCTTTCCCAATTCAAGATGGATTCCAATGAACCTCCTGTTTTACTGGGCCTATATAATGAAGCAAATCCAGTCCATTCCTTACGTCAAACGCTTCGATCTTCCTGTCCTAGTGTTGTTTGCTTCTGACCCTGCTGGTTGATTTCCTGCAAATTAAAACCATCTTTCCTGAAGTCCTGCATTCCTTCTGTTCCAGTATCCTCTTCTGTGTATTCCTCCTGGGTCTTCATCTCGAACCCTCCTTGCGGAATTTCACTGCCATCTTGGAGGTTTCTTTGCACTTGGGCTTTTTCTCCGTTGGGATTCCTTCTAGAGGGCACTTTCCTGCTTGGATGTATCCTGCAGCATCAACGTGGCTACTAGAAGGAGTCGTCTTTACCGCTAATAGACCTAAACAGTCAAGACCCGGAATCTTGCTTCTGCTCACGGCCAGAGATCCTCAACGAGACACCTATTTCCTGGCATAGGGTTTTGCACTGAGGTACACAAAAAAGTGATAGGTGGAATGATTGAATTAATCTCGGCAATTGGTAATTACACTGGGCCGCATTCAAGTTCATTGTACTTTTTCCCAAATATGCCACCTGAAATAGGAATCAGCCACATGCAAATCAGTCTTCATCCTTCTTCAAGGAACAGCAAAAACTGTCAGGCCAGGCTCCCTCTGAATGAGACATAAGCAACCTAGGAACAGTTTTCTCCTATTTGGGCCTCTTCAGTCATATGTAGCTTGAGTCGTATAGAACAATGAGCACAGGACCCAGGTGTGCTCATACGGTTGCACATAGGGTGTAGCATTGAGATATAAAAAAAAAGTGTTTTAAATATGAGGTCCCTTACAAGCTTGAGCCCTAGCCCACTCTCTTGGAGCCCATGCATGTGAAGCTAAATCACAATGGCACATGAAACACGAGCAGTTATTTGTCTGTTCTTCAGTTTTACTAGGTCATCAAACAATTTGGATAACAGAGTACAAGGTTCTATTTCACAAGCTGCAAGTGGAACTTCTACCTTTCTTGTATGTGAAAATCTCTCTTACATTTAAATACCAGCTGGAGCAGTGCAAACTACCCTCATACATATTGTATTGTATTGTAATTGCATTTATATAGCTCTTACTACCCCTGATGAGGCGTCGAAGCGCTTTTTGGCGAGTAGCACGCTACACCGGTACCCAAAAAGGATTAGTGGTGGATAAGTATAGTGAAATTTGAGTTAATTTGAGTGGTGGACATGCGAGTCTGTTAGTTGGTTTGAAAAGGATAATGAGGGCATAGAAGAGGAAAGAATCTAGAAAGTGTTTATTGGAAGATCATAGTAGTAAGATGAGGTTTGGGATGAGTATAAGGAGAGATGGAGGAGGGAGGAATCTCTAGAAATGGATTAGGGAGATCATAGTAGTAAAATGAGTTTTGGGTTGAGTCAAAAGAGGGATAGGTGAGGGAAGAATATAGATGAGTTGTTTGGGAGATCATAGTATTAAAATGAGCTTTGGGGTGATCCAAGGAAGGATAGAGGAGGGAAAGGGTAATTTTGGGGATCATAGTAGTAGAATGAGGTTTGAGATGAGCCAGTGAGTGGAGGTAGATCATATATTGAGAGAGGTATAGGGTGAAATATAGGGTAGGGCTTTGAAGACAACATGGCTAAAACACATTTGCAAAGACAATATCTCTTGCATAGGAGCAACATATTGGCTTTGCCAATGCTTCTTTTAATGTAACTTTATGGTCCACTTGTATTACGGCGAGAGCATCGGTCATTTTTGCATCACTCTCAGTTGTGCCATTTTAGAGGTGCCGTATCGGAAGTGCACTCTCTAGTCTTTGCCAGTTGGGATATACCATCCATCCATGCCCTATTTTAGACTGGCAGCAGAAAGAAGCGCGCTAACAGCAAGCCTGTCTGTGTCCCTCTATGCCCAGACCGTGTCCAGGGCCCGGAACACTGCCCAGTCTTTTTTCCGCAGCTGGTAAGCAAAGACTTAATACTATTGTTAAATGATTTGCAGCTGTGTAGCATTGAACCTATTAGTTTGAAGTGCCTCACTAGTGAAACCGAATATCTAAGGCGCAACACACACATTTCATCTTTGCCCCCTCACCCCTTATCTTCTAGAATTTCTAATCGAGCTATATATCATACTTGTCAGAAATACCAGTATAACATGCATTCTAATCAATGTCTGTTTGATGGTTAAACCTGTGATTGAGGGGATTAGTCTGGAAAACTCATTTTGATGCTGCATTTATAGCAGAAATCTGCTTAACGCGGACTTGGCCCCTGATCTTACATTCCTCCTGGTTATTGTTTCAAATTAGTCAATGGGCCCATGCGATTATTTACAAAAATAAGACTATGGATTTATTTATTCATGTGGCTGTGCATTTTGTCTGGGACAAGTTTGGAAAAGGCGTACAGACAGAGCGCGCATCAACATTGCATGCCTTAACACCGTTGAGCGTCTTTAGATGTTGGAGTAAATATGAGTGCATTCTACCATCCTTAGTTTGCATATCATTTTTTCCGTCCACCGGTTAGATTGCACCAATTTTATGAATCCAGTAATTGAACACAGGAAAGTTGAAACTATGAATAAACAATTTGGTTGAAAAGAACTCAGCAGCACTGGAGGTGTGTTCCGGTCATGAGTTGAAAGACAGAGAACACCATCATGGCCAGTCCTATTGGACTTGTACTATATATGATTTTAATGCATTTCCTTCAGTTTTATATGTTTTGTAAACTTATGACATATTGCTAGTGTGTCGTGTACATTTTGCTTCTTGTATTTGAACAGGGTTTTCAGTTCAACTTAGATGCATCATATTGCATGTTTATATTCATGTACAATTAATCAGTGAGCACAAGATACATGCACACTGTGTGGGTGACTTGTTGAGGCATGTTGGGAGGTGTAGTATGAACGGGGAGTTTTTCACTGCTCACAGTATGCCGTGCGCGGCATACACGAAGTCTGTTGTTTGTTTTGGTGATAAGTAAACGTTGGGGCCCCTGGAGGTAATTAAATTAAGGGAGGATTTAAACGGACTGTGATTTATCAAAGTCTATTTTAACAAAACTTGGAACGGCTGGAGAGGACGCGGCATGACAGATGGTGATTCAAACATTTAGCCATGTCCGAAAAAAACGGATATTGTTGCACTGGTGTGATTTTTTAAAGTAAGGCATGAATTAAAATTGAAGATCTGGTAAGCATATTTATAGACATTGCCATAATGGTTTGTCTTTTCAGGGTAAAGGGGCCTAATTTGTAAACATGCAGTTTTTGTTGCCCTTGGGACACACGTATGGGTCACGTTTTGTCAGGAGGTTCATAATATTTTGCACCATGACGGCTGGTTTCACGAGCATTCTTTAATGAGGATCATTTTTTGAACTAAGGCTATTGTAGGTCACTTATTTTTTATTTTTGGTTTGGGGGCAGTACGTTATAGTTTGCATGTAGTAATGAATAATTACATCACATTTGGTGCAATCTTTAAAGCATTTGTAGTTGTATTATTTGCTGTAGTCAAGTTCATGTTATATTGATGGTGCTAATGGGTGTCTTTATAATATCTTGTATTTTAGTAACCCCTGAGGAAGGGAATTATCCCGAAATGCATTGGGTACATTTTAAGATACCGTGACATGAGTAATTTTAAACTCTCTTGTGCTGCTGTGAAAAGCCTGGAAAGTCAGTTTTGAAATCTATGTGTAAGACGAATTGAAGAATCATGAAAACTATGAGATTAACAAAAGGAGAAAATGTTGACAAAAAGAACAATAAAAAGTGATGAACTGGTTAAAGACTATGGATTCATGTATTCATGTGGCTGTGCATTTTGTCTGGGGATCTGATGAGGCTCCATTTCTTTCAAGTTTGGAAAATGTCCACGGACGGAGCGTGCATCAAGACTGCACGCCTTAACGCCTTTGAGCATCTTTAAATGTTGGAGTAAATATGAGTGCATTCTACCATTTCTGGTTTGCAGGCCATATTCTTGCCCATATCTAGTCCTGCCAAGCTTTAGTCAACACTCTTTCTACTTTAGAACTGACATAGATGGACCACAAAGTGTTTTTTTTTGTCAATCAAGGAGAGAGGCCAAAATGAAAACCAATGAGTCGTCCAACATTTCTGATCACTCATAGCCTAAATTGGACCCTCCAGAATTGATCACCTGCTTAGAGCATACTGTGCCTGAGCCTCTTGGTAGTATCGACAACTATGTGGATTAGTTTAATAAATGGATCACCAGTGCTCTATATCACTGGCGTAGCTGGGGGGGGCGGTGGGGGCGGTCCGCCCCAGGCGGCACTATTTTGGGGGCGGTGGCCGCGCAGCACTGGTGGCCCGTTGCGGTGGTCTTTATAATTTATTTGGGGACCCTCACTGACACCACTGTCAGTCATTACAGTAGTGTCAGTGTCCCCAAATAAATTATAAAGGCCGCCGCAACGGGCCACCAGTGCCGCGCGCGCGGCCCCGTTTGAAGCGCAAGCGCCCCTGTTTTCAACTGCTTCCTGCAGCGCACGCATCACCACCTAGCGTAGTGGTGGTGGTGTGGTGCGCGACCGGACCGAGGTCAGAGGGGAAAGACTCCAATCAGCCAATGAGCTCTCTCAGCTCAGAGATCCAGCCGACGAGCCCTCCCCTTCGTAGGGTGCAGGCAATCGAACGGAGGCGCGCAAGGGTCTGTATTGGTACAGCAGGCTTTGAATTTCTCTGTGATTATTGCCGCCCGACGTACCGCGTTTGTTGTGGTTGCTTGTGGGTCCGTCCCAGGGCCCAGTGGAGGACCAGAGCCAACCCGAGAGGAACTTCTACAGTGCATCACAGGTATCTCCACAGTTGTTTGTTTGGAATGTCTGAAGACAGGAAAGAAAGGAGAGGAGCAGACAGGTAAGTCCACCCGGCAAGCGTGTTGAAAATTATGCAAATGGCAGTTTTGCCCCTCAATACCACACGTGATGGTTGGCGCCTGAAAGGATACAAGCATCCATTAACATGGGTCCCAGTATGCTATTTTCTAGTTTTCTTTACCATTAAGGCATTTTCGAGATTTACCATGATATGGATCGGTAATCCCACAAACATCCTTTTATTTATAAGACATGTCACTGTCATGAGTGTAAAATCTGAAAATTTTGGGGAAGCAACAGTGTGGAGATTTTAGTAGCAAAGCATTTATTGTGGCATTGATAATGCATTGTTGGGGAAAGCTAATACTACCTGGAATCCGAAAGCACTGATAATGCATTAGTGGAGGAAGATCATGCGTACCTCAACACTGATAAGGCCCTTTTGTGGTAAGGCCATACTGCTGAGGTCCTGTAGCAATGAGGCGGTGCTGGTAAGGCAAGTTGGCGGGCCTGGGATTCTCAAGGAATGAGAACACATCAGTTAAGAAGCTGGCACTGTTGATAGGCCTGGATGCTTTGGTGGATGGTGATGCTGTAACCCTGCAGGGTCGTACTTTGTTGTTGCTATAGTGGCTTGCTGCTGTGGTGGGCCACCAGTGCGACTCTCAATTCATGCAGGCTGGTGCTAGGTTGGTGACAAGATAGTGAGATCTTAGAAATCTCCCTTGACTTGAATTGAACTTAGCTGTTGCACACACTCCAACTTAGATCGGCACCAAGCAGTAGGCACTAAGAGTTTGGCAGAAACTCTCTGGCTGCAATGGTGTGGGTCTGACTGTTGAGACTGGTGTGACTCTGTTCTAAGGCCAGGCTATATGTGTACCACCCCACCCCCACCTCCCCTCAGTAGTTCATGCTGTTCTGAGTTTGTCATTGCATTATTGTACCTCAAGTCAGAGCACATCACGTTTGTGCACGTCCCCACTGCTTTAATGGGGGGACCATGATGTTTGGTCATTTAATGTCAGCTGTAGATGATGGATCCCCGAACAGTGTCATGTATGTGCATGTTTGCATTGTGCTGAGGGGATTACCAGGTAATCGTTCACGCAGCTCTCTGATGGATGTCACATGCGGTTTTTCTGAGTCCCCAGATAGATCATGCAGTCTGTGTGTTCTCCTTTGTACTGCCGGTCACCGGTGTATTCAACTGTGTAGCCTTGAACCGTGTCATGTATGTGCATGTAACTTGCATGATCGAGGTAACTATTAGCGGTGATACTACGTGTCTCTTGGACCTCTTTCAAGTGCTCGCCGTCCTTTTTCCCCAGCACCCCTCCCCCCCCAGGGGCAGCTACCTGAGGGATAGCCCCGGGCGCCACAAGCTCTAGCTACGCCTCTGCTCTATATGCTACCCTTCTTGTGACGTCCTTTATTACCCTTCCTAAGAAGTCCTTTGTTTCCCAGTGTTCTTCTTCATCTGCTCCTTGGTATAAAACAGACCTGACTCTGGCCAAGAGGAAATGTAAACAAAAACATTTTTTTTAAACAGATAATGCTTATGGGAGTCTAGGAATCCATTCACCAATTGGGTGCATTTTCTTCACTACTGAGGGCCTCTTCCAGACCACAAGCTGAAGGGAAACTCAAGGCGGCATTTTGAAAAAGAGACTTTCCATTCAAAGGCTATTGTTAAATCCAACAACATACAGTCAATGATCCTCACCAGTGATTCAAATGTACTAGTAACCTCCTTAATTGTCTAAATCACTGACACTGAAGCTTTAATCGTCTAAACTTTGCACCAAATCCACTGCTAAGAGTACTCCTAAACATACAGAGTTATTAATGACATCACTCATCATCTCAAACCTCTCTGGCTCTGTCTATCACTTTAACCACAAATTGACATCTTAATGTCTGTCCCTGTGGCCGCTGTTTGTGCTGTGTCTGGCTCTATGTCTGTTCCCAGCTTCCCCGGGTTTGATTTGCACACACCGAGATCATCGTTTACAGTATATACAAAGAACAGTATTTAAAAAGTAAATAGTGTTATGGGATGGCATTGATGTACAATGGTATTGACGTGGAATGGGATGATAGTGAAGTGGGCTGGGAGTGAAGTTGGATTCATAGCAATAGCATGTGACGGTAGTTATGTGGGATGTTTATGATGTTGGATTGATAGTATTAACATGAGATGGTAGGGTGGTGGGTTGGTACTGAAGTTGGATGGATGGTATTAGCATGGGATGGCAGTGAGGTGAGCTAGTAGCAAAGTTGGATGGAAAATATTATTATTGAGTGGTAGTGACACAGGATGTAGTGAAGTTGGATGTGATGTTAATATGGGATAGTAGTCATGTGGGATGGTAGTGAAATTGCATGCGTGATATTAACATTGGATGGGAAGGAGGCGGGTTGGCAATGAAGGTGGGTGGGTGGTATTAACGGTGAATGGTATTAACGTGGGATGTAAAGAAGTTGGATGTAGTCTTAATGTGAGATCATACTGATGTGGGATTATAGTGACGTTGGATGAACAGAACTAACATGAGATGGTAGTAATGTGGGATAGAAATAGCAGTGTTGAGGGGTGGCACGGACGTGAGATTGTAGTGACACAGGATAATAGAGAGACAGAATAGTAGGACATGGGAAGGTAGTGATGTGGAGTGGTGATGATGCGGCTCGTAGTGACTTGGAATAATAATGACATGGGATGGGATTCATGTGGAATAGTAGTCACGTGTGATAGTAGTGACAGGATAGCAGAGATATGGGTTGGTAGTGTTCATAAGGCTTGCACTTATGATGCCCTGTGGTCCTAGTTTGCTGTGCTGTACCTATTCTATATGTGCAAGTGAGGCTTGTAAACTGCACTACCTCTTGCACCCTGTGCTCCCACCCATGAGCCCTGCGACCCCCGTTCCCCGCACTTTTACTCCTTTTCACCATCTCCTCCTCCAACTCCCTGACAGTGGCAATAGTGCTGGCTTTTGTATTATGAATTATTGTTTGTTAAGCTTCATTAACATGAAGCACAGGCACAGCATGAACAGTGGCGAGCGTGCGCGCGCGCACACACACCCGCATACACCTCCCTCGACCCCCCACACAGAAATTCTGCAGCAGGGCAAGATTTTAGGTGTGTGAGAAGTACGCACACACTACTTTTGCACTTCTACCCATGTGTTAGCTGCTTTTTCTATGTTTTACTCAGTCTTGCAAACGTACATTCAACTTGCAAAAGCTCAAAACTTTGTCCTTGCCAATGCTTGTAGTGCTTCGAGAGGACCCGTACACGAGTTCTGGAAGGGACGTACTCCAGAGGCTTCATTAGTTACCGTCGTGCTACATCTCTGTGCAGCAGACTAGCTGGTGCTCATTAATCCGTCAAGTGCATCGGCCCAGCGCGTGTATTTGAGGAGTTCTATTTTTCTTCATTTCCTGACACTCTGTGGAATCTTCTGGTCCTCTGCCTTACATTCTAACAAAGCCCTCTTTGTCCCCGTGGAATGTTTCACTTGCTGCCAGTCCCCTCCTATGCAATCCCTTCTAAAGGCACCTCAGGGCCTCCTGCAGAAGAAGGAACCTTTGATTCAGAAATGCCCACCTTCCGGTGCGCGGTGGTAGGGGAGGGAGGTTTGATGTCATATCCTGCCGATGGCACTGTTTCTGGCAGGCACACAAAATCAAGCAATGGCTCTACGTGTGACTGCTCGGCCACATTCTGCATATTTTCACTAATGATTTACATTCTGCAGTGGGGTTTCAATTTGTCAGGTTTTCAATGCATTTATTTAAAAAATATTTATAATGTGGTAAGTGCAGCATCCATATTTTTGGAACTTAACATTTATTTCACACACGTTCAAAAGCATGGCTAAAATACGGCCATCCATGTTTGACCATGTTTATCAGCTGCATAACCATGGCATAACTCATACATCTCTTCTACCCCCATAAGAAGCATAGTGTCTCTGACGAACTTCACTGGGACCACATCCCCTGAAAACATTCCGAACCACGAACATTACTTAATCTGCCTTGATTTCATTGTGCTCACCCTCCAAACCCACTCAATATCACCCTCCTTGGAGCCTCAAAAGGTTGAGTTCCGTCACCGTTTATGCATGGGTGTGAAAACAAGTTACCACTCTTCGAAGGTGGTGAAAAGCAGCTCTGCTCCTGTGTTCTGTGTCTGATCTCTCTCTCGCAGTTCTGCTCAATGGGAAATGACCTTTATAACGCAGGCTGAGCCACGCGTGCCATTTCCCTGCAAGCGGAACCACGCTTGCCTTAACCACGCATATGCCTTAACCACACACAATGGTTTCCATACAGACCATGTGTGGGGTTTCAGTAACGGGGCCATCTGTCACTGGTGAGAGTGCGTGATATGGCCAGCAGATCTCACCCAGGTAACTGCAAAAACTCTTTAGAACCCTGTGATGAGACTCTAGGTCCTGCCTGATTTTCTTTGAGTCATTGTGCTACAAGATGGTATCAGACGCTTGCAGCAGAAAACTGGCTCGTATAAGAATGTACCGTTAAAAGAAGGATGTGATGGATGGAGCATTTAAATAAGCGCCCCTTGGGATCTGTATTTCAGTAGAGGAGGTTTATAGTCATGAACCACTACCAGGGGCACTGAACTTATGTCATTCTCTGGCTGCAGCCTTTTCCACATAGTTATGGATTTGCCATATTTGCTGCATAATCCATCATCTGCTGCACGATTTGCAGATTTTAATTTTAAAAAATTGTTTCTGGCTCAAATGGATCAAAAGTTACAAAAAACATTGTGGCACCTGTTGCCACACAGTGGGAAGACCTTCGCGAAGGTAGACTGGTTACCTTTCAAGCGTCTGTTGCTGTGTTTGAGTGTTAAACTCATTAATAAGGTTAAACCTTTTCCCAAACAATGATAACATGTGTGAAAAAGACAAAAGAATGCAGCAATACTGTTACTAAATGTGCCACATTATGCTACATCATTTGCCGTTTCGTGCCACATAATTTAGTCAAACCTGACACATGATTTGTTGTATAATTCCAGTGACCCTGACCACAACCAACCTCAGGAGAATTCCATGCTTATCACAGGTCAGTGTTGAGTCGTTCAGTCAATTCTGGGCACTTTTCAGTTGCTTATTGGTGTATTTGGGTGCAAAACATGTACCAATGAGGTGAAACCTTTGCCCAGATAATGTTAAAATGTTTAAAAATGATAACATTATGAATAATTCTATCGCGAAACATGGAGTGGCTGCATAATTTGCCTTTTTTGCATCAAAATTCAGTCAACTCTGCTACATAATTTCTTCCCTCTCTCGTTGAATAATTCCAGTGGCCCTGATCACTACCAACCCCATGTTTACCACAGGCCAATGCGGAGTCGTTCACTCACTTCTGGTTAACCTTTCCACTTCTGCCTTTGCACTCTAAAAGTTGATGTGAAAGTCGGTCTCACTCTGATGACGTCTAAACATCCACGTGAGTAGTAACTACTGCCTCAAACTTTTGATTGGGTGGGTCTGTTGTAAAGAAGGGTTGAAACCTATACTTGGACCTGAGCCCCTTGAACTGGCTCATTCGAACAAATACGGAGTAATCAGAGACCATGTATAAGCAATACATACTTCCAATCAGCCCCTGGACATACCCCCCAAAAACTAACTGCACAGATCTGCCCCACCTGCACAGAGGGCAGCAAGTTCCCACTTCTAAACTCACATTAGTCTTTGCAAAACTTTACTTTTGTGAGAACCGGAGCCCCGAATAGTAAAGATCCAAATCTGGAAATGCAAAGCAAGGGCCTCACATACCTCCAAACCTTGGATGCTGCCCTCTAGCAGTCCCGGAGAGTCACGTGCTGTGTCCACTCTGTTCGCTGACTGAGAGCGGGTCGGCAAAGGAAAAGCAAACGTTCATCTTTTGTGCTCTCCTTCAAGGAGTGTGGCAGGGACCCCACACATTCGAAACTAGAAATTTCATAGTTGAGGTACTTCTCCAAACGTTAAATTCAAGTAAAGTTGGTGCCACATAATCGATTGAGTAAAAAAACTTTTAAAACTGCCTCTCAGTGTAAAGGTATCAGCAAACTAACTTTCGCTCGTGAGCAAACATCCCCAATGACGTCACTTTGCTGACTTATATCTGGAGTCGTGCTATCCTTGTGACCGTCATCAAACATTCCCTGCCTAAAGCACACACATTCATGCGTGACGCCTGCAACCGCAGGCAGCGGCAACACACAAGCCAAAGTTCACTCAACAGTAAGAATATAATAGATGGGCCCAAAGGCCTGTGGATTCGCAAGCCACGGGTTTCCTCTTTCACAAAAAACCTACACGATCCAAATACACATTTTGAAATGTATGGGCTGTATTTATTTGCAAAACACTAGTTAACATTCACCGACACATACTGATTAAAAACACTACCTTCAATCAATCAATCAATCAGGGGTTTTTAAAGCGCGCTACTCACCTGTGAGGGTCTCAAGGCGCTGGGGGAGGAGGGGGGGCGGCGGCTCCGGGTCAGTCGAAGAGCCAGGTCTTGAGGTTCTTCCTGAACGTGTGCAGAGTCGGGGAGCGTCTGATGTTCACAGGGAGCTCGTTCCAGGCCTTCGCTGCGATGTAGGAGAAAGCTCTCCCGCCGGTTCTGCTTCTGCGGATGCGGGGGACCTCTGCCAGGGCGAGGTCGGCGGAGCGGAGGTTCCTCTTGGGTACGTGGAAGGATAGTCTCTCGTTGAGGTATTTGGGTCCGATGTTGTTGAGGGATTTGTAGGCGTGGGTGAGGAGTTTGAAGGTGACCCTCTTTTCGACTGGGAGCCAGTGGAGGCCTCGTAGGTGTTGGGTCATGTGCTCGTGGCGCGGTGTCCCTAGGACGAGTCTGGCTGTGGTGTTCTGGATGGTTTGGAGTTTGTGTAGAAGAGTTTTGTTGATTCCGGCGTAGAGGGCGTTTCCGTAGTCCAATCTGCTGGTGATGAGTGCGTGGGTGACGGTCTTTCTGCAGTCGGGGGGGGATCCATTTGAAGGTCTTGCGGAGGATGCAGAGGCAGTTGAAACTGGTGGAGGCGACGGCGTTGATCTGGCGGTTCATGGTGAGGGAGGAGTCCAGGATGATGCCGAGGTTTCGAGCGTGGTCTGTAGGGGTGGGTGGGCTCCCAAGGGTGGAGGGCCACCAGGTGTTGTCCCAGGCGGAGGTGCAAGGTCCGAGGATGAGGACCTCGGTTTTCTCTGAGTTGAGTTTCAGGCAGCTGTCCTTCATCCAGGCTGCCACGTTCTTCATTCCTTCCTGGAAGCATAGTCTGGCGTCTTCGGGATTCTTCGTGAGCGAGAGGATGAGCTGAGTGTCGTCGGCGTAGGATACGATGTTTAGCCCCTGCTGTCTGACGATGGCGGCGAGGGGGGCCATATAGACGTTGAAGAGCGTGGGGCTGAGTGATGATCCCTGGGGTACTCTGCAGCTGATTTCCGTGGGTTTGGAGAGGAAGGGAGGGAGTCGGATCCTCTGGGTTCTGTTGGAGAGGAAGGATTGGATCCAGTCGAGAGCGGCTCCTTGTATTCCCGCGTCCTGTAGTCTGGCTGCGACCGTGCGGTGTGAGACGGTGTCGAACGCTGCAGAGAGGTCTAGAAGGATGAGGGCCGCGGTGTGTCCTTGATCCAGTAGCATGCGGATGTCGTCGGTGGCGGCGAGGAGGGCGGTTTCGGTGCTGTGGTTGCTGCGGAATCCGGATTGGGAGGCGTCCAGGATGGAGTTCTCTTCTATGAAGGCGGTCAGCTGGGTGTTTACGATTCTCTCTGTGACTTTGGCCGCAAAGGGGAGGAGAGAGATGGGCCGGTAGTTTTTCAGGTCTGTAGGGTCAGCCGTAGGTTTCTTGAGGAGGGGTTTTACCTCTGCCTGTTTCCAGTCGTCTGGGCAGATGCCTGATCTGAGGGAGGCGTTGATAGTTCTTCCTAGTTCGGGTGCGATGACGGTGGCGGCCCTGTGGAATATGTGCGGTGGGCAGGGGTCCGTAGGGGCATTGACAACAGAATATAAGGAGAACAAAAATGTCACAAATCAACCTACATTACTTCCTTAAGAAATACACCTACATCTGGCAGAAACAGTCAATGTCAGCATTGACCAGCCAGCCCAGAACCCATTTCAGTTACTGGTCAAGCATAACTGCTTGACAGGTCTAGACCCTTTACATGACCCTTAAAAAGTATAGACAACCTTGTCATTATTGTCAAGGGCCCATACCTCCCTCGAGCACCTGTATTCCAGGATCTGTCCGGGTCAGCCATCGCTAGGCACCTTCAAAGGCCCATCCCACCCTCGAGCACCTGTATTCTAGGATCTGTCCCGGTCAGCCATCACTAGGCACCTTCAAGGGCCCTCCATCCCTCGAGCACCTGTATTCCAGCATCTGTCTGGGTCAGCCATTACAAGGCACCTTCAAAGGCCCATCCCACCCTCGAGCACCTGTATTCCAGGATCTGCCCGGGTCAGCCATCGCTAGGCACCTTCAAAGGCCCATCCCTCCCTCGAGCACCTGTATTCCAGCATCTGTCCGGGTCAGCCATCACAAGGCACCTTCAAAGGCCCATCCCACCCTCGAGCACCTGTATTCTAGGATCTGTCCCGGTCAGCCATCACTAGGCACCTTCAAGGGCCCATCCCTCCTCGAGCACCTGTATTCTAGGTTCGGCCCGGGTCAGCCATCACTAGACACCTTCAAGGACCCATCCCTCCCTCGGGCACCTGTATTCTAGGATCTGTCCCGGTCAGCCATCACTAGACACCTTCAAGGGCCCATCCCTCCCTCGAGCACCTGTATTCCAGCATCTGTCCGGGTCAGCCATCACTAGGCACCTTCAAAGGCCCATCCCTCCCTCGAGCACATGTATTCTAGGATCGGCCCGGGTCAGCCATCACTAGGCACCTTCAAGGGCCCATCCCTCCCTCGAGCACCTGTATTCCAGCATCTGTCCGGGTCAGCAATCGCTAGGCACCTTCAAAGGCCCATCCCTCCCTCGGGCACATGTATTCGAGGATCGGCCCGGGTCAGCCATCACTAGGCACCTTCAAGGGCCCATCCCTCCCTCGAGCACCTGTATTCCAGCATCTGTCCGGGTCAGCCATCACTAGGCACCTTCAAAGGCCCATCCCTCCCTCGAGCACATGTATTCTAGGATCGGCCTGGGTCAGCCATCACTAGGCACCTTCAAAGGCCCATCCCTCCCTCGAGCACCTGTATTCTAGGATCTGTCCCGGTCAGCCATCACTAGGCACCCTCAAGGGCCCATAATTCTCTCGAGCACCTGTATTCTTTGATCTGTCCCGGTCAGCCATCACTTGGCACCTTCAAAGGCCCATCCCTCCCTCGGGCACCTGTATTCTAGGATCTGTCCCGGTCAGCCATCACTAGACACCTTGTCCTAGAACTAATACTCTCTTTTTGTTCCATTGGGTGCGCAGGGGTCAGAAGGATGAACGCCCCACTCTGTGTTCCAAAAACTACCAAGAACCCTCAGTGGCCCACATTTAGGGGCACAATTGTTCATATAAGAGTTTTATGTGTCGAACTGTGAGATGCAAAGTTCCCCAAAAATATATAAAAATCAACAGGTGCACTGCTGACCCAGCAACAAAGGTGCCTAGGGTCCACTGTCATTCACCGTCTCCCCCTCTCTCCCTCCCAAGCTCTACTGTGGAAGCAAACAACAACATCTCGTCTCCATGAAGACTCGGATTCTCCAATTCAACAAATGAACCCCATCCCTGTGAAACATGTTCTTGCTTCATATCAATTTGTGGGGAATAAACTTCACTCTTTTAAGTCCACCTACTAAGGCAGCAAAGAGAGAAACACGCCTCCTAATGCACACCTGGCTAGCCCAACGCTGCCTTGGGATCATGGCAGACCAAGCCACCACAGTGGAGGAAAATAAATTTTGTAAAATCCACCCTAAACTGTTTTAAGACGGCTCATTGCACCTTTGCACCCTATAGCTAACGCACCTTCGGCTGCTGTTTTTTAATTAATCTTGTATTTTACCGTGTTTCTTTACTGTGTTTTTAAAATAACTTGTGCTCTTCAACAAATTTGAATTTGGTACCTTTGTTTATTTGGCGGCTATACGCTCCGCTTGACTTCATTTCTCCCCTGGGGCTCCCACTTCCTGGTTGTGCCAGACTAGACATGCCATTTTGTTCAGTGCGTGCTCTAGTGCTTTTTAGAGGGTGGGGGTTTAAAAATGCGCGCTGCGCGAGCGTCTTTCACCTAGAGCTCATTGCACCTTTGCACCCTATAGCTAACGCACCTTCGGCTGCTGTTTTTTAAGTAATCTTGTATTTTACTGTGTTTCTTTACTGTGTTTTTAAAATAACTTGTGCTCTTCAACAAATTTGAATTTGGTACCTTTGTTTATTTGGCGGCTATACGCTCCGCTTGACTTCATTTCTCCCCTGGGGCTCCCACCTCCTGGTTGTGCCAGACTAGACATGCCATTTTGTTCAGTGCGTGCTCTAGTGCTTTTTAGAGGGTGGGGGTTTAAAAATGCGCGCTGCGCGGGCGCGCCGCTAGTGCGCCGAAGGCGCGCCTAAGGCAAGCCCGTCTGCGCCCGTCACCGTCCCGGAAGCGCCAGGCGCCAGTCACTATGCTAGTGTACTGGTTCATACCAGTGTTGAAACCCTGATGTATGATGGTCCTGAGCTGCTGTCCCTCAACCTTAATAATTGTGGGGAATGTAGGAAATGGGATGCTGCGGTGAACAATAATTACACCTGTGATAAGTGTAAGCTTGAATTTACCCAGCTTCCCCTCGCCTCTATTGGTGAGTTAGAAGGTAGGAATGTGTTACGTGATATTAAGGCTGTGCTTATCAATGCCCGCTCCATTCCTAAGCATTATCAGGATATCTTTGACCTGCTTATTGATGAGTCTTTGGACCTGCTTTTTGTAACTGAAACCTGGTTTAGCCCTTCTTCCAATCCAGTTGTGGAAATGGCTATCCCTAATGGGTTTAAGATATTTAGAGCCGATCGCAAAGTGGGGCGGGGCGGGGGTGTTGCGTTGATTGTGAGGGAAGAGTGGGAATGTCAATGCAGTGAACTGACTGATTCCTCTGACATTGAAGCCCTCGATTTTTGCATCAAAATTTCCCCTCACTACTGCCTGGGTAGGATACTGCTTTATCGTCCCCCTGGACCTGCTGGTCCCTTTCCCAAGTTGCTTGCTGACTGGATCATGCCCAGGGCTTTGCGATATTCGCATTTTCTGCTTCTTGGCGACTGTAACATTCACATCGATAACACCGATGGGAGTGACACACATGACTTTCTAGCTGTGATACAATAGTCTTCACTCCAACAATATGTGTCTGACCCGACTCATTGTGGTGGTCACACGCTAGATGTAATTTGCTCTAGTTTGCCTTTGCTATTGTCTCCCCCTCTACCAGTTACTTGGTCTGACCATTATCTGATTCCTTTTTCCTGGCAGATTTCCAAAGGTCATCCTTCTCTCAGGCCTCTTTTCAATGGCCGGGGAAGGGCGCCCCCTAAAATAGAGCCTGCTGCATTCTGTCTAGCTTTAGCAGAATGTCCGCCGTCGCTCCCTGCTGATTTTGTTCCTGCCCTTGCCCATTTTAATAGCTGGATTGAGAAGGTGGTGATCGATCTCACCCCACAAGCCAAACCTAGACACCATAATGCCCCACTGTCCAAACCATGGTTCTCGCCCCAGCTCAAAATTCTGAAGCAGCATTGTAAAAGGCTGGAAAGAAAATGGAGACAAGATTATGGTTCTGAGGCCAAGACCAAATTGAAAATGGCCCATAAGGCCTACTATGCGGCCATTAGATTGGCCAAGCGGACCTATTACGCTGATCGTATTGCCCAGTTTAGTAATAATGTTAAAGAGTTGTTTAGCATTGTAAAAAACGTTACCACTCCCAATGCAATGAACGTGGCCCACACCCCTTCTCTCAAATGGTGTGAAGAACTCTCCAATTTTTTTACCAATAAGGTCAGGGCATTGCAATCGCATTTTCATAACTCTGATAGCCAGCCATTTCAGCTGTCCCCTGATTACTTATCTAGTTCCACTACCTGTGTTACTTTTTCTGCATTTGAACCTGTATCTCTGTTGGACTCCTTGGCTACTTCATCCTGCCTTAAATCGGGCTCCCCTCATGATCCTTGCCCTGCGAAACTTATGGCTGCAGCAGCTGCTGTTATAAATCCATTTTTGAATCAGTTGATTAATACTTCACTCTCACTTGCTTTCGTTACGACCGACTGGAAACAGGCGTTGCTTGTCCCTCTCATTAAAAAACCTACTCTGGATCCCCATCCTTCCTTCCAGTTATCGCCCCATCTCTCTGCTTCCTGCTATTACCAAAGTGTGCGAAAAAATGGTTAACAAGCAGCTCACCGCCTTCATTGAACAGCAGGGCCTTTTCCATCCTGCCCAATCTGGATTCAGGGCCACATACAGTACTGAGTCTGCCCTAGTGGAAGTAGCGGAGGCCATTCGTGAGACTCTGGATGCTGGGGGCAGGGCCGTCTTGGTCCTGCTGGACCTCTCGGCCGCTTTTGATACTGTCCCCCATTCACTTCTCCTTGCCCGTCTACTGAAGTTGGGCATCATCGGTACTGCTTGGGAGTGGGTAAAATCCTTTTTGGAAAATAGAACTCAACAAGTTTGGATCCCCCTTTTGTGTCTACATCTCAAGCTCTGCTGACAGGGGTTCCTCAGAGGTCTATTTTGAGTCCCCTGCTATTCAATCTCTATATGACCCCTCTTATTCAGCTGGCTGAGGACCTGGGTGCCAAAGTGGTTGCTTACGACGATGATACTCAACTTTTGTTTACCTGGAAGAAACACGAGGCCGCCACATCTCATGTCAAGGCTTGTGATCCAGCGCTATCAATAAAATGTCTTCTCCTATATGCTTTGGACGTCCAGGTACAAATATCCCTTTTTCCACAACTTATATCCATATGACGGTGGGGCCCATAACACCGCATAAACATTCACTCTCTCATATATTCCCTGGATTTCATCCGTTTTACTTAGGAGAAAACAGTAAATGATTTGCTGGAAGGAGACGGGATACCTTTTAAAACGACATAATACTCTCAAACCTTAAGGTATTCCGCTCATTGGTCGATGGACCAACTAGTAGGAATCAGTTGATGGTGATTAAGACCAGCTCAATCACTATAAACCTTTAAACATTTATATTTATCATTGAGCTAAAGAACCACAGACTCATTGTTTTAAAGATAATAAAGTTTATCTAATCTTTAGAAGCATGAATAAGTTTCAAATTTATTATTCAGATTAATACATTTATCATCATTATAAGAATAAATTTAAGTTGCAATGCATACCTATTAGATGGAAAAACAAAGTTCGTCACAGCAATGAATTCAGATCATAGCATAGAACTCCCGAAAAACTGTCTATCTGTCCTGTAAAACAGGCCTTCTCGACGGATCACCTATATGGTGTTTCCCGCCACAATCCAGTTCTTTTCCCTTATAGTATTTAAGATTAAAAGGTCTAATAATATTAAAAATGGAAAAATCTATTAAAGGAAAAAGGTTTCTCCATCAGCAGCGTCCTGTGCTCAATAAAAATATAAAACAGCGGCTCCCGCAGCAACAGCACCAGCACCAGCAAAAAGCAGTAGCATCAGATCCCCACTCCCTCAGAGTAGGTCTTCTTATACCCTAATACTAGCTTACTAAGTGAAAATGTTACATCTTTGGGGGCAAGATTCTCTCTAATTGGTCCACTTGGGTCAGTATACATCTCATTATGAGTATCCTTGCTCCAACCGGTTCTTTGTGGAAAGTTCATACTTCTGTCGTTTCTCACGGGTTCATGACATTACCCATCCGCACATTGGATTCAATCTGTATCCTTTTCTGATACTTTAAGTTGAACAGTTCATTGTTTTTTTCCACATATTCACTGCAACTTCTCACGCTTTTCGCAATGTCCTTCTTTGGCACACGTTTGTATAGTAAGGTCATCGCAGCCTTGACCAAGCTTCCATCCTAGGCTTTGGGACGGTCACATGATCCTTTCGTTCACAGCCTTTCTCGCTTTCGGAATTCACTTCGCGCGTGCGTACTCTAGTTTGTTTATCATGGCAGCCATTTTTACATCGCGGCACAACAGGCCTAAGCGAACTATTTATAAAGATAAACAGAACATAGTTAAGAATAAAGAATATAAGCCTTTTCGTTTCCCTCCTGTCATTCTACGTACCCCAATTAAGTATTACCTAGCAAAAGCGACATATAAAGCCATTTCTTTACTTACCAACCGCTTTACTTTGCCACTACACAGTTTATTTCCAAGCACAAATCATGCATTTATTATTTTAGTTAGTACGCAAGTTATTAGGCTTATGTTATCCACGTTAACAATTGTAAGTAAATTAGTTTGCACGGATATAGCGTGTTACCTATGACCCTTATCATGACACATACATGGTTGCTTATTTACTGAAACGAACTTGTGTGTTAATTATTCAACATAAATATTAGGAGGTTAAAATTTTTTCGTTTACCCTGCTCCATCAACTCCCCCCTTTGGTGATTTTTAATATCACCACAAAAACCCATGTTACACAATTCTTTCAGATAGCATATTTCTTTGTCCAGTTTGTTTTTGTTAGTTTACACAACTGTATCCCTTTCATCTTGTCTCTTCGTTTTCTTATACATATTTTCTTTTATTTCTTCTAGCTCTATTTCACCCATTTCTCTTTCTCTTTCTTTATTTATCTTATTTTCTTTTTCTATTTTATTCTGTCCTTTCTTTCTCTTTATACATACAATAATTAGCTTCAGTACTAGAACTACTATTATTATTATAGTCGCTACTATTATGATTTTCCCTATTATTAATCTACTCATTCTGGTAAACCAATTTATTACTGAGGAAAAACTCTTACCAAGTTTTCCCAATGCATTTTCAACCTCCAGTGGAACAAGTTCTTTGTGCAAATTTGTAATATTCTTTATATTCTTCTGTATATTTTCACTCTTATCTGGAATGTAAGTGCAACAACGTTGGACTTTCAGCATTCCACAGTCTCCACCCTCTTTTGCCAAAAGAATGTCAAGGGCAAGTCGATTTTGCATCACCATAGCTCTCATGGCAACCATTTCGGTATTTACCATCAAGAACCCTCCAGCAGTATCTGTAGATAAACGATCTACTACTGTGGATAACTTCCGAATTTTAAATGCATTCAAAGATATTCCCACTGCTGGTATCAATGCTCCAAAAATATCACCTACTATTTCTGAAAAACTTTCCCTTTTCCAACGTGTAAATGTCTTTATCATTTCGTGTGTTCCCTTTTCTGCTCTATCTACATGAAATTTTTTGGGAAAGACCAGGCCTAAGTAACATGATCCATACCAATGGTCCGGCAACCTGTAATAAGCTCTGTTACCACAAATATAATAGATCCCAGGAAATATTGGATCTTTTCCCCCTTTGAATCCCCATCCTCCTAAAATGTTATAATCGTCATGGCAATCACTGGAACCCACGAAATAATTGTCATATCTTGTTCTATTTCTTCTAATGCACAACCTTCCCTGTTGGGGCCAATCCAGAGTCATAGCTGCATTTGTCTTTTTCTTGTCATGATTTTCTTCGTCAAACGCCCAAAGAGGTGTTTTTGTCTCTTCTATCACTTTTCTTTGAAATTTCACTCTTCTATCCTCGACCATTTCTAAAAATACCTTTTCTTCATTCCTTAACTCACAGGTAAGGTTGTTTTTAACTATATCAGCTAATGTTAGATTTTTATTTTCTATGAAAAATTCACCAAATATTCTTGCCTCTTTCACCTTGTTTAATTCAGAAACTATAGGAATCTTTGCAAAAATCTTATTTATTTCAGTGTAATAATATTCTAATCTTCCTGTTTTGTAAAATAGACTTGCTAAAACACTACATGTTATTCCATACGTCAAAGGAAGGTGATGATAGGTCACACCTTCTGCAACAGACGCAGGCAATTGCATAC
This sequence comes from Calotriton arnoldi, assembly GCA_963921515.1. Taxonomy (NCBI): domain Eukaryota; kingdom Metazoa; phylum Chordata; class Amphibia; order Caudata; family Salamandridae; genus Calotriton; species Calotriton arnoldi. Next base: position 3,974,641 of record CAWUFW010000033.1, read on the forward strand.
AAACATAACAATCTCTTACATCCATTGTTTCTACATACTCATATAATAATTTAGTAAAAACGTTTTTGGAAAAATCTGTTATTGATTTGTCTTTATGTAATTCTGCACTACTTTTTAATATAGCTGTTTCTTGCATGTTAGCTCCTTTTTCTTTCTCTGTGTCATTCTTTAATATAGACGTTTCTTCTACAGCTAATCTAATTGGAATGGTGATTGCTAAGATAACCCATACGGTCATTAATAATCCTGTACAAAAGAAGCACATCTTACACCATCTACTTAAGAATTCACATCTACATTTTCTATCTTTAGTATCTACCATTTTGTTCTATTACCTAATTTATAATATGTACAGAAAATGTGTCACCACACCTCAGAAATGACCTCTTAGCCACCCTACACTCTCACTTTGTCTTGTTTCGGTACTTTCTTTTAGTTCTTCTCAGAACTCTTTCTTTGTCAAAATCCAGTGTTTTGTCCAATCCAGTAGAAATTGTTCAAATTTCTTCAATTTGTTGCACTTCACCTTCACCCATTAGGTTGTAGCTTTGTTCCGGGTTCTCGTGAGTGATCTCTTCTTCCTTGATATCAGTCAATGCAATGTATAACCATTCAGGCGATTTATACTTCAGATTAGCTTTCTTTACTCTTTTTGTTTTCTGCAAGCGTTTTCCACCTTTTTTTCTTGTTCTTTTTGACTTGTTATCTCATTTACTTGTTCTGCACTTTTTCCATCTAATCTTATGATCTTGTATCTCAATCTTCTAACTTCGTGGGGCCAATTGTCTCCTTTTCTTGGCCTTTTTGGTTCACTTTCTTTTTCCTCTCTTTCTGTTCTCCAAGTTCTCTTTCTTGACTCTAGTTTCTGATTTCTTTCTTCTCCACTTTCTTCTGACTCGGTTTCAGTCCTTTCTTTATTGTCTCTTATCTTAAATTTTAGAATTTCACTTCCTTCATCTGTTTTTGATTTCTCTGGTGTTTTCCTTTGATCACCTATTTCTGTCCCTCCTCGAGGTTCTTCTGAATTTGTGTCAATCTCTCTATCTGTTTCTGAGTTTCCCTGTTCTTTTGTTCGTCGATCTGTCCCTATTGCTCCTCGGGGGTCTTCCGATTCTTCTACCTTTCTATTTGAAACTATCCCTTCTTCATCTATTAATATAATTTCTGAAGGATCTTCACCATAACTTGTACTTGGTTGCTCACTGTTACTTTCTTTTTGCTCAGTTTCTTCTTTAATGCTATCAATTTTCCAATTTCTTTTCAGATTTTCCTCACAATCCGAATGCTCTGTATCAGATGCTGAACTGGTGTCTGATATTTCCAGATGTCGACTCACATGTCGATCTTCAGATTCTGGAACTTCTGCTATTTCCTCCACTCCTCCTGTCGTTGCACTTGTGACTGGGTCTTCCAGATGTCGACTTACAGGTCGATCTTCAATTTCTGGAACCCTGTTCGTCTCTTCCTCTGCATCAGATGCTGAACTGGTATCCAATACTTCCAGATGTCGACTTACAGGTCGATCTTCAGGTTCTGGAACTCTGATGGTGTGACTGGCATGTACCCAGTGTTTCACTCCTGCACATTTGACTGCAGTTGTTGTCACCAGGATCACTTGTCGTGGTTGGTCCCAGCGAGGAACCAAGCAGTTTCTTCTTCTGTGGACTTTTATGCGGACCCAATCTCCTGGATTCAAGTCATGTGCTGGTTTTCTTTCAAGAGTGGTCGCATCCGGTCCAACCTGATGAAACACAGAACGTACTACATCAGCCAATCCTTTGCAATAATCCAACACGAGATCATCAGTTATAGTCAGTAGTTTGTTGACAGGTACATGTGCTTGTCTCATTGCTCGTCCCATAATAATTTCGTGGGGACTGAGTCCTGTCTTTCTTTCCGGTATACTTCTGATAGTCATTAAAACCAATGGCAAGGCATCTGGCCATTTGAGTCCTGTGGCTTGACACATTTTCCCTAGCCTGTTCTTAATTGTTCCATTCACTTGCTCTACTATTCCAGAAGCCTCTGGTCTGTATGCACAGTGCAGTTTCTGTTTAATACTAAGTGCTTCACAAATCAATTGAATCAATTCGTTTTGAAAATGTGTTCCTCTATCTGTTTCAATCGTTACTGGAAAACCATACCTTGGAATGAATTCTCGCAGCATAAGTTTAGCCACTGTAATTCCATCATTCCTTCTGGTCGGGTATGCTTCCACCCAACGGGAAAACAAACAGGCGACTACAAGAACGTATCTTAGTCTATTGCTTGGGGGCATTTCTATAAAATCCATTTGCATTCTCGTGAAAGGACCTCCTTCTCGTCCTATTGTTCCTAGACTCACTACTGTTTTTCTTCCGGGATTTAGCTGTTGACAGATAAGACATCTTTGACAAAGACTCTCAGCTATGGCTCTGAATTTGGGATTATACCATGTTTGTCTAAAAAGTCTGATCATTGCATCTCTCCCAATATGTGCTTGTCCATGGTACATCCGTGCCATGTCAGAAATCATGCTATCAGGCATAACTGGTCTTTCATCTCTGTAAACCCAAACATCATTTTCCTCCCGTTTTCTGCATCCTGCTTTTATCCAGCTATCTTTCTCCTCATCATCTGCTGCTTCCTGTAATTGTCTCACCTCATCCCATGTCTCGACAGGGTTAGTAAAAAGCAAAGGACATGAAATATGCTCTCTTTCGCTGTTTCTGTTTAGTGAGATGACATTTTTGGCACAGTACTGTGCGATTTCATCAGCAAACTTATTGCCAACGGTTATTAAGTCTTCCCCATTTTTATGTGCATTGCACTTTACTACCGCAATCTGTTTAGGCAGCTGTATCGCCTCAAGCAACTTTTTCACAAATTCACCATTTCTTATTGGGGTTCCTGCAGACGTCAAGAAACCTCTCTGGGACCAGATCTGCCCAAAATCGTGGACCACTCCAAAGCCATATTGGCTATCCGTGATTACTGTGATTCGGACATTCTTTCCCAATTTGCATGCTTGAATTAGAGCAATCAACTCCGCTACTTGGGCAGAACGTATCCCTCTCAAAAAAGATGCTTCCATTACAGCAGCTACTGTGCAAACTGCATATGCTGCACTCAGAACTCCATCATTCGTTCTCAAGCAAGAGCCATCCACAAACAGAATATAATCTGATTCATTTAAGGGCTCATCCCGTATATCGGGTCTCGGTTTTGTACAATATTCGAGTACATTCAGACAATCATGATCAACTTCATCCATTTCAATCACACTCTCTTCATCTGGCAATGATGTCGAAGGATTCACATTCATGCATCTGTCAATGGTGACATTGTCTGCACTCAAAATTACTTTTTCATACCTAGTCAGCCGACTATGTGTCATATATTGGGTTTTGGTTCTTGTCAAAAGAATTTCCACAGAATGAGGGACATATACTCTCAGTGGATATCCCATCACAATGCCTTCACTCTGCTCCAGACTTACACAAGTAGCAGCAACTGCTTTCAAACATCCAGGCAACGCTTTCGCTACTGGGTCTAAGACAGCTGAAAAATATGCAATGGGTCTTTTCATGTTTCCGTGTCTCTGCACTAGGACTGAAAACGCACACCCATCTCTTTCACTACAATACAACTCAAAGTCTTTTTCATAGTCAGGCATTCCCAATGCCGGGGCTTCACACAGTTTTGTTTTTAGTTCTCTGAATGCTTTCATTTCCTCATCATTCATTTCAAAAGGATCTTTTACATCTTTCTTTGTCAATCTATGCAATGGTTTTGCAATTAATGAAAATCCACTTATCCACGGTCGACAATATCCAACCATTCCTAGGAACATTCTTACTTCTCTCTGTGTCATTGGAGCTCTCATTCCTTGAATGATTTTTATTCTTTCAGTCGTTACCTTTCGCACTCCCTTTTCAATCTTATGTCCTAAATATTGGACCTCTTGCTGACAAAACTGCAATTTTGATGGGGACACTTTATGTCCTCCTTTTGCTAAATGATTCAGCAAAGCAATTGTGTCAGTAACACATGCTTCCTTTGTTTTTGATGCCACCAATAGGTCATCAATGTACTGAACCATCACGGATTTCTCTGGCAATTTTAAATCTTCCAATGATTTCTTTAGAATCTGATTAAAAATCGAGGGGCTTTCTGTATACCCCTGAGGAATTCGGCACCATGCCAAAATACGCTCTCCGAACCTGAACGCAAATAATGGCTGGCTATCTGGATGTAATGGAATAGAGAAGAATGCATGGCATAGATCAATAACTGTGTACCATTCTGCTTCACGTGGAATCTGGTATAGAATTACAGCAGGGTTTGGTACTATTGGGCAGCAAGGTACAACAATTTTGTTTACCTTTCTCAAATCCTGTACAATTCTATATGTTCCATTCGGCTTTTTCAGTCCCATTATAGGTGAATTACATGGGCTGCTCATTATTTCTCTTAGAATCCCTTGTTCAATCATTTTATTTATTACTGATGTTATTCCTTCAGTTATTTCTGGTGTCAATTTATACTGTGGCGTATTTGGGTAACTCGTTCCTTCTTTAACAGAGATTTTAACAGGGTCTACTCTTTTCATTAACCCTATATCTTCTCCCGTAAAATCCCACACTTCCTGTTTCACTGTTTCTTTTAGTTCAATTGGGATTTTCTCTACGTCAAACACGGGAAATAAATCATTCACTTCTGATTCTAAATTTACCATTGTCATTTTATATAATACATCTTCATCTGGGGTTTGAAATGCAATTCCATCTGGAGTACAATAGATGGTGCAGTTCATCTTGCAAAGCAGATCGCGTCCTAATAGGTTCACAGGACTGCAATCACACACCACAAATCGGTGCATTTCACTGAATGGTCCAATCTTTACCTCCACTAATTTGGTAAGAGGCACCTTAATTTGCTGATTCGATACACCTACGACTTGGATATGTTCACCTGAGAGAGGAAGGTTTGGAATTTCCACTGATCTAACAGTAGAACGGGTAGCTCCAGTGTCCACAAGGAATGTTACATTTGCACCATTCACTTCTCCATCCACAAATGGACCTGCTTGATCTACCTCTAGAGTTGCGCCAAGCACGCACTCTTCCTCCTCTCCTAGGCACCTTCATAAACTTTCATCCGACTCATTCCCATCCTGTCGTAACCAGTATTGAGAAATGGCGGCTGCGCGCGGCAATTGTGTTACCTGCTCTCCTCCGTAGAATCCTGTTTCTGCACTGTATTTCTGTGGATTAACACTCTTGGGAAGTGGTGGTTGAGGCACCTGACTTTGTTGGGTAACTACCTCACTCTGCACCTGTGGATTTAATGATTGATTTTCCGCATTAGTTTTTGGAGGGAATTTACACTCGTTTCTCCAATGTCCTAACTTTCCGCAATTGTGGCATGGCCACTTTTTCTTTGCCTCTTCTATGCTCATTTGACCTTTTCCTTTACCTATATTTGGTCTAGATCTAGTCTGTCCTGCCTCATTAACTTGATTATTCAATTGAGCTTCTTGCTTCTCTGCAACTTTCACTTGTGCCCACATTGCTTTCTCTTTCAATTTACGCTGTCTACTCTCAATGTCATCACTGCAGTATTTAGCATATCTCAAAACCTCATCTACCGTGCTATTCTGCCAACAAATCATATGTTGCTTAATCATTTCACTTATCTCTGGTTTCAACCCATAAACAAATCTATATATACGAAATGACTCATATCTTTCTCATTTAGGGTCTCATAGCCACTATACTGTTTAAAAACTAACAGTAACCTCTCATAGTACGCGTGTACAGATTCCTTACTCTCCTGTGTGGTTCTGTCAATCTTTACCCAATCCGTTTCTTTGGGTGGGATTTTATTTTTCAAAAAGGTAATAACTTGGTCATATTTCCTCATCACTTCTGGTCCTGGCGCTCCTGTTTTAGCATCTCTTGGATATTCTACAGTTGGCCAATCAATAGTAATCTTACATTCTGTCCACAAATCAGCTGGTACTACTATGTCAAATAATCCATCCAAATCTATCCATAACACCTTTGAAACCTTAACAAACCTCTCCACTTGTCTGTACCATTCTACTGGCTTTTCTCTTAATTTTGGGAAGTCATTTGTAAATGACAGTATATCTTGTCTAGACCATGGGACATGCACATAACTACCTCCTGGAGTTTCTCTCATCGGGTACTCCCTTACAATTGATTCCTTGTCAGTCACTGCAAAAGCCAAAGACGCTTTATCTGTCACTTTCTCATTCCTTTTAGTCCATCTGCTTCTCCATCTATCCACATCACCCCATTTTCTCAGCAAAACAATTAATTCTTTTATTTGGGTCAACCGTCCTGATGTGTTCAAATTTTCTATATCTTTCTCGCAAAAATCTACTCTATATGGTTTCTGCAAACTTCTCACCTTTACAAATTCTACTCCTAGTTCATTTGCTGTTTCTTCTAGTTTGTCATGTAAATTTCTAGTTCTCCACGTAATGCTCTTACATAAGAACATTATCTCATCATCCTGATAAGTTTTCAATTTTTCTGTTCCAATTGTCCCTAAGATCAATTCTTCCATGTCTATTTTTAACCTAATTACATCTAATGGTTTTGATTCTGTCTCTTTCGTTTTCAGGGTTTTCATCCATTCATTCAATTCATCCGGAGTTGGACCTACAGGTGTACTATTTAATTCTATCCAAGTTTTATTTCTTTCTGGTGTCTCTGATGCAGACTCAGTTCCCATAGGTATCCTTCTAAACTCATTCTCATTTACCGTCAAATTAGTAGCTGGGCTTGGTCTATATGAACTAACCAAATTTCTTGCACCTTCATTGTCTAATTCCATCCCTTCTTTCCTTCTTTGCAAGTTTGAATTCATAGGAATGACCAAAGAATGCTCTTCTATTTTCTGATTCTCAAAAACTGGTATTACTGGACCTATCGTTACTGGTACAGTTACAGCTTCCATATTCATTGTTAATTCTCTTATCTTTTCAGTCAATTCTCTTGTAGTTGTTGCTAATTCAGTTGTATTGTCACTTTCAATCTTCTCATTTTGTGGGGTTTTCAATTGATCTTGTGACCTATTTATCTCATATCCTCGTTCGGGATTTTTATTCCTCCCAGTTTCCATTGGCGGTGCATTAGGTGTCACCACCGCAGAATTCTGTTGGTATGGAGGTGGGTTTCTGTTTAAAATATCTTCCAGCAATTCATCTTCCGTCTTACTACCACCATACCCATACTTTTCAGTAACCAAATGTTTCTTTTTCTCAGTACACTTTCTCTTTGCTTCTTCCTCAACTGTAAAAGCTGGAAACAAACCTCCTGTCATATTAGCATATCTCCAACGCTTTATTCTGTCCTCATGATTCACTCCCCATAACCTTCCAGGTACAAACTCATGATTTCTTAATCCTCTGAATCTTTCTCGTTCATACATCTCATCTTCCCATTCACTTAAAGCTTCAAACTGTGTTGGTCTAGGTCTAGGCTCAAGCATCGTCATCTTCTCCCTCAAATTCCGAAGTACAGCTACGCTAAATGAACCATTTTCAGGAAATGCTAATGCTCCATCGTTTTGAGTATATTTAGTCCAATTTTCTAACCATATGCAGGTATGATATCCGTACTTCAGCATCATATGCGAAGCTGGTGATTTCGGCGGAGGAATTACTTGTCCCTCTCTAGTCACTACCTTTTTCTCTTTCTTAAAAAATTCTTAATTTTCGCCATCCACGACGTTTTCTCTCTTCCATACTCATAATAAGCCATAATTTACAATCTCTTTCCTTTCTAAAAAATCTGCAATTCAACACTGTTCTCTATGCGTTATTCGGACCTATCCCAGCGCGACTCACACCAACGCTCCAATCCTAAGCTTCTACGTCACTGCTTATCCAACTAATCACAGCGCGACTCACACCAACGCTCCAATCAGAGCGTCTTCGGTATAACTAGTGCACTGTCCAATCCCAGCGCGGCTTTTGTCTACGTCAGTTCTGCTCCTGACCCCTCCTTTACAAAATTTATCGGCAATTTATTTTCCAACAGTTCTTTGTTAGTTACAACATTAAAAACACATTTCCGTTGTCTGATTTCGCTAACAAAAGTGACAGTTTTATTCTAGCTCGCAAGAATACAGTTTCGTTCGATAAGTGTAGCACTTCCCTCTACCTTACCCTTCTTTCAAGCAAGGGGTAAACCCGTTTCTCTGGGGATAAAACACATGTGGAGACTACACTGCTCCTGAGAATTAAGGCCAGAGTTTCACAAGAAAACCGGTTGCTATTTCACTCACACACCTTTTATACGGAAAATGTCCCTATCATAACACAACCTGTTCTATCACCAATATGAACTCAGACAATGCACTATTCCATGTGACTTCTCTTGCCACACGTATCCACTTCCTACTTCCCGGAAGCTTCAAAACCTTTGACTTATATATAACGTGATACCGTACAACATAAAGTGTTATACATAAAAATAATCAATAATCACCAAACTAATCTATAGTAACCATAACTCTGCTACCAAGAAATCTGATCCAGCGCTATCAATAACATTTCTTCTCCCTCTATGCTTTGGACGTCCAGGTACAAATATCCCTTTTTCCACAACTTATATCCATATGACGGTGGGGCCCATAACACCGCATAAACATTCACTCTCTCATATATTCCCTGGATTTCATCCGTTTTACTTAGGAGAAAACAGTAAATGATTTGCTGGAAGGAGACGGGATACCTTTTAAAACGACATAATACTCTTCAAACCTTAAGGTATTCCGCTCATTGGTCGATGGACCAACTAGTAGGAATCAGTTGATGGTGATTAAGACCAGCTCAATCACTATAAACCTTTAAACATTTATATTTATCATTGAGCTAAAGAACCACAGACTCATTGTTTTAAAGATAATAAAGTTTATCTAATCTTTAGAAGCATGAATAAGTTTCAAATTTATTATTCAGATTAATACATTTATCATCATTATAAGAATAAATTTAAGTTGCAATGCATACCTATTAGATGGAAAAACAAAGTTCGTCACAGCAATGAATTCAGATCACAGCATAGAACTCCCGAAAAACTGTCTATCTGTCCTGTAAAACAGGCCTTCTCGACGGATCACCTATATGGTGTTTCCCGCCACAATCCAGTTCTTTTCCCTTATAGTATTTAAGAATAAAAGGTCTAATAATATTAAAAATGGAAAAATCTATTAAAGCAAAAAGGTTTCTCCATCAGCAGCGTCCCGTGCTCAATAAAAATATAAAACAGCGGCTCCCGCAGCAACAGCACCAGCACCAGCACCAGCACCAGCAAAAAGCAGTAGCATCAGATCCCCACTCCCTCAGAGTAGGTCTTCTTATACCCTAATACTACCTTACTAAGTGAAAATGTTACATCTTTGGGGGCAAGATTCTCTCTAATTGGTCCACTTGGGTCAGTATACATCTCATTATGAGTATCCTTGCTCCAACCGGTTCTTTGTGGAAAGTTTATACTTCTGTCGTTTCTCACGGGTTCATGACATTACCCATCCGCACATTGGATTCAATCTGTATCCTTTTCTGATACTTTAAGTTGAACAGTTCATTGTTTTTTTCCACATATTCACTGCAACTTCTCACGCTTTTCGCAATGTCCTTCTTTGGCACACGTTTGTATAGTAAGGTCATCGCAGCCTTGACCAAGCTTGCATCCTAGGCTTTGGGACGGTCACATGATCCTTTCGTTCACAGCCTTTCTCGCTTTCGGAATTCACTTCGCGCGTGCGTACTCTAGTTTGTTTATCATGGCAGCCATTTTTACATCGCGGCACAACAGGCCTAAGCGAACTATTTATAAAGATAAACAGAACATAGTTAAGAATAAAGAATATAAGCCTTTTCGTTTCCCTCCCGTCATTCTACGTACCCCAATTAAGTATTACCTAGCAAAAGCGACATATAAAGCCATTTCTTTACTTACCAACCGCTTTACTTTGCCACTACACAGTTTATTTCCAAGCACAAATCATGCATTTATTATTTTAGTTAGTACGCAAGTTATTAGGCTTATGTTATCCACGTTAACAATTGTAAGTAAATTAGTTTGCACGGATATAGTGTGTTACCTATGACCCATATCATGACACATACATGGTTGGTTATTTACTGAAACGAACTTGTGTGTTAATTATTCAACATAAATATTAGGAGGTTAAAAAAAATTCGTTTACCCTGCTCCATCACTTGCCTGTCTGCAGTATTTAGCTGGCTTGTGTCGGCTCAGTTAAAATGTAACGCAGACAAAACAGAGATTATTTTCTTTGGGGAGTTCCCCCCATTGTTTTGGCATAATTTCTGGCCGACTGAATCCCCCTGTCCTTCTCCTTCTGGCCATCCTGTGAAAAATCTTGGCATCTGGTTTGGTGAGAAACTCAGTTTTGGTAACCAGATTGGCAAACTCACTGGCACTTGCTTTGGTATTTTAAAACTCCTCCGCAGATTCTTGCCACTGCTGCCTCTCTCTGCTAAAGAAACGGTCATCCGTGCTTTGGTCACTTCTCGCATTGACTATGCGAATGCGTTGTACGTCGGTCTTCCTTGCTACCTTTTGGACAAATTGCAGGTTGTGCAGAATGCTGCCGCCCGTCTTCTACTGGATCTTCCTAAGCGCTCCAGTGTTAGGCAACACATGCGTAATTTACACTGGCTGCCAGTTAAAGATAGGATAATGTTCAAGGCTGTGACCATTGCTCATGCTGCACTTTACGAGTATGGCCTTGCCTATCTCAGGAAACGTTTTCGGTTTTATACCCCGGGCAGGTTTCTTCGTTCCTCGAACATGCTCCTAGCGTCTGTTCCCAGGTTTCGTCTGAAACGTAAGGGGGGTAGCTCACTGGCCTTTCTTGCCGCAACATACTGGAATTCCCTTCCTCTGGATTTGCGTCGTCTTAAGATTCCTTCTCAGTTTAGGAAAAAACTCAAAACTTTCCTGTTCAATTAGCCTGTTTCTAATTCACCTATGCTTTGGTTCCCTGTGACTCTTGGGCTCGCGCCGGGACACTCTATTGAGTAGCTGTGCGCGCTACAAAATCCCTTAACATAACCTAACATAACATGTTCTCTAGAGATACCCACCATGGTGTTACCACCTAAGTGAAAAAAGCACACATCTGAGAGCATGCGCCCCATATGACACAACAGTCGTCATTACTGCCTTTTGAAATGCTGAACCCCTGGTCTTGTCAGCCTAAAAGTCAATTGCATGCGTCTCTTTATTTTCACCCACAAACCCGATCTCTGCACGAGTAAATGGCCAAATACCCACACTGGCCACATCATGAGAAACTAGGCAGAAGAGATGGCAGAACATGGTCAATGGCTAAACACAATGAAATCACAGTAAGTCGCAATAGATCTGACTCCCATCTACTAATTCTCTTACTATCCCGTAGCTTTAATTCTGCCCCTGCAACTGTGGTTGTCAGGGGCGTAGCTTGGTCAGTAAGATTGGGTGGGGAGGGGGGAGAAGGCTTCAGATTTACTAACATGGGATATCTTGTAAAAAAAATTCCTTAAATGAGAAGCAGGACATGAGGGGGGCTTAAGGAAAGAGAGAGGAGGGTGGATCCTTAGGAGTACTTAAAACGCAATATTTTTAATAACAATCAACATTTTAATGCCTTCAAAACAGAGACAAGAGAGAGGGTTTGTGTGTTCTTGTCAGTGTGCGCATGTAAAAAGTCAACGTGAAATCTGACAGAAACTTAACCATATCCGGCTGAAAGCACTTGTATCCAGCTATTTACTAAAGAATACATTTTTTAGGGGGGGTGTAACACCCCAAACACTCCCCCTGAAGCTACGCCCCTGGTGGTTGCTGCAGCAATCCTGAAAGACTGTGGTGTAACCTTTAAGGGGTTGATCTCTGCCCTGTAGAGTGCATTGTTTACATCCTTGCACAGTGGTATGGAATAATTTTCAGAGTGGGGGTGCTGCCATCAATGTACATCACTGAAGTCATAGGGATGGTGAAAAATGCAAGCCTCACAGTAAGAACAAGTGTGTTCTTACTGTGCAAATAAGCCACACCCATTCAGCAGGAGAGTGGTAAGGGTGTGGTATATAGCTGGTGGTGCACCTTGGAGCACACTGTCACACATATGTTACCAAAGCATGGCATAGTAACTCACAGCCGTTTTACAGACAGCATATTTTCCATTGAGATGGCCTCTAAATTTGCACAGACGTGCAGTTTTAATGATAAAACTATGCAGCACGCAAAAGATAATGTGGAAATCGGGTTTCACGATTATTTATCATTTGCTGATCACAAAGTAAAGTGCTTCGATCTGTTTTGATCATATTAAAAGCTATGTTTCCATCATACTTCAAAATTACAAAAAAGTGCTTCCTGTGTGCTTTATTAACTGCTGATGTATTTGAATAATTTGTACAATTCATTACAGATATTTGAATGTTGCTGTGTTAGAAAAACTTGACATCCTACAGCTTTTCCTTTCACACTTCCTGTAACCGAGCAAGATTGTCTCATAGTTTACTTTAGAAAATGGGCTCACTTTGTAGTCAAAGAAAGGAAAGTAAACACCAATCTCCTAGTTAAAGGAATAGAAGCAATTTAGCAGACGACATAACCTGACATTTGACCTCTGTCTTTGAACGCAGATGTGACAAGATGAAAACACAATTTAAAGGCATTTTTATTGCTTCATCTTCTGAACTCCAGCATGGATAATTTGGGGTTGCTGCAGCATTCTCTGCACCCCTGCTCCCAGAGCCTATTCCCGTGCAAATTGCATTCGAGCCAGGGCCCGAGGTCTTAATGAATGAACACAGGCAGCATTTGCACCGTAGGACGTCTTTCCCTCTATCCCTTGAGGGTTGCAATTGGCTAAATTGCTGGTAAGAGGATTCTTCCAGTGTAATCCAAGGTCCACTACCCCCATCTTCTGTTTTTGACTGCCTAAGCTAGACCCTCACCTGATCTGATCCAAACATAACATCTTCCCATTGTAAGCCTCCTTGAAATCACTTTTTACCTTTGCCACCATACATATTCCCAATTCTAAAAGCCTCATAAAAGGCCGTAGTAAATGCTGACTTAAAGATTGACACCTCAAAGTCAGAGGGGTATACTGAATGACTAGGCGTACCCTGCAGCTTGGCGAAGAAGGCTATTGAGTCAGGATCTGGAGGAGTCCAAGGGGCAGGCAAAGGGGGTGAACCTGGCAAACGATTTACAAAAAGAGGCCTAGACTCTAGATACCGCACCTATCAAACACTAGGGTATATTTCAAATGAGTGGTGCTCCGATCAAGAGAAAACATCCTCCTGGGTCCCCATAAGAGAATATAATCCAAACACTTGTACACCAAATTGATCAGCACCCACTATGTATTTTTTGACCAAATATTGTATTTTCTAGTCAGAACAAAATTAATCAATTGCAACTTTGAATTTTGTAGTAATTTGCATCCATGTTTCATGAATTCATTCAAAGTCGCTCAGGCTTGTCGTGTGTTGAAAAATTATTTTATTGAAACTTTACAAGATATTCACACCAACGTAGCCAACGCATTTCGTCCCTTCTCCCGAGACTTCTACAGGGCTACAAAACACAGATAACATATACACTTTAAAAAAAAAAAAACATATTTACGCAACAAGCTTAAAACACAGAGCATAATGCTCTGAGGTATTATAACAACACAAGGTGCACTTGTGTACACATGTTACACAAGTATGCGAAAAATAACAGAGAGATACATTTATATTTGCATTTTCCCAATGAAGTAACCAAAAAAGAATTATTCTTTCCATTTCTTCTTAATGGTTTCACCATTGCACTTCGAATTTATACATGGTAATATTCACTGCATCAGCATTAACAAGTCCTCTTTATAAATAATGATTGAGCGCCATGCTATTGACATTCATTAAACAGATGGAGTTAAAGAACACTATTAATGCACCATCCTAATATGATGTTCTGAAAGACTAATATATAGTCACATTTCAATAATCAAATTTTCTTAGGCTTTACATTTACCTATCATATTGGTTGAAGAAAAACAGGGAAGAAAAACAAATTATAACAGTAAAGTCTCTATGCTAGAGCAACGATCAACATAATCTTTGGTCGCTATTTCTTTGCCAAGGTGAGGGGGTTGTGTCTATTACTTTTAAAATTACTTCTTATAACTCTAACGTCACTAATATTAGGTACGAGCCTTAAAGGGACCTATAACATCTACTTATGTTCCGAACATTGGTACCTTTGTCCTCTTCCATAGATGTTTCAAAGTAATCTGTTCACATTGAATAGTCCCAAAAATCCTAAACAACGTGCCCTAAAAAAAGTATAGCGAGTTTCATATCACAACTCTGTTTTCATGTGATTTAATTTCATTCAAATATTTATATATCATTGGTTTGCACAAACATACCATAATTTAAAAAATAGAAGTCTTCATTTAATTTAAAACAGGAATGGTCAGAATCTGCAAATTTATAATCTTAGCCCATGTCGGCTAGTGAACCTAATATAATTAAGGAAAAAGATCAATCTATAAGGCTTCACAATGCTGCATTTTATTTTTGAACTCCTAAATGTATAAAAACATTAGTATATCCTACTCATAACAGTTAATGTATTGACAGCATCAATAGGATATAACTTCTAATGACCATTCTATATATCTAGTACTAGGAATAATGTTCCTGAGGTAGTTGAACTAGGTACGAAGGGGGCAATATTGATATGCTTTCTTGTGGATTCCCTCCCGAGACGGAGGAGTGCCCCGACAAATCCAACATGGTGGCCACCACGTCCCCGGACGGAAGCGAACTATGCGCTCAAACAGGGCGGGCAGGAACTTTCTGGCCACCAACAGCGAAGCACGAGGGCATAAAGACGCCGAAAGCCGGAATGCAAGGAGCGACAGGATTGGAGAAGGAAGGAGGCAAGGAAATCGAGAATGAGGAGGAAGAGACTCACACACCCCACAAAGGAGCAGAGAAGCCGCCAGAGACCGGAGAATTGTCCCGGGACGAGGAGGGCCACCCCGCAAGAGACCGCTCAAGGAGCAATGCCCGTGAGTCCAGCACTCCAACAAGGGAAGCACAGGCTGGGACTCCGATCCCCACGGCTCAGGAGGGTCGTAGGTTCAGGCAAACCCCCTGAGCACAGTTTTGTTTGTTAAGGGGTTGGTGGGCGTGATTGCGGGCCACACCACCCTAAACCACTGATACCCTTTTGAACGTAGGCACATCACAAATAGAGAGCACGGGTGACAGGAGCACTATTCCCCTAAGACACTGCTAGAACAACGGCCTGATTATATCTTTTCTTTTGTTGTTCCTTTCCGGTTCCCTCCTGAGGAGAAGAACGGGACCCCCCATTTTCCGTCGAAGAAGAGCAAAAGCTGGAAAGAAGCCCAGCCATGACGACAGTACCCTGTGGATGCAGACTCCTTTTTCATTCCCACCTATTACTTCAGTTTATCCCTATCGCGAGCCCCAAAACAGCTAGAATCCTTACCCAGGAAGCGCTGGAACATGCATCAGGCGGAGAATAAGAGGCCATAATAAACAACTAGACTACCCCTAGCGACTCCTGTGCCACTACGTAAGGGATGGGTGGGCATCTAGCGTGGCCACACGACGACAGCTGACTACTGGCCAGATATACTTAGTGGTGACCAAAGAAATCTGTGGTTTGTATCCAGTTACTGCAGAGGAGCACAGGGGTCCAGCAACACCAGAGATGCAGAGCATAGTTTTCTTGCTCCACTGGGACATTTCGGTTGCTGTGTGGTGCTTCTGCCCCCCAGCTTTGTACGCATGGTGTGGCACTGCCAGGTTCGGCCAAGGCGCTCTGTCTGTCACAGATTGTTATGTTTCATATAGATGCCCTAATATAGGCATAATCTTTCACCTACATTAGTTCCCTATTCTCCACAATAACGGGCGCTGAGGGCTGAACCTTATCTAGACTGTGGTTTGGGTACAGAAGGAGGGTTTTTCCCGAACAATGGCCTCCTATACTATCTTCGATGTGCTCATCCAGTATGATTAAATATTCATAAGAGTTCTAGGAAACCAGGCAGGGGCTAGAATCCACCTGCATAAACATCTACGGAACTGGTTCATCCCATACGTCATCTTCATACCCAACAATGGCTAACACAAGACACAAGGGACAAAGGGACTCTATACTTTTCTGTATAAATACAGCACCTCTTGCTATCAGTAGTTAGAGGGAACCGAGACTTCCAGGTGATACACTGACCAGAGACGCTGAGGCTCCTGCATGCAGTCGCTCCAGCTGACAGTGGTCTAATCATCCCTTGTGGGGTGTCCAACTCGAGACCAGGACGAGGTCTCACACTCTCATTATTCAGGTAATGGGGTTTGACTAAATCCTAGCAGGATTCTTGGCTTTCTTTCGCACCTACTCACATGCTAGGTACACTTAGGTACATCTAGACAGGCATCGTAGGAGAATGCGCTTTATTTTATAAAAGCATTTTATATTCATGTATATGTTCATGACTATTGCAAAATGGTAGAACTGTACTATCCTTTTCTATTCACTGTACTGCTGATCATATATCTCTGCTACTGTTTAACAGTTGTCGCAGCACATACATTTTATAGTAGAAAAACAATTGTGCAATAAATTCTTATTGTAAACACGCTCGACTGTTTCTTCTGTGTAACTCTCTGAGACCAAATGAGCAAGCACGAGTGACTGAGCGAAAAGTAGTACATTGTTTCCACGAGTCTGAGGAATCAGGGTTGTCGTGTTCTGAGGTTGCCAAAAACTAATCTCTCTGATAAAAAGGAGATTCTAGTGGCACTGTGAGCTAGCTAATGCAAACAGGCTAACATACGCGGTGGGGGTGCTCAGAATCAGTCTGCCACAAGGCCCGCTGTGTATGTTATCCAAAAGCGCAGGTCCTGCAGGGGTACTATAGGAACTACACTACATGGCGCCACCAACGTTGGTTTGGTACTTATTTAACAGTAGAATCTGAGTAGTTCAGTCGTGCTTATTCTCAGAGACCCCTACTCACGAAAACCAGAGACGTCTGGAGTGGGTGGGCACAAACTCCGCCACAGCTGAGTAGGCGAGATATCCTATTTATTGGCTGTTGGTTAATCAAGCTTGAGGGACATTTAGTTCCCAAAATTGTGCAAAACATCTTATCTTAATTTCCTTGGACAGATATTCCGTGTTCTTAACACAATGACTACCTAAAAACGGAGAATTAGACCCGCTGGCACAAGTAGGTCAGTTAGATGAGGAAGATGCCAATGCAATACAGATTGCATCCAAAGTAAGACACACACTAATTTAAACTCCTCAAAAATGGTGTACCAGCCAGAGGAGGTGTAGTAATATTCGTGATAGAGGCACACGAAGATTTCCAAACAGAGGTGTTCTATTCATGGGTTACATTCCCAGCAACAAATGCTATAACACAAACTTTTCATTATTATACACATGAAGAAGTCCCAGCGGTCTACACTCCGTTTGAGGAGATTGAGATTCCGCTTACCTACCAGGAACATAATTTCTGGTTTAATGGCGCCCTACCCCACTCAAGAAGAAGAGCAAGACTTGGTCAATTAGGAAGACCAGGAGCAACATGGCCGATATTAGCGACCTATGCACAACATCCTGACATTGACACAATGCCGAATGATTAATTGCTTTTTCAACACAAAGAGTTGATAAAACTCTACAGAAACATGACACAATTCGTCATGAGGACACTTGAGGTCCAACCAACAGTAATTACACCAAATACAGCTCCTACACAGAGCACAGCTACTAAAATTACCCCACAAACATTACACGCGGTAATGGGTAAAATGCCCACTAAACGTGAACAAATTCCTTTCTGGGTAGCTCAGAAGATTACCCAGTTAGAAGCAGTATTCCCAAATACCACACCATTTGAAAAACACAGAATGTTAACAATCTGCTTGACCATGGGGATTACACCACAGTTAGAGGATTGTACCTCTTGGGGTACAGTCTTTGCTGCCATATATACCAGAACTCATGGTATTCCTTCATTAGCAGTGATACCAGATGTATTAAGACAAATACAAAATGAGTACGGAGCAGAGCCTGCTCTGAACTTGGGGATGAAGTTACTAAATAACTACGACCAGGTATCAGCCATAATACTAGCTAACCTTAAAGGGGAAGCAGCATCAGTGGCAATCCGCCAACGCCTAAGGGAGTTCTCTCCATTAGAACAGGAGAATGAACTACCCAAAATAATTGAAACTGCGTATGCAGAGTTAGGCAGGGATAGTTTGGGGGGAAAAGCTGTAAAACCTCAACTAATGGGCAGTCCCGAAAAGAACACTTCTAAGCAGACACCGACTTCTTCTAAAAAGAAGTGGAATAATAAAAAACAACAAAAGTTTAAAGACAACAGATTTCAGTCCCGAGGTAGGTCTCCTCCACAGGAGCCCTCTGAAAAGAGGTACAACCTTAGGAATAGGGATAATATTAGGAAACCTGACAGGTATCAGGATACTGATATACGTTCCTCTTGTTCCTTTCAGGACTCGAAGAAAAACTCAGAGAGAGAAGGACGGTCAGAACACAGAGAAGAGCGCACACATTCCAGAGACAAGCAGCGCGCTCAAGACTTTACTTCCAAAAAACAAGATAAGCAAAAATCAAAACCTCAATTTAAGAAAAAGAAAGTTGCTGGTCTGAAAATCAGACATGCCCAGAATTCTGAGGACACAACTTCTGAACGGGGAATGGGCTCTGACGATGCTAGACAGTGCGGCAGAAGTAACAATAGCTCGCCATAACCTGAAGGAATTTCTGGTGACAGCGGACTTGAATGATTATATCACGGTGGAAACACCAAACAAAAGGGTGAGCGTCCCACATAAGTTACATGAAATAACACTCCGGATGGAGGGGGACAAGCCCAGGAAAATAAAAGGTCTCTTTTGGAAGAACTTATCATCTGGGTATGACATCCTGTTAGCCGAACAAGATTGGCAGCCAGCATTCGTAATGGAGTGCCCCAGGGGAGAAAGTATAATTTTTCCTGCATTTTCCGACCATGTTCCCGTTCACCTTAAACATACATATGCACGGGAGTGGGCAGTAGCCCAAGCTCCAGCATTGTACAAAAATCACGCTGGGTGGTATGAGGATTCAACCTACCACGTGATCCCGTTAAAAGTTTCACCTAATGCTCAGAGGCAATACTCAAAAAAGAAAGAAGCTAAAAAACAGGTCAGGGAGATTTTAGATCAACTTGAATACCAGGGGGTCATTGAAAAATGTACCTCTCCAATGAACAATCCTTTGTTTCCCGTCTCTAAACCCGACAATACATATTGTCTAGTTTTAGATTACAGACATTTAAACTCATGCACAAAGATATTTGCTGTTCAAAATGCACATAGTGCCGCATTAATGAATAACATTGTGCGGAAAAAATACAAAACAACACTTGATATCTCAAATGGATTTTTTTGCCAAAATATAGCGCCTGAGAGCAGGTATCTGACCGCATTCTCAGCGTTAGGGTCCCAGCGACAATTTTGTTGACTCCCCCAAGGGTATAAGAATAGCCCCGGGGTATTTTCAGGAAGGGTAACAGACTTACTTCAAAAATGTGATGAAGAAGCGTTGTCCTATGTGGATGATATTTATCTAACGGACGACGATTTAGAGAGGCACTTGACCAGGGTAAGCACCATTATTATGGGATTTGCCACTGAGGGCTACAAATTTAACTTTAAAAAATCAAAAATAGCCCACCTCAATGTCCTATTTTTGGGATATGAGCTGTCAAGTGAAGGGAAAAGTCTAGCAGCAAATCTTTTAGAAAAATGTGCGCTGCTCCAGCCTCCAAAATCATTAAAAAATTTACAGTCAATACTGGGATTCCTAAATTTCGGCAGAACATACATTTTAGATTACGCACAAAGGGTAAAACCTTTCTACAACCTAATAAAACCTGACTTTTCAGCCAGGAATTGGACACAAGAACATACTAATATTCTTCGTTCACTCCAGGAAGACATGATAGCTTCCAAACACTTGCAAACACGAGTAGACGTACGCCACTGGGTGGTCCGTATAATTGCGGGTCAATGCGGGTACACCTACTTAACCTTCAATGAAGGAGAGACAGTACCAATCGCATACAAATCACACCTGTACACAAATGCAGAAATGTGTTTTACTTCAACAGAGAAAATACTGACAGCTGTTCAGACCGCTGTAGCAAGAGAAAGAGCACTGGCACAAGGGAAATGCATTATTGTCGTAACCCCGGTACCGGCTTTAGAAGCTGTTACAAAGGCTAGCATTCCAAATGCGAAAGCCTTACATCCAAGATGGATACAATGGGCTAATTCTCTTACTGCAACGGACGTTGAATAATGTTGGAAATGGCCCTTTTTGTAGGATTATCCCAAAACCTTTTGCTTCTTCCTCCTTTGTTTTTCCTGACCTGTGGTTGTTGGCTATAGAACTCTGGGCACTTTCCCACTGCTGATCAGTGCTAAAGTGCATATGCTCTCTCTGTAAATTGTTATTATGATTGGTTATCAATGATTGGCTTATTTGTCTTACCAGTAGGTCCCTAGTAAAGTGCACTGAGTGTGCCGGGGCTGGTGATTCAAATGCTACTAGTGGGCCTGCAGCACTGATTGTGCCACCCACAGGAGTAGCCCTAAGATGGTGTCTCAGGCCTGCCACTGCAGGGCCTGTGCGCAGTTTGTGAACTGCCATGTTGTCCTGGCCAGTGTACACACTTGCCAGGCCTAACCCTCCCCTTTTCTTACACATTGGACACCCCTATGGTAGGCCCAAGGTACCCCCCTGGGCAGGGTGCAGTGTATGTGAAAGGTAGGACATGAACTAGTGTGTGTGACATGTCCTGAAAGTGAAATACTGCCAATTTCGTTTTTTCACTATTGGAAGGCTATCTTGCCCATAGGTTAACATGGGGAATGCTGTGTAACATGGTTACCTGCATATCTTCCCATAGCGGCAAGATAGAAATTTAAAGTCTGGTATCCCTGAACTCAGAATTTAATAACGCATCTTTTAGGAAAGATGGTTTTTAAATTCAGTGTTTGAAAATAGCACTTTTAGAAAGTGGCTATTTTCCTGTTCAACTTTCTGTGTGCCTCTGCCTGTTTGTGGATTGCCTGTCTGGTTTGTGAGTGACAGGGGCTGGGGGTGGCTCCAGGAGAGGGGGTGAGTCAGCACTAGACTGAATAGACCTATCTGCACATTGAGTGGTGGGAGGAGTCGCACCTGGGTCTGAATAGGGCTGTGCCTGCCTTCCACAATGCTGGCTCCACCTCCTGCGGTGCGTCTGATGGCCCTGGCCTCCCCTCAAAAAGAAAGAAGACATGCACTGGCAGAGTGCACCCAGAACTGGTTTGGACTGGGTCCAGGACCCCTCACACATGGAGGACAAAGACTTTTGGGGTATAAAAGTAAGACCTGAAACCCCTGTAAATTAGACTACTTTTTGCCAACAAGAGGAATCCCTGCCAAAGAACATCAGCTGAAGAGACTGGAAAGGAAGACTGCCCTTGCTGTGTGTTCTGGGGCTGACCTACAGTTTGCTGTTACTACTGAGGAAGGGGACAGGGGACTTTGCTGTGTGCTGGGTTCCCCCCACCTGCTTGAAGGAAGGACTTTGCTGTGTGCTGTGTCCTAAGAGTCTCCAAGGGCCTGAGAAGAGCTGGCCTCCTGTTAAAACTCAGGAACACAAAAGTTTACCCAAGACTACTTCTGCAATCAAGAGGACTCTCCGCCAAAGAAGAGCAGCTGACGAGACTGAGGAAAAGGACTGCCCTTGCTGTGTGATCTGGGGCTGACTTGCAATTTGCTGTGATTTCAAAGGAAGAGAACTGAGGAACTTTGCTGTGTGCTGTGTTCCCCTCCTGCTTTCAGAAAGGACCTTGCTGTGTGCTGTGTCCTACCACGTCTCCAAGGGCCTGAGATGAGCTGGCCTCCTGTTACAACTCAGGGACACAAAAGTTGCAGAAGAAACCATCTGGTCAGCGCGGAGTGCGTGTTGCTGCGCACTGACTGTGGCTTCGTGAACTTTGCCCGGCCTGCCCGTGTGTAATTGACTCGGTGTGCAATCGGCACACAGTGGGGCTCTGTGTGAGGTCTGCAATGAACTCGGTGTGCAATCGGCACACATTGGGGCTCCGCGTGAAACTGACTCGGCGCTCGAGAGTGCGTGCTGTGCACTGCCCGAGGCCGTCACCTAAGGGGCCGAGATCACCGCCACCGGCCCGGGGGCTTCATCGGAATCATTGTGCCACAAAAGAATCACCACCACCGGCCCGGTATAGCGAAGAAGCAAGGCGCTGTGCACGTAAAATCACTGCTGCCGGCCCGGGAGCCTTGTCAGCAGTGTTTCCCCTCACCCGCATACGTCACGGGTAAAGCTGCGCTGGGATTGGCCCCAGCGTCGCGGGTTGCCTGGCAGCCAGGAGGCTCGTCCCCGTGAAGCTGCGTCAGGAAGAAGGACAGCGTAGGCGTCTCCTAGCAACCGGGGCTTCCTCAAGTTCAGTATCGAGGACACAGCCGGACCGGAAGCCAGGGAGCGCCGCCAAAAAGAGAGCTGCCCCGTCGGAAGATCAGCGCGGACTGCCGAGCCCCCGCCACATCCAGAAGGTAAACCGGAGCCAGCGCAGAGGGGAATTGCGTTCGAGGGCGCTGCTGGCGGGCCGCTTAGAAAGACGGGGACGTCGGCCTGCCTGGCACACTGACAGCGGGGGCAGTTAAGGGAACGGCGCCCTTTTGATGTAAAACCCCGCAGGGGCAATAGTTGGGGGCAGTGTCCTGTTGGTGACTGGCGCGCGCCCGCGCTTTAGTAAAGGGGCGATTTCCCAAAGGTGAAAGTGAGCAAGCCCAGGTAGCACATTCTGTGCTACAAGTACAGCAGGGCAGTTATCGATACAGGCACCATTTTTAGAGTTTCCCCACGCTAGAAAGAAGGATTCACAACCAGTCTGAGCCTACCAGTGTTTTTACTATTTCTCACACGTTTTGTAAAGAGAACATTGCTAAAAGAGACTGCTTTGATAAGAGAGCATTACTACAGTGAACTTTGGCATTCAAGAGAACTTACAAGCTTATTCTTGCTAAGAAGCTTATCAAGAACCTTCCTAAGAAAAGATTGTCTATGTATGTTGGATATATGTCGTTTTGATCTTGCCTAAATTAGATAAAGATATTTATATTTTTATAACAACCTGGGTGGTGTACATTTGTGGTGCTTCACTGTGTTACTGTGAGTGTTGGTGCAAATACTTTACACATTGCCTTGGGGATAAGCCTGTCTGCTCGTGTCAAGCTACCAAGGGGGTGAGCAGGGGTTATCAACAGTGTGTAACTCCCTTGTCCTGACTAGAGTGGTGGTTTCTGCCTGGCTTTGGCGCAAGCCTTAGCCAACCAGAAATCCCATTTCTAACAAATACAGATTTGATCCATGTTTAAAAACACAGGCATTCCTGCAATATGAACACGAATACCCTATACCAAATGAAATCTTGCCTCTCGATCAGTATGGATATATTATTTATACTGACGGATCTGCGCAACCGGCCATAGGAAGTAAGCAGCAATACAGCGCAGCGTGTGCTATCGTTAAAGGTCACATGCAGGATGGAAAGTTCTATCCGAGTTGCACAAAAACGCAATCGCTGGGAGACTGCACGGCACAGTTGGCAGAGTTAAAAGCACTGATACTGGCACTGGTAAATACGGATCACGAATTCCCCACACTAATCGTCTGTGATTCGTTTTACTGTGTTCAGTCATATAATGAATACCTAGACAACTGGGAGCAAAACGGGTTTAAAGATGCGAAAGGTGGCACAATTAAGCATAAAATGCTATAGGAATGCTATAGGAACAGGTAGCAGAGTTGAAAAACGAGCTACCAAGACTCACGTGATCCATACACTGAGTCATCAACGTGATGGCGTTCACATTGAAGGGAATTCATTGGCTGATGAAGCCGCAAAGGGGGCTGTTCGCACGGCTTCCGTAGCTGCACTCACTCGTTCCAAAACGAGAATAGACGGTGAGATTATGGTAGCTATCATTGCTTCACGCAAAGGCAGCACAGCAGTATCTAAAAAATTTCCACTCAAATACTCCTACAAGTTAGATGCAAGTAACATTCCATATGCTCAGATTCCTGGAGTGGGGGACAGGGTAATACCAAATATGGATCGTAGGCAAGGTTTAATACTAGCAGCACACGAGGGTTTGGGCTCTGCGCACACAGGCGTTACAGCGACTATTTCTTTATCGAAACAGCGCTATTGGTGGCCAGGGTTAACTAAGCAAACTAAAGACTATGTCTTGAATTGCGACATCTGCCAGCAGATGAAAGGCTCCACAGTAGCGAAACCCGCGCAGACGCCATTATTAAAATCAGACAAACCTCTTGCATGTGTGTACTTGGACCACTGTGGCCCCTTACAAACGGACGGGGCTTACAAATATATCATGGTTGCAGTGGATTCCTGTTCGAGGTTCCTATGGGTATGGCCTCAGCGCTCGGCTGATGCTCGAACTGTTATAAAAGATTTGAGAGTCTTTATCGGCACATACGCAGTTAGCACGTTACATTCTGACCGCGGCCCTGCGTTTAGCTCTCGGGCTTACAAAGAGGCCATGGAAGGAATGGGCGTAGCATTGCGGTACTCCTCTCCGTACCATCCCGAGGGAAATTCGGTTGTTAAGAGGAAAAACCGGGACTTAAAGCAATCTTTAACAGCTAGAGTATTAGGCAAGGGCGGTAGTTGGGTCAAACACCTTTATGGGGTACAGCGGGCGTTAAACAACCAGCCAAGAAACTCTCTAGGGGGTGTCACTCCATATGAAGTCCTCTTTGGGACACGAATGTGCGTACCTGATCTTGATTGTGAAGGCGCAGTGGCGGATGAAAAACCATTTGATATCCATGATCGTTTGGCTGTTTTACAGGATCTAAATGAATCCAGGGCAAAACAAAGCAATGTCCGACTAAAGCAGACCGCCACTGGGGAAGTCAAGGCAGACACGGCAAGACCGGTCTGGATCCCAAAAGTCGGGGATCTGGTCAGAGAGAAAATTGCGGACAAAAAGGAATTTGGACCTTCATACAGAACACCTGTACCAGTCCTTGCAGTATAAGGAACAAGAACTGTACTTTTACCGCCTCTTGCCGGGAAAAAGGAGAAAAGATTTGTCTCAATCCACTTAATCAAACCACACTATGTGGCCGATAATAAGCAGTAGGCCTCGTGGTCTCCACAGTAGCAGACGCCCTCCTCTAGCTACAATCCAAGAAGTTCAAACAGAAAGACTCATCACGTTTGAAGAGCCACCTGTAAGGAATGAAGGACTAAGCAATAATGCTATGGAACTTGTTCCACTTGAACCAAACATTCAAATTCAAAATGAACATCAGACTAATTCACAAGTCTACGTCAACATGCCTCGTCAAGAGCAAAATAACATTTCAATTAATCCCGATGCAATTCGTACAATTGATCGAACTGCTTCTGGCTATTTCATGAACTTTGATACGTTTTCTCTGGATCCAAGCGAGCCGGAAATGACGCCAGCCAAAACACCATTCAAGCAACTAATAAAGAACTTTCTTCACCTGGTATCGCCTTGGATTAAACTCTGGGTAATTTCTGGGATATTGTTTTTTCTTTTCTGGCTTGGCTTAGTACTAACTTTTAGTATGCTTATTAACGGACGCTATCTTCAACAAAGTTCCACAGCCCAAAAGGTCAACATACTACTGAAGCCACATCCATCATCACATCGTGAGCAAAGAGACTTGTCATCAGGGAACATTACAGCAGTTCCTATGCCGGATGGTATAGTATGGGACAAGGTTGATTTTAACATATTCGGTCCGACCGAGCTTTTAAAAATTAATCATATATTTAAAATTTCATTAAGTGATATCATTACCTCAAGTACATTTTCTGATGATTGGAACTCTGAGACAGTAAATAACATGTTGTCTGATTTAGAGAAAACTGCTGCATTTTCTAATAATGAAATGTTAGAGGGTTCTTCAGATTATGACACATTGTACTGTTACCAACATTATGGTCATCATTTCCTGCACAAATCCATTTCACCTAGGAATGTTTTTGAGTACCATCAGTGGGAACATTGCCCAACACCACCAAAAAGTAGTTCACAAACGTTTGCACAGAAAGTTTCATACTTTTCAGGGTTTAACACCACAGATCCAGCCTCATATTACTACAAGATTGCACCAACATCAGCACTGAAAATTATGTTGACAAACACTAAACAGATTTACTCTGCTTCCTTTTTGACCCAATTGTCTGAACAGGGTTTCGCCCTATAGAAAGATGAAATTGACTAAAAATCAGTTTGGAGTTCAAGGGACTAGCAAGTCCAGGGTACAGAGGCACTATTTAGAGCATGCCTCATTCCACAGCAGATGATCTTTTTAAAGGATACTGTGCAACAGACATCCTGTCTTGGACTAGCCAAGAGCAAGGACCTGAACACCCCTAGGTTTCCAACACCGACATACGGGGGGTGGCAGAATTCAACTACAAAAGAAGGGGCAACAGTGGATGACATCTTAGAGTACAATAGAACAGACCCAAATTGGAAACAGTGGGTGGTTTGGCCCTTAGACACGAATAGCTGTCATAAGCGATTCCTGAACATCACCGAGGGACTCAGTATCCATAGGCCAGACCCACGTTATGTACAGAGAGAACATCCAGGGGTAGTGACATCCTATAGTGTTGGGAAGTTGTGCCTCCGTTGGCTAGAAACCTCAATACTTGCAGAAGTGAAACAACACTTATCTTTACTGTCACTTGACATGGATCTTAGGGATTTTTTACTAGGACCCAGGAAAACACGTCAAAAACATTTCATATATGCAGGCATTTATGCTGCCTATAATGAAAACTGGAAGATTTCCCAACAAGAGGCCGCAGAGAGAATACGGGAAATAGACCGTATAAACTTAGAAAAAGCTTTAGCTGTGGTAGATAATGGGTTAACAACTTTGACCTCCAGGATATATTCATTGGGCAACATTGTATCTTCCGCTATCGACATACTGGAACAGGATTTAGCCATATTACAACACTGCCAATCTCAGTTACGTTCTATTATGTTATTAAGCTGGACGCCGCAATCTTTGCGTGCAGGCTTTGTGCCTTGGCGTTTTATAAACAGTACGTCTCTGTTTTCTGAATACAATCTAACAGATACACAGATAGAAATGGCACAAAGGGGAGGTAAATATACAATGCTGCGTATTGAAAAACTGGACAGGCTACCATTCACAGTGGCGGAATCACCATCAACAGAATGGCTAATCCACGGCCATATCACTCTCCCAGTCACGACCTTTCAATTTCAGTATTGCCTTGAGCAAAGGCAGGCAGATATGAAATATTGCGTAAAGAATACATTAAGGCATCCTGGGTATTACCATATAAATTTCGATGCCGGAGTGGGGATCGTGAAGTATTCCTGAGTGGTACAAACTGCAGGAACGCTTTAAGCGGCTCTCTCATGTGTCAAGACATTATTTTACACGGAGCTTGTAATGGTTCAGTGGCATATCTGTCTTGCCACATGAAAGGAACTCCAGCTGCCATGATCACGCCAGTTTTCGAGTTACTCTCAAATGGGACCTACTTGATGCTGAATGATCAAGGTTGCTGTGGCTTGCTTCCGGGCATCGCCTATCTGGTCACCGTGAACGCCAGGGTTACTTGCTGTATGCAAGTATTGTTTTCCCCAACAAGTACAGTCAGGGAGGCGCCTTTGTGGCCTTCGTTAGAGATATCTTTTATAAAATTTGACGCTTTGAGCAGAATGAAAGCCATGCTTTTACAGCAAACTGTACCCTTAACCTCCGTTCAAGAGACCTTTGATCTTCAAGTGGCAAGGACCTCGACCGAGATACAGGCACTTATTCGTACAAACTGCCCCTTTCATTTCGTAGAAATGGTGGGCCGTATCTTTAACATGTCTGATACGAGTGGTATTGTACACTTATTTAAGACCATAGGGTCAGGTTTATTGAGCACCTTCCAAACAGTCCTCGGAGTTATCCAAAATTTTATACACTCCGTATTTGGAAGCATCTTTGGAGGTTTACCTCTGATACTGCTTTTAATAGCTGGAATCCTGATCGTCATTTTCCTGATACGCAATGGACGGCCCAATCACGAACGAAATGGCGAAAGCTCTTCTGGAACGTAGATACCGTGAGCGCATGGTACAACATCTGGGCGTGCCTCACCTACGAGAACTGAGTGCTTCTTGGTTCTTATCGTTTAGACCAGTCTGGATGGCCTGCATCTTACCTGTTCTTCGATGCCTGTTTTGCGGTGAAGAATGCGTGTTTGACATTTGTCTGACACTTGAGTCGGAGACGCCTGTGGGCTTGAACACGAGGCTGGAACCGCTGAGGTCCCACGCTCGGCTGTGTTCCTAGCGTATTCCTATCCTGACGACTGCATTCCTTGAAAACCCGCAGGTGCCTTTAACAACTGGGGTGAGCATCAGCTCAGCCACCACTAGCGCTGACACCAGCACAAGCGCTACAACAAGCACTACGGGCACTGAGATATCGACTACAGCACCGGCTGCCGATATGCCAACTATGGGCAGTACCGAATTTCATCTGTGCTCCATCGACGTACTGTGTGAAATATTACAATTCCCGTCCCCTACAGCAAGTGGCTGTGATGTTGCGTCTCCCAGCCAGGACACTTAATCTTCAATTGGCTCACCATGTGCTAGGAAAGAATTCGGAGTTTCCTTTTTCATTTTTGACTCTGGTTAAATTTGGAACATTTCCTACTAAATTGACACTATCGCTAGAGAAAGCATGGCCTTCTAAAACGCGTGTAAGAGTTTTAAATTCTATAAATGAACTCAGCTAGACCTTTAGCTTAGGTACAAATTCAAAAACTGACTCTACACATTTTTCCCCTTAGAAATGTTTTTAATATGCTTTTAATTTTTTTTTAACGTTTTTATGTGGCTCACTGACAATTATATGCGCTACCACCTAGTATGAATTAGCAGTTTGCTGTCATTGTTTATTATTGTTGACTATTAAGAGGAGTGGGTGTTATGTTTCATATAGATGCCCAAATATAGGCATAGTTTGAGATGCCCTAATATAGGCATAATCTTTCACCTACACATAACGGGCGCTGAGGGCTGAACCTTATCTAGACTGTGGTTTGGGTACAGAAGGAGGGTTTTTCCCGAACAATGGCCTCCTATACCATCTTCGATGTGCTCATCCAGTATGATTAAATATTCATAAGAGTTCTAGGAAACCAGGCAGGGGCTAGAATCCACCTACATAAACATCTACGTAACAGGTTCATCCCATACGTCATCTTCATACCCAACAATGGCTAACACAAGACACAAGGGACAAAGGGACTCTATACTTTTCTGTATAAATACAGCACCTCTTGCTATCAGTAGTTAGAGGGAACCGAGACTTCCAGGCCGACACACTGACCAGAGACGCTGAGGCTCCTGCATGCAGTCGCTCCAGCTGACAGTGGTCTAATCATCCCTTGCGGGGTGTCCAACTCGAGACCAGGACGAGGTCCCACACTCTCATTATTCAGGTAATGGGGTTTGACTAAATCCTAGCGGGATTCTTGGCTTTCTTTCGCACCTACTCACATGCTAGGTACACTTAGGTACATCTAGACAGGCATAGTAGGAGTATGCGCTTTATTTTATAAATGCATTTTATATTCATGTATATGTTCATGACTATTGCAAAATGGTAGAACTGTACTATCCTTTTCAATTCACTGTACTGCTGATCATATATCTCTGCTACTGTTTAACAGTTGTCGCAGCACATATATTTTATACTAGAAGAACAACTGTGCAATAAATTCTTATTGTAAACACGCTCAACTGTTTCGTCTGTGTAACTCTCTGAGACCAAATGAGCAAGCACGAGTGACTGAACGAAAAGTAGTACATTGTTTCCACGAGTCTGAGGAATCACGGTTATCGTGTTCTGAGGTTGCCAAAAACTAATCTCTCTGATAAAAAGGAGATTCTAGTGGCACTGTGAGCTAGCTAATGCAAACAGGCTAACATACTGAGGAGAAGAACAGAACCCCCGACCCCCGTTTTCCGTCGAAGAAGAGCAAAAGCTGGGAAGAAGCCCAGCCACGACAACAGTACCCTGTGGATGCAGACTCCTTTTTCATTCCCACCTATTACTTCAGTTTATCCCTATCCCGAGCCCCAAAACAGCTAGAATCCTTACCAAGGAAGCGCTGGAACATGCATCAGGCGGAGAATAAGAGGCCATAATAAACAACTATACTACCCCTAGCGACTCCTGTGTCACTACGTAAGCGATGGGTGGGCCATCTGGCTTGGCCACACGATGACAGCTGACTACTGGCCAGATATACTTAGTGGTGACCAAAGAAATCTGTGGTTTGTATCCAGTTACTGCAGAGGAGCACAGTGGTCCAGCAACACCAGAGATGCAGAGCATAGTTTTCTTGCTCCACTGGGACATTTCGGTTGCTATGTGGTGCTTCTGCCCCCCAGCTTTGTACGCATGGTGTGGCACCGCCAGGTTCGGCCAAGGCGCTCTGTCTGTCATAGATGGCTCCCTTACCAAATCTACTTTCTCCTCAATAGGTGTTCCATGTCTTTTTACGGGTGGCATTTGAGACAGCTTTAGCTGCCCTGATAGACTATTGTTTTTTTTTCAAGCCAATCATACATAATATATATACGTACAGGGCTGTTGGTCAGCGAGTCAACCATTAGTCTCTTATATTGCCATTCACATTTTGCTTCTGCCCACCTCAGCACAGAGTATGGACCAATGGTCAACCCTCTTTACCCATTGACTCCCTTCACTTTGAGTCACTGCACAAAACTTGTGCACATTATTCACATCTGCTTACAAATATTTCACTTCTCTCCAGTGATAAAGATTATTCAAAGTGTGCTTTTTTTACATGTTATTTTTTCATATCATCTTGAAATAATGGCAATTTGTTTTGTCTGCACTTCGAGAGCCCAGTTAAATGGTTATTTGTTTCCTCTCTCCTTTTCAAAGTTGTTATGCACCATTCGCAAAAATGTAACTCTGCATGGCATAATTGAAAAGCTACTTATGAAAAAACATTTCTAGTAAGACAGACAAATTAGTGAAAGCTTTTTAAATTCAACATTTAAAGCATATGATGGACACATTTAGATTCCAGCATGTTTTGTTTTTATTTTAGTGGCATATGCTTGAAATAAAAAATGTAAAACAAATGTATTGCACCAGCTTATCAATGGCAGTCCTATTGGCTTTGTCATTGCTTGTTTTCTACTCGGGCTAGGTGTGAGTAATGGGAGAGTAAGGGACAGGTACTCCAATGTGGAGGCTTTGCTTCAGACCTGGCTGAAGGCTTGTGAGCCTGTGCAGGCTGGTAGCATCCTGCTGTGGCTTAGTAAGGGGGCATCTGGTCATAGAGAGGCCATTTACAGCAGGATGAGGC
The DNA here is from genome assembly GCA_963921515.1 of Calotriton arnoldi. NCBI lineage: Eukaryota > Metazoa > Chordata > Amphibia > Caudata > Salamandridae > Calotriton > Calotriton arnoldi. The sequence continues at coordinate 4,006,271 of CAWUFW010000033.1, forward strand.
AAGGGTTTTGAAGCTGTTGAGCTGCTGAATGGAGGTGACATTGGAACTGGGGGAACTTTGGTATATTGACTCACAGTAAATTAGAGGCTGCCACTGGTGGCAGAACCCATAAGTTGTCACATAGTTTCTGCTCATTTTTCTGGAATCTTGAAGTCATTCCACTTTTTTGAAAGTTTAAATACTTATATGTCAAAGTTTGGCAAAGACTTCTATGACAAGACAAGCATTGGCAAAGCTAATAGGTCTTGCCTATGTGAGAGTTATTGGCTTTGTCTATGCCTTTTACCTATGTTGTGCAGCAGCGTGGCTACTGTGCAGAAGGGATGAAAGTTAGTTAAAGAAAGTGCTAGGATGCGGCTAGCGCTAGCTGCATCATAGTGCTTTTTTTCATGCGGGAGGGGTGGGGCAAGCAGCACAATGTGGGAGGAACGGGGCAAGCAACACAATGGGTGATGGGGCAGGAGGGACAGGGCAATCAATACAAGGCAGGAGGGGGAAGGGGCAAGCAACACAATTCGAAGAGGGGCGGGGCAAGCAATACAACACGGGAAGGATGGGGCAAGAAAGACACCATAGGTAGGGGACAGAAAAAGCAACACAAAAAGGGGGAGGGGGTTGGGGCAAAGAATGCAACATGGGCGGGGCCAACACAGACAACGTTAGTAGGGCCATAGGGGGCAATGAACACAAGGGACAGTGGGAGGAGGACAGGAGGGGGCAAAGAACACAACGGACAGTGGGAGGAAAGCAGAGGGAGTAAGCAATGTGACGGACAGAGGAGGGAGAATGGAATGGGTGAAGCAACAACAAAGAGCGTGAGAGATCAACACCTCCTTCGGTTCTTGATGCAACACCAGAAAGTCCACAGTTGTTACTGGGTTTTTTTTTGATAAACAATTTTATTGATTTTAGACAAAAGAAAACAGACCAGCGATACAGTACATCTCCGTAATGATAAGAAGTTCCACATTTGTTTGGATGCTAAACCATGGTAGCTCATGACCCGAGGGGTCCCACGTGATACATACAGTCAATCAAGGAAAACGTATTCATTCTATCTGACCCAACCATTTGTCCCAAACCTTACGATGTTTAGTCGGACAGCCCCAAGCTTCGTATAGGGGCTTCTCTTGTGCCGCACACCAGTCCACTCCCCTGCGCCACTACGCGACGCTAGGTGGATTGGGAAGCTTCCAGTTGGCGGCTATATCTCTTTTGGCTACGATCATAGCCGTATTAAAGAACAGTTTGTCGTTCCGGGACCCATCCAGGCCGTCTGTGATCCCCAGGAGCGTGTTTAGCAGGTTATGTGGGACCTCCCAACCCAAGACCTCTGTGAGCTCTTGTTCTATACACTCCCAATACTGCATCAAGAGGGGACAGGTCCAGACCATGTGGAAGAAGTCTGCCTGGTCTTGGCCGCAGCGCGCGCAGGATGCAGTCGGGTTTAAACCAGCATTGTGGAGGCGTGCGGGGGTTAAATAGGCTGTGTGCAAATAGTACAGTTGGATCAGACGGAGCCTAGCTGAGGCAGTGATCGTCTTGGGCGCCATCAGTGCGTCCCTCCAATCTTCCTCCTCAAGTGGTCCCACCCAGCTCTCCCATTGGCTTCTGAGCCGATCTAGTGTAGTTGGGGTGTTGTTGGTTAGGGAATGATAGATACTCGAAATTCCCCCTTCCCAGGTTCCCCATCATAGTTTGCGCCTCTGGAGGACTATATTCCGGTAGCGTTGTGCCATCCAGTATGTGTGAGTGGAGGGCATGGCGCAGCTGTAAGTATCTGTAGAATTGTGATGGGTGTAGGGAGTGTCTGGTTTGCAGGTCTTGGAAGGTGCGTATGTGCTCACCGGTCCACACGTCCCCGAGCTGGGAGATCCCAATAAGGTCACATGCTCGGAATCCTTTTACTGCGCTAACCTCCTTAAGCCACGTGCCATGCCAGAGTGGTGTGTATTGGGTCAATTTATTTGTCCAGTGGGTGTGACGCAAGGATGCCCGCCAGGCCAGAAGAACAGCCTGAGTCACCACAGGTAGAGTTCTGGGTATGGGCCCTCCATACATCATCGTTTGGATTCTAGTTAGACCCAATTCGCTCAGTTCGAGTCTGTATGCCGGGTCAGACCACCCCCCATTAAACCAGTCATGCAATGTGAGTAGGCGGGTCTCCAGGTAGTATAAGTATAAGTTAGTCATTCCCATGCCCCCGTCAAAGGGTGGGATTCAGCATCGGGCCAAGGCTATACGGGGTCTCCGACCGCCCCCAGAGGAATTTAGTGGTTAGGCTATCTAGTTCTCTGAACCAGGCCCGTGGGAAATAAAAGGGGGTGTTTTGAATGACATAGAGCAATCTAGGGAGGATCATCATTTTAAACAAGGCGACCCTCCCTAGGGGATTCAGTGGAAGCGTCTGCCATTTGCAGAGGTCCTCCTTAGCTCTCTTCACAAGTGGGGTTATGTTGAGGGACCAGGCGAGATCAGGGAGCAATGTGATCCAGATCCCCAAGTATTTAAAGGACTGCCGCCTGATGGGTATTGTGGATTGCCAGTCAAAGCAGTCTCTAGTTAAGTGTAGAGGGACCAGGACTGATTTGTTTGGGTTGAGTCGCAGATCGGAGGCCCGTCCGAAGGAGTGCAGTGCCCGGAGACAGTGGAGACCACATTGTGCCGGCTCCGCAAGGAAGAGTAAGTCGTCATCTGCATACAAGGCAATTTTGTCTTCTCCAGAGTTGGGCCATTTCCAACCCCGAATTCGGTCGTCTGACCAAATGAGGCTCGCTAGAGGTTCCATCGGTAAGGCGAAAAGATGGGGTGAGAGGGGGCATCCATGCCTCGTTCCTCTTCTAATAGGAAATGCCTCCGACAATACCCCATTGACGAGTACTCGTGCTTGAGGTCGAGAGTAGAGGACCTTCACCAGGTTGCGAAAGCGTAAACCGAAACCCATCTCGGCCAGCACGTCATCCAGGTACCGCCAATCCACAGAGTCGAAGGCCTTCTCGAAGTCAATGAGAAGTAGTGCCAGGTAGGGAGTTAGTAACTGTCGGTTTGCCAGGGCCAGATGGAGACGCCGGAGACAGTGCCTAGCAGTGGCGGCTCCTCCATAGGGGCGTGGGGGCGTCGCCCCACTGCTTTCTCGCAGTGCGAGAAGGCAGAAACATAAAATGGTAAAACTACCATTTTATGTTTCTGCTTCTCGCACTGCGAGAAAGCAGAAGCGCCTGGAGTGCCTGGTTGGGGGCGGGCGGGTGGGCGGTCCTGCTCGAGGGCAGGGGGGGAGTGGCTTTGCCCACTGTTGTGGGTAGTGACTGTTTGGTCGGCCCCAGGGCTGAACAAAGCAGTCATGCGCACTCCCTCTGTTTTCTCTATGTAGGCTGCTGCATGCAGCCTACATAGAGAAAATGGCCCGGCTGGGGCGCTCTCCGCTGCGCCTTACCAATCACAACGCTGCCATTGCAGCGTTGTGATTGGCTTAGGGGAGGGGAGGGGGGCTGCCGAGGCAAAACGCGGCCAGGAGCAACGGCGGGCAGGAGCTGAGGCGGCGGCGCTGCTGATCCGGAGGTCGAGGAAGGTAAGATTTTTATTTTAATTACTGTCCCCCCCACCTTGCTTGCCGGCCGTGACTGGGTTTCTCCCTTTAGTTCCCCACGTGTCGGAGGCTTTTACGTAGGCTCGTGTGGGCCGTGTAAAGTTAATGTGTGAGCTTAGGTGTCCGCTCTCGCAGAAGTAACGGCAGGGGACGGGTCAGGTGAATGCTCCGTCTGCCTTTGCACACCCAGACACCCAAACTAATCTTACCCCAGCAACCATCCCCTCGTTAGTTTTGGTTTTCCCTGTACAACAAACAGCTCTCCATGAATTCATCCCACGTGTTGGCATGACTGGAACTGACACCATCATTGTAGGTTTAAATTAATCTTCAGAGAAATGCGCAGCAGAAAGGTTGGAAACGGGCCATGCCCTTTGGCGTGGGCGAACTGGTCCCAGGGCGCCAGTTTTCAGAAGCGCGCGCGGAGCTCTGCATGAAAGTCCTACAGACTGCAGCGTCCCTCCTACTTGACTCCAATGGGTCAGCCTTATCCGCTTTTATTCATTTTTCCTTGCCGCATGCGCCGTTTTGCACTTGATCAACCCCTTCTTTTCCTTTCCATTTAATTTTCACCCCCTGCCGACACACAACAACTCTGCCATTCGCACCACCAATAACTCGGCGGTAAGGTAATCTAGCTATGCTGTGAGTGAATCACATTATTTGGTGGAAGTGCCGAGAGGTTTGTGTTATGAGGCAAGTTACTGTTTTTGATGTGGGAATGTCCTGTAAACACAAAATGGGCCCGGTTATCTTATTTTATTTACCAGCTGCAGAGAGGGCGCCAAATTTCTTTCCGCCCAGGGCGCTATTTACCTGAGCAAAGGCCGGCTCTGGTTGGAAATGTATTTGAATAAATTGGTTTGAATTGGGCCCCAGGAGTGACGAATACATACTCACTGACCATGGAATTCAGCTGGGCTGCCTGGGTGCATGGAGGGGCATATCGGAGCTAGGAATGTTATATAAATGAACACGGCCGGTGTTGTGGCTGAAACGCGTCATGGCATTTATTGTGCGAATAAATAATTTTTGAAAAGAAGCTGGTGTCTCCGCCTGGGCCCGTAAGGATTTGTTTGTGAGAGACGGGAAGAGAGTGAGTGAGTGCGTGTGTGTATGTATATATAATTTGTTCATATGGAAGTTGGGGAATCCCTCTTCCCTGGGATATTTTTAATTTTAACCTGGGCTAGCTTACATGCTCAGGATCATGCTGGATATTCAAGACATTCCATTGAACGCCTGAATTAAACTGTAGATGATTCTGGACCCAATTCACAAACATTTTGCTTTAACTTACACCGGTCTTTCCACTGGCTTACTCTAAATTTCCAGGAACAAGGCAGGAGTATCCATGGCATTTCAAGAGTAAGCCAGTTGTATTACAAAAGTAAGTCAGACTTGCTCATAGCAAACTCATAGCAAACTCTTTACAAATTAGACCCCAAGTGTTATTAAACAATAAAAGTGTTCGTGCCCATTTCCATCAATTCGTTCTTTTGTGGAGCCATTGGTGGCTAGATCTGGCCTCTCCCTTACTAAATGATGTTGTATCCCAAGGAAATGATTGACACTGGCTGGCCCTCCCTCCCGTCTAACTTGGAAAACCAGATATGCGCACTTCCTGTGACTGCTGCCCAAAGGCCAAATCATTTCTCATAGCCAAGCTGTGTTTCTCTTTAACTCGCTCCTTTATTCCGCACCCAGTGCTTTCCCCTCCGGTGCTGGCATCTGAGCTCCCCTGATGATGCTAAAAAATGAAAGGCCTGGTGTTTGAGACTGTTAACAGTCTCGGTCTCAATTCCGCCTAATGGGTAACACCCAATAATTGCTTTGCTGGTTACAGAGATGGCACAGGTGCCTAGTAGAGCTTAGCTGGCGCGTTTACTTTAAGGCGCTAGTAAAAGCAATATCCGAGAGACATGCTAGCCTCACACGAGCGTTTGTGGCTAGAATATTAAAAGTAAAGAATGAATCTGTAAGTTCCACAGCTGAAAGCACTTTGTAAGTGCTGTTCATCACGATCACAGATGTTTCGGTGATTGATTGACTATACGTTTGGCATGCTGTCCACTAAGTGTTTACGACTTGAAATTGTAAAACGCTTATCTGTCCCGAACATGAAACACAACATGTATGCAAATAACCATCACCGTAATCTGACAGCACAAAATAAAACTCCTAAGTAATCAGATCACATGATTCACATCTGGAGGCAGTTGGACCATCCGTGTTTAGGTGCGAGCAGACAATTGCTGCGCACTAAAAAGGCAAATTGCAAAGGCTTCGTTAAGCAGATTTGCATAATTAACCAACAACAAATACTCCAGAATGCGTTGTCAGTTATTGTTACTTGTAAATTAAATTCAGTGTGCTCTTAAGAAGTTACTGAGTTATACCTTATTACCCATTTGTGCGTGATGTGCATTCACTATTGTTATTGTTCAGAAAACACAATGAATGTGTTTATTATTAATTGAACGTGCAGACCTCGTTATTGTTTGCTAGGCTAAGTGGTGTTGTCCAGAATTTAGAAGTTAAAATATGCACACGTTGTTCACATATAAAAATGTTTTGAAGCAGTATGTGCCAGAAGCATTAAATGGAGCTGTTAAAAAGTCTGGCGTGTAAAATGGAACCAGCACTCTCATAGTGTTTGAATTACTGGGGAAAAAAAATCAATTTTTAGGTGATAATAGGAATGCAAAGCATTTTGCGTAGCTTCCTGTGCTCCTCGAAGTCGAAAATGAACACTTTGCTCATGTAAATTCCCAAATGCTGATATTACGGAATCGGGATTTATGAAATGTTTCTCGTGATAATTGCAGCTCACTGTGAAGCTCTGCAGCACCGGAACAAAACCGTGACTTCAAGAAATGGTTCTCACCCTCTCTTTCCTCCTTTCGTTTATTTGTTCCCCTGTGAATTAATGGATCCAAAAACAGAAAAAAACACTTTTGTCGTCTTTTTTGACATTTTTGTTTTCACAGTGCGGTACTCAGTGAGGTACTCAGAAATGCATTGTATCTCGAAGTCTGTTATGAAGCTCTGTGGTTATACTGAATAAGCAGCTACCTATGTTATATGACATGTCTTTATTAATGTAATAACTGCACTTTCACAATTGCTTTATTAACCTTCCTGCTTTCTCAAATTTGCTTGAAAATGCACCATTTGTCCACTCTTTTTTCAAACTTTTCTCTGGGGGAGAACACCCCCCCGAACCTCCCTTATGTTGTTCGGGCTCGCTCGCGATGGTGCAGTATGACAATCATTTTACGCACACCACTTTCAAATGTCACCAGCCGCCACTGGTGCCTAGTCCCCCGCATTGGCATTAAACCCACATTGGTCGGGGTTGATCAAGTTGGTGAGGAAGGGCCTCAACCATTGGGCTAGGACTGCGGCAAATATTTTAACCTCTGTATTTATGAGTGAGATTGGGCGGTAGTCGGCACAGTTGGACGAAGGCGGTTGTGTTTTAGGGAGAACAACAGTGGTGGCGACATCTGTTTCAGGGGGGAAGGAGCTCTTCTTGAGGGCTTCAGCAAATAGATCAGAGAGGTGCGGGACGAGTGTCTCTCGATATGCAGCGTAGTACTCCTGTGGGAGACCGTCGGGGCCTGGGGTTTTACCCGGTGAGGTGCGTGTTATGGCATCATTGATCTCCTTACGGGTAATGGGGAGGTCTAAATCGGCAGATTCAGCTGCGCTGAGGTGAGGGAGATGAAGGTGACCCGAGTTGAGCAGTTCTGGGAGGGAGGTTTCAGGACGCTGCGCAGAGTATAGCTTGCGATAATATGAGGCAAAGGTCTGGGCCATTGCTAGGGGGGAACAATGGGCAAGGCCGTCCGGGTCTTTAATCTCCGGAATTATACAGTTAGCCATGGGATATGTAGCTAGTCTATGTAGGATCTTCCCGTTCTTATCCCCCAGCCGTACACCCTAGCTATAGAGGATCTCCACAAGAGCTTGGCAGCATCCAAGGAGAGTTGTCTAAATTCGCCTCTCAGGTGTATAAGTTGTCTCTCCTGAATCTCGTCTCGGTCTTCAGGAGGGCGCTTTGAGGAGGAGCACCTGGGCCTCTCGCAGGGTGATCTGCTTAGTCTGATTCTGACGCTTGAGCTTCAGTTGGCCCTTGGCGAAGCCAAGGATGGTGGCTTTGCCTGCCTCCCATAGGGTACCCGGGGATGGGACAGAGCCAGTGTTGGTGATGAAGTACTGTTGAAGCTCTGCCCCAATCGCTTCTCTAAACTCTTCGTCCTGGAGGAACCATGCGTTCATCCTCCAAGTTGGGAGAGTCGAGTTAGGGGGTTCCCCAGTGCACAGAAGTACAGGTGAGTGGTCCGAGATGCCCCTGGGAAGGATAGTGATATCTCTAATCGTTTGTCAGTCAGTAGGGGGGACAAATATGATGTCTATACGTGCGTGGGTGTGGTGTGCAGCTGACGTGTGAGTTAATTGCCTACTCTGGGGATGCCAAATTCTCCAAGCGTCGCACAGGCCCAGGGAGTCGGCCCAGTTCGCCAATTGTTTGGCGTGCGTGGCTCTTACAGTGGAAGGTGTGCTTGCAGTGTCAAGGTGGGGATTTAGAAAGTTGTTACTGGTTTTAATATCCTTTATCCAACGTTTGTTTGGAATTCCTGCTTGGATGCAACATAGTTAGGCATGACTTGAATTTTAGCCAAAAAGAATGATGCCCAGTCCATGGCTTCACAATTGAGGGTATTCATGAAGGAAGCCGCCTTAACTGTGGAGCAGCGCAATTTAGCTCCACCCTTACAAGTCACAGAAATGCAATTATATACGTGCACCTGACGTTATAGTCACTGTGTGCTTTAACTTTATTAACATGTGTGAAACATTTAAACGCATTACTGAAATGTATTCACCGTAGAAATTAGAGATCTATATACGTGTGTGCACTAATTTTTAGTTTAAACATGAAGACGTGTTTCTTTCTTCACGTTTTCCACTTACACTTCAAGATATATTTGCATATGTAAACATATATTCTTTTGCTCAAGTTTTGCAGATAATTTAAAGTTACACGTGTCCATGTATAACCACGTATTTGAAAGTGCACATTAAATGCTTAAGTAAAAGTTAGCCTGACTACAGGCCTCAGTTGAAATTGTTTTTACTTCATCAGTATGTTTTCTCTTGCAGGTTCATTATCATGATTTACCTTAGCTAGAGAAAGGTTTATGTCTGTATTAGATGGCTGATAAAGAGGCCTGAGCGAAACTTGGCAGCGAATGTGGAGAAACAATGGTTGAAAGAACGCTTCTATTCATCACCAGGATGGCAAGTTGTTCAAGGTTGAGAGCCGAAGCTTTAGTTCAATGCGATGGGAACCTGCAGCCATGTTGCAGATGCACTCAAGTAGTGTTCTTATTGGTCCCAGGTGGTGTGAAGGAGATAAGAATGTTTATGAATCTCTTGTTACTTTTATATTGGTGTTCACGCAGCTGAAGGTAGAGCAGATTCCCTTTAGATTTAGAGAGGTACTATTCTTGCAAGTGTGAAGCTTTATGCTAAACACTTATTTCTTTTATTTTCTGACTTTTACAGAAGTCTGATCATGCTGACACCTTCTTCTTCTGTGCTCCCAATTTAGAGACTCTTGATAGATGACCCTATATTTGATTTATGTTTAGAAGAGAGAAACTTCCTTTCCTAGGTTTCTTTATGGAACACCTTTTTGCTTTAATCTGAGGTTATACAATTGGGATTTTTGCAATTCGATATGTCATTTTGTTACGCCTTAACCTACTGAGAGATTTCAGCTTACCTATTGTATTGGTTCATTTATTGAACTTATTCTGGATTTGTATATACACTGGATTGATTGGCAGTCTGAAATAAACTCTAAGTATATTTAGTGATTCTTGGTTCTTATTGTGAGGTCACATTGGCTTCACATGTTAGAAATGTATTGTTGATGTTTTCTCCCTTTCATTGCTTCATGTCAGCTAATAAAGGTTCATATGACCAATGGGAAAAATCTTTATGACTTGACTAAAAGATTGCGTTTAGGGCCCAGAGCTCCATCAGCTGTATCTGATTGAATTGTTTTTGAAGAATGCATCAAATGTACTTAGCATTGATGATAAAACACCTAAAAGACTTTCTCAGGTTGGTTAAAGAGCTTCATGTTACACACCTTGGCAGGTTGCTTCTTCTAAAATGGGCTAATGTTGCTGGGCCATGACCATGTTTACTTCTTTCTGTTCAGCGACCACTGCTTAGAGGATCTCAACAGAGCTTAATATTGAATTAGGCTGGTGCTATGTGGGGCCGGACAGGTCTTTCATTCCACAGGGCTTTTCCCTGGTGGGCTGGAGCCCTTGGAGGCCAGTTTTGAAAATTCAGGGTCACTCCTGGTGCCTCTGCCACTCTCCCCAGCTTGAGTGCTTAGTTGCACCAGGCATGGGGAGGCCTCAAAAGAGAGAGAAAAGAGAGGGTGGGAAGGTAGAGAGAAAGCAATCTGAGAGGGAGGAGAGAAAAGAGAGAAAGGAGGGAGAAGGAATGGACAGATGAAGAAAAAAGTGACAGCCTGAGAAGACGAAGGGAGCAGGGGCAGTGTTAACAGTTTTTGCCTGGGTTGGTTTTGATTCCTCTGAAGAAAAAAGACTAAAGGCCTGATTACGACTTTGGCGGTGTGGCAGCGGGCCGCCACACCAGCGCCCTGCTGCCACACAGCCAAAGCCGTCCGCCTGCCAGATTAGGAGTTTTCTCCTGGTCTGGAGGGCGGCACTTTGGCGGTCCCAGGCGGTGAGTCTTAGAAAGGCACCGCAACGGGAACCCAAAGCACGTTCCTGCAAGGACCGAAATGCACAATGTTGTGCATTTCATTCCGTGCAGGAACATGGGGGTGTATACAAACAGGAGGGCACACTATGTGCCCCCGCATGCACCCCCGTGCACAGAGCACCAGGGGGCCCTGTAGGGCCCCCTTAGTTTCCTGACTACCACCCTTTTCATGGCGGGCTCACCACCATGAAAAGGAGGGACAGTGAGCATAATATGCTTGGCAGTGCAGCAGGTGCACCACCAGGATATTATGGCCTCTGACCGCTGCTCCACCGCCACGGGATCAAGGATCCCAGTGGTAGCAGCAGTCATGTGGCAGTCCCACTGCCGTAGTCGTAACACGGTGGGTGGACTACCAGTCTGGCTATCCAGGGACCGCCATCATGAGTTGGGTAGTCCCATAAACCGCCAAACTTGTAATTAGGCCCTAAGTTATTAGCACGCAAAAATATGAGGAATTCCTGTCTCTCAGAGTCCTTTCCTCAGATTTTTGCTTGCTGTTAACTTTGTCACCATATGATGAATCTCCAGGTAACTTTGCCGACCTATTCTTTTTTCTACATTGGCTGATGATGCAAAGGTTTGCAGTGATTAGTTAAGGGGATGCAAAGAAAAAAGGTAAGTACCAAAACATGTTTTCCCTCTTTCACCCTTGAGCCCAAAACAAGCACATCTTTCATGTGGCTTCTGCCTGCCACTCATGCCCTACCCTAATGTGCAAAGAATTACAAACAAAGTATTAACCTTGGATGTAAAATAGGACAGAGAAATAGATACCTATCTAGAAACTGAATTGCACAATTTGATACCAGGGATCAATCATGGCTTCCACAGTTGACCAAATTGAGTGATCATAGGCAAATATTTTATTTTACTGAGCCTCCCTTTCTTCATTATCACATACAAGAGTATATTCAAATATGTGATTTCAGGATGTGTGCTGTACAGAACCCTCTTGTGCTTTATTTAATAGACTATAATGTTGCTCCAGCTATAATAAGAATCTAGACCACGTTTAGGATACAGATGATAACTGATTGGGCTCTTAGTTCACTAATGTCATTGTCGTCCAGGAGGAGAAGGGGGGGCAATGTTTCGAAGTTCATTTTTAAAACCTATCACTTTTACTGAATGCCTCTCAATGCAGTGATATAATTTGATGTACTAAGGTGAAATGCACCTGCATGTTAGAGAAATGCACTTTTTGAATTTTGCTGAGACTTTATCATAGTTTTACATGATGCTTGTTGCATGATTTACATGCAAACTTTGTTCATCGCTTGGCTTGTGCACAGACTCTTAGAGCCAGTTCCATTTCATAAAACTTTATTTCGGCACAATTGGCCATAAAAGCACAATTTTTAAGTAATAATTAAAAATTGGGTAAAATACAATAGATAAAAAGCAAGACAAAAGGATTTACATTCCACGCACTGGGAGAACTTTCCCAGGCATCAGCCATCTTATGGAACAGGACATAAAGTGCATGTGCATGTGCTTTTAGAGGCTAGTTCCAAGTAATTATTTGCTCCATTTTGTATTACAAGTTTAAAAATTACGCTACACATAAAAATAGTGACTAAAAAAGCAAAATAAGAAAAGATTTACACAGCCGGCATATTTGCCTCCAGTTATCAACACAGTGCATAAATAAAACCACAAACATTCGGGAGGAATGGTCTATGCACATTCAGAGACAGGCGTAATAGTCATTAAAAATAGTTCAATTATCTCCACAACAACCAACTAAATACAATTTGTGCAAAGGACATCTGTTAAAACATATCATAAACAATTGTCATTCATATTTAAAGACTTATTCAAGATAGCTCTGCGCGTGCACCACATGGTAAATAAAAAGCGTGAAATTGAAAAAACAATGGGCATGCGTGTGTCAGATTTTAAAATCCTATACACGCTACGACAATGTCTCGACCCCAAGTTCCTGCAAAGCTGTAGTAGCCATCGCGACCTGGCCTTCCTGTATCCCTGGCAGAAAAATATCACATGGAGATCAGTCTCATCTACGTTAAGGCACGCAGGGCACTCTGCGTTTGTGTGGCCCTCCCACTTTTTGTGAATGAACGCAGCGGAAGGACTCCATGCCTAAATTGCAGATAAAGCTTCTTAGCCAGGAGCGGCTGTATGTCGTCCAACACTGGTTCTAAGATATATGTGGTTTTTACTTCCAGAAACTCAACCGTCAGTCTCCCCACTAAGGGTCTCATCTCAAGCTGGGAGAGTTTATGGTCTCTATAACTCTCAACCAAAGCTTTTCTGGAAGTTATTTGGGAGATTTCTTCTGCATTGTGCCACAAACTGCCCCTGCCCAAGTCCTCACATGTTTTCTTGACATATAACAGCCAAGGCAGCTTCCCTGCACCTCGCAACCCCAAGACATCGATCAGTTCTTCTCTATAAGAGGCTAATTCAGGGGTGCACCACAGGCGCCCGCCAGTATAATAAAGGTCTAAGAGCAGCTTCTTCCTCGATGGGTCTGATCCCTAGATCCATACGTAGGGGTATTAATGGTGTACTGGGTGGCAATCCCATAAGTTGTCTAGCGAATAAATTCTCAATGCGGGCTAACTGGCCAGATGGACAATGCCCCCATAGTTCGGCTCCATAGAGAGCAGCCGTCCTAGCCTGGACCTTGTAAATTTCCACCGCAGGACTCACCAGTTTTTCAGAGCATGTCCTATATAGTTTTAAAATACCCCCGTAGTCTGGGATAATTTTAAGCCTATTTTACTTATTTGGGCTCCCCAATCCATTCTCTCTGTCAATGTGATTCCCAGGTACTCAAATATTGATACCCTCTCTAGGGGACTTCCATCCAGAGAAGGGTTTGGGCGAGTGGTGTTACCTACGTTAAAAGCCATGTACTTTGTTTTTTGTAGGTTAATTTCTAGTCCCCGTTGTTTGCAGAAGGTGCTAAAATTGTCCAGGGTTCTCTGGATTCCCATAGGGGATTTGGCAAGCAGAAGGGTATCATCTGCAAACATGAGGGCAGGTATAGTGCGTTTTGCTAACCTGGGAGCATCGATGTTTACCCCAGCATTCAATGATTCTATTAGGCCATTAATAAAAAGGCAGAAGAGAGTTGGGGCCAGGACACAGCCTTGCCGACCCCTCTCTCGACAGGCAGGGGAGATGAGAGTTCGCCATTTTTACCAAATCTAATTCGAGCAAAGTTGCCCTCATGTAAGCCTTTTAACTGGTGGCAAAGATACTCTGGGACACCCATGTCTAATAGAGTTACCCAGAGTTTGTCCCTTGGTACCAGATCGAAAGCGGACTTAAGGTCTACAAATATAAGGTAGAGGCTGCCACCCTCTATACTAACAGTTTTCCAGTAAATCATCTGTAGCCTTAGGATCTGGTCAGTTGTTGATATCCTTGCTCGAAAACCGGCTTGGAGGGGAGTAAGAATGTTATGTTCCTCCATCCAGTTTTGGAGACGCCCCAATAGGACACGTGCAAAAAAATTTTGGCTTACATCTATCAAACTAATCAGACGATAGTTGACAGGTAAAAGCGGGGAGCCCTTTTTGTAGATTGGTATTATTTCGGCCCCTGCCCAGGTGGTGGGAATCGCCATACCTTGGAGAATTGCATTGAACAGGGAAGATAGATAAGGGGCCCAGACAGTCGGCTCAGAGCGGAAAAGATCACCAGGGATCTTATCCAGCCCTGCGGCTTTTGCTGGTTTAATCATGCCCAGGGCCTCAGAAACTTCTCTCAGCGAGATCGGTGGAGTTTCTGCAAATATCGTGCAAGGGGACGATAGGGGTCTGTGCACTTGTCCTTCCCCGTCATCAACCCTTGTGTAGAGTGATTTAAAATGGGCCTTCCACACTTCTTCACTGATATTGGGCTCGATGGCTGATTTGCCCTCCTGAGACCCTGAGTTAATGATATTCCAGAAAGTCCTCAGGTCATGATTTGATAAGGCACTTCTGAGCTCATCCCACTTTTGCGATTCCCAGTTTTTTTTGGCCTTGGCAATGGCATTCCTATATTTTGCCCTCGCATCTTTGATCGCTCTTAGAGCCAAGTCATATCCTTGGCTCTGGCTGGGTTCCACCTGTTAATTTGTTGTCTTGGCCCCTAGGAAGAAGACGCCTTGTATTTTTAATAAGATGCCTATAGGGAATGTAGTTTAATTTGGAAAAGCACAAAAGTCTTCTTGAATTTTATCAAAAAAATTGATTAAATCTTAAGTTCATGCCCATCCCGCCATGAACGCCTGCAGGGAGTAAAACTCACATTTCCATCTGACACCACACTGAGAGTATCAAATTATATCTATACCATGAATAACAAGTGCGTTCAATTTTGTAGTTTGGAGCCCCTCTCAGGCAACCAGTACACAAAAAGCGCTTTATTAGTAACAACAGAGTAATATTCAGTTTGCTAATACCTAACCTTTAAGTTGGTATAAATCGATTTAGTTTGTGGTGTATGCCATATTAATGGTCTGTATAACTATTATTATTATTGTTTTTAAATTTATATTTTTGGCAGCTATCTTGCAGCCACGCAGCTTGCATTTTTAAGACACCAAGCTCCCAACATCCTAACACAACTCCAGACACACAACTTTCTGGCTGATGTTTTTGGCAGCACAGGCTGGAATACACCTGTGCGCCTTTGGGTCCCTCTGGGTGCAGCGTCCCAGGCTAAACGGCAGCCATGGCGACCTGCACTGGGTTAGTTTGCTCAGCTACACCACTGTTGCTGTTATTGTGGTGTAAACTCGTACTTTTTCACCCACACCCCACCCACATCCAACGCATCCGGAGCAGAGGTCGCTCCTTCTCCTACCTAGCAGCAAAGACGTGGAACAAACTCCCCCTACACCTCCAGACCTCCCCGTCTCTACCGGAGTTCTGAAAATCGCTAAAGCCCTGGCTCTGCAACCGAACCACTGGACCCTGCCAATGCCTGGATACCCTCACAGATGACAATCAGCGCTCTACAAATCGACTGATTGATTGGTTGATTGATTGATTTTCCCAATCACATGCACAGCACTCTAAAAGTAATCCCAAACTTGTTTTGCAGCGCACTATGCAGCACTGGGTACATGTGAAGAACTTCATGCAGTGGTGCTGGAACAATCTTCAGAGTGAGGGTACTGCCATCAATGCTACATCACTGAAGTTCTAGAGTTTGTGAAAAATCCAAGCGTTGCACAAAGAACAAGTGGGCCACGCCCATTCAGCAGGAGAGTGGTAAGAGTGTGCGATGTAGTCGATGGTGCATTTTGGAGCACGGGTGAGGGGCCGGCTTTAGGGCAGTGCGATAGGTGCGGCCGCACTGAGCGCTGACCTCGAGGGCGGGGGTGTGCTGGGTTAAGGTGGGGTCACTGTGTTTAGCAATAACTTACATTTAAAAGCAGCTAATACAGAGTTCCTTGTGCATCCAGATTTCAGGCAGCAATAAAAATGTCAAGATAACTCTTGTGATTAATGTTCCTAGTAGAGAGAGAGAGATCGGAGGTTTGTCTAGTGGCAGTTTTGACTCGCATTAAAGTAGTACAGAGGGTTAATATGCCTGCTGCAAAGAACCGATCTGTAGTTAAAGTGGATAGCTGAGTGGATTAATAAAGCCAGCCTTTACCAGCACTTTAAAACAAATGAAATGTATGCAAGAGAGATACTATGGAGAGATGAAAGGTCCTTTTGCTGGGTGGTAGGCAGGGAATCTGAGGAGGAGGTCATAGCGGAGGGGGGCGCTAAAAAAGACTGTCGCACCGGACGCCATCTGCGCTAAAGCAGGCCCTGTAGCGCACTGCCATTTACATGCAGCACATTTTCTGTTGAAATGGCCACAAAATTTGCATGGGCATACAATTTTACTGGTAAAACCATGTAGCACACAAACAATAATGTGTGGAAAACGTGTTTTAGTGAATATTTATCATTTGTGCATCACTTAGTAAAGGGTCTTGATTTGTTTTGATCTTATTAAAAAAAATCCATAACGCTTCAGAATTACAAAAAATGTACTTAATGCCTGCTTTCCTAATTGATGATATATTAAGAAATGTGTTTATAGTTTATTTACAAGTATTTAAATGTTGACATCCTATAGCCTTTCCTTTAATTCCTATACCCCAGCATGATTGCCCCCTAGGCCACTTTTACAAAATTCTCTCACTTTGCAGTCAGAGAAATAAAAGACCAGTTTACAAATAAGCAGCAGTTTGTCAGAAGAGATTCCCTGAAATCCGACCTTTCTGTGAACTCACAGCAAATGTGACATCATAAATACAAAAATTTTAAAGGCATCTTTATAGCTCATTCCCTTTCTGAACTCCAGCAGGGTTATTTTTGGGGGTGCGGCAGCACCCCTTGCGCCCCTACTTCCAGCGCCTATGACTTCATGAATAACCTCGATGCGAGCAATTGTACAGCCCGTGTGCACGGTACTGTTTGCGGTGCTGTACATGTTACGAATGCGATGGTGCTGGCTGCCCACTCGCACCTCTTTCTTCCTGATCAATATGTCCATTTATTGGAAAGGGATCTGAACGGAAGCGCTGCTTTGAGGTTAATGTGGGTGAAGGATAAGAAAGAGCAGTGAAACGGAGTACGTACGTGTGGTGTTTTATCACTGACCAGTGTGGTGCGTGGGTCACGCAGTGAAGAGTGCCGTACAGGTGCTTTATGACTAACCGGGGTGGGGCTCTCTGCACCGGTGAGTTCGGGTTGGGCCGGGCGAGTGGTATCCTGGTTACCTGTGTCAGGGTACAGGATGCCACAAGTTCTGGAACATGATTGGGTTGAGGGAGCTGGGGAACGACAGAGTTACCCGTGGGAAGGCTAGAGCGATCGACCTGGAAGGCGGGGAACAGGGTTCGAGTCTCGGTAGCTGCACTCATCATCCTGTGATACTGGGCAAATTAATTACTCCCCGTGCCTAACCAAAGGAATGTGTCCGACTGTAACGCAACTGGTGATCATGTGAAGCGCTCTGATACCTTTGGATCGAGTTCGCGCTATATAAAACTACTGCAAAAGCGTTTTTTGTCACCAGCTTGCCCTCAACGCAATGCAGACTGGGGGGCAGATTTACAAGCCCCTTGCGCCGCAGGTGCATCACGTTGCGTGATGCACCGGTGGCGCAGCCTGCTAAGTGATATTTACAAGAACAGGTAAAGTCACCCTGCGTGACTTAACCTGTGCTTGTAAATATCGCCCCTGTTCACGCAACACTTTGCGTGTTAGGGACGTGACATGGGTGTTGCTGTGGGTGTTCCCACGCAACACCCATGTCCACTGATGCATTTCCAGATTTACGAAAAATCGTTAATCTGGAAATGCGTCAGAATGCTATGCCACCCTGGGTGGCCTAGCGAGGTGCAACGAGGAGAAATGTTTTCATTTCTCCTCGTTTTTTTCCCCTCTTTCAATGCGTGCTGCATTCTACAGCACACATTGGAAGAGGAAATCACCTCAATTGATTGTTTTTGTGCAGGAAGGTGCTCCTTCCTGCACAAAAACAATCTCCCCATGACGCAGGCATCCTTGCACATGGTGCAAGGGTGCCTGCGCTGGCGCATGGCAGCAGTTTGCAGGGGGAAGCACAGAGATGCGACATATTGTTGTAAATATGTTACATCCCTGTGCTTCGAAACTAACGCAGCGCGGTGCAGCAAAATGACTTGCGGCACCGCGCTGCATTAGTTTCTTGTAGATCTCATCTGCCCCTTGGTACTTTATGACTGCCCGTGCAGTGCACTGTGCAGCGCCGAGCAGTGGCGCAACTAGACCCAAATTTTGTGGGGGGGGGGTGGGGTGGGGGCGAACACTTCAAATGCTGGAGGCACTTTAAATTCTTCTCTGCCCTACATTCTCCAAAAAAAAAGCCTATTATGATGTGGGTATATTTCTTTTCGTATGCAGGATACCCTGTTGTTCATTCCTGGACTGGGAGGGCTGGCTTTCCTTCACTCCTGTGAACCCTTTAACATTGCTACTCTCGTGGCTGTTGGCTTGCAGATACACCGAATAAGCAATGAAAGGGCCATGCAGGAAGAAAGAAAGGGGTAAAAAAAAAGATTAACACAGAGGCTTACTGTGAATGCCAGGGCTTGGCAGTCTCAGTCCCAGCCCACGGCACCTGAGGGGGGGTGGGGTGGGGGGGGGTCTGAAGCCCTTTCAGCCCGATGGTTGTTGCGCGCCTGGCGCCGAGTGTAGCTGGCCTTGAATGACTAACCATCTCACTTACCTTCATCCTCGAATTCCTAACAGAAGTGTTGTACATCCGAGTGCCGTGCTGCAGCGCACGGTGCACTGCATATCCTGTGCAACGAATAGCGTATTTCATGCGCCCAATGCGCACTATGCCATATGGTATCCTGGTCTGCACAGTACTACACACACCAACTGCACAGTTTGTGGGTCCGGCTTCCCATTAACGTTACTGTATGATGTACATCAGGTATAAAGACCGCTGCATACATGCAGCAACACATACACTGGTGTAAGCCACGTGCAATAGTGAACTGCACAGCACTCGGTGCATACACCGGGCAGCACTGGCCACAGTAACAGCGTTTTCTGTAAAAGTGCAATGTGCTGTGCAGCTGAGTAAGCCCAAAGTACAGCACTGAGTGTGTGCATGCACCACACTTACAACCAATTATAACAATTGTAGTTCTTGGATACAACAGTGACCTTTAAAGGTCATACATACATACAGGCATTTGACAATTGTGCAGATTTCCGATTTTTAATCTTAATTTTCTTATTCCGTTTTGCCACAGAATATACCTGCAAATATTGTTGTTTTCCTCAGTCGTGTGCATGTTGTTGCACAAATGTACCAGTAGCCTTCATAAGAGGTGGATGAAGGTAGGGGAGAGGGGGCACTCAGCTCAGTTTTGCAGGAGTTAATGACAGCTGCCGGACTTGGACCGAATCTAGGCCCAAACACCAAAATAAAAGTGGCCACCAATAGCCCATATACTTGTGAAGCGCGCTGGTTCGGTGTTTTGCAAGGCGTGGGGCACTGCATGCAATGTTTGTGGTCGCATCAGATAAATCAACAGTAAAAACCGGCCCAGCAGGCATAAAACCGGACCAGCAGGGCATAAAACAGGCCCACAAACAGCCCAAAACTGGTCCACAGACAGGTCATGTCAGACTAGCCATTCCGGCACTGCCTGGGTACCCTAGTGTAGTGCAATCCGACCCAGGGTGTGGAATTAACAGGAAAAGCATGTGCCCGTTTGTTTTCATTATGGAAAGCAATGGGGTAGTGTAGATAATATTGTGGATAATGCTGTTCCTAGCATGTGCGTCTTTGGGCAGCACGAAGAATACGAATACAAAAGCAATGCCAACCCCAGTAGGCCTGATTTTAATATGGAACGCAGGCGTGTACCAATGCACACAGTTGCATGGCTGCGTTTCCATGTGTTAGCCCTTTACAGCCAGACCTATTGGCTTTACCAGTGCTTGTTGGCGGTGTAGCTAATTCACTAAATGAAATTAGGCAAACTGACTAAAGGGGGAGGGCGGCAAGGGGTAACAAAAGGATGCGGAGGGGATGGGGGGGGGGCTGAGCGGTAACAAAAGGATGCCGGAGTTGCACATAAGAAGGAAGGAAGCTCACACATGGAGAGAGATCACACAGGAGAAAACAAGGCACAAAGATAAGTAGGAAAGCACACATGGGGTGGAGAGGGCTCAGCGGTGGAGGCACAACCCACAGAGAGGCAGAATAAGGCTCACAAAGTGAGACAGGGAACGGACATAGGGGGCGAGGGTCACAGAAACGAGGGAGGATGGGGTTAAAGGGCAAACACACGGGGACAGAGAAAGACAAACCTAAGGCAAAGGCAGAGACAAGAATTGTTGATGCAGAGTAAAACGATTGAAGTATAAAGACCGGCATTACCTACACGTAAAACATATTTATTTCCATGTATTACTTATGGAAAGAAAGCAGCATAAAGATAATTAAAAAAGAAATGGGTATTACGTTCAGTCAAATGCAAAGTATCCTTGATTCATCCATCATTCGCTAAAAAGCACCTAGAAGTTATCAATGCGGCGTGAAAATAGTACTGCCAATCGACGAGTTTAAGAGTGTGACAGCACCATCTAGTGTGTATTCAAGGCAATTACACATGTTAAAAATAAAACAGAAGTATGACTAATAAAATGAAGTTAGTTACTCCTCAGTGTAAACAAATGCATTTCTTCGATCGCGTCATTTCCAGTTAAAAACGACACAGTAAAATGGCAGTTAGTTCGATGTTTCTGGAGCTTCATTCTGACACAGATTACTCAATTATTTTTCTGTTTTTAAAGCCGGCCCCTGATTCGGCAGCTATTATTGAGCCGATATATCACTCTGGACCAAGTGAAAGTTGCTGAATATCAGCAGCGCCCGCACGTTGTCTGGTTTCTTTTAGGGGGCGCAACATGCAGGCAGCCGAGGGACCTTCTTAGTTTAGATTCCAGCTGGGCCCAAAACAAAGGCCGAATTTAAAGGGCACCAGCCCTCCTTTTGTTTTGCATTGGAGGGGAAACAAAAGCACACAGCTTAGTATCGCTTTGCAAGTACTTAAAAGAAACTAGAATTTGGAGACAAGCTTTTGACTTTGTTCAATCTCTGTATATAAGAAAGATGCATGCACTGTAATTATGCCAGATTTATCAGTCTGTACTAGTATTTACACAATTAACAATTTAAATAGCACTTACTATTTTTTATATTATTTTTTTGTAGCGCTACTCATCCAAATTTACACTGTTAGAGCGTTTTACATCACACATACGCATTATACAGTGACAATAAATGATACAAGTGTGTAAATCAATTTACAGGATGTTACTAAAGGAGTGAGGTTTCACCGTGTAGGAGTCACACATCATCTTTACTGGTAGGGATTATATGTTGAGTGCATGGTCAGGAGAAACACAAAGTCAGGATTTAAAACGTAATGCAGTGCTTGGGGTAGTCTGTACTAATAAAACTGTATTACTACACACAGAAATTCTTGTTTTAGCATCCTTATAATAACAGATTGAGAAAAAAGAGTAAGGTTCTAAGCCATGCCTTGCAGTTTGCTTGTAGGTTCGTAGCTCACTGTGCTATATTAGAAGGATTGCAATTTATGAACTGCAATTAATAGAAAGATCTCTGTGTCAAAAACAGTATCCCACTTACCTATCTACATCAAATACAAATTTGTCACCTGCATATTACACAATATGCTTTTCAGGAGACACATTTAACCCTCTATGCTACTTCATGAGTCGATTTGATTCAAAAATGTTATTTGGCACAATTATAATGGCCATAAAAGTACATGGAAAAAACAGTATACGATAAAACTTGTAAAATCAGTATACAGTACAAGATTAAAAACAATACAATACAACTAAAAACTCCCAGCCACTCCCACTAACTAACTGTTAAAATATAATACTTTTCGTAAGTCGAATCACACCGGTATATAGAGTGCAGTGCTGAGGCTTATAAAGGGAGTCCACAATGCACATAGGTATTGCAAAGCAGCATTGTGGTCCCTAATATTCTGTGTAAGAAAAATCGGTTTTAAGAAATATTTCCTAAAAGCATTATAAAAGATGCAGAATAAAATAAAGTGCTGTGTGCTTTGTTTGGAGATGGCATCGCAAGGGCAAGGGATCATGTCCATAGGCAGTTGCTTTATAATAGGAAAGGCAACTAAAAGATGTGCTATGTCCAACCGCAGCCTAGTAAGAACAAAACAATGCTGGGTATTGGTCACCCAAGACAGATATGGTTGATATCCCTCCCGAGAAATGTACAGAATGTAGGAGGCAACCATAGATTTCTTTGATTCCACAAGGACTCTTTTTCCATATCTAGAGTTTGAAAATGATGCCTTTATCACACTCTTGTCAAAAGCTAACATACTATGTGGGTAATGCGGTATGGGCAAGTTATACAGTGATTTAAAAGTTGCATTAATGTAGGAGAGCCAGGGGATTTTAAAAGCGTGATCTAGTGTTAAATAACTAGAATAATGGATTTGGTAAAACCAGGGGCGGCTCCTCCGTTATGGCAGAGGACCGTCGCACCACTGCCCACAGAGACAAACGAAAAATAGAATGATCTTAATGCAGATCATTTTATTTTTCGTCCTGCGGCTGAGTCTTGGGGGGCAGGGCCACAGCTCTGCAGCAGGGGAGGAGGAGTGGTGGGCCCTGCTGTCAGTGCGCATGAGGGTTTGGCCGGCCGTCTCAGGCAGGCCAACCCGTCATGCGCACTGACAACTCTCCAACCCAGCTGTATTGCTGGGTGGAGAGATCAGCAGGCATGGGCTCTAAGCTCCAGCTGGAGCGCAAAACTAGTGCACTCCGCCCAATCCCTACGCTGCTTCCATGGTGAGAGCAGCATCAGGATTGGTCGCAGGAGAAGCGCGGCGGACGGAAGACCGGCAGGTAAGTTTTCTTTAAAAAATAGATTTTAGCCACCTTGCACTGCCCCCTCCCCTGCGCTACCCCCCAGCGCTCCCCCCTTCGCGCTGCCCACCCCGCCCACCACATTTATCTTACATCAGCCGCTACTGGGTAAAATGTGCTTTGGCTTTTGCCCAGATAGAGTGCCAAAGTAGTATAGGCGTCAGCAAGAGGGAGTCTTCCAGGTATTTATTTATTAATGTATTTTTATATAGCGCGAACTTTACCCAAAGGTGTCAGAGCACTTTACAATAAAACCAGTTGCATTACATAAGGACTTCAGAGTACATGAATTACATAAAAGATACAAACAGGTAAACTCTAAATTCACATAATAATGGTAGTAAGTACATAACTCTACTACAGAGACTAGTGGTTAGAGTTGCATATATACAATTGAAAATTCACTCAAGAAAAAGATACAAACAGATAAACTCTAAATTCACATAATAATGGTAGTAAGTACATAAGTCTACTACAGATACTAGTGGTTAGAGTTACATATATACAAGTTGCAAATTCACTCAAGGTTACATTTTAAGAAAAGTTGAAGCGATTAGGGTTGGACAACTATAGGCAGGGTAGTCCAACCTCCTTATGGACACTAAGAGCTGGTATGGAAGTCGGGGTACAGAGCAAATGCCTAAGAAAGGCATTCTTCTCAACCTGGAGAGGGCTACTGGGGGTATAACCCAAAGCCCTCCATCAAATGTAGCAATCAACAGCACTCTTGCTTTATACATAGTAATAATTTCTTTAGCTGGGCGGCTGCCAAGTTTGTGGGAGAATTGGAAGACTCCTTAGCATAATCTGCTCATTTTTGAACTAGCATTTCGTATCTATTGAGGCCATGAGCAATTATTGGAGAATAGAATTCCCAGATAACAAAGAGAATTCACCCTCTTAGTAGGAGCGCCCCTGATATGAAAGATCCTGCACTTTTGCGTCTTTTTCCCACATATCATTGTATATATTTTTGATTTGGTAATCTTCATTTTCCTAGCGTCCATAAAATCACCAAAAGAGTCTATCAGTCTCTCAATGCCAACAGGGGTCATTGACAATAGCACAGCATCATCGGCATACAATGGCACAGGGACTGAACGACCGGCGACGGTGTGCGCATCGGCCCGCAGAGCCTGAAAGACACCATCAACCCCATTAACAAAAAGAGAAAACAAAAAAGGTGTAAGAACGCAACCCTGTCTAATTCCCCTATTGACTTTAAATGAAGGGGTGCATTCCCCATTCAGGCCGTAACAGACAGCAGACAAGTTCTCATACAACCATGATAAGAAAGATACAATATTTCCTGGGGCACCAAGAGAAGACAAGGTAGACCAGAGAATTGAATGGCCAACCAAATCAAAGGCGCAGCTAAGATGGGCAAAACATAGGTAGAGACACCCTGACTTGGCTTTGGTGTATTCCCCGATGAGCAAATTGAGATTCATACATTGCTCTACTGTCCCCAGCCTCCCCTGAATCCATACTGGGCCTCCAATAGAATATCCAGTTATCCATTGCCCACTCCTCTAATCTCCGCAGAAGAACCCTGCCCATCAATTTGGCTGAGGAATCCAGGAGGGAGATGGGGCAGTAGAATTTAGGTTTAGATTTGTCCCCGTCTTAAAGACAAGCACTATGATTGAATCAGCCCAACTTGAAGGGATCAGTCCCTCAGCAGCCACATTAAATACTCTAGTCAAAATGGGGCCCCATAGATCTCCCATCACTCTGAAGACATCAACTAGGACCGCCGGCACTATGTTCAAGAGCAACGAGAACCTCATCCAAAAGTGATGGCCAAAGGACTACAACATAAGTGGTTCACACTCTCACCCACAGTCACTAGAGCAATATCCTTGAGAGAATCAAAAATACCCGAAAAATGATCAACCCATGTTGATTGGGGAACGAATGAGGTAAATTCAGGCACTTTGTCGCTTTTTAAAAATGAGGCATTGACTGTGCTTCAAAACAGGATTACATCATTCGCCTCGGCTGCCTGGGCCAATTTGACCAGGCCTCCTCTCGAGGGCACATTTTTCCTGGAAGCCAGTGCCAGATTGTAGTTCTTCCTTAGTTGCTTAATGACTGAATAGTCCCTACGGGAGCTATGTAAGGCAGTCCGCAGAAGTTTGGATGCATGAGAACACTGATGATCGAACCACCCATTGCTCTTTTTAATTCTTGGTCTGAGTGATCGTATAAGTAGTGCATTAATGGACCTGATAATATTACCGAAGGCATACAGCAGTCTGTCATGGACTACCTCAATAACCAGACAGTAATTAAACTCAAGTAAGCTCATAGATAATAACGTCTGCAACACGCAGTGAGGATCTACCCCTGCCCATTGCAGTTGTTCATGTATCCACTTTGTTCCATCTCCAGATGGCATTAGGATAGAGTAGGCAGAATCAATATTCATGTAGTGGGATAGTGCTTAGGTTGTAAGACAATATGATGTTTAGTAAAGCTGTGCTCTGATTTGCTGAGAATGTAACACTTTTGATCATACTACAGTGATTCTACAGTTTTAGTGATTTCATGTGTGAAAATAGTGTATATAAACCCTCGATTTTGAGGGTGAGCTAGAAGACTTTCTGATTCTACCAGAGATGCTCTCTGTTTCTCTTTTGATTTTGCTGCCACTTAGGACTATTTTCCACTCTGTAATGCCGTATTTGCTGAGAGCCTTCATAGCAATTATTCTGCACTGCATCTTTTGAATTTTGTAACAATACCCTTACATTTATTCTGTTGATCTAGAACTCATATACTGAGTGGGCTCTTTTGCTTAATTAACTACATTTTCTGTTATTTTGATATGTTGGGGGGTGCCTTAACTCTGGGACACATAGCCTCATGAAATCGAGGTTTAACATAGTCTCCAATTCATCAGTCTGTGGGCTTTCTGTTGAGGTAAACGTTTGGGGTGCAAGAAATTGCAGGGAACCCTGCGCCCACAATTCTCAATTTATTGGTTTCAGGAGTAAACCTTTTCAAATTCCAGCATTGGGGTCAGTCCATTCTCAGTTTGGAAGTTCCTGCCTGTGATGCCTGGATGGCAGATAGTAAGCATACATGAAACTGAATGTATCCCCCATGATGTAGGAGGACAAAATGATTGCATTTCCACATATTATACGTAAGCCTGCCAGAGGGATCCCACTAGCCATTTTGCAGCAACAAAGCCTAGAAGGGAAGAGTCTTGTGGCCCAGTGGAGAACCTAGAGCTCTCAAATTTCCCAGCTACATGCATGAGTAGCTCTTTCAATTAAGGTTTTTGCTTTTTATTCCGGGACTTGTTGTCCCATTATATAATAAGGACTACAAATACCAAAATACAAAGCAAATACCTGGATTACTTAAACTACTCGTGCAGGGACCTGGGAAGTCGGAGAGAGGTGACCCCTTGATTCCCATTGATTTTGAATGATTATGGGGGATCCACATACACCTCAACCCCAGGTACCGAATGGAAGACTGCGTCTCAGGAGGGTTGCAATAAGAGTAATTCAGCACTGGGCCGTTTGCCATTCGTTCACGGGCCATTCGGGAGCTCTTTTTGCATCTAGGATTGATGCTGAAGAAGCACATGCTAGTGCCATATATTATTTTCAGTGATGTCATCATTATGCATTTTTTTAACTCTGAAAAATCCTATCTCATTTTGGTCATAGAATGTTGGCAAGTATGCATTATGTTCAGATCCTAAAAACGCAGATCCTAGGGCCTTACCACCTGTGTTATGACATTCTAACCTTTATTTCCATACCTATCCACTAGTAACCCCCATTATATCTTTACCGTCTCCCAATCAGTGTCAATTGCATGTTTAATGCAAACCTATGACATTTCGATATGACCAAAGTGAAATGTTTTTCTTGTCATATCTAGGCAAAAATGCTGCCAATTTGAGTGATCCTTTACTAGAGAACTTATCTCTTGTTGCATAACATTTCTGCCTTCTAGGAGCAAATGTGGAGGATGTGCGATAGTTAATTCTGCTTAGGATAAGGAGTTATTAAGTTTATGTTGAGTTATATTACCTCATTTAATCATTTAGTTGTTGAGACTGGTTGGCCAGAAGAGACAATAACATCATTATTTTATCAAGGGCTTTGAAATGATTAGAAGGACATAGTGGCACACACAGCAAATCCGCCTAATGATTGTGCAGAGACTAGAGGCCTGATTATGAGTGCCCCAGGGTCAGATGATATAACTATTGCGCCCGATAAAATCCGACAACAAGGTAGTCAGAATTTTTCAGGTGCGTTATTTATCACTTATCCAGAGTTTAAGCCCCAAAAATTGGGCATAACGTGAAATTTGGTGCTTCACATATTAAAACCCACATGCATTGGTATTATCTCTGTCTTTTTCACTCTATAACTTTGGGAGGTTTGGCCTGCAAACATTTATCAAGGAGTGCTGGCTTTATTACTTCTGGTAATTATATGTAGAGATAAAAATTGCACCACGTTTAATTGCGATCCCTGTGCAAACTGTGTTTGCCCCGAGTGGCACAATCAGATCATCGTTTAGCTGAAGGCAATTCAGAGGAAACCAAACCGGAGACTAAAGTACTAGTAGTACATTCGAAGTTAACAAAAAAGAGTAGAAACTCAGACATTTCTGATCCAAAGCAATTAGACAGTGCAAAAGGCCCCATCTCAAACAAGCATTTGCAATGCAAATTGGTCTCGCATTTGCTTGAGTTTGAGCTATTGGTATTGTAAATTACAATGTCTTTTACTGAATTTGTGGCATGCTGGCTTGGGTCGGATTTTGTGGGAGGCACATGTAGTGGCATTGCGGTTCTGGAAGACACTCTCTGACAACTTGGAAAGAAATTGTAAAGGAAGCAGAAGAAATAAATAATCTCTAAACTATACCGCTCCATTCAACAAAATGGTGAATGTGGGCCCCCTCGAGCTGCCGAGGAATCGCTCTATTGTCCCATTTCTAGAGCAACACACCTCCAATCCAATGAGGTTTAAAAATCCCAGACTTGCTCCCACAGTCTGCACATGTGCGCTATCTTTTTCTTGACGTAGAAAAGCAGCTGCTATAAAGCTTTGCTAGAAGACCTATAGTAATACCATAACACTAAACTGCCAGCCAAAAGAGGGGCACAGAGTAATGCTGCAGTGTCATTCTGCTCTGACGCCTCCATGCCCAAAACACTGCAGAATAGAGCACAAAGACTCAGTTGTGCGTCATCACAATCGTCCAGAGAGCTTCAGCCTGCAGACCGGATTGTCAATTGCATTGCGACGTTTTATAAAGCCTTTATTTACTGCCCGTATGGGTGTCGCTGAAGCGCTTGTCTTCATGGGTAGTGTGGTACACCATATATCCTACACAGCAACCACACTGGTGTACAACATGGCTAAAACGCATTGGCAAAGCCAATACCTCTTGCTTAAGCGAGACCTATTGGCTTTGCCAATGCTTGTTTCAGCTTTGATGTTTTAGATAGGTGAGTTGAAGACCCCGGGGGCGCCAGGCTGCCTCTCGTTAGCACATTTTATAATTCAGTATATGCATGAGATACATATGTAAAGAGTACCACATATTGGCAAAGAAGTAATATATGGGATACAGAATGAGCTTGCAGTGGCGGAGCATCATAAATGTAAAGAAGAAAGAGAGGGACCCCTTATACCAAGGGGAAGGAGTACTTCTGACAAGTAAATAACAAAGAACTGCCCTTGGTATCAACACACTTATAAAGTAAGAATCAATCACACATATAACACACAAAGCCTACTTCCAGCCCATGTAATAGAATACCAAAACGTTCTTATGTATCAAATCACTTAATTTATTAAAAACACATTATATTCCTCATTAGTATAAAACAATAGTTGGTCTATTGAAATCAGTTTAAAACAAAAAGTTATACACATACAAAATCTATGATACAAAGAAGCACAACAATTCCAACGGATGTGTTTTTAGATGACAAAGCATTTGTCTTTTTTTATTTTCTTTTTCTCTCTTTATTTTATAATGAAATTTGTTGTGCTTCTTTGTATCATAGATTTTGTATGTGTATAACTTTTTGTTTTAAACTGATTTCAATAGACCAACTATTGTTTTATACTAATGAGGAATATAATGTGTTTTTAATAAATTAAGTGATTTGATACATAAGAACGTTTTGGTATTCTATTACATGGGCTGGAAGTAGGCTTTGTGTGTTATATGTGTGATTGATTCTTACTTTATAAGTGTGTTGATACCAAGGGCAGTTCTTTGTTATTTACTTGTCAGGAGCATCATAAATTCCAACATCTTTTAACAAGAATAACAAACATCTGAAATTAAAGTTTTTGATTTCAAGTCTCAAAAACAACAGTAGAAGGCCAGTGTTTTCATTACACAAATGAGTGCATTCTGATAGTCGTTGTCATGGTTTGTTTCAATTGGACCCACAGACCTGGAAAAGTGATTGCTAAAAAAAAAGTACTGGACTGGAAAGTAGGTATCCTGCTGGCGGAGGTGGCTTTGTAGCCCGAGCCATGCAGGCATTACAACGTTAACATAATGCAAACCCAATTACGACAATATAAAAAGGTGTAGTGTTAGCTGGCAGGATAGCTCGTATTAATTCATTTGCAGAGGTGTGAGTGAGTGTACAACCTCACGGTCATGGGTGCCAGGCTTGTCCGGTATGCTTGACTTTTTTATTTTTTTAAATTGATGGGAGAAGGACTTTGATGTTGTAACATATGCTTGTCACAGCACTGTGAAGCGGCGGGATTTTGATGGTAAGCGCTATGTAAATAAAAAATTGTATGCTGAGACAAAAAAAATATTAAAGTAGTATAAAATTTCAATAAACTTTATGTGTAAAAGTAACATGTCCTAGATTTGAATAGGACAAGCCCATATGAAATGTGGTTGGAATTTAAAACATTATCCCTCAGTGACAAATAAAAACTAGATTAGATAATCACAGGGTTTTCCAAATGGACACGGTTGCGTTTTTCTGCAGGCAGGCCTGTTATAAGAAGATACAGTTTATGTACATTGTAGCAACCCTACCTGCTAAATAGGTCTGTGTGCTTTTAGGAGACAACAGGGGAAAACAAAAGTGGGTGCGATTTGGGATATCACCAATATTACAAACTGTTGAAATGCTAACTCCACACAGCAACCAAAATGCAAATTACCCTCCGCCATTTAAGACTCTCTTTGGTATAGTAAAACCTGCCTGGCTGAAGAGAAACCACCTATTCACTGCACATAGGGCCTATCTTTCTCCACTGAGGCTGACTAAATTTTCAAGGGGGACTCCAGTCAGCTGTGGGAAGTGCGGTCTGGCTGAAGCCTCAGATGTACATATGTTCAAAGACTGTCCTGCCATTGCAATTTTTTGGGATGGAGTTGGGAAGTCTCTGGCGGATATTTTGGGCTCCCCAATTCAAATAGACCTGGCCTTGATAATTTTTGGCCTTACCAATCAAGTTACCGGACCAGCTAGATCCCCCTTATTCTACGCTATTCTGCTAGCCAGGAGACAAATATGCAAGCGTTGGACTGAATCTACCCCTCCCACGCATTCTGACTGGTTGGCTTCGCTTTTTGAGACATCTAAGATGGACCTGTCCAGAGCTTGCAGCAGGAAAAAGACAGCATTCTGGGATTTGTTGCTAAAGTGGGTTAGGGCATGATTTATAGGGAGGTATATTTTTGTTTTAATTATTCATTTATAAACAGTGGGTCCTATGATTATGCCTCCTTGGTACTCTTTGGACCACGTTGGGCACCCCCACATATCCCGATTGCCAACGACGATGTCCATCAGGCTCTTGTGGGCTTAGTCGAAGAGTAACCTCTCCCCCTTCCCGGGGTTAGTAACATTCATGTCTGTCAAAGTACCTGTATGCAGGTGTTACCACGAGATTCCAACTTAATGCCTACCCTTCTCAGACCATCGAGTATTGGTACGGACAGCTTGTTTGTTCAATGGGGTTTGAGGCGAATGAGGACAAAAAATAAAAAAAAAACCTCGCCAGAACACAACAGTCCCCAACCGTTCCAACCCCGAAAGAAAGGAGGCCCAGGGAAGCCCTGCAGTGCTCACCCTGCACTGACTGTCCAGGAAGAGCCTCCTGCTCAGGTTGCATGCGATGGTAGTGCTGGGCAGAGCATGCATGTCGACCCCTTCCATGTCGCTGTGGATGAAGTTCCAGGGGTTCCCGGATTCCAAGGAGGTGCTGCACAGAAGCCCGTCCTCTAACTGCTGGTCCTCTGCCACAGAGATGCCATCCCCTCTCTTCATGTTACGAAAATTGCGAAGGGCGGCTTCTTACCAGCACAACAGAGACCGAAATGAAGCAGAAGAAGCAAGGGCCCAGCTGCTGCCTCACTGTTTCCTTTGCAGGTGACTGGAGCAGTTCTCACGCGCTCTCGCCATGAAACTGATAGCAGAACAGATGTATTTAATTAACACTGCGTCCGCTTCACACGCCGTTCCAAAAGAAATGTAAGTACGGCGAGATGCATGTAAACAAAGCCATATTTCACACAGTAATTTAACTGGGGCAGTTCTCACGCGCGCTCGGCATGAAACTTAAAGCAGAACAATGGCGTGCGCAGATGTTTTTACTTAACACTGCGTCCGCTTCGGCGCGTCATCCCAAAAGAAATGTAAGTACGGCGAGATGCATGTAGACAAATCCATATTTGAAACAGTAATTTGACTGGGGCAGTTCTCACGCGCGCTCGCCATGAAACTTAAAGCAGAACAATGGCATGCGCAGATGTTTTTAATAAATACGGCACCCGCTTTGCACCTAGTTCCCAAAAAAATGAAAATACAGCAGAACAATGGCGCAGATGTATTTAATTACCACGGCGCCCGCTTCGCACATCTCCCCAAAAAAATGTAAATACGGCGAGATGCATGTAAAGAAAGCCGTGTTTGACACGGTAATTGAAAATAACAAGGGGCAGTGGCCATCACACGCTGTACAGTGTGATGGCCAAACAAAAGGCTCTCTGAGTGAAATCGCCAGGGACAGAATGAAGCACGTTAAGGAGGGGCATTTACACAAATGCACCAATAGCAAGCCAGCATTTCTGAATGCCACAGATAGTAACCAATGGCATTCGGTGGGTTTGCCAAACCCCACAAAACAGATATAACAGGTCGATCGAAGCTCGACCTAAAAAGGAAAGAGAAAGAAGTACGCAGAGCTTTTCTGCATGTACTGAGAAAGTCAGATCATTCGGTTATGGAATGTGGGATTAAACCAAGAATATCTAAAAACCAGGTAACAACGCCCTGGTACAAAGAAAGACAGCAGCAGGTGGAACACTAGATTCTTAAACAGTGAAAGGAGCACCCCTGTGGAGTGAAGAATTTAAGGCAGATCTAAAACAGGTGGTGAATACAATGCAGTCTCAGTATCCCATATGACTGTCCCAATAAAAATGACTTTGTCAAATAGACAACAAAATATTTTTTCAGGACTTTTAGATTCAGAATCTTCAGAAAACGTTATGGACATTAAATCTGCACATTTTCCAACAATACCTGTTGTAAAAAAATTGGTTTATTATTGTAATGAATATAGGTCCACAATTGCCTCCTCACTGGGAACCAAGTACCTCACTGTAGCACTTCACTCTTTACAAGTAGCGAAGCGGAGCAGTCCAAGGCATACTCAGGGGAAGCGGTGTGGGCTAGTAATCTACATGTGCTGGCACGCAACAACTCAACACATTGCAATACTCAATAAATCATTGGCTAGTCAGTGCTTTTTTCTTATAAAATGGAAAGATACATTTAATACACACAAACTACTAAATAGTATGCATTACATTACAAATCTATACAGATGGAAAATGAAAATACCTTTGGTGACATCCATGTATCACATTTGACCCCTAGTGATTCATGACCCCATAATCACGATCCCCCATAGCAGATGCAACATCACAATATAAGGACGTGTCATTTTATATAAGGCAGTCCTACTGGCTTTGTTAAGGTGTCACCACTTTAAAATATATAAGACAAGACTATTGGCTTTGTCAAGAGGGTCACCGCATTAATAAAAACAACAATCACATGTTAGGAATCATCAATAAATCCAACAGAATGAACAATCATGTTTAAATACATTCATTTTTAATATAACTATTGCAATGTTCTCCAATATATATACACATAAAGAGGTGAGAGGAAAAAAGTAATCAGTCACCCTCCCAACTATAACTGAAACACACTTGAAGATTCATGAAACCTCAAGATTGTCTACCTTTTAATGGGATCCCATTCTTTTGGAAGCAATGGACTCACCCACTTTTCGTGGCATGCTTCTACACCTATTAGACCATGGTGTACACAGGAGAAGCTTGATCATATGTAATGCTCGGGAAAAAGCCTTTATCACGCAGGTGGAACCTTGCATGCCTTTACCATGCAGGCTGAACCACGCAGGTGACATTACTACACAAGTCTTTACCACACAGGATTTTACAACTAATATGATTTTACCACGCTTGCCATTACAATGAATTTCGTTGTAAAGGCATGCTTGGTAAAGGCATGTTTGTTGTAAAAGTTTTAAAGGTAGACAGATATAAGTATTAAAGGTTTTAAGTTTGAAGGGTTTATATATATCTATATATATATATTCACTGAAAAAACCATAGGTTTCAGGGACGTTATAGTTAGAAATTAGCATTTAAAAAACCTTTGAAATTCACTGAAAAAACCATAGGTTTCAGGGACGTTATAGTTAGAAATTAGCATTTAAAAAACTTTCGAAATTCACTGAAAAAACCACAGGTTTCAGGGACGTTATAGTTAGTTGGACATTTCACTCGTACAAAACCAGAGAAATTCGGCCGTTATAGCTAGTTGAGCTAACTATAACTGGCGCCCCCGCAATGCACTGCTGATGACGTCACATATTACATCATTCATGACATGGCCAGTGACATCACTGTTGACATCACTGATGACATCTCAAATGACATCACTGATGACATCATCCAGTGACTGTGTGTTTCTGTAAAGTTTAAATATGTTTTATATATATATATATATATATGCCAAGGTGTATTGAAGAATGAGTGGGTGTATAAGTGTCTGAATGGATGATTTAGTAGGGGCGTGACTGACTGTATAAGTGAGTGATTAAATGTGTCTTACTGAATGTGAGAAGTTGGCCTGGTATATGCTGTCCACTAATTATAGTGGGCACCTTGCACCAGTCCAAACAACCCCTTATTGGAGATAGGTTAAAGACAACCTTATTGAAAGCTATCCTAGTGGTAGCTATGGAGAGCAGCCTTCAGGCTAAGTCTTGAAGGAATGTAAAGCAGCTTGTTTTACCAGTCTATAATCTCTTGAGTGATCAAATGAAAGAGCACCACACCAGGTATATATTCAAAATATATGTATTTATTGCTAAACACACCCCTCTAGTCTCTTTATGAGGCTAGAGTTCGAAGTACATAAGTTAGAAGTTATTTAAACACAGTAATAGCACAAATACACATTTGGGCCCTAGGGGCGTACCAAACCATATACCAATAAAGTGGTATAAGAACCACGACTGAACTAGACACTAGGCCTAGAGCCTCTAGAAGTGCTTGGACCACAAGGAACCACCCAAGGTAGTGACACAGGGGACCCACGGGGACGCGTGCAGTGTAAATACACAACCGCGATACGCCGTTGACTTCTATGGAGAAAGTCGTGATCGGGAAATTAAAGAAAAGGGACCCTTAAAGGAGGACTTGGAGCAAACCCTTTGAGATCTAGGACTTTGAAGAGTCTCTACCCACGGGAGCACCGGAGTACTCGTGTTACCCTCACCCAGGGAAGCCGGGTGCATAGGTGCCTTTCGGGGTCGGGTTTCGTCGTCGATTTGAATGGCGATCTGCTGCAAAGAGCTGCTGGCGACCAAGTGGAAAGTGTCCGGGTGGATCCAAGAGTGGATCGGAGTTCTGAAGAACCTGAAAGCAGAGGGGACAGAGTCTGGGTCACTAGCCAGTGACCAGGAAGGCGATGGACAGATGCCCACCGATGTCGAGTGCTTCAGGTGCGTTGACGGTCGTCTTGACTCTTCAGCCACGAGGTCCAGGAGGCGTTGTCGGCGACCAGGAGCAGGATTCGGGCTGGTACACGATGTCTGTCGAGTGCTGAGGTGTCGGCAACCGGATTGGACCCAACAAGCCTTGTCAACGGCAAGTCTCGATGCAGAGGAAGATCGTCGATGGTGCAGACCAGCAAGGTCTGGGGAACTCACCCAGCAAGGGTAAGTGAGGGCAGGCCTGGAGCAACCAGGATGCCAAGTAAGAAAAAGATTGGCCTTCGTTAAGGGCTACTAGCCAACGGGCTAGCGACCGCAAAGGAGCCTCGAGACGTTGCACGTGGATCTGGCTCACAGGACACTCGTGGAGTGGAGGCCAGTGATCTTCGGTGCAGTTGGTGCTGGAGGCTAGGGCTACTCGGAGCCCAAAGCACGACTTCGTGGGAGACCCAGAAGAGGATGCACTTGCAAATGTGCTCGGTGTCCAGGGGTCACGGTCTCAAGTCACCCACGATAGCTACGGGCCTCAGCTTTGCTGGGGACTCAGGGTAGCCTCGGGGAAGTCTGAAAATCCACCTCTGGTGATGCGATGACTTCGGCGTCCGACGGGAGCTTCAGAAATGCGAACCGGACAGATGCTTCTTTGGTGCCTGCCAAGCAGGGGAGTCACTCCTTGACCCCAAGGGAGATTCTTCTGTCCTCTAATCGTGAGTAGAGCGTCGAAGGTCCAGGATTCAGTTTCAGAGTTTCGTCCAGGGATAATCTAAAGTCCTAAGGACTGGGTTCCTATACTTATACCAAGTTTAGGGGTTGGACTACTCTGTGGCCCCACCTATGGGTGGGTCAGGGCAGAGGGGTGGCTACACCCCTTTCCCTTGTCCAGTTCGCGCCAAAGCAGGGGCTGCAAGCCCCTGATCCGGTTTGAACTGGGGTATGCACAGGGACACCAAGTGTGCCCCCAGTGCAGGACTTCAAAGCACCCAAAAGTGCTCCCGCCCAGCCCCAATACACATTATCCTGTCTGGGGAGGTGGTCACACCTCCCTGGGACAGGAAACCTATTGTCCAGGCCTCCCCTGCCAGAGTTTCGTCCAGCAGCAGGAGGCCAGACTTGTGTCTGTGGCAGTAGCATCCATTTTGTGATGCCAGGCTTTAGAAAGAAGTTACCGGCCAGGCCAGGATTAACATGTCTCTCCCTCTAGAAGGGTGGAATGCTACCCCCGCCGCCAGAATTGGCGGGGGTAGTATTCCAAGATGTTTGACACCAAACACGACATGTTTAGGTGCAGCCATTCCAAAGTTAGCATTTAACGCGAGGTTATAATGCGCTTAAGAGTATATGGTCAGGCTGCACTACAAACAGCATCAGAGAAGGGTCTCCGAACGCTGCAGAGGGGCCCTGCTCATGCAGGGGCACCCTCTCACATAGGAACCACACACTCTGCCTTCAGGATTGATAAGGCCTGCCTTAGGAGTGACTTATAGGTTTATATGTGTGTATGTATTTAGTGATAT
Organism: Calotriton arnoldi; assembly: GCA_963921515.1. Classification (NCBI taxonomy): domain Eukaryota; kingdom Metazoa; phylum Chordata; class Amphibia; order Caudata; family Salamandridae; genus Calotriton; species Calotriton arnoldi. The sequence continues at coordinate 4,042,731 of CAWUFW010000033.1, forward strand.
AGGTAACCTATATCACAGTAAGGGGTGCATGCACCACCTTACCCAGGCTGCAGTAGCAGACCTGTGGTGTCAGTTTGGATGGCCTTCCAGGGGTGGCATAATACATGCTGCAGCCCCTGGTAGGCCTCTGAGGTACCTATGCCCTTGGTACATCGTATACCATATACTAGGGACTTATAAGGGCACTCCAGATTCCAATCAGAGATGTGCCTAAGGCACATGGAAACCTTTTACAGAGAAAGCAGATAGACTGGGGCCCTGAATAGCAGGATCCCAGTCCAACTAAGTCATAAACCAGCAAAACACCATAAAAAAAGTGGGGGCAACCATATAGTCAGATTCCACCTTCCTACATAACCCCCCCCAAACGAAAGGAGATAAGGCTAACCTTGACCAGTTGAGCCTTCATTGACTAAGTGGTCATATAAGGAAGCACCTGCACTAGCATGGTTGCCCCCTGTCTTATGGTCCACTAAGCAATCCCTCACCCTAAGGGTATGAGAGGGTCTCCACCATGGGGAATCACTACCTGTGGTGTGCTTAGGTAAAGTACAAGGCTGGTGAGGTGTCTGAGTAGGGAAGTGAGGCCCTAGGAATGTTGGCCTCAGCTTCCTCAGATCACTGGTCACCATGCATGCCTGTCTTTCCATGACTGAGTTGCACTTTGCTCTAAGGGTCAACCTTTGGCTGCCTACAGCTGGGGGTTGGGTCCCTTTGGATGGATTACTGGAGGGGCATGGCAGGTTTGGAACCTTCAGGTCCCAGGTTTGCCCTTGCCTACCAGAGTCCTTCTGGGGAGGTCCCTACATAAAGGCATGGGGGATCCCTCAGTGTGTAGAGGAGTTTTCACCTGGCTAGGGCTACTAGACTGGGTGCCCCTAATCTGCTGATGGGGGGTTCCTCTGGACAGGGGGCCCTGGGGGTCCACTGACCTCCCTGACCTCTGCAGCCCTGGGCTGGCTGAGGCAGGGTAGAGAGGGGCAGGTTACCTGCTCCAGACTGGGTACCACCTTGGAAGGGTCCTCTGCCATCAGGGGTGTGGCCAGGCCAGGCCTGACTACCTCTGGGGCAGTTCCTTCACTAGGGGTAGGGTCAGTTCCCTGAGGAGGCTGACCCTTACCTACTGTCTGGAGGGAAGAAGACTTTTCTTCAACCCTTGTGCTCTCTTTTGGGGGAGAGTGGGCCATTCTTTCAGGCTCCATCTCTCCAAATTCTTGGGCTGGGGCTGTGGCCATTACAGCCCCACTAACCTTTACAGGGACGCCCAACATCCTAAGGTGGGTTTGGTGTTCAACTTCAGCCCAGGCTGAAATCTCCAGATCATTGCCCATCAGGCAATCTACAGGTAAGGTGGGGGACACTGCCACTCTCTTTGGGCCTGTGACCCCCTCCCAGCTGAGATTGACTATGGCCATGGGGTGATCTGTTCTGACACCATCAATGTTGGTCACCTGGTATTTAAACTCAGGTAAAAGCTGGTGAGGGGGACTAGTTTCCCTGCCACCATGGTGACACTAGCCCCTGTGTCCCTAAATGCCACAGCTTTCTGACCATTAATCATTGGCTCCAGTCTGTACCTGCCCATTGCTGTGGGACCCATGGTAAAGGTGGCAAATCCTACACCACCATCAGAGTCAGAGGAGTCTGTTGAGGGGTCCCTGTCTGAACCAGGGCCCACCTCTGTTCCTGTTGCAAAAGCACCTAACTTTTTGGGTGCACTACTCCCAACTGGAGGATTACTACTGGTAGTACCAGGAGGGGGGTAGTAGTTGCTGGGGGAACATTTTCTTTATTGCCAATCCTGGGGCAACTGGGATCAGATTTCCAGTGCCCAGGCTTTTACAGACATGGCAATATGGTTTCTTTTCAGGAGAGGAAGGAGTTTGGGACCCACCCCCAGAAGAGGAATTTTGGGGCCCTGTAGGGGACTTATCCTTAGATTTATCCCCACCTTTCTCTTGGGACTTAGTAGAATCTTTCTTCTGGTCACCACCCTGCTTTCTAGTTTTTACTCAGGTTCTGACCCATTTGTCTGCCTTCTTTCCCAATTCTTGGGGAGAGGTCAGATCAGAGTCCACCAGATACTGGTGCAAAAGCTGGTTTTGACAATTATTAAGGATCTGCTCCCTCATAATCAAATTGTACAATCCTAAAAAGTCATGCACTTTGTTGCCATGTATCCAACCTTCCAGAGCCTTTGTAGCACAATCTACAAAATCAACCCAGTCTTGAGTCTGAGCTTTTGGGTGTCTCTGAACTTCAACCTATACTGTTCAGTGGTTAGGCCAAACCCATCTATCAGAGCACTCTTCAAGACTGTGTAATTGTCAGCATCCTCTTCTCTTACAGTGAGGAGCTTGTCTCTACCTTTGTCTGCAAAGGAGAGCCACAAGATTGCTGCCCACTGCCTCTGGGGGACCTTCTGAACTTTACAGGCCCTCTCCAGTGCAGTTATCCATTTGTGGATGTCATCCCCACTCTGGTAGGGAGGGACAATCTTGTTTAGGTTTCTATGGTCATAAGACCTTTCCCTATCTCTAGGGATATTGCTGCCACCATGGGACTCTAGTCCCAACTTTCTTTTCTCTCTCAAGAGATCTAGGGACTCCCTGTCTAAGGCTACTTGCTTCCTTCTGAGTTCAAGCTGAGCTTCCTCATATTGAATCAGCCTTGTTCTCCTCTCATGAGAGGATTCCCTCCTATGAGATGAGACAGAGCTCCCTATTGAGGTGCCAGAGTGGTTAGACTCCTGAGAAGGAGATCTAGACTTTCTGGGCACACTCATAATCCTTCCTGGGGGACAAAGAGGGCATCATCCTAATCATCCTCTTCATCTTCCTCAGGAGGGATTGGGTTATCCAGGTCAGGGTCATTGTCACCCTCCTGGCCAGTTTCAGAGGGGGGGCTGTGGGTATTTCTACCCCTGGTCCCATCCTCATCTTCTGCCCCACCCTCAGCTCCTACCCCTTCAGTCCCCAAGGGCTTACTAAGGTCATAAGCCACCAACAACTCTTTAAGGTGTTGGGTGGTGGGACTTTGGCCTGTCCTTATTTTTCTCAAGTTGCATAAAGCTCTCAATTCCAAGAATGGGAGTGTATCATACTTGGAGGGTGGAAGCTCAGTGGCTTCCTGCAAGGATTCTTTAGATCCTACCCTTAAAGACATTACTAGTGTGGTGTGGTGTATGCACTACCTACTCTAGTGTGGCCTACTAAACTCTCTTGAGTTGTAGAAAGGGTTGTGCTATCCCTTAACACACAACTCTAAGTTCAGTAGAACTTACTGCATTCTAAGCTTAAATTATATGTACCTTTAGTGGTTTTCAGTTGATCAATTCAATTGAGATTATCTGGTAAAACAATAGCAAGCTGGAATCCCACACGCTGCACACCAATGTGAGAAGTTGGCCTGTTATATGCTGTCCACTAATTATAGTGGGCACCTTGCACCAGTCCAAACAACCCCTTATTGGAGATAGGTTAAAGACAACCTTATTGAAAGCTATCCTAGTGGTAGCTATGGAGAGCAGCCTTCAGGCTAAGTCTTGAAGGAATGTAAAGCAGCTTGTTTTACCAGTCTATAATCTCTTGAGTGATCAAATGAAAGAGCACCACACCAGGTATATATTCAAAATATATGTATTTATTGCTCAACACACCCCTCTAGTCTCTTTATGAGGCTAGAGTTCGAAGTACATAAGTTAGAAGTTATTTAAACACAGTAATAGCACAAATACACGTTTGGGCCCTAGGGGCGTACCAAACCATATACCAATAAAGTGGTATAAGAACCACGACTGAACTAGACACTAGGCCTAGAGCCTCTAGAAGTGCTTGGACCACAAGGAACCACCCAAGGTAGTGGCACAGGGGACCCACGGGGACGCGTGCAGTATAAATACACAACCGCGATACGCCGTTGACTTCTATGGAGAAAGTCGTGATCGGGAAATTAAAGAAAAGGGACCCTTAAAGGAGGACTTGGAGCAAACCCTTTGAGATCTAGGACTTTGAAGAGTCTCTACCCACGGGAGCACCGGAGTACTCGTGTTACCTCACCCAGGGAAGCCCGGTGCATAGGTGCCTTTCGGGGTCGGGTTTCGTCGTCGATTTGAATGGCGATCTGCTGCAAAGTGCTGCTGGCGACCAAGTGGAAAGTGTCCGGGTGGATCCAAGAGTGGATCGGAGTTCTGAAGAACCTGAAAGCAGAGGGGACAGAGTCTGGGTCACTAGCCAGTGACCAGGAAGGCGATGGACAGATGCCCACTGATGTCGAGTGCTTCAGGTGCGTTGACAGTCGTCTTGATTCTTCAGCCACGAGGTCCAGGAGGCATTGTTGGCGACCAGGAGCAGGATTCGGGCTGGTACACGATGTCTGTCGAGTGCTGAGGTGTCGGCGACCAGATTGGACCCAACAAGCCTTGGCAACGGCAAGTCTCGATGCAGAGGAAGATCGTCGATGGTGCAGACCAGCAAGGTCTGGGGAACTCACCCAGCGAGAGTAAGTGAGGGCAGGCCTGGAGCAACCAGGATGCCAAGTAAGAAAAAGATTGGCCTTCGTTAAGGGCTACTAGCCAACGGGCTAGCGACCGCGAAGGAGCCTCAAGACGTCGCACGTGGATCTGGCTCACAGGACACTTGTGGAGTGGAGGCCAGTGATCTTCGGTGCAGTTGGTGCTGGAGGCTAGGGCTACTCGGAGCCCAAAGCACGACTTCGTGGAAGACCCAGAAGAGGATGCACTTGCAAATGTGCTCGGTGTCCAGGGGTCACGGTCTCAAGTCACCCACGATAGCTACGAGCCTCAGCTTTGCTGGGGACTCAGGGTAGCCTCGGGGAAGTCTGAAAATCCACCTCTGGTGATGCGATGACTTCGGCGTCCGACGGGAGCTTCAGAAATGCGAACCGGACAGATGCTTCTTTGGTGCCTGCCAAGCAGGGGAGTCACTCCTTGACCCCAAGGGAGATTCTTCTGTCCTCTAATCGTGAGTAGAGCGTCGAAGGTCCAGGATTCTGTTTCAGAGTTTCGCCCAGGGATAATCTAAAGTCCTAAGGTCTGGGTTCCTATACTTATACCAAGTTTAGGGGTTGGACTACTCTGTGGCCCCACCTATGGGTGGGTCAGGGCAGAGGGGTGGCTACACCCTTTCCCTTTGTCCAGTTCGCGCCAAAGCAGGGGCTGCAAGCCCCTGATCCGGTTTGAACTGGGGTATGCACAGGGACACCAAGTGTGCCCCCAGTGCAGGACTTCAAAGCACCCAAAAGTGCTCCCGCCCAGCCCCAATACACATTATCCTGTCTGGGGAGGTGGTCACACCTCCCTGGGACAGGAAACCTATTGTCCAGGCCTCCCCTGCCAGAGTTTCGTCCAGCAGCAGGAGGCCAGACTTGTGTCTGTGGCAGTAGCATCCATTTTGTGATGCCAGGCTTTAGAAAGAAGTTACCGGCCAGGCCAGGGTTAACATGTCTCTCCCTCTAGAAGGGTGGAATGCTACCCCCGCCGCCAGAATTGGCGGGGGGTAGTATTCCAAGATGTTTGACACCAAACACGACATGTTTAGGTGCAGCCATTCCAAAGTTAGCATTTAACGCGAGGTTATAATGCGCTTAAGAGTATATGGTCAGGCTGCACTACAAACAGCATCAGAGAAGGGTCTCCGAACGCTGCAGAGGGGCCCTGCTCATGCAGGGGCACCCTCTCACATAGGAACCACGCACTCTGCCTTCAGGATTGATAAGGCCTGCCTTAGGAGTGACTTATAGGTTTATATGTGTGTATGTATTTAGTGATATAGGTAACCTATATCACAGTAAGGGGTGCATGCACCACCTTACCCAGGCTGCAGTAGCAGACCTGTGGTGTCAGTTTGGATGGCCTTCCAGGGGTGGCATAATACATGCTGCAGCCCCTGGTAGGCCTCTGAGATACCTATGCCCTTGGTACATAGTATACCATATACTAGGGACTTATAAGGGCACTCCAGATTCCAATCAGAGATGTGCCTAAGGCACATGGAAACCTTTTTACAGAGAAAGCAGATAGACTGGGGCCCTGAATAGCAGGATCCCAGTCCAACTAAGTCATAAACCAGCAAAACACCATAAAAAAAGTGGGGGCAACCATATAGTCAGATTCCACCTTCCTACACTGAATGCATGGGTTAGTGACTAAACTGTGTGAATGTCTGTATCAGTTTGCCAGTTGGTGTGTAAGCGGATGCATGGGTTGGTGAGTAGCTACATGAGTGTCTATATGGGATATTGATTGGTTGTCTGAGTATCTGTATGGATGCCAGAGTGTCTGTGTGGGTGGGGGGTGTGTGACTCTGTGCATAGATGTGTGAGTGGGTGATTCACTGGGTGTATGGGTACAAGAGTGCATCTGTGAAGGGCCTTTATGGGTGGGTGAGTGTGTGTATGGGTGTACTGGTGAGTGAATGGATGTCTCAGTGGTACATGTGTGAGTAACTACATATGTGAAAGGCAGTATATGTGAGTGTTGGATTATATAAATGACTATATGTGAGAGTGAGTGATTGTGAGAGTGGCTGTATGGATGAGTGTGTGCTTCTATCAGTGATTGTATAAGAGAGTAAGTATGTGTTACTATCTGTATGAATAAGTGAGGTGGTGTGTGTATAGCTGTATAGGTGAGTAAATTAGTGTGATAGATTATTTGCATGACTGACTAGGTGTGTGAGTAACTCTATGGATGAGTAGCAGTGTGTGAGTATCTGTATTGGTGTATGAGTGCATATGGCAATGCTGTATTGATGAGTGACTGCATGTATGAGTGACTGTATGGGTGAATGAGTGGATGTGTGTGTAGACCTAGGAATCAGTGATTGGGTATGTAGTAACTGGTATTGGTGTGTCTATGGTTTCGAAAATGGTAGTCTGTATTTTAGAGTGGGTGTATCAAAGGTTATATTAGGGTATGAGGAGGTGCATCAGATTATCATGTGGATGATGTCATCAGTGATGTCATTTGAGATGTCATCAGTGATGTCACTGACCATGTCATGAATGATGTAATATGTGACGTCATCAGCAGTGCATTGCGAGTTATAGTTAGCTCAACTAACTATAATGGCCGAATTTCTCTGGTTTTGTACGAGTGAAATGCCCAACTAACTATAAAGTCCCTGAAACCTGTGGTTTTTTCAGTGAATTTCTAAGGTTTTTTAAATGCTAATTTCTAACTATAACGTCCCTGAAACCTGTGGTTTTTTCAGTGAATTTCAAAGGTTTTTTAAATGCTAATTTCTAACTATAACGTCCCTGACACCTATGTTTTTTTCAGTGAATTTCAAAGGTTTTTTAAATGTTAATTTCTAACTATAACGTCCCTCAAACCTATGGTTTTTTCAGTGAATTTCTAAGGTTTTTTAAATGCTAATTCCTAACTATAACGTCCCTGAAACCTATGTTTTTTTCAGTGAATTTCAAAGGTTTTTTAAATGCTAATTTCTAACTATGCCTACAGAGGTAGGACATGTGCAGAAAGAGGAAGAAAAGCGCAGAAAGAAGCAAGAGAAATGCAGAAAGAGGCAACAGAACTCCAGAAAGACGAAGAAAGTGCAGAAAGAAGCAAGAGATATGTAGAAAGAACCAACAGAGGTGCAGAAAGAGGCCTTGTTGCAAAGTGCCCCCAACTTTTTGCTGACTGGTACTGGTGGTAACTGACTTTGACTAACCAGGCCCAGAGCCAGTGCTATGCTGAAAGACACTTAGAATACAGTGAAAACACCTACATACACTAGGGTACACTATGGGCTGGGGTACCCCTGTGATTGGCATGACCTCCCCTGTAAGGCCCTAGTACATAATAGGGCAGGGGGATTAAAACTACCTCTAAGTCAGAGGTGCAAAAAGAGGCAAGAGAAGTGCAGAAAGAAGCAACATAGGTGCTAAAACAGGCAAGAGAGGTGCAGAAAGAAGCAAGTGAAGTGCAGAAAGAGGCAAGAGAGGTGCACAAAGAGGCAACAGAGATGCAGAAAGAGGCAGGAGGGGTGCAGAAAGAAGGAAGAGCAGTGCAGAAATTACCAACAGAGGTGCAAAAAGAAGCAAGAGCGGTACAGAAAAAGGTAGAAGAGGTGCACAAAGAGGCAAGAGAGGTACAGAAAGAGGCAGGAGGGGTGCAGAAAGAAGGAAGAGAAGTGCAGAAAGAAGCAACAGAGGTGCTGAAAGAGGCAAGAGGAGTACAGAAAGAGGTAGGAGAGGTGCACAAAGAGGCAAGGGAGGTACAGAAAGAGGCAGGAGGGGTGCAGAAAGAAAGAAGAGAAGTGCATAAAGAGGCAAAAGAATTGCTGAAAGAAGCAACAGAGGTGTAGAAAGAAGCAAGAGAAGTGCAGAAAGAGGCAAGTGAGGTGCAGAAAGAAGCAAAAGCAGTGCAGAAAGAACCAACAAAGGTGCAAAAAGAGGCAAGAGGGGTGCAGAAAAAGGTAGGAGAGGTGCACAAAGAGGCAAGAGAGGTACAGAAAGAGGCAGGAGGGGTGCAGAAAGAAGAAAGAGAAGTGCAGAAAGAAGCAACAGAGGTGCTGAAAGAGGCGCAAAAGGTGCAGAAAGAGCAAGAGAAGTGCAGAAAGAACCAACAGAGGTACAGAAAGAGGCAAGAGAGGTGCAGAAACAGGCAGGAAAGGTGCAGAAAGAGGGAACAGGGGTGCAGAAAGAGGCAAGAGAGGTGCAGAAAGAGAAAAGAGGGGTGCAGAAAGAGGTAAGAGGGGTGCAGAAAGCAAGAGCAGTGCAGAATGAACCAACAGAGGTGCAAAAAGAGGCAAGAGGGGTGCAGAGAGAGGTAGGAGAGGTGCAGAAAGAGGCAAGAGAGGTACAGAAAGACGCAAGAGCAGTGGAGAATGAACCAACAGAGGTGCAAAAAGAGGCAAGAGAGGTACAGAAAGAGGCAGGAGGGGTGCAGAAAGAAGGAAGAGAAGTGCAGAAAGAGGCAAAAGAATTGCTGAAAGAAGCAACAGAGGTGTAGAAAGAAGCAAGAGAAGTACAGAAAGAGGCAAGTGTGGTGCCACAGGTATTCTTAGGGTTTATGGGGGGATGGGTTTTTAGGTGCTAAGGAGTTTTTAGGGTGGCAATGGGTTTTTGGGTGGCAAGGGTAATTTTAGGGTTTGGGGGTATGGGTTTTTGGGTGCAAAGGGGCTATTAGGGTTTAGGGTGGGAAGGGTTTTAGGGTTTAGTGTGGGTATGGGTTTTTGGGTGGCAAGGATATTTTTAGGGTTTAGGGTAGCAATGGATGTGTGGGTGGCAAGGTTGTTTGTGGAGTTTAGTGTGGGTATGGGTTTTTGTATGGTAAGGGCTTTTTTAGGGTTTAGGGTGGGTATAGGATTTGGGTGGTAAGGGAACTTTTAGAGTTTAAGGTGGGTATAGGTTTTTGGGTGGTAAGGGGTGTCTAGGGTTTAGGGTGGGTATGGTTTTTTGGGGGGTAAGGTTTTTTTAGGTTTTAGGTTTTTTTAGGGTGGGGATGTGTTTTTGGGTGCTAAGGGTTTTTTAGGATTTAGGGTAAGTATGGGTTTTTGGGGGTTATGGGGTTTCTAGTGTTCAGGGTGGGAAGGGTCTATGCATGTGTTCGTGTATATGTGTGTATATATATATATTTATTTATAATTAGATTTAGTTATGAATTTATATTAAAAACAAAGTTATACGTATACATATGTAAACATTTAAATACAATGTATATATTTTATAAAAAAATGTATATAAATATATGTGTGATGTGTGAACAAGGCAGTAATGCCGAAACGCGTTGCAGCGGAATAAATCATAGCGCAACAAAGAAAATCAGTGTGGTGTCGTACCTTGTGTGGGGATCTGATTCTCATCGAGAAGTTGGAACTGGAATGGAAAATATATATTTATGTATATATATTTCTTTAAAAAAAAAAAAAATATATATTTTGAAATGAAAAATGTGTGGTTTCCTAACTTGCATCCTGAACGCAGGTGGTGCACGGCAAAAGTTCCACCACTGGCTCCTAGTATGAACATTAAATCAACACTTCTCTCCCTTTTGAAAGAAAAGCCAGCACTCAAGACAGGTAATGGTTCCTTCATTTATTTGCACCAAGCAACACAGCATCCAGGGATAGATATCAGACGGCACTGCTCCTTGATGCAGATTGGCAGTTCTGGTTCTCAAAGAAGCATTTCGGCTGATCAAAAAGCCTTTTTCAATTTGACCAGACTTCATTTTTTTAGATCTTTAAGTGTTCTCCAAATTAGTAAACATAAACAACATACTCCAAATGCGGCAGTCTATTAACCCCTTCGCTGCTAGGCCTTTTCCCCTCCTGTGCTAAGCCTTTTTTTGGCTATTTGGGGTAGTTCGCGCTTAGGCCCCTGTAACTGTTTGACCACATAACGTATCCACGCCAAATTTGCGCTCCTTTTTTTCCAACATCATGGGGATTCTAAAGGTACCCAGGGTTTGTGGATTCCCTGGAGGGGACCCAGAAATTAGCCAAAATACAGCTAAATTTTGGTTTTTTGGGGCAAAAATGCGAAAAAAGGGCTACAGATGAAAGCGTCTGGTTTTTTCCTGCAAATGGCATCAAAAGGGGTTGTGGTGCTGAAATCACCATCTTCCCAGCTTTTAGGGACAAGCAGACTTTTGTCAGAAAACCAACATTTTTTACACAGTTTTGGCATTTTTCTGGGACATAGTCTATTTTTGCTATTTTTTGTGCTTTCAACCTCCTTCCAGTTAATGGTAGAAATGGGTATGAAAGCAATAATGGATCCTAGAAAGCTATACATTTCTGAAAAGTAGACAACATTCTGAATTCAGCAAGGGGTCATTTGTGTAGATCCTTCAAGTTTTCTTTATAGAAACAAACAGTTAAATATAGGAAAAATTGAAAATTAGTTGAAAAAATCAGCCATTTGTGTCAACATTTTCACCTGTAACTTCTTCTAATTATGACAGCTATTTGAAAGCAATATACCGTTACATCCGCTGGACCTTTCTGGTTGTGGCGATATATAGGACTTGTAGGTTCACCAAGAACCCGACGAACCCAGAGCCAATAACTGAGCAGCGTCTTGCAATGGTTTTTTATTATGTACCGGGTATATAGCAATTATTCTGGGAAAATTTATACATGGAAAAATCGGTATGAAAGACACCTATGTATTTCTGAAATGGGAAAAAAATATAGAGTTTAGATATTTGCACATTTCCGAAATTGGGAGTACCCATACTAGCATGAGAATTATAGGACATTTTTCAAAATGACTTCTTTTTTACACATTGTCTTTCATTTTGAAGGCAGAAATGCATCAAAAGTCAATAGATAATAACAGTTGCTCTACAATTTTGTGTTACCCTAAGTCTCCCGATAAAAATGGTACCTCACTTGTGTGGGTAGGCCTAGTGCCTGCGACAGGAAACGGCCCAAAACGCAACGTGGACACAGCACATTTTCACAGTGAAAAATGACCCTTTTTTTGCAAAGTGCCTAGCTGTAGTTTTTTAACCCTAGCTCTGCCAGCACCTAGGGAAACCTAGCAAACCTATACATTTTTGAAAACTAGACACCCAGGGGAATCCAGGATGGGGTGACTTGACTGGCTCTCACCTGGTTCTGTTACCCAGAATCCCTTGCAAACCTAACATATTGTAAAAAAACAAATTTTCCTCACTTTTCTGTGGTGGAAAGTTCTGGAATCTGCATGGATCCACAAAATTCCACCCACCCGCGTTCCCCAAAGTCTTTCGAGAAAAAAGGTACCTCACTTGTGTGGGTAGGCCTACTGCCCGCGACAGGAAACGGCCCAAAACGCAACGTGGACACACCACATTTTCACAGTGAAAAATTACCCCTTTTTTGCAAAGTGCCTAGCTGTAGTTTTTGAACCCTAGCTCTGCCGGCACCTAGGGAAACCTAGCAAACTTATACATTTTTGAAAACTAGACACCCAGGGGAATACAGGATGGGGTGACTTGACTGGCTCTCACAGGTTCTGTTACCCAGAATCCCTTGCAAACCTAAAAAATTGTTAAAAAAAACACATTTTCCTCACTTTTCTGTGGTGAAAAGTTCTGGATTCTGTGTGGATCCACAAACTTCCACCCACCCCGCGTTCCCCAAAGTCTTCCGAGAAAAATGGTACCTCACTTGTGTGGGTAGGCCTAGTGCCCGCAACAGGAAACAGCGAAAAACGCAACGTGGACACACCACATTTTCACAGTGAAAAATGACCCTTTTTTTGCAAAGTGCCTAGCTGTAGATTTTGAACCCTAGCTCTGCCGGCACCAAGGGAAACCTAGCAAACCTATACATTTTTGAAAACTAGACACCCAGGGGAATCCAGGATGGGGTGACTTGACTGGCTCTCACCAGGTTCTGTTACCCAGAATCCCTTGCAAACCTAAAAAAGTGTAAAAAAAACACACTTTCCTCGCTTTTCTGTGGTGGAAAGTTCTGGAATCTGCATGGATCCACAAAATTCCACCCACCCCACATTCCCCAAAGTCTTCTGAGAAAAATGGCACCTCACTTGTGTGGGTAGGCCTAGTGCCCGCGACAGGAAACGACGCAAAACGCAACGTGGACACACCCCAATTTCACTGTGAAAAATGACCCTTTTTTGGCAAAGTGCCTAGCTGTAGTTTTTGAACCCTAGCTCTGCCGGCACCTAGGGAAACCTACCAAACCCACACATTTCTGAAAAGTAGACACATGGGAGATTCCAGGGAGGTATGGCTTGCGTGGATCCCCCAATGTTTTCTTACCCAGAATCCCCCAGAAACCTGAAATTTTGCTGAAAAAATCACTTTTTTCACACATTATTGTGTGGGAAAGTTGTGGCATCACCCGGCTGACACAAATTTCCTACCACCCAGCATTGCCCCAGGTCTCCCGATAAAAATGGTGCCTCACTCGGGTGGGAGGTCCAAGAACCCGCGACAAGCAAGGGCCCAAAACGTATTGAGGCGACATCAAAAATGCCTATCACAAAACGAACTGGTTTTGCAAGGGGGGTCCCATGACTTTTTGGCCCGGGGCTCGGCGGCCACCTAGGGAAACCTAGCAAACCCACACATTTCTGAAAAGTAGACACCCGGGGGATTCCAGGGAGGTATGGCTTGCGTGGATCCACCAACGTTTTCTTACCCAGAATCCCCTGCAAACCTGAAATTTTGCTGAAAAAATCACTTTTTTCACACATTTTTGTGTGGGAAAGTTGTGGCATCACCGGGCTGACACAAATTTCCTACCACCCAGCGTTCCCCCAGGTCTCCCGATAAAAATGGTGCCTCACTCGGGTGGGAGGCCCAAGTACGCGCGACAGGCAAGGGCCCAAAACATATTGAGGCGATATCAAAAGGATGTATGACGATATCACGCATGCATTACATCGCATGCCATTAGATCGCGGTTTTAACAACGCAAGTCGTTACAACGACTTGCGTTGGAGGGCGCTGGACTTAGGAGTAGTTTAACTTACTATTCCAACACCAGCCTACGTACAGTAGGGAAGGTGTTGGATAGTAAATTAAAGTACTCCTTGTCCTATAGCGCCCTCCAGTGCAAGTCGTTGTAACGACTTGCATTGTAAAAACCTCGATCTAATGGCATGCGATGTAATGCATGCGTTCTAAAGGTTGTTTCCCCATCAAAATTGCCTATCAGAAGATCTACCTGGTTTTGCAAGGGGGTCCCAAGACTTTTGGCCCGGGGCTCGGCGCCACCTAGGGAAACCTAGCAAACCCACACATTTCTGAAAAGTAGACACCCGGTATTCCAGGGAGGTATGGCTTCCGTGGATCCACCAACGTTTTCTTACCCAGAATCCCCTGCAAACCTGAAATTTTGCTGAAAAAATCACTTTTTCACACATTTTGTGTGGGAAGTTGTGGCATCACCGGGCTGACACAAATTTCCTACCACCCAGCGTTCCCAGGTCTCCCGATAAAATGGTGCCTCACTCGGGTGGGAGGCCCAAGTACGCATGACAGGCAAGGGCCCAAAACGTATTGAGGCGACATCAAAATTGCCTATCAGAAGACTGACCTGGTTTTGCAAGGGGGACCCATGACTTTGGCTGGGGTTCGTGCCACCTAGGGAAACCTAGCAAACCCACACATTTCTGAAAAGTAGACACTCGGGGATTCCAGGGAGGTATGGCTTGCGTGGATCCACCAACTGTCTTACCCAGAATCCCTGCAAACCTGAAATTTTGCTGAAAAAAATCACTTTTTCACACATTTTTGTGCGGGAAGTTGCGGCATCACTGGGCTGACACAGATTTCCTACCACCCAGCGTTCTCCCAGGTCTCCCGATAAATGGTGCCTCACTCGGTGGGAGGCCTAGCATGGCGACAGGCAAGGGCCCAAAACGTATTGAGGCAACATCAAAACTGCCTATCAGAAAATCGACCTGGTTTGCAAGGGGGTCCCATGACTTTTGGCCCGGGTTCGGCGGCACCTAGGAAACCTACCAAACCCACACATTTCTGAAAAGAAGCACCTGGGGATTCCAGGGAGGTATGGCTTGCGTGGATCTCCCAACGTTTCTTACCCAGAATCCCCAGAAACCTTAAATTTTGCTGAAAAAGTCACTTTTTCACACAATTTTGTGTAGGAAAGTTGTGGCATCACCGGGCTGACACAAATTTCCTACCACCCAGCGTTCCCAGGTCTCTCGATACAAATGGTGCCTCACTCGGGTGGGAGGTCCAAGTACCCAAGACAGGCACGGGCCCAAAACATTTTGTGATAGGCAAGTTCAATGTTGCCTCAATACGTTTTGGGCCCATGCCTGTTGCGGGTACTTGGGCCTCCCACCCGAGTGAGGCACCATTTTTATCGGGAGACCTGGGGAACGCTGGGTGGTAGGAAATTTGTGTCATCCCGGTGATGCCACAACTTTCCCACACAAAAATGTGTGAAAAAGTGATTTGTTCAGCAAACTTTCAGGTTTGCAGGGTATTCTGGGTAAGAAAACGTTGGTGGATCCACGCAAGCCATACCTCCTGGAATCCCCGGGTGTCTACTTTTCAGAAATGTGTGGGTTTGCTAGGTTTCCTAGGTGGCACGAGCCCCGGGCCAAAAGTCATGGGACCCCCTTGCAAAACCAGGTCGCTTTGCGATAGGCATTTTTGATGTTGCCTCAATACGCTTTGGGCCCTTGCCTGTCGCGCGTATTTGGGCCTCCCACCCGAGTGAGGCACCATTTTTATCGGGAGACCTGGGGGAACGCTGGTGGTAGGACATTTGTGTCAGCCTGGTGATGCCACAACTTTCCCACACAAAAATGTGTGAAAAAGTGATTTTTTTCAGCAAAATTTCAGGTTTGCAGGGGATTCTGGGTAAGAAAACGTTGGTGGATCCACGCAAGCCATACCTCCCTGGAATCCCTGGGTGTCTACTTTTCAGAAATGTGTGGGTTTGCTAGGTTTCCTAGGTGGCCGCGAGCCCCGGGCCAAAAGTCATGGGACCCCTTGCAAAACCAGGTCGTTTTGCGATAGGCATTTTGATGTTGCCTCAATACGCTTTGGGCCCTTGCCTGTCGCACGTATTTGGGCCTCCCACCCGAGTGAGGCACCATTTTTATCGGGAGACCTGGGGGAATGTTAGTGGCAGGAAATTTGTGTCAGCCTGGTGATGCCACAACTTTCCTACACAAAAATGTGTGAAAAAGTGACTTTTTCAGCAAAATTTAAGGTTTCTGGGGATTCTGGGTATGAAAACGTTGGGGATCCACGCAAGCCATACCTCCCTGGAATCCCGGGTGTCTTCTTTTCAGAAATGTGTGGGTTTGGTAGGTTTCCTAGGTGGCCGCTGAGCCCCGGGCCAAAGAGTCATGGGACCCCCTTGCAAAACCAGGTCGTTTTCTGATAGGCAATTTTGATGTTGCCTCAATACGTTTTGGGCCCTTGCCTGTCGCACGTACTTGGGCCTCCCACCCGAGTGAGGCACCATTTTTATCGGGAGACCTGGGGGAACGCTGGGTGATAGGAAATTTGTGTCAGCCTGGTGATGCCACAACTTTCCCACACAAAAATTTGTGAAAAAGTGATTTTTTCAGCAAAATTTCAGGTTTGCAGGGGATTCTGGGTAAGAAAACATTGGTGGATCCACGCAAGCCATACCTCCCTGGAATCCCCGGGTGTCTACTTTTCAGAAATGTGTAGGTTTGCTAGGTTTCCCTAGGTGGCCACCGAGCCCCGGGCCAAAAGTCATGGGACCCCTTGCAAAACCAGGTTGTCTTCTGATAGGCAATTTTGATGTCGCCTCAATACGTTTTGGGCCCTTGCCTGTCGCGCGTACTTGGGCCTCCCACCCGAGTGAGGCACCATTTTTATCGGGAGACCTGGGGCAATGCTGGTGGTAGGAAATTTGTGTCAGCCCAGTGATGCCACAACTTTCCCACACAAAAATGTGTGAAAAAGTGATTTTTTCAGCAAAATTTCAGGTTTCTGGGGATTCTGGGTAAGAAAACGTTGGGGATCCACGCAAGCCATACCTCCCTGGAATCCCCCGGGTGTCTAGTTTTCAGAAATGTGTGGGTTTGGTAGGTTTCTCTAGGTGGCCGCCGAGCCCCGGGCCAAAAAGTCATGGGACCCCCTTGCAAAACCAGGTCGTCTTCTGATAAGCAATTTTGATGTCGCCTCAATACGTTTTGGGCCCTTGCCTGTCGCGGGTACTTGGGCCTCCCACCTGAGTGATGCACCGTTTTTATCGGGAGACCTGGGGAACACTGGGTGGTAGGAAATTTGTTTCAGCCCGGTGATGCCACAACTTTCCCACACAAAAATGTGTGAAAAAGTGATTTTTTCAGCAAAATTTCAGGTTTCTGGGGGTTTCTGGGTAAGAAAACTTTGGGGGATCCACGCAAGCCATACCTCCCTGGAATCCCCGGGTGTCTAGTTTTCAGAAATGTGTGGGTTTGGTAGGTTTCCCTAGCTGGCCGCCGAACCCGGGGCCAAAACTCATGGGACCCCCCTTGAAACCAGGTTGGTTTGTGATAGGTAATTTTGATGCCGCCTCACTAGGTTTTGGGCCCTTGCCTGTCGCGGGTACTTGTTCCACCCACGCGTGTGAGGTACCATTTTTATCGGGAGACCAGGGGGGAGCAGAAAGGCTGTAATGGTGGCGGGGATTTGGGCATTGGCGTGCCCACTTCGGGCAGCCCCCACCCTAAAAAAAATTGCAAAACAAAAATCCCTGGCGTCAAGTGGGCTTTCTGCAGTCCCGGGGGGGCAGGTTGGGGGCTACTGCCCCCATCTGCCCCCCAGGGGGGGCAGAAAGACTGTTATGGTGGCAAGGGCGTGGGGGCATTGGCGTGCCCGTTTTGGGCAGCCCCCACCCTAAAAAAAATTGCACAAAAATATCCGTGGTGTTTAGTGGGCTTTCTGCCCCACCGGGGGGGCAGATTGGGGGCTACAGCCCCCATCTGCCCCCCAGGGTGGGGCAGAAAGGCTGTAATGGTGACGGGGGTGGGGGCATTGGCATGCCCGTTTTGGGCAGCCCCCACCCTAAAAAAAATTGCAAAAAAAAAAATCCCTGGCGTTTAGTGGCTTTCTGCCCCACCGGGGGGCAGATTGGGGCTACAGCCCCCATCTGCCCCCCAGGGCGGGGCAGAAAGGCTGTAATGGTGACGGGGGTGGGGGCATTGGCGTGCCCGCTTTGGGCAGCCCCGCCCTAAAAAAATTACACAAAAAAATCCCTGGTGTTTAGTGGCCTTTCTGACCCCGGGGGCAGATTGGGGGCTACTGCCCCATCTGCACTCCCAGGGGGCAGAAAGGCTGTAATGGTGGCGGGGGGTGGGGGCATTGGCGTGCCCATTTCGGGCAGCCCCCACCCAAAAAAAACACGCCCAAAAAAATCCCTGGCGTTTAGTGGGCTTTCTGCCCCCAGAGGGGGCAGAAAGGCTTTAATGGTGACGGGGGTGGGGGCATTAGCGTGCCCGCTTTGGGCAGCCCCCACCCTAAAAAAAAAATTACACATAAAATAAATCCCTGGCGTTTAGTGGGCTTTCTGCCCCTCCGGGCGGCAGATTGGGGGCTACTGCCCCCATCTGCCTCCCAGGGGGCAGAAAGGCTGTAATGGTGGTGGGGGTGGGGGCATTAGCGTGCCCGCTTCGGGCAGCCCCCACCCTAAAAAAAAATGCGTCCAAAAAAATCCCTGGTGTTTAGTGGGCTTTCTGCCCCCTGGGGGGCAGATTGGGGCTACTGCCCCCATCTGCCTCCCAGGGGGCAGAAAGGCTGTAATGGTGGTGGGGGGTGGGGGCATTAGCGTGCCCGTTTCAGGCAGCCCCCACCCTAAAAAAAATGTGTCCAAAAAAATCCCTGGTGTTTAGTGGGCTTTCACCCTCGGGGGCAGATTGGGGGCTACTGCCCCCATCTGCCTCCCAGGGGGCAGAAAGGCTGTAATGGTGGCTGGGGGCATTGGCGTGCCCGCTTCGGGCAGCCCCCACCCTGAAATAAATGCACCTAATAAAAATCCCTGGTGTCTAGTGGGCTTTCTGCCCCCCGGGGGGCAGATTGGGGCTACTGCTCCCATCTGCCCCCCAGGGGGCAGAAAGACTGAACAATGGCAATTTTTGAGGGGGAGCAAAAGCCCTTGCCCAAGGGGCCGCTCCCCCCTCCCTGGTGCCTTAGTGGGTGGATCCCTGCTTGGGGATCGACCTCCTGGGGCGATCCCCAAGCAGGGATCCACTGGGGAGGGGTACCTTTGGAAAGGGAGATTCTCCCTTTCCAATGATACCTCTCCGTCTCTCTACGTGCTCAGGGGCTGAGATAGCCCCTGAGCACGTAGAAAGTGAAACTGAAATGAGCCTAAAGGCTCATTTTAGTTTCGTTTTCAGTGAAATGAAGTCAGCGCGACGTGCGCGCTTATCTTCATTTCACTGAAAGGGAGGGGGGGGCCTCGGGAGCTGGGGAAGCTCTTCCCCAGCTCCCGAGGCTGTGGGAGAGAAAGGAAATCCCTCTGCTGTCTGCAGCAGAGGGATTTCGTGCCTCTGGCCTCATGACGGAATGGTTCCGTCATGAGCACAGGGGCACCGATGCTCATGACGGAACCATTCCGTCATGAGCATCGAAGGGGTTAAAACAATAATTACATTGTTTTCAGAGTCTCTTTGCGCATTTTCTTCAATTTTGACACTTAATGAATCGCAAAGGTACATTTCTCACTTGTTTTATAAACGTTTCTGCAGCAAATTCATTTAATTAATTGTATCTCTTACAGTGAACACAACATCTTCAGCGCCGCTTGAATCCACAGTTAACCCCTTTCTGCCTGGTATCTAACTATGTTCGGCACCTGTAGGCCAATGCCTCTGGTGCCAATGGCACCAGAGGCATTGGCCTACACTGAAGACAGGTGCCGGGGGGCTGTTGCAACTCCTGCAGCCCCCTTCCCATCCACAACACTCCTTTAATCAGTTGGTGGTGCCACTTTCCAGATTGGGGGATGGAAGGGCACATGGGAAAAACAATATAAAAAAAAAAAGCCCACAAGGGGCATTATGGGGCACTCCTTGTCAATATTATGAATATTAATGAGTGGCTCCTGCTTGATTTCGGGCAGCCTGCACTGGTATTCTTTAGTTTTTGGGGGCCCTGGCTCAAACTGGGGTAATTACAGCCTTCCTTCTTCCTTTTTTAAAATGGCAGCGTGGGGAGCACACTTTCACACTGCCGAGCCAACTCCCCACCTAGCCTGCCGTGCTGCCTGAGAAGGAAGACTGGACTTGCTCCTTTCATCCCAGGCTACTTGAGTGACCCCAAGGGCTAGTTACTTGGCCTCCTGTTCTGAACTACCGGGATACAACAAGCTCCTGAGGTCTCCCTGCAACTGCCCAGCTGATATGCTGCAACTAGACCTGCCTGGACTTGCACATGGACCTGTCTGAGCCAAGATGCCTCTGCTGGAGTGAGTTCCTGATCCCCAAGAAGTAACTCACAGGTCCTGCACATTGGTGTGGCATCAGTTGAGCTCCTCCTGGAAGAAATCCTGAAGATTTGGGCTCTTCGTGACCGTGAATGGGCCCATTCACATGAACATCTTGCCTCTCGCGCCGACCGCCAATGCGAAGCTTCAGTGAACCCAACACTTCGCACTACAGCGACTACGAGGGACAACCAGGAATGTGACATCTGCACTTCGCACTACACATTGACAGCCTGCAGTGACCGCCAACGCGAAGCTCCAGCAACGACTGTCCCCGATACCCGGCAGGAGATACACGACAGGCTCTTCATGCTACATTGATGACATACTACGAGCCCGGCTTGCTCTTCATGCTACAGCGACGATATCCCTGCTCTTCAAATCAAATCAATCATTTTTATTGTTTCAGTTAATTAAAACCATAACAATATTGCTATTACGAATTCGGTCTATAAAATAAGAATAAGTTAAGAGTAAAGTGCAACTGTGCGTTGTAGATATACAAACTCTGTCTTCCATGACAAATAACACTTAAAAGGAAACAATGCTAAACACAAATACACATTGAATTGGGAGGTTACCACCCTAGCCAATCATCAGAAATGCTGGCATCAATCCTGTCACTCGCCAGGGCTAATTGTCTTGTTTTGGTGTAATTACTTAAGTATGTCAGATGAGAGCCATTGTCAGAAATTTCACCAATTTACAGTTTAACTGTGCGTCATCTGGATTGAGACTCGCTATAACTTCTCTGCATTATTGGATACCTCTGTCTTTAAAAGTCTTTTTAGTAATAGTAATCGAAGGTTGTGCAAGTTAGGACAAATACAGACTTGATGGATGAAGTCCTCCTTTTGCTTTACAAAGTCTGCATTCTGTGGGTCCACTATAGTCCCAAGTTGGTCTACTAGCCAGAACTGGTAATTTGCTAAAACGCAGGGCAATTAGTTTATGCTTTATGTGCGCTGGGAAGAGGGTGCCTAGGTAAGGCGCCTGTTTCAAAGCATCATAACTTTTGATCACCATCCATGCGTGAGATCGGGAACTAAATTTGTTTTGGCAGCCAGGCTCGATTGAAACTTTACAGCTTTGTTTATCGCCCTTTTGAAGATGTCATATGACGCGTTCAAACCCCACGGTTAAGTTAAGGGCAACTGTTTGATGGAATGTTCCAAGTATTTGTGATAGGCCAACTGCGGGTCTTTTTATAGAGCTGACCATAGAGCACTATTTAGTGGGGCATCTTGTGTTTGCCATGTCTTGTACCAGCACTTTATTGTAGTGGACCTTCAATCCAGGTCCTGCTTTGTAAAACCAAACTCAAATCAGATTTGTGCTGGAGATGATGCATGAGGGGAAACAGCCTTTAGCACACTGCTAGAATCACGCTGTGCATTACAGTGCTGGCAATAGAACGAACGTGTCATTAACACGCATTTATTTAGCACACAAGTCATTACAACGACTTGCTTTACTGGGGCACATTGGTGAAGAGGTGTTGGATTTAAAGACCAACACCTTCTGTACTGTTGCGCAGACTGGAGTTGGATTAGTAAATGATACTAATCCAAAGTCCAGCGCGTCCCCCCCAAGGCAAGTCGTTGTAACGACTTGGTGCAAAAGGAACGCATTGTTACGATGCGTTCGTACTAATACCTACGTTAAAAAGGCATGCGTGATTCCGACATACAATCGATATTTGAGGCAGGGAGAATGTTTGCCTGTAGACATTGGTCTGCAGTTTGTTAGTAAGGCTGCATCTAGACCTCTCATGGCTGCACTTGCGTATGTGATTTTTGGGAGTAGCTTTGCAGAGATGGCTGTTAATAGCGGCTGAAAAAAGGGGCCATCCAATTTTTTGCTAACGTGCTGAAGGCATGGATTAGGGCATTTCATTCTTTTCATCATGTTCTGGTGGGAAAAGTTGCCTTTTGAGTCCCAATACAGTCTCAAATATTTCTAACAACCTTCCACTTCCAGGGAAATATTATTTAGGAGGATCGTGGCTGCGCACCCCAGTTGGTTACTGATTTTGTTGTATTTACCTCAAGGTTGTTGGTATTAAAATAAGAGGTCAATGTGTTTACTAATCTTTGTAGGCTCACTTTATTTTTTTAATGTTTAATAAGTTTTATTAATAACCAAAAAATTACAAAGAGTAAGCAATCAAATCAAATCAAACTTTATTCGATTGCTATTTTAGACAATCATAAAAGCACATAAAAACACAATACAATACACAGTAAAATTAAGAATTTAAAATATACAGTTAATTATAAAATTCATTCATTTAAATCACTATCCCTTTAATCTTTGTAGGCTAGACGTTTATATTACAATGCATTTCCTGTGTCTGAATACACTCTTTAAAAACATTGCTACCCTCCAGACTATGTGTTCGTTTTCCAAAAGTTGTAATACAGTAAACGCAGGACGACATTGTCTGATCCCTAAGGATTTTAAAATTGTGACAATCCACATTTTCCTTAATTCGTCATAGAATCTACAAAATAAAACAACATGTATGGTGGATTGTTCTGAGTAGTTATCACAGGGACACAAGTGCATTACTCATGCAAGCAATCAATATAACATATTAAACATAAGATTAGTGAGAAAATAAGCAATAAAGCAGAGGAGAAAGCTTTTTACATTTTAAAAATATATCATAGGGAGGGAGGGGGAGGAAAGGAAACAAAATATAAATCTTACAACTGAAGATCGAGTATCCTTACATAATAATAGAGATCAATGGAAAAATTGAAATACCTAAAGAACAATACAATGGTGAAAGATAATTAAGAAAAAAGCAGAGAAATTAATAAATCACGGTGGTTTAAAATTTCCAGAACGTTTACGAAATGCATGCATTTTGCAATCTTATTTAAATAGTTAGTTAAGGGTGACCAATTGTAAATCTCTATTTACAAACGGTTTGCACGAAGAGGCAAAAGTAATATCCAATCTGTGATAGTGACAAACATTATGCCACCAAGGCTTAACTGAAAGTTTAGATGAACATTTCCAATTAAGTGTAATTTGTTGAAAGGCTAAAGCCAGCATAATGTCAAATAAACCCTTTTCACAAAATGTTAACCCCAATGTGTCTGATACACTTCCTGTAAAAAGAATGACATTAGACACAAATTAAAAATAAGTGAGATATGGGACCAAATATTTTTCCAAAAGGAAACTACAATTTGGCAGGTGAACAGAAGATACATCAAATCTGCAAAGGGAAAATCACATGACCAGCAATTCTTATTATTTGCTATGGCTACAGGTTTAAAATATATTCTATGATATAAAAAGAACATAGATTGAGTGGTAGATGCAGACCTAGAACATTTTAAAGGTCTAGCCCAGATTTTGTTCCAGAACTTGATGCTCTAAACACAACCCAAGTCAGCTTCCCAGGTAAGCTCTATTTCAGTTTTAACATGATCAGGATCTGGGACCAAGAGATGTTTATAAATCAACAATGCTTTTGGAAGAAATGTAAGTATTATGAGAAGTGGATCTTCTGTTGAAATAGTTTCATTTGAAGGAAATGAATAAAAAATATCTAGAATTATTTCCATAAGAATCGAGAATTTGTACCAAAATGAATGAGGACACTGAAAGGTAGCTTGAAATTGAGGAAAAGAACAAGGAATCATACCATCAAACAAGTCCTGAACTCTAACTATCCCCCTAAGTCTCCAAGATTTCCAATAAAGAGGTCTATTATTAATGGTAATGAAACGATTGTACCAAAGTGGAGATTGTAGGAAAGAATTCCTAGAAATGATCTTTGGTTGACAATGAGGTCTTAACAATGAGCATGCATGTTTAAACAGTGGGAGAGAAGTAACGATATTCTTTGAGAAAAAAGCAAGAACTTCTTTTACAGAAAAAGGTGCAAGTAAAGAACGTTCAATAGTAAGCCATAAAGGTGTGAAGGAGGAGGGTCCTGAAAGGAGCCATTTAGATGCTTGCCTGAGACAAAAAGCTTTATGATAGACCCGAAAGTCAGGAAAATTCACACCTCCATTAGATTTTGGTTTCCTAAGACGTGATAAGGAAAATCTAGATTTTTTATTATTCCAGAGAAATTTGGAAAGGAGTCTATTTAAAAAAAAAAAAATGGACGGTATATGAATTGGAATCATAGAGACAATATACCACAAAATAGGTGTGATCATCATTTTAATGGAATCAAGACGTCCTCATCATGTGCGAAAAAGAGGGTTCCAGGACGAGAGGAGTTTATCAATCCGATGAATCCCTTCTTTCATATTAATTTTAACCAAATCTGATATAGAGTTTTTAAACCAAATACCTAAGTATTTAATTTTGGAGCTGTTCCATAGGAATCCAGTAGAATCAAAAGGGTGCTTAACACAAAATTTGGTAATGGGGAGAATTACTGTTTTATCAGAATTTATTTTTTAACCTGAAACTAGGGAAAAGTCAGAAATCTCGTGCAATAAAGGGGGAATAAAAACATCAGGGTTGGAGATAAAAAGCAAAATATCATCCCTATAAGTGGACAGCTTCAAATGGTGGTCGCCACAAAGCAATCCAGAAATGGAGTCATTATTTCAAATATGGGATAAAAAGGGTTCGAGAGGTGAAATAAATTAGAGAGGAGATAGGGGACAAACTTGACGAACACTACGTTGTAATGGGAAGTATTGAGAAGTATGTCCATAAACTAATACAGAAGCTCTAGGAGCTGTATAGAGCAAAGAGATAAGGTAAATATTATGAGGACCAAAACTATGCCAGGTATGAGCTTTAAATAAAAAAAAGACCAGTCTACTCTATCAAGCGCTTTTTCCGCATCAATAGAAACTGCAGCTAAAGAATAGGAGAGAGAGGGAGCTTTATTTAATACATTAATTAATAACTGAGAGTTATCTGCGGTTAATCTGCCCTCAACAAATCCACATTGCTCTTTACCAATTAAATTCGGCAAAAGAGGTTCAAGTCGCAAAGCAAGCAATTTGGCAAAGACTTTGCAATCCAAATTCACGAGAGATATAGGGCGATAGTTCTTACACTGCATGGGATCACGACCCTCTTTATGAATCAAGCATATTCCGGCTTCTTTAAAAGTACTCCCCAACTTACCTGTAGTATAAAAAGACTGAAAAAGTTGTAGAATTTTTTAGGCAGCAATAGATTTAAGGCATGTAGGTAGAATTCCACCATAAATCCATCTGGGCCCAGGGTTTTACCTTTTTTTGAGTAGATTTAAGGCTTTGGATAACTCAAAGATCGATAGATCGGATTCCAGAGATGTAAAATTGAGGTTATCACGGCAAGGGTGAGACACGTTATTAAGATAAGTTTCAATAAGAGAGACAGACGCAGGAGACTCCGAAGACTCCGGAGTGTATAAGTTTTTATAAAAGTTCATGAATTCATCTAAAATGTCCCGATCTTTAAAAAGATGCTTTCCCTCTGATTATTGAATAGAATCAATCAACACACGTTCTTTCTGAGACTTAAGGTAATTAGCAAAAAGTGTGCCTACTTTATTACATCTTCCGTAATAACGAGCACTATTACGTAGCAGTATAGAGGATGCATTATCAGTAGTTGTTTTATTGCAAGCTAGTTTCGCATGAACAAGCTCCTGTAAAGTAGAATAAGATGAGGAAGTGACAACATTGATGCTCTAGAGGTTTACTGTTAGCTAATAGAACTTTATGTTGATTAAGAAACTGTTTCAATTTTTTTTAAACATAATCAATAATTGTTCTATGTTACATCTCCGCGTGGAGCTATACCGCAATTGCTGAGGTTGATGGACCAGTTTGCAACGTATTCAGGGCTGCGCAAAAACAGGCGTAAATCCCTGGCATTCCCCCTAGAGGGGATGAGAGAGGGTGAGGCTGGGGAGCTGCCTAGTCTGGGGCTGAGATGGGAGACGGATCATTTTAGATATCTAGGGGTGCAGGTGGCTCATGGGGATACTAGGCTGATCCAGTTAAATCTGAATAGGGTGGTTGAGTCGCTGAGGCGCTCCGTGGAATTCTGGAATACGCTGCCAATGTCGCTAATGGGTAGAATAGCGGTGGCAAAGATGGTGATGCTGCCAAGATGCCTATATGCCTTGCAGAATGCGTTGTGCCCAAACCCTGCGATAGTATTTCGGCAATTGAACTCTCTCCTGGTGACCCTGCTTTGGGCAGGAAAGCGTTGTAGGGTCGCGCTGCGTGTGCTCCAGAAGCGGTATGAGGAGGGTGGACTTGGGGTTCCCAGGTTTTGTTTTTTTTGTCCTCATTCGCCTTCATTCGCCTTCATCCACCTTAAACCACCTTAAACCGACCGCCTGTTCGTAGCCTTACTTTACGACTTGGGATGACTTAGGCATTCTAAGATGGAAACTCTCAATGCCTTCAGCCTGTAAGGGTACGTTATCAGACCGGAAAGTTGTTTCCCCGCAGAGAAAAAGGTGGGATTCACTCCAACTAGGTCCTTCAGAACCTGATGGACACTATCGATAGCCTGAAAAGGCTTAAGGTGGTCCAGAGAGTATCCAAAAGGCATAATCATAGGACCCAAAAAAAAGAAAAAAAAAGAAAAAATCATTTCCATTGGAGCAACAAATCCCAATATGCGATTTTTTTCCTGCTGCAAGCTCTAGAGAGGTCCATCTTGGATACTTCATACAGTGAGGTCAACCAATCTGAATGTTTGGGGGGGGGGCTGGATCTATCCAATGTTTGCAAATTTGCCTCCTAGCCAATAATATTGAATAAAATAGAAGAGATCTTGCTGGTCCTACGATGTGACTATTGAGGCCAAAAATTATCAAAGTCAGATCCATATAGATTGGTGCTTTTAAGATGCTCTCGAGTGTCTTCCGCACTTCTTCCCAGAAAGGAGCGATGGAGGGGCAGTCCTTAAACATATGTATATCCGATGCTTCAGCCAGCCCGCACCTATTGCATGTAGGTTGGGTCCCTTTCGAAAATGTAGATAGTCTAAGAGGGGATAGGTATGCCCTATGGGCAGTGAACAGTTGATTCCACTTCAGCCAAGCAGGTTTAACTAGGCTGAAGAGGGTTCTGAACGAGTCCTGCCATAGAAGATCACACTGTGCATTTGGAATCTGTTCACTCCATAGCTCATCTGGAAGCCTGAATTCCCCATCCACTGCCTCTTCAATAGCCCAATACCATAGTGAAACCTCCCTCTTTCCTGGTGGCCTCTCGACGAGCTGTTGTTCCAGACTACTGCCCCTGCCGAATGATTTTTTCTGTCTTAACTGGGATTCTGTCCAGCTTTGTAGCTGGATATACTTAAATCTTGATAGACCCGTGCCTACCATCTTTCTTAGATCGTCCCAAGAAACAAGTGTATCCTCAATAATCAGGTCTCCCCACACTTTTAATCCAGCTTCTCTTAATGGTGTCGCCAACCTATCCCGGAGGCAGTCCGGCGAACCTGGTGAGTCCCAAAGTGGCGCTAGGTTTGAAAAATAATTGAGACCCACCATATTTCTTAATCTGGCCCATGTTTTTGCTATTGCCTGGAGGACCTTAAGTTTAACCTTTATAAAAAAATGTTGGTCCCCAAATTTAAACATAAAGCCTTCTTCTGATAGTCCAGCACCTCTTAACATTGCCCGGAACATGTCTCCTCCCCCTGTACTTGCTGGCGTTTTCAATAGCATACGAGAGTGTGAAAGCTGGAAGGCCCAGGCATAGTACTGCAGGTCAGGTAGCGCAAGTCCTTCCTTCTCTCTCCTTCTCCTCAGTTTTTTCCAAGCTATCCTGGTTGATCTGTATCTCCAGATAAAGGAGTTTACGTCCTGCTGAAATTTGTCTATCAGGAGTTTATGAAAATGCAAGGGTATAGTGTTAAAGAGAAACGTGATCTTCGGTAAAATTGTCATTTTGACCAGATTGACCCTCCCCAAGATGGATAAGGGGAGATGGGCCCATGACTTCATCTGTTTCTGACACTCCCTAAGGACTCGCGCTAGATTTGTTTCTGCAATTTTCTCTACATCTTGCACAATTCTAACCCCCAAGTACCGCATACCAGAACTAACCTGGAATTGGGTTTCTCTAATGTTCCAGGTCATTATCTCTGTCTTCCCAGCATTAATTTCGTACCCAGAAACCTGTCCGAATTCCTCCGCCAATTTTATAACTGCCGGGAAAGCTGTATCCAAATCTGCCGAGAGTATCAGGATGTCGTCTGCATACAAGGCCACCCTCCTCTCCCAACCCCCATACTTAAAGGAAGTGAGGTTAGGGTTGTCTCTAAATCTCTGTGCAAAGGGCTCGATGTACATATCAAAGAGCAGGGGAGAGAGGGGGCAGCCCTGTCGCGTTCCCCTAGTGATCTTAAATGCCGCAGTAAAAGTTCCATTCACCAGCAGCCTGGCTGACGGTGCTTGGTATAACAGCTGAATAGTGCGGCAGAACTTATCGCCCAAGTTAAATCTCGCCATGACTTCCAACAGGTAGCCCCAGTTCACCCTGTCGAAAGCCTTAGTGGCATCCAGAGTTAAAGCTGCCAGAGGAAGTGAGTAGGTGGAGGCAATATCAATTGCACCGATCAGATCGTAAGTAAGGTCTACTAGTTGTCGCCCCTTCACAAACCCCTTTTGGTCTGGGTGCAGGATGTCATTTGCACCATCCCCAGCCTAGCTGCTAAAATAGAGGAGAAGATTTTATAATCTGTATTTAGGAGCGATATTGGACGATATGAGCCGCAGCTAGCTGGATTTTTTCCGGGTTTCAAAATCAGGACTACAGTGGCGTCATCCCACGAACGAGGGGGGCTGCTTCCCTCCAATAGTATCATATTATACAGTTGAGTTAATACTGGGATTATAACCTCCCCCAAGGCTCGATATACTTCGGCTGGTAGCCCATCAGGCCCGGCCGCTTTCCCACTTTTACAACCCGCCATTGCCTTCCTCACCTCCTCTTCTGTAATAGCACACTGCAGATCTGTCTGTTGCTTGGAACTGATAGATGGTAATACAGTCCCATCCAGCCAGAGCTTAACTTTTGCACTATCTTCTATACAAGCCTCTTTATAAATATCTTGAAAATAATCCAGGAAAGCCTCACCTATATCTTTATCTGAGGATAGGGAGGGAGCGTCATCGTTCACCTTAATTTCTTTTATGTGGTTTCGGAGCTGGTCTGCCTTGATTTTCCAAGCAAGTAATTTCCATGCCCCTTCACCATACTCAAAATGGGCGATCTTGCTTGCCTCCCACCTACGCATGAGCCTCCTTTGAAGAATACTCTCCAGCTCTTCTTTTAGTTGATTAGACTTATCCAGATCTTCCTTCCAGCCAATACCGGCCTGGCTGTTTATTTTTACCTCCACTGCTCTCATTTCGGCTTCCAGAGCTAAAGTCACTTCCCTGTATTTTTTTTTTTCTATAGCTTGCTCTATTAGTAATACTTCCCCTGAGGAAAGCTTTGTGGGTATCCCAAACTATTGTAATATTGGCTGTACCTATGTTGTTCTCTAAGAATTGTTTGGTTTCATTAAAAAGGAAAGCTGTCTCTTCCTCTTCAAGCAATATTGTTCGATCAAATGACCATGCTCTGGCATACTGTGACTGTATACAGTCAATGGTTAATAAAACTCCTGAGTGGTCCGAAAGATGTGAGGGTAAATATTTTATGTCTCTGACTCTATCTCTTAGATTATAGCTAAGCAAAAAGTAGTCTATTCTAGACTTATGTTTGTATTTAAAATTTCTAAACGATACTCCAAGTTTCTCACCTGACCTCTCTCTCCATATGTCACTTAACCCCAATTGGGTCATCTTTGTCAAAAGAGATGTCCTAGATCTAGAGGGAGCTACTGCTCTACAGTTTGGGGATTTATCCAGTTTGGGATCCAGGACGATATTAAAATCTCCTGCCCATATCACTGGCTCTGGGAAGTCCAGAAGATGTGAGCCGATAGAGTTAAGGCTAGAAGGATCGTCCTGGTTAGGGCCGTAGTAACCAACTAAAGTAAAAAGGATACCCATTAATGTGATCTTCAATATCAGCCACCTACCACTTAGATCTTCCCTATATTGTAAAATCTGAGCTCTAGCTTGCTTTTTGAAAATAATACAGAACCCTCTAATATTAGCCGTCTGATCGGTGCATATGCAAGCGTCCACCCACTTCTGAGTTTTTAGCAGTTCTTTTGTCTCTGCCTTGAGAAGGTGAGTCTCCTGGATGACAATGACCTGCGCTTGGGAATCTCTCAAATATTGTAAGATTCTAGCTCTTCGAGCCCTCATGCGCAGGCCATTGACATTCCAGGAGAGTATCTGTAGTTTTGTCATACTATTCTAAGGTTAAAGTAAGAGTTAGATTTATCATGTTCAGCCCTAGCTGGCCGAAACCAAGGACAGGTACACCTTTCAGCTTTCCCACTCTTCCTGCTCTTTAAAATGTCAAAATCTGGCGGAATTAAGACGAATAAGGTTTTATCTATTTTTTTCGCCCTGTGCTCCCCCTCCCCCCACCCCCTGCCTCATCCCCCCTTAGGGAACACTTCTCCCGTTACTCTGGTCCGGTGTTTGACCAGTGTTTGCGTCCATGAGCTACTCCCCCCACCCCCTATTTCTGTTGTGGCTGTGAGTTACCCTACTTATTTCCATTTTCTACATACATTTTTTTCACTTTTTGATTTATGCTCTTTTATTAACCCCCCCCTTTTTTTTAAATCTTTTTTTTTTTATAGACAAGAAACAAAGGAAGCTCAATTTACTCAGCTTCTCTGACCTGACCCATTCTCAAAACCAAGAAATAGAGATACCTCTAACGGCTTATGGGACCTCCTTGCTAATTCTATCTAGCAAATCGTCTGCCTCTTGGGCTGACCTAATATTATGCATCTTGTTATTATGCATAACTTTCAGAAAGGCCGGGAATTTGAGTTGTACTACAGCCCCGACCTTCCTAAAGCTATCCATTCTTCTGCCGAGTTCCCACTGCCTTTCCAGAGTGGCTTAATAAAGGTCCGAACGAACCTCAAAGGAAAAGTCCCTGCTTCTTAATGACTTTTCCTTCAGGGCCAGATTCAGAATTTTTTCTTTAACCGAGTAAGTGAGAAAATTAATAAGGATCTTCCTGTGCTTTGCCCTATTCGGTTTTTGACGAAATGGGTCTCTATGAATCCTTTGGATGTCTCTTTCTAAGAGCTCTGTTGATTCTTCAAGTGATAGGGCCTCCTTGAGCAAAGCGATCATAAAAGTCTTAATGTCTGCCCCTTCTTTCCCTTCTGGAACATTCATAACCCGCAGGTTGTTTCTGCGAGAGTTGTTTTCCAGCGTCTCCATTCTGTCCCGCAAAGCAGCTTCACCTCTTTGTAAGCTTAGGATTTTTATCTCTGCTGTCCCCATATTATTCTTAAGTTCCTCAACAGAGCTCTCTAGGGACTCGGTCCTGGAATTTAGGAGGTCCACCTTCCTTTCTAGGGTTTCGCATACGTTCCTTATCTCACTTTGATTGTCTGCAGAGACTGCAAATCCCTGTTTTATGTCCTCTTTTAATGAGGTAAATAAGGCTTCAATCGAGGCCCCTGAGGCATGGTTGACGGCATCCCCTTGATTTTTAGTGGCCAACTCTGCTCCCTCCCCTAACTGCATTTCCGGCAGTTTCTCCGAGACTGCAACAGGTATAGGTATGGGTGTCGCGTTCTGGCCGGGAGGTGCCCCCTTAGAATCCATATTAACTCGGGAGACCCCGACTACAGAGTTTGCGGGGTAAATTTCAGAATTATCCCTGGAGTCCCCCCCCTGCCTTGTGACAATCAGGATCTCAGGTTGTACCCTAAAGAAGGACCTAAGTGATGGGGTAACTCTCACTTTATTATATGAAGAGACAGATTTGTTTCTCTTTTCTTTTATACTCCTTCCCTTGACCTGATAGTTTTGAAAGGCTGTACCTTCGTTAGGGGAGACTTCGTTAGGGGAGGCTGTGTTCTTATCCCTTGTATTCACCAAACCCTGGCTCTCTTCTATTTGTGTCTCTAGTATCCCACTGTTTTTTCCTTTTATGTTCGTTTTCTTCTGGCCAAACTTGCTTTGCCCGCGTTTTCTTCTTTTTTTCCCTCCTCGCTTGTTTGCGTTTGTCACCGGGCTGCCTAGACTATGGGAGACCTCTTTCAATCAATCAATCACAGAATTTGTAAAGCGCGCTACTTACCCTGCCACCTAACTGCTCGCGCTTCCCGCCTAAAACCTCCGAAGATGCCGAGGATTCCACCTCTTGCGGAGAGGATGCTGCGCACTTACCGGCAGAAACGGTGCTCGTAGCAGTAGCGGTATGAGGAGAAAAAACGCTCGGGACGTATGCAGCCAAGACCTCCTCTGGGATGGATCCCACTCTCTCCCGAGCACAACCAGCCCCAGCCGTCCCGAAGAACCGGCTGATGCTGGCGCTGCCCCTGCCGACCCGGAGGAGACCGCGGGCCGCCGCTCTGCGACCGCGCCTCAACTCCAGGGCGGCTCCGTACCAGCGCGGGAGGTAGAGCGGGCCGGGTGATCGGGAGACACTGGGAGACTGGATTAAGAACTGGATACACATTCACCCGATGTATGCTCTCTTCGTATTCAAGGCTGAAACTCAATCTACCCAGGTAACATTACTGTCTGCGCCACGAGGGTAGGGAGAGTTCTCCGGACGCGGGCACCGCTCAGCTAGCGGGGGCCATGTTCCCCCTCCAGGTTTGATCTTTATTATTACTCGGCGCACCTTCAGCATGCGGTGCAGTGGATGGATGAGGGTGATCATTGGGAAAAGAGAATACTTGCCGGGCGAGTGCAGCCAGAGGATCTCCCTATGATTTTGATGGAGGGTGCTGGGGTGAATGCGGAGCTGCCGTATGTGGTTAAGAAAACGGCCTGTTTGTGGCAGAAAGTTGTGGAACGAGTGCTGGGGCGGGCTCCCTTTCATCCTGAATTGTCTATCTGGCAGTAAGTTCCAGTGCGCAGGATGGTGAAAAACATATCTTTCCAGGCATGGCGAGAGGGTGGCTGTATGGTGTTGGCAGACTTGTATATCAATGACAGCTACCTTACGTTCGAGCAGGCGTGTGAGGGATTCGGCCTGGGTCAGGGGCAATATCTTCAATATGCTGGCCTGATGGAAGTGGCTATGGTGACATGGCTAGTGTATCCGGATATGCCAGTACCACGGAAACATTAGATATATTGCTTACATGTGGAGGTGGGCGCAGATTGGTGTCTTTGTTGTACAAGGCCATGAGGGCGGACTCGGGATCTTTGGCCCTTAGGGCGTGGGATGCGTGGAATGTGGATCTGCAGGCGCCGCTGCAGGAGAGAGATTGGGTGAGAGCATGCACGCTAACGTGTAAGGTGTCCTGCAATGCCCGGTTGAAGTTGCTGCACTATAATTTCTTGCAACTGGTGTATATGACCCCTGCAAGACTTCATCGTATAGATGCCTCCCGTTCGCATGAATGCCCTAGATGTCATGGCGCCCATACGGGGTTCATGCATCTGGCATGGACATGTCCAGAAGTTCATCAGTACTGGCTTGATGTAGTAGCGCGACTCAGTGGAAGGGTGGGAATCGCACTGGAGGCTACTCCTGAACAGTGCCTTCTAGGGTTGGTACCGCAACGCAAGAAGAGAAAAATGGCCAACAAGTTACTACAGCTAGCGCTGGTGCTGGATAAACGAAGGGTTGCCATTTGCTGGAAGGGTGAGCGAGCCCCCTCTTCTGGGAATTGGCTGAGAGATGTAGGAGAGTGGTCATTGGCTGAGGAGTTGCATATGAAGGCCTACCGCAGAGACAAAAAGTTGGAAGAGGATATTGCAAGTTGGAGAGAGTTGTGTTGAATCCAACTGGGTTAGGCTGCGAACAGTTTAGTGAGTCCGATGGGAACAATAGTATGTAAACGCTGGTGCTTGTGTCAACCCTATTTCTATATGATGCTGACCTTTCTTATTGTCTCTTTGACTTCTTTTTTCTCTTTCCTATTCGTATCTACTAATCTTTTCCTTTTCGATAATCTTACTGCATATTTTCTTTTACGCATTCTCTTCTTCCCTATTTCCTTCCCCTCTTTTCATTACTGTTGATCGTGTAGTTTCATATATTTTTCTAATTCTCTACATTCAGAGATATATCTAGGAATGTAGAAGGTTTTATTAACCCTATAAAGAGGCAGAGAATTTTATCTCATTTAGTCTCTTATAACCCAGATTTAGTTATTTTGCAAGAAACCCATCTTACAGAGACGGAGGCTTTAAAGCTGAAACTGAATTGGGTCGGTTCAGTCTTAGTGTCTCCTACGTCCACCAAGAAAAATGGGGTAATTATTTTATGTCACAAAAAGTTAAAATGTACTTTTGTGCCTCAAGAAATAGATTCTGAGGGTAAATGATTGTTAGTTAAGTTACTTACTAATAATATGTCCATGACTGTATATAATGTTTATGGCCCGAACAAACCGGATTAATCCTTCTGGCCTAATATTACAAAAAAATGTATCCAATATAAAAATGAATTTTCCATTCTAGGTGGTGACTGTAACCAGATTATTGATCCATTTATTGATTGTCAATCTCAAGTCCGTTTTAGTCCCCACAAAACCCATAAACAATTCCACAAAACATTTTCTCCGGCCCATCTTGTAGATGCCTGGAGATTATGCAATCCAAACTTAACAGCATTTTCTTTTTTCTCCCCACAATATGGTTCCCTTACTCGGTTAGATTATATTTTTCTTTCTAAGCCTTTGGTTCAAAACCTTATTTCTTCCTCAATTGAACCTATTGTTATTTCTGATCATGCCCCAGTTGTTGCTGACTTTGACTTGCTCCAATCGCATCCCAGGTCACCTAGGTAGAGATTTAACAACTTTCTATTGCAAGATCCTGTTTTTACTTCCTCATTCACCTCTTTTTCTGATGAATTCTTTTCATTAAATGTGGATCCGAATACTTCCTCTCAATTGTTATGGTGTGTCTTGCAACCGCGATTCCTGAGAGAGTCTGGAGTGTTGTGTTCTGGGGGGTCTAATCACTTGTTTCTCTGTGAGTGAGCAGGAGAGCAAGTGAGACACTATAGCTAGTCAGTCCTGGGCTCATGGGTACTAAGGTGGTAGGATGACTCAGTCCCTATACACTAAGGTCCCATAATCCTACGCATAGTTCTGTGTGTGCGCAGAATCCCTGCAAGAAGCGGGATGCCATATAGGACAAACAGGAAATGGGTACACAAGGAATCTAGATGATCTGCAATGGCATGAAGGGAGAAAAATAAAGTCAACAAGGTAGAAGAACAAGTATCAAAACTACAACCTGTAAAGAAAACAAGAAAAAAGTAAATGAGGCATATCAAAGACTGTCACGTAAAAGTCAAGTTATAGAGGAAGGACCAGCAGTCTCCATAGATATTGTAAAGTGTGAGTGAATACATTTCCTCAGATCCGCAGGATCTTCAAATGTGGAGGTATTGTTTTGAAAAGTAACCTCAAATAAACATGGATGGAATAAACCATAACGTGCATCCAAGGCACGCAATGCCGGTCGAAGCTTGAGGAACTTCTTCCGCCGTTTAGCAGTTACTGTGGAAACATCTTGGGACAAGAACAATTTTGCACCAGACCAGACTAGTTGTTTTTTTAAGTTTAGCTGCATATAAACTTGTAAAAAGTCAGAGAATTTCAAAAATAGAAGGATCAGACCACGTGGCTTTGAAGATGCAGATGCAGGAAGGTCCAGAGGTTTTAGAAGAAAAGAGGTGAAGAAAGTAACAGGGTCATCTCCTTCAACAATGGGACCCGTGAAATTGGTATAAGGTCCTGACGAAGGCACAGACCCAATAGGGCAACAAAGGCCGAAACATGTTGACCCCTATATAATGTTACAGTTAATTAACACTTCCTAGAAAATCACCTTTCTTTTAATCTTACCGCTGCATCTTCCACCCATAATAAAGTAGTCCTTGAAGATTCTGGAAGTACTTTTAGACACTATCAGACGGATCCCACCAGTACTTTCTTTCAAGCGGAGGTGGTACTCACCTAGGGAAGCGAGTACCTAGGTGCGAAACCCAATGATGATGCCGCCCAACGGCAATACCACAGTGGTGATTAATAAACGCCACTAATGGCAAAGTTTGGTTGAGTGTTTCAGGAAAACATTGAAAATACCCGGGTCCTCCCAGATAGACAGAATTCACTCCCTTTTGATTGACAGTATTATGAGTAGGGCTCCCGGCTTTATGGTATTTTTTTTTTTAACATTTCCGTCTGTATTTATCCATATTTATTTTTTGGCCATCTTATTGGTATTTATCCATATTTATTTTGTGTTTCAAGAATAAATGTAGCTGTAAAATGGTATATTTCGGTGTTTAAATAACTCTTCGACGTGCATTCAAACATGGATGCCTGCCACTTTTTAGCAAACTAAGCAGCCACGTATAACAAAAGACTACACTCACATAGCATCATACTAGCATCATACTACGTATATATGTTAACATATGCCTGTATTTAAGGAAATCTCATCCTGTATCCTGTAAAAAGAAAAAATGCAGCCCAATGAAATTAATGCTTAAAAGTGAGAGGGATCTAAAAAATGCTGCACAATATCTCCAAAAAAACAGGGAGACTCAGAGAAGTACCTCAAGAAATGTCCAGAGCTGAAGAGAATTCTTTAACGCGCGTGTGAAAAACCCCCCAAAAAAACCAAAATGGCGGCGGGAATGAAGCCGCCGGAGTCACCTGATGTTTCCTCCGTTCAGAGAGTAATGCCAGAGAGAAGAGAATTTCCATGCAGGGGATGTTCCACTTCTTATACATCCCTGTTTCACTTATGTAGCAGTGCGGGAGCCGCAATAATCAAGGTGGCATTGCCCGGTGCAGCGCAGAGCTCCGTAGCAAGGTGGCCATCTTGAGTGGCTCCGCCTGTAAGCTCACTTTTGTCATGCTGAACAGCACTATGTTGTCTGCATAGACAGGTGGAAGAGGTGAAGCAGACCCAGCCGCAGTGGGTGAGAATTTACCTGATCCAGGGCTGTAGAAAGGTCTGCAATAAATAGATTGAAGAAGCGAGTGGCCAGCACACATCCCTGCTTAAGCCCTTGATTAGTTGGTATCTTCCTAGATATTCTGGTGCCGTCTCTGATTTTTACTTGAATCCAGGTTTCTGAGTAAAACTTTTGCTCTCAGCAGCTATTGGGGTATTCCCCATTTCCTTAACTTGTTCCAGAGTATCCCTAGTCTGACACAGTCCAAAGCTGCTTTAAAGTCTACAAAAGAGAGACGTAATTTCTTCTTTGCCCTTTTACTTTGTTTAATTATAAAGGAGGTTTCAAGAATGTTTGTTATACCTAAGCCTTTCCTGAAGCCTGATTGGTTTAACCCCTTCGCTGCTAGGCCTTTTCCCCCCCTGTGCTAAGCCTTTTTTGGGCTATTTGGGGTAGTGCGCGCTTAGGCCCCTGTAACTTTTTGACCACATAAGGTATCCACGCCAAATTTGCGTCCTTTTTTTCCAACATCATGGGGATTGTAAAGGTACCCAGGGTTTGTGGATTCCCCTGGAGGGGACCCAGAAATTAGCCAAAATGCAGCAAAATTTTGTTTTTTTGGGAAAAATGCGAAAAAGGGCTACAGATGAAAGCGTCTTGTTTTTTCCCTGCAAATGGCATCAAAAAGGGGTTGTGGTGCTGAAATCACCATCTTCCCAGCTTTCAGGGACAAGCAGACTTTTGTCAGAAAACCAACTTTTTTTACACAGTTTTGGCATTTTTCTGGGACATAGCCTATTTTTGCTATTTTTTGTGCTTTCAACCTCCTTCCAGTTAATGGTAGAAATGGGTATGAAACCAATAATGGATCCTGAAAAGCCATACATTTCTGAAAAGTAGACAAAATTCTGAATTCAGCAAGGCGTCATTTGTGTAGATCCTTAAAGTTTTCCTTATAGAAACTAACAGTTAAATGAAGGAAAAATTGAAAAGTAGTTGAAAAAAACAGCCATTTGTGTCAACGTTTTCACCTGTAACTTCTTCTAATTATGACAGCTATTTGAAAGCAATATACCGTTATATCCGCTGGACCTTTCTGGTTGTGGGGATATATAGGACTTGTAGGTTCACCAAGAACCCGACGAACCCAGAGTCAATAACTGAGCAGCATCTTTCAATGGTTTTTTATTATGTACCGGGTATATGGCAATTATTTTGGGAAAATGTATATATGGAAAAATTGTTATGAAAGACACCTATGTATTTCTGAAATGGAAACAAAATGTAGATTTTAGAAACAGTAGATATTTGCACATTTCTGAAATTGGGAGTACCCATACTAGCATGAGAATTATAGGTCATTTTTCAAAATGACTTATTTTTTACAAATTGTCTTTCATTTGGAATGCAGAAATGCATCGAAAGTCAATAGGTAATAACAGTTGCTCTACAATTCTGTGTTACCCTAAGTCTCCCGATAAAAATGGTACCTCACTTGTGTGTTTAGGCCTTGTGCCCACAACAGGAAATGGCTCAAAATGCAACGTGGACGTACCACATTTTCACAATGAAAAATTACCCTTTTTTTGCAAAGTGCCTAGCTGTAGTTTTTGAACCCTAGCTCTGCGGGCACTTAGGGAAACCTAGCAAACCTATACATTTTTGAAAACTAGACACCCAGGGGAATTCAGGACGGGGTGACTTGACTGGCTCTCACCAGGTTCTGTTACCCAGAATCCCTTGCAAACCTAAAAATTTGTAAAAAAACACATTTTCCTCACTTTTCTGTGGTGGAAAGTTCTGGAATCTGCGCGGATCCACAAAATTCTACCCACCCCGCGTTCCCCAAGGTCTTCCGAAAACAATGGTACCTCACTTGTGTGGGTAGGCCTAGTGCCCGCGACAGGAAGCAGCGCAAAACGCAACGTGGACGCACCACATTTTCACAGTGAAAAATGACCCTTTTTTTGCAAAGTGACTAGCTGTAGTTTTTGAACCCTAGCTCTGCCGGCACCTAGGGAAACCTAGCAAACCTATACATTTTTGAAAACTAGACACCCAGGGGAATCCAGGATGGGGTGACTTGACTGCCTCCCACCAGGTTCTGTTACCCAGAATCCCTTGCAAACATAAAAAATTGTCAAAAAAAACACATTTTCCCCACATTTCTGTGGTGGAAAGTTCTGGAATCTGCGTGGATCCACAAATTTCCACCCACCCCGCGTTCCCCAAAGTCTTACGAGAAAAATGGTACCTCACTTGTGTGGGTCGGCCTAGTGCCTGCGACAGGAAACGGCGCAAAACGCAACGTGGTCACACCTCAATTTCGCAGTGAAAAATGACCCTTTTTTGGCAAAGTGCCTAGCTGTAGTTTTTGAACCCTAGCTCTGCCGGCACCTAGGGAAACC
Organism: Calotriton arnoldi; assembly: GCA_963921515.1. Taxonomy (NCBI): domain Eukaryota; kingdom Metazoa; phylum Chordata; class Amphibia; order Caudata; family Salamandridae; genus Calotriton; species Calotriton arnoldi. The sequence goes on from CAWUFW010000033.1 coordinate 4,082,028, forward strand.
TAGCAAACCTATACATTTTTGAAAACTAGACACCCAGGGGAATCCAGGATGGGGTGACTTGACTGCCTCCCACCAGGTTCTGTTACCCAGAATCCCTTGCAAACATAAAAAATTGTCAAAAAAAACACATTTTCGCCACATTTCTGTGGTGGAAAGTTCTGGAATCTGCGTGGATCCACAAATGTCCACCCACCCCGCGTTCCCCAAAGTCTTACGAGAAAAATGGTACCTCACTTGTGTGGGTCGGCCTACTGCCTGCGACAGGAAACTGCGCAAAACGCAACGTGGTCACACCTCAATTTCGCAGTGAAAAATGACCCTTTTTGGCAAAGTGCCTAGCTGTAGTTTTTGAACCCTAGCTCTGCCGGCACCTAGGGAAACCTAGCAAACCTATACATTTTTGAAAACTAGACACCCAGGGGAATCCAGGATGGGGTGACTTGACTGCCTCCCACCAGGTTCTGTTACCCAGAATCCCTTGCAAACATAAAAAATTGTCAAAAAAACACATTTTCCCCACATTTCTGTGGTGGAAAGTTCTGGAATCTGCGTGGATCCACAAATTTCCACCCACCCCGCGTTCCCCAAAGTCTTACGAGAAAAATGGTACCTCACTTGTGTGGGTCGGCCTACTGCCTGCGACAGGAAACTGCGCAAAACGCAACGTGGTCACACCTCAATTTCGCATTGAAAAATGACCCTTTTTTGGCAAAGTGCCTAGCTGTAGTTTTTGAACCCTAGCTCTGCCGGCACCTAGAGAAACCTAGCAAACCTATACATTTTTGAAAACTAGACACCCAGAGGAATCCAGGATGGGGTGACTTGACTGCCTCCCACCAGGTTCTGTTACCCAGAATCCCTTGCAAACATAAACAATTGTCAAAAAAACCACATTTTCCCCACATTTCTGTGGTGGAAAGTTCTGGAATCTGCGTGGATCCACAAATTTCCACCCACCCGCGTTCCCCAAAGTCTTACGAGAAAAATGGTACCTCACTTGTGTGGGTCGGCCTAGTGCCTGCGACAGGAAACGGCGCAAAACGCAACGTGGTCACACCTCAATTTCGCAGTGAAAAATGACCCTTTTTTGGCAAAGTGCCTAGCTGTAGTTTTTTAACCCTAGCTCTGCCGGCACCTAGGGAAACCTAGCAAACCTATACATTTTTGAAAACTAGACACCCAGGGGAATCCAGGATGGGGTGACTTGACTGCCTCCCACCAGGTTCTGTTACCCAGAATCCCTTGCAAACATAAAAAATTGTCAAAAAAACACATTTTCCCCACATTTCTGTGGTGGAAAGTTCTGGAATCTGCGTGGATCCACAAATTTCCACCCACCCCGCGTTCCCCAAAGTCTTACGAGAAAAATGGTACCTCACTTGTGTGGGTCGGCCTACTGCCTGCGACAGGAAACTGCGCAAAACGCAACGTGGTCACACCTCAATTTCGCAGTGAAAAATGACCCTTTTTGGCAAAGTGCCTAGCTGTAGTTTTTGAACCCTAGCTCTGCCGGCACCTAGGGAAACCTAGCAAACCTATACATATTTGAAAACTAGACACCCAGGGGAATCCAGGATGGGGTGACTTGACTGCCTCCCACCAGGTTCTGTTACCCAGAATCCCTTGCAAACATAAAAAATTGTCAAAAAAAACACATTTTCCCCACATTTCTGTGGTGGAAAGTTCTGGAATCTGTGTGGATCCACAAATTTCCACCCACCCCGCGTTCCCCAAAGTCTTACGAGAAAAATGGTACCTCACTTGTGTGGGTCGGCCTACTGCCTGCGACAGGAAACTGCGCAAAACGCAACGTGGTCACACCTCAATTTCGCAGTGAAAAATGACCCTTTTTTGGCAAAGTGCCTAGCTGTAGTTTTTGAACCCTAGCTCTGCCGGCACCTAGAGAAACCTAGCAAACCTATACATTTTTGAAAACTAGACACCCAGAGGAATCCAGGATGGGGTGACTTGACTGCCTCCCACCAGGTTCTGTTACCCAGAATCCCTTGCAAACATAAACAATTGTCAAAAAAACCACATTTTCCCCACATTTCTGTGGTGGAAAGTTCTGGAATCTGCGTGGATCCACAAATTTCCACCCACCCCGCGTTCCCCAAAGTCTTACGAGAAAAATGGTACCTCACTTGTGTGGGTCGGCCTAGTGCCTGCGACAGGAAACGGCGCAAAACGCAACGTGGTCACACCTCAATTTCGCAGTGAAAAATGACCCTTTTTGGCAAAGTGCCTAGCTGTAGTTTTTGAACCCTAGCTCTGCCGGCACCTAGGGAAACCTAGCAAACCTATACATTTTTGAAAACTAGACACCCAGGGGAATCCAGGATGGGGTGACTTGACTGCCTCCCACCAGGTTCTGTTACCCAGAATCCCTTGCAAACATAAAAAATTGTCAAAAAAACACATTTTCCCCACATTTCTGTGGTGGAAAGTTCTGGAATCTGCGTGGATCCACAAATTTCCACCCACCCCGCGTTCCCCAAAGTCTTACGAGAAAAATGGTACCTCACTTGTGTGGGTCGGCCTACTGCCTGCGACAGGAAACTGCGCAAAACGCAACGTGGTCACACCTCAATTTCGCATTGAAAAATGACCCTTTTTGGCAAAGTGCCTAGCTGTAGTTTTTTAACCCTAGCTCTGCCGGCACCTAGAGAAACCTAGCAAACCTATACATTTTTGAAAACTAGACACCCAGAGGAATCCAGGATGGGGTGACTTGACTGCCTCCCACCAGGTTCTGTTACCCAGAATCCCTTGCAAACATAAACAATTGTCAAAAAAACCACATTTTCCCCACATTTCTGTGGTGGAAAGTTCTGGAATCTGCGTGGATCCACAAATTTCCACCCACCCCGCGTTCCCCAAAGTCTTACGAGAAAAATGGTACCTCACTTGTGTGGGTCGGCCTAGTGCCTGCGACAGGAAACGGCGCAAAACGCAACGTGGTCACACCTCAATTTCGCAGTGAAAAATGACCCTTTTTTGGCAAAGTGCCTAGCTGTAGTTTTTTAACCCTAGCTCTGCCGGCACCTAGGGAAACCTAGCAAACCTATACATTTTTGAAAACTAGACACCCAGGGGAATCCAGGATGGGGTGACTTGACTGCCTCCCACCAGGTTCTGTTACCCAGAATCCCTTGCAAACATAAAAATTGTCAAAAAAACCACATTTTCCCCACATTTCTGTGGTGGAAAGTTCTGGAATCTGCGTGGATCCACAAATTTCCACCCACCCCGCGTTCCCCAAAGTCTTACGAGAAAAATGGTACCTCACTTGTGTGGGTCGGCCTACTGCCTGCGACAGGAAACTGCGCAAAACGCAACGTGGTCACACCTCAATTTCGCAGTGAAAAATGACCCTTTTTTGGCAAAGTGCCTAGCTGTAGTTTTTGAACCCTAGCTCTGCCGGCACCTAGGGAAACCTAGCAAACCTATACATATTTGAAAACTAGACACCCAGGGGAATCCAGGATGGGGTGACTTGACTGCCTCCCACCAGGTTCTGTTACCCAGAATCCCTTGCAAACATAAAAAATTGTCAAAAAACCACATTTTCCCCACATTTCTGTGGTGGAAAGTTCTGGAATCTGCGTGGATCCACAAATTTCCACCCACCCCGCGTTCCCCAAAGTCTTACGAGAAAAATGGTACCTCACTTGTGTGGGTCGGCCTACTGCCTGCGACAGGAAACTGCGCAAAACGCAACGTGGTCACACCTCAATTTCGCAGTGAAAAATGACCCTTTTTTGGCAAAGTGCCTAGCTGTAGTTTTTGAACCCTAGCTCTGCCGGCACCTAGAGAAACCTAGCAAACCTATACATTTTTGAAAACTAGACACCCAGAGGAATCCAGGATGGGGTCACTTGACTGCCTCCCACCAGGTTCTGTTACCCAGAATCCCTTGCAAACATAAACAATTGTCAAAAAAACCACATTTTCCCCACATTTCTGTGGTGGAAAGTTCTGGAATCTGCGTGGATCCACAAATTTCCACCCACCCCGCGTTCCCCAAAGTCTTACGAGAAAAATGGTACCTCACTTGTGTGGGTCGGCCTAGTGCCTGCGACAGGAAACGGCGCAAAACGCAACGTGGTCACACCTCAATTTCGCAGTGAAAAATGACCCTTTTTGGCAAAGTGCCTAGCTGTAGTTTTTTAACCCTAGCTCTGCCGGCACCTAGGGAAACCTAGCAAACCTATACATTTTTGAAAACTAGACACCCAGGGGAATCCAGGATGGGGTGACTTGACTGCCTCCCACCAGGTTCTGTTACCCAGAATCCCTTGCAAACATAAAAAATTGTCAAACAAAACACATTTTCCCCACATTTCTGTGGTGGAAAGTTCTGGAATCTGCGTGGATCCACAAATTTCCACCCACCCCGCGTTCCCCAAAGTCTTACGAGAAAAATGGTACCTCACTTGTGTGGGTCGGCCTACTGCCTGCGACAGGAAACTGCGCAAAACGCAACGTGGTCACACCTCAATTTCGCAGTGAAAAATGACCCTTTTTGGCAAAGTGCCTAGCTGTAGTTTTTGAACCCTAGCTCTGCCGGCACCTAGGGAAACCTAGCAAACCTATACATTTTTGAAAACTAGACACCCAGGGGAATCCAGGATGGGGTGACTTGACTGCCTCCCACCAGGTTCTGTTACCCAGAATCCCTTGCAAACATAAAAATTGTCAAAAACCCACTTTTTCCCCACATTTCTGTGGTGGAAAGTTCTGGAATCTGCGTGGATCCTCAAATTTCCACCCACCCCGCGTTCCCCAAAGTCTTACGAGAAAAATGGTACCTCACTTGTGTGGGTCGGCCTAGTGCCTGCGACAGGAAACGGCGCAAAACGCAACGTGGTCACACCTCAATTTCGCAGTGAAAAATGACCCTTTTTTGGCAAAGTGCCTAGCTGTAGTTTTTGAACCCTACCTCTGCCGGCACCTAGGGAAACCTAGCAAACCTATACATTTTTGAAAACTAGACACCCAGGGGAATCCAGGATGGGGTGACTTGACTGCCTCCCACCAGGTTCTGTTACCCAGAATCCCTTGCAAACATAAAAAATTGTCAAAAAAACCCACATTTTCCCCACATTTCTGTGGTGGAAAGTTCTGGAATCTGCGTGGATCCACAAATTTCCACCCACCCCGCGTTCCCCAAAGTCTTACGAGAAAAATGGTACCTCACTTGTGTGGGTCGGCCTAGTGCCTGCGACAGGAAACGGCGCAAAACACAACGTGGTCACACCTCAATTTCGCAGTGAAAAATGACCCTTTTTTGGCAAAGTGCCTAGCTGTAGTTTTTGAACCCTAGCTCTGCCGGCACCTAGGGAAACCTAGCAAACCTATACATTTTTGAAAACTAGACACCCAGGGGAATCCAGGATGGGGTGACTGGACTGCCTCCCACCAGGTTCTGTTACCAAGAATCCCTTGCAAACATAAAAAATTGTCAAAAAAACCACATTTTTCCCACATTTCTGTGGTGGAAAGTTCTGGAATCTGCGTGGATCCACAAATTTCCACCCACCCCACGTTCCCCAAAGTCGTCTGAGAAAAATGGTACCTCACTTGTGTGGGTCGGCCTAGTGCCCGCGACAGGAAACGGCGCAAAACGCAACGTGGTCACACCTCAATTTCGCAGTGAAAAATGACCCTTTTTTGGCAAAGTGCCTAGCTGTAGTTTTTGAACCCTACCTCTGCCGGCACCTAAGGAAACCTAGCAAACCTATACATTTTTGAAAACTAGACACCCAGGGGAATCCAGGATGGGGTGACTTGACTGCCTCCCACCAGGTTCTGTTACCCAGAATCCCTTGCAAACATAAACAATTGTCAAAAAAACCACATTTTCCCCACATTTCTGTGGTGGAAAGTTCTGGAATCTGCGTGGATCCACAAATTTCCACCCACCCCGCGTTCCCCAAAGTCTTACGAGAAAAATGGTACCTCACTTGTGTGGGTCGGCCTAGTGCCTGCGACAGGAAACGGCGCAAAACGCAACGTGGTCACACCTCAATTTCGCAGTGAAAAATGACCCTTTTTGGCAAAGTGCCTAGCTGTAGTTTTTTAACCCTAGCTCTGCCGGCACCTAGGGAAACCTAGCAAACCTATACATTTTTGAAAACTAGACACCCAGGGAATCCAGGATGGGGTGACTTGACTGCCTCCCACCAGGTTCTGTTACCCAGAATCCCTTGCAAACATAAAAAATTGTCCAAAAAAACACATTTTCCCCACATTTCTGTGGTGGAAAGTTCTGGAATCTGCGTGGATCCACAAATTTCCACCCACCCCGCGTTCCCCAAAGTCTTACGAGAAAAATGGTACCTCACTTGTGTGGGTCGGTCTACTGCCTGCGACAGGAAACTGCGCAAAACGCAACGTGGTCACACCTCAATTTCGCAGTGAAAAATGACCCTTTTTTGGCAAAGTGCCTAGCTGTAGTTTTTGAACCCTAGCTCTGCCGGCACCTAGGGAAACCTAGCAAACCTATACATTTTTGAAAACTAGACACCCAGGGGAATCCAGGATGGGGTGACTTGACTGCCTCCCACCAGGTTCTGTTACCCAGAATCCCTTGCAAACATAAAACATTGTCAAAAAAACCACATTTTCCCCACATTTCTGTGGTGGAAAGTTCTGGAATCTGCGTGGATCCACAAATTTCCACCCACCCCGCGTTCCCCAAAGTCTTACGAGAAAAATGGTACCTCACTTGTGTGGGTCGGCCTAGTGCCTGCGACAGGAAACGGCGCAAAACGCAACGTGGTCACACCTCAATTTCGCAGTGAAAAATGACCCTTTTTTGGCAAAGTGCCTAGCTGTAGTTTTTGAACCCTACCTCTGCCGGCACCTAGGGAAACCTAGCAAACCTATACATTTTTGAAAACTAGACACCCAGGGGAATCCAGGATGGTGTGACTGGACTGCCCTCCCACCAGGTTCTGTTACCCAGAATCCCTTGCAAACATAAACAATTGTCAAAAAAACCACATTTTCCCCACATTTCTGTGGTGGAAAGTTCTGGAATCTGCGTGGATCCACAAATTTCCACCCACCCCGCGTTCCCCAAAGTCTTACGAGAAAAATGGTACCTCACTTGTGTGGGTCGGCCTAGTGCCTGTGACAGGAAACGGCGCAAAACGCAACGTGGTCACACCTCAATTTCGCAGTGAAAAATGACCCTTTTTTGGCAAAGTGCCTAGCTGTAGTTTTTGAACCCTAGCTCTGCCGGCACCTAGGGAAACATAGCAAACCTATACAATTTTGAAAACTAGACACCCAGGGGAATCCAGGATGGGGTGACTGGACTGCCTCCCACCAGGTTCTGTTACCAAGAATCCCTTGCAAACATAAAAAATTGTCAAAAAAACCACATTTTCCCCACATTTCTGTGGTGGAAAGTTCTGGAATCTGCGTGGATCCACAAATTTCCACCCACCCCACGTTCCCCAAAGTCTTCTGAGAAAAATGGTACCTCACTTGTGTGGGTCGGCCTAGTGCCCGCGACAGGAAACGGCGCAAAACGCAACGTGGTCACACCTCAATTTCGCAGTGAAAAATGACCCTTTTTGGCAAAGTGCCTAGCTGTAGTTTTTGAACCCTACCTCTGCCGGCACCTAGGGAAACCTAGCAAACCTATACATTTTTGAAAACTAGACACCCAGGGGAATCCAGGATGGGGTGACTTGACTGCCTCCCACCAGGTTCTGTTACCCAGAATCCCTTGCAAACATAAAAAATTGTCAAAAAACCACATTTTCCCCACATTTCTGTGGTGGAAAGTTCTGGAATCTGCGTGGATCCACAAATTTCCACCCACCCCGCGTTCCCCAAAGTCTTACGAGAAAAATGGTACCTCACTTGTGTGGGTCGGCCTAGTGCCTGCAACAGGAAACGGCGCAAAACGCAACGTGGTCACACCTCAATTTCGCAGTGAAAAATGACCCTTTTTGGCAAAGTGCCTAGCTGTAGTTTTTGAACCCTACCTCTGCCGGCACCTAGGGAAACATAGCAAACCTATACATTTTTGAAAACTAGACACCCAGGGGAATCCAGGATGGGGTGACTTGACTGCCTCCCACCAGGTTCTGTTACCCAGAATCCCTTGCAAACATAAAAAATTGTCAAAAAAACCACATTTTCCCCACATTTCTGTGGTGGAAAGTTCTGGAATCTGCGTGGATCCACAAATTTCCACCCACCCCGCGTTCCCCAAAGTCTTACGAGAAAAATGGTACCTCACTTGTGTGGGTCGGCCTAGTGCCTGCGACAGGAAACGGCGCAAAACACAACGTGGTCACACCTCAATTTCGCAGTGAAAAATGACCCTTTTTGGCAAAGTGCCTAGCTGTAGTTTTTGAACCCTACCTCTGCCGGCACCTAGGGAAACCTAGCAAACCTATACATTTTTGAAAACTAGACACCCAGGGGAATCCAGGATGGGGTGACTTGACTGCCTCCTACCAGGTTCTGTTACCCAGAATCCCTTGCAAACATAAAAATTGTCAAAAAACCACATTTTCCCCACATTTCTGTGGTGGAAAGTTCTGGAATCTGCGTGGATCCACAAATTTCCACCCACCCCGCGTTCCCCAAAGTCTTACGAGAAAAATGGTACCTCACTTGTGTGGGTCGGCCTAGTGCCTGCGACAGGAAACGGCGCAAAACGCAACGTGGTCACACCTCAATTTCGCAGTGAAAAATGACCCTTTTTTGGCAAAGTGCCTAGCTGTAGTTTTTAACCCTAGCTCTGCCGGCACCTAGGGAAACCTAGCAAACCTATACATTTTTGAAAACTAGACACCCAGGGGAATCCAGGATGGGGTGACTGGACTGCCTCCCACCAGGTTCTGTTACCCAGAATCCCTTGCAAACATAAAAAATTGTCAAAAAAACCACATTTTTCCCACATTTCTGTGGTGGAAAGTTCTGGAATCTGCGTGGATCCACAAATTTCCACCCACCCCGCGTTCCCCAAAGTCTTCTGAGAAAAATGGTACCTCACTTGTGTGGGTCGGCCTAGTGCCCGCGACAGGAAACGGCGCAAAACGCAACGTGGTCACACCTCAATTTCGCAGTGAAAAATGACCCTTTTTTGGCAAAGTGCCTAGCTGTAGTTTGTGAACCCTAGCTCTGCCGGCACCTAGGGAAACCTACCAAACACACACATTTCTGAAAAGTAGACACCCGGGGGCTTCCAGGGAGGTATGGCTTGCATGGATCCCCCAACGTTTCCTTACCCAGAATCCCCTGCAAACCTCAATTTTAGCTGAAAAAATCACTTTTTTCACACATTTTTGTGTGGGAAAGTGTGGCATCACTGGCCTCACACAAATTTCCTACCACCCAGCGTTCCCCCAGGTCTCCCGATAAAAATGGTGCCTCACTTGTGTGGGAGGCCCAAGTACCCGCGACAGGCAAGGGCCCACAACGTAGTGAGGCGACCTCAAAATGGCCTTTCACAAAACGACCTGGTTTTGCAAGGGGGTCACCTGGGTTTTGGCCCCGTGCTCGGTGGCCATCTAGGGAAACCTACCAAACCCACACATTTCTGAAAAGTAGACACCCGGGGCTTCCAGGGAGGTATGGCTTGCGTGGATCCCCCAACGTTTCCTTACCCAGAATCCCCTGCAAACCTCAATTTTAGCTGAAAAAATCACTTTTTTCACACATTTTTGTGTGGGAAAGTGTGGCATCACTGGCCTCACACAAATTTCCTACCACCCAGCGTTCCCCAGGTCTCCCGATAAAAATGGTGCCTCACTTGTGTGGGAGGCCCAAGTACCCGCGACAGGCAAGGGCCCACAACGTAGTGAGGCGACCTCAAAATGGCCTTTCACAAAACGACCTGGTTTTGCAAGGGGGTCACCTGGGTTTTGGCCCCGTGCTCGGCGGCCATCTAGGGAAACCTACCAAACCCACACATTTCTGAAAAGTAGACACCCTGGGGCTTCCAGGGAGGTATGGCTTGCGTGGATCTCCCAACGTTTCCTTACCCAGAATCCCCTGCAAACCTCAATTTTAGCTGAAATAATCACTTTTTTCACACATTTTTGTGTGGGAAAGTGTGGCATCACTGGCCTCACACAAATTTCCTACCACCCAGCGTTCCCCAGGTCTCCCGATAAAAATGGTGCCTCACTTGTGTGGGAGGCCCAAGTACCTGCGACAGGCAAGGGCCCACAACGTAGTGAGGCGACCTCAAAATGGCCTTTCACAAAACGACCTGGTTTTGCAAGGGGTCACCTGGGTTTTGGCCCGTGCTCGGCGGCCATCTAGGGAAACCTACCAAACCCATACATTTCTGAAAAGTAGACACCCGGGGCTTCCAGGGAGGTATGGCTTGCGTGGATCCCCCAACGTTTCCTTACCCAGAATCCCCTGCAAACCTCAATTTTAGCTGAAAAAATCACTTTTTCACACATTTTTGTGTGGGAAAGTGTGGCATCACTGGCCTCACACAAATTTCCTACCACCCAGCGTTCCCCAGGTCTCCCGATAAAAATGGTGCCTCACTTGTGTGGGAGGCCCAAGTACCCGCGACAGGCAAGGGCCCACAACGTAGTGAGGCGACCTCAAAATGGCCTTTCACAAAACGACCTGGTTTTGCAAGGGGGTCACCTGGGTTTTGGCCCCGTGCTCGGCGGCCATCTAGGGAAACCTACCAAACCCACACATTTCTGAAAAGTAGACACCCGGGGGCTTCCAGGGAGGTATGGCTTGCGTGGATCCCCCAACGTTTCCTTACCCAGAATCCCTGCAAACCTCAATTTTAGCTGAAAAAATCACTTTTTTCACACATTTTTGTGTGGGAAAGTGTGGCATCACTGGCCTCACACAAATTTCCTACCACCCAGCGTTCCCCCAGGTCTCCCGATAAAAATGGTGCCTCACATGTGTGGGAGGCCCAAGTACCCGCGACAGGCAAGGGCCCACAACGTAGTGAGGCGACCTCAAAATGGCCTTTCACAAAGCGACCTGGTTTTGCAAGGGGTCACCTGGGTTTTGGCCCAGTGCTCGGCGGCCATCTAGGGAAACCTACCAAACCCACACATTTCTGAAAAGTAGACACCCGGGGCTTCAGGGAGGTATGGCTTGCGTGGATCCCCAACGTTTCCTACCCAGAATCCCCTGCAAACCTCAATTTTAGCTGAAAAAATCACTTTTTCACACATTTTTGTGTGGGAAAGTGTGGCATCACTGGCCTCACACAAATTTCCTACCACCCAGCGTTCCCCAGGTCTCCCGATAAAAATGGTGCCTCACTTGTGTGGGAGGCCCAAGTACCCGCGACAGGCAAGGGCCCACAACGTAGTGAGGCGACCTCAAAATGGCCTTTCACAAAACGACCTGGTTTTGCAAGGGGGTCACCTGGGTTTTGGCCCCGTGCTCGGCGGCCATCTAGGAAACCTACCAAACCCACACATTTCTGAAATGTAGACACCCGGGGGCTTCCAGGGAGGTATGGCTTGCGTGGATCCCCCAACGTTTCACTTCCAGAATCCCCTGCAAACCTCAATTTTAGCTGAAAAAATCACTTTTTCACACATTTTTGTGTGGGAATGTGTGGCATCACTGGCCTCACACAAATTTCCTACCACCCAGCGTTCCCCCAGGTCTCCCGATAAAAATGGTGCCTCACTTGTGTGGGAGGCCCAAGTACCCGCGACAGGCAAGGGCCCACAACGTAGTGAGGCAACCTCAAAATGGCCTTTCACAAAACGACCTGGTTTTGCAAGGAGTCACCTGGGTTTTGGCCCGTGCTCGGCGGCCATCTAGGAAACCTACCAAACCCACACATTTCTGAAAAGTAGACACCCGGGGGCTTCCAGGGAGGTATGGCTTGCGTGGATCCCCCAACGTTTCCTTACCCAGAATCCCTGCAAACCTCAATTTTAGCTGAAAAAATCACTTTTTTCACACATTTTGTGTGGGAAAGTGTGGCATCACTGGCCTCACACAAATTTCCTACCACCCAGCGTTCCCCCAGGTCTCCCGATAAAATGGTGCCTCACTTGTGTGGGAGGCCCAAGTACCCGCGACAGGCAAGGGCCCAAAACATTTTTTGATAGGCAATGTTGATGTTGCCTCAAAACGTTTTGTGTCCTTGCATGTCGCGGTACTTGGGCCTCCACACAAGTGAGGCACCATTTTTATCGGGAGACCTGGGGGAACGCTGGGTGGTAGGAAATTGTGTGAGGCTGGTGATGCCACACTTTCCCACACAAAATGTGTGAAAAAAGTGATTTTTTCAGCTAAAATTGAGGTTTGCAGGGATTCTGGGTAAGGAAACGTTGGGGGATCCACGCAAGCCATACCTCCCTGGAAGCCCCTGGGTGTCTACGTTTCAGAAATGTGTGGGTTTGGTAGGTTTCCTAGATGGCCGCCGAGCACGGGGCCAAAACCCAGGTGACCTCTTGCAAAACCAGGTGGTTTTGAGATAGGCAATTTTGATGTCGCCTCACTACGTTTTGAGCCCTTGCCTGTCGCGGGTACTTGGGCCTCCCACACAAGTGAGGCACCATTTTTATCGGGAGACCTGGGGGAACGCTGGTGGTAGGAAATTTGTGTGAGGCCGGTGATGCCACACTTCCCACACAAAATGTGTGAAAAAGTGATTTTTTCAGCTAAAATTGAGGTTTGCAGGGGATTCTGGGTAAGGAAACGTTGGGGATCCACGTAAGCCATACCTCCCTGGAAGCCCCTGGGTGTCTACTTTTCAGAAATGTGTGGGTTTGGTAGGTTTCCTAGATGGCCGCCGAGCACGGGCCAAAACCCAGGTGACTCCCTTGCAAAACCAGGTGGTTTTGAGATAGGCAATTTTGATGTTGCCTCACTACGTTTTGGGCCCTTGCCTGTCGCTGGTACTTGGGCCTCCCACACAAGTGAGGCACCATTTTTATCGGGAGACCTGGGGAACGCTGGGTGGTAGGAAATTTGTGTGAGGTCGGTGATGCCACACTTTCCCACACAAAAATGTGTGAAAAATGTGATTTTTTCAGCTAAAATTGAGGTTTGCAGGGATTCTGGGTAAGGAACGTTGGAGGATCCACGCAGCCATACCTCCCTGAAACCCCGGGTGTCTACTTTTCAGAAATGTGTGGGTTTGGTAGGTTTCCATAGGTGGCCGCCGAGCCCCGGGCCAAAACCCAGGTGACCCCTTGCAAAACCAGGTCATTTTGAGATAATGTGTTGTTTATTTCTGCAGCGTGAAAATTTTGGCACAATATTGCAAGGAAAATGTGACAGACATTTTGAGGTTTGCAGGACATTGTGGGTACCATAACTTGTTGGGATCCACAAGAGAGATATCACCATGTACTCCCATGGGTGTTTCGTTTACGACAATATCTATAGTTGGTAGGTTATTCTTAGACGGAATGTACACCTTGGCAGACAGACTAAAAAGACAAAGATTACTGCACAGCCATCTATTCCTCAAGCACACACACATACTGGTTGGATTTGGCATGAGGGCAAGTGATGGTTCAGTATATACTATTTTATTAACAAGAGATTTCACAAAAATGAAATGCACTGTCAATAATTGAAAGGACAAAAAACTGAACCAGTGACTCGCAGCTCGTGAGCTGTAAAGCCACGTCAAGGCCCCAATCGCTTTACAGGCCATTCACACACCTTTCATACGTGATACACACAAGACCATTCACACCACCAGGCACGAAACAAACACATTACAACATTCACAAAAAGGGACAAGGTACACCCTGCTTGAGAAAGACAAAAAAAAATATTACTGCACAGCCATCTAATCCTCAAGCACACACACATACTGGTTGGATTTGGCACAAGGGTGAGTGATGGTTCAGTATATACAATTGTATTAACAAGTGATTTCACAAAAATGAAATGCACTGTTAATAATTGAAAGGACGAGAAACTGAACCATTGACTCACAGCTCGTGAGCTGTAAAGCCACGACAAGGCACCAACCTCTTTACAGGCCATTCATACACCTTTCATACGTGTGACAAATACAAAACCATTCACACCACCAGCCGCGGACCCATCACATTACAACACTCACACCAGCAGACAGCGCCATTCAAGGGCCCATCACTTTCACACGCCCACATTCCTAAACAGCAACCACACAAGCTGATGGATTGCGTGGAGTGTTGCTTGGCTAGCAGTGTGTGTAGTGACCAGCAGCAAGTCACTACTCACACACTGCCAGCCGAGCGCCAGTCCATGCACACCGCCAGCCAAGCGCCACTCCACGCACACCGCCAGCCAAGCCCCACTCCACGCACACCGCCAGCCAAGCGACACTCCACGCATACCGCCAGCCTAGCGCCACTCCACGCACACCGCCAGCCTAGCGCCACTCCACGCACACCGCCAGCCAAGCGCCACTCCACGCACACCGCCAGCCAAGCGCCACTCCACGCACACCGCCAGCCAAGCGCCACTCCACGCACACCGCCAGCCTAGCGCCACTCCACGCACACCGCCAGCCAAGCACCACTCCACGCACACCGCCAGCCAAGCGCCACTCCACGCACACCGCCAGCCAAGCGCCACTCCACGCACACCGCCAGCCAAGCACCAGCCTACACACACCACCATCACATTTAGGATTTTTTTATACAAAAAGAAAACACAAACAAATTGCAAATAGATACAAATCTACTAACACAAAATCAGAAACTAAATACATTGCACTAATGCCAACCTTGAAACAGAACAACAATTCTTAAACATTACAGACCAGGCAGTTCACTTTACCACTCATGGTTGCTCCCAATAATTCTTTTGCTTGTGGTACGCTCTATAACAAGCATGCACACACAGCCCAGGGTTAGAAGGACACTCAGGGCAGTACATACGAGTCTCCTTCCGCGTACCTCTTCGCCAACAGACTCTACATCTCCTAGTGGGAAAGTCTTTTGAGGGTGTAGGAGGAATGTGATCAGGAAAGTGGCGATCTTTCAATCGAACCACATCCTCCACCACTCCAACTCTAGGAACACTTGCCTGTTCCACAACAACAAGGCTGCCTATGACAGACTGCTGAAACTGAACAAAAGTCAACTTTGACGCAGGAGAACACTCCTTGAACACAACAAAAGCATTGAAAGTTGCTAAATTGAAGAGATCGATGGCCAACTTCTTATACCAAATGTAAGCCTTACGAATAGCAGTGTAAGGTTCCAACCTCTGATCTACTCTATCAACACCACCCATGTGCTTATTGTAGTCTAAAATGCACACAGGTTTGCGCACTTCAGCAATCTGACCCCAAACAGCCACAGGTGAAGTACTCTCATCATGGATGGTAGTCAGCATGTACACATCCCTCCTGTCCACAAATTTCACAGCTAGCAGTTTCTCACTACGCAAGGCACTGCACTGTCCCCTCTGAAGTTTTTTGCAAACAAGCTCTTTTGGATAACCTTTACGGTTAGAGCGGATTGTGCCACAAGCAAAAGTGTCCACTTTGAACAATTCCTTAAACAATTGCACAGCAGTGTAGAAGTTATCAAGGTACAAATGGTGGCCTCTGTTAAACAGTCCTCTAGCAAGATCCCACACAATTTTCTCTGAAACTCCAAAAGTGGACGGACAACCAGGGGGTCAATAGTGGAATCCCTACCAGTGTACACACGCAAATTAAAAACATATCCTGTCCTACTCTCAGACAACATATACAGCTTAATTCCATAGCGTGCCCTCTTGCTAGGAATGTACTGCCTAAAAACCAAACGGCCCTTGAACAGGACCAAAGACTCATCAATAGATATTTCTTTCCCTGGAGTATAGATCTCTGAAAATCGATCTACAAAGTGATCAAGAACAGGCCGAATCTTAAAAAGACGGTCACATTCAGGGTGATCTCGTGGCAACGCCAAACCATTATCAACAAAATGCAGCATCCGAAGCAAAAGTAAATACCGATCACGAGTCATAACTGCAGGAAATATGGCCGTTGCCATCAAGGGACTGGTAGACCAATATGAACCCATGGACGGCTTCCTTATCAAACCCATCAAAAAAGTCAAACCCAAAAACTTCTTCATCTCTTCCAGATTTGTGGGACTCCACCGGGTAGCTCTAGAATGGGGCCTAAGTCTGGCACTGTTGTCCCTCAAAAACTGTTCAGCATACAAATTAGTCTGCTCAACAATCTCACCCAAAAATACATCATCCATAAACAACTGAAAATACTGTATAGGCAAATAATGTTCACAATCCACTCTACACCCTGCATAACCACTAAAGGCAGGCAACACCGGCTGCACCATGTTTGGATCAACCCAGAGTCCAGCACTTCCAGTAGGAAGCCTAGCAGCCCCAGGCTGCAATCCAGATGCCTCTTGCACCATCGGCACAGTAGTATCCTCCTCTAAAACAGGCACTTCATCTGCACTGAGAGTACCTTCATCATCCGATGATTCCATGTGGAGAGAAAACTCACTGCCTGAATCTTCCCCTCCCTCCTCTCCCTCAGACGCACTGTCAGTCTCATAATCCTGCTCAGAGGAAGATTCAAGAAGCAAACCAACCACCTGCTGAGCAGTCATTCTACGACTAGCCATAATGCTTACTAATAAAGGTTACTTGTCAAACAAGTCAACAACAACAAACCCTTTGTAAAAAAAGAAATAAACAAAATGTAGCTTTATCACAAAGACCTATATACTCCAACACTATACCACTCACGTGACAGAAGCAGCTAGACTCACCACCACCTACTGCACAGACACAGTAAGGATCAACAATATCCCACTAAAAAGAAGAAAAAAAAATTACACATAAGACAATGCAAAACATCGCAAAGAATTTCATGCTCTGAACACTAACAAATATGCTGCCATTATGACACCACTTACAAAAAAATTCATTCATGCATGACAATAATACTCATTTGGAGTACACACAACAAAAATATTTTTCTTACCAAATAAATGCAATTACGCAAAACTGCAGAACAACCACTGCCGAAACCGCAAACAGGAATCAAAAGCTTTACACTAGAATAAAAAGGAGAAAAAAACATTACAATCACATTTGCAAATAATGCACCAGTCCACACACAATCCACCAGCCAAGCTAAGGGGTAGGTGGGCCTAACAGTATAAATAAAATATTCACCCCCGTAAAAGGGGAGCAACCCTTGCCCTTTTGGCCACTCCCCAACACAAAAATAAAAAAAACCCTGGTGTCTAGTGGCTTCTGCCCTCCGTGGGGGCAGATGGGCCTAAAAACATACTGCTATTCTGCCACCCAAGGGGTCACTCTCCACAAATAAATGCCTAGTGGACTAGTGGGAAGATACCTTTATCTTCCGCACACGATCTCTCACTAGTCAACTCTACTCTCAACTCTATTCACAACTGGATGTTAGCTCACCAACTCATTCTGAATCCCGCCAAAACTGAATTCCTCCTCCTCTCTACCTCTCTCTCACCTCCTCCTGTTCAATCTTGGATGGATCAGCTGAACCTACTCAACAACAAACCTATCATTGTCGACAGCGCTAAATCCCTAGGTGTCATTCTTGACAAAAGACTCAACCTAATCTCCCACATCAACTCTATTGCTAAGAACGCACGTTACCAGTTGCGCCTTCTACGGGGGATCCGTCGGTTCTTCCCGGAGAAAGACTTAAAAACCTTGGTACAATCTCTGGTTCTCTCAAGACTGGATTATTGCAATTCTCTTCTGACGGGCCTACCCAAATCCCACCTCTCCCCTCTCAAATCCATCCTCCATTCAGCAGCTCGCCTCATTTCAGGGTCTAAACGAAGTGACCACGTCACTCCTATCCTCTCTTCGATGGCTTCTGATCGAGGCAAGATCGATTTACAAAACTGCCTGCATCACACACAAAGCCTTACACACCTCCTCCCCTCGTTACCTGGCAAATAAATTGAAATTGTCCGGTGGCTCTCGCCCTTCTTGCAATGCGGAAAAGCTTCTGCTTGAGCCCCCCCGTCTTCAAAAAGGGAAAGATCGATGGCGCAATCCTTCTCAGGAAATGAGGTGAGAATCTGGAACTCGCTTCCCCCATTGCTCCATGCCACCTCCTCTACCCGGATCTTCAAAGCTGACCTCAAATCTCTTCTCTTCCAAAGACACTTTCAGAACTAATACTTTCACTCTCAGCCCCTCTAGGAAGTTCGCTCTTCATTGTAAATTTGTACTTTTTCCTGTACATTCCTCACCCTTGCATGCTGGATTTTATGTTTGTGTACCCTTCTACCTACCTACCTACACACACACACACACACACACACACACCCCCACCATTTAAAAAACAAAACATCCCTGGTGCCTAGTGGGCATTCCTGCTGCACGATCACATGATCGTGCAGCAGGAATGCACAAAAGAGGCATCGGGGGAAAGGAAAACCCTTTCCTTTCCCTCGATGCCTCTTTTGATTCAAACCCCCCCTCCCCGAGCCAAAACTCACCTGATTTCCCTGACGCGCTGGAAGCAAATGGCTTCCAGCGCGTCGGGGAAGAAAGGGAAACCCTCAATGACGTCAGCGCGCCTCGCGCGCTGACGTCATTGATGGGGAGGGCGGCGGGGGAGGCAGGGGAAGCCCTTCCCCTGCCTCCCCCCCAAAAAAACCAACGATCGGATTCCCACGGGGGGAGCGCCAGCGCTTCCCCCGTGGGTGGTCTTATGACGAGCTGGACTCGTCATGAGCACACGACCACTGTGTGCCATGACGAGTCCAGCTCGTCATAAGCATCGAAGGGGTTAAGAAGTTGTGACATATGTTGGGGACCTCTGCAGATGTGGTTGGCCGCTGCCAGGAAAATGTTATCAGAACCATGGAAGCACGACAGTAAATAGAGCATTGGTTAATGTGAACTCTAGCAGAGCACCAGCAGTGGAGAGATTTATGTATTATAAATTGGGACTGATGTTACATGAGCTCTCCTCAATACAGAAGAGATTCTTGGACCAAAAGGCAGACAGTCACCTCCGGCTCCTGCTCTGGCTCCTGCTAACATTCCTCTGGCCCTAGGGCCAAGAAGAAAGACTCCAATGCATCTTCTCTTCAACATTAGAATCAAAGCTACAGGCTTGGATTGCTGAGCTGGCGAGACCTGTGCAGCTTGTAAAATCACAGCCACACGCGGTGTACGCGAAGACCCAAGTAAACACAGTAGTACACCTCCACCCACGGCCCACCTGCATGTCTGGGATAGCACAAAGGAAGACCTGTATCCACATGGTTACAAGCCCATCCCCTTTTATACTGCTGAGGCAAGGGTACAGGAAAACACAGGTATACTTCTGAGTGCATCTTCCATGCACATAGCTGTAGACAGTGACTTTGTTGTGACTAAATTACTTCTAATACATGCACACCTTCCTATTTCAAACTTGAATGGTAAACTGCCATCTAGGGGTGGGACCAGATACGACTTCTTAAATATGCTAGGAGGAAGGCTCAAAAGGAAGATATATGCCATGCCCCTTTCATTTAGGGAGGTGCACACCATCGCCTGTTCCCTCCTACAAACTGAGCCTACTGGTGTAATGCTTATGAAGGAACACACCACACACACACACACACACACACACACACACACTTTACAAAACAAAACATCCCTGGTGCCTAGTGGGCATTCCTGCTGCACGATCACATGATCGTGCAGCAGGAATGCACAAAAGAGGCATCGGGGGAAAGGAAAACCCTTTCCTTTCCCTCAATGCCTCTTTTGTTTCAAACCCCCCTCCCCGAGCCAAAACTCACCTGATTTCCCGACGCGCTGGAAGCAAATGGCTTCCAGCGCGTCGGGGAAGAAAGGGACCCTCAATGACGCCAGCGCGCCGCGCGCTGACGTCATTGATGGGGAGGGCGGGGGGAGGCAGGGGAAGCCCTTCCCTGCCTTCCCCCCCCAAAAAACAACAATCGGATTCCCACGGGGGAGCGCCAGCGCTTCCCCCGAGGGTGGTCTTACGACGAGCTGGACTCGTCATGAGCACACGACCACTGTGTGCCATGACGAGTCCAGCTCGTCATAAGCATCGAAGGGGTTAAAGGGACCACCTTGTTTGAATTTGACCAGTCAGGTTGGCTAGTACGAGGGAGGCACAATACTTTGCTTCAGAGTTCAAGAGGGCAATAAGCCTATTGTTGGGATGGTAGACCCTGTTGCCTCTTTTAAATACAGATCTCCCTACTCTTCGCGGCCTCCTCCCCAGCGAACTGAACTCTTCACGCTGGACTTTAGAAGGTAACTTTTTCAGCAGGACTAACCTGGTCCTTGTATCCGCCCATTATCTGGCCCGTGCTTCATCGTGGTCGGCCTGAACTAGTGATTTTCACCTGGTCTTGCATGAGAAGATAAAGGGGAGTGACATTTGTGGTTTTAGGCACTAGACTTACCTTAAATCTTTGAAATTGCATATCCCCGGTGCTACTAATTGGATTTTGGTCGTTTTGGTGTCAAATGATTTATTACATTTTACTCTAGTTTTTTAATTGGTGTGCGATTTTTTTCTGTGCTGTGTTTTCACTTGATTACTGTTGGTGTGCAGAATAAATACTATCCACATTGCCTTTAAGTTAAGCCTGAGTGTTTTTATGCCAAGCTACCAGAGGGTTAAGCAAAGGTTAATTTAGTGACTTTTGTCATTCACAGTGACAAGGATTGTGGCCCCCTCAACCAAAAACCTAAATTCTCACTCCTATTCTCTCTGCTCTCATGGTGGAGACCCTGGCGATTCAAATCAGAAACTCACTCAGGATCTTTGAGATCCCTGTCAGAAACTGTACCTATAAGGTGAACTACCTCTTACTTACTTCGACCCACCTCTCTGCACTCTGGAAGTGGTTAAACTATTGGACATGTTGGAATGAGTTTCAAATGAGTTTTGGGCTTTAAAGTCAACAAAGACAAGTCACAGGCCCTTAATCTCACCATATCAGACCACCTCATTCCCCACGTCCGTTCCTTGGCTCCCTCCTGTTGGGCCCCCAATCTGGTCACTACCTTGGCCTCAACATAACTCATCGCCTTGGTAGATGGACTAGGGCCAACTGGTTGATTCTTCTTCATAGCATCTTGGTGGATCTTCGGAGATGGCGACCTCCTGATATCGCCTGGTTGGGTTGTATTAACATGGTCAAGAGTAAAGTACTCCCCAGAATACTCTATCTGTTCCAGTTCTTGCCCACCTCAATCTCCATAACAGACATCAAGAACCTCCAAAACAAGTTACACACTTTTATTTGGGCAGGGACAAAACCCTGCATTGCCAATAAACTCCTATGTTGCCAAGTGTGGGGGTGGCCTGGTGTGCCCCAACTTGGTGGAATATTATTGGGCATTACACCTAAAGTATGTCTAGGAGTGGGTGGTTCGGAACAGGCTACGCATGGATCCTGCTGTGGCATGCAGGTCGTTATGACACATAGTCTGGCTTCCTAGACGTAGTCGCACAAGAGTGCATACTTAGCAACACCCACAAAAACTGTTCTAGACATATGGGATCAATTGACTATTAAGATGGCATATACTACATTTCCCTCACCTATTACCCCTCCCCCACTCCTGGGGGTGCAATTCGGACTTTTCCCCGGCTCGTAACCCTAAATCCTTTACCAAATGAACCCAGGGAGATTACAGAACTTTGAGCTCCACCATCAAATCCTTTGATGACTGTAAATGCCAATTTCGAGTCCCTGAATCCAATACTGCCCATTGCACCACTGGGCATTGCACCCTCCAAACACACTTGCAGGAGCTGATCCCCTCACTCAGTTTGAGACACTGGTCAGGTCTTTTGAGGGCACAAAAGGGCAAATTTCCAGGACCTACAGTACCATTCAAGAATCAAAGTCTACTTCTAAGTACCCCCCTATCAAGTAAGTTGAGGGAGCGACACAGAGCAGCCTATACCAGGCAAACAATGGGAATATCTCTAGGGATATCCCCAAAACACACAGGAGCATCCCACAGGGGGAATCGGCCTGTAAGATTATGTTTTAGCGGTATCTGACAGCAGGCAGACTCTCCCGCATGTTGCTCACCACATCCAAGGCATTCTGGCGCTGCAATCAGGCAAAAGTTACATTCCTTCATATTTGGTGGTCCTGTGCTGTGATCCAAACGTATTGAAAAGAAATCCTTGGGCATATTAAAGGCACACTGGGCTATCCCTTGTAAGCGGATCCCACCACCCTAATTCTAAGAACAAAACATACTGATTTCAAGGCATGATACACACGCAGATTGGCCATTGGTTTGTCTCATGACGGGAGCTGCAAAGCAATCCATAGCGCTCTTCTGGAAGAAGTGGACCCACTCCTCGATAGCGTCAAAGTTCAATAAGATTTTGCATATACTGGCTGTGGAACACATAACATCAAAACTTTCCCACTCTGAAATGAAATGTACCTATTGTTGCCAACTGCTAATTGATTACTGGAATTTCTCTCTTTCAATCCTCCCAGGCTAAGAGTTTAACACCTCCTTAATTGATACGAATGTAACCTTGTATTTATGAGAGGTGAGGGCACCCTGGGTTGTCCTTCCAGACCTCCGCGGGGGGTCCCGGACCTTTGTATACTCCTCATGAGGGGAGGGGAGAGGAGATCTCTTCGTTCCCCATTTCCACAGAAACCTGGCTTCGCATTCCTCCTCTTCCCCCAGCTCTAGAGACTAGGGCCTCCCCCTGGGTGATGAAGAGAGACGATGTGGAATTTCCCCCATATTTTTGTTACATGTTGACACACCTTCGATATTTTAGCTGTGATATGGAATACAAAAGAACTGATGATGGACGGAATGCTGAACGAATGACTGATTTGCATATGGCTGGGTCCAAACTGAGGTGGCGTGGTGAGCAAAACAAACATGGATTTAACCCAGATCTCTGACTGGGGGTGAATGTTTGATTTATTCTGCATTCCGTCCATCATTTTTCAGTTTTTTTTGCTTTGTCACTCTAAGTGCGAAGGGTATGCCCAGACATGGGTCCCATGCTCACTATACCACTGAATTCAAGCTAGCCTGGCTGATGACAGATGATACCCTGAAACCGGTCCCAGGATGCTTGTTTTCTGGTTCATGGAGGAACGGGCCTGGCAGTTCGAGCTGGACTGTTCCCATGGGGAGCAGAGTCAAGACTAATTTGCATATGGCTGGTTCCAAACTGGGGTGGCGTGGTGAGCAAAAAACAATGGATTTGATCCAGATCTATGATGGCGAGTGAATGTTTGATTTATTCTGCATTCCGTCCATCATTTGCGTGTTTTTTTGTGATAAAATGAATAGCCAGACTGGCTTGGGGCTGGGAATAGGTGCCAATGCATGTCACAATTGTCTGTCAGAGCTGAGTCAACAATCAAAATATATGCGTCAATCATCAAACATGCCGTCTAGGCTGGTCAACCAACAGAAAACTATTCTGTCCAGATGAGAAGTACCCTATCAATAAAGAATCACATATTTGTTAAGAGATGGTCTTCTTGGGGTGCTTGGAGAGTCTTCTTAGTTCACAGAAATAGCCGCTTATCTCCAGAGGTGGTACCAGATCCCAAATTGCAATAGGATGTCTTGCAAAGCTCCAGAAAATAATCCAGCAAGGAGAAAATACTGGAGACCAGAAAAAAAACCTTCCGGCTGGCAGGCCAAGCACTAGGAAAAAAGCAGAGGAATAAGAGCAAGAACTGGAGAGAATCCACAGATTCCACTAAGCGAGCAAGAAAACTGAGACCATCAAATAGAGCAAGGTAGGTTGATGGAGGACAACCAAACTCTGTCACCTACCTACTAGTTAGGAGCTAGTCGCCTAGGCTGATTTCTGCCTGAATTTAGAAATTTCAAAATTTCTGGACTAGCTTCACTTGAACCTTCTTTATTTCTCCAATCAATTCTGGACTTAAGGTAAAGGATCTTCAGTTTTTAAAGCGCCTGAAAAGGTTCAAGGATGGAATCTGGTTAAAGCAAAAAAAGGAGCATATCCAGTAGAGGTATTAATAGAATTATTGTAAACAAATTCTGTTGCTGCTGCAAAGGATTTCTAGTTTTCTTGGGTGGTGGAAATGTAGCCTCTTTAAACTGTTCAAGAGTTTCATTCTGACTCTTGGTTTGCCCGTTTGAGGGTGGAAGCCGAAAATTACTGCACTTTGAAGGACTAGTTTATGACAAGGGCTTCTAAAATTTAGAGACGTATTTCTGACCACTATCAGAATTTATTTTCAAGCGCAATCCATGGAGTTGAAATATGTCAGAATAAAAAATGTTAGCCATTTCTGACGCTTTTGGTAATTTAGGAAGAACAGAAAAGTGAACCATTCTAGTAAATGAACCTACAGTAACCATGATAGTGGTACTTTTTTCAGATGGATGCAATTCAACAAAGAAGTCAGTAGATATAATCTCCCAAGGATAAAAAGGATTTTCAGGGGACAGTAATAACCCTGCTTTTAATTGTGTTTCAGATTTATCTTGGGTGCATACTTCTGAGGATTTGATACATTTTATGACATTTTGGCGAAGAGAAGACCACCAGAACTTCCTCATGATAAAGTCTTCAGAAACTCATCAACCTCTGTGTCCAGAGATTAGTGCATTGTGGGATAACTGTGGCATATATTTCTGTGAATGTTTTCTTGGAATAAAGAGTTTACTTTGAACAAAAAAAAGACCATTAGTGTTTTTCATCTGAAAACGAGGATACAGTTGTTTTAGTTTGCGCAGATTGATTCGTTTGCCTTCTTGATGGAATGACTCAAGAAATGTGACGGTTGCAGCAGAAATGAAGGCCTGCGGAATAATAATCATCTTCACAATCCTAAATTTCTCAGATTCAGGATACTGCCTGGACAGTGAGTCTGCAATGAGATTCTCAGATCTGGGGATGTAAGTAAAGAAAAAATCAAATTGTGAAAAAAAATGTCCAGCGGGCTTGCCTACTATTCCGACATCCAGCCTGCTGGAGTACTTAAATGATTCTGTGATCAGTGCAAACAGTCACTCGATGTTGGGCTCCAAGTAAAAAAGTCTTCATTCAATAAAGCTGCCTTAATAGCTAGGAGTTCCTTTCTAGAATGGAATAGTTCTTTTCAGCTGGGGAATACTTCTTTGGGAAGAAGGCGATAGAATGTTCTTCTCCATCATGAAGTGGCTGAATCAAAACGGCTCCCATAGCTATATCGGAAGCATCTGTCTCAACAATAAAAGGTATAGCGGACTCAGTTTGTAGTACGATGGGCTCTTGACCAAACGCAAACTTCAGTCTTTCAAAGGCTAGGGTGGTATTGTTTCACCAGTGAAAGGTCTTGTTATTTTTTAGTAGATCTATAATTAGTAAAACAAGCTTAGAAAAGTCCTTGATGAATTTGTGATAGTAGTTTGCTCGGCCTAGAAAGCTCTGTGTCTCTTTCACTGAGGAAGGAACGGGCCAGTCAAGAATGGATTGACCTTTTGAATATCCATGGCAATCCCCGTAGAAGAAAATAACGTAACCTAAATATTCTACAGAATCCTTTTTATGCAAGCGCTATTCAGATTTGGCCAGAAATTTGTGCTTCTTAAACAATGTAGGCTTATTTGACATGGCAAGGACAATCTACAGGATCTTTAGAAAAAAACAGGGGGGCATGGCCAGAGCGTGGACCCGCCAAGACATGCCTACCCTGAGCTCCGTCCGGGTGCTCCCATTGGCAGTAAAACCCAATGCAGTCCCCCAAAATGGGGGACCTGTGATTGCACCCCAAGCTCTATGAACCCCTGGAGCATGTGGGGAAACCAGTTCACAGACCGAGGAGCAGCAGAGAGGAGAAGAATGCAGAATGATAGAAACCAACCACTCCATCCCAAGATGACCGCAACCTCCGTGCCCAGTGTGAACAGGCTGTAGCACACCAGAGGATGGAGAGCAAAGGACAGCAAGCGAGACCACTACCATACAGCTGGTACCCTTGAACGTGAACACCGACCAGGGACAAGATCATAATCAGAAAACACATTTAGGTGGGAGGGGCATGGACAGGAGCAGGGAAACGGTGTGGGGCAGTGCGTGAGTGAGCAGCAAGAGAGCAATATCGTCTTGAAGGTCCCCAAGCGCCCTGCAGAGGACTGCTAATGTGAGCAAAACAAAGCTTCCCAGGGTTCATATCAGCATCCCGCCTCCTCCACAACTTGGGGCCTATAGAAGCGACCCTCTAGGCCTACTGGTAACACAGAACAATACGGCCCAGTAAATGGCCTAGCACCTAATTAACCTCGCCACTTGAGATTCCCCATCGGTTGACCGCAATCCCTGTTGCAGAGGCTTCCAGGCAAGCCACCATAGAGGGGTGGAGGGGAAGACTGTACCTGTGGAAGTAGGCGAAAAAGGGTGCCACCAGACACCGCAAGGAACAGGGACACTCTCCCAATATAACCGAGCAGGACCCCCTAACTTCTTTTTTTTTTTTTTTTTGTCCTCATTCGCCACCAATCTCGCTTCGCGTACATACTCAGGCAGTCCGTACCCCCAATCAGCAAGCTGAGAGGCGTAGACGGCTAAGGATTTGGGAAAGCCCGCCTACCGGCACCTAGACTTGCCTATATGCAGACAAAGACACCATCTGAGATAACTCTATATACAAGCTCCAAGAGCTAGATAGCCTTTATCTTAAGAATTCCAGCTTTATACTGGAAATCCCCGACCTGGCCCATAGAGTATTAAGGCAGCATAATCATAGGACCCGGGAAAAAAAAAAAAAAAAACCCACACCATCAACTTTGAGTCCCATCTTGCTTAAATATATTCCAAAATGTTCTCTTCTTTTTGCTGCCTGTTCTCAATAAATCCAACTTGGAAGTCGCCAGAACGGAAGATTGCCAATCAAAAAAGGAGGGAGGGATAGATTCTGTCCATTTTAAGCATATTTGTCTCCTAGCTAGGAGCATAACATAAAAAAGTAATGACCTTGCAGGGCCTTTGATACTATCCTGTAACCCAAAGATAACCAAGGGCAGATCAATACTAACAGGGGATCCTATTATGTCCGACAAAAATTTCCCAATGCTGTCCCAAAAAGATGACAAAGCTGGACATTCTTGAAACATGTGAATATCGGAAGCCGAGGCCAGTCCACATTTCTTACAGCATACAGGCAACTCTTTATTAAATTTGGAAAGCCTCAGTGGGGTGAAATAAGCCCTATGAATTGTGAAGAGGTGGTTCCTTTTTAACCACGCTGGTTTTACAATTTCATATAAAAGTTTACACGAATCCTGCCACAATGTGTCACAGTCTAGAGCTGGTAAAAACTTCCCCACAATTCCTTGGCCAGTTTGAAATCCCCATCCACTTGCTCCAAAATTGCCTGATACCAGAAGGAAACTTCCTAGGGTCTAGTCACAAGATTGTATTCCAAGTCATTACCTCCCCCTAATAAGCTTCCATAAGTTGTTTGTAAGTGCGACTGAGCCCAACTAGCCAACTGGAGATATTTAAATTTAGACAGGCCGGCCCCAACCCTTTCCCTAAGTTGTTCCCATGTTACTAGGGTGCCGTCCAAGATCAAATCCCCCCAAACTGCCAAACCGGCTTCTCTCAGAGGAGCCGCCAAGCTATCCCTCAGACACTCTGGACCCCCGGGAGAATCCCATAAAGGCGCCATGCTGGAGAAGTATCCAAGAGCGCCCGACCTCCTCAGATCTACCCATGTTTTACCCAGACCCTGCAAAACCTTAAGCCTAACTTTTTTAAAGAACTTAGCATCCCCAAATTTAAACAAAAAACCCTCCACCGGTAAATGTGCCCCTTTAAGCATAGCTAAAAACATCCCTCCTACTCCGATATTGACCGGCATTTTCAATAGCATACGTGCGTGAGAGAACTGGAAGGCCCAAGCATAGAGCTGAATATCAGGCAAGGCAAGGCAAGGCCTCCCTTCTCCCTCCTACGTCGTAGCTTTTTCCAAGCTATCCTCGAGAATTTGTATCCCCAAACAAAAGAGTTAATATCCCTCTGAAATTTATCAATGTGTAATTTCTCAAAGTGAAGAGGAATGCAGTTAAAAAAAAAGGTAATCTTCGGGAGGATTGACATTTTGACCAGATTGGCTCTACCAATAACAGAGAGGGGGAGTGAAGCCCAGATTTTCATTAACTTCCTACATTCTTTTGCCACCATAATCAAATTTATTTCGGCTATCTTAGCTATATCCTGCACAATGTTTACCCCCAGGTATCTCATTCTGGAGCCTATCTGGTGCTGATAATGATTTGCCCCCTGATTCCATACCATTACCTCAGTTTTAGCAGCATTAATTTCATAACCCGAGACAAGTCCAAACGCCTGGGCTTGGCTGATCACAGCTGGAAATGCCTTATCTAAATCAGCAGTAAAAATTAAAATATCGTCGGCATATAGGGCTACCTTCCTCTCCCACTCTCCATGCTTAAAAGACTGAATGTTGGAATCCTCTCTAAGCCGTTGAGCAAATGGCTCAATATATAAATCAAAAGGAGAGGGGAGAGTGGGCAGCCCTGCCTAGTGCCCCTAGATATATTAAAGGGCTCCGTAATACTGCCGTTTACCAAAGGTCTAGCCGAGGGTCTCCTGTAAATAGATTGAATTGTACGACGGAACTTCTCGCCAAGATTGAATTTTTCCAAGACCTCCGACAGGTATATCCAATTTACCCTGTCGAAGGCCTTGGTGGCGTCTAAAGTCATAGCTGCTAGAGGGATGGAGTATGTAGAGGCCAAGTTAATCGCCCCAATTAAATCATATGTTAGGTGCTATAGCTGGCGGCCCTTTACGAACCCCTTCTGGTCCGAATGCAGAATGTCTCCTGCCACTATGCCCAATCTTGCTGCCAATATAGAGGTAAAGATTTTATAATCAGCATTCAATAAAGATATGGGTCTATAAGACCCACAATTTGATGCTGCTTTCCCTGGTTTCAGAATCAGGACTATTTTAGCATCGTTCCATGAATCTGGAGGGATCAGTCCTCCTTGCAAGATCTGATTAAACAAGTTAGTCATGGTAGAAATAACCTGATCCCCTATTACTTTATAGATCTCAATTGGTAACCCATCCGGCCCTGCGGCCTTCCCATTGTGACCATTAAAAATAGCATCCCTTACCTCAACACAGGTAAAGGCCCTGTCTAGATATTGCTGCTGTTCTGAACTAAGGGAGGGGAGCGAAATATTCTCAAGCCACCTCTGTGCACTGTAGTTATCTACGCTACCACCCTCCTGGTAAATTGATTGAAAAAAGACCTGAAAGGCGTCCCGAATTTCCTCATCGAGACCCCTTCAGAAGAAATCCGAGTTGATCTAAACCGAGGAAAATCCTTATAAATTTCCTTACATACTCATTGAAAGAAAAGATTCTTAATCTATCTCTTAAATACAAATCACTGAAGGGTAAGGATTTTCCATTCCAGATTAGATCAGATTTGGCCAGAGTTATGTTAGATAGGCAATGGGAGTTGGGTAGGAAGATGGAGGATTTTAAAAAGTTAGGAGCCGTGGTTCAACTTAAATTTCCAGCCTCCTTGAAGATCATGTTTAAAAACAAAATGTATATTGTAAGGTCAGTACAGGAGGCTGAAGACCTGCTTGCAAATATACAGCTGGGCTAGATATATCTTCATTCTACCACCTAGTCCTTATTCCTAGCTTCTCCCTAGGTTCCTTGGATTGCCCACTTTCATATATAATTCTAGTATTTCTCTATGTAGTTAGTTTATGGGGGGAATGGAGATTGTATTATATAGAGATAAGAGGGTTATTGAAGTAGATCGGCTTGGTTGGCTTGGTTAAGTTAGGTTGGCTCTTTCCCTCTTTCCCTCCCTTTTCCTTTCAGTATTTTTGGTGGGGTTTGTTTTGGGGTGGATGTTGGTGGGAATCTCTAGGTGCAGTTATCTGGATTCCATCTGTCCAAATGATTGGGGGTAGGGTTCTCCATGGGTGGGGGGAGGGGATGGTGGGGCACAGGGGTAGGGGTGGGGGGGTTATTCTTTGAAAAAAATCCACATTTTAGCCACCTTTGGTATGTTCAACTTTAGAGTTAAGGGCGTAGGTAGTGGGGGATCGGCGTGTGGGTGTTGAAGGTGTTGAAGTTGATATCTCATATTTTGATCATGGTGGTCATAGAGAATTTTGAGCCACCATGAGTTCCTTTCAGATTCTTTCCTGGAATGTCAATGGCCTGCGCACTAGACCAAGGAGAGATAAGATCTTGCAATATTTACGGGACTCTTCAGCGCAGGTCATTGTCCTCTAGGAAACTCATGTATTGGAAGAAGAGATGATCTCTTTGTTAAAGTCTCAAAGCTGGGTAGGCTCTCATGTAGATACAACTCAGTCTGCAAATATTAGAGGGGTGTCAATTATTTTTAAAAAACAGCCAGGGCCCATATATTATCCCAGATAAAAGACCCAAATGGTAGATGGGTCATTGTAAAAGTTATAATAATGGAGACCTTGTTAACTTTAATTGGATACTATGGTCCCAATCACGACGATCCAACTAGTCTGAAGTCTATTTTTTCTCATCTATTGGACTTTCCAGAACCGATGGTCCTGGCAGGGGATTTTAATATTGTCTTGGACCCAGTATTGGATAAAACTCCAACTAATAGAGCTGTGGTTTTTTTTAAATCTCGGGAGTATCTGCTCGGGGCCATGAGACAGTTCACCTTATCGGATATTTGGAGAGACAGATCAGGGCAGCAGTTAGGGGTGTCATATCAAAATTATAAATACAGGCACCAGTCAAGAATTGATTTTGTTCTGGTTAGTTATTCATTAAGGAGCCTGGCTAAGAACATCGCATATTTGGCACCCCACCTTTCGGACCACTCTGGGGTCCTTTTGGCGCTGAAATGTCCTGTCCCTAGTTCAATTAGGACTTGGTCCTTTAATCGAGCCTTGCTCTTGGAAGAGGAAGAGATGTCCTTTCTCTCACAAGAAGTGGAATGGTTTTTGGAGGTGAACGTTGGTACTGCCTCAATAATTTCAGTATGGGACTCTTTGAAAGCCTTTTTACGCGGCAGAATTACCAGTAGGTCCTGCTATAGGAACAAAAAATACAAGGAAGAGATCATGGATATTGAGGCGAGGCTGAAAGATGCGGAGGTAGATCTTTCAGGTTCAGTACCCCCCGAAATCTTGCAAAAGAAGCGGGAGAAGGTCAGCGGATTAAAGGCCCAGCTTGAAAATATTTTGAACATCAGGCTCACTCGAAGATGGGAAGTCAGTAAGATCTCCCACTTCGAGTATGGAGAAGGAGCGGGCAAACTCCTTGCTTGGAAGAGTAAATCGGACGAGCAAGGAGTTATATTAAGGAGATTAGAAATGAGAAGGGTACTTTGGTTACCCCCTAACTTCTTGCCCACTGTGACAAACACTGAGACTCCAGAGAACCAAAGCGCGGTCAACGGTTGCCGCTGTGGCATCTCTGCCACCTCTGCCCCCTACAAGCCCTGAACACACTGCCCAAGACGCTCACACTCTGAAGTCGCAGTCCTGCATGCCCCAAGGGGCAACCTGCAACCATGGCACCCAAATCCAAAATGCCCAAGCTAGCAACCATCAAGGAGATGTTCTGTTCACAATGGGGCGACTGTGGCCATGAACTGCTCGCGACTGGCTTGTTACAGGAGATATTCAGGCCTTCCTACAAGAATTTTGTAAAGAGAGATGCCATCCTGGAAAGAAGACCTCAGCAAAGAGATCTCAGACCTGGACTACCATCTCCTATGCGCGGACATGCAACTGGACCAAGTAGAGAAATAACTCACCACCATATCTCATGAACAAGACGAGATGTCTAGATTACTGGCTACACCCGAAACATGACAGAAGAAACTTATGGACAAGATCGGTGACATCAAAAGCCGATCCCGCAGGAATAATGTCTGCATCAGAGGCATCCCAGCAGAGATCGCTAACAAGGATATACAGTCATATGTCCAAGCACTTTTCCAGCAGCTCCTCCCTGACACCACCTTGGAGTCCCTTCAGTTGGATCGCACACATCGAGTCTACTTGGCCCTACAACAAAGGAAATTGGCCTCAGACGTGCTAACTACAGTCCACTTTTTCAAGATAAAAGAGACAATTGTGTCAGCAGCACGCAAGCAGGACTAAATAACATTCAAAGGTGACACACTTCTCATCTTTCTGAATGTCTCCATCCATATATTAGTACTCCACAAAGACCTTAAAGACATCACATCATGTGTCCGGCAAGAACATACCGCTTATCGCTGGGGATACCCATTTCGCTTACACTTCATGTACAAAGGCACGTTTCATGTGGTGAAAGAAGTATGAGATACAAAAGAAATATTGGCCATAATTGAAGGGTCAGTCAAACAGTCCACTTCAGACCTCCCAACAGCACTAGTTGTACGGGGTACCTGGTGCACCCCCAAATCAAATAAGACATGCAAAGAGTGTAGATGCTTGAAATGTCAACAGGACAGGGTGGAACAAACAGCTACATCAGAAGACGATTAATCAATTCAGCATTGAACACTTCTCCATGATAGACGGCCCTGCAGTCGACGGGACACAAAACTGTCCGGTCTTCAACTTCACAACCTCGCCTTTACCATGGCAGACTCTTTCCATTGCCCCCATACTTCATAGATACTCACAGCTCGAACCCAGTCTGGGAAAGGATAGCACCACCCATCACATAAATCAGATGCATCAGCTAACCATATTTACTCTAAACACACACGGCCTCAACTCCCCAATAAAGGGACAACTATTTATTATTACAGTGGCTCCACACGAAACTGGTTGACATCGCCTTGTTACAAGAGACCCACTTGCTGAATAAAGACATACAACGCCTGAAGTCCCACTGGTTTCTGTCCCAATTTCACGCCACGCATAAATGGGGGGTGGAAATGCTCCAAAGACTAGGCCTATATTTTGAAATAATATGTCAACATCGGGATAAGGCCAGGCGTTACATGGAGATACAGGAAGAACTGGGGGCAACAACCGTACCCTTCTTTCTATCCATGCACTAAATGACAAGAAGGACCAGTTCCATACTGACTTTATGCCTAAACTGGCACACATTTCCAAGGGACAACTGATACTAGGGGAAGACTTTAACTCTATATTAAATGCCACCAAAGACTGATCTCCGGCACTCCTGCCATAAACCTCCACCCTCCCTTTTTCAGGGGATAAAAGACCTTGATCTGCTTGATATCTAGCATCATCAACACTGGGGAGAAAGGGCCTACACTTTCTATTTGCATGTCCACCGATCATATACAAGAATAGACTTTATCCTAATCTCCTAATCTCCAGAACACTGCTACCAACAATCAACACTACAGACACTGACCCAAAAATTCTATTGAACACGTAGTAGTAAAGATGACATTGAATTTCCAAGGACCCCAACACCCCAAATCGAGCCCTGGATAAGGTACAAAATAACATTATGGGACCAAGTGGGCCGCAAGACAATCAAGGAAGTGCTTGCACATTATTTACAGGAAAATGAAACAGGGGAGGTAATTTGGAGCACAATCTGGGAAGTGACGAAAGCCGTAGTCCCGGGAGAACTGATATCTCATACCGCACAATTCGAACGCATGGGAAAGCAAAATAATCAGGAATTAGAAACCCAACACAAATCAGATTCATTTCAGCGAATATACAGAGCACTCAGGAAGATAAGAGGGGAACTTAAACAACTGGTAATGCAGGAGGTGGCAAAAGACTACTCTATCTCCAACATACCTATTATGAGAAGAGCGATAAAGTCGACAGACTTCAAGTTCTGGCATACAAACTATGTCAAAAATGCACTATAAACTTCATACCAGCATGTCGCACCATTGGTGCGACATCCACAGACACAAGGGACATCATAGGTATTTTTGAGACCTAATGCACAAATCTGTCACAGAGCTGGGTTTCTCAATGGAGACCCTAGAAGTATATCTCCGATATTACACTTGCACAGTGTCAGGAGAGGATACCTCCCTTAGAAGCAGACATTATCCCAGCTGAAATCCAGGCGGGCACAAAACGTCTCCCTTCCCGGAAAGCACCGGGGCCAGATGGCTTTCCAATCTCGTTCTATAAAGCCTACGCCCCCTTCCTGCCTACTCCCCTGGCAAAGGATATTAATGATATATTAGACACAGGAATAGTAACTGATACTATGCAGGAATCTCAAGTTAAACTGCATCTAAAACCCGTCAAGGAACAGCTGGCCTGCCCCTCATATAGGCAGTTGCCCCCCTAAATAGAGATGTGAAACTTTTTGTGCCAGTACTTGTACAAGGACTTCATGCCATCTGGCCGACACTGATCTCCCAACAACAATGAGGTTTCATTCAACAGCAACACGCCAGAGACAACACTAGATTAGCAATCGGCAGCAATGCGCACCTCGTGGGTCTGAGGGGTGATTGCGAGCTGGTGGCTGGGACAGAAAATGGCAGCAGCAATAGTAGGCGAGGCAAGGCCGAGATCAGCCACTGCCGGCACCAGCGATCAGGGTTCGGGGCATGTGCCCACAACTGAACGAGAGTCCCCTGGGACCAGCAACCACAAGTAACACTCCGGCAGCGCTGATGCAGAAATGATAACTCGCCTTCGCCCCCGCACACCTGGAAGGTGCGCTGCACATGAATTACACACACCCCTGGGGATTACTGGAGATCTACAGGAGCCACGGTGGTAACGGGAGCCCCCACTGCCTGCCTTCCTGACTGGGGCCCCTGTGACGCACACAGGGAGAATGGGTCTGGGAGCCCACCCAGGCCCAAAGGGTCCAGCCCCGAGACAGCGGTTCTAGTCCCAATAAGAGCAGCAGGGGTAGCCTAGCCGGGAGAGGGAGGATTGCTGCTGGGGAGAATCAATGTTCGTTGCCCCTGGTGATGGGGGCCAAAGCATAGTGGCCAGCAATGGGTCCTATCCTCACACCATGAGTACCCGAGGGGCCCCAAAGCGAGGGGCCCTTGAGTGAAGTGCTCATTGCAGTGAGGCCTTCATCCACCAGGGGCAGCCTAAAAACCTCTCCTGCTGCGGCACTACATTGAGCTGCGGGTCAGAGGAAGGCGATTAGGGCCCTCGTCCCTGTGGGGGCCACGCTGGGGGTACCTGAGAAGGCCCACGCTGCGCATCCCAGAGATGACCCTGGCTACGTCTGGGTGGCCAGTATACGGACTGAGAGGTGAGAGAAACATTGAGAGGGAATGCCAAGGGTGCACTGCAAGTCAGAAAGATCTGTGGGGCCAAATAAGCTTATTCTGAGAAGGGGTGTGAGAGGGCATACATAAGCTGAGTTGGAAACCACTGCGAAGGTTGGGAGTATGCCCCACACAGCCACAGAGGGGCGAGATGACGCAAGCGACAGGGGTCCTGACAGGACTCTCACCTTGAGGAAGGAGATGACCGCGGACGCTGGGCCCTGACGTATTACATTAGCCTACACCTGAGACGCAGGCTTGAGGCCCTTACCACCCTGCTGGCAACTCCTGCATAACACCTGTGACTGTAACCCTCTCCTGCAATAGTCTGCCAGGGGCCGCAGGCATAAAAGGAGCACACCCCAAAAGAAACCCAACCCGGTGGGAACCATCTATGGGATCGACTACTAACCCCAGCCCCGGAGCTACTACCAGATGGCGAGGATGCCGAGGGACCGTTAACCCACTCATTCTTAGAGGTCTTGTTTGCTTCACTCAGAGATGACCTTCAGATGGTTGAAAATGATTTACTTAACGACTTAAAAGAGGTCTGCTGGGACCTAGTGGAAGTGGGCAATAGGGTCTCGACCCTGGAAGTCCATGAATCTAGTCGAGATGAGGAAATAGAGCAGCTAAAGCAGAAGGTTATCCTGCTTAAGGACTAGCACATTGCCCTGCGAGCACACGCTGAAGACCTGGAAAAACCAGTCAAAACCTAATAACATATGCATCAGAGGGGTGCCAACCAATGCGGAGGGTAAAGACGCAGGAGCGTATGTCAAGGAACTCTTCCTTCAAATCCTGGGATCACCACCAAACAGGGAGATACAGCTCAACAGGGTGCATGGAGTGGGCCTCCCGCGACCGGAGAACTCCTGCCCAGCTGGCATAATGGTGTGCATCCATGACTTTCAGCTTAAAGAAAGCATTCTCCGCAAGGCCAGGAAACTACACCCCCTACAATTCAGAGGGCACACGCTGATGCTCTACCAGGACTTGTCGGCTCTCACACTGCAAAAACTATGAGACTTTCGCCCAGTGACTGCCTAACTCTGGGACCAAGGCGTTTCATACTCCTGGGGTCATCTGCATAATCTTCCGCACGGAGGACAAACTTCACCATCTCCAGTCCCTGACAGAGGCTTGCCGGGTGCTGAACATTAAGGGAGGCCAATGGGCCAGCCCCAGAGAAAGGAAAGCTCCGAAATGACCATGGTGACAGGGGGGACAGGGGTGGGAGCACACCGCTTCACCCCCCAGCAAGGTTCGCCCCTGGCATTCTGGTAAATGCAGTCTCTTGTTGCTTGCTTTGCTCTAGTATTCAGAGTGTTTCGCCAGAGTTGGCGCAGATAGTGCTGATCTCTAGACACGTGTTTCTGGTTCTTTAACCGTCATCAGTAGAGATTACAGGCTTCAAATTTGGGGTTTGCTGAGTAGGCTGCCAAACATTGCATCAGGTCAAGTACCTCTCACTGGCACGCGGGTGCTTCTTCCATGAGCTCGTCAGCTCAATGACTCACGGGAGTACTTTTAAACAGGAACAGGGGTGGGAGCACACCGCTTCAACCCCCAGCAAGGTTTGCCCCTGGCATTCTGGTAAATGCAGTCTCTTGTTGCTTGCTTTGCTCTAGTATTCAGAGTGTTTCGCCAGAGTTGGCGCAGATAGTGCTGATCTCTAGACACGTGTTTCTGGTTCTTTAACCGTCATCAGTAGAGATTACAGGCTTCAAATTTGGGGTTTGCTGAGTAGGCTGCCAAACATTGCATCAGGTCAAGTACCTCTCACTGGCACGCGGGTGCTTCTTCCACGAGCTCGTCAGCTCAATGACTCACGGGAGTACTTTTAAACAGGAACAGGGGTGGGAGCACACCGCTTCACCCCCAGCAAGGTTCGCCCCTGGCATTCTGGTAAATGCAGTCTCTTGTTGCTTGCTTTGCTCTAGTATTCAGAGTGTTTCGCCAGAGTTGGCGCAGATAGTGCTGATCTCTAGACACGTGTTTCTGGTTCTTTAACCGTCATCAGTAGAGATTACAGGCTTCAAATTTGGGGTTTGCTGAGTAGGCTGCCAAACATTGCATCAGGTCAAGTACCTCTCACTGGCACGCGGGTGCTTCTTCCACGAGCTCGTCAGCTCAATGACTCACGGGAGTACTTTTAAACAGGAACAGGGGTGGGAGCACACCGCTTCACCCCCAGCAAGGTTCGCCCCTGGCATTCTGGTAAATGCAGTCTCTTGTTGCTTGCTTTGCTCTAGTATTCAGAGTGTTTCGCCAGAGTTGGCGCAGATAGTGCTGATCTCTAGACACGTGTTTCTGGTTCTTTAACCGTCATCAGTAGAGATTACAGGCTTCAAATTTGGGGTTTGCTGAGTAGGCTGCCAAACATTGCATCAGGTCAAGTAGCTCTCACTGGCACGCGGGTGCTTCTTCCCCGAGCTGGTCAGCTCAATGACTCACGGGAGTACTTTTAAACAGGAACAGGGGTGGGAGCACACCGCTTCACCCCCCAGCAAGGCCCCATCTAAAGGACTGCGACCGGAGGCAGAGACAATGACTATGGAACGACGAGCGCTGCTAGAGACTCTGTCCGGCGATGCAGATAGACCAGAGGCCACATGGATACCACCAATGATCAAAAGATTGCAGTCAGTAGTATGGGTGGGGGAGGCAGGGACATGGGGAGACGGGGAGACTGGGCAGCCTGGAGAGGTGCTTCAGCCACCGTACAGCCCATAAACCCAAATTCCCAGTGGGATATTACTGGCTAGAACCAGAGCCTCCGGTTTTGGAGGGACAATGTTTTTGTTATTGTTTAATGTTGTATTTCTATGGGGAGGCAGGGTATTCACAGCACAAGAAAACACACTACATACCAGACTAACACACACAGGGTCCGCCAGAGACTGTGCAAGGTCCAGCGGTGGGAGGGAGGAGTCTCATCCTGGGTTGCTGTAACTGAGCGCTTCTGCCCCCTCACTCCTCACACAATAGTTTAAAGGTTATCACCCTTAACGTGAAGGGGCTCAACAACCCGACCAAATGTCGAGCCATCTTATCATACATGGAAGGGACAGGGGCAGACTTGTGTCTCCTACATGAGACCCATTTAGTCTCTGGCAACTGGCACAGGCTGCGGTCTCACGCTTTCCCTCAACAGTTCTACTCATCCACCCTGCTCTAAAATGGCAGGAGTGGCCATTTTAGTCTCCCGCTCGTTCTGAGGTAAGGTGGTTCCAAGCTGGTAGAGATCAAAGAATGACTCCTGGCATTTTCTGTGAGTGTGGGAGAGTACACCTTTACACTGGGTTCCCTATACACCCATAATGATGGTCAAGAATGATTCCTACGGGCGGCGGGCGGGCAGTGGGGGAGGTGATGTTGTGGCTGGTGCTCTTTGGGGGAGAACTTGATTTGGCGTTCAACAATGACCTAGACCGCTCAGTGCACTGATAGCGTCACATGGGACCCTTTCACGGGAGGGAGCCGAATGGTTACATGAGATGGATTTGAGGGACCTATGGCATGCACAGCACCCCCAGACTCAGGATTACACATTCTACTCACATGCCCATAAGACCTACGCATGCCTGGACCATTTTCAGGGGACGAGGGAGCTTCAGATTTTAGT
The DNA here is from genome assembly GCA_963921515.1 of Calotriton arnoldi. NCBI lineage: Eukaryota > Metazoa > Chordata > Amphibia > Caudata > Salamandridae > Calotriton > Calotriton arnoldi. The sequence goes on from CAWUFW010000033.1 coordinate 4,120,857, forward strand.
CACAGCAACAGAGATAGAGCCACAATCTTTATCAAACCATGCAGCGGTGTCCCTTACCCTAGCCCTTCCCCCTACATGTCGCACCTCCCGAACATGGAAAATGCAGGAGACATTACTGCATAGGCCTGAGGAAGTGAAGAGGGTTACTCAAGCGATAATAAATTTCCTAGCTATTAATGACACTGCAGACACCTCAGTCACTAGCCTATGGGAGACCATAAAGGCAGTCATTTGAGGGGAACTGATTGCAGTATCGGCAGCAGAAAACAAACACTGCTGCGACAAGAGGGAGTACTTACAAAAAGAGGAGAAGGAACTAAAACGCATACACAAGCGTACAGGAGCTCCAAGGGCTTGATTGCAACTAGGGGCAGCACAAGCACAACTAGTGGGACTTGACCTAGATATGGCTGAATATGCGTTGCTTCCGCTCAGACATTCTTTCTACATGGGGGGGAGACAGGTACGGGAGGCTGCTAGCCAACAGACTTAGAGCGCAGAGACAGGCTGCGTGAGTAGACACCCTAATGACCAAGGACGTTACCGACATCATATGGGACGGCCGTATAGCGTCTACATTCCGCGACTTCTATGAAGAACTCTAGTCCGAGCAGACTCTCGCACCAGTGGGGCCAGACCTATACCTCAATGAGGCGCGGAGACCGTGACTGACAATCTAAATAACTCAATTCGAATAGAGGAGATTATCTCCGCCATCCCCCATCAGAAATCCCTCACATTGCCGGGATCAGATGGTTTCCCGGCTCTCTTTTACAAGACCTTCTGCCCCACACTTGCTCCAGTCTTAACCCAGCTCTTTAATTCGATAGCGGGACCAGATACAGTGCCATCCTCAAATGCTGGATGCCTCCATTGTGGTCCTTCCTGAACTAGGAAAGGACAAAAAACAATGTGGCTCGTACCGCCAGATTTTTCTCCTCAACGTATACATTAAAATATTCACTAGCATCCTTGCAGCACGATTAGGACCACTTATGCCAGGTTTGATCGATCTGGATCAGGCAGGCTTTGTCCCACACCAACAATGTAGCGACAACACCAAGCGTATCATCCACTTGATCGACAAGGCCAAACGCTCCAGCAGGGAAATAATGCTCTTGGCCACAGATGCTGAGAAAGCATTCGACCGAGTGTATTGACCCTACCTGGAGGCGACGCCCCCCCAAAGCCCCATTGGGACGCAATGCACGGAACTAACCACAATTGACTCACCATAAGTGTGAAAAAGGCCGCTTTATTGAAGACAGGTGCACCTTACAAAACATAGCCTCGGCCTTTGCCTTACAAAACTATAGCTAACTATACAAACTTCATCTACGTATCCTCCTCCCCCCACCCCTAAGGTTTCCCCAAACACAATTGCAATTTATTTAACAGACCCCAACTCGATCAATAACTTTCATCCCTTTAAAACCTTGTAACCTCATCTCAACCTATCTAAAGATCGATCTACTCGATCAATAACTGTTAACCCTTTAAACCCTGTAACCTCTTCTCTACCTGTCTACAAATCTATCTACTAAGTATAACCTATCCTAACTTCATTACCTACTTGTCCCCAACCATAAAATTAAACAGTAACAACTGGCCAAAAATAGGTAACCGACGCCACTCAGAAATAGTCCTTACAACTTTTCTGACCCCCCAACCTCTAGGCCCCTTCTAGGATAACGTCTTATATCCAGGGCAGAATCCAAGACCTCTTTTACTTGAACCAAGTATAGCTCCATCCCGAAGCGAGACAAATGCACCCCGTCAACCCTGAAATTTTTTTTTGCCGAATACTTTTGCTCTGGGTAATCCACCGCCGAATACTTTAATTTCTGGATGCTCTACCGTGCCAAAACCTGCCTCTCTGCAAAACACCCTCATCTCTCTGTTTACCTTCCTCCTGGCTTTATCAATGGCAACAGGCCTCTCGGCCCCCCTCCAATGCCTTCTTGGAATAAACTCATTCCACACCACAAAGCACCCAGACCACTGCCTCTTGATCTCCCGCAAATCCCTTTTCATCTGCTTCAACAGAGACAACCCTGTGCACACCACTAAATCATTCTCAACCAAGTGGATTAACAGCACATCTGGACAAACATTTCGACGCATTAACCTATTTAAAAGGGGGAGAAGCTTGTGCCAACGCATGCCCCCTTTTCCGTGCCAACTGACTTTAAACAATCCCGGGTCCAATCCTAGATTTATGCCTTTTCCTTTTTTCTGTTCGTGTCTTTCCGCCCATTTCACAAAAGAATGCCCAACAATCCAGATTGCAAGCGCCTCTGACTCTGGCCCTGCTACTGCACCTGCAAAGACACATGCGTGAGAAAAATTCACATTCCCACCTTCACCCCAACCCCCCCTTCCTGCTTTAATATAGCGTTTGTAACAATCTGATGACCAACGTCCCAATTGCTTCAACTTCTCTGAGCCCCACCCCATGTTCGCCGTGTCAGAAGTCACCCCAATCCTGAAAGAGTTAGTGCCAAACGCCTCAGGTACCTCCCCCAGTACTTTTAACGCCCGCCTCATGACCCATAGAAGCTGTGCCGCCGTGACTTCCCGCCCGAGGTCCTGTAAAAAACGTCCCCTACCTCCCTCCTTGTTCCTCCTCGCAAAAGGCACCTCCATCGTACCGGGCAGATCATGGGATCCTCTCTAGCCCACAGCGCCACTGATTTCCCCGTCCCCCTTTGATCTGTCTTCGAGCGCCTGAGGAAGATGGAGACTGCATCCAACCCTTTTTCGCATCCCTGTACTTCCTTCCATTGCATCCCTGGTACCCCATTCCTTCCCAACAGCTCCGAAACCCGGAATGCTCCGCAATATAGCCAAGACATTAACGCCACAAACAATACCGCCTCCTGCTGGCTGCAGCATATATGTGGTAACACCTCTATCATTCTGCCCAACAGCACATTATTCACCGGTAACCTAACCAGCTGTCCTCTACCCGTCGCCCTGGCCCAACCCTCTAGCAACCTCTTACCCAGCTCGCCTGCCGTTGGGGCACAACCCCACACTAACTTGCCCATGAAAGCTATCCCTGCCAGCTTTGCCGCTATGGTAACCTACGACAAACCCTTCTCAATCAAGGTTAAGATGAACTGAACGACGTCCTCTTCCCTGGCCCACGACCCAGGCCTCCTCTTCGCACCTCCCTGCAGAAATTCCTGCCACGCTAGTCCGTAGGCCTTCCTTGTGGAAAGCACTAACGACCCTACCACCAGTTGCAGCATCCTTTTTCTCCTACGGACCACATCCCTTCGGGCACCGGCATCTTGTGAGTTTCCGCTTCCGTGGCCAGCCCATGGAACCTCTCTCACTGTAAACGAGACAAAGCATCCGCAATGTCATTGTCTACACCCGGGACGTGCTTTGCTCTGAACTGAATGACATACTTTAAGCAACTCAACATGAATATTCGCAATAACTTTAAGACCTGCTCATCCCTTGCGGACTGCCTGTTGACCACCTGCACCACTGCCATGTTGTCTACCCTGAAAGTGACCCTTTTGTGCGCTAGCCTCCGCCCCCACAGCATGACCGGAACTACTAGTGGAAACAATTCAAGGAAAGCAATGCTCCTGCCCCCAGTCTTCTAATGAGGCGGCCACTCTTCCGCACACCATTTTCCCTGCCAATACAAAGCGAACCGCCTGCTCCGGCGGCGTCCGAGAATATCGGAGCATCCCACTCCCACTCTTCTGGCGCGGACATGGGTATTCCATTGAATTCCTCCAAGAACCTGCACCACATTCTTAAGTCTTCCTTTGTCCCTGGCGACAAACGCATGTAGCGGTGTGGTAGCGTGAGGCCTGCCAGTGACCTGCTCAGTCTCCTGCAAAAGGTCCGTCCCGCTCTCACTACCCGGCATGCGAAATTCAAATCCCCAGTAACACTTGTACCATCCTTACTGTCACTTTCTTTCTGGCCAGCATGTCATCGATCAACAACCTCATGTGCAGTTTTTTATCCTCCGGCAACCTGGCCTCCATAGCCACCGAATCAAGTTTAATCCCCAGTAAATGACAACACCTTGCTTGGACCTTGTGTCTTCTCCGGTGCTAAGGGGACACCCAGTGTCCCCATGAGCTTCTGGAAACTGTCCAGCTGCTGCTGGCAGTCTGTCGAACCAAGCCAGCCCACCAAGAAGAAGTCGTCAAGGTAGTGTGTCACCGTGTCTTTTCCCGTTTTCCAAGAGAAAACCCACTGCAAGAATGAACTGAACTTCTCAAACAGCGCACATGATATTGAACCCCCCATGAGTAAAGCCTTATCCACAAAGATATTTCCGTCCACTTGAATGCTCAGCAACTGGAAGTCCTCCGGATGTACCGGCAAGAGCCGGAAGGCGGCCTTAATGTCACATTTTGCCATCTCAGGCCCTTTTCCTACCCTTTCCACTAGTGCCCTGGATACGTCCACCGAAGAGTACGACACTGACGTCAAGTCATCAGGAATGAAATCGTTTACTGACCCCCCTTGCGGCCATGACAAGTGCTGAATTAGATGATACTGGCCTCTCTCTTTTTTTGGGACTACCCCGACAGGAGAAATAATCAAATCCATTATCGGGCTAACTACAAATGGCCCCTCCATGCGCCCTTCCCGTACCTCTTTTTGCAATTTCTCCCAAACGACTGATTTGTGAGCTGCCACTGATTTCAGGTTCTCCGCCCATCTTGCCAACCTCGGTCCTTCGTACCCCAATTTAAAGCCCTCTCTGAAACCCGCACTGAGAATTTGCGCTTCCTGTTTTTGTGGGTAATGTGCGAGCCAGGCCTCTAAGCAATCCCGCTTAATGGGTGTATGAGCCTTTGCCCATATAACCCTGTGACCCTCGTCCTCCCCTGCCTCCCATCCCCTGCTGTCCGCCATTGGCATTCTGATGCTGCATCCCTTGCCCCCCTGCCTGGCCCTGTCCAGCATACCCTGGCCCGAAGCACTGCACCAGAGGGTGTCTTCCCGAGCATTTCGAGCATTCGTGCCGAAATCTGCAGTAGTCCTGGGCACATGTGCCTTTGTTATAGTCCCAACAGGCCCCTGGACCTCCCCCTGGGGGCTTCGGAGTGTATCCCACCCCCCACCCCCCCCGGGTGGGACGGCTTTGAAAGGGGCGATAGACTAACGGCAAACCACTGGCCGTGTACGTTGTCTTCCTAAATTTTACTGCCCCCATCGTCTGCTGGTAGAGAACTGAGTCGATCTCCCCCCAGTTTGTTTCTGGGTCCCATGCTAGTCGGGCCAGGAACTCCTCATCATAGTGTGACCACGCGTAACCCCCATACGTCAGATGTGCCCTCCTAACTACATCCATGTACTTAAACAAAGCCACGGACTTATCTGGGTACTTCGCACAGTACACACTTGCGAAAATTAAAAAGGCTGCCGTCCAGTTCTCTATTATCATGGGTACCCTAAGTCGTCGGGATAACTCTAGCTCCTTCTCTTTCAATCCCTCCTTGGATCGCAATTCCCTATGCAGCAGCTTCAACATGTCTACATATTCGCCCTTCCAAATTTTCTCCTTTGTGGCTAACATGAGGTGTGCTCCCAATGGTTTTGTCACCCCCATGTACGGCAGTTTTGGCAATCTGACCTCCTTACTCTCTTTGCCCTCCGTCAACTGACCCGACCCCCCTTCGCCTTTGTCGTCCCCTGAAACCTTTGTCGCTTCCGAGTCCTTCTGTGCCTTGTTGTCCGTCGTCCCCCCTGACCTACCCTTCTCTGCCTCCTGTTCCGTCTTCTGCCCCTCTGTACCCACCCCCGTGTCTCTAACGTATCTTCCCTTGCATAATTTTAGCCTGCTGTCCCCCTCATCCCCTCTGGCATCCGTCCCCGTGGAAACCCTCCGTTTTGGGCTAGCCGCACTACCCTGCCCCCTTTTCTTACCTGGTGTCAAGGTCGGTGTCCTCACCAGATCCAACCGCCTAACCAGTGTCGCAGAGGGTTGAGTCATCCGAGACGTAGCCATGTACTCCGCATCCGGTCCCGCCTCCTGTAACACACTAGGCACAAAATTACTGGTCCCCCCCCTTTCATCGTCCACTATCTCCCCCTCTTCTAAACTATCCTCCTCATAATCTAATGGGATGTCCTCTCACTGCCCCTCCTCTTCTATTCTTGTTACCCACGTGTGCCTTTCCTCTTGCAACAATCTGTCTATCGTAGCCTTGGCTTTTCTTTTCTGCCCGTACTCTGTCACCGCCGCCCTGGAAGGCCCCTCTGCCCCTCCGGGCTGTCGCCCAGACGTGACCATGTTACTGTGTACCACCTTTTCTGTTACCAGTTTGTGCGCCATGCTGCCCGCTGCAGCGTTCCCTTTTTGTCTGCCCACAGTCACCGCCGCCCTAGTGGGCACCTCCGCCCCACTGGGCTGTCGCCCCGCCGTGACCCTTTCAGACCTCTGTTCGACTTTGCCACCATGGTCCCTCGACGTGCTCCAGCTGGCCACCCTGGACCCTGCTTCACTTCTTCCCGGTAGCGAGGAGCGGCATGCGAGGAGCCCGCAATGTGCGTGCCCCGCGCTCGCTGCTCCTGCAAAGCAAATGGAAGGTCCGGCATGCCGTGGTTAGTGTCCCTATCTGTCCCTGATCCGGGCACCACTGCCAATACCCCCCATACCTGAGGCCCCCAAGGGTGCCTCTGGAAACCCCCCTGCACCCCCCTAACCCCCACTCCAACCCCTCCCCTGCCTGGCCCCGCCGAGTGTCCCCCCCTTGTTGCAGGGCCCACCCCCTCCTGTCCCCTTTACAACTGTATACCCGGGACGGAGGGGATCTCTCCCACCTCCTCCCAGGCCCCTCCTCTTCCCCCTCGCTCCATTCTAACAGGGAAACTGGCTGCCTCTCCCCCAGCCTGGACACTGAGGGCTCCACCCCTCCAGGGGGCCCTGTCCAACCACCCTCTAATGTCCAGTGCCACCACAGCTGCCTCCCTGGACCCCCCCTCCTCACCATCTTCTACACCCCTAACCACCCTGGGCACCCCAGACTCCCTCCCCCGGCAACCCCCTGCCTGCCCTTAAACCTAGGCCTCCCCTCAAGCCTAGGCGCTGCCCTTGTGGCCCTCCCAGCCTTCCCATCCAAACGCTCCTGGCCCCCCACCTCAGGGACACCTCCTACTGGCCTGGTCCCCCCTGCTCCCAGAAAGAGTCTTTGTCCTTTGTGGCACCCGCGGCGCAAACCGCCGCGGGGCCCTCATTGCGCTGTTCCTCGTGCACTGCCCCACCCTTTCCCTCCATAAATGCCAATGGGGGGCGCCTCGTGGCGTTCTCCCCCCTGTTTTCCCCACTTCGCGGGGACCGCCTTTGCTCTGCGGCCCCCCCACGTACCTCCGCATTCTTTCTTTTATTGCCGCCAGGCCGGGCCGCGCTCTTCACTGGTTCTCGGACGAGGTCCATGCGGCCGGCTACTGCCGGGAGCTGCATGGCCTCCTGCACCCACGCATCATTGCGTGACATGTTCCCAGGACAAAACAGGCGAAAGCTGACTTCGCGAACACTGTCCCCGACTAGCCAAAAACTTTCCCTGAACTGGCGGAGAAATCGGCAGCCGTGCCACCTTCCAAAATGGTGACACGGCTCCCGAAATGGCCGCATAAATACCCCCCGCCTGAAGCCCAACACAAGCCCAACGCGAGCCCAATTGGGCGCGGACCGCACCACCCGGCCCAAAAACCCCGGGGTGCAAGCCTCCCTGCCGGTCGGCCGCCCCCCTGCCGGTCGGCCGCCCCCCCAAAGCCCCATTAAACTTTCCATTCAGGACAACGTAAAGCACAGGAGTGAAAGCCAAGGCACATTCAGCACCTTCTGTCCACAGTCTTTTTTGTAATATCAGTTCGTTACAGATCCAATCACTATTAAGACAACAGTCCGCAAGCCAGGTGGTTTGCAGGAAGTCTGTAGCTCGAGTTTGCCAGATGCCAATCAGCAGGCGCACTCATGCTCCTCACGTTGCGCACTGCATGGTACTGGATACAGGCAGGTAGGTGACGTCTTCGAAGCTTGAGCCAGTCACATGCGAAGCAGTCGATTAAAAAACAAATGATGACAGGCCTGCCCCTTGTAACACCATTGGTCCATTCTCTCTGGAGGAAGGCCAACAAAACGAAGCAGAGACGTCATCGGTAGCGAGTTCCCGCTATGAATGAATGACGGCTCTGATTTCAAACTGCACAGATTCTACAAATATTATGCACACAAGGGTAAATGCCACCCAAATTTACACAACCCGCAGAGGGCGTTTTTTTCCGCACAAATGGGAAAAAATATTGCACATTTGTGCGGGAAACAGCCCAATCTGGCAACACTGAGAAACGAAAGCATTAGAAAGGGAGGTACGACTAAAACTCCAGGAAATAAACACAGAAGACAAGAGGCAAGACAAACATGAAGGGAGAAACGCACAACAGCAACGCATATGCTGTGTTTAAAAAACACAGGCAGTGGAAACAGAGGGAGAGCGCAGAAAAGAGGAGAGTAGAAATGGAGGGGGAAGACAGGAGAACGGACATGCCAACAGGGACACCGGACCGGAGACCAGGAAGAGCTGAGTCCAGACAGAACACCAAAGCAAAAAGACAGCAACAGAACAGGCTTCCCTAGATGAAGAGTCATGCAACATGGGCCCACCTCTTCGAATCCTGGACCCACCATTACCCAGGTGAGGGTCGTGGCTTTCCAGGTATGAAGCTCTGGTAGCAAGACAAATTTCTTTAACCCCATGTTCTTCTTTCGCTTTTAGTCGCCCTGCAAAACAAGTGAAGGGTAGGGAAGTGACCCAAAGCAGAAGAGTGCAGGATAGAAAAGTGGGGAAAACAGGATCAAAATGTGATTGACAGGGTGATGATACCCCACAAAACACCAGCATGTTAAAAAAATGTGAAATAAACCAGAGGGCTTATAAGGGATAACTTTTCTTTAATTAAGCCCAGTAATTCTGCAATATACCAAGAAGAAATAGCAAACAATGCGAGAATAAAGCGACTAGTAGTCATGGAAAGTAAGGAGAGAAACAGTAAGAGAAACAGTCCAATCACTGACAAGGAGGAAAAGACAAGTTAGGATAAGAAAAGAAAGACATAATAAACAAGAACTTCTGAAGAGAAAGACTAACAAAAGGAAACGTTTACAAGAAAGACACTATTTTTTATTGTATTTATTTTTCTTTATTTAGATTTCCCTGACACCTATCATTTGTTCTCTCAAGAGTGCATAAAGAGGTGGCACCCCTGAGCCTCAGAGATCTGGTACCTGGAAAACAACGGAGGAAGAGTCGGAATTTTTGATACAGAAACAAACTATAAATATATGAATAACAGTGCATGCTAAAGTCTTTGAAATAGAAGTGTCCTAGAAATTGAAAGCTTGCCTTCTTGAAAAAACCTAAATAATAAAAAATGTAAATACTGCAACAATTCATCTCCCAATGTCATTTAGAAAGTAACCAAACTATGCCCTATGTCTCACACCCATACCAAAAATCTGCTGCAACATTCAATAATATGGTGCGTGTCCCGAGAGATTGAGCTCATGAGCCTACTAAGACATTTTTATAACATGGTGATACAACCAGTTATAGTTTTGACCTCCTAGAAAAATCACTGTTAGTCATAGTTATCAGCGGCGGCTTCTTTATCAGAGCGTTGGGGCGTTGTCCCCTAAATTTGCCCCCCAACCCCTGAATTTAATGTAAATTAATCTAGAGTTTCAATATTTTTCAGTCATGGGCGCTGTGCATTTTTTCAATAAGCCGCAAGCTGGTTGCTTAGTGATGAGTGGGTGGGGCTTAAAAATAGAACACGCTCACCTCCTGGTCGTCGTCTCTGTTGACACACACTCGCAATTCTAAGTGTGCATGTCAGGTTGGCGGACTGCCTTTCTGCGACCAGCCCGACATGCGCATTAGAAGCCTATTACATTCTGTGCACAGACAGAAGAGGGGGGTGGGCAGCTACAGCTCCCTGCACTCAGGATGAGCGCTGGCTTCCCCTGCCCGATCCAATCCTGGTGCTGCTCTCAGAAAGGGAGCAGCTTGAGCAGCATCTGGATTGGCCAGGACTTGCGGCACTAACCACAGTTGCACAACTGCACTAACCAACCCATGTACGCTTAATGCCTAATACCTCATAGTGTCTCCCTCCAAACGCAGGAAAAAAAGATGGTTGGGCCGGGTAGGGACAGGCTGTGGGCGAGAACGAAGGGCCAGTACTGAAGACCGAGAGGGTACACTTGCAGACATGGCAGACACCCAGGCTGCGCTCCAGTGTCACCCGCGTCTTCGACTGCCGGAAGGAGGGGCTCAGGAACAAGGAGGGCCTGGAGGAGCGCAAGAAAGACTTCCTTGGGGGCGTCCAGGAGGGGCTAGTACTGGGAGCAGTGACTCAGGACCTCAGGTGAGGGCTGAAGGTCAAGAAACCTGTGGCTCTGGAATGCTGCTGCTACCCTCGTGAGATTCTAACCCCCAAGGGCCACCATGGCTCACTGCAGCATAATATTCCAACCTCCACAGGCCAAAATTGCAGAGTGGGGTGGCACCACCACCCGGCCCCTCTCGAGGGCAAGGAGGACAACGAAGCCACTTCCCTTGAGGGGCGCCAAGTTCCGCAGTACCTCCTCCCCACCTGGAAGAAGGGAAAGGATGTAGGTGCAGGAGGTTTTGTACACCTACCCCCACACAATCTTCAGGTAAGTGATGGGGTATTTTAGAGAAATGGGTCTGGCGGGATCTAAGCACTGTTTATGTTACTGATATGGTTTATTTTTGGCAATTTGTGTATACATGACTGCGTTCATGCGTGTCAGTATGTACCAGTGATTGGATGTGTGCCACTGTACTAGTATTTTGCTGTGTGTATGCACACCACTGATTGTAGGCATTTCCCATGTGCAGTACAATGCCAGTGGTCCCAAAAATGTGCGCCATTCAGTGCTTGCACGTATGCATACGTGGATCTCTGAAAGGGTGTGCACACCAGCTTTGCTTTTAGTTTACATGGCTGGTGCCTGTGTTCTGTGGGTGAGTTGTGGATGTTGGCGTGTGCCTAGCAGCACCTGCACGCCACTCTATCTGCATAGAATTGAATTGCTGGTCTTCAAAACCATGTTGTCTTTTTTGCATTTCAATTTAAATGTGTGCGCGTATAAGTAAAGTATGTGTTTGTGCAGTGTTGTCTCTAATCATACAAAAACTGTGCAGTGATTTACCACCTTCTATATATACAATTGCGTACTCTCTATTCTCAGACTAGAATGCCGTTATTTCTCATTGCACCAAGCACTCTTAAAAATGCCTACCAGTATGGATGACGTACATCCTACACGTTATAGGCCCCATTGTCATAAGTATTATTTTCGCAACACTGATTTACACATGTATTGTTCTTTGTCTCTATGCGTGGGTGATGTAAAGTGCTCTGATACTCTCCACTGGAATGAAAGGCACTATAAAACAAACGAAATACATATGAGAGAGGGGCTATGGAGAGATGAGGTGCACTGTTGAAGAGTGATAGTGTGGGAATCATTGAAGGGCCCCAACAAAGATTGACTTGTCCTGGTGCACTGTAAGGTCATCATTTGCGGTACTTTAAAAGCTAATAGAATTGAATATATAATGATAAATTTGTTGTAGAATGCACCTTTTTTACCATTTTTCCCCTAACGTTTTGGGGGGAGAACCCATGTATGATTCATTGTCTCTGTATTTGTGTGTGATGTAAAGTTCTCCGAGACCCTACACTTGTATGGGAAGCGCAATAAAACAAATTAAATACATGTGAGAGGAGGGCTACGGAGGCATGTTGGAGGGTGATAGTGAGGGAATAATTGAAGAATCCCAACAAAGATTGTTGAATCTTGGTGCACTCTATGGTCTTCATCTACTGTGCATTAAAAGCGAATACAATTGAATACATAATAAAAAATGTGTTGTAGAATGCGCCATTTTTGCCCACATTTTCTTGGGTGCTCACTATGCACCGTAAGGGGGCTGGTCTGACAAAATTTGCCAGGGCTGCTTTTGTTTCCCAGTCAGGCCCCGAATGTGGCAATATATTTCCTTAGCCATGGTAGATTGTCTGTGTGATGTGGTATCAAAGGCAAGGTGCCTGGGCTTTCCTTCACCAAAGTAATTTACAGGTCTGTGTTTATGTCCTGACAAATGGATTTAGCCTGAATAAAACTTCTGAAAACTCGCACATGTGCCACATTCAAATGCAAGCAATAAATACAAACCATTTGTCAGGACATAAACACAAGGCCTGGAAACAGATGGCAGGAAATATGGCCTCAGGCTGTAGTCTGCTCTGTGTAAACACTGGGAAAGGAAAACACAGCCTTGCCTTTGATGCACACTAGTCTGCTCTTGTGACCAGCCCAGAGAATTAGCAAATGTGCTGTGCACCTTGATCTGCAGCAAACAGTGATAGAAGACATTGTCTGTATAAATTGTAAGTTATACAGGTAATATATAAGATGTTGAACAATTTTAATTCAGTAAGATATGGAGCCTTTTTTATGTGTTTCAATATTTTAAGTCTACAATTTCACAATTGCTTTCACAAATTTGCTTAAAAAAATGCACCCTTTGCCCACTCTTTTTTTCAACATTTTCTCAGGGGGAGAACCCCACTGAACCCCCCTTATGACGTTCGGGCTCACTCACTACGCTCGCTCGCCACAGCTCACTCATCGAGAACTTTTACGCCTCACCACTTTCAAATGACACCAGCTGCCACTGATAGCTATTAGAGTCTGTTAGACCTAGCATTCTTGGTATGGTTTTCTCCCTAACTTTTGGCCTTCAACCCTCATGTTTTGCTGACTTCGTATTTGCTGGCTTTAGTACTCTGCACACTTTATCACTGCTAACCAGTGCTAAAGTGCTTGTGCTCTCTCCCTAAAACCTGGTAGAATTGGCTTATAAACCAATTGGCATATTTAATTTACTTGTAAGTCCCTAGTAAAATGGCACTACCTGTGCCCAGGGCCTGTAAATTTAATGCTACTAGTGGGTCTGCAGCACTGATTGTGCCACCCACTTAAGTAGCCCTTTAAACATGACTCAGGTCTGCCATTGCAGCCTGTGTGTGTAGTTTTAAACCGCAATTTCGACCTGGCAAAATAAACCTTCTGCCAGACCAAAACATTTTAATACATATAAGTCACCCCTAGGGTAGGCCCTAGACAGTTGGTGATGTTCTTTAAAGTTCTACATGTCCTGGTAGTTAAAAACTCCTAAATGCGTTTTTCACTACTGCAAGACCTACTTCTCCCATAGGATAACATTGGAGTTACCTTATTACATTTAATAAGCTGTAACTTCCAAATGGGAACATGAGTTCATGTTTGGTGTCTTTGGAATTTTAATAAAAAATCCTCTCTTGTGGTAAAGTCGGATTTTAAATTACACGTTTGATAATGACACAGTTAGAAAGTTGGCATGTTCCTACCATACCCATTTAGTGCCTGCATCCTGCCTCTGGGTTACATGACTGGGTGTAGTTGGCATTTGGGCTTTGTATATTCCTCCTAGACAGCCACACACAATACAGGGCGTAGGTGTGCCTTAATTGGCCACCACTGGCAAGATGGGAGGGTGGAGCTGTGCCCAGCCCTACTTACACTTGAATAGGTTGTGTCCTGCCTACACACAAAGTGCTGCATATACCCTGTAGTTAGTCTGGTGCCAGGGCAGGAGAGACAGGAAGCCTATGCACTTCAAAGGGAAACCTCTAGAAGCCTCTACCACTTCAAAGGAGGCACCTGGTATAAATATTGGACCTCAAACAACAACTCTTCAGTACACTTCTGAACCTGTGGAGACTCTGCCAGGAAGAAGGATTGCTGTGCTGCCGAAAGGACTGCCACTATGATGGACTGCTGCCCTTCTGGACTACTGTCTTGCTGAAATGCTGCCTTGCTGGATTGCTGCCCTCCTGCCTGAGTAAGAGGGATTTGGACCTGCACCTGAAGCCAGACTCCCAGAGTGACTCCTAGGGCTTGGCTGCTGGCCTCCTGTCCAGAGCCAAAGGGACATAACAGGATCCCAACCACCAGAATCAGCACCCAGATCCAGCAAGCCCCTGACTCCCAAGGGGGTGCCACTCAGGTATTGGTATGGCCTCAGAGAGGCTGAATTGAAGTTTTAGGGGTGTTCTTGATTGAAGTTTTAGGGGTGTTCTTAACCGCGAACCGGCCCGTTGGTGCCAAAACCGTGTCACTCGCAAAGCTTGCCAACGCAAAGTTCTGTCAACCCGAACCTTCAGCTACAGCAGCGACTGCTCACGTGGGGTGCCACCGTGAAGCTCCGGCCCAACCGTTTATGATGACAATAGGTTCTTCGGCAACAGCGATGCCTATCCGTGACACTGACAACTGTCCATGATGCTTCCCTACTCCTCGTTGCCCCCTCCACCGCGACCGGAACTCTTTGCGCTGGACTGAGAAGGTAACTTTTCTGCGGGACTCTACCCTGGTCCCAGTATCCGACCCATGCTCCATCACAGTTAGTGTGGACTTGTGACTTTCTCATGGTCTCGCATGACCAGATAGTTGTTAGTTTGATTTAGGCTTTTTGGCACTATTTTCCCCTAAATCTTTAAAATTGCGTATCTCTGGTTCTACTGATTGGATTTTTGTTGTTTTGGTCTTGATTTATTTATTAAATTATGCTCTATTTGTTTTAATTAGTGTAGGAGTTTTCTTATGTTGTGTTTACACTTTGTTACTGTATGAAGTGCTGCATACATTTATTGCCCACCATCACTAAGTTAAGCCTGTGCTCTATGCCAAGTTACCAGAGGATTGAGCACAGGTTAATCTGGAGTTTGCTTGTGCCTCACCCTAAAAAGGATTGTAGTTGCTGCTAGAGTAGGGTCTCACCCCCTCAACCAGTAACTCAATTTCTCACAGAGGCTCTATGTTTGTGGGACACCATCGTCTCTTGTCCCGTTAACCTTAATTTCCAGGTATGTTAGGTTATTTGTCTTCCTTGGGATCCTGTAGCCTTCCACTGCAGCACACATAGTATGCCTGGACAATACCATCACCTCTCTCTTCGTACATCAAGAAAAAATGGAGAAAGTATTCTTTAGGAGCAGCAGATGAGGAATCAAGGAAATGAGGTTGAACATGGTGAGATAAACATCATCAGCAAGAGCATGGTCTAGAAACTTAGGTGGGCATCTCCTCATGCCTGATGAAGCCTGAGTGGCTAATGGCTGCTGACAGAGATTCTAGTTTGAATAAAAGGTGGAGTGGGGGGAAATGGCAGCCTTGCCTGGTTTAATGGGCACTACCAACACTTTTCAGCACTACAATTGGCACTACCAACACTTTTCAGCATACATTTTGTACCTGTAAAACCCTAGAGTCAGCAGATGAAATTTCCAGAGAAAGAACCTCACCTTATTTATTTTTCAGTTTCCTACAGAAATTCTGGAAGTTGCTGTTGATTACACCCCATTGCCTACAGAGGTCTGGCCAGTTGATGCTCTCCGTCCAGCATCTGAACAACAAGTGAGAATGGGGGCTCCTGGGGGTGGCAGCCCGCAGGGCGTCCACTCCTGGGTGCCTTCAGGCGGGTGGTGAGGTCCGGACCTGGGTGGGAGTGGCTATTGGCTGCAGTATGCATGTGGCTGGGCTTAGGTGTTGTAGTAGGTAGGTTGAGTTTAGGTGCGTCATTTTATAATGAGCTTGCCCTCCCTCCCTATATCATTTAAGTACTTATTTGTTTATTTAACTCTTCGGAGAGATATTATGTCAGGGATTTTAGACGTCGTGTGGACAGGTGGCAGAAATTGAGGAGCTTGAGACAGGCCGGAAGAGTTGGGGGCATTGCAGAGTAGGTGCGGGCAGAGGGAACACAGGGGAGTGAAAGGATGGGTATGGTGAGGATTGTATCTTTTAAGAATGGGTGGGGGATTTTATTGTTGGGAAGGCTTAGGGGTGGGGAGGTGTTAGGATATGTTATTGTATTAGTGAGGCAGTGAACTATACTATTGTAAATGTTGATTTTGGGTCTGGTTATTTACCATCTCGCCCGAATAGCAGACTCTTTGTTGATCTTTCATTGATCCCCGACGTCAATAAAGTATCTAGAACAGATGTTTTTTATGTGAAACATCTCCGTAGGGTTCTGCCATTTTTTTGCAAGAAGATTAGCCCACGGAGGCTCTAGTGATTTCATTCCTGGTTCACAAGAATCATGTTTATCTGGCTCGTTCTTATTTCCTTCTCGCCTTTATTCAGCGTCTACAAAACATCGTTGCTCGGCTAAGCTTACTTTTAAGAACCGAGCAACATATTCTACACGCTACAATGCCAGGACTGGGATTTTTTTTAACAATAAAATCTTGATGCTGCTACAGTTTTACACCTTGCCTTTCAGTTTTTCTTTTTAAATGTATGTTGCGATGTATCTGTTTATCCCACTTTTCGATCTGTAAAAAGCTATGCAGGCTGACACCTACATGGGTGCAAGGTTTCTCAATTTGTAATCTGATATACATTCAGGAAACACTGGATGAGAGAGGCACTTACACACTGTTGCAGTTACAGGCAGTGAAATGAGCCCTCAACGACTTGATAACATAAAGAAATGTAAACAATCCTCAGGGCACAACATACTCTGAAATATTATTGTCCAATTTTTTGGGCGCTTAATTGCCAGGAATCCTCTTAGAAAGTCTTATTCGGAAGCTTCTTGGAACACAAAGGGCCGGACAGTGCTTAATTTGTGAAATAATAAGTGGCAGGACCCTGACTAGGAGGCCACTGCAGCTTGCACCACCCATCGCCCCTGTCATCACTGCCAAAACAACTACTAACCATCTCTCTCGCCTGCAAGTGCGACAGGTCAGATTATTCCAGGTCCTCAAAGCTAAACGAATGGCTGGAGAGGCAGGTATTAGTAATTTTTAATGTATATTCTATTCATAAACAACCGTTGTTCTGCTCCTCTCAAAATTAGATGAGCAGCGCCACCATGTGGCAGACTGTCCTATGTGCGGTGTTGTGCAGAGCACCGGAAACCACCGGCTCAAACTAAGCACCGGCCTGATTCTCAAAGTCGTGTTTCTGGAAACCTTTATGAATTCCCTAAAGGTATAAATCTGCAACCATGTGAAGGTGCTATGGGGTCATACATACAGACCTGTCAACTCCCACAGTGAGGCTGTTTAACAACCGGTTTCAGGCCTCATTCGACAGCCAGACGTGAAGAGGCACAGTCACAGCACAGGCCGGACACCCTTGTACAGAAGGGGTTTTCCTGCTCAAGTGCGAATGCTCTGCACAGCTTGGCTCCAATTAAAACCACTCCAGGACAAAGGAGGTTGCACCAAATGAGTTCCTCATTGCAGTGGGGCAGGCTGTTTAGGCATAGCATGGGGTCCAAAGACCCACTCGCCAAGGCTTGCCACGACCTTGCCCCCTAGCCAAGGTCACACCGCCATCTCTCTGTACACTCACCTGGTAAAAAATATTCTTAGGATGGCAAAATCTGATTTTCTATTATGAATCAGGCGCGTGATGTGATCAGTGTATGAATCTCAGGATGATCTTTAGAAAAAAATCTCTTTAAAATATTTGTAATAGATTTTCAGCAAGTGTGCGAACTACTAGTGTTTCTAATTAATGGGAGGTTTGCCAGTTAGACTTTTGTTCTCAATAAATATTTAAATTCGGCTTGATGTGTATGGATACAGATGTCAAAAGTAGACCTCTCATCTTGCGTCTCTTTGGCAAGCATTAGATATTTCGCCACAGATGGTTTCAGAGTGAAGTCAGTGAACTTCACTCCTGAAAGTCTCGCTTCAGAAAGTCATCCTTCACTCATTGTGCTCCTTTTACTGCCACTTAGAATTAGGAGCAAGGACACTACGCATGCTTCTGCCACGCCTAGCCATCGTTTCAAGGCGCTGAAGACACTATGGCCCTCATTTAAGGTGTGGAGTGAAATATGAAAGTGATGTAAATGTGGTGTAGAAGTGACCCAGAGTATATATGTGTAGATGCACACACCAATGTTGAGTTTGGGGAGGTGATATGACTACAGAGACAGGAATACTTGAATGGGTCACAATACCCTTCTCCTCCCTCAGCAGTGTTAATAAATATTACACTCTGCACATTTGTATCTATGGTTTTTGCCATGCAGTTTTATCAAGTTTAAAAGTTATAAAAGCATAACAAAAAGAAGAACATGAAGTGTCAAATCTGCATAGCAAAATTAAATCTCACTATATAGGCTATGTGAGTAGTAGCCCAATGAGAAGTGATTTTTCACGGTAGGTAGATTGTACTTTGATAATATCGTGGAATTTGACCTCTGGGGCAACCTCATCAAATTGAGGATGTGCGTTTATTAGTACATTTGTGTCAGACTTATCGGCCTTAGGGTGGTATGACCCTCCCAAACGTTTTGCCTGCTTGCCTCCAATTTTACTGGATTGTTGCTTCTGTTGTCCTTAGGACTCTGTGCACTTTACCACTGCTAATCAGTGATAAAGTGCTTGTCCCCACTCCCCTAAACATGGTTTGATTGGCATATGCATGATTGGCATACTTAAATTTACCTATAGGTCCCTAGTAGATTGCATTATATGTGCCCAGGGCAGGTAAATTAAATGCTACAAGTGGGTCTGCAGCACCGATTGTGCCACCCACTTAAGTAGCCCTTTAAACATGTCTCAGGCCTGCCATTGCAGAGCTTGTGTGTGCAGTTTTAAACTGCCATGTCGACCTGGCATGTTAAACCTCTTGCCAGGCCCTAAACTTCCTTTTTAATACATATGTCACCCCTAGGGTAGGCCTTGAACAGCCCAGAAGGCAGGGTGCAATGTATTTAAAAAGCAGGATATGTACTGTTAAGTTTTACATGTCCTGGTAGTGAAAAACTCTTTGATTCGTTTTCCTCTAATGAAAAGCCTATATCTCGCACAGGAAAGCATTGGGAATACCTTATTACATTTAAGTAGCGTAATTTCTTAATGGGAAGATATAACTAGATCATGATTTTAATTCTTTTATTTATTATTGATTTTTTTAACATATAACATATAGCACAGCATTCCGTCAATACAGAATCGGAGGATACAACATTAAGAAACATTGATACAGGGTAGGCGTCTTCATATATATAAAGATGGAGAGTTCCAATTGTTGGAGATGTGTAGTCTAATCAATTATCGCAGTCCTTTCATTTAAGGCCTATAAGGTGCCTATTTTTACACTCTTAGTGCTATCCAAACAAAAGTTCAGTATTCATGAAAATTAACTAAAATTCGCCTTTGTCAGCCTCAAATTATCGTCAATAGGACACCATAATCGTTATGTGTATAACGGAGCTGCTGAAAAAGAAAAAACAACAAAACCAACAGACAATACAATATAATAGGGAGGAGGGTGAGGGGGGTGTATCCGCATAACCATCTGGGAGGGTGGGCATAAAAACAGATAGTGCACCAGTCATAGTGCTGAGCAGTTGTTGGTAGTCTGATTAGTGCTCAACTGCAGAGCGATAAGCTCCGGGTGTGGAGTCTTCTATTGGTATTTCCATCTCGGATCTGCTCACGACTTGCATGCCCTTGGGCTGGTTGGGGGAGCCTCTGCTTGTTCCGGTGGTGTTGCAGTAGGATGCATGGGGAGTCATGTTGTATTGTGTGCAAGTATGACCGTAATATATGCCAGATATCTTTGGGTCGGGAAGTGGGGGGCTGGAGAGACGAGTATATCTCAGTTTGCATATCGCAGTACGTCATACTTCATATCCATGCTTCCTTGGTGGGGCATCGTCTGGCACCTCAATGCAACGCGACCTCTCTTTTTGCCAAAAGTAGTGCTATCGCCATGAATCTGTGATGGCAGACCGGTAAATCCATTACTATCCCCAGTAGTGCCAATTTAGGGGCGGGTGTGTATAGCGTGGAAGTC
Organism: Calotriton arnoldi; assembly: GCA_963921515.1. NCBI lineage: Eukaryota > Metazoa > Chordata > Amphibia > Caudata > Salamandridae > Calotriton > Calotriton arnoldi. The sequence goes on from CAWUFW010000033.1 coordinate 4,140,811, forward strand.
ATGTCAGATAGTACCTTAAATACTGAGGTCCAGTACTCGGAAATGAGGGGGCAGGTCCAGGTCATGTGCATGAAATCAGCATCCGCCATCTTGCATTTGGGACATTGGGATGACTTAGAGGAGTCGAATCTGGCCAGTTCCACTGGTGTAATATATGCACTATGGACAAATTTAAAATGTAGCAGTTATGATTGGGGGGACACCATCTTGATTTGTTTATGGCAGCAGGTCCACTCCTTCTCGGATGATTGTCCTAGGTCTTCCTCCCAGTGGCGTCGGGCATAACTAGTTCATGTTTGATATCTCTGGAATCCTAATTTAAAATCCGAGCTTATGGTGAAGTCACATTTTAAATTACAATTCTAGAAAGGCCACTTTTAGAAAGTAGCAAACACAACAAGATGATGGATGGAGTGCTGAAACTTTTCAACCACTCACCCCCAGTCACAGATCAGGGTTTAATCCATCGTTATTTTGCTCACTATGCCACCGCAGTTTGACCCAGCCATATGCAAATCAGTCTTGACCCTGTTCCTCATGGGAACAGTCCAGCCCAAATTGCCAGGCCAGGTCCTCCCTGGACTGGAAACAAGCATCCTGGGACAGGTTTCGGGGTATTACCCCTCATCAGCGAGGTTAGCTTGAACCTGGTGCACGGGACCCACGTCTGGGCATACCCTTCACACTTAGGGCAACAAATGCAAAAAGAACAGAAAAGAACCCCCTGTAGTTAGTCTGGAGCCAGGGCTGACTGGGCAGGGCATCTGTGCACTTCAAAGGCTTGTCTTTGAAGTCTCCCCCACTGCAAAGGCACTACTGGGTATAAGTACTAGACCTCAGACACCACCCCTTCAGTACACTACTGGACCTGTGGATACTCAGCCAGGAAGGACTGCTGTGCTGCTGAAGGACTGCCCCTCTGCCTGACTGCTGCTCTGGAAGAACTGCTGCCCTTCTGCCTACCTTGCCTAGGTGAGAAGGACTGGACCTGCTACACTTGAACCCAGAACGACTCCAAGGGCTAGTTGGCAGTCCTCCTGATCTGAAGCCTTTAGAGACATAACAGGCTTCTAACCACCTTGCATTTGCACCTGGACTCTGCCAGCTGTGAGTCTACACAGCCAAGTGGTGTCACCCCAGTCCTGGACCCTTGGAAGTGGGCCTAAGGTGCTTACTAGTGGAACTGCTGCATCTTCCCAGCTGAGTGTTGTATCCTTGACGCATTTCTTTGGCTGAGCGCCGCATCCTCGAGCCGAAATGATGCACCTTCTTGGCACGTCCTTGGGCAGAACCGATGCATCGCAACTGCTGCGTGGAGTGGGCCCGGTGCAGAAGGTCTGCATTGCCCTCACAGTCTTCGGAACTGACGCATCACTGATGGCACAGCGCATCTCCGATCCAGGGTACTCGCATCTCTCGTTGATGGCAGTTTGATGATGCTGGCCTCCGCATTGTAGTCTCGCAGCTCTTCAGACCCGACGCATTGCCAGCCGCGGGCTGCAGCCTCAACGCCCGGACTTCGCATCGCAAATCCATTGACGGTATCCTTGATGACGAAGCAACAGGACCTCGCACGGCTGTGCGCAATGCTTGTTCGCCTCGGATCTATGCAACACTCTGCACCCAGGATTTAGGGTACTTTGTTCAGCGGGCCTAACCTGGTCCCTGTAGCCGGCCCATGCTCCATCATGATCAGCCTGAACTTGTGACTTTGCCCTGGTCCAACACTACCAGATATCTCATGTTGGCACTTTGTGCTTTTAGGCAATATTTCACCCTATAACTTTAAAATTCCTATCTCTGGTTTCCCTAATTGGATGTTTGTTGTTTTGGTCTGGTTTTGTTTATTAAAATATACTCTATTTGTCTAAACCTGGTGTGGGATACTTTTGTGTGGTGTTTTCACTGTTTTAAGTGTTGCACAAACACTTTACATATTGCCTCTAAATTTAGCCTGACTGCTCCGTGCCAAGCTTTCAAAAGGAGAGCACAGGTTACTCTGACTAGGATTGTGGTTGGTGCTTGCCCTGGGCTCAGATGCCAGTCAACCAGTAACCCAGTGTCTAACAATTTGCCACAAATAACATGTTTTTTGGCCCATATTTATTTCTCTGGAATTATGAGTCATTCCTGCTATAGTTTTCAAGGATTTAGACTCATTATATTGTCACTCCCTTTGTAAAGGTAGAGAGAACCATTGCAAGCAAAGCATGTAAAACGAATGAAATGAGAGCATGTTATCAGCAAACTAATTCTAAGCAAAAAAAACCTCCAGTCGCTTGAGGCAATCGAGAAACAAGCAATGGCTAAGAGAAACAAGTATTGACAAAGCCAATAGGTAGGTGTGGGCATGTTACTTTGTAGGTGTGTGCATGCATCATGAAGGATCTGCATTACGTGGGTGCCATTTCTTTTTAAATTTACTGATCTGACATGTATGGGTAAACAAAAAGATAGTAAGGAAATAAAGTAGCCCGAAAATGAATTTATTTATAAAGTGGAAGAGCCAGTAGCAATTTCAGGGAGTCACCCTCACTCACAGGGTAGTGCCAGGCATAAAAGTGACACCCCAGGATACCCTTCACAGTACACTGCTGAGGAAGACAGAAAAAGGACTGCACAAAGCTGAACCCCGACTTCAGAATGAGGATTACATCTGCTGTAACCTGTGGAGAGAAACTGCATGGGTTGGACCTACTCCCACTTGAACCCAGGTCAGAAAAGTAGACTCTTGGGACTAGTTGTCCAGCATGTTAAGGTGTAGGAAAACAAAAGCTGCTGCTTTTGAAGCCCAAGAATCTATTGAGCCCAGCTGTCCATTTTCTAGACCCTGCTGGTGGTTTCTGGGAAAGTGAGTCTTAACCCACAAGTGGTGCCCAAAAGAACTTGGACTCATGGCTGGTGTTAGAGCGCACTTCTCCAACCTCAAAGTTGCAAGAACTTGATTCTGAGAACTGAGTTCCAACTTTCCTCTTTAAAGAACCAGACGCTCATACTGGGATGCCGGCTGAAACTCCACCCATTGCTGCCTAATCGCCGGTCAGATTCATCTGGCTGGACATCCTGTGCAGAATTCCTCACGTCGACAACAATCATTTCCAGTCTCCTTGGGAACGGGCTTCACCGAGTTCAAATCGGAAACTCCATCCGACTGCCACAGAGACCTTCCCAGATACAGACATAGGACTTTGCCCACACAGAGCCCTTCGCATCGACAACGACCACCTTGCATTTTCAGCCAATGTGAAGGTCTAAATAAGAATTAGGACTACATCAGACTGCTGTCGACTAATCGCTCTTTGCATCCAGCCTACTGCCCAACCCGCCGCTGACCCCATCGATGAGCAGTTTTCGCCAAAAAAAAGACAAAGTCAGAAGGTAAAATTTTCACTGGACGATACTTAGTCCCTGTATCCGACCTGCACTCTGTTGTGATCGGCCTTAACTTTTGACTTTGACACGTCTAGCATGACCAGATACCTGCAGTTGTCATAATGCGCTTTTAGGCCCTTTAAACAACTAAAACTTTGAAAAATCTTATCTCCGGTTTCAAACATCTGATTTTGTCGTTTTGGTGTCTATTTTCTCCTTCATATTTTCTCTATTTTAAACTTTTTTTATTAGATTGAGGTTTTTATTGTATCGTACTTTCTACTTTTTACCTGTTTTGGTAACGATAAATGCTTTACACACTTCTTCTAAGTGTAAGCCTGGACACTCTGTGCTAGGGCTACCAAGGGTTGAGCTCAGGTTTAAGTTATTGAGCGCTAACTGGACCTGCTAAGGAACAGTTCCATTGTTACTTATAGAGGACTATCATCCAATTCAACTAATAATCCACATTCTCGAAAGCCCTACATAGCATCTGTTCCAGCTCAGCTGAAACTTCCAACCAGAATCTGGTAATAACTGGACAGTTACAGACCATACACATGAAGCCCGTATCTATTTAAGCACATCTGGAGGTGATGTAAGAAACACACCAGTGAGAACAACATAGAGCATGGGGGAGAAAAACACATGGGCGGGAGAGTGTAACACAGAAAGCATGGTGAACAGAAGCACACAGACGAGAGAGAGAGAGAGCAACATTATGCGCAGGGGGGAAAGAATCACACAAGGGAGGGAGACAGCCTCACTCCAGGGTGGATACGCATAAGATGACCAAGGAAAGCCATTGAGTAAGGAGGAAGATAATGAAAGTGAAAATAAAGCAAACCAATTGTGAGCAGGCTTAAGCCTACTGTAAGATCTTGGTAAGCTAACAATAGGTGTTTTAGACATCTCACATTGTCTGGTAGGCTCAACATACAAATGTGCATGACAAAGAGCGAGCACAGCACAAGCTCAACAAAGTTCCCAACAATACACTCACAAATACACCTCCAACAGTATGTTACAAAACAGCAAGCAATGAGCAAACGCAGGACCCTGCAGGTACTATGGCCTGCAGGGGAGGGGTTACTGGCAAACTCTTCAGGGGGCACCTATGAGCCCAAGGGCTCCAAATAATTCTGCAGGGGGTCCTCATCATTGATGATATACCACTGGATGCAACCTGAGCTAGAAGGCGGAAAGAGCCGCTACGGACAGAACATAGTGAGCAAGTACACACACCTGAACATGGCACCAAAACAACAGAGTTTAAGGCGATGCCTGCACAGTGCCACAAAATGCATTCACATGCAATCTCCTCTCACACCACCACATAGCCATGGAGCAGGGACATGCACACATGCCAGCCATTGTAAATGAACAGAATGACAGCTGTGAAGGCCAAGATAAAATTCATTTAGTTTAACACACAGTGCGCCACAAAGCCAACAAGTTACAAGATATAAATACGTAAATTAACACAAATTACATCTACAACAAGGGTGAGAGTGCACAGGGCCTCAGGGCACACATGCAGCAAAAGTAAAATGAGATGATCACAATACGGCCAGACCAGGGCAAACACCCAAATAACAGCGGACAAATAAGTCCCCATGCAACTTTTGTAAGAGATGCTGCTGCAGTACCAGTCAGTACAAGTGCTAAATGTAACAAGGCTGCTGATTACACTGCCCCTGGAAAGGGTTGGACTGGGACAAAAAATAGGCCCGGACACCAAAATAAAAGTGCGGGGGCCTCCGTTACGACTCTGGCTATGGGTGGGGTTTGCCATTTACATGTAGACTGCTTCTCGGACATCTACCGAACGTGAACCATGTCCAATTACTTCCACACCTGCCATGTCTGCTCAAACGATGCTGGAAATGAGAACCAGGCACCGGAATTGTGTTGCTCACAACCTCGCCTGCATTCTCGAGTTCCCATAAGCCCAGCCTATGGTCGTGCCTCCTGCCTGAGAGGACTTTCAGCTGCTGGGCCTGCATGTCCCATACTAAAAACACAAGTGAGTAGCATGAACTGGAATACAGGCGATTAACAGGGTGGCACAAAGCAGCTAACAAAAAGGTAAACAGCCAGTGGGCCTTTGAAATGATTAGTGTGCTTGTAGGTAGGACCTAGTGGCCAGAGTCGGACAGCAACAGAAAATAGGCCCAGGCATCAAATTAAAAGTGGCCCTCATTAGCGACTCAGATAGCTAAAAATGTGGCCACATTTGCAAATCAGGGCAGTTTTAAACTTGTAACGACATACAGTGTAAGTGTTTTTCAAGATATGTGCGACTGCATGCATTTGTGCTTGCTGCAGGCAATCTCTGTGGTAATATCAGAGAAACACTGACCCAACAGACCATAAACAGGCCACAAACAGCTATAAAAACAGCGCATGATCTGTGGGACTAGCCCTTTGGGCACCGCCAGATAACCCTAAAGGCCAGATCAACACTGCTAGTGCTGGTATATGCAGACTGCAAAGAACATGTGCAGATCAGGGTTTTCTGACAAGCTACACAGCCTGCATTTATGAAGCTTCTAATAAGCTAAGTGGACTTCTGCTGAAACAATGTTAGACCTGGCATCCTTGGCGTAGTTTCCCTCCTAACCTTTTGCCTTCAGAACTCCTGTTTTTGCGGACTTTGTTTTTGCTGGCATTAGGAGTCTGCACACCTTACCATTGCTAACCAGTGCTTACATGCTTGTGCTTCTTTCCCTACAACATGGTAACATTGGCTTAAACCCAATTGGCATATTTAATTTACTTATACTTCCCTAGTAAAGTGCACTACTTGTGCCCAGGGCCTGCAAATTAAATGCTACTAGTTGGCCTGCAGCACTGATGGTGCCACCCACTTAAGTATCCCTCTAAACATGTCTCAGGCCTGCCATTGCAGAAACTGTGTGCGAAGTTTTAAACTGCCACTTTGACCTCGCAAAATAACACTTTTGCCAAGCCCACACCTTCCTTTTTTTTTTCAAAGATATGTTTATTAGCATTTTGTCACTTATCACAAAGTAAACTGGCATTCTGTACAGCCGGGTAAACGCAGACGACTTGACAGTTTAAAAGACCAAAAAGCGCTATACATCAATAGGTGTGTACCCCCGCCATATCCCAAACAACCTAAAGGAGTAAGCACAGTTTCTCCAAGAGCAAGGACAGCGAGTAGGACAGCAGTGCAGTAAAACATAATATTCGTCTGTCTTTCTTTTGTGACAGTGTTAACCCAAACCCTCCAACAGGGAGGGGTCCTGTATGAGGAGCAAGTCTAAACACAGACTCCCAGAAATTATGAAGAACAAGGAACACCCCCACCCCCTAGCCCCCCACCCACCCCAGTACTGGTGGCGGCTACCCGAGTGCAGCTAGGTTTCAAATCATGGGAGCTTCAAGTAGGTTAAAATTGAAACAAATGCAGAGCTCTGACTGATGCAGGGCAAACGGCTGACGGTAATCCCTTTGTAAGAAAGGCTACCAGTGGGCCCCATCTATATTCGAAGTTCTTATAATCATCCCTGAATATATCAGCCATCCGTTCAAGGCATAGAAGTTTCCAGAGTCTGGAATGCCATAACGAGATAGCGGGAGCTTCCTTCTTCTTCCAAGCGGCCGCTATTGCTACTTTCGCAGCCCCAATGCAGGTCCACATGATGGCCTTATCTGCTTTAGTTTGATGTTTGAGGGAGGGGTCGCGAAAGCCGAGGAGAGTGTTTGCCATGGAGGTCGGAATAGGGTACCCCAGCATATCTTTAATTTGTGCGAGGATTTCCTCCCAGAAGGGTTGTATTACTGGACAGTCCCACCAGATATGTTGAAAATCGCCTAGGAGCCCGCAACCCCTCCAACACATATCCGACGAGTCGGGAAATATCTTTTTGATCTTGGTAGGGTAGAGGTACCAGTCCATCATCGTTTTTAGGTGGGCCTCCCTTAGTTCTATGGAATGGTTGAATTTCGTGATATCTGACCAGAGCCCCGCCCATTCTCCATCTTGAATGTCCCGTTGTAAGACACCCTCCCACATGTACATGTAACGAGGCCTCGGGGTGTGCAGAGGTGAGGAGATAGTTATACAGAAAAGAGATCACACCTTTCATAGAGTCCACAGTTTGTACGTATTTTTCACATTTCGTGAGGGGGCGAGTGGCTGCTTCGTGAATATGAGGTGTAAGTGCCCAATGTTTCAGCTGAAGATAGTGGTAATATTCGGCAGGCCCCAACCCATAGTCCCTCTTGCAGCTATCAAAGGTGAGAATATCATAGTTATGGAAGAGGTGTGTCAGTGCTCTGCAGCCTCCCTCCCTCCACTGGTCAAAGGGTCCTTCCTGTAAGGCCGGAGGGAAGGCCAAATTGAAGTGTATTGGCGTATAGGTTGACGGAAATGTGGTCCACTGGGCCTTATGTGAGAGAGAGTCCCATACTTTTAGGGTAGTTTGAGTGGGCGTGCTGATATAAGCATTCTCTGGCCTATCCCTCTTGGGTCTCCATATTAGGTCCCAAATCGACCTCCCTGCCACCGCCCTATCCATATGGAGCCAATGCTTCTCCGACTCCCTCTTGGCCCATTCGGTCACCACTCACAGCTGAGCTGCCTTGTAATAAAGGCCAAAGTCCGAGAGGCCCACCCCTCCCTCCCCTCATCGTCTTCTCAAGATGGAGAAGGAGAACCATGCTCGTCCTCCCTGCCAAACGAACCTCAGAACCATAGATTTTAATTTAGGGAGAAAGTCCTTGTCCAGTTCAACTGGGAGAGCTTGAAAAAGATACAAAAGTTTAGGAAGCACTGTCATTTTAACTGCATGGATGCGGCCAAGCCAGGAGATAAAGAGTAGCTTCCATCGTGTGAGATCCGCCTGGAGTTTCAAGAGAGAAGGTGGAAAGTTAGCTTTATAAAGCTCCTCTACCCGGGGTGTCAATTGAACTCCTAGGTATTGAAGAGACCGGGAAGTCCAGTGTAATTGAGTGCATGCCCGGAGTCTCTCAACTTCGGCAGCAGGGATTGTGAGGTTAAGGATGTAGGATTTGTCTAAATTCACCCTGAAGCCTGCCACCGCTTCAAAGCGTGTAAGTTCTGTTTGTAGTGCAGGTAGAGAGGTGGCCGGTTCCGTGAGTGATAGGAGCACATCATCCGCGAAAAGGGATATCTTATGCGTTTCCCCACTAAAAGGGATGCCCTTTATCTCTGGTGCGGCGCGGATGGCCATGGCTAGTGGCTCTATACGGAGGGCGAACAAGAGGGGTGACAGAGGGCACCCCTGTCGGGTACCCCTAGTCAGGGGGAAGGGAGCCGACAAAATCCCATTTACCTGTACTCTCGAGCGGGGTTGGACATAGTTAGCCGGTACCATATTAATAAATTTGTCTGCAAACCCAAAGGATGCGAGTGTAGTAAAAAGAAACGCCCAATCCACCCTATCGAATGCCTTCTCTGCATCTAACCCCACCAGTACTGCCGGGAGGTGTTTCTTATTAGCTTTTTCGATTAGGTGGATGATACGTCTGGTGTTGTCATGGGTCTGGCGGCCTTTAATAAATCCAGACTGGTCTGGGTGGATGAGGAGTGGCATGAGGTCGTTTAATCGGGCCGCCAGAATTGATTAATACAATTTAGCATCTAAATTGAGAAGGGCGATAGGACGGTACGAAGCGCACATCTGTGGATTCTTCCCTGGTTTCGGAATAACTGTGATCACAGCCTCCGCCATCGAGGGAGTGACCGAGCCTGCCGCTGCCATGGCATTAAAAAGGTGGGTAAGATGAGGTAGGAGGTCAGGAGCAAAGGTTTTGTAGAATTGGGCTGTATACCCGTCGGGACCTGGGGCTTTCTGTGGTTTGAGGGCTTTGATGGCTAGAGCCACCTCCTCGGCCGTTATAGGAGCCATAAGTCTGTCATTCCAGTCTTGGGAGACCTGGGGGAGTTGCATTGTCCGTAGGTAGTTACTTTGTGCATCTATGTCCCGTGGTTCCCCCGTATATAGGTGGCCATAAAAGGCGCCAAAGGTATCAGCTTTCTCTGTGTCCTTATGAGTCAGCTTCCCTTGTCCATCCCTTATGCCACCTATATATTCCTGCTCCCGCTTTTCCTTCAATTGTCGAGCTAAATGTCTACCTATCTTGTTTCCTTGTGAATAGGAGAGTTGTCGGAGTTTCAGGAGGGTATATTCCGCTCGGTTGTTGTATATGGCCCTGAGTTTCCCCCTCAATGCAGTGAGCGTGCGAAGAGACATCCTAGTGGGTTTGTTTTTATGGATTCTTTCTGCTGAGGCTAGTTCAGCTTCTAAATCTATTCGTTCTTTGGTCCGACGTTTGTTCAGCTCAGAGTTAAGAGCAATACAGCGACCTCTAAAAACCGCCTTGAAGGCATCGCAATTATTAAACACGGAGGTGGCTTCAGGCACATTCCTGGTGAAGAAATCTGCGATCGTATCTCTTAATTCCGTACAGAGTACCCAGTCTCTCGTGAGGGAGGCTGGAAAATACCATTTGGGGGATGTAGATGGCAAGTTGCCCCATGACAGACAGATCGAAACGAGACAGTGGTCGACACGGAAAGTGGGAAGATCTTGACCTCCCGAAGAGCTCCCATTAGGTTTTGGCTAATGAATATATAGTCGAGCCGGGAGTATGTGTGGTGCATATGTGAATAGAAGGTGTAATCCCGTGTCTGGGGGTAGAGGGTCCGCCAGGCGTCTCTAAGGCCCATGTCATGCATCTGTTGTTTAGCCTCTGTGGAGAAGACGCCAGACTCCTGGCGATGGGTGTGCGTGCTATCTATGTCTGCCTGCCACGTGAGGTTAAAATCCCCTAGTAGCAGTGTCGGTCCCTCTGCGAAATCCTGAATCCTCCCTAAGAGCATTTGAAGGAAAACTACCTGCCCTGTGTAGGGTGCATATGCCGAAATTAATGTGCAGAGCCTACCCTTCAAGATGCCTTTGACCATTACCCAACGACCCTCTTTATCTGATTTGGTATCGGTGGGTTGAAATTTCGTAGACGTGTGAAAGAGGATCGCGGTCCCCCGGTGTTTAGTGAGTGCAGAAGCTCTGTATATGAAGGGGTAGCTTTTGTGGCGGAGGCGGGACTCTTCCGCTCGGGGTAGATGTGTCTCCTGCAAAGCTATTATGTCAAGGTGGTGATCAGAGATATATTTCCAGACCTTTTGTCGTTTTTGAGGCGAGTTGAGGCCTTTTAAATTCCAGGAGCCTACTGTGACTACCATTGAATCCGTGTCGCCCCCCTCCGCCTTCTCAAGGACCCATGAGTCAGCCCCCTATGACCCTCAACATAGCTCCCATCTGGGAAGAGACAAGAGTGTACCTGTTGTGTATCCCCCAACTCAATCAAAGCGCACCTATATGAAGAATCGTTAAAAAGCCGCCACCAGTCTCCCTCCCCCGCCCCCCCGTATAACCAAAACCCCAAACCCTCAAACATAACAGAATTAACGTCCCAAGTGTCGGATCGATGGTAAGTCTCCGACTGCGGGTTAAAGAACCCACGTGTGTGGGCAGAGGGACGATAGGACCGAGGTCCCGGCTCGCTCCTCCTCCGGACATGCTAAGGATTTTCGGCCACCCCACATGCTCAGTCTGGCGGAATCGCCCGGGCCAAGTAATCAAGTCTCTCCTGCGGGCATGGGAGGAGTATCATGTACGTGTGTCTATGTACCGAGCCATGTGGCGCGGTGTAGTAAATGTCACGCCATCTCACAACTTTGGGCTCAAACGGGTCCCATTCATGTCTACATATCAACTGGCGTTCAGCATGTAGCAATGTTGAAGTCTTAAAGAGTCAACTTGCAGTTGTAAGGATCCCAAGGGTAATGTGGAGTAATCAGGTGCGGCGCTAATTTGAGGTTCGGGGTCTCCACTCAGCGATAGGGCCTCCGTGGCCAAGTCAAAGGCCTCTCTCTGAGATCACCTCCCATATATTAAGTGCGGCTGAGGTGTTGGGGAGGTCCAGGTTATTTGTGGTGTCCTCGAGAGCTTGTGGACCACTGTGAGTTAGGAGAGCTGGTGGTCTGCGTATCTCGCGGTTTGCCCTGTGATTGTTCAGTGTCATCTACTGGGAGACCCAGTAGGTCCAACTCCTCCTGCAGGTCCACCACATGTCTCTGTTTGTTGTGATATTCAAAGCTTAAGCCAAAGTGATAAGTCCATCGATATCTGACCTTATCTTCTCGTAGCTTGGAGGTGATGGGCCGAAACTGTTGCCGTCTGGCCAATGTTGCAGGAGCCAAATCCTGATAGATGGTGCAAGAGTAGTCCTGAAAAGATACCGTGCCTTTCTTTCGGGCCGCCAGAAGTATCGCTTCTTTCACTTTGTAGGAGTGGAACTTCGCAAGAACATCTTTTGGTCTTTCTCGTCCTCCCGTCGCTAGGTTTCCGACCCGGTGTACTCTCTCGAGCTTGAGTGTCTGTGGGCTGATGATCTCCGCAAAGAGGCCCTCCAGGAAAGCCTCTAGGTCTGGCCCTTCCGCTCCCTCATTGAGGTCGCGAATCCTTATGTTATCTCGTCGAGCCCTGTTTTCCAAGTCTTCCGCTTTTAACTGGGTGTGGCGGAGCTGGTCTTGGAGGGTGAGTAGAACGTCATGCATCTCAGAGGTGCGCTTGTCTGTTTCTTGGGTACGCGTTTCCAGGTCGATCACTCTAGTGCCCACTGAGTCCACATCTCGTTGGAGATCTGTAATTCTTGTGGTGAGGTCGGACTTCAGCTGATCAATTGAGGTTTGGATGTCTTGACCCAGCTCTCGTCGCAATTCCGCTTTAAATTCTCACAACGAGGACATCAAATCTTCCTTGGTAAGGGCCATGTCGGACGTCTCCCCGTCGCGATCCGAAGCCAGGTGTTTGTCTGCTGGCGGAAAAAAGCTCGAGACCTTATTTGTCGCTCTGGTTGTCGTCTTCTTCGGCGGCATAGGGGCTGACCCCACCTGGTGTCTTCTGGTTTGGCGCGGAAGGGTTGGAACAGCAGACCTGATTGGTACCGCGGCTCGGTGTAGCACAGCAGTCGTGATTGACCAGGCTCTGTGTCTCTGTGGTCACCGTAGGGCGGCTATCCATAATGAAGCTAGAAGGGTGCAGATAGCGAGTCATGAGCAGTGGAGCCCCATCACTGGCTCCGTACAGCAAAGGATGGCTGGGGTGAGATGTTCCCTGGTTTGAATGCGCTGCCCGGGCGTGTTTCGGGTGGGGCCAGCAAGAGCTCTGTTAAATACGTGCCAGGGCCAAGCAGGGATCAGGTGCAGGCCTCATAGGAGGGACGACAGGTAAGTCAGCGTTCAAAGCCTGCGGTGGTGGTGGTTCGAATCAGCATCTGGCCGCCAGTCGTCCCAGGCGTCCCCTTCCGGGGCCGAGGAGTAGAGGATCTGTTACACCTTAATTCCAAGGTCGGCTCTGTTTATTCGTAGCGGGAGGAAATGGCGCCTGTTCTAGTGTTGGCCGCCATTTTAGGGTCAGGCGCGGCGTGGTATATGATCGGAAGAGTCAGCCAACCGTTTTTCTCCCTTCATATGGAGCGCCTCCACAAGCCATCGCCCCCGTTCAGGCGCGCATCTCCCTGGGGGGCCTCCGATTGCCCGCACTGTCCTGCTCCTGTAGCCTCCCGAGAATCGGGAGTCCAACACAGCGCCACACCGCTTGCCAGGCTCCAATGCGAACCGCTCACCTCTGCATTCGGGGCGTCGCAGCGGGAGTCCGGTCGCGACCGTGGTGGGTGTCATCAGGTCTCCTCAGGGAGCGCTCTTCATAGCTCTCCGTCGTACGCGCCCGGGAAGCCGGCGGCCGCCATGTTGCTCTGCGTCCAGGCCTCCCGCTGGAGCTTCGCGTGGCTCTCAGGAGCGATTCTGATGATTGGTCAGCGGATCATCCTCCGCTCTAGTCCTTGGGTCACCATAGGATCGTTTCCCATGCAGGTAGGGCGGCGAGTTGCAGTGATTTGAGGTCCGGAACAGCAGCGTAGCTCGGGAGCCGAGACGGATTACGTCCGTTCGGCCATCTTGCCTGGCCACGCCCCCCACACCTTCCTTTTTAATACATATAAGTCACCCCTAAGGTAGGCCCTGGACAGCCCAGAGGGCTAGGTGCAGTGTATTTAAAAAGCTGGACATTTACTTTTAAGTTTTACATGTCCTGGTAGTGAAAAACTCCTAAATTTGTTTTTTACTACTGCAAGGCCTCTCTCTCCATATGATAATATTGGAGTTTCCATATTACATTTTATAGGTGTAATTTCCAAATGGGAAGAGATAACCCTTTCAAATTTGGTGTCTCCGGGATGCTAATTTAAAATCCTAATTTATGGTGAAGTCGGATTTTTAGTTACAATTCTGAAAATGCAACTTTTAGAAATTTGGCATTTTCTTGCCATAGCCATTTGGTGCCCGCAGCCTGCCTGGGTCACATGACTGGGTGTAGTTGGGCTTTGTGCATTCCTCCTAGACAGCCACACGTAATGGGAGCTTAGGTGTGACTGAATGGGCCATCACTGCAGGATGGGAGGGAGGAGCTGGGCCCAGCCTCACTTACACCTGAATAGGCTGTGTTCTTTCCCCACACTAAGGGCTGCATACTTCCTGTAGTTAGTCTGGAGCCAGGGCAGGGAAGGTAGGAATCTGCGCACTTCAAAGGCATGCCTCTAGAGGGAAACACAGTTTACAACGATGCCTTAACCACAACTTACCTTAACCATGAAGATTTAACCACGAAAAAGTCTTAACAACGAATATCTTTACAAAGACTAAGCCTTTACCACAAAAGTCATTTCCACGAACGCCTTAAAAATGAAACTGTATGTTACCACAAAGCTTTGTTTAAGTATGGTATATGGGATTAATATTAAGTTTTAAGTGGGGTTTATGTATATTATCTTTATTATATTACATTTCTAAAGGGTGTAGCACTTACCTTTTGGGACAGGGTTAAATATTTGTTTTAATTTTTTAATACATAATTGATTTAAATAATTTCTTAGGGTGTAACACACACCTTTAGGAACCAGATGCAAAGGATATAGGGGTACTGGGTGTGGAAGTGTATTAATAATCAGGTATTAATTTTAATACAAGTCCGTTGTTACAATTTCGTTGTAAAGGCATTCGTTAAACCGCCTCTAGAAGCTTCTTCCCACTTCAAAGGCACTAGTGTGTGTAAAAGAAGGACCTCAAACACCATCACGTCAGTACACTGCTTGACCTGTGGATACTCTGCCAGGAAGAAGGTCTGCTGTGCTGCTGAAGGACTGTTACTCTGCAGGACTGCACTCTGCTGGACTCCTGCTTTGCTCTACTGACCTGCTGCCCTCTTGCCTGGGTGAGAAGGACTGGACCTGCATCTCTTGATCCCAGAACCCAGATTGACATAACTGGCTTTCAACAACCTTGCACCTGCACCTGGACTCTACCATCTGTGAGTCTACCCTGCCAAGTATTGCCACCCCAGTCCAGGACCCTTGGAAGTGGGATTAAGATGCATGGCAGCGAAACTGATGCATCTTATCTGCTGAGCAGCGCACCCACAAGCAGAACTGACGTATGGACCCATCGCAAAGACCCCGGTCGCCCCCGCAGTCCTTGGAACCAACGCATCGCTCCGATGGCATGGCACATCCACAACCCAAGTCCTCGCATCTCTGGTTGACAGCAGCCTTGACGACTGACTCTGCATTGCAGCCTCACTCTTCTGAACCGATGAATCGCCAGCTGTGCGTCGCATCCCCAATGCCAGACTTCACATCGCAATCCCCGTTGGTGGGATCCTCGACGACAACAAAACACGACCTCGCACCACAGCCTTGCCGCATCTTGGAACTGACTCATCACTTCAACTGCGCGGCACATCTTCGATGTGGATCAACGCAACATTCCGCAACCAGGATGTAAGGTACTCTGTTCAGCGGGTCACACTGGGTCCCTGTAGCCGACCTGTGCTCTATCGCGGTCTGCATGAACTTGTGACTTTGTCCCGGTCATGCGCAACAAGATATCCCCAGTTTGGCGCTTTGTGTTTTTAGGTGCCATTTTCACTAAAAACTTTTTCATTCAATATCTCCGGTTCTACTAATTGGATTTTTGTCGTTTTGGTCTTATTTTATTTAGTAAAAATTACTCTATTTTTCTAAATCTGTTGTGGGCTCTTCTTGTGTGGTGTTTTCAATGTTTGAAGTGTTGCACAAATACTTTACACATTGTCTCTGAGTTAAACCTGACTGCTCGGTGCCAAGCTACCACGGGGATGAGCACAGGTTACTTTGGAGTTTGTTTGTGCCTTATCCTGACATGGATTGTGGTTGCTGCTTGACCAGGCCTTACACCCCAGTCAACTAACAACCCAATTTCCTGCAGACATAGTTGTGGGAAAAGAATTACTATGCATTAGAGGTGGGTGAGCCAACAAATTAATAGGGAAAGCAGAGCTAAGGTTCTAGCTTAGCTCTAACAGCCCATGCTAAGTTGAGCCAATAAGCATGTAAATCATGCAATAAACTTGTAAAAATGATAAAAACTCAAAAAAGTGTTTATCTTTAACATGCAGAAGCGTTTCACCTTAGTACGTCAGATACATCAATGCATTGAGAGGCATTTATTGAACGTGATCACTTTTAAACATGAGCGTTGAACTATTTAAGTCTCCCCCATCTGTCCTGACGACAATGCTATTAGTGAACTAAGAAGCAAGTTCGTTGGCATGTGCACCCTATCTGTGGATTAGAATCTTATTATCCATGGAGCAACATTGTAATCTGGTAAATCAAACAGAAGAGAGGCTTTTGCACCGCGCATGTCCTGAACGCACACATTTCAAGGTGCTCTCTTATGGGACAATAGAGAAACAAAGGCTCACTGAAATAAAAGATTTGCTTAAGATCACACACTTTGGTCAAGAAAAGAAGCCAGGATTTTCTAATTTTGCATTGTGCAATGCACTCGCTAGATGGATATCTATTTCTCCTGTTTTACATCAAACGTTAATGCTTTGTCTTTAATGCTTGGGCATGAGGTTGGAGCATTTGCTGGTAGGCAGAAGCAACATAAAAGCTGGGCTCACTTAGGTCTTGAAGGTCCGAGAGGACCTCGATCTGAGCCAGAAATCTGGCTCCAACCTTCAGTGGCTCGACACCTCTACTATGCACTGCATGACAATTGTATTTTGATCGCAACTAAAGAGGGGATTGAAATGGGGGAATGTGTTTGGGACATGGAGATTGCAGTAAAGAGTAACATATAGTGTATTTTTGAGTGAATTATGTGCAGATGGTTTGTAAAAAACGTACAGCAGGCACAAGGTCTCTCTTTCATATCAGCAGCAGGAACTTTGACATATTGCATATCAGTGCTAGTTGGTGTGAATGATTGAAGTCCCTGAAGGGAGACAAAAATGCAAAGTTTCTGTTTTGACCTTGTCAACTACTACATTTTAATAAATTGATGCAAGTCTCTGTCCCACACTAACTATTTCAAATACTGACCATAGCTCATTAGATTTGTAATAAGGCAGTTGGTTGAAACCTTATTTAACTAGATCTTTCCATAGCAATGCAATGATGAATAATGAAATTAGTAGGCATGTATTAATTGTTTTACGTTATATTGCTGCTGATACTAACGAGTGGTACCAGTTCTCAAGGTCAGGCATTCATGCAAACCGATGTGCTGTCTTTGGAAATTCATACACTCAACTAATTATTTGACGAAAGTATTGCCCAGCCTAATCCCAGTATTAACCCCTGCCTGAAATATAGCTCTTACTTAATGTTGTAACAAGGAACCTCACACTTGCAAAAGACAAGGTACACTTGTTCTCTTTCTCTGCTTCTTGATGATAATTGGGAGTGCTTACCAGTGTTAGCAATGGTGACCATGTCTGAATTTTGTCCAGTTGCCTCATGCAATAAGCTGTCAAAGATGGTATGCGTTTTCAGAAAACGTGCTAGTAAAAATCTCATTGAAGGCTCATTGGTAGATATTTGATAAGTCACCCCACCATGTAAAACGTGCAAACAATAAGTGCTGCTTCCTCCCTGCAGCTCGTACTCGAATGCATTGGCTGTATGCCAACAGACCCAATTCAGGTGCTAGACCCCATATTTTTAAAGCTAAAAATGGCTTTATTTTAGCCTTCTAGCCTAAAATTGCCTCTGTTTTAATGTTAATCAATGAGGAAAATAAATTTCCCCGATTTTTTTCACTTTCTCCTTAATTCCTCTTTTGAAATATCGGCATTTATGTTATCAGGTACGGCACATGTAGGAACAGTGTTAGTAGGATCTAGTTACTTGTTTATGTGTTTGAGTTGTTTAATTTGTCCCTGCTACATTACAAAGTGGTATTAGTAATTTTCCATCCATTTCTTTGAAGTCACTTGCTGTGATTTCAGCATGGTAAAAGGTCATAGGATGTCGCCTCTAATGACATGATTGGATTAATGGTCATCTGATGTCACTTCCTGGGATGTCATTCCGGCGTCAAAGGGTACATGATGTCACTTCTGCTACCCTTGCCATTTTGGTCAATTGGCATCCATGGAACCAGATAGCTAAAAAAGTGGCCCACGTTTGCAAACCAGGCCAGTTTTGAACTTGTAAAGATACGTTGTATGGGTATTTTGCAAGGTACTGGAGACTGTGTGAATTTGTGCTATCTGCAAGCAATATTTGTGGTAATATCAGGGAAACAGTAAAAAGTGTCCCACTTGTCCATAAAAAAGGAGCAGAAACTGCTAAAAAAACGGCCCACACCCTTATCTGTCAGCCCAGCCCATCGGCCACTGCCTGATTGCCCTATCAGCTAGTCCGACACTGCCCCTGAACCGGCCACCACAAACAACCCTCCACCTGGATCACAACAAGCACAGGCACAAATGCCATGGCCAGAGGCGAAAATGATGGCCATGAAACCCATAAATCTATAACAAAATCAAGACATCATCCAATCGACAACTTATGGACCCCTATAAACAAACCTTGTGGATCCAAGGGCATGGAACCACTGTTTCCAAGGAAAAGACTGAGTAAGTATGCATTCAACACAGTAGAAGGCAAATGTTACAATCCCCACTTCCGTTAAAGCTTACCATCACTTTAAGCTATGCCTGAAAGCACATTTACCAGGATGCCAAATTGCAAGTCATAGTTAATCCTATCATGTACATCAGGGCCGGTTCTAGGATTTGCGGAGACCTGGGCCAAAAGGGAATGTGTGAGGCCCCTCTAATTTACATAAGTGACACAGCTCTGGAAGCTGCTTTGTGCAGACTCCTCCTGGGCCGCAGCTCCTCCTCCCAGCCTCCTACAAGCACCTCTTTTGCAGCTCCTACGGCTGAACGTGTGAGAATTGCTTGTGGGCTGAAAAGTTAAAACTGAGGGGGCGCTAAAATGCTGGACAATGAGCACCCCGCAGTGTCTGAATGGTCTCCTTGCAATTGGGACAAGAGGAAGTGTCTCCCTCCCCTAGGCCTCCCAACACCATCCCTGAGAGGCCCGGGGAGGGGGCCCCTCCCATGGACCCTAGTTGCAAGGAGACACCTTTCTTTCAGTTGGATCGGCAGGGAAACAAGAGGACACACCACCGGTGCGGGGCCCCATGCTGGTGGGCCAAGTGATAGGCCCTGGGCAGCTGCCCACACTGCCCCTGCCTAGCGCCGACCCTGATGTACATGGAATCCACCGCCATCCGTTCTATTCCACATCTCCCCTTGAAGTTATACACCAGCCCACAGTTTGCGTGAGCCAATGCGACTTCCCAATTCTCACACCTACAACCATACTGTTGTTGATTGAACATCACATTCTCTAGCCTTATCTTTCTTGGTAGAGGAAGGAGGGCGACCTTCTTCAGTTGTCACACGACCGTCCTCTATAATGCCTTCATGAAGAGCGGGGGCAGAATAGACAAGGCACCAAAATAACTTGCACCAAAATTGAAGAATAGGTAGGCAAAGAGATACAAGTGTCTTGAAAGAAATTTTCTCCAAAGAATAAACAAGTGCACAAGAAAGACAAGCAAACAGCTTCTGACAGTAGCAAACAGAATGCAAAACTAGTTTTTCACGAATAATAGAGTAAACAAGGGAATGCAGTGAAGGGGCAATAATCACGCAGAGACAGCCATGAAGATTGTGGCACACAGATTGTTAGAACAGCCTCCACAGATAGTAATCCGGTAGTGACCATGTCCTTGAAGTCTATTTTGGATTAGTATGTTCTAGGTTAAATAACAGAACTTCTTATTAATGTTTTTCCTGTAGGTACTGTCCTCTGGCCACCAGATTTGGGGCAATGCGCTCCAACATGCACCAGTGGGGACACACTACCCCCCAACTGTTCTCCTGTTGAATGGGTGTAGTGCGTTTGTTACAATTCTTCTGTATGTAAAGCTTGGATTTTGTACAACCTCTATGATTAAGGCAGCCCTCACCCTCCTCCAACACTCTTGAAATTGTTCCAGCGCCACTGTTTTGAAGTTATTTTTCAGAAAACAATCTGTGTTTTTTCCTGCAAATGACATGAATCTAGTGCCCGATGAGAACCCACTTTAATGTCATTTTTAATTACTGCTAAGCCGGGGACCCGTCCCACTGAAAGCCCTGCTGCTGTCTCAACATGTCTTCCCTCCTACTAGACCAGGATCAAAGCACCCCACTTGCTTCTAGATGGAAAGGAGAGCTCGTCAATAACCGTTGCTGCTGTAGCCACGTCTCCGTGACTACGGGGACTAGAGGAATATATAGGGAGGTGTAAGAGCAATGTCATCTATATCCATTATTTGCTAGGCAAGAGACACTGCCATCCTAATTTTTAAAAAAAGGTCGCCTCATTGGCTGCTTTGTGCCTGCTCTGATTTCCAGCCCCACCTCTTTTAATGGCACTTCCTCTTCTTCTTATATTGTTTGTGTCATTGACGACCCCCTTGGACTTTGCCTCTGTGTCTGCTCTTGCTCATAGTTTCCCTGACCTTGTTTTATGCTACTGCTGGTACTGCAATAGGCATGTGAAGGGCTCTTTCTGCCACCCGTCACCACTGGTGTCACAACCACAAGAACTGGCAAAGCGAGATCGAGACAGGTACATTCTTGACAGAACTGCCTTGTTCCAGTGGATATATGTAGGTGTGCTACACAGCTTGGGATGTATCATTATACATTTCAGAAACGGGGCATGGCTTACCGCGCGCTGGAGATGGCCGCTTGCCTCTGAAGCTCCGGAGGGCAGCGCGGATGTCGGCGGTGCGGTGGCGCCCCCCTGCTTTGTTTCTCGCTGTGTGGCCCGTATTGGGTAGGGTATACACAGCAGTTTTGATTTATTCGCTTTTAATGACGCTGGGGCCGATAAGCCAAGATTTAAGTGAGCTGCTTCTCTCCCTCAGAGCCGGCCGCCATTTTAGCTATGAGAGGAGTCAGCTAACTCCTCAGGGGAAATGGCTGACAGGCTCCTCCTTTAAAGGCTGTCCATATCTTTAAAGGCATTTTCTGCCCTTGAGCTGCCTCTCCACTTAAAGGCATTGTTATTTATAATTCGGTTTTTTTCTCCTTTAAGAGGTGTTTCTTCATTAACACTCTGGAATAAAAGGAAATCATATATCACAATGCATATTATATATAGAATAAAAATAATGAGTTATTAATTAATTAGAATCATATATCAAGTCAACAAGGATAAGAAGTAGAGAACAGAGATAATATCTGGCTTTCTAATGATTTTTAAAGGATTCTCTTCAGCTGTTGATACTACTGGGCACTGCGCCATCACTGAACAAGTTTCTAGCAGCATTTTGGTGAAAAGTTTGTGGAGAATTTCAGTTTATGCTCTGCGTCTCCTTTTTACTGTCATGCTTGCTTTGGAATGTCTAACCGCTGCATCAGTTTTAGGAGTATTTGTGGTAGAGCAATAATTGCCTTACACTGGCTACGCTGTGACGCTCATTTTGTATGACTCTAATATATGGGTAGGTCAAAAGCTCTTCACTTCTACAATTCAGTCTCCAGTTGGTAAATCACGAAGGCGTTTTCCGGTATCGGATGTTTCTGCCACACTGGAAAATCTTACTTCAAATACAGGGCCAAATGTGGCCTCTTCCTCTTCTCATATCTCACCTGCAGTGTCATCTCAAACCCAGGTCAGTAAGTCACAAGTTAAGAGGCTTAAAAAAGACCCACCCTCGCCTACAAAATCTGTACCTGCAGCCTCTCTTGACCTTTTATTGGAAGAAATTAGAGCTCTGCGCCCTTTTATGGAGGACACTAATGCTAAATTGCAAACTCTCAATGATAGATGGTCACTCATGGAGGAACGTTTGTCTTCGGCGGAGTAACAAATCTCGCATTTTAATGACATCTCTTAAAGTGAACTCCTTACAGCTACAGGTTTCTTCTTTACAGAGACAGGTCGAAGACCTTGAAAATCAGAATCGAAGGAATAACCTGCGTATTTATAGCCTTCCTGAAGGCACGGAAGGGGCGGACTCTATCTCTTTATTCAAATCTTTTTTACCTCAGGTCTTACAGTTACCAAGAAGTCCGCAACTTAACATCCAGAGAGATCACAGATTGGGTCGCCCTCCTTCGACTGCTTCACCTCCTAAAAGACCTAGAGGTGTCATTCTTTACTTCTTGGAGTATACAGATTTAATGCAAGTTATATCGGCTGCACGTCGCCTTAAAAGAATGTCCTGGTCAGGAATTGCTTTATATTTTTCTCAGGACTATGCCAAAGCTACGGCAGACAGGAGAAGAGACTTTCTGAGTATGAGACCGGCCCTTCGATCAATAGGAGCCCAGTTTGGTCTTTTCCATCCCTGCTTTTTCAAAGTAACTCATAGTAATAAAACAACAACATATGAAGATCCATCTCGTTTGAAGGACTTTCTTACGTCTTGCAGAGCAGATGTCATGGACATTGTTCCCTCAACATCTACAAAGTGACTGCTTTTTGTTGCTAAGTTTACTTATTACTTCTGTCGTTTTTAAGACTATACTATGCTATTCTTGCTGATGAGCTTTATTGTTCTAGTATAACAATTTAGGGTATGTTTTTCGATTTAACACTTTATATTGTTCTCTTTTACCCTACAGATGCTTTTTCTATGTTATGGCTGTCTTTGTTCCCCATTACTTGTTGCACCGCCCCCTCCCGCGTCATGCGGACGTGATGTGTTCTTCGTGAGGTCCCTACCCTACCTTCATCGGGTTTTTGTTAGGTATGTCATTCTTTCTGCTTGTCTGTTTGCCCTGTCTATGCTATATTAATGTTCGATGTATTTTTATTCCTGCTACGGGTTTTTTTTTCTTCTTTTCTTTTTTCTCCTCCTTTCTGTCTTTACTTTTCTCTCTTATTTTAAACTTTGAACCCTGTCTTATTTCTTACAGAATATTCCTTCCTCTACAACGTTTGTGGCTTTGATGTATTCTCTATCAATTATGGCCTGATTGTTTTCTTCATTCAGTCTGTCTACAATGGTTTTGACAATGGTTTCCTGGAATGTCAGGGGTTTGAATTCTCCAATTAAAAGAGTATGCTCACCCATTTATCAAAACTAAATGCTCATATAACTTTTTTGCAGGAAACTCATCTCTCGGATATAAAATGTATGAAATTGAGGAGGGGATGGGTGGGTAAAGTTTTCTTTTCGCCTGCTTTGGGGAAAAAACACAGAGCTGTAATATTGTGTCCCAAGTTTTTGAAAGTTCAGTTGATTTGTCAGGAAAAAGATGAAGAGGGGAGATGGCTATTACTTAAAGTGTATTGTGATAAGATTCCAATTGTTCTGTTCAACATATATGGGCCTAATGCCCCTGGTTGTCAATTTTGGTCTTTAATTTCTCAGAAGCTTTTGCAATATCTGGATGATAATCTGGTTATGGCTGGTGATTGTAACTTACCTGTTGATCGTTTTTTAGACAGGCACTCCTCATCGCACTATATCCCAAACAAATAACAAAAAGCTTTCACACAAGCTTTTCAGAGATGCAACCTTACTGATGCCTGGCGATTATGCAATCCAACCTTAAGGGAGTACACATTTTTCTCCCCAGTACACCATAATCTCAAATTGATTATGTTTTTGTTTCACATCACCTAAGTCAAGCCCTACATTCAGCAGATATTGGTTCCATTTTGAACTCTGATCATGCCCCAGTTTCTGTGCATTTAGACATCATACCCAATTCTACTCTTCCCAAGAGATGGAGATTTAATAATTCCCTACTATTGGATTCGTCATTCACCTCTTCTTTTACTGCTTTTGCCCAAGACTTCCCTCTGTAATCAGACGGAAGACGTTCCCTTTCATACTGTATGGGATGCATTTAAAGCCTCAGCTCGAGATTTTATCATTAATTTTGTTTCTAAAAAGAGACAGCTATCTCAATCACAGTCTAAACTAATTCTTAATGAAATCAAACATTTAGAGCATTCTTACTATACGTCCCATTCTCAACAAGCTCTGAATCAGCTAATTAAAGCCAAACCTAATTTAATAAAGTATCCACTGATAACGCTGCTACTTATCTTCTCAAATCTAGTGCTAAGTATTATGGAGGTCAAAATAAATCTGGAAGGTTACTAGCTAACTATCTTAAAATTAAACAAAATAAATTATTCATTGAATCAATATTTGACGACAGTGTCTCTTCTCATCACGGAGACCAGACTATTCTAGCTCAATTCCAACAATTTTATTCAAATCTATACATGCAGGAGTGTCTACCATGAGATCCTGCAATTTTAAGTTATCTATCCTCTATTTCAAAACCGGCTTCTTCTCAAGTTGACTTCTCCTCCATAGAGAAGGATATTACTCAAACAGAACTTCAGATTGCAAGGTTTTCCCTTAAAAAAGACAAAGCTCCACGGCCGGATGGTTTTACAGCTGAGTTCTATACACACTTTTCCAAATTACTTCTTCCTAAACTTTGTCTGTTAATTCATTCTTTTATTAATTCGGCTACCTCTCTGGCTCGTTTCTGGATGCCTTCATCTGTTTAATTCTGAAAGTGGATAAAGATCCACACTTTTGTAAAACCTATCGTCCCATCTCTTTAGTTAACTTAGATTACAAAATGTTCTCTTAAGCATCGACTTTACGTGCTAGAAGTGATTCTTCCTGATCTCTTAGGCAAGGAACAATCTGGCTTTGTAAAGGGTAGATTTTTTCGGACTATACTCTTTTGTTTTTTATATTATTTCTAGATCTGCAAGCTTATCCGATTCTCTAGCAGACATTGCTTTGGATGCCGAAAAGGCTTTTGATCATGTTATTTGGTCTTTCCTATTTCAAACTCTAAC
The DNA here is from genome assembly GCA_963921515.1 of Calotriton arnoldi. Classification (NCBI taxonomy): domain Eukaryota; kingdom Metazoa; phylum Chordata; class Amphibia; order Caudata; family Salamandridae; genus Calotriton; species Calotriton arnoldi. Next base: position 4,165,477 of record CAWUFW010000033.1, read on the forward strand.
ATTGTTTGGTTTTGGGCCGATATGTATGACTTTCATTTTTCTCCTTTATACTTTCCCCTAAGGCAGCCATTTATGCTAATGGCCTGACATCTTCTTTTTTTACCTACATAGAAGAGTTTGTGAAGGTTGTCCCCTTTCCCCCTTCCTTTTTAATTTAACATTACAACCATTTCTATCTCGGATCCGCCAGAATGTTAATATTCATGGTTTCATCCATGACTCACAACAGGTTAAATTGGCTGCATACGCCCATGACATTTTACTATTTATATCTAAACCTCATTCTTCACTTCCTGCTTTCGCATCAGAAGTTACTTTTTACTCATCTGTCTCGGGCTATAAGGTGAATACTGACAAATGCGAAATTCTACTCCTTAATAAATTCACTTTTAGTCGTATTTTCTCTTCCTCCCATTTTACGTGGCAATCTAAACAACTTAAATATCTTGGTCTTTAATTCGCTTCCTCCCTCACATCTTCTATTTCAATTAATATGGACAACTGTACTCAGACAATCTCTTTTCTAACTAGTAAATGGCATCCTCTTTACTTGTCTTGGTGGGGCTGTCTCGACACCATTAAGATGATGCTGGTTCCTGTTATTCTTTTTACACTTTCTAATATTTCCCTACATGTCCATCTCAAACATTACAAGAAACTAAACTCAATACTGTCTGCTTTCCTTTATTATAATAATAATAAGCCTCGTATGTCTTTAGCTAAGATAAAACGGCCTAAATTTGAGGGTTGAGCACACTTTCCTGATTTCCCGAAATACCATAAGTCTTTCCTTTTGCGGCAATCTTCTCATTGAATTGCACCCTCCTCGCTATATACTCCGTTGTGGGTTGATTTGGAACGAGCTTTTTTTATCCCCTTATTCTCTTTCAGAATTCCTGTCCTTCATGCGAAAACCTCGAAAAATATCCAATCCTATTATCAATAATACTTGCAAATTATTATCCTCTGTAGTTCATTATTCTCCCATGGATCTTTGCTCCTTTCTTAACTCTACTATATGGAATAACCAATTTATTCAGGTGAAGGAACATCCTATTTATTGGCATTCCTGGAAAACTAAAGGGTTGATTTGACTTCATCAATTATTTGATCGGGATTCATTCCTTACTTTTCCTCAAGTTCAGGATCTCTTTAGTCTTCCGTCTACCTTCCTAGCCAAATTTCTTCTTTTACAGGGGGCTATAGTTCAAGCATATAATTATTTCAAATCTATTTCGTCCTCTGATACTTCATCATCCACACAATTAGCTGTTAATCTACCTACGTGTCCTAAGACTTCCCTTATTTATTCCCATTTACTTGAAGCCTAAGACTGAACTTACATGGGAGGAAGATATTTCCATACCTTTACCTATACCCACCTGGAAACTAATCTGGACTAAAATCAGAAAGTCCTCTCGTGCAGCTAGCACTACACAAACACTTTTTTTCATTTACAACAGACTTTTTATGACATCAGACACCCTTCATAGGATTAATCAAGATATTCCAGACACTTGTTGGACTTGTTCTGTACTGCAAGCAGACTTGAAACACTTACTTTTCACTTGCCCCCGAGTCTCTGCATTCTGGTTGCAAGTTTGGCAACAAATTAATCTTATTTTCCAGAGTAATGTCTCTTTCTCTATTTCCAATGTATTTTTGGGTAGTATTTCCGAGGTTTGGGTAAATGCTTCTTTTAACATGCAGATACTAGATTTGTTACAAGCACTTGCTTTTCAACAAATAACCTGTAATTGGAAGGATTTTACACAAGTGTCTTTTAAGGCGTGTTGATATGCAGTCTGTCACAGTCACCGATTGTATACTGCATATATGCACCCTTTATCTCTTGTTTTACAACGAAAGGCCCTTTGGACACCTGCTACTCAATTTCTAGAATATTCCGCTATCACAACTTTTGCCCCCGCCACCCCACCTCATCTCCAGGAAATCTGGAACCTCCTTGACTTCCCTTTCAAAATTTAAGATTCGTTTGTATCAAATATTCCCTTATATTTCCTCTAATATGTATAGTTGATAAATAATCAGTCTGTCATCTTTTATGCATTGTATGCCTCTTCTTTTGTCTTTCTTACTTTTCTTTTTTCCTTTTCTGTTTTTCTTGATTAATTGCTTTGTATTATCCTACTGTATGTGATCTTAAGCTGAATAAATATTCTTTTTTTAAACTTAAATACATTTCAGAAACATGCTTGGGGCAGGCGGTTCTGACAGTTTCGAGTTTAATGCAGCCAGGCCAATGTAATGAGAGAAACTAAGGGCACATCAGTGGACAGACAGATACCAAAATGTTTCTCTGAGGCCCAAAATGAGATATATGTTCCTCAAAATGTCATAAAGGTTTGAAGGAACCTATTAAGGGCCCCATTCCCAGACCATCATTGCCTCAGGTTTTCACTACCACACTGTATTGCAGGTGTACAGGGGAGAGGATCATTGAGACAGTGCAACAGGACAGTCCTACAGTATCTCAGGCATATCAACCCTACTTTGATGTTCTTAACTCAGGTACTGTTCAGATCAGCTGGGCTGTCTATCCTCTAGTCTACTTAGTAAAGACTCCCCTGGAGTCAGTCCTTCACGGAGGTCTCAGCTAGGCCACAAAGCTTGTCCTCTAGATCAGGGTAGCTCTTCTCATCTGCAGGCAACCCAGGCCTGACTGTAAAACGAATATTACAGTCAAGACACACCAGTAAAATGTTCTCCACTGTACCTCTTCTTACATAGTGCTGCAGCACTTGCTAAAGTCAAATTGGTTACAGGGTACGGGTGCAGCAGGGCAATGGTTTAGGAAAATGTCCGGCACTGACTAAAATTGTCATTTTTTTTGTTTCAAGCTCAGATGCCAAACGAAACTGAGAGCACCTTCACATGTTTTTTTTGTGGTTTGCTGGGCAAGTGAGTGTAATACATGGTCACTATGATATAGATTAGGAACTGACACGCCAAGCCTACCATATGGTGTCAAGCTATTGCTGGGGAGTACAGGGCCTCAATCTGCTCAGGGAGTTATTCCAATTGTAGCCATGTGATGTCGCAAAACACATATCTTAGTTGAATGTGAACTCCAGCCCAAAACCTAGGCATTTTATGAAAGTATTGTGGAGTCTCTAAGGCGTAGACTACCAGGGAGAGAGAAAACAAAAAACAAAACCTTAATAAACTAAATGCAGAAGAAGCTGATTTTGTGCTACGTGTGATATGTCAAGTCAGAAACAACACACAACCTTCATGCATACCACATGCAATATGGCCACTCAGTCGTAGCACACACTCAGAGGGAAGTGAAAGAATTAAGTTATTGAGAACTGCAGATATTTTAACAACAGGGTGAGTAGGTTGGCTCTGCAGCGTACCTATGTATAAAAAAGTAAATCTGCAGCGTACCTCTCATCTACCACAAACCATTAGTCTCACAAAAGTGTGATGGAGCAGTAGCTACCCACCAAACTGGGAAGGGGGTACGCTTTGGTTTCATCCCCAGTTGAGCAAAGACTTGTGGGCTGCTGCTGCAGAAGCAAAAATATGGAGCACCTCCACAGAACCAAGGATGTCAGGGCCATGGAGGAAAAAACACACAGGGTGAGCCAAAAAGTTGAAAATGGGACAGATGGTATAAATGTTCATGTAGCACAGAAACTTTTTTGTGGATGGCTTTTAAAACATGGAGCAGAATTTGAATTTTATGTGTACATGTAGTGGAGCCAGTAAAATTATTTTAATGGAGTGGTAATGGTGAATAAATTCCATGTGTTTAGTGATGAGACACCGTAGTGCAGTAAAGCTTTCACAGGGATCATGATGGTATCTGGAAGGCCAGTGAGAAAGGCCTTCCCATTTAATAGTGCCTTCCCCATTTGGTCACTCACTAGCATTCCCATAATTCGTGTGACACTGATTTGCTTTGGAAAAATAAAGGATGTAGGTTTGTTGTAAAAGGCTGTTCACTTACTATCAGCTGTTCAATAGTCCGCCTTAATCCCAGACCGTGTGATATCTCACTTTCTTCCCTTCCTTCCTGTTGGCTGTGTAGGTCGGGTAACATCTAACACTTACACTGATGGTTAAGTACTTAGCCTTGTGCAGACATCGAAAACTGGTCTTCCACACAATACCTACTGGGTTACCAGTCAGCTTCAATTACTGCCAAACCATCAGTCGTGAGCACTACATTGAGGGTTTGTTATCCTTACAATCCATCCAAGGAAACCATTCACTGTTGGTTACCTCTAAACATGCTTCTTACAAAGTAACCATCTACTACTAGTAGTTTTTAAGAGTCCTGCCTTCCAGGTAGCTGTTCACTTCTGCTACCCTCTAAAAATGTATTTCTTCCAAGTAAGTTTGCTTCCAGAATTCCATGTGCGTGCTGACTATCTCGACCAAGAGCGGTGTAGTCCCGATATGGACTTTGCTACTCCCTGACGGACCCGTGCCTGTTGTTTGTGAAAAACATTGTAATGCCGTGCCATGCAATCACAATGGGTTCTCAATGAGAACAGACACCAAGATCTCAAGTTTAAAGATTTACTTCAAAGTTGTTCAAACTATAAGGCACAAATTACATGTAATCAAATAGAAATTAAGTCAAAGTACTAAGTCCACAAAACAGAGTCCTAAACTCAGGTGAGTTCAAAACGGAAAGCGACAGAGATTCACCTTTTTAGAGAGGGGAAAGGACTCTTCCCTTTCTCTCGAAATCACATTATTTCATAGTATTTTAGACAAACGGTTCATATATTCACAGCATTAGTACATGATTCGCATGCTCTTTAACCGATAGAAATCAAGCTAAAAGAAACATTTGCAACAGAATACATTCGAGGATTTTCTCACTAGTACACAACAGGGGATTCTGCATTTGTCTACTGCATGGAGACACAATGGTTACATAGTATGTTATCCAGCCTGAGACAGCTGAATTCAACCATGGGAAATTACGTGTTCAAAACTTTGGCAAGTCTTTAGCTTGCTCCGTGGAGGCTAGTAAGTGTTTATTCTAGCAGAACTTAATCATGTGGTGTAATGCAACATCACATTCAAGATGGACGTCAAACGCGAAATTAACCCGATTCACGTAAAGCAACATTTCTACTGTTTTAAACGTAAATTTTTTTTCATTTCAACTTCCTCTCCTCTAACCAAGGCTGGATGGTCATCAACATACGGTCTCACCTAACCCAGATTTGACTAGACTTTTAGTTTCAGACCTACCAGTTCTGTTGTTTAACTTCCCTAATAAACAGGGGTGTAGCTTCAGGGGGAGGGTTGGGATGTTACACCCCCCCTAATATATGTATTTATTTTCTGATAAATAGTAGGGTACACATGCTTTCAGTCAGGTATGGTGAGGTGTCAGTCGGGTTTTACCAAGAATGTTTATACACACAGACAAAAATGCACAAACACTCTCTTTGGTTAGAAAGTCCTCAAAAATGTTTGCTATTTTTCAAAGTATTGTGCTTTCTCTTAGTACTCCTACCAATCTGCATTATTCTCCCTTTTCACTGCCTCTTAAGCCCCTCTCATGTACTCTGCTTGTCGTATAAAGTTATTTAACATTATATGCCAGCGTGATTGTTGGAAAATCTGAACCTCACCCTCCCCCCACCTCCAATTTGACTGACCAAGCTACGCCCCTGCTAATAGGTACCTTTCAACAATTATTCTGGATGATAACATCCCTTCTCGCATATGTTTATCGAGGTCAAAGTGCTAGTTATGGCCTCCCCATGCACACTTTTGGGGAGCATAGCCTGAAGCTGATTTTTTTGGTAGTGTCTCTCAGCTGCAGCTTGAGCTGCTGTGGCATCGGCTGGCCAGTATCTAGAGTCTTATCTCAGCGACACCTGAGTTTTTCACAGGTCTTTAAAAGACCATTTACATACCTTTTGTGAACTGGTTAACAAGGCTTTGTTTGTTTTTTTCACTTGTCCCAGTACATCCTGGGTCCCCACTCTGCCTATTCTTTACATTTTATTTTTACTGCCACAGTTGGAGAATGGATTTAGTAAAAAAGCATCTCATGGTTAGGGGTGCTACCTTTCCAAAAGAAAAATACAGCTATTTGTTGTTTAAAGAGGCTGCAAAGGCCTCACCTTGACACTAAATAGGGTTGTAAATAAAATGGTATGCATTCATTTGTAACATGACTTTTCAACTTTTGTTTCCTTTAATTATTAGTCATGGATCATTAATGCAGCCCAAAAACACGTTTAAGGGGGCTTTGTATTTATATTTGCTGTTTGAAATATGCACACATAAGTGCTAAAAAACACAGCTTTAGGTGATTTTGCTTATTTTTGTGCTGGTTGGGATATCAAAATACCGGTGGTGCCTGAAGAAATCGGATCAGCTGTCAACCATAATCAGGAGACTGAAAGTTTATTGCAGGATCAGCACATTATCTATCTCCTCCACCCTCCATCCCTGATTGATGCCATAATAGCAATAGTTTAGCTTATATCTGAAACCCTACAACTCACTACTCATTCTCACTGCTCACCCTTCACTTTCACCCTGTACTCACAGCAATCACACTGCACTCACACCATTCAACCTTCTCCTACTCTGCACTCACACGAACACACCGCTCACCCTGCATGCACATGACACTCCGATCACTTGTCACTTTCACCACTCACCCTACACTCACAGCGATCACATTGCATTCATTCTGTTACCCTACACTCACACTGTTCATCCTCCTCTTATCCCGCGCTCACACGAGCACACTGCTCACCCTGCACTCACAGCGACTACACTGCACTCATAGCCCTCACCATGAACTCACGCCGTTCTCCCTCCACCTACTCTGCGATCACATGAGCACACCACTCGCACTGCACTCACGCTTTTCACCCTCCACTTACACAAGCACACTACTCTCCCTGCACTCATGTGACACTTCACTCACCTGTCACTCTCACATCTCACCTTGCAATCTCACTCAAACAACACATCACTCACCATGCATTCATTCCTCCCACTCTGCACTTTTACCTGCACCCAAACTCAGGTCACATCACTCACCCTGCAGTCAATCCTCACACCCTACTCTCACATTGCTCACTGTGCACTCACATAGGCACTCCTGTCACTCACACAGCTCCCCCTTCACCCACATGGGCACAGCACTCACACCACACAAACAAGCACATCACTCACCCTGGAGTCACACCACTCACCCTGAGCTTCCTCCCTGCACTAAAACGGACAAACCTCTCTGCCTGCATTCATACATACACTCTGTTCACCCTGCCTGCACACAGAGACAATAGTCTGCCGGAACTCATAGGGACTCAGCGCACACTCTGCACTAACTCCTCTCACCATGCACTCACCAGTGATTCTCACAGTTCACCTTTCACTCTCACCGCTCATCCTGCACCACACACAGGCACACTATTCATGCTGCATTTACACTGCTCACACCACCCTGCACTCACTTATCTCACTCTGGACGCACTCCTCTCACTTCACACTCACATGTGCCCTCCTCTCACACTGCATTCATGCAGGTCACCCAACACTTACATCAGCACATTTTTCACCCTACACTCGCACCACTCACTCACACTATTCACCATCACCTAGCACTGACATGAACACAACTCTTACTCTGCACATATAAAAATTACACAACTCTCATGAATATACACATATTTCTACAAAGGCATCCACAAAATATCTGCTCTTTCCGTAGTACTAGATGCCTACTTAATTCCATCGGCAACAACGGGGCAGGTGCAAGAAGGGGAGAGTAGACTGAGCATGAGGGATGGCACAAAGAGGGAGACTAGGGCTAAGGTTTTGGGGTATGGTGCTGGATTGAGGATCATCTGACACCTTCAGCCATTCCTGGCTTTTCATTCACCACAAGGCTTAATTCCGAGACACATAGTTTATTTTTTTTTTACATTGTAAGATTGGTCTCAAAAATGTAAAGTGTTACTGGATAAAATCCATGGTTGCCAAAGAAGTCAAGCATTTCATAAGATCAGTTGGATGCTGTGATATTACATGTTAGAAGGTGGATTAGTTCATTTCCAATACTGTAACTGCTTGATCCACACGTGAAACCAAATATAAGCCACGTATAGCTATTTTAAGGAAGTGCACTTTTCATTAACATCATACTTATAACAAACATTGACAAGGCAATATATGATTATTTTTGAATAGCATATAGAGAATATGTTTTTATTAAGCTTCACTAAAAGGCAAGGCAGGTATAGCAGAAGCAGCAGGGCAAGCTTTTCTAACACAATAAAAGCAGACTGACTAATGGAAGTGTGAGTGGCAGTGTGGCTGTGTGTGCGTGTGACAGAGTACAAATGTACAAAAGAGTGCAAGAGGTACAGGGAGAATGTGTTTTTGAGAGAATGTGTGTGTGTGTGAGTGTATGTGTGTTATGCGTGCAAGTGTGCTGCTGGTGTGGCATACCGGAGGTTATTCTTACCTTGTGGACAAGAGCACTAATAGCATATTACCTATGGCAAACTGCAGGCCCTGACATGCTTCTAGTAAGACACCATCATTGGCTGTGGGGACTGAACTGTCTAACTGAGAAAGCTGCTAGCCCAGTCATACCCAGCGGCAGGGACACAGAACATGCGCCAACACACCTGGCCGAAGGCCATAACATGATGCACTTAATTCTTAGCATATGGGGTGGATCCAAAGCAAAATGTTGGCACCGATATTTGAGGTGACTCTTGTCATAAGCTTTCCTGTGCTCATTTTATAGGATTGTGACTGGCAAAATGCTGACCCTTGTATACCGGAGGGACTTTGTAGAGGTACCCAGGACTGTGGCTTAAGTACCCATGGTAAATTTCTGGCACTGTCATATTGAATGTACTCCTTACCATAAGGGGCTCACCCATGAAAAAATGGTGACCTTAGTATAGTGTACGTAATTTCTGACTTAAGAAATTTGGAAAAAAATTAGATCTACTCCTAGAAAAGGCCAGGCTCCCTGGTGCTCCATGAAAGTACTGGAATATTTCATGATTGCCCTAATAAGGTCTGCGGTGTTTTAGCACATTTGATCCCAAAAGTTTCAAATAATTCTCAGGGGGAAAGTCTACTCTCCCTTAAATCATCTACAAGAAATTTGTTAACTTCTATTGTTTGCTGGAATTTGGGGGAAGTATTACACCCCGCCACTTACATAGATCTTTTTCTTCCCATAATGGCTATGAGGTTAGCTCTGACCCCATTTCTGGAAATGCTTGTCCTGCCCCATAGCGTGAAGAAGGACCAGTGTTTTAAATGGGCTGGTACTCACCGGTACTAGGTAACAGCACTTCTAAATTTTTCTGCGCTTGAGTACCGGAACTTCTCCTTGTCCAAAGAGAGTACCGGTACTCACGAGACAGCAAGGCAAGCTCAGTAAAATTGTCATGTACTAAAAGAACCGTGACAGAGCCGATGAGTCAGTCCGTTTTCGTGAAGCACTCTGATGATCGAGTGCTAATCTACCCTCGCAATGTGCTAATTGAGCGGCGGCCCGTAGGCATTCATTCAGAGCTGGCAAGAAGTTTGGAAGGGGTCCGACTCACACTGTCATTATTGTTACAGTGTCCACTCAGGCTCTGTGGAGTAAATAGCACAGTAGGTGTGTGGGCAGGACCTGCTAACAGGCCTATCTCCTGACTCTCTGCAAATCGAAGAGAAGGCCTTCCTGCTGGCATAGCAGACTACGGCAGCACTTGTTTGGAGCCAGAGTAAGGAGGAAGGTGGTGACAGTGAACTGTAGCACAGTTGATGGGAATCAAGGTTTAGTAATGTGGGCAGCAGCCAATGTAAGCACTTTTAAAACACATGTACTAAATGCCCTGGGTGCGTGCACGAATGTCCCTGTGCGTGTTCTTGCATAAGTGAGTGTTGTCTGCAGTGTCCAGCATAGCAGATAGATAGTTACAAACCCTTCATTACCACACTCTGTCCAAGAAGAACATGTGAAAGGGTTTGCTTGTAGCAAGTGCTAAGCCACTCTCTCAGTACAGATCTGCTTTCTCTGTTGGAGCCCGTTTTCTCTTGGGTTAATTGGGGGGCTCTGGGAAGGGTAGAGGTTGGTGAACCAACAAATTAACAAGGAGAGCCCAGTCAGAGTCGAACCAGGACGTCTGGCTTGGCCTTAAAAGCCTGTGCACAAGTCGAGCCTTGAAAACATTACCATTGAAATAAAAGTGCATTTTTATCATGTGGAAGCATTTCACCTTGGTGCATCCCCACCATGACGAAAATGCCATTAGTGATCTAGGAAGTAAGTCACTTTTCTGGTGTATATTATATATTGACTATTTTCTTTTCATGAATGAAGCAACATTATAGTGTATTAAATCTAATACAAGATGTGATTGTACAGCACACGTCCTGAACTCGTGCATTTGAATATACTATCATATGTGCTAATGAACTAAAAGGAGGTTGGTAAGTTAAAATATTTCTCTGCGATGATACAATTTGGTCATGTAGGGAAGCTGGGATTGATCCCAGAATTTCTGCTTTCGTATTGTGCAATTCAGCCTCTAGGAGGCTCTATCTTTCTTTCTCTCCTGTATTACAATAAAGGTCACAATTTAGTCTTTATTCTTTGCACATGAGATTAGAGTTTGGTTGGCAGGCAGATGCACAATTAAAGTTCAGTTAATTTTTTGTTTGAGAGTGCAAGAGGACCTGGGACTGAGCCAGAGCCAGGCATCCTGGTGCAAGCTTTCAACAGCTTGCCCACCTCCAGAAAGAGGGAATCATACTTTAAAGCAGGTAAGGAGCTGTGAGGCAAGGCTGTGCCATCTAGGAGGGGCTGGGTGATGTTTGCTACGTGGCAATAAGACAAGAGGGTTAACCATAGTTAAATGTTTCCCAAAAATGTTAAGGAAAATATCTTGTGCAAGTCATATGTGTTTTAGGTGTTGCACCAGGAGAAGCCCACTTTAATAATAAATGCATCCTTTTGTACGTATAAGGGGAAAGGAATACTCCAAATAAACCAGAAATGCTTTAGTATAATTATGCACATCTGCACACTACTTAAGTCTCAATCAAATTAAATGTGTGCCCCTGGCTGGGTCCCTTAGCACTGCCCGTAGCCACGCCACTGCCCGTAGCCACGCCCCACACCCTAGTTCACATCTCAATTTGATGAGTACCTGCACTTATTTTTTTCATTTAAAGCATTGAGAAGGACTGGCTTTAGGGCGGTGCGACCAGTGCAGCTGCACCTGGCATTGACTTTGGTGGGTGGTGCTGTGTTTAAAAATATTTTTTGGTTTAAAACCACATGAACTTCCTTGTGCATCATGCAGTTTAAGGCAACAATAAAAATGCCAAGATAATTCTGGTGATTAATGTTCCTACTGGTGAGAGCTCGGCATTTTGTCTAGTGGCAGTTTTGGCTCATCGTAAAGTAGCGCTGAGGGTTAATGTGCCTGCTGCAAAGAACATGTACAATGAGGTGCACTGTTGGAGAATGGTAGTGAGCAGTGCACAAGTCCTAAAAAAAGAAGTGGGGGGACGCTGACGTCACGACAGGAAGTGATGTCACGAAAGGTGGCTTGCACCATCAGACTCATTGCCTCCCCTCGCTCACCCCTTAGATGCAATTGCATCAGAGAAGCCAGCGCGTGAGCAGCGTTCTGAATGACCTCCGATCTCGCCCCAGAGAGACCAAAGAGTGAATGTGTGGCTCCATTTGCTCCAGTTATCGAGCTCCCGGTAAAATAAGTGGGGGGACGCCGTCCACCCGCGTGGTACCCCGACTCGAGCCCTGGTAGTGAGGGAATTCATGGAGAAGGAAGTTACGGGGGAGGAGCGCGCCAAATAAGACTATCGTAAGGGCCGCCACCAGCGCTCCAGACAGTCCTGGCTGGGAGTCCAAGTACAACAGAAGTTTTTTTTTTTTTTGTGTGTATATTTATATAGCGCGAACTCGACCCGAAGGTATTGGAGCGCTTTTACATGAGCACCGTATTTACATTACACATTCAGGCACGGGGAGATTAAGTGATTTGCCCAGAATCACAGAATGTGGACGCGACCCCGAGGCTCGAACCCTGGTTTCCAGCACCAAAGTCGGCAGTCTAGCCGACGGACCACATCCTCTCCCCAAGTTCGGGTCTAGTTGCGCCCCTGCTTGCCAGTGGCGTAGCAATTGCCCGTTCTCGCTGATGAAAGCAAGGACAATGAACCTACCAACCCCAGCTGGGTAATAAAAGACATAATTGGGGTATCTTGGCCTCTCGTGCCCCTGAGCTCCACCACTGCACTGGCTGCAATATTCATAGCTACGCCCCTTCTTGGAATCAGACGTGCCCGTTCACTCCAGCTGCCAGAACAGGGGGGTGCCTTAGAGATTATCCCCGTAGTCTTTCGTGAGCTCCTCCGCCGTTCAACGTTCCAAACACTCCTGGATCCTCAAGGCTCGCGTGCATTTGCTTCCGCATGTTTGGCAGCTGGCAAGGAGCGCGCGCCCCGCCTCCCTGAGGCGCCTGCCAGTACTACAACCCGGGAGCCCCCACCCCCGCCTCCTTTGGGCGTCTCCTCGTTTCTCTGCTGGGGAGGAGGGATGTGTGTGTTCGGGGATCTGTAGTAACCGACACACTGACAGCCGTTCTGCGCCTGCAGCACTTTGGACCCCGCCCCCGAGAAGAGAGAGGCCAGCCCAAGGAAGTCATACCCCGGCCTCCCTAGCCAAACCCCATGCATGCGCTTCTCTCTGCTTCCTCCCGTGCCCCAGACCTCGGTAACCCAGAGCCCCCCGTTTGGGAAAAGACACTGCCTGACGGCCAGCTTACCGAGGTCTTGGAGCCGGTGTTACCGCGGTCCATATTAAGTACACACTCTGTCCCTTGCCCCGCTGCCTGTGCCGCTCGCCCCTTCCCTGCGGTCGGTACCAGTCTCCGCTGCTACCCTCACAGTCCCCTCCGTCCCCCTCTGTGTGACCGTCCGTCGCAGCGATGCTGCAGTTCGCGCGGAGCCTGCTGCTGTCCCGGGCCGCCTGTGAGGGGGATCCCAAGGCCAGGTACGCCGAGCTCTTTAAGAAGCTGGACCTCAACCAGGATGGGATGGTGGACATCGCCGAGCTGCAGGCCGGGCTCCGGGCCATGGGCACGGCCGTGGAGGCGGATGCCGAGCAGGTATGAGGTGTGAGCGGCGGCCTGCTAAGGTACAGGCCCTTTAGAACATATCTTTCAAGCAAACTGGCTGTTTTCTGGCCTTCAAAACTAGTCCTAGCTTTTTCCTCCACAAACTCAACCCTTTGCACACTGGGACTTGTAGTTTTACCTCCCCACTAAAGGCTTTGGCTTTCACCTCTCAGCATGTAAAGTGCTTTAAGCGAGGCCAGGGCTTGCACTGCCTCACTCAGTGGTTATGGAAGAACATCTTAACTAAACAGGTTGCATGTAAACTTTAGTTACCTTTCGTGTTAAGGCTGAAGGATCAGAAGGGGTCTGGACGTGTGGGTGGAATGCAGTGCCTATCTGCTCTCAGATTACACGGACAGCCTGTAGTTCTAGAATCTGCTGGGTACAATCAAGCCTGGAGCACCAGTGAATTGAAGGCAAAGTCGTTTTTCAATCACTTGACTTGCCTCACCCAATGTTTGCTTGCAGACCTGGCTCTCCATCTAATTCTTGTCAGGCCGGTTCTCACGGTAGTTCAGAGGGCCCTTATTTGCCCTTAGCCGCTGAATCACAATGAACAGTTTCAAAGAGCAGTTGCTCCAGTTTCACTAGATATATTTTTGTATTTAATTCCGATCAAAAACTGTTAAGAAGTTTAAGTAACACATTGAAAGAAGCATTGGTAAATGCATTAAGTTTTGCCTATGAGATCAATAATAAAAGGTCTGTATAACAAAAGAGGTTACCTACATTGTTTTGCCCCAGTGCAAAATTTTATACAATACAGTGCAGAACAAGTTCAGAACAAAATCTGTTTACTTAATGATAGAACATACTTGTTGGAGAAATGGTGCAAAATGGATGTTGGAACCATAAATTAAAATGTTGAAAAAATAAACAAAATTCTGTGTAGAGTGCTAAAAGTATAAATCCAAGGTCGCCGGATGGGTGCAGGACAGGGAGTAGGGCAGAAAGCATTGAAGAGTCGAGTGGGTGGCTGTGAAAATAAAAATGCACACATGCTCTTATAAACTGGAACAGGGAAAGACAGCAAGGAAATGCATGTAATCCCATGAAGTGCCCAAAGGAAAAAAAAAAAAAAAGTGTCTCTGAAGTATGCTACAAAAGGACTCTCATCCAGTCAGCACAAAGTAAAACCAAAATGTTTTTGGGTAGGCCAAACACAAGATTAGGGGAAAAAAAACATCAAAGCAAGAGCAGACAACTGAGATAGATAACAATGCCATTCAATCAAGAGCAAGGGGCTGACTCAAAGCCAACTCGAAGTATGCGTTAAGTATTGAAAATCACAGGTCTTGCCAATAGATTGCTAAAGCTGTCTGTAGCGGAGATCTAAAAAACAAACCCCAAACTTTGACAACGAACACACATGACTGACAACCTGTCACCCACTAAATGCTGTAGAGAGAAATGCAGGTTTGTGCCGCTGCTGATTGCCTCCAGCCCCATCCACTGTCTGGCCTTGAAATGCAAATTTTAAATGTCTAAATGATATCCAGTTGTACACTTCTAACATCAGTACCATTACTCCCCTGCATGCGTTCCACACATTTAATCCACTGTTCTCTAAAGAGAGATTTTTAGGTCGAGCCTAGAGTAGCGCGCAAGCGCTGCTCTAGCGAAGACTTTATGTAGGGGCTTCAAAAAGCTGTCCAGACGCTCGTGCGTCATGGCCTTTTCCGTGCGGTTACCCGCACGGCCGCCATGTGTTTTCAATTATCGCGCCCGGCGGCCGTGCGGGTAACCGCAAGCAAAAGGCCATGGTGCACGAGCGTGTGGTCACGCCTGCTGCTCGCAAGCGCGCACTTGCCCAACCCCTTTTTTTTTCCCCCAACATTAAATAATGCCGGCCGCGCGTTTTGTTGCACGCGGGTCGCCCAACTCGTATTTTTTTCAACATTAAATCATGGCGGTCGCACGTCTTGTTTTAGGTGCACTTAATTTCCCTTTAAAATGCTTTCTGTTGAGTGCATTTCGATTTACTGATTTCACTTCCCCCTCTTCGGTTGGAAGAAACTACTTTACACTACAAAGTTGTAACTCAATGTGCACTGAATTGTGCTGGCCAATCAGAAGCAGACTAGCAGTGCATAATGGGGCGGTGGGTGGATTGGGCCAATGAATTACAGGATCTCATTTTGACTTCAGGAAACAATGTATATAAACACTGGCATGTGTGAGTCATGCTTGCAGCTGTGCTTTTAGACGCATGGAGTTTTGGGGGGGAGGAGCGGGGGGGCAAGCTGAGACTGGAGCATCTGTATCAGTGTTATGCTTTCTTTTACTTTTGACTGCCGTGATAAAAGCATGGGTTGCGAACGGAAAGCAGCCATTGTGAGGATTTATATGCTTTCATGGTTTGTGTTGAGTCCTGTATCTGCAAGCGTGGAGACCCAAGTAAATGGACAGCAGTGATTGCTGAACAGTACAGGTGCTGCAATAGGTCTTGTTTTTCATACCGTTTGATATTGGTCTTCAGTCAGTTTCTAAATGCTCCCATTTTTGGCAAATGAGGAAATAAGGACCCTGAGGTGCGCGCTATAAAGGGGTGTTCACAGGATTACAAAATTTTCTGGTTAAGTGTGTGCAAGCAGTAACATAACTCGGGCTCCTTAAGACGTTAACTTGCCCACTAGGCAATTGTGTGTTACATGAAATGTCCTAAGCTTTGTCATTTGTTTTGGTAAGGCCTAGTAAAAAAAACTACACCCAGTGCCCACTTGCTGACACCTGGCTCACACGCCATGATTCAAAATATTTTTAAAAGTCGCCTTAGTTTTGTGTATAGCATCTGGCATCATGGAGTGGCATTTCTGTATTAGATGTCTCATTATTAATAATAACAAATATGACAGGCTTGTTTTTATAATTTTTTTAATAGAGTTTAAAGCAGGGACACGGGGGCTCTCTGCCCCCTGCTTACGATGGCCCTGAAACTGCTGTCTGGCGGTGCAAGGGGACTGTCCCTGTGTCCACCCAACAACACGAGGCGATGTATTAGAGATCTGGTGCCTCAGCTGCTACGCATGCGCACATGTGCTAGTGTGTGTCTACATAGCTATGTGCCACCTGCACCCTCGCAGGGCTGCGCGCCCTCACCGTGCTGCACGCCCTCGCCGGACCGCAGCCTCGTCTACCGTGTCTTTGCATGCAGACAGGTAGGCTTCTGGGCTTTGAGGGGGGCTCAGCACCCTATGAGGGGTTCTGCACCCACGCTCATCAGGAACCTCAGTGTTATGGCACAAGGGTTCCGAAGCGCAGGCCTAGACCACATGGCCCCATCCAAGCTGCCCGACTAGGTACCAATGCATCTTGGTTATCAGAGAAGCAATACAGTGAGCAGCCCATGAGGGCATCCCAAAATCATCCATACACCCCCTCAAAAGGGGAGGCTGCGAAATGCAGATCTCCTAATAGTTTGCCTACATTTTGCGCCTCGTCCGGGAGTTGTATGAACTTAGGATGGGCATAGCCAATAGGTCTCGCCTTTGGGACCTTATAAGTGTTTAGCCATGCAACAGTTGATGTTGTTGCACCAAGGATATTGTGCTGCATAACTAAATACTTATAAGGTCCCAAAGGCGAGACCTATTGGCTATGCCAATGCTTGTTATATATACATTCAGCATTGCTTAGATGTGACTATTATTCCACATGGTGATTTTTCGCAAGTCTTCTTTTTTAATTGTAGGCTGGCCTGTCTAAAATATACACAGCGTTGTCTAGACCAAGCTTGGAAAAAAAACATGAGCGCTTCATTTCACAGGACATGTGCCTCAAAAATGGTGTAAATTGCGTATGCTCCCTTTTATGGCACGTAAGTCCACTTTAGCATATCTCTGGAGTACAATGACAGCTTCTTAGTCTAAAGCAAATGTGTACAACTCTGGCACATTGTGTACTGGGGTAGTTAAGCTTTATTGTAATTAAGTAGCCATTCTCACAGAGGTTATATGTATCTCTGAATGTAGACCAGCATGTTTCCTTACCAAGGTTAGATGTAGAATAGTGATTGCCATTACATTAATAATTATTGTGCTAGCATTCATAGTTATTTCAGTTGGTATGAGAATTAGCCATGGGATAGAAACACTTAGCTCTACACCTGCGCCTACACTACCTGCACATACAGTAGGTGAGAGGAAATTAAAGGCTTAATTTATAGATGCTTCAGAATAGGGTTTCGCATCGAACTTTTCTTCTAGACTATTTCAAGAATACACAAAAGCTTTAGATGCTAAGGATTATATGTTTGTGTACAATTAATTGTTTCAGCAACTGAGGACGTGACCTACCATCATATTCCACTTTCCTCTGCAGTATATTGCTTAGTTCATTTTATAGACCGAATGACTTTGAATATTATTTATCCAATTATGATTTTATCCTTTCGGAAGTCCCTCTTCACAAAAGAGTGAATCCTCACCCACAAGCTAAGGAGATGGAAACAGTTTGTTTTTTCTCTAGGTCCCCTACAAAGAGGGGATCTAAATAAAACGTGAGCTCTCCTTTCCTCTAATGCCTGGATGAATTTATTTTCTAATGGCTTCATTGAGCATGTCAAATTTCGTTCATATGCCTTAATAGTGTCTATCTTTGTAGGGGACATACTGACTATCAATTCAATTCAATTATCTTTATTTCATGATTAATTAAAATCTTTGCAGTAGAAAACTACATTCAGAATCAACCTGTGCAAATACGCATAAAGCCGCTTAATTCATTACAGTGAGATTGATTTAAAATCATTTAAAATTTGCAAGGATTTATACTGTTGTGAGAAAGTAAAAAATATGAGTTATGATATACTGTGCGCGATTTAAAGTACAATAAAAAGAACCTAAAAAAACCTCCTAATTAACAGTTGTTTGACTAACTCTATTTCCTACTCTCTATGGCCTAAAATTCGTAACAGATCTAACAGTAGAGGCAAGGATTATCGTCGTATGATTAAAAATTTGGAACAATACTTAACAGTTAAGGGTTATGCAGCTGGCTCTACATTTTGAATATGGCCTTCTGTAATCGATTCGTCAATTAGCAGTTAGATTTAACATGATTTTTGCCATACTCATGAATCGGACCAGTCTGCATGCTAACTGAATGTCTCTTCCTTCAAGACAGGCTTTTAGTGCTTGCCTACGTGTTCGAATCCGTCTTTGGTTCCAGAGTGGTTTTAATAATAGTCTACGCTCTTTATCTAGACCCCTGCAACTGCACAGTAAATGCAGGATGTCCTCTTTGGGATCACCGCAGATTCTGCAGTTCATTGTTGTTTCTAGACGTTCCCACGGTGGGAGGTGCTGATTTACTGGTAAGACTCCCATCCTCAATTTCAGGTAAGATTCCTTCACAGTCCTTGAGAACCCTGTTCCCAAGTAAGCTTGTGGCAAAGACCTTGTATAGCTCTGGATAACGAACCACCCGTGAGCCCTCTTGGTCAATGTAGCTCTGTCTTCTTCCAGAGATAGTATCTTTACTGTTTTGTTTACAAGCTGCTTAAAATTTTTGTGAGGCACGTTAATTTCCCAAAGGTCTTGTAAGGCGAGAGAGCTTGTTGCCGTTTGGGGGTAGACCATTGCAGGGCTGTCTTTATTCCTTTCCATAGATATGCATTCAGGGAACCTGTCTCTGATCCCTTTATTTTGTGCCAGCATTTGGTGTAGGCACCCTTGCGTGCTACTTGCTGTTTTTGGAGGCCAAACTCTAGCCTTAATTGTGCAGGCATACTGACTACCAGTAAAATAGTGTCACCCGCAGCTGCTCTGAAAGATAGCATGCTCTTTGTAAGGGAGGCCAATTCTGACACTTGAGCAGAGGTAACACCTCGAAGCCAGGAGGCTTCTACCACTTCCTGAATTATACAGACAGTATGAGCTGCTCTCAAATTCCCCATATTATATTTTAGGCATGAACTGTCAACAAAAATGACATAGTCGGGCTCATCGGGGAGTACATCCTTAATGTCAGGTTTTGGCTCGGAGCATAAATCCGTGACATCTAGACAGTCATGTTCAACCTCTTCCCCATCAGTCTCGTTTTCAGGCAATGGTAATGATGTAGCTGTATTAAGAGTGCGACATCTCTTAAGGGTAACATTTTCAGCAGCAAGAATCAATTGTTCATATTTTTTAAGTCTGTTTGTCAGTTACTGTGTTTTTGTTTGAGTGAGCAAAATTTCCACAGTGAGGGACCATCACTGTAAAAGGACGTCCCATCTCTATACTCTCACTTCTCTTGATACTGACACCAACCACCGATTTAAGGCAGCCTGGCAGTCCTGTGGCAACATGGACAAGAGTAGTTGAAAAAGGTGCCACAGGTCATCCAGAGTCTCCATGTAATTGAGTAAGCAATGAGAGAGCACAGCCCACCCGCTCGCTGCAAAACAAAGTGAACATTTCGCTGTTATTAGTCATTCCTAGTGCCGGGGATCGACAGACCCTTTCTCTCAGCTCTAGGAGTACTTTAAAAAAAAATTTTTTTTTATTAATTTGTTGCTCACCAGAAAGCAAAACAAGAACAAAATTTACCTTACAGTCTTCACGATTAGTAGGGTGCTCAACAGAATAGTGTCAGTAAATTCAAGGTGAAGGCAATTCATATGAGAGGTACAGCATCACCATAAATGTGAAACACAGTGCTGCATAGGCCCAGTCTCTACACTCGCCTCTATCGTGTCAGTTTTATTAGCCAAGATAAACATCAGCAACCTCGTATCTTCTCCCACATCTGTGGGCAACCTCTACTCTGAACCGCCACCTTTTTTGCCTGTTGGAACCAATCCATGTCAGTTTCTCAGTCTGTCTCTTTAGGGGGCGTAGCGACACCCCATGCACATGCCACGTTTCGTTTGGCCACTCCGGCTGCCACACTCGACCACAATTTTGGGTACTTAGGCCATGCCTGCTCACCCTCAATTTTAAGGAAGAGCCACTTCGCCTCCAGCGGGACCTCCAAGTTTTGCACTCGTGCCATTATTCGAGTTCCTCCCTCCCAATAGGGCTGAATGATCGGGCAGGCCCAGAGTGTATGAAACGAGGAGATCTCCTGACCATAGCCCCACAAGCAGAGTGTAGAATTGCCCTTCCCCATTTTGTGCAGGAGTGTCTGAGAGTAGTACAACCTGTGGAGGATGCTCAGCTGAATAAACCAAAATCCGGCTCTAATCGCCACCACCCTAGGGCCCTGCAACTCCTCCTCCCTGTTGTCGTCCTCCAGTGCACCAAAATCTACCTTCCAGTTGTCCCTCAATGCCCGTAAAATGTCTAGGAACACTTTTAAACAGTCGTCGTTCCATGGAAGCGGATCTGGCACATCTTTGTGTGTCAGCCTCAGTAAAGGCTTGCCCAGTAGGGAAAAGTTGGGTATCCCCTGTCTACAGTAGCCCACCATTCCCAGAAACAGTTTGATGTCTGTCTGCATTTTAGGTGGATTCATTTTCAAAATCGCCTTAATTCTCTCTTGTGACACCTTTCTTGTTCCTTTGTCAATATGTCCTAAGTACAGGCCTTTTTGGCAGCATTGCAACTTACACAGGGACACTTTGTCAGTTTTCAGCCAAATGATTCAGCAAAGTAATCTTATCCTGTTTGCACGCTTCTTGTGTACTTGACTCTAAAAGTAGGTCGTCAATGTACTGTACAAGAACCGAGTTACAAGGCATTTGTAAAGTCTCAAGATTCTTTTGCAAGATCCAATTAAAGAGCACAGCGCTTTCTGTGTACCCTTCTCGGACTCGTCACCTTGCCAAAACTCTGTTTTGAAATATGAACAAGAACAGAAACTGGCTGTCCTCATGTAATGGGATAGAAAAGAAAGCTTGACAGAGGTCGATAACCATGAACCACTCTGGATCACAGGGAATCAGAATTAATATTGTAGCTAGGTTTGGTACCACAGGACAGCATGAAATGACTGTTATTAATTTTCCGTACTTCCTGAATAATTCTGTACTTGCCGTTATGCTTCTTTAAGCCCATAATCAGCAAATTGCAAGGACTTCCGACTATTTCTCTCAAAATTCTTTGTATTTACATTGATTCAATTACCGGAGTGATTCCAACAACTGTCTCAGGTGTAAGATTGCATGGTGGCGTTCTCATAAATTCTGCATTTGGTTTAATCGTTATTCAAACAGGTTCTATGCCTTTTATGAGTTCGATGTCCTTCCCTGAAAAATCTCATACTGCAGGTTTTACAGTGTCTCTTAAATCGAGCGGTAAATCCTCTACCGTTCCTACAGGGAACAATCTAACAGCTGTTCCTCGTCTGGTCATTTTAAATTCAACATCTTCATAGTGCGTTTGAAACTCGACCGCCTGTGGTGTCCTGTAAATTGTGCAATTTAATTTGCACAAAAGATCCCTTCCTAACAGATTTACACAACATGAGTCGCCCACCACAAACTGGTGATCTTCTTCAAATGAGCCTATTTTTACAGGAACCTTCTTTAAAACCGGGTTAGTTATTTGCCTATTTGTGACACCTGCAACTTGGAATTGACACTTGATGGCCAATTACCTCACCTTCTACAAATAGACCACCTGGGTCTATCTCCTTGACTGTGCCAAGTATGCAATCTTCCACCCTCCTCAGGTGCAGTCATAGTGAATTCATAGTCAAAGCTCTCATTCTCAAACATAGTGAACTGCTGAAAATGATTCTGATTATGGAAAGGATTTGGGTGAATTGTTGAAAAGAATTCTGATTCTGGAAAGGATTTGGGTTTGCCCTTGGTGCTTCATTCATATTAAATCTGGGGTTACCCATGTTCTGTGGGGCCATTGGAGCTTGTGGGACATGCATCATAGAGACTTGTGACTGATTTTGAGGTGGCATTCGCTGAACTGGGACCTGACCTGGGACATTCTGAATTTGTGTTGGATTTAACTTTACACTTGGCCATCACCACTTACTTGGTTAGGATTCTAGTTATACACCCTCTTCCTATGCCCAAGCTTGTACAATAATGACAAGGAGTCAACCTCTTCAACGTCCCAATATCTACCCCTGGATTCGGATCAACCGGAACACCTCAATCTCTTCCCTGTGGAACACCAGCTACATCTTGTACCATTTGACGACCAATCTTAAAACCATCACCTTGCATTCCACCAA
Source organism: Calotriton arnoldi (assembly GCA_963921515.1). Lineage (NCBI taxonomy): Eukaryota > Metazoa > Chordata > Amphibia > Caudata > Salamandridae > Calotriton > Calotriton arnoldi. The sequence goes on from CAWUFW010000033.1 coordinate 4,187,775, forward strand.
CATTTCCTACATACAGCTGATTTTGAAACCCTTTTTGAGCCAGCTTTGTTTTTAGTATGCCTCTGCATCGCATCCTTTGCCTGCCTGCAGATCACCTTCTGTTCTATTTGTGCATACTTATATCTGGATGCAACCCAAAAACGAACTGTGACACAAAGCTCCCCATATCTCCTTTTTCGGGATTTTCTTGTCCACTGTATTGTTTGAACGCTTGTAACAGCCGTTCATCCTTAGCTGTTCTGTTAATTTTCAACCAATCAATGTCCCTTTGCTTGTACCTTTCCCTTCAAAAAGGTAATCACCTCATCATGCTTTGTCATCACTATTGGCAAAGGTGCACGGGTAAGTGCATCTCTAGGGGGCTCTGTTTGAGGCCATTGCACAGCTATCTTACACTCAGTCCACAGATCATTTTGTGCCACAATGTCGAAAAAGATATTAAAATCTGTCCACAGAACCTTCAAAATTTTCACAAACCGGTCAACCTGAGTATACGATTGGACAGGATTCTCTCTCAGTTTTGGAAAGTTATTTGTAAATGTCATAATATCAGCTCGACTCCATGGCACATGAACATACCCTCCACCTGGTATATCCCTCATAGGCAATGTTAAAGCCTCATCTGGTGGTAATGGAAGTGGTTTACCGTTTACCTCTGTAGTATCTGTCTGCTTCTTTTGTCTTCCCTGCTTCTTCGCCCATTTGCTCTCTAATCTGTCAAAATCGTTCCACTTCCAAATGCATTTAACCAGTTTGGTAATGTGCAACTTCATTCCTGAAGATCGCATAATAACAATCGCGTCTTCTTCTAACTGTGCCCTAAAACTTTTCTTTAACGGAATACTCTTGGATAGATCTACTTCGTATTTCTCTGCTAATTCTGTCAGTTTATTATTTTCTCTTTTTGTGTAAGCACCCTGAGTGCTTGATCTTTGTGCCATTTCCCTCATGTACATCTCTCCCCGCTTCCTGCTGCCTGTCCCTGGGCATTTCTCCTCGCCCCCTTCCCTGCTGCACTCACCCGTATGCCTCTTCATGTTGCTTCTGTGTCTCCCCCGCCACCCCTATTGTTGCTTCTGTCTCTCTACTGCCCTCCCCCATGTTGATTCGGGGTCCCCCCAGCCTCTCAGTGTTGCTTCTGTGTCTCCCTGCCTTCCCCCGTATTGCTTCTGTTTCCTCCCGCCCTCCTGTTTTGCTTTAGACCCCTCCCATTGCTTCCGCTTCCCACCAAGCCATGTTAAAAAAAAAAAAGAAAAAAAATGAAAAAGTTCATAAGTTTCTCCAACTGCCCCACATGAATGTAAGTAGTTGTATAAAAGGAACACCAGTTTAGCACCTCAGGAGTAGTTTAATTTTACCCCTCTCAAGGCCTTCTTGCTTGAGATGTTTTGAGAGTGTGAGTACTACTTTGAGAGTGACTATTATGCACCTTCAGTCCAGTGCATTGAAATGACCAAATATGGATACTCATGCATATGATAATCACACAGTCATTTGTGTATACTTCATATGAGTGAATCAACTCATGATCTCTTGAACACGTATATTAAAAAATAGTGTATGCAATTTAGTAAGTAGACTGCAGTGGTTGGGTTGAGGGAAGGGAATGAAGTGATGATGCCTCTGATCAGAATTGTAAGGCAAGGGTGATTTTGAACTTAATAGCAATATTTCAGTTTTGCAAACTTTTACTGTCCTCCATCTACTGGTTATCCATAAAGTGACATCGGGCCAGCTAATTTTCAGGCTCTGGTATTGGAGTTTTATCTTAGGAACTGTGTCATTCTGTTGCATAAGAAGGTTTCTCTTTATGATCTAACTAAAGTTGAGGGTGCCAACTATAACAATAAAACATATATTACCCTTTCCTATGCCAATATTATTTGGTCTGAGGTATGTACTGTATAGTTGTATAAAGATGAATGGTTCGGTTGCAGTTCTTGACTTTTCTCCCTGTTGATGCATATGCAAGAAGTAGGATTCGTCCCCTGGCTAAGATTCTGGGCATTCCATGTCCTTATTTTAGCTTTGTCAAGAATTGTAAAGTAACTATTGAAATATTAGTGGAGTTCGATTTGTCTGCAGTGCTTTCACCTTGGTTGTGTACAGGGTTACATCAGGGTTAGTGCCTTGTAGAAATTGTTACTCCTAGATCAGAGACATTTATTTGATGTTCCCTGAACTGTAGAATAGCATTCAGGATAGTCACTGGTACCAGCATGGAAGGCGTGTTAGTCATAGAGGCCCTACCACCACAATTCCGGTATAATCTGTCAGCAGGGCAATGAAAAAAAGCAGGTGCTACTGGTGTATCATGCACTCATGAAGCTTCATAACATAACACTGTCTTAAGGGCAGAAGGTTCTAGACCTTATGGATGTCAGATAACCTTTGTTGTCAACATGTAATGATTAATTTGATTCATTGATCTTTTTATACAGCACAAAATCAGTTACTTCCAGAAGAAAGTGTCCTGGTGCCCTTCATGCTATTGAATAGGAAGCATGATCTTCAGCACACGTTTGTTGAAGCAAAGGATTTGATACATTTTGTTTCTTTGGGCTGCCATTGCTATTTCACTACAGCGTAACAATAATGTGTACTATTGCCCCAAAGGCATAATATTTGTGGGTCCCTAAGTACTTGATTTGAGTTGCGTCACTGCCATGCATTCATCGTAAATGATCAGTTCACCCAAGCATACCATGACTCTTCTACTGATTAAGTTACAGTACAGTTCATCAAGCTGAACAACTGGAGATGCCCTTGGTTCCCTAATTAGACCCATGGTTGAATTTAGTAAAATGGTTGCATTTGATTTAAAAGAGCAAAACAAAATGTCAAATAAAACAAAGTAGGTGAAGGCTAAAATGAAAATATAATCTCGTCTCTTCAAAACTGAGGCATTCTGAATACCACTCATGCCCCTAACAAAGGTAGAAAAAATAAAGATGGAGATTCTTGATCTTCTTCTTCTGTCCTCTGAGACCTTTGGGAGTTCGGTGATTGAACTGGCTGAGCACAGCTATTCAAAGTATAGAAGCTGCAATCTGATAAATCGTTCTAAAGATATGGCCAACTTTGTAAGAGAGTCACCAACAAAGTGGGTGCTTGTCCAGAGACCCTTTCACTTCTTTTATCAATGAATACAGGCAACAGAAATAGATGATGCAACAGATTATCAAATTAAAAAATTGTGTGCAGTGCTAGAATGGTCCGCTCCGTAATGTAAACATTACAGAACTGCAGTCCAGTCTGCATATTGACAGCACTTGGCTGAGGGCCCAAAATAATCCGATAAAGCCTCAACTACTCGAATTCTGACCTTGATTTTTGACTGGAGCAAGTTCACTTTGAATCAGAGAATGCATGTTTACTTCAAGTGATGGAAATACTAGCAGACAGGAACCCTGTGAATTGGATGATGTAATCTCATTTACTGAGGATTCCTAGTCTTTAGACTTTAGTTGCAGGCCTGTCTTTATTTCCTTGTAAAGGAGCACAATTGTTTCAGGGGATAAAGAATATCACAGTTTTACTGATGTCTGCTAGAAACTCTTTGTCTGAAACAAGTCTGACTTATTTTGTAGCTTCACTAGATGGGGTACATCACTGCGTACCGGGGATCGAAAAATAGTCACCTAAGCACCACATTAGGCATTAATATGTGGGATTCGCTCCTATTTGAGGTTGCTAATTTGGAGCTTGCTAATTTGGAGCTTGCCACAATCTTAGAGATTAGGAATTTTAAAAATGCAGCTACTTGAGGTCACTTAAGTTCTTCTAAGGTATTTGTGTACAGTTGCTGCATTATAGAGGCTCTCTCAGTTGAATTGTATGCTGTGTGAACTAAAGTATGAATTTTGAGGAGTATTTTATCTTCAGATAGGAATGCTAAACACCCCGGCATTGCCCATATTGAGCTATTAAGTCACAATTTTACATCTTAGAAATTCTGATTCTTAAACATCACTTTCATACCTTCAGTGTTCATGGGCAAGAAATCAGGTAGGAGTTCTTTAAAATATTTGAAAAATGACTATAGTTGTGTAAAATCAAAATACTTCAGGACCTACTCTCAACACACTTAATTCATCCATTTCCTATTGGTGTTAGTCTTCTAGATACATGGAGCTTGCTGTTCTATTTCAGAATCTTACGCAGAATCTATTGACCATAACTCCCAGTTTCTCGCTCTGAAGACTTCTATACTCGCAGGCAGAAATTTCAAATATGATATCGCTTAGATACCTTAGTTGACAAAAAGGATATGGACTCCCACCTGAACAAGAAGGTGCCACTGTTCCTTATGTGGAATGCTTGGAGCAGGGCCCTCCCTTGCTTTAGAGGATGGCTCATCCACCCAGTGACTGTTGGCCAGGAAGTGCGAGTTTGTCTCTTCGTTCATCAAAGAAAGTTGTTTGACATTGAGTTGCCGGACAGGGGAAAATGGCTAACTGGGTAAACGGGTTAAATGAAGAAGATATCAGAAAATATACCATATACTTTCCAATGTGGGTTTAAAATAACACTACCGTCTACTCTCAATTTCAGCAGCTCAAAGACAAATGTGTGAACAGCTAGGTTGCTTACAAATTAAAAACCAAGGCAGAGAGGACTCTAAGCTTCCCCCTGTATGTCTGAAAATAATGGACAAGTTTGATAGAAAATTCTGTGGTCCTAACTATGCTTAATTTAACCACAGAGTGGTGAGAACTATTCGGCAATCCAGCACTGGCTGATAAAGCTTTTGACACAGGGCTCATCTTTGAGCCCTATGCTCTTTAGTATCTGTATAATCCCCTTGGCAGACATGATTCGTAGTTTTGGCTTCGAAGTATCGTCTTTTTAAAAAAAAATGTAAGTATTTTTATTAATTTGCAAAATACAACAAGCAGAGTTCCGAGGGGCCAACCCTGCAAACATGAGCTGTGCAATAGCCGATTCAAAGATTTTTCCTGATACAATAAATCATACCCAATCCCACCCCCAACCCAACCCATCCCATTCAGCAGGTACAGCATATTTACAATTTGTGCAATATGGTGCTACCTCCGGTAGGTAAGTATATTCTATCACAGTGTTCTATAACCAATCTAGGCAGTTATTCCAAACAGTTCAACGCAGGTCCGGGTTCTCAAGTAGAAACATTCACAGCGGCGCCCAAAAATCTTTTGGTCTTGAGGCAACAGGCAGCTCTTCAGCATATATCCCCATCTGTTCTTTACAATACACCAAATCGCGAATCTACTTCAGCAACGTGGGGCCCGTCTTGGCGCCCCAGTGCATTGCGACTGCGCGCTTAGCAAACAGGGTAGATATTGCAACAATACGCCTATTGCATGGTTTATGCTTCTTTACAAGGCCGAGCAGGCACAATTCGGGGGTACATTCAATTCTTTCGAGTGTTATGTCAGTGAGCACCTGTACAACTCGCTGCCAAAAAGCAAATATAACAGCGCAACCCCACGCCAGATGCATGAAATCCGCTCCGTCTTGCCCGCATCTGGTGCACCTTGCATTCTCCCTCAACCCAAATCTCCTTAACTGTATAGGTGTGTAATACAACTGGTGTAAATATTTGAAATGTTTAATATGAAGATTACAATTAGCGGTCAGGCGACCAGTCATCCCACAGCAGAACTCCCAACTCTCCAGTGTCAAGGGGGTCTCAAGCACCGCATTCCATTTATCAAGCGAAGGGGGGTCCGCCAGCCCATTTTCCCTTTGTGAAGCGTTATACAATCTAGTGATCAGCCCACTGCACTCCTCCACGGCCAGGACCGCCTGTAATGCCTTCAGGGTTTTTGGCTCTGCGGGTAACTCGGGGTATAGAGACCGAACCGCCTGGCGCACCCTGGAAAATGTAAAACCAAGTATTGCATTATATGTTTGCCCTGCCTGAAAATCAACGAAAGGCTTGAAAAAGCCATTTGAGTACATGCCGCCAAGCTTTGTGACTCCTGCCTTCTGCAGTACTATTGGGGCCCCCTGTTCCTGGGCCGCTGAGATACCCGGATGCGCAGCGATCGGCATATATATACTCCCAACAGAGCGCGTTTAGCAAGGGTCTTCCACGCCCAGGCAGTGCACTTGACCGAATTGATTTCCTTCCTGGCGGCGCCCTCCCCACCCAGCAGGACCATTGCAGCTAGCGGGGTCGGATGCGCAGTATCTGCCTCCACAGCAGTATGTGGAAGATAACGCTGTGGGAAATACCAGTAGTGTGCGAATTGCGCTTGGGCACACAAATAATACAAACGCAAGTCAGGTGCCTCAAACCCACCCCGATCAAACAGTAGCGCTAGAGTATTCCAACTGCACCGTGGTTGCTTTCCAGCCCACACAACCGATTTAGTAGGCAATGTTTTAAAAAGTGCCACATTCAGTCACATTGGGATATTGAAAAATGAAGACGCTTGGGCAGAATAGTCATTTTTACTACTGCTATCCTGCCCGCGAGTGAGAGGGGCAAGCAAGTCCAGCGTGAGACTTGCTCCGTGATTTTAGTAACGGCACGCCCAAAGTTTGTCAGAACCACCTCCGGGTCGCTATGTATCCATATCCCCAAATACTTCACTGGGTCAGTTGACCAAGAAAGCGGGAAATCCAACACAGTCTCCTGAGTGCCATTAGTCAACGGGAACACTGTGGACTTCGCCCAGTTTATTCCCAGACCCGAGTACCTCTCAAATACCACATATTCCCACAGCAGGGCCGGGAGATATGTGGCCGGGTCACGAACATACAGCATCATATTGTCCGCGTACAGGGAAACAGCAAGCGGTCGCTGTCAAAACCTTAGAGCAGCATCAGCGTGTTTTTGTCGGATCTTGCAGGCCAAAGGTTCAAGCGCCAAGGAAAACGGCATCGGGGACAGGGGGCATCCCTGCCTGGTGCCTCTCTTAATTGGAAAGGCGCCTGAAATCCACCCATTGACCCGCAGCCGGGTCACTGGCTCAGCGTATAGCAAACGCACCCATTTCAAGAAGAATGGCTGCATACCCATTCTCTGCAAAACAGTAAACATATACCCCCATTGTAATGATTCAAAGGCGTTTGCCGCATCTAGCAGCACCGCAACCGCCGGGAAGTCAGGGTCCAAATAATGTAGATCTGCAAAGATGGTTCGCATATTGTGAACAGTTGATCGCTTAGGGACGAATCCCGACTGATCCGGGAGAATCAGCTTTGGGACCAGTGGCTGTAATTTATTCGCGATTATTTTTGCCAAAATCTTAGTATCCATGTTAATTAAGGACAAGGGCCTATATGACTCGCATTTGCATTTGATTCTGAGGTTGTTTCTCCTGGACCTCGCCTCCAGATCCTCATTTTTCACCTGTATGATCACCAACACCTTCTCCATGTCCAGGGTTTTACTGGAGACCGTATGCAGTTCATCTTCAGCTGTGGAGACCCTCTGTTCCACTCCCCCTAGCCTGGTGTTTTGTTTTTCTAATTTCGCAGTCATATGGTCCATTCGTAGATTCAGGGCGTCGATTTTGCCATCAATTGATTGGAGGCTTCACTGCATCGCCAAAAGTGTGGTTTCCAGGGAGGGGACAGTTTCCGCTGGGGCGTCCGCCTCCGAGTCCGATGCGTGTTTCGACTGCGTCCTGCCCGGCTTCTGCATCTTGAACGTGAGACGGGATTGCGATTTGCCGGTTTTCCCCATATTTGCTGGCTCTCTTGTGACGCAGGCCGTCTGCACTCGCCTCCACACAGTCCGCCGTGCCCACTCCACTTGCTATGGCATACAGCGCAGGCACAACTCCGTGGCAGCACCTCAGCTCAGGCGCGATCTCACCACACAGCTCCTCATGCACGATCCTCTGTCAGTGACTATAGCCCACCACTTTGCCAAGCCTGGTCTCAGAGCGATGAGGCCCCACTATCTGTAGTTTTCACCCAGTCACCTCAGATTGAGACCTGCTCACTTGGCCTACCAGCAATGGCCGATCTCACCAGCCTCCACAGCAGTTATCAGGCACCAATTCAGAGCACACTCCGCTCCGCTGCATCCTCTGCCTTGTCCACAATTAATTATGCCCTTATGTCCTCAGTGTCCTCTCATATTGCAGCACCACAATGCTCCCTCATCCGGCTCTTCCGCGGATCTTGCTCAGTCACGGCAATCCCCAGCCCGATCGCGGCCTTAGGCCTCAGCAGCACGTATAGGCTGCAAGTATGTCCCAGCCCTCACGGGCCCGAGCGCGACAGCAAAAACGGCTCGACACTCCTGCTCACCGCTGCAGCTCGTACCTCCTAGCAATTGCTTCTCCCTCCACAGGGCGTACCGATAGTCTGGCCATTTCCGCCGTCCGACAACTCAGCAGTGGCACAACAAGCTCCGCAGGGCAGGCCCAACCCGCCTCTCAACCAGGATAGGCCCCGCCGTCCAGATCCGGGCAGGCTTCCGCACAACGATAAGTGGTGCCGGGCAGCGAGTCGGGTGCCGATCTCCCTCTTTCACCGATCTGGTCCCGCCAGCACAGCAGGCAACCAGCCGTTCACACGTCTACTCTTGACACAGCGAGGCCGCAGCTGCCTACAGGGGCGAGACCATTCCACTGCAAACATTCACGGCCGCCATGTTGATTTTCCGGGCCGCCCAGGCTCACAGCTGGATCACCGCAGATAACGGCTCTATCAAAGCCAGCCACTGTCGGATACCTGTTTGGGGCCACGTATTTTGTCGCTGCGTCCCTTTTAGCAAGTCCAATCCGCCTTTTTCTGTCAGGATATTAGTTGGATCAGCCGGCAGAGCTGCACTAATGCACAGCCATCTTGCCGTGCGCCCTCTAGCCCCCCCCCACCCCCCTGAAGTATCGTTTTATGTGGTCAAGCTAATAGTTTCAATTGCGGATGAGCAAGGCTTATGCCAAGAGAGATTCAAGCAATGTCTGATTTCAATCTCAGTTTGGCTGAATGATAACTGCCTAAAATTTAACTCTGAAAAAACTGAGATACTTATCTTAGGTAGCAACCAACAATTATGGACCAATAGCTGGCCTACAAAGCTCGGTCCTTCCCCCTAATCCTGCTGAAGTGGTTAGAAATCTCGGAATTCCATTTGACTAACTATCCTTTAAGTAACAAATCAACTCTGTACCTGCATAATGCTTCGGAATTATAAAACCTTTCAGAAAGGTGGTAAGGTTTCTTCCACAGACAGCAAGGAAAATAGTGGTGCATGCCCCTAACACGTCTTGTACAAGACTATTCCAACTCACTATTCTTGAGTCTCCCTCTCAGCCTGATCCACAGACTGAAACTGGCTCAAAATGCGGCAGTGAGACTCTTACTTAATCTCCCTAAATAATGTCCAACTCTTCCAAACTCGGAGACCTTCATTGACTACTAATGGAAAAAGAGTCAAATTCTAAATCTATTCCGTGTTCATAAAGTGGTGCACAATTCTGGCCCTCGAAGCCTGCAAACCCTTCCCTCTGCCTATTCCTTACCCCAAAGGCACGGAGGTCTTTTAACTCTGGTCGCTTACTCCCTTCAACCCCTAAATTTTGACTTAATCGAAGAGGGGGCCACTCCACAGCAGTTTTAGACACAAATCTGTGGAACCAACTTCCACTGAAACATAGAACTGCCATAAACAGAGCGAGATTTCTTAAAGCTCTAAAAACATGGCTTTTCTCAGCTTCCTGGTAACCTCCTGTCTTCACTCAAGAATGTTCTGTTTAGGCTCTTTTAGCACCTAGAAGCTCTTTTTTTGAGCATTAGTTGCACTTTACAAGTCCTTTTTGCATTATATTACAAACCTTGCCTCGTGGGGGGTGACGCAGCTATGCAGGCTAGCACCTTTTCGTGGTGGCAGCCACTCCACTTGTGAGCTGACCTGTAAATTGAAAACGTATGTCTTTGGTTCTTCTCTGTTGTAACAGGCGAGGCTTCTCGTGTTAAAACACTCCTAAACCACGACCAACTTCTCTTTCGTTTGACTCCCTCCAAACATGAAGGCTGGGGTGCTAGTTACACAGGGTTGTTTACTTAACAGGTTTTCAACCTTCACCTCTGGCTGGATCTTGAAGATCTGACTATTTTTCTCCCCATCTTGTTGACGTTGACCGTTCCTCATCTGGTGCAGAACCGAAAGAGCGTGATGGAAATGGAGTCCCCTTATGTTCTGTTGATCCTACCCCTTCTCAATAAAGTGACTAGTAACACCGAAGTCGGTACAAAACGTCTGAATCGCTGTCGTCTATTACACCCACATGGCTGTCATTGTGCAGAACCAGGCTTGTGCACAAACCCAAAAACATGTGATCTGTAGAACATCATATCTTGTTCGAGACAGTACTTAATATTGTGTATTATTAACTAATGTAGACATATAATATTATGAAACGTATGCCATGATTCGATTCGTCAGTTGCATGGTCTTTAAGCCTGCACATTGTAATGGCTCGTACTAATCCGGGCTATGAAAATAGACCGGCCACCTGTTCTTTCCCCTGTCTGTAGCAGTCTTCCAGTGTGCTTCCTGCTAGACATGCAGCCTCCAGCGTGGTCATCCCTACAAGAATTAAGTACTTCTGCACTTGAGTGCAAAAGTTTCTGCTACGGTGAAGATTTTTTCCCAGGTAATGGGATAGCGTTCTGCTTTTGAAATTATTTTTCCTCTAAGTATAAGACTATATTATCTTTAAAGAATTTTTAAAAATCCGATGACTCCGAACAATGTGAGGCAGAGTGCAGTAAATGTAATACATTGTTTTGGGGCTACAGTAAATCGGGGCTCATGATCCAGGATATTCAGAGTAAAAGAAAGAGGGGTTGAGTCTTTCTAATATTTGAGTTGTGTTCATGTGCATGCAAAAGGGCAAACCATCACAGCAATTATCACATAGCAATTATATTCCCTGAATTCTTGTAGCTGCAAAGTAAGATATTCACATAAAATGTATTTTTTTTAATGCGGATCACTGATTTTCAGCCAAGAAGAGAGAAAGGACAGCAAAACAAAGTGCTTTTATTTGTCTCGGGTGTATAGACAGCATCACATTGAAGATTAGCAGAATATTTGGCTGGAAGTCAAAGCCAAGAGCCCTCAGCTGGTGTAATATGCTGCAGTTTGAAGTGCCACCAGTGCTGAATGAAATCGTATAAACGTTGATCCATTCAACAGATCCCTTAATCAATTCTGCTTACAAATGTAGTGGTGCCCGCATTTTGAAAGCACCAATGCCCTATCCAAGACTCGATTAAAGTCACAGCAACAAAAGCGTCTCATCCCATGACAAAATTAAGCACTGCAGACTTTTTCCCCACTTAATTTATCACAGATTGAGTTTGCATATTTTCTCAATTGCACTGAAGTTTGTAACAACAGTTCTTCAGGCCACAGAAAATTGGTTGTTTTTAGGTCTGGCTCGACAGTGCAATTGTCTCTAAAACTTATGCGATTAACATAAAACAGAGTTTTCAGGAGGCTTTGGCTCTGCCCACACGTTGGTTGACGGGATGTTTTGGTGGGGCCAAAGCTGTGCACTTACAAAGGAAAAATTGATTCTCCTTCGCACAGCTGTGATTATTTTGTTTGTTTATCCAGCTGTCCGACCCAGTTGCATTATAGCTGCCTAGAGAAGGATCTCTAAAATGCATCAACTATCAACCTTACAAGGGGATGGAGCTTGACCTCTCTGGATACACACATGGCACGTTAATGATGTTTGTGTTTTAGATAAGTAGATAATGTAGCTTTTTTTTTAGGTCGAGCCTGGGCAGCGCATGTGCTGCTCTGTGAGCCATGCTGTATTGGAGTATGTATTTGAAGCCCTGCCACTCTCCGCCCATATTTGTCATTGGCTTGTCATTGTCCTTTGTAAATGCTGGCTTCTGATTCGTTATTAGGCTTGTTAGTCCCTCCTTAGTACTGCCTTGTCTTCATTTGTAACATCCCATGAGGACTGGCCCTTTTACTTCGGTTGTTACATGTTACGTCTTCTTTAGTCTGTAAGCACTATTTTCTTTAATGCGTTTCACCTACTGCAGGCATGACATGTTTTCCTGCAACATTAGCGCGCCATGCGCGCTTTGACTTTACAAGCCAACCGGGACAATGGCGGCGGAGGTTTTGCATTTAGAGTTTGAGCAATTGGGATTGTAAATGACAATGCCTTTTTTTTTATGTGTTAATTATCAAAACACATAAGGCATTATCATTTACAATGCTAATAGCTTAAACTCTCGCAAATGCGAGACCTATTGCATTGGAAATGATTGTTTTTTTAATGTGACAAGGAAGCGGTAGAAACTGCAGACCGACAGCGTGCGCAAACCGAGGAAACTCTGACACACGCATGACTTGTGCACTAAAATAGCTTATACCGCTGCCTTCTGAAAAGGGCAAATTGTTAATTCACCAGAGCAAAGTGGCACGGAAAGCTACTTGCACTTCTTGTGTTTTTTTTCATTTTTTTTAAACCCATTGTTTTTTGAGGTACAAGTTCTTTTCCGGGGCGGGAGATTTGTTTTTTCTAGCCAATAGCGGGACTTATTGGGCAGGGCAAGCAACCAGCATGTCTCAGTAATGCCTCTTAGCCTGTCAATCAGCATAAACTAACCATCTGCCTCTCCTTGCCTTCGCTACCCACGTCGGTTAGCAAGTCCTTCATATGTTGAAATCAGCGAAAGCCAAGCAGAGGCACTTGGATTATTAAAGATCTGCAGTCGTAGGGCGGAAGGTAAGGGCTGTTTTCATGGAAGAAGGAGCTGCAAGGCAGGGACGGCGCCCGGGTTCAGAGGCAGCGTCAGCCAGGCCAGCTCCGGGGTTTAAGTGGTTCGCCTGATTTCGGTCTCGCATTTGAGAGAGTTTAAGCTATTAGCATTGACAATGCCTTTTATTTATGTTTTAAAAACCAAAACATAAATAAAAGCCATTGTCATTTACAATTCCGATAGCTCAAACTTGCGTAAATGCGAGACGTATTGCATTGCAAATGCTTGTTTTTCTCTGGCACCAGCACAAATGGGAGGAGGGCAATCATGAGGAATAAATTAGTTTCCAGTCCCAGCACCCCCTTCTCTTTCCATATTGACTTTAAACTTCAGAGTGCAGTTGAGTGTTTGAGAGCAGTATGGCATGTAGTGTGGTATGCCTGGGGCTGCATCAATCTAAATGCATTTTTAAATACTTTAACAAGGCAGTCCTTGAAAGAATTGTGTTTTTTCTTTTAAATTCCTGCAATGCCTTTTAATAAGTTGGAAGGCTAGAACACAGCAATTTGCTTGGCCCCAGTGTTTCGAAATGCAAGTGGTGTAAGAATGTTTATGAAATGCGTCCATAGTGCCAACAATCTCTTTGAAACTGTTTAAAAAAATATGGATAGTGAAATATTTTTCCTGCTATTGGTGTAGTAGCTGCATTTAGAACTAGACCATTTTCATATGGTCTGCCTGAAAGCACTTTTTCAAAGGCGCGCGTTACTTCTCAGAGCACAATCACAGTGTCTCCTTTACGTGCAGAGAACAGTTGCAGCACCACCCGAGCACCTTACCTTGTCCATCATTGGATCTGAAAAAAAAACCACGAAATACAGTTTTGACCCACATACGGATAAGAATATTTGCATTGACATTCTACTCAATTGGCTTTTGATGATACAAATTCAGAAACCTTGGAGAATGCACTCACGGAGCATTTACCAGTTCACTGGGAAATTGTTTCTTGCAATGGCAATATTGCAGAAATACTTGCAAATTGTTAATAACAGCATTATGTGTCCAACTTTACTACTACCACACGATTTAATTACCATTCCAATACACTTTAAAAATGTTCTTGTCTAAACAATTTACACTACTTGGTGGTACTTCACAAAAACACTAATAGCACTTTCACTATAGACTACAATTTAGTAGGCCATGTAACTCCAATACCTTTCCAACATATCTGTAGAGGTTTTTGCCATTGTTTACATTCTCTGACATTTTAATGTATTCTTCATTATATTGTCCTTCAGCATCTGCTTACAGCATTCAAATAAAGCTGCTGTTAACCTACAGAATTAAAATTTGTACAGTCTCTTGCTTCCACATAAATACAAAGTCTTTCCCATGCTTCACATTACTATGCAGCAATGCTTTAAAGCCTAGTGTATTGGCATTGCCAGTGCTTGTCTCTTTTCTTCTTTTGCTTCTATATGTGTAGAAGCTTAGGCACAGTCTCATTTCTGCCTTTATAAATCGGACAGCTTTTATGCACATTATGCAACTATAGCCCCACGCATCAACACCCAACAGAGCAGGACCTGTCTGTTTGCATACGTGTGGAATAACAGGTTGAACCAGTTGACAGTATCCAGCAAGAGCACACACATGCCTCAAGTGGCAGCCTCTGTGTTGATTTCACATTCACATCTACTGTTTGGATCTAGCATTTGTAAACACAAGGAGATGATGGACCGAGCGCTGACACTTTTCAGACACTCACCCCCACTCACAGATCCGGGTTGAATCCATCATCGTTCTTTAGCTCACTTCGCCACCCCAGTTCAGACCCAGCCATATGCAAATCAGTCTTGACCCTGTTCCTCATGGGAACAGTCCAGCCCAAACTACCAAGCCTGGTTTTTCCTGGACCGGAAACAAGCATCCTGGGACCGGTTTTGGGGTAACACCCCTCATCAGCCAGGCTAGCTTTAATCCAGTGGCAAAGTGAGCATTTCCCTTTTTAAGCTTCTGGACTCTGATTCTCAAAAATAATTCTTTTTTTGTGACAAAGCTGTTACTGGTACCAGAGAGTTTCAAAGAAGTAAGTGTCATGAAACATATAACCAAATTACTTCAAAGCTGCTAGATAAAAATGAGGTGTTCGCTGATTCTGTGCTAAGCACAGGCCTATCATTCTTCAATGGCTATCTTCTGAGGCATAGAGGCTCTTTTTTTTATTTCCACTCTTTTATCTATACCAGCCTGATCTGTGTCCCATGCAGCAGTCTGACTGGGGATCACGAAATAGGTCTCAGTCCTCCATATGGCTCTCAAACTGTTGGCATCTGTGGTATTTTCTGTTTGCCGATTTTTAATTTTTCCATCTTTCCATAAGTCATTATTCCTTCTATGTATTATTGGTCTTAACATTGTTTAGTTTATATCACAAGGATAATTGACTTAGAAGTTTGCCTTGATTGTAGCACCGTATTGCAAGAGACTCTACAGCTCGTACTAGTCACTGAATTTCGTTTGGGCTCAGGTTGTTAGAATTACTGTCATTGATTTGCCAGGAATTTGAAATCTCATGCACCTATGGAGCAAGCAACTAAGTGATCAGTGATGGCTAGATTCCAAGCGGCAAGGGCGGCAGGAAGCGCTTATGAAAAGCTTGCCCACTTTTGCCTCTTTTCGGAGGCTAAAGTATGTTTTTTTCCTCATGTTTCAAATCTTACTGTTTCAGATTAACTGGATCAACACTGCAAGAAGGACTAGCAGCCTTTGCATGTTTGATGTGTAACCACCGCACTTGTGCTTTCAGGAGCCTTGTGACCTACCTTCCTTGGCTGCCATGGGGAAGTACCGGTTGCAGTCCGGGTAATCTTTTTTTTATAGATCTCACCGTAGCAACCCGTAGACCCCAAGGGACAGGGGTATTAATAATTATAATATCCGTGTAGGTTTCAATATTTCAAGGAATTAAATAATTTACTAATACACACAATGTATTTTCATCACAATGAATGTAAAAAACAAAGAAGGTAAAGGACACGACCAAGTTTAAAGACAATAGAGAATTTATATAGACATGAGATGCTTCACATAACGTTGATGTATATTAATCAGTAATAAACAGAGAACATGTGCTTAGTGTATATAGTGAACACAAGATGCTGGTTGTGAATGTAGTAGCCCGAAAACGTGATCACACAGAAAATATCAATAAAACTGCAAAAAGACTGTCTGGAGTTAAGTAGAAAGAGGCACTTAAAATTGATGGAGTTTAGGAAAATGTATACAATCCTCTCTCTAGTATGTATACAAGGAAAAACCATATAGACCTTCAGGGACCAAGGTAATCGTGTAACTGAAACTATGGTCCAGTGGGACTCATTTGGAGCATTACCTAATGTGTTAATTATAGGTAATGGGAGCACCCCTGTTCTTAAAATTCACACAGAAGTCCTATATAAATTGCTGCAATTTCGATTAATACTGTAAGGAAATGCCTCTTTTTACATGATCACCCACAAGGTTTTGGACTGATGCTGCTGGTTTTTCGACTTCTTGAGAGTGCACTGAGGCCTGCTAACCAGACCTAATTTCCACTGCTTTGACCCTTAAAAGTAAATGGTTAATTGGCTTATACTCCAATTGGGTAACCTTACTGACTCATAGGTCCCTAGTATATGGTACTAGGGGTAATCTAGGCCTGTAAGTTAAAGTTTTCCACCATGGATGCAGCACTTATTGTGCCACTCTGCATATGACAACGTGTAAACATGTCTCCCAGTCTGCCACTGCAGACGGCAGAGCAGTTTTAAACTGCTAACTCGACTTTGTCATTTAAACTAATGGCAAAGCCCAAACCTCCCTTTCTAATATATGCAAGTTTCCCCTACAAGCAGGCCTATCGCGTTTTAAGGCAGGGTGCTGTATATTAAAAAGCAGGACATATATTTGTATATGCCCGAACAATATTGTAATTTTTACTGTTAAAAGGTTAGTAGCCCCATTGGCGAGTACAGGGTTACACCCTGACAACTCAGCTGTGCTAACTTCATAATGGGACTACTAAAGTAGGTACTCAAGGTATCAAATTATTCACTGCATTTAATTCTACTTTATGCCCACGTCAAATTTAATTTAACTTTTAAGTAAAGGCCGCTTTAGAAAGTTGCCACTCTATTGCTCAAGTTTTCCAATGGCCATTTCTAGATGCTGGCCATAGGATAGCCTTCCGCCCTCCTGGAGAGAAGTGTGAACGGCTTCCAAGAGATGGAACAACAGAGGCCTGCCATTGGCAGAGGTGTTACCTCTCCCTGACTGGAAGCCACACTGGGTGTGAGCCCAAAAGGGGAGCTTCAAAGGGGCAACCTCCTTTGAAGGGCAAAAGGTAGACCTAAGTGACAGGGGCTGCTCTTTTGTTCAGGTAGTTGGTCTGGAGTCTAGCCACACCTATTGGGTGGGCCATCGAGTGAGACAAGGGTTCAGCTATCTTGGGAGTGGGCATAATAGTGCACTGTGAGATGGCTAGATACCACACATTGCAATAAGTTGTCATCAGGCGGGAAAGGTCGTGGTAACCCTTTGGCTAGTAACCGGAACATCCCCGATGACACTTTCTGGGCATAAATATGGCACCACTGGCACTCTGACCTCAGATCACATCTGTAGTGAAGAGAGGACCGAAGAAGGACTGCCCTGCTCTTCTTGGACCCTGACAAGTTAGGCTGCCCCAACCACTGGACTGCACCTGCTGATCATTGGGCTAGCAAAGAGAGCACTGTACCTGTGGTGCCTAGCTCATGGAAAATGCACTCCTGATCCCCAGACCGACAAGGTGAACTCCAAGAATCCGTTGGTTCACTTCCTGTTACAGCACCAGGGCCACAACAGCTGAAGAAGCCTGTTCTGGAGAGTCAATAGCCATAATCGCTGGATCGCCTTTCACTACCAACATGCAGCACGGACGACTGAGTCCTGATGCTCAAAAGTTGCACCTGCGTCTGCTGAACCTGGGAGTGTCCTCAGAGTATAGTTTGGTCGCCCAAGATAGACAGTAACCAAAGTGAACCGCTGGTTTTGCTGTGACCGGAGTCCAGTAGTCCAGTGACAACTGGACCCAAGAGAACTTTGCGGAACATCAACCCCTGTGCCAAAGTCATCCCACACTGGCCCGTGGGCCGAGGAGAAGTCCCCCGCCCCCCCAGATGACCACAGAGTATATTCGGCATCCTATTTCCCTTGCATTAGAACCACTCCACTGAAGCCTATGGCAGTTTGCCCATAGGGACTGGGACTGGACTTGAGACAACTTTGTAGACAAGGTAACTATCCTACTACTCCTTAATGGCACAGCTGACCTTCCCCCTGTCGGAGTGGGTCTCCCAACGCAGGTTGGAGTAGCCGAACACAACTCTTTAAAAGTATTACATTTCCAACCTTTACAGTTACCAGGGCTTGTTGGAATTTTGCAGTGACTTACAATTTACTTAAAAATCTATATCTCACCAACCTTCTGGTGGATTGCATTTATTTTGGTGTCTAAAAATTCATAAAAATGAGATCTATGTTTCTAAATTGGTGTTGGATTTCTTTCGTGTTGTGACTTTTAGTTCGTTATTTTGGTACTTCTAAATGCTTTACACTTGTTCCTTTATTTTAGTCTGACTGCTTGAAGTCACAGATACCCAGGGTTGAGCTACAGGTTTTACAAATAAGCCTGCCTGGACTCAAGACAGTATTGTGAGTGTATTTTATGGTGAGGTCGCAAACCACACCTTATAATACAAAACTTTCCTCACAAATACATGTTCTCAAAGCCACTTTTCTCTGTTTATCAGAAATATAATTATTCTTTTAAAGGTACAGCTGCAGTATATACAGTGAACAAAAGTGCAGACACCTCATTGCTCATGAATGTGAACATACATACTTATATAATATTTGCGTAGAAGCCATGTACAGAAACCCAAGGTTGATATCCAGTTTAAACAGTCTTATAGATACTGTCTGGGATTGCATAAATTAATCCAGTAGGAGTAAATCGCAAATTAACCATGTTGGGTGGTGCCATCGTTTCGACCCGAAATGATTCTGATGAGTCTCATCAGAACAGTGCTATCTGTCTGGTACACCCAAATGATTCAAGGTAATCCATCTCGGAGAAGGAAAGGACCCAATTGCCCTCTCTAGCTCAATCGCAGATGTTCTCAGAAGAGGGTATATATTGTTGTCCTACATCTCTGACTTTTAAGGTCAAAAGAAAACATATGTGACATTTTGCTTGGATTCCAAAATATGAAATAAATCGCTGTAATCAGAGAAAGAAGCTGTCGGGGTAGGGGGTAGATTGAGGCAATAGCCGCCAACGATGTGCAGTGTTTGTTCTCCACTGCGCCCTTCTCCAAAATATCCATTCGCAGGAGGCGTTTCAACCTTTTGCGAATAACTGAAACTAAAATTTTAAATTACATTTGCGAGCTCTAATTAGCAGAGGGAGCAAGGCACTGGTGCATATCCATGATGGCTCACAGTTACATGTATGTCAAACTACAATGTGAACTACACTAATGATAAGGGGTTTAGAACGCACTATATATTCAGTCTCGGTTGATTTACTGTCTTAATTGAAATGCCAGTAAAAAGTAATCTTTAAAAGAAAAAGATATGGGCGTTTGATTTCAGCTGTATTATTGCCAACAACATGATTTATTCTATCATGGTGGATTCTGTTGTATTTGTATGTTTTTTTCATTTCCCCAGTGTGTTCCACTCCATCAATATACTTTCCTTGGGCTTGTCTGTTTGTCTGTCATACCAGTGTTTTTATGTTCCAGGAATTTTTATTGGATTTTTACATTGAATAATAAATCTGATACAAACATTACCACTTTAAACAATCGACTAAGAGTTCCCTTCTGAGCTCCCCCTCCACCCCCCCTTAAAATCAGGAACTCTATGCTTTCAACTCTCTCCTGCCATCGCAATCTTTTCTTCCCAAGTAGCAGATTTGCATAACATTAGCGATAGTAGTTTGTTACTTTGTTGTACATCCCTATTACATTCCGCTAAGCCTTTTTGAATGCATTTATCTACTAATCGGCACCATGTTCCAGGTGAGAACCCTTAGTCACTGGCAAAATGTTTGTAAGTCCAACATCTGACAGTTTGGAGGCAGGAGGAATACACTCTAACACCAGCCAAGGGGCCAGGACTTGGCGGGGGGTTGACAACACTTGGGGATTAGGACTCCAGCAAAGGCCAGCAGCAGGGTCTAGGGCAGGTCCATTTGGCACTGGGCAGCTGACAGTTGCAGGAAAAGGGCCTATGGAAGCTTGTTATGTCCTTTTAGCTCAAACAGGAGGTCCGCAAACTGACCTTTAGAGTCACTTCTGACGTCTTGGGTTCTAGGCAAGCTCGCCCTGTCTTCTTTAGGTTCTTCATACAGCAAGGCAGTCGTTCTTCTGATTCTGCACAGGACCAGGAGTGTTTTGAGGAGAGGTCTTTGAGGGTCTATGTTTATGCCGAGTGCCAGCCTGTGGGTTAAAGGCAAGCCCTTATCCACCCCCTAAGCCTGTTCTGGTCACTTCCTCTACCCCACTGTTTGTGGAGCCATCCTTACTAGAGAGATAAAGATTAGGAAGGCCTAGATGTTAGCTTCATCTGCCAGTGACAAGGTAGGCATCCTTTGATGCTCAAGTAGGGGCTCGGCTCCGCTCCATAGGCCATTCTGTCAAGGGGTGAGTACCCCTCCCCACTTCAGGGACTTTGTCCACACTATGGGAGCAATACACATCTCACCACAGAGGAGCCATCAGCTGTAGGTGACAGCTGGACATTGGCAGGAAACCCTTTTGGAAAATGTCAACTTTTTAAAAGCGTTGTGTTGTTCTCAAAATAGTAATTTACAATCTGAGTTGATCATTAAGTCGGATTTCAAATTACTAATAATATGAATCCGTGAACCATTTTTCTAGCTGCTCCCAAACTGAATTTAGCACTTATTAAAGGTAATAGTGTAAACCAGTGTTGCCAACGTTGCCACAGTAAAAAACATTGATGTTTTTTCACTGCCAGGGCATGTAAAGCATAAATTATACATGTCCTACTTTTTAAATAGCATGCACCCTGCTCTATGGGCATTTAGAGCCTACCTCAGGGGTGACTTACAAGTATAAAATAGGAAGGTTTAGGTCTGGCAGAAGGTTTGTCTTGTCAGGTCGAAATGACAGTTACAAACTGCACCCCCAGGCTGCAGTGGCAACCCTAGAGACAGGTTTTACAGAGCTACCTCAGTGGGTGTCACAATGAATACTGCAGCCCACTAGTGCCATTTAAATTGCAGGCCCTGAGTACAGGTGGTACAGTATACTAGGGACTTACAAACAAATTAAATGTGCATAATAATTTTTCCTTGTTTAGCAGGGAGAGCAACTTTCTGGGTGACCCTGGATTTCCAACAACCCTCTTTGCTTGTTAAGAGACATCTTTACTATTGTGGTCATAGCCAGCTTTCAGTTCGAATTTTAAAGCGATAATGTCTTACTTTCGTTCTTTAAAACATTTTTCATGTAGCATTTTCCTACTATTTCTTTGAAGGGCCACAGGGCAGCAGTAGCACTGTCCACTTATTTGCTTATTTCAGATTTAGAGTGAGAACAACTGAGCTCAGTTCTTTTGGTTCCACCATATGGATCCACCATTTTGAAAGAGGTCTGTGATCGAGGCGTCTCTTTTTTGCCCTGGCTTCCTGTCATGATGGCACATGGTGGCAAATGTAACAATACATGTTTATCTCCCGGGAGCCCAATTGATCTGCTCTGCTACAGTCAAATTTGTGTTTCCTCCAGGTCTTCTTAGATACATACTCCATTATCTCCACAGCTTTTCAAAATCAGATATGAATGTGCTTTAGCCTGGTGAGTGAGAGGTTGCCTGTATGTAGCTCAACAGTGTGCATGCCACTATGGTGCTGTGACCGTTCTGCCTTGTTTCCCCTCTTTTGCATACCTGCTTCATCAGACAGTTGAGTTTGCATCTTTGCGGTCCTGATTGATTTGGGATGGCTTTCTATGCCTATGCACCACTTCCTTGTTCAAAAGTGACACAAGGTCAGTATTGAAACCTAGTTCATCCCAGCAAATGTCTGCTGCCTTCGAAGTTTGGCGGGCTCCCGTTAGTAAAATAATGTAAAACGTGTGGGGTGCGTGTCATTCGCGGCCCATATAAAATTAAAGTGTCTGGAGCAATCTCCCAATCTTCCAACATGCAATGTGGCCGGGTGTCTTTGCTGCCTAATGTTCACCTCAAACACACAAAAGGTGATGGGAAGTATGTTTGCAATAGTCTAACCACTGGCAATCGCACCGGGTAGTATTCCAGCCAATCATTCTTTGACTGCCATACCACCTCAGTTTGGACCCAGTCATATGCAATTCAGTCCTGACCATTGTTCCCTGTAGCATGCACGCTTGTGCGGGCGCATACACTACCTGCTCCCCGGGTGCGCACACTCTCACAAAGCACGCACTTCACTGTTCCTTGCAAGAGACGGGATTGCCACTTTCTTGGAATGTGAAATGTGAGGAGTTTAAGGCTGTGTGGGTGAGCAGAATGTGGGTATAATGACTTCGAGAGTCTTCCTCTAGGCTACACCGATTTTGCCACAGTATGTCACGGAGCTTGGAGAAGGCAGATGTTCAGTTGCGGCCAACATGGGTCGCGCGGGGTTGGGTCGCGCGGGTGTCTGGTCGCGCGGGGAGGGAGGGCTAGGGAAGGAAGGGGGGGGGCAGCCTCCCTCCCCTAAGCCAATCACAACACTGCAATGGCAGCGTTGTGATTGGTGGGGATGCCGTACATCCAGGGGCATACGGGGAGGCCATGTTTTCCATGTAGTCTGCATTGCGGCCTGTATGGAGAAAGGGCAAAGTGTGCATGACTGGTTTGGGCAGCCCCAGAGGGCCGACCAAACAGTTATTGCCCCCTCAGGAGTGGGCACACCGCTCCTCCCCTGCTCGCAGAGCAGCCCCGCCCACCTGCAACTAAACATAAAATGGTAATAGTGGGAAGTTATTACCATTTTATGTTTCTGCTTCTCGCACTGCGAGAAAGCAGTGGGGCAACGCTCCTCCGCCCTAGTGGAGCAGCCACCCCTGCAGCTGTTACACATGCTTCTTGCTTTATTACTGTCAGGAACCGGGGGGCCTGCAAGGATTCAGCAGTAGCAGAGGTGTCCAGAGCCCGATCCAGGAAGGTATTTATTGTTGGCAGTAGTGCTGATAAAAATAATATACAGTATCTGTTGTAAAGCGCTGGGTAAAACTGTCCAAGGTCCGTGTAATGTAAAACTATGCAAAATAAACTGTGGATTCTGCCGGTCGCCAACATCTAATCACATCCTTTAGGAATTAAGCACAAACCATTTAAGCACAAAGCATTTTCCTTTGGCAGAAAGAAATACATTTCTAGTAGCTGAATTGCAAAGCATGAAACTGGAAAATCTGGTATCAATACCTACTTGAGCAACTTGTGTGATCCTAGGCAAATACATTATTTCACTGAGCATCCTTTTTAATTGTTATCTCATATGAGACCAGATCTAATACCTGAGTTCAGAATGTGCAATCCATTAAAAAAAAAACATATTCATTTAACAGCATGTAAAGGTTGCTCCATTTTTAATAAAAAGCTAGGCTACCTATACTGCATGCATGGCAACTGACTTACCTCTGTAGCTACATTGCAAAACTGTCGCGAACCCCTATTACATGGAGAAGTATGTGTAAAATGTAGCTGTTTTCAATGTTGTTGTAAACAAACGTTTAGAGTGCTGATTGCCACAGATTTATTTAGCTGAGCGCTGCACTTCCATGCATGATCAGTTCCTTGATGCACATAGACTTGGCTGTAGTGCACAGAGGTCTTACACTGCCGCACAGAGAGGAAACAAATTAGAGGGAATATTGGTCCTGACCCTGCTTCAGTGGGAATGTCGGACTCGAACTGCGTAGCCAGGTCCTCCCTGACCCCAAATACAAGTAACCCAAGACTGTTTTCACCTTGATTGGGCTCTTCAGTTTGGTGTGGCTTGGTTGCAGTGGTCCAGTGAGCATGGAACCCACATCTGGGCATACCCATGGCCACATATTCAACTGGCCTCTCTTTTCTCTGGGAGCCCTCATCCCTGCTGGAAGCCTGTCAAATCTCCACTATGGTTTTACTGGTCACTCTTTAAGGCAGGATAAAGGAGTGTGGTTCCCACTCTTCTCTCGAAGATCAGCCCTGCCATGGTTCCAATCGGATAATGTGCTCTAACGGATTTTTTGTGCCCTTTGCTTTATTGGACTTCTCACCTGTTGGCAGTCTCTTTGGTGGCTGCTCCCTCCCCTAAACCCCTCTCTCTTCTCTCCCACCAAGTCAGCATGGCTTACTGACCTATCTCAGTAAGGCTGTGTTGATCAGTTTATGTACCATGTTGGGCTGGAAGCAAGTGCTGTTGTGGGTCCTTATGTAGCCCTCCCAGGACAGCACCTCATCCAGTTGGCTTGGGTCTTCTACAGCTTCTATCTCAGGAGCCATTGGGGCTCCGGGTCTCCATCCAATTACAAGAGCTTGAACCCCTTCCTCACCTCTTTGTTTCCTTCCCTAGCAGCCGGTGCTCGGTCACTTTTGTTTGTTTCACAGCGTGAGCAGTGTCGAACCTCTGGGACCAGGGTCTGCGTATGTTCACTGTGTGGGCTCACCTGTATCTCTTCAGTGTTCGGCTACCATCTTGGACTGCTCATCTGAAAGCTAAAGCGACCTGTTCAGGGGAGGAGGCAGGCTGACAACTGCTGTGTATGCCCATTCCTGTGGCGCTCATGTGTGATTGGTGCATGATCTGTGGAGCTCCAGATGTTCCTGCACATGAATCCAAGCTTCAGGATGATCGGGGAAGATGGCACATTATATTGAACTTATCTTGGTGGCCTAGACAGAGCAAATCGTTCAGGCACCTATATCCATCTCACACGTGGCCATGCCTCTCCATTGATAAATAGCAGTTTGCTATAATTATTGGAACATTTCCAGTTCTTGTCAAAACCCTGGCCATCGTTAATCACCTTGCAGCATGGAATTGCCTTTTCGAGATGGGAAAGTAGTTGGTGCAAGTTGGAAACTGGTCCGTGGTATAAGGCCATGCTCCCATACCCATCCATGCATCTATAGTTCGTATACTCACTTTAGAGTAAGCAGTGGTGTGTTCATTCCCTTCATCTTTTAATAAATGATTGGTTTGGAGCAGTACTGACGTGATTTATGTTGAGGCTGCTTGCTTATTCATTGTTATTTTTGATATTTGGAGGTTGAGTTGGAATTTGCAACTCTGTGATAAAACCAAATATTATTTATAAATGGATATTAGCATAGTATCAGTTTACTTTATTTTTTGGCACATTTTACTTTTGATCTTCGAGCTTCTTCACGTATAATGCAGTTTGTTTGGCCGATCACTTGCAGGCTAACAGTTTCCTTGCTTTGTTTATTCTAACGTTGTTGTTATATTTCCAATAGTGAGAATTGTGGCTATTGCTCTGTTCAGGTGGCATCATTTGCTTATAATTTGTTACCTTAATATTTCCCTTTGGGCTTTGTGTTGTCTGTCCAGTTCTGTTAATCCATTAGGATTGTCAATAATATCCCTCATTTTCTTTAACTATGCTCCTACTCTCTGTTACTGCTTTGAGCATGCCGCAAACCACTGCTTTCCAAACCTCCCACTAGTCCATTTCCTGTAAGTTTTATGGATCCGTTTGTCTATTTCTCCCCTGTTAAAATAATGTCATTTCAGCCTGTTCTGGATGGGAGTGCTGTCATTAAAACTTTTCATGTATTCCTGTTCCTCTCAGTGGTGTGGCACAGCTCAATTTCCTCACTTCAGTCTTCTTCCTAGACTCCTATTTAATTTTCACCCATGATTTGAACTCCAAGGGAATCCTCTAACCCCAGTTCACTTTGCTAGTTATATTCTGTTTCTTCATGGGGTTTCTCTGATTTCTTGTCCATATGCGCTATCTAGTCCTTTATAGAGCATTGTAGTTTTACTTACAGTTTAATATACAGATAAGGAGCATAGGAATAGGCTTCTTGATTGAGAAGCCAGTGTTCTTTTCTGACTTTCCGCTCCTTTTGTATCTGGTGTTACTTGTGACCTCATCAGCAATGATCCTCCATTACTTGGTTTTGGTGCTTTTTTTTATTTTTTCTTCGATTTGGTTATTGAGCCCCTCCTTACGCTTTGATTCTCTGGAACCAACGTCTCTTAAGTCCAGAAGTCATTTCTGCAGAGTTGAGATTGTTTGTCTGGAATCTGTCTATAGGCGATGGTGGAGAAAAGCCACAGTCTTTACATGAGTTTTATGTGAGCTCCCACATTGCATAACGAGAATGACCCACAAAGGTAGGTGGGTTTTAGTTGCCAGGAAATGCCTGCGCAGAAGGCTATCTCCAGGGTAAATGCACAGGGTATTGTTAAAAACACATTAACCCAAACAACCTTGCAGTTAAGAAAATAACCTAATAGTTCAAAACAGTAAAATGACTAAACATGAAAAAATCGCGGTAGGAATGAGAAATGGGGAAACAGTTACATAGGAAGCAATGGGGAAATGTATTTCATTGCAAATTTGTTTGCAGTAGACCAGGACCTAAAATCATGGGTACACATGGTCAGTCTGAACTTGGTACTCCAGCCAGGTCCAAATTCTTAACATCCAAATAATGTTTTTTTCTTGGGATACAAGTATTTCAAAGGGGTAAACGTGAAGGCTGCGTGTGGTGAGCGCTTCATGAGGATGTAGATATTGATTGGGTGTTCGTGTAGTACCTTCAAAGGTTACACCTAAATGTTCACAGTTGGACAAGAAGGATCCTAGTGAAACTATTTTAAATGTAATAAAAATAAAGAATTGGCTGGTCAGCCCAGGCATTAAATTGAAGTCCTTTTCAGGTGACTGTGCACATGTGATCATGCAAAATGCCGCCAATCTCAGTGTAAGGCAGTCGGTGTGCGTTGTGCGCTGACCTATTGCCCAATGTTGTGTGCTGTGGTGAGTTGAAGCAAAATGTGAGTGGCACCTGAACAGACTAGGGTGTGTGTGTGTGTGTGTTTGTATGTGTAAATATATTTTTTTTTTTAACCTGATGCTGGCCTGATAGACTCTGTGCAATACCTAAAAATACAGTAAATACTAATTGCATCCAAACCAGGTCGCAGTGTGCAGCAGCCTTCAGAATAGGGCCCAAGACTTTTATACTTGTTTAACATTGGTCTGCACTTTTTATAGCTTTAGAAGAATTCTTGCTGGAAAAAACGCTAATGTTAACTCTAGCAATAGCATTGCATTTTGTGTAGAGTAACACCTCAGTCATTAGTGAGTGCCAGTGTTCATGTCACCTAAAATGATATTGAAGGTCATCTTGGTGTACACCCAAAAATTATTTCAACGTTCTGATTGTTTCTGAGTGCTGAAATGTTTGCCTCATTAATATATGTAAATAAAAAGACGGAATGTACATGTCCTGAAAAGTTTTTAATGCACCATGAACTTTTAACTGATTTCAGTAGCCATTGTTAAGACTTGATAGCTGTTGTTACTGCGGAATATAAATAGTTTCTATATTTCTCGCCGATTTCCCAACTTCCGTTCCTCTCTTTAGTAGTATGCCCACTCTCAGGCGCGCAACGCCCATTGGGCTCAAAGGGCTTCAGCCGCCTCGCCTCCCCCCCCCCCCCTCGTGTGTGTCAGCCCGGCTGAGACAGCTTCCCGGGTACACACACAGCCGCACCCGAGTACTTCACAGGTCTTTAAATGTCCATTTACTTGCTAACGAGGCTTTGTTGTGTTTTCACCCCTACTTAGAGCCCCTGCATCTACACTCTGCATATTGCTGGAAGAATCAGCCCCCCCCCCCGACATTTTTGGTAGCCCCCCCCCCCCCGAAATTTGACTCTAGTTGCGCCTCTGCCCACTCTTATTTAAGCCCTCGAGTTGAAAGCAGCTATGTTGTCACGCACTTACTGATTAATTATGAATACATTCTTAGTTTTACAGATTAGTTTTTAGTCAGATTAGTTCTTGTAATAGCCAACCATGGAACGTACCCTAGCGATACATTTCATCTCCAGAGGTGTGTTCATGTATTTCTTTATGCCACGACTTGTTAAACAGATAAAATGCCTTCATCTTTTCTTCCAAGTCACGTTTCAAATAGGCTGTTCACGACCTGCAGGCATTCCACAAACACATTTCCAGTTATCATTGCACCGCCAAGCATATTCTGAGTTTCCTCACCGCCATATTTTTCTTGGCGGTGAACCCGCAATAAAAACTGTGGTGAAGAGGAAACAAAGGGGGCCCTACAGGGCCCCCTGTGTCCTCATGGCCATGGTATGCATGGAGGGGGGCACATGTTGTGCCCACCTGTGTTCATGCACCCCCTTTCCTGAATGGCATGGACTGCAGAGCCCTTGCCGTGCAGGAACGTCCTTTGGCGCTCCCATTGCGATGCCTTTTTAATAGGCACTGCAGTGGGACCGCCAAAGCACCGCCTACCAGACACGAGGAAACCCGTAATCTGGCGGGCGGTGTTCACACGGCTTTGGCGGTGTGGCAGCGGGGCGGTGGCGTGGGGACCCCCCTGCCACAACGCCTAAGTCGTAATAAGGCCCATCATCTCTCCGTGGCTAAATGTGTGTAAAATGTATTTGTGTTATCCCGACTTGAGGTACACAATCGTCTTACCAAACCCTCATGTAATGTACAGCGCGCTTCGTTGCTCTTTAACTGACGAAGAGGAAATACGTTGCTTTCTCTTGCCTTTTTCGTCACGATAACTGTTTTTGTTGCAGACAGTCTAATTGTACCTCTGTCCTACCTTTCACATGCGATTCCCCATAAGTGTAATATAAGATGCACATTTAGATGTGTTATTTTACGTCGGTAATATTACCGCACTACTTGCATCTGTTCCTCAGCATTGAGCTGGCATAGATTCTTTACGGGTATACAAAGGAATTCCTCAGCACACGTCTGTTATGTCACAATATACATAAACATGCTCGGCAACACGAGGAGCGACGTCCGTGTGTGGGATCAAACTACTAAGAAATAAGATTCTGGACTTCTGGGACATACAGGGATCCCTTGGATTTAACATTGAGAAGTGAGACGTCGCGAGATATTGAATCCCAGTGTGGGTTGGAATTAACACCACTAATAAAGGTTATACACAGGAAGACAATAGCCTTGATAAAGTCGCGGGATTAATTCCCATGTAAGCGACGAAACACGTGTCAGCTGTCTGAACATCGGAAAATAAAAAGGAAAAAGAAATAAGAACTTACCTACTTGTATTTTACTTATGCTCACATCAAGCATGTTTATGTATATTGTGACATAACAGACGTGTGCTGAGGAATTCCTTTGTATATCTGTCAATTGGCCAAGGCCATTTTGTGTTTTGAGGAGGTCAGTGGTTCTCTTCACCTTGCAGCACCGTGATCAATACAGCAAGTAAATATCAAATATTTGTGTTATCTCTCCCGAGTGGCGCCTTCATTTACCCAACTAAATACCACTGCTCATTAGGTGCTCATAGATTCTTTACGGGCTTCGCCGTCTCGGGGTCACACGAGATCATACTGCTATCCTGACCAAGAAGGGGCACGTGTCTCAGTGAGCTGCGTCATCCAACCCGAATTGTTGACACATTTGTAGTGTAATGGCCTACTGTTGAGAACATCATTATTACATTTATTTGGGTTCTGGAAAAGCAGTTTGGGTGCATGAAAATAATAGTTTAGGATTGGAGTCAGATGAGTCTTGCCTGTGTCTCGAAGTAAATTGAGTGGTGCGTTCACATTCTGGAAATTTGTCGGTTCTTTATTTTGTTCGATCTGTGCTCTCGAAGCCGGGACCTCCAATGTTGGATGATTAACCAACATTTTTCGTCGCCTTTGTGTTCGGAGTGATTAGCACATTGGAAATGAAATATAGATTTCTTTTGAAGTGAAATGTGTGTTTTAAAGTTAATTTGCACCGGAAATAATGGCTCGACTTTAGACGCACTATTTCTTTATTGTAGTTTCATAGATTTGCAAGCGGTTTGCATATGACGACTTTATTTGACTATTTCTCCCTGTGGGGACCACGTGTGACCAAGCACAGTATTTACATTTTAGTAATAGTGATGTTTCATATTGTAACCCTGTTATAGGACCATAATTGTTTTTTTCTCATTTGTCTCAATTGTTTTTTTAAATTTTATTCCATACATTTATATTATTTCTACAACAGTTATTTCCCGTTTTACGAATTATTTCCCCTCTCTGCGTTGCTAGTAGCAATATTTATAAGTACTGTAGGAATTTACACAACTTAATAAACAGCAGATTGTGTTTATGCTCGCTCAGTGTTGTTAAATGAAGGGCGCAAGTCTTCTAAATGTTGAAATGGGGGGGAGTGGGTGGTGGGAGGAGTGTAAGGAGGCAGGACGAGAGCAGGTTGTGATGGCCTATACCACATATCTGATTTCCCCTCTTGAATGCCATTGCAGAAAATCGTAACAGCCGGAGATGTCAACAAAGACGGACAGCTGGACTTCGTCGAATTCATGCAGTACCTCGAGGAACACGAGAAGAAAATGAAGATCGCCTTCAATAGCTTGGATAAAAACCAGGATGGTGGGTTCCTCTATTTCAGATAACACACACACGTGTAAAATAAAACACTTCAAAGTATTTACTAAGGTGCAGTTTTTTAAACTCAGTAATTTTTGTCTGGTTACTGATTAGCAAAAAATAGTGCATGGTAATAATTCTGTCAGTGTTTGTTTTTGTTTATTTGTTTTTAGAATTCGATTTTTATTAGCAGAACACATGACAAGAAGAAGAAAAAAACAATGCGTCAGTGCCTACAACCCATTGGGCCGGCAATTGCACGGGCAAGGGGTGGAATGCATGCTCATGATTCGAGAAAATACTAAGCGGTGAATAACCCAGCATGTCGCCTACAACCCATCCTGGGCCGGCTGCGTATCACTTCTTGGAATAAGAAATTAACATATTGTCATAGGCCTAAAACAAGAGTGACTTACTGAACACCACCCCTGCTTGAATGTCCATGGTCTGAAGGCACACCGCATGTCGTTTGAAGCTTATACGTCTGCATTTAATAAATCAAAATAAAGGGAAAGAACAAACCCCGTTTCAAACATATAAAACCCATACCCTCCCCCACCCATCCTCCCTCTCGGTGAGCTATCCCAAGGATTAGGCCTGCACATGTCGCCTGGCGAAAGTAGGGGTCAATCCCCGGGGGTAAACGCAGTTGCGTTATGGACGTTTGCCCAAAACTCCTATCTGGCTCTCAGGGATCAGCTTCAAAAGCCTCAAGTAAACAGGGCAGGTTAGTTCCCTGAATTCCGAGGATAAGATTGAGATAAAGGGAGCCCACACCTTAGAATATTCAGATTTATCCCCCAGTGTAGCCATGGACGGTCGCTCCATACCCAGGAGGGACCAAAGCTGGAGCAGCCATTGAAAGTGATCCGGTACTCTGTCAGTTCGCCATCCCGCTAAAATAACTCGATGGGCGGCGTTCAAAGCTAGGGTGATCTGCTTGCCCTTAATCGAGCGCAAAGGGAAGGTCAAGGCGTTAGGGAGCCCTAAGATAGTGTAGGCGGGGAATCTCGGGATAGTGGTGTCAAAAGCCTTATCGATTTCGTCCAGGATTTTGTCCCAATATCGTGTGAGCTTTGGGCAGTTCCATAGTAAATGGAGGAGAGTACCCGGGCTCCCACAACCCTTCCAGCAAAGTCCGTCGTTCTGGGAGTTCCACTTAGCTAATCGGGCCGGGGTATAGTACCAGTAGGATACAATTTTAAAAGCGGTCTCTGTGTGACCCATTGAGTGTGCGAAGTGGTGTGATCTATAGAAGATATCCTCCCACTCTTTGTCTGATAGGGTGCGGCCTATTTCTGCCTCCCACCGCTGCTGTCCTGTCGACCGGGCCCCTCTTGCTCCTAGTGTAAGGAAAGCGTATAACTCGGAGATGAGCTTGCAGTCGCCCTTTTTCAAATAGAGCCACTTCTCAAATGGTAGCATCGGTCTGCTGACCAGTGGGCGCACTAGAGAGCCAGATGTCCAATGCAGCATTTGCGTGTATAGAAAGAGGTCCGAACTTGCCAGGCCATAATCCTCTTGGAGTTCCGGAAAGGGGATATGGCCCTTTAGGTCGAACGGCTGTCCCAGGCGCTTGCACCCTCCCTCCACCCAGTGTGCACCCGCACCCTTCTCCATCCTGGGAGGGAAATCTGGGTTCGAGAAGATTGGAGACATGGGAGAGGGTAAAGTGATAAGGTTTGCGTGTTTAGCCACCTTGTCCCAGGCTTGCATGGTGGGACGGGTGATTGGTGAGGAATAAAGGCCCCATGCGCGCGCTGACTTAGGCAGCCAGACCTCCCTCCAGATATGACGACCCGCAACCGTCTGGTCCGTGAATACCCAGTGCTTTTCCGTCATGGGACGGTTCCATTCCACGAGATATCGCAGCAGCGAGGCCTGGTAATAGCGGGTGATGTTGGGCAAGGCCAACCCCCCTTCCCTCTTAGGGCGCTGTAATAAAGTTTTCTGCAGCCTAGGCGAGATCGAGCCCCAGATGAAGCGTTCAATCTCCTTTTGAAGCTGTGGGAGTGCATTCGGAGGGTGAGATAGCGGAAGAGTCTGGAAAAGATACAGGGCCCGGGATAGGACATTCATTTTTATAGTGGCCAATCTACCGAACCAAGACAGGGGCAGGTGCCGCCATTGGGCGAGATCTTTCTGGACGCGTGAGAGCAGAGTATCGTAGTTCACTTCTGCAGTCTTGGTTAAACTTTTATACAAATCCAACCCCAAGTATGTAATACCTCCCGCCACCCATTCAAAGTCAAATTGGGGCTGCATGGTTTCTACAGTAGTGGGTGTCGCTGTGAGATTCCGCACCTGCGACTTCTGCATATTTATCTTGAACCCTGAAACCTGACCGAATGTCTGTAGATCTGCCACGATGGCTGGCATGGAGGTTTGGGGGTGCGCTATCGAAAAAATGACATCATCGGCGTATAGGCTAATGAGATGACGGTCAGCCCCAAATGGGATGCCCCGCGCCTACGGATTGTCCCGAAGGCGTTGAGCAAAGGGTTCCATATATAAGGCGAAGAGAAGTGGGGAGAGAGGGCAACCCTGCCTGGTGCCTCTCTTCACCGCAAAGTCTCCCGAGAGTACGCCATTGACCCTGACTTGTGCTGTTGGAGCATTATAGATGCTTGCTACCCATTTACGGAACTTAGGCCCTATACAAAAGCGCTCCAGTGTGGCAAACAAATAAGGCCAGTGCCCACGGTCGAAAGCTTTCTCTGCATCAACCGCCAGCAGCAGAGCCTCTTCCTTCGACCTATGCACTTTGTCAATTAGGTGGCAGATCCTTTTGGTATTGTCCCCACACTGCCTACTCGGTATGAAGCCCGACTGGTCTGGGTCGACCAAGCCTGGCATAAGCGAGTTTAGTCTGTGGGCCAGAATGCTCGAGAATAACTTTGCATCTATATTTCGCAAGGAAATGGGTCGGTATGAGCTGCAGAACACTGGGTCCTTCCCTGGCTTGGGGATGACAGAGATCGTTGCCTGGAGCATGGAAGGCGTGAGGGTGCCTGTGTCCGTGAATGAATTAAAAAGTCGGGTAAGCAGTGGGGCCAGCTCCATGCAGAAGGTCTTATAAAAGAGGGCGCTGAACCCATCCGGGCGCTTTCAGAGGTTTCAGCCTAGCGATGGCTGAGACCACCTCTTCGATTCGAATGCAAGCCTCCAGCCCATCCGTCTCAAAGGCTGGTAGAGGAGTAACCGCCGCTCCGCGTAGGTACTCGAGAGGGTCCTCTGGGATTCTTTTAATATATTGTTTCCTTCGCACCTTCTTTCATATGCCAAACTCTGAAAGATCATTACAAACAACTCGGACGGAAGTAGGGGCCGCCAGTTTGGTTACTCGACAAGAGCAAGGTATAATATGCTCTGAGGTGAAAAGGAACAGACAAAATTTGCATGAGGAACAGATTTCTAAAGGATAAGCATTCCTTGTTACGAGCTTGAAATAACAAGCGCACATTTGGAATACAAGCGGGTATACTTCTCTATTGATTTTAACGAGCCCAAAACAAGCCAGATGCGTGTGATGGAACCATAAAACGGGGGACTGGCACAGCGCGCCGTAGTGGGCTCATCTAGGAGATTCATACTAATTAAAGAATTACCAAGCCTCATAGATGGATGGAAGAGCATAACAATTTTTATTAAGTACACTACAGAGTGAAACATCGTTCACCTGCCCATTTAATTTTTAAAGGACGGGAGTACATAATATAACGGTCTTGATAAAGAAGGTGGAATGAGATAAAGCCTTCGAAACGCGTCGACGCTTTTTCTGTTGCCATAAATCCATCTATACGAACATCACCCTAGATATTGATGATACACAAGGCACCAGGGTGTTTGTACATAAGTTTAACCGTGGATTATGGCGATTTATGATAAAGATTAATGTCTGTTTTAACTCTCGTGTTATGATTTTTTGTAGTATTGTGAATGTGATTAATTGTTTTTAGTATTGTTTCATATTTTTCATGATGATGGTATGGACAAAAATGGTTTTAACTTGTAACTAATTCTTTTTTAATTTTGTATAAAATAATAAATGGTTTTAATAAATTACAATCATTGCCTTATGAACAATAGGTGTTTGTGCCAATACATTGTAGCCACCAGTTGAGCGGTGACCTTTATGAATGGTGAGTGTGTGTGTGGAGTCAGAGTTTGGCATATGAAAGAAGGTGCGAAGGAAACAATATATTAAAACAATCCCAGAGGCCAATAATTTTTTACCTTTTGTCTTAACCCTAGTCCTTTGGGTGTCCAAGGGTTCCTCTCTTTTTTTGAAAGACTCGAGAGGGTCCACCAGGCCGGCGGAGTCAGCGGAGTAAAGCTCCGCATAAAAGGCCCGAAAGGCCGCTGCAATACCCACATCGTCTGTTACCTCCGTCCCCTGGGACTCCCGGATCGTCTTCACCGCTTGGGCCTGCTGCTGGCTGCGGAGGCGCAGTGCGCCAGCATGCGGCCCCCCCTATTGTAGCCGACGTAATACTTATGTCTCAGCCTTAGCACCGCGTACTCGGCTCTGTCAAGGTCCAAGCGCCGCAAGAGGAGCCGTTCTTTCTCCAGCTGGCGCCATATTCGAGGGGTACCCGTGCGCTTGTGTATAGCCTCCAGTTCTTTCACTCGGCCCTCGAGGTCTTGTCGTTTATCACGCCTGGTTTTATTATCATAGGCAGCCTTAGCGATGAAGGCCCCTCTTGCAACTAACTTAAGCGCTTCCCAGACCGAGGCCAAGGGCGCAGTGCCATTGTCGTTAATCGCTAGGTAGTCAGTCAATGTGTGTCGGAGATCTTCCACTACTTGCGGGGACCGCAGGAGTGAGTCCCGTAGGCGCCAATGCAGCGAAGGCCCCGGCGGGAGGCACAGTGTTAGGGTGATATGAGTGTGGTCTGACAGGGAGTGGGGCTCAATAGAAGAGGCCTGTGTGCAGGCCCACGCTGCCTGAGTGACCAGGAAGTGGTCAGGCGTGCGTTCGTTTTATGGGCCGCAGAGTAATAAGAATAATCCCTTTCCTCAGGGTGCAAGTAGCGCCATGCATCTCTAACCCCACAGTCGTCCAGCCATGCCCTCCCGTTCCCTGATATGGCTCCCGTGCCCCCCCCCCCGATCGTGAACCAGAGCGATCCACCCCTGCATCCATAACCAAGTTCAGGTCTCCCCCCCACTACCACCAGGGAATCAGGTGTACGCAGCACTTCCGCCATTGCATTCAGCAGGAACCTCTGTTGCTGTTCATTGGGGAAGTAGAGGGAGGCTATTGTAAGTGTGGTGGACCCTATGCATAATCGCAGCGCCAGTAGGCGGCCCTTAATCTCCGCCACTGTTCCCACCACCGAGCCCCTAAAATGTCTGGAAATCAAAATGGCCACCCCCCCTTTCTTATTCTTCCCCGAGGACCAAAATTGCAAAGGAAACCCTCTATGCTGCATGCGGTGTGTGTCACAGTGGAGGAGATGTGTCTCCTGAAGTAGGCAAACTGTCCCCTGAGTGTTTTCAAGCAGGGACAGCACAGCTTTCCTTTTAGTGGGATTATTAAGGCCTTTAACATTAAAGCTAACTACCTGGACCGCCATCAATGGAAGAAAAACCCTCGGACGCCATAGCTAAGGTTCAGGGACCAACGGTGGGGGGCGAGGCCCTTTGAGGACTGAGAGTGTATGCGCCGCCGGGCAAGCCCTGCAACAGGGACTTTGATTAAAAGGCTCACCGGAGGGAGGACCCACCCCACCCAATAACAAAAAAAACAAACCCCATAACAGTATAACAGCACAGAGTCCAACTTGAAAGTCGGGCAGCATCCTGAGGGGACTGCCAAGGGAGTGAGGGACATTCCAAGAAGGAGACAAAGCACCCCGTCCTCCCCCACCAGGCCTACCAGAGATAGAATAATTCCAAAGGCATCTCACCCTCAGTCATTAGCGTCCAGCGATCTCCCTTCTGTGCCAGTCAGGGACCGGAAAACGGCCGACCGTTCCTTAAACATGGTGTCTGGGGCGGAGGCGGTCCAGACCCGCGTCTCTGAGGCCTCCGTGTGCCCCGCTCCGCAGCCTCCGGGCGAGGAGGTAGATCGTCAAGGGAAAGTTTCAACACCCTGCAAGCTTCAGACAGAGATGGGAGCTGATGCAATTTGCCGTCGAGGCGAAAGATAAGACGAAAGGGGTGGCTCCAGGCATAGGAAACATTCTGCGAGCGGAGATGGTCAGTTATGGGGCGAAAGTCTCTTCTCTTCTGGAGCGTGCTAGCTGCCAAATCCTGGAAGAACTGCAGGGTATGGCCCCTGAAGTGCAGAGGTTGACTAGCACGGGCCGCTCTAAGGATCTCCTCCTTCACGGTGTAGTTGTGGATACATACCAGGATGTCCGCAGGGGGGCTGTTCAGCGGTCTAGGGGGGCCAAACGCGGTGGCAGCGATCTATCTTGACCGCGGATTCCGGCGGGGTGCCCAGTACCATACGGAAGAGATCCTGTACGTAGCCCCCAAGGTCTCCTCCCTCTGTCCCAGTTGGGACCGCCAAGATGCGTATGTTGTTCCTCCGAGACCTGTTCTCTAAGTCCTCGGAGTGCGTTTGGAGATCGAGTTGCTGTCCCGCAGCCCTTCCTGTTGGAGCACGGCGATCTCTTCGTCTCGCGCCGTCATGGAATCCTCCAAGGCGGCCACGCACTCCCCCACCACGTCCACATCTCTCTGGACCTCGCGGAGATCTGCCTTCAAGTCAGTTTTGATGGCCAGGATATCTTCTCTTTGCGAGGCAAACAGGGACTCCAAGAACTCTCTGGTGACTGCGTCGCTCGGGCCATCTCCTGCTGGCGTTGCGCCAGTGTCCGAGGCCTCCCCCGATGCCTTCAGTAGGAGGTCCCTCATGGATCTGTCCTTTTTACCTTTGGTCGTAGCCATCTCGGAATAGGCAGGCAACTCCAGTTAAGAGACGCGTAGGGCCGTCGGTAAGAGGAGGGGTCAGTGCTAGGCGGGTATGGAAGAAATGGGCTCTCTCACCTGACCTCACGTGGAGAATGTCCGTGCCTTAGCGGTGCGCAGAGCTCTTCGCCCCTTCGTCGCAGGGAGGTACTATTCCGGTGCGCTCACCGCACGCCACCTCGGCCACCAGCAGACCCCACACTTCACCCAGGACAGGGTGCCCAGGGATGGTCTGCACTCCAGAGGGGGCGGGGGGTAATGCCCGGCTGGCACTAGCGTTATGGCTCAACTGGCCCCCTCTGCCCAACCACACAGCGTGTGGGTAACTCCACCGACGAGATCCCCGTACTTGGATGTGCGCGCTGTGCCCCACAATCCCGCACCAGGTCGACCAGCAAAGCCTATGCGGAGGGCCCGCCCGAGGGCCAGAGGTTCCAACGGTTACACAACAGGCCTCCGCTACTGCCCGGCCCCATGCGGCCCCCTCCAAACCGTCGCCTCCTCACAGTCACTCCTACAGCAGCTCCACCACCAGGGGCCCTCTGCTCCCAGCCCAGGAGGTGCGTTTCATGCAGGCAACATCATAGCCCCCCGGCATAGACGAGTCACGAGGGGGGGGGAAGGGGACCTCCTTCCCGCGCTGTAGGCCCCGGGTAGGCCCCCACCAGGTGATGAGCAATATTTAGGCCCCAACAGGGCCGCGGGCGAAGGAAAAGGCTGTGGGCTCGCCGCGCAGTACCTGCC
Source organism: Calotriton arnoldi (assembly GCA_963921515.1). Lineage (NCBI taxonomy): Eukaryota > Metazoa > Chordata > Amphibia > Caudata > Salamandridae > Calotriton > Calotriton arnoldi. The sequence continues at coordinate 4,225,837 of CAWUFW010000033.1, forward strand.
CGGCTCAGCGGTGCGACTCAGTGGTGGTTCCGGCGAACTCCCTCTGTCATTACAGGCCCGCTCCGGGCCGCCCAGCGGGCCCACGGGCTCGCGTGATTTCTGGCCGTCACGGCCACGCCCTCGCTCCGGGGCTGTCTCCTCGCTTCTCTTCTCAAGTGGCGCTGGGGGCGAGAAACAAATGCCGGAGCCGTCCCAAAGTCCACCGGCGGTGCCCCCAGCTAGGTAACTTCCTCAGGTCTGAGTGCCGGGGCAGGGCTGCCGCGCTGATGCGCCCCAGAGGGCCAAGCAGAGGGGGGTTGCGTGAGGGCCGGGCTGCTCCCTCTCCAGCACCACAGGCCGCTCAAGCGTCGCCACAAGGGGCCGTCACGGGCGAATCCGCCTTCCCCCAGCCCGAGTGCAGCACCGGAACGGTGCGTCCAACGGGGGATCCGGTAGCAGTATGTGCCGGTGTAGATGCTGCAGGCCCGGCAAGAGCGGAGCGCGGTGAAAACACGTCAGCTCACGCCGCCATCTTGGCCACGCCTGTTTATTTGTTTTTAAATGTTTTTCTTTGTAATACTTCACTGTGAAGTTTTTTATGTTTGGTGTTTTTCTGTGAAATTATTACTTAAGAAAAATACAAATACAAGGGAAGCTATCTAGTCCCTCTGCCACTAATGCTAAAGTAAATTAATGAATGTTTTATTTATCCTAAACAAACCACAAAAGTAAGTTGTGGTGACTCGTTCTTTTGTTTTTTGTGCTGCCTTCAATGTTTCTGAAGATGCAGGATCTATTCTATATTTCAAGATAACCACTGACTAAGTGAACAGTTCTATTTCTAATATACATAAATGTAGCATGTGTGAACATCCTTAAAAATTTGGCAAAAGTTCAGGGGTAGTGGTCCAACGTTGGACACCCCAGATTTGAAGCAAACCTAGATGTCCCTAGCAGTGCAAAAGGTTTCTTTTATGTACAAGTCAACCTTTTCAGGGATGTACTATTGTACAGTGGTATTTTATACTGTACACTTCTTAGGTAGTCTAGAGGTCAGCCTCTTTTTTTAAAAATGGGAGGGGGTCCACCCCTCCACCCCCCAAAGGCCGTTCTTGGCCCCGGGGGACCACCACCTCCCCGGGGCAGGCCCTACAAACACGAAAGGAGGGGGACCCACGGCCTCCCCCTTGAACCATAAATGGCCCTGGGGACCGCCACTCCCTAGGGCCGACTTCTGCTATGTCCCGGGCTGCCCACCCCGGGACATAGCGGTTTGCTGTGCCTTGGCCGGAGCTTTACCGCTTCCGTCAAGTCACAGCAAATGCTCCGCTTCCAGCAAGTGAGAGCTGCCAAAATTCTCATGCTTGCTGGAAGAGGAGCAGAATTGCTTTCAGACACAGGAAGTTGCATGTTTAGCAGCAATGCTGGCTCCCACAGGAGGCGGGGAGCCGGTAGGGACTGCGGGGGCATTCAGGCTCCCCTGCGGGCCAATTGGAGACTGGGTACCCTGGGGGCACCCAGCTGACATGGGCAGGGGATGGGGTTCCGGGGCTGAAATTGGCCCCAAAGGGTCCATGTTGAGGAGTTAGATTGGCACCAACCAGGCCCTGCACTCTGAAGATTGTGCCTGCTGCACAACCTGAACTACAGCCCTGTGGACCTAACTTGCTTCAAAATGACTGAAGAATGGACTCCCTGTAACCTACAGGTTAACATAGCTCACCTGGAACATCACCACCAAGAATCCTCCGCCTGGAGTGCTACCAGTGGATTTGTAAGGGTTTTGTCAAAGTGGATTGTGGGAACTGAAGTCCCAAACTTTCAAGGACCATCTTGGAGCTTTCAGACCCTTGGAGTAAGTTTTGTACACTTGGGACCCTTTGGGGAACTTCAGGAAGAAGTTCCAGAAGTTTGGAGATGTTTTGGGCAACTCTGGAAAAAAGCTCCATAAGTGGACCGACTCGACCTGGCCAGCCAAGGCGGCGACCCTAAACTGTGAGCCGGCCGTCCAGGTTTGTCCCGATGAAAACCTCCGGAGGTCCTACTTCCAGAGTTAGACTGGGAGTAAGCTGAAACCCAAGCCGGCGAACCCTCACTGAATCCGGACTGGCTGAGAGCTTCGAGGGATTCCGGGAAGAAAAGCTCCAGAAAAGTTTCTAAGTCAGAAGGTAAAAACTTTGACCGAGACCTACCCCGAGGGGTTCCGCGCAGGGCTCCATCGCGGTCGGCCTGAAACTTTGATTTAGACCCGGTCTAGTGTGACCAGATGTCCCAATAGGCGCTATAGGTTGCTATGTGCTAAATCTTTAACAATTCATATCTCTGGTTCCCTACATTGGATTTTTTTTTTGTTTTGGTGTCATTTTAAAGATAAAAATATGTTCGAGGCATATGAGCTGTAGATCATATGCGTTAGCATAGATCGCCATCTGGTGTTGGGCCCGGATGTTTGCACTTTGTTTTTCTTCGAAGAAGTCTTTGTAGTCATGAGGTAGGTGACTCCTCCTTTCGGTGATAGTGCGCATGGGCATCGACTCCGACTCCATCCTTAGATTGTATTTTTCCGCCATCGGGCTCTGATGTGTATTGCTGCGCTCCGGTTCGGTTTTGTTCTCGAACCCCTTCTACGAGCAATCCTCTACCCTCGACGGTATTGTCTTCGATCGTGCTTTCCCATTCCTCGCATATTGTCCAAACTGTGAAACCTTCGATCGGGAACTTCGAGGCGGGCCGTCGGGCCTACCCGTGCCGACCACGCCAGCAGTCGATGGAACGGACTCCGTTCAAGCTATGTCCCGGGTGTCGTGCTAAATTTCCACGCACCGACCTGCACGAGGTCTGCAACCTGTGCCTATCCCCGGAACACGAAGAATCATCCTGCAAGGCGTGTCGATCATTCCGGTCGAAGAAGACCATCCGTGATCGTCGGGCTCGACGCCATTAGATGCAACGCGGCAGCGGCTCCGTAACAGATATCTTCGGCGACGAACCAGAACACAGTCCTGCCGCACAAGCCGAAGAAGAAGAAGAACTGGTCTCCGGGTCCGAAGCCGACTCCGACATGGAAGAAGACCTGAGCGTCACTCCGGCTCAACGGACCGTGAGTACAGACCCCCATGTGCCCACTCAGACTAAGAAAAAGGCTCCGGTATCACCCTCGCCCTCGGGCTCCGGTCGACACCTTGAAAAAGTTTCAGATGCCCCGCCCTCCGGCCCGGCTATGAAACATAAGCCTTTCGGCTCGAGCCGATCCCAATCCGGTGCCGAACCAACACCTTCGGCCCCGAAACGTCAGGACAAACATGGGACTCCTCCCACGTTGTCGGTACCGAGGACATCTTCGACACTGAAAGCCTCTGAGCCGAAACCCGTTAAGACAAAAGAGCCGGAACCGAAGTCGTCCAAACCGAAATCCTCGGAACTGAAACGCTCCACCCCTAAAAGCTCGGAGCCGACAACCTCCGCGCCGAAAATTTCGGAGCCGAAACAGACCACTCCGAAGGTTACACAGCCTAAACCGGCAAAAACTAAAGAACTAGATTCCAAACACTCGGCACCCAAAGACTCTAAACAAAGATCTTCGATGCCGAAATCCACTCCAAAGGGAACAGAGACTCCTTCCAAAGAATTTCCATCTCAAAAACCACCTCTGGACCCAAAACAGAAAAAACTCAGCATTGATCCCAACACTGGACAACTTATGGCTACTCTTCCCAAGAAATGGAAGTTAGACCTCCCACAAGAGGGCCCTATACCTCTTAAGCAAAAAAAGAGACATGGGTACCAACCATTCTCCCCCTTATATGCCTCCATCTCCTCCTCCTATTTTAAACAGCACACCATCAAATTCACCACCTCCACGGTCACCTGACTCACAGGATGACGATTTCGATGATGGGGATGGGATTGGGGATGATGATCATCATATCCCGCAAGACCCTGACATACCACACGACACTGACCCATGGGATGATTATGATAAGGATCCAGATGTACCAAATGACCCTGATCTATATCCCTCTAGGCCTTCCCCACCTGATGACAACATTGGCTTTGCGCAACTCATCAACAGGGCTGCCCAATATCACGGGGTGGAACTACATAGTGACCCTCTAGAAGAGGATTTCCTTGTAGAAACGTTCACACATTTACAAAGGTCTACTAACACTCTACCAATGCTAAAAGGCATGTTAAAACATACTAATGAAGTATTCAAGGACCCAGTTAGAGCCCGAATACTAACACCTCAGGTAGATAAAAAATACAAGGCCGCTCCTACAGACCCTGTATACATAAAAGGTCAGTTACCATTGGACTCTGTTGTTGTGTCTAATGCCCGCAAGAGAGCTAACTCTCAAACAACAGCTGATGCTTCTCCTCCTGATAAGGAGTCAAAACTTAACGATGACTCTGGCAAAAGGGTAGCTTCCCAAGCCGCCAACACTTGGCGTATTGCCAATGCTCAAGCTCTATTTGCACGCTACGACAGGACACATTGACGAATTAGAAAAACTTCTACAACATTTGCCAGAAGAACATAAGGCCAAAGCTAACGACCTCATTCAGGAAGGGAAGCTCATCACCAACACTTCCATATAATGCGCCCTAGATGCTGCAGACACAGCTTCACGTGCTATTAACAGCAGCATACTCCTGCTGAGACACGCTTGGCATCGAACCTCTGGATTCAAGCAGGAGGTACAATCCGCCATACTTAATCAGCCCTTTGATAAAGAACATCTTTTTGGGCCAGCAGTGGATACTTCATTGGAAAAAATGAAGAAAGATACTGACACTGCTAAATCCATGGGAGCCCTAAAATTAACTTCTAGCAGGGGTTCCTTTCGTCGCTCCTTCTACAAGGGTGGCTCAAAAACAATGTCAGAAAATCCCTCCTCCTCTTAGAAGGGGAACAACCAATCTAGCCTCTCCAGAGGCTATTTTCGAGGAGGTTACAGAGGAAACAATAACAAGGGCAGAGGCAGAAGCAACTCCACCCGCACTTCCCATGCCAACAAAAAGTGACTTCCCCCCCACTACCCCCCGACCATTCCACTCCTGTCGGGGGACGTCTCTCACAGTTCCTACCTGTCTGGAATTCAATCACCTCAGACAAGTGGGTAATACAAATTATCCAAAATGGTTATTTCCTGGAACTTACCAGCACTCCACCAATAATCCTTCCGAGAGAGTGGGCAATGTCACCAGAACATCTCACCATGTTAAAACAAGAAGTCCCCTCTCTGTTACACAAACATGCAATAAAACCAGTCCCCTTACATCACCAAGGGACAGGAGTGTACTCCCTTTACTTTTTAATTCCCAAAAAGGACGGCTCTCTCAGGCCCATACTGGACCTCAGACAGCTAAACCTCTACATGCAATCAGACCACTTCCACATGGTCACCCTACCCCAGGTGCTCCCATTGCTTCAGCAAGGCGACTTTCTTTCCACTCTAGATTTAAAGGACCCCTATTTTCATGTTCCCATTCACCCGGCTCACAGGAAATATCTCAGGTTTGTGGTGGACGGACAACACTACCACTTCAAAGTCCTCCCATTCGGGATCACTACAGCACCTAGAGTATTCACCAAGTGCCTAGCAGTAGTAGCAGCTCATTTAAGAAGACAACACATTCACGTCTTCCCTTACTTAGACGACTGGCTAATAAAAGCCAAGTCGCAACACAGCTGCCTACACCACACTCACAAAACAGTTCAACTACTTCACGACTTGGGATTCACTGTCAACCTCACCAAGTCTCATCTGATTCCCTCCAACACGCAAGCGTATCTAGGAGCTACAATAGACACCCGCAAAGCTCTAGCATACCCCAACCCAGTCAGAATACGCAACATGCAAACACTAATATCACAATTTCAACCGCAACACTCACTACCAGCCCAAGTGTTTATGCAGTTGAACGGAATGATGGCATCTTGCATTCTAATTGTTCCTTACGCAAGACTCCTAATGCGTCCCCTACAGGAATGCTTAGCACGTCAGTGGAACCAGGCTCAAGGTCACTTAAACGATCTGGTGTTGGTGGACGGCCGCACTCCTCGCTCTCTGCAGTGGTGGAAAACAGCAAACCTTTCCAAGGGGCGGCCATTCATCGATCCGGTTCCACAGATAGTGCTAACAGCAGACGCATCCCTCACCGGTTGGGGAGCTCATCTTCAAACACATATCATTCAGGGCATATGGACTCTACAACAAAAACAGCTCCACATAAACCATCTGGACCTGCTTGCAATTTTTCTAGCACTAAAAGCTTTTCAAACACATCTTGTAGGCAAAGCTGTCCTAGTTCGTACAGACAACATGACCGCAATGTACTACATACAAAAACAGGGAGGGACACACTCTCTACAACTTTCACACCTAGCTCAAAGCATTTGGAGGTGGGCCATTCCTCAAAACATATACCTCCTAGCACAACATCTCCCAGGAGTAGACAATCAGATTGCAGATCTACTCAGTCGTCAGAGACAACAGATCCATGAATGGGAACTACATCCCCAAGTACTCCTCCCATTCTTCCAAATGTGGGGCTATCCAGAATAGATCAGTTCGCCACGCACCACAACGCAAAATGCCCAAACTTCGCGTCCAGGTATCCACACCCATTGTCCAAAGGCAATGCGCTATGGATGAATTGGTCAGGGAAATTTGCTTACGCTTTTCCACCTCTCCCGCTAATTCCATTCCTGGTTCGGAAGCTCACTCAACAATCCCTCACAATGATCCTAGTTGCTCCCACATGGGCTCGACAACCATGGTTCACAACCCTGTTGGAACTATCAATAGTTCCTCACCAAAAATGTCACCTCTCCCCCAAGCTTCTCACTCAGAACCATGGAGAGATAAGACATCCAGATCCCAGTCAACTCAACCTTGCGATCTGGCACCTGAAGTCTTAGAATTTGGCTACCTTAACCTCACATCAGACTGCATGAACGTCATTAAGGAGGCTAGACGTCCTACCACCAGAGCATGCAATGCAGCAAAATGGAAACGATTTGCAATTTATTGTACTAAAAACCAAATCAATCCATTAGGTGCCTCAACTCAAAACATAATTTGCTATCTGTTACACCTACAACGTGCTAACTTAGCATATACGTCTATACGATTACATCTTGCCGCTATCGCGGCTTACCTACAAAACAGACAACACTTGTCTTTGTTTCGAGTACCCGCTATAAAAGCCTTTATGGAAGGATTCAAAATAATCATTCCTCCTAGACTTCCACCTTCTCCCGTGTGGAATCTTAATATAGTCCTTACAAGACTCATGGGCCCACCATTTGAGCCTATGCACAGATGCGAATTACAATTTCTATCTTGGAAAGTAGCCTTCCTTATAGCCATCACATCTCTTAGGAGAGTTGGTGAGCTCCAGGCATTAACCATACAAGAACCATTTTTACAAATTCACCAAAATAAAGTGGTTCTTAGGACTAACCCAAAATTTTTACGCAAAGTCGCTTCTGCTTTTCATCTCAACCAGTCTGTTGAGTTACCCGTCTTTTTTCCTCAACCACACTCAGTAGCAGAATGTGCTCTTCACACATTAGATGTAAAAAGAGCGATACTGTATTACATTGAAAGAACCAAACCTTTTAGGAAGACAAAACAACTCTTCATTGCTTTCTCACCACCACATAAGGGCAACCCCATTTCAAAAGCAAGTATTGCACGATGGATAGTTAAGTGCTTATAAATATGCTACCTCAAAGCTAAACGCACCTTAACAGTTCTCCCTAAAGCGCATTCTACACTCAAGATAGGGGCTTCCATGGCATTTTTTAGGAAACATACCCTTTAGTGACATTTGCAAAGCTGCAACATGGTCTACACCACACACATTCACAAAACACTATTGTGTAGATGTGTTAGCAAAACAACAAGCTAGTGTGGGCCAAGCTGTTTTAAGAACACTATTTCAGACCACTGCAACAGATACAGGTTAGCCACCGCTTGGGAAAGAACTGCTTTATAGTGTATGCTAACGCATATGATCTAGAGCTCATATGCCTCGAACGGAAAATGCTACTTACCCAGTATGCATCTGTTCTTGGCATATACAGCTGTAGATTCATATGCACCCACCCGCCTCCCCGGGTACCTTTACCTTTTGCAGTATTATCTTACTTAGATACACTATACATGGACATCACTTTCTACTCTTACTAACTCCATCACCTTTACGGCAAAACAATCTAAGGATGGAGTCAATGCCCATGCGCGCTATCACCGAAAGGAGGAGTCACCTACCTCGTGACTACAAAGACTTCTTCGAAGAAAAACAAAGTGCAAACATCCGGGCCCAACACCAGATGGCGATCAATGCTAACGCATATGAATCTCAGCTGTATATGCCAAGAACAGATGCATACTGGGTAAGTAGCATTTTCCTTCCTATTTTTATAAATTGGTGTTGGATTTTTGTGTGTGGTGTCTTGATTATTTACTGAATTGGTATTTTTAAATCGTTTACGTACCTGTCTTGAAAGTTAAGCCTGCCTGCTCGCAGCCAAGGTACCAAGGGTTGAGCATGGGAATACTCTTCTAAAACCTGTACTGAGCCCTATACTGTTAGTGGCCTTATTGCCAGTGGCAGATATACATTTGCTACTACTAATAACCCACTTTACAACTGTTGTCTTTTTCTCTTTTCTCAAATGTGTATACCAGACGTATTCCTTTGTGAGTTTCATGATTTATAGGGAGCAGTACGTCTCTGGTTGGCCCTCTCCCTCTGGATCCTTTGTGTCAACATGAAAAATAATATATAAACCTATAAAAATAGTACATATTTATTATTTAATTATAAAATAAACTGTTTTGAATAAAAAAAAAAAAAAAAAAATGTAACAATACATTTTATTAAAATACTTTGATTCTAATTGTTCTATGCATCTCTATATTACATTAACTTTAATTTGGAGTCACCCTATTGTACAGTATAAGGAAAATTAAAACAATGTATTTAACTCGAAAATAAATATTATTTTTGGTATTAATGTAAATTCATTTTATATATTTACCATAAATGTAGAACAAAATAACAAAAAGCCACAGTACTATTAAATTAATTGCGAATACAAATATTTTTTTAATGTGCATTTATATAAAAGTGATGTATAGAATTAAAATAAATGTAATTATTTTTAATAGCATTTACTGTTAAATTATTACGTTAACATTTTATATTTAATATTTGATATTTTTATAAATTATTTAAACATTAATGTATACTTATTTATATTTTTAATTATTTTAAATAATTTAATTTACCATTATTAAGTATGTTTTTAAAAAAAATTCCCTACCTTTCGTTTAGCACTCTTCATCCATTGCTGCGCCCAAGTGTTCTTCACATTTTACTATGCCCACCACCTCATGCAGCATTCTACTAGTGCAGATAGATGTGCACAGCCACCTGAAAAGTAGTCCACTTACCACAGACTCCTTCCAGAAGACATGGAGCCCCTTCATATCGTTACTCTCGGCCGAGTTCAATGAACTCACCCAACCTAAATACCTACGTGTACTACGTTTGTCTAGCTTATGGAAAGTACAGACACCAATGCCCGAGCCGAGTTGTAGGGCCTGAAGGCCGGGGTGGAGAAAGGGGACTGGTTGACAGGGCTAGGGAGATTACCGGCACTGGGAAGGGTGGGAGGAGGGAGTTTATTTATTTATTTATTTTTCTCCTTTTTTTATTAGACCTTGCTACTCTTCCCTTTTCTACATGGCACAAAGGCAACTGCACAGAGGTGAAATCCGGCATGATGATGTTGTATTCTGCCCGGAGACCATGGATTTTCGCATTAGATTTGGTATTACGGAGGAGACTCCCACCATAGCTCGGTCGTAGCTGGATCAGGGGCTCCAGGCCAAAGTGTCCTTTGTATTTCTGTGCTGTTGTGGTATTACTAAAATGTCAATAAAAATATTTAAACATAAAAGTAGTCCACTTAAGTTACTGGGGTGATGGGTCAATCTATGCTTTGATTTCATTTTTTATTTTATATGTTTTTTACAATAGGTTATTTTTACTTATGGTTTTTGCATCTATATAAACCCCACATTTATGAAATGTTTTAAAATTACATTTTGTTTCTTTAAACATTTTTTATAAATATTGCAAGGTTGCAAAAAAAAAAAAATACAAATAGTTAAGCAATTCAGGCTTGCCAAGGCCAGGCCTATTGACTTACCAATGCTTGTTCCTATTTTAGTATCTAAAGCAACGGAGTTTGTTGGTATGTAACTCTGGAATGATTATAGATTTCTGATTATTCTTGATAAGAATACTGAGGACTATCCCAGCAGGGAGGAGCAGAGTTGGTAAAAGTCCTTATTTGAGGACCTTCACCCAACTGATAAATTAAAATACCCAATCCTAAAATCTTTTCTCTTGAAGGTAATCGTGCTGCTGTTCAGCCTCATGAAGTTACTTTTAACTCTGATTGAATTCAGTGAATACTTTCATCAAACTTGAAACTTCAGTAGTGCTGCACTGTCATACCTGAAATTCATGTTTCTGGATCGATAGACACCATCAGTCTTCTGGCATTTCTTGAGTGCACATTCACCGGAGGATTTCTATGATAAATGGACCCTTTGTGCACGTAAAGACTCTAAGATTCAACTTTATGTAAATTTTTCCGAATTAGACTTCTCATGTACCTTTCTCACCAAGATAAAAATTGGTGTGAGAAGTAGAATTGAGCAAGCCAACCAGAAATGGATCCATTAATACAGCAGCTTGCTGAGGTGCAGAAATGTCTAGAGTGGGCTTTAAAACGGTGCATTAGGACTTCTCAGCAAGAAGGAGACTCCCTCCAACTCATCTTACAGGTGCATTCCCAAGAGATTAATAAGGCATCTCTCTGTCAGAACACTACTCTGGGGAAATTGGTCGAACTTCTCACTCGGCAGAGAGGGAACCCAAATATAATGTCCGTTGTATTGCAGAAACATGTTTCCAGCAATGATCTGGACTTTTTTTTTTTTTACCCATTTTTTTTTTTTTAGGATTGCCCAGAGCGCGGCATAGCCCAATTAGAGGTTGGGTCAATATCTAGCGCCCCTCTTAACCGGAGAGCTTTAAGCAGCCTATTGAGGCGCTAATCACAGTATTACTACTCCAGATGGCGAAATTAGGAAAGCCATTTTAGAGAGAGATTAGGAATTAACTCTGAGAATTATAAGCTTATATTTAGGAAGGTGAAAGAATAGTTGGGAGATGCCAAGGGCATTATTTCACAGCATCAAATATTTAGGGTACAAATGGCTCAAGCCAAAGACCTCCACCACAGAGGTCCTTTGGGAAAAAATCTATTAGCTATTTCTAAATGGCCTTAGTCCTACTAGTTGAATTGCGTCAGATCAGATGGTGAATTGAATCTGGTGTCAGTATAAAAATTACTTGTGCCTTCTGCAGAGCCCAAGGTCACAAAAGACATGAATGAAATATATACCAAAATAAACCCCCATTTCCTTTACCACCAGGGAAATCTGAGTCAGTGCAAACTTGTCCTCCATTGAAACCTAGTCCTAGTCTGGGTGATTGACCCCAATTTTTAGGTCGAGCCAGGGCAGCGCACGCGCTGCTGCGAAACATGCAGTAGTAGAGTATGGCTTTGAAGCCCCGCCCACTATCCGCCCATATTTTTAATTGGCTTGTGTCATAGTCCTTCGTAAACGCTGGCTTCCAAGTTGTTGTTAGGCTTGTTAGTCCCTCCTTGGTATTGCCTTATCTGCATTTGTTACCTCCCACAACGACTGGACCTTTTACTGGTGTTGTCACATGGTCTGCTTTATAAGTCGGTGAGCAATATTTTATTTAATGCTCTTCCCCTATTCCACCCACTACCTCGCAGCACGCAGCCCGCTTTTATTTAAATTTTTACTAATGGCAGTCCACTTTAACTATAGGGGCCGCGTTTTATTTATTTATTTATGTTGGCAGCGCGGTCCGCATTTAGCGGCCGCGCTTACTTATTTATTTGTTTTGTTTACTAGCGCCCATGCGCCGCTTTCACATTCATAGAGGCCGCGCTCCTCTCTTTACACAAACCGCGTCTAAAGAAAGGTATGTGGCCAACATTAAAGTGAAAGCGCGGCATGGACGCTTTTACAAAAAAAAAAAACCCCCATCTCTTTGTCAACTTGACAAACGAATGCTTTTTTTTTGTCAAATCCCCTATGACCCGGTATCACTTTAATGTCGGACACGCCCCTTTCATAAGACGCAGCTTGTCTAAAGAAAGGGGAGCGGCCTTCATGAATGTGAAAGCGCCGCATGGACGCTAGAAAAAAAACAAACATTTGCAATGCAATAGGTCTTGCATTTGCGAGAGTTTAAGCTATTGCATTGCCAATAGCTTAAACTCTTGTTAATGCGTGATCTATTGCATTGCAAATGCTTCTTTGAATGTGGCAGGTGGAGCCATGCTGTGCTGCTTTGTCTCAGAAAAAAGACGCAAAAACGCATGGACACTGGGGTTGTAAATAAAGTCACGTACTGCCAGTACCGCTGGAATTATGCAGTAGGGAAGCACCAAATTATGTGTCAGGGTTCGCTAAATTATGCAACAAGAAAAGGCAAATTATGTGGCATATTTTGTGAAAGTATCACTTCATTATGTTGGTAATCCTGTCTGGACAAAGATTTCACCAACGTACCAATTTAACAAAACAAAACAAAAAAATAAGCAACTGAAAAATGACCAGTTAAGGGCCTTCCATAGCACGCTAACATATGTCACCACGTTTTTAGTAACCTTTGATCCATTTAAGCTAGAAACACCATTTGTTTTCATCCATAACAGAAACCGTTATCTTGGGAACAGCTAATTCCTAGTTTGGGACCCTGTTGAAGGATAGTTAAGGGGAAGCTAACAAATGGCTTTTTGATACTCCCCAAGATTGTTATGTGATCCAGCAGAAATAAAAAAAATAAAAAATCACAAATCTAGGAGAGCACTTACATTTGAGAAAAAAGAACCACCTACTCGTCTTGTCTCTAAGTCTATCTGGGAGGGGGAGAACTGAGATTTTCAAGCTGCCCAAAGGAAGAATCCACAATTGTAGGAAGCATTGGGCCAAAGCTAAAGGCGAAATGTGAGATATAGGACCCTAATTTATTAAAATGAAGGGATATCCTTTATAGAGAAGGAGATAAAGATCAGCCCTTACAGTTAGTATTCCCTTAACCTTTCCTCTCCAGGGAAGAAACTAGTTTTTGGCACATACTCAACTGTTGGCACGTCATTTTGGGTGAGCGAAAACCAAACATCATAATCTTAGTGGGTTTCATTGGCTTGGCAGTTATACACACGTTAAGCAACATTCCAAGGAATGTTCTATTTGCTAAAAATCCAGTCAATAGGTGCCTCTTGAAGTCCCTCTACATCAAATGCCTGTTTTCATGTACCTTTTCAAAGGGTTTACATGGATGTGATTGGGCTCTTGCTTCTCTCCAATAAAGGGCATAGATATATTCTAATCGTTTGTATCTAGGCTACCCGAGACCCAGATGGCATCCTCTTAAAGCAAATAACTACTGCACAGGTTGCAGCAGTTATGGTTAAGGGTTTTTGCCATAACATTGAGTGCTATAATTGTACTTTGAAACTGACTTAGAAGAAAATGCTTAGCCTTAACGGTAAAAACTGAGACAAAAAGTTCCTGCTTTTGACACCATACATTGTCAAAAGCAGGAAAGTACAGGATTTTCTTCCTTTGAACTTCTATTGGTCGCAAACCCTGCACCCTTCTTGTCCTGACCAGGAAAGTTTGGCAATCTCGACCAGCCTCAGGAACATATCTTTTGGAATACATTAGCCAGCTCAGAAGTCGCCTCAGTAAGCTGAGGCAATTAGTAAAAGAAAATTGTTATAGTGCTCAAGATAGACAAAAAATGTTATCATCAAAATGTTTAGAGAGTTCCAGCGGGGAGACTGGGTGTTTTTACTTCTCTCTAAGGAGAAACAAATTGTTGATACAGTTGCATGGTTCTTCAAACAAATACTTAAGAAAATAAGTACTGTGACGTATCAAATAGAACGCTCAAAGAAAAAGAAAGGGATTCAAATCTTCCACATCCATTAACAAAAGAAGTAGTAAGGCCTTCCAACTGGTCAAGTTAATACAATTCCTGGATATATCTCATACAGAAATAGAAGATGTAGAGAATGATTCCAGCTTGGAAAATCCGAAAAAGGAAGAATTAAAAGACTTCGAATACCAGAAGCTAGGAGGTCAGGTATAAGAGAAAAAAATTCAGAAAATGTTGAAATTGGGGGCGAGAGAGCACGAAGGAAGATGGCGGACTGACGCCGCCACAGAGAGCAGCACGTACCTTCAGTTGCTCCCGTTGTGAGGTTTTGTCGATCCTCGGCATGGCCGCTCTGATCGGGATCTAAGGGAGATTTCTTCAGGCATTGTTGCACTACGGCGATATTTTTCTAAAGGAGGCTGGCAAGGACTCTTTCAGGGGTCTTATGTTCCCGATACAAACTCGGGCTGCTCACTGTTGCTGGCAGACTACCAGAGCCGTGGGGAGGCTGACGAGACGATCTGCCCTCAACTGCACTGGGCTGATTCCCGCGAGCCGTATAGTAGTTATGGCTCCACAACGCGGGGGGAGAAACCAGTGAGTAACTGGGGCCACCTTGCCATTGCTGGAGAAAACTGACAAAGTCGACAAAGAGATTGTGGCCGCCCCTGTAACTCGGGCAGAGACGGTGAGCCGCCGCGTAGTCAATACCACAAAAGCATATAGCTCTCAGCTGGGGAAGCCTATTTTAAAATTGCTACATTCTGGCAAAGCTACCGATATCTTGCAGACCTGCAGTCTAACAGCGTCTACTTTGGAGCAGACTATGGCGGACGCTTTATTGGAAGCGGTTCAGCGGGAGGTCCCTGACGGTGACAATGTTGCAACTGGTCTTTTTGGCAACGGAGGGGGCAAAGAGGAGGATGATCAGGCTCAGATGGTGGAGAAGGATGTTGAGCTACAAGGTAACTCTTTTTTTTACAAACTGCCCCGAAGCTAGGTAGTACGAACACTGATGCGGCTGCTAAAGTAATGACTGTCCCTGGCAATCCCTCTTCGCCTGCTGACTCCTTTGATTACCGTGCTTTACCCATGCCCCAGATGGGTCTTACTTTGGATAAAGGAACTTCTGTGTCAGGCAAAGGGGGGCCTGCTCAGGCTACTTATGACATCTCTGGAGTGAACTTTGGCTACCCGCAGCATGGAGGGCAGGCTGGCAGGGCTATGGAATTTAATCCTGAAAGTTGTGTCATGAACGAGTTAGTGGCAGGGGCTAGTGCACAAATTGGTAGCTTGGTCTTGGATTTAGGCAATGATTCTAATGGCAACAATAATGTTCTAGGTGAAATCGGAATATCATCCCCACTGACTTCAGTCTCTGGCGTCCTGAAGTCTATATTTGATGCTTCTACCAAGAAAGATAATACAGAGCTTGAGAAATTGGCTTGTACTTCTAGCAGTGCCTCCAATAGTGTTGAGAGGAAATCTAATCCAAAGAAGTCCAGTAGGGGCACTGGAAAAGGCAAGAATCATTCTGTCGTATCATGTGGCGCTTTAAAGACACAGGCGCAGCCAGAATGTAAAATTGTTGATAAGACGAGCCCTATTCGCAAGTGGGTATCTGGTAAAGGGGAAGTAAGAGCCGTAATATCAAGGTTGTCTGGCTCATCTTTTGGCGCTGGTACTTATATACCCGGAACCCTGGGCTCCATAACCTCTACTTCAGGAATTGAGTCTCATGGGCAGGAGACACCTAATAGCTCTGAACTTGGGGACGGAGATGTGCTTTCTATCTGCTCGAAATCGATTGTGATCCCCTCTAACAATGAGTCTGGTAATGAGCCTTAGCTAAAAATGATCCTTCAGGCGCTTTATGCTCCGAGGACATAGATACAGGAATACTTTAGCCAAGCTAAGACGGATAGCAATCTAATACAGCATACAATGTCCGAGGTATCAAGTAAAGTGGCTGGCCTGACACAAGAGATCTCAGAGTTACAACAATGTGTGGTACACACAGAAGATCAATGTGCAGCCACAGCTAAATCTGTCAGGTCACATGATGATCAACTCGTATTTCTTAAGGATAAGGTTGAGGATTTAGAAAATCGTCAAAGAAGGCATAATCTGAGAGTGTTTGGAATACCGGAGGAGAAGGAGGGGGCTGATCCGCGGACATTTATCGTACAGCTTTTTCAGAATTCGTTCCCTGATCTATCGGACTGGGACTGGGACTGGGATTCACAGATACAGAGAGCGCATAGACTTCCACCATTTCTAAGCCATGAAGCTAGATCTAAGAGACAACATCTGCGTCCCATGATCATTTATTTTGGTAATTTTTTGCTACGTCAAGCTGTTTTTTTTCGGGCTCGTCCCGGTATAGCCAGTTCACTATCATTTTCTGTAAGATCGGATCTTTGTAAGGAGACTATGGCTCGACGTTGGAATCTTCGCCAGATGATTGATCCTATGAAAGCGGCTGGGGCTCAAGTTTTTCTTCAAGAACCGGCGCGTCTAAAGGTTGTACGGAATGGACATACATGGACTTTATACTCGGCTGATGAGGCACAGAAGATACTTAATTCCTGGGGGGACCCTGGGTAGGAAGGATTTTCTGAAAAGCTGGCTCCCCGAATTATGTTTATTGATTATTGGCTATTGGTTATTGGTCTAGTTCTATTAAGGTTTTCTTTTAATTATAACTCTTACTAGGAGTTAGGAGCCAGAAGTGATACGGCAGATGGCTCAAGACCTAAGGGGATGATTGGGGGCTGAGATTGATATTCTCTTTGTGATTCTTTCCAATTTTTTTCATTCTTTATGTTATGGAATAAGGGTTCCTGAACGGCGTGCTGCATTCAATTGCAGGGGGCGGACAACAAGCTCCAGCTTTCCTCCGGCCGCGGACGGCCGTAACGTCACCGGATAGTGCCAGGGGCGCTTTAAAACTGACCGCAGACTCCCGCATTGTGGGTTCCTGAACGGCGTGCTGCATTCAATTGCAGGGGGCGGACAACAAGCTCCAGCATTCCTCCGGCCGCGGACGGCCGTAACGTCACCGGATAGCGCCAGGGGCGCTTTAAAACTGACCGCAGACTCCCGCATCGTGGGTTCCTGAACGGCGTGCTGCATTCAATTGCAGGGGGCGGACAACAAGCTCCAGCATTCTTCCGGCCGCGGACGGCCGTAACGTCACCGGATAGCGCCAGGGGCGCTTTAAAACTGACCGCAGACTCCCGCATCGTGGGTTCCTGAACGGCGTGCTGCATTCAATTGCAGGGGGCGGACAACAAGCTCCAGCATTCTTCCGGCCGCGGACGGCCGTAACGTCACCGGATAGCGCCAGGGGCGCTTTAAAACTGACCGCAGACTCCCGCAACGCGGGACGCGTGCGCGGACCGTGCCCGGTCGAAGCCCGGTCCAAGGGCGGGCCCGTCTGAACCCGTCAGAGGCCGAAGGAGGCCGGGCTGGGCCACCACACTTGGATTATGTTAAATTCATTTACCATGGATATTGGTTATTATTTGTTTTCAGGTCAGTGACTTCTGTACTGGTGTATTCCTTTTTGCATGTTTCGGGCTTTGCTGACAGAGGGATTAAGTCTCTGGGCTGATTGGCTTATTGCTCTGGTTCATTGCCCATGATAGTAAAGATTAAAATTAAGTTACAGGATATGGGAAATTAAATAGATATACAGAAATACATTATACAAAGCCAGTATGGGCAAACGAAATTGCACTGATAAAAAACAACCAGCCCCTGTAGCCCCAAAACCCAAACTCCAACCCACTTCTATTGATAGGATGTTGGAGAGGGCTATAGGAGCGGTGGCTACAGAAATTGAACGAACCGAGAGACGTCTCTCACTTACACCAGTCATGGCCCCCCCTCTGATAGATTGTGAAATATCCCAAGCCTCTGGTTTTACACTTAGCAATACCCCGAGGGCCCTGTCCCCATCCGTTGATGTGCCTAGCAACGAATTAGAAATTGAGGCAGTTCCTCCGCGCCAAGCGAAGAGGGGAAAACCCAAACCACCCACTAAAGTAGGGACAAAAAAGAAGAAAGTACCTGAAGAATCTCTGGCGGGTAAAGATAGCAGGGAAGGGTGTTTTCCTGGTGGATTGGAACGAGTTATGGAACAGCCAACTTGGGTTTCAGATCTAGTGGTGGACTTGCACTTTCAGGTAAGGGCCATCGTTAAAGATTAACTCAAGCTGTTGTTAGATAGGATTGATAATTTGGCGACTATGTTGGAGACTAGGTCAAAGGTCTCAAACGGAAGGGAAGAGATTGGTAGTAACCAATTATCACAGGCCATAGCTAATCCAAGTATAGCCGCTTCAATTCCACCCCAAATCATCTCTGTACCCAGTCCTACTAACGCTCAAGTAGGGTTGTGTACTTCAAATCTTAGTAGGGCCGAACCATCATCAGTTCCCGTACAGACTAATGGCCCCAAGTATTATACCCGAAACGGGGAGAGGCCAGGTCCTACTAAATATGCTGAGAACCCCACTGAAAATAGACCACCTTTATGTATCAACTTACCGCCAGAGTCAACTCCTTATGTCGTCACTCTGGTAGGTATACCCGAACTAGGTAGGGGGGAAAAGGAATCTCACCAAGACCTTAAAAATAAATGTTTGTTCTGGTTGGTTAACAATAAGCAATATCGATACGAAGACGCCGACGATATTTTAACAACTCGTCGCGTAGGTTGGGTGGGTTGGAGACCCAAGATTATACGGGGAGACTGTGTAGTTATCAATTTCAAAAACCCTCTAGCTGCTCGGGCAATCCTAACGAGGGGCACCTGGAGACAGGATGGGACTATAAGAGCTGTCCCGTTAGGGTACTTCTACCCCCCACAAGGCCTCCAGCATTGTGGATTAGGAGGGGAGGGGAGGTCCCCATTCTTTAATCATCAAATAGACCCTTTGGGATTCCATCCACCGAGGCAACCATTCTTCTCTATCCCCATATCCAATAGGTTTGGGGTCCTTGAAGAAGTTGATTGACTTGTGTTTAAGGGGCATGGGGTACAGGATTCTGCTTATTTAGCAGAGGTGACTATAGATGAGCGTCCGAGAGTAGAAGAGGGTGGGCTTGGTGGGGTGATGATAACATCTATAGCATGTAATCTATTAGATAGCAGTAGGGTAATACCTAACACCAAACTATACGACTCTGTAGGTGGGTTCCCCCAGAAGCCAAATTTGTGTATAGGTGTGACAATGACCCCCCGGTCCTCAGACTGTACGATAAATGATAGAGGGGAGGACCAGTCTAGGTTACGAGTTATTTCCTGGAACGTGGCTGGTCTCGCTACCAAATTGGATAATCCAGATTGGGGGAGTTTTATCGAACAGCATGAAATATGTATGTTCCAGGAAACCTGGGCAAGGGGGAGTTATTTAAATCAGGCTATGCTACTTACACAATCCCAGCGATCTCGGGAGGCAAAGGTAGGCCATCGGGGGACTGAGTACATGGATAAGGACACATTTGGGCTGTACAGCCACTCAGTTGGAAACAGCTTCTAATGATATACTTTGTGTCCTTCTCAATTTCCCCCAGAGGACCACAGTTGCCCTAATAAATGTCTATTCTAGACCGGTTAGCCGCAGCCAAGAGTCGAAGACTCTTGATGAGCTAACAACATTTCTTGCTAATATCCCGGATAATTATCTGATGATTATAGGGGGAGATTTTAATTGTCAGTTTGAGCCACTAGAGGGCATGAACAGGGACGCCCCATGCGAGGAAGATCTATATTGGGTTGTTCCAGATTCCTCCTGCCCACTAGTAAGAGTATGGTCTCCCTTGGTACTCCAGGTTAACGCTATGATTTTGAAGCATGCATTAAGAGCCTGCAATGGAAGAACTAAGTCCGATACCCCCGGCAAGCACACTTTTAATAGATTAGATCAAAGCTCACTAATTGATTATATCTTGATTAGTATAGCATCTTGGCATAGAGTTGTTGATTTTAGGATTGTGTCGCGACATGACAGTGATCATGACGCGCTAGTCCTCGAATTATCCAGTTTAACCTCTGAGGGTAGTAATAATACAGCTGGTCCCATTGATGACAGATTGACTATTTCAAACTGTAGGAGGAGAGTTCGTTGGACTGATTTGAGTAAGACACAAGAAAAGTTAGGTGATCTATATTCAACTGTTACTCCGTTCCTTACGGACTCTTTCCAATCTGTCTCCCCGACAACATTCAATTTGATTTTAAAAAGATTTCCTTGAACCATGTACAGTTAACAGCTAGTATGGCTGACTTTTTTTTTCCTATAAAAAAGGTCCGTAGCAAAAGAGTCTTTTGTCATTCATGGTTCAATAGTAACTGCCGAAAGGCAAAAACTGCCTTGGTTTCTGCCATTAAGGACAAAAATAAACCATTAATTAAAAATTGTAGAAAGGCTTATCGTACAAGTATGTTGGAGGCAAAAAAACAGTGGGAAAGCATAAGTGGGAATCCCTTAGAAGTTCATTAGACTTACATGATATGAAGACTTTCTGGAATGTAGTGAATACGGGCAGTACAGAAGGTAAATCGGCAATTGAGCCAAATTTGGGGGCTGATGTGTGGATGAAACATTTTGAGTCTCTCTATTCAATTCCTAAAGTGGGGGCTTGCAGTGTGAATGAAATACGCCACCAAACGAAGGAAGAATCTTTTAGTTTGGATACAGATACCCAGGGATCGGTAGTTGATACCTTAATGATAACTCTTGCAGAAGTAACTAGAGCTATAGGCTTAATTTCGCCAGGTAAGGCTCCTGGGCTCGACAAGATCCCTGGGGATCTGTTTCGAGCGAACCAATTATCTGGGCTCCATATCTTTGGGTATTATTTAATGCTGTTATGGTAGGCATGGCTATTCCCACAAGTTGGGCTGGAGCCGAAATAATACCAATTCTCAAAAAGGGTTCCCCCTTGTTACCCACAAACTATAGACCGATAAGTCTTATTGACATCGGCCAAAAAATCTTTGCCCGCGTATTGTTACATCGCTTGCAGAGTTGGATGGAGGATTATAAAGTTCTTACCCCACTTCAAGCTGGGTTTAGAGAAAAAATGTCTACTCTGGACCAAGTCTTCAGGCTACAACTATTGCACTGGAAGACCGTGTGCATAGAGGGTGGCAGCCTCTTTTTGATTTTTGTAGACCTGAAATCAGCATTCGACTTGGTCCAGAGAGAAAAGTTGTGGGCAGTCCTGCTAGAGATGGGGGCTCCACAATACCTCTGCCACATAATGAAACGGCTGCATGAAGGAAACTACGCCCGGATAAGATTTGGTAAATTCGGGGAACTCACTACCCCCATTCCTGTTGACAGGGGTGAGCGCCAGGGGTGCGTCCTAGCCCCAACTCTTTTTAGTTTATTTATTAATGGGCTAGTCGATTTTTTAAATTCTGAGAAAGATTTAGACGCACCAAAGTTGGCAGCACGCAGAATCCCGGCTATGATGTTCGCCGATGACACTCTGTTATTATCTAAAAGCCCGATGGGCATTCAGAGAGTCCTAAATAAATTTAACGATTTCTGTAAAGAAAGGGGGCTAGAGATTAATATACAAAAAACCAAATTTATGGCCTTTAATCCTCCCAAAAGCACCCGGCCAAACCCTTGTTTAGAAGGCAGACCATTAGAAAGAGTATCTTCCTTTGACTACCTCGGCATTTCTATTACAGATAAAATGAGTTGGGGGACACAGATTAAAAAATCAAGCCTGAGGTTAACACAAACTGCAGGGGGCTTGTCTAAGGTGTTTCGCAACTCCACCCAGAAACCCGTGGGTCCAGCAGTAGAATTATATAGGGCTCAAGCGAGGGTGCTGCCTTATATGGAGCCGAAATCTGGGGACATGATCGTATTGACAGTCTAATACAAACAGAAAATTCTTTTATTAGACAACTGTTTGGCCTTCCGCGTAGTACCCCACTCATTCCATTACGGCTGGACCTGGGTGTTAGGCCAATTGCGGATGAAGTAGCATTAAGACCACTTCTATTTTGGAGACGGTTGTGGGCTACCCCGGAATTGCTTGTATATAGGGAGGAATTGAGGGAGGTGTTGAACCTACCCGGGGCTAGGCGACTACCGTGGCTCACTTATGTCAGGAACTCCCTTTTATTAATGGGCTTGGGTAACCTGTGGGATAACCCTGAAATCCAATGCCCTATAGTTTCAAGGGAAGTGCTTAAGGTGCGTTACTGGGAGATTAAAATGTCCCAACTCCAGGGGGAATATTGCATGGGGAAGCTTACGGTGACATTTTTGGAATCCAAAGATCAGTACATGTTCTTACCGGCACTTAACGACATTAAGCCGGCCGCTGCACGTAAGCTTTACCTACAATTTAGGTATGGGGTATTGCCATTGCGTGCCTTTACAAATAAATGGGCGGGCCACCAAATGTTGGGCTGTCCGGCATGTAATTGTCGAGAGGAATCTGAAAGCCATGTACTTTTTGTCTGTACTGGTTACACAAAAATAAGAAAAAGATGGCTGGCCCAGATTTGTAGGAACTTAGGAACTAGGCAATGCTCAGATGCCTTTAGGTTACTGAAATACGACACTAGTATACCCATAGTTTATTCAGTGGCAGGGTTTTTGTTCTCTATGTGGTGCACCCGAAGAGCTTTTATAAAAAACACTTTATAATGCTGGTAATCAATTTATTGTTCATATTGTTTTGTTTTTAACAAAAAATTATTTTTAGATCAATTTTAGGGTTATTTTAAACTGTATTTGACTACATGTTATTTTAAGGGTATGTGCTACGAACCTAATGGTTATTCCAATACAGGATTGGTCTTTTGACCAATGTTGCACAGGCACTTTATTGAATTTTTTTAGGCTGATAGTAATTGTCTTATTGATTAATATAAGGATCGTTTATATAAATAAGCATTACTAATTGCAAGCTTAATGGAGAGATCAAGTATGGATACTATATCTTGTTACTCTCAAAAGCGCTTTTTTTTTACTGTGTATATATAGGCCATTATAGCATATGGTATTAAGATTGATCAAATTAGAATGGCTTAGATATAATCATGTAGTACAACTATTGTATCTAGGAAACTGTATATCCAATTCTGGGCAAGTAGCTAACATGCAATTTAGATTTGTATTAAACAAGGAATTGCTTTGTGTGATGGATTATGCTGCTAACCATTATGCCATAGACTGTTGTTGTTACGTTTCCTGGTTTTATAGGACTGTTTTTATTATGTTTGTCGTCGTTCTGGACAGTTTGTACTGAATTAGCCTGGATCATTTGAATGAATTCTTAGATTATTTTGCACTTTATGCACTGGCACTTTTAGGGTCCTAAATGTTAATGAGGGTCAGGTAGATTCTCTTATTCAAGGCTACAGCATTTGAATGATTCTCTTTTAATCTGTTAAACAAATGCATTTTTGTGGACTTGCTCTTTCTTCCGGAGCTTTGGAAACCTGGTCTCTAAGTTTGAAGTTTTTTATGCTATTATGGTTTATTTTAATTGATTGTTTGCTATGCTTGTATTGTATTTTATGCTCATGAACTTTTAAGGCCGTAATGGCCGAAATAAAGTTATGGAAATGGATTAACTGACTGTATTATGGGCTGTCGAGGGGTTTTATTTTTTTCACGCCGGGATGATAATTTTCACAACGGGTAGCACTGGGGGGGTACCTCTGTTCTCTTTCTCAGCTGTCAGGTCATCGACAGCATGGGTGGGGTGATTTCTTCTTCAAGAAACTGGGGTGGGGGGGTGGTTCTGTTTGGGGTGGTAGGGAGAGTTGCAGGTATAGACAGAGTTGGGAAAAAGAAGGGGGATAAAAAAAAAAAAGATCGATGGGAATGGACTCACTTTTGATTATTGGAATGGCTGAAATGGCTTTAAGCAGGACTTTTCAATTGGATGTTAATTTTCTGTCAATATCTTTTGTTCAGGTATTAACGATAGTTGGGGGGCTAAGTATATCCTCTTTTGGGGGCTTTTTGTTTTCATCTAATGTATTATGGATGTGATTAAATGTTTGTGCTGGAATGTAGCTGGCCTAAATTCTGCTAATAAACGGCAGATGGTCAGGGAGGAGCTTAGAATTTATAAGCCTCCTATAGTTGCCCTTACTGAGACTCATCTAGCCCATAAAGATAGACATTTTTTAAGGCACTTAGGCTATAAGATACTTGACTGCACCTCTCAAACCGTCTCTATTAGAGGAGTTGCCATTCTGGTAGAGAAGGCATTCGATTGTACCCTTCTTAAGGCTTGCCATGATATTAGAGGCCGGTGGATAATTGTTCAGGTTTTGATTAAAGATCAAAAGCTTGTATTATGTACAATTTATGGACCAAATTCTGATGAACCTCCGATGATTGATACTCTTGCATTAGAATTGTTAGATTGGCAAGGCGAGCTAATTATGGGTGATTATAACTGTATTCTTGATTCCAAAATAGATACTACTAATCGGTCTGCTTCAGTTAGGATGAGGAAAGTTAGAGCAGCAATCTTAGAGATGGCACGTCTGCTCAATCTGAAAGATATATGGCGATCACTATTTCCTTCGCTGCCTGGTTAAACCTACTATAGTGCACCACATAAGCATTATTCCAGGATTGATATGGCCTTTGTTAACAGTAGAATTCTGAGTACGGCTCGGTGTGAGGTATGCCCAAAAATTGTATCGGATCATAATCCCATTTTTTTGTCATTTTCGATAGGCTGCGTTTATTCTCTTTTCCGCGATATCTAATGGCCGATGCTGATTATGTTGTACTTGTTAAAAATAGTATCAGGGTTTTTTTGTCTGACAATGAGGACACCGCCTCCCCTCCGGTAGTTTGGGATACACTTAAGGCTCATATAAGGGGGTTCACTCAACAGTATATTTTTCAGAAAAATAAGAGTAAAAATACTGCTCTTAAGCTGGCTAGTGAAGAGATCCTGCAGTTGGAAATACCTCATGCTGCAGAGGCCAGGATACAAGGAGTGACGCAGGCATACTCGCCTACATATCTGTCTTTGATTGAAAAGAAGGCGGCGTTGGGGCGAATATTTAAGGAGAAATTAGCAGCTAGATACAATAAAAATCGTGCTATGCAATAGGAGTATGGGGAACAAGTTGGCAAGGTATTAGCACATCAACTTTCTGATACAAGTGCGAGGCGGGATATAAAAGCTATTAAAGGCGAAGGTGGTCTGTTGCATACACAACCACAGTTAATAGTGGAAGAATTTGCCCGGTATTATAAAAAGTTATATGGTAACTCTGGCTTATTTGAGGAAAGTCAATGTCTTGAATACATCGGAAAGTGCGACTTACCTAACTAAGCTTGAGGAAGAACAGGTATGGTCCTTGAACATGGCTATTACTAGTAAAGAAATACTTGATGCAATAAAGGCTCTTCCGTCGGGTAAAGCTGCCAGAGACAATGTAATACCTGTCGAGTTCTATAAAACATTTAAAGATTGTATTGTTCCTCTGATGATCAAAGTGGTACAATATATAGGTGAGAATGGCGATACACCTAAGTCTTGGGAGACAACAAATATTGTTTTCTTCCTTAAAAAGAATAAACCACCGGACGAGTGCGGGTCGTATTGCCCCATTTCACTTATTAATGCAGATGCTAAGGTGTTTGCAAAAGTATTGGCATCTCGCTTGGCATCTTGTATGACATTATTGGCCTCTCAACATCAGCACAGCTTTATACCGGGTAGAGATACCATAGCACATGTAAATGCTACCATAATAGCCTTTGATGCCGCAAAAAAGTTACATTTGGGAATGGGAATGGTCATGCTCGATGCGGAGAAAGCATTCGACCGAGTTACCTGGGAATGTCTTTGGACCATCTTAGCAGGATTTAATATCCATGGTTTATTTTATACCTGGGTTAGGGCGCTGTACAAGCAGCCGAAAGCAAAATTTGTTTATCAACAAACGCAATCTACCGCTTTTCCGATATTAAGGGGCACTCGGCAGGGTTGTCCCCTTTCTCCTCTTCTTTTTGCTCTATACATAGAACCATTTATTAGGTCACTTTTGGCTAATTCACTTATACTCCCGGTTCAATTAAAATCAGGCGAACAAAAATTAATGGCATATGCAGATGACATAGCCGTCTTCTCTGCAAAGCCTATAGAAGCTGTAGGTCTGATTCAAGTAGAAGCTAGAAGGTTTAGCATTTTCTCCGGCTGCAAACTAAATATAGATAAGACGAAGGTCCTTCTTAATTTTCACTCCAATCAGGTAGTTTCTGGGGCCTGTTCGGTTGCTACATATTTAGGAGTGCAGATTTCTCCGAACACTGAACAAATTATACGGTTAAATTACGACCCACTTTTAAAGTCGATTGTTTCAAAGATGAAGAATTGGCATAAATTGCCAATCAGCATTATAGGGCGCTGTAATATTATTAAAATGATTATTTTGCCCACATTTCTTTATCTGTTTCGAGCCATTCCACTACGTGTTCCGAATTCTTTTTTTAAGAAATTAGAAGGGGCACTTAGTAGTTTTATTTGGGGCTACAAACAACCGCGTCGTGCAATAACATTTTTGAAATTTTCATACAGGCAGCGAGGGCTTCACTTACCTGACTTTAAATATTATTTCTGGGCCTCCTTTGCTGGACGACTTCGTAGCCTTCTTTCTGCTGGCACTCAAAGCTGTCTTTATAATTTTGCAATTGGCGTCGAAAGTAGAATGTTTTTATATAGGATTAACGATCCGAATTACTTCAAAAGGGTCCGATTTAAGACCCTTCGAAATATAGCTTATATTTGGCGAGAAATAATGTCGAATTGCTTCTTACCTGAAGTACACGGTAGTGTCCCATTGTGGGGCAATCCACAATTTCCGGAAATATTTCATGACACTCAAGGGAAACTTTGGGCTAGCTATGGGCTGTGTCAATTAGGGCACCTATACAATATAAATGGTTTTCGCACTTTTGATGATTTACAAAGGGGAGCTGGCCTCCCAAAACAGTGTTTTATAATATGCAAATCAGAGATTATCTTCGAGGACACAGAGGGATAAGAACACTTGAGGAATCTGATATAATGACTCACTTACATTCATTAACAAAGTTAACTAGCAGCCAGGCTTACCAGTTATTTTCTCAAACTTGGAGCAATGATAACTTGAAGATGGCATCTAAGTGGTGTGAGGTACTGGGGCAGCAGGTTACCTCTGTACATATTGAAAATGCATTGGGCACGTTAGATGAGGCTGTAAGTTCCACCAATTTAAAATTGCAGCAATTTAAAACTATTTGCATGCTATTTTATACCCAGGAGCGAATAGCTCGATGGTCAGCTGGCAGGGGGGGGGGGCTATCATGAGTGATAAGGCTAAGTGTCCTAAATGTGGACTAATGGCTGCAGATAGCCTGCATATGTTTGTTACCTGTCCCGACTTGATATTTTTCTGGAAAGAGATTGATCAGATAGTCACAGATCGGTTTGGTCTGAATTTGCAATTAACCGAGGCGGAGAAGATGCTTGGTTATAAGATCATGTCTGATCAGGGGCTAACGCATTTTCTCTCTGTCATTATAGTCACAGCTCGCCTCTGTATCGCAAGAGCATGGATATTGAAGGTGCCGCCTAGGGCACCAGAGTGGTGGGTAATGCTAAATGAAATATGTGAAAGGGAAAGAGCTATGGCCAAAACTAGGGGGGTTCGATCGGGGCAAAAATTTTATCGTATTTGGGGACCTATGGTCAATATTGGATAACTAGATTTTTAGGCGCTAATCTTTTCAATGAGTAGCTATGTGTTTCAATTGTTAGTAATTATACTGCTTTCCTGCCTACTATTGCTGTGCTTCTTCTCCCCCCCCCTTTTTTTTTCTTTCCCAGTTTTTGTATCTTTTCATGTGGTGGAAAATGTATAATTGCCTGAAATTTATGTTTGTGCTTTCTTATGGCTCCGATTGCTTCTTTTCTTTGTATTGTTGGGATAACACTTTTTATTTTTGTCCATTCCCGAGATAAATGGAAAAAGGAAAAAAAAAGAAAATGTTGAAATTGGATGTCATTGAACCTTCCTCTAGTAACTGTAACTCTACTACAGTCTTAGGGCCTTGTTTAGAGTTTGCCTCACAGGATACTTAATCAAAACATAGTGGTTATCCTGTCCACCATATCACACGTTTGTGATGGAGTATGCGGTCTGCCAAACTATAAATAAGACCCTTCGTTCCCAAACCAGATGGTTCCCTCTATTTTCGTACTGGCTTTAGGAGAGGGAAAAAAAATTCTACATTTCTTACATCCGTTGATCAAATCATATAACCAGGCTAAATATATCATCATCTTAGATCTCTCTAAGGGATATTGACAACTTCCTTTTAACCCCAATGACAAGCCATTCTCAACTCCATATAGCCTATATCGGTACACTGTAATTACTTTAGGCCTTGATGAAGCACATGGAACATTTCAAAGGCTGATTAATCTTTCTATTATGTACTTAGTCAAAGTCTTGCGTAAAATCGGCAAGTGCTAAGATAGGTAACTAGTTTGTGAACTGTTGATGTATTGTGATGTAGTGTTCCTTAAAGAGGGGCATTTTAACTCTTTCTTAAATTGGATCAACATTGGGGTGCCCCTAAAGGATACAAGGATGTTGTTCCATATTCTGGGTGCATAGATGGAAAAGGTCTACTGTTTTTTTGGGGGGATTTCTACACGTTTAGTCTGTAGTGTGATAGCATACTGACTGCAGGTGTGCCGAGAGCCACCAGACATGGTGAGCCTGTTTGCAAGGTAAGCAGGGATGCTGGTTATGATAGCTTAGTCAATTATGCAGCTGGCAAGGGGAGCCAATGGATTTTCATCAGGCTGGGGATGATGAGTTAGTATTTCTCCTAGCCCTGGATGCTCCCTAAAGGGTGCCAATGTGGAGTGTGGGAGGCCACAATCATGCCTTCAGCAAGAGTTCCACCCCAATCCGCAAAGCTCTTGCCTACATCCTCAACACGTCTGGAAACACCGCCACCTTTGCAGAAGCTTGGAAGCAGGGAGCCATCAACGCCCTCCTGAAGAAGTCCTCTGCAGATACCACCCAGCTTGCGAATCTCCCTTCTACCATACCCAGCCGAGGTTCTAGAAAAAGTCATCAACAGACACCTCATCGACTACCTCACTACCCGTCAGGTCCTCAATGCCACCCAATCAGGATTGAGACCAAATCACACTACAGAAACAGCCTTTATTGCAGCAACAGATGGCATCTGGATGATCCTGGACAGAGGAGATATTGCGACCCTAATCCTATTCAGTCTCTCTGTGGCCTTTGACAAAGTCTCCTATCCCATCCTGATCGGACGACTCCACGACACTGGCTTACAAAGACTCTTCCTCCACTGGATCTGCACATTTGTCACCGGAAGAATTCAAACAGTCAACATGCTGCCTTACTTGTCAGAAGCCCAAGCACTCGTCTGCGGAGTTACGCAGGGCTCCTCATTCACCCCGACACTCTTCAGCATCTGCATGACTCTGCTGGCAGACGTCATCTGAGCACACAACATAAAAACACTCACCTGCGCCGATGACTTGCAACTAATATTGTCCTTCTCAGATCAGGCTCCCAGAACAAGAAAAAACTTTAATACCTGCATGACCGAAGTGGCCACCTGGATGAAGTCCAACTGCCTCAAGTTGAACACAGACAACACTGAAGTGGTGATCTTCAGAAAGGATGTCTCACCTTGGGACTCCGCCTGGTAGGCTGCATACCTGGGACCCACCCCCAACCCACAAGGAAGAAACATCATGATCATCATAGACTGCAATCTGGACATGTCTTCCCAGGTCAACACAGTCACTGCGGCCTGCTTCCACATCCAGAGGATGCTGAGAAAGATCCCAAATGGGTGCCAAACAACAGCAGAAAAACCATTACCCAAACCATCAGACTGGACTACAGAACTCCCTCTATGGAGGAATCGCCAAACAACTCATCACAGACTGCAACCCATCCAAAACACGACTGCCAGAATCTTCCTCAACATCTCTCACAGATGTTGCATCACATCTTACCTGAGGGAACTCCACTGACTCCTGATACACAAGAACAACTCATCACAGACTGCAACCCATCCAAAACACGACTGCCAGAATCTTCCTCAACATCTCTCACAGATGTTGCATCACATCTTACCTGAGGGAACTCCACTGACTCCTGATACACAAGAACAACTCATCACAGACTGCAACCCATCCAAAACACGACTGCCAGAATCTTCCTCAACATCTCTCACTGATGTTGTATCACATCTTACCTGAGAGAACTCCACTGACTCCTGATACACAAGCGCTTTTAGAGTTCAAGCTTCTCACCCACACATACAAAGCATTTGCTACACAGGCCCAACCTACCTGAACAGGTGTGTACATTTCCACCAAATACCCCTCCTCCCCCCGGGCACCTTCACTCAGCCAGACTCTTATTAGCACACATACCATGCATACACAAAAACAGGTCAGGAGTTAGATAGTGATATGTGTACAAAGTTGGGTTTATGTTTTTCTGAGATTTCCTGAAAGATGACAGTGTAAGGAAGGGGAAGAAAGTAAAAATAGACTAGGTAGAAGATACAGAGAGGATAGACTAGGGTAAACGAATACCAACTACAAAAACGTAAAAAGGGAGGAGGACAAATTCCGTGATGGCAGCATGAAGAAGTGGAGCGACAGGATATTGGC
Organism: Calotriton arnoldi; assembly: GCA_963921515.1. Classification (NCBI taxonomy): domain Eukaryota; kingdom Metazoa; phylum Chordata; class Amphibia; order Caudata; family Salamandridae; genus Calotriton; species Calotriton arnoldi. The sequence continues at coordinate 4,256,638 of CAWUFW010000033.1, forward strand.
ATCAACAAGGAAGGATCCTGCGAGGGAGAGAGACTCCAGACGTTGGATGATAACAGCAGGCTTAAGGATGCTCCTCTGAGGTAGGCAGACAGGATCCAGTAGCGGCCTGAGCAAAGAAGTGGAGGAGAGTTACGGAGTAAAGAGGCACAAGACATGTTCTGAGGACTGGCGGATGCTTCCAACCCTTTGTTGAATCCAGTCATCCCACCACATTCCAGGAGGCCTGTGGCTAAGCCAGGTGGGTGACAAAAATTGAGTTCAGAGAATAAAGAAAAAGAGGGGAGAAAAGGTCTGGGCAAAGAGTCCTGAAATTCATAGGAGAAAAACAAGACCTGTGGTAAAGGTATTTTTTTCGCTGTGTAAAGGGCCTTAATAGATCTATTTATACAGTAAGGAAAAGTTAAGAGGTTATTCACCTCAGAGAGCTACAGCTGAAGGAAAAGAAGAAAAACAATACTGATAGCTCACAAGGAAAAAAAAAAAAATTCAAGAAATTACAAGATTGTTTTTTCCAGTTTTGCGTACATCTGGTTCTTTTCCAGAGGTTTGTCAACCGGTTGGGGATAAGGAGTCAAATAGAAAAACATTATCTAAGGGACAAGAAGCAAAAGTGCATCAGTGAACTATTGGTTATCCAACACGAGTGAAGACTATCTAAATTTCACCTTTTTGTTAATTGCTCCTTAATAAAGTCTCCACTAGCAGTTCTAACCAAGACTGGTCTGCTGTTGTGATTTTTTAGTTCAAATACATTTTTATTGAAGTTTTTTTCTTTTGCATACCAAACGGGCAAATATTTCAGTAAGAAACAATGATAAAAGAGCGGTCTTACCCACCTGTCCGGACATTTATACTCCCCATCCTTATCACATTCATATTCACACTCTCTGCAAATTGTGGGACTTTTATACCATAGTACGAATACTGTTGCTGTACAGTAGTCGGAATTAATTATGGGACCACTCCTATACAGCACTTTATCTTCTCTAGTCTTGTTATGGTGTTGGAATTTATCATTAAAATGATCCATTGATGTTGTTCATCATGTATTTTACATTCTAGACCTGTAAGCATTCCACAGAGGTGTGCTACGTTCACTGGAGTCAGCAATGATGCCTTATAATAGAAATAATAACTCAATTCATGACTAGCTATTAATTTGCTTACCACTGTACTTAAAGGTCCCATCCGGGAGCTGGTGGACATAGTTAATTTGATCATTTACCCAGAGATTGTTAGTTGTAAGGATGTAATCCCATAGTGAAATAAAAAAATCCTCCAGCAAATTAACACTGCTACATGGTAATGGTCAAGGTAGACTTACAAGGGGAATGTTGTTGGGCTTTATTATTGGCCGTATGGGAACTATTGCTCTTTCTGCGGTGGATGTTTTCATTTGCCAAATGTTCTACCGCACCTTCTATTCGTAAAAGTGACATTTTGTTTTACTTTTGGTATTACAGGTGCAGACTTATCATATTACTTCTTTTATTGAGGCAATACTAGTCCTTGACATTCTTGCACTGAAGAAGTTCTGTATGAGAACTAAACACGTTGGATAACCTGATGTGATTAACAATACAACTTGATCCATGTACAATACCTGATTGTTATGAAGATTGTTGGAACAGAAGATTAAATCAGTTTATTTTTGCAAATCAGTTATTTATCTGTCACGCAATTTAGAATTCTGAATTTTCTGATTGTGCATGACAACTCACATGTAATTTAGCGATGCAGTTTTTGGTTTTCAACTTAAGCCAATTAATTAGTAAACTTGAGTTTTTCCCTGCGTCCCTTAGAGCAGTCTCTTTTATTGATATGCACCATCAGCACTCAGGGTTTTAGTTGGTATGCTTCAGGTTGGCCAGTTCCCCATTGTGCCATTTTTAGATTTGAAACCAACCAAATATGGGACATTCTGGTATTCCTAGGTACATAATATTCACAAAACAAACAATGATTCCCTTAGAGGAAGCTTATCAGCCTATGCTTCCTAGGCAAAGATGCTGTACAGACTTCGGAACAGAGTAACCAGTTCTTTAATTACTGTTACAATTACCAGTATACAGGTATCAAAAGCAGATGCTCAAAAAAAATGGCACAGTGAATGTGAGAGTGAACAAAGTCCATCTCCTGTATAATAACTATGTATAAAGTTCATTCCCGACGTCATCCTAAGTCCGACAAGTGGCACAGCAAGGTAGAAGCCCCGGGGAGACCTTTGGGTATATAAACATCACATCTTGCTGAGACAAGCAGAGGAGATCAGGATTTCCCTGCTGACACACACTGACGCGAGACGCTGAAGTTCCTTCATGCAGTTACTCCAGCTCGCAGTGGTCTAACATCCCTTGCGGTTGTCCAACTCGAGACCAAGACGTGGTCCCACAGTCTCTCACTTCAGGTAATGGGGTTGACTTTATCCTAGAGGGATTCTTGGCTTAACACCTACATACATACTAGGTACACCTAGGTACACCTAGTTAGGGTGGCATCGTAGGAGTACGCATTTTATTGTCATGTATTTTATATACTTGCCTGTATTGATAGTTATAGCAAAATGGTAGAAATTTACTATCCTTTTACTTTCTTAGTGATTTCTAATCATTTATATCGGTTACTGTCTAATGATTGGTCCGGCACACCTATTTTACACTAGAATAACGACTGTTCAATAAATGCTTATTGAAAAACGTCCATACCGTTTATTCTGTGTTTCTCTCTGAGACTAAGTGAGCACGAGTGACTGAGCGAAAAGTAGTACATTGTTTCCACGGTCCTGAGGAATCAGGGTTGTCATATTCGATAGTTGCCAAGAACTATTCTCTCCCAGATAAGGAGTTTCTAGTGGCACTGTGAGCTAGCTGGTACACAGGCCAACATACCCGGTGGGGGGTGTCTAGAATCAGTCTAACACCAATCCTACAGTGTATGTTGTCTAAACTCACAGATCCTATATAGGTTTTATAGGAACTACACGACTTGGCGCCGCTAACGTTGGTTGGGTACTTATTTAACAGTCAAATCTGAGTAGTTCAGTTGTGCTATTCTCAGAGACCCCCTATTCACATTTCCCCGAGACGTCTGGAGTGGGAGGGTACAAAAATCCTCCACAGCTGAGTAGGCAAAATCCTATTTATTGGCTATTGGTTAATCAAGCTTAAAGGACACCTTGTTCCTATTTGTGCATAACACCTTATCTTGCTTCCCTTGAAAAACTCTTCTTACTTAAACAATGACTGAGCAAGTGGATAACGCTGTACATGAGCTAAATCTCTCTGCCAAAGAAGATGCAGATGCAAGACAAATTACAGAAAATGTTAGAAATGCCATCACCCTAAAACTAGCTTCATATGGTTTAACAGCTAGGGGTGGGCCACTAACCTTCGTGATTGAGGCACACGAATCATGTAGAACTGAGGTATTCTATTCATGGGTTACATTCCCACAGGCAAATGCACGATCAAAAACATTTCATTACTACACAGAAGATGACATATCGAACGAATATTGTCCGTACGAGGACATTGAAGTTCCGCTCACGTTCCAGGAGCATTTATACTGGTTTAAAGGCGCACTACCCCATACAAGAAATAAAGTAAGACTCGGTCCGCTTGGAAGAGACGGAGCAACATGGCCTGTACTAGCGGCCTACACACCACATCCTGACATTGAAACGATGCCAGCAGGAGACTTACTTGCACTTCATAAAGAACTAATGAAACTTTACAGAAAGATGACACAGTTCGTGATGAGGACACTCACAGTTCAGCCAGCAACGGCTACACCAACAGGTCAGACTCAAACATCAACAACTAAAATTACACCACAAACATTACCCGCAGTAATGGGTAAAATGCCCACTAAACGTGAACAAATGCCATTCTGGGTGGCTCAAAAAATAACACAGCTAGTGGCAGTATTTCCTAACACCAGCCCACAAGAAAAACACAGAATGTTAACCATTTGCTTGCCCATGGGGATAACACCCCAGATAGAGGATTGTACCTCTTGGGGTACAGTTTTCGCTGCCAGATATACCAGAACTCATGGTATTCCATCATTAACAGTAATACCAGATGTATTAAGACAAATATAGAACGAGTATGGAGCAGAACCTGCTCTGAACTTAGGGATGAAATTACTAGGTAATTTTGCCCAGATATCAGCTATAATATTGGCAAATATCAAAGGAGAGGCAGCATCGGTGGCAATACGCCAACGCCTGAGGGAGTTCACTCCTTTACGACAGGAACATGAATTACCTAAAATAATTGAAACTGCTTATGCAGAATTAGGTATAGACCGTTTGGAAGCAAGAGCAATAAAACCCCAGCTGATGGGTAGTCCCGAAAAGGATACCTTTAAGCAAGCACCTGCTTCTTCAAAGAAGAAATGGGATAATAACAAACAACAAAAGAATAAAGAGAACAGATCTCAATCCAGAAGTAGGTCTCCTCAACAGGAGCCCTCTAAAAGGAGGTATAACCTTAGGAATAGAGACAACATTAGAAAACCTGACCGGTATCAGGACACTGATACACGTTCCTCTCGTTCCTTTCAGGGTTCATCGAAAATCTCAGAGGGAAGGACGGTCAGAACACAGACAAGAACAGCGTACAAAGTCCAGAGACGCACAACGCACTTCAGACTACGCTTCCAAAAAAGAAGAAAAGCCTAAAGCAAAACTTTAATTTAAAAAGGAAGGAGAAAGTAGCAGGTCTCGAAGTTAGACATGCCCAGAATTCTGAGGACTCAACTACTGAACGGGGAATGGGCTCTGACGATGCTAGACAGCGCAGCAGAAGTAACAATAGCTCACCAGAACCTGATGGAATTTCTGGTGACAGCGGAGTTGAATGAATATATCACGGTGGAAACGCCTGACACTAGGGTAAGTGTCCCACATAGGTTACATGAAATAACACTCCAAATGGAGGGGGACAAGCACAGAAAAATTAAAGGTCTCTTTTGGGAGAACCTGACTTTTGGCTATGACATTCTTTTAGCTGAAAAAGATTGGCCGCCTACTATTGTTATTTATTGCCCAAAGGGAGAAACGGTAATAATGCCGGCTTTTTCCGACCTCGTTCCCCAATAGTTAAAACACATATACGCGCAGGAGTGGGCGGTAACCCTTGCCCCTGCACTATACCGCAACCATGTTGGGTGGGATGAAGATTCAACCCACCACGTGATACCATTAAAATCTACTCCAACTCCACAAAGACAGTATCCAATAAACCAGGAAGCGAAAAAACAGGTCAGGGAGATCTTAGATCAACTTGAATACCAGGGTGTGATTGAAACTTGCACCTCTTCAATGAATAATCCTTTGTTTCCCGTAAGGAAACCGGACGCCTCATATCGTCTAATTTTAGACTATAGACCTCTAAACTCATGCACAAAAACTTTTGCAGTACAAAACGCACACAGTGCCGCATTGATGAATAGCATTGTGTGGAAAAAATACAAAACACTAGATATCTCAAATGGATTTTTCTACCAAAATATAGCACCTGAGAGCAGCTATTTGACAGCATTCTCAGCGCTGGGGTCCCAGCGTCAATTTTGTCAACTCCCCCAAGGGTATAAGAACAGCCCGGGGTTGTTTTCCGCCAGGGTAACTGAGTTACTTCAGAACCTGGATGAAGAGGTATTGTCCTATGTAGACGATATTTATCTGACGGATGATGACCTGGAGGAACACTTGACCATGGTGAACACCATGATCTTGGCGTTCGCTTCTGAGGGCTAGAAATTCAACTTTAAAAAATCAAAAATAGCCAATCTCAATGTCCTATTTTTGGGATATGAGCTATCAAGTGAAGGAAAAAGTTTGGCAGCTAACTTTTTAGAAAAATGTGCGCTGCTCCAACCTCCAAAAACATTGAAAAATGTACAATCCGTACAGGGATTCCTGAATTTTGGTAGAACATACATTTTGGATTACGCGGAAAGGGTTAAACCTTTCTACGACCTTATAAGACCTGATTTTTCAGTTAGGCAATGGACACAGGAACATACAGTTATCCTTCGTTCCCTACAAGCTGACATGATAGCATCTAAACACTTCCAGACATGCGTAAACGTACGCAATCTGGTGATCCGCGTTGTAGCGGGTCAATCCGGGTACACTTACCTAACCTTCAATGAAGGCGAAAAGGTACCCATAGCTTACAAATCACACTTGTACACAAACGCTGAGTTTGCGTTTTGCATCCACAGAAAAAATTCTGACAGCAGTACAGATCGCTGTAGGGAGAGAGAGAGAGCACTGGGTCAGGGGAAACGAATAATTGTCGTAGAGGCTGCTACAAAGGCTAGCGTTCCAAATGCAAAAGCTTTACATCCGAGATGGATACAATGGGCAAATTCTCTCACTGCATCAGATGTAGACTATAGATACGACCCAAGTCTAGAAACACAAGCATTTTTGCAATATGAACAAGAATATCCTCTACCGAATGAAATAATGCCTCTAGATCAGTATGAATATATTATTTACACTGACGGATCTGCTCAGCTGGCCATTGGAAGTAAACGGCAATACAGCGCCGCATGTGCGATTGTAAAAGGTCGTATGCAGGACGGAAAATTCCATCCAAGCTGTACAAAAACATCGTCTCTAGGAGACTGCACGGCTCAGCTGGCAGAATTGAAAGCTCTATTAATGGCACTGATAAATATGGATCGAGAATTCCCCACACTAATCGTGTGCGATTCTTTTTACTGTGTACAGTCATACAATGAATATCTTCACTACTGGGGTCAGAATGGGTTTAAGGACTCAAAAGGTGGCACAATTAAGCACAAAATGCTATGGGAACAGGAAGCTGAGTAGAAAAACAAACTACCAAGAGCTCACGTGATACACACACTGAGTCATCAACGTGATGGCGTTCACGTTGAAGGGAATTTATTGGCTGATGAAGCCGCGAAAGGGGCTGTATGTACGGTTTCCGTAGCTGTAATCACTCGTTCAAAGACGAGAATAGACGACATTATGGTTGCTGTCATTGCTACACGCAATAACTCTGCTGTACCGAAAACATTTCCACTCAAGTACTCCTACAAGTTAGATGCAAACAACGTTCCGTTTGCTCAGATTCCCGGAGTGGGGGATAGAGTAATACCAAACATGGATCTCAGATTGGGCTTAATATTAGCTGCACACAAGGGTTTGGGTTCTGCACACGCAGGAGTTACGGCAACTGTTTCTTTATTGAAACAACGCTACTGGTGACCAGAGCTAACAAAGCAGACAGAAGATTGTCTTGAAATGCGACATCTGTCAACAGATGAAGGGCTCCACCATAACATGTCCAGCGCAGACACCATTACTAATATCAGACACACCACTCACGTGTGTATATTTGGACCACTGCGGCCCCTTACAGTCTGATGGGGCTTACAAGTACATCATGGTTGTAGTGGATTGCTGCTCGAGATTCCTATGGGTATGACCTCAGCGCTCGGCTGATGCTTGAACTGTTATCAAAGAATTGCGAGTCTTTATAGGGACATATGCAGTTGGCACATTACATTCTGTGGCCCCACATTTAGCTCTAGGGCTTACTAGGAAGCCATGAGAAGTTTGGGTGTTGCACTGCGGTACTCCTCTCCGTACCATCCAGAGGGAAATACGGTTGTGGAGAGGAAAAACCGGGACTAAAGCAATCATTAACAGCTAGAGTATTAGGCACGGGTGGCAGTTGGGTCAATCAATTATATGGGGTACAGCGGGCTTTGAACAACATGCCAAGAAGTTCTCTAGGGGGTGTCACTCCGTATGAGGTCCTTTTTGGGACAAGAATGTGGGTACCTGATCTCGAGTTTGAAGGCACAGTGGCGGATGAAAAACCTTTTGACATCAATAAACGTTTGGCTGTTTTACAGGATCTGAATGAATCCAGGGCACTACAGAGCAATGTGCAAGTAAAGCGGACTGCCACTGGGGAAGTCAAGTCAGTCACGGCAAGACCTGTCTGGGGTCCCTAAAGTCGTTGATCTGGTCAGAGAAAAGATAGTGGAGAAAAAAGAATTTGGGCCATCCTATAGGAAGCCTGTCCCTGTCCTGGCCATTGAAAGAACAAGAACTGTACTTCTGCCGCCTCTTGCCGGAAAAAAGGAGAAGAGATTCGTCTCCATTGATCTGATAAAACCTCACTATGTGGCCGATACTGAATAGTAGGCCTCGTGGGCTCCTGGGTAGCTGACGCCCTCCTCTCGCTACTATACAGGAAGTTCAGACAGAAAGGCTCATCACGTTTGAAGAGTCTCCTATACGGAATGATGGACTATGCAACAATGCCATGGAACTCGTTCCCCTTGAACAAGCAATACAAAATCAAAATGAAAGACAAATTTCAATTCGACCTAACACTGATGTCTACATAAACCTGCCTCAAAAAGAGCCGTTTACAAATTCAACAAAACCTGCAGAACTACCTAAAATAGATCGAACTGCATCTGGCTATTTCATCGACTTCGATACCTTTTCCTTGGATCCGAGTGAACCTGAAACAATGCCAGCCCCAATATCTCATCAACAACAAATCAAGGACTTCTTCATTTTTCTTTTCTTAAAAAGTCTTACCTGGTGTCACCTTGACTAGAACTTTGGATAATCACCGGGATACTTTTCTTTCTTTTCTGGATAGGCTTAGTAACCGTCTTTTGCTTACTTATAAATGGAACTTACCTTCGCCAAAGCTCTGCAGCATCAAAAGTGAACTTGATCCTGAAACCTCATGTTCCATCACATCGTGAACAAAGAGACTTGTCATCAGTGAACATTACAGCATTTCCTATACCTGATGGTATAGTATGGGACAAGGTTGATTATGATCTATTTGGTCTGACCGAACTTTTAAAAATACTTCAATTATTTAAAATTTCCTTAAATTATATCATTACCTCCAGTACATTTTCCGATGATTGAGATTTTGAAACTGTGAACAATATGTTGTCTGATTTAGAACAATCTGCCGCATTTTCTAGCAATTAAATGTTAGAAGACACATCAGACTTTAACACAATGTATTGTTATCAACATTATGGTCATCGTTTTTACACAAATCCAGTACCCCTAAGAATGTTTTCACATATCACCAATGGGAACATTGCCCTACACCACCAAAAAGTAGTTTGAGAAAGTTTGCACAAACATTTTCATATTTTTCAGGGTTTAACGTTTCAGACCCGACCTTGTACTACTATAAGGTTGCACCGACATCCGCACAGAAAAATATGCTGACTAACACCAAACAGATTCTCTGCTTCCTTCATTACCCAACTGTCTGAACAGGGTTTCGACTTATGGAAAGACACTATAGACTTAAAATCAGTCTGGGGTTCTAGAGACTGGCAAGTCCAGGGAACAGAAGCACTATTTAGAGCAGGCCTCATTCCCCAGCAGATGATATTTCAGAATGATACTGTGCAACAGACTACCAGCCTTGGAATAGCCAAGAAAAAGGATTTGAACACACCTCGGATTCCAACAACTTCACAAGGTGAGGGTTATTTTACATCACTGAAAGGGGCTACATTAGATGACATTTTACAATACAATAGATCAGACCCCAATTGGAAGGGATGGTTGGTTTGGCCCACAGACACTAATGGATGTCAGGAAAGATTCAGGGGTACAACCGAAGGGTTCAGTACCCATAGGCCAGACCCACGCTATGTACAAAGAGAACATCCAGGGGTGGTGACATCATACAGTGTTGGGAAGTTATGCCTCCATTGGCTAAAAACCTCAACACTAACACAGGTGAAACAACACTTATCCTTACTCACAGAAGATGTGGACCTACAGGATTTTTTACTAGGTCCCAGAAAGCCACGTCAAAAATGTTTCTATTATGCGGTCTATAATGAAATTTGGAAAATCTCCCAACAAGAAGCAGCGTAGAGACTACGAGAAATAGATCGGATCAATTTAGAAAAGGCGTTCGCCACAGTTGAGAATGGTATGACTAAGTTAACATACAAGATTTATTCACTGGGCAACATTGTATCTTCTGCTATTGATGTACTTGAACAAGATTTGTCCATACTACAGCACGGGCAATCACAATTACGTTCTATTATGTTATTGAGCTGGACGCTGCAATCATTGCACACAGGTTATGTACCTTGGTGTTTTATCAACAGTATGTCACTGTTTTCTGCATACAATCTAACGGAAAAACAGATGAAAATGGCACAGAGGGGAGCGAAATATACAATGTGGCGTATTGAAAAACTGGATACATTACCTTTTACTGTGGCAGAATCACCATCCACAGAGTGGTTGATCCATGGCCATATAACATTACCGGTCACTACTTTCCAGTTTCAGTACTGTCTAGAACAACAACAGGCAGGCAGATATGAAGCGATGGGTAGGGAATTCATCAAGGAATCTTGGGAATTACTGTACAGATTTCGATGCAGGAGTGGGGATCTGGAAGTGTTTCTAAGCGGTACAAACTGCTAGAACGCTTTAAGTGGATCTCTCATATGCCAGGATATTATGCTGCACGGGGCCTGCAATGGTTCAGTAGCGAACCTATCCTGTCACTTGAGAGGTACCCCAGCAGCCGTGATTACCCTGGTATTCAAGCTACTTTCAAATGGGAGTTACTTGATGCTGAACGATCAAGGTTGTTGTGGGATGCTTCTGGGCATCACATATCTAGTCACCGTGAGCTCCAGGGTTACTTGCTGTATGCAAGTATTGTTTCCACCGACATATACAGTCAGGGAGACGCCGCTATTTCCTTTATACAGTTTGATACTCTGAGCAGAATGAAAGCCAAGCTTCGACAGAAAACCGTGCCCTTAACCTCCGCCTGGGAGACTTTTGATCTCCAGATCGCAAGGTCCTCGGCTGAGATAGAGGCACTCATACGTACGAACTGGCCTTTCCATTTCACAGAAATGGTAAATCGTATCTTTAACATGTCTGATACGACTGGTATAGTCCACCTATTTAAGACCATAGGTTCGGGACTGTTAAGTACCTTTCAGACGGTCCTCGGAATTAACACTCCGTATTCGGAAGCATTTTTGGAGGACTTCCGCTGATCCTGTTTCTAATAGCAGGTATCCTGATTGTGATTTTTCTGCTACGCAATGGACATCCCAGTCACCAAGGAGATGGAAACTGTACTCCTGGAACTTAAATACCGTGATCACGTGGTACAACATCTGGGCACACCTCGCCTACGGGAACTGAGCGCCTCTTGGTTCCGGTCATTTAGACCAGTCTGGATGGACCGCATCCTATCTGTTCTCCGATGCCTGTTCTGCGGAGAAGAATGCGTGTTGGATCTCTGTCTGACACTTCTATCAGCTGCGCAACAGTACGTTGATGCTTTACTGGACCCGATAACGGCCCATGTTCTGCAGTGTCCCCAGCGTATTCCTATGTTGATGGCGGCATTCTTGGAGCCTCCACAGGAAGTTTCTGCTCCTGTAGGAATGGATACCGGCTCCTCCACTCACACCCAGGCCTTGGATGGTGCACAGGCTGCCCTAGCATCGGCTGCAGGCATTACGGAAGATCATCTGTGCTCAATTGACGTGATCTGCGAGGTGTTACAAGGGTCGTCGTCTGCGATGGCAGGCAACAGCGATGTTGCGTCTACCAGCCAGGACACACAAACATTTGGCTCATCGTGTGCTGGGAGAAATTCGGCCTTTTTTAAACAACTCAAAATTGGAACTTCAAAACAATTGACACTTTTTATGACCATAGCAAAACCAAAGGGGATGATGGACGGAGTGTTGAACATTGCAAGCACTCACCCCCAGTCAACTGATCTGGGTTAAATCCATCATCATTCTTTAGCTCACTCCGCCACCCCAGTTCAGACATGGCCATATGCAAATCAGTCTGACCCTGTGCCTCATGGGAACAGTCCAGCCCGAACTGCCAAGCCACTTTTTATGACCTGCATGGCTTTCCGCGATGCTTGTAGTTGTTCGAACTATATATACGGACGCATTAGAGCTATTGCTTGAGTGACAATTTTTTCCTTTTTACATATTTTAGAATTTTTTACATTTTTTAGCAAAACTATAGTTGTTTGCGTACCAATGCCTAGACAGCCTAGTAGTACGTTTGAATTTAATTATGTCGTCCAGTCGGATGAGGAGTGGGTGTTATATTCCATAGAGATACCCCAATATAGGCTCTGGTAATATCCTAACCCTTCACCTATATTCTTCCCTACATTACATACATAACGGTTCTTAGGGACTGACCTTTTACCTAGATACGACACTGCTCACAGAACGTGGGATTTTCCCTGATAAAGGCCTCATACATTGCGCATGAGGATTCTTGGAAACTCAGCAGGAGTACCATCTCCTGTATAATTATATATAAAGTTCATTCCCGACGTCATCCTAAGTCCGACAAGTGGCACAGCAAGGTAGAACCCTCGGGGAGGCCTTTGGGTATATAAACAACACATCTTGCTGAGACAAGCAGAGGAGATCAGGATTTCCCTGCCGACACACCAACGCGAGATGCTGAGGTTCCTGCATGCAGATACTCCAGCTCGCAGTGGTCTAACATCCCTTGTGGGGTGTCCAACTCGAGACCAAGACAGGGTCCCACAGTCTCTCACTTCAGGTAATGGGGTTGACTTTATCCTAGAGAGATTCTTGGCTTAACACCTACATACATACTAGGTACACCTAGGTACATCTAGTTCGGGTAGCATCGTAGGCATTTTATTGTCATGTATTTTATATACTTGCCTGTATTGATGGTTATAGCAAAATGGTAGCAATTTACTATCCTTTTACTTTCTTAGTGATTCTAATCATTTATATCGGTTACTGTCTAATGATTGTTTCAGCACACCTATTTTACACTAGAATAACGAGTGTTCAACAAATGCTTATTGAAAAACGTCCATACCGTTTATTCTGTGTATCTCTCTGAGACTAAGTGAGCACGAGTGACTGAGCGAAAAGTAGTACATTGTTTCCACGGTCCTGAGGGATCAGGGTTGTCATGTTCGATAGTTGCCAAGAACTATTCTCTCCCACATAAGAGGAGTTGCTAGTGGCACTGTGAGCTAGCTGGTACACAGGCCAACATACCCGGTGGGGGTGTCTAGAATCAGTCTCAACACCAATCCTACAGTGTATATTGTCTAAACGTGCAGATCCTATATAGGTTTTATAGGAACTACATGACACTACGGTGAGCCTGTCACCAGGTATTCCCTTATGTGTACGACTTGTTGGTCAAGGCCCCATTGCTTCAAGCCACCAGAGGATCGACGGATGCCTGTGTTCGACTCTTTTGCTCCCTGGGGCTCAGAATCAGCTGGGAAAAGTCCTCCCTGGCTCCCTCCAGGTCGATAGTATTTTTAAGAGCAACTCTGGACACTACGCTCTCGAAAGCATTTCCCACAAAAGAAAGGATCTTACGACTGCAAAAGACAGTGAAGGGTCTGTCCGCAAAAAAGTGCATTTCAGTAAGGACATACAAGTCCACGCTAGGGATGATGTCATCCTGTATCCTGCCGATTCCGAACTGTCGCCTAAGGATGAGGCCTCTCCAAGAGGAACTCGACGCTCAATGAATGCAGTCTCGACGCTCATTCGAGGACGTCATATCAATCACTCCGAGGATGGTTTCAGCAATGTCCTGGTGGGCAGTCAGAGACAATCTTTCCCAAGGCCTCTCTTTCCTCACGACAAAACCAAAGTTGGTCATGACATCGGCGGCTTCCATGGACGGATGGGGTGCCCACCTGCTTGAATTGCACGTCCACTGAAGATGGTCAGCTCAGGAAGCACAGTGTCACATAAATCTCTTGGAACTCAAGGCGGTCTTTCTAGGCCTCCAAGCATTCCTGCCAAGAATCAGGTGGTCATCGATCCTGATTCGCATGGACAACACCACCACCATGTTATATCTGCTGAAGCAAGGTGGGACAAGGTCTCAGGCTATCTCAATCCTGGCTCAGCAAATCTGGGAATGGCTGATAGCCCACGAAATATCGATACAGGTTCAGCATGTGCCAGGAGTCCAGAACGTTTGGGCCGATTCCCTCAGCAGGGACACAAGACAGGGAGCTAAACAACGAACAGTTGCAAAGGGTTTTTCGCTGCTGGGGGTTTCCAACCCTAGATCTGTTCGCTACATCACTCAACAAAAGATGCAGATTCCTTGCCAGCAGGTTCGCTCAGCCAGGCTCTCTGGGAAATGCCTTCCACTTCTCTTGGGAGGGAGTGTTCGCCTACGCATTCCCTCAGTTTCCTCTCATTCCAAAGGTTCTGCAAAAGATCAAACGGGAACCTTGCCGTGTCATCCTAATCGCCTCGGTGTGGGCGTGACAGTACTGGTTCACAGAGCTGTTTCGCCTCTCAAGGTTTTCTCCAATTCTCTTCCAACCAAAAGAAATTCTCCTCTCTATGAGCCACGGTCAAGTCTTCATCCCCAAGTCCGCACACTTCACTTGTCAGCTTGGCTCCTCATCACACAGAGTTTGGACAATTAGCGATTTCTGAGGAATGTCAGACAATACTACAGAATGCTCGAACTCCATCTACGGTCAAATGTTACTCGGCCAAGTGGAAAAGATTTTGTATTTGGTGTACCGCGCACTCTTTCGAACCCCTTTCTTCGCCACCTGAGGACGTTTTGCCTTCTCTTGCCAAGGCTGGTCTGGCGCATGCATTCATCAGATTGCACTTAGCGGCAATCTCCAGGTACAGACGACGCTCTGGTTGTTTGTCCCTGTGGTCTAATAGACTGATAAAAGAGTTCATGAGAGGACATTTCAGGGTCTATCCTCCAGTAAGACCTCCTCCAGTGCTGTGACAATTAAATACTGTCCTGTCACAACTTATGAAATCTCTGTGTGAACCTATTCACAAGTGAGACTTAAAGTACCTCTCTTGGAAGGTGGCTTTCCTGTTGGCCATCACACCAGCAAGACGCATTAGTGAAATTCAAGCCTTCACAACAATGGAGCCCTATCTGCAATTCTTTCCGGATAAAGTAATCCTTCGTACAAACCCATTTTGTATTCCCAAGGTGCCTTTTGCATTTCATCTAAATGAGCCAGTGGTTTTGCCCTCCGTTTTAGCTCCTACTTCGCCAGCTGAGAGGGCACTCCATTCACTGGACATTAAACGATGTCTAAAATTCTACTTACAAAGGACTCAACCTTTCAGAAAATCTACTCAGTCACTCGTTGGCTTCTCTGACCCTAGTAAGGGTCAGGCTTTGACGCGGCCTTCTATTGCTCGCTGGGTCTCATCGGCTATTCTCTTTTGTCATGAGAGGGCTGGCCGCCCTCTGGTTGCCAAGGCCACAGCGCACTCAACACGTAAGGTGGCAGCCTTCTTGGCCCTATTCCCTGGAGTGTCCTTTCTGGATATCTGCAGGGCAGCGACATGGGCGAACGTCCATACCTTCACAAAACATTACTGCCTGGATGCCTGGCAGAAGGCAGATGTGGCAGTTGTCAAGCTACTTTGCGACGTTTATTTGCATAAGGTATGATCGTTTGTTTCTTCTCTACAATATAAGTGTACTGTTATGATACTATTTTATATGTTCTCGAATATTTTTCTATTTTAGCATATACATGCATTATTGTGAGTTCATGTTAGATACTCTTTATAATTACCATAAGTGGTTAGTTTTTGGGTCGCATGGTGGGATGGTTCACCTTACCCACCACCTCTGACCCTCTGGTACTACTTGCTATTCTGATTCAAGCATGTGAATCTATAAAAGATACAATACTGGAGAAAAAACAAGTTACTTACCTGTACACTGTGGTTGTCCAGTATTGATATCTTTTATAGATTTACATGCAACCCTCCCTCCTTCCCCTTTCAGGTTCACCTTCCATACCTCTTTCATTACCTTGTGGCACTCATGCTCAAAATCTGAGTTATGGTGGCCCTGCAGGGGAGGAGATTCTATGGTCTACGCTCTGATTGGCTGTTATTTGGATGTTTTATAACAATGGTAATAGGTTGATAAAGCTAGTGAATTCTTATGGGCATTTGAATGTTAAGGTTTTAATACTGCTATTTTACTGTTACCGTGGGACTCCCACCATGACGACGGGGAAGATTCAAGCATGTGAATCTATAAAAGATAGCAATACTGGAGAACCACAGTGTTCAGGTAAGTAACTTGTTTTTTCTCTGACATCACTGTGGCAAGACAGTGGTTTAATACATTGTTCATACTATTTGACGAGGGAGAATACAGTTGACTTTTTAGTAAGTGTTTAAGTTTGAAGTGTTCTGATTTGAGGAATAAATCATATTGAGGCCGGAAACGGTTTCATTATTTTTATTCCCCTTTGAAAAATCAACTTAATTTAGAGTTAGATTCAGAACAGATCCTGGGACCAGTAGGAACAGAAAAGATAGCACCACAGCCACAAACAGAACATGTGTAAACTGCTCTTACTCCAGAGACAAGCCCTACCATACCTTAAGATCGGGAGGCCTGATGAGCAATCCATTTACACCAGCACGACTGCTTGCCACTATCAAAAATGTTCTCCGATAACCAGATGTGAATAAGGAGCACGATTTCACACCTATCCAAAAACCACTAACAAAGCCAATTAGTCCGGCTTTTAAAAAAACAAATGTTATGAAAGTGCTTCCTGGTTGACTGATTGTTGTGAGTGTGTGTTTGTGCAGGTCAGTGACAGATTGAATGTAAGAAGAGGCAAAGAGTGAATAACGGATTACCACAGGAATGGTTTAGTGTATGTGTGAATGAGTAACTCATAGATGGATGAATGGACGTGTGAATAATTGGATGCCTAGGTGGGCAGGGTGACCAGACGTCATGGATTTCCCCGGACTGTCCCAGCTTCCCGATGCTTTAAAACTTTTAAATACATGTCCCTTTTTGGGACAGAGATGAAGTCATCATGGAAAGCAGAATTGAAAGGAATGCTTTCCTTTCCAGGGGCGACTCTAAGATCCAAACTAATTTAAGTAAGTTATCAGATTCTTTCAGTCCACGCATGACTACGTCAGATGCAAGCTTCCAGCGGAGAGGAGACCGAGTGGGGAGGAGAGCTTGTGGCGTAACAAAAGCCACTGCGGTGGGGGTGGTCAGGGGGGCTTTGCGGAACTGGCAGGCCCCTGGACAGAGAGCTTCGGACTGGATTCGGAGCATGGGGGGCCCTCTCCATGTACTTTGCAGGGGGACCCTCAAGTTTCGTTACGCCACTGAAGAGAGCAGGGGGCTTAGGGTGGCGGTCCAGTCACAGCTGATGTTATGTAACCGTACGCTTGTAAATGTCTGCCTCGATATATAGACACACATTACAAATATATTACCTACTGGGGGTCTCCAGTAGGTAGTTATAGTTAGGAACTTGTTTTCATAGACCAAGCATTTTTTGTTTTGTTAATAACTTTGGTGCTGCTTGACGAATCTTCACAAAATTTTCAAAACTAGTACGCCAATCATTTCAGCTGCTGACTTGAAAGTTTCAGGTTGATTCGTTAAGCGGGGGCCAAGAAGAAGGGGTGGTCCCAAAACATGTTGTCCCCATGCAATTTCCCGTAGGGATTTTAGACACGACTACAGCCCAAACCTGGACGAAATTGCACCAAATTTAGAAGAAAGCTAGCTATTGGTCCAGAAAGAGCCCTTTTTGTACATTTGGTGTAACTCCGTTCAGTAATTTTGTGGTTATTAAAGAAAAAAGAAATATGGATATCTGGGCCGAGCCTCTGCATCGATCTCATGGTGAGATCTGATTGGCTGGCAACACTTCAGCCAGGAAATGTTGCCAGCCATCTTGGGTCTCGGGCTCAGTCGGTTGTGGATTTTTCACCTACTGGACGTAATCTACAAACCGCGTATGTGAGGAAGCGAAACAAGTTAGCTCTTCCTTTCAAGTAGCTCTGTGTGTGGGGTAAGCGTGCCACCTAATATTGTCGTTTGGAGACCCATTGATACATTATCAAAGCTCACATTATGCATAATAATGTCTAAACCCCTAGCAAGGAGGCGTATTGTTAAAACCGGGACCGGCACAGGGTGCTGGAGGGAGGTTTTCCATGCCGTTTATTCCACAAACCGAGGAGATATTTATTGTTGCATTTTAGTTCTGCAAACATGCAGTTGCCCTTAAAGGCTTATGCATTATGCATCGAGGGCTGCGAGTTGTCTGAGCGCAGCTCTGTTGACAGCGTAGACACTGCCAAGGGTATAGACTCTGGAAGAAACGTGTGTAAATACACGACTACTCTATGTCCTTGGGGTTAGCCAACGGATAAAGCAGTATGTAGGGACTGTGAAAGAGTTCCGTCCGTCACAGAACAATGTGATGAATGCTCCTCCGTGAGTGAGATGTGGGGAGAGGAGAGAGAGAGACCGAGAGGGGAAGAAAGAAAGGTAGTTGTATGCTTTGTGCTGTTGCAGAATAAATAAAAGTTGCGTATGGAGTAGCTGGGCATAGAGAATTGCTTGAAACATGGGTTTCTTGGGAGCACACGCCATTAAGATAGCTCAGTGGGCTGTAGAAACCTGTGTTTCTAACACACTGGTGAGACGCTCGAATCCCACCAGGCCTGACCAAGGCGTTCATCCTTTCTAGGTCTATCGCTGTGAAGGCTAGGCATCTGTTCTTCAGAGCGCCAAGCGGCCATTCACTTTACTGTTGTGTGCTGTGTGAAAGGCCAGAACAGTACCTTCTCTAAGACTAACGCGCGGTTAGGGTCTGAACGGTTGATTCCGGTGAGCAGAAGTTGTAGTTCTGGACGTTCTTATAAACCGCTATTGCATTGCGGGAGTTGTAGTTTCAGTGCTTCGAAAATGAACGACCTGCATTACAAGTGTGGGGTGATAAAAATGAAAATCTCGGCCTGGCACTGGGCAAACCGATATTTTAATCGAGCAGTCTGTGCCGCTGCAGCTTCCTGCGACGCTCTTGACTCAGACTTCGGACTGGATTAATTAGGGAGAATGTTACACTGCCTCACAGCTTATTTTGCCCCATGTATGCTGTGTCTCTTCTACTGTTCAGAACATGTCACTGTCTGTCAGCATGAGGCGGCTGCTGAACTTCTTCCTTTAGCAGCACTAACACTGCATGGACGACCGCCTGGTAGTAGTAAACATCGCTGTGTTGGGCAGGCGATACGGCTGCACACACGTGCATACTACTACTACCACCGACCAATTAGTGTCGGGGGAGGGTAGGCAGGTCAGCCTGCCCTACTTATCGCAACAAAACACAGTCCAGTCAGGGTGAACCAGCCTGCTCCCATCAAAGCATAACAGAACTCGCATTGGTTGTTATGCGCCGCCTGCTGTGTGTCACTGTAACCTCACGAAAAATCACTCTACAAAGCAAGAAAACAGGTAATACACTAAGCTTTTTAGTAAGCTGATTTGCTTGACAATCTTTTTACATGCGTTAATGCGGTAATGTGACTTAAAATGCGTTAATGTAACTCGAGATGTGTGACACTTGGCAGGGCTGACAACCCCCCCCCCCCACGGCATACCCAGAGTCTTTCAGAGATACCTGCCTGAAGGCTGTCTACCTGAACAGACTGCCTGTATCCGCTCCAGCCCTACTGGTCATTCAGATGCAGTGGCGTAGCTCAAAATGATAACCCCCCCTCACCCCTACCTGCAGGATGTGATGAGGGGCTGAATAGGGGCCCCCTTGAAGGTTTGGAGTCCCCCTTGAAGGGTCGGGGTTTCCCCTGTGCTGGAGGGGCCTGTGTCACACCCCTGTTCAGATGTACTGCTCTGACGTGTGTCTGGCTGCTCCAGCTCTACTGCTGTTCAGAGGAACTGGCCAGCGTGCAACTGACTCTACCTCAGACCGTCCCATGTTAAAGTGGGACTGGCCCATATATACTAATTAGGGGCAGCGACGGGTGGCACCAGAATGAATGAATCAAGGTTTTTGTTTTGTGCTTGATCATCTCTTCTTTTGATGTCTCAGGGGTCATAAACAGCAGCAGTGACTCCAGCTTGCATCCAACCCTGCTCCTTGCACTTCTACTAACTTTTCAGCAGCAAATTGAAGTCTTTTAAGGAGTACTGATTGGACAAGGGGTCAACCCTATGGTGTCATGTGGGAAGGGGTCCGTGCTGGCACCTTCACTAATGCAGGCATTTTGGTGACTCAACACCCATCCACAGCCCTGACATGCCTAACCACTCTCGGAGGCACTTTGTCCTGACTCTTTGCCCAAGCCTTTCCGGCCTCTCTGTAATCAATCTCGTTTCATGATAGACCAATGTAGCAAATGTTTGTCTGCATTCCAGTGCCAAAGCGGATGCCATGAGGCGGGCATCACCCCTGACTGCCAGGTATCTTGTGTAAGGCCTATCCAGTGCCTATTCAAAGCAACGCTGTTCAATATTGTATCATGTGAGTTTCCACCCAGCCAGTAACACGAGGACCAGTCATGCTTATGAAACGGCTGTGAGAAAGAGAGTATTGGGAAGCGGGGGTCTCAAGCTATCCCACACCCAGTCATGGGTTTCACTTTGCATTGTGGTATTTGCAGTCCCACGTTTATAAAAGAGGAAGGAAAATTACAAACTGCAAACACAAAGTTTGACTGTCAGTTTACTGAATGATAACATGGAGTACATAGTGTACAGTTTCAGGGTGATTCATCAAGCGGGGGCCGAGGAAAAAGGGGGGGATGGGGATCCCAACACACCTTTTTCCCATGCAATCTCCTATATGGATTTAAGACATGACTACAGCCTGAACTGCTGAACGGAATTAGAACAAATTTGGCAGAAAGCTAGATCTTGGTCCTGAAAGATCTTTTTGTATTTTGGTGTAAATCAGTTCAGTAGTTTTGGAGTGATCTACGGAAAAAGATTTATGTATATCTAAGGACGCGGATCCATTGCAGTGGATCCGCAGATCCACGTGCCAACTGCAGTGCCATGATTGGCTGGCCGCACCCTGAGAGGAAAGTTGTGGAAAGTTGTGGCCGCCATTTTGTATATTGGGACTCTGTGTCAGTGGGGCCAAAATACCCCAGAAAATTGAATGAAGGGGTCCGGGTGGAGGTACCCTGACCTCATGGGTGTGATGGAGGGATCAGTGAGGGACCCCTCTTGGTAAAGAAATTGCACAAAAAACGTTTTGTTTTTTTTACACACGCAAGGATCAATTGATCCACCGTGGCGCTCAGCGCTTCCTAAGTATGTATTCATGACGGATCTGCGGATCCAAATCCAATTAAAAAAAAATACACCCACTCTCACACACACTACCACACAAAACACCCACTCACACCCCCATACACCCACTCACTCACACATCCATATGTTCACTGATATATCCACTCGGTCCCAGAGAACCACTCACACACCCAATCACAGACCCACATAGGCACTCACACAGCCATTCACACACCCATGCAGCAAAACCACTGACACAGCTACTCACACACCCATAAAGCCACTCACTCAGCCATACAGCCACTCACTCAGCAAAGACCCACACACCCACCCACTCATACACCCACCCAATATACACTCACGCCCACTTACACAACCACTCACACACCCATAAAGGCACTCACAGACCCACTTACACACCCACTCAGAGACCCAGAGAACCACTCACAGACCCACATAGGCACTCACACAACCACTGACGCACCTACGCACACACCCAAACAGCCACTCACACACCCACTCAGACTCACAAAACTACTTACACACCTACTCACACACCGATTCTCTCTCTCTCACACACACACACACCTGCACAACCACCCACTCACTCACCCATGCAGCAACTCGCAGACTTATAAAACCACTGACCCAACCCCTCGCAGACCCACGCAGTGACTCACACACACCCACATAATCAGTGACATAGCCACTCACACACCTATACAGCCACTGACACTCCTATACAGCCACTCGCAGACTCACAAAAATACTCACATACTCACAGACCAATACAGCCACTCAGACAGCTACTTATACCCACACAACTGTTCAGACACCCAGTCACACACCCATACAACCACTCTCACACCCACTCAGCCCCACACAGCCACTCACACACCCAGTCACACCCACTTACACATCCACACAGACATTTACATCCCCACTAACCCACTCAGTCACTCACACAGCTATTGACACTCCCACACAGCCACTCACGCACCCAACCACACTTTCATAGTCACTCACACACCATTTACTCATGCAAACACCTACTCACATAGACTCATACACCCATACAGACACTTGCATACTCATTTACATATCCACACAGCCACTTACACACCCACTGATAGACTCCTACAGCTACTCACACACCCGAGAGCCACTTACACAACCATTGATACAGCCATAGAGCCACTCACACATCCACTGAGACACCCATACAGCTACTTACACATCCATTTGCATTTTAGTATTCTAGATGACATTGCAAAACATTTACTAGTGTCTTCTTTAATACTTTCTAGGTTTATTCCCCTTGGTGAATATTAAAGTAGTCAGATGTACTAATTTAATTTCACTTATGCAGTGTATGATACATGTATACATAGAAACAAACTAACAAATGCTTAAACACACAATTGTACAAAAACATAAAGCATGTAGTTAGCTCTCTTTTTGACCAGATGAAGTTGTTCTAAAAAGAGTCTTTTTTTTTTTGGGTGGAGATTTTTTGAAAAAAAGTTTTATAGAGTGTTTGGCTTTTATCTTTGGGAACAAAAGTAACCACAGTAATTAAAGAAGTATGGGAAGGCAAGTTGGAGAAATCAACTGGCTTCAGTCTTTATGAATAATGGAACGTGGAACGGTGATGGAGAAAGAAAATGAACAGGTGTGGTTGTTGACAGCATCCATGTAGTGAGCAACAGAAGACCGATTCAGTCCCACAGGAAAATTACGCTTCACACATTGAGTGACCATCTCCGATAGTTTGTGTGCTGCACCAAGCATAGTAATCATCTCCTGAGGTGCTGATGGCTCCACAGATGGTCCAGCTGTTGAGGATGCTCCATCTGCTTCATTCTCTCACATCATCCTGTGATATGTGCGGAAATGAATGATCTTAAGATGTTTCTACATCAACAAAGTGCTGTTGGAATATTTTTTCCGTGTTCCATGTAATAGTTTTTTTGTGTCATATGTTGCACTCCTCAATGTTTGCAACAATCTTTTTTTCTCCCGATGGTATGGAGAAATGCTTCCACACCTCGGACTCCTCCTTCAGAGGTGGCAAATCTTCTTCCTCTTCATTGTGGTGTTTTCCTTCGGTTATGTTTCGTGAACAGGATATGTTGGTTTTGAAAATATCATCTTTTGCAAGAGGTCAAATGATCAATGGAACTCTGGTTTTCAGTGTTCTCTAAAGAAATGTAAAAGCCAAATAACTGATTTAGGGTGTGGTTTGGAATGTACATGGGTGGGGACTTACTGTTTCCAATAAGACGTTGAGGTTTGGGTGTGTACCTGGAATTGCGGCAGATCCGCCATACTCGTAAAATAAATATGTAACTTGTAAAACACAGATGGGCCTCCAAATATTAAAATACGGATATGGTTTCTCTGATGTCAGTGTTAAAATTTGAGGAGCCTGTATAAAATATATATGTATGGTTTGTCGAATCCGCGGATCCACCGCGATTGCATCCGAGGAATTAGTAACCGTAGAATACCCGTGCGGGCTCTCCTTTCGAATTTGTGGCGGATCCGCGGTTCCATAAAATGATTTTAAAAATAGAGAAAAACTTGGTGGATTGCTTTAATGGAAATATTTCATAAGTTACATTACCTTAATTTGTTAATTGTTACTTTTAAAATGGATAATATGAATAAATGTCTGAATAAAATGTATTTCTAAACTTCTGAAAATGTGCTAAAGTGAACTTTTATGGGTGAAGTTGTATTATGATTTATATTAAAAGAAACCAGTGAAATTCACTAAAAAAAACAAAGCTTACACTGGCATTATAGTTCGGAGATGGCAATAAAAAACCCTAGAAATTCACTAAAAAAACAAAGGTTACAGAGAGGTTAGTGTTCGGCGTAGATTTTACACACCATAGAAATTCAGCAGTTATAGTTCCCTGAGCTAACTATACCTTATGCCCCCCCACAATGCACTGCTTATGACGTGTTTAGTGACATCATTGATAACATCATCCAGTGTGTTTCGTAAAAGTTTCTGATACTTAAAAATATATACTGAGCTACTGCATAAGTTAAATTCTTCTTCTTTCTGTAATACTAATGAGTTTTAGTATTTCTAACATATCTTCTGAAGTATAATCCAGTTTTTAAAGCGAGTGTACTATTTATCAGTAAACTAGCCTCTATGCTGTTACGTACCTGCTGCTGATGTATGTGTATTGCAGTGCTTTGTGACAGTCTAAGCCTTTCATTGAGACTTCACTCCACAGTGACTCCTGTGGATAGTTCTGTTTTCTGTCATACTGACCAGTTTCTTTAGACCTATATCCTTTGTGGTGAATGACTGTAGTAGTAGAGTGCAATACATTAATCTGTTCACCAAGATGTTTCTCTGGGGTGATGGCTTATTGTAGTAGACCATTACAACAGACTGACTTCTCTGGCACCTTTCTGCAGGATAAAGAATACTTTTACTAGTGGTTTGTGACACAGTGACCTGTCAGCTAAGACCTCTCTACTGGGTGTGTGTTTTATTGGTTTGTGTAAAACTGATGTTAGCACTGAAACCTCGTGATGTCATCAGTGATGTAATATTTGAGGTCATAAGCAGTGCATCACGGAGGGCGTAAGTTATAGTTGGCTCAGGTAACTATAACTGCTCAATTTCTGGTGTTTTGTGTGTTAATTCTGAGCCTAACTATAGCTTCCCTGTAACCTTTTGTTTTTTTATTTATTTAGTGAATATAATATTATATATATACACACACACACACACACAAAAACAGGACTGACCAGACATAGAAGTAAGTCTAAAGGTTTTAGTCCAACTTTTATGTCTGGCCTGTCCCGGTTTTTGCTTTCCAAAATCTAGTCACCCTAAAGGTGAATGGATTGTGGTATTCATGTGCTCACCATTGCACTCAGCTAAACACAAACTACCAATCAATGAAGAACTGCTTCTGTTATTTAAGAACACCCAGTCCTCTTGGCTTTGTCAATACTCTCTTCCCTTGCAGCTTTAGACATCACATCCTGATCTCTGTGGCAAGCAAAGAGGCTGAGCTTTGTTCAGCTGCAGGCAGGTCCTCTCTGTCTGTACCAGTGCAGCAGTATGGCCTTCATCAGCACTCTTCCGCAAGGTTTCAGTTGCAAGAAGTAAAGCTGTTTCCGTGGAGTGGGAGGCTCTGAAGCCAGATTGAGTGGGATGAAATAAATTGTTAAGATTAATTGGTTAACCACATTAATTTTAACAATTTATTTCATCCCTCTCAATCTGGCTTCAGAGCCTCCCACTCCACGAAAACGGCTTTACTTCTTGCAACTGAAACCTTGCGGAAAAGTGCCGATGAAGGCCATACTGCTGCTCTGGTCCTGCTGGACCTAAGTGCAGCTTTCAACACTGTATCCCATAACTTACTCCTTCATAGACTAAGGCTTTGTGGGATTGGGGGCTCAACTCTTCGCTGGTTGACCTCCTTTCTCCTTTCCCGCAGCTTTCAAGTCACTCAACATCCGCATACATCCAAAAGTATTCTGCTCACACAAGGGGTCCCCCAGGGTTCGATACTGAGCCCCACTCTCTTCAATCTTTATATTGGCCCCCTTGCAGGAATTGTGGAAAAATACAAGGTAACCATCGTATCTTATGCGGATAATACGCAATTGATTGTCACCTTATCACAGGACACGGAGACAGCTGCCAACCAGTTCTCTTGATTAGGGGAGCTTGCCTCATGGATGTCCAACAATTGCCTTAAATTGAACAGCAATAAGACTGAAGTATTGATTGTGGGGAAATCCCCCTCTATCTGGTCTTCGGCTTGGTGGCCCCAGATCGTGGGGCCAACCCCTACCCCCAAAGAAGAAACCAAAAATCTCGGGGTCTGGTTTGATCCAAAACTTTCTTTTGAGAATCAAATCAGGAAAGTAGCTGGAAAATGCTTTGGAACTCTTTAAGTCCTAAGAAAAATCCTAGACCTACTACCTCTCCCGGCTAGAAAAACTCTTGTACATGCTCTAGTCACATCTCAGATAGACTACGGCAATATACTATATCTAGACACCGCTAAAAAATGTCTCAACAAACTTCAACGTATCCAGAATGTTGCCGCTCGATTGGTCCTGAATCTTCCCAGAAGATCATCGTCCTCCAGAGCTCTAGACACCCTCCACTGGTTGCCAGTGGAAAAAAGGATCATCTATAAAGCCATGTGCTATTGCCACAGAATTCTGTGGAGTAGAGGTCCAAGCTATCTCTTCCCCATGTTAACCCCCGATATTCCTGCACGTAATCTGAGGTCGAGGGGAGCCCACCTGGTCAAAGTGCCCAAATTCCAAAGGGCCAGGATGGGAGCACGCTCCTTTGGCTATCTAGCAGCTAAAAAGTGGGAACCCCTTACCACTGACCCTGAGAGCTGAACCCACTGAAAGCATCTTTCGTAAAGATCTAAAAACCTGGTTATTTCACCCCTAATCCGAGATTCTCCATATGCCTTCCTGTACTCCTCCTTCTCCCTTAGATGCTATCTCTGCTCTCCTTCTGGGGGGTCTGGATCCTAGCGCGGGGACACACCGCTGAGTGTAACCAGGCGCTCTACAAATGGAGTTATTATTTTTCTCTGAGAAAAAGCAAAGTTTAAACTAAGTAATACAGCATCACGACTGCCTCTAAGTGAAATTTTACATGCACTGATCTGCTTTTAAAAGTTTTTTTCATTATTTGAGAACATATTTGATACTTTCAGAAACTTCTATTATCTAATCTTTCTTCAACTCCCGTAGGTACAATTGATGCCTCAGAAGTTGTCCAGTCACTCCGGGCGCTGGGTATGAACATTTCGGAAGAGCACGCAGGAAAGATTCTTAAAAGGTAAGACATTTTTTGTTTATAGTTTTTACCCTTTCACCAGTGTCTTATTGTAATTGTGTGCCAAAGTTTATAAATTCCCCTGTGCATGAGTATCCAGTAGTTTTCTCATACATTTGTGGGAGATTCTGTTTCAAGATGTTTATGAAGTGCAAAATAACACCCTTGGAAGGGGGATTCTTGATACTGTGGAAAGTGCTCAAACAAGGTCAGGATAAGACAAACCTGCTCCAAAAGCTACGTTGTTGACTCTTTTTTGGAAATTTAAATGATGTATTTTGAGTGGAGTTGCTAAATGTATGGCATTTAAGCACAGACACCTTACACCTTCCTGTTAGAGGAATATTTGCACCTGAAATGGTGACATTCGAAAATGAGATGGACAACATTGCTTCGAGAGATTATAATGCAGATCATGAGTTTCAGTCCCAAGTTTCCTGGGTTTGAGCTAAGTTGTGTGGCTTAGTCTGTAGACGAAAGCAGATTTTGTCCATCCATGTACTCCCTCGTCTATCAATCCAAGCGGTTAGTTGCTCACACATCCATTTGACCATACACACATATCAGCATTCCATCATCTGAGTTTGTTATTTTGAGTACTGTTAGATTGGATAATATGTATGGCATTCTGAAATGGCACAAGAGCAGTATGAAGCAAAATATAACATTTATGTTTTAAGGACAAGCTATTAGAACTGTTGAATGCTGCAGATCTGTCCAACATTTTTAAGGCTATGACCATGATCACATTACTTCTATTATAAGGACCTTCTAGGGCTTCTGTAATGACAAACTTTGTACTGCGGTCTACCTAGAAATAATCTTACAGGTTGAGGAATGCCACAAAATCTAGATTATGAAAAGGCAAGTACACTGTCCAGAAATTATAATGGAAATGACATTTGAAAAATTGATTGGTCGTTCAAGCAGAAGGGCCCATCTATGCTCAAATTCCATAAGGACCAAGTTGTACCACAAAAAACCTATCAGATTAATTGGAGTTTATCCAATTTTTGACTGACTGAAGATATTTAATTTTTTACATCAAAGGTCTTTAGGAGCTGCCAAGCAAGTACTGCTCCTAATCCTTGCTCTTCGCCAATTTATCCCCAAACCTGCATATCCAATATCCCTTTCCTACAGATGCCTAGAGACTTCAGGTCAATCCTATACGTCTGCTCATACCTGCTTTTCTCATCTTTTTCCTTGGCCCATTATTCTACAGGTTCCATGTCTTAAATTATATCCTGCAGTTCTGGTTCCTTTGCATTTTTGTCTAATCTGCTTATCTCTGCAGCAACCTAGACTGATGTATAAAGTCTTGCTCCACTGTTTATCCATCTCCTGTTTTACACACAGATTTGTATGTCTGCCTCCTTCCCCGTATCCCTTTCTAATTGACCCATGTATTATTTCTCCTTACTCTTGCCAACCTTATCCCCCAAGACTACACTTCCAATTCTTTTTCAGCTCGATAAGAAAAAGTGATGTATATGTTTAAGCTACAGCCTCTAAACCACAGAAAAATCTTATAGAAAGCTTGCCATTCTGTTTATTAGCAAATCTGTGCCATTACAGAAGATGACCAACCCTATTCAAATTTGACATGCCCTCAGCCCAAACGGAGAAGTCTAGCCAAAACATCATGTTACTTCTGAGGGCAATATGAAAATATTCCGTTCAAGTTTTCATCTTATTGGGCCACAGCGCTAAGGTGAAATTTCAGACTCTAAGCACAGCGAAACTGGATTTTTAGTTCACTATTTCTACTTCTCCGCTGACTCAGGTTTTACTTCGTAGGGTTTACAGTAGAGCGGTTGGAACTCCAAAAGTGTGTTTAAGCCTTCCACAACTATTTACTTCACTCATATCAAATGGCATTCTTCTTGTTCACCTACTTGAAAGTCTCTCCTATATCATATGTGATTGCTGCATGTAGGGGTTATGAAGGACAAGGCCTCTTAGGCCTGGCTAATGGTTGCCTGGGGGCAGGGTGTTAAGTAGACGCAAGGCTTGTGTATGCAAACTAAAGCAGAGTAGACAGCAGACTGGTTAAAAATGTAATTGAATCAGAAAAGAAGTGGGATAGGAAACTAACCAGAAGGAAGGGGCGTGTGGGTTGGAAGGGATCCTTTGTAGTTTTTCCTGCTCTGCCTTCCATTCACACAATACTAACAAACTCTTGCACATAAAAATAAAAACAGGGAGTGTGAGGGCTCTACCCTTTGCAGAAAAAACAAATCAAGCAACAATGTAATGCCGCTTTTAATATGGGCTTGACCTCTTCTCTTCTGATTTTAGCCAAGAAATCGAGACCTTTTTTTTCTCACCTATACCTCCTCATACTCCTTCCCAAGCACGCCCTTCCTTGTCACCTACACTTGGATTGCCACTCTTGACCTACTAAGTGGTTACCTGATAAGTTGCTATGATGTCACTCGCCAAACACTTGTATAGTGAAATGTTTGGAATCTCATGTGGCCCACACCCTATTTTAAACATATGTATATGTTAAATTGTGTAACTATATAATGCACATCTCAGCATGAACATCTGTTTTTAAAAAAATACGGTGTATTACATTGTAGTATGTATCATTTTTCATTGTGTAGTCCTTTTCTAAATTACCAACAGAAATACTGAATTGCTGTGAAAGCAGGAGAAAATAGGCTTAGCAGTCTTGGTGCACCCCACAGACAATCAATCCCCCAAGTTGCACCCTATATAAGATATTGAAAAAGACTGGGCAGCACCCAAAATAAATTGCAGCTTGAATTCCAGTAGGTCGTTTTGATTCAAAACTTTATTCAATTCCTTAGAAAGGGTTGCATATAATAATTGTGTTTCCAATAATATTCAGTCTATCTTTGAATCTTCATAAAATAGTCTTGATTTCAGATCTTGGGTACAGAGCATACTCTATAGGTACAACCAACGCATATGTCATAATTTCTCTACCTCTTATTGAAGGCCCTAAAATGAAATTGAATCAAATAATTTATCTCTGAAATATCTTTTTGCTCATAAGGAATAAACATTATTCCCTAAACACTTGAAAAAATATTTTTGCAAAAAAATATAGCATCAGTTCACAAGCTGATGCTTAGGTTGGTTTACCTCTGTTGAATACATTCTTCCCTGGGCAGTAGCTGCTAATTTGTTTGCTAACTAATTTACAAAACCTTGTTTATCAATTTTCACATGATCCTGGATAAATGGAGAGGTCATCGGTCTGTACCCAAGATCCGAGTGATCTTCCAGATTCTGTTCTGCACACACAATAGCAGCTTGAGTGCAAGTTAATTTCTTTATTTTTTCAGTCCTGCAGTTCATCCCTTAGATGCAGAAAACAGAAGTGATTGGAGCATTTACGCTATTGTACCTTGTTTTTATGGCTACGTGAAGTTGGGATTCTAAAGCTGCAATATATAGAGAACATGGTGGTCAGATTGCTTGTTTCTTCTAAAACTTTGATCATGTATCAGAAGCAGTGCCTCACTGCTCTTCAAGGTGCTCTGCTTGGTTCTTGAGGCCTATTGCAAAGTGGACTAATTTTCATGTCTGACCTGTTGTTGGCAAACATACCGTCTAGACTCCTGCAACACAGTTCACAGGCTGTGCACAGAGACTTGCCAGTTTGCTGAAAAGCCACATCATTATTGCAATTGTGGTGTTCTCTACTCCGATGTAACCCTACACCACCTTCTTTAAGTCCTAGATTAAAGTCTTGTCCACGTCTACCTGGAGAGTCAAGGAGACCTGGGAGACCAACGTTTAGAACAGCCTGAGTATCTAATGTCTTGTTTAGTTGGCAACATCAGCACCCATCTATTAGTTGGTTCTCTTTGCAAGATTTCTGCTTAGCAGATGACACAAAGGTCTCGAAGCTGAAGTGGACAATGAAGGGGAGGCAATATGGGATTGATGTAATTTTAGGTCGTCAATCACTTGATAATTTTGGCAAATGCACATAGCATGTCACTGAATGTGGTTAGGTGAGAGATGGGGTGCCAACAAGCGTTGCCTTCGTCCAGGCTTCAGAAGACCATGTCTTCAAACCTGTCTTCTGGAGTCTGTTTGGGGAATGTATTTCGATTTTCCTGTGTTGGGACAGCTGACACCATGCAGCCTGGGTTTTTGTGCTATGTGCGATCTGAGAGATTGCTTTTGATGACAAATCTGGTGGCTTGGCATTAATTGAGAGTTGTGTGAAGACATCCAGGTTCATGTTGGAGAGCCTTTCTTGAACCTGGGCTCCGATGGTACTGCTGGTGATGAGGTTGAACTCTGAGTTAGTGGGTTAGGGTTCCAGATACCTTAAACATTCAGGCTTAGATGATGGGCAAGGCAATTTATTGAGACTGCTGTTTCTGCTTGTTAAGATTTAAATGTATAGCTGGGTATCATTGCTATACTTGTGCATTTTGTTATTTTGTGTGTCCGGGGATCTGGACAGATGTCCTTGGACTGAAGATAATGTGGGAAAGGATGTATTCTTGGGACACTTCACATGTCATTGGACTATGCTGGGATCTGTAGGTGTTCAGCATTCTAGGCTGACAGATGGCTATTAGTTGTTTCTTAATCATTGCAACAAAGAGTAATTGAATTCCATTCATGTCAAGGAGTACTTCAGAGCTTGATTGTTGTTTGTCGAAGTAAGGTGATAGGCCAAAGTAGCAAGGGTTGCCCCTGTTGGCACGTGCAGAGCATCGTCTGCAACCTGAATTTTCCCTCTCTCAGTGCTCCAGCATGTTGTGAAATCCAGATGGTTAGTTGAGTATGGGAGAGTTGGTGTTGATTTAATTTCGTGCAGCTTGATGGAGGCTACGATTTTCCTTTTTAAAGTATCTTGCCAAGGAAGGTTGTAGACATTTGATGAGTTCCTAATTAATAATGTTATCTGTATCGAGAGATATATACAGTTTATATAAATTTATTAGTAAATATGGGAAGATTCTTGAGAAGGGGAGTTTTGATTCTATGTTGAGTAAAAGGTTTAAGAGGCTTTCGCTTAAAGGGGATTTCATGTTAAAAAAAGGGATCAAGTTATCTTCCTAAGAGATGGTTTTTAAAACTACTGCAGGTGTTGGAAAGGTCACTGTGTGTCAGTGGATTTAGCTTGTCCCTTTGAGTGTGTTGTGAGGTGCATGCTGGAGGCAAAATGGTAGTTTATTTTCCTTTTTGCCTACACCTAACCTGAATTTTCAGTGAGCGCTGGCTAAGGATCCAGTGACCAGTCAGTTCGAGGGGGCAGTGCTACAATTGCTGCTTAGTTGTGGGTGATGTTTGCTAGCTGCAAAGGAGACCCACTTGTTGTGCTGGGTGTGTGATGTCACTGATTTCTGTTTTAACGTTGAGAAGCAGTCCTTAGTTTCTCTTAGTGGAAGTCTGAGGTTTTAGGACCGGTAAAATGACTTGAGCCTAAATAAGTACTGGTGCCTACGTAAACGAGGATTTTTCTATAGCACACGAATATTGCCTTAATTGAAATCAAACTCAAGGCTGCCTAATGCATACAGATCAGAATCACACTGTATTTCCACTTCATTTTTTTTTTTGTTGGAATCTAAGCTGTTTTATGGTGATTAATAGAAAGCATAACACAACTCTTGTCTGAAGCTTAGCCTTGGATATAAAACAGGGTTTCTTCCTACCCCAACGTTCTCAATCATGACTACGGTCAGCGCATGCCTCTAGGCTCATCCAGCCCAGTTTTAAATCACATTTACTGATAATCCACTGATCTTTTGTCTGATGGGGTGCTCAAACATGGTGGCAAACAGTAGTATATTTTTGAGAACTGAACGCTGCTTATTTATTAATGTGCCCATTGTTCACATGCTACTGTTTTCCTTTGCAGCATGGATGCTGATGGGACAATGTCTGTGGATTGGAACGAATGGCGAAACCATTTTTTGTTCAACACCGTTACTGACATTCAGGAAATAATTAGATACTGGAAACATTCTACTGTGAGTATGGTTTAGAAATTTAAATGAATAAACCAACAATGGAATAGATGGACGCACTACAATTTATCAATATGATATCAATCTAGGACGGGTAAGTGGTGCAGATTGGTTAATCCTCTGGAGTGTGAGGAGGAGACCAAATCTAAAAGCGCTGTCCTCACGTCCTGAGGGGCGTCTCCAACTTGAACTCAAAGGTAAGTTTGTAAATGAATTGATCACTTCTTGATAAATTCTTCTCAAAAAAACTTTGAGTTTATCCAAATATTAGTATCATAGTCTCGAGCGTTATTCCAGCATAACGGTGATTCTCATGTAGTAATGTCCATTACTTGTACATGTATTCATATGCCCAATGCATTTCGGGCAATTGAGCCCTTCGTCAGGGGCTTAATTTCTGAAACATAAAAGAAATTAAGGATCAGTACCAGAAATGGCAAGGTAACATGATTCTTATGAGACATGCAATGTGAACATCCACGTCAAAAAATGATGCTAGTGACAGTGACTAAAAATCTCCATGAAATTTTGAAGAAAAAAATAAATAATTCCAAGTGAAGAAAACCGGTGTTTGATGAAAAAATGTAAGTGAGAAAGTATCAATAAAGTTTATTCAAAAATCAGTAACTAGGGTTAAAGTCGTATTTAGTCTAGTGTGCTCGAGACGGGAAAAAGAAAAAAGAAAAAATGAAGAGTAAAAAGAGTCCCAAAGTATCCATAGCGTAAGAGACTGAACAAATCTATCCCTCAGTGAAAGCGAGCTGATGACTACAATTGTAGAATGCTCTTGGCCGCGGTAAAACCCGACGTGCATACGATAAAAACATGCGTGAGCGTAAGAAACAGGACAAAGTTATCCCTCGGTGAAAGTGAACTAATGACAACAGTTGTAGAGTGCTCATAACCGCGGTACACCCGACGTGCAGACGATTAAAACATAAGAACATACCCGCGTTGCTCAATGCCGTGTTAAACTATTCGGCGATGTCCTCAACATAGTGAAGATTACTAAAAGCATAAACCAATTATTAGCAACACACAACGTACGTTACTAGAAAGGTACATAAATACCGTGCCAATGACGACTTACCCGTGTTAAAGTAGTGATGCCGTGAACGGCCATTCGCGGTGAAAAGTTGAATTCGTCTGAGAGGCGGATATCACGTGAACTTTAAGAAAGAGGTGAACCCGGAAGTGCAGGGTGTTTCCGATTCATGGTAGACAAACATGATGATAGAAATAAAGAAGGGACGCAATACGTACATGCACCATATGTGATGTAGATCTAACAGTGATTCCAAGTGAACAAAAGAGGTGATAGAAATAGAAAAAAGAAGCCTAGAGTGCGTACAATATGTATATAATGAATCTGACAGAAAAAGAAAGCTATGGAAGCGTAAATAAACAACAAAAGCGAACCGCAAATGCATGATTGTAAAAAA
This sequence comes from Calotriton arnoldi, assembly GCA_963921515.1. Classification (NCBI taxonomy): domain Eukaryota; kingdom Metazoa; phylum Chordata; class Amphibia; order Caudata; family Salamandridae; genus Calotriton; species Calotriton arnoldi. The sequence continues at coordinate 4,291,087 of CAWUFW010000033.1, forward strand.
AGTGAAAAAACCAACAGGTAAGTGCAACGGATTCATCATGATAGTTAAAGAAAACAATGTGTGCTTGACCACTAGAAGATAATAAAGATGCCAATCTAAAAAAAGTTTCATACCTGAATGGAACATGATAAAAATCAAAATAATCTGACGTGGTGTAAATTACTATGTAAACATATGGGTTAACCTGGTCCTGGCATCCCAGTACAGCAAAAGCAAAATCTAAATTTATGAATCAACAGCTTATACATATATAAGAAAAAAGCATTACACATCCCTCATAATGCAGTTTATAAGAAGCAACTAAGGTCCATACGTTCATTCAATCCTTTGGGATTAACTGAGTCCATAAAATTAATCCAGTGTTTTTCTCTTTGCAAAAGGAATTGCGTATTGTGCCGTCCCTGTTTTAATGGCACTTGCTCCAGGATCAAAAATCTTAATTGGCTGACGTAATGATGCATTGAATGAAAGTGAGCAGCTACCGTAGACTTCAAATTGTTTGTACGTATGTTACTCTTATGTTCATTCAAACGTATTCTAATTTTCCGCTCGGTCTTTCCTACATAAGCCAAACCGCACGGGCATTTCAACAGATATATTACATTTTGGCTGTTACAAGTGGCTGGCACCCTTAATTTGATGGGAGTTCCTCGATTTGGATGCCGTATGATGTTCCCTTTAATTATGGAGTTGCAACTTCCACAGTTCAAACATGGTACCGTTCCTAAAAAAACTTTTACCTCTTTTTTCTCAATAGGTTGGCTTAGTATCTGTTTAAGATTTCTTGTTCGCAAGTACGCGAATCTCGGTTGAGATTCAAAGATCCCTTTAAAATCTGGTTCTGTGTTTAACATAGGCCAGTATTTCAAAATGATGTTTTTAATTTGATAACTGCGAGTAGAAAATTTAGACACAAAGACAGTTCTATTTTCGTTACCTTTGGGGGTGGTGCCAGTTAATAAACTTTCACGTACGCTATTCTTTTCATGCACAGATTTGAATTAGATCACATATTGAATCAAGAAACATGGGTGGAACATCTCATCATTCACAAGAGGTATATCGATGATATATTTGTGCTATGGAAAGGGACACATGAGGAGCTATTTAAAGCTATTGAGACACTCAATAAGGTAGACGAAAGAATTTAATTTACTTCGAGTAGCAAAGAACAAATCACTTTCCTCGACACATGCATCACCAACAGAAGCGGCCAACTGATCACCAGTGTATTTACCAAACCGACAGACCGAAACAATTTTTTACATTATCACAGTTTTCATCAACCATCTTTGAAAAAACATCTTCCTTATTCACTACTGCTCCGGCTTAAGAGAATTTCATCCACTGGTGACCTTTACAAAGAGAGCATGAGCACTTGCATCAAAAAATTCAGAGAAAGGGGATACCCTGACCCCATTTTGCAAGAAGCCATTACCAAAGTTGAAAAAAGACACGTGAAAGTTTATTAACTAACACCACCCCCAAAGGTAACGAAAATAGAACTGTCTTTGTGTCTAAATTTTCTACTCGCAGTTATCAAATTAAAAACATCATTTTGAAATACTGGCCTATGTTAAACACAGAACCGGATTTTAAAGGGATCTTTGAATCTCAACCGAGATTCGCGTACTTGCGAACAAGAAATCTTAAACAGATACTAAGCCAACCTATTGAGAAAAAAGAGGTAAACGTTTTTTTAGGAACGGTACCATGTTTGAACTGTGGAAGTTGCAACTCCATCATTAAAGGGAACATCATACAGCATCCAAATCGAGGAACTCCCATCAAATTAAGGGTGACAGCCACTTGTAACAGCCAAAATGTAATATATCTGTTGAAATGCCCGTGCGGTTTGGCTTATGTAGGAAAGACCGAGCGGAAAATTAGAATACGTTTGAATGAACATAAGAGTAACATACGTACAAACAATTTGAAGTCTACGGTCGCTGCTCACTTTCATTCAATGCATCATAACGTCAGCCAATTAAGATTTTTGATCCTGGAGCAAGTGCCATTAAAACAGGGACGGGACAATACGCAACTCCTTTTGCAAAGGGAAACACACTGGATTAATTTTATGGACTCAGTTTATCGCAAAGGATTGAATGAACGTATGGACCTTAGTTGCTTCTTATAAACTGCATTATGAGGGATGTGTAATGCTTTTTTCTTATATATGTATAAGCTGTTGATTCATAAATTTACATTTTGCTTTTGCTGTACTGTGATGCCAGGACCAGGTTAACCCATATGTTTACATAGTAATTTACACCACGTCCGATTATTTTGATTTTTATCATGTTCCATTCAGGTATGAAACTTTTTTTTAGATTGGTATCTTTATTATCTTCTAGTGGTCAAGCACACATTGTTTTCTTTAATTATCATGATGAATCCGTTGCACTTATCTGTTGGTTTTTTCACTTTTTTTACAATCATTCATTTGCGGTTCACTTTTGTTGTTTATTTACGCTTCCATAGGTTTCTTTTTCTGTCAGATTCATTATATACATAGTGTACGCACTCTTGGCATCTTTTTTCTATTTCTATCACCTCTTTTGTTCACTTAGAATCACTGTTAGATCTACATCACATATGGTGCACATACGTATTGCGTCCCTTCTTTATTTCTATCATCATGTTTGTCTACCATGAATCGGAAACACCTTGCACTTCCGGGTTCACCTCTTTCTTAAAGTTCACGTGACGAATTCAACTTTTCGGCCCGCGAATGGCCTTTCACGGCATCACTACTTTAACACGGGTAAGTCGTCATTGGCACAGTATTTATGTACCTTTCTAGTAACGTACGTTGTGTGTTGCTAACAATTGGTTTATGCTTCTAGTAATCTTCACTATGTTGAGGACATCGCCGAATAGTTTGTTAACATGGCGTTAAGCAGCGCGGGTATGTTCTTATGTTTTTATCGTATGCACGTCGGGTGTACCGCGGTTATGAGCACTCTACAACTGTTGTCATTAGTTCACTTTCACCGAGGGATAACTTTGTCCTGTTTCTTACGCTCACGCATGTTTTTATCGTGTGCACGTCGGGTGTACCGCGGTTATGAGCACTCTACAACTGTTGTCATTAGTTCACTTTCACCGAGGGATAACTTTGTCCTGTTTCTTACGCTCACGCATGTTTTTATCGTATGCACGTCGGGTTTTACCGCGGCTATGAGCATTCTACAATTGTAGTCATCAGCTCGCTTTCACTGAGGGATAGATTTGTTCAGTCTCTTACGGTATGGATACTTTGGGACTCTTTTTATTCCATTTCTTCTTTTTTCTTTTTTCCGTCTTGAGCACACTAGACTAAATACGTCGTTATTCTGTTAACTTTCACCCTAGTTACTGATTTTTGAATAAACTTTATTGATACTTTCTCACTTACATTTTTTCATCAAACACCGGTTTTCTTCACTTGGAATGATTTTTTTTCCTAAATTTCATGGAGTTTTTAAGTCACTGTTACTAGCATAATTTTTTGACGTGGATGTTCACATTGCGTGGCTCATATAAGAATCACGTTACCTTACCATTCCTGGTACTGATCCTAAATTTCTTCTGTTTCAGAAATTAAGCCCCTGACAATGCATTGGGCATATGAATACATGTACAAGTAATGGACATTACTACATGAGAATCACCGTTATGCTGGAATAACGCTCAAGACTATGATACTAATATTTGGATAAACTCAATAATTTTTTTTTTAGAAGAATTTATCAAGAAGTGATCAATTCATTTACAAACTTACCTTTGAGTGCAAGTTGGAGACGCCCCTCAGGACGTGAGGACAGCGCTTTTAGATTTAGAAATTGAAATGCCTTCATGATTTTACAGTTTGCAGCCATTGAATAGTCAATAGAAATGGAGACCTAGTTCAAAGTTAAGCTAAGTTTAAGTAACAATTAAAAGATGTATTGAAACTTAATGGTAAAAATCATTAAAATCTCTTGATCATTAAACATTAACCCATTAGAATTGTAAGGCGTAGCTGGCAAAATGTTTTATAAACGTTAAAAGGTAACTGCATTTTATCTTTTAGTAGAAGTACAATTTTTATACAAGTTTTTACACAAGTCCAATAATATGAAAGGAAACTAGCAACAGAAATGCTTAAGGAGAAATAATGGAAACCATGAACAAGCAAAAGTGTAAAATCTAGAAAGATGATATCTTGCTGCAGTCTGTGGATATTTTTAAAAGTTGTTAATCTGTTCAGTCACATTTATTAAGATCAGTGTTTAACCTTCAGTAGGCTCCCCCAAAAAATCTGTATTGTTGGTCATCAGTGAGAATAGATCATACAGTGTTCAATGACCTTTGAGCAACAGGTTTTTTACTCCTAAGCAATGCAACGCCCTTGTAGTTAGCTCTTTCTTTCCAATCTACACCTAAAATGTTTTCAACTTTAGTAATTGTGGTAACCTATTGCGTCACTAGGAAAAAAGCTGACAATTCTCAGATCCATTGTGGTGTGTAGATCTTGCCTGGTTACTCTGCAAAACACAATCTGTTGTGGGTATAGAGAGGTTAGCTTGTTAATGTGCTTGAATTCTTTTCACAGGTGTACTCTCTATTTTCGTTCAGTCCTTCTTTTCTGTTGATTTGATTGCTCTGGGTGTGACTCGTCCAAGGCAGAATGTTACTTGTCTTCCTGGAATAGAGGAATCGAGGATGGTTAAACATTCCTAAGAATACAAACCTATGAGGGAAAGGTGCAAGGAAGGGTAGATCAGCAAACCATATGAAAGGAATGCAAAGGGTATAGTGTAAACTCACTACAAACATGCTTTGGAATGGGCTTATAGTGCATTTTTGGTAATACTAACTAACACGTAAGATATATGGAGCCTATTACGAAAGGTAAATTCAGTTGTAAACACATGTTTATGAGCAAATTTACCTCTGTTACACCTACCAGAAATGCTCAAAAGGATTCCTGGCAGGCATAGGCCCATTTAAGAGTGTGGCCATCTCTGCACCAGTAAATCCAACTCAAGGGGTAGGAATGTGGGCCTGGGTGTTCCAGGGTATGGGTAGCCTTTGGAGTTGTGAATGTTCACAAATACGTAGGTTGCTGGGCATTCATAAGCCTCTATTGTGCCACTTTGCAGCCTGGAAAGGGTGGATTTAGTCTCCTGCCCAGATGTGAATACTCTTTCCATTGTGACACTCCTAGATTTATTGAGGGTGTAGGGAAGAGGTTTCTTAGCAAGGGAAAATATTTTTCCTGTAACAAAACAAAAAGGTGCATTTGCACAGATTTGCTATATATTTTTGTGATTTGGCCCAAGCATTTTTTTAGATTTGAAACAACTTGTGCAAAAGCTGAAAAATGACAACAAAGGGAAGAGTGTTAGTTGAATGTGAAAGTGTAGAATTTCAAGAGAGATTGTAATTACTGATCCTTTTATAAATTTGTTTTCTAGTTTGTTTACCTATTTCATGTACATATTAGAAAGATAGATTGACCTGATGATGCAATTGCAGTGCATTGTGAAACATATGTCTGCACATTTAGTGATGTAGATAATGTTTAGTAGAATAAAATAAGCGCACTAATTTGGTTTTTGTAATGGATGAATATTTTAAATGATCTAGAGCGTTCATTTAAAATTATTTAAATAGATTTGTCACCAAATATTCTACTTTGTTAATTATTAACTCCTATTAGAGTGCCTCATTTTTTTCACTTTTTTATTATTTAAATCTTTGTAGATACATATTACGTCTAACGTACCTTTTCTGAAAGAGATTTTAACATTCTAACTTAAAATTGATCAAATGTTGGATCCAAAAGAAAAAGAGAACGTTGAACTTTTACATTAAATATCTCATCAAAGCACAACTATAAAAATGTAAAATATAAATATTGAAATTACAATCTTATTTTATATTTGAGCAGGTGTTAGATATTGGTGATAGTTTAACAATTCCAGACGAGTTCACGGAAGAAGAAAAGAAGACTGGCATGTGGTGGAGGCAATTGTTAGCTGGTGCAGTGGCTGGAGCTGTGTCACGCACAGGAACAGCTCCTTTAGATCGTCTCAAAGTTATGATGCAGGTACGTAACCAGGGTCAGATTGGCTCAAGCTAACATAGGTAGCTTAGCATGTCCTCTAAAATATGTTTCAGACAGCAACTAATGAAGTGACAGTGATTGTAAGCAAGATTTGAAAATGTTACCTTGGGTAAGCCACATGTATGGTCTATAGTAGAAAATATAATAGTGTCAGTTTGACTTATAAAAACTTGTACTGAGTTAGCAAATGGCGCAAATGGGAATCTGGGAAAAGAAAGCCTGCATGGAGTGTTAAGCTACTGATGGCAAGGCTTTAAGTTTATTTCCATGATCAGTTCTAGTTTGGCATTGGCTTATTGTTTTTATTAACACAGCCAAGTGGATCTCGAATGTGATGTTTGTCCAGATCCTTGCTAGTGGAAATAATCTTAAGACCTCAATCCAGATCACAATGTACAAAAAAAGATTTGAGGAAATAAAGAACATGCATCAATTAAAAAAAATTCTAACCCAGCAGAAAATTACAAAACTACAGAAAGATGTAATAAAGCTTTCCCATGAGTCCACATACTTGTACTTTGAAGATGAATACTACAACCAGCAAACCAGACAGAAGCAAACACTAAACCTTAGAAGAAGACCAACTCCACAGAAGTGGTCATTAAGTTCTGATGAATGGAGTAGTGATGGTGAGCCTAATCCAAGAGGTAGCGGTAGGGGGGCTATACAAGGGGACCCTATCCTTTTGCGTACTATACTTTTCTTTGGCCAAACTTGTTTTGACCATGCTGTTTTGGCCAAACGTATACAGACGGTTTACCACAAGAATGTCCTTTTTTTAAACACCCCTCAACCTTTTTCCAGGGAGAGGCAGAGGAAGGGGAAAGGGGAAAAGAATGATAAGAATGTCCAGTGGATCGAAGACGGAGCGACATGGAGTAAGAGCAAGGACAATCAGCTGGGACCAAGCAGGCTAAATCCGGCTCTCCTCAGAGTCCATGTCCACTAAGGATCAGTGCCTTACTTTCTAACCAGCTTGCATCCGCAATTCAGTCAATGTTTAACTTAACAGTGGAAACCAGAAAAATCCCCTTAGCGTGGAAGTCAGCACAGGTTTTACCCATTCAAAAGAAAGCCAATATGGATCCCAAAAACCTATCCAACTATCGACCCATCTCATTGCTGCCTCTCTTAGGAAAGCAATTAGAAGGCTTAATAAATAAACAACTTGCAGCGTAACTTGAGCTACACAAAATCCTTGACCCTTCCCAATCAGGGTTTAGGTCTTCCCACAGTACCGAGACCGCACTGATAACAGACACTGATTCATTGAGACTCTCTCGACGCAGGATTTCTATCCATGTTAGCGCTGCTGGACTAATCCGCAGCTTTTGATACTGTGTCTCATTCTAGGCAGCTACAGAGACTGAATGAGTTAGGTATTCACAGGACAGCTCTTAAGTGGTTCCAAGATTTTTGGGGAAATAGAACTCAAACTATCTCTCTTGGCCCATTTAAATCCCGTACCATGCGGATTGACAAGGGTGTTCTTCAGGGCTCTTGTCTGAGCCCTACCTTATTTAACATATATATAGCTCCCCTCGCCAAGAGTGCAGAGTCATTTGGCTTTGAAATAATATCATATGCTGATGACACACAGCCGGTCATCTCTTTTAACAAAGATCCGGACGAAGCTAAAGACTGCTTTGCCAAGGGCATGATAGCGATCTCGGTATGGATGACAACCAATTGCTTACAGCTTAATGTGGAAAAAAAAGAGAGCATGCTTTTTGGTAAGGCCCAACAACTCTGGTCAGATGATGGGTGGCCGCCAGAATTGGGTTCTGTTCCCACCCATAGGCAGGTAGTTAAGAATCTTGGAGTAAAAATAGACCAAGCTCTATCCATGAAAGAACAAGTTCTGTCTACCACAGACACTTGCTTCAATACAATGCGCCTATTGAGGAAAGCTTTCCCATTTCTTCCCATTGCAACTAGAAATGCATTAGTTTAGGCACTGATAATTAGCAGACTGGACTATGGCAATGCTCTATTGGCCTCAGCAAATGAGACACTTGTGTCCAAATTACAAGTTGTACAAAACACTGCAGCTAGGCTTGTCTGCAATCTCCCTTCGGGCTCTTCTATACCACAGCTGAAAACTCTACACTGGTTACCAGTAAGGCAAAGGATTATTTTCAAAATTTCCTGCCTAACGTACAACTTCTTGATGGGTAAAGGTCCTTGTTACCTGCAGTGAAACTCGGACGCTACTTCCCAGCTAGAAATTTAAGATCTTTGGACAAAGCTCTGCCTATTGTACCTTATATTCGACTGATAAGATGTGGAGGCAGAGCCTTTTCCTACCTGGCCCCTTTAAACTGGATTAATTTACCTCTTCACCTCCGTCTCTGTATGGATTATAATAAATTTAGAAAAAAGCTTAAGACGTTTCTGTTTTAACTGATCTCTTTTTTTCCCCCTGAGACTGTTTCTGCGCCGAGATAACCCTCCTGGGGCGATTCATGTGCTATATTAAATTAAAATAACATGCCAGTCTTAGATCTGAGAATCCCCCAAATTTATCAATAGTAGAACGTGCATCATTGGATGAACTTTGCAACAGTGATTAAATTATCTGAAAACCGGTGGACAAAGGGGCCCAAAGGTCATTCAGTGGAGGTCTGTGTGAGACTGTTGAATGACCCACAGAATTAATGGATCAAGTAAAGGGATCCCAAATGAGACTTTGCAAAACATTACAAAAAGTTTGTTAGAGTACTCAGAAGGGTAGGTAACAAAGAAGGAAGCTGATTTCTTAATAGTAAAGTAACTAAGAACAACTTCCTTTTCCACTTTGACCAAAATCTACAAACCCAGACTTCCCTCTTCTAGATGGTTCATTGTGTCAGAGATGGGGTCAATTTTTGAACCTCTATGCAGGATCTGTTATAGGTTCCTGAGACCACTAGTCACCAACATGCCCTCATTCCTTAAGGATATCAACGATATATTGCATCTGATTAGGAATGCAGATTCAGAACTCCTGCTCGGTCTTGACATTGAGTACTTGTATACCAGCATTTCTTAGAAGGGAGGCGACCCTCCATGTTATTGAGAACTTACTAAGGGAGAGTAATCGACAACAAATGACACCTATGCCATTTGCCATAGCCTGTGCGAAACAAGCGCTTGCTAACAACATTTTTGAGTTTGGAAGAACTATCTACCATCAAATTCATAGTACCCCAATGAGCAGTACTTTTGCCTTAGCCTGTTTGTATGTCCACCAATTTGAGATTTCGACTATTTACCCGGCCACAAACCCTTTCAGAAGACATCTGTGCATGTGGAGAAGATACATTGATGACATATTCATCATCTGTATTGACCCACTAACCTGGTCTTGCAGTTTACAGCATGGCTTAAAGGATAAACACCCACACCTTAAATTCACACACACTACCAGCAGCGATGAAATGGTGTTTTTGGACTTCTGCATTATACCAAAGAATGGGAGAGTGATAACACATTATATATCCTACACAAACTGAGAGGAATAACTTGCTAATTTTTAACAGTTTCAGTCCATGGTCTCTATGAGAGAACCTCCCCTTCGGCCCATTTTTGAGGCTTAGATGAAACTGCACAGAAAAAGGGGATATCGAAACAAAGACTGAGCAACTTCCTTTAAAAACTATCTGAAAGACAGTTATCTATTAAGATTATCAATAGAGCAAGGGAAAGGGCACGCAATAATAACCACAGTTTTCATGCCTTGAGGAGGATAAACTAGCATGTGTGGCCACATTCTACCCCTTATTCAATATTATTGTCATCCTAATGCTCCCAGCACACTAGGGGGGTTACCCCCAGTTGTAAGACATTTCCCATGCAGAGTATGTGCAAATTTGCAGAAACTATTAAAGAAATTGACCTAGGTCTAAAAATTTCTGGCTTGTCTTGTAATACACCGTTTGCAATTCAGAGAACGTCAGCTATTGAAATACACCAATTGCAATTCTGAGAACGTCACCTATTTGATAACCTGCCCCTATCACCTGAAATAGCTGGGAGTGACTACACATAAAGTACGTACTAGATACCTGAGCATAGGAGTAATATCAATTGCAAATGAGGATCAACCTTCGTATCCAGTCACTATTTAGAAAAAGCACATAGAGAAGATGACATTATCTGGGACATTCTAGAAAAATTGCTGAATTGTACAAGAGTTTTTACATGACTAAACTATTATTGAGTGAGGAAAGATGAATCTATAAATTACAGACACTTATGTTTGGGCTAAACGATGACATACCTTGAGGAAAGTTTAACTCTTTATAGTCTAATTATAGTTTACCTGTAGGTTTTCAGCTGTACACAGTCAAGTTGAATGGTACAGTGACTATTGAACACTACACACCAATAAGGATAATCCTGCAGACATTCTGTATCCCAGGCAAGCGTCCTGTGTTAGTTGACTATAATATTCTAAAGATTACTCGCTTTTGTGGCATACATAGTTCTACACCTGTCATGCAATTTCTGGCCGGCACTACAAACTATGGGTTTGGCCCAGAGAACATAAAATTATTTAATTACACATCACATTTCCAGAATGACATCTCTCTAATGATTATTAGGCATGAGATGTTTGATCACTACAAGATGGCAGCCATTCTGATCGCTCTAAATCTCCAGTATCCATAAAGTAAATTTTATGTAGTAGCAGACGTGCATCACATCACGCAGGGTACTTGATGGAGGTAGTGAGGTGGCTGGAGGCAAATGGCTGGTACTATACCTTGACAAAGTAAGTACAGTGTTCGTTGCCACTTGCTGTGTAATTTTTAATAATACGTTGGACCAATCGTGGGCAGCTTCTGAGGGAATCTGCTCTCTTTAACTCTTTTACATTTTCATGGTCCCCTTCAGGCTAGGTAGTTTCCAAATTGGAAAAGGATGGAATCTAGCACTCCTCACCTGAAAGTGTATTGCTAATTGTTGACTCTGTATGTCCTGGATAACAGTGACTGTATAGAAAGGATGTCCAGAGACCTGACGGCATAAGGCATTTGACTCAATAATGAATTTATATCAGCATTTTTTGTATATATCTGATTGCAGTGTGTGGCCACATGGGGGGGGGGGGGTATCATGACCGCCTTGTCGTTGTGAGGTTCATAACCCATATGTTGCAAGGTAGCTATTTGTACAGCCACATGTGCGGGATCTCGCACACGCGTGAGTGTGATATCCAGTGCCTCACTTGAGTGCATGTGTTTGACTATGTGATATGTCATTGATCACTTACACAGTTGCTGTTAAAAGTTGGCCTGATCTTGTGACTTAAAAACTAAGCAACATATTTACAGCCTTTTAATGGTGAATAATAGGTTTTTCCTTTATAGTCACCCTAGGCTCAAGGCCCGGCAGAGTATCTTAAACCACAATAATTGTTCATCCGATTGATTTTGGTTTCCCTACACTTTTCACTTTTAGAATTTCTCTGGTATGGACAGTTCTATGGGATCACTATGTCCTGAGGAAAGTTGCAGACCAATTTAGCACTCTTCGTGGTACCTGAAACAGGTTGGCCAGTGACGTAGGGACTAACTAGTGGTCCAACACGCTCCATATTACTGTCTTTTAATCTTGCCATAGACTTCTGAAAAATTGGAATATCTCTGAGGCAAATTTACATAATCACATGTGGAGCGCACAGATTTTTTTCCTGGAACTAATCCTGGATACGATAGGTCCATAAGAGCGCTCGTCTACTGAAGCCCATTCGGCCAGATCATATGTCTGGTTCGGATGAGCAGGGAAACCAGTGATGATGCATTCCACCACTAATGGATGAGGATTCCACGAACTTAAAAAAAAAAAAATCACCTTGGGTGTTCTAGTCAATTTTTCTAGTAGTTACATAGGTTCCCTCTATTGTTTTGAGTTCAGTTACAGTGTGCCAGCATGCCGCTTTTGCAAGAACACCACAATAAAAAATAGCAGAAACCGAGTCAAGAATGAAAGAGTGCAGGCAAAACCTAGAAATGAAGAATGGTCCAGCTGGCTGAAAAAACTGTTCACATAAGGATATGCTTCATAACACGGATTTTTTATAATCCACTTTAGTTTTGAAAAAAAACGTTGGCATGTTCATTTATTTGGGTATACTGTAGTATTTGTCAAGGAAAATAAATGAAAACAAGCATGCAAAAGCTATCAGTTTTTACTTATTTTGTTAAGAAAAAAAATATTGTTTTATTTACTTGCAAATGAAGTGAAAACATCTGTGTAAAAAGTACAAATATTTTGCACATCTTTCTAATATTTTTCTGATGGGAAAATAGCGTTAGAAAAAAAGTGATTTACCCTGCCTACCATTATTTAGAACAAAAAGTATGGCAAATGTTTTTGGCAAAGAAAATGTAATGCTTGTACGTATGCTTGTGGCGCAGGTGGGATCCGTGCTGGTGACACCCGAAACTTTAAAGAAAGTTATGTGCTGTTTTGGGGAAGTTACACTTGATAATTCTCAACAGTGATTTTAATCTGGCAGCAATTACAAAAACGATGAAGCCCAAAAACACACCTACATTTTTTACATTTCACAGGGAGCGCGTTGGTGCTGCAGGGGTGCAAACGAAAAGCCCTAGATTTTCACAAACTATAGTTTATATACAATTTTATTTTAGTTACACACTCGTTTTGCATCTTCAGAGGACTTTTGAGACGTAGAAGACACAGGTGTGCAACTGTGTACTGGTTGGACAGATGCCACGTAGGAATCATCTTGTAGAGTCTAAACTGTCCGCTTGGAAGGTTTCGAGGTTCTTTTTGGTTCCATATAGACATTAAGAGAGCAGAAAATATCACCTACCATGTGGCACTCTGGATACAACAATGGTGTTTTTGAAAAAAAGAGTTCCTCTGTTTTACCTTATTACAATTTTTAGGCAGATATGGACTTGAAAAGCATCAGTGTATTTAAAAGTAGGTTAATATCTACAAAAAAAACACGTGTATGAAATTTGGTAATATTTGTTTTGAAATTTTTGATGATATAGGTATTTTCAATAAAACAAAATAACCTAATTAATACTCTTGACTTAATCCTGACTTACTTCTGGGTTTCCTGGAGGAAGTCGCACGTATTGCTCACACCAATAATTTTTACAGCTTTATAAATATTGAGGTTTGTTGGCAAATTATTGGATATTTTTTATAACTTTCTACTAACTAATGAAAATTGATTTAAAGACCAAGGCAGCTTTTGGCAGGTACTGTATGTAGAGCAGCAAATGTCTAAACGTAAAGTTCGACTTTCATAGATGATATTTTTGCAGATGTATTTCGCTTGCAACTTATTTTCGTACATTTCCTCTCACAGATTTAGTAAATATAAATAAAACGTTTAGCTTATGTAATTAAATAGACAGCATTTTGGTAACAATTTAATTTTGTCAAAGCAAAAATGACCAGTTCACTCATCCACAGTTTAAGGTGGAGGATTAGCCATATATATAGCATTCTGCAAAAATAAATCACTTTGCGTACGTTTATCTGTGAAAGGTGGACGAAGGTAAGGAACTGTACAAAAAGGTTGTTGGGTAGAAAGTCCCCTTCAGTACCAGTATAGATGGGCGAAATGAGATGTGAAGCCGTGGGTTTAACTTTTTCCTGAAATGAGGCACACCAAGAGACAAAGCTCGAGATTGGGCTTCTGCTTTGAGATGTTGCATTTGTAGGGCAGGGATGAAAGTATCTGAATAACATCTATGTTAAGGAGCTTCTGAAAATAAATGGAACATACACTGTCAAGATGGCTTTTGTCCTGCTAAGTATCTATTTGTGCTCTTCTGGCTTTTGTTTAGGTTCATGGTGCTAAATCAGACCTCACTTTAGCTAATGGCTTTAAGAAGATGATCAAGGAAGGAGGAATCCGTTCTCTTTGGAGAGGAAATGGTGTGAATGTTATCAAAATTGCACCGGAAACAGCCATGAAATTTTGGGCTTACGAACAGGTAATACCCACCCACAGGTATTAAAACATACCAAAAATGTTTGTCTGAACTATATTTTCTTCCCTTTTTCTCCATTATTCTGTTGCAAGTTGTGAGTGCTTATAAACAGCTGTCAGTCAATTGTTCTACATAAATTATTTCTCTAAACCTTATATATGCATGGCATAATCTGTATAAATGCATGCAATGTTAAACGTTGGCTAACGGTGTTGAAGTAGAACAAATCTGTCATCTTATCTGATAAAACTGTGCAAATGTAGCAAACATTTTTTTTTTAAAGCAATTCATTTCCTATCTTCCCACAACAGATGTCTCTCATAACACAATTGCATATATCAAATTGCACACTTAGTTTCGTGATCAAGAATATATGGTCTCTCTTGCATTATTTTTTGTCTTCCAGGCCAGATTCATTGTTATTAGCTGGCTAGACCAATTCATATGTCTTTTCAAGGAGAAGCAATATTTACTCGGTACTCGCATCTGTCCCAAATCTCGTCAATTCTTCTATTTGGTCAAACAGCCCCAGATATAAAATATGGTTTCGTAAAGCCATCTCCTAACAAAACCACCTATGACCTTATGTCTCTATTAATAAGCAATTTAGTGTCACTGCCCAGCCTCCCATTTCCTACTACCTTGCTGCACTGAGCTAGTGTGTTATACGTGTAGCTGTCCTGAGCTTTGAATGGTTACTGTTTTTGGCTGACTGATTAAGCTGTTTTCAATGCAGTGTTGAATACTCGTGCATTCACCAAAGTCGCACTGTTAGTTTGGTTGGAACCCGTTGTATAGTACACACAACACCTAACATGGCTGAAATGGTTCTTATCAGTGGTTATACGCGGTGGCCTAGCTACCACCTTACCCATCAAGTGGCCAACAGATATTTTTGTCGACTACATGTTAATTTTGTGTTTTGTAACCTGTGCAAATATGTGCATTTTCTTTTCACATCACGGTTTTGCAACTAACCTTCTAAATTTTGATGAATTTTTTAGGGTCCTTTTTGTTCTACATATACTACCTTTCTACTGAACAGGTTAGAAAGTTTCCTGTGTGCTTTACCTTTAGTTGCTAGGATCCACAAATAAATGTACATTTCTGTAATAGACAGCATTGCTTCTTAATTATCTTGATCAAAATGCACACCAACTAATAAGATGGATCCGTTAGCTCTGCAGACTTTGTAATCTCAAGGGGGAGACAATTCAGTTTGTAGTGTGGAAGTATGTAAATATGAAAAACCTTTTGTGTTAACAATCAAGAGTCTTTTTCCCTCTAAACAACTCTCATCGTGTTCCTCTTTTGTAAAACGTGAAAGCATTGTTATGCTGCATGAATCTTTTGTAGCTTTGCATACCATCTTTACTTGATTCACCTTGTGATTGGATTTGGTGGATGCATTGAAAAATATCAAAACATTGCTTGCGCATTGAAAGATGAACATCATTAATTGCAAGTTGAAAGGAGACTTTTTAGTCCCCATTAGTCCGCTTAATATTGTTTTTTGAGGTCTTGTTTGGTATACCACCTCTTTAGTTGTCTTTTCAAGTAAATAAAAGATGACCTGCAATTTGCTGGGTCCTCTACAAACCATATCCCCTAATTGCAAGCAATGCACCTAAGCTATTGTCAACTATGCGGTGAAATACTTAGTGGTCACCTGTCTAAGGTTCCTGCATTAGGTGCAGCATAGGAATTGCCCGGCTCAGGTTTTTATGTCCACATGCTTCTCACTGCATTTGGTGTCTGTTTTTAGGTCGAGCATCAGCGCGCATGCCCTGTCTGCAAGACCTGCTGTCTTCAATACAAACCACTTTATTCCCGCCTACTGCTTGCCATAGGTTTAGTCCAGTGTCTATCTTCTTGGCTACCTCCTAACTTGTTCACTCGGCCGATACCTCTCTTCCGTTTAAGGCTGAGGAGCACTGGCCAAGTACAGGTTCCTTGCGCATGCATCCTTAATTGACCTTTGGGAGAACTTTTTTTTTAGGTCGAGCATCAGTGCTTTCTGCCCGTCGTGGACTTCTATTGGCACCGCCACCCCATCTGCTTTGTGATTGTTAATTTCCACTGCCAGGTCGTGCAGAAACACATAGCTATATGCATGGTCGCCGTGCTTTATGTTTCAGCACAGCGCCCGATTTTCTGCTGCACCCTGTCTGCTTGTTTAAAATTGTTGCAACCCAGCATGGTGAACTGTATCGTCTAATATGGGCGCTGCGCATTTCTTTTGTTCTGCACGGCCATCTAGTTATCTTGCTTTGGTGTGGGTCTGCGGGATCTCTCTGCTGCACTTAGCCGGTCCAAGCACGCCTCGACTCCGGCTGGAGCCGCTTGCTTTTCCACCCATCGCGGCATCCAGCCGCCATTCATTGTACCTAATTATCTTGCTTTACTTCGAGGCTGTGGGATCCCTCTGCTCCACCGAGCTGGTCCAGTTCCTGTTTTCCGTGCGCCACAAGTTTCTGCTTTCACAAATTCAGCTTCAGAAACTGGGATGCGCGGGGAGAATCTTCGTACTGCCAGGCAGTGCTGCATTTTCCAGGGCTTATAGGTACAGTTAATGGCGGCTGGAGGGTTATTGCATGTACACTGTATTTCTTTCATTGGTGCAGCGTTACCCCATCAGAGCTTTCTTTTAAGCTTAACATGTGCAGGCAACAGCAGGGCCGGTTCTAAGATTTTTAGGGTCCTGGGCAGAAGGGCAATGTGCGAGGCCCCTCTAATTTGTATAGACTTGACCCATTCAGGGCTGTCTGCATCTCAATAGGTGCCCCTGCTCCTGAAGCTGCAGCCCCTCCCTCTCAGCCACCTACAAGCACCTCTTAACAGCTCATAAAGGGCTGAAGGTGTGAGGACTGCTTATCTCCAGAGAGGGTTAAGACTGCCGGGGAGCTAAACAGCCGGGCAATAGTCCTCCCCTGTGCCTCTGTGTGGGTGGGGGGAGGAGGCCAAATTGCAGGACAAAACTGAGGAATGAGCCTTCTTGCAACTGGGACTGCCTCCCACCCCCGGGTTCGCCTCGCTACACCATAGCAGTGAGGCCAGGGGAGAGGGCCCCTTAAGGTGGCGCACTTGCAAGGTGGCACCTTTCATACCGTGCCCTGACTGTCGCATTTGTGCGAGGCCCCAAGTTGGAGTGCTGACTGCGGGCCCCTGGGCAGCGGCCCTCACTGCCCATGCCCAGTGCCGGCCTGGTGAGGTACTGTAACTGCTCCCTCGGGACGCTGCTCTATGACTCGGTATTCATTTAAAAATAAAAATTTGGTGGGAGAAACCGTGACCAGCACTTTCAGGGTTGGGCATCATTAAAAATAGCAACTGGCGGCTTGCCCTCTCCCAGGTGCCCGCTTTCCCTAGCAATGTTTTCAGTGCGTCGTCTGCTCCACTCCTAGTAGCACATTGCACACACACTTTAAGCAGCACTGCAGCCGCTGCTGCTTTCCCTAGTAATCCAAACTTGTACCAGGCACTTCGCGTGTGACCTCACCCTGGAGCAGGAGAGGTTGGGGGAAGAAACGGGAGTGCTGTGAGAGTCGGAGCGAACATTAACTCTACCCGTCCGTCTTTAGAGATTTTTAGCTTTCGTGCAGCTTCCCCCTGGGGCTCTCTGTAGGGAAACGGAAGGTCTGCCATAGGTGCTAATAGCATTCAGCATTGAAAACTGAAACAGTGTAAACGCATAGCAGTGGCCACACAGTCATTACTTAGCTAAGAATGCCACACGGGGGTTACATGAATGAGAAGACACTGGCACTGCACAGTGCTGGTCAAAGGAGTGAAAGGTAAAGCATGCTCTCTCTGGGAAAAATAAACATTACGTTTCCCTGCAGGCATTTTCTTTTTTTTTTTGCAGATTTATATAGCGT
The DNA here is from genome assembly GCA_963921515.1 of Calotriton arnoldi. NCBI lineage: Eukaryota > Metazoa > Chordata > Amphibia > Caudata > Salamandridae > Calotriton > Calotriton arnoldi. The sequence goes on from CAWUFW010000033.1 coordinate 4,309,029, forward strand.
GAACTCGGCCTGAAGGTATTGGAGCGCTTTACAGGAGCACCGGTTACGTTACACAAGGACACATTAATGTTTTTGGTGGGCACGGGGAAATTAAGTGATTTGCCCAGAATCGCAGGATGTGGACGTGACCCCGAGGCTCGAACCTTGGTTTCCAGCTCCAAAGTCGGCAATCTAGCCGTCATACCACATCCTCTCCCTTTAATACATGTTCAGCCACAAAATATAGTTTGCTTTCTTTTTCTTACAGCTTTTTCACAAAAGTAAATTATTTATACACACTAACCCAAGTTCCGATGCCTCGTGTTTTACCATTTTGGTTCACATAAAAATAAGCATCTGTTTGTTGTCACCTAGGGGGAAGGTCAAAGTACTCCGGTTTCAGAATGTAGAAATCTGGTTCTCACTTAAAAGTTCCACTGAGCTGCCTTGCTGTAAAAAAGTGGAACTGAGTCCATTATGTACCACATTACAAATGCTGTTTATTAACTCACTCCTCCCTCCCCGGACCTCTCTCTCCATGTGTCTGTTTGTTGGTTTATATTTTTGGGTCTCGCCTTGCGAATGCAGCGCCTTCGCTGCTTTGCTTTGGCGAGACTGTTGTTGTCGGTTTGGTGCACGAAGGGAGACAAAACATGTGCGCGCCCGGACAGCCGATGTGCACGCTCACGGCGTCTGCATCAGCTTGGGCCCGGACAGCACATGGGCACGCGCACGGCGTGTCTTTCAGCTTGGGCCCGGACAGCACACGGGCACGCGCACGGCGTGTCTTTCAGCTTGTTTTTAAACTTTGAGCGCGGTGCCCGCTTCAGGGCCACCGGGCTCTGTTTATTTTTTTATTTTGTAAAGCTAATTCAAAGCTTCCTGCATTACGTTAAGAGTCGCGCTTTCAGAGACAACCGTGGTGCGACCTGTTAACAACCAGTAGTGTTTGATGCATGACCTAGTCTATTTTTAAGCGTTCCCAAGGAAACAGTGGCAAAGGGCATGTGTGATCTTGGGCGAGTCACCCTGTTTTGTCAAATGAGGAAACAGCATTAAATCCCACTGGACCCGATTCCCATGATAATTGTCGGGTCTGGCTCGCCCGCAACGGCAGTGGATGTTTTGCAGCTCCTGCACTCGGTGATGGGCTAACATGACGCTCCTGCCTTGTAATACTGTGTGACCTCGGATGGCCCCCCTCAGAATTGTTTTGCTGCTGATATGCAACGCTTGGTCTTGTACTCTTTACATCAGCTGATGGCGATTGTCCGTGTTTTTACTGTCTCGTCTTCCTAGCCAAAATACAGGAAAGAGGCTAGCATAATTACTAAGTCGGGGTAAACCATGCAGCGTGAAGTGACATGCCTTCTCTTTATGGGAACAAGACCAAAATTGTTTGCTTGCAGGGCTAGTGTGCCGCCGCCCAATATCGCCTCGCCCTATATGGAAAGTGGTGGCCTTAAACTCGTGAAGTATCTGTTTGCACCCCTATCTGCAGCTGGATTAACCACCCAACCCTCTTCGCCCTGTTGTAACCAACCTGGAGTTTTGTTTACTGGTTTTACGACTACACAACTATATGGTTTTACAAGATCAGCTTTAAAGTTAATCGCTGATTTTCGTTGTGTTTTCCTACAGCGAACTAGCACAATTTAGCGGTGTTTAAAGGTGTTGGCTTTCGAGTAAACCTGGCGGTATATCGATACTTTCACTTTTTCGAGCAAGGTAAGAGGTATGCAGTATAACGCAATCCACGGGGTTGCAGGAGAATAGTAAAACGACACCTATATACCCCGGGCGTGGTGTTTGTTCCTAGGGTCACTGCTCAGGCACGTAGTGGAGGTTGTTGGGAGGAAGCGACTCAGGTGTGTGATACGGTTTCCGATGTTTTAAATGTTTGAACTGCAATTACAGATCTCGTTACAACATATATAATTATGGCAACCTGTCTATCGAGTTTAGCTTGGGTAAAAAACAATGCCGCTCCAGGAATGTTTCTTTCATGCTTTCTCCATTTGTCGCTGTTTTTTCTTATCTTTATCTTCCACCTGAGCAATTTGTCTCGTGCTCTGGGTCTGAGCTTTGCGATGAAAATGTCTGTTCCCAAAAGTGAGTGCAGGAACACGCCACTTGGACCCACTAGCACAAATTAACCACATAGGACAAAAGTAGTGTCACTCCTGAATGCTTTTGTCAGCATCATTGTGTTGCTTGGAACTTTTGATAATCTTTGCAGTTGATACTTGGAGAGGTAAAAAAAATAGTTGGCATTCTGAAACGAATTGACAAATGGCTGCCAGAAACTCCATGGGCCAGTGCGTGATTTGAGGTTAGGGTTTGGTATGGGTTACTCAAGGCTGTTATGTAGACCCAAGCTTGCAGTTCTGGAATCGGAAGGGTACAAACTGTGACAAGATAGGGCGTTGACACTGGGGTTTAATGCTGAGGTTTTATTAAGAATTGCGTTTTACTCTCCAACTTGTTATTAGGGTATCACTTAACGTTGCCTAGTTATGGGAGCTGGATTTTCAGCCCAATGCGGGCTGGGTATTCTGAAAAGAGGGAAGAAATTAAACATCTGTTATTTAGTATTTATATAGTGGGTGGGCAGCTGTCAGTGTGGCACTATTGTGTTATCTGGGAACTGGCCACAGCCTAAATCAGTAGTTGGTAGGCTTGTGTGTGGCATGGCATATTTTGTGCCAAAAGGTTGTGTTCTTGAGCTGTTTTGACCATCATTCTAGTGCAACAAACATGAACAGGCATGCTGTGAGCATATTGCATGACCGTTTTCTGGAAAATCAGTCCTTTGTGTTGCTGCGTTGAGTTAAATCCGAGGATGGTGGAAGCGTGCAAGATGTCACATGGGAATCCTGAGGTGGTCAGTGCTGCACTGGTTAATTTATGAAGTGGTGGCAGTGCGTAGCCAGGTTTTTTGGGGGCTCGGCAAGGTGAAGCTGTCCCATAATTTCATGTCTGTTGCAAAACTCAGTTCTGCCATCTGAACCCAGAAAAAGCTACCTCGTAGGTGAGATTTTGATTTGTGGATCTGCTGTTGAGGCTGGGATTTTACACATGGGCTTCTCCCTGGCCTTTAGGTATGCATTTTAGGCTATAGTATCCCTGGTCCTGATCAATTTGTATAATGCAACAATCAAATGAGTATCGTGAGCCATGTTGGGTGGGTGTGTGGGGGGGCAGGGGTGTAATGGAGAAACTTGACAGTACTAACTGTGTGCAAAAAGGGGTAGATGGAATCTCCTTCCGGCAGGAGTAGTGGTTGAGAATCTGTAGCAGAACTGAAAGGCCTACGAGTGGTGATTGATGGTTGAAGTGCTCATGATTATGGTAGCAGACTAGATGGTCTTGATGTTCCTCATAAAATGACAATGCGTTTTATTTATGTTTCAAAAACCAAAACCTAAATAAAAGGCTCAAACTCGCGAAAATGCGAGACCTGTTGCATTGCAAATGCTTGTGATTAAAAAGGAATGGCAGGAGGGAATCCTATTACTCTTCCATGTGTCTCTGCTGCTGTCTCGTTCCCAGCAGTGCATTACAGCTGCCTGAGAACCCAGCTCGGGAAAAGGAAGGCGGCAGGGGCATAGCATCTCCCAGTGCTGTCTACATTCATTAACCATTACTAAACTACAGAGTGCTTTAAATAATTTTAGAAACCTGCGTGAGCTAAACTCAGTGGCGGCTCGTCGAGGGAGTGGTGCGGGGGAGGGGCAGGGCGGGGGGGGGGTAGTGGACTCGGACTTACGACGGACAGAACTCCCTCTGAATGCAAGGGAATGATTGTTTGGCACATGTCTATTATGTGGTCTCTTTTAATTCTACCTACACTTCTATTTAAACGTGGCAGAATGTCGTGATCAGGGGTACCCCGTATATACGTTCCGGAGAATTCTAGTGCTGTCACTGAGCAGGTCTCATGTGCTTCTCAACTTGCAAAAAACGGGGATATAATGAACTTCTTATTAAATTATTCCGTGATCTGTACAATGAACGAAAAAGTGATCGGCATTATAGGAGCTGTTCACAAAGCAAAACACTACCCCCAGTACTTTACAAAAGAAAGATTTTGTACGTAGGTTATCAATAGTAAGATATAATTCGTTATTTAGAGTTTTGGTGGACGTTACCATCTGCCAAACTCTAATTACCCTGCAGTCCAACCACATACTCTTAAATTTGTGGGACAGATACCAAGCAGGCTGTCAAGTTTTAAATGAACTGCAAGCATCTTATTAGATAGATCAGTGTTCTGGTTTAGAGGCTTTTACAAGAATTGAGGTGATGTGCAGTTTATTGGTGGCTGTTTGAGAGGAATGCAGATGTGAGTGAAGATTTCAGTGATATTTCATTTTGAAAAACCAGACTCTAGACGTTGTTTTTACTACACGCTAAAACGTGGTATTTGTCAGGCAACACACCCATCGCTTAAACTGCATGGGCAGAGGCCTTTTGTTCTGTCATGTGATGTGCTCGGATTGATCCGCCCCACATTGTCTTGTATTTACAGTTTGTAAGTTTTGGTTCTGACTGAGGTGTGCTGCACAATATGATTTGTAGTCCCTACGTTAGTGGTGTTCTGTGAAAAATGCATAGGTTTCTAAGGTAAAACTGTAAATGGTGGTCATGTAAACGTAGAGTACAGTACATTGGTGACAGAATGGCTTATTTGCTTTTTTCGTTTTCAGTATAAGAAATTGTTTGCCTCACAAGATGGGACAGTAGGAGCTGCTGAAAGATTTGTAGCTGGATCTTTGGCTGGAGCTACGGCACAGACGTCTATCTACCCAATGGAGGTGAGTAGTGTTTCTCAAGTTTTGCATAACATTCCATTTCGACGATGACTGTTAATCCTTCATGGCTATCTTCTTAACAATACTTACAATGTAATACATAAATGTGCAATAAAAAATGGTTTGCAGGCAACTTAAAATGTAACATTTGTATATCAAGATTGAAGAAAAGTTATCATTACAAAACTTTCCTCTCACAAATGTAAACCTTAAATCACTGTTGTTTTATGAAGCAACAATCCTGTACTATTTAAAGACGTGTAGTATTAATTGTAAGTATTGTTCCAACACAGAAGTTTCTTATTACCCAGAACCTGTAATTCCTTTAATTGTTTAGTGAAGTGTTTCTTTTGATTGTCCCAGCGCAAGTAATCCTAAAACTTGAAATCTGGTCAAAGTTAATAGTGTATTGCAATAAGGCATTGGTGAAACACTATTAAAAAGTAATAATTCATTGGACGGCACAAAAGACAACCTGTTTAAAACAACACATTATTTACAGTGTACAAAAAGGAAATATTTACAAATAAAGCGTATATTAAAAGTTTAGCAAATTTGCCCCCAAATCTGACTGTGCATGATGTGGAAATATTTGGAAAAAAAATAGGTAGTGCGAACCTGACTTAAAGCAACGGCGCAATGTACATTACGTAGCTGTTGGGAGACGATCTATATGATTGTGTAAATTAATTGGGGATTACACAAATAGATTTCAAGCATTATATTTTACATTTTGATCAATTCATTGCAATATTAATTATTAGCATATGGTATCTCAATGCTAATATTCAGTACACTACTAACAATCACAGTCCCAACGGGTCTGTAATCTAGTCTTCATTATTTCTACGTTTGAGAGACGATGCAAGTTTAATGTGTTAATTGCCATAGTGTAATTCAGCATCTCAGGTAGAAAAACCACTTGCATGCCTTGCCAGGTTCTAATTTGATTCACCGTTGAAATATGCCTAAACATTCCAAATCATTATGCCTACAATTTGCTGTCCCCTACTTTGTCCTTAAACGTTATTTTCTGGTTTCTGTAATCTGGGCCCTGCGCCCCGCACAATCTTCCCCTACACACGTATTAAAGAAATTGATGCTAAAAATGGAACAAAACACATTGAAAATTATTGGTGGTGACTTGAGAATTTTAAGTGAACAACTATACTCTATTTCTGAACTCTCATCATCTGTATTTGAAGTTTTGAGATGAACACTAGAGTATTTCGGAGTGTTTAAATATATTTGCTTTCTTGATTTGCTACATAAATCAGTTGCCTGTTTTCAGCTTGCCAGTGGGACTGACTGTCAAGTTTAAACAGAATATTTTCATTGTAACCAGCACTTTTCTGCCCCATCAGTGAGCAGTTAAATGGAAGTATTCACAAGAACGTTTTAGAGATTAGTATCACCCATGTGAGTGGGTACATCCTTTTTATCATTGTACAGTTGGAAGGCTGAATCGACCTACAAAGCTTCAAATTGGTGACTTTTAAAAAAAAATCTATAATTTCTTTTTATTGAAATTCAATAAATAAATCAACATTTAGCAATCATCATTGTTAGAAGTCATTAAATTAGCTCACAGAAATACTGGACTGTCATACACCAGACAGAGCAGTCCATGGTTTTATGTTTCATTGACTGTGCACTTCTTCCTTTTCACATAGCATTAGCATTTCAATTGATGACTTTGTGGCACCCATTCAGCAATAGCAAGTGAGTTAATTGAATGAGCTGTACTACTGACTTACATTGGAAACCTTTCCTCCTAGGCATCCATGCCTGTATCGCCCACCGGTACCTGTTCCTGTCTCTTTCTGCTCTGTCTCCCCCTCTGCAATTCTGACGGCTCCAAATCTTGGCCTTGCAGCCCAATAGGCTCCGACAGGTTCGGGCAGCTGGTTCTCTGTTACGCACTCACGGTACTGCTGTCTTCCCGGCTTTGGCTCACATTGACTGCTCTCTGACAGCTCCGACTCAGACGTTGTCACTCCTACCCTCTATCCCCAATTCGACTCCTGCTTCGTAAGTCTAGCTTGGGGTGAGTGTGAGAGCCCGACAGCGCCCAACAGTATTCAGCGCGGAGTGCCCAGCTGCTTGATTTTCACTTGCTTCCGCTGTGCTGCCCATGTGACGAGTGGATTTTCTTTTCTTTGTGTTTTTTTTGGTTGGTTTGGATTGGTTTTGGATTGGCCGAGCTTTTTGCCCACTGAAAAGGGCAGCCACCAATCCAGTCCCTGGTTTGGAGACCAGGGGGCTCTTGTGCGTGCGGGTGGCATGCCCTGTTCTGGTGGTCCTCGTGCCTCCACTTGCTCCTATTAGCACTTTGTCCAGCTTGTGCTATTTGCACAACTCATGCAACATAACCTGGCCAACAGCACTAAGGGCCTTAAGGGGGGCTCTGAAGCCATGTTGTTGCCGCTGGGTCTGAGATTCAGAGCTTCTGATGAAAGCAGAGGAGAACAGTGAAGGAAACAATCCCCTGAGCTTTTGAGATTCAGTGAAGCCAGCCACCCTGAGACTCTACCCTCCTCATTCATTGTTGCCATTATCACCAGCCACTAACAGCAACCAACATACTGAGATATCAAGACACCAAGACCAGGAGAACAAGAACTGAAGACCTCATCTGAAGGGGGAAGGAAAGTCTTGTGGGTGGTGGCGGCGTTTGCTATAAGGTCCTAGGGATGAGGTAAGTCCTTTGTCATAGCTGTGTAACTGTGTTCGGCCATTTCTTTCTACTCCGTTGCTTTAATCTGTGTTATCTTACTGAACCGATCTTCAATGTCCTACAAAACCAACTCTTCATCTACTATGTGGATAAAATGGGAAAGCATAAAGTGGAACCTGCGCAATCCAAGACAACCAGAGCAGCTGGGACACCTGGACCGGTCCGTCCCTTGACATCTTTTATTCCAGCCACTTCATCATTCTGCTGATTTTTCATGCAGGCAGTGGGGGTACTATCTAAGGAAACTGAATTGGCAGAGACACGCTTGTCACTTGCAGACAAAGCAGTACAGCCTTCTTCCATTTCGGCCATGGCTGTCGTATCATGTTTGGACGAGCGTCCTGATGGTGACTTGCAGGTGTCTGAAGGTGCTGCCCAATCACCTCAGTTTCACCATTTTGCCCAAGGCTCCTACAGCGAAGCGGCAAAGCGCACGCTAAATAGAAGTAAAACAAAGGAGGTTCCTGTTGTGTTCCTGGCCAGTGCAGGAGAAGAATCAAGGTCAATGCAGCCCTTGTGGAGCTGTTGTGTTCCAAGTTTTCTGCTATATTAGATACTAGACTACGTTCTGTTCATGTCCACCTAGACTCAATTGAAAGTCTTCTGGGAAATCTTGGGGGAAGGGCGTTGGACATTGGAGGGTGATCCGCACCTCCCCGTGAAAGAGAACCCCACAACTTTCCACTTCGCTACTGCCCAAGTGACTGGATTGAGACACCCAGGAGGACCAGCTAAAACCAATGAGCAATCTTGCTGCCTTCCCACTACCTATTCCAACCCTGCTGAAAAGGTTACTCACCTTAGTGGGTCATGACAGGGGAGATAGGGCTATAGGACCTTAGGTGACCAGATTCTCTAGTTTCACAGGCCAGGTCACTTGGTCTTGTAATCCACCTTCCTGCGGATGCTTGCCCTTATATAATTGTCTTAGCAAATTTCCCCCCTCTGACTCCTCATGCTCTGGAGTCTCACGGACAGTTAAAAAAAAAAAGTCTGCTCACTGGCTCCATAGGAATGTAAGGTATAATATCGGTTTGTACAATGACATTCTATTGGTATGAAGGTTGAGTTGGATTGGGCCACTGTTAAAATCCTTTCCTGGTGATTGAGTCATGTTTTGTATTGCCACCAATCTCCTATTTATTCTTGCCCAGTGAAGTGCCTGCTTCTGGGTTATTTTTACAGGCACCTAAATCCATTAATACAAATTTTTCCCTCACACCTACCTGCCCCCTGTGCTCCTGCACCTGTTTCTATCGCTAATTGTTTCTTCCGATTGTCGGAACTACAAAAGAACCACTGACTCTCCTCTTCCACGTTTATCCATCATGATTCCAGGTGCCTAGAGCCCAACTGTGTACTTACTGCTCTAGAGGGGATATCAGGAAGGGACAAAGCCCCCATTAGTAATAAAATCCACGTAACCGTAGCTACTAAATAGAAGCAAGGGATGGGTCCAGACGAGCCTTCTTCTAACCGTCTCCCCATCCCAGATACGTATGTACTATTTCCTGGAATGTGGCTTGACTAAAATCAAAACTGAATTTGGACGAAGTTTATTGAAGGGAGAGGAGTTGGCCTAACGGTTAGGGCGGTCGACCTCGAATCTGGGGAACTGGGTTCGAGTCTCGGCAACGACGCTGAACATCCTGTGATTCTGGGCAAATCACTTAATATCCCCGTGCCTAACAAAAATGAATGTGTCCTCATGTAATGCAATTGGTGCTCTGATACCCGATTCGGGTCAAGCTCGCGCTATATAAAACTCCGTTTAAAAAAAAAAAAAAAAAAAAAAAAGTGCACCAATTGTGTGTGTTCCAAGCGACATGGGTCACATAAGATGTCTTTAGGGTTGGCTTCAGGAGTTTCTTTGTCCTGGCATTTCCGGCATGTGCTCAGAGAGCCTCTAGAGGCCTTGGGATTTTGATAAAGATTAGCCTTAAGTGCACTGTAGGACAAATACCTATGGGTTCACCAGCCATTCAGGGTAACATCTGATAGAGACATGCATTTCTCCTAGTTGATATTCACAGTAGACCAAACCTTGGAAAAAATCCGCTTCACTTCAGCTACTTTACGTCCTTTTGACCAATTACTCCCACACTCACTACCTTCTAGTCACAGGTGATTTAAATTTAACATATGAACCATAAACCGTGGCAGGTGATTTAACGGAGGAAGGGTATGCACTGTGGGGGTATACCATTCCTAGCAACCCCACCCAGGACACACCTGAGCAGGCAAGCATTTCAAATGATTAATATCACACTCACAGCCTGTGTGCGTGTAACAGCAGCTCTCCCTCTTATATCAATGCTCACTCCACCCTTCAAAGGGGGGCCTACTGCAGTAACATAGATTATATCCAAGAGTGGAGCTCCATATTTGACACACATCCTGGTAATTAGACACCCATCTCCACTAGCATCCTAAATGCCTTCGTAGTTATCAACTACCACAGGACAGGTAGGTGGGAAGCTGTTGCCCTATCCATAAAGGTTATTCTAGCCTTTTATGATTCGTTAGGGGCTGCTTTAAATCAGATGATAGAGAAGAAAAATGACCCTACTACAGTTCTAGAGACCCATACAAATCTCTTTGTAGACTGAAATTTATTTCCATGAAAATTTTCTAACCCACGTTTAGCCCTCCTAAGTAACAAGAATGGTTTACACCATCTTGTAGAGCTGTAAATAACATGCTCCTGGCGACAATCAAAAGGGGAGACAGGACCATAATTGCAGATGCTACTGCAGTTTATAAGGCAATGCTACTACTACCAAAAAGTGAGTGGGAAATGAGAAGGTGGGAGGATTTACTAAACACAGCCAGGACTAATGAAGCAATGCGTTTCTGGCACATAGTGAGCCCTGGTGGCCACTACATTACCATGAAGCAAGAGATTAACATCCAATCCAATGACCGAGTAAATCGCTTTGAAACCCTTTATGCCAGCCCAACTCTGCAGCGTTATCCCTTAAGTGGTGAGAATACTAATTCTAATTCAATTGAATCGTTGCACCTTCTTACTGTCTCCTTGCAAGGCACCATGAAGGCAGTCTCATCTCAGAGGCAGGGAGAGGCCCTGGGCCTGGATAGGGTTCATGCAGACTTGTTCCGCTCAGAGCCTAAAATCTGGGTGTCCTTTACAATTCTAATTTCTAATGCCACAGCTGCTGGTGCTCCAATCACCCCCCCCCCCTTGGAAGGGTCAGAGATAGTCCTAATTTTAAAAAAGGGCTGTAAAAATGTGACTGTGAATTACCACCATATTAGCCTTTTGGATAATATTTAAAAGATCTTTGCCAAGTAAGTTAATGTTAATGTTAATTGCATTTGTAAAGCGCTGCTGCTACCCGAGGGTGTCCTGGCGCTAAGGAGAAGACCTACCAGAGATGCATTGGATTTGTGTAATTTGCGACTTAATTTGTGAAGAGCCAAGTTTTTAAAGCCTTCCTAAAGGCCATCAAGTTAGTCATGCGTCTCAGATGTATTCCAAGCCTTGGCTGCATTAGTAATGAAACTTCTGCCACCCCAGTTAGTTTTTTTCACCAGGGGCATTGTCACTAATTTGGCATCCGATGACCGAAGTACTCTTTTTGGTGAGTACCAGCGGAAGTGTTGTTTTAGAAAGTCAGGCCCTGATCCCTGCAGAACCTTGAAAACCAGACACAAGGCCTTGAACTGGGTGCGCTTCCTGACTGGCAGCCAGTGGAGTTTTTTAATGGATGCTGTGATTGATGCATACTTAGGAGTTCCCGTTAGGAGTCTGGCAGCCGCGTTTTGCTGCATTTGTAATTTGTTCATAGATCCTTCTTGTAGCTTGAGGTAAAGACTGTTGCAGTAGTCCAATCTGGACATTACTGATGCAGTGACCACCGTTTGTTGTGCATCTTTAGGAAGTAGAGGCATTATTGTTTTTACATGATCTGAGAATGAACGAAGTAGTAGATGCCACAGAATTAACCTGGTCCTTGAAACTAAAAGTATCATCAATCCAAACTCCCAGGTTCTTTACCTTCCTGGTCGGGGATGGCAGTGATCCTAGTGAGTTCGGCCAACAGTCTGGGGTCCAGAAAGTAGGGTTGTTGCCGAATAGCACAACCTCTGTTTTACTGGAATTTAGCTTTAAGCAGTTCTGTGCCATCCAGTTTCCCACCGCATTCATACATTCCTGTAGTCTGGATGCGGTGTCGTGTAGCAGCTCAGGTTGTATTGCTACCACGATTTGGGTGTCATCGGGGTAGGATGTCAAATTAAAACCAAAGGATTCAATAAGGGGGGCTAGAGAGGACACATAAATGTTAAAAAGTGTCGGACTTAATGAGGACCCCTGCGGGACTCCACAAGGTAGGGAGAATGCTTCTGCCTCATATTTGTCCAGTTTGACCGTTTGAATTCTTTCTGAAAGAAAGGATTCAAGGTGTTTTTGGGCCATTCCCTTAACTCCTATCTCCTCTAAGTGGTCCACCAGCAAGGCGTGATGGACCGTATCAAATGCCGCCGAAAGGTCTAGCATGATCAGGGCGGCCTTACCTCCTTGGTCGAGAGTGGACCTGATCTCTTCCGTGGATTTGATAAGCGCCGTTTCCGTGCTGTGACCCTCTCTAAATCCATATTGAGTCGGGTCCAATGCCTGAGATAGTTTTAGAAACTGGTTAAGTTGGGCGTTCATGTTTCTCTCTATTTTTGCTGGGAGGAGTAATCTGGAAATGGGCCTGAAGTTGTTCGGGTCATTGGCGTTTAGGTTAGGTTTTTTCAATAGTGGCAGAATGGAAGCCTGTTTCCAGTCTCTCAGGAAATATCCTTCTTTGTACATTAAGTTAAAAATAGATGTCAGTTTGCCCGCCACTGTCTTTGCAGCTAATTTTAATGTCTCTATCGGACATGGGTCGTACAGGGATCCTCACTTCACTTTATTAAGGAGAATATAGGTATCCCCTTCTGTGAGAGGGCTGAAGCTGTTGAGTTCAGTGTTATCTTTTATTTCTTTCGTTGGGCAAGTGGATGAGTTCGGTGACTTTCTGTTTGATGAGCCGGAAAATGTTAAGAAAATGACATTAACTTTGTTGAAGAAGAATTTGGCTATGTTATTACATAATTCTTGACTCGCTGGGATAGATGGGGTGGTAATATGGGCTAGGGTTTTAACTGTTTTGAACAGTGCTTTGGGCAAGTTTTTAGCCTCTTGAATTTTTTCTGTGAAGTACTTTTGTTTGGTGCTATGTAGCAGCTGTTTGTATTGAGCCAGGCTCGATTTGTATTCTTTTTTGTCTTCCTCTTTGAATTCCTTCCTCCAGCTTCTTTCCCGGTGTTTACAGATAATTTTTTGGTCCTTAAGCTCTTGTGAACGCCAAGGTGCGGAAGGTAGTTGCCTGTGGAGGCGTACCCATTTTTTGGGAGCTAGCTTATTCCCTGCCTCTTCTAGCCACCTCGTGTAGGATTTAGTTGCATGGTCAAGTTCTGTAGGAAGCGGGTTATTATTTGAGGCTAGGAGGTTGTGTAGATCCTCAGCTGCTATGCTTTTCCAGGCTCTTGTTTCCAGGTATTTTTTCGAGGGTTTTATACCTGAGTGGTTTGACGTGGTAAGCTTAAAGAGTACTGCAGAGTGATCGGACCATGTAAGGGGGCGAAGATTAGTGAAAGATAGCTGAGGGTTATTGGAAAAGATCCCATCAAGAGTGTGCCCTGCTTGATGGGTGGGTCCAATTGCCAGCTGTTCTAGATTCCCTCCTGTCATTAGGTCTAGAAGATTAGCTGTATCTGGGTCTGAGTCTTAATTCCAGATGGAAATTAAATCTCCTAAAATTGTATATGAGGTAGTATTTAACCCTATTTCTAATAGGTTACCAGCTTGAGTTATGAAACGTTTTCTCAGGCCTGGGGGTCTATAGATGAGTGAGCCTCTAAAGGAGTCATGATGTGTAAGATAGAGACAGAACTCTAGCGCTTCACATTCCTCCTTCACTAATGGATTAAAGGATGATGTGATTGAGTTGTGGTGTATGACCGCTAGTCCACCCCCTTTCTTCTGTGTTCTGTTAAGCGAGTAGCAGAGATAGTCAGGTGGCGTGGCGTGGCTTTCACCAGATCTGGACCGGAAGCGTCATCCGTCCAGGTCTCTGTAACAAAAGCAATCATTATCCCCTCGTCCTCCAAGAAGGAGGCACATTCCGTACTATGCTTGACCAGGGACCTCGCATTAATGAGGACACAGTTCCAGGCAGTGTCTAAGGCGATTTTACCTGTCCTTTTCTGTTCCTCCTTTATTGCGGCCACTGGTTGAGACGTTATTTCCGGTAGTTTGGTGTTACAACCAGGACAAATCTTTAGGATTTGAGTGGGCCTGTATTCTGGATGGAAACTATAGCAGTTCTGGTCTGCCTTGTTGAAGTTCAGAGATTTCAGGTCATTGCTGGAGTAAGAGAGAGTTTTGGTTTTACCTGAAGTCATTCGGGCAGGAGGGCTGGCGCTGAGTGCGGAACGAGCGCGGATGGGCACAGACGGGCTTGCCTTCGGTGCGCCCGCTGCGAGCTCGCGCCAGCGTCTGTTTAAGTACCGTCAGGAGCATCAGAAGACAAGCTCTCTGACCAGAATACTCCCAAAATGGCGGAGGTCCCGCGCTGTAACTGCGGGGGACTTAGAGCTGTGGACTCTCTAGCTGGTGAGTTCACAGAGTGCAAATGCGCAAGTTTAAAATTACCAAAAACCGTATTTTAAAAGCAGCAAGTGCAAAGTTTAAAAAAAACAGATAGTGCAATATTCAGAACAAACAACAAAGTTGGTCTCTCCCGGCTCAAGCCTCAGGAGGACTTCACCTGGCGCGCTCGCGCCAGCGTCTGTTTAAGTACTGTCAGGGGCATCAGAAGACAAGCCCGCTGACCGGAATACTCCTAAAATGGCGGCGGTCCCGCGCTGTAACTGCGGGGACTTAGAGCTGTGGACTCTCTAGCTGGTGAGTTCACAGAGTGCAAATGCGCAAGTTTAAAATTACCAAAAACCGTATTTTAAAAGCAGCAAGTGCAAAGTTTTAAAAAAACAACAAAGTTGGTCTCTCCCGGCTCAAGCCTCAGGAGGACTTCACCCAAGTATTAGACAAGCTCAGTTTTTGGATTAAGGAAAATTGCATTCTAAGCCTTTACCAGGCAGGTTTCAAGGAGAAAAGAGGTACTGCTGATCAGGTGTTTAGATTTCTTAGGGTCAAATGGAAGACTGTTGACTTTTGTGATGCAATGGGAACCTTTATGCTGCCTTCGCTGACCTCCGAGCCGCATTTGATCTCGTCCCAAGGGAGAGGCTGTGGGAAGTGCTTGATGAGCTGGGAGTCCCACCAGACCTCTCAAAACATAACTCGTCTCCACGAAAACAACATTGCCCTGGTCAGATGGGGCACACAGTCTGAACTGACATTTAAAATCGGGGTCGACAAAGGCCTTCTTCAGGGCTGTGTCTTAGCCCTGACCTTGTTTCTCCTTTTCATCAATGACTGTATACATTTTTTGCCTGATTGCAATAATGATATCTCAGGATTGGCCGCAGAGATGGTCCCAGCCTTACTCTTCATCAGTGACACCCTGCTTATCTCAAAATCCCCTAAGGTCCTCCAAACCTTTCTTTCTAGGTTTATTCTTTTGTGCAACATACATGGGCTGGAAGTCAATGCTCAGAAGACTACTTTTGTGTGCTTCAGCTGGGGGAGAGGTGGTGAGTTTGGGGGAGAACTGCTTTGAGAGAGTTTAAAATTTGATTATCTGGGGTTTAGGCTACCTGAATTTAACTCCATGGATGTTTCAAATCACTAAAAAGCTCCATTCTTATACAGCACAGTGCCTCAGCTTTTCTTAAGTGTGCTAAACTTACTTCTGTTTATCTAATCTCCCATGCACTTGAAGTTTACTAAGCTTAAGCAATTAATGCTGCCTTTTATGGAGCTGAACTCTGGAGCCATTGTTGTCTCAAACCTGGGTATTGAAGAGAACCAGGTTATAAGGTCATTAATGAAACCTGGCCAGAATACCCCCCTTTGCCTCTGGCTAGGCCTTGTACAGAAACCTATAATAGAGATCACTAAATTGAGGCCCATAATGTATTGGATTTGTATTTGGACTGTGGATTTGGACTGTGGACGAATTAAACCCAATTAAAAATGCTCGCCATGATACTATCACCCAGTCAAGGATAGCAAGGGCCCCTTGGCTAAGCTACATCAATCTTTGGTGGGGCTTGGCTTATGAGAGTATTGGCACAACCCATCTTCTATTTCCCAGAATGCTGCTACTAGAATGAAAGTTAGATACTGGGAATTCTGTATGGGGAAGAGAGACTCCACTACAACACTAGGCACTTTAACCCAAGTATATTTGCACCATAAAACTTTGTAAGTTTGAGGAATTTCTAGATTACACCTACGCACCACTTTTAAGATCTTTGTATCTTAAGGTTTAGATATGGTGTTTTAGCTCAAGCCAATTTTACATTTAATTGGTCTTCATGTGTTCCTAGGTCTAAACAATGCTCCTCATGACTCGCTGCAGAAGAAACTGAGGAACATCTGCTATTCTTCTATCCTGCTTATTTGAGACCCAGGGCCAAGTAGGTCACCCCGTTATGCTGTATCATGGGCGTATCGAATAGGATAAAAGCCGAAGAATATGTAAACTGACCCAAGAATACTTGTTGTTTATTCTGTTTCCAAATTCCTCTACACAACATGGCTAAAAAGATCCCAAACATTAGCAAATCGCACATAAGCTCCTGACTCAAGTCCCACAAGTCCTGTGTGTGTGGTGAAAAACCGTCTGTCCGGCCCTCGCTTTCTCCCAGGCCGACAGTGTCCAACACCATGGGCCACTGCTGACCGGGAATCTGTACTTTCCGCTGTTGAGTGAGGGAGGCGAATAGGTGGCGCAGCAGAGAGTTTGACGGACTCGTACCCCTGCCGCAGCTGCGTGCTCCGCTTCCGACCTCAGCCTCAGGCCTGCAAGCATAGGGCAGGGAGCTGCCCGCTCGACCGTGCCTGCCTCCGGCCATCTCCCACCTCCTTAGACAACCTGACTCCCTGAGCTGGGCTGCACTACACGCATCTGTGAGCGGCGGTGCAGCCTGGTTTCTTGAATTGTGCTCTGCTGCTCATGTGGGAACTGTTGTTGCCAGACGGGGCAAGGAGTAAGGGACCAAGGAATCCAGAAGCGATGTGGGAGCCACAGGAGTTCTTACTGCACCAACTGGCATAGCATAGCAGATGAGAATGTGTTTTTTATCGCCCTTTCACTGTCAGCTGCTAGCCTCTTGCTGCTGGTGTATTACTGCACCAATCGCTGCCACAGTTGCCCATTTCTTTCGGTAGTCCCTTTGTCAACTACCTATTAGTCCCCAGCTCAAGTCAATGAATGTTTTCACTTAAGACATTGTGTTTCTACTCCGCTGATCACTCATCACCTCCACTCCAGCTGGGCAGTCAATCTGCTGGCCCTTTGATGGCATTTTTAAAACTGCACAAATAAAGATCAAGAAAGACTGAAAAAGATCAAAAAAGATCAAATAAGGACCAGGTATGTCGCACCGTGACCATGCAGTGATATATTTCCCCATATAAGCAATGCCACAAAAATCCTGCGAAACTCTGCAGCTAAGCGGGCAGAAGACCCAGCTTCAACTGGTGGTTGGCATGGTCATGGCGGTAGAGCTGTTGCCGTAGGGTCATAGCCCAGACTTCAGAAATACCTGTCAAAGTTTTGTTTTATGAAAGATGAAGGTGCAGCCATAAATCCATCTATTGAGGAAGTAATTGGAGTGTTTCCAAAATTACAACCCCCACTAATGCCCCAGTCGGGCCTGCAAGGCAAGGGAGCAACTGCTGCCCAAGGAACTCAACAAGACAACTCCACCGATACAATGGCAACCTTCTCCCTTGAGCAGCAAATGGATTTGCCTGGACTGGCTCCACTAACACAAAAAAACTGCCAGCAGGATATCCCTCTTGCAAAATCTGAGGTAGACTTGCAGTCCAGCTGGACTGCACCAAATGGCTTATTACACAATACAAAAAACGTTACACCTAGTGATGACGCATTTTTTGCAGAAATATACCTCACATTCTGAGCAGGGAACTTCATTAAAACCCTCATCAACAACTTTGGGCCCTAACCACGGACACTGAGTCGGTGGTGAATAATGGACCAGGTCTAGGTAAACGACTTACTCCTTTGTCTGCCATTATTAGTATCAACACCTCAGATTCTCATGAATCAAGCTATAATTGACTACTTTAAAGCTGTCTCTCCCATTCAGGATTGCACAATCTACTCCTAGTTAGATATTAAGACCTGGCAACAATTAATCAATACACTAGACACTACCGATAAAGCCATGGAATTTCAGTCCAACAAGTTTGACATCCAAATTTCTCTATTAGAGACTCTAGCTCAATGTACATCAACCATTGACTCACGTTTTGAACGCCTCAATGCCACCATTAGCATCCTACTTCTAAATGTTCATAGCCCACCCATTCAAAGTTCAGCTCCTTCTTCTTCAAGAGTGCATTTATGCTATCCTCATAGGCAAGCTGCTCTCCCTCCCTTCTGTAATGGGCTATTTATTACAGGAAAAATGGTAACAAATCCCCAAATTACACCACTACCAACAGTTCTGCCTGGCATTTCTGAACAGCCCCCATCACCAGCAGTTCCAGTGGAGTCCCCTAAAAAAAACCCGGCCACTGAACGTCATGTAACTCAGTTTGAAAATACACCCCATGCCCTGCAAACTTAAATTTTTGACAGCAACGAATCAACCATAACTAAGGCAGACACTTTCAGGGAACCTAATATTGCAACAAATCCACCTATAATCTCTGCCATCTACAGCACTCTGCCTGTACACTTATCAAGACGCAAGAGGCAATGGCTCAGGAAACAGAATAAAAAGCAGGACAAGATCGTGAGAGCTGCAAAACTGGCAGTCACAATTGAAATGTTTTTACATTCTGCAAAAAAAGAGACCCTGAATTGGTGTTCACATTTCAATTACCCAGGAATCTGATCTCAAATTTGTCCCCCAAGACCAAACCACTCTGTCAGCCTCACAAAAACTTATCAGCGCACAATGCTCTACGAATCGGGGCATTGAAAGCTTATTAGAAACCACCTAGCCGTCATCAGTAACACAAGTAGCACAAACCAACTCAGAACCTATTTATTCCCCATCCAGAGACGTGGTAACTGGGATACACCCGGCCTCTGACGCTCTGCCATTGTCAAACACTCACGGTAACACTGGTAGTTCAAGCCACAAATTCACACAAGAATCAAACTCTACTCACTCAGGCACGCTGAGTATACAACTCAAATCAGAGTCTAAAGATTTACTAACAAACCCTGTGGCAATAACAAACCAACATAATACAGGTACCACTCTGTGATGATGCGGAGCCTTAATCTTGATTTAAGGTATTTATTATATGGACACAGAGCAGTGCATTTGCTTCCAGCATCCCAGTCTCCAGCAACTGACTAAACTAGAACCCCTCCAGATTCTATGTGGCCATCAATCAATCAATCAATCATGTCACTTATAAAGCGCACTACATACCGCGAGGGTCTCAAGGCGCTGGGGGAAGAGGGGGGTGGTGCTGCTACTGATCGAAGAGCCAGGTCTTGAGGAGTCTTCTGAAGGCCAGTAGGTCTTGGGTCTGTCTGAGGTTGGTGGGGAGGGTGTTCCAGGTCTTGGCGGCGAGGTGGGAGAAGGATCTGCCGCCGGCGGTCGTTTTCCGGATGCGGGGGACTGTGGCGAGGGCGAGGCTGGTCGAGCGGAGCTGGCGGGTGGGGGTGTAGAAGCTGAGTCGTCTGTTGAGGTAGGCTGGTCCGGAGTTGTGGAGTGCTTTGTGTGCGTGGGTGAGGAGCTTGAAGGTTATCCTCTTGTTGACAGGGAGCCAGTGCAGGTCTCTCAGGTGGGGTGTGATGTGGCTGCGTCGGGGGATGTCGAGGATAAGACGTGCAGAGGCGTTCTGGATGCGTTGCAGCCGTCTCAGGAGCTTAGCCGTCGTTCCTGCGTAGAGGGCGTTTCGTAGTCCAGCCTGCTGGTGACGAGGGCCTGGGTGACTGTTTTCTTGTTTCGGTGGGGATCCACTTGAAGATCCTGCGGAGCATTCGGAGGATGTTGAAGCAGGATGAGGAAACGGCGTTGACCTGCTTAGTCATGGAGAGGGTGGGGTCGAGGATGACCCCTAGGTTGCGTACGTGGTCGGTGGGTGGCGGGGCTGTTCCCAGTGATGTTGGCCACCAGGAGTCGTCCCAGGCTGAAGGGTTGGAACCAAGGATGAGGACCTCCGTCTTGTCCGAGTTCAGCTTCAGGCGGCTGGTCCTCATCCATTCGGCGACGGCCTTCATTCCTTCGTGGAGGTGGGCTTTGGCGGTGTGAGGGTCTTTGGTGAGGGAGAGGATCAGCTGGGTGTCGTCGGCGTAGGAGATGATGTTGAGGTTGTGCTGTCGGGCGACGTGGGCGAGGGGTGCCATGTAGATGTTGAACAGCGTTGGGCTGAGGGAGGAGCCTTGCGGTACGCCGCAGATGATCTTGGTGGCCTTGGATCGGAAGGGGGCGAGGCGGACGCTTTGTGTTCTGCCGGAAAGGAAGGATGTGGTCCAGTCCAGGGCCTTCTCTTGGATCCCGGCGTCGTGAAGGCGTGTTCGTAGTGTGTGGTGGCTACACAACCACAGTTCTAACCATGACATCACTACATCTTCTCCCTTCTTAACAACAAAAGATATTACAAATAGCAAATGACAAATAATAAAAGAAATAAATCATTAATAAGGAAATAAATCATTAACATTGTTCAATCAGTCTTTGAGGTTTTTTTGTATCCTTTCTGTTCTTCTAAGAGGAACACAAACGTTAACACCATCCTCTTCTGTATGAATTTCATTTGAGGGGCTTATAAACTTTTTAAAATGTGCCTTATTTCTTATTATCACTTTATTCTCACTCCGAGCAGTGACAGCTGAACCTTTCACCTTAGTCACTTCCAAAGGAGATGGGTGAAATCTGCTCATAGATTTTCTTGTCTGATTTTGCCTTACCAACACCAGATCTCCTATTTCATAGTTTCCTCTTCGAACATACTTTCTTTGTTCCACATTCTGCTTCATTTATTGTTTCATTGTCTCATCTCTCTTTGCAATTTGTGTATGTTCTTTAGGAGGTCTCAAAGGCATTTGTGGCAAACGCGTTTGTCTAGACTGGCCAAACATTAGCTCTGCAGGAGTCTTTCCAGTCGAACCATGAGGTGTATTCCTGTAATCACGTAATACTTGACACACAGCTTGATTTACAGAAATGTCTGTTAGTTTTGCTCTCTGCACACTTTTTTTTAACGTGGCCATCAGTTTTTCCACTATAGCATTTGCTATAGCATTTGCTCGTAAGAGCTTGGTGATCTGTCACTATCACAAATTTTTTTCCATACAAAAAATCATGATAGTGCTCACATGCCCAG
This sequence comes from Calotriton arnoldi, assembly GCA_963921515.1. Lineage (NCBI taxonomy): Eukaryota > Metazoa > Chordata > Amphibia > Caudata > Salamandridae > Calotriton > Calotriton arnoldi. The sequence continues at coordinate 4,330,054 of CAWUFW010000033.1, forward strand.
ACTACCGCCAAACTTTCTTTTTCCGGTTGAGAATATTTTTTTTCTATATCAGTCAGGCTTCGGATAGCATGTGAGACCAAAAATCTTGGGGCATCTTTTTCTTGTCTATGTTGAAACAGAATAGCACCTAGTCCCACTGGACTTGCATCTACAACAATTTCTGTGCACAAATTCGGATCAAAGTATTTCAAATTTGCTGCTGCTGCTATATCACTCTTTATTTTCTTAAAAGCATCGTTGCATTCCTTACTCCAAAGGAATGTTTTATTCTTTTTCGTTAACTCTCTAAGAGATGAACTGATAGTAGCATAATCTTTAATATAACGAGAACAGTTACTGGCCATTCCTAGAAAAGAACGTAATTCTGTAATGTCTTTTGGACAAGACATTGCCACTAGAGATGACACTTTCTTTGGGTCCGGTCTCATTCCTTTACTTGAGAATATATGACCATAAAACGGCAACTCCGTTTTACCAATTTCACACTTTTTAGAGTTCAGTGTTAATCCAGCTTTCATAAGCTCTTGACAAACTTCTCTTAGTGCTTGATCATGTTCACTTTTTGTTTTTCCAAACACAAGAATATCATCCCTGTAATTCATTGAATTTTTTACTGGTCTGATAACATTTTTGATAATTTCTTGAAAAATCTCTGCAGCTGAGCATATTCCAAAATTGAGTCTTTTATAACGAAATAAACCCATATGTGTTGAAAAAGTCGTAATATATCTTGATTTCTCATCGATTTCCAATTGATGATATCCTTTACAGAGATCCAATTTCGAGAAAATTGTCACCCCATTCAAAATACTAATCATGTCATTCAAATGGGGCCCAGGATGTCTCTCTCTCTCGCAGAATTCGGTATCCTCATATCAACACAGATTCTAATCTGGTTCGTGTCCTTTTTTGGCACTACAACAATCGGAGACACCCAAGGTGTTGGACCTGTAGCAGGTTCAATTATGTCTTGTTTGAGTAGAGAATTTATTTCTTCTTCAACTTTACTCTGCATGTGAATTGGAACTCTCCTGTGCATTTGTGCTACTGGTTTCACTTTCTCATTTATGTGCAACGAAATAGTCTTCCCCTTTCCAAGACCTTTTGTCAGAACAGGAAACTCTTTTAAAATATGTTGTTCCGTTGTCATATGAAATGTCATAGCCAACAGTCCCATTAACTGAGCTGTGACATTGCTTAACAAACATGGCCCAGCAGTTTCTCCTTTCAACACATGTATTTCTTCTTTCAGAGATACCTCTCCATACGACAGATTTTCTTCAAATTTCCCTAAACATGTTACAGGTTTTTTGCACCCCATTGGAAGACTTTTACATTTGATGAAATAAGAGGAGGTTTGTCTTCCATTTTGTCATATTCAGTCGTACACATGATATTACACGTTGCTCCACTGTCTAGCACAAAAGGAACTTTTTTGGACCCTACTAATATGTCAACAGAAGCTGTTTTTTCAATATCTTCTTTTCTTAACAAATGAATTTTTTCACCCTCATTTCCTTCTGACATTAGAGACAGACGTTCTTGTTCAAATTCATCAGCAGAAGAATCTTCAAAACTTTCCATTTGTTTGACATAGCTCGTATTTCCTTTCCGTTTCCACATTTTCTCACTATCCTTTCTTTTGAATCTACATACAGCAGAGAAGTGATTCATCCTTCCACACTCTTTGCACTGTTGTCCGAAGGCTGGACATGTATTCATATGTGGAAATGGTTGTCCACATCTGTAACATATATTCTTTTTTCCTTTCTAAAACTTGTTGGCTTTTCCACTTCTTTTCTGAAGTTTGTTGGCTTTTCCACTCTGTTATTAGTTTTTCATCCTTCTTTTTATCTTTTTCTTCACTTTTGTTGTCTTTTTTTGTCATTTGGTGAACTTGTTCTAATGCTTTAACTCTTCCTTGTTCCATGTTATTTGCACGTTTTTTCGCTTGAGCATCAGTACGTGCCATACGTAAAATTGTTTTCAAATCGTAGGTTTTTTCAAGAAGCTTTTTCCTGAACTCTATTGAATTACATCCTTGAATGACCCTTAACCTGACAGCTTCTTCATTATTAAATTCATCAAATTCACAAAACATGACTAATTTTTTTAATTTGGTCACAAATTCATCAATGGTTTCATTATCTTGTTGACACGTCATGTTAAAAGTGTATCTTTCAAAGTCTACGTTTCTTTGTGGGTCAAATCTTTCATTCAAACTTTTCATGATGCCTTCATACGTGTTTTTATATGCATCTGGGAATGTAACAATAATATCTTCTACTTCATCACCCACTAAATTGAGTAGTAGATCTTTTGCTTGCTCATCAGTATACTTTTTGCATGTTGCCTTAAGAAAATGTTCAAATCGTCTTGTCCATTTTTCCCATCTTTGAGCAATTGTTTGCTCATCTGTAACAAATGGTAATGGTCTTCTATAAATAGTACTAGACACACTTTCCTCTTCTTGTTCATCCATGTGTCTGTGTGTTGACACACTGTTTGAATTTTCACCTTCTTCTACTAATATGGTATCCATTTTATGTTGTTTAATTGTTTATTCCTGTTTGATTTGCTTAAAACTGAGTTAAACTGATTTTTGCCTGACCTTAATATGGAGTCATATAGTATTTAATTACAATGTCCCAAAACTTGCCTGACTTCAAGATGGCCGCCGAGATTTCTAAAGTCACGTTATTTCCTTTTTGCCTGAATCCAAGATGGCCGCCGATTATGACACATCAGGCGAAATCGGTTTGCTCCTCGCGCTGTACCGGTAAGCAGTCCTCTTTCATTAAATTTATTTCAAAGCGCGATTGCGCGACATTTACTCAGCGCTTTACAAAGGCATATCACAGGTATATCATTGACCACGCAGATTTCCTATTTTAAACAATTTCAGCAAGCGCTGTTACCGTCATCATAAGAGCGAGATGCCAAGATGAGGCAGACGTGGGTTAGCATCAGCTCGTCGCCAATCTGTGATGATGCAGAGCCTTAATCTTGATTTAAGGTATTTATTATATGGACACAGAGCAGTCCATTTGCTTCCAGCATCCCAGTCTCCAGCAACTGACTAAACTAGAACCCCTGCAGATTCTATGTGGCCATGGCTACACAACCACAGTTCTAACCATGACATCACTACACACCCACGTCACGGTACAAGCTTTCTGTGATGTACCATTGAATAATGAAATCTTGAGTGATCGCAAAACTGGCCCTTTATCCAACTCGTGCATGCAACCCACAACAATGTTCCGCTCAAGTTGGGTGAAATGACAGTTATAAACACCAACTTGCTAAGTGTCTCAGTGTCATGAATGCTGCTTTCCAATGTTGCAGCCTCCTCAGCTCATTACTCGATCAACAGAGTTTCTGGACTTACCGTTCCATCTCACCAAGGAACAGGGAAATCTAACACAAATTCACATTGTTAGATTAAAACCTTGTCCTCTTCTGCTATGGCTATACCGCACAATAACACACCTCAAGATGTGTCCGCTTTAACGACAATCTGGCACCCTGAATATGTATCACAAGGCAACAGCGATATTCTGAATTGGGGTAACATAACCAAGCGTTTGTCTTCACACCCAAACCTATATCATCTAAATACCAAGAATATCATTGCTATACAATTTACACCCTCAAATATTTTTGTGCATAATGAAGCTGCTGCTGTGACGTGGTCAACCCAATCCCTATTTAACACAAGCTGCAAAAATCAGAAAATCCTAGGAGATTGGAGTATTCTGATAACTCTCCCTAAAAGGCCTCAGTGTCCAAAAGCTTTCTTAAAGAAGGAACTGGATCAATCTCCCAGCCAGCACCCATGTAATCAAAATAGAACCTGCTTGCAACTGGGCATTGATCAAACTCAAAGACAACATCACTATTAAGAAATGCAGAAGACCCTCTTCAACCAATAATGCCCACTAATTTCTAATCGCAAATCATATCAACGCGCAAACAGGCAGGTAGACATTGCAAGTTTGCCACTCTATTGGTAGAAAAACCCCAAGAGGATTGGGGATAGCTCACTTTCACCTTAGCCAAGCCCCAATCAAACTGACTTGTAACTAAAGTTCTTATTAAACTAAAGTCAAACCTTAAGAACAAGGCAGTAACCATGTCTTTAGTCTCCTGGAATGTGGCAGGACTAGAAAATCTACGAACTGACTCTGATGCAATGTCTTTTTTAACATCATATGATATCATATGTAGCCAAGAATCCTGGCGCGATATGGCAACACTGATAGAAGGCTACTGCAGGTTTTTCTCTTCTGCCACCAGATCACATACAAAGGGCAGGCAATGGGGGGGGCCTTTCCATCTTTTTGACAACTTGCTGGGATTTTCAGTCTTTGAGTATACCACTGGTCATAAAGACTTTTTATACGTCAAGATTAAGAATTGGAGCTAAAGTTTCACAAAGCACAAACTATTTTTGATAAATGTATACATCAATCCAGCATCCGCAGGGAAAAATCAGAAGTTAAAGGAGTTGGAGCAGTTAATTTCAGACATTCGGCTTAGTCACGCTAACGCCCATCTTCTCCTGATGGGAGACTTCAATCTAAATCTTCTCCATAACTCCTTTCGCAGCATCACAGAAAAAACAGCAGTCTCCAGGTGGCTGATTCCATTGCAGATAATATTGCCACAAAGAGTAGACTCCACTGGCTGCACCCTGCCAGCTGCCTTAGAGGGCCTGTCTCTGCAAGCTTTGAACGGTTGCTTTCTGTAAGATCAACCCTCCCACCCTACTCATCTCCCCCCGAAAAGATCAGCTGTTTTAAATTACACATTTTGCTCAGTCACGCTGTTTAATACCGTCACCTCATATGTTTGCATGGTGAAAGCGATCAGATGCCCCAGAGCCTGTCCATAATAAATTACATTAAAGCACACAACTTCCTAAGTTCCATTGGATCAAACGGCATCCATCATAACTGGAAATGAGTCAAGTGGAGTTCGGAAGTGGCTGCAAAATATACCATATGAAAAGCAAACCTATTTGATCAGACTTGTCCCTCAGTCCATACAATCAATGATTGGGAAGTCCTTGTGCAAAGACTGCACTCTGCTCTTGTCCACAGCCAAAGAGCCAAATTAGCAACAATTTCTTCCAGATCCACCTTTTCAAAATCGTGGTTCACAAAAGATCTCGGATCCCAGAAAAGATTGCTCAGCAAGAAGTTAAGATCACTCAGATATGGTCATGTCCCTCCTCACTTGCAGAATTCAACAATATAAAAAACAAATTTGGCAAGCAAAACAAAAACATGCGGAAGCACCACAAATTAAAGTCTTTCTGTCCTGTCGAAATAAAATTCCTAAGGAGTTTTGGATCATCATTATCCATCTTAGCAGGGGGCTAGAAACAGTCAATATAAACGGGAACAATGTCACCTCCGAAAACTGGATCACACATATTGGCTCTTTGTATAGTGCACCAACACAATGTTCTAATCAACAACCCAACCCAGCTGGCAAAACCCAGCGCAATGAAAGTCCGTGGCAACAGAAGAACAACTTGGTCAATACATGACAGCTTTCACTGCCACAAGAATAGCAAACCTGATCCAGAAAAGCAGAGTTGACGAGCTCCCGGCTCCAGTGGGATTCCAGCATCAGTTTACAAACAAGCTTCCTAGTTCTGGTCTACTTCAAGAAAATCTGATTTTACATCCTATTTACAATAAAGGCCCAGTGGCTCTCCTTCATAGTTATTGCCTCATAGCCCTCCTAAATGTTGAGGCTAAATATTTTGCATCACTATTATTGGAGGACTTCAAAACATGGGCAAGTAAAAAAAAAAATCTAATATCCTTCAATCAAACTGATTTCGGACCTTTTTCAATCACCACTGACAATCTCGTGGCCATAAGGATGCTCGTCGCAAATCAGATAAGAAAGAATGAGTCATTATAATGCTGTTTTATAGATTACTTAACCTAGAGGGGTTGGGCCTGTATTAACGTCTAAACTGGGCCACCAAAATACGTAGTACAAAAGAGATGCTTGGACGTATATTAATAATCAACAACTTTTGAAACAACCACCTTGAAATCTAAGGCGGTTATGGTGTTTATTATTTCACCTTTTTTGATTCAATGTTTCAATAACCAACACACAAAAACATTAACTCATGACTTTGAAAAGGACAATCAGTACATACACGTTTGTGAAAGTTCAACAATACAACATCAATCACAATTTTACAAAAAAAATATTAATGACATCACATCAGTACACAAAACAGACCAGTCCTTATTCTTACAAGGAAACATGGCGGTATACATTATTTTTTTGACCAGAACAACCTGCCATATACAGCTAAGCACCACTACAGTACACCAGACTAATTGTCCTGTTTGTATACACAATTGTGCTATGGGTTTAGTGGGAAATAATGCTAGCTGGGTGGGGTCGACGCGTTTCAGAACCCAATTTGAATTCAGGGTTCTCCTCAGGACCGGGACTTGGTCGAACGCTTATGTGGAAATGGGGCAAGCGCTTGTGGTGTTGTAATCAAAGAAACCACAACAGGGAGATCCTAGTCTTCTTGTAATATTGGCCAGCAGCGCCTATCATTGTGTCCTCATAATTTGAAAAACCGTAACAAAAACTTCGCATGAGTGCAAACTTAATTCTTTACACTCGGAATATACCGCAGCACACTGAACGCAGAAGTTCTAACATATTTTCTTTCAGCACTATTTAGAAACAATTCAGTGGCAAAAAAGGTGAAATAATAAACACCATAACCGCCTTAGATTTCAAGGTGGTTGTTTCAAAAGTTTTATAGATTACAGCAAGGACTTTGACCACGTCAACCGCCAACACCTCTGGTCTAAGCTTAATGCCTAGCAAACTGCAGAGGTACTACTTCACGGCATCCAGCTGCTTTACTCTGACACATGGGCCAGAGTAAAACTGGGAAACAACTCAGTAGTCTCTGATAAGATAAACACTGCACAAGGCGTTAAACAAGGCTGTGTATTAGCTCTGGCTCTTTTTAACCTGCTGATGTGCAATCTGGTACCTACTTTGAACACCATAATCAGCCATGCGCCACAACTGGCAAACCAACATATCACTTCTTTCGTCTATGCAGACCATGTAGTCCTTCTAAGCCAAACGCCGTTGGGGTTACAAAGACTGATGGATGTTTTGCTCAACCATTGCAGCTCAAATGGAATGACAAATTAAAAAAAAAAAAATTGTGATATTTGGTAGGAAAAAGGAAAAAACAGCACCTGGTATCTAAACAAGCATCATCTAACCGTTTCAAACAAATACTTGGGGTGCTGTTTGGATGATAAGGGAGATAATTTAACACAACTCAATAAAAACTAAATCTGCCTCACTACAATTTGCTTTTAAAACCATATTTAAGAGCATAAAACAGCCTACTTTCGAACCTCTGTTGAAAATAAACGATAAACTGATCCTGACCCTGGCATACCACGCAGAAGCATTTCCAGGGAAGCTTGGCTGTTTTTTTAATAATGCTCAGAGCGCTGTCTTCAGGTCACTGTGTAAGCTCCCACATAACTCCTCACCATCCCAGATCAGGCTGAAATTTAAGTTGAGCGACAAACTCCTTACACAGAGAGCCAGTCTTTTGAAATATAAGCATTCAACACGGATTGCCAAAAAAGGATCCCTGAAAAATCTTATTTGGTTAGAAGCTGCAATCGCAAATAGTCTGAGACCTCCAAATGTTTGGTCGAACGCTCTCACCAATGCCCTGGAGCTTATAGGAGCAGCTCTGTGGAACTCAAATCAGCCTCACCATCAATTTAAAGCAGCCTTAAACAAAGTGGTCCATATGGAATCCTTCGCAACTGACCGTCGTACTTTCAGGAAAAGAAAGCATGCTGATTTGGTCATTGAGAGCTACGCTAACAGAGGAGTCCAAAAATACATTACTGAATCATTCTCAGTGTACTTTAAAAGTGAAGTTTTGCCAACTTCGAATGGGCTGTTTTTCATCATTAGATCTTTTGCCCCCCTGGGTGCGCCAGCCCTATACCAATATATGCCATTTATGGAGAATGTTCCTTGAATCACTAACTCACCTGCTCTGTATATGCCCCATCTTATTAGAAGAGCGCAGAAGACTACTTCACCATTTCCTGATTAAACAAGGGACACTGACATTACCTGTGGCTGTTAAATTTCTCTTGAATGAAGCTCACCCACAAGTAATTGCTAGCCTCATAATATTCCTGGACAGAGCTGATAAAACACTTAGGAACACAGTTACTGCTCCAAGCCTCCTGAGAGCTTCTGCCTCAGTGTAAAAGGCCCGAGTATTAAAAATGCGGCCATGCAGTAGACAGTGGATTGTCGACTCTATCTGGATATCACAGGGGATTACCAACTGACCAGCTATCACATTCAAAACATCAATATAAACTATTTGATAGCCTAAAGAGACACAACTGTTGAAGATCCCTTATTGCTTGATTTATTTTTATTTTTTAGATTTTTATTTTTATATATCTTTTTTTATTGATAACAGCGTAATAACATTACAAACATCACATATTTCGTGCCATAAATCTACAACAATCCTGGTTTGAGACATATAGTTTTCACTCAGTGATGGGTACATCAAACGGTACATCACTATGTTCGGAAAACTCTGACTCATCAAGGGAAGGTGAGGGAGGAAAAAAGGGCGGAACACATATGTTCTCTCTGTGTTCGTTCCATTTACCCAATATTTGTGTCCAGTTTTTCGGGCACCCCTGGATACATACTGTTTTTTCCCTACACATGCACCAGTCCATGTCTTTCTTCCATTCAGCTACTGTCAGTGCCCCTTGTGCCCCCCACATCCTTGCGATGTTCCGCTTGGCGACCATCTAACCCAACGGTACCCATGTTTTCTCTTTACTGCCTAAATCTGTAGGCTCCCATATATTTAGCAAGCATCTTTTGGCCTCAGGCACCAGACTCACTCCCAGAGTTTCCTCCATACACCGGAATACTTCTTTCCAAAACCTACTGATGTGGGTGCACTCCCATATTATATGTAAGAACGTACCTTCCAGGCCGCACTGTCGCCTGCAACTAGAGTCTTCCCTATATCCTATCTTAACCAGTGTCGGCCCTGAAAAGTATACCCTGATCAATATTTTCAGCTGTACCAGTTTTAGTCTGGAAGAAATTGCGACCTGTCTGGGCAAAGCCAATGCTTCTAACCAGTCCTCGTCTTCTAGTTCCGATAAGTCATTTTCCCACTTTTCACGGAGTTGTGGGAGAGGGTCTGGTGAGTGGTTTATCAATTTTAAGTAGGTCAGGGATATTGCTTATTTAGGCATATACCTGTTGAGAAGTTCATCCTCCAACGGCGAGGCCTCAGGGGGGGTCTCACCCCTTGGATCAGTTGCTTGCAGAGCGTGTTGTACCTGTAGATACCTAAATCTTTCTGTATTTGCCAATTCATACTCTTGTTGTAGAATCGAAAAGGATACAACTTCCCCCTTTCTACATAGATCGCCCACCCTAGATATTCCTATAGTATCCCAACTATTGAAGCCTCTTGTCTTCCTTAGTGAGCCCAGCTGTTCCGAGTCCCACAGTTGGGTGGCTAGTGTAATTTTCTGTGTCCAACCCAAACTCCTATGAACCGTATGCCACACATGAACAGAGTGTCTTGTGGGTCCTGCCAGCTGTAGTTTTGTGGTCCTTGAATAAAGCGCCCGTATGTAGTTTCCCCCCAGTAAGAGCCATCTGTCCATTTTATATCCTGGGTCATCTTAAGGTCGGTACATGCTATGGTTGATGGCCGTCAACTGGGCGGCCCAGTAATATTTCTTAATATCTGGGAGCCCGATTCCATCATCATACCACCCTCTTACTAGCTTTGGGAATGATATCCGAGGCGGGCCATTTACCCAAAGCAGCACCCTCTGCTCGCTTTCTATGGCCGTGAAGTAGGTTGTGGGGACAGGATTAGGTGAGTTGTGTAGGACATATAGGAAGCGCGGTAAAGACATCATTTTAAAGAGTGCTGCTCTGCCTAATAATGATAGGGGAATAGTCTTCCAGTGTTCTACATCGTTTTTTAGCCGCTGTAGCGGCTGCAAGAGATTGTGGGCATAGAACAACTTTGGATCTTTGGTGATAAACAGTCCGAGGTATTTAAATCCGTCTGTGGCTTCCTTCATCTTGCAACCCTTGGGCAGGGGAGAAAAGCTCCCTCTCAGTACAAATATCAGAGATTTCGTCCAGTTGATGGTGTAACCGGAATATTTACCAAAATGTGTAAATATATTAAGAACCCTGAGTAGCGATCTCCTCGGTGACGCCAGGTACAACAAAATATCTGCGTAGAGGGAGATACCGTCCTCCCATCTTAAGCCCCTGATAATGGGGTCTTTACGGATCCATATTGCTAGGGGCTCCAGTGTCAATGCAAATAGCAGTGGGGACAAGGGGCAACCCTGTCGGGTCCCTCTGCAAAGGGCAAAGACTTCTGATTTTTTTGTTATTCACGACTACTTGCGCCAGTGGGTCAGTGTACAAGAGTCTAATCCATCTGATGAAGTTGGGACCAAACCCGAGTTTTTCTAGGACGGCATAAAGGTAGGCCACTAAATAGTATCAAACGCCATGGTGGCATCCAAGGATACCACCACCGCATCTTCTCTCAGAGTATCCATTCTTCCCATGACCCTGTGAAGTCGGCGAAGATTTAGTGATGTGTTCCTGGATGGCATAAAGCCCGATTGGCAGGGTGTACCAGTCCAGAGATGATCCGGATCAGACGGGTGGCCAGCAATTTTGTTATACTTTTTACCTCGCCATTCAACAACGAGATGGGTCGATATGATGAGCATTTGTTTTTGGGTTTTCCTTCTTTATGTATGACAACCAGTGTGTCTGTTCTCTGGTCTTGAGGAAGCTGGCCCCTCTCTCGGCTCTCCTCATACATGGTTTTAAGGTAAGGGGCAATTCTGTCGGGTTTTAATTTGTATAACTCAATTGGGAGGCCGTTCGGACCCATCGCCTTCCCGGATTGGAGTCCTCTAGTAGCTTGCGCAACCTCCTCATTCGTGAGGTCACTTTCCAGTAGTGCCCTATCATCTGTTGATAGCGTCGGAAGTGTCATTTCAGACAATAGGACCCTCGATTCTCCCCCCCTGTCGAGTGGCATAACATTCATATATTAGCTTATAGTGTTTAGCGAATTCGTCTATTTCCTGTGTATCTGAGAGTGTGTCTCCAATGTCTACTAGTAGTTCTGTGACCAAGCGATTCTCGTGTTCTCTCCTACCGAGCCACGCCAACAATTTCCGAGCTTTGTCGCCTAGCTCGTATACTCTACCTAGCTTGTCTCTACTTAACGTTTTCGCCATGTCTATAGCCACGCTTCTATATTCTTCTTTTTTGAGATTAAGAATGTGTTTTGTGTCCTGTACCCCAGTTCTAGTAAGGTCCCCCTCTAGTTTCAGGATTTCCTCCTCTAATCTGACAAGTTCTGCGTTTTTCTCCTTACATACCCCGGCAATCTGGGATATTGCATGTCCCCGTATAACTGCTTTGAAGGTCTCCCAGAGTGTCTGTGCTGATTCCACCGATCTTCATTTTCCTTAAAGTAGTGTTCTATTTCTTGGGTGATTTTCTTTTTAACCTTCGGGTTTCGGAGGTACCAGGGGTTTAGTGGCGCTATTCTTCCCACCTGTCCTTTCCCGACCACCACGTGTGCCCATATTGGAGAATGATCGGATATCCCCCTTGCCAAATCCCAGATTTCCTTCATGTGTCCTGCCTGGTCTGCCGGGGTGAGGATATAATCTATTCGGGAGAGACTGTTATGTGCCCCTGAGTGAAATGTGTACTGCGCTTCGGTGGGATGGTGAACTCGTCATGTATCTGAGTCCCATTGCGTCTAGGAAGTGAGGGAGTATCAATTGTGTCGGTTTTATTTCTCGAGGGGATGTCGGTCCAGACGTCCCGATACCACAGAATTAAAGTCTCCTCCCATTACTAATCGCCCTTCGGGGAACGTTGGCATGACATTGCCTAGGTCTCTGAACGCCGCCTCTTGTAGGCCCGGAGGCACATACATCGACACAATGGTAAGTACTTAGCCCTCCCAACTCCCAGACACAGCAGCGTACCTACCCAAAGAATCGGTTCACATTTGATCTATTGCCATTGGGAAGGATCGTTTTGTCATGATACCCACTCCTCTCGATCCAGTGGTGAACCCTGAGTGCGCCACTAGTTGGTAGCCCCACCTAGCCAGGGCCTTGCAAGTGTTACCTATTAAGTGCGCCTCTTGGAGTAGGACCACCTCGGGGGAATGTCGTTTAATGAATTGCAGTACGATTCCTCTTTTGAGCTTGTCCCCTAATCCATTTACGTTTCAGGACTAAATTTTATCTCCTGATGAGCCCATGTTTGTGTTTACTGATTTCCTTCACTTCAGTGATCACTTCCTCAATGTTTAGCCGATTGTATCCAATCAAGGGGTTGGTCTGTGGCCAGTGTGTCTCACCGGACAAATCCCCCCTCCCTGTGTCCCCCCCCCCGTGACCCGTGTGGGGAATTTAGTTCTGTCATCTAAATGAAACAACAAAAATATCAAAGCCCAACTTCCCCCCTCCCTGCTCCCCTGCACTCTGGGCTCAGAACTGCCCTTATCCCCAACCATGCAGAGTGCCTGTTGCCCTAAATCTAAACTATCCAAAAGTAATGAGAGGGGGGGGGGTGGGTCGGATTCCCCAGCTCCCACCATCTATGCTTATTATACACACATCGGTATAAATAAATCGAACACTATTGATCGTCACTTGGCGTTCCTTGATTCTCACAGTCCGATGGCGACAGCGCCCGAAGGTCCCCCAGCAGTTTTCTCTATTCCCCAGGTCCGCTTTCACTGGTGGGCCTCGCCGCCCTCTTCTGTCTGGACAGATTTTTTGCTGGAGAGTGCTCGTTTCCTCGTCTGGAGTTGTGCTCTTTCGCCGGTCTCCATCCCTCCAGCCAATCCACCGCTGACTCCGGAGTATCAAAAAACCAAGCCCTTCCCTCCGCTTCAACACGGAGCTTCGCCGGAAACCGCATCGAGTACCGGATATCTTTATCCCTGAGTTGCTTCTTGATGTCCAAAAAGGTGCGCCTTTGTCTCTGCACATTGATCGTGAAGTCCGGAAATAAGGATATTTCGCTATTTTCATACTTGATCGATGGGGCTGCACCGGCAGTTTGTAGTATAATGTCTCGATCTTTGAAATTTAAGTCTCACCTACAGAGGTTGCGGGGGGCTCCCGGTTTTGGTCTACCTCCTGGGATCCTGTGCGCTCTTTCCACCGTGAAGAATTTGGACACTCTTTGGTTTTAAGTGGTTGCAGATTAGGTCTTCGACAAAGAGGTCTGCTGCCGGTCCTTCTGCTTTCTCGGGAATTCTGATTATCCTGACGTTTCCGTCGTGACCGACCTTCGTAGTCATCCAGCATGCTTTCTGTCCTTTTACTGGTGGCTTGGAGCTCTTTGATTTCTTGTCGCATCTTTTTTGCCTCTCCACTTAGCTCTGTGGTGACCACTTCCTTGGTTTTGACTTTCGCTCATTTTATGTAAGTCTGCCCTTATCAGTGTCACCTCAATAGTTATCGAGTCCATTCTGTGTTCCAGAGACGTGCGCACTCCCGCGATGGTGTCCATGATGTCCTTTAACGTCGGGTCCCCATTGACCGAGCCCAGCCCCATCGTCGAGCTTCCTTTAATGGCTGTGTCTGACTCGACCGGTTTCTGGGTAGCAAATTTATCCAATTTAGTCTGGAGTGTGTCTTTTGTTCCCTTGCAACCCGACATTGTGACCAGTGCTTTGGAACTTGGCATGGACCTAACTGAGTATTGCCCACATCCTTGCCCTCGACGAACCTTTCTACCCCGATGGGCTCTTGTGTTCCGCTAATGGCGAGCAGCCGGGCACCTCCTTTCCCTGCTCTTCTTGCGCTTCGGCCGGCTCTCCAGGCCTTGGTTATCTTTGGTCGATTAAGAGCCCACCTTTTGGCATCCGCGCTAGAGTCCCAAATAATAGGTCGCTCTTACCCCAACACGCTGCTCAAACTTCACTTTGCTTTCTGGTGATGACCCCTTTCTGCGAGGGCTTTGCGGCTGATCACAAAACCAGAACCACCAATATCTATTGCCACTGAAGTCTTTAGAGTACCTCCGCCTCCCTTCCTTAGCTGCGGTTCAATCCACCGGGTTTCTATCTGCTGTCCTCTTCAGGCCGTCCACCCTGAATGGCAGATGTTTCTATTTTGATCACGTCCTCCTCTGTTAGTGTCCTGTGCCACGGCCGTCAGAGACGTGGATCCGTGTGTTGGGGTGGCCCTGGCCTCACCTCTACTGTGACTCTGGAATTTTCCTTCAGGATCGATGCCTGCCCCTAACTGATTTTCACTGTTTGGGCCATCAGGCACTCACCCTAAGTCTGCGCCATCCTGCTTGGCTGGGGCCGTCCACCATTTTCTCGCGCCTGCACCAGCGCTTCTTCCTCTGTGCCTCTGCTCCCTTACTGCATCCACTTATTTTGCGCCTGCGGCCCACAAGTGCGCTAGCCGGTGGTTTCCCCCGCTCTACTTTTCTCTGCGTTCCCCCATCTGGCCACAGCTCGTCCCTGGCGCCTCTCTGTGAATGGGCCCGTTTTCGTTCGTCCGCCACCTCTAGCGGCTCCCGATATAATGTTTATTTTTCTCGGACCCCCCGTGTCGGGGACACACTTGCCTGTTCTTCTGGGGTGTGACGGCCGCCGCTCCACTGTTCGAGGCACCTTGGTTGTCCTGGTCTTTTGTTGCCGAGGGTCCGACCGGGCGCAACCCACTAATCGAGCCCGGGGCTTCTCGGCCTCGCCAGGCCACAATTCCGGTCCCGGTCGCACTCTTCTGCCGCCGCCCGTACTTATCCGGATTCTGTTTTGCTATTGTCTCTGCAGATTATTCTTCTTCCTCCGACATGGCTTTCGGATAGTTTTAACTGATTAATTGAGGGCAAAAGCCCGGGGAATCGCAGAGCCTCACCGATGTGCGGCCATCACGATCTGCGCCTAAGCCATGCTCCCATTGCTTGATTTTGTTTTTTAACCCCACGTCCTCCGAGTAATGTCAGCAGCGAATGTGATTGAGTTCTGCGGCCTCTAGAGAGCAGATACTGTTTAGATTACCTCCTCTGCCCTTGAATTGCTGTTGCGTGCAAAACTTTAATAATTTGCGGGAATAAAAGGCAGGCTGTTAGGCAAATGTAGATGACACTTTAATATGGGTTAACAGGAGTTTATTATTTGATTCTAACGAACCATTACCTATCCTCTCAAATTAGAAAGTCATAGTCTAGAGTCAGCTTGTTATATAATCTTCACAGTATGTCTAGTGAACTTTCCGTATCTCAATGTTTAGAGCAACACTTCAGTAATAACCCTCAGGTTTACTTACATGTTAATCACGCAGATGTATCAACTGTAATAATACGCCACCAACTTTCACTTCAGAAATTCTAAATCTTTGTAAATTGTTGCCTAGATAAAAATGCAAATAGACTAGACTATCTTAGGACATACAAATCCCATGTGTCTGTCATAATTCCTGCCTTGTACATATGTAGTAAGGCCTAAAGCTTGTCCTTAGCATTTGTTGTAACCTTACTGTTAAAAAGTCTACGGCACTAGCTTGTAGCATTTTAAAGATAGTATGGTATGAGTTCATCTGTTTCATGATCTATATGAATTGACTGTATTGCACAATGAGTTGCTGCTTATATGCACAAATCTGAATTGTTTAAAACCATTTATGCTTGCACAATTCTTTGTATCTTGTACTTGGCCTTTTAATGGACTTGATTGTCTAAAGTATTTTAAAAGTCAAAGTTGTAAATTTTGAAACTCGCTGTTCAAATGTGTTCTTTTTATTACAATTGTTTTATCTCAGTCGTTTTATGTTTTTAACAATATTTTTTGTCTTTTCTAATGTATTTACTTAAGTTCATGTTGACGTCAAATTGGATATTTTATGTCCTAATGATGGATTTTATCATCCGATCTAACAATCAATCAATCAAGCGTTTGTTAAGCGCTCTACTCACCCGTAGGGGTCTCAAGGCGCGGTGGGGGGGAGGGGGGAGGAGCTTCCGGTCCACCAGGGAGGGGGTCCATCGAAGAGCCAGGTTTTGAGGTGTCTTGCGAAGATGGAAAGCAATGTTGTCTGTCTGAGGTGTAGTGGAAGGGCGCTCCAGGCTTTGGCCGCGAGGAAGGAGAAGGAGCGGCCTCCCGATCTGGTTTTCCTGGTGCGTGGGACCATGGCGTAGGAGAGCTGGGCTGATCGTAGTGTCCTTTGGGGTGCATGGAATTTGAGCCGGTTGTTCAGGTATGCTGGTCCGGTGTTGTGGAGGGCCTTGTGTGCCTGGGTGAGCATCTTGAAAGTGCCTCTTGCCTCGATAGGGAGCCAGTGGAGTGTGCGCAGGTGGTGGGAGATGTGGCAGTGTCTTGGCAGGTTGAGGACCAGTCTTGCGGCGGCGTTCTGGATGTTTTGTAGCCTGCAAGTGAGGTTTTTGTTTATTCCGGCGTAGAGTGCGTTGCCGTAGTCGAGTCTGCTGGTTACCAGGGCGTGAGTGACAGTCTTTCTGTGTTCGAGGGGGATCCATTTGAAGGTCTTCCGTAGGAGGCGGACGGCTTCCATGCCTTCACGAAAGTTGTGTCTGGCGGTGTTGGGTTCGTTGGATAGGGAAAGGATGAGTTGGGTGTCGTCCACGTATGACACAATGTTGAGTCCGTAGGTTCTGACGATGGGGGCGAGTGGTGCCATGTAGACGTTGACGAGCGTAGGGCTGAGGAAGGACCCCTGAGGGACTCCGCTGGTGGTTGGTGTGGGGTCCGAGAGGAAGGGGGCGAGTCTGACCCGCTGCGTTCTGCCGGTGAGGAAGGAGCGGATCCAGTCGAGGGCCTTGTCCTGGATCCCTGCGTCGAGGAGTCTGCGTATTAGGGTGCGGTGGGAGACGGTGTCGAACGCCACTGAGAGGTCGAGGAGGATGAGGGCTACTGTTTCTCCTTTGTCCAGTAGGGTGCGGATGTCGTCTGTTGCGGCGAGGAGGGCGGTTTCCGTACTGTGGTTTTTACTGAAGCCGGATTGGTAGGAGTTGAGGATGTTGTGTTCTTCGATGAATGTGGCGAGTTGGCTGTTGATGGCTTTCTCGATGACTTTCGTAGGGAAAGGGAGCAGGGAGATGGGTCTGTAGTTTTTGAGGTCGGTGGGGTCAGCCGAGGGTTTCTTTATGAAGGGGTTGACTTCGGCGTGTTTCCAGTCGTCGGGGAACGAGGCAGTTGCCAGGGAGCGGTTGATGGTGTGGCGGAGTATGGGTGCGATGGTGTTGGCGGCTCTGTTGAAGATGTGGTCGGGGCAGGGGTCTGTGGCCGCCCCGGAGTGGATTGACTTCATCGTCTCCAGTGTGTCTTCGGTGGAGAGGGCTGTCCAGTTGTCGATTGCTGGCTTCCGGGTGTCAGGGTGGTAGGTGGGGG
Organism: Calotriton arnoldi; assembly: GCA_963921515.1. Taxonomy (NCBI): domain Eukaryota; kingdom Metazoa; phylum Chordata; class Amphibia; order Caudata; family Salamandridae; genus Calotriton; species Calotriton arnoldi. The sequence continues at coordinate 4,347,596 of CAWUFW010000033.1, forward strand.
CTCTGTGTGTTGGTTGTCTTCGAAGAAATTGTCGTAGATGCTCTTGATTTTGTGGTTGAAGAAGATGCTGAGTTTGTCGCAGAGGTCTTGTGAGGGAGGAATGTCCGTCGACTCGCTGGGGGGTTGGGCGAACTCCTTGATGATGTTGAAGAGTTCTTTGCTGTTGTGTGCGTGCGTGGAGATCCTGTCTTTGATCGCTTTTTTTCTCGTTTTTCTGATGAGTTGGTGGTGGGCGTTGGTGGTGGCCCTGAAGAAAGAAAGGACTTTCATTGTTGGACTGACAAGCTAGGGAAAAGACTTAAAAAGCTGTGTCAAGTCAGTACAGAAATTTGGCCTTCTGATTATAGTGCATAAATACTTGAGATGAGCATGTAAAATTGGGTAGTGGACATCTTGAGTGTGGCAGTTCAACAGGCCTGTGCCATCAGAGCACTCTGCATGTACCGCAGTTGTCTGGTAAGTATTGCAAGGTGAGGGGCGGATTTGGATCAGAAGACCACACACATTTCTAGAAGTAATATTATCTGAATAGAATATTAACGTATCCTAAAAATTGATGCTCTAAATGGTTTCAGTGCTCCAACTGGTTAGCAATAACCTTGATTAATTTAACAGGAACAATCTGATCATATATCCACAGCTAGAGATTCCACAGGCTCCTGATAGGACTCAGTTTTGGCCACAAAAGAGGGCATGGGTCATCTCCGTAATATCTAAATAATTTTGGCAGCCCTCATGGCTTCAGAGAAACTTCATCTAAGAATAAACTGCCCATCCACCCAATGAAGTACAAAGTACTCAGAGGCAGTTCCCTTCACATATAGTGTTCAAGCTATGGAACTCCCACATAAAGTTCAGATTCATGTGTTCCAAACCGCTTTAGTTAAGCATAGTGGACTCTCTTAGGATCTTTTCGTGTTCAGATTGGACTGTTGTCTCCAGGGAATAAATCAGAAGCTGTTATAAGGCAGCTCTCTGCATATAAATGAATAAACAAGGAATCGGGCTTTGATGTTGGTATAGCTCGGGCATCTCCAGTGACTACTACTGGTAGCTCTCCAGCTAGCTGAAAGTAGCTCCTCTGTTGTGTGCAGCCCAGCCTTCTAAATTAGACATTTTTACGTGGTAGAATTAATACATGTATCTACATGTATATCAAAATTGAAAAGCGTGTATTCAAGAAGAAAATGGGTTTTAGAACCTAAAACCTGACTTGAAAAGAGAAATGGATGGATGTTCAAATATATTTAACACTGATATGAGTGATAAATCATGAGACATTGGGAGGTCTATGAATATCATTATCTTGGCACCAGGGGCATTGTAGCTATATATGTTATGTATTATCCATAAATAAGCATTCCAAATTGACAAATCCCTTCTCCCATTACTGCTGGTAACCCTGCCTCATGCACTGAGGTGATCACTGCTATTAATCTTGCATGGGGAGGCCACTAATGTAATCTTGTTTCACGTGATCACTTTTACCAAACTAAAATTAGTAGTAGCTCGGTATGATTTTCATTGAACGTAAGTAGCTCTTTTTACAGAAAAGATTGGAGCCCTGGTATAGCTCCTTGTATGCATGCTGACTCTTATGGTCATTCCTTTTTAAGATTTAACTCTTTGATTATACACAATCCGCTACCAATAGTGCTTCAGACTATGCTAGGGCTGTGTTGTTCTATAAGTGTGATTGTCTTTTGGATCCTTGTCCACTGAATCCTGAAGGTAAGTGTTGAAATTTAGCCAAGGTGTAAGTAGTTGTAATGGTGATTTAGTTCAGTGAAAGTCTGCACATTGGAATTTTGTACTTGTTTACAACTTGGATGTCGAAACCTGTACATTCACCAGTTTATTACAATTTTAATTCACATCTGATTTTTCTGATCTTATATCGCGTTGAACGTGCGACCAAGAGGGGTAGTAATTTTTATTCCCTCTCCATTATGTTTCTCCAGTTCACCTAATTTCAGGGTCATCTTTTAATAAGGTAAATTAAAAGTAATTGATATAGGTAGGAAACAAAACTTCAGAGTTTTAATATGTATTCCAGTTTCAGATGTTTTAAATGACTGCTTGGAAACTGTGTGCACAACATTTCTAAAATGTTTCCCTTTTATATTTCTTCATTATGATAGGTGTTAAAGACAAGACTGGCTGTGGGTAAGACTGGACAGTACTCTGGAATGTTTGATTGTGGCAAGAAGATTTTAAAGAAAGAAGGCGTGAAAGCTTTTTATAAAGGCTACATTCCAAACATATTAGGCATAATCCCCTATGCTGGAATCGACCTGGCTATTTATGAGGTGAGCTTCATTAGCAAATTTATGGCAGGTTGCAAGGATACAAGTGAAAGGAATGTTCAAACGGTAAACTAAATACTAACTTAAAGCAAACTTTGTTTGTTATATACAATATGAAAAATTCCATAAGTCTGTGTTGCAGGTTGGTAAGTCATCAATCTAAATGAGCTGTTGAGTGCTTTGAACAACATGGACTTTAAGCCTTTCTATTTGTAGTCTAACTTTGTGCTACAAAGATTTACATTTGTTTGTGGAATTTAGGATGATCACTGACCATGAACTCATGTATTTTAGTAATCATTTAGCACCATGTAAACAGCCTAATCCTCATAATGAAATATTTATTGATGACCTAAAATAATTTAATGATCTTGTAATCAAAAACAAATTAGTAAGGCTCATAAACCCATCTTCCTTTGAGCCCATATTTGTTTCCTATGCCGTTTAACGTTTTTTCACTTATTAGGTAATCTGGGGATGAGTATGTCACTTAGCTTTGCTAAAGGTATATTCCATCAACCCTGAAAGGAACATCGGGTTTAATCACGCTACTAATTTCCTTGTTAATAGCGGCAATTTCTTTTACTTGTATTAATCTGCTTTAAAGTCAACCCTAACAAACAAAATGCTCTTGAACTAATTGTGCATCATGCAAATCTCAGTATTGTTGATAACTTTAATGTGATGTTCTTGATTACTACACTATCCCCTTCCTAACTTCCTCCTCCCTCTCCCTTCCTGCAACCATTTTAAAAACCTCCAAAAATGACTAAATACACTGTAAATGATCCCTCTGTTGCACTTCATAACCCCATAACTAAAAATATTGAAGCCACAGATCATTAAAGCATCATGTCTGCACTACTCTAAATCCAGTCAAAGATTGTTAAAGCCAGACACTGTTCCATGGTACTCGTAAAAATAAACTGAAGTTGGAGAATGAAATAGAGATTAATACAAACCTTAAACTCCCTCTGGGTCTTGAAAGCAAAGTGAAAATTCTGTAAAATCTTGATTCTCCTCTGGACACCCACTTGTTTATCCAGATAATGAAAATCCTTTGTTGTGTTAAATTCAAATAAATAGCTCTCTAAACTGTAATTAACTCTTCTCTCTCCAAGACACTTCTTAAAGCCATCATCTGCTCTGCTGACTGATTAATTCTTGAGTGCAGCAAATTTGACGACATCAGTCCTGGCCTAATCCCTTTGTCCTGAATCGTTTTTCGTAATTTAATGGGCAATGTACGAAGAAAGCCAACTTTCAATCACCAGTGATACCTGTACTAGCAGAAGCAAATCCATTTCAGTCTTTAGTCATAAGTCACTCCAAGAAAATGTTAACTCTCAACAAAGCATTCTCTTGTCCCACTTGCTGGATTTTGAATTTTGTCCATAATGTGTGCCACTAATTTCCTCACGGAGAGCAAAAAAAAGGGGAGTGATTCAGATTCTCGAAAAGAGAGGCTGGAATCATATACGAACTAATATAACGAAAGATACCTCTCTCACCACAAATCAAACAATATTCTTAATACCATCAGAAATCATATTTATTAACTCTGAGCTTTTTTTTTTTTTTTCTTTTTATATATCTTTCTTCTTTTCATTGATTTTTTTTTTCTTTTTTACATATTTAAAACATACACCTCATTATCGTTTTTCACAAACAGTGTAGACACACATTACAATATTTACAAATCACAGATATAATACATCCTAATGTTTTCAAAACGAAATTAATACATGACACAACATATACATTTTATGTGATATTACTCAAAAACCATGATTAACAGAAATAGGGGGAAAAAAATGGGGGAAAAAAATCCTTTGTCCTACAGTTTTTTTGTACGTTTAACGGGACCTGTTCTGTCTAGATCCTCGATGCCTAGTGATTTTAGGGGTCCTATATGGGTCAGAGTAATAGTTGAAGAGTCTAGCGTCTGTGCTTGTTTACTCAATTTCAGACATTGCACTTTTCTGTGCGTTCCTTTTCTTTTGTGGTTACTCTTGGCCTCACAGAGAACATAAGCCAACGCGTTTCAACCTTCATAGACGGACCAGGGATTGTTTTAAGTGAAGGTATTCATCAGGGCATCAATTATTTTTGTGTAGGACACTGCAGCTTTCCTAAAACAGAAATATTGAAGTTTTTTGTGAGTGTGTCTACTTCAAATATTATACAATATAGGTTTTATGTGTGTTTCTCTTAAAGATGATTATTTACTTACCGGTCGTTGAGGTCTTTCTAGACCTGAAAGGTCATTGTCGAATGCCTGTTGCTTCTATTCGCCAAAAATCGTCACACCTCATTAATCAGGGCCAGTCTCACTTTTAATGAAGGGGAATGAAGAGATTAGTTTTACTCTTTTTAAACTGATTTATTTCAAGCGTCCCTACAAAAATGGGTGTTCGTGCTTTGAATTAAAAAACGGGCATGGTTTCAAAGTGAGGGCTGCTATTTGTAATTGTGTAAATAAAGGGAATCGGAATACAAATGCCTATGTGAACCCACCACTCATTAGATCTTTTCACATGCTTGTGTTCGAGCAGTGGCAAATGTTTGCTTAAGGAAGGGTGTGTGAGTCTTAAGGTGAGCTTTGGATTAATTACAGTGACCACGGAAGGGATGTGCGCTGACAGATTTCAGGCGGAAGCGAACCTTGCTGCATGCTGATCATACGCATGCTTTGCTGCACACCACAGTGAACGCATGCTTCTCTCGAACAGTGTCCATAGATAAATCAAAGTTGGTCGTTTTTCTTTACCTTGCTGGTGAGGTATCTCTCGTTGCACACACTGGTGCTGGCGAGCTCCTAGTTGCTCCGCGTTTATTTCGGTCAGCTGACGTTACGGAGGTATGTGATTTATAAGGAAGTGAGTTCCTGTTTCTTCTCAGAGTTCCTCAATACGGCTGCGCACTTCCTGTGCGTGGCCTGGTTCTGCCTGACTTCCTGTTTCTCTTCAGCTCCCAGTGGTTGCCATAGGAATAAGTTTGTTGCGGCTGGTGATAAGCCGGTTCTTCTTATGTCATTGCTTGTTTTATCTAATGTCTGTGGCAAACGCATTTCTAATAATCTATTTTTGTTCTACATCTGTAGAACGTCTGCTACAGCTGATTATCATAAGGACATGGGATTTATGACCTATGGAGAGGTGATTCATCTTATAACACACCTGCTTTTTCCTAAGTTCGAGGCACGAGTAGTTCACTTCTTTCTCTCATGGAGGGAAAGTTCCGTTGCCATTCTTGTTTCTCAGGTTCACGGGGGACAATGATCATCTTTTATACCTGTGCGGCTTTCTTCAAAATTACATCCATTTGTGTACTGGTTTAGTGACAGTCAACTCTTAGCTGCAATACATGATCTCGTTGATTTCATTTAGACCATTCTCTATGGTACCCAGATGCAGGATTGTTCTTGCTTCAAATCTCGAGAAGAGACTTTCTGTGTTGTTGCCTGTGACGTGTTTCAAGACTGTCCATTTTATGTCATTAGGGCCATGTCCTTTTTCGATAGTGGTGGACCATGGGTGGATTCATTATTTGGCATCTTATTCTGGAGCGATGTTTTTTTATTCGTTTCTTTACTTGCTGTGAGGATTTCCCTACGTATGCCTTGAGGCATGGACATAGTACACAATATATGACATTGTGTATTGCAGTTGGTGAACTCCTCGTGTTTCACACTTTTGTTGCCATAAACGAATTGTGCTTCTTCCATAGTGCTTGCACAGGATGTACTGTTGCCGCATCTTCGGTGGCCTTTGATCGGTGGCAGGGCTAGCATTGTTTGCAAAGATGGTGGACTTACTTTGACTGTCGTATTTGCTCTGACCAATTTGTCTTTAATGCTTCTATTTTTCTTCAGAGCAAAGACCGGTGTATTTTTGAAGTCATCCAATCCCTTTACGGTATAGCAGTTCTTTTTCACGATTTTCTTTACTTCATTTGTGTGACCCGAAAACGTTGCAACACAGACTAAAGGCAATTCCTTCGATTTTTCTTTAGGGGTCAGTAAGGTATCTCCAGGGGTGTACCACGCCCTCTTCATTGATCGTTTTAGCAGTTTTTTTGGATAGTTTCTTTCGCTCAGTTTGTTCAGGAGGATTTTTGCGTTGGAAAAAGCTGCAGTGTCCTACACGAAAATAATTGATGCCCTGAGGAATACCTTCACTTAAAACAATCCCTGGTCCGTCTATGAAGGTTGAAACGCGTCGGCTTATGTTCTCTGTGAGGCCAAGATTAACCACAAAAGAAAAGGAACACACAGAAAAGTGCAATGTCTGAACTTGAGTAAACAAGCACAGACGCTAGAGTCTTAGACTATTACTCTGACCCATGTAGGACCCCTAAAATCACTAGGCATCGAGGATCTAGACAGAACAGGTCCCGTTAAACGTACAAAAAAACTGTAGGACAAAGGATTTTTTTCCCCCTATTTCTGTTAATCATGGTTTTTGTGTAATATCACATTAAATGTATATGTTGTCATGTATTAATTTCGTTTTGAAAACATTAGGATGTATTATATCTGTGATTTGTAAATATTGTAATGTGTGTCTACACTGTTTGTGAAAAACGATAATGAGGTAAAAAAGAAAAAATTCAATGAAAAGGAGTTATATATAAAAAAAGAAGAAAAAAAGCTCAGTTAATAAATATGACTTCTGATGGTATTAAGAATATGGTTTGATTTGTGGTGAGAGAGGTATCTTTTGTTATATTAGTACTAATTTCCTCACCCCATATCATCTGACAAATGCCTAAAGATTCAGTTATACAAAATTCACCTGACTCCTGATCACTGTTCTGCAGATATCATGTTATATTTGCTTTTTAGGTCTCACGCAGCGCGCATGCGCTGCGTAGGAAAAAGACCTTTAGTAATCGCTTCACTTTTGCAGGCAAAAACGTGCACGCATTGCTTTCAATGGCAACGCGTGCACGTTTGGCGATTCCCTTGCGGGAGCGAGCTTTGAAACCATCTGTTTGTAATTAACAGATGGTTCCTGCTCGCTCCCGCAAGGGAAACAGGCGCCGGCCCCCTCCTCTCTCCCCTCCCCCTGCTGCCTATGTGGCTCTTCCTTGTTTACATTGACACCGAACACTTCCTGATTCATGGTCGCCGCGCTTTAGAGTAATCAAGCACTGCTCTCAAATTTGTTGTGTTCCAGGAACGTTTCGCACAATGTTCTTTTAATTTGTTCACGCTTATGCTTTTTGCAGCATTTCAAACTTAGCACGGCAGCCGATTTAGTGTAATCAAGCACCTTTTAGCCCCAGCCCTGCCTTCAAACGTGCGATTCCCAATTCAGTGTAATCAAGCACCTACCTTTTAGCCCCAGCCCCGACTTCAAAAGCGCACGCCTTTTATGTTATCAACACGGCGCTCCACGTGAAATTAAGGTCAAAGCATCATAAAGATCATGACTTGCGAACTATTTGCCTGATTCTAACATGGCCACATGTCAGGACATATGCCCTGCGTTGGAAGCCAGGAAAGTGCAACAAACTGCCTTTAACACATAATATAATGTCAGTCACAGCCCCCACGCAGCAACGCACTACTTTAATATCTGGAACGTGAACCAGGTTTACTCATAGCTGTCACACATTTAAAGATACAATCTGCAGTTCTGTGTCTTTAAAAGTGACGTCAAACTAGTTTGTGTCCTTCCTTTATGTCTATGACTTTAGCAGCGTCCCTTTCCTGTAAATACCCAGTGACAGAGGGCTTTAGTAGTAACCTGCATGGCGCCAGTGCAGCAACCCTGAATTCCAGCCCGACTGGGGGCAGAAGTGGGAAGAGCCGTTGCAGCAGCAGTTCTAGTTTGACTGGCATGTGAGTAAGCGCTAACCAGGAGATGAGCTCGCCTAATTTTTGGCAAGTTAATTATGCAAGCACATGGTGTAAAAAATATGAAAGACGAGATTAAAAAACATACCCCGCCTTCCTTGCCGCCCACAGGTATAATATTGTCCCTGTTATTTCTAGCCTCAATGAGAGTAGCAGGGGGATTGTGTTGTGCTGGCGTGTGTTAAAGCGGAAGATCCTCCACTCCTCTTAATAGGCATACATGGAGCCATTCATCTGCAACACCAACACAAACATGGCACTCTCCGAAATAAGTCGTAAATGGTCCCTGTGACAGCAGCCCCTTGTTGGATGTTGGTATTTATTCCAAAGCGGCCCGCAATATTGGTGTTTGTTTACCTAGCCACAAAACAGAAGCCTCTCTTGCGCCTCTTCTGAAGCAGTTCCAAGTTCCATTTGTTTGAATACCCATACAGTGTATGTACACTGGCATCTGTAGGCATTTTAACAGAGTTGTTAATTCAACAGATTCCTAAATTACATGCTTTCATCCACGTCTCATCTGAAGCACCTAGGATAAATATAGTCCTTCCCCGCAGCTCAGAAAATGTGCTTGTGTGCAGTTTGTAGGATAAACATGTAAAATGTAACTTATACATGCACTTCATAGCAAGTGGACAGTTTAATGTGTCAGATTTTTCAAACATTTGCGTGCTTGGCGAAGGATGGTGGTTGCACACAAGGAGCGTGTAGTAACATCTACAGGGTAAGCGCCTCCAGGCAATCCAGTCTACAGTGCACTAAATTTCATCAGGACAACTTATAGCGCTTTATTTTATTTTCTCAGTGCGGTAGTACAACAAAAATATATAATATAGCACAGCCCACTCACAAAATTATATCTAAATGCTGATAGCAGGTGTTACTGTTGTTCAGTTCAACCACGTATTTCCATCCTTTGATCGGTAATGCACAGATTTGTATAAGAGAAGCCCAATCCACAGGCTCTCATTGTCCTAGATATTACAGTTTTTCTGTCTGGCCTTTCCCCAGAGCTGTGCAACATCAAGGTAGCTCAATATGATGCCGTCAGCTACGCACCCACCAGATAGCTTGGTGAATCATGAACTAGGGCCAGATTATGATATGAGAGGGCTAGTAAAATGTTGCTCTACGTAAGATGGCTGAAATTCTAGCACAGGCTCTGCATTTTACCCCTGCATATGTATAGCTGGCTGAACAATAATCCCTCCGTACATTGGAACTTCCATCACCCATTTCATATTTAGCTGCAGCAGGTGCTTTAACCTCCTGGACTTTATATGCAGGACACAGAGGGAGGAAGACATATACAGGTACGTGGTGCCTTTACAGACTGATAAACATAAGTGTGCACTGAGAGATATATACAGTTGCAACCATACCGAGATCCGCAGATGCACAGAGGCACGCACAAACATACCCAGATCGATATACAGACACACGAAGATACAAACACACATAAAAACAGACACATGGTTGCACGCACTGCACACAAGGATAGACACACATACAGATTAAACTCATAATAGACACTTAAAGACAAAGAGACCTACATACACATACATGCACACACCAACAAACAGATACATACAGACACAGGCATACAACAATATACACACAAACACAGATACAGGAACAAAATTGGGCACCCACAGGTATACAAAGAGGCAACTGCTATACAAATGCTACAATACAGCTGAACACACCCCCACATAGACAACTCAGTGGCGTAGCTAGGCCTTAGGCCACCCGTGGCAGCCCCTGCGTTTCATGACGGGGGGTTGCGGCCGCCACGGCCACAGGTAAGAGCGGTGGGGGTGAGGTGGGCCGGCCGCCACACCCAAAACTCGTGCCACCTGGGCGGTCCCCCCCTCTAGCTTCACCACTGAGACAACTACACACCGATTCATACTTAGAGGCCCATGCACAGACTTATAAAGACACATACACTCACACTTAAACACACGTACAGTCTAGGTATTACTAAAATCTTTATTTTGGAAGAACCATTTTATCTTATACATTTTTGTGCATTTTGTAGCAGTCTATATTATACAGTGTGTGATGCAAATTATAAATAATAACTTACATATTTACACAGGCTCTGACCTCGTAGCACTAAACATACAAAAGTCACTATTCTCCACTGCACCAACCAAGAGATAATTCTGTTTCCTAAAACAAACGCATTCCTTAATCAGACTGCATACCCCAGTGTGTACTAATTGTAGCTTTCCAATCCCTGATGGCACAGCACCCAGGGTAAAATGCTGCATGGCTAAACACTTATGAATCAGACTGCATGACCCAGTGTGTAGTAATTATATAGCTCTTCAATCCCTGACGCACAGCACCCAGGATAATGTGCTGCATGGCTAAACCATTATAAAGTCCCAAAAGCGAGACCTATTGGCTATGCCAATGCTTGTTTATGCATGGTTCTGGTTGTACAAAAAATATCTTGCTGAAATACTGTTTGTTAGTGAATGTACTATTAGAGCTATGTTTGTGTCTAGAGTGCCCTGTTTTCCTTTGGGCTATATGTGTTCTTTGAAAATATTTGTTTGCATGATTAAATAGAAACAATGCAATCAGATACTTTATTCTGAACTGCATGAACTGTAAATGCAATAAATCCAAAAGTTAGTAGAATTGTTATTAGAGTAGTAGACTTGATAAACATTAGCATAATAGTAAAAACAATAACTTTATGTGTGTACTGAGTTTAAATAAAATATAATCGAGTGTAAGAAAGAAAATAACCTGTGCCTTTACTTACCATGTCATTCAGCACATTGTTTTAGTCAATCCCTTTATAGAAAATATACAATCATTTGTGACTATTTACTATATTAATCAAAGACCAGTACGAAAAAGCTAATATTATAGTGCTTTATGTTTAGAGGTGGAGCTAAGTATAATTTTCTTTCTGATATATAGAAAGAAAATGATAATATAAATCATCACCTTACCACATTTGCCATCAGAATAGCATGTCTATAGTTTCGAAGCTCAGTTGGTGTTACAATGTAGTCCTTATTTTCCTTGGGTATAAGACTGTGTTCAAATTAGGTCTGAAACCGGCCACAATTTTAGGAATTGGGTATCTTTTTTGCTAATACACTTCTTGGACCACTAACTTCACTGTTTGCCATTCAGCATCTCCACTGCTCCATGTTTAACATCAGACTGTATTGTGGATGGTATATCGACCCAGGCAGAATAGCTAGCAGGACTTAACATATGTGCCCCAGTATGTGGTATTTAGTTTCTCAATAGACATGGTCAATAAAAGTTTCCATTTGTCATAGTTTTGTCCATAGCTTGATAGAAAATAATAGTAGTATTTTAGCCACTACGTAGTGGAAAGTTGATATTTTAAATGGAGAGGTTAAAGGTCATAAACGGAGAACAGAATTATAAATAGATGTATTTTGAGAGCAATTAAAGGGCTCTGTTGTAATTTCGTTTTATGTAAATGCACTGTGTAATATTGTCAGTTTTTCTTCTTTAATTTTGGATAACTTTTAGCATCTCTGACTTACTGTAAGTTGAGCTAATGATTCATTTTGTACTTGGTTTAAAGATATATGTACCAATCCATCTTCACGCATATTCATTTATAATATGTGAAAGGTTCTCCTTTTGAGTTCTCTGGGTTTGTCTGGCAGTAAGGGATTGGGTAAGCCTTGTGGGCCGCACAACTTTGTTACTTTTTGGGTTCTCGGTTTCTTCCAGTGGGGCAAGGCAGGATGTAGAAGCTTGGACAGGGGCCCTCGAAGTTAGATACACAGTTGCCTCCGAGTACAGCTGTTACTTCACCTTTCAATTCTATCCCTGTGCGTTGTTTTTGCCCGTTTCTCAGTTTTTCAGTTCTGAATGGTGGGTAATGTATGGATCTAGAGTTACTGCACCCGAATTTCATACATTTCATGAATGGTTTATTAAATTGGAAGGTGTGACCCTACCAACCTATTAAAACACAGTGCTGTTAGGTTAAAACAAAGTTCGCTGAGAATGGCGATTCTCCCATTAACATGTAAAGAGAATCTTGATTTCATTAAAGACAATGGAGGCTAACATTATGCATTAACCTTTTATTGCTGCCCCAACATGCAGCCCTTTAAAGAACATCAAAATACATCTTTTAAAAAAAAAAATATATACCTTTATTTTTTTTTATTTTTTTCTTTTCAACACACGTACAGCATATACTTTCAAGCAGTTGGTGCAATGTCATCATAGCATAATCGTCCAGAGGTATCGGCACATGCAACATTGATACGTAGTCTAGTGATGCATATTTCTCAAATACCCAGTGTCTCAGTCCCACCCCTCCATCCTTCCGCAATCGAAATACATCTTAATCTTAGAATGTTCAGACAGTATATATTATCCTCTTTAAGCTGCATTGAAACACAATAAATTCTCATCCTCTGCTAAATTTTATTGTACGTCGCCTGCAAATAAAAACCTAAGATCAATCCACAAGAACTTGTTGATGTAATATTATCCATTTTAACCATACTATTAAACTTAACTTTTCTATTTCTATTTTTTTTCTCCTCATAAGGTGAGGAGGGTGGAATAATGGTAGCCTCTGTTGTCTTTAATGAAATCAGGATTCTCTTTGCATGTTAAATGGAGAATCGCCATTTCATTACAAGATCGAAGGCTACCATGATGCATGTTTAAAACCACCCAGCGCCACACTACTCACATGCTCCACAGGTCTTAAATAAAATTTTGCTAAAGTATTCACATCAGACCAGTTTGCCAATGTTTAATATTTCTGTTAGAGAACCACCTGCCCAGAAAACATTGCTACCAATTACACTCCTAGAGGCATGGGAACCAAACCTCGAAAGATCTACAGCTGCTTCACTCATTACTGTTCTTACCCATCTATATAAAGTAGCTGTTGAAACTGCTATATAAGGTTTTACATAAGACAGTAATAACTGTTCCTCTCCATCTGCCCTAATTTCCAGCAACTTGTTCTCATATGACTTCATACATTTCACCGCGCATTACTTATCACACTCATAAAAATAGAGATAAAAAAACTGTCTCAGACATGGTTTTAGTCCTCTTCCAAATGTCAAAATGTAACCCTTCAGGAGAATAAAATAGATTTGAAATCTCCAATGCCTTAACATCAGAAACCATTAAAAAAAAAAAAAAAAAGCAAAGTAAAGTTGCTAACTTAAAGGAATCGGTCTTAGCGAAAAGTCATTATTACCTGGCCATGAAGTGAAAAACCTGAAAACTAAACTAACGTCCCATAATGGTTCGTAACGAGAGGGGGGTCTCCTTAATCTAACTCCCTTCATTACTCTGCTAATAAAAGCGTCACTCCCTATTGCTAAATTATTAACTAAAGCATGTCCAGCAGAGACAGCTGACCTATAACAGTTAATAGTCCTATATGAGAGACCAGAGTAGAACAGATCCACTAAATAGTTTTCTACCTCAGCTATAGGAGCTTCCACTGGATCAAAACCCCTTCCCATGAACCAACACCACCACTTCTTCCATACCCCTTTGTTTCTCTCCCTAGTATACAGGGCCCAGGACTTATCCAATAGGTCTTTAGCCGTTCTTGAAAGTCCTGAATGTCTACTTGCACCCCAGAATTTTTTCAAACAAGAAAGTTCATATTCCCTTCCAAAACCAAAGGGTGTTCTTCTCCTTTTGGATCCACCAAAAGACCTCCAGAAACTGGAACCAGACAGGGCATTGCTATGCGAGTTCCATCACGCCAGGAACCAAACATGAGACTTCCAAAAGGGTGTTACTAGAATTATACTGAATCTTTCTGATCTGATCTTCATCAGCACTCTCTAGATCATCGAGAAGGAGGGACTGGCATAACCTCCCTCTCTCCTCCAATCCTGGAGAAAGGCATCTACCGCCATTGCCCCAGGGTCTGGTCTCCAACTGAAGTATCTGGGTACCTGATATGTCAACCTGCTCGCAAATAAGCCCACCTGAACTGGACCTCATAGCCTCTGGATCAGACCTAAAATCTCTGGATTCAACTTTCAGTAGCTGAAGTCCCCGAGGTACCTGGAGTTCCAATCTGCCTTTACATTTTCCTGGCCAGGAATGTATTCTGCTCTCAAAAGTATCTTGTGATTCCCAAAGAAATACCATATCTGTTTTGCCAGACCTGCCAAAACGTTCGATCTTGAGCCGCCCAGAGGGTTTATATAAGACCCAACTATAAAGTTGTCTAAACAAATCCGAGTCACACTGTTCGCCAATAGGTCTTTGAAACTCATTAATGCATTTAAGCCTGCCAACATCTTTAAACAATTTATGTGTAACGATTGTTGCTCCCTGGACCATCTTCCTCCTGTCTCTTAATTTTTTCATACGTGGTCCCGAGCTAAAACTGCTGCCATCCGACTCTAAACCAATTCGAGACCATTCCCAAAAATGGCTTTTCCATTCCAATCCTCTACATTTTTCAACCACCATTCCAAATCCTCTCGATCATCCACTGGAAGGAAATTGGGTCTCCATACCACAAACCTTTCCTCAGACCCAAAGCCTTCAGCCTCTGAAGAGCTCAGTAATGTAAAGGCCCTGGGAAAATGGCCTGCATGCAAGAGGACAGTAGTCCTGATAATCTTGCTAGGTCCCTCAAGGTGATCACACCCCTTGCCAGAACCACTTTTATCTTCTTCCTTATATTTGTTACCTTCTTTTGCTAGAGAATCAGTTGGGATAAGAGTATTCACCTGAAAACCTAGGAATTCTATGCTCTGTGTATGGAGCACAACAGACTTTTCCACGTTTATCATAAACCCTAAACTCTCTAGGAGATCGCTTGTCCAAGCCAGATGATTCAACAGATCTAACCTGTCCTGGGACATTAGCAGAATGTCATCCAAATAGGTTATTAACCGGACGCATCTCTCTCTCAGGAAGGCTACTACTGGGCGCATCAACTTGATGAAACACTACGAAGTTGATGACAGCCCAAAGGGTAGGCAAAGAAACTGGTAGAGGAAACCTCTCCACCTGAATCGTAAATACTCGGACTGTCCTTTGCCATAGGTATTGTGAAATTTGTGTCCTTTATATCCAATTTCACCAACCAGTCTTTCTCCAGCAAGATGTTCCTCAACAGATGGATTCCTTCCATCTTGAAATGTCTGTAAACCAGGAACTTGTTTATCTCCCTTAAATTTATCACACAACGCCATTTTTTATCTTTCATTTTTAAGAGAAAAACTGTACTCTCAACACGTTCCACTTCCTGCAGCTCTACTACTTGTAGCAATGCCCCTTTCTCTAAAATCTGGACAACCTCTATGTCAGACCTGGCGTCTTTTGGCATGATTTCCCCTGTCTTTTTGTGTCTGACCTGTTTTTTACTGTGTGCTGCATTTCAATTTTGCTGGTTTTAGGACTCTGGGCACTTTACCACTGCTGACCAGTGCTAAAGTGCAAGTGCTCCCTATGTAAAAGGTAATGGTATTTGTTTTGTCCATGATTGGCATATTTAATTTTCTTGTAAGTCCCTAGTAAAGTGCACTATGCGTGCCCAGGGCCTGTAAATTAAATGCTATTAGTGGGCCTGCAGCACTGATTGTTCCACCCATATGAATAGCCCTGTAAACATGTCTCAGGCCTGCCACTGCAGTGTCTGTGTGTGCAGGTTTAAACTGCCATTTCGACCTGGCAAGAGCAGCCACTTGCCAGACCCAAACCTTCCCTTTTATTACATATAAGTTACCCCTAAGGTAGGCCCAAGGCAGCCCCATGGGCAGGGTGCAGTGTATTTAAAAGGTAGGACATATACTGGTATGTTTTACATGTTCTAATAGGGAAATACTGCTAATTTCGTTTTTCACTATTGCAAGGACTATCTCTTCCTTAGGGTAACATGGGGATTGCCTTGGAATATCTTTTAAGTGTAGTTTCCCATTTGGAGCAGATAGAGATTTGAAGTTTAGTGTCTCTGAACTCACTATTTAAAAATACATCTTTTGATGAAGTTTGTTTTTAAATTGCGTGTTTGAAAATGCCACTTTTAGAAAGTGTAAGTATACACAACAGGAGTAAATAGACCAGGTTGAGATCTGGGTGAGGAAGTATAAACAAACAATGTCTCAACCGGTATTATTGAAAAGGCTGATTATCAAGCATGCACAAGACATTGCAGGAAAAACAAAGTCGATCAGTACGTGACGGCGCCCTGTGGATTCCAACCCAGGTACGGCAGACCGGCATTCGGCCACCCCCGGCTCCGGTTTTTGCTTCAATTGCAGTAACGGCCTTGCCGACCGCACTCCCGCACCGGTACTCTCAGACCGGTTCCTGCACATCTGGGATCTATTTCGGCCCCGATCACGCCACATACTCATTGGACGCCACTCGCCTTCATCACCCTAGGACTCTAAGTGAACCGGGCTGCATTTTCTCTTGGGTGGACCCGCCCCAGGGCCCTGCTTGTCCATGGTTATTTCTGGACTTTCATAGTCACTTCCGCCCCCGGAGCACCACCGTTGTGGGCTGCACTGTTTCTCCCTTGCATCCATTGCCGAGGACTCTCCGGACCCTGGACCGATCCTCCATGCACTTGACCCCTCGCATCTTCATTCAGTAACCCGGTCCTGATGATGATCCTCAATCAATAGGATCGAAACGCCGTGGACATCCCAGCGCAACTCTGGCACCTTTCCATTGTGGTTCCCTAAAAATGCTACTAATTCATTGTAATTGATGTAAATAATTGATTACGAACCACAAATGACCTTGTTTATATTTTTGTCACATAATCACTCTGCGCCATCGCTGTTTTCTACACTTGTCACCTGCGCCGTTCACCTTTGAGTGTCAAGAGCACTTGCGTGCACAAAGTTTTTGGGTTACTTACGCAACAATTGCCTACAGTGCTGATACAACTGTCTCCAATTTCACAACACTTGTCTTCAATCCATCCAATATATGATGCCCTTGGCACATTTTAAAATCATCCTTGAGTCTCCCGACTTTGTTTTTCCTGCAATGTCTTGTGCATGCTTGATAATCAGCCCTTTCAATAATACCGGTTGAGATATTGTTGTTTGTTTATACTTTTAGAAAGTGGGCATTTTCTTGCTTAACCATTATGTGCCTCTGCCTGTCTGTAGAATCCACGTCTGGGTCAAGCTGACATTTGGGCTCTTGTGTATTTACTCTAGACAGCCACATAGAGGGAGCTGAGGTGTGCTTTGCATATCCTGATGGGCCGTCACCAGGCTGAGGGGCCTTCCTGAACTAGAGTGGTGGGAAAAGTTGTCACTGACACCTGAATAGGGCTGTGCCTGTCCTCGCACAAAACTGTCTCCACCCCCCTGTAGTTCGTCTAGAGCCAGGCCAGAGAAAGCCAGAGTCTTGTGCACTACAAAAGACTTGATTGAAGTTTGCCTACTTCAAAGGCAGAAACTGGTATAAGTACTGGATCTTTGACACCATACCTTCAGAATACTTCTGGACCAAAGGACAATCTGAAAGGGAGAAGAGCTGGATGCTGTAGGAGGGACTGACACACTGCCTGTTGCTTTGTTGTGCTGGCCTGCTGCTTGCTGCCTCTGACCTGGGAGTGAAAAGACTTGACTTTGCTTTCTGTATCCTGCTTCCAAAGTTCTCCAAGGGCTTGTATGTGCTTGCCTCCTGTTGTTAAGTCTCAGGGCCATAAAAGACTTCACCTACCAGAGCTTGGGCTCTTCTGCCAAGTGGTGCCAAATCCAGTTCCTGTGTCCTAGGAAGTAGAATCTGGTGATCTAAGAAGAAAATCCACGCATTGGCTCCCAGCGCCTGTTTTATCAACGCACCACGGCCCAAGATCGCCGCATTGGTGCTATGCGGCTGAAGAATTGATGCAGCGCCTGCAGTGCAGCCAAAAAATCGCCGCAGCGCGAGTCCTGAGCCCCGTGCCACCAACATTCCTGGCATCAGCTCCGAATCCAATGCATCCCCTGTTTGCGTCTGTGGAAACGACACAGCGCCTGTTTCGCTGCTGCCGCTTCGACGTAGTGCGTCCGGATTTTTAACGCATCGTCCCTGGGTGCCGATTCTTCGGCACCGCAGTAAGGAACTGAGGTTGTGTGTCTGGACCCAGACGCATCACCCCCCCCCTACCAGCAAGGAATCAACGCATCACCTCCCCTGTCAGCAACGAATCAACACATCACCTCCACTGTTAGCAAGCAATTGACGCATCTCCTCCCCTGCCTAGCAGTTAGGAGCCAACGCATCACCTCCTCTGCAGTAAGGAACCAACGCTTCACCACCTCTGCCAGTATGGAATCGACGCATCACTGTGTTTTCCGGCGTCTCAACTCCCCTACGGCCTGCATCGTCTTTGTTTTTGACGCATCTCAGGTACTTTGTGCTAAAACACCTGCACCCATTGATTTCTATGGATTAAGACTTATTGAATCTCTGAAAAGTGATCTCTTTACTTCTGTATGTTGCATTTTTGTCAGTTAGGTCTTTTTTTATTCAGATAAATATTGGCTGTTTTTCTAAACTGGTGTGGACTCCTTTTCTAGTGTTTTCACTGTTACTGTGTGTGTATGTACAAATGCTTTACACATTGCCTCCGAGATGAGCCTGACTGCTCGTGCCAAGCTACCAAGGGGGTGAGCATGGGTTATCTTAGCTGTGTGATCCCCTTACCCTGACTAGAGTGAGGGTCCCTACTTGGACAGGGTGCATACTGACTGCCAGCTAGAGACCTAATTTCTAACATCTGTGTCTAACAATTGCATCTTTTCTGCATCAAAGACCAACTCCCTTGGCTGTTTGTCTTGTATAAGTGTTCCTCAGAACTCTATCCTGAAACCAGCTACTGTCTTTAACACCCAACCGTCTCCTGTTATTTTCTCTCAATGTCTGGTGAAGAACCTCAATCTTCCCCCAACTTTTAAATGGGTAGAATCAACTGTGGAGTTTAAGCTCACCTTGAGGTCTTAATCCTCCTCCACGGAATCTTGAATTTTTCCATCTCTGAGGGTCAAAACTTGAGTTGGAGTGATAGCCTCTACCATAATTCCCATATTATCTGGGCACCTGGTAGT
Organism: Calotriton arnoldi; assembly: GCA_963921515.1. Taxonomy (NCBI): domain Eukaryota; kingdom Metazoa; phylum Chordata; class Amphibia; order Caudata; family Salamandridae; genus Calotriton; species Calotriton arnoldi. Next base: position 4,366,843 of record CAWUFW010000033.1, read on the forward strand.
AGTATTGGCTCTTTGGGGATCCGCGGCTGACAGCCAGTCTCCTCCTATCAGCCCTTCGAAAAACTGCCCTTGAGCCAAATATGTGCCTCATGTTGTTCTGAGCCTTACAGAAGGCAGTAAAAGTGGAGACATTCTTCACCTGGGATTTAACAAAGCTCTCCCCAAAGAGAAACTCCTTTGGGTCCCCCATGTCTTCTCTGTTGGACAAATCAGCTAATTTGGGGTTCATTCTCATCAACACTGCTTTTCTCCTTTCCATGATCAGACCCGTATTTGCATTCCCTAGCATGCAAATAGCGCGCTGGGCCCAGCCTCTCAAGAGGTCCATGTTGACCCTGGTATTCTTGCTTCTGACCTCCTCGGCCATATCAAGTATGCGAGTCAAGGGTCCCTGCATATCAAGGACCTTGCCCTGACAATGCTTCAGTCATTTCTTTATCCCTTTACTGGGGTCCTTTACAAACTTGAATAAGAAGTTATGTAGCTCTGGGTCTAAATTGGGTGTAGTACAGGTCTTCTCTCCAGTGGATGGCCTGGGGCTCCTAGCCCTCAACAAATTGTGGGTATCCTTGTTCAAAGATATCCTGATCCATAATTTTAAATATTTTGCCACATGATCCATCGACCATCACTCTACGAGTGCTTAATAATATTAGGGTAAACCGTATCCCCCCCATTGAGATTGATGCCTGGTCCAAGTCATCATCCAGGCTCTCAAAGAAGCCTAAGCTCGCCTAAGGATCAAACAATACTGATCCCACTCTAAATCCTCATACTCAATAGCTTCCTCCTCCACCGAGGAACTCTTTGTGCCATCGAAGTCACTCTTTCTCATCATGCCACTACGGACAACCTTTCCCAGTGCCCCGTCAAGGTGGCCTTTTCCTGTTGTGCTGTGAGCACTATCATCTGTTGTAGCACTTAGGCTACCACTACTATAAGCGTTAGTCTCTGCTTTCTCAGGATGTTTCCTCTTCTGGGAAACATTACCCCATTTACGGGTATTAGAGGTAGAACGGGAGTCCTCTTCGGACATGGAAAAATAATGTTTGAGGCATGTGTGGCTGTAGATGCACATTCTTTGCATACTTCCGCCATCTAGTGTTGGGTCCCGATGTTTACAAGTTGTTTTTCCTCGAAGAAGTCCTTCGAGTCAAGAGACAAGTGACTCCTCCTTTTTGTAGTAATGCGCATGGGCATCGACTCCATCGTTAAATTGTTTACTTTCCGCTGGCGGGTTCGGATATGTTGTGTGACGCTCCGGTTCGAGACAGTCCCGGGCTCACTTCGGTTCGCTATCCAGTTCCAGCTTCATTTGTATTGTTTTCAATAGTGTTTTCCATACTTTCGCACTGAAAAATAGAACGCTTTAGCTTGTCGGTCCGATGTGCTTCACATGTGGCCTTTGGGCCTAGCCCGTTCGGGCCTACTTTCCTATCCACCTTTCACCGAGAATGTGCAGCTAATGAAACAAACTCCATTTTGCTTCTGTCCCAGGTGCCACGCAAAGTACCCCAGCACAGACCTCCATCGGGTTTGCAACTTTCGTCTGTCTCCAGACCATCAGGAGGAAGCCTGTGAAGCTTGTCGATCGTTTCCATGAAAAAAAACTTTGCGGGACCGTCTGGTGTGGCATCGAGAAATGCAGCGCAGAGAGATAGAGGAAACTCCGGACATCAAGATGTCGAACAAGAACAGGAAGAGTTTTCAGAGGGTTCGGTAGAGGAGGAAGAAGCCTTCTCCATTCATGACTCAGGATCTGGTTCCGACTCTGATCTTGAAGCCAAACTACAAATCCAAGATTTTCCTTCCGGTCAGCATACCATAAGTACACATGCCCCTGTTCCATTGGCCAAAAAACAATTGGTCTCCACCGACCGTACGGCTCCCGGGACACCACTGCCATTAAGCCATGGTAGGCACAGGCTGTCTGCTTCGGATGTCACACCGTCTGGTTCGGCACCGAAATCTAACCGAAACAGCCTCAATCAGCACCGAGCCGACACAACTCAGCACCGAGCTGATCATATGCCTCTTCGGTTCTGAACATCCCACATACCGCTGCTTCAGCTACGACCGCTTCGGTTTCCAAAATGAGATCAGTTCGGCACTGAAGCCATCAGTATCAAGGTTGCTACCTGAACCAGTACTTCAATTTATGCAGGAACGGCTCAATCCGAAACAGAAAAAATTGCATATATAGCCTCAAACTTGATGCATTTTAGCTGAACCTGTGCCTAAACCATCTAAACACCAACTTTCTTTTGACAAGGGCATAGATGTCCCAGTGTCAATTAAAAAGAAGAAAAATGACATTGCCACCAGTCCACTGCGTCCTCCTCTTCCTTCTTTTCCACCACCTCAACCAGCACCTCCACCCTCTTGTCCACCACCACCTTATTCTCTTGGTGAACCAGGAGACATTACACCACAAGGGTCTCCACAGTCTTCCACTGATGGTTATGGGGAAGGAGATGACTCATCAACCGAGAGATCCCTGGGATAATTACGAGATTTACCCATCAGGTGACACTGACCCGGATGTATATCCAGCCAGACCTTCACCCCCAGATGATGCTTCCTCATATCAATACCTTATTGCTGGAGCAGCAAAGTACCACCAGGATCCATTACACAAAGACCCTGTAGAGGATGATTTCCTTTTTGAAACTTTAGCTACTACTCGTAGATCATGCCAATAGCTCCCTATGTTAAAAGGCACTCTGATGACATCTTGAAAGACCCAGTAAGAGCACGTATCAGAGTGGATAAAAAATATAAACCGGCTCCATCAGACCCTATTTACATTAGACGTCAGCTTCCCCCAGACTCCATAGTGGTTTCTAATGCTCGTAAAAGGGCTAATTCACAAACATCAGCAGATGCCCCTCTACCTGACAAAGAGTTTAAATACACTGACGGTTTGGGGAAACGGGTAGCGGCACAGACCTCCAGTCACTGGTGGATTGCCAACACACAAGCTTTATTGGCACAATACGATAGGGCACATTGGGATGAGATGGAGCAACTCCTCCAACATCTTCCTGAAGAATATAAAAAAAAAGGGACATGAGATTGTCAATGAGGGCAAGTTAATTACTAACAACTCTCAGGTATGCCCTAGATTCAGCAGACACAGCAGCCAGGGTCATCAATACCAGTGTACTGTTGAGGAGACATGCTTGGCTCCATATATCTGGTTTTAAGCCAGAGGTACAACAACAATACTCAATGTACCTTTTTACAAGGAGCATCTTTTTGGTTCCTAAATGGCCAAGCATTAGAGAAGATGAAAAAGGACACTGAAGTAGCTAAATCTATGGCGGCGCTTCAAACCCCTGCTTCACGCGGACCCTTTTGCTGTCCCTCTTTCAAACACTTTTCAATAACTACACCATCTGATGCTTCTAACTCCTCGTACAGGTAGCAACATCAAACCTCCCCTTCACGAGGGTACTATAGAGGCACTTATAGAAGGAACAGTTCCAAAGGTTGGTAGAAGTGCCTCAGCAAGATTTGCATCCTCCCCTTCAAAACAGTGACCCGCTTCTCATTCCTCCCGACCATTTAATACCTGTTGGAGGCAGACTGCAAATGTTTTCCACACTTGGCAAAATATAACAGATCAGTGGGTGTTGGACATTATCAAACATGGTGATTGTCTGGAGCTCATAAAAACTCCTCCAAACATTCCATCTCGCAGACACAATCTCTCCACAGAACATCACACACTCTGCTCAAACAGGAAGTGCAGGCTTTATTTCTAAAAGGAGCTATTGAGCGTATGTTCCTCTTCAACAGCAAGGACTAGGAGTGTATTCCCTATACTTTCTAATCCCCAAAGAAGACCGGTCACTAAGATCCATCTTAGATCTCAGGCCATTAAATCATTACATTCTTTCAGATCACTTTCTTATGGTCTCTCTTCAGGACATAATCTCACTGCTTCAACTAGGCGACTTGGTCAGCACTAGACCTAAAGGACGCCTATTTTAACATTTCAATACATCCAGCTCTTTGAAAATACCTCCACTTTGTTTTCGCTGGAAAGCATTACCAATTCAAAGTACTACTATTCGGAGTCACTACAGCACCATGGGTGTTTACCAAGTGTCTAGCAGTAGTAGCAGCACATCTACGCAGATAAAATAATCATGTCTTCCCGTTTCTAGACGAGTGGCTTATCAAAGTTAATACATTTCCCATGTGTCAACAACAGATTACTCTCCATCTACTCCAACAGCTGGGATTTACAGTCAATATACAAAAATCACACCTTTAACCATTACAAATTCAACCATACGTGAGAGCTATATTCAATGCACACTTAGGTTTATCATACCTGAATCCAACCAGGATTCAGATTATTCAATTACTGTCACAACAGTTTCAACCCAACCTACAAATAAGTCAAGACAGTTATGCACCTCTCAGGCATAATGGCATCTTTCATCGCAGTAGTTTCACATGCTCGACTAAATATGCGCCCGCTGCAGGAATGTCTGGTGCCCCAATGGTCTCGGTCACAGGGTCATTTACAAGATGTAGTGTTGGTAGACAACCGCACTCCTCACTCTCTGCAATGTTGGAACACACAAAACCTGTCAAAAGGGCAGCCATTTCTCGACCCTGTTCCCAGGATCATTCTCACAGCAGATGCATCCCTTACAGGATGGGGCTCTCACCTACAGAATCTCACAGTACAGGGTCTCTGGGATGCCAAACAACAGAGTCTCCACATCAACTACCTCGATTTTCAAGCTGTTCACCTAGCATTGAAAGCGTTTCTAACTCACCTGGTAGGCAAAATTGTCTTGATCTGGACGAACAACATGACAACTATGTGCTATTCACAAAAACGGGGACACACTCTACAGTTATCACACCTATCTCAGACAATTTGGCATTGGGCAATACGTCACAATATCCATCTGCTAGCTGAACACCTCCCAGGGAGGGACTACCAGTTTGCCAACCTCCTCAGCAGGATGAGGCAACAAGTCCACGAGTGGTAGCTCCACCCTCAAGTCCTCCTCCCTTTCTTCCACAAGTGGGAGTATCCACAAATAGACCTTTTTGCAAACGTAAACAATGCTAAATGCCCAAACGTCTCCTCCAGGTTCCCACACCCACTACCCAAAGGCAATACACTAAGGATTAACTGGTCAGGGATATTTGCGTACGCTTTTCTGCCTCTCCCACTTCTTGTGGTTCGGAGGCTCAGGCAAACCTCTCTCACTCTCATTCTAGTAGCTCCCACTTGGGCTCGTCAATCATGATTCACTACACTTCTTGAACTCTCAGTAGTTCCCCACAAGAAGCTTCCTCTCAGCCCGGACCTTCTCACTCAGAGCCATGGAGAAATCAGACACCCAAATCCAAAGGAGCTCAACCTTGCAATTTGGCTCCTGAAATCATAGAACTTGGGTATCTGAATTTCCCACCTGAATGTATGACTATTCTTAAAGAAGCTCGTAACAACTATAGCTTGTTATGCAGCGAAGTGGAAACGATTTGTCTTCTACTGTCGGAGTAAACAAATCCATTTGATGCAACTATACAAAACATTGTTTGCTATCTTCTTTATTTACAAACACCATACGCTTACACTTAGCAACAGTGGCTGCCTATTTGCAAAATAGACAACACTTGTCTTTGTTCAAAGTGCCAGTTATTTAAGCATTCTTGGAAGGCCTTAAAAGAGTAATTCCACCTAGAGTTCCACATGCACCTACATGGAATCTTAATATTGTACTTACCAGACTTATGGGTCCACCGTTTGAACCATCTCATAAATGTCCTCACCAATTTATACTTTGGAAAGTTGCTTTTTTAATACCCATTACCTCATTTAGATGCGCGTTCCAGGCTTTAACATTGGAAGAAACTTTCTTTCAAGTACACAGAGATAGTGGTTCTTAGAACCATCCCAAAATTTCATCCAAAAGTGATTTCATCTTTCCACCATAGTCAGTCAGTTGAGTTACCTGTTTTCTTCCCACAACCAGATTCAGTTGCAGAGAGGGCACTTCATGCATTAGATGTCAAAAGAGCTCTAATGTACTATATTGACAAGAACTAAAGAATTTCAAAAATTGAAACAACTGGTTGTAGCGTTTTCACGCCCTCACAAAGGAAATCCCATATCCGAGTTGGGCATTTCTAGATGGATAATTAAATGCATTCAGATATGTTGTGCCAAAGCTAAAAGAACTTTGCCTACACCCACTCGAGCACATTCTGCTCGCAAAATAGGGGGCTTCCATGGCTTTCCTGGGCACTATCCCAATAGCTGACATTTGTAGGGCCGCTACATGGCCTAACCTACACACTTTCATATTGTGTCGATGTATTAGCACGCCAACAAGCCAATGTAGGGCAGGCAGTGTTACGTACTCTGTTTCAAACAACTGCAACACACGTTAGTCACCGCCTTTGGAGAGGGACGGCTGTACAGTCTATTCAAAGCATGTGTATCTACAGCCACACATGCCTCGAACGGATTGTTACTTACCCTGTAAGCATCTGTTTGTGGCATGTAGTACTGTAGATTCACATGCCCCCATCCATCTCCCTGGACACCTGTGGCAGTTGCAGTTTCTTTCTACTATTCTATCTACATGAACATCTCTTTACTCATACCTACACTCACTCCATTGTCACCCGCCTGTGGGAAAACAACCTAAAAATGGAGTCTATGCCCATGCACATTACGACTAATAGGAGTCACCACTTGTCTCGTGACTAGAAAAACAACTTGTACACATCCGGACCCAACACTAGATGGCGGAAGTATGCAAAGCATGCGACTCTACTGCAATACATGCCACAGGGTAAGTAGCATAATCCTTTCCTACGAAGGAGCGTCTCTCTTCCTCTTAGCCAGTGTGGCGTCCGACGCCTCTTTAACAGAGAATCTTAGCTCCTCTTCCAAGAATTTCTTAATGGAGTCCCCAACAAGTTCAACCATTGGGTGAACGTGGGAGCTGGTCACATCCCTTGTAATATCTTAAGTGGCAGAGTAGTATAATAGCTATAGAGAAACCAGGGGTCTGGATTTTTTAAAACAATCTACTTGGCCAAGGGACAAAATGCTACTGCGATCTAGATGTCCTGTAAAAAACACTTGTCCCACCTACTCCCTACATCAATTACAAGGGCGGACATAGAAACATTTAATACATTTTGATTTTGTTTTAATAACCATTCAATGCTTTATAATCATGCTAAAGAGAAATGCAAAAAAGCAATATTATCCCTATTATACAAAAGTATAGAAATTGTGTAGGAATACAACAAGAAATGATCTTGCATGGCAGTCTGCTCTATGACTCATACTGACAATACTTCAATAGTTATGATAGATGTGGCCTCTTATGTCCGCACGCATGCTTTGTGCCCTTCTAACCTGTTTCATATCAGTATAATGTGCAAAGTTTTCATCATTTATTCTTGAAATTTCTTTGGCATATCTTCGCCTCTTAGGACTAGACCAGTAAAATGTAAAAATCAATTTCAAAGTTTGTTCACACTGACAAATAGAAGGATTGGATTTCACAGCATCTAGAATCCCAAGCTGAAGCAGAAGAAAAGGAATGTCTTTCTTTAGAAGTGCTGCAACCTCTCCCTTAGATCCCATCATAACTGCAGCACCTTCGAAATTGACAGCTATTAGTGAAGGGCCTGGATGTTCTGTAGACCTCATACCTACTAAATCCAAAGATAACCTTTGGATTCATTTAACTATACCATCCAGCACACCTTGAGCATGTGCGTGTTCGAGTGGAACAAGATCTACAAATAGAGTATAGGGTTTCCGACCTTTGACTACTCTCACCAGCACAGTTTCCTGTTCAATGATGGCACTATCTGTGCTTCTGTCCGCAATAATGCAGATGAAGTAAGAATTTGAACTTTTTTTGATGTGCTGTCGAATTAAATCTGCCTGACATCTTTTGAGCTCTGGGGCTTTTTAGTGGTTTGTATAATTTTCTCCTACAGCCGCACCCGTTTTCTTCAAAGCCCTACATACGGTTTCCATGTCTGAGTGGCTTACCTTGTTTTACAATTAGGTAAGCATTGTTAAACAAGATGGTCAGTTTCTTTATCTCTCCTTCAGTTTTTGCAGTGCTTGCATGAAGAGGGGCTGTTCTGTAGGAGGCACTGGAGTTTGAGGTACTCGCTGTAAGGGTCCGAGACTGCAAGGCCATTTCTTTAATTTCTTGGCGGTGCCATGAAACGCATGTCATATGTGCCTTACTAGTTTCATGAGCTCTGATTGGTTCAATGCCAACCGGTCACATCCACTTAAGAATGCATTTCTACCTTAACCCAAATAACTGACTGCTACAGTAGGATATTTTTGGCAAATAGTGCAGTACATTTTTGGTACTTCTCCTTTCTGACTTTCCTTCAGGGCTAGTCATGGCCAGGATTCCACCCAGTGAGACTGAAAAACTTTTTTTCTTTTTTCAGCATCATACTTTTTGTTCTTGGTTATGTTAGGATTATGTGGGGTCGTACAAGGCCCAACCTCATTTGGTTCTTTTTGGTTTCCTTCTCCTGGCTTTTCATTATCAGTGTCTTTACTTTTTTTTTACCCAAATTGAAACAGACTTTGCTGAGACATATTTGCCTGTCAACAGAACAAAGTGATCTAGTCTTAGACTATACTTGATTCAGCTTTAAACTCACTGTCCAGAAATGTTAAGCTATTTATGGCAACAAGCTTTTCACATAGAAGACTGCACTAAATCTTGATACAGTTTTCCTCCTATAGTTTTCTAAACTCTTTGAGAACAAAGCTTGAGGCTGTCTGCAGCTGCAATGAACATCTATGCTGCTACTATGGTTTGTAGTGATTCTGTTTCATGGCAAGTTGTGAACTCACTGAAGTCTGGTGCTACACTGGATGCACTCTAGACCTAGAAGCCAAGATAACATTTACACTAAGAACAAGGATTTGAGATTTGGAAAAGTACAAGCTTACATAAAGACAATCCAAATCTACGATCCATGTTACCATAAAAAAACATCAGAAAGTATGTTATTGGCTGCTTATTAAAGATGGATAACATAATTAAAGGAAATAATGAACAGAAAGTAAAAGTAAAAGGAAAAATTAAGGATTGGGAAAGAAAAAAAGATAAAGAATGAAATTGGAACAATTTTTACCTCATCCACGTGTGTAGGGAAAGCAAATACATCTTTTTTGAAGACTGTTCACGAGGTCGATAGGTCTTGCTTTTGTGACCTATTGACTTTGCCAGTGCTTTTTCCCGATGCGTTGCAGCATCAGCAAAAAGCTTTTGGCCGATGCCATGCAGCATCATGAAAATAAGAGCAAAAAACAAACCGGCACGATGATTCCATTTCCTAGGCTCACACATGTATGAGGAAGTTAATCTGCAAATGTAAAGGGTGCTTGGAAGCCACTGCTGGCTTCAATTGATGTAATCACATGAAGCTTTTATGATGACAACAATTTATTCTTCAGTGGTAGTGCAAGGGTAGCTGAGCTGTGAAGTGCAGACTTTTAAGGGACAGGTATATAAAACAAATTGCATTATGTACAGGCTGGGCACTACTAATATCTATATTTTGGAAGCATCATTTCATCTTAAACCTTTTTGCACATTTTGTAGCATTCTTTCTTCTACTGTGTGTAATGCAAGTTTAAAATATTGACTTACATATTCACAGTGCTTTTGGTCACAGGCTGTGGCCTCGTAACACTAAAAATGCACACATTACTACATAGCGGCCAAGTTTTCAGATTGCTTATGTGTGACATCTGAATGTTTTTTGCATGCTTATGCATGACATTTAGTTAGATAATGTGCCCCACTTTGAGTGACACTTGATTGCGTGTAGGGCCAATCACTTCTGTCTACATAATTACATACGCTTTAAGATTAGCACATTTGTTGCAAACAGGGGCTGAAACACTCCTTGTAGTATTTATACAGTACCACTAAACTAACTCTTTTTTTCTAACATGATGATCGTATTGAAAATATTTTTGGTAATTGTGCAACCAAACCAGTTTAAAGTGCAGAACACGTTTATGAGCAAAGCCAATATTGGTTAAAAACTGTACATTGGAATCTTTTATATGTATTTTTAAGTATTACATGCTGTAGAAGGCTAGAGTAATTGAATTTTTTAAGTTGATTTGCAGACAAAATCCTGTGACTGATCAAGCTAGACACCGACAGCTTCTGCTCTGTTCTTAGATTAACACCCCTAGAACTCCATGAAGTCACAGACTTCATAAGCAACATTCTGTGAGAACATCACAGGACTGGGCACAGGAAAGCAGCTAACCTGAACACAGTGTAAGTCCACACTATAACAATCCCCTTTCCTTTCTAAACCGCAAACACAACACTTACACCAGAACACTAAATTAAAGACTGTCCCACAACAAACAGAAGACCACAGAAGACAAAGACTGGAACAACTCCCCAGAGACATCACAAAGACACAACATGGAAGTCACCCACACACAGAATCACCTAACCAACATGATGATCTACGAAATCTCACTGCTCGTGCTATTGAATGACCACCTCCAGGAACGTGTGTTCATCTTGCATCTCCTCTGTCATGTGATGCAACCCAAACTTCTCTTGCTTCCCTTTGAAAGTCACCATCCTCCATCAACAACCACCTTGAACCACTCTGTCGGCGCTCAGAACCCTTACAAGCTTCCTAGCCAAAGCCATGAAACTTCAGCGACACAGTTTCAGTTTCATAGCTGTGTAGTCCCTGTAGTACGAACTTTGGTGCTCCCCGATTGGAATATTCACTTTAGAATTAAATCAGGCCCACATAACACTTCTGAAAAATTCTCATAAGAATGACATGGCAATAGATTCTTTTAAATGCTCTATATAGGTATTACACAATATACCATCAGTAAGGAAGCAGCATATTATTATTAAAGTTTATATAGCGCCTGAATCACCCCCGAAGGGGTATCTCTGCGCTTGTGGACAGACGTGAGAGTACTGGCACTATGCGAAACGTCTAGAACAAAAATGATTTCAGGGACTTTCTAAACTGAAGATGGTCCGGACACTGCCTCAGTGTAATAGGGAGCAAATTCCAGTGCCTGGGAGCTAGATACGAGAAAGCTTTCCCCCCTGTCCTAGACTTGTTAGTCCGGGGAACTTTAAGGAGGGATTTGGAGCTAGATCGAAGGTCTCTAAGGGGAGTATATTGGTAAAATTTCTCCGCAAGGTATGCTGGACCATTGCCAAACACCGCCTTATGAACGATGCAGCAAACCTTGAATTTAATTCGTTTGCGCACCGGAAGCCAATGAAGCTGCTGCAGCAGCGGAATCGAAGATGATCTGTAAGGGGCGTTCAATACCAGCTGTGCCGCTGTATTTTGGACTACCTGTAAGCGATCTAACGAGGCCTCGTTAGGCGAGACCAGTAGAGCATTACAGTAGTCGAGTCGACTGAAAACTAGCGTCTGAATGAGAGTCTTCCGTGTATAGTCTGGGAGGAAAGGAAATGCTAGTCTCAACAGACTCAACACATGAAAACCTAAGCTCACCATATGGGCCACCTGCTCCTTCATGTTCAGGCTCTGCTCAATGCGAACCCCTAGATTTTTTACTGATGCCTTTGGGGCGGGAGAGACACCCAGCTCCCCTGGCCACCACTCAGGTGTCCACAACAATGCGGCCTCTCCGAAGAGCATAATCTCTGTCTTCCCAGCATTTAATTGTAGAAAGTTGTTACACATCCACTGAGATATTGCTAGCATGCCGGAAGAGAAGGTGGTCTGGGCCGTCGTGGAGGATTTGTCAAGAGAAGGTAGTAAGCTGGGTGTCATCCGCATATGATATTGGCATGAACCCATATGTCCTCAGGAGATCGGCCAAGGGAGCAACATAGATATTAAATAGGGAAGGGCTTAAACAAGAGCCCTGAGGTACTCCCTTGGTCAACTTCTTGGTCTTAGACCTATACGGTCCCGGGTTGACTGTCTGGGAGCGATCAGAAAGGAAGCTAGTCATCCACCGCAAGGCCTCTCCCTTTATCCCAGATTCCTCTAGTCTCCTGAGCAAAAGGTAGCAGCATAGCATATAACTCATAAGTAAAGAACTCAATACAGTTCAGAACAGAATCCAGCATAGATTCTCCTTCTAAGAATGGGAGTAGGGTCTCTGCTAGTTCTGAGAGAAATGCACACTCTTGTATAGTATTTTAGACAATGGGGTTCATATATTCTCTGGAAATACTATTCATTAAGTTTAAACAAATAGGAAACAGTACGAGGAAACCTTTCTACATAGAATGCATTCAGAGATTTTCCCACCACCAATACATATTAGTTTGTTCATTCTCACAGTCTCGGTTACACAGTTTAACTGATACAATGTTAACAGAACTAGGGCGAGCTCCTCAGCTTAGTACATTCAGGAGACTTTCTCTGAGAACCTTTTGTGCTGATTTATGTGAAACTAGCAACGTTTATTTTAGCAGCAGAATCCATAATATCACGTGATATAGGATGACGTTTAAACAAGATGGATGACAATGTAAACATGGTGTCTCAGGAGTAAACCGGAGTGCTCCCCAGAAGTCAATACAGGGGCTGAGGCAGGGATCAGAGGAAGTATTGTGCGGTGGAGATCTGCACCCTGTCACCGGGTCTCACTCCGCCATACCTGGTCATAACAACTGGTCAGATCGTCCGAATCAGTGCCCGGGGCCAAGGATGCACTTTGAAGGAGGCCCCTCTTGAGGCCATGATGTGAAGCCCTGGGCCCCTCCCTGGACATCTAGAGAAGGCAGATAAGTTACCACCTCTTTTAGCGCTCTATATGATTGCTCGTGCTGCCTGACTGTGCATATGCTGGATACTGTGAGAATATTGCGAAGCCGCCCAGGTCACATACAAACGCGCCATGGCTAAAGATAAAGAATCCAGATAGCAGAAACAAGTCAAGATGGACAGATACACAAAAGTGATGGTCCCTCAGATGACCACAGGTGAGAAAGTCTCAATCACCTGATAACGTAGTGCTCCTCCAAGCAATCCAAGCCTCAAGAGAGACCCAGAGTTCACCCTGCTGCGCCAAGACCTCCGGAAAGTTTCTGAGAGGATGACACAGGCAGAAGATCTACAGTTGAGGACACGACAAACACCCTGCGAAAAGAGGTCACTGACCTATGAACCAACCTAGAGGATGTGGCCTGGAGGGTGGACGATGCTGAAAAATGTGCACGAAGAAATAACGGGCGTTTCGTCGGCTTTCCTGAATGAGCGGAGGGCTCGGACGCGGGAGCCTACCTGGAAAGGTGGCTGAAGGATTCGCTCCTTGCTGCGCGGTTCTCCACTTGCTTTGTGATCAATCGAGCACATAGGTCCTTTAATGCTAAGCTGCCCACGGGCGCGCTTCTGCGCGCCCTCATTGCACGTTTCCTCAATTATCAGGATAGAGACTTGATCCTGAGACAAGTTGGGAGAATGTGCGAAATTCGCTATGAGCCAAAATAATGGTCTTTACCAATTACTCCTGTGAGGTGCAGATACAGAGGCGCATCTTTGACTTCGTCAAAACAAAACTCAGCGCAATGAACATACAATATAAGCTCCTGTTCCCTGCCAAACTCAAGTTCATGTTTCAGGGTAAAACCACCTTTTTCCAAACGCCGGGGGAGGCCTGGACCTGGATTGAGGAGCGTCCCCCTCCGCGATCGGAGGGATTGTTGGGTCGATCACCCCAGCACCTTCCACCAAGGTGCGCGCCCTAAACCACAGAGAGGGAGAAAGAGGCAAAGAGTGGTCTCGGCCAGTAATAAAAGGAAGTCTACCGACTAAATGACGTTTCACCACGCCCGGTATGGCTTCAGTCACAGAGGGTGATGCAACAGGGTGAGCGAGAAAAGAAGTGCATGAGAAACGCATAGGCGACACCACTACAGACCTATCTGACGAAGTTCACACTACGGACTCCGAGACGGAACACCCACTGCTGAAATCTATAGCCAACATGGAGGCAGATCCGTTGATTGACAAGACTTCTGAGACTACAACTGACATGCATCGAGAAGAAAGAGCAAACTAACTATACATACGGACCCGAAGGAGACTGGGCGGAGGCAATGGCATTGCTTCATTCTTCTGCCACGCTCCCGATATAGAGACACGTTGCAGTTGTTGTATAAACTTTATTTCGGCCATGGGCCATAAAAGTCACAGTAAAAACATCACAGAAAATCCATATTATTATTAGTGCAAAATATGTTTAGAACATACATACATTTCCAGCATTAGTTCTGCGCATGTTGTTTTAAAAAGAGGAAGAAGGATTGTGCAAATAATCTACACCTTGTCATTAGAACACGTATTCCCCGACAGGTTAGAATGACCAATTGTATATCTATGGGGGAAACTCACACCAAGGCAATCAATAATTTGTTTGTTTACCGCAATTCAATCTCTAAGAGTTAATATTATGGCAGTCATATAGCTATATAAAAACATATAAAATCTTTGTTTACCACTCTATTGCACTTAAGCAATCGGTTAAAAGAATATTAAAAGATACTACTTGGCCGAGCAATATAGTTTTATAAAATCAGTTTACTACCATTTTCCTTCTGTTAAAATTTTAGACCTATCTTTTTACATATGAATCCAACTGCAAGTAAATATCTACTAATAGTGAAAATAATATGAGGCGATGTGTCACTTTTCAATACTCTTAAAACTTTCTCAAATCTCCTGAAGCCCAGATTTCTGCATAGTGAACGAATCCATTTAGTTGTTATAGGCAGTGCAAAAGAACAAGATGTGTCAATATTTTCTGGATGACCTAAGGTGCATAAAGTGCATATCTCATTCTCGGGCGTATCACCGGTCTCCCTTTTGGAAGTATAAGTTTTGATTTGGAGGATTTTGTGGCGAAATTTTATGTACAATATCTTCGCCAAGTGGGGTTGAATTATATCTAGGAAATCCTCAAAAGCAGAGTTAGGCTTGATGGTAAGAAATTGTGATGTCAATTGACCTGGATTTGGGTTGCAGTGGTAAGTGTTTGCAACATACTCCCAGTAAATTGACTTGAGATATTCCTTTGAATTACTTGATATTGTTTGTGGCTCAGTCCAGTACAGAGGTAGGCCAAGTCTAACAAGGCATGTTTTAACATGTGACAGCCAGGGAAGAGTTAGTTTTTTGTCTAGTCCAAGATCTCCTTAAGGCCTCTATAGTGACTCAATTCCTCCGTTGTCCGTACTGTAATCCAATAGAGGATAGGTCTCAATGCGGCAACGTGTTCTATCCGTTTACAGTTTAAATCAAAGTACATTGGTGTCAATGGCGCCCCTACTAGGAGTCCCAACAATCCCTGCATTACCTTATTTTCTGTTGTGGCGAACATTGTTACTTTGTCTACGCCAAATAGTTCGGCCCCATATAATGCAGCTGCCAGGGCCATATGTGTATAAACATCCAGGGCTGGTGTTATTGCATTGGTGATAGTATTGCTATACTAGTTCAATATTGGCCTTGTGCCCTGCATGAGGGCCATCTTTGCAGGGGTTATTTGGGGTTCCCAAGATAGTCTAGAATCTAGTGCTACGCCCAGGTATTTAAAATTGGCTACATGCTCCAACTTTTGTTCCCCTACTGTGATACTTTTCTTGATAGACCTATATGGTTTCACTGTCATATACTTTGTCTTGCTTATGCTTATTGCTAGACCTTTTTTTAATACAGTAAGTGTGAAAACTGTCAAGTAACTTTTGGAGTCCCCTTGGTGTCTGTGAGATCAAGATAGTGTCGTCCGCGCAAAGCAAAGCAGGAACCGGGGCACCACAAAGGTTTGGAGAGTCATGACTGCATTGCTTTAGGTGATCGACCACATCGTTACTATAGACGGAGAACAGCGTTGGCGCTAGCACGCACCCCTGCCTGACTCCTCTCCTAATTGGTATTTGTTCTGTAAGGTTGCCTTGAACCCCCCAAATGAACTCTAGCAAAATTGTTTTGATGGAACCTAATTATCTGTGTCAGGATTTCATCTGGGACGACTTGACTCTTTAGTGACGCCCATAATGGTTCTCTTGGGACATAGTCAAATGCCGCCTTAAGGTCTATTAATGCTATATATGCGTGACCTCTCTTTATTTGTATATACTAACACAGAATACACATTAGCCTAAACACCTGGTCAATAGTTCTAGTACGGGTCCTAAACCCTGCTTGGAAAGGTGTAAATATGTCATTAGCGATAATCCAATCGTTAAATCTATTCAAAATTTGACGAGCAAAAGTTTTTTGCAGCACATCTATTAGACTTATCGGTCTATAATTCCCTGGTTCACACTCATTGCCTTTCTTGTGGAACGGTATTATTTCAGCTCTATTCCATGTGGGGGGGGGGGGGAATACATAGGGTACCAACACATCTCTTTCGTGGTTCAGAAGGTCCCCAGGAAACCTATCCACTCCGGGGGCTTTCCCCAATTTTATAGCATCAATGGCCCGCTCTATTCCTGCTAAGCTAAAATGCAGTTCCGGTTCCTCGCTTCCATTTTTCAGAGGTCTCAAAAACTTTTGCTCATCCTCATCCTGGTCAAGGTGCATTGGGGTGGGGGGGGGGGGGGGAGTAAAGGTTGGTGAAGTGCCGGATCCAGGATTTGGCGTCCCCATGGTGTCCTGTTCTAGGGACTTTGTCCTTACTTCCATATGCAGTTATTTTCCAGAATGTTGCAGAGTCCTTCAATTTGGCTGCTTAGAGTAAATCTCACCAATTCTTATCTTCCCATATTTTTTGTGCATTTAACGATACTTTTTTATAGTTTGCCCTAGGCTCCCTAATCAGAACAGCGTTCCCGCTCTTGAGGCTATGAAGTAGAGACTTCTTAGCTTCTCTGCAGTTGACTGTGTATCATGGATTACTTGGGTCCTCCCTCCCCACTCCTTGATTTATTTTGTTAACACGTTGCAGTTAACTTTGCTCGCTGTTTGAGAAAAGTCCACCATTTAGAGTGGAATAGACCTGGGTAGACCCTAATGGCACATTCGCAGCGGTCAAGGGGCGATGGAGGCGAAAAGACATAACACTGGTTAGCATTTACGCCCCCCCAAAGTTGCAGAAAAAGGACACTGGCCAAACTAGCAGATACATTATTAGAGGCAGGATCCCACCGAGATATCATACGGGGTGACTTCAACAATGTAGCAGATCCCGCTCTAGATCGCACTAGCTCCGGTTAGGTTACATGGGGAAACACGACACTGGCACAATTTATGAGGACCCTGGGAATATCAGACCTTTGGTGACGTCATCATCCGGTGGCCCAAACCTATTCTTATTACTCAGGGGCGCATAAAGTGTTCTCTAGGAATGACTACATTCTTGCTTCAGCGGGGGAGATGGAAGAGATAGCAAAGGCAGAGTACCTGGCCAGAGGTCTCTCCGATCTCTCACCATTATTGATTACCCATGGGACACGCTTACACAGAACAGGGACGGGGTGGAGACTCAATGCATTGGAACTGCGAGACGAACGGGTGGCCCTGGAGACCGATAGATAAAAAAAGATACCAGTGGTGGCCGCTACTTAACGGGGGTGGGGGGGCTGGGAAGGAGGGGGTGAATGAAAAACACTTACCTGCAGGCCGGCCGCCGCCTCTCTGTCCTCTTCGGCTCCTCGATCAACTTTAGGAGCAGGAAGCACACAGGCTGCCCTTGCCAAATCACAACGCTGCGTTACAGCAGCGTTCTGATTGGTCTGAGCGCCGTGGTTTGGCGCTGAGAGAGTGACTGGGGAGGCTGTGCATGTTCTCCACTCAGGCTGTGCAATACAGCCAGCGGAGAACATGCAAAATGCGCATGACTGTTTGGCTGGCCAAACAGTAATGCTCACTTAGAGTGTGCTTACCACTTCTCACCCCTGGACCTTGCTCTGGCCAGCCCAGCCCGCACCAAAGCAGGAACGGAAAAATTAAATGATAATAACATTGTGTTTATTATCATTTTATTTTTCCTTTTTAAACCGCTCGCAGAGCAGTGGGGTGACGCTCCTCCGCCTTAGCAGAGGAGTCACTGCTGGTAGATGCAGAACTTTACTTTAAGAAAACAAAAACTCTGTGTCCTTGGCAGTCATACTATGGGAGGCCTACAAAGCAGTCTTGCGAGATAGAGCACAAAACATAATCACACTTAAAAAGGGGAGGGAATCCAGGGGCATGAGTGAGCTGGAAAGAAGACTGGGGCAACTAGAGGGTCAGTAGGGGCCACGCACAGACCACTCTGTATTACACACTATCACAGCACTCCGCAGAGAGTATCAAGTTTTGACACACCAGGAGGCTAAAGCACCTATCCTAGCTACACAAAGGCATCTATATAACGCAGGTGATAAAGATGGTAGACTACTGGCATGGTTGCGCAGACGAGAGGCAGAGGTACGATGGGTAGTTGATATAACCGGTGAAAAAGGAGACATATGTCACTGCAGGGGAAATCACACAGGAGTCTGCCAGATACTATGTGGCCTTTTATAGGGCGCGCCCATTAGCAGACGCCTCACATATAGACACCTATCTAAAGGAGATACTCATCCCTTCCCTTATGGTGGAGGACTGCCAGGCCCTGGAAGATGCTATCACATTTGAAGTGCAGACAGCCATAGGAAACCTAAAACGCAGAAACATCCCAGGCCCTAATGGCATTCCAGCAGAACTCTTGAAGAAAAATGCTGGGTTACTCCGTCCACATCTTCTCAAACTATACACTGAGGTGCAAAAAGAGGGGGCCCTTCCACATGACCCAGTAATGCCACAATAGTGTTAATACATAAACCCGGAAAGCCCAAGACGGAATGCAACTTCTACCGCCTGATTTCCCTCCTGAATATTGACACAAGGTTTAGCTCCATCCTTGCCACGAGACTCTTGAAGGTTATCACCACCCTAATTCACTATGACCAGTCGGGCTTCATGCCCAAGAGGTCGTGAAGGTTCAGCCTCCGTAGGCTATTTGCTTGGCTTGAGAGTATTCAAAATAGGGAGGACCCTCATATGCTATTGTCCTTCGATGCTGAGAAAGCATTTGATGCAGTCCACTGGCCATTCTTAAGACATGTCCTAGTGAAACATCGGTTTGGTCCTAAATTTCGAGCTTGGATAGCCCTGTTATACAAGGACCCAGTTGCCCGGGTGCAGGTGAATGGCAAATTATCCTCAGAATTCCCTATCAAAAGGGGCACACACCAGGGATGTCCTCTGTCCCCGCTATTATTTGCGCTAGTGTTGGAACCACTTGCATGCATTATACGTTCCAACCTCACAGGCTTCTGGGTAAAAGACGACTTGGGAGATGAATGAATCTCCCTATATGCCGACGACATTTTGTTGTATGTCACAAATCCCTTGGGGACACTCCCTATACTCTTTCACATATTTGATACATAAAGGGCACACGCAGACTACAGGATCAATTGGGATAAGTCTGGTTTATATCCAGCGGGTAGACACTTTGACCCCCAAGATATCCAGAGACAACTACGGGTGGACAGTATGGAGTTCTACTACCTTGGTATATATGTGACCATAAACAGAGATGAAAGCCTAGAACCTAACGTCCGCAGAATCCTGAAAGCGTTCCATTGAAGACATAGAGAGATGGAGGTCACTGCCACTGACGGTCTTGGGCAAGGCAGCAATGTTTAAGATGATAACACTGTTGAAATACCTACCATAAAATCCTGGAAGAAATATTTGCTAAAATTGAAGGTAAGGTTCGGACGTTCCTTGGGAACAGAGGGCACCCGAGGGTGGTGTTGCAAACCCTACAAAGGAACCAGTATAATGGGGGAATAGCTCTATCCGACATAAAGGCATACTACTTGGCAACGCACTTAATAGTGATTAACGAATGGGGACACATGCCGGGAGATCACCCAACAAACACCCTTGAACGGACTCAATTCCAAACCCACTCTTACATACATTATCTCTATGGTGGGACTGGGTTAGAAGTTACTACCAGCCACACAGGTAGTGATAGAAACTTGGAAGGGGGCGGAAAGATGGATGAAATGGAACACACAGATCACACAAGAGAACCCCCTCTGGGAAGGAACACTTCTGAAGGAATTTAGGAAATTGCGGGGTTTCAGTGCCTTGGGATACCCTGGGGATCTCTAAACTTGGGAGACCTTATATAAGGTGGTGCTCTAATTCCTTTCAGCTTTCTTCAGGGAATGTATCAGCTTAGTAAGACACAACACTACAAATACCTACAGCTGCACCATGCTTGGATGACAGAGAAATTGGACATTGAAAATATACCAGAGTACGCACCTCAAGAAGGGAGACTGCTCATGGGGGAAATCCCAGAAAAAACAGTGTCATGGACCTATAGAACGATTACTAATAATAGTCCCAACTCACTAACGAAATTAAAACTACGCTGGGAAAACGAAGTGTGAGAATTCAATGACCTGGACTAGGAAGCTGACCTAATGCACCCTAGGGAAGTCGCAATTAAAGCACGACTTCGCCTGATCTAATTCAAAATCCTTCATAGGGTCTATTATGATAGGGCCCATCTGCATAGCTTTAGTAGAACTGATTCACCTAGTTGCCTTCGCTGTGGGGCAGAGCGTGGGTCATACATACACAAGATATGGGAATACCCTAGCATCCAACGATACTGGACCGATATTCTGGATGAACTCAATGGGATACTAGGTGAAACAATGCCAATGGATCCTAAATATATATTGTTGGGCATCCCCACGGAATTGGACCTTCCCAGGGCAAAGCTTATTTTTAGTGAATGTCAACCCTACCTCGGAAATGAGTCAAAACCTCTCGCAAGGTATCATTGTGATCGGCTGTGCTTCCTCTAAAGACCAATATGTTCGATTTGAATTTTTTTTTTTTTTTTTACCGCTGATAACACATTTGATATTAATCTCTGAAAAAAGGTTGCCGCAGATGACAATCCGAAAGATAACCTGTTGAACTGAAACTTGCCCTCACTCATGATAAAAGCAGTCAAATGCTTAGAATCTGGATCCAATTTCACCTAATGATAGGCACTTTTCAGGACTAGCTTGGAAAAGTATACCCCCGTCCCCCCCAGGACAAAAACAAAATCAATTTGTGAATGTTTGGCAGAGGGAAACAACCCATGACAACATTCTGATTGAGACAGAGCAAATCAACACAAAACCTCAATGACCTATCCAATTTTTTTGTTATCACCACAGGAGATAAACATTGCGTGGCCTTGACAGGCTCTATGACCTTGTCTTAATCATCTGCGCAAGTATACCCTTCACTTCTTCCCTTACCACCACAGGAACCTTCCTTGCCGCATGTCTCACCGGCACAGCCTCCTTCCTCAATACGATTTTATCTTGATATCCTTTTGCCCTTCCCAATCTGTTCTCAAAACCTTATTTAAATTGTTATAGAACTGCTCCCAGTTCTCCATTTTCCACAACCATCACTTGGTTGCAGCTATTAGCTTGACTACTATGTGCAAGTCCTATTGGTGTGACCAACCCAAAATAGGCGGATCATCCACAGCCACATACTTTCCCATGGGTTTCCCGATCCATTAACTCAATCTTTGCCGAAATATAGCCCATCGCCCCGATGTCTACCCCCTGGTACCCCTTCAATATCACATCAGTAGATTTAAGCTTTGACATCACTTGGCCTGAAGTAAACAGCTGGTTGGGTATGATGGTGTACAGTGACCCTGGATCCATCATCAACAAAATTACTTTTCAATTCACTTCAAAATCCTCTTTGGGACGTATTTTCCTCTTCATGTCATCACCCCAATTACTTGTATACACATCAACGACCATCAGCACTCTGTGTTCACCACTTCCTTTGCCTCATCTACTGATGCAACACATTTGTTTGAGACTTTGCATTCTTGTGCAAAATGTCTCTTCTTGCCATAGATACAACATTCCTTGCCTATGGCGAAACAGTTCTTTGAGTAGCCCAAGTGTTAATTGCAACCACACCTGTAACCAGAACGGGAGGAAGGTCTCTCTGAGAAACTTGATGCTCCCCAACTTTCATACTGCCTCCTTTGCTATGTGCACTATTTGTCACAACCAGATTTTTTTATTAATTGCATTTACCAGTTCTGATTCATCATTCACTTCTGCAAAATCTGAGGTATTTTTGCATACAATTTTTTGCATCTCCTTCATGCATTTCTCCAACTCCTCTATCACCTTGGCAATTTTTATAGCATCTTTAAGGGTAGGATTGCTGGCCACCCAGAGTCTCTCCTGCATTTTTTCAGTGCTGCATTGAACTATTAATTGATCCCTCATCAATTCTTCTGTCATCAACTCAAATTGACATTTTTCTGGCAACTCATGCAGTCTTGCTACAAAGTTATCAAAGGGTTTCTGTGTCTGAGTGTAAAATTTGTGACATTGCATCACAATATTCACAGTTTTAGCAAAATTGTTCTGCAATCGCAATTTAGCCTGGGAACATCACAAGGCTGGGCCGGGAACATCACAGGGCTGGGGGGCAGGAAAGCAGCTAAGCTGAACACAGTGTAACTCCACACTATAACAGTATTTTTATTTGTTTTAAAGCGCAATTTCAAAGAGTCAAATAAAGTCAATGCTTGCTATAAGCCAGGACCTAGGTAAGATTTAAGGCCAACCGAAGTTGGAGCAGCAGTTGGATAAGCTTGCAGGCCTCGCAGGAACAAGGTTTTAATGAGGAACTTTTACTCTTTGGGTTTTTAGTTTTTTCCAGCGGGGCAAGACAGGATGCAGAAGCCGAAGAGTGTTCCTCAAAGTCAGATACACTGTTGTCGAGCTCCAGCTGAAGCCTTTAGCCTTGGTGCCAAAAATTCAGAGTTGGATGAATCTGGATTTCATAAGCTCCAAATGTACTTCACCACTGACATGGTTTTAATGCCTTGCCCCAATACCAGGCCTACAGGCATTTTCTTTTCTGGTTCTCGGATTTCTCCAATGGGGCAAGCCATGAAGCTGTAGCGACTAGGCTTACTTGGAGTCAGAAACCTCTCTGCATTGGTCCTGCAGTACTCGAAGACTCCGATGGGGAAAAACTCTACACAGCCAAAAGGATTAACTCCTAATTCTTCTTTAAAGTCGCTCGCTCCTAGCCTCGTCTACAGCTCCCCAGCGTTCAGGGACGGCTCCCAGGGTTTAGGTCTCTCTCTCCAGCCATGGTCTCCAGGGTCTAGTGCAGTCTGCTCCCAACTGAGCTTCTGCTTCATCCTTGATAGTGCAGTTCCTCATTCTTTGGTGTCCCTGAGACAATTACAGGATCATCTGGAGAGCAGTTCTTCCAGTCCCTGGGTTCAGGTGGAGAGTGGGAGTCATTGCAGGCTTCTTTTACGGACTGGTCAGTCGGGATTCTCCTTTCTTCAGATATTTTGTTCTAAGCAGCTGATAATGGGGTGTATTTATAGTGTACTAGCCAGCGATTGGAGACTTCCTATCCTTGTTTTTCAGCATTTATTCTCTGTTTTTCAGCATTTCCTGTCCTCCTTGACTGTAAATCCTACCAGAGGCCTCTACCCTAAAACGCAGAAGTTAGGCTCCTCTTTCAGGACCTCCCAAGTCCCTTCAGCACTTTGAAAATGAGGCTCCACTCCTTCATCCTCAGCTGGGAACAGCTTTCCCTACTGCTTTGGCAATAAACAAATGTCTGAAAGAACTCTTTGGATAAGAATCGTATATGACATGGGTTCTCCTCTGGCATCTTTATGTCAAAAGGAAGTCTTTTGCTCTGGTCCTTTACTTTGTTTTGCCAGGAGGCCAGGTGTTTCCCAAGTGGGTTATTCCAGCTCTGTTCCACAACCTTCTTGCCACCAGAAGTGGGTGTATTGTTTCCTGGCAGCATGCTTCTTCACACCTAATTGGAATACTAATTGGTGCAACTGGAATGAAGGAATGCTAGCAGAAGTGTTTTATTTCTGCTGAGCCTTCAGGAAGCGAAGATATGATATCTAAAAAAGCAACTTTTAACACAAATTTTATGGTGGATAAAAGTGAAAATAACTTTTGAGCAAGTTCTATCATTTCTATAGTTATCATTTTCTTGGCTATAATTGTGGAAATAAACTTTATTCACAATCAGGACAGTGGTTCCAGTGATTCCAATGAGTTGGAGGGTGGGTGGGGCAATTGTACATTTGCCTTCCTGGTAACACAGACAGATCTCCACTTCACCTGTGCTCCCTGGCAACACTACTGCAAGGTTGCTGCTATTAGTGTTGATCGGAGCTCCAGAGGAAAGGGGACACATCTCCACCTGGCTGACCTGGGTTGATGCATGCCCGCACCAAGCTCTGTGAGTGAAGCTAGGTGAGTTGGGTGATAGATCTCAAGAGATTGGCAAAGGCCTTAGCATATGGATACCCCAAATCTCAGATGTCATACTGGTGATCCTACCCTAATGAAGGACCATATATGTGACCATTTAAATGGTTATAAATCACCAACAAACACTCCACAGGAGGCAGCCATCTTTAGTCTGGTGACAGACCAGGAAGTAGAGGGCTGTGCCAGTCTCCATTTTCTTGATTCTCTCAAGAAACATTGTGAAGCATGGTGGGTGTGACATCTAGTATTGTGTTTTCGTTTATTGAATTTGGAGTGTAAGGGCCTTCTACACCAGCGGCGACATGTTGAGGTTTCATGGTCAGAGGCAGTTACAAGTGGACTGATGCTGCTGCCTGATCTATGGATGAGATGCTCTTTGAATAAAGAACCTACTGTCAACATAAAGGATTTGCAGAGCTAAGAGCAGAGGTATATCAAATTTCTAAAGTGGCATTTCTAGATTAGTAAATACCACATCCAACTTTACCACTAAAGAGGATTTGTCAATACCAATCCAATGACAAAAAACAAAGCAGCTACTCCTCTGAAATAAATTACACTTTAAAAGGGTATTTAAGGAATTCCCAATGTTAACCTATGAGAGGAGCACGCCTAGTAGTAGTGAAAATGAACTTGGGTGGTTGTCACTACCAGGACATGTAAAAACAAAAAGGTACATGTCCTCCTTTTACTTGCACAGCACCCTGCCCTTAGGGCTACCTAGGACCTACATTTGGGGTGACCGATGTGTAATAAAAGTGGAGTTTAAGGCTTGGCAAGTAGTTGGAAATGCCAAGTCGGGGTGACAGTAAACTGCGCCTAAAGGCCTAGAGTAGCAGGCCTGAATAGGGTTTGAAAGGCTACTTCTGTGGGTGGCACAATCACTGCTGCAGGCACCACTAGCAGCATTTGGTTTACTGGCCATGGATACATGGCATATCACTTTACTAGGGACTTATAAGTGAACTATATAAACCAATCATGGCTAAACCAATTGTCATCACATTTCAGATAAGAGCACATGCACTTTAGCGCTGGTCAGCAGTGGTAAGGTGCTCAGAATCCTAAAGCCAGAAAAAACGAAGTCAAAAACACTAAGGAGGAGGAAGGCAAAAAGTTTGGTGTAACCCTGCAAAAAGGACCATATACAACTATAAACATGTTGCCAAAAATGTTGCCTTTGTGCAGATCATTGGTCAGTTTAGAAAAGCAGATCATAAGATGGAAATGTGTTTAAACTGCAGCTACAATGACGCTCTGTGTTCTGCCTTTAACCTCGGCTGCTGGCTCTGGAAGCAGGCATTATGACTTCAAAACTTAATTATAATAAGCTTTTACAGCTGAACAGTTACATCAGTTCATTATTACAGATGACTGGAGATGTCACAACTCAACCGTAATAAGGAAATTGGAGAGCGCATTTTATACTGGGATTGCAGGCATCCAGTTAATGTACTTGTAAAAAATTGAGTTTTTGGTTGTGGGAGGTAGAAGCCCCACTCAGCATCAATCACAATCCTTGTTAGGGTGAACCACAAAAGTTACTAAGTTATTCTGTGCTTAACCTTCTGGTAGCTTGGCACAAAAGCAGCCAGGCTTAACTTAGAGGCAATATGTAAAGTATTCATGCAGCATTTCAACAGCAATAAAGTGAAAAGACAACACAAGAGAAATCCCAAACCAATTTAGAAACAGAGTACATTTTTAATAAATAAAATGACACCAACAAGAATGAAATCCAATCGGAAGAACCGTCATTACGGATTTTGAACTTAAAAATAGCGACTAAAAGTTCAAAGCACCAACAGGGCGTAGCGGGTCGCGAGAGACCGGGTCAAAGTAAAGTTAAGGGCAACCATGATGGAGCGTGGGTCGGATGGAAGGGATGGATTGGGCCCTGTCTCGACTTAACTTCAAATTAAAAAGAAATTCAGAAGAGGAGGTCTTCGTCGGTAGGGTTGTCGAGCCCAGTGAATATTTCTGCCTCTGGACTTAGAAGTTTTTCTGAAGCTCGGATTTTCTCAGCGGGACAACACTGTAGGCTGTAGCTGAAAAGGGATCAACAAGGCTGGATACCGTTGTTGGGAGGTCCAGCTGAATAGTATTTCTAGCTGTGAAGAACATAGTGGGGGCTCCGGCGAAGTCGATCCCACTGGGGATGCACCCTCATTGGATCGGCTTACAGGTAGGTCCGGTCTTCTGGCGGGCCTCAGAGCAGTTTTAGCTAAAAAAAAAAAAAAAGGTCCTAGGATTTGGTTTTTGGTAGGAGGACGTCAATATAGCACTACACAAGGGTCCAGGACCTGGTGGGGCACCACTTGGAGGCTGGACTCACTGCAGCTGGGACCAGCAGCAGGCAGGTAATTTGCAGGGTCTCTGGAGCTTGTTGTGCCCCTGTAGCTCACAAAGGCAGCCAGCCAGCTACCCCCCCCCACATCCCCCTCTCCACACACACAAACGGATAGGCTGACAGACCGAGCTGGTCTGAAAGGGGACTTATGCACCACAAAGGCTTTGCTTTGTAGTCGCCTCCACTTCAAGGACACATTGGGTATAAGTATTGGGTCTATGACCCCTCTCACTAGTTCACTTTGGGGTCTTAAAGAGAGCCTGCCAAGAAGAGGAGCTGTGTTAGAGGAGGGACTGCCACTTTGCTACCTCCTCTGCGGTGTTGGCCTGCTGCCTCTTACCTGGGCAGTGAGAAGGACCTTTTCTCTGCAACCTAAGTAACTCCACGGACTTGTCGGCTTGCCTCCTGTTCAGGAAATCTCCGGGCCATTAAAGATTTCATTCGCACCAACGACCGCTGCTAGGCTCTGCTAATCCTGAGTCTGGCTCCGCCTGACTTGCCCTTATCCAGTCCTGGGCCTTCAAAGAGGTCGGCAGCCTCTTTTGGGCATCCACACGCATCAGCGCAGTGCACCGATCAAGAACCACCATGTCTGCCTGCTCAAGTGCAGACCATCGTGTTTGTCGACTTCGACAGAGCCCCAGCTCCCGAAGGCAGTCCAGCGCGACCCGGCGCACTCTGCACACATCAAAGAAAGACGGCTGTCTGCCCTCCATGACTCCAATCACTGCATGGTATCCTGCAAGGGGAGTTTCGAGCAATGCGGGTCCCTATCCCGAGTACGACGGCACCGCTGCAATTCCCCGAGAAAGGTTACTGTGCACTCCGGAACTTATGAGGTCCCTGCCGCCCACCAGCGCTCTTGCAGGTGGTCCCGTACGGAGCAAGTAGATGAGCCTCCTGCAAACTAGACATCGCATTTTAACTGTAATAACTTTGGAGGCATTGCTTCGGCTGACCCTGGGAGAAAGTTTGTTCCCAATCTACGGCGTGGATCGCTGTCATTTCCCCAGTGTAACCGTAAAGAACCTACTGAAAGCGTAAGGGCATTTTCAGCATTGTACATTCTTGAAATATTCGTAACTTGAGGTGCTGTAATTAGATTCTTATCGTTTTTATCTTGTTTTGAAGAGTAAAAGAGATATTTTCATACCTCATTGTGGAGTCTTTTTTGTGGTGTTTTCACTGTTTAACTGTATCCACGTATATATAACTGCTTACACATAGCCTCTTCTGTTAAGCCTAACTGCCCTGTGCGAAGCTACCAGAGGGTGAGCATGAGCTGATTAAAATGTGTGACTGAATTACCCTGCTTTCTAACATTTATCTTTTGCACTCTTTAATTCATTACAGAAAAGAAACAAACTTCATATTTCTGCTCATTGTGAACTACGCGATACCAAAGGGGATGATGGACGGAGCGCTTGAGCAAATCAAACACTCACCCCCAGTCAACTGATCTGGGTTTAATCCATCATTCTTTAGCTCACTCCACCACCCCAGTTCAGACATGGCCATATGTAAATCAGTCTGACCCTGTGCCTCATGGGAACAGTCCAGCCCGAACTGCCAAGCCATGTCTTCCCTGGTCCGGAAACAAGCATCCTGGGATCGGTTTCTGGCTATTCAGGCGTCATCAGCCAGGCTAGCTTGAATCCAGTGGCAAAGTGAGCAAGGGACCCACGTCTGGGCATACCCTGCCAACTTGGGGCGAACAAAGCGATACCAAAGGGGATGATGGACGGAGCGCTTGAGCAAATCAAACACTCACCCCCAGTCAACTGATCTGGGTTTAATCCATCATCATTCTTTAGCTCACTCCACCACCCCAGTTCAGACATGGCCATATGCAAATCAGTCTGACCCTGTGCCTCATGGGAACAGTCCAGCCCGAACTGCCAAGCCATGTCTTCCCTGGACCGGAAACAAGCATCCTGGGACCGGTTTCTGGCTATTCAGCCGTCATCAGCCAGGCTAGCTTGAATCCAGTTTTAAACAGAAAATGGAAGGTGCACTCGCTCCAAAGTGAAATCAATCTGTGGCAATAGTATGTTCAAAAAATGTTCTTTTATTCAATCAAGCTTAAAAACTGGCGCACAACCAACGCGTTTCGTTCCCATTTCTTTGCCAGGGGAACTTCATCAGGGCTGTAACATTATAGACAAAATACAACATTAATATGACATACCACAACATAATTAAATATACATTTATAACAACATAAATAATATTTGAAATGACCCAACCTCTTCCAACTAACAAAACAACATAATCAAAAACAACATAGTCAAAATAACCAACATTACATTGAAACAACAACATGACTCCACATAAACAATATTGACATAAATGTCTCAAGACTCAAATATTTACATGACCAATATTAAACACACAAACGACACATATTACAAAAAATCTTAGATATTCTCAAGCTCTGACTGTGACCCACATCCTTATTTCTAAAAAGAGAACACATATACCCTATATAAATAACATTTGCAAAACACTAAATACAATAAACAGACAGATATATAATGTGTTAGCATGAAGAAGGTACCTATTCAAACTCCACTTCATATCTGACCAATTATATAATGTCAAGTACATATTGCGAATATCGAGATATAAAACGTAATTAAAAACATATGCAGATATCAACCCACATCCAAAAAGATTTTTTCATATCAACAGAAAAATGTATATTATATCTCTAAAAAAAGAAAAATGAAGAAAGAAAAAGAAAAAGGGATAAAGATATAAAAAAAAAAGGATAAAAGCCCAGAATGGCCTCAAAAGAAGAGATCTCCATAAGCTTTAAACAATAAGACGGCGAGCTGTTCTCCATAAAGGGATCCCCTATATAGGTCATGTACAACACACAACTCACCTTTCATATGAAACTATCTTTGATAACTTCTATGCGACAGGAAAGAAGACCTTCCTCATAAGTAAATGTAAACAATTTCTAGAGAGAAAGATGAGTGAAGAGACTTTTAAGGATAAAAAACCGCCATAATGGTGAAAAATTGTTAGAAGCAACAAAACCCCGTAACAGAAAAATAGACATAGACTCACCTCACAATACCAAAATTAAACGGACGTATGAACTTTTTGTTGATAATGCATCCTGGGACCGGTTTCTGGCTATTCAGCCGTCATCAGCCAGGCTAGCTTGAATCCAGTGGCAAAGTGAGCAAGGGACCCACGTCTGGTCATACCCTGTCAACTTAGGGCACACAAAGCGATACCAAAGGGGATGATGGATGGAGCGCTTGAGCTAATCAAACACTCACCCCGAGTCAACTGATCTGGGTTTAATCCATCATCATTCTTTAGCTCACTCCACCACCCCAGTTCAGACATGGCCATATGCAAATCAGTCTGACCCTGTGCCTCATGGGAACAGTCCAGCCCGAACTGCCAAGCCATGTCTTCCCTGGACCGGAAACAAGCATCCTGGGACCGGTTTCTGGCTATTCAGCCGTCATCAGCCAGGCTAGCTTGAATCCAGTGGCAAAGTGAGCAAGGGACCCACGTCTGGTCATACCCTGTCAACTTAGGGCACACAAAGCGATACCAAAGGGGATGATGGACGGAGCGCTTGAGAAAATCAAACACTCACCCCCAGTTAACTGATCTGGGTTTAATCCATCATCATTCTTTAGCTCACTCCACCACCCCAGTTCAGACATGGCCATATGCAAATCAGTCAGACCCTGTGCCTCATGGAAACAGTCCAGCCCGAACTGCCAAGCCATGTCTTCCCTGGACCGGAAACAAGCATCCTGGGACCGGTTTCTGGCTATTCAGCCGTCATCAGCCAGGCTAGCTTGAATCCAGTGGCAAAGTGAGCAAGGGACCCACGTCTGGTCATACCCTGTCAACTTAGGGCACACAAAGCGATACCAAAGGGGATGATGGACGGAGCGCTTGAGCAAATCAAACACTCACCCCCAGTTAACTGATCTGGGTTTAATCCATCATCATTCTTTAGCTCACTCCACCACCCCAGTTCAGACATGGCCATATGCAAATCAGTCAGACCCTGTGCCTCATGGAAACAGTCCAGCCCGAACTGCCAAGCCATGTCTTCCCTGGACCGGAAACAAGCATCCTGGGACCGGTTTCTGGCTATTCAGCCGTCATCAGCCAGGCTAGCTTGAATCCAGTGAACTACAGCCTTTCTTTAATCTGATTTACATTAAACTGATTCTAATAGTTTTTGCAAAAAATTAGTACCTGCTTCTTGGTGTGTTTAATTTTCCACTACAAATTCTGCTTCTATTCTTCAAAGTCTGATCACACTATCTTGTGTTATCCATCTTGCATTTACTTAATATATCTGCCTGCAGTTCTTAGAATGTGATTATTATGATGTGTCATGGTATCCATTGAGTTTGAGGTCATCATTGGAATGTAAGGGCAGGTTGAAAGATGAAGGAAGGGTTGGAGCTGAGCAGGGGCAAGCGAGATGGCTGAGGTGTTTCACTTTAACTTAAATAAACTCAGTTGTATTCAGCATTAACCGACCCAAACTTCATTTCAAACCTCTTTCCTAAGAAAGAGTAAGACACCAAATATTTGTGTTTTTTTGGGATGACGGATGGTGTGAACACTTATTATAAGGATAAAATACATTCTGCCATACATTAAAAGGATAGTGCAAGTCACCTCAGAGTTCTATGCCCTTTGGCGGCGTGACAAGATTACTTTGTGGCTTGCGATTTCCTTATAATGTGCAGCAAGGGGTACTTTATTACATAAATAATTCACACCCTTCTTTTCTTTTAATGTCTTTATCTACATTTCTTCCATAACATTTTATTTCTACAATTTTACTACAAACCAAATGTCTTAACTCTAACCTTTGTATATAGGGCAGAGATTAATCAGTGTCTTGAGCAGCACTTCACATAACTATTGACCTTGGAACACATACATTCCCTGCAATCTCCAGAATCTGCTGCTATATTCTTCAAAAACAAGATTTGCAGACAGATCCATACTTTCTCCTGGTATTAGTCTTTAGCACCTTCAATAGGACACTGCTGACACCTCTATTTTAATGTTTATAATAGTTTAAAGGTCATATGCAAGAGAGCAGGAGGTTACTTAATAGTAGTAATAGCCGTCCTGTTCGATGGTAAGGTAATGCAGGTTTGTGTTTGCTCAAAGTGAAACTTCTAAAAAAAATGGTGATCAGTTGAAAATTATTTTAGTGCTATGTTTGTATTTTGGAGAATTTGAAAGAGTTTACAAAAATAGCAGATGACTGGCTAGAATACTATAAAAAAAACTTCATGGAATATTCCAGAGAAACTTATGTACAGAAGAGCGATAATGTTACAACATTTTTCATGTTCTGGTTGACACGTCAAATTTAATGTCTAGCAAGCTTCCAGGATGGGCAATTAGGTGTTACAGTGAGTGACATCAACATGATTGAACTGTTAAGCATGATATAGCAGAGATTAAACAGTCTTAAATTTGATAAGACTACAGTGAGATGCAATCAGATGACCCTAATTTAATAGCAAAATTATATATTAAGAAACTAGTAATAGGTACAGCCAGATATAATTACCTACAAACATAAACTGAGGTTCTCCTATTGTTCAAGGAGTTTTGAGAAAAAAGAGGGAGAAAACGAAATGAAAACAAAATAAGGGTCATCAGTAAGTGAGTGGCTCTGGGCAGTTCTTCGTCTAATCAGAATATTGTTTAATAAAGAATAACCAAATATTTTAACATTTTTCAAAAACGTTTGTTAAGCAAAGCTGTGTCAGAGCTACTTTGGGGCTCTGGGTCTTACCTGCAGCACATTTCGCATACTTTCAAAATCTTAAGAGACTTCTGTCTCTCACTAGTCGTGGCATACTCGTAATGAACATTTTAGACCATGAAAATCAGTTTATTTGTTCATCTGGACCTAGCATTATCAGTATTAAAGAAATGTGTTTTGCTACTTATTTTGAAATATTTTCTACCTTCTTACAATGGTAAATTATTAGCCAAATTATCATTTGGTAATCTGTGGGTAAATTATCATCTTTAATGTGAACTTTGTACATTTTCACTTGTAACTGGTACTTCCTGTAATACATGTCCTGTTGACTCCCAATCACTGATGACCTTATCATGAATCTTATCTTTGTCAATACTACTCACTGTTGTTGCAGAACATCTAATATTTAGTCTTTTGAAAAGTCTTAACATCTCCACCTCTGAATTTTCTACTTTTTTTGATGACTCTAATTTCTTTTGGTGATAAGATTGTTAGTGTTCAAGGAGCTACACTCTCAAAGTAACTTCCTTAGTCAATTAGAGATGAAAGAAACCTTCTCAAGTACAAGGAAATGACCAAAACCTGATATGTTGACAGTATCCTATAATTCAGTATAAGGAATTTATAAGTGTATGCTTATCTAGTGGATTGTGTGCCAAGGGGCATTTATGGTGTGTATGCCTGCCTTTTACGAATCTATGTACAGATAAATGAACAGAAATACCTCTGCCAAAGCATTGTTATATTAGACTCTAGTATAAGAAGCACCTTTACCTGAGACGTTCAGTATAAAGGTGTTTATAATTCATTTTACATACATTGTCAAGCAAGTATTTTGTCTGCCTTTCATATATTACATTTGGAGTTAGAATGTGCCTAGATTGGAAGAAAAAGTGAGTGGGACTAGATTTGATGTTTATGTTCAATGGTGGAATGAGAAAAGTAAACAAAAAGGCACATCACATTCAGTGTATTAGTACTGCTGGACATGAATGGGAGGCTCAAGGAGAAGGTGTAAAAGAAGACGAGTACAGTCTCACATACACCATCAAGGAAACTGTCCCTCAACTGAAACTGTGACAACCAAAGTAGCAGTTGAGTTAAAATAAAAAACGGGAAAACAATAAAACAATGGGAGAAAATGTGAAGTTGAAAATGAAGCCAGGTCTTCGTGTTCAAGATATGAATGAAGATGTAACAGTCACATGGATATGCCAGTCTCTTCATTAGGCTGCAGAGTTCATAATGTCTTGATTTTTGACTAGTGCAGAGACAGTTACATAGAGTACAACTGGATGCTATCAATATAAAACTGGCTTGCATTTCAACCTGTTGTATGCTATCTTAAAGTAGAGGATTGCAAACCATTCTTGACTTATTTTCTTTGCAGACTCTTAAAAATGCTTGGTTAACAAAATATGCAACAGACTCTCCTAATCCTGGAGTGCTGGTATTATTGGCGTGTGGAACTATTTCAAGTACCTGTGGTCAGCTAGCAAGTTACCCTCTTGCTCTAATCAGAACACGTATGCAAGCACAAGGTGAGTGTCAGTCTTCATGCCAGTAAAGAACATCTTTCTTTGGCATCATGATATTTATTTGAATTAGTCCACGGTTGGGTAAATGACCTCCGCTCTAGGAAAGCCCAGTATCACTCCACTAGGGGCAGATCCAAGGTTGGTTTTTAAGATGACCACTGATTATATGGGTCACATTTACATACGCTGATGGTACATGTATGCCATGTAGAGTTTTTGGGAACCAATAATGATAGCATCTGCCAGACCTGATTTTTGGCAGGTGGGGGATCCCCAGATGCCCACATCACTCATGAGCATATGACTTTAAAAGGAACTGAAAGACTCCCATTATATACCAGAGGTGCAGCCCATTCTCATGCCCATAGTCTGACTCGGAGTACAGTATAAAAATAGGTCACCTTCCCATTCTGCTGCAGGACCACAATTATTGTAGACATCTGGTATAAAGCTAAAAAAAAAAGTCTTATCTAGAGGTTCTCTATATCTAAATCAAGTTCTCTTCACAAATAATTTCATGCCATATCAATGTAATTGTTCCCTGAAACGATGATACGGATAGCCTTATCTCCTTGAATCACAACAGCCTTTGCGACAGAGCAGACACTTTTTCAACCAGGGCAAGATTGTTTTGACGAAAAGCCATGAATCACTGACGCTGTTAACCATGGCATCATATCACTTGTCAGCTGTTCATTTAGCAGTGAATTCCTGTTGCTTTTTGGATACTTAGTGATGCAATCACTAGGATGGTAAAGACCTTCTATACCAACCTGAGTGCCTTGGTTTGAGTGAATGGTGTAATCCTGACACAATTAACTTAGATCAGTGCACAAGACTGGGCTTCCCACCCTCACCAATTAAATTTTTGTTAGCTTGTGGGTCCCGTGCTCTCCATGCCACTGGAGTCAAGCTATCCTGGCTGATGAGAGGTGAAACCCCGAAACCGATCCTGGTATGCCTGTTTCCAGTCCAGGGAGGACCTGGCCTGGCAGTTTGGGCTGGACTGTTCCCATTGGGCGCAGGGTCAACAGACTGATTTTCATATGGCTGAGTTCAAACTGGAATGGCATGGGGAGAAAAAAACCGATGGATTTAGGCCCAGATCTCTGTACTGGGGTGAAAATATGACATTGTTCTGCATTCTGTCCATCAATTGTTCTTTTTGCGCCTACATAGATGACATCTCTTTAATCACAACTGAAGATCAATCTTCTATCCCTACACTTCTGAAAATAGACTACTCAAAAGTTTATTCTCAAAATTAAGATATGGCTGAGGTGTGTGCTTTAAACTTCCTGTACATACTGCCTATCCTGATGGTGCTGTCCTTAGATGGCAACCAACTTAACCTTAACATATTTTGTAATATGGTTTCACAGTGATAGTCGCAAATCAGCCACACATAACAAAATACAAATGATTTAAATGCTTCACCTCTTCATTGTTGCGGTGGAGCAGACTGGTGACACTTAAAATGATTTTTTGACTAGTAGTGTATTAATTGCTCAGTATGTTCTCCATGCTGTGTATCAGATGACCTGTTTAAAGTTAATTGCTAAGCAGTTTATAAATTCATCTGGAAAGGCAGCTCTCATAGTATTTTCCTACTGTGTGCGATTTTGGCTGGGGTGAATGTCAGTTCTTTATTTACCAAATGGCATAACTAGTAGAGCAGAATGGTGTTTACTTACAAAATTTGAGAGGTCGCCTCGTTGTTTAGAAATTAAATTGGATCTTCTAACATCAAACCACTCGGTCTCTGCCATCGGTCTAGTTAAATGCAAAACTATGTACTCAAAATGCATTCTGTTAGAAACTATTCATGCCCTTTCCCTTCGTTTTTTTTTTTTTTTTAATAAAAACTTTTTGGGGATTTTAACAGCCACAAGGTGGCCAACAAGAGTAGGCACATGTAGAATATTCAGCATCACATATAGAAAATACAACCAGTGAATCAGGGCATATACATAAATAAGTAGATCGATGATCTTTGAACCTCCCCAGAGTTGGGGCATGGAGATAGCAAGTCAAAGGTGAAACCACTTCCCCCACACACAGCCATCTTTATGGGGACAGCCCCTTGCCTCAAACACTACTCTTTCCTGTTGGGCACACCAATCAACTTCATGGCGCCACTTTGTGACAGTAGGGGGAGTGGGATTCATCCACTCTGCCGCGATGTCGAGCTTGGCGGCAAGGAAGGCCATACCTAGGAAGGCTTTCTCAGCCCTGGTGCCCCCCACACCTTCCATGATACCCAAAAGGATCAGGCTGGGAGAGAGGGGTATCGTCCACCCCAGTACCTCCCGACAGTTTGCTTGTTATTGCGGCCCAGTAGGTTTGCATTGGAGCACAGGACCAAACCATGTGGAAGAAATCTGCAGGCGTAGCTGCGCATCTTGGACAGGAGGCGTCAGGTCTGAGACCTCCCTGTGTAGATGTGTGGGGTTAGGTATGCAACATGAAGATAGTAGGTTTGAATTAGCCTCCGCTTGGAGGAGATAGTGAGCTCACGGGGCCATCAGGGCATCGTGCCAATCCGCTTCATCTAGGGGGCCCACCCAACCCTCCCACTGGGTCCATAGCTGGGAGAGGGAACCAGGTGAATTAATTACGAGAGTGCAGTAGATTTACGAAGCACTGTCGCGACCCAGGTTACCCATTAGGATTTTGGCTTCAAGGGGGTTAAACTCCGGTAGAGGTTCTGTGTCGAGTATGTGGGCATGGGGGGCGTGTCTGTTCTGGAGGTATTTGTAGAACTGGGAACGGGCGAGGGCGTATGATTCTTGGAGGTTGGCAAAGGAGCGTATGTGCGTTACTAACCACATGTCCCCAAGTTGAGAGATCCCAATGGTATCCCATGTTCTGAAGCCTGTAAGTGTCGTCACTTCCTTCAGCCAGGTGCTGTGCCATAGAAGGGTTTGCTGTATGAGCTTACCGTCCCATTGCACATGATGCAGGGCAGTGTGACATGCTAGGGGCACCACCCCCTTTCCCTTCATTTAACATAAATAAACTAATAAAATAACCATCTCGCCCATGATGTGATTCTGGAACAGTAAATATATTGAGCTGTAGAGGATCCTATATACTGGGACAACTCTTGCAGAATGGGACTCTAAATATCTGAGCACCTACAACTCTCCTCTTTCAGATCTCCAGATAGAATTTTCTCTAAAGGATATGGATGTTTATGGATCCCTAAAACTAAAATCATCACTGACATTCATAGGTACACACCATCAACCAGATAGCCTGGGAATTCTGTAGAATTCGAACACACAAGGATACAAAAACTGTGCAAGGTACTTGCAGTGTTAAAAACTCAACACAAAAAGAAACTATTAGAGAAATGGGAGCACTTTAGCTATTAGACAACCTCAAGAACCCTTCCCAGAAACAGTAGTGTCATAAAAGGAAGTCTGCATTCATTTAATAAATATCTCGTTAACTCAAACAAAGGTCCCGATAAGTCATCGATCTTGTTGGACTTCAAGACTAGATACAATGCCTATTTTACCCACTGAGATATGATGGCACGGCCTAAAATAACCTGGTGATATTACAACCCCGCCCCTGTTGGGCTTAAGTATTTGAGCTACCGAAGGATTTCTTCAAAGGTAATATTCTTTTGAACTATACAGTGGCTTTCCTATGTTCTTACACTGTGTAGGATCTTCCACTAACAGATGATGCAAACATATTCCTATTCACATATGGGTGATTTGTATCTTTCTATTGAGGTTGGGATGATGCAAACTGGTAGAAGGTATAAAAACTGTGTAACAAATGGGAATGGATGTGATTGCTAATTATGCAGACTGACCTACTGACAAAAAGTGAAGTTTTAATTGCTTTCTGGATTTAGAATCATAAACGAGCACATACAGGGATTGTAGAATAAGGTTTTGAACATTTGCTTCCTTTACATATACATTTCTGCCCTGTTGGCATATCATCATAAATAATGTACGTTGGAATGTTTTGAACTGTAATTCAAAAGCATTTCATTTGGGGAGGTGCTTTTTATGGAAACTTTTCACACCCTTTTGTAGTTGGTAATTTTGTTATGCAGAAAAATCGTTCTTGCTGCAGTTTCTGTTTGCCACTCTAATTAAATCTGAAATATTATCTGCCTTTTTTGTCCTTTTGAAACTTCAGGACATTCTTTCTCTTCTTCTTTAAGGATCCTTAACAAAATGTTTTGATGAGTCTCTGGAAGTAGCAAGGTTCATGGTCCCTATCCTTTTTAGGCTTCACTAAAATCAATGTTTTTTTCTCTCCAAAATTAAGGGTAGTGGCAAAATACTCATCATAACTTTCATTCTTACTTGTTACAAATAGGATAAGCTGTAACTACCAAGTCAAACCTATTGGGGAGAGTTCATTTTAGAAAGATTCACACTTGAATGTACCAGGTCATGGCATAATTTGTGAAAGTGTCATTGTGAGAAATTGGGTTAATGGTTGAGGTGGATGTTAACTCTTTTCAAGCAACAACCACAATCCCTGTCATGGTGCACTACGAAAATCACTAAATTAACCTGTGCTTAACCCTCTAGTAGCTTAGCACAGAAGCAGTCAGACTTAACATAGAGGCAGTGTGTAAAGTGTTTTTCCAGTACGCAAACAGTAGTAAAGTAAAAACACAAGAAAAATCCCACATCCAAATAGAGTAAAATCTAATAAATAATGTGAGACCAAAACAACAAAAATCCATTCAATAGAACCAGAGATAAGCAGTTTTAAAGATTTAGGTAAGTATAGCGCCACCCTTGATTATTTGGTCATGCTAGACCGGGGGAAAGTCACAAGTTAAGGCCAGCCGTGATGGAGCATGGTCCGGATATAGGGACCTGGTTAGTCCCACTGTTA
This sequence comes from Calotriton arnoldi, assembly GCA_963921515.1. Classification (NCBI taxonomy): domain Eukaryota; kingdom Metazoa; phylum Chordata; class Amphibia; order Caudata; family Salamandridae; genus Calotriton; species Calotriton arnoldi. The sequence goes on from CAWUFW010000033.1 coordinate 4,405,783, forward strand.
ACTTCATAAAGTTTGATGTGTAGAGTCCAGTTCGTGGTGAAGGAGGCTGCACGGAGAGCAGGACTGGTGTCGGGTACGGTCATCGCTGTAACGCGAAGATCCTGTTGGTATCACTGATGGCCGTTGCTGGAGCTCCATATTGGTGGTCACTGTAGGCTGTCATCCCTGTAGCCAAAGTGCAGATCTCGCGTTGCTGGCGGTCTATATAGCGTCAGGAGGTGGGTCCACTGGAGCTTCGCGTTGTTAGTCATTTAGTTAGTATCTCAGTGCGAGCGGGCCCATTCACTTCAGGATTTCTCCTTATCTTCACAAGAGGAACTCAACTGCTGCCAGCTAAGAGTCCAAGACCTTGGAAGGTACCTCCTGGGGTTCAGGAACTCACTCCAACAGAGGCAGCAGGGTTCAGGCAGGTTCAGTTGCAGGATCAGTGCAGCAGGTGAAGGGCAGGTCAGGGAAGGCCTCTGGAGGTTGTTGTGTCCCTGAACCTCAGAATAAGAGGTCAGCCAACTGGCCCTTTGAGTCACATTGCCTGGAATGAAGGAAACTGTTCCAGTTTTCGTTCTCGGAGAACAGGGCAGGCCATAAGCAGCAGAGCAGTCCTTCCTCTGTAGTACCCACAGGTCCAGGAGTGTACTGAAGAATGGGTCTGAGGATCCTATTTTTATATATGGTGTCAGCTTTGAAATTGGAGAAACTAATGGATTCCCCCTGTCCCCTCTTATCCCACAGAAGGCTTGGGGCTTTCCTGCCTCCCTGCCCAGGCTTTGGTCCACAGGGTCTGGAGTCACAAAAGGCTAAAGTGAAGTTCTTTGTGAGTGTGCTGAGACAGCTCCTCTGAAATGTAAGCGGGCTGTGCCCAACTTCCTCCTCACATCCTGCCAACACCTAGACCCCTTTGTGTTAATGTGTGGGAGGAATACACAAAGGCCAACTACACCAAATTCTATCACTTATTAAATGTAACAAAGTAATCCAATGTTATCCAATGGGAGATGTAGACCTCACAGTAGTGAAAAATGAATCTGTGAGGTTGTCACTACTAGGACGTATAAAACTTAAAAGTACATGTCTAACTTCCAAAATACAATGTCCCCTGCCCTACGGGCTGTTTAGGGTCTACCCTAGGTGTAAATTCTATGTAATGGTTTATTTTGCCAAGTCGAATTGGCAGTTTAAAACTGTACAAAGTCTGCAATGACAGGCCTGAGACATGTTTAAAAAGGCTACTTAATTGAGTGGCACAATACACACGAATTACCACTTTACTAGTGGCTTACATGTAAATAATATATGCCAATCCGGTGTAAGCCAATTTTACCATGTTTTAGGGAGTGTGCACAAGCACTTAAGCATTAGTCTGCAGTGGCAAAGTGCTCCGAGTCCTAAGGCCAACAAAAACGAAATTCAGAAAGCTAGACACCCAGGGGAATCCAGGATGGGGTGACTTGTCTGGCTCTCACCAGGTTCTGTTACCCAGAATCTCTTGCAAACCTCAAACTTTGTAACAAAAGCACATTTTCCTCATATTTCTGTGGTGGAAAGTTCTGGAGTCTGCGTGGATCCACAAAATTCCACCCACCCCGCATTTCCCAAAGTCTTCCGAGAAAAATGGTACCTCACTTGTGTGGATAGGCCTAGTGCCCGCGACAGGAAACGGCCCAAAACGCAACGTGGACACACTTTATTTTTACAGTGAAAACTGACCCTTTTTTTGCAAAGTGCCTAGCTGTAGATTTTGAACCCTAGCTCTGCCGGCACCTAGGGAACCCTAGAAAACCTATACATTTTTGAAAACTAGACACATAGGGGAATCCAGGATGGGGTGACTTGACTGGCTTTCACCAGGTTCTATTACCCAAAATCCCTTGCAAACCTAAAAATGTATAAAAAATCCCACATTTTCATCACATTTCTGTGGTGGAAAGTTCTGGAATCTGCGTGGATCCACAAAATTCCACCCACCCCGCCTTCCCCAAAGTCTTCCGATAAAAATGGTACCTCACTTGCGTGGGTGGGTCAATTACCCGCGACAGGCAAGGGCCCAAAACGTATTGAGGAGACATCAAAATTACCTATCACAAAACAACCCGGTTTTGCAAGGGGGTCACATGAGTTTTTGTCCCTGGGCTCGGCGGCCATCTTGGGAAACCTACCAAACCCAAACATTTCTGAAAACTAGACACCCGGGGGAGTCCAGCGCGGTATGGCTTGCGTGGACCCCCCCGTTTTCCTACCCAGAATCCCCTGCAAACCTCAAATTTAGCTGGAAAAAAAATCACATTCTTCTCACATTTTCTCTCAATTTGCCCCCCTTAGAGGCGACCCTTGCCTAAGGGGTCGTTGCCTTACAATAAAAACACAATCCCTGGTGCTTAGTGGGGTTTTCTGCCCCCCCCACCCGGGGGCAGAAAGGCCAAAATAATGGGCCGATCTGCCCCCATGGGGGACAGAAAAAACATTCATTTTTCTTACCCCCTTTGGAAGCGACCCTTGCCCAAGGGTTCGCTTCCATACAACTTCAAACAAAATCCCTGGTGCCTAGTGGGGTTTTCTGGCAGAAAGGCCAAAAAAACGGGCCGATCTGCCCCCAGTGGGGGCAGAAAAACATCCAAAATTTAAATGCTCCCTTGGAGGCGACCCTTGCCCAAGGGGTCGCTTCAATGCAATGCACACATAATCCCTGGTGCCTAGTGGGGATTTCTGCCCCCCCCCCCTAAGGCCAAAAGAACAGGCCGTTCTGCCCCCCCGGTGGGGGGGGGGGCAGAAAAACATCCAAAATTTAAATGCCCCCTTGGAAGCGACCCTTGCCAAAGGGGTCGCTTCCATGCAGAAAAAATATATCCCTGGTGCCTAGTGGGGGCATTTATGCTGCACGATCGCAACGCTGTGCGCGATCGTGCAGCACAAATGCCCTTCAAAGAGACATCAGGGGAGAGGAAAAACTCTTCCACTGCCATCTCCCTTTGTGGGGGCTCGATGGGCTGCCCATGGGGTAGCGCCAGCGCTTCCCCATGGGTGGGTGCCATTACGGCGCGGTTCCGTCATGAGCACACGCCCACCGTGGCTCATGACGGAACCGCTCCATCATGAGCATAGAAAGGGTTAAAGTGATATTATAGTTAGGTTTTGAACAGAGATAAAAACTTTTGTTTGCAAAACACTGAAATTCACAAGTTATAATTTACTGAGCTAACTGTAACTTTCGCCCCTACCATGCACCACTTCTTGATGGATCATTGCAAAACTTTCCATGAAGGTGCTTGTGAGAAGTTGTCCTGGTATATGCTGTTCACTAATTAAAGTGGACACCTTGCACCAGGGCAAATCGACTCTTATGGTAGATAGGTTAAAGACAACCTTATTGAAAGCTATCCTAGTGGTAGCTATGGAGAGCAGCCTTCAGGCTAAGTCTTGAAGGAATGTAAAGCAGCTTGTTTTACCAGTCTATAATCTCTTGAGTGACCAAATGAAAGAGCACCACACCAGGTATATATTCAAAATATATGTATTTATTGCTAAACACACCCCTCTAGTCTCTTTATGAGGCTAGAGTTCGAAGTACATAAGTTATAAGATCTTAAATCACAGTAATAGCACAAATACACGTTTGGGCCCTAGGGGCGTACCAAACCATATACCAATAAAGTGGTATGCGAACCACGACTGAACTAGACACTAGGCCTAGAGCCTCTAGAAGTGCTTGGACCACAAGGAACCACCCAAGGTAGTGACACAGGGGACCCACGGGAGACGCGTGCAGTGTAAATACACAACCGCGATACGCCGTTAACTTCTATGGAGAAAGTCGGGATCGGGAAAATAGAGGAAAGGGACACTTAAAAGAGGACTAGGACAAAACCCTTTGAGATCTAGGACTTTGAGATCTAGATCTAGGATCTAGAAGAGTCTCTACCCACGGGAGCACCGGAGTACTCGTGTTACCTCACCCAGGGAAGCCGGGTGCATAGGTGCCTTTCGGGGTCGGGTTTCGTCGTCGATTCGAATGGCGATCTGCTGCAAAGTGCTGCTGGCGGCCAAGAGAAAAGTGTCCGGGTGGATCCAAGAGTGGATCGGAGTTCTGGTGAACCTGGAAGCAGAGGGGACAGAGTCTGGGTCACTAGCCAGTGACCAGGAAGGCGATGGACAGATGCCCACCGATGTCGAGTGCTTCAGGTGCGTTGACGGTCGTCTTGACTCTTCAGCCACGAGGTCCGGGAGGCGTTGTCGCCGACCAGGAGCAGGATTCGGGCTGGTGCTCGATGTCTGTCGAGTGCTGAGGTGTCGGCGACCGGATTGGACCCAACAAGCCTTGGCAACGGCAAGTCTCGAGTAAGATGTAGATCGTCGATGGTGCAGACCAGCAAGGTCTGTGGAACTCACCCAGCGAGGGTAAGTGAGGGCAGGCCTGGAGCAACCAGGATGCCAAGTAAGGAAAAGATTGGCCTTCGTTAAGGGCTACTAGCCAACGGGCTAGCGACCGCGAAGGAGCCTCGTGACGCCGCACGTGGAGCTGGCTTAAAGGACACTCGTGGAGTGGGGGCCAGTGATCTTCGGTGCAGGTGGTGCTGGAGGCTAGGGCTACTCGGAGCCCAAAGCACGACTTCTTGGGAGACCCAGAAGATGATGCACTTGCAAATGTGCTCGGTGTCCAGGGGTCACGGTCTCAAGTCACCCACGATAGCCACGGGCCTCAGCTTTGCTGGGGACTCAGGGTAGCCTCGGGGAAGTCTGAGAATCCACCTCTGGTGATGCGATGACTTCGGCGTCCGACGGGAGCTTCAGAAATGCGAACCGGACAGATGCTTCTTTGGTGCCTGCCAAGCAGAGGAGTCACTCCTTGACCCCAAGGGAGATTCTTCAGTCCTCTAATCTTGTCGTAGAGCGTCGAAGGTCCAGGATTCAGTTTCAGAGTTTCGTCCAGGTATAATCTAAAGTCCTAAGGACTGGGTTCCTACCTTTATTCTAAAAATAGGGGTTGGACTACTCTGTGGCCCCACCTATGGGTGGGTCAGGGCAGAGGGGTGGCTACACCCTTTCCCTTTGTCCAGTTCGCGCCAAAGCAGGGGCTGCAAGCCCCTGATCCGGTTTGAACTGGGGTATGCACAGGGACACCAAATGTGCCCCCAGTGCAGGACTTCAAAGCACCCGAAAGTGCTCCCGCCCAGCCCCAATACACATTGTCCTGTCTGGGGAGGTGGTCACACCTCCCTGGGACAGGAAACCTATTGTCCAGGCCTCCCCTGCCGGAGTTTCGTCCAGCAGCAGGAGGCCAGACTCGTGTCTGTGGCAGCAGCATCCATTTTGTGATGCCAGGGCTCTGGAAAGAAGTTACCGGACTAGTCAGAGTTAACATGTCTTTCCCTCTAGAAGGGTGGAATGCTACCCCCGCCGCCAGGATTGGCGGGGGGTAGTATTCCAAGATGTTTGACACCAAACACGACATGTTTAGGTGCAGCCATTCCAAAGTTAGCATTTTACCGCGAGGATATAATGCGTTTAAGAGTATATGGTCAGGCTGCACTACAAACAGCATCAGAGAGGGTCTCCGAACGCTGCAGAGGGGCCCTGCTCATGCAGGGGCACCCTCTCACATAGGAACCATGCACTCTGCCTTTAGGATTGATAAGGCCTGCCTTAGGAGTGACTTATAGGTTTATATGTGTGTATGTAGTTCGTGATATAGGTAACCTATATCACAGTAAGGGGTGCATGCACCACCTTACCCAGGCTGCAGTAGCCGACCTGTGGTGTCAGTTTGGATGGCCTTCCAGGGTGGCATAATACATGCTGCAGCCCCTGGCAGGCCTCTGAGGTACCTATGCCCTTGGTACATAGTATACCATATACTAGGGACTTATAAGGGCACTCCAGATCCCAATCAGAGATGTGCCTAAGGCACATGGAAACCATTTTAGAGAGGAAGCAGCTAGGCTGGGGTTCTGATTAGCAGGGCCCCAGCCAGACTAATGTCGAAGAACAGTGAAGCATCAGCAAAAAGTGGGGGTACTCATGTGAAGCAGATCCTACTCTCCTACAGTGCTGAGGTGGATTAACTTTTTTTATTTCTTTTATTTCATACAGATTCATCAAATGGCGCCAAAGCTATTAGTGAAACAAAAAACGATCTTTTATGGAAACTCTGACCTAATTGTAATTGCATATAAATATATATTTATATATTTATATATTTATATTTATATATTTATATTTATATATTTTTATTTATATATATATTTATATATATATATATATTTATATATATTTATTTATATTTATATATATATATTTATATTTATATATATATATTTATATATATTTATATAAATTCGCAGTCTACATCCTCCAATGTAGCTGCAATCTGATGTATGTAGGTAGCACCAAGCTCCAAGTACATGTTAGGATCTTACAACATCTTAGGGCTATCGTCAACAACGACCCAAGTTACCCTGTGGCTAGGCACTTCAGAGAGGCACACAACAACAACCTTGATCACCTTCAATACTTTGTGATTGACAGTGTACCAATACTGAGACGTGGTGGCAACCGCGAAAAGAAACTGAGGCAACTTGAAACCCGCTACATTCTAGAGCTTGATACTAAGGCCCCTTATGGGCTCAACAGTAGCGAGGATTTATATAATTACCTCTGAGTTGTCTTTGCATCACGCAGTTTCTTTGGTTTGGTTTGCTTGATTATTAATGACCTCATTTTCTTATGATGCCTATTGCTCCTCTAATTTATTGATGTCTCGCTCCCTGCTGTTTGCTCTCATATCATGACCATCTGATCTTCACTGTATCATTTGCTGCATCTCGCTGCTACCTCTCATGATGTATCTGTTTTTCTCTTTTTTTTCAGCTCTGCTGATTGCCTTCTTTGTCTTTCCTCTTGCCTTCTGCACTTTCACGCTTTTGCGCTTTGACTGTTTTCTCCACTATGGAGTTAGTATTTTTGCGCACTATGCGGTCAGTGTTTGTACTCTTTGATATCGTTTTTTCTATAGAAATATATTCTTTCTGGAAATCTGGCTAGGTTTCTGAGCATAGTTCAGTTTTGAACCTTGTCTCTTGACTTTATCATTTGGTTTTTATACATATTTTCTTAGATGTCGCATCACACACAATTGTCACATTATACTATGTTGCACCACTCATCACCAACTCACTCACCACCTTTAACGGTAACCTATGAGGCATTTCCTGGTTGTACAGATAGAACACATCTAGATACATAGAGTTTTACTTTTCTCCTTGCAATGTGCTCCTCCAGATACCACACAGCAGTCCTGTGGTGATATTTATTTGGATTTACATTTTGTATTTAGAGTTTTGTACTACGGTCTTTTAGTCTTATGACTATCCGTGGCCGATGCCCTTCTGCTGTTTCATCTTTTAGTATTGTTTTCAGTATGTATTTATATACCCAGTAGGACGTGTTGCAATCATCATTTTGTTTCTGCCACTTTCCTTCATTTTTCATTCCTCTTACTGCATACATTATTTTTTGTCCCTCCGTGGGTTTAAGCATTGTTGTGATTAACGTCTATCACGTTATGACCTCGTATTATGCAGATAGTGGGGCACATGCCCTGTACTTCCTTGGGATGGCACTCGCATCTCACTTGGTCATTTCACGACATGTGGCATTAATATAGCGAGGAATGCGTGTCTTATTCTTTTAAATTTCATAATCTTACTTCCTTCTCTTTTCCGCCTCACGTCGTTTCTGAGAGTCTGTCTTCATTTCTCCCGGTTTCCTCAATTTATGGGGTTAATCCGACTAACTCTACCATTTCTAAGGGCATTGAAGCAGCCAGCATTGTTTTGCTGCACCTGGCATTACAGTAAACCAGTTTCTTACACAGTCACTGCCTCAAAACTGTCATAAATTACAGTAAAGTATTTCTTTGCACTGTCACAAATTTCAATGTATTACCGTAAAGCACTTGCACCTTGTTTGTTTTACTACATATTGCAACATTAGCACTTACCTGCCTATTTAAGCTGCTACTTGCACGTAGCGCTGTTATGTGATCAAGGCCGCAGGTCGGCGGCCGAAACGCGTTATGTGGACCATTCTTGGCTTGAAATAAACTCCTGATTTCACCTGCTGCTGTGGTCTGTGCCCGTGTGTTCCTTGCTGGTTGCAGTTACTACGGGACTTTGTGCTGATATATAAATATATATATATATATATATATATATAAACAAAGGTTACAGGGACATTGTAGTTAGACTCAGATTTCACCCATACAAAACCATTGAAATTCAGCAGTTATAGATAACTAAGTTAACTATAACTTACGCCGCCGCAATGCACTGCTTATAACCTCACATATTACATCACTCATGACAAGGTCAGAGACAGTGAAGCCGAGCCCCAAGATGGCTGCCAACACTTCCTTCTTGAGTGTTGGCAGCCAATCAGAGCTCAGTAGATCTCTGCACAAGCTCGTCATTATTCACAAAGTAGCCTCGTTCGTAAATGTACAAATTCAGATTTCTTTTCATTTCTCAAACTACTGAACAGATTTACACCAAATTAAAAAAAAGCACAATCTGCGCACCAAAAGCAAGCTTTCTGCTAAATTTGGTGGAATTCTGTTCGCAAGTTTGGGCTGTAGTCGTGTTCAAAACTCCTATGACAATTAACATGGGAAGCACGCTTTTTTTGACCCCTCCCTCTTTTCTCGGCTCCCACTTGACGGATCACCCCGAAACTTTCGATCCACAACTAGAATCACCTGCACACGTTTTGGAAAATTTTGTGCGCCAAAGATATAAGCAAGTCAAAAAACGCTTTCCCTATGGAAACATGGTCCTAACTAGAACTACCTACTGGTAGGTAAAATATATATTTATATATAACACTCCCTTGGTGCAACTGCAGATAGGTTGATGCAAATGGGCACGGACTCTGATGTATCGTGGTGCAAAATTATTCCTTTATTAAATTAAGCGTGCTACCCATGACATGTTTCGGCCACGCCCAGTGGCCTTGATCACATGATCGCGCTATGTCAGATGTTGGTTTATATGTGCTACAACACCATGTGACTTATTACCATTTAAAAGACACAGACAAATGACTGCATATACCTAATAGATAATTAAAAGCACAAATGCCTAACGTACAAAACAGGGATTTCAATAATAAAGAATTGATACGTATATGCATGGATAAATAATCATAAATAAATAAACTTGTGTTAATACACAAACGGCATACAAAACTACTGATCATTTGAGTATAAAAACAGAATATTACTGAATGCACGATCATATCAAGATTGTCAAGATAAAATAGAACTTCCAAAGGGTTTCTGTTCACTATGCCAAAAATTCACCGCTCATAAAATGGATATTGTCATCAGTAAGTATTATGACATATGTATCAATGCATAGAGTATCTGTTACATTATAAGGAACATATATATATATATATATATATATATATATATATATATATATATATATATAAACCTCACCCTTCAAACGATCCCATCCGCAGGAACAAACGAGAGTGGACCCAAGATAAGTATGTGTATATATATGTTTTTTTTTTAATATATGTATTTTTTCACTGAAAAAAGTTATGTTGGTTTAGAAGATCTTAACCTCTGTACTGAAAAACAGTTAATATGCAATTATGGTTACAAAACCTTAAAAACACTCAAATTAGTCAGTTATAGTTCAGTGAAATACCTAACTTTTGCCACCGTCATGCACTGCTTAAGACTTCACATATTGCATACAATACCTTCACTGATGACATCTCGAATTACATCACTGATAATACATTGTAACCCTTGAAGAACCTGTTTAGTAATTTACTGCCTAAAAAAAGTTAAGTGTAGCTGAATTTGTTTTATTAATAATGAAAATAATGCACCTTGTTTTTTGTTTTTGTTTTTTTAATCCTTAAAATGTTGTCTTCTCCTTCACAGCTTCCATAGAAGGAGGACCTCAGCTAAACATGGTTGGCCTCTTTCGAAAAATAGTAGAAAAGGAAGGGTTGCTTGGACTTTACCGGGGTATTACACCAAACTTTATGAAAGTGCTTCCAGCGGTCAGTATTAGCTACGTCGTTTATGAGAAAATGAAAGAGAACATGGGAGTGACCTCAACATAAAGGAAATTTATCCAGCATGTGGTTTCTAAACCTACACCATTTTCTGTAACACTTGAAGCACATCTTTCTTTATATTTTCTTACAAATTATTATTAAATGCTAAATAATTTTTCTTGACAGACGAAGTGATACTGCCTGTAAGGACAATGATGTTTGGTTCTTCTGTTTTTAAATGTTGTGTTCCTTTAACATTGTGAATGTAGCAATAGCTACATCTTTAAGAACGTTGCGACATTACTGAAGAAACCATGTGTTTAGTTCCTCAATTTTACACAATTTTATCTCTTTGATAAATTGAAATCAAGTTTGTGTGAACCACAATCCACTACTAGAGGGAATATTTTAGTTTGGATTACATGCAGCCTGAAGTTCCCTAGGATTATGACACCATCAATTATGGCTTAAAAAGTTGCAGTCCTTTACTACCAAAAGCATCTAAAATAATACCAATTGTTATGTGCAGAAAACTCACGTTTAATTGAAGTGTCAATGGTCGGAGGTGGCATCGCATTTTGTTAAAAAAATTAATGCAAGAGAAAATTATTGCACGGGAGAAATTGAGTATTTAGTCTTAGTTTTAATGTGTGTATATCTTTATTTTTGGCGATGATACCCCTGCTTTCTGCCAAAAAATCATTATGCATGAAAAAGGATATTCGTAATGTTTCCCAGCAGAGTTTGCATAAATTGCTCTAGTATTAGAGCGGTTCACATGCCTTTCTCATTACAAATGTACACTAAGGACTAGAATGTGCTCTTTATATTCTGAGCATTAGAGGTTTTAAAATAAGTGCACTATGCAGTTTTTGTATTTTCGCAGCATGAAGCCTTATTGTACACTATTTTTGTTATCAAGTTGAATATCTCACTTTTTCCCTTTGAGAAGTATTGAAACACTGACACATTTATAATTGAGTTTTCATAGTCAAGACAAAAGAAGAGATGTGCACTTGAGCTTCTCTCCAAAACTGAATGTGTGTAAGGTGGATGAATTACATTTTTCTTTCAATTCTCTCTTATGCAGTGATGTGTGTGAAAGTAGAGGGGAATGACGGCCCTAAGCTAATTAACCTTGCCTTAAAGTCCTTTGACGTATGCACAAGCCCCTTAACATAATGATATCTACAACAGTTCATGAGCCAGCTCTGTCTACTATCCTAGACTAGCCTCATTAAATCCAGACTTTTTTGCCTAACTTGGGTGGAATTATTTCTTTAGTTGTGGTCGCTTACATAACCCTTCAATTTCAGTGCATGTCTAGGAGTAGTTCCTATTTTACTGAGGTATGGGAACCCTGTATAAGAGCATTTCTCATTTCACTTATGTTCCTTGTGCCTAAATTGAGCCATCTTTGTTAGTTTTTTCTACAATATATAGATTTTAGTCTGCCTTTCCTTAATGATTTGATTTAATAACTCAGTCTTTCCGTTTTCTTTAATAATTTCTTTCAATAAGCTGTCAGCTAAAAAAGAGCAAAAAATGTTGCACACTATAAATATATCTACATTTATGTGTGGAACCCTATTTTAAACTTCAGTAACACTATTTTCAGGTCTGGCCTTTGAAGCAGCTAAACTTATTTCATCAGACTATTGTTGTTCAAAAAACAAAAATGATACACAATATACATATATAGAGAGGCTTTTGTTCAGCAGGCGTCATAGATTGGTTTGTTAAATTGTTATGCGCATTTTGCTTCTGCCTTCCACAATATTTAGTATGGGGAAGAGGGTCAGCCTGCTTTACCCAGTGGCTCCCTTCATTTTGAGTGACTGTCAAAGCCTGTACTCATTATTCACATCCTCCTATAAAGAGTTCCTTTCTCTCCAGTGATAAACGTGGTTCAAAGTTTGCTCTTTTTATTTTATTTGTGTATTAAAATTAAAATCTATCTACTTTTTGCGTGAAATTTGGGTGCTAAGTTAGATGGTGATTTATTTTCTGTCTTGGTTAACGTTGTTGTTATAATTTTTTTAAGTAACATTGAACATTTCAGCTGTCTGAGATTTGAATCCTTGGTTAAGTGGTGATTTTCTACATGTTTCCTTTTTCTTTTTTTTTCTTTTTTTAGTGCACATGCAATGAAAAATGTAAAACATTAACCTGTGCACCAAGTTTCCAAGGCCAGACCTATTGTGTTGATTAATTTTGCGAGGCAGCCACATGCTGGAGGAAGTCTACTAAATTCCATGCATTTTAAAAAGCTTGTGTGTTGGGAAAAGTAACTACTTTCCTATTATCTCACACTATTGATTTAATTCTATCTTAAATTGTCTGGTTGTTAGAATTTTTCTCAACAGAATTGGTTACCAAGAATCATGATTACTTAAAAACCTATCAAAAGATTGGAGAGTATATCAAGACATTTGAATACTCTGTCATATTCCATTAAGCAGCCTATTCTAGTAATTGCTTGATTCTGAGACCTGTTCTTAACTTGCAAGAGCCAGGTTGGAATCCTTGCAGGGCTGGTTTTGCCTTTCATCCTTCTGAGATCAGTTGACAGTTGATTTCCGTTATAGTAATACTAGTCCTTCATAGTGTTACAAAACTGCAAAAAATAAAGCACTGATCAAGAACATTATAACAAGTGTACGTTAGTAAGCCGAAAATGAAAGCAAAAAGTCCCTTGCTTTATACAGCACTTCTATTTTACTAAGAACGGTATGGATTAAGACAATATTGCTGTGTGGCATCTGAAGATGTGTTCGCTTGTATGCACTTTTAAAGAATACTTGCTGTGCATCAATTACACTGTCACCTACCTCTGTTTCACGGCATAGGCAGCTGCATTCATTTGTCAGTATTGTTTACACTTTGGCATGGATGCACCTTTAGATAATATATTTTAACATTAAGAACCTAAAACACACTGAATATTTTTTTTTCTAATGTGAGGCTAAAATTCAGAATGGAACACTTAAAATAAATTAACAACCAAAGGTACGACTGATTACTTCAACATATTAAAGTATACATTTTCAACTCTAAATATTTACCCTTAAGCCTAGTGTTAAACTAGTGCTTTTCTATGTGTAGGGCAAACGTGTTGAGGAATTAGTTTACTTCTAAAAGAGGAATGGCTTCAAAGTGCCCCTCACTTCATCGACCTGCCAAGAAAGCAGGGAAACCTCCATCATTTCTCTTGACTACAATAGCTAGGTATATATTGATTACCTAGATAACAAAGTGGTTTGTTTTTATTTTGTTATTTCGTTGCAGTCTTGAAGGTTTGACTAACCAATACAGTGGAGAAGTTGTGCCTATTTTTCTTTTGCATCAGAGTGTGTACAACAGTCCTTAAGTACTTTCTCATATTAGAGAATGTGCTTCCGGGGTACTTCGTAGACATGTGCTTTCCTCTTCGAGGATTTTCTATGAAGCAACTAGTTGTATCGTTTAAAGGATTTTTGGTACCTCAAGGTCAATAGGAGCTTGAGGTACCAAAAGAAAAGCAATTATAATCCGTTTTGTGCCACGTTTACATGATACCAAAATTTTAGGCAAAAAGAAAATCGCTAGTGTAGCCGTAGAAACTTTGCACTGGACATATTTGACTTTTTTGGATAGTTCTCCTAAATATTGTTTTTTGCAGCAGGTAATCAGGGTTCTATCTACCAACCATATTGATATTCAGGGCAATCACCAATAGCACTTAAGTACAGATATTATCCTATTTAAATCTGACCTGCTGTAACAGCCCTCATCCGAATCCTCAACCCATTAGGAATGCCACCACTTTGTAATCAGCTCCTGACATTTTCCTACGAAATCAGAAATCGTAGAATGGCGTTTATGGTGCTTAAATGATCCTTAATAATCCTTCCATTCCCTACACCTGTGTGCAGCGCATACTAGTGGCCAGTATATGAAAGTGAACGGAAGAGTGAGGAAAGATTTGCAGGTGAATCTGTATCACATGCCTGGTCCCCATGTGAAAATGATTTGAACTGTTGATCCTTTCAAGTGGAGTGTAATAAGTTTTGGACACTCCTTCCATCTCCACTTTTGGTTCCTTCTCTTTGGAGGGTGTGGAGCTCATTACTTACAGCTCTGACAGACGCAGATCTCATTCGGGTATGAGATCAGCATTCATATCCTTTAGGTTTAGCATAGCATGCCTCGCTTACCTGCGGTCACCCTTCACTTCTGCTTTTTACTTCGGTCTTGCTGGCCTGCATTAGAAAATATGAGCCCAGGGCGTCAGGCCAGTCTCCAGCAACACTATACCATGTGAATTCATGGAATCGGAATTGTTTTTATCAGTAAGAGGGGTATCGAATTGGGTGCTATACCGATTTCTGCACCTGCCAACAGAATGGGATGAAGGTCACCCCCATTTTTTCATCTTTCCAGCAGGTTTACCATTGATAAATCCCCCAAAATTCCCTCAGGCGCTAATGTCTTCTTCTTTCAAAATATTTCTTACAGGGAAGGCAACCATTCTGCAAATGCAGGCTCTGGGGTTCTACAGACTTCTCTTTGAACCGCTTAATTTCGTGGCCCAACAGGGTTGTTGCTTACTCTTGCTGCCACATGGAGTTCTCCTACTTGTATAGTACCAAATGAGTCAAAATGTTATATTGTATACACGGGCATAATGCTGGCTGGATCGAAACAATAACCAGAATAATGCAGGGTATCACTTCGGTGTCCTTTTCAAAAGATTCTGCAGATTTGAGCGCAGGTGGATGGGTGAGTGTATTCATCGGACGTAGAGGTCACAGAAGGTCTACACATACTCCTTAATTTTCCAACGTATTCATGCAGGTGTTTTCTCCTGTTTAGGTGCCATTCCCAACATAAGCTGTAGAAAATCACAGTTTAAAAAGTCCTGAATATTTTTTTTATCACCGTTTTGTTTTGTAACCAGGATGTCCTGTGTAACTTGTGAGTCCAGATGTGGAGCCTCACACATGAATGTACACTGTGGGGTGCTGAAATTGGTAATATGTCACACCATGCTTTCAAGTAGTGTCTGCAAAGAGTCAAGCTCTTAAAATGGGAATGCTCACATTACATCTCTCATTACTTTACTTTAAAAATGCTCAAATTACATCTCGTGAGATGTCAGAATCTGCTTTAAAATATATGTGGTTCTAGAGTATCCTTCATAATTCTGAGGCATGAATTGCACGTCCGTCCCAAAATATTACTTTGGTTTCTAAGGTTAGAGAAGATCAGACACGTACTAGCTGTTCTGATATACCATACTGATATTGTAGTCGTCTCAAATTATAGCAAAGCATGAGTGGATTAGAAATGTATAAACAGCCCCAACAGCGAAAGTATGAATTTGCATGATGAAAGGTGTCCTGAAAAAATGTGTTTGTATTCACATTAACTTTATCCCGTTTGTTTACAAAGTATTGCCAAATGCTTATATGACAGGAATTGTCCCACACCACTCACATCATATTGAATGAAGAATGTTGTGGTGTTGCGGATAACTCTCAAGTCTGCATATCACGTCTTACGTTTTGTATTTTTTTTCATTGTTTACATTGGGCGAATTGCTATTGTTATGCACATGTAACAAACACAACAGATTATCAATTAAAACCTGGATATGTAGTTTTCGCTGGGCTGCCATGCCAAAATACATTGTTTGTTGTGCTGCATCTGGTTTTGTACAAAAAACGATGGTTGAAGCAAAATGTCAAGGTGTTCCAGTATGACAGCCCTCCTTCTGCCCAATGCGGAATGCACCAATCTCCTGCCTGGTAAACCTGTGAAGTGCAAAAAATTGCATATTGCAAGGGTCGCAGCTGTGTGATTTGCTGCACAATGCCTTAAATGCCGGGACAGAGGCCCTGGAAGGAAAAGACGATCTACATCCTTGCTTTTGCTTTCCCAGTCATTCTCCTTGGTGACCCTGGTCTCTTACAGGAGCAGAGCTCTGAATATCATTGTGAAGCAGAGATGAGAAGGAAAGGTCATCTGTTACATGATGAAAGCAGGGCAGATTGCAAATGTTTATTCCTGTTTGGGATAAGGGGTGTCACAGTGTTCCTCGTTACAGTGGGTGGGCTCCTTAATGTGGTGCATTGAAGCACTAAAAACTTGTTTGCAATTTACAAAAAAATGAATACAACTTTACATCGCCTATACTTGCTAACCTTTTGTACATTTTGACTCGTAAAAGTTGCGTCAGCTACTAAAGGTATTTGATTAATATTTCACCTGTGCCTAGAAAAAAACTTCTTTTCCAAAGTTTTATATTCAGAATACCAAAAGTTGTGTATTTCAATTTCTACAGGTTAGAGCAAGACTTTGTGCTCTTTGAATCTACATGTACAATCTGAGTTTCTATTAAATATTTTTGATTTCTTATTCTGGCGTTCTTGTGTATTTATTTAAGAATATTGTGTTGCTTTTGGCTAGTCAGCTCTTTCTTTTTCATTGACTCGTGTGAAGCACACAATAAAAGTAAGGAAAACCACTGTATCATATACAGCCTACCACTTTCAACAAATCTAAGCTGTTTAGTGAGCTTGGAGTCAGTGAGAACAGGAAATGCCACATATAGGCGCTACACAAGGCACTGCAAATTAAATTTCTGACTGAGAACTTGCTGTATGTGCCAAAGGGTTTTAGCAGCATAGGAAATCCTTGTTGGTGGGTCAGCTGATGATATGTTTGCTTAGCTTCCTGGCGAAGGGCTTCTCACCTTTACTAACCCCTACAGAAACGTCCTTGTAGGAAAGTTGCTTTTCTTGACTTTGCGGCGTTATTTGGTCATTACCCTATGATTCCCTCAACAGTTGATGCAGTCCTAAGAGCCAGTTTCTAAAGAAATTCTGGAGTCGACATTCTAGTGGTGGAGACAGCCCCTGGGAAAATCGGAACTAGTAATGGTTGGTGAGCTGGAGATTTTTAAAGATTAACTCTACTGTGCTCACTCTACACTGCCCAGAAAATACCCAGGTCTATATGTCAGATATGCCAAACAACCATGGATCGCCTTCTGTAAACTGGCAGCTCTACCATTGTCTCAGGATTTCCACCTATGTCGGGTACTGATTCAACATCACTTGTTGCAAGTCCACAAAATTCATGAATCCCTTTACTTCTTTCTGCCTTTCTTCATCAATATTTTAGGGATGAATGGCCTTGTGAGTTTGTTGCAGTGCCAGCTACACCTCAGTCATGATACACAGAGGTCAAAATTGGGGATCCTCCAAGCCAAGGTTTCCCTTGTCAAGGTTTTTGAAGGACGTTTTTGCCCAGTAAACGTTATGGGATTGGGATGCAGTGACGGCCTGCATCACATTCTGGCGCTTTCCACCCACCATTTGTTCTATAGTCTTAGCTCTATTGTCATCCATGCTTGGGAGGATGAACCAACTCCACTAACCTGAAAATATTCTATCATGAAAATTGCTGGAGATGACATAATATTTTTTTAAGGTACAGTGTCCATTGATTGATGTAACACTTGAAGCATCTGTCACAATGGTGCATTGAAGCCCTCCATAGACGTGACTAAGAATATTACTCTAACCAATTAGCAGTTGCCTAGAAGGCTATTTTCTTGGTTGTTGGAAATGCTGTTTCCATTCTGCGACCAAGAATGTTTAACTCTGTATGTCCAATCATCTAAATCAGAAGTGATTTTCACTGCTCTCAGGAAGACGAAATGAATTCAATCAAGTTTATTGCATATTTTATAAATAATGATGCATACACAAAACAATTAAGTCACATTCTTAAGATATAATGGGGAATAGAATCAGTTGGTTCATAGCCAGTATCATGCAGCTTTGTATTCATCAAATCCAGTACAATCTATTGCTCCTCAATTTTAAAACGCAAAAAAGGGTCTGATAAGTCACGCCTAGGCTACAATCTTGATTGCTGTAACTTTGGAGGATGGGCACTCTGCACAGTATGAATTGAATAAACATTTAACATAGCTTCTAAGTAATATTTTCTAAGGACGATCAATGCATGGTAAATACAGAAAAATTAGATAGGGACGCATTCTTAGCCTGCAAAGAAAGCATTTATTATTTAACAAGACCAGGCAGCAAAACCATTATAAGTTATTTTCTGTGCAATCTCGATGATACTGTAGATAATGGTAACGTATTGTTTGTGACACCTCTAAGTTAAGGTAGCTTTGTGAAGTCAAAGTCACATAAGTGGGCTCCAAATGTGCCCTAGTTTAGTTTTAAGAAGGGAATTTACATCTTGATTAAAACATGGACCTTAATATCTGTCCTTGTTGGTTTCAAATTCATTTAAAGAAATGCCCTGATATGCCAATATCTGGCCCTGCTCATAATTGTGAAGTATATGTTCGAGGCATATGAGCTGCAGATCGTACACTGTGCATGAGATCGCCATCTGGTGTTGGGCTCGGATGCTTGCACTTTGTTGTTGTCTTGGAAGAGTCTTTTGTAGTCACGAGATAGGTGACTCCTCCTTTGGACGATAGTGCGCATGGGCATCGACTCCATGGTTAGATTGTTTTTTTCCGCCATCGGGTTCGGATGTACCTTGCTGCGCTCCGGATCCACATCGATCGGTTCCCCTCTCGACGCGCAGAAGAACCTCCTACCGTTCGACGGTATTGTTTTCGATCGCGATCCCCTCATCGCGTCTCCACTCCAACACTGTTTTGAGTCCGGTCGCCGACGTTGGTCCGTTGGGCGTGTCGGCGCCATCATCCAGCATATGGAAAGGACTCCATTTAAAAAATGCAGGTGTGGGGCTAAATTCCCACACACAGATCTCCACGAGATCTGTAATCTTTGCCTCTCTCCAGAACACGAGAGCCAACACTGCCAAGCCTGTGACTCCTTTCGGTCCAAAAGACCATCCGTGATCGCCGGGCCCGACGACACGAAATGTCCAGGTCAGCCGCTCCCGCACCGGACGACATCTTTGACACAGGCTCCGACAACCCGGACACCGGAGATTTACAAATCGACACCTCCGGAGCCGAAGACTCAGGGTCCGACGACCAACTCATCACACCACACCAACGTACTGTGAGTACTGACGTCGATGCCCCTGCCCCCAAGAAACAAAAGGCTTCGGTCACACCTTCGCCTTCGGGCCTAGGTCTGCACCATCACAAAGCTTCAGGAGCCCCGCCTTCCGGCTCGACTCCCAAGCACCTAAAGCCTTCTGGCAGCTCGGGACCGAGCCAGCCACGTCCCGGAGCCGAAAAACACTCATCGGCACCGAAACACAAGACTAAGGTCTCGGCACCAACAGACCCTTCGGCGCCAAAGTCCAAGGTCCCAGACACCTCGACACCGAAGCATACCAAACCTTCGGAGTCGACAAAAAAACCCTCGGTGTCGAAAACTTCACCAAAGGACACCAAACAACCTCGCAAGCCCAAACAACACTCGGAGCCGAAATCTTCGATGCCGACCAAACACGCCAGCTCAGAAGAACTCTTGGTTCCCATCGACCCAAAGCAGAAAACTCTGCACATTGACCCTATTACCGGACAGGTACAATCAGTAATACCTCACAAGAGGAAGATACAGGAACCAACCACACCTGAGCCACCTCATAAGAAGAAAGACTCTTCCACATCACCTATAAGGTCTTTCTCTCCACCTCCACAACACCTCAGCCCTCTACACTCCCCGCCTCACTCTCCTCCACCTTGTTTTTCACCACAAGGGGATACAGACAGGGAGGATCATGATGATGACATGCAGTCACCTCACAACACCTACACTGATGACGACCTTCACAGTATCCCACCACAAGACCCCTGGGACAGTTATGACCTCCCAGATATACCTGTCCCTGAACCATACCCATCAAAAGCCTCACCTCCAGATGATGCTATAGGGTTTTCACAGGTGATAAACAGGGCAGCACAATACCATGGTGTCAAGTTACACTCAGACCCCCTGGAAGAAGACTTTTTACTAGAAACTTTTAGCCAGCCTCAAAAGTCTACCCATACTCTACCTATGCTTAAAGGCATTATTAAACATGCCCCTGAGGTCTTCAAAGACCCAGTTAGGGCTAGGGTTCTTAACCCAAGGATCGAGAAAAAATATAAACCTGCCCCTTCTGACCCAGCTTATATTAAAGGCCAACTCCCTCTAGACTCATTAGTAGTTGCTAATGCACGGAAAAGGGCAAACTCCCAGACTACTGGTGAGACACCACCACCAGACAAGGAGTCCAAATTACTCGACGCATCGGGAAAAAGAGTTGCGTCTCAAGCAGCAAACATGTGGCGCATCGCCAATTCCCAAGCCTTACTGGCGAGATATGACAGAGCCCATTACGACGAGCTTGAAAAGCTCATTGAGCACCTTCCAGATCAGTATAAGACCAAGGCCAATGATCTAATACAAGAAGGCAAGATTGTCACAAACACCTCAATAAAGTGCGCCCTTGACGCAGCAGATACAGCAGCACGCACAATAAACTCAAGCGTTTTGCTGCGCAGACACGCATGGCTACGAATATCTGGCTTCAAGCAGGAGGTACAATCTACCATCCTCAATCAACCCTTAGACCAGGAACACCTGTTTGGGCCTAATGTGGACACTTCTCTAGAAAAAATGAAGAAGGACACAGACACAGCCAAAGCTATGGGAGCTCTACAAGCCACACCTAGCAGAGGTTCCTTTCGTCGCTCCTTATATAGAGCGGCTCCAAAACTACAGCCACAGACACCACCTCTGCTAACTACAAAAACACCACTCAAACCTCCTCTAATAGAGGTTACTCCAGAGGTAATTACAGAGGTAATAACAACAGGGGTAGAGGACGCGGGTTTAACACACGCACCTCCCCTACCACCAAACAGTGACTTCCCTCCGTTTCCCCCGATCATTCCACTCCCGTCGGGGAAGACTGTCAAAGTTCCTACCTGCGTGGAATTCCATCACCACCGACAGGTGGGTAATACAAATTATCCAGTATGGTTACTGCCTCGAACTCACTTCTACTCCCCCAACATACCACCCAGACAGCGTCCCATGTCCACGGAACATCTAACGCTCCTCAATCAAGAGGTTCTCTCTATGCTCCAAAAGCACGCAATAGAACCAGTCCCTCTACAACATCAGGGCACAGGGGTTTACTCACTATACTTTCTAATCCCCAAAAAGGACGGTTCCCTCAGGCCCATACTGGACCTCAGACCCCTCAACTATTACATTCACTCAGATCATTTTCACATGATCACTCTTCAACAAATACTTCCACTACTCCAACAAGGCGACTTCCTTGCCACACTAGATCTCAAGGACGCCTATTTCCATATTCCCATTCACCCTGCGCACAGGAAATACCTAAGGTTCATAGTGGACGGACAACATTATCAGTTCAAAGTCCTCCCATTCGGGGTGGCAACAGCACCAAGGGTTTTCACCAAGTGCCTAGCAGTAGTAGCTGCGCACTTACGAAGACAACACATTCACGTGTTTCCGTATCTAGACGACTGGCTAATAAAAGCCAAGTCACACAACCAATGTGTACAGCACACACTCCAAACAGTTCGGCTACTACACAATTTGGGGTTCACAATAAACCATACCAAATCGCATCTCCATCCCTCCTACATACATCAGTACCTAGGAGCCACAATCGATACCTCCAGGGCCCTTGCATACCCCAATCCTTCCAGGATAACAAGTATGCAAGCCCTCATCAACAAATTCCTACCTCAACACTACCTTCCAGCTCGAGTGTTTATGCAACTCGTAGGAATGATGGCCTCGTGCATCTTTATTGTCCCTCACGCACGACTTCAAATGCGGCCCCTGCAAGAATGCTTAGCACGTCAGTGGAACCAAGCTCAGGGCCAGCTTACAGATCTGGTGTTGGTAGACAGCCGCACTCATCGCTCTCTGCAATGGTGGAACATACAAAACATTTCCAAAGGGCGGCCGTTCCTAGAGCCAGTTCCACAAATAGTGCTCACAACAGACGCATCTCTCACCGGGTGGGGAGCTCACCTCCTTACCCACACAACGCAGGGCAGCTGGACCAAGTCACAAAAACTGCTCCACATCAACCACCTAGAATTATTAGCAATATTTCTAGCGCTAAAGTCATTCCAACCGCATCTTACTCACAAGACTGTCTTAGTCAAAACAGACAACATGACAGCAATGTACTATGTACAAAAACAGGGGGGACACACTCTCTACAGCTGTCTCGCCTGGCGCAAGCCATATGGAGATGGGCCATTCCTCAAAACATTTACCTCCTTGCAGAACACCTTCCAGGAGTTCACAATCACATTGCGGATCTGTTAAGTCGACAGACACAACAGATTCACGAATGGGAACTGCATCCGCAAGTTCTACAACCTTTTTCCAAATGTGGGGCCATCCACAAATAGACCTGTTCGCCACACAAGAAAACACAAAATGCCCAACCTTCGCCGCCAGGTTCCCACACCCGTCGTCCAAGGGCAATGCAATATGGATGAACTGGTCAGGCAGATTTGCATACGCTTTTCCGCCTCTCCCACTCATTCCCCTAGTAGTACGCAAACTCAGACAACAGTCTCTAACAATGATCCTAGTTGCTCCCACATGGGCAAGACAACCATGGTTCACAACACTTCTCGAACTCTCAGTAGTTCCACACCACAAACTGCACCTCTCTCCACACCTCTTAACTCAGAACCATGGAGAGATCAGACACCCCGATCCAGGTCAACTGAATCTGGCAATATGGCTCCTGAAGTCCTAGAGTTCGGTTACCTTAACCTTCCACCTGAGTGTATGCAGGTCATTAAAGAAGCCAGACGTCCCACTACCAGGGCTTGTTATGCAGCAAAATGGAAAAGGTTTGCTATTTATTGCAATAACAACAATATCAACCCACTTACAAAACAGACAGCATTTGTCACTGTTTCGAGTACCTGCAATTAAAGCCTTTATGGAAGGCCTTAAAAGAATCATTCCCCCTAGATTGCCACCCTCTCCAGCATGGAATCTAAATATTGTCCTCACCAGGCTCATGGGTCCCCCATTTGAACCTCTGCACAAATGTGAGTTACAATTTCTTACATGGAAAGTAGCCTTCCTAATTGCAATAACCTCTCTCAGAAGAGTGAGTGAGATTCAGGCTTTAACCATACAAGAACCTTTTTACAAATCCATCGTAATAAAGTAGTTCTCAGACCAAACCCCAAATTCCTACCTAAAGTAATTTCTGCTTTTCACCTTAACCAATCAATAGAGTTACCCGTCTTTTTCCAAGACCCAGACTCTGTAGCAGAAAGAGCTCTACACACACTAGATGTCAGAAGAGCCCTACTTTACTACATTGACAGGACCAAACCTTTCAGAAAGACAAAACAATTATTTGTAGCTTTCTCCCCACCACATAAAGGTAATCCCATCTCAAAGGCTGGCATTGCTAGATGGATAGTCAAATGCATTCAAATTTGCTACCAAAAGGCTAAACGCACCTTAATAATTCCCCCTAGGGCACATTCCACACGTAAACTAGGGGCTTCTATGGCATTTTTAGGGAACATCCCCCTAAATGACATATGTAAGGCAGCAACATGGTCTACGCCACATACCTTTACCAAACACTACTGTGTTGATGTACACGCAAAGCAGCAAGCTGCTGTGGGCCAAGCTGTTCTTAAAACACTTTTTCAGACTACTGCAACTGATACAGGTGACCACCGCTAGGGGAGACACTGCTATACAGTCTATGCACAGTGTACGATCTGCAGCTCATATGCCTCGAACGGTAAATGCTACTTACCAGTATGCATCTGTTCTTGGCATGTAGAGCTGCAGAGTCGTACACGCCCACCCACCTCCCCGGAACCTGTATCCGTTCCAGTATAATCTTAATTAGATATATTCACATGGACATCTTTTTCTTCTTACTGACTCCATCTTTTCCCATCATGGCGAAAAACAATCTAACCATGGAGTCGATGCCCATGCGCACTATCGTCCAAAGGAGGAGTCACCTATCTCGTGACTACAAAAGACTCTTCCAAGACAACAACAAAGTGCAAGCATCCGAGCCCAACACCAGATGGCGATCTCATGCACAGTGTACGACTCTGCAGCTCTACATGCCAAGAACAGATGCATACTGGTAAGTAGCATTTACCTTTTGGAAGTGTGAGCTGAGGGAATATTTCTGATTCCTTTCAAGCTCCTTTTAAATGAGTGAGCGGACAGATTGAATGCTACTAAGGCTGGCACTACCTAGATTGAACACAAAGCAGGGCCGTCTCAGCACACAGTTTGTCTATCTTAACTTATTTATTTATAGGTTTCACATAGAGCTAGCTAGACCCGAAGGTATCAGAGCGCTCTACATATAATGCGAGATCATATGATTGAAGTACATGCATATATACAGACTAAGAAAATCGTTATGCAGTCAAGGTAGTTACAATATGCCGACATTAGAATAGCATAAATTAAAGGGGTGAATGACATCTGAAACAATCAATCGACCGACGCAACAGGTCTAGTTAGATAGGATGTGAACTTTGAGAACGTAGCTCAGTTTGCAGGCATGTTAAAGATTTTTTTTTTTTAAACTTTTATTTATGATTTTAGTACAATGCAGAGAAATAGTCATGAAAGGTATCTGTCATTGAATTACAATTGTGCTAGATGGCATGGAGCATCAAACGGCAAAGCAGTGACCAACATGAGTAATGATTTAGCTGTATATACATATTAGCAGATCATAAAAAGGAATACAGTCCCAAGGAACCAACCCGTCACATCAAGAGCCAACTCACCCCTCTCCTGCAGCCGGACCACATGCCAGCCCCCTCCCAACAACCCAGAGTCAGGCAACACAATCCGAAAAAGAGACAAGAAACTATTCGAGGTGTCATGGAGCATAGGAAATCAATCAGTCGGGAAGGGGCGGAAGTTAAATTACCCGACCCCTGTAGGGACAAGGCCCCGCTCCAGTTGGGAGTCAGTGGCCCGTTTAGCTTTTTCCACATAGGACCTATATGGTCCCCAGATGTCCTTGGGGCGGGAAGAGCCGGGTAGTAGTGTGCTTGAATATATTTCGCTGTTGATGTTGCAATAAGCCAGACTGTTCAGCCAGCCCTGTAAAGTGGGAGTTGACCGTCGGCCCCAGTGAATAGCTATTTCCCTCTTGTCTAGCAACAGGCTAAGAGACGTGAACCTCCGGATCTTTTTAGGAAACTTAACCACATATCCCAGAAGTGCCACTTCAGGTGTGGGGACAAGGGACAGCTCGGTCATGTTGCCCAGTGTACTGTGCACCCCCTCCCAGTATGACTGTAGTTTTGGGCAGGTCCACGTGAGGTGAGCAAA
The DNA here is from genome assembly GCA_963921515.1 of Calotriton arnoldi. Classification (NCBI taxonomy): domain Eukaryota; kingdom Metazoa; phylum Chordata; class Amphibia; order Caudata; family Salamandridae; genus Calotriton; species Calotriton arnoldi. The sequence continues at coordinate 4,431,198 of CAWUFW010000033.1, forward strand.
ATCAGCGTGAGGGGCATCGCATTTGCGGCAAGTGTGGGGTCTGGAAGGGTCTAGTCTATGGGTCTTAGCGGGGGGTGATGTATACCCTGCGTAGGAACTTGAAATGTATTAGTTTATGCCTGCTGTTGAGAGACACTTCCTTCGTTACCTCACAGCATCTAGCCCACTGGTCGTCAGTAATGGGGCGGCCTAAGTCTTCCTCCCAAAGTTTGTGGACCTTGTCGTCATTGATCGGGATCATCGCGGAGCATGTCTTGTATAATTTGGATATGAGGTGTTCCCCGCCCTCGTTTTCAATGATGAGCGAGAGCGGTGTGTATGAGTCCGGTTCAATCGGGAAACCAGGAAGAGTGGCGCGAAGCGCCGAACGAATCCGGCCTAGAACAAAGCTGTCCATAAATGTGACGTCGTGAAAGCGGATCTCTTCAGTTGTCGAGATGTGGCCATTCGGGTATAGATCCCCCAATTTAGAGATGTCGAATTTGGCCAATGTGCGCTGCACCAGCTTTTCACCAGTGATGGGCAACCAACGGGCGTTGGGGATAGGGAGAGCTGTGGAATATAGCGTGGAGGCGCCGAGGACACGTCACAGCTTATCCCATGCCCAGCTGGTGGTGGAGACGGTCTGAATATCGTTAGGGTCTCTGGGTATGCCCTTAGGTAACACAGTAGCTAACTGTTCGGGCAGGACAAAATCATCAGCCTCGGGGCGGAGAAAGGGAATCCTGGCGTCAGGGTGGTACCATGCAAAGGCATAGCTGCATTGGGCTACTAAATAATACAAGTGGAAATCCGGAACGCCAAAGCCTCCCCTCTCGTATCGTAGAGTGAGTACCCGCCAGCGCACGCGGGCTGGCTTGCCCCCCTAGACTAATCTGATACGGTGGGAACGTAACGTTAAAAAGAAACTGTTTGGGAGGGGTATGGGAATGTTGTTGAAAAAGTATAGAAATTTAGGGAGCATAATCATCTTAATGATTGCCACCCTGCCGGCAATAGACAATGGAAGCCGCAGCCATCTTTCCACCTGTGCCTCGAGGGCGCTGACTGCCCGCCTGTAATTAAGGCGGAGGATCTGAGCGGTCTCCAGGTGGATGTGTATGCCCAAATACTTTACTGAGTCAGAACACCATTCGAGGGGGAATTCACAGTCCCAAGAAGTAGTGTTGGATGTTAAGGGAAAAATAACCGACTTACGCCAGTTGATTCCCAGGCCAGAGTGTAGACCGAAGCGGATGATCTCTCTGAGGAGGGGCTCCAAATTCACCTGGGGCTCTCTGACATAGAGGACTGTGTCGTCTGCATAAAGCGAGACTAAGAGAGAGCCAGTGTTGAACTGTAGGCCTCTCTGAAGATGCCTTTCCTGAAAGTGTTGGATTAAGGGGTCCATGGCTAGGATGAACAATAAAGGGGACAAGGGACAACCCTGTCTGGTGCCGCGTGAGAGGGAGAAGGGGCGGGAGAGCGTACCATTCAGGCGAAGTCTCGCCGTGGGGCGGCTATATAATAATGCTGTGTGTGGAAATGAATCCTACAGGCATTCCCATACGGCGCATAACCGAATTGAAGAAGGGCCATTCTAACGAATCAAAAGCCTTCTCGGTGTCCAGTAGGATTGCCGCGGCAGGGACCTCGGGGTTGATCCTATGGAGGACCGAGAAAAGCGTCTTGAGATTCAGGGAGGTCGATCTACGGGGGACAAAACAGGACTGGGCCGGGGAGATGATAAACTCCATCAGTTGGGCTAGGCGGTTGGTGATTATCTTAGCTAAGATTTTGTAATCCAAATTCAGAAGGGACAGGGGCCTATAGGACCCACATAATGACGGGTCTTTGCCTGGCTTAGGGAGAAGAATGACAACTGCTTCACGGAGAGTGGGGGAAGAATTTGGTTCTCGAGGGCTTCTGCGTACACTTCAATAAGTTGTGGCGCCAAAAGGTCTTTATACGCCTTATAGAACTCCCCTGTAAAGCCGTCTAGCCCAGGGGCAGAGGAGCATCGTAGAGCATCGATGGCACCGAGGACATCGGCCTCAGAAATTGGCTCCGCTAGGAAGTCCTGCATGTTTTTTTCCAAGTAAACCAATGCAATCTCCGATAAATAAGCTTCCTGGGAAGAGGGGTCACTCCCCACTGTGGAGGTATAAAGGGATGTAAAGAAGTGAAGAAATTTGTCACGAATTTCCTGGGTGCCGGAGAGCATCTGGTCCATGGAAGAACAAAGCTCCGTAATGTAAGCCCTACTGTATGGGGGCCGAAGCATCTGGGCCAATACACGGCCCGGGCGCTCTCGCCTTCGCCGTAGCGTCTGGCGGTCTGATATTTGCCAAGATAAAGTATCTTGTGGTCCGCGGTGTCCCTGTATTCGGCAAGAAGGGCCAATCGTTTGCCCGCCGTGTCTGTGTCAGGGGAGTGTGTTAAAGTGGTGTCCAGGTCTGTTAAATCGCGCTCTAAGCGTGAAAGTGTAGTACGGAGGTCTCCGAGTACACCCGCGTGTTTGGCGATGCAAACCCCTCTGATGAATGCCTTGAAGCCCTCCCATAGAACAGCCCAGGTGTCGACCGAGCCCGTACTGGTAGCAAAGTATTCTTCAATAGCTTTGCGTACTTCTGCATGGAAAAGATCGTCATTAAGGGCACGACTTGGGAAACGCCATTGTCGTTCGAATCCTTCCGGTCGGGGAACCCGAAGGAGCAGCTTAACTGGGGAGTGGTCTGAATAAGTCCTCGGTAGTGTCACCAGGGACTGGACCCAGCTGGAGATGCCAGGGGAAACGAGCCAATAGTCGATTCTAGTCCAGGTGTTGTGTTGGCCAGCGTAATGTGTGTAGTCGGTGTGGGATGGGTGACGCCTGCGCCCAACGTCCAAGAGAGAAGTGCTCGCAGAGTTCGAGAAGAGCACGGCAAGCACGTGGTTTAGTGCTAGGGGAGGCGGCAGTACTGTCCAATATGGGGTTCAGAAGCAAGTTGAAATCCCCCCCATTAAGAAGAGAATGGGATCTATCTTAGAAAGCTGCATGTGTAGAGTGTGAAAAAATTCAGGGGAGTCAGTGTTCGGGGCATATATGCACACCAGGGCCGAGCTGTGACCCATTAGGGACCCCGTGACAATCAGATATCTGCCTTCAGTGTCCGCAACGACCGAGCGAGGGTGGAAGGGGACTCTCTTGTGGATGAGAATAGCCGCGCCCCTGGCATAGTTACTGTAGTTGGCGAAGTATCTGTGCGAAATGAACAGTGTCTGATTTAGGTAAATGTATTTCCTGCAGGAAGGCAATGTCCACGTTGTGGCGCATTAGATAATGGACAACTTGCCGTCTTTTACGATTATCGTTTAAACCCCCGGACGTTCCAGGACATTAAGGACAGGCCAGAGGGACCCTCGACATTACCCAGCGGACCATCCACTAATAGTTGCGTAAGTGACAAATGCAAGCTCCAACATTGAATGAGAACCTTGTCAGTATACCAAACAGAAAGTGACCACAAATGGAAATACCATAGCAATGATCACCACCCCTCACCCACCCTTACTATTAGAAAAGCAAGGCAAACCCAAAACAGGCAACAATACGATAAGTACCGATTGACTTTACAGTGGAACGAGGAAACCCTGAAACGATACATTCGTGTAACCAAAAACAAACCCAAGGTGTACACCACGGGGGTGGCAACGCCTCGTCAGACAACCAGCTATTTCCAACAATTCACATATGGTGAATGACATGATCCCAAGTTAGTCCTGCTAGAAGATGAGGGGACAGCGCGCTTATATCAGCCAGTCCCAGACCCTGAGAAAAGTTCCATGCTTGCATCTGAGCCACTGTGTGGAGGGGAGGGCCCGCCACTCACTGCGCCCATCTGTGTGTTGGTCTGTTTGTAAGAACGGCAGAATTCCTGGACGTCGGTGGGATTATCAAAGATGCGAGGTCTACCTTCAACATCAATTCTCAGTCTGGCGGGGTATAACATGCCGTATTTCAGACCCAAGTTCCTGAGGGTGGCCTTGACCCCATTGTATTTGCGCCGGGCCTCCTGCACCATGATAGTAAAGTCTGGGTAGAGGGAAAGCTTCGAGCCCTTCCAGAAAGTGTCTCTGCGTTCTCTGGCAAGCCGCAGTGCAGTATCGCGGTCCCGAAAGTTCATGATGCAGGCGATAATTGGTCGTGGAGGGCAGCCCGGGTTGGGGCGGGGACCCAATGTGTGGTGAGCGCGTTCCACTACAAATCCAGGAGTAAAGGAATCTTTCCCAAATATGTCAGTCAACAGTGTCTCAACAAAGAGGTCGAGACGGCCAGTGGCGGTGGACTCCGGAACTCCTAGGATACGGATGTTATTGCGCCGACTGCGCGCTTCAAGATCCTCGTTCTTGATCGCCACATCTTTGAGGATGCGCTCAACGTGCTCCAACCTCTTTAAGGACTGTGCGGTACCATCCTCTATGTCTGAGATGCGTGCCTCCGCCACGTCCAGGCGCCTGTCTTGCATTTGGATTTTAGCGACCAGGCTTGCCAGATTCTTGTCCAGAGCATCAAACCGACCATCCAGCGCCCTGAAGCCCGCTCTCATCTCCTGCAAGAGGGAGGGGGATGGGACGGAGGAGTCTTCTACGCGGTCTGCGCCCTGCCCGCCTTCCGCCATGCTGGTGCCGTCTTCTGGGCTCCTTTCCACAAGTTGTTCAAAAGGGAGGGTCTTCTGCTTCGTATCCCTGCGGCCCATGCCGCAACACAACCAAGCTGAGGCAGCGGAGGGGAAGCGAACCCAGTGGGTGGGCGTGACGAGAGGGCCGGGCAAATCCAGGAGCCAGCGGTTGATAGGGTAGGCAGAGCAGCGCGCCGGACCCCGGGCATCAGTGGAGCAAAGGAAAAAAATTACCGCTGATCAGCTCGACGCCGGACCCACCAGGCAGATCAGGATTCCAGCAAGCGGGCCTGGATGGTCAGGCGCCCAATGTCGCTCAGGTACGTGGCCCAGCGCAGGAGAAGGATGGGATCCCCGGAGAAGCTCGTGATGAACCAGTGGCGGACAGGACAAAGAGCACAGTCCGGAGTTACCAGGGAAGCAGTGCGCCAGAAAAGGAACCCAGGCGAGTGACTGTGCCCGGGACCCTGCCAAGTCTTGTAGTGCAGATGGAGCCCCAATGTAGACCTGTGGGGAGTGGGCAGCGGAAGACACAAGGGGCGCTTATGGTGGAGCAGGGGACACAGCACCAGGGAGACCTCACCCCCTCGAGGAAGCAGGACAATATCAGGAAGTGTGCAGGAGGTGTGGAACTTGCGAACCTGAATGGCCTCCCACAGGTCAGACAGGTGGTTGGACTCGGGGACCGGCACCACTGCCCGCCTCCGCCGTGGTGTAGTAAAGCTGCAAGGCCAGATGGAAAGGAGAGCGGTACCCCCGCTGAGGCAGTGGTTACAGGGGGGGGCGCGGCGCGATGTACTAGATGTCTGGGCCAGCCCCAGGCGAGGCAGCGCACCAGCCCCAGGGCCCCCCGCATCAGCCGCAGGAGACAATCTCCGAGAGGAGAGCACCACGAGGAGGCCGGGTGGCAGCAGATGAGAGGTGCACTCTGTTGGGGACAAAGACAATACAGGAGGGGTCCAAGAAAGTCAGAGGGCCAATGCTGTGTTCCTCAGGAGAGCCCGGAGCCTGGTCCGCGCGCCGCCCGGAGTGTGTTAGCCTGGGCCGCGCTCGCCCCTCCGCCGTGATAATCCGCAGGGGCGCAGGGACTGCTGTAGTGTAGAGTGGAGGGCCCGTCACAGGCCGTGGCCTCGAAGTAGGCAGCCGTGGGCGCCCTCAGAGCTGCGGGGCGCCAATGGGCTGCGGGACCCGGGAGCCAGAGGGTGGAATTCAGCCAAAGTGTGGAGGACCCCTGACTGTGGGCCTCACGCCGGGAGTGCAGATATCGCCAGATGAGATGCGGGGGCGCAGGGAACAACGGAGCCACTATCGCCACTGCCCCGCTGCCGCGCCTGCAAGCGGCCGAGCGGACGCCTCCCAGGCTTGCACGCAGGCCCTGTCCCCGCGCGGCCTCTGGGAGAATGCAGGCGCAAGGTAGGGTTGACAGCGCAGGGGGGAGGGTTTCTGGAGAGACCCGCGCCCGGAGCACTCACTGCTGGTGGGGACGTCTGCTCCAGCTCCACAGCCGGCCCGGGCCTCGGTGTAGCAGCGGACAGGCTGCGCAGCAGGCCGAAGTGTTCGAGGCCTCGCGTCGCTCCGCCCCGATCCGCCGCTCGATGATTTCACGGCAGCAGGAGCTCCATTTCTCGTGATGGCGGGCTCAAATGGTGCTCCATAGAATCCGCAGTCCGCTCATGTCACGCATGAGCCGATTACAGCAGTGCTAACGGGGATAAGGCTTCTGAGCTGGGGAAGGCTGACGGAGCTTCAGTGCCGCGCGGCCAACTTGGTCGGCGGCCTGGCCTCGCCCCCCACAGTTTGTCTATAGCACTTAATCCAAACTCAAGATGTAGGACTTCATGTGGGCTGCAGTCGTATTCTGAAAATGCTCCAGATGTAATTAGCCTTAAGAAGTGCAGCAATAATATTCATTTTTCCATTATATACAGCGGGGCAATATTGTACTATTGGGACAATGTTAGCATTAGATCTTCAGGACCGTTAAGAGGAGTACAAAGTCATATTTTGAAAAATAACTTTGAAGCTCAACTAAACGTTTTAGGAGTTAATTTTGAAGTGAGGCTAGCTAAGGTGACCATGTTAGATTGGAAGACCGGGTGATGCGGAAGTAGTTGTTGGTAAGTACGATCTACGAGCGTTTGTACTTAATGATCCAGGAGAACCTACAATTATGTCTGCAAAAAGTCATGATTTTCGTTGTATTTACAGTCATCCTAAAACTATTTTCTTTGCAATAGTGAAAATTAATTCCAGTTACCTTTTTAGCCCAATTGGGGTCTTTTCCATAAGTAGGAAGGCATCAGCATATGCAGAATGTAAACATGTTTTACTACTTAGCTTAGGTGGCAAACTAATAACTATAGCAGCTGAGAAGAATACATCAGCCAGATAAATATGAAAAGGTGTGGGAGCCTGATTACACCCTTGTTTGACCCGAGCTAGCTGGCATCTGTTTTTTTATTCAGTCATTTTTTGGTTTCTATTTGGAACCGGGATGGGACGTAGAGCTTTTGCATTAACATATAATAACATAAGGCCAATGTTGAATGCCAACATCTTCAACCAGAGTCTCTTCCTACAAAAAACCAGTTAAAGCTATTGCTGAAATCCATAAAGCAACAGAAAAGTGAGTCCTTATTGATTTGGACTTCCCTATCAATGATCACATTTAATGCTGTGATTCAATCACAAGTGCTGTTCTGGGTTCCATAGTCCACCTAGGTCCAGAGTCTGCTCACTTTCTAATCAATAACCAATCAAAATAAGTATTTAGCGAAACCCCTTACTTTCAATGTACAAAATGGCTAAGTAGTGCTACTTAGCCAAGATGGTGGTATATTTCGGCTCTGCAGGCTTACTCAAATAGGATTTTAAGTTTTTGAGATCGGAATTCGAGCACTATTGCAGAGAGACCATTTGAGCCGGGGCACTTGCGCTGTTAAGAGATTTTAATAACAGTTCTATTTCTGATAGCGTGATGGTCAGCCGATCAGACGTGTTATGAGTGAATGAGTTTTCCATTGTAAGTGTGTTACCCCCATCTAGTTCATTTGTCAGGGAGTGCCAATCTTTTTAGGTAAAAGTGAGGTCAAGATCATTTATTTTTGTTTTTTGATGGGTTGGTCTCGGAGACCGCATTCTGAAAGGATTTGGTGTTATTTCTTTCAGTTATCAAAGAGAAGAATACATTTAGGTTCTGCATAAGATAATGTGGAGAGATTAACATTTTTTTTTTATATCCTCCTAGAAACTATAAAGGAATTTTTAAGGGGAATACATTTGGGAGATCTGTTTAGGGAGTGCAATGTCTTGCAAAGTAGTTCCTTTATTTTAATGAATTCCCTGTCAAAATGGGTTGCTTCCTTGTTTCCTGTTTGCTCAGGCAGAATCTAATGTTATAGGTCAGGTTGCCACTAAATTATACTTGATGTGTCCTAGTACTCTGGCATGCTAGTGGTCTTGCAATTTTTAATATGTACGCCATGTTCTCTTGTTATGCATTGGACAGGTGTGCACCCATAATGCAAGGAAATTCCTGAGGTTCTTCTGGTACCATTCGCTCCAGGAATCTTGAAGAAAAGCTTTTAATAGGACAAGGATCATAAGTTAATTGTACTACTCCTGCCCAAGCATGAGTTTATTTTGAACAGTGCATATGTACAGGAGCATCTATTGTAGGGAGCAATTCAGTATAGCAGTCTAAACCCCCCCGAGAAACACAGTTCTCCTGTAATTTCATATTTTTCTAAGTAATAAAATCAGTACATCCTTGGTCATTAATAATTGCTTCTTTTCAATGGCCATTGAGCTGCAGTTAGGATCTTAATTTCCTTATATTGAATGTTTGAACTGATATCCATGCACCCTGCGTTGGTGTCTTGTTTGTCAGGGAATTTCATATACCATTTCTTGTGACTATGACCTTGTGGCTCAGCCAGACCTCTGGTGAAGGGTAACCAATTCTTTGATATTCCTAGCTGGGAAACCTACTAGGGGTTCCTTCCTTTGCCACATCTTTAAATTCTCCGTTTCAAATAGCACTGTTCAGAAAAGCAGTTAGTTCAAGAATGGATGAACATTTTTCATTTCATTCAACCTTCCTGATTAACTATAATCAAAAAGGTAAAATGGGCCATACTAGCCCTATATACGTCCCTGCTTGCTTTTCCCATATTTTAACTGTTTAGGAACCCTTCCCTCTGTAGTAGGCAGATAAAATCTCTTTACAAAATATGACCGCAATAACTTGATGGCCACTGTCTGTTCAGGTACTGTCACCATCTCTCAATTACTAACATCCACAAAGCAGTTCCTGCATTTCTGCCTAGCTTTTTTAGCAGACAACCAAGTTAGTATTCACCTTTTCCTTCTTTTGTGAAGTGGAAACTCCCAGGCCCCACAGCCTAATAAACACAGCAATGGGTGCCACCTAAATGGCCGTGGTTAATGAGATGGTATAAGTGGTGCTAGGAAGAACAATATAAAACAGCTAAATACAGGGAACAAAATTTAATATGGGCCGAACTATTTATTCTCTGAGTGCTACTCCATCTCTGAGAATATTCCCCAGACCTCCTATTTATGCCCTCTGTCAAGATGAGGAGAAAGCCAGAGTCTACAGTTTATGAAATATGAGAAAGTTGTCCTGTCCAAGAGACAATCCAGGTGAGCAAGAGTTTTAGGACAGAAATGTGACCCCAAAGGAGAAACTCTGTGCACATCACATCACTCTGTGGATGATTGAAAATGAAACCACAGATTCAATGGGTGTACTCGTGTTAAAATTCTTGTAGAGAAATTTGAGGCTGTAGAAGGGTACCAAGGTCTGGACATCTCCAAGATGCAATATCAGTCTAGACACTCAGACTTGGAGGTAAACCGTGAGAGTCTTGTCATTAAACTGAGTGACCGAAAACAGAGTCAACATATAATCATAGGAGGTTTACCAGGTTGTGAAAGCAGAGAAAACCCAAAAGAAGGTGGCAAGACATAGAAGTCTCTGAGCGCAACGTGTTTGGGGATGAGAGTGGTCTTTGGGTCAGAAAAGGCATATATTGGAAGAATACCTGATTGATAGTGGTTACTTGATATTAGCTTTCCAGTAAACAGAGAAAACTGGAGGCAGTGAAAGTTAAGGAATCTGGGTGTTATCAATATTCTAATACTTGTCTGTGATTTTGCTTGCTGATGAAGAGAATGTAGGACAATATCATTGACCATTCTGATCGATGGATGATGAATAGGACGAAAGGAATGATCAAAGTGGAATCTCTAAATATGGATGGTCCCAAATAACCCACAAAAAGTCAATTTAGAAACGGTGGGGGGTTCTTATTGAGAGACAGCAAACGTGTGCTAGTGTTTCTGACCCCTGGGCGATGATTGAGAAAGGACAGAGATGGTGGTGTTCTTCTGAGTAGAGATGTCAATTTGATGAGTAAGTCAATTGAATGATGTCCTGGCGAGCCGCACTGTTACACTACAAGGTAAGCAAAAAACTTAAGCTGAGATTTATTGCCTAAGTAAAAGAGAAGTGAACTTTGGATACCTAAATATATCTGTTTAATGAAGGAAAAATGATACTGTAATTTGATTTTAATAATTTATGACTCAATAAGATAGATTTGTCAATATGTTGGTGGATATGGCTGTAACAAAGCTGGGGGATTGTTAAAACCTCCAGAGAAAATATTGTGTGAAGTAAAGCTAATAGATATTTGGAGGAGACATCAACGTGAAGAATGAGAGTACACTTCTCAGCTTCACATGATTCAGTTTATATACTTGAATACCCGTTTGTATTTCAAAAGATATTGCACTCGGCATGTGAAATCTACTTCCTGGATGTTCAGAACATGGCCCCAATTCCTAGAAAAAGGTCACCTTAAGCCAAGCCCATGACAACAGAGGTAAGTCCCAGCCAGAGTTTGAGCCATGCTTGTGCCCAAGCGTCCTAGCTCCTGATGATAGTCTCCAGATTCCTGTTCCTTCTTTTGATGCCCCTACCACTGTGATAAGTTTCCTAATGTATAGGGAGGGAAACAATGTAACCAAACCGATCAATAATTGTGATGTGCCTATTCGCAATAAGATTCATATGAAAAGCCATTCAACACTAATTGTTTGGATTCCTCGTTCCAGATCAAAGTGTTATGGAACCGACTCAAAGTTCCTTTGAATTCATCACATGGACCATGCTACATATAATCTTTTGAGGTTATACTACTCTCACGATTGCACTTCATTGAAGACATGTAATAATTTTGAATTACACTGCAAAATATCTGCAAATCTAACTCCACTCCATATGATTGTTGTTCACACCAGGAAAAAAGTATGAATGATGAAAATGTATGTGTTTCAGAAGAATGGATCATAAGCAATCGTTATATCTCTTTAGGTAAGGGCCAATCCTTCGTTGTTAAGAACTACACACTATACATATGTGTGTGCTCCACTTTGTGAAAGGTTACAGGGGCCAGGATTGTTTATAGTTGTGACTTTCCAAGCATCTTTCCCACACAGGCACTTCAAGTCAATGGGCTCTCAATCACACAGAAACTGCTATCAATGTCTGCATACAATGCCACTTATTTCGTGCCGTGAAGTTGGCCCCTCTGATGTTTCTGATCCCCCCCCTTTGAGCTGTGGTTTCTGTCTTGGAGAGGCCTTATCTACTCTAAGTAAACTTGCTTTAAGCATTCATATTCCACTTACCACAGAGGTCTCACTTCCTAATATCATTCTGGAAAATGGATGAAAAAATGGTTGAATAGCCATAGAAGATAGGATCAGTTTGTGGTTTATAGTCATCTCAGTATTCTGAGTTGTGTCCTAATTCTCAGCCTTGTGATACCGCTAAGCGACAGGCACCCAGTTAGTTTTGTTTCTTCTCTAATATCCAGAACTATCAGGTCTAATGTATCTGGTCCTCTCCAAAGGAAAATCCTTTGCATTATCCAGCTGTAAACCTTGGTTGCTTCCCACGGTGGCAAACGTGAGGGGGAGTTGTAATGACCACTATGATGAAGTGTGACTTTCATAAAAAAATTACCATGCTTGATTAAAATTTTATCTTCCAGTTCACCCTTACTCATTCAAGTCTCTACACATTTAGGATATAGCAAGAGGTACATCAGTTCTTAGAGACTTATAAATGTTAAATAATCACAGCATACATCTCATGAGCTGACTTCCATTAATATTTGTTACAGGGATGAGGTATCAGTCTTTTAAAAATCTCTGCAAAGTGCAGATTTAGAAGGTATGCAAAAGCTATAGCTATAAATGTAGACACAAATATTCATGTAGCAGCTCACTGGATGTCTGCAAATTAAAGCTTCTGAACATCTGTTGATGAACTTGTCAACCACCACAGGGTCGGAGGGCAGAGTTATGCAGCAAATGCAGAATAACTAGACGCTTTTGTAAATTTAAGTCACTGCCTAAAGGGAGCCATGGTTGACACCGTATCAGAGACAGGTACATTTCGATTGCTCTAACATACATTAGAAGAGCCACGTCTTCCCCAGTTCTGGTAGTAGGGGCAAAAACTAAATTTCTTTACTACGGTTAAACACAGGCAGATTCTTTATATCATAGGTGATTGATGGTCACAGACGTACCATGACTCTTTGCAGAAGCTAGAATGGACCCGAATTCCCCCACCTAGTATAAGTGGTGGCCACCAAAAAAGATGATTTTGGCATAGAAATATACAAACTGAACTAAGAATCTTCCTGATATTTGTATCCCACAAGATACGGATCCCTCAAAACTAATGGTATACCCCACGGGGGAAGTGCCAATTCAAAATGTTTTATGACATGCAAGACTGCGGATTCAATGGAGTGGATTCTGCTGTGCCCACTCTTTCCAGGTTTTCCTAAATGCAAGAGGAGCTGACAATAAGGCCTTTAAAGTGACATGTCACAGTACTAAGACAAATCACTCCATTAGAAAATGTAAAATCTACAACTGCAGTGTACAGGACATTGGATAAAACACCGAACCTTGGAACCATGACCTGATAGAGGCACAGCGCAGATTATATGATCACAATTTTAATGCGACTGTTAAATGGCAAAAAGCTTGATCCGAAGAGGGACTCGTCAATGACAGCTGACTGAAGTGCAGAACCTCAGTTGAAGTCTCAACTCAGGAAGCACGAGGCTCTCGACATCTATGATGGGAAAACTCCAAGTGGGTGAAGTCTGTAGAAGGTATAATTGTCGGCAGGTGTTGCTCAGCGTTGATCCCAGTGAAGTAATTTTGGACTTAGATGCTTTTGTGGAAGTCAGCGGGGAAAAACAGCAAGTTGAGTCCAACCGGCAGTTCAACGCTGGTGCCTCAAGCTCATCAGCAGTCCTAGGGTAGCCTCTGGTTCTTTTTGCAGAAAGCAGCTTTTGAGGGGGAAAGAGTACCCTCCAATACCAGCCAGGGGTCTAGGACCTTTTGAACACCACTTGGGGGTTACGGCTCAATCGCCCAGAAGCCACCAGCAGGGTACAGGGCAAATCCAGTTGGAACTGGTTAGCTGGGCTCAGCAGAGATTTGGGATTCTTGCAGCTTTTGTGTTCCTTCAGCTGGACAGGAGCCAGGCCAACTAGCCCTCGGAGGCCACTCTTTTATCCTGGGTACAAGCGGGGATCGGGTCCAGCCTTTGTGGTTTCTCTCCACAGATTCAACAGCAGGTGCAGTACTTCTGTCTTCCACAGGTCCAGAGGTGTTCTGAAGAAGGTACCAAGGGCTGGCACTAACTTGTATCTGGAGGAAATCCCCTGGCCCATAGGGAAAAAGTTCCCAGGGGTAACCCTACCCACTTTGATATCATTTATTGTTTTTTTTTTTTTTTACTTAATCCCACAGTGGCCTGTTCTGCTAAAATCCAACATGGCAGAACAATTTCCCCCCTGGTCCGAGCTTTCAGAACACCCCTGCGGTGTGTCTGGGGAAATGAGGAACTCCACCTGCAAACCAGTTCTGGAACAGGTGCCCCCAGCCCCCACTCTGACTACTTGGACAAGGGCAGGTCTAGGTGTGAGTTACATCTGCCTTTTGCAGAGGATCTCCATACAAAGCTTGTGCAGTTGGTGGGCACATCCCCCTGTCAGGAGGAGGTCACAACTCCTCATAGCCAAGGCCCTTCTGTTCCCTATTCTGGGAGCCATTCTCACCTTCTAGCAGTCTGCCAGGTGACAGTTTGGATTTAAAACTGAAAAGACTACTAGAGGCTTTAGGCAGGAAAATGCCAACTTTCTAAAATTGGCTTTTTCAAAATAGTAATTTAAAATCTGACTGGACCATCAGATTGGATTTTAAATTACTAATAACATGTGTTTGAATCATTTTTCTAGGTCAGGCTTCTCCAACCATTAGCTTGTGAGCTACAGGTAGCTCTACAGCTACCTTTAATTTGCTCTCCTGTGTGCAGTCCAGTCTACTAAATCAGAAACTTTTCCTAGGATCAATTAAAATATGTTTGCCAAGTTTGAAAAGAGTGTATTTGAGGCAGCAGTTTGTGTATTTTTATAACTCATAAGCTGATGTCAGGTGGAAAATGGTTGAATTTCCAAAATAAATATAAATCAGCTATTGACTTGTAATTCATTTGGCATTGGGGAGACGTATTACTAGCATTATTACCTCGGTGCCAGGAGCACTGCAGCTATGACTGTTATGTATTCCACATCACAAGGCATCCCAAATTGGCAAAGCCTTTTTTACATTACCGCTGGCAGCCATGCCAGATGCATGGACATGTTTACTGCTTGTAAACATGTATAGTGCGGTCACTAATGTAATCTGGTTTGATGGGTTCACTATGCTAAATATTAATAGCTCAGGATAATTTCCATTTAACATAAGTAGCTCTTATTGGCGAAAAGGTTGGAGACCCCTGTTCTAGGTGTTCCAAAACTGAAGTTATGCTATATAAAATTTTATAACAGCCACTGGAATTATACGGTTCAGCAGCTTTTTTTTTGTATGATTATGGATTTGCCACATATTCCGTCATCTGCTGCATAATCTGCAGATGTTAACAACAAAAAAAAAGTTTCTAGCTCAAACGGATCACAAATTACTAAAAAATGGTGACATGTTCGCATGCAGTAGAAGGCCCTGTGCAAAGGTTAACTGGTCATCTTTCCATGCTTATTTCTGTATTTGGTTGTTAAACTAGTACTAATAAGGTGAAATCTCTGCCCAAACAGTATTACCATGTGTACAAATGTCAAAATAATGAAGTAATACTATCAAAAAATGTGCCGCATTATGCCACATAATTTGCCTTTTCAGGCCGCATAAGTTAGTCAATTCTGCTGCATAATTTGGTGTTCCCCTACCTCATAATTTCAGTGGCCCTGAATATAACCCCGTGCTTTTTTATAGGAGAGCTAGCCTTGCCACAGTGAAAAAATTACTTTGGAGATTTTTCACTGCCAGCACATGTAAAACTTAAGTTCAAATCCTACTTTTTAAATGCTATGCATTTAGGGCTCATCTTACAGGTGACTTATAAGTATTAAAAAGGAAGGTTTAGGCCTGGCAAAAGGTTTATTTTGGGAGAGAAGAGAAAAACAAAGGAGGAGGGGGGGTCCAAGGGAAATTTAAAGACCAGCGAGGACCTATTCCCCAGATATTAATGCAAAACACAAAGAATCCTAGGGTCTGAAGTGCTAGAAAAGCACCGAAAGGGGACTACAGCAGAGATGTCTTGTTGCTAGTGCGGGTGTCCTTTAATTAGGACGAAATCCCATCACCCACCGAGGTGGCATGCTTCATCATCTGGGATTCTCCTCTTGGCAGAGACTCCAAGCCCCACCAAGGGCTACAACCCCCTCACTGTGAGGGAGGAGCTCAGGGATGTTTTAAGATTCCTACTCTATAAAGGATATACTAAAATCCTTGAGATGTGAAACATAAAACGTGTTCACCAAAAGTGGATTACTGGTTTTGTATCTATTTCTATTACTTTTTACCTTGACTACCTTTCACAGTCTCACATAGCCCACGCAGTAGCACTTTGTCTATAGGTCCTGAAGAAGGCCGTGACACCTTTCTGGGTCAACTTGGCCGAAACATGTAGACCTGTTTCATCTGTCACATGCAGTAACTATCTTTCCATACTGCAGGTGCACTGTTTTTAATCCTAACACTAGGAGTGAGCCAATAAAGTTTTTTTCATTCTTAGTAGTTAGTTTTAGCATCACTTAACTCACACTTTGAGATTCTTTTCTCTGCAAAGCGCCCTTTATCCAACCTGTTTTATGTTTCACATCTTGAGGATTTTAGTATATCCTTTATAGAGTAGGAATCTTAAAACATCCCTGAGCTCCTCCCTCACAGTGTGGGGGTTGTAGCCCTTGGCGGGGCAAGAGGAGAATCCCAGATGATGAAGCATGCCACCTCGGTGGGTGATGGGATTTCGTCCTAATTAAAGGACTTCCCCCCCTCCCCCCCCCACTAGCAACAAGATATCTCTGCTGTAGTCCCCTTTCGGTGCTTTTCTAGCACTTCAGACCCGAGGATTCTTTGTGTTTTGCAAAAGGTTTATTTTGCCAGGTTGAATTTGCAGTTCTCCAGGGCCTGACCTGAAGACATGCATTGTATTGTCACTTTAGTGACCGCACAATAGGTGCTGCAGTCCACTAGTGACATTTAACTTGCAGATCCTGTGTACACAGAGTACCATATACTGAAAGGAAATGCTTGGCTGCCGACAAAGATAAGCACCTAGAGCCGAGCTCCCACCTGCTGCGGAATACCGGAGAGTTTGCGGAGTCCTCCGGGTGCCTTCTCCTCTGCTGTGCGTCATGCCATCCCCTTCCCGGTGCCCTCCGACGGCCCCAGCAGCCTTTTCCAAGAACCCTGTAAGGTCGGCAGGACCGGCTGGTTGCGGTGCTCCTGAGAAGAGAGCCAGCACGGGTGAGGCCTGACCTCTCTAGAGGGTCACCCGCTTCCTGCCATACAGTGCCTGCGGCCTTTGGGAGCTGCCTGCAGTGCTGCTGTGTCTGACAGGGCATCCTATGCGGTTTCACAGCGGATCTTCTGTAACACAGAGGGGGCGTATCGCCCTAACTGGCCCAGCATAACCCTCCTGCTGCCACCAACCTTGGCCGGAGTTGTTCAGGTTCACTATTGCTCATTGTCAGGTGGTTCTCCTTTCCTGCCGGCCTGGGGGTGGAGGGGGGTGTAGTCCCTCATCCTCCTCCTTACAATCTCCTGACTGGCTGGCTGAGGGCATCATGATGGAGACAGCCCTCATTCCTGTTCCACTCAGCTTCTACTGCTCATGGCATCCAGGAAAGCGTCCAGCTAGCTGCTCATCTCCGAAGCTGTGGCCCAACATAAACCCTCCGCACCGGTACCGCCGGCACTCTCAAATGACCCGATGGACTGCATCTTGCAGGAAATCATGGCGGTGTGTCACAAACTGGAACTAATGGATGCCAGGATCACTGATCTCACGACAGACACGAAATCCATCAGGACAGAAACTGGGGTGTTCCAGAACTGACTCAATGGAGTGGAGACCCGTCTCCCTACGCTGGAGTTGCGGGTGATGACCGTTGAAGACCAGGATTCAGAGCTCTGGCACAATGTCATTGACCTGGACTATAGGAGCCGGAGCGATAATATCCACTTTTTCGGCTTCCCGGTTAAGGTGGAACAAGATGACACGGAACTCTTTCTCTGTGAACTCCTTCCACACCTCATGGGGATGCCTTTTACTCCCCCTTTGAGATCCAGCGGGCCCATAGCTTCTGAACTTGCAGGCATTTTGATGGTGGCAAGCCTCGCCCACTCTTAACATGCTTCCTACGACACCCCCAGGCCAGGCAAATTCTGACCGCGGCCGCACACATTGTCCCTACGGCTACGAAAGGCATGAGAACTGTATGGCAGGGGATTTCTCCAGGGTAACCAATTACAAGCGATGTCCTTTCCTGGCCCTACGCAAATGGGACATCTAATACAGTCTGCTCGAACTGGCACTCATGTGGATCACTATGGACGGCAAATTCAGAGACTTTCTGTATCCAGAGGATCTAAGAACTTTGCTGGATTGCATTCAGGACTGTACCGTGGACACAGCCCCCTGTGGCGCCTGGTGGGGACACCCCCGTGCCCAAGCGTACTGGACAATCCCAATGAGTGGGTAGCCCAGGAGAGAAGCGTCCAATTCCACTCCCACAGCGGGAAGAACAGAGGTATTGGCGTGGTGATGGAGCTCACCCAAGAAGCGGGCAGGGACAAGTCCCACTCCCCACGGAAAGCATCTCAGGCCCCTGTACCAACTGACGAAGACCATGACCCGTCGACATCCAACGCCACCAACCGAATGAGTACCTCCAGTTGTTTTTTGGTGTTTTGGTTCTCTGGGTCACTGCATATCTGCATCCTTGTTTTTCTCCCCAACTCTCCTGTTACCAGCTGTGACTTGTTAAAATTTGATACTCTCCGTGGCATTATGTGCTCTGATGTTCTCTGTTGTTCACCTGGTTCTTGCGGTATTGTGCTTCGATGAGGGGGTTTGTTGGGGGTCCTACTTATCATATGCCTGCCCTGCTGGCCGCCCTTGTGCCCCCCTCCTACGAATTCCAGCTGTTGCAGCAGTCTAGTAGGGCTCCAGGCCCAGTTACATACTCCACCCCCTCCCTCCCCAGACATCCCCCCCTGCCCCCCCCAGTCTGACATAGCCTGCAGGACGCTGTTCTCCGTTTCACTCTCATTCTGGCCCCCAGACATAATCTATTCTATTTTTGTCTCTGGATCTGTTGGATCCAGAGGTTTTTGCTCCTCTGACTAAAGTTCTATTGTCCCCCCAGCTTCCCCTCCCACTTCTCTTACAAGAGGAAGCCGCAATTTCCCCCTTTAGGCTGTCTTTCCTGTGCTCTCTTCTATGTCCTACTTCTGGTTGTCCCTCCCTCCCCGGCTCCCTTGCTCGATCCTGCTTGGTGGGCCACTGCTCCACCAGTTGCTTAGCTCATATATCCCTTCCCTCCTGCCGCCACCTTCTGATCATGGCATCAACACCTCTGACTATTCTGTCCAGGAATGTCCATGGCCTCATCCACTATATCAAGCAGAAGATGGTGCTGGTGTACTTTAACTCAAAGCGGGCAGACATCACCTTATTACAGGAAACCCACCCTACTAGCCCTGAGTCAGCTATACTCAAATGCGACTGGTTTGGCAGGGATATACTTAGAAGCCGTGCCTCACGACTGCTCCCTGAGGTTGCCCCTCTGCCCTGCAAATGTAGAGTGGCCATATTAGTGCACAAGTCCTTCCCCTATACATTTCTAAAAATGTGTATGGATCCGCAGGGGGGATATCTTTGCTCGCCTCAAGATCGTCAACAATATCATGTGTGGGGTCAATCTATGCCCCCATGGGAACCAAGGCGATCTTCCTCCTCCATATCAGCCGTATCCTCACGGAACTGGGTTATGCACCGGTCCTTCTGGGTGGTGACTGGGACATGGCTGGAGACACTAATGACTAAACTGGCCCGATACTTAGGGCGGCCAATGCAGACAAGGCCGTCTTGCAGACATCTGGGAGGACCATGGTCTTCTCAACATCTGGCACCTTCTTCGTCCAACCGATAAGTTCGACTTTTTCTTATCTCCCACTCCCTTACCCTGATAGTATTGGATGCCCACATCTCAGAAGGCTCCCTCTCTGATCGCTGCCCGACCTGTCTTCAGCTACACATGGGCTGCCATGACCGATTCGAAAGCCCTGGAGATTTAATACCTCTTACTAGACTGCCCGATAGGAAAACGTGCCTCCACTCCCATCTCCTCACATATCTCACCGACAATAAAGGCTCAGTAGCGTCTGCGACACTCTGGGCGGTGGCGAAGGCCACTATTAGGGACCAGATCATGTGAGATGCATCTCTCCATAATGAGCAAAGGGTGGTGAAACAGGCCCCCTTGGAAGCAGCCATCTGGGATTTGAGACAGCTATACACCACCCGCCCCAGAGACTCTACTCGCTGGCACCTGGAGAAGGCAAAAATTGGTGTTAACAATCTTTTCATCCCGAGGCAGAATACACGCTCCATAAACTCAGATACGGCCATTATGAACAGGGCAAGAAGGCTGGCAGATTACTTGCAGCTAAGCTTTGGCAACGGGAAGCAGCTGCCTCCATCCTGGCTATTTGGGACTGAGCTGGCTGCCTCATCATGCACCCCCAGGGTATAGCGGATGCCTTTGCGGATTACTAAAGACACCTATAAACCACAGAGGTTACTACTGATGAGCCACACATTGTGCGATTCCTCAGTAAGGTCCGTCTCCTGCAGCTGAATGTTGAAGAGAGAGCCCTCCTCTCCGGAGCGATTACCAAGGAGGAAATTGTGCAGGCGATATCCGCCTCTCTAAACAGCTAGGCTCCTGGGTAGGACAGCTTCCCATCTGAATTTTACAAATGGACCTCCACCGATGTGGTGTAGTCTCTTGAGTTGACTTATAAGGAGGCGGAATAGCTGGGTGGTTTGGGACCAATTTCCTATAAGGCCCTCATAATGGTGCTCCCCAAACCAGGTAAGGACCCGCTGCCCTCTGACAGCTACCAACCCATTTCGTTCCTGAATGGCGATATCAAGATCCTAGTCAGTGTTTTTAGCAACCGGTCTCAAGAAAGTTATACCCACTTTAGTATACTACACTCAGTTCAACTTTTTTCCGGGCCGGAACTTGCGTAATCATCTGCGGACCCTGGCTCATGTCCTCTGGCTAGCTAATGACATGCTGGATGAGGCGCTGGCTCTGTCTTTGGGTACTGAGAAGGCTTTTGACCACAAAGAGTGGGGATACCTCTTTGTGGTCCTTCATAAGTTTGGTCTGGGAGACGGCTTTATATTGCAAGTCCCCTGGCTCTATGACAGGTGAACTGTGGGGGCTTACTTTCCGCCCCTTATCTATTCAATGGGGACGCCACAGGAATGCCCACTCTCCCCACTCCTTTTATTGCTAGCCCTAGAACTTTAGCCGTGGCCATTCACTAATTGCTGGAGATTGTGGGCATTCCAACCCTGGGGGGGGGGGGGCCTTCTTCCTTATTTCTCTATGCGGGTGACTTCTTGTTGACACTCAAGGCCCTCCCGGCTCTTTTGGCCCTCATAGACAGATTTGCATAGATAACCAGGCACAAGATCAGGTGGGGGAAGAGCGAGGCTCTACCCCTCTCCCAGTCCATAACAGCAGCTGCTGTTCAGGGCTACCAATTTTGCTGGGACTGCACGTCTCAAATACTTGGGTGTCTATGTGAGTTGGGGACTGACATGCATGATGAGGGACAACATTGAGCTCCTGCTGGAACGGACACCACTTGCGGACTTTGCCAAGTGGATGCACCTCAATCTTTTGCTTTGGGGGGGTATACAGACAGTCAAGATGATCACCCTCCGAAGGTTCACATACATTGTGGGCATGCTGCTACTTCAGATTCCGATTTCCCGGCTTCGATCCATAGATAGCTTCATTAAGGGACTCATATGGGGCGCTGGGCATACCCTTGATGGAGCACTATTATATGGCACTCCAAATATTGCAACTCGTTTTCATGCAACAGGTTACGATGGACCCCCACCCTGGGTCATGAGCTAAAGGAGTTTATCCCGCAGCTCACCCGGCCTCCACCTGCTCTATACGTATGGTGCCCTCAAGGAGTGTTTTGCCAATCCTATGGTCCCGGCAATGACTTCCTCCTGGAAGTGGGTTTAAGTTATCTTTTCGGCAGTACCCTGCTTGCATAGCAAGGCCTCCCTGTGGCAGATTGCCAGCATTGCAGAAACTGCAATATAGGTCAATCGGGCATATAGGCCCGATTGACCTATATGGTGGAAGGCGAGTATCCAAATGCTCTCTCAGATCCTAGACAATGGCTACCTCAAGCCTTTTGTGGCCCTTAGTGATGAAATCCACCTACCTTCACATCAACACTGGCGGTATCTTCAACTCCGCCACTGTCTCCACAGTAGCCTAGGGGCACCGCCATGGCATGTGGCGTCCGCCCCCATAGTCTCCTATTTACGGGTATGGGGCCACTCCGGTGGAGTAATGTTGGGGCTGTATAACCTTATGATACGGCATAAATACTCTGTACCCCATTCGCAACATCTACGTGTATTTTGGTAGACAAAACTACATGTACAATATGATGATGATGAGGTCTGAATTTAGATGCTGGACACCTGGACCATGGGGTGCGGGAATCCAGGATGAAATTTTGCCTCTTCAAAACGGTGCAGGACTAGTACTGGACGCCCTCCCAGTTGGAGCAGGCTGGCCTTCTAAACCACTCTCGCTGTTGGCGGTGCGATGAATAGGGCTGCGATTCGCCCCATATTCTGCACAACTGTCCTGCCACCCAAGGGCTGTGGACAGCGGTGATAGCCAAGCTAGGCCGGACATTGCCTCTTACCTCCCCATTATCTCAACACACAGCGCTTCTGCATGACTTCACAGACGCTCCCCCAATGACACGTCACGAATGCCGTTTTTTAGCCAGAAAGTTAACCTTGGTGAAGCTGTGTACCCTGTGACACTGGCGCTCCCAACACATAAATACACACACACACATCTAGAATGGCTTACAGAAATGTTTAAGACTGTCTTATGAAAAGCTCCTCTACATACCTGCTGACAAGCTGGACATTTACTAGCAAGTTTGGGCCCCCTTTCTGTCTGAGGAAACGCAACTGGGACAAGACTGGACAAGGGCGCCTTGAATCTGGAATGCTGCAGTTTACCTCCTGTCCCCTCCCCCACCACCACAGGCTGTCCATGTCACACCCCACTGGTGGACGGTTAAAGCCTCCTGGTTAAGTGTTCCCGCTGCATTGCCCCCCCCCTCCCCATTCCAATGTCTCTGGCCATTGCCTCTCCTCTCTTTTCTTATTCAGTGTTTATGGGAGTTGAAATGCCTGGGCATTCTGTTGGTTATTTCCAGCTGGCTTTTACTTCTACTGTTTTATATATTGTCCCTTGGCATTGGTCAGTTGAGCATGTACTCTGTATTTCATGTTTTTGAAATCAAAATCAAGATTACAAAAAAAAAGAGTACCATATACTAGGGACTTAACCATAAATTAAATATGCCAATCCGAAATTTGCCAATTCTACATGTTTTTAGGGGTCAGAGCACATGTGCTGGGCACTGGATAGCAGCGCCTTGTTCCGAGGAATAAAATCCAGCAAAAAAAGGGGGGCTGACCATGCAAAAAGGGCATTTTCTTACATTTTACAAGACCACCACTCGGAGAAATCCCACAATGATCTTACGTGACATCAATCATATACTGATCCTTGGGAAAACCCCTGGTGATGTTCGACATGAGCAGAACGTGCGTTACTGACTACCATGTCTCTTGGAACAATAGCAAAACCATAATAGAAAGAATAAACCACAAGCAAGCAACCACTTAAAATTTCTTTCTAAAGATTTATAGCTTGCCAGTTGTAAATACTTAGTACACAAAGACTACTAAAACGATGTTTGTTCACCTCAAGAGTAGTAGAATCAATGCATAATAAAACATTGTGCCTTGATATGATTAATTGAATATAGTGACATGACATGGAATTAATTTGTGTACTAATCCGCCACATGAATTATCATTCTAGTTCTACATTTCGCTTATTGATAATTGTGCTCCCTGAAGCTTGATTAACTTGTATAAATACACTGTAACTGTGACATAGTCCCGAATAATGACTGGCCTACAGATGTTTGAGGGGATCATTCATCTTCAAGATATGCCACCAATTTGGAAGTTGGTTAAAATAAGATTTCAGGTATGTACAATGTGTGATATTCAGACTTGGAGTCCAATATCTGTTACAGATGAACAAATGTTTAAGTACATTTTCTTTTTTTTTTTTTTACTTGAGTCCTATTTTAACAAGTGTTACTTTTGTATTATGCCAAACCAGGCAAATTGATGGCAATCTTGGTTGCCTTAGCATAATTCGGCCAGAAGAGTAAGGCTATATTTTTGGGTGATTTTGGAAGGCAACTGTTGAGATGGAAAAGTACTCTTCATGGTAATGAATGTGTACCCCTGCCCTGAGAGCCCAACTGCACTGGAGTCTGGATCCCTAATGCTGATTTTTGTTGTCATAGGCAAACACAGATCATGCATGTGCACTATGACCTAGGCCTGTCTCACTGATTGTGGTCTTGTTGGACTGAGAGGAGCGCCCTAAGCACTACCCTCATGGTGATGAACGCTACCAGCCTTACTGCGAGTTAAGCAGGTACGAAGGCGGTTGTGGCAGCATACCATGTAGTGATCAGTAGGAGTGAGCAGACCCTTTTTAACGTGCCACTGGAGTGAGCCCTGCAGGCTTACTCACCTTTTAAAAGTTTCGGTGCTGTGTGTTTAAGTCACCCTTGGCCTACATGAGTTAAATGTGAAGTGCAGTGCAGTGCATGGGTGGTGACTGTGCACTGGTTGTATGTGTCCCTGGGAATGGTACAGGCCATAAGAGATGTAGTGCTAGGTAGTTTGTGCATGGTGAATACATGTACTGAGTGCATGTGTACCTGTGAGGAGTACATACATGAGATGTAGTGCTAGGCAGTGTTTGCATGGTGAATGCTTTTTCCTGGGCTAGGGCTGAGGCTGAAGGTGCCCATGCAACAATCGTTCCCCTCCCCCTTCACTGAGGACTTCCTCTGTGGATTCCCTCACTACCACCCTCGAACAGTGCCTCTGATCTCTCCATAGCCCTTCTTTCACATCCATTTAATTTGTTTTAAAGTGCTGGTTGGAACCCTTTTTAGCAACATTAGGAATAGATTATGAAAGACGGGGGGGAGGGGAGAAACATAACGTCCTAACCTATAATATGCAGTTTGCATGCAGCTCTTTGATGCCAGTTCATAAGTCACTGTTCTTTATTAGGATTGTAACTTATGATCCGGTATAACAAAAGGGCCTCTGGGACAAAAGCAAGAACCAACTGAGTTATCCACATAAAACACAGTTCTGGGATCTGCATGGTACACGTTCTTTGCAGTAGGCATATTAACCCTCTGCGCTACTTTATGATGAGTCAATGCTGCCACTAGACAAAACTCTGATCTCTCCCCAGCAGGAGCATTAATCACTAGAGTTATCTTGACATTTTTTTGTTGCCTGAAAACTGCTGGACGCAGCAGGAACTGTGCAGCAGGTGCTTTTAAAACCATGTTATTTCTAAACACAACATCTCCAGAGGTGAGCTCTAGGTTTGGCTGCCCTAAAGCCGACCCTTTACTGGGTGTATGTGTACCTGTGAGAAGTACATTACATGACAGGTGTAGTGTTGTGCAGCATGTGCATGGTGTATGTGTGGCTGCAAGGGGCACAATGCAGAAAGTCTACAGTACTGAGCAGTGCGCGCAGAGTGACTGGGTGTGCTGAATGTATGTGTTCCTGGGGTGGCAGAATACATGGAGGTAACACTACTGGACAGTGTGTGTGCTTTGTACATACATTTAGTGCAATTGTGCCTGTAATAGTGCATTACATGGAGGACCCTGGCTCCATTTTGGGAAGCCCATGCCTGCCTGGTGAAGACAGGAACAGCCAGAGGAATCCCCCAGACAGAATTGTGTATTGCTGCATTCCTGTGAGCTGGGTGGGGCACACTGGAAGAGGGAGAACGAGGCTCCCCCTGTACACTTCCAAGGGTGTTCTTTGAGTCTCTGAGAGATCACAAGGAAGGGGCCTGAGCACATCTCAGGAAGAAGAAACGGCTGATAAGGAAATCATAAAGAGTAGGGCTGGGAGGCTGGGAGTAACCTTTAGATTCACATATATCTGTGGCTGACATCCACATGTGAACTCTAGTCACCCCCCTAGGCCTATGTTGTGGGACTGTCTGCTTCGGAGTCTCTCCTGCAGTGACAGATGGCCTTTCAAGAGGAAGAGGGAGTGGAGAAGTATAAGCTTCTGAAGAAGCAGGACTCCAACATAAAACTTCAAGGACCCAGACCTTATATCAGATTTTGTTTTTGGAAATGGACTATAATAAGGGGAGGTTGAGACCCCAAAAATTGTCATCTGCCAGGCAGCCTGACGGGGTGTGAGGAGGGGAAACTCTGAAAGACTTCTGCCTGTGACCAGGACTGGGGGTACCCAGGGAAACCAAGGCCTCCTGCTGTGGACGGTTGAACACCAGCGCCTGCCTACTTACCTAGACAAGTGTGCCCTGTGAGGAAGAGGAGAGCGTTGGAGGGAGTGAGGTCTAGTGGGGAGGAGCCCTGTCAAGTAGACTCCCTGTGTGTGATGTGAAGAGAAGGCTGCTGCACAGATCAGGTTGTTGCCAGTGTGTAGATTCAAGTTTGTGACCTCCATATGCCAGGAGAGGGCCGCTGTGAAGATAGCCATGGAAAGTGGGCCATGCAGTGACAGCAAAGCCGGTGCCACACCGTTGCAGTGACCCTGTATGCCAGGAGGGGCCCCTGAGGAAGTTACTGCCAGATAGCAAGGGCCGAAGCCTGTGTGGGATTGTAGCTGGGACCCCGTGTGCAAGGAGGGGCCGCTGAGTACAGACTGCTAAGCGGTAAAGGCTGGTGGCAGTGGTGCAGCAACCCCGTATGCCAGGAGGGGCTGCCAGAAATAATTGTGCTGTGAGGATCAGGCTGAAGCCCAAAAACTGTGAAGCTGTGATGACCCGTCTGTCATAAGGAGCATCGAGGACTGCACCTGACCTGACCCCCCCGTCGTGGACTGAGTGAGGACGCCTTGGATGCATTGCCACATCACTGGGATCGAATCAATCCCCCTTACATTGGGGAGCCCAGAACTGATCATGCAAGAGGAGCGCAAGAAGACCTCCGATCTCTGCCGGACATGACCACAAGGGCTCAGAGAAGAGCCTGCACTTCTGAGTGCTGCTGTACCTCCTGCATGCAGCTGACTCCCAGAGCAGGATGGAGCCTTACAAGTGCCTGTGGACGGGGCAACTGCTAAGACTCTGCATGCTTCCTCTCTGCTGGAGCATATGAGACTGACAAAGGGCCTAGCGGGCCCCGGGGGACTCGCTGCTAAGAGTGCTGTGGTACCAAGACACTTTTTACTTTTTTCTAGGAGTCAGAGTGGACTCTTGAGTTCAGGCCTACTAGAAAACATTTCCTGGATGCAACCACCAGTCAGTGGGGAATAACCCCGACCACATTGTAAAAAGCAGGTGGGACAGGAATTTGCCAGAGAAACACTTGAGCCCCGACCTCAAAGGGGAAATATGTTCTTGTTTATAAATGTCGTAACCTGCCTTTGAATGCGTAGAGTTAGAAATAAAATAATTATTTTTATTATACCATTAAGTATTTGACTGGACATTGATATATTGATACTGCTGTGCACTCTTTGAGTTATGAGTCATGCTCACTAACCTGTATCCACACGTATGTTCCCCCCCTCACCGCGAAGCCTTTGACTACTCGTCCACAGCTACCACTGAGAGTCGAGTAC
The DNA here is from genome assembly GCA_963921515.1 of Calotriton arnoldi. NCBI lineage: Eukaryota > Metazoa > Chordata > Amphibia > Caudata > Salamandridae > Calotriton > Calotriton arnoldi. Next base: position 4,458,324 of record CAWUFW010000033.1, read on the forward strand.
AGAAGGGGTACTTACCCCAGTTGCTTAGGATTCATAATAGGTCAGACCTCGGGGCATCAGTAGTAAAAGGCCTGAACCACCACGGTTGGACCCAGTAACCTCTGCATGCCCTCGGGCCCTGTGGCCCTCTGAAAGGAGTTCTGACAACTACTACTTTTCATAAAAATGCAAGTAGCACACACAATGTTCTATAATGTCACCCAGTAAAGTTTGGAGACTGGTGCAGAGCATACGGTTCTATGTATAGAACAAAAGGTGGAAAACCAGGGACTCTCCTTCCCCTTACCGGTCCATCAAGCTATCTGAATTTGCACTGCTGAGAGGTGGTTGATGCAGAACAATGCTCTTTTGCTGGAGTTTAGCATTGTAATGTGATCGATCATTGCAAAGTTTTATCCCAATGTTCTATTTGCCGTCGAGAGAAAGCCCCACTCCACTCGGTTTATTTATGTAATGTTTTTATATAGCGATTACAAGGCCAAGAGCATCAGCGCGAGGAGATACTATAAATAGTACATTTGCAAAACAGAATCAAAATATTGAGGACTAGAGATACAAATGATAGAAACATCTTTAAATATAGGGACAGTAACTAATTTAAACTATATCTGATGTCACTTTTACCTGAGTTTCACATTAATCAATATGCGTTCACCGACGTCGCTGATGAATCGCACCTAGAGTGAGAAAGTGTTGAGCAATGTAAGCATAGCAGGACAGAGAAGGAAGCAAGGTAATCCACATCTGGACATAAGGAAATGTTGCGGTAAAAGCTGCATAGGAAAAGATTGGAGGTAACCTGTCATTTTGCGTTAAGTTGAGCACTGAAACCATCTGCTTAATCATTTCTGGATATGGTTATAGAAAGTATTATTTAAGAGGTAGTTTTTTAGTTGCCTTTTGAAGGCCTGTGGGGAGGTGGTGGTATTTCAGGTGATATTGAATCCCAGACTTTGGATGCGCCACCAGAGACAGGCTGGTTGGAAGTAAGATTTTTGTTGAATGTAGAAATTTTAAGTAATAGAGAGTTAGTACTACTCAATATATGCGATCTCCTAGTGCTTTTCAGTTTCTTATCGTTGTAATGTGAGTAATCAAAGTATCAAAGATTTTTTTTTTTTAACTATACAGACGAATTTGTGGATGGATCGATTTTGACTTGTAAGTCACCACAGAGAATGTAGGACAGGGATGATATGGTCAAAGCAATCTGCTGCTGAGGTCAGGTGGGTAGCTGCTTGTAAAGAAGCTTTGGGTGTCTGGAATAGCATTCCAATAGAAGTCTTGATATGCCCTGAGCTTGGATATCTTCTATCTGATAGAGACTTCTAGCTGCAGATGCCTTACCTTCTAGCTACAGATTCCTTACCTTTGAATTTCCCAGGCGTCAGGCTGGATCCATAAACTTTTGCTGAGCAATACTCCTTGCGTGCGCCATCAGATGGCTCCATTTGGCTCCACGTGACGTCGTCGGCAGCGTCGGTTATGATGTTGCGGTACCTATATAGGCGAGACCCAGACGTGCGGACGTCCGTTCTTTTCTTTCTGCCCCAGTTGAGCGCCGATCCGGGAAGAGCTACCCCTCTGTCTCTTTTTGACAGCCATTTTCTCGACTTTTTGTTGAATTTTAAAAAATTGCTGTTGTGTGCGAGTATGTCTTTGAGGAAGACAGGGTTCAAGCCGTGCGGGGCCTGTCCCGGGACGATGTCTGTTACCGACCCCCACCTCATCTGCCTCTACTGTCTTGAGCGCGACCACGATCCGAAGTTGTGCTCGGACTGTCGGGCTATGGCTCTGAAGACCTTGCGGGAGCGGGCTTTGAAGATCCTTGCAGCCTGGCATCCACACCGTCCAGCGAGACTCCGCGGAGGTCCCGGTCCCGATCGAGGAAGTGGAGCTCGCGGGACCGGTCCCGGAGCCCAAAGTCCCCTCCGTCCCACTCGAGGTCTTCAGGACACTCGGGGAAGAGGCACAAGAAGAAGAAGTCGAAACGGAATTCATCTTCACCTCGACTGTCGTCCTTCGACAAAGGAAGTAAGGAGCACCGACGCTCTAGGCACGGTTCTGCGGAGCCAGGGTCAACTTCGCGCCTCCCTCACTTTCTGGGAGCCGAAGCGACCCCCGCTCAAATTAAAGAATTCGACGAGGCCATGTGCCGCGTATTTGAGCAGGCCGACCCTTCTGGTGAGGCCTCGGGCCCTGCGGGGTCAGAAGGGGCCCCATCAGATTTGATGCCGTTGGCTCCGACCATGGCGCCGGTGGGGCCTCAGAGGTCCGATCACGGATCCGGGTCGACGCCGGTTGTGCCACCGCGACCTCCCCTGGCGTCGGACCCGAAGTCGGTGCCTTTGGTGCCGCCTGTGGCCATCGGCGGTACCAGCCCCATCCTTATCCCTGACCACACGGAGTCAGAACGACGTTGCTTGATTCCGGTGCCGATTGAACCCCGGGGTTCTATGTTGTCGCCTGAACACTTTGAGGATGTGTTCAGCTTGGGAGAGGAATGGGAGGGGCCTATGGACCCTTTGTAACACCAGGATGACTCTGCAGAGCAGATGAACTGGTATGGGGAACTTGGGGAAGCCAGTGGACTAGATACTTCTCCAGATACTGGCATGCTCTCTCCGCCAACTGTGGCTATGGAGGAGGGGGCATCTTATGCCATGGTGGTCAAAAGGGCAGCCGATGTCCTTGGATTAGAGTTGCCGTCTGTGGAGGTCAGGACTAATCTCCTGACTGAAGTGTTTCAGCCTGGGGCTTCCACCTCAGAAACACTTTTGCCCTTTAATGAAGCACTAACTGATGTCCTTCTAGGCATGTGATCCAAGCCTAGCACAGGGGCTCCTGTGAATAGGACGATTGCACGCCCCCATCGCCCAGCACCGGACGACCCAAAGTTCCTCAGCCAAAACCCCACCCCCGAAAGTTTGGTGGTGCAGGCCTCTACATCACAGGGTGCGTTCCCTTCCGCCCCTCCGGATAGGGAATCCAAGAGGCTGGATTACTTTGGTAAGAAAATGTTTTCTTCCTCCAGCCTGGCATTACGGTCGGTGAATACCACATGCTTATTGGGCTGTTTCTCCCACTCCTTTTGGGAGACGGTTGTGCAAGTGCTTCCACAAGTCCCGGTGGAGGCCCGAGCTGTGCTCTCTCAGGTGCTCACTCTGGCTTAGGTCTTGTCTGTAAAGAATGTAAAGAAGACACAGGGAGTGACCCTACTATCCAAGAGACAGGGTACCACTGGTAAACGTAAAAACAGAACTCTCTTGGACATCCGCCAAATTATACCTACGTTCAAATGCACAATCAACCCCAATTGTCCATTATATCATACATACATATATATTCAACTCAATGAAACCACAAGTCTGAACCCAAAAAGCAACCATATATTGCACAACAACAAAACCTCATACATATAACATAATCAGAGTTTATTAAAAATCAATAATAAAGAATATTCTTTATTATTGACTTTTAATAAACTCTGATTATGGTATATGTATGAGGTTTTGTTGTTGTGCAATATATGGTTGCTTTTTGGGTTCAGACTTGTGGTTTCATTGAGTTGAATATATTAGGTCTTGTCTGCCCTAGACCAAGAAGACTGGATGGTAGCGTTGGACCTGCAGGATGCGTATTTGCATATCCCCATTCTGCCAGGCCACAGGCATTACCTGTGGTTCAAGGTAGGCCACGAGCACTTTCAGTTCGCTATGCTCCCCTTCCGCCTTACCAGTGCCCCTCGGGTGTTCACCAAGGTCATGCAGATGGTTGCAGCTCATCTGGGCAGGTTAGAGGTGGCAGTCTTCCCCTACCTCAGCAACTGGCTGTTGAAGGCGTCCTCGCCCCAGGCTGTCGTCTCCCACCTTCAGACTATGGCGGACCTCCTGCATTCGCTGGGGCTCTCTATAAACATGCTGAATTCACACCTGACTCCTTCTCAGACGCTCTTCATCGGGGCTGTTCTGGACACAGTGCAGTTTCGGGCCTATCCTCCCGAGCAGCAAGTTCAGGATATTCAGGTTATGATTCTGATGTTTCAGCCACTGTCCTGCATTTCGGTGAGCCTGACTGAGGCTGTTGGGCCTCATGGCCTCCTGCATCCTGTTGGTAAAGCCGGCCAGGTGGCGTATGTGGGCTCTTCAGTGGGACTTGAAGTTCCAGTGGGCACAGCATCGGGGAAATCTCACTGATGTGGTTCAGATCTCGGAAGGAACTGCGAAAGATCTGCAGTGGTGGTTGACGAACCACAATTGGGTCAACGGCAGACCCCTCTCCTTTCCCCAACCATATCTCACAGTCATGACTGATGCCTCACTTCTGTGATGCAGCGGCCATCTGGGAGAGGTGGAGATCAGGGGACACTGGTTTCCAGCAGAGTCGGGGCTCCACATCAATTTGCTGGAGCTCCGAGTGATTCGATTGGCATTGAAAGCATTTCTTCTCTCTGTCAAGGGGAAGTTAGTGCAGGTGTTCACTGACAACACCACCGCCATGTGGTACTGCAACAAGCAGGGCAGGGTGGGGTTGTGGACCCTTTGTCGAGAGGCCCTGCGTCTCTGGACATGGCTGGAACAGCAGGGCATAACCCTGGTGGTTCAACACCTGGCAGGTTCTCTGATTGCCAGGGTGGACAAACTCAGCCGTTGATGCCTAGCGGATCGCAAATGGCATCTCCAGTCAGAGGTGACGCAAGATCTCTTTCAGCATTGGGGAGAACCTTGGTTAGATTTGTTCGCCTACGAAGAGAACGTGCAGTGTCAGCAATACTGTGCACTGCAGTTTCCAAGGCGGCTATCGTTCGGCGACGCATTTCGTCTCGAGTGGAGCTCAGGCCTGCTGTACGCCTTTCTGCCCATACCACTCCTGCCCAGGGTTCGGAAGAAGATCAGGAGCGACCGGGCCCAAGTCATCATTGTGGCTCCGGACTGGGTCGAGGAGAATCTGGTATCCAGAGCTTCTGAAGATGAGCATCGATCCCCCGATCAGGCTGCCCCTTCGGGAGTATCTTCTGTCGCAGCAGCAGGGGAGGGTTCTCCACCCGAAACTGTCAACTCTGCGCCTACATGCATGGAGATTGAGCGGCCGCAGTTGATGGCTTTTGACCTTCCTCCAGAAGTAGGTAACGTTATTTTGGTGGCCAAGCGACCCTCCACTAAGAGGGTATACGCCTGCCGTTGGCAGAAATTTGTATTATACTGTACAGAAAGGTCTATTGACCCTCTTTCTACTGTTCTTTTATCCATTCTAACCCTTGCCCAACAGGGCTCTGCTTTGGGAACTCTCAAGGATTATCTTTCTGCTCTGTCTGCTTTTTTGTGGCTGCCAGACCAGCCCTCTCTCTTTAGGTCCCCAATTGTACATAGGTTTCTAGAAGGGCTGGCTCACATGTTTCCACCCACGCCCTTTGTTACGCCGCAGTGGGACCTTAATTTTGTCCTCACTTATCTTATGTGTGCTCCCTTTGAGCCATTACACAACTGTCCCCTCCGGCTGCTTACCATCAAGACAGCCTTTTTAGTGGCCTTTACATCTGCCCGGAGGGTGAGTGAGTTGCAGGCGTTATCTTGCACGCCTCCCTACATGATGTCTTTTCCGGACAAAGTGGTGCTTCGCACCCGCGCTTCATTCTTGCCAAAGGTTGTGACCCCATCCCATCTGGTTGCTGCCCACCCTCCTTGCTCCCCCACATCCCTCTAAGGAAGAGGAGCATCTCCACCGCATGGACCCAAAAAGAGCGTTGTTGTTCTACCTTGACCGCACAAAAGAGTTCCCGGTGGACGGCCAACTCTTTGTGGGGTACGTGGGAGCTAAGAAGGGGTGGGCAGTGCAGAAAAGGACCATCTCTCGCTAGGTCGTTCTCTGCATTAGGATCTGCTATTCCCTGGCTAAGAAGCGGCCCCCTGAGGGATTAAGGGCCCACTCCACCAGAGGAATGACTGCGACTATGGCCCTGGCTCGCGGTGTCCCAGTCCTGGACATCTGTCAGGCAGCAACGTGGGCATCTTTGCACATGTTTGCCAAGCACTACTGCCTGGACAGTCGGGTCCGCAGGGACAGGCATTTCACCTGTTCGGTCCTGCAGGACTTCCTAGTGTAAGGTATTGGTTCGCAACCCACAACCGGGATGGTATGGCTTGGGTATCTAAGTCAAAGGTAAGGAATATGCAGCTAGAAGTCAGATGAACAAGTTACTTACCTTCGGTAACATTATCTGGTAGAGACTCTAGCTGCAGTTTCCTTACAGCCCCACTCATGCCTCCCTGCTTTGCAGACTAATTTTGTAGGGCTAGGGTTACTCCCCTTTTCAGGGCCCTAGTTTTACACACAACTACTTCAGTTACTTCCTGGCTCTGTGCTTCTGGTGTGGAAAAAACTAAAAGTGCTGACATCCTCACGCCTGGGTGGCGCCTATATAGGTACCGCAACATCATAAACAACGCTGTCACGCGGAGCTGGATGGAGCCACCCGATGGCACGCGCAAGGGGTATTGCTCAGCAAGTTTCCAGATCCAGCCTGATGCATGGGAAATTCAAAGGGTAGGAATCTGCAGCTAGAAGGTAAGAAATCTGCAACTAGATAGTCTCTACCAGCTAATGCGTTAGCGAAGGTAAGTAACTTGTTCATTAGGTCTTGTGCAGGTTGGAATGGTCTGATACTCATGATGAACTTGGGAAATGATGTGCTTATGCAAGTTGAGTATGCTGTCCAGCATAAACCCCAGGGAAATGGTGGTGATGGGAGAGCAGCCTAGTACATTAGTGGAATATAGCCATCCAACATCCACTGTCTTGGAGGAAGCTTGAGATGAAACCAACAAGATTTCAATTTTGGTGGGTTGCATTCGAGTTGGTGTCATCTGCTCAGGATGAATGTTGACAAAATTTTAGGTCAGAAGTGAGATATTAGCAGATTACACTTTTAGGCAAAGCTGGGTGTCATCGGCATACTAATGATAGGATACGCGGATTGTTTTATGGTATCATCCAGATGTACCAAATATAGGGTAAAGAGTGCACAGGCTGGTACAGAGCCTTGAGGATCCTCTTAGGGAATGGTAAACCACTTGGACAAATAATGGTCCAGCTTCAGTTGTGAACAGTTTGCAAAATAAGATTTGAATCACTCCTGGACTGTTCCTCTGATGACCTTGTGGTTTACACTGTGTGGATGAGGGTTTCATGATTATCTGTTTCAATTGCCAACGAGAGATGAGTAAAATCAACAGACAAGCCTCATCATTGTCAAAAACATGAAAAGCGTCATCTCTCTGTAACGCAGCTTGATCTGAACCGAGACTGGAAGTTGTCAAGTGGGCTATTGTCCTTCACAAGCTGCTTGATCAGGGTAATCAAGGTATCTGCAAGGATGCTAATAAACTTGTTAGATGTTTCATTTACGCCTTGATGTTTTCATGGGAATGGAAGACACTGTGCAAAACAAGTGGTGAGTCCAGCCCAATTCACATTAGCATTGTCTCTGAGCATGGTTAATGGTCTTGGTTTGCCCACAGGACGAGGTTTTGGAGAAGGAGAGATTAAGTGGAATCTGTATTGATCAGGCCGGTGTTCTGGAACGGGGCCTTCAATTTAGAAAAGGTCAGCTTTGGTAATGATCAAATCAAGAGTGGAGCCTTTGATATGAGTGGATTTCGGCGATGTTGAATCAAATAAGTGTCTAGCAGAAAGGAAGAACCAGTTTGATATGTTGTGTCACTGATGTTTTCCTAGTGGAAAAAGTGTTTACTGCTGGATAATGTGAGTTGCAAAGTTATGAAATCAATGCATTGCACGATAAATCGTTGTTGGCCCCTGGAGGATGGTAGAGGATTTTAAGTGGTGAATTTGTCAGAGATAGACTTAACATCCCCAGTTAGGCGTTGGAAGTTCAGCCTGCAATCAGAGGCATCAAGGGTACATTTTAAAGTGTTCTTCTATATGATAGAGACTTCCCCTCCTATCTTTTCAACCCTACCCAGATTAATAAGGGCTTAGGCAGGAGGGATCAACAAATCGAGTGCACCTTCCATCTTCAAAGAACAAATTGAGGCAGGGTTGTGATAATTCATTGAGCCAAGTTTCTATTATTTTTTGGGAGTTTTATATAGTGCGAACTCGACCCAAAGGTATCAGAGCGCTTTACACGAGCACTAGTTGCGTTACAGACGGACAGATTCATTTTTTTGTTAGGCACGGGGAGATTAAGTGATTTGCCCAGAGTCACAGGATGTTGAGCGTCCCCGCCGAAACTCGAACCCGGTTCCCCAGCTTTGAGGTCCACTGCTCTAGCCCTTAGGCCACATCTTCTCCCCTATTAATATCATGAGACCCAGTTTCATATCCACAATAGAGTGGGCAGTCCCCACCTTGCGCTTGACTGAGTACCTCCACGTAGTTTGGAGGTGGAATTGATAAGGAGTTGAGTGGTGTGGGATCTCAATAAGGTTTTTACATTCTACTCTTGAGAGGGATAGATTCAAGACGTTTCCACCAAGATAGAGGTGTTCTGTGTCTCTGAGAAGGTTTGAAACCTAAGGTATTCATTGGGCACCAATTCAGAGTCATGGTCAGCTAATAAGACATTTATTTCATCTGAAAGGGTAAGTGGGACAAGCTAGATGAGTGTACAAAGTATTTAGGTCTCTTAGAGAAGCTTAGTCCTAGCTATACGGGGGTCAAATCAGCTACCAATTGGCTGACACCACATACACTAGGATTTTATGGATGTGGACACTGTATGACATGTAAGTGGGCATGTCACAAGAAAAGTCTCTTTAGTGGTCCTGGAGGCAAAACATACAGAATACTGACCAACATCAATTGCAGCACTAGATTTGTAGTGTATGTGATCGAGTGCAGATGCAGTAGAAAGTATGTTGGGAGCACGATCAGAACCTTACGGGAGAGAATTGGGGAACATATGAGAGCTGTCAAGCAGGGTGATACCAGATACCCTATTGCAGCTCACATTTTACAATGCGCCTCCCAAAGCAAGAATAAAGATTTTATGTACCATGGGATTGATCAGACCCCTAGACACCCTAGGGGTGGAAATAGGGAATTAACATTACGCAGAAGTGAGGCTTCTTGGATATTGCGTTTACGCAGCACTGAAATAGGCCTTAATGTAGATCAAGAACTACACTATTTTCTAGGCAGATAGTTACGAACTGTCTATTCGTGCAAGATGTTTATTTCATGTACCCCCTAATTATGCCCAAGTGATTCTTCCTCAGTCTATTATGTGCTTAGGTATTACTACTGTATATATTTTAATTGATTCTTTGTCCCCCCCCCCCTTTTTTTCTGTAATGCGATTTTGATCATTACTGTATACATTTAAATGAAAAGGATAGCAACGTGATATTTTCTAGTCACTGACATAGTGATTCATCTATCAACATTGGGGACACTGTTGAACTTGCACAGTGCCTCCCAATTAGTCAGTTTATACTATGTGGTACTAGTAAACGACACACACTATATCACCCCTACTCAGTAGACCTAGTTGTTGAATAAAATCCGCTTTAGTCATCACAGAGGATTATAACTGGCGATATTAGGTAAAGCCTCGGTTCTTTTTGCAGGTGGAACTCTTATGTATGTCCGATGGATAGACTTATGCAACGTTGCGTTTTGTCATTGAGAATAGATGTTTAAATATGCAGGTTTTAATTTGCCCTTTGCCAGAGCACGGGATACGGAGTAATGGTGATTTAGGTTTCATATAGCAGTTAGATGCTCACACATTTTCACTCATTTTAAAGCAGTATTCTCTTTTTGCATGGGTAGTAATCATCCCCATGACCAGGACACGGCGCCATGGGGCCTGGGTTTTAGATGCAAGCCTTGCATCTAAAACCCAGGAGCCAAATGCAAAAGGGCTCCACATGTTAAATCTCCATAGTGTTTCATGTTCGGTCTATCTCTTTCCCCTTGATTTTGTGTGGAGTGTACTTAAGCATGTTTGAGTACATATGAGGTAGGGTAGCTATGGTGGGGTCCCTTACTGTGCATATTCAGCTCTTAAAGTTAGTGGATGCTCGATGGGGCAAATGATTTTTAGAGTTTGCTGACGCCCTCTCCCTACATGTCCCCGTGTAATGTACTGTACTTTCCAGACTCCCCGCCCCACACCCTCTGCAGCAGCACTTGTTTGTGAAGCCAAGTGCACACTCTGATTGTATCATTATTTAGAAGAAAGGCCCTTTTGTTGCACTGGGCTGAAAGGGAAACAGTTTCATAGAGCTAAGGTGTGACCTGACCAAGGACCAACACTTGATCAATGACTACGGCATGGAAGGTGGCATCACCCAGGGTGTCTTGAGCTTCCTTCACAACAAGTGGGTCTACATGGATGCTGTAAGCATGTACCTTTCTGGCTGAGCAGGACATGCACATTCCTAGGTGTTGACGATTGGAAATGATGTGCATACAATTTCAGTTTGTCGTAAGTCTAATTGTGTATTGAGTTCCACATGGATTCTTTGTAAATCTTACACTCACGGAACGTAAGCACAGCTTAATTATATGCCATGTCCAAACCCCGTGACTGGTGCCATGTCTAAACCCTGCTTCTGAATTTCTCTTTGAAGATTGGACCCATAACATGTTAACCAGCAGCCATACTGGAACTATAGAAACTATAGAAAACACAAAGAGAGAGAGAAATACATACCCCTAGTAATGAGCTTCTCATCCACAAAGAAGGGACTTTAATTTTTCTCCTGTTTTCTAAACTTAGAAGTGATAGGTTAATATTTGGGAAGTGGGCAGCCAAGCTGTCCCCGGACGTCATGTTATATTGCAGCTCCTAGAAAGAAAATTCAATTTTCGAAGTCACTAACTGATGTGTTGGTATTTTATGACATTCATGTGGGGATGTCTGTTCTATACAAGCACTGCTTCCTTCAGTGACGAAACACGACAACAGAACAACTCTGGTCCTCGCTCACGGTATCAAAACACCACACAAATAGCATGGCCACACTACAGACACCCAATCATCCATCCATATCACTCCCGCTGAAATACACTTCATTGCCTTTGCGGTATGAAGCGTTAAAAAACATGCAACTACCATGGATCTGAGAAAGGCCGCATCCATCAGCTGGATTTTTCTTAAATGTAATGTTCTAACAGTAGGTGGCAGTCGAGCTACTTATATGTAAAGATCCAATTTTTTTTGCTAATTTCCTTGTTTTAAAGCTGCTCGTTCCTCCGCTCGTCCAACTTTATAGCCCCCTGAAGAAAGAACGATGTATAATCAGAGGATGATATGGCGTAAAAGACGCCCCTTTCAGATAGTGTAAAAGACGCCTCTTTTTAAAGTGAAGAGGGCGTGTTTAGTGACCAGCGGAACCGGTACTGATGCGGGAGCACAGTCATTTTGTGATAACAGAAAGGTTAATGGATAGATTAATAGAGAAAAAGTAGGGTTGCACTACAGATCATGTGTACAAATTTAGATAAGGTAGTGGGTTAGTGAAAACAAGCATGCACAGCGCTCCCCACATGGGGCAAGCAAAAAAAAAAAATGCCTATATAAAATAAAGTAACCTTAATTTAACCCCTTCGCTGCTAGGCCTTTCCCCCTCCCCCCCCCCCCGTGCTAAGCCTTTTTTTTGGCTATTTGATGTAGCTTAGGCCCCTGTAACTTTTTGACCACATAAGGTATCCACGCCAAATTTGCGTCCTTTTCTTCCAACATCATGGGGATTCTAAAGGTACCCAGGGTTTGTTGACTCCCCTGGAGGGGACCCAGAAATTAGCCAAAATACAGCTAAATTTTGTTTTTTGGGAAAAATGGGAAAAAAGGGCTACAGATGAAAGCGTCTGGTTTTTCCCCTGCAAATGGTATCAAGAAAGGGGTTGTGGTGCTGAAATCACCATCTTCCCAGCTTTCAGTGGGTGTCTAGTTTTCAAAAATGTATACGTTTGCTAGGTTTCCCTAGGTGCCGGCAGAGCTAGGGTTCAAAATCTACAGCTAGGCACTTTGCAAAAAAAGGGTCCGTTTTCACTGTGAAAATGTGGTGGGTCCACGTTGCGTTTTGGGCCGTTTCCTGTCGCGGGCACTAGGCCTATCCACACAAGCAAGTGAGGTACCATTTTTCTCGGAAGACTTTGGGAAATGCGGGGTGGGTGAAATTTTGTGGATCCACGCAGATCCCAGAACTTTCCATCACAGAAATGTGAGGAAAATGTGTTTTTTTAAACTAAGTTTGAGGTTGGCAAGGGATTCTGGGTAACAGAACCTGGTGAGAGGCACACAAGTCACCCCATCCTGGATTCCCCTTGGTGTCTAGTTTTAAAAAATGTACAGGTTTGCTAGGTTTCCCTTTGTGACGGCTGCGCTAGCGCCCAAAATCCACAGGTAGGCACATTGCTAAAAACAAGTTTGTGCCTAGTGGGCTTTCTGCCGCCCCGGGGGGAATCGGGGGGGGGGGTTGCCCCGATATGCCCCCAAGGGGGGCAGAAAGACTGTGGCTATGTTTTTGGGGGGTGGGGGCATTGGTATGCCCATTCTGGGCAGCCCCCACCCCTACGCATAAAAAAAGCCAGCATAATCGCTGGCGCCTAGTGGGCTTTCTGCCCCCCCTGGGGGCAGATCAGGGGCCACTGCCTCTATCCGCCTCTCGGGGGGGGCAGAAAGACTGTGGCATTTTTTTGGGGAGGTGTGGGCATTGGCATGCCCATTCTGGGCTGACCTCAACCCTGAATAAAAAAATAAATAAATCCTGAGGCCTAGTGGGCTTTATGCCCCCCCGGGGGGGCAGATAAGGGGCTATTGCCCCAATATGCCTCCGGGGAGGGGCAGAAAGACTGTGGTAATTGTTTTTGGGGTGGGGGCATTATCATGCCCATTCTGGACAGCCCCCACCCCTACAGTATAAAAAAAAAAATCCCTGGTGCCTAGTGGGCTTTTTTGCCCCCCCTGGGGGCAGATCAGGGGCTATTGCCCCATCTGCCCCTGGGGGGAGCAGAAAGACTTGCATTTTTTTGGGTGGGTGTGGGGGTATTGGCCTGCCCATCTAAGGCAGCCCCCACCCCATCATCAATAAAAAAAAACCCCTTGTTTCTAATGGGCTTTCTGCCCCCCCGGGGGCAGATTGGGGGCTACTGCCCCCATCTGCCCCCTGGGGGGGCGGAAAGACTGGAATTTCACTGGGGGTGGGGGCATTGTCATGCCCATTTTGGGCAGCCCCCACCCCAACATCAATAAAAAAAATCCCTGGTTTCTAGTGGGTTTACTGCCCCCCCGGGGGCAGATTGGGAGCTACTGCCCCCGTCTGCCCCCTGGGGGGGCAGAAAGACTGACATTTCTCCGGGGGGGGGGGGTGGGGGCATTCCAATGCCCTTTTTGGGCAGCCCCCACCCCAACATCAATAAAAAAAAATCCCTGGTTTCTAGTGGGTTTTCTGCCCACCCGGGAGGCAGATTGGGGGCTACAGCCCCCATCTGCCCCCTGGGGGGGCAGAAAGACTGACATTTCTCTGGGGGGTATGGGGGCATTGCCATGCCCTTTTTGGGCAGCCCCCACCCCAACGTCAATAAAAAAATCCCTGGTTTCTAGTGGGCTTTCTGCCCCCATCTGCCCCCCAGGGGGGGCAGAAAGACTGTTGTGCCCAAAAACATATGGGGGGAGCAAAGGCCCTTGCCCAAGGGGCCGCTGCCCCCTCCCTGGTGCTAGTGGGTGGATCCCTGCTTGGAGATCGCCCTCCTGGGGTGATCCCCAAGCAGGGATCCACTAGGGAAGGGTACCATTGGAAAGGGGAGATTCTCCCCTTTCCAACGATACCTCTCCCAAGTGTTTTGGTGTTCGGGGGGCTGAGATAGCCTCACAAGCACTGAAACTGAAACTAAGTTTCAGTTTCGTTTTCAATCTAATGACGACAGCGCGCCATGCGCGCGATCGTCATTGGATTGAAAACCAGGAAGAGCCTCGGGAGGTTGGGAAGCTCTTCCCCACCTCCCGAGGCCCAAAAATAAATGGAAATCCCTCTGCTGTTTACAGCAGAGGGATTTCGTGTCCTGTCCTCATGACGGAATGGTTCCGTCATGAGCACAGGAGCACTGGTGCTCATGACGGAACCATTCCGTCGAGAGCACCGAAAGGGTTAAGGACTCACACGTTGAGATTTTCGTGACAAACTGGACTCCACCACTTTTCATTGTTTTTGATGTAAGAACAGCTTTCTCCTTTTCCATATAGAATTAAGGAATGTATTTTTCAGGAAATCTACATCTGTGTTGTCCAGCAGCTACCTGTTCTCTCACTGAAACTCACTGTGGATGGCCAAGACCTGGTGTGTGCATGTGTTAGGGCCAGGTGGTGGCCATTGCTGTACCTAATGTCATGCACTTGTATCAGTGGCTGGCAGCTGATGCTATTCAAAGACAGGAGGGGTGGGCTATTGGGTGTGCAGGAGCACAACTCTGCATTCAGGACAGCACTGTCCCGTATCCAGGAACAAGGCAGTGCTCTGAAGACCCCTTGCAGGATAAGCCTGCTGTCAGGACTGCAAGATGATATGATACATTTATAAAGCACGAAAAATACCCTCAGAAGGGTGTCCTGGCACTGATTGAAACTTGTACACTGAATTAAACAGCCATGTTTCCAGACTTGTGCTGTACTGCCTGCACCAAGCAACTGCATATAACAATCACAACCATGAAGATTGGGCAAAAAAATCATTTTCACAAGCTTTGCCTATAATATAAGTGAATAACAGATCAAAAATTGGGGAGGTGGAAGTTTTTGCGTGGGATCCCTCATCTTCCTGGGAATAACAAGCTCCTCAGGCTTACAGGTCCCCATGGCCACCTAAAACAAGATGCAATATCTTTTTAAAGGACTGTTACCGATATTAATCCTGTGGCATGTTTCATCCTCGAGTCCTCGCTTGGGAAGTTTAGTACCCCCAGGGGGGGTTCAAGTATTCTCTTGGCGGGAGCACTTTGATAATCGTACTCAGGGATCCTCATACAATTTTAAAATTGCCTAAAGATAACACCCTTTTACGCCAATTAATTCCAAGGGGGAATTTGGCAAGTTACAAGCAAGGACATGTTCAAAAAGGAGGTTATCAGTTCTTCAACATCTGTTTCATCTGGCTATACTTGCCATGTTGGTCAACTGGTTTTCTTTAGGACCTACAAGATCCTCGATGAGCTCTACCTGACCAACTCACTGTTTTAATGTGGTTTTATCTATGGTCTGGATCACACATCCATTCATGCATCCACTCCATGCAAAACTTACAAAACTGCAGGACTAGTTCCTGGTTTAAGATTTGTAACTGGGGTTAAAACTGCCCCATAGGAGATTAGAGGTGGACGGACCCCATAGTCACACTTTCTCCAAAGGGGGTTTACAGGACACAAACGCCGTGATGGCGGTTTTGTAAGTTTGTGATGGAGTAACCCAAATTTTAAATCAGGCCCTTAGGGGTCGATTCCGATTCGGGCCGGAAAAAGCACCGACCGACTCGGATCCGGAAAAAATACCGACCGACACGTACCAGTGGCGCCCGACACGCCAAGTACGATGCAAGCCGCGATAAATCCGACCGACACGTCAGGAAACCAAGCCGACCGACCGAGCCGCTCGGAAAATAGCAATCCGGCCGGAAAAACACGCGAATCCAACCGACCGACACGCACCCGGAACAAATCCGACCGAATCGTACCCGCCAACTCCAACCCGCAAAGTACGATGCAAGGCGCGAAAACACGACCGAGTCGGACGGAGGACAAGCCGTACGACCGACACGCATACAAAACCGAGCCGAAGCAACACAATACACCGCGACCGACGCGTACGCAGCATACAAAACTGCACAAACACAGCGTGGACGAAACGGAAAACACCGTACGAGACCAATGCAGGGTCCGACTCGGTCACAAGAACGTTTCCAACATACACAAACAGCACAAAGGAAAAATCAACCAAAAAAGGCCAAACAAGCAATTACCAAGCCAATAAACACTGGGGGGGTGGGGACAGAGAACAAAGACACACCCACAACTCCACCTATATAAAGGACACAAATCACTACCATGAGCCTTTGCAAATGCCATTTCACTGCCAGCACCCAAGAGAAAGCAACCACACACCCACAGCTCATCCCTCACACAAGCCACACACCATCAGCACACCAACAAATACCTACCTCACATACACCCAGCAAAACACACACTCACACACCCTCACCTGCACACCAACACACACATCACTCACCATCACCACCCATCACCATGCCCCCCAAGAAGAATCCCAAGTTCCTAGATTGTGAATTGGAAGTCCTGGTAGACGAGATCCTCAGGGTGGAGCCACAGCTGTTTGGCACTCTGGTCCAACAGACCCCCATGTCGCAGAAAACCAAGATGTGGGAGAGGATCATCAACAGGGTGAACGCCCAATCACCATGTCGGCGCACAAAGACGGACATCCAGAACAGGTGGTATGACGTGCGCAGGAGGGTACGGGACCTGCTGAAGATAGACTACATCAACAGCCAACATACCGGCAGTGGCCCTCCTGCCAAGCCAATATACCTCAGGCCCTGGGAGGAGAAGGTGCGGGCCATCCTTCCGCCAGTGAGCGTATATGGACTAGAGAACATCCCAGAGCCTGGTGAGTACACAACAAATGTACACAATAAACTGCCACAAAACACACACATCACTGTCAAGGGGAGAGTCAAACCATGCACACATAGCAATTACACAGCAACTAGAACAGAATCATCCCAAAATGTGTATGTCAGTCAGATAAACACAACACATGCCATCAAAAAAGTCACATCCAACTGTGCCAACACATGTACAAACACAACCACAACTACAGCTAGGCAGTGGCACAAATAGAACTAACACACACATCCACACATGTAGCCACCACAACAACACCAACACACAGTGAAGACCACTCAAAGGAAGGAATTCTGTGTATGCTGGCCAAGTCAGTGTAGCCAATAGCATCATGGGAGTCGCAGTCACACATATTGCCCCCCCCACAACTGTCCCATCAACACCACCCTGAACCATGCTCACATCACAGGGAGTGGAGAAGGACTCACAAGATGGCTGACACTGGCTACTGCTGTGGGGAGCACAAGGCCCTGCTGCCAACTGTGCACCAACAAACAGCAGGACACCACTGACTGACATCCTGAGAGACAACTTACACTCCCTGCAATGCAAGCACGTTCCATGGTGGGCTATCTGGCTGGCTGGGTGGGAAGGGGGACTTGCAGCACTGACTATAGTCACCAGCACCTCCCCTCACACCCCCCCAACACAAACTCCACAGTACCCACCTGGTAGAATGCAATGCCCTCCATCCTAACACAATATCCCACAAAGCACCACCACCCTGGGTTATGTTGTGTGAAGCACAGGGACACTCTTGGGACTCTTAGCCAAACAACTGCCAGGACAACACTCCCAGCCATCCTGTCAGCACAGCCAGCCCACCCCACAGGGAAGCAGAGTCAAAAGGAAGGAAGCATGGGCATGCTGGGAAGGGGGTGGAGGCAATAGCATGATGGGAGTCGTAGTCACAGACATAGCTCACCCCCACAACTGTCCCATCAACACCACCCTGAACCATGCTCACATCACAGGGAGTGGAGAAGGACTCACAAGATGGCTGACACTGGCTACTGCTGTGGGGAGCACAAGGCCCTGCTGCCAACTGTGCACCAACAAACAGCAGGACACCACTGACTGACATCCTGAGAGACAACTTCCACTCCCTGCAATGCAAGCACGTTCCATGGTGGGCTATCTGGCTGGCTGGGTGGGAAGGGGGACTTGCAGCACTGACTATAGTCACCAGCACCTCCCCTCACACCCCCCAACACAAACTCCACAGTACCCACCTGGTAGAATGCAATGCCCTCCATCCTAACACAATATCCCACAAAGCACCACCACCCTGGGTTATGTTGTGTGAAGCACAGGGACACTCTTGGGACTCTTAGCCAAACAACTGCCAGGACAACACTCCCAGCCATCCTGTCAGCACAGCCAGCCCACCCCACAGGGAAGCAGAGTCAAAAGGAAGGAAGCATGGGCATGCTGGGAAGGGGGTGGAGGCAATAGCATGATGGGAGTCGTAGTCACAGACATAGCTCACCCCCACAACTGTCCCATCAACACCACCCTGAACCATGCTCACATCACAGGGAGTGGAGAAGGACTCACAAGATGGCTGACACTGGCTACTGCTGTGGGGAGCACAAGGCCCTGCTGCCAACTGTGCACCAACAAACAGCAGGACACCACTGACTGACATCCTGAGAGACAACTTACACTCCCTGCAATGCAAGCACGTTCCATGGTGGGCTATCTGGCTGGCTGGGTGGGAAGGGGGACTTGCAGCACTGACTATAGTCACCAGCACCTCCCCTCACACCCCCCAACACAAACTCCACAGTACCCACCTGGTAGAATGCAATGCCCTCCATCCTAACACAATATCCCACAAAGCACCACCACCCTGGGTTATGTTGTGTGAAGCACAGGGACACTCTTGGGACTCTTAGCCAAACAACTGCCAGGACAACACTCCCAGCCATCCTGTCAGCACAGCCAGCCCACCCCACAGGGAAGCAGAGTCAAAAGGAAGGAAGCATGGGCATGCTGGGAAGGGGGTGGAGGCAATAGCATGATGGGAGTCGTAGTCACAGACATAGCTCACCCCCACAACTGTCCCATCAACACCACCCTGAACCATGCTCACATCACAGGGAGTGGAGAAGGACTCACAAGATGGCTGACACTGGCTACTGCTGTGGGGAGCACAAGGCCCTGCTGCCAACTGTGCACCAACAAACAGCAGGACACCACTGACTGACATCCTGAGAGACAACTTACACTCCCTGCAATGCAAGCACGTTCCATGGTGGGATAACTGACTGGGTGGGTGGGTGGGTGGGAAGGAGGTCTGGCTGTCAACCAAACACAATCAATGCAGACCATGTTCACACCCCAGAGAATACATAGAAATGCCCAAATAATGCAGGACAATGTGCCACACCAATATCAACCCCTGACTGTGACGACTTAGGACAATACAATGTACAGGCCCGCACCCCGAGGCACAGTCACAACTGTCAGGTGTGTCAACCACTGATGCCTGCAGAAACATGACATACATTGTTTGTGTCTCCCAAAAACAGGTGATGATAGGGACACAGCAGCAGACGCTGAGGAGTCCCAGTCCCAGGCTCAAGAGGATGCCGAGCTCACTGGCGTCGTACAGCCTCTGTCCTCCTCGGACGATGAAGAACAACCTGGCACATCCGGTGCAAGTCAACATGCTGCACCAGCAGGACCACCAGCTGCAGCACCAGCAGGTCCACCAGCTGCACCCCCTGCACCCACCCCTCCAACGACTGTCACCACGAATACCATCCCTGCCGACATGGACAGAATAAGGAACAACACCAGCGCAGTGACCCTGGACCAACCTGGGGCCATGGACACCACCACCACCACCAACCCCCAAGGTGGACCAGGGTTATCTGTGCGTGCAACTGCACACACTGCACATGTCAGCAGGGGTGGTGGGAGGGGTGGGAGACAGAGGTCGCTGCTTGCAGACGTTGCTGGTGTGCATGAAGACCCACAACTGGTACGCATAGCTGATGCGTACCAGTCCAGCACCGGAGAGCTCAGCCAGGTAGTGGGGCTCCTCAGAGACATTAAACAGCAGCAGGCTGCCCATCATGCCCGCTTGGACTCCCACATGTCCCAAGTGGAGTCACACATGTCACGTGTGGACTCCCACATGTCACGTGTGGACTCCCACATGACCCGCGTGGAGTCCAAGTGGGATGTACTACATGAGATGACGGCGGTGCACAGGGACATTTTACAATGCCTCCGCCAGATGAACAGCAACCAGTCCACACCTCCCTGTGTGCCAACAACATCTGGTACCGAACAAACTGCAACTGCCACAGGGAGGGAGGAGGACTCTGGCGGAGAGTCCCCTGCACCGCAGCAGCCTGCACTTGAGGGCCCCCCCCAAGAAGAGGGGTCGTCCGAGGAGGGGAAAGTGAGAGGCTGATGGCCAAGCGCAACTCCCAGGAAGCCTGAACCTGTTCTGGATTTTCGCCTTTGTGCACAGACTGTTCACCCTGTTGATGGCAACACTACTCCCACACATTGCATGGGGAGTATAAGTTGGAACAATGTGTCAGACAACAGTGGCCCCGATACTGGGGATCCTGTCTACCTGGACTTTCTATTCATCTAGGAACTTGGGATTGCAAGATTCATGTACAGCACAATCCATCCTATGCACTATTATCACAATAAACACACTAATACACCATACTTGCCTCTGTCGTGATTCCAACGTGGGTGCTGTTATGGGGATGATGAACTGCAAAATTACACAGTGTATGCGAACTGCAACAGCAAGGACAACACAGGCATGTGAGTACAGGCAACGTGACACATATGAGGGAGACACACCACCAGGGCTACACAACACATACACACCTAGGCCATCTGACTCATTGCCTACACTGATGTTGCCAGGGAAGACGGTGCAATGCACAGACACCACACCCATTCCCAGTTGTAGTCAAGTAGCCCACAGGTGCAGTAAGCAAATGGCAGTCAAATGTGTGACCACAGACAACGCACATCACAAAGTGAAGCACAGGTTTATTACACAGTTGCAACATGCTGTAACCACTACAGATGCAAGGTAATCCCACCTGGCAGCGGGCACACAGTCAACAACTGTAGACTGAAGGAAGTCCATGGGTGTGGCGCACATCACCTGTAGGGACACAACAGCTACCAGCCTGGATGTGCAATCACGTCGTCGGTGGACACAGTTGACCAAACGAATCTGAAAGTACCCTGTGAAGGACAGAAATGACACACAGTCAAAAGCAATGCAGTACAGGACAGAACAGCAAAACTCATGCACAATACATGTTACAAGATACCCACCCAGAACCAAGTTAGCATGTCAACACTGTTGGGGAGTACAGCCCACCTGTCACCACACATCGCAACACACATCCTGTCAAGTAGCCCATGGACACACTCCAACAGCACCAGAGCACCACCCACACATCATGCCAACTCACATCATTCACATGACACCTCAGGATACTCACATTCAGCTAAAGAAGTTGGTGATGAGCTGTGTGCGGACATCACCATCACCATCATCATCATCATCGTCACTGGCATCGTGGTCCAGGCCAGGATCCTCCACAGGTGGCGGATGTTGGTCATCGTCATCCTGGATGAGAGGCAACTCCTTCCGCACTGCCAGGTTGTGGAGCATGCAGCAGACGATGATAATCTTGCACACTTTCGCAGGGGCATATGGGAGGGACCCTCCGGTCTTGTCCAGGCAGCGGAAGCGGCTCTTCAGGAGACCAAAGGTCCGCTCAATCACTCTCCTGGTCCGACCATGTGCCTCATTGTAGCGCATCTGGGCAGGTGTCACAGGGTTCCTGAGGGGTGTCAGCAACCACGGCATGTTGGGGTATCCCGAGTCACCTACGGACAGACAAGTGCACATCAGCTGACTTGGAAAAGTGGGCGGAATACTACAGATCAGATCACACACAATGGCACAAAGTCAGTACACACCGACAAGCCAGGCACGCTGGTTCTGCATCTGTGCCATCAACCTGGGGATGCGACTACTCCTCATCACAAAGGCATCGTGTGCTGAACCAGGGAAACGGGCACACACGTGTGTGATGGTCATGTCTGCAAGACACACCACCAGTGCATTGACCGAGTGGTAGTGCTTGCGGTTCCTGTAGGCCTGCTCCTGGGCCTGTGGTGGTACCAAAGCCACATGTGTCCCATCAATGGAGCCAATGACATGCGGCATCCTCCCCAGGGCATAAAAGTCACTCTTCACGTCAGTGAGTCGTCGCAGTCTAGGGAAATAGATGTACCGGTTCAGGAAGAGCAACATTGCCGCCAAAACATCGCGGAGCACACGGCTGAACATGGTCTGTGACATCCCACCAGCAGACGCCACAGTATGTTGGAAGGTACCGGTGGCAAAGAAGTGTAGGGCTGCCATCACCTTCACCTTGGGGGTCAGCGCTGTAGGATACGGCCGGCCAGGCTGCAAATGTGGGGACAACTGCACTGCCAAATCCTCAATCAGCTGCCTGGTGAAGCGGTACCGTCGGATGCTGTCCCGTTCCACCATCGTTGCCAGGTCTGGGAATGGCCGATGGACAGCAGGAGCCCTGCAGTGCAGAGGAGAAGTAAGCAAGATCGTCAGTCACCCCACATATGCGGCATTGAACACACTCAAGATCCCAACATACATCATCATGAGGCACAACTACATGAAGTGTGCAGTACCGGAACGACATTTATGGTACATACATGGCCAACATCTGTCAACACGGTCCTACAGGTGGCATCAATTTGTCCCTGTTTGGCCCATTGGATATCATGATGCTGTGTCACAGTCACCCCCCAGTGACATGTGAGGACAGATGTGCCCCAGGCACCACAGCTCAACGACAGGCACATTCCCAGGGACCCTGTAATGCCACATGGACACTGGCATCACCTGGAGTATCATGTGTACACCACAACAAAACAAACATGACCCCCACAGGTAGTGGCCACACTTGCCATGGCAGGAGAGCCATGGACGTCTGTGACACACACGCACAACATCAGAGTCCATGCACACACAACGTGGATGTGGAGACTGTCTCCCATTGTGCACATGAAATCAGAGACATTGTAAACACTACATGCACAAAGACTGTGGAGGGCCATCACTATTGTGCCACTGGGACACCCTGGCTCAAACATACCGTCCCACATGGGACTCACGGGGTATGTGACATGACATACACAAACACCACTGTGAAATGTGACCATGGCACATGCACAGATATGAACAGTTGCACATCACAGTGGTCACGTACACGTAACACCCAGGATCCTGTCCCCATTAACACGTGCACAGCCTGGGGGTGGCTGCCCACAGGTGACACCCACAGGACAACATGTACACCAACATACACACAATAGGAAATGCAGCCTTACATGCCTTATGATAAGGTTTGGACAGGCTGTCGTGATGTAGGTGTGCCCCTCACTCCCTGGGAGCTATCTGTGGCTGGCATATGTCCATCTGAGACAGGCATGCTGACATATGCCAGTCACATGTACAGTGATGCGTTGTACTGCAATGGACCGATCGGTGCCTCCGGCCGGCCCATTGCATTCAATGTGTGCGGGTACGCGTTGTACCCCTGTGCGCGTTGAACAGCAATGGACCGATCGGTGCCTCCGGCCGGCCCATTGCATTCAATGTGTGCGGGTACGCGTTGTACCCCTGTGCGCGTTGTACTGCAATGGACCGATCGGTGCCTCCGGCCGGCCCATTGCATTCAATGTGTGCGGGTACGCGTTGTACCCCTGTGCGCGTTGAACAGCAATGGACCGATCGGTGCCTCCGGCCGGCCCATTGCTTTCAATGTGTGCGGGTACGCGTTGTACCCCTGTGCGCGTTGAACAGCAATGGACCGATCGGTGCCTCCGGCCGGCCCATTGCATTCAATGTGTGCGGGTACGCGTTGTACCCCTGTGCGCGTTGAACAGCAATGGACCGATCGGTGCCTCCGGCCGGCCCATTGCATTCAATGTGTGCGGGTACGCGTTGTACCCCTGTGCGCGTTGAACAGCAATGGACCGATCGGTGCCTCCGGCCGGCCCATTGCATTCAATGTGTGCGGGTACGCGTTGTACCCCTGTGCGCGTTGTACTGCAATGGACCGATCGGTGCCTCCGGCCGGCCCATTGCATTCAATGTGTGCGGGTACGCGTTGTACCCCTGTGCGCGTTGAACAGCAATGGACCGATCGGTGCCTCCGGCCGGCCCATTGCATTCAATGTGTGCGGGTACGCGTTGTACCCCTGTGCGCGTTGTACTGCAATGGACCGATCGGTGCCTCCGGCCGGCCCATTGCATTCAATGTGTGCGGGTACGCGTTGTACCCCTGTGCGCGTTGTACTGCAATGGACCGATCGGTGCCTCCGGCCGGCCCATTGCATTCAATGTGTGCGGGTACGCGTTGTACCCCTGTGCGCGTTGAACAGCAATGGACCGATCGGTGCGCACCCATTGACAATGGGCTTGCCTGGCAACGGACGCGTTTTTGAATATTCGAACGAGTCGGTTGCTGGAAAATCAGTTGGTCACCCACAACAATGTTGCAAAATAATGTATGTCATGAAGTTGAAGATTTGAAGGATGCTGTGGGCGTGTTTTGGTGCTGCTATTCCATGGATTGGCCAGATTCAGAAGATGCTAACGACTTGGACCTATAACTTTGGACACAAGGGACAGTATCTGCCTCTCCAGCACATATATATTGCTGCATGTTCCCCTGAGAGCCCACTTGCCTGCACTACATGCTCCAGGACGACATCTGCCACTGCACTGCTGCTGTCTCTGCCCCTCTGGACCCTGCAATGGCACGTACTGTGGAGAGAGCCCCAGCCTTCAGCCTTGAAGAGAACCAGGCCCTGCTGGACAGCCTACTTCCACAGTACAGCAAGCTGTATGGGACACCAGGGGAGCAGGTGAGTGTTCTGTGCACTGCCTTTCTGAATGTGCATTTTGTCTGACTAGCAAGGCTGAGAGTCAGCACACCACTGGCTAGCAGGCTCACTGAGTAGTTGTCACCCCCCATAGTGTGTAGTGACTTGCACTGGACAGGTATGGTGCAGTGACAGTGCTTCTGAACAGGGTTTTACTCCCCATGCTATGATACCATGTAGTGACTTCTGGAAAACTGTCCATGGGCAGCCGTGCACTGCCTGGGTACACCATGTGCCCCTGTGATTGCGACATGTATATGCAACTGTGTCATGCACGGATATGTTGCATGTGTAGTAATGTCCTTATCACTTTGTCATCCTGACAGGCTTCTGCCCATCGGAAGCATGAGATCTGGAAGGACATCGTCCGGGCTGTCCGGTCCGTGGGGGTCTACAAGCGCCGGATCCGCAACTGCCAAAAGAGGTGGCAGGACCTTCGGGGCTGGACCCGGAGGATTGCACGGGTCCAGCTGAAGCTGTCGCCTCCTCGCAGGAGGGGCGGAACACGGACCCTGACCCCCACATGCTCAGGATCCTGGCGGTGGTCTTTCCAGACCTGGATGGGCAGCTGAAGGCCAGAGAGCAGCAAGGAGGGGGTGAGTCAAAGACTGCACTGTGTACTCTGTCTAACATGTTATGTGCCCTCCTCGGGCCAGGTTGAACTGCCACAGTACAGCAGTCATGTTGTCCAGGAGCCATGTCCCTCTATTGTGCACTGCCCACTCCTCATCTGATACCCAGGTGTGGCCCTTACATGCAGGGAATTCTGTCACTTAGGACTGTGTCCTTGCAGTTTGCTTGACTCAAGGTGGGAGACAGCATCTGTTTCCCTGACTCTGTGGTGGGCATCATGGGTGGGTCCATTGCTTACACAATGCCTGTATTCTGACATGTAGGGTAGTGTCACAGGTCTCCCATATGTCCAATAGGTATGACCTGGACAGATGAGGGTTAAGAGGATGTGTTGTGGGGGGATGTACATGTGCACTTGTGCAGCTCCAGGACTTGCATTCCCCATGACCTACTATTGTGACACAGTGCAGAGTGTTGTTGTCTGGCTGCAAAGTCATACATCACTGAGACAGTGATGTATGACTTTGCAGTCATGCCTCCGCCATGGCATGTGTCTACTGATTGGTGATCCTGCAGGGGAGTGACATGTGCTACATGCACACCATTGTGGCGCTGGCTATCAGGACATGGGTGCATCATGGTGTCTGTCGCTGGTATGCATCACATGCATTTCCTATTTGACTCTGGGCATCCCTTACATCCGTAAACCTGTACTGACTCAGTGGCAAGAGCTGTGATGTGTCCACACCGTGTCCTCTGCACTGTCCAACTACTGTGTACTTGGTGCATGTGTCAACACTGGGGTGTTGCAATCCAACAGACACCAGACAGATGGGTGCAAGGCCATGTGGGATGTGAGTGCCATGCTTGGCATCAGACTGACAATTGACTTCTCCTGTTCAATTAGTGCACTTTTAGCAATGTACAACTAATGATGCCAGGGCTTGCTCTGGGATGTGCTGTGCTCACAGTGGTGTGTGCGTTATGTGCAGGTGACTGATGTCTGTCTGTTTCCCCATTGTTTGCAGATACATCCACGGCCACGGAAGGGGACAGCTCCACGGACCAGGAGGAGCCGGAGAGCCAGACTGGGTCAGCAGCCGAGGAGTGGTCGGAGGGACCCAGTGGCACGGAGGGCGAGGGGAGCCACACCGAGGAGTCCTCAGCAGCATCCACCTCAGCTGAGGACCAGAGCAACTCGGAGGATGACTCCCTTGTGGAGGCGGGTGTCAGCAGCCACCACACCCCAGCTAGTGTTGCTGTCCCCGCCACCACCAGCACCACCACCGCCCTCCCATTGGCTCCCATTCCCCAGGTCCGTGGAGGCTCCCATGTCCGGGAGCGTGTCTCCTTTGGGCCAGGCACCGCACCCCTGCCCCTGTGTCCCCTGCTGCCCTGAGTGAGGAGTCTGTGTACCTCCTTCGCCAGCTCCATGTAGGGCAGACAGCCATGCTGAGTGTCCTCCATGCGCACACCGCGCTGTTGACTCAGCTGGTGTCGTTCATGGAGGGCATCTCATCGGGCATGTCTGACCTACAGAGGGGCAATAGGTCCATGGACTCCTCCCTGACGGCAGCAGTGTCCCTCCTCAAACGGTCCCTCACCCCTCCTGCCTCTGCTCCATCCACACTCCCCAGCACCTTACCCATCCCAGGCACACACACACTGGCACACACCAGCACACACACATCCAGCACACTGACACACACGCCAATGACAAAACGCACACGCAAGCACATTCAGGGGACTGAAGCCAGACTCACAGGGGATGGGGCCCTGGAACACACACACGCATCCACATGCACTGCGCAGTCCTCAGTTCCCTCTCCCTCCAAAGCACCCTCCCTTGCCTCACCTGCAACCCCAAAGTCACAGCAGCTCTTCCTCTGTGACCTCGGCCTCTTCCCCACCGATGAAGCTGCTCCAGCATCCCGGGGGAAGAGGAAGCCCACCCACACGGAGCAGAGTGCCCCTCGCCCCCGGACACCCTCCCCCAGGCGCAGACGGACTGAGGCCCCCACCCGCAAGTCCCCCCGGAGTGCTAAGAGCAAGACCCCGCCACCGCCCTGCAGCTCAGGCACAAGGTCTCCGTCCTCCATCCCTCAGGCCCCCACTGCACAGGTGCCCCCACCACACCCTGCCCCAGGTTCCCCCACCCACAGATATACCATCCCCAAGATGCTCCGGCCTTCTCCCCTGCCACTTGCTCTCCCAGCACCACACCCCCGCTGCGCTTGTCTGTGCCACTGATGTGGTGAGGGTGTCCTCCCCTCTGTCCAACCCACCTTGCCTGTTCCCCATTCTCCTCCCCTGGAGGTAGGCACTGCAGTGGAGTCCACTACCGCCCTGTCTGACTTGGGCACTGCAGTGGCGGACCTGTCCACCCCATCTGCAGGGTCCACTGCAGTTGTGCCGGCACCCACGACATCTGTGTCATGCCCCCCAGTTGTGCCGGCACACACCATGTCAGACACCTCCACTGCAGTTGTCAGTGGCTCTCCAGCACCCACCACCCCTTCCCTGACTCCCCTGGTGAGCCCTGATCCTGTCCCTGCGGTGCCTGGCCTGCCCCCCGGTTGCCCCTCCTAGTGGATTGTCCCTGGTATTGTGCAGGCATGCGTAGGGTGACATCTGCCAGTGTCACCCTGTTTGAACTTTGACAATGGACTGGCCATTGGCCTTTGCTCTTTTTCAGGACTTCGTTTGGCCTCAACACATATGCTGAATAAAGCAACTTTCTTTTCTCTAGTGCTCATGCTTCAGATGTACATGTTGTTGGTGCAGCTAACCATGCCCTTGCTGCAGTGATGGTGATATCTGGTCTCATGATTATGAAGTGTTACTGTGCAGGAACCCATGTGGTCCAGGGGGAATGTGTCCTATCATGTGGTGTATCCATGTCATCAATAGCAGCATCTGAGGGTGTCATGTGTTCAGTATTTGGCAATGGGTTTCCTACTTACATTGGCAATTTCACATCTGTGGCTTCCACCCCTGCACATCTGTTGTGCCTGCCATCGTTGCATTTGTCTACTTCCCTGACCGTGTTGCCATCTCCAGTGGACATGCAGGTTTGGGCATCAATGGGGAGGGACTCATCCGTGTAGTCAGTGCAACATTGCTATACAAGTGTGTTGGATCTGTGCTGATGATTCCGTTGGCACATCCATGACCAGGCTGATGTGATGGGAGCCCTCATTTGGTGCTAATTGTTGATTGTGTGACCAAGTGCTCAGCTGACATGATGGGGCCCTACTGAGGCAACATATGGCACAGCTTTCCTCACACAGGAGTGGAGTCCCCTCATGGCAGTGTGTACACGTGTGACATTGCCTGCGCCCAAGGTGTGTGTTGTATGTGCATGTCTGTGTGTTCACTTCCATTCATCTGCGCATGCTGTGATCACTAGTGTTGTACCTGTTTGTGATGCTTGCTGACTTGAGCTATGTTCCCCCAAAGTCTTCTCCCTGTGTTCTCTGTGATGTGGGTGCATGGCACATTACTGGTCATCAGGGTGTCACCCATAGGTGTGTTTGCTGTCAGGGCAGAATTTGTGTGCTGACGCAGATGGGTCACAGTCAGGTTTCCCTTTGGCACTTGTTGTTTGCCCCTGTCATGTGATTTCCAGTTTGTGTTATCTTTCAGTGATTGTGACACGTTGTGTGTGTGACTGCTGGCACTCCTTAGGGTCCGGGCTGCAATGTTGGTTGTTGTCTATGTGTGTTCTTTGTGGGTGACCTTGGCTTCTTCATTGGTGTGTGACTGTGGCTGGGATCCCATTGGTCGGTGTGGTATTGCCGTCATGTCCATGTACAGCGTAGTGTGCAGTGTGTCAGACATTCAGGAGTCTTGTTGAGTGTCCATGTGTGATGTGTTTCTACACCTTGGTTCCCACCCACCACCCTGGAATAGTAATGGGTGCATGTGCAATGTCACCAGTGCATGTGTACTTCACTGCTGCACATTGTTGGAGGTCGAGGGGTGTGGTGTTGAGTGTGTGCAGATGAGAGTTGTTGCCCGGCTAGTCCCCTGCCTCCATGTTGGCCTTGGCTTACTGGCCATGCTGATTGATTTGTGCTTGTGTAGGTGTGATGGTAGTTAGTTGCTCAGGACACCTGACTGTGGTTCACAGTGTGAACGACATTTAGCTTTGTCATCACAGTGGTATTTTTCTTCAGCCCAGGGTCACCACATTGTGGGGGCCCTGGGGGTGGTGCTGTGGTGTGTCTGTGACTTGCTGTGTCAGTTGTTGTTCCTACGTGCCTGTGTGACATGTGTGTTTTGTGCTCCCTCTCACCTGTCAATGCCTGCTTGCCCACATAGGGGATTTGGATCCATGAGTTACCTTAGTGTGGCAGTGTATGCACATCTGTATGATTGGTATTCAGCTCTCCTCATGTGTTGTGTTGTTGCCTGGGGACAATGGCACCCCCACCCCTCACCTGCTGTGTATGATGACAGTGTTGGTCTGCCTGTTTGTGTTTGTGCATCTGCACCACTGCATTGGCATATCTTGGGTGTGCCATTGGCTGTATGTTGTTTGGTGTGTTTCCCCTGCTGTCCCTGGGACTCCTAGGTCATCGGTCAGCACAGTGATCATGGTTTGTGTGTCCCATTGCTGCCATGGTATGGTATCTGTTCACCTCACATCTGCTGTCTCCACAGGGTATCTGCATTTGTGTGCCCATTGGTGCAAATATGTGGTTCTGCATTCTGATGGTCACTTCTGTCATTGTGTCATTGATGACTGTTGACGGTCTCAGCCACCATGGGTGTTGTTTGTCTGCACATGGCCAAAGGAATGTTTCATTTGCACTGCAGTATTTGGCTCCCCCAATTTATGTTGCAATGGGACACATACACTACTTTGCCACAGATGAGTTTTTGGTTCTGTGACCAGGAATGATCCATGCAGTTTGGCAGTTGCAGCTCTTTCTTTGTCAACAATTACCTTTTGGTCACTGTGATGATGAGGGTGTAGACCCCATTGCCACAATGTTCAAAATGTGCTTCAGCTATGGACCCCACACTTGCCTTTTGGTCACTGTGATGATGGGGGTTTAGACCCCATTGCCACAATGGTCAAACTGTGCTTCAGCTATGGACCCCACACTTACCTTTTGGTCACTGTGATGATGGGGGTTTAGGCCCCATTGCCACAATGGTCAAAATGTGCTTCAGCTATGGACCCCACACTTGCCTTTTGGTCACTGTGATGATGGGGGTTTAGGCCCCATTGCCACAATGGTCATGGGCTGCTTGCATTGTGGGTGCCACACACATATATGTGTGGCACATGTGCTAGGGGGTCACATTGTATGTTCAATGTCATGTTCGGTGTTGTAGGCATTTGACACAGCCTGCTCACACGCTTGTCATGGTGGTGGGGGATGTCTTAATCTTGCATTCCCTAGGTTGTGGTGTGCTTGTTGTGTCATGCATTGTCCATCCTATGAGTGGGGGTGGTAGTAGTGGTAGGCATCCAGCCCCCCTGGCTAAGGGTGGTGGTAGGCATCCAGCCCCCCTGGCTAAGGGTGGTAGTAGTGGTGGGCATCCTGCCCCCTGGGTGAGGGTGGTAGTAGTGGTAGGCATCCTGCCCCCTGGCTAAGGGTGGTAGTAGTGGTGGGCATCCTGCCCCCCTGGCTAAGGGTGGTAGTAGTGGTGGGCATCCTGCCCCCCTGGGTGAGGGTGGTAGTAGTGGTAGGCATCCTGCCCCCCTGGCTGAGGGTGGTAGTGGTAGGCATCCAGCCCCCTGGCTAAGGGTGGTAGTAGTGGTGGGCATCCTGCCCCCCTGGGTGAGGGTGGTAGTAGTGGTAGGCATCCTGCCCCCTGGGTGGGGGTGGTAGTAGTGGTAGGCATCCAGCCCCCTGGCTAAGGGTGGTGGTAGGCATCCAGCCCCCTGGCTAAGGGTGGTAGTAGTGGTGGGCATCCTGCCCCCTGGCTAAGGGTGGTAGTAGTGGTAGGCATCCTGCCCCCCTGGTTGAGGGTGGTAGTAGTGGTAGGCATCCAGCCCCCTGGCTAAGGGTGGTAGTAGTGGTGGGCATCCTGCCCCCCTGGGTGAGGGTGGTAGTAGTGGTAGGCATCCTGCCCCCTGGCTAAGGGTGGTAGTAGTGGTGGGCATCCTGCCCCCTGGGTGAGGGTGGTAGTAGTGGTAGGCATCCTGCCCCCTGGTTGAGGGTGGTAGTAGTGGTGGGCATCCAGCCCCCCTGGCTAAGGGTGGTGGTAGGCATCCAGCCCCCTGGCTAAGGGTGGTAGTAGTGGTGGGCATCCTGCCCCCCTGGGTGAGGGTGGTAGTAGTGGTAGGCATCCTGCCCCCCTGGTTGAGGGTGGTTGGCATCCAGCCCCCCTGGGTTGGGGTGGTGGCGCGCATTCAGGCCCCTGTGTGCATATGTGGCATTGGTGATGGGCATCCCGCCCCTATGGTGCTGCTGTTGCTGGTGTAAGTATATTCAGATTCCCAGTGTATGTGTGTGATGTGTCGTGTACGTGTTGTATGTGTTTTGTGGTTGGTGTCTGACTTACCTTCTGCGCCGTACGCGTCCGTGCCTGTTCCGGTAGTAGATGTAGAATATTGGTATGATCGGGACGAAGGGATTCATGGTTGGTTCGTGTCGTTCGTCCTTCTCGTTGCTTCGCGTCGTCCTCGTCGCTTGGCTTCGTCCTCGTCGCTTCGCGTCGTCCCCGTCTGTGCTGTGTTCGGCTCGTAGCCGTGGATCGTGTTGTGGCGCGATTCGGAGCTTATGTGCGCCTCTCCCGGATGCTTTGACGTGCCGTGCGTAGCGACGGGTTCGGCGCGTACGGAAAGCGCATCGTACTTGTCCGGCCGGACGGGGCTGCATTTTCCCTTCCGTGCGACTCGATTCGGCGTTTCCGGATTCGCCTCGGTCGGAGAACAGGACCTGGTTTGGGTGAGTACGGCTCGGCCGGGATTTTTGCTGTTGTGCGCATCGTACTTGCTCGTTCGGTGTACTGTACGGATCGGTCGGGAAACTGGCTTTCGCATGGCTTTTTTCCCGACCGAATAGTATTGGGTGCGCCTCCGACCGAGATCGGAATCGGCCCCTTAGTCTGCAGTCTACTGAGAGGACTTCAGATTCTCCTTCATGAAAGCTGTTCTCTTTTTGTTTCTTCCTGTTCTCTTTTTGTTTCTTTCAATCTTGAAGGCATCAGTTGATGGTTCCTTGCTCTATTTTTGTCTTTTTGTCCTAGTCTGTGGCAGTCCTTCTCTTTACTTCTTTCTTCTGAAGATCTGGGCTTGGAATATGTAGTGCTCATCGCCACGAGCCCCAGGGGTTAGTGTTATCCTGTGCATATGCCTGTTAGGTGCCAGCATTCTCTTTTATCTGGCACAAGAAGCTTGGTCCACATTAATTACCATCTGAGTTTTTGTCCTGCACAGGTACAATAGCTATTATTATTTATTGCAACAGAAGGATGCAGCTGTTTATGATTATTCTATTAAATATAGCAGGTATATGAAAATTAATTCATGGCATCTTCTTTAACATTTTGTGAGTGGCCTTACGGCTCCTCGAATATCCAAAACAAGGCGGGGGCACTTTGATCTATTCATTTATTCTGTTTTTTAAAAACCCCATTGTAGGGTGTTCTACCTTACTTTTGCAGCATATCTTTTGACCTTTCTAAAGACCTCATATCAAGGGCAGGATATAATGCCTCTGTTGTCCTCAGGTGACACAGAACTGCTAAAAAGAGTAAATAATTGAAAGGGATTATTAACTAAATCATTACAATTCAGGCTACACAGTAGTAGTGCAAGAAACAATGATTCCTTATGTATCAGCTATACTGGAGTTTGGTTTCCAATACAAACTCACCACATCCCTTACAAGTATGCCAGCCATACAGTCTTATATTACAGCATAAATGCTCAACTCAAATATGCCCAGTATAATTTTGTCTTTGAAGGTGTAATTTCACACACTCTCTGGCATTTGTTGCAATGGATGTGAGGTGAAATGCCTGAGGTCACACCATATGCCTCCTATGCCACGCTGTGTAAACAAGATTTTGTTCAGGTAAAAATCCAAACGTGAGTGCCTGTTGTTTTTAATGCGGGGCACCGATATTCAACTCTAAATTAATTTTGAATTGAATTTTTATCCATTGGACAGTTAAAGTAACTTTTTTAGCACAAAATGCATCTTTTGTTTTTTGTTTACAGGGGAAGAGCCATAGAGAGTGAGGCCGCTATACATAAAGTATCAACTTCCTCTTCCTGCCAGGATGACTCCTCCCTCTTTATTTATTTAGTCCTCGATCATTTTGGAGGAAAAGCACCACTCATCTTTTGTTTGCAGTCTCTGCTGTATTGTGTCGGCTTGGAAGTTTTGCATTTTTTGCTAAAATCAAAGATGCAGTACTTTGCATAATGTTTGATGATTGAGGGATGGCAGCCATCACTATTTTTGTTCCTTTCTTTTTTCTTTTAAATTTAGTTTGTTGTTGAATGGCTTGGAGTTTGGACTAGGGCTGCAGGCAGGCTTATGTGGATGCTGCATTAAAGGGTAAGAATGTAAGGGCAATAAACTTTTTTGTCTAGTGGATGCCTAGGGTTATACATATGTCCTAGTTTTCCTTGTGTTTTTGTGAATTTTGTCCAGGTTTGCCATTCTACTGTGGACTTTTACTGTTTGGGGCCTAGTTTGCTGAATGCCAATGATGTTTTTTATTTTTTTTACATTCTCATTGAAGCTATGCTAGAAGTAGTTTTATTATTTTAGGGGCTTGTGAAATAGCCTTGAATCCTAACTTAAATTAGGTCCCCTGCCTGTTTGGGATATGATACTCAGCGATATTCGACCAGCGAAATTAGGCGTCTTGCCCCTACTATTGCAAATGACTGCCGACATACATTGAATGTCTCCCGCGGAACTGGGGGCTGTAGTAGGTGGGATTTTTCATTTTGGACTCCAGCAACAGATCCCGCTAGGGGGAGTGTGACCCAGTCCTGCCTTTCTAGGACATGTTGTTATGTATTGAATTGTTGGTCTCCTGTTAGGCACAAAATAGAAGTTTTTGACTTCTTGGTAGACCACAAACCGGAGGCTTTGTTCCTTTCTGAAACCTGGCTGACGGAACATTCGGCACCAGATATTCTGGACGCTATCCCTCAGGGTTATGCAATCATGAGACTTGATAGGCAGACGCAAAGGGGGGGGAGGGATTGCTATTATTTTTAGACAAACTCTATATTGTACTATCTCAGAGATTAATATTGCAGGCTGCGAGGCAGCCTTTTTCACCTTAACTCTTTCAAGCAAATTCACTTTAGTAGGGTTTCTGATTTATCGACCACCAGGTCCGGACGCTAACTTTGTCACTACATTGGCCGATATTCTACCATCCTTTTTATTGCGCTATACACATTTTTTAGTGCTGAGGAACCTTAATCTACATGTTGAAGATGGTGCCTGTAAGTCAGCGGTCACCTTGGATGCAGAGTTAGAGACCCTTCAGTAGGTGCAACTGGTACATGCCCCCACGCATAAAATCGGTCATATGCTGGACCCAATGTTCCCTAATTTTCCAGGAGTGGTGGTTGATCCCCCTGTTTTTTGAGCTGGTCTGATCACTGTGCCATACCTATCCAGATCTGCTTGCCTCCCCATACATCCACTGTTAGTGTGGATAGACAGATTAGATCATGTAAATAGATGGAGATTACCCCAGCCGCTTTTACAGAGGCTCTGGTTGTTAACCGCCCAACTCTAAGTGAGGGGGTAGAAGCGGCTAATCTTCAAATGGAATATTGGATTACAAAGGTCCTAGATCACATAGCACCAATAGTGAACCACACAGCGAAACGCCTCAAACCCTCGACTGAGTGGTTTAATGAGGAGCTCTGGAAGCTGAAAAAGACCTGCAAATGTCTTGAGCGACAATGGCGTCGCTATTTTAACGGTCAGGACGAAGTATTGTATTGCAAGACGTTGAAAGAACGTCACAAACATATTAGAATTACTCGTAGTCAGTTCTATGATGATAAAATCAAGGGAGCACAGAACTGCTCAAGAGAGCTATTTACCATTGTAAAAGCATTATCGTCCTTGGATCGAGTCTCTACAACCACGGTTCCCTCGGTGGAGGGATGCAATGTAATCGCTCAATTCTTCCTGGATAAAGTCTCAAATATCTCTGATTCCTTCACTAAAGAGGCTTGAGATGCCCCATGCCTGCAAACCTGGTTCGAATCCCTGGATGTAAAGATTGGAATTTCCAGGTTTGACTCCCTAACTGTAGAAGATGTGTGTGCCCTGATGGGCAGGGTGAAATCAGGTTCCCCTAATGATCCCGCATCACCCATGATCTTGGATCATGAGGGAGGCTATTTTACCAGCACTGTGTGAGCTGCTCAATAAATCTTTTACATCAGGACAAGTCCTGTTGAGGTGGAAGCAGGCTATGCTTGTGCCACTATGAAAAAAACCCCGCTAGACCCCACAAAACCCAAAAATCTCAGACCCATCACTTTGCTTCCTTTTTTTACCAAGGTGGCCGAGAAACATGTAAATGATCAGCTGATGAGGTTTGTGGAGGCCCATGACATATTGCATGAAACCTAAACGGGTTTCTGCCCGGAGTTTAGCATGGAGTCGGCACTTCTGTTGGCATCTGAATCCCTGAGACAGATAGCAGATGGGGCAAAACTGCTGCACTGATTATGTTAGATCTAAGTGCAGCATTTGACACCATATCCCAGGGTCTTTTGCTGGAACGTTTATGGAATTGCGGTGTTGAGGCGATGGCTCTGTGCTGGCTTGCCTCCTTGCTTCAAAATCGCATCTTCCAGGTGGTACAACAACCATTTCGGTCAGAGGCAGTTTTATTGCAGCGGTGGGTGCCTCAGGGCACAGCTTTGAGACCCATTTTGTTCAATATTTATATGCGCCCCCTTGTCATCGAGTGTCATGGCTTTAACATCGTATCTTACGCCGATGACACGCAACTTATTATCACCCTTTTTCAAGATGAAGGAGAATCTGACCAGGTTAAACTCTTGTATGGTCGATCTGGCAGAGTGGATGAATCAGAGCTGCCTCAAGCTGAATGCTGGAAAAACAGAGGTACTCCTAGTAGGGAAACAACCCTCTATTTGGACCTCTGCCTGGGGGCCGGATGTACTCGGGCCAGTGCCAACGCCCAAGCAGAATGTGAAGAATCTCGGTGTCTGATTTGAGGCTGACTTATCTTTTGATAGTCCGATCTCCTGCCTAGTGGGAATGTGTTTTGGTATCCTAAAACTGTTGAGCAAAGTTCTGGGCTTTCTCTCGGAGGCGGCCAGGAAATCAGTAGTCCAGGCACTGGCCATGTCCAGGCTGGACTTACTTCGAAAACTACACTGGCTTCCAGTAAAAAAGAGAATCATGTTTAAAGTCTGCTGTATGGGTCCAAGCTATCTGACAGATAAGTTGGTCAGATACACACCATCCAGGCCCTTGCGGTCGAGTCACCAAGCGCTCCTCCACACCCCGCGCTTCAAATTAGCCCGTATGGGCGGCAAAGCTTTCTCCCTCCTTGCCCCACGCTACTGGAACCAACTCCCCATCCACTTGCGCCAATGTACCAACTTTCTGGCCTTCAGGAAACTGCTGAAAACCTCACTATTCTGAATCTTTCTCCTGGGTTGGTTACGAGCAGTGACAGCGCGGAGATACCCCGATGGGGGTGATTCGGGCGCTCTACAAATCACATAAATAAATGTGTTATATCTAGAAATCTCACAGGGTAGATTGGCAAAACTTCAGAGAGTTCAGAACGTAGCGGCCAATCTATTGCTTAATATCCCA
The DNA here is from genome assembly GCA_963921515.1 of Calotriton arnoldi. NCBI lineage: Eukaryota > Metazoa > Chordata > Amphibia > Caudata > Salamandridae > Calotriton > Calotriton arnoldi. Next base: position 4,495,346 of record CAWUFW010000033.1, read on the forward strand.
AGGCGGACATCCATTGGGACAGCTCTTGCCAAATTACACTGTCTTCCAGTGAGGAAGAGAGCGTCTTTCAAAGCGATGTGTATCTGCCACAAAATCTTGAACTGGAAGGGACCCCATTACTTACGTCCCCTGATAAATTTCTGTCACCCTAATAGAAGCCTGAGATCTGCTGGGATCTGGCATACTGCTGTGCCCAGAGTGAAAAAAGCCCATATGGGCTTCGGGTCTTTTGGCCTGTTGGCCTCTAAACTGTGGAATAGCATGCCTTTATACCTGAGACAGGAGGGGTCTGAAGCAGTCTTTCAGAAGAAATTTAAGACATGGCTCTTTACACAACCATAGGTTGGTCTAGCTTTCTAGTTAAGGCCTGTTCTGGTGTTCTGATCTTAGTGGGTGTAGCACAGGGACACTCCGAATGGAGTATCCAGGCGCTCTATAAATCATATTATTATTATTACCTGCATGTGCCTGTTGGCGGCTACGGTGGGGATAGCTAGGGTGGGAGTTAGTCCAGGAGTCCAGGCCCAAGTAGCCAGCCATTTTTACTTTCTTTTCAGCCACATGTTTCATTATGAACATGCCCACAAATGTGTGTGTGTGTTGGTGTGTATGTGTGAGATGGTTGATTAACATACTTTTCTGTAAGTTTTAAAAGTCTTTGGCTGGGGTAATTGTTGCCTAGGACTGTTTGTGGTTAATGTTCATATTTGTGTCCATTTTCATTTTGTTGTACTGTTATTTATTTTCTTGGCTGATTTTTTACCTTATTGTTGCTACTTTACTAGTTTATGGGCACAGGCACATTATGAGTATATAATTGTGCAATCCTTCCCACGCAGTGCTACAAGTGTTTGTTGGTGGATAGGGAGGAAGGTGCTTTAGCCAAGATAAGCAGCCATGATCTCTTTGCCCTCCATGCCTTTCCAGGCCATGTGCTGAACCACTATTTTGTGAAACCAGTGTGTGCCTCTTAGCTATTTTTTCTTTGTTCTCCATGCCTTCTGCCTTTTCATACCATGTGTTTGTCCACCAGGTTGGTAAACCAGTAGACATGTGTGTGCCTGATCATTGATCTTTAGTCATGTTATGCCACGTTTCAAAGCCTTTTGCTAGGAGTATTGATTATTATGGCCCTTTAAGAGCACGTTATATTTGTTCACTTTTTCCTTTTTCATTTATATTTTCTGTCCTCTTTATTTGTGCTTGTGACTGCTTGCAGTAGTCTGTAGTGCATGGTTGTTGTGGTTTTTGTTTAATTGAAATGTTCCTACCCTCACCATGACTCCCATAGTAGTCCCATGGACTCGATGGCCACCAGGCATTTGTTATCAAATAATTTGTTCGACACATTCTGTTGCATGGATTAGGCCTTCTGAGGTATTGTGGTTGTTGTTGTCTTTAATTTATTTAGACAATTTTTGTCAGTCCCTCCAGGCTCCCGTATGGGTTCCAAGGACTCTGGAGAGACACCAGGTATTTATTTCCCATTTTTATTCCACATATTCTGTTGCATGAATTGTACCCTGTGTGCCATGGTTGTTGCTGTAATTAATTAATTTAATACATTTTTGATAGCCCCTTCCCCTCTGTCTCCTGGAGGGACACTAAGTACTATTATGTTGCTTTTACTGGATTCATGTAGTGCTCTGTCTAACCAAAAAGTTAGTTTACATCTGGGTATATTATTGTTATGACAATGATGACTTGTATTGCAATGACCAGAATGACAAAATCTGTCTCTCTTGTCTTCCTTATTATTTTTTATTTCTTGAGAGCTCTTAGCTAACTGCTGCTGCTCGTCCTGCTGACCAAAATGAAGTAAAGAAGATGGTGCACAGTACTGCATACCTGCTGCATCTTCTTCTGTGTAGGTAGATGTTGGGATGAGGATCATCCTTGGATCAACAACAGTAACACCGCCAACAAAGCCAAAGCAGATGTCTCTCAGCACTGTGCTGACTGCTGTTATGGTTGATACTTGTGAGTCTGAGATGGAATTGTCCCAGCAAACAGAATCTTCCCTGGAAACTCATTAGGAACAATAGTCCTCTACTGCTACACCTAGTGTTCTGCAGGTAGGAGCAGAGCAGAAAGTTGTGCTTACTGCACAGCATGATTTTGTGACTGCTCTTTCATCAGACACATCGTCTTCACCCCCATCTCCACCATGGGAAAAAAGGACCACAATCTAATCTTCTCTAAGTCCCCTTGCAGGTTAAGGTGAGGTAGAGTGGACCCAAGTCCCATCATGGAGAGCAGGGAAAAGGAAGCCTAATTGTCAGTAAGGAAGATGAACCACCTGATTGTTCATGTCGAGAGTGGCAGAGAGGAAGTGCAGATCAATTCAATGCAACCTACTCTTGTACTACTTCCAACACCCCCTGCTTCCATCTTTTCAAAACCCTAAAAAGCAGCACAAACCACCACCCCTACCCACACTATGGAAAAGCAAATGCCACCACCTAGCACCACCGCAACACTTCTGGCTTTGCCGACCTCAGGAAGCTTTCAACCTGCAGCAACCTCTGCTTGGCACAAGGCTAAGTGTGATACCACAACCACTACAAATGTGTCCAAAAAGCCTACATCCTCCATGGAGGTCACTTGAGGGGAGGTCATCACAAAAGACCCAAATTCAACAACCGACTATATAGTCAATGTTCATCTAGAAGGCACTGTACTACCTCTCCCATGAGCGGGTCCATTCATACAATGGGAAACTGGTCAAAATGTTAACTCTTGACCTCCTCCCTTTTTCTTTGACGGAAGGAAAATAGTTTCTAGAATTTGTGGAGACCTGTGGTCCAACATGGAAAGGTCCACTCTGGGGCTATTTTCAACTATTGTTATGCAACAGCTGCACCATGAAGTGCTGGAATTGGCAAGTGAAGCAATGAGGAAGCCTACTGTCCAGTCCATCCATCTGGTAAGGACCAGTTGCCAAGCTACAGACTATGTATGCCACACTGCACACTGGGTCTCTGTTGGAAAGTGGATTATTAGTAGTGGTAAATATATATCTACCACTGGCAATAAGGCCACTAACACAGTCTAGGGCTCAGAATAGGTCTCAGAAAATTATTCCCATGCTCAACCTTTGATAGCTTTGCTGCAAGGAGGTAGGCTTAACTTCAGAGACAGGTATGTAAAGCATTTAAAAACACCAATTCAGTAAATAATTAAAACACAACACACAATACAAATCCAACACCAATTTATAGAAATAGGAAATATTTATATCTTTAAAATGACACCAAAACTAAAAGAACCTAATGTAGGGAACCGGAGATAGGAATTTTTAAAGATTTAGCACTATATAGCACATAGAAATCTATAGTGCATAGTGGGACATCTGGTCGCACTAGACCGGGAAAAAGTCAAAGTTTTCAGGCCAACCGCGATAGAGGCCTGTGTGGCTACCCCTTGCGGTAGGCCTTGTCCAAGTTTTTACCTTCTGACTTAGAAGCATTTCTGGAGCTTTTTCTGCAGGGGTCCCTCAAAGCACTCCACCAGTACTGATTCGGTGAGGGTTCGACGGCTTGCCTTGCGACGAGCTTCCCGTCAAACCTATGTAAGTTAGACCTCCAGAATGTTCCAGCTCGATGAACCTAGGATCAGGCAGGCTCGCGGTTGAAGGTGGGCGGCTTGACTCTCGCAGTTGGCTGTGGTCAAGTCTGTTACCTTCAGACTTAGAAACTTTTAGGAAACTTTTTCTCCCGGGGTACCTTGATGTTCTTCACCAGGCCAGATTTGGTGAGGGTTCGCCGGCTTGGGTTCCAACCAGCTCCCGGTCAAACTCTGGAAGTCGGAACTCCGGAGCTTTTCAGCAGGACGAACCTGGAGGGCAGGCCGGCTCACGGTTGAGGGTCACTGGCTTGGCTGGTTGTTCCTCTTATGGAGCTTTTTTTCAAAAGTTGCTCCAAACGCCTGGTTCTTCTTCCTGAAGTTCCTCTGAGGGTCCCAAATTGTCCAAAACTTGCTCCAAGGGTCTGGAAGCTCCATGATGGTCCTTGGAGTTTGGGACTTTAATTCCCACAATCCACTTGGACAAAACCCTTACAAATCCACTGGAGTCACTCCAGGCTGGGGATTCTTGGTGGTGATGATCCAGGAGAGCTCTATTAACCTGTAGCTTGCAGGGAGTCCACTCTTTAGTCCTTTTGAAGCCAGTTAGGTCCACAGGGCTGTAGTTCCAGATTGTGTAGCAGGCGCAGTCAGTCAGAGTGCAGGGCCTGGTTGGTGCAAATCAAACTTCCAGCATGGACCCTTGTTCTTCTGTTGTTTCAAGCAGCAGATCTGACAGGCAATGCCCCTCTCAGATACTTATTCAGTGTTCTCTGGGGTCACACAGGAGGGCACTTGTGTCCAATGTGGTGCAGGGCAACACCCCAAAGCATGGCCATTTCCTCCAAAGTGTGGCACTATGGTCTCCCAAAAAGCACTATTTTTCAAAAATTCAATATGGCTGAAGTCTCAGCAGAGAGGCAAAAGCTAGTTAAACCAATCTTCAGGATGGCTCATCTCCATAGTCTCCCTCCCCCTGCCATCTGCACATTCCTTACTTACGCCTACCATCTGGCTGGGTTCATTGGGGATGGATGTAACTGGACCTGGCTTCTTCTGCCTGTCCCCTCCTTCCTTTGAAGATCATGGTTTATGACCCCTCCCCTTGCTCTGGCATTCCTGTGCAGCATAACCCTCTCCTCCGAGGATGGTTCCTCACCCCAAGTGCCACTTCTGACCTCATCAAAGCAGCCTGGCTAATCCACTTAACTCTGACCAATCAGGGCAGTTCACTGAATTTTAGCTTACAGACAAGAAAGTCTTATAACTTATTTTCTGTACACATTCCTTGAATGATATTTTTATTAAATCCCTAGCGTTCGTTATTAATTAATAACTTATTGCCATGTTAACCTATCTGGCTGGGGATCTGCAATGGGGAAAATGGACTGGGCAATTTCTTCAACACCAGGGCTTATAAAACATGTTTTATAAGGACCCTGCCTATATCTACAAGGCTCCCCACCCCTGGAACACCTAGGGGAGACTTTAGGGGTGCTGAATATGTAAACATATTGTAGATCCTCACTCCACAGTGCTCCTAGCACAAAAGTTGATTTTGGGAAGCACTTTACTACAATGAGGGAAGTGAAATGTGCAATTTCACTATCCCAAAGGCTTAAAATATCTCTTTTATACTTTTATAAGGGTACTCCTTATAAGTACCTGACCCCCACCCCTGGGACACCTAGGTGAGACCCTTGGGCTACCTAATATGCCAAGATATTGTAGTCTATAAATTAAGTGCCCCAAACACTAAAGTCGAGTTTGAGCGCAATTTACATATCTGAAAGAAACAGTTAGTTATAGATTCCTTACCTTAGTATCTCCCCCAGACGTCAGACTGGATCCAGAAAGTTTTTCATCAGCAGTACCCCTGCGCGTCTGAAGGTGGCGTCGGTCGACTCCACATCCGTCGTCGGCTTCGTGGTCGCCGGGATGACGTCGCAGTAGCTACATAGACGCCGCCCTCGCGCGCTGACGTCAGTTCTTTCTTTTTCCGCACCAGCAAGCGCAGATCCGGGGAAGAGTGGTACCCCCAGTCACTTTTTGACTGAGTTTTTTGCGACTTTTGTCGACTTCGTTTTTGGGTCTTTAACCGACTCCTGGTGCACGAGGGATGCCCGGTTTCAAGGCATGCGGTTCATGTAGCCGAATGATGTCAGTGACGGATCCGCACCACATGTGCCTCTTCTGCCTGGAGCATGATCATGACCCCAAGTCGTGCTCCGACTGTCGAACCATGGCCCGAAGCCTTTGCGGGAGACGTCCCGAAAGCTCCTCGAGGCCCGGTAGTCGGCTCCACGTCGCGCACGGTCCCGGTCGCGTGGGAGGTCGAGGGACCGATCGCAGAGTCATCATCATCACCCCTCTTCTAAGTCTTCGCACTCGGGGTCAGGTAAGTCGAAGCACAAGAAGAAGTCGAAGAAGCATCGTCGCTCTTCGACTTCCCCTCGTCCGTCGGCTGACGCGACGCAGGGTGCGGGTGGTGTCCCTCCCGTGGCTTTGGGTGCAGAGCCTTCAGGGTCGACTCCGGCCTTCCCTCCCTTCCCGGGACAGGGAGCGACCCCTGCCCAGCTTCGTCAATTTTACGAAGCGATGCACGCCATCTTTGGGCAGCCCAACTCTGCCGGCGTGCCTTCGGGCGCCGCGGACTTGGCTGGGGGCCCTAGGCCTTCGACGCCCTCGGCTTTGGCCTCGGCACCGCAGGGCCCCCTTGGATCCAGGCCTGGATCCGGATCGGCGCAGGTCGACCTTATTACACCTCCACTGGCGCTGACTCCACCGGCACCGCGTACGCAGCCGACGCCGGCTGGACCCCCAACCGGCGTCGTCCCTGGCTTCCACATCGACGTGGACACAGAGCCAGACCAGTGTCGGCCGACGCCGGATCCGGCGCTGATGGGTACTTTTGTCCCTGTGTTCCACCCTGGCCATTTTCAACCAGATTGGCAGCCAGAGGAGGGTGAGAAAGACTGGGAGGGGTCTGGTGACCCTTTGACAGACCAGTTGGAGTACAATCCGGTCTGGAGAGAGGAACTGGGGGATGCCAGTGGTCTGGATACCTCCCCAGACCTATGCATGTTGTCTCCTCCTACCGTGGCTACGGAGGAGGGAGCGTGATACGCAGTGGTGTTGCGTAGGGCGGCCGAGGCTCTCAACCTTGAGCTTCCTACGGTGGCAGTCAGGACTAACCTCCTGACAGAGGTGCTTAAGCCGGCGGAGAGCTCTTCGGAGCCCCTGCTCCCGTTTAATGAAGCCCTCACGGACATCCTTTTGGGCACTTGGTCCATGCCGAACACAGGGGCTCCTGTGGACAGGATGATTGCCCGACGCCACTGCCCAGCCCTGGGCGATCCCACTTTCCTCTCCCAACATCCCACCCCTGAGAGCTTGGTGGTTCAAGCCTCCACTTCTAAAGGCGCCTTCCCTACCGCACCTCCGGAACGGGAATCCAAAAAGCTGGACCACCTTGGCAAGAAAATGTTTTCTTCCGCCAGCTTGGGACTGCGGTCGGTAAACACTGCATGTCTGTTGGGCCGTTACACCCACTCTGTGTGGGATACGGTGGCGCAGGTGCTGCCTCAGTGCCCGGAGGAGGCCCGGGCCATACACTCACGTGCCGTTGACGAGGGGAGAGACGCAGCGAAGTTTACCATCCGCTGTGGGCTGGATACCGCCGACGCACTTGGCAGGACGATTTCAACATCAGTAGCCCTTCGACGCTACGCCTGGTTGCGTTTGACTGGTTTTTCCGGGGATGTCCAATCCACCCTAATGGACATGCCCTTTGATGGCTGTCGCCTTTTCGGCGACAAGGCAAACAACGCACTGGAGCGCTTAAAGGACTCATGGGCTACGGCCAGGTCCTTGGGCCTCTCCACCACCCGCCCTGCGCAGTCTGCCTTTCGCCCCTTTCGTGGCTACGGAAGGGGTGCCCCACTACGTCCCGCCCAGAGCCACAGGCCGGTGCAAGCTGTACAGCCTCAAGGCGGCCGGGGACGTGGGAACCACAGGCGTGGTTCTGGCGGGCAGCAGGTGGGCCAGTCCACCACAGCCCCCTCTGAAGCAGCCTCCAAACCCTCCTAGTCCGACCTTTCAGGGCCACCAAACGCCGGAGGGCGGCAGGATCCGCCATCACCTCCCCCACTGGCGCACCATCACGTCAGACAGGTAGGTTTTGCAAATAGTCCCAAGGGGCTACTCCCTCCCCTTCGAGACTACCCCTCCCTCCATGCCACCTCAGTACCATCGCATGTCGGAGGATCACCTAGCCCTTCTCCAACAGGAAGTTTCGGCACTCTTGGCCAAGGGTGCCATCAAGCGCGTTCCTGCCCCAGAAGTAGGTCGTGGTTGCTATTCACATTACTTTCTGGTGCCCAAGAAGGACAAAGGCCTGCGTCCTATCTTGGATCTCTGGAACGTCAACCGCTTCCTCCGGAAGGAGAAGTGCAAGATGTTGACGCTCGCTCAGGTCTTGTCTGCCCTCGACCCTGGAGACTGGATGGTAGCGTTGGACTTGCAGGATGCTTACTTTCATATCCCCTTCCTGCCGGCCCACCGGCGTTACCTGCGGTTCATGGTAGGCCACGAGCACTTTCAGTTTACCGTGCTCCCCTTTGGCCTTACCAGAGCCCCTCGGGTGTTCACGAAAGTGATGGCGGTGGTCGCAGCTCATCTGCGCAGATCAGGGGTTCCAGTCTTCCCCTATCTCGACGACTGGCTGTTGAAGGCAGACTCGCCCCAGGCTGTCGTCTCCCACCTCCAGACTACGGCCGACCTCCTGCATTCGCTGGGGTTCTCCATCAACGTGCCGAAGTCACACCTGATTCCCTCTCAGAAGCTCCTCTTCATCGGAGCGGTTCTGGACACGACGCAGTTTTGGGTTTATCCTCCCGAGCAGCAAGTCTGGGATATTTGGGCTATGATTCCGATCTTTCAGCCCCTATCCTGGGTTTCGCTCTGACTGACCCTGAGGCTGCTGGGCTTCATGGCCTCCTGCATCCTGCTGGTCGATCATGCCAGGTGGCATATGCGGGCTCTGCAGTGGGACCTTAAGTTCCAGTGGGCGCAGCACCAGGGGAATCTGTCCGATTGCGTCCAGATCTCAGAGGGCACTGCACGACAATTGCAGTGGTGGCTCACGAACCAGGATTGGGTCAACGGCAGATCCCTCTCCCTTCCCCAACCAGAACACCCAGTGGTGACGGACGCATCCCTTCTGGGATGGGGCGATCACATGGGAGAGGTGGAGATCAGAGGCCTCTGGTCTCCGGCGGAGTCCGGCTTCCACATCAATCTTCTGGCGCTTCGGGCGATCCGTCTTGCACTCAAAGCATTCCTTCCCTCTGTCCGGGGAAGAGTAGTGCAGGTGTTCACGGACAACACCACCGCCATGTGGTACTGCAACAAACAAGGCGGGGTGGGGTCGTGGACCCTATGTCAAGAAGCCCTCCGCCTCTGGACATGGCTGGAACATCAGGGCATATCCCTGGTGGTTCAACACCTGGCAGGTTCACTGAACGCCAGGGCGGACAAACTCAGCCGCAGGTGCATGATGGATCACAAATGGCGTCTTCACTTGGAGGTGGTGCAAGGTCTCTTTCAGCAGTGGGGAGAGCCTTGGTTAGATCTATTCGCCACCGAAGAGAACACGCAATGTCAGCAATTCTGCGCGTTGGAATTTCCAAGGCAGCACTCGCTAGGCGACACTTTTCGTCGCAAGTGGAGTTGCAGTCTTCTATACGCCTTTCCGCCTATACCACTTCTGCCCAGAGTGCTGAAGAAGATCAAGCGCGACCGGGCCCAAGTCATTCTTGTGGCTCCGGATTGGGCACGAAGGTCTGGTATCCCGAGCTGCTCAACATGGCCATCGATCCTCCGATCAGACTGCCTCTTCGGGAGGATCTTCTGTCGCAGCAGCAGGGGACGGTCCTCCACCCGAACCTGTCCAGTCTCCACCTCCTTGCGTGGAGATTGAGCGGCGGCAGTTGATGTCATTTGGCCTGCCTCCCGAAGTCTGTGATGTAATCTTGGCAGCCAAGCGTCCCTCCACTAAGACGGTATACGCCTGCCGATGGAACACAATTGTGGCATGGTGCACAGCGAAGGCTGTGGATCCCCTTTCCGCCCCCCTTTCTGAGGTCCTCTTGTTCCTCCTTTCTTTGGCCCAGCAGGGCTCTGCTCTGGGCACTATCAAGGGCTACCTCTCGGCCATTTCAGCCTTTCTTAGGCTTCCTGATCAGCCTTCTCTTTTCAAGTCCCCTGTTGTAAATAGGTTTCTTAAGGGCATTGCTCATCTTTTTCCTCCTGTTCCCTTCGTAATGCCCCAGTGGGACTTAAACTTGGTTCTTACATATCTTATGTGCGCTCCCTTTGAGCTGCTTCATAATTGCCCTCTCAGGTTTCTAACTCTGAAAACTGCATTTCTGGTGGCCATCACCTCTTCTCGCAGGGTGAGTGAGCTACAAGCTCTTTCTTCTAAGCCTCCCTTTCCGGCTATCCATCCGGACAAGGTCATCCTGAGAACTAGACCTTCCTTCCTTCCCAAGGTGGTTACTACTTTCCACATTGGCCAAACCATCACTTTGCCCACCTTCTTTCCACCTCCGCATCCTTCGAAAGAGGAAGAGAGGCTCCACCGTCTGGATCCAAAACGTGCGCTTTCTTTCTACTTGGATCGCACAAAACAATTCCGGGTGGATGACTAGGTCTTTGTTGGGTACGTGGGCGCTAAGAAAGGTCGGGCCGTGCACAAACGGACCATCTCCAGGTGGGTCGTTCTGTGCATCAAAGCCTGCTATTCTTTGGCTAAAATGGAGCCTCCAGTGGGGCTGCGCGCGCATTCCACCAGGGCGATGGCAGCTACTACTGCTTTGGGACGAGGAGTCCCCCTGAATGACATCTGTCAGGCAGCTACGTGGGCATCGTTGCACACGTTTACAAGACACTACTGCCTGGACACTCAAGTCCGGAGAGACGGCTTCTTTGGCCGTTTTGTTCTCCAGGACTTTCTGGTGTGAACTTGGTTCGCAGACCCTCCTCCGGGGTTGGTATTGCTGGGGTATCTATTCTAAGGTAAGGAATCTATAACTAACTGTTTCTTTCAGATGAGCAAGTTACTTACCTTCGGTAACGATATATCTGTAAGAAACATAGGTTAGTTATAGATTCCTTAACGCCCCACCCATCCTCCCTGTTCTGCGAACTGACTTCTAGGGTTAAGGACATCCTTTCAGGGCCCTCGTTTTGTGCACCACTGGTCAGTGTCTTGCATGGCTCTGCGCTTCTGGCGTGGAAAGTCGTGTACAGAACTGACATCAGCGTGCGAAGGCGGCGTCTATGTAGCTACTGCGACGTCATCCCGGCGACCACGACGCCGACAACGGACGCAGAGTCGACCAACGCCACCTTCAGACGCGCAGGGGTACTGCTGACGAAAAACTTTCCGGATCCAGTCTGACACCTGGGGGAGATTCTAAGGTACGGAATCTATAACTAACCTATGTTTCTTACAGATATATCGTTACCGAAGGTAAGTAACTTGTTCTTTAAAAGCAGTCCTGCAACACAGGGCTGCTTTTAAACTGACCTCAGGCTCTCAGCAGTGCACACATGCAAGTGCAGAAAGGGCTGCTGGCCTCTAAACCACCATACCCTATTACAGTGGTTCCCAAACTTTTTCAACCTGCGGCTCCCTTGACCTGTTGGCCGTTGGTCACGGCTCCCCATTATGTTCCTTTTTTTTGACAGGTGGGTGGGGATGTATACCCAGCCTCAGGAGTCGTCCATTTTTCTCCCTGAAAATAATTGGGATGAAGTTGATGAAGGTATTATAATTTTAGGTGTGGGGCTCACTCCTGGAAACCAAATGGAGGGGGGGATGGGCAGGCTACGAAATAAATGATTCTCATCTGCACCTTTTACGAGGTTGCTAGGTGTAAGATTGCAGCTATTATGTGTTTCATAATTTGTGGCAGTGAAGCACAATGGATATGTGTAGAATGAAGGGGCACATGGCTGCACTTTACCAAACCAGGGGCACTCGGAACATGCGAGGGGACAGGGCAAAGCGGCCCTTAAATTTCTTGGATGCACTGGAAGACCTGGAATGTGCTCTGGGGGCTCTTTGGCATGCAATGGCTCCAATAGCTCTATGATTGGCACTGCCAGCCCAGAAATGTGCACTGGAATCCCTGTGATATGGACTGGCAGATCTGGAATGTGCATTGGCAGCATTATGGTGTGCACATGCAGCCCTGGAATCTGGTGCAGGCCTCTCCCTGCTGCCTTAGTACTTAAAGTTTAATGTTCTGATTATTGCGGCACTCCTGTCCTGCTATCAGTGTCCCACCAAGCCCTGTTTACTACACTGCACAATAAGCATTGTTACAACATTTCCACTGAGTTTACAGAGCAGGCAGCTTCAGAGAGTCGAAGATCGACTTCTATATTCATGTCAGCACAGTGCTGCCTGCATCAAGGCCAACCCAGGACCAGGAGATGCAGGATTGGAGAGGCTGATTCAATGCTGGAACCTATATTATGATTCAATGAGTAAACTGCACTGTATTAATGAATGTACATTTCAATTTACGATGCTTCTGCAGCCCATTTGTTTTGCGTCAGTCTAGTCCGGGACGCACACAAAACCTGGCTTGTTCAAACAGGACATTCAAAGCAGTGACATATATAAGAAAAAAATGTACATGGACTATTGGGGTGACACTTTGCAAACTCTAACAAGAGGTTTAGTTCAAAACAATCTGTGGCGCACATGGGGAGAGAGGTGCTGGATGTGTCTGAGTGCACAGGACTAGATTGAAAATTGAAAGGCAATCAATGTCCTTGCACAGCCCCACTGTGTTTAAAATTTGCAAAATAGAAAATTATGAAGGCAAAGTACAATAGTCAGAGGCATGTGAGGAAATGGAGATCAATGAGCGGGGTGGTGGGGCCTGTAGCCAGAGGGCAGTACACACTACTTGGTCCGTGCAAGGAGGACATGGATAAAACAAATAGCAAATGTCATGTTAATGACAATAGCAGCAGACATAGACAAGCATTGCGCTCAAACCATAAATTAGGAAAGCAAATGCACACCATTTGCATTATAATCCAGGGTAAGTATTTCCAAAATGGCTATGACCCACAGGCTTTGCGCAGCTCTTAACAGCAGGAACATTAGCCAACTGAGATTTTTCTATAATAGTTGTAAATTGAATATCACTGCTAGTGGCCATGAGTTTTCACCTGCCTGCTGGTGCATGCAGTGCTGCACTAGAGATGGCTTCCAGGGCTCTGAATTATTATTTTTCAAGGGGCCCGTTGTGTGTAAAAGCAGGCTGTCTGCAAATGTTTACTTTTAGCGCGCAGAACATTTTATTTCCTCCTTCTTAAAGTACACCTCCGAGTCTCATTCCAGGCTCACTGACCTAAAGCCCGGCAGCCCCATCTACCTGCCTGCAGACCTTGTGTGTCCCACTCAGGCCCCGTCCTCCTCCCCAGAAAGGCTCTGCCTGAACTGCTAATCAAGGTGCTGCAGCGCTTGCACATTTTCGGCCTCCGGAACTCCAGCTTCTGAACTGCAAGAATAAACCTCCACTGATTACAAATTCCTGTCTGCAGTATCCTGATCTGCACCCCCCGGTATTACCCTTATTGTCTATTAGTTAGTGGTTTCTAAACTGTGTGCTTGGTGCACATCTTTTCGCGGCGCCCCTGACAAGTTTTGATGGCGCACTGGGGTGCCGTGGCGCACAGATTGGGAACCACTGCCCTATTATATACTAGGGACTTAAAGGTTGTTTTAATCCCCCTGCCCTATTATGTACTAGGGATTAATAGGGGAGGTCATGCCAACTCATAGTGTACACTAGTGTATGTAAGTGTTTTCACTGTATTCTAAGTGTGTTTTCAGCATAGCACTGGCCCTCAGCCTGGTTAGGCAAAACCCAGTGCCAGTCAGCAAAAAATGGTGGTGCCCAGGACACAGGATGACTTTGCAACAGTCTCCTTCCAAGGGGGTTAAGCAAAGTGTAGCCTCACTGTTGGTGATGCTTTGCAAGGCATTCGTTGGCATGCAGCTCTTGCAGTGTTCTCCATGGAGAAAGCAGATACAGCTGCCAATATCCATGAAGAGTTCAATACGAAAGAAATATTGTCAAAGCGATGGCTGATGGAGGATACTTTAAAGTGCTGAGTTTAACTGATTGCATCAACCTAATTGTGCAGGACTTCCTCAAAAGAACAAGAAGTCTACAACATACTGGTTTCCTCTTGCTGGATTTACACACATCTCATTCATTCCTTCAGAGCCCGGAAGCAGCTGACAATCATTCTGAGTGCTAATAAAGTCCCATAAATTACCTCATACAAGAGCTCCACGTTATATATGCTGCAGCACCTTGTTCAGTGGTAGAGAAATGATTATGTGCTACATGGGAGAGGGAATTGAAATATCACAACCATGGAGGATAACAAATGGTGGCTAGTAGATTGCCCGATCCAAATGCTAATGACATTTGAGATTTTGACATGGGAAGTCGGCAAGGAGGGTTTTTTCATGAGCCAAGCCATTACATTGTTGCACATGCTGCAGCACCATATGCGTAAGGTAGAAGAATCATATAACCATGACAAGCAGCTGCTTTGGTCAACAGCTTAATCCTACATGTGAAAACAGATTTCAGTTTGCAAAGAGAGATTGTGTCCCCTGAAGAGTACATCTATGTCAGGATTTCTCCATTTATAAGAATTTGGTCATTAGGAAAGTGACAGAACTGGAAGATTATATTTTACAACTTGCAGGGCAAATAACTGAATTGCTGTCTATGAACAACACCTGCAGCTCCACATCCAACTTCTGTGATGGGTTGGTTTATGATGAGTATTCCAGGCCTTAAATCAAGCATGGAGCTGCAGGAAAGTCAGAAACAACAAAAGTTGACAACTATGACAAAAGAGAAGTTGATGCAAGGCTACTTGAATGACCAAACAGAATTCTATTTAGATCTAGCACCATTGATCTATTGGCACGGGAAAAAGAAAAGTAGCCTGCACTCAGCAGGATGGCAGAGTATCTAGCATGTACAGTTACCAGTGTATCGTCAGAGTTGGTTTTCAGTGCGACTGGTGCAATTATCACATTCTTTAAATGTAGAGAGACTGGTGATGAATATCAAAATGAATAAACATCTCATCCCTAAAATGTATAAGGCTTCAGAAGAAGCAACAGTGGATGAGAATAATTTCTTAAACATCACAAGTTTTTGGGAGTGATCGTTTTCCTGATGAACTCCCTAAATATGAAGATGGAATCTACATTCTGGAATAAAAAGTAACACAACACAACAGAAATGTCTGCTTTGAAAGCATTTTTTAAAAATGTATTTTCATATTCTGTGTGCTAATGTAAATACACTGAATTTGATTAGTGTGCAAGGTACAAGCAGATAAGGAGGACACAGCCAGTGAGAGGTGTGATGGAGCAGGGTAAATAAAATAATTTTGTACCCCCTTGGAAACTAATGAATTCATAATTAATTAATAATACTAACTGTTTGAAGAAGCATGTATTAACCAACAAATGCACGTTGTTAGTAAACACTATACATAAAGGTAACATGCAAATTTGTGCAAAAATCTAATTTATTTATAATTGTGAAGTTAAATAATCTTAGTATTGTGATTTGCGTACTAATTAGAGTGAAATTGCATGATTTATGCTACGTAGTAGATTTGTATTGTGGCAAAGAATGCAGATGGTAAGTAAAATGGCTTTAAATGTCGCTTCTGCTAGGTAACACCTAACACGGGTCTTTAGAATGGCGGGTGGTAAACAGAAAGGCTTATTTTCTTTGTGTTAATTATGGTTGTGTTTGTTCTTATGATAGTTCGTTTGGGCCTGTTAGGCCATGCTGCGAAAATGGCTGCTGAAACGGATGAGGTCACGTGAAAAGCCAAAGATGGCCTCTGCCCAGAAGAAATAGAGGGATCAGGTCACGTGGACGTGGCCTGTGCATGGAGTGAGAGATGTCAAGGTCGAACCGACCTACAATAAAGAGGGTGCCAAGAAAGATTCAGCATGTATTCGTGGGAATGGATGAGAAAGTACTGAGCAACAATGGACTAACAAAATTGTGACCATCAAGATCGCAACAAAATGAATGGACAAGTTGGACTGCTTTTAACCCCGAAGTCATGAGACTCATTGTATGTTTTACTGTCCCCAAACCAGTTTGAACAAGGAGGGCGATGAGGTGACCATCACCACCCCTTAAATGGACCAATTAGCGTGATTCTTGCCCCTAAGGATTGCAACTTTTTGTGTAGTAAGCTAGAAAATAGGGTATAAGAGGGTCTACTCTTATGTGGGCTGTTGCTATGGCTGCTGCTGCTGATGCTACTTCTGCTGTGGGTGTTTTCCTGCCATACCGTCTTTTTATTTTCCACTTTTCCACCTCAATACTACGAAAAGACTTTGTCATTTTTGGACTCTGAACTTGACTGGGGAAGGAACGAGATCGTTGCAGGAATTCTGCTTGGGAGGTACGTTCGAGGAGGTTAGCGGGATAGTCAGTCAGCTTTGGGAGTTCTATTCTGTGATCTGCAATTTATCTTCTTTTGGGTGAACCATTCCTGTCCGCATCTTCAACTACGGGTAATGCATAATTTCTTTCCTTCATTAAAACCTTACTTAAATGTGATTGATATATTAAATGTGATTAATAAACAAAGAAACTTATCCATGCAATTGAGAATTTAGATAAAATTATATTCTAACTTAAAATGAGTCTGTGGTTCTTTAGTACAGTTATGAGTTATAAATGTTAAAAGGTTTTAATTGTGATTGAGCTGGTCTTAATCACCATCAACTTATTCTACTAGTTGGTCCATCGACCAAAGAGCGGAGTACCTTGATGTTTAGAACTGACAGGATCAAAAGGTTAATGTATATAATGTTTGAGGTATTATTCTGTCAAATTTAATAAGGTCCGTTCGTCCAGCAGCACATTTCTCCTTGGTGTGAAATCCAGTGAATTAATGAATGTATGATATGCGGTGTCATGGGCCCCACCGACATAAGGTTTAATAGACAATAGTTTGGAGAAAGGTTTTACCTGGATTCGTGTCCTAAGGAGAAATTTATATTAGCCGCGCTGGATCAGATTTCTTGGTAGCAGAGTTATGGTTTCTATAGATTAGTTTGGTGATTATTGATTATTGATTTACTGATTTTTCATGTCTAATACTTTGTGTTGAATTGTATTATGTTATGTGTAAGTCGAAACTTTGAAGCTTCTGGGAAGTAGGAAGTGGACACGTGTGGCAAAGAGAAGTCATACGGAATTGTGCATTGTCTGATTTTCAAATTGGATTGTGTTATGTTATGGACATTTCTTGTATGAAAATGCATGAGTGAAATAGCAACAGGTTTTCTTGTGAAACTCTGGCCTTAATTCTCAGGAGCAGTGTAGTCTCCACATGTGTTTTATCCCCAGAGAAACGGGTTTACCCCTTGCTTGAGAGAAGGGTAAGGTAGAGAGAAGTGCTACACTTATCGAGCGAAACAGTATTCTTGCAAGATAGAGCAAACTATTTCTTTTGTTTAGTGAAACAGACAATGGTAATGTGTTTTACGTTGTAACTAACGAATTTCGTTGAAAATAGAAGGTAAGAAAAATTGCCGATAATTTTTGTAAAAGAGGGGTCAGTAAGGACAGAAGTAGAACTGACGTCAACAAAGACCGCGCTGGTATTGGCCAGTTGTGGGGGAGTGAAGAGTTTCTTGATTGGTGCATTAGTGTAAAGACGCGCTGGGATTGGTTAGTGCGAAAGTGACGTAAAGCTGTCGGATTGGTGCGTTGGTGTGAGACGCGCTAGGATAGGTCCGAATAGCTGAGCAGTAGAAAGGGCAGAGTGGTGAATTTTTTTTCGTGTGTTTGTTTTGAGAAAAAGAACAGAGTAACATGGCTTATTATGAGTATGATAGAGAGAAACCGTCATGGTTTGCGAAGATTAAAAACTTTTTCAAGAAAGACAAGAAGGTTGTGACTAGGGAAGGAGAAATACTTCCTCCGCCGAAAACGCCAGCTTCTCATATGATGTTGAAATATGGCTATCATACTTGCATTTGGTTGGAAAATTGGGCAAAATATACCCAAAGCGATGGAGTATTGGCATTTCCAGAAAATGGTTCGTTTAGCACAGCTGTACTTCGAAATTTGAGAGAGAAGATGATGAAACGTGAACCGAGACCTAGACCAACACAGTTCGAAGCGTTAGGTGAATGGGAAGATGAGATGTATGAAAGAGAAAGACACAGAGGTGCAAAGAATTATAGTTTAGTCCATGGAAGAGTATGGGGAGTGAATCATGAAGACAGGATGAGACGATGGAGGTATGCTAATATGACGGATGGTTTGTTTCCTGTCAGAACAGTTGAAGAAGTTACAGGGAGAAAGTGTACGGAGAAAAAGAAGCATGCAGTAACAGAGAGATATGGGTATGGAGCTAGCGACACAGAGGATGAGTTGCTGGAAGACATTTTAAATAGAAAACCCCTCCATATCAACAGAATTCTGCGGTGGTGACTCCAAATGCACCACCAATGGAAACTGTAAGAAATCAAAGCCCTGAACGAAATTATGAAATAAATAGGTCTTATGAAAAATTAGAAACTCCACAGAATGCGAAGCCTGATAATGGTAATACAGCTGAGTTAGCCAGAACCACAAGAGAATTGACTGAGAAGATAAGAGAACTAACCAAGAACATGGAAGCTGTGACTGTGCCAGTGACGATAGGGCCAGTAATTCCGGTATTTGAAAATCAAAGAATAGATGAGCATTCCTTGACAATTCCATTGAACTCGAGTATGCAAAGAATGAGAGAAGGGATAATTCCCGAAACTAGAGAGACAAGAGAATCAGTCGGCTCATGTAGGTCGAGTCCACCTACAAATTTGACGATTAATGAGAGTCAGATAAATAGGATTCCTATGGGAACCGAGTCAGCAACTGAGACCCCAGAGAGAAGTGCAAATTGGGCAGAGATAAATAATGCCCCTGTGGGTCCGACTCTGGAAGAATTAAATGAGTGGATGAGGAATTTACAGAAGAAAGATGCTGAACCACAACCTTTGGATGTAATCAGATTAAAAATAGATATGGAAGAGTTGATTTTAGGGACCATTGGTACAGATCGATTAAAGTCCTACCAAGATGACGAGCTCATGTTCATGTGTAAAAGTGTTACTTGGAGAGCTAGGAATTTGCATGAGAAATTGGAAGAGACAGCGAATGAACTAGGAGTAGAGTTTGGAAAAATCAGAGGATTGCAGAAACCGTACAGGGTAGACTTTAGTGAAAAGGATATAGAAAATCTGAACACTTCAGGACGATTAACACAGATAAAGGAACTGATTATGTTATTGAGAAAATGGGGAGACGTGGACAGATGGAGAAGCAGGTGGATAAGAAGAAAGGAGGGAACGACCGATAAAGCTTCATTGGTTTTTCCGGTAAAAGAGAAAGAACCAATAGTAATGGAATATCCAATGAGAGAAACTCCAGGAGGAAGCTATGTACATGTCCCCTGGTCCAGACAAGATATATTGTCATTTACAAATGACTTTCCAAGATTGAGAGAGAAACCCGTAGAATGGTATAGACAGGTAGAAAGATTTGTAAAGGTATCAAAGGTGTTGTGGGAAGATTTGGATGGATTGTTTGAAATTGTAGTACCAGCAGATTTATGGACAGTATGTAAGATTACAATTGACTGGCCGAAGGAAGAATATCCTAGAGATGCAAAAACTGGAGCCCCAGGTCCAGAAGTAATGAGAAAGTATGAACAAGCCATCACGTTTTTGAAAAATAAAACCCCACCAAAAGAGACAGATTGGGTAAAGATTGATAGAACAACTCAGGAGAGTAAGGAATCTGTACACGCCTACTATGAGAGACTGCTTTTGGTCTTTAAACAGTACAGTAGTTATGAGAATTTGAGTGAAAAGGACATGAGTCATTTTGTGTATAGATTTGTATATGGCTTAAAACCTGAAATAAGTGAAATCATTAAGCAACATATGTTGTGTTGGCAGAATAGCACTGTAGTTGAAGTATTAAGGTATGCAAAATATTGTAGTGACGATATTGAGTGTAGACAGCGTAAACTAAAAGAAAAGGCGATGTGGGCACAAGTAAAAGTTGCAGAAAAACAAGAAGCTCAGATGAATAATCAGTCTAGTGATGCAGGACAAACTAAATTCAAACCGAATATAGGTAAAGGAAAAGGTCAAATGAGTATAGAAGAGGCCAAAAAGAAATGGCCCTGTCACAATTGCGGAAAATTAGGACATTGGAGAAACGAGTGTAAATTTCCTCCAAAAGCTAATACAGAAAATCAACCATTAAATCCACAGGTGCAGAATGAGGTGAGTTACCAACAGCTGCAACAGCCACAGGTAATTACTCAACAGTGTCAGGTGCCGCAACCACCTCTTCCAAAGAGTGTAAACCCCCAGAGATACAGTACAGAGGCAGGATTCTACGGAGGAGAGCAGGTAACAAAATTGCCGCGCGCAGCTGCAGTGTCGCAGTATTGGTTACGGCAGGATGGAAATGAATCGGATGAAAGTTTATGACGGTGCCTAGGAGAGGAAGAAGAGTGCGTGCTTGGCGCAACTCTAGAGGTAGATCAGTCAGGTCCATTTGTGGATGGAAAAGTGAATGGTGTAAATGTTACATTCCTTGTGGACACTGGAGCTACCCGTTCTACTGTTAGATCAGTGGAAATTCCAAACCTTCCTTTCTCAGGAGAATATATACAAGTTGTAGGTGTTTCAAACAGGCAGATTAAAACCCCTCTTACCAAATCAGTAGAGGTGAAAGTTGGACCATTCAAAGAGATGCATCGTTTTGTGGTATGTGATTGCAGTCCTGTAAATTTGTTAGGACGCGATCTACTTTGTAAAATGAATTGCACCATCTATTGTACCCCAGATGGTATTGCTTTCCAGACACCAGATGAGGATGTCCTGTATAAAATGACAATGGCAGAACTAGAACCAGGAGTGAATGACATGTTTCCTGTGTTTGATGCAGAGAAAATCCCGATTGAATTGAAAGGAATAGTCAGATCCGATGTATGGGATTTCACAGGCGAAGACATTGGACTAATGAGAGGAGTTGACCCTGTCAAAATTACTGTAAGGGAAGGAACAAATTACCCAAATACTCCACAGTACAAATTAACACCAGAAATTATTGAAGGAATAACACCTGTAGTTAATAAGATGATTGAACAAGGAATTTTGAGAGAAATAATGAGTAGCCCATGTAATTCTCCAATAATGGGATTGAAAAAGCTGAATGGAACATATAGGATAGTACAGGACTTGAGAAAGGTCAATAAGATCGTTATTCCTTGTTGCCCAATTGTGCCAAACCCCGCTGTAATACTGTATCAGATTCCACATGATGCAGAATGGTACACGGTCATTGATTTATGCCATGCATTCTTTTCCATTCCATTGCACCCTGACAGCCAGCCATTATTTGCGTTCCGGTTTGGAGAGCGTATTTTGGCATGGTGCCGAATTCCTCAAGGGTATACTGAAAGCGCCTCAATCTTTAATCAGATCCTAAAGAAATCATTGGAAGATTTAAAAATGCCTGAAAAATCTGTGATGGTCCAGTATATCGATGACCTATTGGTGGCATCAAGGACCAAAGAAGCATGTGTTACGGACACCATTGCTTTATTAAATCATTTGGCAGAAGGAGGACACAAGGTGTCTCCGTCAAAACTGCAATTTTGTCAACAGGAGGTACAGTATCTAGGTCATAAGATTGAGAAAGGGATGCGAAAGGTGACAACAGAAAGAATAAGGATTATCCAAGGAATGAGAGCCCCGATGACACAGAGAGAGGTGAGAATGTTTCTTGGGATGGTTGGTTATTGTCGACAGTGGATAAGTGGATTTTCATTAATTGCAAAACCTTTACAGCGATTGACAAAGAGGGATGTCAAAGATCCGATTGAGTTGAATGAGGAGGAAATTAAGGCTTTCAAGGAACTGAAAACAAGTTTGTGTGAGGCACCAGCATTGGGGATGCCTGATTATGAAAAAGAATTTGAGCTGTATTGTAGTGAGAGAGATGGATGTGCACTTTCAGTGTTAGTACAAAGGCATGGAAAAATGAAAAGACCATTCGCTTATTTTTCAGCTGTCTTAGACCCGGTAGCAAAAGCGTTGCCTGGATGTCTGAAAGCAGTAGCTGCTACTTGTGTGAGTCTGGAACAGAGCGAAGGCATTGTGATGGGGTATCCTCTGAGAGTATATGTCCCACACTCTGTTGAAATCCTTCTGACCCGAACCAAGACCCAATTCATGACACATAGTCGGCTGACTAGGTATGAAAAAGTGATTTTGGGTGCAGACAATGTAACCATTGAAAGATGCACGAGCGTGAATCCCTCAACTTCATTGCCAGATGAAGTAAATGTAGAAGTCAAAGATGATGTTGACCGTAAGTGTTTGGATGTGCTTGAATTTTGCACAAAGCCTCGCCCAGATATTAAAGATGAGCCCTTAAAAGAATCAGATTATGTGATGTTTGTGGATGGGTCATGCCTGAGAACAAGTGAAGGAGTTTTAAGTGCTGCGTATGCTGTGTGTACGGTGGCAACCATAATGGAAGCATCCTGTTTGAGAGGAATACGTTCAGCCCAAGTGGCTGAGCTGATTGCTTTGATTCGAGCATGCAAACTGGGAAAGAATTTCCGAATTACGGTGATCACTGATAGCCAGTATGGCTTCGGAGTGGTCCACGACTTTGGACAGATCTGGTCCCAGAGGGGTTTCCTGACTTCTGCAGGAATTCCTATTAGGAATGGTGAGTTTGTGAAGAAATTGCTTGAGGCGATACAGCTACCTAAACAGATTGCAGTGGTAAAATGCGCTGCACACAAAAATGGAACTGATTATATTACAGTGGGAAATCAATTCGCAGATGAAATAGCTCAATATTGTGCCCGAAATGTGGTCTCACTGAATAGGAGAAGAGAAAAAGAGAATGTTTCATGTCCCTTGCTGTTTACTAACACAGTTGAAACCTGGGATGAGGTAAGGCAATTGCAGGAAGAAGCAGATGAAGAGGAGAAAGATGGTTGGATAAAAGCAGGCTGCAGACAAAGAGAGGAAGATGAAGTTTGGGTTTATAGAGACGAAAGACCAGTTATGCCTGATAGCATGATCTCTAATATGGCACGGATGTACCATGGACAAGCACACATCGGTAGGGATGCCATGATTAGACTTTCCAGACAGACCTGGTACAACCCGAAATTTAGGGCTATAGCTGAAAGCCTTTGTGAAAGATGTATTACATGCCAACAGATAAATCCTGGAAGGAAAACGGTAGTGAGTTTGGGAACAATAGGACGTGAAGAAGGTCCTTTTACCAGAATGCAAATAGATTTTATTGAAATGCCCCCAAGCAATAGATTGAGATATGTCCTTGTGGTCGTTTGTTTGTTTTCTCGTTGGGTGGAAGCCTATCCGACAAGAAGGAATGATGGAGTTACTGTGGCCAAGCTCCTACTGAGAGAATTCATTCCTAGATATGGCTTTCCAGTAACGATCGAAACAGATAGAGGAACACATTTCCAGAATGAAATAATCCAATTGATATGTGAAGCACTTGACATTCAACAAAAATTGCACTGTGCCTACAGACCAGAGGCTTCTGGAGTGGTAGAGCAAGTAAATGGAACAATAAAGAATAGGTTAGGGAAAATGTGTCAAGCCACAGGACTCAAATGGCCCGATGCCCTGCCATTGGTGCTGATGAGCATCAGAAGCATACCTGACAGAAAAACAGGTCTGAGTCCTCATGAAATAATCATGGGACGAGCAATGAGACAAGCACATGTACCTGTCAACAAACTGCTGACTATAACTGATGATCTCGTATTGGACTATTGCAAAGGATTGGCTGATGTGGTGCATTCTGTGTTTCATCAGGTTGGACCGGATGCGACCATTCTTGAAAGAAAACCAGCTCATGATTTGAGTCCAGGAGACTGGGTCCGCATCAAAGTCCACAGAAGAAGAAACTGCTTGGTTCCTCGCTGGGATAAGCCACGTCAAGTGATCCTGGTGACAACAACTGCTGTAAAGTGTGCAGGTGTGAAGAATTGGGTTCATGCCAGTCATACCATCAGAGTTCCAGATCCTGAAGCTCGACCTGTAAGTTGACATCTGGAGATATCGGATACCAGCTCAGCATTCAAAGCAGAAGCTGAAACAAACAGAGTTCCAGATCTTGAAGCTCGACCTGTAAGTCGACATCTGGAAGAATCAGGTACCAGTTTGACAACTGAAGAAGAAACTGAAACGATCAGAGTTCCAGATATTGAAGCTCGACCTGTAAGTCGACATCTGGAAATATCGGATACCAGTTCGGCATCTGAAACAGACCAACCTGAATCTGGTGAAAGACAAAAGAGAAAAACAGGAAACAAAAGAACTGATATTATAAACGAAGAAACCGAACCAAGGGACAGTGACAATGAACAGCCAAGTACAAGTTATGGAAAAATTCCTCCAGAGATAGTTGAGGTAACTGAAGAAAACTTAGTTTCAGATAGAGAGATAGAGGAAAGTGCGGAAGAAACCCGAGGAGTAGTAGGGTCAGAACTACAAACAGAAGAAACACAGGGAAATTTAGATTCAGACAGAAAGATTGAGAAAAATGCGGAAGACAAACGAGGAGGGTTAGAATCAAATGTCCAAACAGAAGAGTCACAAGAAGGTTCGGATTCAGACAAAGAAACTGAGATCATAAGGTTCAAAGTTAGAGGAAGTGAAGTGAGGTCTGAGACAGAATCAGAAGAAAGTGAAGAAGAAAGAAAGCAAAGAATAGGACCAAGAAAGAGAACTTGGAGAACAGAACGAGAAGAAAAAGAAAACGAACTGAAAAGGCCAAGAAAAGGAGACAATTGGCCCAACGAAATTAAAAGACTGAGATATAAGATAATAAATTTGAACAAAGATAATGCGGAACAAGTAAATGAAATAACAAGTCAGAAAGGACAAGGAAAACAAAGTGAAAGACAATTACAGAGACCAAAAAGAGTGAAGAGACCTAACTTGAAATATAAGTCACCTGAATGGCTATACATAGCATTGACCGACATCAAAGAAGTGGATAGCAGTCACGAAAGCCCAGACGAAGGCTGTGAACAAATGGGTGAGAGTGAATTGCACCAAACCTGAAAGACAAAGAAAGAAAACCGGACTGGACAACAAAACTGAATAAGACGAGAAAAAGTTCTGAAAAGAGCTGAAGAAAGCACCAAAAGAGACTAATTAAAGGGTAGAGTGGCTGGAAAGTCATTTTGAGGTGTGGAGACACATTTTCTCTACAAACATTTATATAGCTAAATAGTAGTACAACATGGTAGACACTGAGAATAGAAGATCTAGATGTGAGTTTTTACGTAGATGGTGTAGAATGTGTTTTTATTGTACAGGATTGCTAATGCTTATCTGGTTTATTTTAGCAATAATAATTCCACTTAGATTAGCTGTAGAAAACACATCTGTAATAGTGAATGACACAAATAATGACAAGGAAGCTATCATAAAGAACACTGCAGCATTAGTAGATAGTACTGATTTACATAGGGATAAGTCCATAACTGATTTCTCCAAGATTGTCTTCACGAAACTATTATATGAATATGTGGAGACAATGGATGTGAGAGATTGCTATGTCTGTATGCAGTTACCTGCGTCTGTAGAAGGTGTGACCTATCATCACCTTCCTTTGACGTATGGGATAACTTGTAGCGTCTTAGCTAGTTTATTTTACAAAACAGGTAGATTAGAATTTTATTACACTGATATAGACACTGTTTTTGCTAAAGTTCCCGTAATCCCTGAATTAAATAAGGTAAAAGTCGCAAAAATGTTTGGAGAATATTTCTTAGAAAATAAAGATTTAACGTTAGAGTATATATTTAGACACAATCTTACTTGTGAATTAAAGAAAGAAGAAAAGATTTTCTTGGACATGGTAGAGGACAGAAGAGTTAAGTTTCAAAGAAAGGTAGCAGAAGAAAAGATAAAAACACCACCTTGGGCGTTTGAAGAGAGAAATTACAACAAAGGAGAAACAAATGCAGCTATGGTTCTGGATTGGCCCCAACAGGGAAAATTGTGTATTAGTAGAAGTAACACTATGTATGATAACTATTTCGTGGGTTCTAGTGAGTGCCGAGATACATATAAAATTCTAGGGGGATGGGGATTTAAAGGAGGAAAAGATCCAGTATTTCCAGGGATCTATTATATTTGCGGAAATAGAGCTTATTATAGGTTGCCGGACCATTGGTATGGAACATGTTATCTAATCCTGGTCTTTCCAAAGATTTTTCATGTAGAGAGAGGAACGAAAGGAATACACGAGATAGGTAAAACATTAACACGTAGGAGAAGGGAAAGCTTCTCAGAAATAGTAGGTGATATTTTTGGAGCATTGATACCAGCAGTGGGTATATCTTTGAATGCATACAAGATTCGGAAATTGTCTACAGTAGTAGATCGTTTATCAACGAATACTGCTGGAGGGTTCTTGCTGGTAAACACCGAAATGGTTGCCATGAGAGCTATGGTAATGCAAAATCGACTTGCCCTTGACATTCTTTTGGCAAAAGAGGGTGGAGTCTGAGGAATGCTGAAAGTCCAACATTGTTGCACTCACATTCCAGACAAAAGTGAGAATATACAGAAGTATATAAAGAATATTACTGATTTGCACAAAGAAATTGCCCCACTGGAGGTTGAAGGTGTTTGGGAGAGACTTGGTAAGAGTTTTTCCTCAATGAAAAAATGGTTCACAGAAATAGGTAGTTCTCTTATTGGGAAAATACTAATACCAGTCACAGTGATAATAATGGTAATGTTAGTAGTGAAATTAGCATATGTGTGTATTAAAAGAAGAAAAAGACAAAATAAAGTAAAAAGAGAAAATGAGAAAAATAAAGAAAGAGAACGGGAGATGGGAGAGATAGAATTAGAAGAGTTAAAAGAGAACATGTACAAATGGTCTAAAAGACAAGATGAGAAAAACACAGTTGTATGAACTAACAAAAAGCAAGTGGACAAGAAACATTTATCGGATAAATTGAAGGATAAGTTTTGTGGTGATGTTAAAAATCACCAAAGGGGGGAATTGATGGAGCAGGGTAAATAAAATAATTTTGTACCCCCTTGGAAACTAATGAATTCATAATTAAGTAATAATACTAACTGTTTGAAGAAGCATGTATTAACCAACAAATGCACCTTGCTAGTAAACACTATACATAAAGGTAACATGCAAATTTGTGCAAAAATCTAATTTATTTATAATTGTGAAGTTAAATAATCTTAGTATTGTGATTTGCGTACTAATTAGAGTGAAATTGCATGATTTATGCTACGTAGTAGATTTGTATTGTGGCAAAGAATGCAGATGGTAAGTAAAATGGCTTTAAATGTCGCTTCTGCTAGGTAACACCTAACACGGGTCTTTAGAATGGCGGGTGGTCAACAGAAAGGCTTATTTTCTTTGTTTTAATTATGGTTGTGTTTGTTCTTATGATAGTTCGTTCGGGCCTGTTAGGCCATGCTGCGAAAATGGCTGCTGAAACGGATGAGGTCACGTGAAAAGCCAAAGATGGCCTCTGCCCAGAAAAGAAATAGAGGGATCAGGTTACGTGGACGCGGCCTGTGCATGGAGTGAGAGATGTCAAGGTCGAACCGACCTACAATAAAGAGGGTGCCAAGAAAGATTCAGCATGTATTCGTGGGAATGGATGAGAAAGTACTGAGCAACAATGGACTAACAAAATTGTGACCATCAAGATCGCAACAAAATGAATGGACAAGTTGGACTGCTTTTAACCTCGAAGTCATGAGACTCATTGTATGTTTTATTGTCCCGAAACCAGTTTGAACAAGGAGGGCGATGAGGTGACCATCACCACCCCTCAAATGGACCAATTAGCGTGATTCTTGCCCCTAAGGATTGCAACTTTTTGTGTAGTAAGCTAGAAAATAGGGTATAAGAGGGTCTACTCTTATGTGGGCTGTTGCTATGGCTACTGCTGATGCTACTGCTGCTGTGAGTGTTTTCCTGCCATACCGTCTTTTTATTTTCCACTTTTCCACCTCAATACTACGAAAAGACTTTGTCATTTTTGGACTCTGAACTTGACTGGGGAAGGAACGAGATCGTTATGGGAATTCTGCTTGGGAGGTACGTTCGAGGAGGTTAGCGGGATAGTCAGTCAGCTTTGGGAGTTCTATTCTGTGATCTGCAATTTATCTTCTTTTGGGTGAACCATTCCTGTCCGCATCTTCAACTATGGGTAATGCATAATTTCTTTCCTTCATTAAAACCTTACTTAAATGTGATTGATATATTAAATGTGATTAATAAACAAAGAAACTTATCCATGCAATTGAGAATTTAGATAAAATTATATTCTAACTTAAAATGAGTCTGTGGTTCTTTAGTACAGTTATGAGTTATAAATGTTAAAAGGTTTTAATTGTGATTGAGCTGGTCTTAATCACCATCAACTTATTCTACTAGTTGGTCCATCGACCAAAGAGCGGAGTACCTTGATGTTTAGAACTGACAGGATCAAAAGGTTAATGTATATAATGTTTGAGGTATTATTCTGTCAAATTTAATAAGGCATCCCGTTCGTCCAGCAGCACATTTCTCCTTGGTGTGAAATCCAGTGAATGAATGAATGTATGATATGCGGTGTCATGGGCCCCACCGACATAAGGTTTAATAGACAATAGGTTGAAGGCAGGTTTTACCTGGATTCGTGTCCTAAGGAGACATTTATATTAGCCACGCTGGATCAGGTGGCAAAGAAAGAACCTTAGCTCCAACCATAGACTTTGCAATAAGCAATAGTCTACAGTAGACACCTCCATTACCTGAAGCAGCAAGATACCCCCTATACCTAACTGTTGGAAATGGCCCTTTTTGCTGGGTTACCCCAAATGTTTTGCCTTCTTCCTCTTCTGTTTTTAAGTTAGTTTTTGCTGGCTTTAGGACTTTGGGCACTTTTTCACTGCTGACCAGTGCTAAAGTGCATGTGCTCTGTGTCTATAATATAATCGCATTTGGTTTCTCCATGTTTGGCATTTTTGCTTTACTAATAAGTCTGTAGTACAATGCGCTACATATGCCCAGGGCATGTAAATCAAATGCTACTAGTTGGCCTGCAGCACTAATTGTGCAAGCCACATGAGTAGCCCTTCAAACCTGTCTCAAGCCTGCCACTGCAGAGCCTGTGTGTACAGTATTAAGCTGCTATTTTGGCCTAGCACATTCACCCACTTGTCAGGCCCAAACCTTCCCTTTTATTGCATATAGGTCACCCCTAAGGTAGGCCCTAGGTAGCCCCATGGGCAGGGTGCAGTGTATTTAAAAGGTGGGACATGTACTTGGGAGTTTTACATGTTCTGGTATTGAAAAACTGCTAAATTTGTTTTTTTTACTACGGCAAGGCCTATCTCTCCCATAGGTTAGAATTGGGGCTGCCTTGTAACCCAATTGGGAAAAGATAGAAAGAGTACGTTTGGTGTCTCTGGACTGACAATTTAAAAGGCATCTTTTAGTGAAGTTGGTTTTTAACTGGATCAGGGAGGGACGGTGGCGATTATCCTCCTTGATCTAAGCGCAGCGTTTGATACCGTAAATCACAGCACCCTATTGGATAGACTCAAGGAGGTAGGAGTCACAGGTAAAGCCCTGGCTTGGCTCAGATCTTTCTTGGAGGAAAGAACCTTCCAGGTCTTTGATGGCACACACGCCTCAAGTTCAATTCCTCTTGCATGTGGGGTACCCCAGGGATCCTCGCTGAGCCCGACCCTTTTAATATATATATTAAACCTTTGGCTGACATAGTCCTCCCCTACGGAGTACAGATTGTGACATACGCGGACGATATGCAGCTTGTTCTAGCCCTCAACCACCCTAAGAAAACGGTAATCGACCTAGAGGCATGTTTGAAGTCGGTTGCCGCCTGGATGGACCAATCCTTTTTAAAATTGAATGGAGAGAAAACGGAGCTAATGATCCTCGGGGATAAACATAATACACCCACTCCAGTACAATGGCCGAGTCTTTTAGGAGCGCCCCCTAAACCTAAAGACAGAATCAAAAGCCTGGGAATCTGGCTTGACTCTGCATTAACCCCTTCGGTGCTTATGACGAGCTGGACTCGTCATGGCACACAGTGCTCGTGTGCTCATGACGAGTCCAGCTCGTCATAAGACCACCCACGGGGAAGCGCTGGCGCTCCCCGTGGGAATCCGATCGTCGGGTTTTTTGGGGGAAGGCAGGGAAGGACTTCCCTGCCTCCCCCGCCCCCCCCGCCCATGACGTCAGCGCGCGAGGCGCGCTGACATTATTGAGGGTTTCCCTTTCTTCCCGACGCGCTGGAAGCCATTTGCTTCAAGCGCGTCGGGGAAATCAGGTGAGTTTTGGCTCGGGAGGGGGGTTTGAATCAAAAGAGGCATTGAGGGAAAGGAAAGGGTTTTCCTTTCCCCCGATGCCTCTTTTGTGCATTCCTGCTGCACGATCATGTGATCGTGCAGCAGGAATGCCCACGAGGGAGGGAGGGAGGGTGATCTACGCCGCTGTAGTGTAGGAAAGGCACTATACATTTCCGCAACGAGGTAGCATTTACTGATTAGCCAGTAGAAAGTACTCCAGTTGAGTAGAGGTATTGCACAAAACGGTGGCATCTTCGTGGATAAATATGCAGGGCAGATGTGCCTTCTCTCCATTTCCAACGTGAAAAGTTAGCTGTAATCCTTGATGGAGGTCTTTGCATCCTTCATTTTCTCGAGCGCAATTCTCGTGTAGAATTCGTGAGCGTGGAGATGTGCCTTCTCTCCATTTACACCCTGAAAAGTTAGCTGTAATCCTTGATGGAGGTCTTTGCATCCTTGAATTTCTCGAGCGCAATGCTCGTGTAGTTCCTGTGACCAGGAGGTTCCTTCTCCTCGTCTGCCGCTGAGATCCTGCTCTGACCCTTTATAACAATAGGCATGTGAACGGGCCTAGAAGCCCCGCTCGTTTGGCCCCGCCACACATACACTGGCGGTATGCAACGTCTGCCCGCCCTTTTCCCACTATGATGGACAGCTTACTCCAAGGACCCCGGCGCTTTCGGCGCGGTGGCAAAGTTACAGACACACAGGTCACTGGAGACAATTCTTCTGGTCCTTTACGCAGCTGTAGTGTAGGAAAGGCACTATACATTTCCCCAACGAGGTAGCACTTACTGATTAGCCAGTAGAAAGTACTCCAGTTGAGTAGAGGTATTGCACAAAACGGTGGCATCTTCGTGGATAAATATGCAGGGCAGATGTGCCTTCTCTCCATTTCCAACGTGAAAAGTTAGCTGTAATCCTTGATGGAGGTCTTTGCATCCTTCATTTTCTCGAGCGCAATTCTCGTGTAGAATTCGTGAGCGTGGAGATGTGCCTTCTCTCCATTTACAACCTGAAAAGTTAGCTGTAATCCTTGATGGAGGTCTTTGCATCCTTGAATTTCTGGAGCGCAATGCTCGTGTAGTTCCTGTGACCAGGAGGTTCCTTCTCCTCGTCTGCCGCTGAGATCCTGCTCTGACCCTTTATAACAAGAGGCATGTGAACGGGCCTAGAAGCCCCGCTCGTTTGGCCCCGCCACACATACACTAGCGGTATGCAACGTCTGCCCGCCCTTTCCCCACTATGATGGACAGCTTACTCAAAGGACCCCGGCGCTTTCGGCGCGGTGGCAAAGTTACAGACACACAGGTCACTGGAGACAATTCTTCTGGTCCTTTACGCAGCTGTAGTGTAGGAAAGGCACTATACATTTACCCAACGAGGTAGCACTTACTGATTAGCCAGTAGAAAGTACTCCAGTTGAGTAGAGGTATTGCACAAAACGGTGGCATCTTCGTGGATAAATATGCAGGGCAGATGTGCCTTCTCTCCATTTCCAACGTGAAAAGTTAGCTGTAATCCTTGATGGAGGTCTTTGCATCCTTCATTTTCTCGAGCGCAATTCTCGTGTAGAATTCGTGAGCGTGGAGATGTGCCTTCTCTCCATTTACACCCTGAAAAGTTAGCTGTAATCCTTGATGGAGGTCTTTGCATCCTTGAATTTCTCGAGCGCAATGCTCGTGTAGTTCCTGTGACCAGGAGGTTCCTTCTCCTCTTCTGCCGCTGAGATCGTGCTCTGACCCTTTATAACAAGAGGCATGTGAACGGGCCTAGAAGCCCCGCTTGTTTGGCCCCGCCACACATACACTAGCGGTATGCAACGTCTGCCCGCCCTTTCCCCACTATGATGGACAGCTTACTCAAAGGACCCCGGCGCTTTCGGCGCGGTGGCAAAGTTACAGACACACAGGTCACTGGAGACAATTCTTCTGGTCCTTTACGCAGCTGTAGTGTAGGAAAGGCACTATACATTTACCCAATGAGGTAGCACTTACTGATTAGCCAGTAGAAAGTACTCCAGTTGAGTAGAGGTATTGCACAAAACGGTGGCATCTTCGTGGATAAATATGCAGGGCAGATGTGCCTTCTCTCCATTTCCAACGTGAAAAGTTAGCTGTAATCCTTGATGGAGGTCTTTGCATCCTTCATTTTCTCGAGCGCAATTCTCGTGTAGAATTCGTGAGCGTGGAGATGTGCCTTCTCTCCATTTACACCCTGAAAAGTTAGCTGTAATCCTTGATGGAGGTCTTTGCATCCTTGAATTTCTCGAGCGCAATGCTCGTGTAGTTCCTGTGACCAGGAGGTTCCTTCTCCTCGTCTGCCGCTGAGATCCTGCTCTGACCCTTTATAAACAAGAGGCATGTGAACGGGCCTAGAAGCCCCGCTCGTTAGGCCCCGCCACACATACACTAGCGGTATGCAACGTATGCCCGCCCTTTCCCCACTATGATGGACAGCTTACTCAAAGGACCCCGGCGCTTTCGGCGCGGTGGCAAAGTTACAGACATACAGGTCACTGGAGACAATTCTTCTGGTCCTTTACGCAGCTGTAGTGTAGGAAAGGCACTATACATTTACCCAACGAGGTAGCACTTACTGATTAGCCAGTAGAAAGTACTCCAGTTGAGTAGAGGTATTGCACAAAACGGTGGCATCTTCGTGGATAAATATGCAGGGCAGATGTGCCTTCTCTCCATTTCCAACGTGAAAAGTTAGCTGTAATCCTTGATGGAGGTCTTTGCATCCTTCATTTTCTCGAGCGCAATTCTCGTGTAGAATTCGTGAGCGTGGTTAAGCAGATGTGGCTTCTCTCCATTTACACCCTGAAAAGTTAGCTGTAATCCTTGATGGAGGTCTTTGCATCCTTGAATTTCTCGAGCGCAATGCTCGTGTAGTTCCTGTGACCAGGAGGTTCCTTCTCCTCGTCTGCCGCTGAGATCCTGCTCTGACCCTTTATCCCCTTCGGTGCTTATGACGAGCTGGACTCGTCATGGCACACAGTGCTCGTGTGCTCATGACGAGTCCAGCTCGTCATAAGACCACCCACGGGGAAGCGCTGGCGCTCCCCGTGGGAATCCGATCGTTAGGTTTTTTTGGGGGAGGCAGGGGAAGGGCTTCCCCTGCCTCCCTCGCCCCATCAATGACGTCAGCGCGCGAGGCGCGCTGACATCATTGAGGGTTCCCTTTCTTCCCGACGCGCTGGAAGCCATTTGCTTCCAGCGCGTCGGGGAAATCAGGTGTGGTTTGGCTCGGGAGGGGGGTTTGTATCAAAGAGGCATCGAGGGAAAGGAAAGGGTTTTCTTTCCCCGATGCCTCTTTTGTGCATTCCTGCTGCACGATCATGTGATCGTGCAGCAGGAATGCCCACTAGGCACCAGGGTTTTTTAAATTTTTGTGTTGGGGAGTGGCCAAAAGGGCAAGGGTTGCTCCCCTTTACGGGGGTGAATATTTTATTTATACTGTTAGGCCCACCTACCCCTTAGCTTGGCTGGTGGATTGTGTGTGGACTGGTGCATTATTTGCATATGTGATTGTAATGTTTTTTTTCTCCTTTTTATTTTAGTGTAAAGCTTTTGATTCCTGTTTGCGGTTTCGGCAGTTGTGGTTCTGCAGTTTTGCGTAATTGCATTTATTTGGTAAGAAAAATATTTTTGTTGTGTGTACTCCAAATGAGTATTATTGTCATGCATGAATGAATTTTTTTGTAAGTGGTGCCATAATGGCAGCATATTTGTTAGTGTTCAGAGAATGAAATTCTTTGCGATGTTTTGCATTGTCTTATGTGTAATTTTGTTTCTTCTTTTTAGTGGGATATTGTTGATCCTTACTGTGTCTGTGCAGAGTAGGTGGTGGTGAGTCTAGCTGCTTCTGTCACGTGAGTGGTATAGTGTTGGAGTATATAGGTCTTTGTGATAAAGCTACATTTTGTTTATTTCTTTTTTTTACAAAGGGTTTGTTGTTGTTGACTTGTTTGACAAGTAACCTTTATTAGTAAGCATTATGGCTAGCCGTAGAATTACTGCTCAGCAGGTGGTTGGTTTGCTTCTTGAATCTTCCTCTGAGCAGGATTATGAGACTGACAGTGCATCTGAGGGAGAGGAGGGAGGGGAAGATTCAGGCAGTGAGTTTTCTCTCCACATGGAATCATCGGATGATGAAGGTACTCTCAGTGCAGATGAAGTGCCTGATTTAGAGGAGGATACTACTGTGCCGATGGTGCAAGAGGCATCTGGATTGCAGCCTGGGGCTGCTAGGCTTCCTACTGGAAGTGCTGGACTCTGGGTTGATCCAAACATGGTGCAGCCGGTGTTGCCTGCCTTTAGTGGTTATGCAGGGTGTAGAGTGGATTGTGAACATTATTTGCCTATACAGTATTTTCAGTTGTTTATGGATGATGTATTTTTGGGTGATATTGTTGAGCAGACTAATTTGTATGCTGAACAGTTTTTGAGGGACAACAGTGCCAGACTTAGGCCCCATTCAGGAGCTACCCGGTGGAGTCCCACAAATCTGGAAGAGATGAAGAAGTTTTTGGGTTTGACTTTTTGATGGGTTTGATAAGGAACCCGTCCATGGGTTCATATTGGTCTACCAGTCCCTTGATGGCAACGGCCATATTTCCTGCAGTTATGACTCGTGATCGGTATTTACTTTTGCTTCGGATGCTGCATTTTGTTGATAATGGTTTGGCGTTGCCACGAGATCACCCTGAATGTGACCGTCTTTTTAAGATTCGGCCTGTTCTTGATCACTTTGTAGATCGATTTTCAGAGATCTATACTCCAGGGAAAGAAATATCTATTGTTGAGTCTTTGGTCCTGTTCAAGGGCCGTTTGGTTTTTAGGCAGTACATTCCTAGCAAGAGGGCACGCTATGGAATTAAGCTGTATATGTTGTCTGAGAGTAGGACAGGATATGTTTTTAATTTGCGTGTGTACACTGGTAGGGATTCCACTATTGACCCCCTGGTTGTCCGTCCACTTTTGGAGTTTCAGAGAAAATTGTGTGGGATCTTGCTAGAGGACTGTTTAACAGAGGCCACCATTTGTACCTTGATAACTTCTACACTGCTGTGCAATTGTTTAAGGAATTGTTCAAAGTGGACACTTTTGCTTGTGGCACAATCCGCTCTAACCGTAAAGGTTATCCAAAAGAGCTTGTTTGCAAAAACTTCAGAGGGGACAGTGCAGTGCCTTGCGTAGTGAGGAACTGCTAGCTGTGAAATTTGTGGACAGGAGGGATGTGTACATGCTGACTACCATCCATGATGAGAGTACTTCACCTGTGGCTGTTTGGGGTCAGATTGCTGAAGTGCGCAAACCTGTGTGCATTTTAGACTACAATAAGCACATGGGTGGTGTTGATAGAGTAGATCAGAGGTTGGAACCTTACACTGCTATTCGTAAGTCTTACATTTGGTATAAGAAGTTGGCCATCCATCTCTTCAATTTAGCAACTTTCAATGCTTTTGTTGTGTTCAAGGAGTGTTCTCCTGCGTCAAAGTTGACTTTTGTTCAGTTTCAGGAGTCTGTCATAGGCAGCCTTGTTGTTGTGGAACAGGCAAGTGTTCCTAGAGTTGGAGTGGTGGAGGATGTGGCTCGATTGAAAGATCGCCACTTTCCTGATCACATTCCTCCTACACCCTCAAAAACTTTCCCACTAGGAGATGTAGAGTCTGTTGGCGAAGAGGTACGCGGAAGGAGACTCGTATGTACTGCCCTGAGTGTCCTTCTGACCCTGGGCTGTGTGTGCCTGCTTGTTATAGAGCGTACCACAAGCAAAAGAATTATTGGGAGCAACCATGAGTGGTAAAGTGAACTGCCTGGTCTGTAATGTTTAAGAATTGTTGTTCTGTTTCAAGGTTGGCATTAGTGCAATGTATTTAGTTTCTGATTTTGTGTTAGTAGATTTGTATCTATTTGCAATTTGTTTGTGTTTTCTTTTTGTATAAAAAAATCCTAAATGTGATGGTGGTGTGTGTAGGCTGGTGCTTGGCTGGCGGTGTGCGTGGAGTGGCGCTTGGCTGGCGGTGTGCGGGGAGTGGCTCTTGGCTGGCGGTGTGCATGGAGTGGTGCTTGGCTGGCGGTGTGCGTGGAGTGGCGCTAGGCTGGCGGTGTGCGTGGAGTGGCGCTTGGCTGGCGGTGTGCGTGGACTGGCGCTCGGCTGGCAGTGTGTGAGTAGTGACTTGCTGCTGGTCACTACACACACTGCTAGCCGAGCGACACTCCACGCAATCCATCAGCTTGTGTGGTTGCTGTGTTAGGAATGTGGGCGTGTGAAAGTGATGGGCCCTTGAATGGCGCTGTCTGCTGGTGTGAGTGTTGTAATGTGATGGGCCCGCGGCTGGTGGTGTGAATGGTTTTGTATTTGTCACACGTATGAAAGGTGTATGAATGGCCTGTAAAGAGGTTGGTGCCTTGTCGTGGCTTTACAGCTCACGAGCTGTGAGTCAATGGTTCAGTTTCTCGTCCGTTCAATTATTAACAGTGCATTTCATTTTTGTGAAATCACTTGTTAATACAATTGTATATACTGAACCATCACTCACCCTCGTGCCAAATCCAACCAGTATGTGTGTGTGTGCTTGAGGATTAGATGGCTGTGCAGTAATATTTTTTTTTTGTCTTTCTCAAGCAGGGTGTACCTTGTCCCTTTTTGTGAATGTTGTAATGTGTTTGTTTCGTGCCTGGGGGTGTGAATGGTCTTGTGTGTATCACGTATGAAAGGTGTGAGAATGGCCTGTAAAGCGGTTGGGGCCTTGACGTGGCTTTACAGCTCACGAGCTGTGAGTCACTGGTTCCGTTTTTTGTCCTTTCAATTATTGACAGTGCATTTCATTTTTGTGAAATCTCTTGTTAATAAAATTGTATATACTGAACCATCACTTGCCCTCGTGCCAAATCCAACCAGTATGTGTGTGTGCTTGAGGAATAGATGGCTGTGCAGTAATCTTTGTCTTTTTAGTCTGTCTGCCAAGGTGTACATTCCGTCTAAGAATAACCTACCAACTGTAGATATTGTCGTAAACGAAACACCCATGGGAGTACATGGTGATATCTCTCTTGTGGATCCCAACAAGTTATGGTACCCACAATGTCCTGCAAACCTCAAAATGTCTGTCACATTTTCCTTGCAATATTATGCCCAAATTTTCACGCTGCAGAAATAAACAACACATTATCTCAAAATGACCTGGTTTTGCAAGGGGGTCACCTGGGTTTTGGCCCGTGCTCGGCGGCCATCTAGGGAAAGCTACCAAACCCACACATTTCTGAAAAGTAGACACCCGGGGCTTCCAGGGAGGTATGGCTTGCGTGGATCCCCCAACGTCTCCTTACCCAGAATCCCCTGCAAACCTCAATTTTAGCTGAAAAAATCACTTTTTCACACATTTTTGTGTGGGAAAGTGTGGCATCACTGGCCTCACACAAATTTCCTACCACCCAGCGTTCCCCAGGTCTCCCGATAAAAATGGTGCCTCACTTGTGTGGGAGGCCCAAGTACCCGCGACAGGCAAGGGCCCACAACGTAGTGAGGCGACCTCAAAATGGCCTTTCACAAACCACCTGGTTTTGCAAGGGGGTCACCTGGGTTTTGGCCCCGTGCTCGGTGGCCATCTAGGAAACCTACCAAACCCACACATTTCTGAAAAGTAGACACCCGGGGCTTCCAGGGAGGTATGGCTTGCGTGGATCCCCCAACGTTTCCTTACCCAGAATCCCTGCAAACCTCAATTTTAGCTGAAAAATCACTTTTTCACTCATTTTGTGTGGGAAAGTGTGGCATCACTGGCCTCACACAAATTTCCTACCACCCAGCGTTCCCCAGGTCTCCCGATAAAATGGTGCCTCACTTGTGTGGGAGGCCCAAGTACCCGCGACAGGCAAGGGTCCACAACGTATTGAGGCGACCTCAAAATGGCCTTCACAAACCACCTGGTTTTGCAAGGGAGTCACCTGGGTTTTGGCCCTGTGCTCGGCGGCCATCTAGGAAACCTACCAAACCCACACATTTCTGAAAAGTAGACACCCGGGGCTTCCAGGGAGGTATGGCTTGCGTGGATCCCCCAACGTTTCCTTACCCAGAATCCCTGCAAACCTCAATTTTAGCTGAAAAAATCACTTTTTTCACACATTTTGTGTGGGAAAGTGTGGCATCACTGGCCTCACACAATTTCCTACCACCCAGCGTTCCCCCAGGTCTCCCGATAAAAATGGTGCCTCACTTGTGTGGGAGGCCCAAGTACCCGCGACAGGCAAGGGCCCACAACGTAGTGAGGCGACCTCAAAATGGCCTTTCACAAACCACCTGGTTTTGCAAGGAGTCACCTGGGTTTTGGCCCCGTGCTCAGCGGCCATCTAGGAAACCTACCAAACCCACACATTTCTGAAAAGTAGACACCCGGGGGCTTCCAGGAGGTATGGCTTGCGTGGATCCCCAACGTTTCCTTACCCAGAATCCCTGCAAACCTCAATTGTAGCTGAAAAATCACTTTTTCACACATTTGTGTGGGAAAGTGTGGCATCACTGGCCTCACACAAATTTCCTACCACCCAGCGTTCCCCAGGTCTCCCGATAAAAATGGTGCTTCACTTGTGTGGGAGGCCCAAGTACCCACGACAGGCAAGGGCCCAAAACATT
Organism: Calotriton arnoldi; assembly: GCA_963921515.1. Taxonomy (NCBI): domain Eukaryota; kingdom Metazoa; phylum Chordata; class Amphibia; order Caudata; family Salamandridae; genus Calotriton; species Calotriton arnoldi. Next base: position 4,534,131 of record CAWUFW010000033.1, read on the forward strand.
TTTGATAGGCAATGTTGATGTTGCCTCAAAACGTTTTGTGTCCTTGCATGTCGCGGGTTCTGGGCCTCCCACACAAGTGATGCACCATTTTATCGGGAGACCTGGGGGAACGCTGGGTGGTAGGAAATTGTGTGAGGCCAGTGATGCCACACTTTCCCACACAAAAATGTGTGAAAAAGTGATTTTTTCAGCTAAAATTGAGGTTTGCAGGGGATTCTGGGTAAGAAACGTTGGGGGATCCACGCAAGCCATACCTCCCTGGAAGCCCCCGGGTGTCTACTTTTCAGAAATGTGTGGTTTGGTAGGTTTCCTAGATGGCCGCTGAGCACGGGCCAAAAACCCAGGTGACTCCCTTGCAAAACCAGGTGGTTTTGTGAAAGGCCATTTTGAGGTCGCCTCACTACGTTGTGGGCCCTTGCCTGTCGCGGGTACTTGGGCCTCCCACACAAGTGAGGCACCATTTTTATCGGGAGACCTGGGGAACGCTGGGTGGTAGGAAATTTGTGTGAGGCCAGTGATGCCACACTTTCCCACACAAAAATGTGTGAAAAAGTGATTTTTTCAGCTAAAATTGAGGTTTGCAGGGGATTCTGGGTAAGGAAACGTTGGGGGATCCACGCAAGCCATACCTCCCTGGAAGTCCCCGGGTGTCTACTTTTCAGAAATGTGTGGGTTTGGTAGGTTTCCTAGATGGCCGCCGAGCACAGGGCCAAAACCCAGGTGACTCCCTTGCAAAACCAGGTGGTTTTGTGAAAGGCCATTTTGAGGTCGCCTCAATACGTTGTGGGCCCTTGCCTGCCGCGGGTACTTGGGCCTCCCACACAAGTGAGGCACCATTTTTATCGGGAGACCTGGGGGAACGCTGGGTGGTAGGAAATTTGTGTGAGGCCAGTGATGCCACACTTTCCCACACAAAAATGTGTGAAAAAAGTGATTTTTTCAGCTAAAATTGAGGTTTGCAGGGATTCTGGGTAAGGAAACGTTGGGGGATCCACGCAAGCCATACCTCCCTGGAAGCCCCCGGGTGTCTACTTTTCAGAAATGTGTGGGTTTGGTAGGTTTCCTTAGATGGCCGCCGAGCACAGGGCCAAAACCCAGGTGACTTCCTTGCAAAACCAGGTGGTTTTGTGAAAGGCCATTTTGAGGTCGCCTGAATACGTTGTGGGCCCTTGCCTGTCGCGGGTACTTGGGCCTCCCACACAAGTGAGGCACCATTTTTATCGGGAGACCTGGGGAACGTTGGGTGGTAGGAAATTTGTGTGAGGCCAGTGATGCCACACTTTCCCACACAAAAATGTGTGAAAAAGTGATTTTTTCAGTTAAAATTGAGGTTTGCAGGGGATTCTGGGTAAGGAAACGTTGGGGGATCCACGCAAGCCATACCTCCCTGGAAGCCCCCGGGTGTCTACATTTCAGAAATGTGTGGGTTTGATAGGTTTCCCTAGATGGCCGCCGAGCACGGGGCCAAAACCCAGGTGACTCTCTGCAAAACCAGGTGGTTTTGAGATAGGCAATTTTGAGGTCGCCTCACTACGTTGTGGGTCCTTGCCTGTCGCGGGTACTTGGGCCTCCCACACAAGTGAGGCACCATTTTTATCGGGAGACCTGGGGGAACGCTGGGTGGTAGGAAATTTGTGTGAGGCCAGTGATGCCACACTTTCCCACACAAAAATGTGTGAAAAAAGTGATTTTTTCAGCTAAAATTGAGGTTTGCAGGGGATTCTGGGTAAGGAAACGTTAGGGGATCCACGTAAGCCATACCTCCCTGGAAGCCCCCGGGTGTCTACTTTTCAGAAATGTGTGGGTTTGGTAGGTTTCCCTAGATGGCCGCCGAGCACAGGGCCAAAAACCCAGGTGACCCCCTTGCAAAACCAGGTGGTTTTGTGAAAGGCCATTTTGAGGTCGCCTCAATACGTTGTGGGCCCTTGCCTGTCGCGGGTACTTGGGCCTCCCACACAAGTGAGGCACCATTTTTATCGGGAGACCTGGGGGAACGCTGGGTGGTAGGAAATTTGTGTGAGGCCAGTGATGCCACACTTTCCCACACACAAATGTGTGAAAAAAGTGATTTTTTCAGCTAAAATTGAGGTTTGCAGGGGATTCTGGGTAAAGAAACGTTGGGGGATCCACGCAAGCCATACCTTCCTGGAAGCCCCCGGGTGTCTACTTTTCAGAAATGTGTGTGTTTGCTAGGTTTCCCTAGGTGCCGGCAGAGGTAGGGTTAAAAAACTACAGCTAGGCACTTTGCCAAAAAAGGGTCATTTTTCACTGCGAAATTGAGGTGTGACCACGTTGCGTTTTGCGCCGTTTCCTGTCGGAGGCACTAGGCCGACCCACACAAGTGAGGTACCATTTTTCTCGTAAGACTTTGGGGAACGCGGGGTGGGTGGAAATTTGTGGATCCACGCAGATTCCAGAACTTTCCACCACAGAAATGTGGGGAAAATGTGGTTTTTTTGACAATTCTTTATGTTTGCAAGGGATTCTGGGTAACAGAACCTGGTGGGAGGCAGTCAAGTCACCCCATCCTGGATTCCCCTGGGTGTCTAGTTTTCAAAAATGTATAGGTTTGCTAGGTTTCCCTAGGTGCCGGCAGAGGTAGGGTTAAAAACTACAGCTAGGCACTTTGCCAAAAAAGGGTCATTTTTCACTGCGAAATTGAGGTGTGACCACGTTGCGTTTTGCGCCGTTTCCTGTCGCAGGCACTAGGCCAACCCACACAAGTGAGGTACCATTTTTCTCGTAAGACTTTGGGGAACGCGGGGTGGGTGGAAATTTGTGGATCCACGCAGATTCCAGAACTTTCCCCACAGAAATGTGGGGAAAATGTGGTTTTTTGACAATTTTTATGTTTGCAAGGGATTCTGGGTAACAGAACCTGGTGGGAGGCAGTCAAGTCACCCCATCCTGGATTCCCCTGGGTGTCTAGTTTTCAAAAATGTATAGGTTTGCTAGGTTTCCCTAGGTGCCGGCAGAGGTAGGGTTAAAAACTACAGCTAGGCACTTTGCCAAAAAAGGGTCATTTTTCACTGCGAAATTGAGGTGTGACCACGTTGCGTTTTGCGCCGTTTCCTGTCGCAGGCACTAGGCCGACCCACACAAGTGAGGTACCATTTTTCTCGTAAGACTTTGGGGAATGCGGGGTGGGTGGAAATTTGTGGATCCACGCAGATTCCAGAACTTTCCACCACAGAAATGTGGGGAAAATGTGGTTTTTTTGACAATTTGTTATGTTTGCAAGGGATTCTGGGTAACAGAACCTGGTGGGAGGCAGTCAAGTCACCCCATCCTGGATTCCCTGGGTGTCTAGTTTTCAAAAATGTATAGGTTTGCTAGGTTTCCTAGCTGCCGGCAGAGGTAGGGTTAAAAAACTACAGCTAGGCACTTTGCCAAAAAGGGTCATTTTTCACTGCGAAATTGAGGTGTGACCACGTTGCGTTTTGCGCCGTTTCCTGTCGCAGGCACTAGGCCGACCCACACAAGTGAGGTACCATTTTTCTCGTAAGACTTTGGGGAACGCGGGGTGGGTGGAAATTTGTGGATCCACGCAGATTCCAGAACTTTCCACCACAGAAATGTGGGGAAAATGTGGGTTTTTTGACAATTGTTTATGTTTGCAAGGGATTCTGGGTAACAGAACCTGGTGGGAGGCAGTCCAGTCTCCCCATCCTGGATTCCCCTGGGTGTCTAGTTTTCAAAAATGTATAGGTTTGCTAGGTTTCCTGTTAGACCTGGCATTCTTGGCGTGGGTCTCCCTTCCATTTTTTCGTAATGCCTCCACTGTTGCCGATATGTTTTTGCTGGACTAGATGCTCATGGGCACTTTGCCGCTGCTAACCAGTGCCAAAGTGCAAGTGCTCCCTATCGTTAATTGATATATGTATTAGTGACTCCATGATTGGATGATTGGTTTACTTGTCAGTCCCTAGTACAGTGCACTCAGTGTGCCCAGGGCTTGTAAATCCAATGCCGCTGGTGGGCTTGCAGCACGGGTTGTGCCACCCACAGAAGCGGCTTGTAAAATGTGTCTCAGGCCTGCCATCGCAGAGCCTGTGTGCAGCCTAGGGCTGCCCTGTCGACTTGGTGAGTGCACCCACTTACCAGTCCCTAAACCTTCCCTTTACTGCATGTTGGTCACCCCTAAAGTAGGCCCTAGGGCAGGGTGCATTGTAAGTATAAGGTAGGACATGCCCTGGGGTGTGTGGCATGTCCTAATAGTGAATTACAGCCATTTTCGTTTTTCACTATTGCAAGGCTACCTGCTCCCCATAGGCCAGAATGGGCAGACTGACTATTACACCTTATAGTCAGAACTGACCCCGGGAACATGGTAGAAAAACGAATTTAGTATGCCTGAACTCAGGATGATAAAATACATCTTTTAGTGAAGTTGGTTTTAACATTCTGTGTTTGAAAATACCACTTTTAGAAAGTGGGTATTTTCTTGCCTAACTATCCAAGCCTGCCTCTGCTAGGTTGTGTATTCCTTGTCTGGAGATTGAGTGACAGGGGCTGGGGGTGGCTACAGGAGACAGGGTGAGTCAGCGCAGGGCTGAATAGAAAGATCTGCATCCAGAGTGGAGGGAGGAGTTGCACCTGGGTCTGAATAGGGCTGAGCCTGCCTTCCACAATGCTGGCTCCACCTCCTGCCGGGCGGCTGAGCACTCTGCCCCACATTCTGAAAGGAAAGAAGGAGTCAGAAAAACAAAGTGCTCCAGAACTGACCAGAACTGGTTTTGGACTAGGCAGAGGCCTCTCTGCCTCCAGAGAACAAAGAGAATCAGGGTATAAGAGGGGCACCCAGACCCCAGGAAAATTAGATCACTTTTGGGAACAAGAAGAAACCTTTGCTGAGGAGCGGAACCAAGAAGAAACTGAGGAGAGACTATCCCTAAGCTGAAGTGCTGCTTGGGGGATTGGCCTGCAGTGGTTTGCCTGACTGCCAAAGAAAGGAGAAAGGAACTTTTGCTTTGCTGTGACTTTCATCAACTTGTGAAGGATCTCCAAGGGCTTGGAAGAGAGCTTGCCCCCTGACCGAAGTCCCAGGACCATTGGACTTCACCCCCTTTGTGAACTGCTGCTGGAAACTCTGTTTCAGTGGCTGCAGAGGTAGGGAGCTGTGACCGACTCTCACGACCGACTCGGTGTCCTGTAAGCACCGCATCGAAGCACCGTCTCGCCCTGCAACGCACGGCCCTGGTCTCACCGACTCCGTCAACGAGCCGCTGCCTGCACCGCATCGAGGGACAACGCGTCCTGCAACGCTTCGCTACGCCGAATCGAACTGGTCCGACCGACACGGTCACTGCTGCTGAGTTCGAGTCCTGTGACCGCACCGGAGTTGGGCACCGCTCGCACGCTTTGCGACGCACCGCCCGACTCGCACCGCTGTCCGGACTGATCGACGCCAGCTCCTGAATCCGGCTCCGTCGCCGCACCGCAACCTGCCAGCACCGCATCGAAGCACCGTCTCGCCCTGCAACGCACGGCCCTGGTCTCACCGACTCCGTCTCGACGACGTCAACGAGCCGCTGCCTGCACCGCATCGAGGGACAACGCGTCCTGCAACGCTTCCATTTTTGCATCGCGACCGCGACGAACAGCCATCCGGCTCGCACGCCCGTGCCTGCCGCTTCAAGTAAAAGGTACTGTGACCGAGTCTGTCTACGCTGTGTTGGCCCGTCTCGACGCGGTCAGCTGGATTTGTTAGACTCTGTTTGTTCTCGACATCGCCGTAGCCGGAGGAGGCTACCGACTCGCACAGAACCTTGAATTAAGCCTTTTTGATCAGAACTAAGTATTCTTAACAGTATTGTGGATTATTTTTGTCGTTTATGGTCTTGTGATTAATCTATATAAAGTATACCTATTTTTATAAATATATAACCTGTGTGGTGTCCATTTGTAGTGTTGTCACTTGATTACTGTATGTGTTCACAAATGCTTTACACACTGCCTCTGAACTAAGCCTGTCTGCTCGTGCCAAGCTACCAAGAGGGTGAGCAGGGGTTATTTCAGGAGTGTACCTACTTTCCCTGACTAGACTCAAGGGTCCCTATTTGGACAAAGGTACATACCTCTGCCAACTAGAGACCCCCAAATCTAACATTGGTGGTCAGCGGTGAGGATTCTGGACTTGCATTTGTGACTCATGTACAGTGATTGGTGAACACTACTTAGTGAGTGCAGACCAAAACGCAACCACATACTTTTATAGCATTTTTCTGGGATTTCCTATTTTTGCTAATGCCAAGTTCAGTCACTATGGAGAAACCAGCATCAGTAGCCTCTGTTGAGTGTGATTGGGAAGAAGAGAGGCTGGAGTGCTACACCCTCAAACAGCTCAAGCAATTCTGCAAAAAGTTTAAAGTTTCCATGACCGGACTCTCCAGGAAGGAGGACCTTCAAAAGGCGCTGAGGGCCTGGGTCGAATCAAGGAGTGCCCCTGTGGAGGGGGCTGAGAATGCAGAAGGGCAGCTGGAGGGGCTATTGGGTCTAGGGGCTAGAAGACCACCTTCCCCAGTAGGTAGCAGTGTTTCTGCCAGAGGACTGTCTCCAGAGGAGTTGGAGGACAGGAAGGAGAGTAGGATGCACGAAATGCAGATGACCAAGCTCAAGCTGAATGGGCAGTTAGAATTCGAAATGCAAACTAGGAAATTGGCCCTAGAGGAAAAGAAAATGCAGTTTGAACATGAGAAAGTTTTGAGGGAGTTGGAATTGAAGGCCAAGAGCTTAGAGATTACTCCCTCTGGTGGCAGTGTACCGCCTGTGCCTGTTGAAGCTAGGGTGTATATTCCAAAAGATGTGGTTAAGGAATTTTTTAAAAATGATGACATAGGGCAGTGGTTCAAAGCCTATGAGGTAGCCATGTCTTCCCACCGGGTCCCTGAGAAGGATTGGGGAGCGGGGTTGTGGGGACGGTTCCTCAGTGAAGGGCGGGATACCTTGTTGGATTTGCCCTCTGAAGTCTATAATTCGTACAGCCACATGAAGGATGCCTTAATGACTAGGTATGGTTTGACCCCTGAGCTTTATAGGCAAAGGTTCAGGAACTGTAGTAAGATTGAAAGCAGTACCTGGGTTGAATATGTGACCTTCTTTTGCAGAGCCTTGGATGGTTGGGTAAAGGGTAGCAAAGCGACTGATTTTCAGGCGCTCTTTGATTTAATTGCCTGGGAGCACTTGTCCGGTAATTGTTTTCCTGAGCTACGCCAGCACCTGATTGATAGTAAGCTGACTAACCCTAGGCAGCTTGCTGAGGAGGCGGACCGCTGGGTGAGTACCCGGGTCCACAAGGGTCACGTGGGAGACTCCGCCAAGGGTGGGCAGGGTCCCCAGCAGAAGAGTGGGGGGGACAAGGGTAAACAGAAGGAGTTCCATAAAGGGCCCCAAAGTAAACCCCAAGGGAACCAAGGGAAAGGTTCCCAGCCTCCCCCTGAGAAGAAGCCAGTGGCCCTGACAGGCCCCCCTGTTCCCCAGGGACCACTGGTATGTTACAAGTGTGGCGCCCCTGGCCACAAGGCAAACGATCCTCGTTGCCCTTTGCATGGAAAACCAGCACCCACCAGTGCAGTCCCCCGGCAGTTGGCTAGTGTAGCCCTGGGGGAGGAGTTGGGTGCCCAAGGTGGGGGGGATCCCACAGTGTTTTCCCTTGTCTCATTAGGAGACTCTGAGATGGTCCCTAGGACCCCGCTGCCTGAGAACACTAAGAAATACAGGCAGTGGGTGACCATCAATGGCCATAGGGTGGAGGCTCTGAGAGACACAGGAGCCAGTGTGACAGCTGTCAAGTGTCACCTGGTGTCTAAAGAGCAGGTTATCCCTGATGCATTCTATCCGGTTGTTGCCGCTGACAACACAGAGAGTCACTGCAAGGTGGCTCAGGTTCCCTTTGAGTGGGGGGGGTCTCGGGTACTCTTCAAGTAGCTGTGAGGCCAGCCATGCCTGTTGACTGTTTGTTAGGGAACGATTTGGAGAGCTCACCTTGGGCTAAGGTGGAGCGGAGTGCGCATTTAGAAATGTTGGGCTTGCCTGATTGGGCATGTGTGACCACCCGGTCAATGGCAGCTAAAGGTGTTCAAGAGGACCTGGAGCCTGAGAGGGAGGCCCAGGTGCCTGCCGGAGAGAGAGGAGGCAGGGGGCGCGGGAAACCGGCCCCCGAAGTTCCCACGGTCCAGGAGGAGGCAGACCCTGAGGGGGATGCCCTGGAGCCTACAGGGGAACAGGTAGCTGAACTGGGGGACCTACCTGAGCTGACCCATTGGCAGCAAGAAGGAGGACCCTCCAGGGAAGAGTTCTGCAAGGAGCAGAACACATGCCCTTCTCTCGTGGGTCTGAGGCAACAGGCCACAGACCAGGCAGCAGGTGATCAGTCTGGATCACATTGGGTTTACTGGGAGAATGGTCTCCTGTATTCAGAGCCTAAGGTTGCTGAGCCTGGGTCAGCCCGTGTGCTGGTGGTACCCCAGCGCTTCAGAGCCTTCCTACTGGGGTTGGCTCATGATGTACCGTTAGCGGGACATCTGGGGCAGGACAAGACCTTTGACAGGCTTGTTACCCATTTCTATTGGCCCCAGATGCGCAGGAGTGCCGCCACTCACTGCAGGACATGCCAGACTTGCCAGGCAAGTGGAAAGAGTGGGAGGAAGCACAAGGCTCCTCTCCAGCCATTCCCTGTGGTCAGCACCCCCTTTGAACGGGTGGGTATTGACATTGTGGGGCCACTGGACCCCAAGACAGCCATGGGCAACAGGTTTATCCTGGTCTTGGTGGACCATGCCACCCGGTACCCTGAAGCCATCCCTCTGAGGACAGTGACGGCCCCCGTGGTGGGACGGGCACTGATGGGAATTTTCTCACGTGTGGGATTCCCTCAAGAGGTGGTGTCTGACAGAGGTACCAACTTCGTGTCCAAGTACATGAAGTCCCTGTGGCAGGAGTGCGGTGTAACTTACAAGTTCACCACTCCTTACCACCCTCAAGGAAATGGTCTGGTTGAGAGATTCAACCGGACCCTCAAGGGCATGATTATGGGTCTGGAAGAACCCATGAGGCGTAAATGGGACGTCCTCTTACCATGCCTGTTGTTTGCATACCGGGAGGTGCCACAGAAGTCTCTAGGGTTCAGTCCCTTTGAGCTCCTCTATGGACACCCGGTGCGAGGACCTCTGAGTTTGGTCAAGGAAGGCTGGGAGCAATCTCCCAGGAAACCTCCCCAGGATGTATACAGTTACATGCTGGCCTTCAGGAACCAGACTAGGCGTTTCAGAGAGCTTGCTGAGGCAAATCTGGAAGCCAGCCAGGAGGAGATGAAGCGGTGGTACGACCAGAATGCCACTCTGGTAGAGCTTCAGCCTGGTCAGAAAGTGTGGGTCATGGCCCCTGTGGAGCCTTGTGCGCTCCAGGACAGGTGGACCGGCCCTTTTACGGTGGTGGAGCGCAAGAGTCCAGTTACCTATTTGGTGGACTTGCAGTCTCCCAGGAACCCCTTGCGGGTCCTGCATGTGAACCGCCTGAAGCCCCACTTGGAGAGGTCCCAAGTGGGCATGCTCTTAGCTACAGATGATGGAATGGAGGAGGAGACCGAGCCTCTTCCTGACCTCCTGTCAGCCCGAGAGCAAGATGGATCAGTGGAGGGAGTAAACCTCTCTACCTCCCTGACACCTGAGCAGCAGGGTGACTGTCGCCAACTGTTGGGACAGTTCCCTGACCTGTTCTCCCTGGTTCCCAGTGTCACTCATTGGTGCGTCCATGATGTGGACACTGGGGACAGTCTTCCTGTGAAGCACAAGGCTTACAGGGTGACTGACAGGGTCAGAGCCTGCATCAAGGAGGAGGTCTCCAAGATGTTTGCGCTAGGGGTCATTGAGTCCTCTAACAGCCCTTGGGCCAGCCCAGTGGTCTTGGTTCCAAAGGCTGCCGCGCCTGGTGCCACACCAGAACTCCGGTTCTGTGTGGACTACAGGGGACTCAATTCCGTCACCAGGACTGACGCCCACCCCATCCCCAGAGCTGATGAGCTCATAGATCGGTTAGGGGCTGCGCGGTACCTCAGCACGTTTGACTTAACGTCTGGGTACTGGCAGATCGCCTTGACTGATGGGGCAAAAGAGAGGTCAGCATTCTCCACACCAGATGGGCACTACCAGTTCCGGGTGATGCCCTTTGGGATGAAGAATGCCCCTGCCACCTTTCAGAGGTTGGTCAACCAGGTGTTGGTTGGACTGGAGGATTTCAGTGCCGCCTACCTGGATGACATCGCAGTGTTCAGTGCCCGTTGGGAAGAACATCTGCGCCACCTCTGGGAAGTGTTGATGGCGCTGCGGAGGGCAGGCCTCACAATCAAGGCGAGTAAGTGCCAGATTGGGCAGGGTTCTGTGGTGTACTTGGGACACCAGGTTGGGAGCGGCCAGGTGGCGCCCCTCCAACCGAAAATTGATACCATTCTGGCTTGGGAGCCCCCCAAGACCCAGACAGAGGTGAGAGCCTTCCTAGGACTCACCGGGTATTACCGGAGATTCGTCAAGGGGTATGGCAGCATTGTTGCCCCCTTGACAGAGCTGACTTCCAAGAAGCAGCCCAGGAAAGTGATTTGGACTGACGCCTGTCAAAAAGCTTTTGACACCTTGAAGACTGCCATGTGCACGGCGCCTGTGCTCCAGGCACCCAACTTCTCCAATGAGTTCATTGTTCAGACCGACGCTTCAGAGCATGGTGTAGGGGCTGTTCTATCACAGATCAATGAGGAGGGCCTAGACCAACCTGTAGCCTTCATCAGTAGGAGGTTACTTCCCCGGGAACAGAGATGGAGTGCTATTGAGCGTGAGGCATTTGCTGTGGTCTGGGCACTGAAGAAGCTGAGACCATACCTGTTTGGGACTCACTTCCGGGTTCAGACAGACCACAGGCCCCTCAGATGGTTGATGCAGATGAGGGTGAGAATCCAAAGCTGTTGAGGTGGTCCATTTCCCTACAGGGGATGGACTTTACGGTGGAACACCGCCCTGGTACAGAACACGCCAATGCTGATGGTCTGTCCAGATTTTTCCGCCTTAGCGATGAGAACTCCCTAGGGGTAGGATAGTTCTCCCCACATTTCAGCTGGAGGGGACACGTGTTAGACCTGGCATCCTTGGCGTGGGTCTCCCTTCCATTTTTTCGTAATGCCTCCACTGTTGCCGATATGTTTTTGCTGGACTAGATGCTCATGGGCACTTTGCCGCTGCTAACCAGTGCCAAAGTGCAAGTGCTCCCTATCGTTAATTGATATATGTATTAGTGACTCCATGATTGGATGATTGGTTTACTTGTCAGTCCCTAGTACAGTGCACTCAGTGTGCCCAGGGCTTGTAAATCCAATGCCGCTGGTGGGCTTGCAGCACGGGTTGTGCCACCCACAGAAGCGGCTTGTAAAATGTGTCTCAGGCCTGCCATCGCAGAGCCTGTGTGCAGCCTAGGGCTGCCCTGTCGACTTGGTGAGTGCACCCACTTACCAGTCCCTAAACCTTCCCTTTACTGCATGTTGGTCACCCCTAAAGTAGGCCCTAGGGCAGGGTGCATTGTAAGTATAAGGTAGGACATGCCCTGGTGTGTGTGGCATGTCCTAATAGTGAATTACAGCCATTTTCGTTTTTCACTATTGCAAGGCTACCTGCTCCCCATAGGCCAGAATGGGCAGACTGACTATTACACCTTATAGTCAGAACTGACCCCGGGAACATGGTAGAAAAACGAATTTAGTATGCCTGAACTCAGGATGATAAAATACATCTTTTAGTGAAGTTGGTTTTAACATTCTGTGTTTGAAAATACCACTTTTAGAAAGTGGGTATTTTCTTGCCTAACTATCCAAGCCTGCCTCTGCTAGGTTGTGTATTCCTTGTCTGGAGATTGAGTGACAGGGGCTGGGGGTGGCTACAGGAGACAGGGTGAGTCAGCGCAGGGCTGAATAGAAAGATCTGCATCCAGAGTGGAGGGAGGAGTTGCACCTGGGTCTGAATAGGGCTGAGCCTGCCTTCCACAATGCTGGCTCCACCTCCTGCCGGGCGGCTGAGCACTCTGCCCCACATTCTGAAAGGAAAGAAGGAGTCAGAAAAACAAAGTGCTCCAGAACTGACCAGAACTGGTTTTGGACTAGGCAGAGGCCTCTCTGCCTCCAGAGAACAAAGAGAATCAGGGTATAAGAGGGGCACCCAGACCCCAGGAAAATTAGATCACTTTTGGGAACAAGAAGAAACCTTTGCTGAGGAGCGGAACCAAGAAGAAACTGAGGAGAGACTATCCCTAAGCTGAAGTGCTGCTTGGGGGATTGGCCTGCAGTGGTTTGCCTGACTGCCAAAGAAAGGAGAAAGGAACTTTTGCTTTGCTGTGACTTTCATCAACTTGTGAAGGATCTCCAAGGGCTTGGAAGAGAGCTTGCCCCCTGACCGAAGTCCCAGGACCATTGGACTTCACCCCCTTTGTGAACTGCTGCTGGAAACTCTGTTTCAGTGGCTGCAGAGGTAGGGAGCTGTGACCGACTCTCACGACCGACTCGGTGTCCTGTAAGCACCGCATCGAAGCACCGTCTCGCCCTGCAACGCACGGCCCTGGTCTCACCGACTCCGTCAACGAGCCGCTGCCTGCACCGCATCGAGGGACAACGCGTCCTGCAACGCTTCGCTACGCCGAATCGAACTGGTCCGACCGACACGGTCACTGCTGCTGAGTTCGAGTCCTGTGACCGCACCGGAGTTGGGCACCGCTCGCACGCTTTGCGACGCACCGCCCGACTCGCACCGCTGTCCGGACTGATCGACGCCAGCTCCTGAATCCGGCTCCGTCGCCGCACCGCAACCTGCCAGCACCGCATCGAAGCACCGTCTCGCCCTGCAACGCACGGCCCTGGTCTCACCGACTCCGTCTCGACGACGTCAACGAGCCGCTGCCTGCACCGCATCGAGGGACAACGCGTCCTGCAACGCTTCCATTTTTGCATCGCGACCGCGACGAACAGCCATCCGGCTCGCACGCCCGTGCCTGCCGCTTCAAGTAAAAGGTACTGTGACCGAGTCTGTCTACGCTGTGTTGGCCCGTCTCGACGCGGTCAGCTGGATTTGTTAGACTCTGTTTGTTCTCGACATCGCCGTAGCCGGAGGAGGCTACCGACTCGCACAGAACCTTGAATTAAGCCTTTTTGATCAGAACTAAGTATTCTTAACAGTATTGTGGATTATTTTTGTCGTTTATGGTCTTGTGATTAATCTATATAAAGTATACCTATTTTTATAAATATATAACCTGTGTGGTGTCCATTTGTAGTGTTGTCACTTGATTACTGTATGTGTTCACAAATGCTTTACACACTGCCTCTGAACTAAGCCTGTCTGCTCGTGCCAAGCTACCAAGAGGGTGAGCAGGGGTTATTTCAGGAGTGTACCTACTTTCCCTGACTAGACTCAAGGGTCCCTATTTGGACAAAGGTACATACCTCTGCCAACTAGAGACCCCCAAATCTAACATTTCCCTAGGTGCCGGCAGAGGTAGGGTTAAAAAACTACAGCTAGGCACTTTGCCAAAAAAGGGTCATTTTTCACTGAGAAATTGAGGTGTGACCACGTTGCGTTTTGCACCGTTTCCTGTCGCAGGCACTAGGCCGACCCACACAAGTGAGGTACCATTTTTCTCGTAAGACTTTGGGGGAACGCGGGGTGGGTGGAAATTTGTGGATCCACGCAGATTCCAGAACTTTCCACCACAGAAATGTGGGGAAAATGTGGTTTTTGACAATTCTTTATGTTTGCAAGGGATTCTGGGTAACAGAACCTGGTGGGAGGCAGTCAAGTCACCCCATCCTGGATTTCCCTGGGTGTCTAGTGTTCAAAAATGTATAGGTTTGCTAGGTTTCCCTAGGTGCCGGCAGAGGTAGGGTTCAAAAACTACAGCTAGGCACTTTGCAAAAAAAAGGTCATTTTTCACTGCGAAATTGAGGTGTGACCACGTTGCGTTTTGCGCCGTTTCCTGTCGCAGGCACTAGGCCGACCCACACAAGTGAGGTACCATTTTTCTCGTAAGACTTTGGGGAATGCGGGGTAGGTGGAAATTTGTGGATCCACGCAGATTTCAGAACTTTCCACCACAGAAATGTGGGGAAAATGTGTTTTTTTTGACAATTTGTTATGTTTGCAAGGGATTCTGGGTAACAGAACCTGGTGGGAGGCAGTCCAGTCACCCCATCCTGGATTCCCTGGGTGTCTAGTTTTCAAAAATGTATAGGTTTGCTAGGTTTCCCTAGGTGCCGGCAGAGGTAGGGTTAAAAAACTACAGCTAGGCACTTTGCAAAAAAAGGTCATTTTTCACTGCGAAATTGAGGTGTGACCACGTTGCGTTTTGCGCCGTTTCCTGTCGCAGGCACTTGGCCGACCCACACAAGTGAGGTACCATTTTTCTCGTAAGACTTTGGGGAACGCGGGGTGGGTGGAAATTTGTGGATCCACGCAGATTCCAGAACTTTCCACCACAGAAATGTGGGGAAAATGTGTTTTGTTTGACAATTTTTTATGTTTGCAAGGGATTCTGGGTAACAGAACCTGGTGGGAGGCAGTCCAGTCACCCCATCCTGGATTCCCCTGGGTGTCTAGTTTTCAAAAATGTATAGGTTTGCTAGGTTTCCCTAGGTGCCAGCAGAGCTAGGGTTCAAAAACTACAGCTAGGCACTTTGCCAAAAAAGGGTCATTTTTCACTGCGAAATTGAGGTGTGACCACGTTGCGTTTTGTGCCGTTTCCTGTCGCAGGCACTAGGCCGACCCACACAAGTGAGGTACCATTTTTCTCGTAAGACTTTGGGGAACGCGGGGTGGGGGAAATTTGTGGATCCACGCAGATTCCAGAACTTTCCACCACAGAAATGTGGGGAAAATGTGGTTTTTTTGACAATATTTTATGTTTGCAAGGGATTCTGGGTAACAGAACCTGGTGGGAGGCAGTCCAGTCACCCCATCCTGGATTCCCCTGGGTGTCTAGTTTTCAAAAATGTATAGGTTTGCTAGGTTTCCCTAGGTTCCGGCAGAGGTAGGGTTAAAAACTACAGCTAGGCACTTTGCCAAAAAAGGGTCATTTTTCACTGCGAAATTGAGGTGTGACCACGTTGCGTTTTGCGCCATTTCCTGTCGCAGGCACTAGGCCGACCCACACAAGTGAGGTACCATTTTTCTCGTAAGACTTTGGGGAACGCGGGGTGGGTGGAAATTTGTGGATCCACGCAGATTCCAGAACTTTCCACCACAGAAATGTGGGGAAAATGTGTTTTTTGGACAATTGTTTATGTTTGCAAGGGATTCTGGGTAACAGAACCTGGTGGGAGGCAGTCAAGTCACCCCATCCTGGATTCCCCTGGTTGTCTAGTTTTCAAAAATGTATAGGTTTGCTAGGTTTCCCTAGGTGCCGGCAGAGGTAGGGTTAAAAACTACAGCTAGGCACTTTGCAAAAAAAGGGTCATTTTTCACTGTGAAATTGAGGTGTGACCACGTTGCGTTTTGCGCCGTTTCCTGTCACAGGCACTAGGCCTACCCACACAAGTGAGGTACCATTTTTCTCGTAAGACTTTGGGGAACGCGGGGTGGGTGGAAATTTGTGGATCCACGCAGATTCCAGAACTTTCCACCACAGAAATGTGGGGAAAATGTGTTTTTTTGGACAATGTTTTATGTTTGCAAGGGATTCTGGGTAACAGAACCTGGTGGGAGGCAGTCAAGTCACCCCATCCTGGATTCCCCTGGTTGTCTAGTTTTCAAAAATGTATAGGTTTGCTAGGTTTCCCTATGTGCCGGCAGAGGTAGGGTTCAAAAACTACAGCTAGGCACTTTGCCAAAAAAGGGTCATTTTTCACTGCGAAATTGAGGTGTGACCACGTTGCGTTTTGCGCCGTTTCCTGTCGCGGGCACTAGGCCGACCCAAACAAGTGAGGTACCATTTTTCTCAGAAGACTTTGGGGAACGCGGGGTGGGTGGAAATTTGTGGATCCATGCAGATTCCAGAACTTTCCACCACAGAAATGTGGGGAAAATGTGGTTTTTTTGATAATTGTTTAGGTTTGCAAGGGATTCTGGGTAACAGAACCTGGTGGGAGGCAGTCCAGTCACCCCATCCTGGATTCCCCTGGGTGTCTAGTTTTCAAAAATGTATAGGTTTGCTAGGTTTCCCTAGGTGCCGGCAGAGCTAGGGTTAAAAACTACAGCTAGGCACTTTGCCAAAAAAGGGTCATTTTTCACTGCGAAATTGAGGTGTGACCACGTTGCGTTTTGCGCAGTTTCCTGTCGCAGGCACTAGGCCGACCCACACAAGTGAGGTACCATTTTTCTCGTAAGACTTTGGGGAACGCGGGGTGGGTGGAAATTTGTGGATCCACGCAGATTCCAGAACTTTCCACCACAGAAATGTGGGGAAAATGTGTTTTTTTTGACAATTTGTTATGTTTGCAAGGGATTCTGGGTAACAGAACCTGGTGGGAGGCAGTCAAGTCACCCCATCCTGGATTCCCCTGGGTGTCTAGTTTTCAAAAATGTATAGGTTTGCTAGGTTTCCCTAGGTGCCGGCAGAGCTAGGGTTCAAAAACTACAGCTAGGCACTTTGCCAAAAAAGGGTCATTTTTCACTGCGAAATTGAGGTGTGACCACGTTGCGTTTTGCGCCGTTTCCTGTCGCAGGCACTAGGCCGACCCACACAAGTGAGGTACCTTTTTCTCGTAAGACTTTGGGAAACGCGGGGTGGGTGGAAATTTGTGGATCCACGCAGATTCCAGAACTTTCCACCACAGAAATGTGGGGAAAATGTGTTTTTTTGGACAATTTTTTATGTTTGCAAGGGATTCTGGGTAACAGAACCTGGTGGGAGGCAGTCAAGTCACCCCATCCTGGATTCCCCTGGGTGTCTAGTTTTCAAAAGCGTATAGGTTTGCTAGGTTTCCCTAGGTGCCGGCAGAGCTAGGGTTAAAAAACTACACCTAGGCACTTTGCAAAAAAAGGGTAATTTTTCATTGTGAACATGTGGTACGTCCACGTTGCATTTTGAGCCATTTCCTGTTGTGGGCACAAGGGCTACCCACACAAGTGAGGTACCATTTTTATCGGGAGACTTAGGGTAACACAGAATTGTAGAGCAACTGTTATTACCTATTGACTTTCGATGCATTTCTGCCTTCCAAATGAAAGACAATGTGTAAAAATAAGTCATTTTGAAAAATGACCTATAATTCTCATGCTTGTATGGGTACTCCCAATTTCGGAAATGTGCAAATATCTACTGTTTCTAAAATCTACATTTTGTTCCCATTTCAGAAATACATAGGTGTCTTTCATAACAATTTTTCCATGTATACATTTTCCCAAAATAATTGCTATATACCCGGTACTTAAAAAAATCATTGCAAGATGTTGCTCAATTATTGGCTCTGGGTCTCGTCGGGTTCTTGGTGAACCTACAAGTCCTATATATCCCCACAACCAGAAAGGTCCAGCGGATATAACGGTATATTGCCTTCAAATAGCTGTCATAATTAGAAGAAGTTACAGGTGAAAACGTTGACACAAATGGCTGTTTTTTTCAACTAATTTTCAATTTTTCCTTTATTTAACTGTTAGTTTCTATAAGGAAAACTTTAAGGATCTACACAAATGACCCCTTGCTGAATTCATAATTTTGTCTACTTTTCAGAAATGTATGGCTTTCCAGGATCCATTATTGGTTTCATACCCATTTCTACCATTAACTGGAAGGAGGTTGAAAGCACAAATAATAGCAAAAATAGGCTATGTCCCAGAAAAATGCCAAAACTGTGTAAAAAAGTTGGTTTTCTGACAAAAGTCTGCTTGTCCCTGAAAGCTGGGAAGATGGTGATTTCATCCCCACAACCCCTTTTTGATGCCATTTGCAGGGAAAAATCAAGACGCTTTCATCTGTAGCCCTTTTTCGCATTTTTCCAAAAAAACAAAATTTAGCTGTATTTTGACTAATTTCTGGGTCCCCTCCAGGGGAATCCACAAACCCTGGGTACCTTTACAATCCCCATGATGTTAGAAAAAAAGGACGCAAAGTTGGCATGGATACCTTATGTGGTCAAAAAGTTACAGGGGCCTAAGCGCGCACTACCCCAAATAGCCAAAAAAAGGCTTAGCACAGGAGGGGAAAAGGCCTAGCAGCGAAGGGGTTAAATATGGAATATCAAGCAGTTCAAGCTGCGGCCACATGCTATGGCATGCTCAGACAGCTTCGAAAAATTCTACCTCTGCTCCCACAAACTGCACGCAGAACTCTGGTACAAGCTATGGTGCTTACACGGCTGGACTACTGCAACTCCCTATATTTGGGGGCGCCAAAGACCACCATTAACAAGTTGCAAATAGTACAGAACTGCGCTGCTAGGCTTCTATATAATGTCCCTAGAAACCTGTCAGCCAAACCGGCGCTGATGGCGCTTCATTGGCTGCCTATTACTGAACGGATAAAATTCAAAGCGTTATGTATAGCACATAAATCACTGAGGGGAACCGGTCCCAAAATCCTCAAGAGCATGCTGTCGCTCTACCACCCTTCACGGAATCTGAGATCAGCGGACCAACTGCAAGCCACAGTCCCAAGGATCAAGAGATCTAGAACAGGAGGCCGGATGTTCTCACTCAATGCTTCGGTCTTATGGAACTCGCTCCCCATTAAAATGAGGAAATTGACCCATCATCTACAATTTAGGAAGGAACTGAAAACGTGGCTATTTCAGCACTTGTAGCAAGAGTGAACATTTACAGTGATGGCCTGAGCACTGGGAGGCCTACGGGTAGCCATGCGCTATATCAAGAAAGTATTAATAATAATAAAATGCAGGTCTGAAAATGCCAATTTTAGAAAGTTGGCATTTTCTTACTTTAACCATTCTGTGCCTCTGCCAGTCCCTAGAATACACCTCTGAGTTGGATGAAAGTTGGGCTTTGTGCATTCCCTCTAGACAGTCACACACAAAGGGAGCTGCCCTGTATATCCTGATGGCCCATCACCAGGCTGATGGGTCTTCCTGAGCTAGAGTGAGAGGGAGGAGCTAACACTTGCACCTGAATATAGCTGTGCCTGTCTGCACACAACGAGCTGCATACCCCCCTATGGTGTGTCTGGGGCCAGGGCTCCTCTGCTGTGAGTCCTGCTCTGCCAAGTGGTGTCAATTCCAGTCCTTGGCCCCTGGAAGTGAGTGTTTGGTGCTGCAACCCATGAAACCAACACATCAACACCAAAGCGTCTTTTGGAACTGGTGCATTCTCTGAGAAACCGACACATTGCGGCTGCCTGCACCGAAGCCGTTTACACTGCTCACTGAGTGCACAATGCAATGACCTTGCCTTAAACGCAGCTACTACTTTGCTGACTCACTGCCTTCGAATCACTTCGCGATGCCCTGACGCATTCCTGGTCTGGCTTCTAAAAGGCTTATTGCCCTCGGCCCAGTGGTTTGACATCGACACATGTTATGTTATGTTAATTGTACTTCTTAAGCATGACGGTTACCCGAAGGTGCCCTGGCGCTGAATGCTGCCCTCCGATTGTCAGAGTGTGAATTAGCCTAGGAGGTAAAAAGCCAGGTTTTAAGTCCCTTCCTGAATGTCATCAGCTCTGTGGGGTTCCTGAGGTGGAAAGGTAGCTCATTCCAGACCCTAGCGGCGCAAGTAGAGAAACTTCTTCCCCCCCCATTTAACTTTTTTAAATGTGGGTACTACCACTAATCTTGCTCCTGTCGATCGGAGTGCTCTCTTTGGAGCATACCATTTAAAGCACTGTTTTAGATGTTCCGGACCTCTACCATGGAGGGCCTTGAAAACTGTGCACAAGGATTTAAATTGAATCCGCTGTTTAACCGGGAGCCAGTGCAACAGTTTTATTCCTTTTTTTATTGATACAAATTTTGGTGTTCCAGTCAAAAGTCTCGCTGCTGCGTTCTGCACAAGTTGAAGCCTGTTTAGGTGTTTCTTTTGGATGTTTAGGTATAAACTATTACAGTAGTCCACCCTTGACAAAATCAAGGAAGTTATCACTACCTTGTGGCTGTCTGCAAGAAGGACATAATCTTCCGTATCATCCTAAGAAGATGGAAACTTGTGGAGGTAACTGCATTCACCTGGTCTTCGAATGTCAGTTTATTGTCGATCAGGACTCCTAGGTTTTTTGCTTTCCTAGTTGGCTCCGTGAGCGTCCCTAGTTCACCAATCAGGTGTCCAAAAATTGGCATTGCTACCAAATATGAGGACCTCTGTTTTACTTGAGTTCAGCTTCAAGCAATTCATTGTCATCCATAGCCTGACTGCTTTCATGCAGTCGTGGAACTTTTTCCCTTTCTCTGCCTCTTGTCCAGGACGTAGTGACATCACTATTTGCGTGTCATCTGCGTAAGACGTCAGCTGGAATCCGAAGGATCTAATCAGCGCGGCCAAGGGTGTCACATAGACATTAAAAAGTGTGGGACTAAGGGAAGACCCCTGTGGCACTCCACATGGCAGGGAAAACGGTTGTGAGCGAGCTTTATCAAGGTCCACAGTTTGAATCCTTTCTGTACGGAAGGATTTTAGGAGGTTCCAGGCCTTGCCTGCCACCCCGCAGTCTGATAACCGGTCCATCAGAATGTCGTGATGGACCGTATCGAAGGCCGCGGAGAGGTCCAGCATGATAAGTGCTGCATTGCCTCCTTGGTCCAAAGCTTCCCTCACTTCCTCCATGGATTTTATCAAGGCTGATTCTGTGCTATGCTCTGCCCTGAACCCGTATTGGGTGGAATCCAGCGAGTTTCTTACTCGGAGGTGGGTGCAGAGTTGGATATTCATAGCTTTTTCAATCATTTTTGCTGGCAGAGGTAGACGAGAAATTGGCCGGTAATTGTTGGGGTCCTTATAGTCAAGATTGTATTTTTTGAGTAATGGGAGAATGGACGCCGTTTTCCATATATTAGGAAAGTGCCCTGATTCAAACATTGCATTGAAAAGCGGAGTCAATGCCTTGCTGATAAGCTCCGGAACAAGTTTGATCACCGAAACTGGGCATGGGTCGTTTGGAGATCCTGATTTGATAGTGGCCAGGAGCTTGGTAGTGTCCTGTATTGTCAAGGATGAGAATTTATCTAGGATTGGTTGAGGCTCAATTATTGATTCTCATCGGGATGGCTGGCACCATGGTCTGTGTATTTGAGGGAAGACTAAACGAGGAGAAGTTAGCTTCAACCTTCTGTTGAAAGAAAGTGGCTATTTTCTCGCAGAGCTCTGGGCTGCTTTGGGATTTAGGAGTAGATGGGGCAGTCAGTTTGACTACAGTTGTAAAGAGTTCCTTCGTGGAGGATTTTGCCTTTATAATTTGCTCCATGAAGAAGGTCTTTTTGGTATTAAACAGTAGCTGTTTATAAGAAGTGATGCTCTGTTTATAGGATTCTTTGTCCACATCATTGTAGCCTCTCCTCCATTTACGCTCTAGTCCCTTACAGACGAGTTTTTGTTTCCTCAGTTCTTCAGAGTACCAGGGAGCTGAAGGCTGAGAGCGTTTGGGGGTCCACAGTTTCAATGGGGCTAGTTCTTTACATGTTCCATCTATCTAATCTGTATAGGAAGTTGTAGCATCCTCTACGTCTACGGGAAGACGGCGGGCCGTCGCCTGGAGCGAAGCAGCTAGCTCCAAACTATTTATTTCCTTCCAGGCTCTTATTGCGATCTCCCTTTTTCAATGACTTTGCCCGACTTCGGAACTGATGCATCGTCTGCGACGCCAATGCTTCACCTCCGTATTTCAACACACTGTCCCCGAGCATTGACACATCCAAGGTACTGTCAGCAGGTCTGCGTGACTCCTGTATCTGGCCCACGCTCCATTGATGTTGGACTGAACTTTCGGATTTGCCCCGGTCAAGCACGACCAATGGAAACTATTGACTTCTAAGCACTGCATTGTGATTTAATCTTGCAGAATTCATATCTTGACTTGTGTATGTTGGATTTATGTTGGTTTGGTCTTGTTTTACTCAGATGATATTGGCTATCGTTCTAAACAGGTGTAGAGTACTTTTGTGGTGTTTTCACTGTGTTACTGTGTGTGCGCAAGAATACTTTGCACATTACCTCTTTAGTTTTGCCTGACTGCTCTGTGCCAAGCTACCAGAGGGTGAACACAGGTAAACCTTTAGGGCCTTATTTACAAAGAATTAACGCAGCTCGGTGCCGCAAGCCATTTGGCTGCGCCGCCCTGCATTAATTCTGAAGCACAGGGATGCGTCATATCTACAACAATGTCCCATTGCTCTCCCCTGCGCTGGCGCATAATTAGCTGCCATGCGCCGACGCAAGCACCCTTGCACCTTGGAGCAAGGATGCCTGCGTCACGGGGATGTTTGTTTATGTGCAGGAAGGTTTCCCTTCCTGCACATAAACAATCTGATATGGCGTTTTGAAACTTCTATGTGTGCTGTATTTGCATATGTGGTTATGGATAGCTTATTGTGATGACCCTTGACAAAGCCAATAGGCTTGCTTAGATATTGGTGTGGTGCCCCCCACGATAAGGTAGGTAGGCCTGTGCTATTGAAAATGACACCCTCTTATATTGAAATGTTCTTTCTGATATTGGAGGGGGTAGTGTGTTTTGGGGATTGTAACTCACTAAGGGTCGAATGTGATTTCAGCATGTCACCAAAATTATTTCCACCTACCTATGTATATATTTGTAAATTACTGCACAGTTTATAGTAGTGTGTGTTATAAATGTTCTTTTACTTTTTCAAAGTAAAAGCGCAGACTGTGCAATTGTTTATTGCGTGGGATTAATGTGTGCCAGTGAATGGTGATTACTAGCCCACACCAACTCCCCTAGTGGGCCTTGGACTGCTCTGCTTCACTAGACTGAGAGAGTCAAGCACTACAATGGGGCACCTGGTTCCCAGTGAGGAGACAATAGTGGACTTATTACTTGCCCAGGTCTCACATCCTGCACAACTAATAACCCAGTTTCCTACAGTAAGCTATCAGTGAAGACTGCACTGCTTACGTATGTTGCTTCCATGAGAAAAGAGAAGCATAGCTAGATAGATGGATAGATACCCCACTTGGAACAGGTACCCTACATGAATGAATGTGAAATGGTGATTCATGTGATGGATGCAAGGGGCTTAGGTAAATATGGTATTTTTATTGATTGAGTGGATGAACACTTCCACATGTCACTGAGAGTTCTACTTGTTTGGCCTTTCATTAACTGTACTGCAGTATTTCTTGATTCTTCAGAGACTTTCCAGTTCCTCCTGGCTAGACTAAGACTCAGTTTCTTTTTCTTTTCTTGTTCAAAAGGTCTGTCTCATGTTGGAAGACATAAAGTGGCCAGTCCTCTCAAAAACATCCAGGAAAATGACCCATTCCTATCTACTTATGTGGGAAAAAACTCTTAGAGGCCTACCCCTTTGGACTGGAAAGAAACGATTTATTTACAAGAATGCAGAATAGTGGCTCAGGTTGCAAATATTAAGTGATTAATTTTGCAGATTTGATGTTCATAGCTAAATGCTTTTATTGTTTGAGTAATCAATCATTCAGGGTACATGCAGCTAGTTGTCTGGGATTGGTGCTAGTTTGAGCTTTAGTTAATGGTATGCCAGCTTATGCTCCTCACTCTGAGTCCTTGTGCAGTATGTTTACCTTGACTATCAAACATTGTCCTTTTCTTTTTTTCTCATTCAACAGGTCTTTTCTTCTGCAAGGCACCACTGTGGCACTACTGCTCTGTGGTTCAACCATGTTCCCAAGATGCACAATGCTAGAATGCACTTTCATCTTTTTTAAGCAGTATCAGTTTTACTTTTGAACTCTTTGTGTCCTCCTGATTTTGTATTCCAACCTAGGTAAGTAACTTGGGAGTCTGTGAGCTATAAAGTCTGTTTCAATAGGTTAACTGTCATCTTTCTTCCATGACATATGTGCTGTGCCTATGGAGGGTCTGAATGCCGCTTCTGTCTTACTCTCTCTCAACTTTTATCTAATTTCCCATACCCTTCCATCAATTGATTCAATTAGGAAACTGCCTTCCATCCAGTTGTGAGATCTATTGTGCTGTAATCTATTTCCATGGTCAACAGATCTCACACTTGGCAAGATGGATGTGGTGTAAGAGTAAACAAAAATACAAAACAAATTGCAAAGTCGCCCGCACTACCCCCCTTACCTGGCCATGGGGCATCATGGTGCAGAAAATAAATTATGATAATACTCAATGGTATGCTAAGGCTAGCTAGTGAGTACTTTTTTCATAACCTATGCTGTACAGAGAATCTACCTGTCAAAGTAACCTCCTAGAGACTTATATTTGGGTTTTATAATCCATAAGGCATGATTTTTAAAATGCCCTTTGTAAGAAATTGGGTTACTGATTGCAGGGGATAAACTCTACTCAAGCAGCAATCACAATACTTGTCAGGGTGAAGTCACAAGCAAACCCCAAATTAACCTGTGCTCAACCCTCTGGTAGCTTGGCACAGAGCTGTCAGGATTAACTCGGAGGCAATGAGTAAAGTATTTGTGCAACACTACAAACAGTAACACAGTGAAAGTATACCTCAAAAGGATCCCACAACAGTTTAGAAAAATAGAATAATTTTTAATAAATGAAACAAGACCAAAAAGACAGAAATCCAATAACTTGAACTGGAGATATGCAGGTTTAAAGATTTCAGTGAAAATAGCGCTAAAAAGCACAAAGTGCCAACTGTGGATATCTGGTCACGCCTTACCAGGACAAAGTCACAAGATCATGCTGACTGTGGTGAAACGTGGGCTGGCTACAGGAACCCAGTTAGAGATTTCAAGGATTGAAGGGGTAATGGGCACAGGGTTTGCACACTCCTGCGTATAAATGAGGATATTTTGAAGCTACTTGTCCTTGGCAATGGGAAACTCCTTCCCCATTTATTTAGTAGCTGAAAGGTATACCAGGACAAGTAAGAATATATTTGTTAATCTATTAGGAAAAAATCCTTTTATTGAATCCCGTGTAAATGAATAGGAGACTCTTTGACTTTCAGAGTCTCTTTCAGGACAGGGTAAGTAGCAAAACCAAAGAAGTGTGTGGTACAGCCTACATTTGTTTCGCCCCTATTTTTGGCCTTTCAGCCTGGGGCTTCTTCAGGGCTGCCAATACAAAGATTGTGCAAATACCATAATCAAAGTCGAAATGTACAGTAAGATCAGAGATATATGGCATATCAAGGGTAATTTTTACGAGAAAGTGTAAAGATTTTTGTTAAGGGGAGGAGAAAATCACAAGTAAAACATAATCGAGAGTGATAATTGAATAACAGACAATTTCAAAAACAGGACATGTCATGAAATATTAGTTCCACAAGGGGTAAGAGGAAGGGAAAGGATAAAAGTAGAATTATCACATTATATTATGCCACATATCTGGAAGAAACAGTTAGTTATAGATTCCTTACCTTAGAATTACCCCCAGGCGTCAGACTGGATCCGGAAAGTTTTTCGTCAGCAGTACCTCTACGCGTCGGAAGGTGGTGTCGGTCGGCTCCGCATCCGTCGTTGGCATCGTGGTCGCCGGGATGACGTCGCGGTAGTTACTTAGACACCGCCCTCGCACGCTGATGTCAGTTCTTTCTTTTTCCGCCCCAGCCAGCGCAGATCCGGAGAGAGCGGTACCTCCAGTTATTTTTTGACTGAACTTTTTGAGCGACTTTTGTCGACGTCTTTTTGAGTCTTACCGACTGGTGCACGTAGGGATGCCCGGCTTCAAGGCCTGCGGTTCCTGTTCCCGCATGATGTCGGAAACGGATCCGCACCACGTGTGCCTCTTTTGCCTGGAGCGCGACCATGACCCCAAGTCGTGCTCTGACTGCCGAACTATGGCTCCGAAGTCTTTGCGGGAGCGGTCCCAAAAGCTTCTTGAGTGCCGGCAGTCGGCTCCGTGCCGTTCGAGGTCCCGGTCGCGAGGGAGGTCGAGGGACAGGTCGTGGAGCCATCACCACTCGTCATCCAAGTCTTCGCACTCGGGGTCAGGTAAGTCGAAGCACAAGAAGAAGTCGAAGAAGCATCCTCGCTCTTCGACTTCTCTCCGTCCGTCGGCCGACGCGACGAGGGATGCGGGTGGTGCCACTCCCACGGCTCCGCGTGCGGAGCCTGAAGGGTCGACTCCGAGCTTCCCTCCCTTTCCGGGACCCAGAGCGACCCCTGCCCAGCTTTATCAGTTTTACGAAGCCATGCATGCCATCTTTGGGCAGCCCGACTCCGCTGGCGCGCCTTCGGGCCCCGCGGACTCGGTTGGGGGCTTTCAGCCTTCCCTGCCGCCGGCTCCGGCCCCGACGCCGCAGGGCCCCCAAGGCTCCAGGCCTAGATCCGGATCGGCGCAGGTCGACCTTGTGACACCTCCACCGGCGCCGACTCCACCGGCACCGTGCCCGCTGCCGACGCCAGCTGGATCTCCAGCCGGCGTCGACCCCGGCTCACACTTCCGGGTGGATACGGAGTCGGACCGGCGTCGGCCGATGCCGGACCCGACACCGATGGGTATTTTTGTGCCTGCATTCCACCCTGGCCATTTTCAGCCAGTTTGGCAGGCAGAGGAGGATGAGGAAGACTGGGAGGGGTCTGAGGACCCTCTCAGTGCTCAATTGGAGTATGACCAGGACTGGAGAGAGGACCTGGGGGATGCCAGTGGTCTGGACACCTCACCAGACCATGGCATGTTGTCTCCTCCTACCGTGGCTACGGAGGAGGGAGCGTCTTATGCAGTGGTGTTGCGTAGGGTGGCCGAGGCCCTAAACCTCGAGCTACCTACTGTGGCAGTCAGGACTAACCTCCTGACAGAGGTACTTCAACCGGCAGCGAGCTGTTCGGAGCCCCTGCTGCCGTTTAATGAGACCCTTACGGACATCCTTTTGGGCACCTGGTCCATGCCCACCACAGGGGCTCCTGTGGATAGGATGGTTGCCTGATGCCACCGCCCGGCTCCGGGCGACCCCACTTTCCTCTCCCAACACCCTTCCCCCGAGAGCTTGGTGGTCCAAGCCTCAGCGTCCCAAAGCGCATTCCCCACCGCACCACCGGACAGGGAATCCAAGAAGCTGGATCAGCTTGGGAAGAAGTTGTTTTCTTCCTCCAGGGCTGCGGTCGGTGAACACTGCATGCCTCTTGGGCCGTTATTCCCACTCTGTGTGGGATACGGTGGCACAAGTGCTGCCTCAGTGTCCGGAGGAGGCCCAGACCGTGCTCTCCTGTGCTGTTGCCGAGGGGAGAGACGCAGCAAAGTTTGCTATTCGTTGTGGACTGGACACTGCCGACTCACTGGGTAGGACCATTTCAATGTCGGTGGCGCTTCGCCGTCATGCCTGGTTGAGGACGACTGGCTTTTCTGGGGATGTCCAGAACACCTTGATGGACATGCCTTTTGATGGCCGTTGCCTGTTCGGCGACAAGGCAGACAGTGCGCTAGAGCGCTTCAAGGACTCTCGTGCTACGGCCAAGTCCTTGGGCCTCTCCACCATGCGCCCTGCACAATCTGCTTTTCGCCCCTTTCGTGGCCACGGAAGGGGTGCCCCAACATGTTCCTTTCAGAGCCACAGGCCACCGCAAGCTGTTCCACCTCAGCGCGGCCGGGGACGTGGGAACCACCGCAGTGGTTCTGGGGTCAGCAAGCGGGCCAGTCCACCACCGCCCCCTCTGCAGCAGCCTCCAAACCCTCCTAGTCCGACCTTTCAGGGCCACCAAACACCAGTGGGCAGCAGGATCTGCCATCACCTCCCCCACTGGCGCACCATCACGTCGGACAGGTGGGTTTTGCAAATAGTCTGAAGGGGCTACTCCCTCCCCTTCGAGATTACCCCTCCCTCCATGCCACCCAAGTACCATCGCATGTCGGAGGATCATCTGACCCTTCTCCAACAGGAAGTTACGGCTCTCTTGGCCAAAGGAGCCATTGAGCGCGTCCCTGCCCCAGAAGTAGGTCGTGGTTGTTATTCCCACTACTTTCTGATGCCCAAGAAGGACAAGGGCCTGCGTCCTATCTTGGATCTCAGGGACGTCAACTGCTTCCTCCGGAAGGAGAAGTTCAAAATGTTGACCCTGTCTCAGGTCTTTTCTGCCCTCGACCCTGGAGACAGGATGGTAGCGTTGAACTTGCAGGGTGCTTATTTTCACATCCCCGTCCTGCCGGCCCACCGGCATTACCTGGGGTTCACGGTAGGCCACGAGCACTTTCAGTTTATCGTGCTCCCCTTTGGCTTTACCAGCGCCCCTCGGGTGTTCACGAAAGTGATGGCGGTGGTCGCAGCTCATCTGCGCAGATCAGGGGTTCCAGTCTTCCCCTATCTCGACAACTGGTTGTTGAAGGCGAGCTCACCCCAGGCAGTCGTTTCCAACCTCCAGACTACGGCCGACCTCCTGCATTCGCTGGCATTTTCCATCAATGTGCCGAAGGCACACCTGACCCCCTCTCAGAAGCTCCTCTTCATCGGAGCGGTTCTGGACATGGTGCAGTTTCGGGTTTATCCTCCCGAACAGCGAGTCCGGGATATTCGGGCTATGATTCCGATCTTTCGGCTTCTATCCCGGGTTTCGGTTAGGATGACCCTGAGGCTGCTGGGCCTCATGGCCTCCTGCATCCTGCTGATCGATCATGCCAGGTGGCATATGCGGGCTCTGCAGTGTGCAGAACACACAGTGGTGACAGACAAGTCCCTTCTGGGATGGGGCGGCCACATGGGAGAGGCGGAGATCAGAGGCCTCTGGTCTCCTTCAGAGTCCGCGCTCCACATCAACCTTCTGGAGCTGCGGGCGATCCGGCTTGCACTGAAAGCATTCCTTCCCTCTGTCTGGGGAAGAGTAGTGCAGGTGTTCACGGAGAACACCACCGCCATGTGGTACTGCAACAAACAAGGCGGGGTGGGGTCGTGTACACTAAGTCAAGAGGCCCTCCGCCTCTGGACATGGCTGGAACATCAGGGCATATCCCTGGTGGTTCAACACCTGGTAGGTTCCCTGAACGCCAGGGCGGACGAACTCAGCCACAGGTGCATGATGGATCATGAATGGCGTCTTCACTCGGAGGTGGTGCAAGGCCTCTTTCAACTGTGGGAAGAGACTTGGCTAGATCTATTCGCCACCGAAGAGAACGCGCAATGTCAGCAATTCTGCGCGTTGGAATTTCCAAGGCGGCACTCGCTAGGCGACGCTTTTCGTCGCGAGTGGAGTTGCGGTCTTCTATACGCCTTTCCGCCTATACCACTTCTGCCCAGAATGCTGAAGAAGATCAAACGCGACCGGGCCCAAGTCATTCTTGTGGCTCCGGATTGGGCACGAAGAGTCTGGTATCCCGAGCTGCTCAACATGGCCATCGATCCTCCGATTCGACTGCCTCTTCGGGAGGATCTTCTGTCGCAGCAGCAGGGGACGGTCCTCCACCCAAACCTGTCCAGCCTCCACCTCCTTGCGTGGAGATTGAGTGGCAGCAGTTGACGTCATTCGACTTGCCTCCCGAAGTTTGTGATGTAATCTTGGCAGCCAGGCGTCCCTCCACTAAGACGGTATACGCCTGCCGATGGAACAAATTTGTGGCATGGTGCACAGCAAAGGCTGTGGATCCCCTTTCTGCCCCCCCTTTCTGAGATCCTCTTGTTCCTCCTTTCTTTGGCCCAGCAGGGCTCTGCTCTTGGCACTATCAAGGGCTATCTTTCGGCCATTTCTGCCTTTCTTCGGCTTCCTGATCAGCCTTCTCTCTTCAAGTCTCCGGTTGTTAATCGTTTCTTAAAAGGCATAACTCATCTTTTTCCTCCTATCCCCTTCGTTATGCCTCAGTGGGACTTGAATCTGGTCTTGACCTATTTGATGTGCGCTCCCTTTGAGCCGCTTCACAACTGTCCCTTAAGACTTCTAACTCTTAAGACTGAATTCCTGGTGGCCATCACATCTGCCAGAAGAGTGAGTGAGCTCCAGGCTCTTTCATCAAAACCTCCTTTTCTGGCTGTACATCCGGACAAGGTTGTCCCTAGGACTCGTCCATCCTTTCTTCCCAAGGTGGTCACCTCCTTTCACATCGGGCAAACCATCACTTTGCCCACCTTCTTTCCGCCTCCGCATCCTTCCAAAGAGGAAGAGAGACTCCACCGTCTGGACCCAAAACGTGCGCTTTCTTTCTATCTGGATCGCACAAAACAGTTCCGGGTGGATGACCAACTCTTTGTTGGCTACGTGGGCGCCAAGAAAGGTCGGGCCGTACACAAGCGGACCATTTCTAGATGGGTCGTTTTGTGTATTAAAGCCTGCTATTCTCTAGCTAAAAAGGAGCCTCCAGTGGGGCTACGCGCCCATTCCACCAGGGCGACGGCAGCCACAACTGCTTTGGGACGAGGTGTTCCTCTATATGACATCTGTCAGGCAGCTACGTGGGCATCGCTGCACACATTTACAAAACACTATTGCCTGGACAGCCAAATCCGGAGAAACGGCTTCTTTGGCCGTTCTGTTCTCCAGGACTTTCTGGTGTGATCTTGGTTCGCAGACCCACCTCCGGGGTTGGTATTGCTGGGGTATCTATTCTAAGGTAAGGAATCTATAACTAACTGTTTCTTTCAGATGAACAAGTTACTTACCTTCGGCACGATATATCTGTAAGAAACATAGGTTAGTTATAGATTCCTTACCGCCCACCCATCCTCCCCGTTCTGCGAACTGATTTCTAGGATTAAGGACATCCTTTCAGGGCCCTAGTTTTGTGCACCAGTGGTCAGTGTCTTACATGGCTCTGCGTTTCTGGTGCGGAAAGCCATGTACAGAACTGACGTCAGCGCGCGAGGGCGGCATCTATGTAGCTACCGCAACGTCATCCCGGCGACCACGACGCCAACGACGGACGCGGAGCCAACCGACGCCACCTTCCGACACGCAGAGGTACTGCTGACGAAAAACTTTCCGGATCCAGTCTGACGCCTGGGGGTAATTCTAAGGTAAGTAGTCTATAAATAACCTTTGTTTCTTACAGATATATCGTTACCGAAGGTGAGTAACTTGTTCTGTAGAACCAAAACATATTCATCAACATATAAAGATGTTTAAGTAGTGGGTATGATTGGAACGGAAAACATGTAATAAGACAAAGAAAGGGCACATATAAGAGATTTCAAAGCATTAGCACCTGATATCTTACAAAAACTATCCGCTACATTTAAGTATATGTATCGTGAGCACAAACATTCATATGCGCTATAAAGAAAACCATGCTTTCGAGTGACACACTAGGTTAGACGTTGTAGAGTATATGTACAGACACAGTGGAGTTTTATTTCACAAGTTGGAGACCTTAGAAGAAAAGATGTGTTAGAAAAGGAGTTCGCCCAAAAAGATGTGTTCCAAGGGAAATGTTAAAGGGGTGGGATGTGAATGTACGTCCTTGTGACACTGGGTGTGAACAAAGGCTCACGCTGGGTGGGTATTTTATTTATATTTTTGCCGTGGAAATATGTTGAGTTCTATCACCGTACCAGAGTGGTAATAATGCTTACGGGGGTATAGCTGATTGGTAGACAATTAGATTCCTATTAGAAAGGGGAAATTTGGGGAAAAAATCCTGTTTTTTTCAAAACCTGAGCAAATTAAAAGGAATTGAAAAAAGGGGAAAAAATTGGTTGCCGCAATAGGTTTGAGTCCCTACCTTATCGGCTCAAGACAATGGCAATGTTATCCCTGCTCGTAAAGGTAATCTGACAGTTCTGGGGAAAAGTCAAGAAACACAATATATTTGAATGACGAGTGAGCATTGGTAAGCGGCTTTCTGTTAATGGGGAAAGTAAGCGTGTCGTGGGCGCTCATGGGAGACCTTACCTATGTTCGCTTTCAGGAAAATTATCCGTCGACGCGGGCAGCCAAAACTTAGAAGGCGTCCTCCTTATCGGGCTCAAAAGGGAAGTGTGACCTTCCGTAGTCATTGGGACTTCCAGGTCATGGTGCGTCCTGTGGAAAGGGGACGCGCTATCTTGTAATCGTGTACGGGGGCAACTAGTTAGTAAACCTAGGGCTCATCAGCAGGTAGGGGTGGGTGGGGGGGTTGTAAAGGAAGGGTGGAGTGCATACATGGGATATTAAACTTGGGTTAACGGTAGCCCAATACTGTTCGAATTGTTTTTAATTCGGTTTCTGCTCATTCTTCTGTCTCTACTATCTTTGCGATCTACCTGTCAAAAACCATCATCGCCATCTTTATGGAAAAACTCTTTTTATTTGTTTAAACGAAAGCACAGCATCGAAAAAGTTTCCTGAGATACATAGTCAGTAGCCGTCCTTGGGAGCACTGACCGTAAGAAATTAACACAAATGAATGCCAACAACCCGGGGGCAGGCAGCAAAGACAATGGGCTACAATAGGCTACTTATCAAGAAATTTGCTTTGTTATCTCAGTCTTCTTGAGCCGTGTCTCATGCAATGCCAGAGCAAAAATACATCACTTAATTGAACTTTTAACATGGCAATGAGCCATTGAAAGATGGAGAGAGGAAAGAAGGAGAAAAAGATACAGAAAGAGCCCGTTAGAAGACAGTACCCCCTTCCCCCACCCCCCAATCTCCTCCGCACCCTGCATTAGTCCTTAGTGGAAGCTTCCATGTGGACTCCTGTTCATTCCTTGTTAAATCTACCGTGGCTTAGGGTGCTGGTCTGTATCGGTGAGTCGTAGGATTTGTAAGAGCTTGGGGCAGGTCACATCTCTGAACTCCTTACTAAGGATAGTTATAAAAGGAGACCAAAGTTCCAGGTATACGTCTGCTTTGTTGTCTGCCACCAACGATAATCGTTCCATGCCCAGTGAGCCAACAACTCTAGACTCGCGGCATTCAGGGCTATTGCTATCTGAGCAGCAGATGAGGAGGAAGAACCTCCTGGTCACTGGATCTACACGGGGATTGCGCTCGGGAAAATCAAGGATGCAAAGACCTCCATCGGGGATTACAGCTAATGTTTGACGGTAGATATGGGCAGAAAGCACTCCTGCTTAGCCTCGACCTTGCTCACGAATTTTTTGTGCTGATTAATGCGTTACAGAATTTGAGCTTCAACTCAGGCACCTGCTTCAGTGCTTTCTTGCACCCGAATTCCGTTCCGCCGCGGATCGCGGAAGTTTCGACATTTCCGCGTTCCACACGGAACGCGGAAATGCCAAAATTTCGCAAGTTTGCCGCCCACCCTTACATCATAGTAGAACCAAAACATATAAATCAACATATACAGACGTTTCAGTAGCGGTTATGATTGGAACGGAAAACATGTAATACGACAAAAAAAGGGCACATAAAAGAGTTTTTAAAGTTTCAGAACCAGATATCTTACAAAAACTATCCGCTATATTTAAGTATATGTATCGTGAGTACGAGCATTCATATGCGCTATAAAGAAAACCATGCTTTCGAGTGACACACTAGGTTAGACTTTGTAAAGTATATGTATAGACACAGTGGAGTTTTAGTTCACAAGTTGGAGACCTTAGAAGAAAAGATGTGTTAGAAAAGGGGTGCGCCCAAAAAGATGTGTTCCAAGGGAAACGTTAAAGGGGTGGGATGTGAATTGACATCCTTGTGACACTGGGTTTGAACAAAGGCTCACGCTGGGTGGGTATTTTATTTTTATTCTTGCTGTGGAAATAAGTTGAGTTCCATCACCGTACCAGAGTGGCAATAATGCTTACAGTGGTATAGCTGATTGGTAGAAAATTAGATTCCTATAAGAAAGGGGAAATTTGGAAAAAGAATCCTGTTTTTTTCAAAACCTGAGCAAATTAAAAACAATTGAGAAAAGGGGAACAAGGGGAACAATTGGCTACCGCAATACATTTCAGTCCCTACCTTATCGGCTCAAGACAATGACAATGTTATCCCTGCTCGTAAAGGTAATCTGACAGTTCTGGGGAAAAGTCAAGAAACACAATATATATGAATGACGAGTAAGCATTGGTAAGCAGCTTTCCGTTAATGGGGAAAGTATAGCGAGTCGTGGCGCTCACGGAGACCATACCTAGGTTCGCTTTAAGGAAATTAACGGTCAGTGCGGGCAGTCGAAACTTAGAAGGCGTCCTCCTTATCGGGCTCAAAAGGGAAGTGTAATCATAGGGACTTCCAGGTCATGGTGCGTCCTGTGGAAAGGGGACGCGCTATCTTGTAATCGTGTACGGGGGCAACTAGTTAGTAAACCTAGGGGTCATCAGCAGGTAGGGGTTGGTAGGGGGTTGTAAAGGAAGGGTGGAGTGCATACATGGAATAATAAACTTGGGTTAACGGTAGCCAAATACTGTTCGAATTGTTTTTAATTCGGTTTCTGCTCATTTTTCTGCCTCTACTATCTTTGCGATCTACCTGTCAAAAACCATCATCGCCATCTTTATGGAATAACTCTTTTTATTTGTTTAAACCAAAGCACAGCATCTAAAAAGTTTCCTGAGATACATAGTCAGTAGCCGTCCTTGGGAGCAGTGACCGTAAGAAATTAACACAAATGAATGCCAACAACCCGGGGGCAGGCAGCAAAGACAATGGGCTACAATAGGCTACTTATCAAGAAATTTGCTTTGTTATCTCAGTCTTCTTGAGCCGTGTCTCATGCAATGCCAGAGCAAAAATACATCACTTAATTGAACTTTTAACATAGCAATGAGCCATTGAAAGATGGAGAGAGGAAAGAAGGAGAAAAAAAGATACAGAAAGAGCCCGTTAGAAGACAGTACCCCCTTCCCCCACCCCCCAATCTCCTCCGCACCCTGCATTAGTCCTTTGTGGAAGCTTCCATGGGGACTCCTGTTCATTCCTTGTTAAATCTATCGTGGCTTAGGGTGCTGGTCTGTATCGGTGAGTCGTAGGATTTGTAAGAGCTTGGGGCAGGACACATCTCTGAACTCCTTACTAAGGATAGTTATAAAAGGAGACCAAAGTTCCAGGTATACGTCTGCTTTGTTGTCTGCCACCAACGATAATCGTTCCATGCCCAGTGAGCCAACAACTCTAGACTCGCGGCATTCAGGGCTATTGCTATCTGTCACCCTCTCATAGAGTGCAAGGGAAAGGCCACGTGGTTGGGGAGGCCTAGCAGGATGTACGCAGGGAAGCGTGGGATGTCCGTGTCAAAGACTTTGTTTATGTCTTGTAATATTAGATCCCAGTATCTCACTAACTTGGGGCAGTGCCAGAGTAAGTGCACTAGTGAGCCAGTCTGTCCACAACCCCACCAACAGTAGGCCGGGCAATCTTTGTTTCAGTGATTAAGTCGGGCCGGCGTTAAATACCAATACGCAGCTACCTTATATGCAGCTTCTGCACCTGAAATGTCATGGGCTGTGTGGCGTGCTCTATAATAGATATCCTGCCACTCTTTGCTTGTAAGGTGTCTGCCTATTTTTTCCTCCCATCTTAACTGTCCTTTGGTTTTCGCGGGCGAGGTGTCCGAGGAGAGAAATGTGTATAGTTCTGATATGAGCCGTTTGTCATCAACCTTAGTGACGAGCCACTTTTCGAACTGTGTTAGCCGTCGTGAGGCCCCTGGTCTTACATCTGGAGAAGTTACCCAGTGACGTGCTTGCTGATACATGTAGTAGTCCGAAGCGGGAATTGCGTAGTCTTCCCGAAGCTGATCGAAAGGGATAATTCCCTCCTGGTCAAAAAGGGAGCCCACCCTTTTGCAACCCTTCTCACGCCACCACTGAAAAGGCTCTGATTTAAACCCCGGCGGAAAGTCCGGGTTGTCAACCAGCGGAGTCATCGGGAAGGGGAAGGAGGTGAACCCGTGCCGAATCACTGTTGTGTTCCAGCCCCTTAGAGTTGCCGCCGTGACAGGAGAAGAGTACAGACCCCATGCCCTGTGTTTACGTGGGAGCCAGATTTCACGCCAAATATTTATTCCCGCTATCGTTTGATCCATGAACGTCCAGTGTTTCTCTGAAAGAGGACGGTTCCACTCCAGGATGAAGCGTAACTGAGAAGCTTGGAAATACCGTGATACCACCGGAACTCCCATCCCCCCTTCAGGTTTAGCTCGCTGAAGGTTCCGCAGTGTGGTCGGGGGGGCTAGGGGAATAGTTTGAAAGATGTAGAGTATGCGTGGCATAATCGTCATCTTGACTGCAGCGATACGGCCTGCCCATGAGAGACCCGAATGTGTCCATGTTGCTGGCGTTTTGTTAGTCTGTTCCAGGAGTGGGGTATAATTAGCTTTTAAAGTTTTGGCCGGTGTACGCGCCAGGAGAATTCCTAGATATGGTATGTGATGACTAGCCCAGGAGAATGGAAATTGTTTAACCAGGGCTTCCTCGATGGCAGGGGACGTGGACAGGTTAAAGATTTGTGACTTATGTAGATTAACCTTAAATCCTGATACCTTGCTAAAGCAGGAGAACTCGCCTACTAGGGCCGCTAATGAGGTCGGCTTCGTCAGAGACAGGATCACGTCATCAGCATATAGGCTGATAGTATGTGTGTCTGCCCTGAGACGGATTCCGGATATCTCTGGATTATCTCTGACCCTCTGAGCCATTGGCTCCATATACAAGGCAAACAATAGAGGGGAGAGTGGGCACCCCTG
Organism: Calotriton arnoldi; assembly: GCA_963921515.1. NCBI lineage: Eukaryota > Metazoa > Chordata > Amphibia > Caudata > Salamandridae > Calotriton > Calotriton arnoldi. The sequence continues at coordinate 4,570,716 of CAWUFW010000033.1, forward strand.
TCAGGTTCCCCTGCGTATTGGAAAGAACCCAGAGGAGTACCCGTTAACCCTGACCAATGCTTTAGGTGTTTTGTATATGCATCTTAACCAGCCAAGAAACCTGTCCCCAAAGCCGAAAGGACGGAGCGTCTCCATTAAGAATGGCCAATGGACCCTATCAAAGGCCTTCTCTGCATCGACAGACAGCAGGAGGGCCTCCCGTCGGGAGCGGGCAATGAGATCTGTAAGATGTATGAGGCGCTTTGTGTTGTCCCCGCATTGCCTAGTTGGAATAAACCCGGCTTGGTCCGGATCGATAAGCCCCGTCATGTACGGATTAATGCGCGCAGCCAAACTACCAGTGAAAATTTTAGCATCCACGTTAAGCAGCGAAATTGGGCGGTAGGACGCGCATTCCAGGGGATCTTTTGTGGGTTTTAAGATTACCGATATTGAGACTTCTGTGAAGGAATTGGGTAATGCCCCAGTGTCGATAAAAGAGTTAAAAAGCCATGTTAGTATGGGGGCGAGGACCTGACAGAATTTCTTAGAGAACAGGGGAGTGAAGCCATCTGGGCCCGAGGACTTGGCTATTTTGAGGCGGGCTATCGCTGCAATTACCTCGTCCACCTGAATAGGGCGATCAATGTAAGTGGCCGTGTCCGCCGGCAACGTAGTCAGCTGCACTCCTTGGAAGTAGGTGGCTAAATCTCCGCTAGGAGAGTCTCCCTCCGAATAGAGCTTGGAGTAAAAGGCACTGAAGGCCTCTGCAATTTCAGAATCCGTATGGACTATTGTCCCGGATGGGGCTTTAACTGCTGGGATTGACCCCGAGGTCTCTCTTTGCCTCAGTTTATGGGCAAGCATGCAGCCTGAGCAATTGCCACTAAGAAAGAATTTGTGCCGTAGGCGTAGCAGGGCATATTCAGCTCTCTCGAGGTCCAGCCTGCGAAGGATGAGCCGTTTCTGCTCTAATTCTCGCCACACCCAAGGCGCACCTGTGCGTTTGTTTATGGATTCTAATTCTGCTACCGCTGTCTCTATCTCCTTTCTATGTTCCTTTCTAAGCTTATTATCCCCTTGCTGATATGGCTATTAGTTCCCCCCGAGTAACTAATTTTAATGCTTTCCATAGAGAGGCTGGGCGTTCGCCCTCACAGTGATTGTCGGTGAGATAGTCTCTAAGTGTCTTAAAGATTGCCTTTGTTGTCTGGTCTGAGTGAAGCAGTGCGTCTCGAAGATGCCAACGGGACTGGCGGGGTTGGGTGGCACCCAGGTTCAGCGATAGCGTGATCAGGGCATGGTCGGAAAGAGAGTGCAGCTCTATCGTTGCTTCGGCTATGCATCCCACCAGGGCATCCGTTATTAGGAAGTGATCAATTCGGGCATAAGTCTTGTGAGCTGCCGAGAAGTACGTGTAGTCTCTGGTAGAAGGGCGTGTCTGCCTCCATACTTCATTGAGTGTGCTGTTTACAAGCCAGTGATGTTCAGTCTGTGAGAGTGTCCCCGTTTGTGCTGTGCGTTGCCCGAAGCGGTCTAAGTCTGTGTCCATTACTAGGTTCAGGTCTCCCCTAATCACTACCTCCCGGTCAGGAGTGGCCAACACTTGCGCAAGGTAGCTTAGTAGGAAACGCTCCTGATGCTCGTTCGGGGCGTATATGGACGCTACTGTAAACTGTGTAAGGCCCATTGTATTCTAAGCCCTAACGCGCTACCTTTTTGTTCGGCAATGGTCTCGATCACTTTTCCTTGGAAGCTCTGGGCAATTAATATGGCTACCCCATTCTTCTTAGATGAATCTGAGAACCAGTATTGTCTGGAGAACCTCGGGGAGCGCATGCGATGGGTGTCCCCAGTGAGCAAGTGGGTTTCTTGTAGTAAGCAGATGTCTCCCCAGTGTGTTCTAAGTAGGATAAGATCGCTTTGCGCTTGACCGGGCTGTTGAGGCCTCAAACATTGAGGCTCACTAGGCGGATATTCTGCATCCTATTAGTTTCACCTGGCCCCTGCCCCTTGATCACTACGCTCTTGCTGCAGTTGCCGGACCCATCTAGTGTGTCCTAGTGTAAAGATTTCATTTAACTTGCCGCCCAACAAGGGCCTGGGTTGATGCAGAGGAAAAGAAGACAGAAAGACCCCTTTAATTAACGCAAAGGATACTTTAAACAGGAGGAAAGACAATAACTGAAAATCTGAGTCCGTCAAATCCGATGAGGCGTGTTCGGCAAAGATGGAACTGTTCTGGAGAGATACTTCCGAAGGGATCCAGTATAGGTCCGTCGGGCGTGTGGAGGGTGGGTCATCAAGCCGGTCATAGGTTCTTCCACTCCTCCGCCACCTCATTTGGGTCCTCACAAGACCCGCCCCAGCCCCCGGGGGCAGGATTGTTGCTGGATCACGGAGTCGTCGGGATGGTGGATTCAGAAGAGAGGGCCTGCAACACTGCTTGTCTCCCTTGGCTAATGATTCAGAGTCTGGTCTAGGCCCGCAGTGGTTGTTTGTCACCCTCTGCCAGGCTGGCCGTTGATGCTTGGGGGATGAGGGCTGGTCCATAGAGTCTTCCTGGACGTCAAGATGTAGGAGAGCGCAGGCCTCTTTGAGAGATCTGATCTGGTGAAGCGCCCCCTCATGTCTAAAGATGATACGGAAAAGGGTGACCCCAGGCATAGGGAATCTTGGCCTTCCGCAGATGTTCTGTGACGGGGCGGAAATCCCTGCACTTCTGAAGGGTGATTCTGGAGAGATCTTGAAAGAAGGTCGGGGAGTGGCCTTTGAAATGAACTGGGTGTGAGTCCCTGGCATTCTTGAGGATATCTTCTTTGATCTGAAAATCATGGACACACACCAGGATGTCGGCTGGGGGTCCTTTATCTGGTCTTTCAGGACTCTAGTTACAGGGGAGAGGTCTGTGGGAGGCCCGATACATGTTGAAGGAGATCCGTAACGTACTCGCGTAGATTGGGGCCCTCTGCTCTGGTTGCCACTCCTCTAATTCTTATATCGTTCCTCCTAGACCTATTCTCGAGGTCTTCATTGTGCGCTTGAAGGTCTAGTTGCTGGTCTTTCAGCCTTAACACTTCTTGCTGGAGCCAAGCTACCTCCTCAACCTGACTCGTCTAGGGCAACCTCAAAAGTCATCATACCCCTGTTTATATTGTGCAGATTCTAAGAGAGAATAGATTTGCTGCAAGTACAGTTACTCTTGGTGAAGAACACCAACTACCAATATTCTTAATATAAAATGTCACTGTACCATTTAAAGATGGCGACGATGGTTTTTGACAGGTAGATCGCGAAGATAGTAGAGACAGAAGAATGAGCAGAAACCAAATTAAAAACAATTCGAACAGTATTGGGCTACCGTTAACCCAAGTTTATTATTCCATGTATGCACTCCACCCTTCCTTTACAACCCCCCTACCAACCCCTACCTGCTGATGACCCCTAGGTTTACTAACTAGTTGCCCCCCGTACACCATTACAAGATGGCACGTCCGCTTCCCACAGGATGCACCATGACCTGGAAGTACCTATGATTACACTTCCCTTTTGAGCCCGATAAGGAGGACGCCTTCTAAGTTTCGGCTGCCCGCACTGACCGTTAATTTCCCTTAAAGCGAACCTAGGTATGGTCTCCCGTGAGCGCCCACGACTCGCTTACTTTCCCCATTAACGGAAAGCTGCTTACCAATGCTTACTCGTCATTCATATATATTGTGTTTCTTGACTTTTCCCCAGAACTGTCAGATTACCTTTACGAGCAGGGATAACATTGTCATTGTCTTGAGCCGATAAGGTAGGGACTGAAATGTATTGCGGCAGCCAATTTTTTCCCCTTGTTCCCCTTTTCTCAATTGTTTTTAATTTGCTCAGGTTTTGAAAAAAACAGGATTCTTTTTCCAAATTTCCCCTTTCTTATAGGAATCTAATTTTCTACCAATCAGCTAAACCACTGTAAGCATTATTGCCACTCTGGTACGGTGATGGAACTCAACTTATTTCCACAGCAAGAATAAAAATAAAATACCCACCCAGCGTGAGCCTTTGTTCAAACCCAGTGTCACAAGGATGTCAATTCACATCCCACCCCTTTAACGTTTCCCTTGGAACACATCTTTTTGGGCGCACCCCTTTTCTAACACATCTTTTCTTCTAAGGTCTCCAACTTGTGAACTAAAACTCCACTGTGTCTATACATATACTTTACAAAGTCTAACCTAGTGTGTCACTTGAAAGCTTGGTTTTCTTTATAGCGCATATGAATGCTCGTACTCACGATACATATACTTAAATATAGCGGATAGTTTTTGTAAGATATCTGGTTCTAATGCTTTGAAATCTCTTATATATGCCCTTTTTTTGTCTTATTACATGTTTTCCGTTCCAATCATACCCACTACTGAAACGTCTGTATATGTTGATTTATATGTTTTGGTTCTACTATGATGTAAGGGTGGGCGGCAAATTCCGTTCCGCTCGCGAAACTTGCGAAATTTTGGCATTTCCGCGCGGAAATGTCGAAACTTCCGCGATCCGCGGCGGAACGGAATTCGGGTGCAAGAAAGCACTGAAGCAGGTGCCCGAGTTGAAGCTCAAATTCTGTAACGCATTAATCAGCACAAAAAATTTGTGAGCAAGGTCGAGGCTAAGCAGGAGTGCTTTCTGCCCATATCTACCGTCAAACATTAGCTGTAATCCCCGATGGAGGTCTTTGCATCCTTGATTTTCCCGAGCGCAATCCCCGTGTAGGTCCAGTGACCAGGAGGTTCTTCCTCCTCATCTGCTGTCCAGATCCTGCTCTGACCCTTTATAAACAAGAGGCATGTGAACAGGCCTAGAAGCCCCGCCCGTTTGCCCCCGCCCCACATACACTAGTGGTATGCACCGTCTTCCCGCCCTTTCCCCAGAATGATGGACAGCTTAATCAAAGGACCCCGGCGCTTTCGGCGCGGTGGCAAAGTTACAGACACACAGGCCACTGGGGTAAATTCTTCTGGACCTTTACGCAGATGTAGTGTAGGAAAGGCACTATACATTTACCCAACGAGGTAGCACTTACCGATTAGCCAGTAGAAAGTACTCCAGTTGAGTAGAGGTATTGCACAAAACGGAGGCATCTTCGTGGATAAATATGCAGGGCAGGTGTGCAGAATTCGTGAGCGTGGTTAAGCAGATGTGCCTTCTCTCCATTTCCAACGTGAAAAGTTAGCTGTAATCCCGATGGAGGTCTTTGCATCCTTGCTTTTCTCGAGCGCAATCCTCGTGTAGAATTCGTGAGCGTTGTTAAGCAGATGTGCCTTCTTCCTATTTCCACCCTGAAAAGTTAGCTGTAATCCCCGATGGAGGTCTTTGCATCCTTGATTTTCTCGAGCGCAATCCCCGTGTAGGTCCAGTGACCAGGAGGTTCTTCCTCCTCATCTGCTGCTCAGATCCTGCTCTGGCCCTGTATAAACAAGAGGCATGTGAACAGGCCTAGAAGCCCGCCCGTTTACCCCCGCCCCACATACACTAGTGGTATGCACCGTCTTCCCGCCCTTTCCCCAGAATGATGGACAGCTTAATCAAAGGACCCCGGCGCTTTCGGCGCGGTGGCAAAGTTACAGACACACAGGTCACTGGGGTCAATTCTTCTGGACCTTTACGCAGATGTAGTGTAGGAAAGGCACTATACATTTACCCAACGAGGTAGCACTTACCGATTAGCCAGTAGAAAGTACTCCAGTTGAGTAGAGGTATTGCACAAAACGGAGGCATCTTCGTGGATAAATATGCAGGGCAGGTGTGCAGAATTCGTGAGCGTGGTTAAGCAGATGTGCCTTCTCTCCATTTCCAACGTGAAAAGTTAGCTGTAATCCCGATGGAGGTCTTTGCATCCTTGCTTTTCTCGAGCGCAATCCTCGTGTAGAATTCGTGAGCGTTGTTAAGCAGATGTGCCTTCTTCCTATTTCCACCCTGAAAAGTTAGCTGTAATCCCCGATGGAGGTCTTTGCATCCTTGATTTTCTCGAGCGCAATCCCCGTGTAGGTCCAGTGACCAGGAGGTTCTTCCTCCTCATCTGCTGCTCAGATCCTGCTCTGGCCCTGTATAAACAAGAGGCATGTGAACAGGCCTAGAAGCCCCGCCCGTTTGCCCCCGCCCCACATACACTAGTGGTATGCACCGTCTTCCCGCCCTTTCCCCAGAATGATGGACAGCTTAATCAAAAGACCCCGGTGCTTTCGGCGCAGTGGCAAAGTTAAAGACATACAGGTCACTGGGGTCAATTCTTCTGGACCTTTACGCAGCTGTAGTGTAGGAAAGGCACTATACATTTACCCAACGAGGTAGCACTTACCGATTAGCCAGTAGAAAGTACTCCAGTTGAGTAGAGGTATTGCACAAAACGGTGGCATCTTCCTGGATAAATATGCAGGGCAGGATTCAACGGGCGCAGCAAAATCTCCGCGAGCACGCGAAATTCCACGTGCTCGCGGAGATTTCTTGCCGTTTCGCGGAATTTTGCGGAAAGCAACTCCGCAAATTCCGCCCACCCCTACTATGATGGGATAATATAATGTGATAGTTCTACTTTTATCCTTTTCCTTCCCCTTACCCCTTGTGAAACTAATATTTCATGACATGTCCTGTTTTTGAAATTGTCTGTTATTCAATTATCACTCTCGGTTTTGTTTTACTTATGTTTTTCTCCTCCCCTTAACAAAAATCTTTACACTTTCTTGTAAAATTACCCTTGACATGCCATATATCTCTGTTCCTACTTACATTTCAACTTTGATTATGGTATTTGCACAATCTTTGTATTGGCAGCCCTGAAGAAGCCCCAGGCTGACAGGCCAAAAATAGGGGGCGAAACATGTGTAGGCTGTACCACACACTTCTTTGGTTTTGTTACTTACCCTGTCCTGAAAGAGACTGAAAGTCAAAGAGTCTCCTTTTCATTTACACGGGATTCAATAAAAGGATTTTTTCCTAATAGATTAATGAATATTCTGACTTGTCCTGGTATACCTTTCAGGGACCCAGTTAGGCCTGCTGAACAGGAGGACCTTAAATCCTGGTTGTGGAGCGCTGCGAGGTCCCGCGTTGATGATGCGTCACGCACCTGAGGTGATGCGTCAGTTCCGAGGAGCTGCAGAGCTGCGATGCGAGGTCCCACGTCATCGTCGAGGATTCCATTGATGAGGGCTTGCGAAGCGAAATCCGGTGTCGAGAATGCATCCCGCAGTCAAGGCAATGCGTTGGTTCTTAGGAGCTGTGAGGCTGCAATGCGAGAACCTGCATCGTCGTCGAGGCTGCCGTCGATGAGAGTTTTGTGATGTGAGGGCCTGCGTTGGTGAAGTTTTGCACAGCGACGGTTCCGATGTGGGCTGCAAGGTTGATGCAGAGTCCTTGCGCTGGGAGAACTCTCGCAGCAGAGGCAATGTACAGGTGCTGGGTTCAAGGTTGTTGGAGCCGTCTGTTCCTGAGGTTCTAGTCAGGAGGCCAGCCAACTAGCCCTTGGAGTAACTCTGGGGTCCTAGGTTCAACAGATACAGGTCCAGTCCTTCTCACCCAGCCGAGAGGGAGCAGGCCACCATAGCAGGCCAGCAGTCCTTCAGAGCATTAGTCCAGCAGAGTTGCAGTCTTTTCAGCAGCACAACAGTCCTTCTTCCTGGCAGAGTATCCACTGGTCCAGAAGTATACTGAAGAGTTGATAACTGAGGTCCAATATTTATACCTGGGCCTTCCTTTGAATTTGGAGAAGCTTCTAGAGGTTTCCCTTTGAAGTCCACAGGCCTCCTGCCTTCCCTGCCTTGGCTCCAGACTAATTACACAGGGTATGCAGCCCTTTTGTGTGAACACAGGACACAGCCTATTTAAGTGTAAGCAAAATGAGGGAGGGAGCACACTGCCTCACACCCCAGCACTCAGTTCACTCCAATGCATCATGGTAAATGCAGTGCATGATAACACTTACTTCAGTAAAAGTCTTTTGTTTTTCACCCATGTTGGTGCAGCCAGTGCTGCTCAAGAGAGCCTTTTCAAACAATAAGAAACACCCTTCTGTTTCAAAGGCTCCCTGAGCTAATGAGCTGGCGAGCTCCTCCTGGACACACCAGGGAGTGGTACTGTGACCTGTGAAGACTTTGGCAGCATTTCCAGCACCTCATATTAAAGTTTGCTGCTCTCTACTGATGGAGGACGAAATCCAGAGACAAATACACGTGTCTAGAGATATACAGCACTAACTGCATAGACATTGGTGCAAAAAGTACAGTTACTTTTGAAGTAGGCGCTAATTTTGAGGCAGTGTGCTCCCACCCTCCTCCTATTCAAGTGTAAGTAGGACTTTGCCCAGCTCCGACCTCACATCCTGCCAGTAATGGCCCATCCAGGCACACCTAAGCTCTCTATTGTGTGTGGCTGTCTAGGAGGAACGCATAAGGCCCACTGTCAGCTACACTCAGTCATGTGACCCAGAGACAGGCACTAAATGGCTATGGTAGGAAAATAAATGCCAACTTTCCAAAAGTGGCATTTTCATAATTGAAATGTAAAGTTCAACCTTATCCATAAGAGAGGATTTATCATCACAATTCCAGAGACACCAAACATGACCCGGTTACCTGTTCCCATTTGGAAACTACAGCTTAATAAATTTAAAAAGGTAACTGCAATATTATTCTATGGGAGAGTTAGGTCTTACAGTAGTGAAAAATGAATGTAGGAGTTTTTCACTGCCAGGCCATGCAAAACTTAAAACTTAATATCCTACTTTTTAATTACACTGCACCCTGCCCTCTGGGCTGTCCAGAGCCTATCCCAGGATGACTTAAATGTATCAAAAAGGAAGGTTTGAGCCAGGCAAAAGGTTTATTTTGCCAGGTCAAAATGGTAGTTTTAAAGGGCTACTAAAGTGAGTGGCACAATGAGTACTGCAGGCCCATTTGTAGCATTTAATTTACATGTAGTACCACTTTACTAGGGACTTATAAGTAAATTAAATATGCCAATTGGGTATAAGCCAGCGTTCCCATCTTCTAAGTTGTGAGAACATGTACTTTACCACTGGTTAGCAGTCCTAAGGCCAGCAGAAAATGGAGAAGGAAGGCAAAAGGTTTGGGGGAAGTCCACTCTAAGGCTGACAGGTCTAACACTGTCTAACACCCCTGTAGATTGTTTTGACTGATTTATGCTAGCCTCCATCTTGGATTTTCCACTCACCCTGTCTTCTTTTAGTTTCATGTTGCAGAATCTTTTTGCTGGTGCACCTGCTTCATTCAAAATAAGAACCTTGTGTTTCCTGTGACATCTTCCCTGGATGGACCTGTTAGGGCTGTCAGCAGCTAGTCACTTTGGCTAAATTCTTGCACAGCTTTTGGGAAAAGTGGCGTATAATATATTCCTACTGAGGTATAAACTGGAAAGAGGGAGTGGTTAGGTTCAGGGTTGGCAGGAAGAGCAATGTGACATCTAATCCATGGGTAGTTAACATTTCTTAGTGGTGACTGCAGATTGGAGGGCAGCACACAACGTTTACTGATGGGAAGTTATTCAAGTGACAGTAAGTCATGAATGGGGGTGCATAGGCTAAGAACGGTTAGTTTTTCAACATTGATACAGATTGTAGAAGGGTGGTATGTAGGCCTGCTTTGGGAGTAGCATGGAAGGGTGCTCAGGTAGAGACTGAAGAGAGAAGGATAGATGGATGACTGGGCATTTTCTTTGTTCTTTGTGATGAGCCAAGTGTGGGACTTGGCCCCTGTCGGTAGGTAGGTGGAGATTCCTTGTTTTTCAGGGAAGCTATTGAGTTTACAGTAAAGCAAACAATATAAGCCTGTTATGTATAACAGAAAAAAGGAATTCTTTATCTGGATTGGCGAAACACCGCATGTAATATCTCTGTATGCAGACAATGCCTTTTTTTTAGGTAGCCTCACCTCGCATGGCGTTGCCCAGGCTACTGCATCACCTGGAGGACTTTGGGGAATACTCTGGACTGCGTCTCAATCAACACAAATCCCTGCTCATCCCTCTGGCTTGAATGGCCACCCTGCCCCTGGAGAGTCTCCCTGATCTCGGGTTACGCTGCGAACGGTGCATTTTCGATACCTGGGTGTGCAGTTGGCACTTGAGGTTCCCCGCTGATGCACCTCAATGTGGACAGGGTCGTGGCTGTGGTGTTTGGTGACCTTTTGGAATTCGTTGCCACTTTCATTGATGGGCAGACTGGCGGTGTCCAAAATGGTGGTGCTGCCACGCTGGCTGATACATACTACAAAGATCCCAAAAAGATTTTTAAGCAACTGAACTGAGTGCTTGTGGCATTGCTGTGGGCGGGACATCGCAGCAGGGTGGCTTTGGGTATCCGGACCCATTGTTACAAGGAGGGGGGTCTGGAAGCACCTTGACTGGATTTATATTATTATGCAGTGAACTTACAGCAAGCGTCCCGTTGGCTAGACGACGGGGACAATTGGGAGAAAAGAGTGCTGGCAGGACGGGTTCAACCGGATAAACTCCAGGTGGCACTGATGCAGGGTGGGGGGGCGGGGCTCGGACGACATGCCCTTCATAGTTTATCACACTGCGAGTATCTGGCAGCAATATGTGGAGACGGACCTGCAATGTGCCCCATTTCATCGGGAGCTTCTCATATGGATACTCGCTCCAGTGTGGAACATGATTGCACATATGTCATTTCAGACGTTGAGGGAAGGGGGCTGTGAAGTGTGAGCTGATCTCTAAACGGGTGAAACATTCATTACATATGAGCAGGCATGTGGGGACTTTATCCTGGGTCAGGGGCACTATCTACATTACGCCTGTCTGCTGGAAATTGCCAAAGCGACCTGGCCCACATACCCTGATATCCCGCAGACAACCCACACCCTAGATATATTGCTCTCCTGTGGCTCTGGACGCAGGCTGATTTCCCTCCTATACAAAGCAATGAGGATGAACTCAACCGGTCCTCCTCCTAGGGCATGAGCGGCCTAGGACACAGACTTAGCCGAGCCCCTGGGTGACAAGACATGGTCAGCCATAAGTGCACTTACCCACACAGTATCCTGTAATGCACAATTTAAATTGGTACAATACAATTTCTCACACCGCACCTACATAACACCAGTGAAACTTCACCTCATTACCCCGACCCGCCCAGATGCTTGTCCAAGGTGTGATGAGGCAGGGGCGGATTTTCTACACTTAGCATGGAGATGTCCCGGGGTGAGACAGTTCTGGGCCTAGGTGGTGGGGACTGTGCAAAAGAGCACAGGCTTTTACATTGAGGAAGTGCTATTACAATGCTTATTGGGCCGTATCAAGAAACCCAAGAAGCACAAAATGGCGTACAAGCTGTTGCAGTGACTGTTGGTGCTGGTTAAGCGCAGGGTGGCTATATCTTGGATGGGACTGCATGCCCCGGATCTAAAGGCATGGAATAGGGACGTGCATGAATGGACTCTGGCAGAAGAAGTCCACATGAAGCTAAGCCGTAGAGATGACAAATATCAAGAGGATCCTAGTGAATGGCGTGAGTTGTGCAACGCTGTCTTGACCTCAAACCTAGATGTGAATGACCTGCATGAATCAGACGGTAGGGGGGTATAACTGAAGGGGAGGGGGAGTGAAAAGTGAAATGCGAAAAGTGAGAGGTATGTACTTACCCTTGCAATCAAATGTGCTGTCATTTACTGATCCATCGCTACTGTAAAAAAAAAAAAAAATTCTGGTGTGGACGATCACTTGCCTTCGACCTCTGTACTCATATAATTGCTGCGATTTTCGTTCAAACTAAAAATAAAGGTTAAAAAAAATATATATATATTTTCACATAGAAAGAAGACAACATTTCAACAAAGGGTTAAATATTTTTCGATCTCGTTGAATTGTATTCTAACTCTTTTAAGCAATTCTATTCTTTTCTGTCTTTTTAATAGCAACGTTTTTTAACAATTGTGAAGTATTTGTCACTGTCTGAGTCTGATTTCAGAGTTTCTGTTTTATGTTTTAGTTGGTTTGGTACAATGTTCATGAAGTTTTTGGTGCCCTTAATTTTGATAAATCCACAGTTTTCTCTAAAACATTGAATTAGGTTAATTGTTTCGGTTGATAGAGTTGGAGGATACTTCGATATGTTCTTGGTATTCTGAATTTCTTATTGATATTCAATTTGTTGTTGAGCATTTCAGAGTGTTTTTATTTCTTCTCATTAAACCAAAAAAGGGCACTGTTCCTGTGGCGAGGTGCAATAAGTCACCTGTACGCCTTAGATAGAGGAAAAAGAAAACAGGATCCTAGGTTAGAGGGGACCCACTCTAAAGAGGAAGAACAAGGCTTGCCTCTTGTTGCCCTCACACACCCCGAAAGGTGTCATGCTTCATCATCGGGCGTTGCTCCTCGTGGGGCCGGCGCTGCAATTCCCCACGGGTCCCCCGAAGGGTCACTTTGTCGGAGATCTTTTAATATTGCCGGATGATGCATGCGGGTGTGTGGAGTGTGGGTCCTATGTGGGAAATGAAAGTACGTGCATAAAGATTAAAACTGGCAGGGGAATCTTCAAAAAGAGAGATTGGGTTTTGCAACGCCCTTGCCAGAAATAAAAACCCATAAAAATGGTGTTGTCCCAGAGGCACACTGTGCCCAGGTGTAAAGTCAACATGTTTCGCGCATTTGTCGCCAAAAACGGTCATTTGCGCTTCTTCAGGACCAAAGCAATAGTAAGTGAAGTGCACGTGAATAATTTGTTAAAAATTAGTACCCACAGTGGTTATCAGGGCGGGCGATAAGCTGCTCCTGAAGGAACCTAGGAAAGAAAGCAACCAAAAAATGTGCATTAGACTAGCTTAATGCAACATAATGTGCCACCTACGTGTGCACAGAAAACCATCAAAAGAAAAAGGAAACATTTGAGACACTTAAAGTGTAATGGTCTCCTAAAGTTATTGAAGGTCAAAAGCGGGATCTCAGTGATATTACCAAATAAACCACAGGGTGCATTGCGCCACAAATTAAGGGTAAACAGGCTCTCTGTAAGGTCTCCTCATGCTTACCATCCTCACATTCCTTACTTACAGATATACTCGGGTGTATAGTCAAAAAAGGCATCTGACTCGTTCGGCCGCCTGCCGTTAGTGAAAAGGCAGTGGTCGATCAAGGGCTAGATATAGGTAGCATTCCCTGGTGCCTGGGCGGTTACTATATCCGGGACGCGCTATCAGGTGGTGGGAAGAGTGCTTGCATGAAAGCAGGCCTCTAATACGCATGCGCCCAGGTGGAAAACTAATCTCCTGCACACGGGCGAGCCGGAGAAGGGCTCCTTGTAATGGCATAAACAGGAAATACGTCAAGTATGCGTATTCCGGCGTACACCCGATGGTAACACTGATGTTAAGGCATGAGTCTCACCACTAAAAAGTATGTATATATGTAAAAATTATTATCAACCCCTCTGTTGTCATAGATCATGTGTTGATGTCAATTGAATGAAAGAATTAAATAATAATAATAACATATTGCAATTGGCCAAGGTAAATACAATATTATATGGTGACTCCGTTGTATCTTAGGTGAGGTGATAAATAAGTGAAAGATGTAACTATTCCCAAGTCATATGCCCAATAGGAAACCCTGGTGATACCCATGTTAGGGAGAAAACATGTCTTAAATGTTGAAAAAAAGGAGAAAAGAAAAGGAATAGGAAAGAAGTATGGTCCCTCGGCTGAGCCGCCGTGCTACAATTTAAGAAAAAGAGAGGGGGGGACCATGGAGCCAATTAAGGTCCAGTGTCCATGCTCCATATGTAATATCTTTAAACCAAAAAAGGGCACTGTTCCTGTGGCGAGGTGCAATAAGTCACCTGTACGCCTTAGACAGAGGAAAAAGAAAACAGGATCCTAGGTTAGAGGGGACCCACTCTAAAGAGGAAGAACAAGTCTTGCCTCTTGTTGCCCTCACACACCCCGAAAGGTGTCATGCTTCATCATCGGGCGTTGCTCCTCGTGGGGCCGGCGCTGCAATTACCCACGGGTCCCCGAAGGGTCACTTTGTCGGAGATCTTTTAATATTGCCGGATGATGCATGCGGGTGTGTGGAGTGTGGGTCCTATGTGGGAAATGAAAGTACGTGCATAAAAATTAAAACTGGCAGGGGAATCTTCAAAAGAGAGATTGGGTTTTGCAACGCCCTTGCCAGAAATAAAAACCCATAAAAATGGTGTTGTCCCAGAGGCACACTGTGCCCAGGTGTAAAGTCAACATGTTTCGCGCATTTGTCGCCAAAAACGGTCATTTGCGCTTCTTCAGGAACAAAGCAATAGTAGAAGTTTATTTCTTCTCAGACAGGGAATAGAAAAATATTGATGATTTTAAAAATTGTTATGTCCTGAAATTGGTTCCGTTGGTGCGATGTCATTTTCAATGAGTTACTTTATGGAGGTTTTTCTAATGCTGTGGTTTGTAGTTCCTTTTTTGTGGTGGATATCATATTTCAATTTTTTTTATTCCAGTTTTCATTTTGCCATACCATAGTGATTTTCCTTCTGCATAGGTTATATTTGGCACTAGATAAAATGATATGTTTAGTCTATTTGTTGCTCTTGGTTTATTTTCACCATATTTCTAATAAGCTGCAATAGGATCTCTGGGTGGTCTTGATATGTTTTCATAAAGTCTTGGTTTTACTGGTCATATATCTTTTTGTTTTGTCCAGTTCTGGTTTTCGTTTGCCTTTCAATTCAGTCCAAATATATTGCTCCTTCTGTGTTTACTGCAAGGGTATCCTCTCCCTATTGAAGGTTCTAAAGTTCCTGTGTTCTAAGGGCAAATTGAATTTCAGTAGTGAAAAATATGAGGTTCAAAAATTATATTGGGCTGTGTAATCCCAGTGTTCCATATTCAAATAGCTTATTGGGGTCATTATCAGTGAATGGTTCAGCTTTTATTGGGATGCCTCCTAAGCCCTGCTTTCTAAGGCACTTTGCTTTGAAAGTAATGATTCCTGGAAATTCCTTGGAGTTCCTTAGAAAACAGAGTGAGCATAGCTATTTTAATCAAATGTCTGTTAATGTTTCCAATTCTAGACCTAATTGGTTCTGGTTCTTATTCGGTCCTATCCTTTTTTCAGTCTGAAGAGAAAATCTGCAGTGTATTCATCTAGATTTATTGCTGGCAATTCCATTATTTAGATAGACATTTTATGAATTTTTGTCTGGCAGAGTTTAGGGTCATTTTCGTTTTTTCTGTGAGTAAATATATAAAACAAACATATTTTACTGTGTCTACCACCCCTAAGGTGGCCCTGTATAACCCACAGGGCAGGGTCCTATGTATTTAAAAGCAGAACATGTACTTTTAAGTTTTAAAAGTCTTGGTAGTGGAAAACTCCCAAAGTCGATTTTCACTATTGCAAGGCCTATCTCTCCCATAGGATAACATTGGGATTACCTTATATTTTATAAGCATAATTTCCAATTGGTAAGAGATAAGACACCCAAGTTTAGTATCACTGGAATCACAATTTAAAATCACAACTCATGGTGAAGTCAGATTTTAAATTGCAATTCTGAAAATGCCACTTTTAGAAAGCTGGCATTTTCTCACTTTAGCCATTTGGTGTCTGCTGCCTGTCTCTATTCAGTCTGATTTGGGTAACAGCTGGGCTTTGTGTATACCCTCTAGACAGCCACACAAAGGGAGCTTAAGTGTGCCTTCATGGGCCATCCTGGGAGATGGGACGGAGGAGCTGGGCACCACCTCACACTTACACCAGAATAGACTGTGTCCTATCCACACACGAAGTACCCACCCCTATAGTGAGTCTGGAGCCATGGTAGGAAGGAAAGACCTCTGTGCACTTCAAAGCCTTCTTTGAAGTCTTCACCACTTCAAAGGCACAGCTGGTTATAAGTACTGGACCTCTGACACCATGACTTCAGTACACTTCTAGACCTGCGAAGACTCTGCCAGGAAGAAGAACTGCTGTGCTGCTGAAAGGACTGCCACTCTGCTGGACTGCTGTTTTGCTGGATTCCTGCCTTGCTGTGCCGTCCTGCTGCCTGTTGTTCCCCTGCCTGGGTGAGAATGACTGGACCTGCATCACTTGAACCCAGAGTGACTCCAAGGGCTTGTTGGCTTGCCTCCTGATTTGAAGTCTAAGGGACATAAAAGACTGCCATCTTACCTGCATCTGCACCTAGGCTCTGCTGTCTGTGAGTCTGCGCTGTGAAGTGGTGCCACCTGTGATGTCATGAGTGATATCACTGACCCTGTCCTGAGTGATGTAATATGTGAGGTCATAAGCAGTGCATTGCGGGGGCGTAAGTTATAATTTGCTCAGGTAACTATAACTGCTGAATTTCAATGGTTTTGTACTAGTGAAATGTGAGCCTTACTATAACGTCCCTGTAACCTTTATTTTTTTCATTGAATTTCTAAGGCTTTTTTACATTTTATTTCCTAACCATAACCTGTAACCTTGGAGAGTGGTTGTGTGAGTGGCTTTATAAGTCAGTGAGCAAGTGTGCGAGTGGCTGTTTGGGTGTGTGAGTGGCTTTATAGGTGTGTGAGTGGCTGTATAGGTCAGTAAGTGGGTGTGTGAGTGGCTGTGTGGGTGAGTGAGTGACTCGGTGAGTGACTGTATGGGTGCATGAGTATATAAGTGAGTCTTTGAGTGGGTGCATAAGTGTCTATGTGGGTCTGTGAGTGGTTGCATGAGTGTTTCAGGGGGTCTGTCAGTAGGGGCATCAATATCTGAGTAGGTCTGTGAGTGGGTGCGTGAGTGTCTGACTTGGTCTCTGAGTGGGTGGATGAGTACCTCAGTGGGTCTGTGTGTAAGTGAATACGTGTCTCAGTGGCTCTGTGAATGGGTGCATACATCACTGAGTGAGTCTGTGACTGTGTGCATGAGTACCTCAGTGGGTATGTGATTGGGTGCATGAGTCTTAAAAGTGGGTGTGTGAGTGGCTGCATAAGTATCTCAGTGGGTCTGTGAGTGGGTGTATGAGTCTCTAAGTGGGTATGTGAGTGGGTGCATAAGTGTTTGACTGTGTCTGTGAGTGAGTGCATGAGTGCCTGACAGGATCTGTTAGTGGGTGCATGAGTCTCTGAGTGTGTCTGAAGGGGATGCACGAGTGTCTGAATGGGTCTGCAAGTGGCTGCATGATTGAGTGGCTTTGTGAGTGGGTGCTGTGAGCACTAAATTTGGTATGAAGTTACTACAAGTAAGTGGTTTGGTATAAATCCATTCAATATTTAAAAAATAAAAACAAGGGGCATTGAATCACTCTACATTATTGATGCAAATTGCCTGTCTCCTTTTAATATGAATCGTGATGAAGAACTCTCTACATATCGAATTTTTAATTATAAATCCTCCTTCTGTACCTAAAAGATATCTTTTTTTTAGATCATTATATGCATTGTTTTATTTTTGTCAGGACTACATTCACTTTTTTTGCAATTGCAGGAAGGGTTAAGAAAGTGTTAAGGAAAAGAAAAGACAGCTGAATTTCAGGAATTGCCATCATGAGCATACATTGTGGCTGATGTAAAGAGACACTATAGATGAAGTTGAAAATGTATAAATTAAGTTTCTCAGCTATGACTTTAATTGTACATGGTTTACCATGCAAGCAATTGAAGACATTCAATTGCTTGTGACAAATTTTGTGTAACATAATTTGTCCATTATGTCAATTGAACAAGTAATCAAATAACATTGGTGGATGATGGAGTTAAAAACAAGGACTACCACAGTCAGGATTTGAACTGGAAAGTCCGGTGAAGGACTACCATAGTCATGGGGTTGCCTAAACAATCTCTAACTTCAATGCCGAAGGAAACAAGTCTTTTGACCAAAAAAATGATTTATTGAATTATAAGCTGTCGTAATTTTTGTTGATACTTGTTAAATTACATTTATAGTTACCAACGTCCATGATCTGATTTACTGACCTGTAATGAATGAATGTTTATTTGGTGTGCTTTCATTTTAGTGTCATTTTAAGCGTAGATGTTTTCTACACTGATCATTTGACCAAGACCCTCCTGAATCAAAACACAGCTCTGTTGTACTAGTCTGCATCAAAATAAGCAAGCATAATACCAGCTCTGGATTTGAATGCTCTTCTTTTTTGTTCGGCAAAGAAAGGCACCTACGATAATGCATATAGCAAAGCTTGATAACTTATAGCTTCTTCTAACATTTCATTATGTTCACTTGATAACTAATTATTTCTTCCAATATTTCATGTTCGCAGCCTCACACACGTGTTTCTCTCTTAACAAACTCTTATGTGGAGCACAGCAGGTACTGAGAACCAAACTTGTTTGAAGCATAACATTTAAAGAGCAATGCCTTCTTAACTGTTCAGCAAACAGCATGTTACTACAAGGGTCATCTCCCTCTGGTGCACTGCCATTAGCTGGGAACCACTGTTGCAATAACGACCTCCTTCTGGTGAATGCACTGGGATGGCTACCGAGTTAGGTTTCATTTGAAAGGCTATTGGTGAGTGCCAGTCTTGTTTTGAATGTGGCTACATGGATGTTGTCATACATACATATGTTCCTTCTTGTCTACTGCAGTGGTGCCTGATTCAGGCAAGGGGGCTCACACCTTGGGGTCACATCTTCATACTCCAGAGTGAGGAATGACAAGATTGATGAAACATCACACGGCACGAAACATTGCTGTTGTGGTGTGATTTTTTGATTCCAAATATAATACAAAGCCCACTGGTGAAGAACGGTGCAGCACAGCCTCTAGCTACCAGCTCAGCACCATTTAATACAAACAGCATATCACACTGCATCATAAAAAAATCTAATGACGTTGTAAAACCCCTAGCAACAGAATGCATGATGTGATTACACGTTAAAAATTCTCAACTACACAACACGTCCCATATAAATAAATATATATATATATATATATATATATATATATATATATATATATATATATATATATCCCGTGCACGAACACCGCTCAAAAGGTTGCCGCTCTCCACACGGCGGGTGTCGCAGCTCACGGGAGCGGTCCCGTGCAACAAATTGCACCAGCAGTCAAAGAACAACGCTGCGCACTCAGGCTCTTTAATTACTTAGAAGAATTTATTTTTCCATGCCACTCGGAATGAAGAAGCACTGACAAACGCGTTTCAGCCGCCTGGCCTTCGTCTGTATCAGTGGCGACCCGCAACCTCGGGCCTTTTAACATCCATTGAATTCATTGGCTCACACTAGTCATTAAAAACAATAGAAGGACCAAATGCAGATTATACATACATCAAACAGATGTCGGCCATCTTAGACTGCCTAAAAGATAGCGTAATTTGTGTGATTTCTGGATGTTAGATCGTGTAGTTTCCACAAAGACCGATATATTGAGAAAATCACCACACAAATTTTGGAGTTATTAAAAATAGAGCAATTTGCATCAATTATTGCCTGTGCACATTTGGCATATCCCAATTTCATTGGTATTCCTAGACTTCAGGACCACACTTAAATGTTCTCATTCATCTATAAATATAAACAAAATATGAACAGAATACAAATGATGATCGTCCTAAAATCATGCCCTAATGGGCCTGTCATTGAATGTTGCAATGCCATTTCATGTGCCATATTTGCGTTCGTTCATTTTTGGTCTATGTGTCAATCATGCCCTGAATGGGCTATTTCATCATATAATTTCATCTCACATCCTATACTAACATCAACAGAAATATACACAAAGGAAAGGTTTTCTCTAACCCACAAAGGACCATAATTCTTCCTCACTATTGAGGCCCCAAGGCGTATGTGTTCTTAATTCAACTATGTACCTTGCCTCCAGTTGCCTGAGGATTTTCACTCTGTCTCCCCCTCTTTCTGTGAGAAGAATCTGGTCAAGACAAAAGTAGCGTAATTTATCACTCCTAGCGTTGTGAAATTCAGAGAAATGCCTAGCTACGGGGTATGAAGCATCCTTATTGGTGATGGCCCGTGTGTGCTCCAGCACCCATTTGTTGGCTGGATGGATAGTACTACCAATGTACTGGAGACCACATGGACACACCAAGCAGTATACCACAAAGCTGGAATTGCAATTCAACAGCTTGTTGACACCTCACTTGGTCTTTTTTTCCAGGGACTGCATAGTCCTTCACCTTTGAGCTGTTTCTACAAGCCTTGCAGCTAGTACACGGGAAGAGTTTTCTTAATCACTGGTTCCTCCGTGAAATGACTATGCACTAGAATGTCTTTTAGCAACGCATTCTTCTTGTATGTTATATCGGGTCTAGCTGGTAATAGACGGCCAATGACATTATCAGTTTGCAGAATTCCCCAATTCTTTTGGACCATGTCCCTGATCCTTGGTGACTCTGCTGAGAAGTCAAGAATTAACCTGACTATCCCTGTGTCCTCTCCTGTATCCTGACTATCGACTTGTCTCTTAGTCAATAGGTCCTGTCTGTTTCTTAGATGGACCTTATCCCTGGCACCCTGTAAGATTTTTGATTGGTACCCCCTAGCTCTAAACCTTCCAAAGGATTCTTTTTCTGCCATTTCATAGTCCTCGGGGAGTGAGCAATTTTGTGTCAGCCTCAACAGTTCCCCATAGGGGATAATGTTGATGAGGCTACGTGGGTGCTGACTTTGTGCGTGCAAAACAGTATTTCCTGAAGTTGGTTTCCTGTAGAGTTTGGTACAGATTATATCATCAGACCTGAACACCAACAGATCCAAGAAAGCAATTTCCTTATCATTTATATTGCATGTAAATTTAAGATTTAGATCATTGTGGTTCAAGTGTTGAATGTACTCTTTCGCTTTGGCGAGTGTTCCTCTCCAAATGATGAAAAGATCATCGATGTATCTCGCCCAAAGCGCTATCTTCTCTACCCAATGGCTGTTGTCATCCGCCCAGGCCACGTGCTTCTCCCACCAGCCAACGAAAAGATTCGCATAGCTGGGGGCGAAGCACGTGCCCATGGCGGTACCTTGTATCTGCCGGTACAAATGGCCAGCAAATAGGAAAATATTGTTGTTCAGGCAAAACTCCGCAATTTGGAGTATCATTTTGCTGTGTGTTGCAAATTTTAAAGGTCTCATTTTTAAAAACGATTCAAGTGCAGACAGTCCCTGGGAATGTGCAATGCAAGTGTATAAACTGGTGATATCAAGAGTAATTCAAAGAAAAGTTTCTTCCCAACGAATATTTTGGATCAACCGTATAAAGTCAGTAGAATCCTGGATGAAGGAACTTAAATCCTTCACCATTGGGAACAGAAAGAAGTCTATATAGACGGAAGCTTTTTCAAGTAGGCTACCTTTACTGGACACTATTGGGCGACCCAGAGGTCTCCTCATATCCTTTTGGATCTTTGGAAGGTGGTAGAACGTTGGAAGAACTGGATGGTCCACCATCATATATTTATACTCATCTTCCTCCAAGATACCCTTGCCTCTCCAATCGTTAAGTAGCTCATAGAAGGCAAGAACACTACTGTTGTATTCTACTCTACTGATTTTCTTATAGCTACGTGTATCGCCCAGGAGGCGTAAGGCTTCCTCTTTATAAAAATCTCTTGATAAAACAACCACATTCCCCCCCTTGTCCGATTGTTTGATAACAATCGAGTTGTCTTCTTTGAGAGACTTGACTGCAGTCCATTGTGCTCTGGAGAGATTGTATTTTCTCTTAGTAGATGGTTGAATGGATGCAGTTCGTAAAATATCCAGATCCTTGATCATTGCCTCATGAAAACAATCGATTGCATCAAAGGAGGTCTTTGGAATGAATTTCGACTTAGGTTTAAATTGACTTCTTCCACTTGCTTGTTCTATCCCCAAGTATTCAGATGTTTCGGATATATTATCAGAGTCACTTGATGTCGTCTCTGTTTGGGAATTCTGCAATTCATGTAAAATCTGTAAAGTTGCATAGTCATTACCTGTGAGGATTTCGGTAGGTACTGTAGATATTCCTGTGCCGGCTTCCCTCTGTCTCGAATGTTGGGCACAGATTTTCTTTAATTTCAGCTTCCTCACATATTGATACATATCAATGCGGGTTTGGGCAGAGTCCCATCCAGTTGTTGGACAAAAGGTAAGTCCTTTCTGCAGGGTGCGAACTTCAATGTCCGACAGTTGTCTTGATGATAAATTGACAACTGCCAACTGATTCACTTTTTGTTGCTGCCCCTCTTGCTCCTCGTTACTCATGGTTGGAAGCTTTGGTTTCCGCTTTTTCCCTCCTTGCCTAACTTTCCGCTGTTTTGTTGCGGTGGGCGTGTTCGTTGTGGGCATCTCCTCCACGACTCTTTGATGAGTTGGTACTCCTGGGGAAAATTCTGCTCCCTAACTGTAACGGAGCCTGTATCTCTTCTGGAGCCCTCCGTTTCCGACTGGTCTGTATCTGCCTCGGATTCTGAGGTATCCCTTGGGGCTGGTTCTCTTATATTTTTGGTCTCCTGCAATGCTTTTCTGGGGGCGTCATACTTTTTTGGGAACGTCAGGACTCTACCTGCTTCAAAGTCCTGGTGGTCCTGGGCAAACTTACTCTGTTTGCGCCGTTTGATGTCATTTTCGTACGTGACCAGTCGCACTTTCATCCTCGCCCTTAGGTTATCAGCTTGTTCCTTATCCGCAAAGGTGGAAATGTTACTTTCAATGTTGTTAATTTCATCTAATAGCTTCGCCCTATTGCTCTTCGCATATTTAATCAGTATCTCACCCATGCCTTTTGCTGAGGCACTGGTGAACTCAGCCCAATCTTTGAGAAGGTTAGGGTCCGGATTCTCATATGAGGGGACGGTGTAGATCCCTAACCCCCTCGGTATCCTACTGACGTCAAGATATCGCTGCAAGGAAGTGGCCTCCCACCACTTTCTTATTTCCTTTTTGTAGGTTCTTTCCAATTTAGTAAACCATCCTTTAAGACTGTCTGGTCCTTGACTGGTGCTAGGACCTCCCTCTGCTCTGCTTTCAGGAGGTGTGCCTCTGAAGACTGTATCCGCTGCTTCAAGGCGTTCAGCATCACTGAACATCATTATTCGAGGGGCAATTGGATCATGGAATCACAGTTATTTAAATGAGACAGTTCTCGAGCCTTGACGCCGTTGCCGTCAATTTTTCAAATCATTCAATGCGTTAGGGGCCAAATGGGAGACTTCACTCACCAGGGTGGTCTACCCGTTGACAATTCAGCCAGCCGACTGGTTGTCTCTGTTTTGTCCGCGTATCGATGCTGTTGTCCTCCGTCGGCACCGTCACAGCCAGGGGTCTGGTCTTGCTATGGAGACCTCTGCGTCCTCCCTCGGCCAAATAGCACGTGACAGCGGAGCAGGCAAATCCAAAATTACTCCGTACACCGCTCAAAAGGTTGCCGCTCTCCACTCGGCGGGTGTCGCAGCTCACGGGAGCGGTCCCGTGCAACAAATCGCACCAGCAGTCAAAGAACAACGCTGCGCAGTCAGGCTCTTTAATTACTTAGAAAAATTTATTTTTCTATGCCACTCGGAATGAAGAAGCACTGACAAACGCGTTTCAGCCGCCTGGCCTTCGGCTTTGTCAGTGGCGGCCCGCAACTTCGGGCCTTTTAACAACCATTGAATTCATTGGCTCACACTAGTTATTAAAAACAATAGAAGGACCATATGCAGATTATACATACATCAAACAGATGTCGGCCATCTTAGACTGCCTAAAAGATAGCGTAATTTGTGTGATTTCTGGATGTTAGATCGTGTAGTTTCCACAACGACCGATATATTGAGAAAATCACCACACAATTTTGGAGTTATTAAAAATAGAGCAATTTGCATCAATTATTGCCTGTGCACATCCTTTTTCGTAATCGCTCGCATGTGTTCAAGGATGCGTTTTTTTGTCGGATGTATTGTACTTACATATGTAGCGTTTTGCGCAGGGACATTCTAAGCAGTACACTGTGTATTCCGAGTTACAATTCAGGAGTTGCTTGATATCTCTAGTGGGTCTAGGATCCCCTTGTCTGCCTTTGTAGTTGGTAACTTTATGGCTATATTTACATGCCTTACTGCACATACAGGGATAGAAGCCTGTGGTCTTACTTGTTTTAGAGGGGGTAGCGCTCACTCAAAGATTGACATTGTCTGTACATCTTCTGTACGTCTGTACGTTATCTGGGGACGTGTGGGAAGATTTTGTTTCAAGATGTTATCTGTTTGGAGAATGTGCCAGTTCTTCTTAAAGATTTGGACAATATCTCCAGGCTTTTCGTTGAACTGAGTAATCATCCTAGCTGGACCCTCCTGTTTCGATTTCTTGGATGTATTGGCTGTCAGCAAGTCAGACCTATTTACTTGGTCTACCCTTGTCTCTGCCTGGCGTAGGTCGGCATTGGTGTAACCTCTGGCTTTGAATCTTTCTAGGGCTAGATTTTTTGCTTGGTTATAGTCTGGCTGAGTGGTACAGTTGCGCTTAAGGCGCAAGAGTTCCCCATATGGGATGTTTTTGACCAGACTCTTTGGGTGATGGCTCCCTGCATGCAGGACAGAATTGCCTGCCGTCGGTTTCCTATTTAACCTAGTAAGCAGGTTAGCATCCTCTATATAGACTTCCAAGTCCAAATAGCTTACTTTGGTGTCGCTAATATGTCCTGTAAATGTCATATTCAAATCGTTGTTATTAAGAGAGGTAATATATTCCTCGGCCGAGGAACGGCTACCCCGCCATACAATGAAAAGGTCGTCTATGTACCTTGCCCACAACGTCACTTTGTCAAGCCATGGTTCATGTTGTTCACCCCAGGTCACGTGCTTCTCCCACCAGCCCACGAAAAGATTCGCGTAGCTGGGGGCGAAGCACGTGCCCATCGCAGTTCCGCGTTGTTGCCTGAATAATTGCCCTGAAAACGTGAAAATATTATTTTCTAAGCAAAACCTGATCATGTGTAGGAGCATGAGATTATGTTTTTGAAATTTGAGAGATCTCTTATTGAGGAACCATTTGACTGCTGTGATACCATCCTCATGATTTATACATGTATATAAGCTGGTTATATCAAGAGTGATAAGTAACATGTCTTTCTCCCATGTAATGCCCTCGATAAGTCTCAGAAAATCCTGAGTGTCCCGTACATATGAAGCCAAGTCTTTAACCAAGGGTGCTAAAAAATAGTCAATATATGTTGATGTGTTCTCCAAAAGACTATTAATAGAGGCCACAATTGGTCTTCCCGGTGGGTTGACCAAGTCTTTATGGATTTTAGGAAGATGGTAAAAGGTCGGAAGGACAGGTTGTTCACAATGCAGGAATAGATATTCGTCTTGGTCCAGCATTCCTTCGTCTCTCCAATCCAATAATTGTTGATGGAATGTCTTGATACACTCCACATATTCCACTCTTTTTATTGGCAAATACCATTCCCTATCATTGAGCTGTCTCATGGCTTCCTTATGGTAATGGTCTTTGTTGAAAATCACAACATTCCCTCCCTTGTCGGAGGGTTTGATCTCCAGAGTGTCATCTCCTTTGAGAGATTGAATCGCTTCCCATTGCTTCTTGGGGATATTATAGCGGCGTTTGTGTCGATCGTTGTTCTTTGCCAGGTTCTTCAAGTCAGTGACAATGGCTTCATTAAAAACATCGATTGCATCAAATGGGACCTGCGGTATCACTCTCGATTTACGTTTCAAGTTGCTTTTTCCACTTGATTGTGTGATCCCTGCTTCTGCAAGACAAGCTTCTATACTGATGTTTTCCTTCCCACCCTCCGTGGTGTTTGAGGAATCTTAACGTTTGTAATGCCATTAAGGTCTCCAAGTCATGGGCACTTAAAAAGTCTATGTCATCCGCGTCGTTACTTGACCCATCTGTTGTCTTTTTCTTTGGGTGTAGCAGAAAAATCTTTTGCAATTTCAGCTTCCTGATGTACTTAAAAAGGTGGATGCGAGTTAGTGCATAGTCAAATTGCAAAGTGGAGCAAAAGGTCAGGCCCAGTTGCAGGACTTTTGTTTCATCCTGAGTGAGTATTCTATTCGAGAGATTGATTATGTCATTTCTCCTCTGGGTTCTACCACTTGCCCCTTCTCCCTCTGCTGCGGGTGATTCTCAGAGTGGGTGCTCCTTCCTTTCTTGCCCCGCCTAGTTTTTCATTTCTTGGTTGTTGTTGTGGTGGATGAGTTCTTAGTGTTGGTCTTTTTCGGGATTCTCTTATTAGCTTGTATTCCCGAAAATAAGGTGGCTCACTAGTTCCGCTTCTGTCCTCTGTACTTGTAGTTTGTTCTCCTTCAGATGTCTCTACCTCTGATTCCGAGGTTTCTTTATTGCAGACAGCGGTAGCACCTTGCTGGCTCATCTTCTTCCTAGGAGCATCGAATTTTCGTGCAACGGTCAGGATACGACCTGTGGCATAATCCTGCTCATCTCTCTGAAATTTGGTTTGCTTGCGTCGTTGAATGATAGCTTCATAATCTTTTAAGCGTTTCATCATAGAGCTCTTAAGTTCATCACTCTGTTTTGTGTCATTATCTTTGCTGATCATTTCTTCAAGTTGTTTGATCTCCCCTAACAATTTGTCTTGGTCGCTCCAAGCGTACTTGATGAGTATTCTTACCATCCCTTTGGCGGACTCTGAGGTGTGCTCCGACCATTCTTTAAGTAATTGCGGATCTGGGTTTTCATAGGAAGGGACTGTGAAAATGCGGAGGCCTCTAGGAATTCTATCACATTCTAGATACCTCTGCAACGAGGTTGCCTCCCACCACTTCCGTATTTCTTTTTCATGAGCTTTTTCCAGTGATTGATATAGGATTACAAGGTTGCTCGCAGGAACAGTTGTCGTATTTGGACCTTTGGGGTTACTTGTCCTTCGTCCAGATCCCTGTTTAAAAATATCAGCCGCCGTCTCCTCCCGCTCAGTGACACTCGACATGTTTGTTGTTAAAACCAGTTTCTACAGGGGCCTGCACATACATTCACTTCCTTCGGGACTGAGGCTGTCTCGATAATAATGCAAGTATGGTGGAGAGCAATGGGGCTCACTCACCGATAGGTCCGCAGTAGAGTTCGCGTGTCACAAGACCCGGGATCCTCTGTGCGTTCCAGCCAGCAGGAGCCCTTTCGCCTCTGCCGCTTGCTTCAGTAATATAAACGCTGATAGTCACTCGGCGATTCTTTCTCCAAAATCCTTGGGGCAGGTGGCCATAAATATAGCACATTAAAGCACTTTGTTTTGAAAACTTCCGTGCGTGCTCTCATACTTGGTGTCCGAAGATAGTCGCCGTTGTGTTTTCAGGATTAGCGGCTCACCACCGCTGGAGTTTAGCACCCTGGACGAGTGGTGCGGTGGCGGTGATTCCGTGTGCTGATATATATATATATATATATCACTGCTCCAAGGTTGTCCACCTGTAAGTAGCACTCGAGCAACAGCTTGATTCATGTATAGGTAAGGACGGGGAACCGCCCGTAGGAGCCGCTCCATAGTGGTATTGCCTGACGCGTTTCGAAGCACCATATGCTTCTCTTCAGAGGCTTTAATGGAACGGTGTGCGCAACCGCTGACCCACTTCTGACACACCCCCCCGATGGGAGGTTCGAATGAAACTGTGCCTTCTGGGAAGTGTAGTGCGGGTAGCACATAATCAAGTCCTGTATGGACCCCACAGGTGGGCCCGTCCACGATCCTATGTACAGCTGCTGTTCCACTTTCGTGGCCCCCAATCTTACGGGGTGGTGCACACTCCGCGGCTGGACTGCCGCGTTATAAATCACTGCTCCAAGGTTGTCCACCTGTAAGTTGCACTCGAGCAACAGCTTGATTCATGTATAGGTAAGGACGGGGAACCGCCCGTAGGAGCCGCTCCATAGTGGTATTGCCTGACGCGTTTCGAAGCACCATATGCTTCTCTTCAGAGGCTTTAATGGAGCGGTGTGCGCAACCGCTGACCCACTTCTGACACCCCCCCGATGGGAGGTTCGAATGAAACTGTGCCTTCTGGGAAGTGTAGTGCGGGTAGCACATAATCAAGTCCTGTATGGACCCCACAGGTGGGCCCGTCCACGATCCTATGTACAGCTGCTGTTCCACTTTCGTGGCCCCCAATCTTACGGGGTGGTGCACACTCCGCGGCTGGACTGCCGCGTTATAAATCACTGCTCCAAGGTTGTCCACCTGTAAGTAGCACTCGAGCAACAGCTTGATTCATGTATAGGTAAGGACGGGGATCCGCCCGTAGGAGCCGCTCCAATACCACTATGGAGCGGCTCCTACGGGCGGTTCCCCGTCCTTACCTACACATGAATCAAGCTGGTGCTTGAGTGCTACTTACAGGTGGACAACCTTGGAGCAGTGATTTTGACGCGGCAGTCCAGCCGCGGAGGTGTCCACCCCGTAAGATTGGGGGCACGATAGTGGAACAGCAGCTGTATATGGGATCGTGGACGGGCCTACCTGAGGTCCATACAGGACCTGACTATGTGCTGCCGCTACACTTCCCAGAAGGCACAGTTCATGTGAACCTCCCATTGGAGGTGTGGAAGTGGGTCAGCGATTGCGCCACCGTTCCATTAAAGCCTCTGAAGAGAATCATATGGTGATTCGGCACGCGTCAGGCAATACACTATGGAGCGGCTCCTACGAGCGGTTCCCGTCCTACCTACACATGAATCAAGCTGGTGCTCGAGTGCTACTACAGGTGGACAACCTTGGAGCAGTGATATATATATATATATATATATATATATATATATATATATATATAAAATAAACCAAATAAACCAAAACAGACAAACTGTAAATATATAATGTGCAAAATATACATCTATTTCAAATAAACTATAAAGAAAACTCTACAGTAAAACCTCAGTCACCAATCATTACAACACATTTCTCAGATAATTTGATCTCTTTTTGACTGCCCTAGGGCCTGGCTCTCACAAGGAACATCTGTCAACACAGTTGTTGAACCAGAAACATCTGTTGAAACATCCTTCCCTTCCTTTCATTAGGAGCTTCTTTGCAAACAGCTTCCTGCATCACTGTCAAACCAGCACATTGTGATTTTGTTAAAGACATCTCCTCATGCACACTTCCATTAGGAACTTCTAAAGAAACTTCTTCTTGCATAAGTGTAACATCTGCACCTTGTGATTTACTTATCAAGGACTCCTTGTCTACTGGTGACTGTAGTGTAATACTACCACTAGTCAAATTTCCTGATGAACAATTATTACAGTCAATAGGACATTTTGGCACTGACTCATCATTTAAATTAAACTTATCAACATTTTCCCTTCTGAACATCTTCTCCTGTCCTGGTTTACGAACTACCACAGAGCTCTTATTCCACCAACCCTTTTTGTGTAGTAACACTGCACATCCTGACAATTTTTCCACTTGTACAAGTGTCATGAACTTCAATGCGCCCTTGTGACACACACTCGGTTTAGTAATACGCACCCAATCTCCTTTTTGAACCACTTAGGGTTTAGCCCAATGCACTCTGTCATGATATTCTTTACTCCTAACTTGTTTTGCACTCAGATTTTCTTTGATCCTTTTTATGACATCACCAAACTCATCACTCTTAGTAACAGATTTGCCAAAAACAGGCATCATGAAAGTAGTACTATTACCCCCCCCCCCTCTCATTAGAAAATACGTGGAAAAACCCATTCCAGACTGTTGGTAGTATGATAACTCCAAAGCTTCTCTTTGAGAAATACTGTAACATTTTGGTTATTAGCCAAAGCAACCTGTAATCCCTCTTTCACAAATGTATTAGCCCTCTCAACTTGCCCATTTGCCCTAGGTTCATATAAAGGACACCTTTCTGGTTTGATACCACATTTTTCTAGGAAATGCAACGTCTTGGATGAGACAAATTGCACCCCATTATCAGACATCAATATTTTTGAAATTCCTCACTCTGCAATGTTTTATCCAAGAATTTAATCACCTCATCTGTAGTGGGATTACTCTCAAAAGTGTCATAGATCCATTTGGGAAAGTTGTAAATTAACACACTCAAAAACCTTTTGTTCTGACCCAATATATTGAATGGACCAGAGAAATTAATAAAAAACATTTCCTGTGGTTTCTGTGACACATCTTCTGAATTAGACGGTTCACAAGAAACTTTCCAATGCTTATCTAAATTTACACATACATGGTATGCATCAATGAATCTATCAACAGCCGCATCCATGCCTGGCCACCAATAATTATGTTTGAGCATTTTTTGTATTAGACACCTCCGGATGGCCATAGTGAGCCAGATTAATCAGTTTGTGTCTTAGACTCAATGGTGGCACAAACAAATCCTGTCGCCACACTCAATTCACTAGACACTTGAGGAAAACTTTGCAAACCGGGTTCCATATTTCTACTAGCTGGCCACCCTTTTTCAAGATACTGCTTCACCATCAACATCTGCTCATCCTCCTCACAAATCCTCACCCACTCAGATTCAGACATAATACTTCCACGTTTGTCCAAAACATCCACAACAGCCATAACACACTCATGCAGATCCAAAGCTACCTCATTTTCATCACACTTTACTTGAATTACATTACGCTAATTATTGTCGTCATTCCGTGAGATGATGGTCTCACTGCCTCAAACATGAAATATTGTTTACCTCACGTATTAATCTAGATGCGAAGAAACTTTCTAAAATTGAATGTTGAGAAAACCGATGTGATTCTCTTTGGTAAGAACACCAACTTTTGGTTCAACATGGTGGCCAGCAGACTTAGGACCATTACCCACCCCTGTCTCAAAAGTAAAAAGATCTTGGCATGGTCTTTGATGACCAGCTCAGTTTCGCAGAGCAGATTAATCATATCACCTCCACTGTTACTTTATTATTAGATTACTGTTAAAAGTGTTCCCTTTCATCCCTCTGGGTCTCCAAAAAACGTTGTGGTTGGGCTTATCCTCTCCAGGATTGATTACTGTAATGCCTTGTATTTAGGCATTACGAAAGCTGCACTGACCAAATTACAATAATTGCAAAATGCTGCATCCTGGCTTCTCCTGAAAGTGCCTAAATTCTGCTCAATCACTAAAGATATACTGGATTAGGTTTAAAGCTTTGTGCATCATTCACAACGCCCCGCACGAAAAGGGCCCTCACTATCATCAGAACCATTTTCTTTGGTACTGTCCACAACGGGCTCTAAGTCCTCATCAGCCAATCTGTTAAAAGTGCCCAAGATAAAGAAAACTAGATGGGGGGCAGGAGTATGTGCTATCTTGGCGGTAAACTCTGGAATTCTCTTCCTCTGGCCTTAGGATCTCAGCCCAGTCTGCCATGCTTTAGGAAACAGCTCAAAACATGGCTCTTTGTATCACACACAAAGTAAAGTGCACCTAATGCCTACTCTCCGGCTCTTTGAGGTTTCCGCTGTTAGCGCTAAGACACCTGGTATTTGCGCAATTAATACAAATATTACTTACTTCTGTGGCAATCTATATAAACAGTCAGCTGTTACATTATTGCCTCCAGATATATGTTGTATTTCGAAGTTAAAGTATTGCAACCTAGTAGCAAGCCTCACCAACCTCGAAGAAGCTTTGCCAGATCTAACATCATTCTTCATATAAACCAAAGGTTTATGATCAGTAATTAGCACAAACAGTTTGCCCCACAAGAAAGTCTTCAACTTTTCAACAGCCCAAACACAGGCTAAAGCCTCTTTTTCTATTGTGCTAAAATGTAATTCTACACCTCTCAATGCTCTAGAAATAAAAGAAACTACCCCTTCCTCACCATTGACAGCTAAAAACAGCTCCTACACCAACCAAACAAGCATCCACAGTTACATAAGACCAACCACTAGGATCAAATGTTTTCAGACCTGGAACCTGTACAATCAAAGTTTTGATTTTTTCAAATGCATCATCATGTAGTTCAGACCATACAAACGGTACACCTTTCCTCAAATGTTTTTGCAGAGGCTCCACAAAAATTGCTTAACCATGCACAAATAATGCATAATATTCTCCAAGTCCTAAGAAGGACCACAACGATTCCTTGTCATACGGTTTTATAGCATTAGTTATTGCACTTACCAAATCAGTTTTTAGAAGAATCCCCTCACATGTGATTCTATGGCCCAAGTAATCAATTTCTTTGACATGAAACTTGGACTTACTTTTACTCACTGTCATCCCTCTCTTTTCAAAAACATGAAAAACATTCTCCAACAACTTATCATGTTCTTCATGTTTTTGCAAAAATCAGGATATCGTCCTGGAAAGCCTGCACCTCACTCAGATCCTGGAACAGCGTGTCTATTAACTTATGAAACACCCTGGCCACTGAGGCCAGCCCAAATGATAACCTTGAAAACCTGAACACTCCAAATGAAGTAACAAAAGCTGTTACATCTCTTGAATCTTCTTCCAACACCACTTGATGGTACGCTGATTTGAGATCAATAACTGAAAAATATTTGGCTCCATTAACAGCAACAAGTAACTCCTGTATATTTGGCAGGGGGTGATAGTCCACCACAATATTTTTATTTACTGATCTTAAATCAGCACAGAGATGCAAGTCCTCATTCTCCTTCAAAGCTATGACCACAGCCGAAACCCACTCTGAACTGTTTGCAGGTTCAATTATACCTTCTGCACACAACATATCCAAGTGTTGTTTGAGCCGATGACATACCCCTAACAGTACCATACACACCTTGTGTTGTGCCGGAATAGCCCCTTTTATGAACTTAATACAATGTGTGAATCCTTTCACCTGGCCTACCTTATCCGCAAAAACAGCACCATACAACACTATAACTCTCAACATTAAACTGCTGAATCTCCACATGATGGAATGACACATCTCTTAAAACAATCGGACAATCAGTTCCTGGACACAACACCACTCCAAGTTTGCCCAAGTCATACCAATCAACAATATCCTTTCTATTGATCACAACATATATTTTGATTTATATGACTCGTCCCTGAGACTCCAACCTGTCCTCAAAATACCCTAATATGTAGATATTGAAATTGCCAAATGCTTTAGGGTTTATGTCTGTCTTTTTCAAACATACAGGTTTCTACTTGTCTCTAAAACTAATTTTCAGTGATTGGAGAACTTGAACCAGCCATTATGTCTATTGCAACATTTCCAATATGTACCACCCCCAGTGGTGCTTTAAATCCTGCATTAATAGCATATACCTTAAAATAATTTTTATCATCATATAATGTGAGAATCAAATTTTCCAAATTGTCATTAACTTAATCCACTGTGTTAACGCTTACTCCACTGTTAGATTTAGAACTTCTGCAGACACTTTGAAAATGTCCAACTTAGTTGCACTTACTACATTTCCTTTAAAGTGCAGGACATATTGGATTATTACTTAGATGTGTTTTAGAACCACATTTGAAGCAGGTGAGATTCGGCTTATTTCCATTATATTTAATAGTTTTTCTCTTGATTTGAACAGTACACACTGGTAAACTAGCAATAACCTCCCCAGAAGTTAATAGTTTTGACGACAAGATAGACCTTTCTATGCTCTTGGCATTTTTGAGCACCTCAGAAAGTTTAGGATTCTGGCAAGCTAATAGCCTTTCTTGAATTTTCTTGGACTCACAATTAAACAAAAAATGGACCCATATCTATCTATCTATCTATCTATCTAAATATATAAATATATATATATATATATATATTCACTGAAAAAAACAGAGGTTTCAGGGACATTATAGTTAGGCCGACATTTCACTCGTACAGCAACAGAGAAATTTGGCCGATATAGTTAGCTGAGCTAACTATAACTCACGCCTCCGCAATGCACTGCTGATGATGTCACATATTACATCACTCATGACATGGTCAGTGACATCACTGATGACATCACTGATGACATCTCAAATGATATCACTCATGACATCATCCAGTGACTGAGTGTTTCTAAAAAGTTTAAGAATGTTATATATATATACGCCAAGGTGTATTGAAGAATGAGTGGGTGTATGAGTGTCTGAATGGATGATTTAGTGGATGTGTGACTGACTGTATAAGTGAGTGATTAAACGTGTCTTAGTGAATGCATGGGGGACTGACTAATCTGTGTGAATGTCTTTATCAGTCTGTCAGTTGGTATATAAGTAGCTGCATGGGTTGGTAAGTGGCTTCATGAGTGTCTATATGGGTTAATGATTGGTTGTCTGAGTACCTGTATGGGTGCCTGACTGTCTGTGGGGGTGGGTGGGGGGTGTGTGACTCCCTGCATGGATGTGTGAGTGGGTGATTCACTCGGTGTATGGGTTCATGAGTGCATCTGTGAGGGGCTGTATGGGTGAGTGAGTGTGCATATGGCTGTGTTGGTGAGTGAATGGATGTCTCAGTGGTATATGTGTGAGTAACTACATATGTGAAAGGCAGTATATGTGAGTGTTGGAGTATATAAGTGACTATATGTGTGAGTGAGTGATTGTGAGAGTGGCTGTATGGATGAGTGTGTGCTTGTGTCAGTGATTGTATAAGAGAGTAAGCATGTGTTAGTATCTGTATGAATAAGTGAGGTGGTGTGTGTATAACTGTATAGGTGTGTAAATGGCTTGTGGTTGATTCTTTGGGTGACTGACTAGGTGTGTGAATAACTCTATGGGTGAGTGGTGGTATGTGAGTGTCTGTATGGTTGTATGACTGCATATATCAGTGGCTGTATTGATGAGTGACTGCGTGTATGACTGACTGTATGAGTGAGTGAGTGGATGTGTGTGTAGACCTATGAATCAGTGAGTGGGTATGTACTAACTGGTATTGGTGTGTCTATGGTTTCGAGAATGGTAGTCTGTATTTTACAGTGGCTGTATCAAAGGTTATATTAGGGTATGAGGAGGTGCATCAGATTATCATGTGGATGATGTCATCAGTGATGTCATTTGAGATGTCATTTGAGATGTCATCAGTGATGTCACTGACCATGTCATGAGTGATGTATTATGAGACGTCATCAGCAGTGCATTGCGGAGGCGTGAGTTATAGTTAGCTCAGCTGACTATAACGGCAGAATTTCTCTGTTTTTGTATGAGTGAAATGTCAGCCTAACTATAATGTCCCTGAAACCTCTGGTTTTTTCAGTGCATTTCTAAGGTTTTTGAAATGCTAATTCCTAACTATAACGTCCTTGAAACCTCTATTTTTTTCAGTGAATTTCTAAGGTTTTTTAAATGATAACTCCTAACTATAACGTCCCTGAAACCTCTGGTTTTCCAATCAACTTCTAAGGTTTTTTAAACCATTTTATTTATGAAAAGGTATTTGTAACTATTTTTTTATTTTTTATTTATGTTTTTTGAAGTATTTTTAAAAAGTTTAAAAATAATAATAATCAGTTTTTAAAAATATATATAAGATAGCTAATCAAAGATTTATAATGTTATTTATTTGAATTAACATTGTTTTCTTGTTTGTAATTTTGTACAGTGTGATATTATATAACAGAATTTTAAATTAAAAAAGAAATCTTTTTTAAAAATGTTTTTTTCCTAAATTAAATTTTGTATGATTGCTTTTAATAGTATGAAACTTGTTCTGTTCTTTTCTTATATAATAACTATCTTCTTTATATACATATATATATTTTTTTTAATTAAAAAAGGGTCGCATACTGTACGCTACCCTACGCGGTGGGTACGCAGATCCATTATACAAATATCACTCTAAAAAACATATTTAGAACTAATTTCTATATTTTTTTCATGTAGAGGTTTATTACTGAATACATAAAAATAGTAATAAAGAGGTTATCAATTTGATTTCTATGGACGCGATGGTATCGTGTACCAGATGCAAATGTACGCATTGCGTGCGCGAATCCGTTTCACGAATGTAACCCTAAAATACATACTTACACTAAAATAATATATTTTTTTAACTAAGAGGTTTATTAATCAATCCTAAAAATTAGTATTAGTGTTCTTGTGCAATATTTTTAACATTTTAAAGCACATTTTTATGTACGCTGCACCATCGCGCACCAGACGCGTGGCGGTAGCGAATCCTGCCATCATGTATTTCCGGGATCGCGTATAGGATGCCACTCCGGCGTAATTTCCAAAAGTATGAAATATGAATGTTTCAAGTTTATACAGCTGTTTTGCATAAACACTTTTCATTGAAATACTTTGAAACACAATATCCTAATAGTAATTTTCAGTTTTATATTACATTTACTACATTTTACAGGTGCGCAACAAACACCCGATGGGTGCGCAACGTACTTACAACGGCTGCGCGACTCCTATGCGACTTCATGTCGCATACAATGAAAGCTTCTTATTGGTTAAAGAGGTTTTCATTTTGTTGGTGGGTGGAACCAAGACCTCTTACATTTTGGGTTTGTCTCGCTTGAAGACTACCTGTTTTGTAGGCTCTGTTAATTTTCTATTTTTTTAGGTGTTTTTCCTTTTCCCCCCAAAAAAATGCCTTCAGCGTTCCCTGAAGAGCATGAGGAGGAGATGGAAGAGGTGGAGGAGCCAGTGAAGAAGAGGAGGGAAAGCATCGTGTGGGCTTTCTTTACTGTGCCTGAAGGTGAAAAGAAAGTAAATGCACATAAGGTGACATGTACAATTTGTCACAAAGTCCTCTCAAGAGGATTAGAAAAGAAGTACTCATGTGGTACTTCTACCATGAAATAACATCTTGACATAATACACCCTATTAGTCTTGCACGAGAAGTGGAGTGCCGAAGAAGGGAAGAAGCAGCCAATAATGATGGAACACAACCATCAACATCTGCAGGGCCTGTCTTGAATACTCCACAACCTCTCATTGTTACGGAGTTGGCGAATGCTGGCATCCACTGTAGAAAATGTTTAACAAACTCTGGGGTCGATTCCGATGTCGGCCGGAAGCGCACCTAACAGTATTCGTCCGGAAAAAATACGAGCCGAACGCGTGTTTTCCGACCGACTCGAACACTCTACCGAACGAACAAGTACGATGCGTATAACAGCCCAGATTCCGAGCGAGCCGTACTTACCCATTCCAGCTCCTGTTCCCCGCCCGAGCCGGATCCGTAAACGCCGAATCGAGTCGCACGGAACAAAATACACAGCACCTTCCGGCCGGACTAGTACGATGCGTCTCCCGTACACGCCGAACTCGTCGCTACGTACGGCACGTTTGAGTATCCGGGAGAGCTGCACATAAGCTCCGATTCGCGCCACAAGACGATCCACGGTGACGAGACGAACAAGCCAGCGACGAGTTCGAGTCGAAGACACGAGAAACCCGAACGAGACGAACCAACCATGAATCCCATCGCGCAGGTCCTACCAATACTCTACATCTATTACCGGGACCGGCACGGACGCGTACAGCGCAGACGGTAAGTCAAACACCCACAACACAAACAAACGACACGTACCCAAAATATGTCACACACACATAGGGATGCACAAATGACGTACACAAGCAACAGCAGAACCATAGGGGTGGGATGGCCAACACCAATGACATACACACCCATAGGGGGATGGATGCCTGCCACCATCACCACCCTACAACTACCCCTACTCATGGGTGGCTAGATGCCTGCTACCACCCCCCCCCCACTCATGGGGGGCTGGATGCCTACCACTACTGCCATCCCCACCCATAGGGGGCTGGGTGCCTACCACTACTACCATCCCCACTCATGGGGGGCTGGATGCCTACCACAACTACCATACCCACTCATGGGGGGCTGGATGCCTACCACTACTACCATCCCCACTCATGGGGGGCTGGATGGCTGCCACTACTACCATCCCCACTCATGGGGGGCTGGATGCCTACCACTACTGCCATCCCCACCCATAGGGGGCTGGATGCCTACCACTACTACCATCCCCACTCATGGGGGGCTGGATGCCTACCACAACTACCACCGTCACTCATGGGGTGCTGGATGCCTGTCACTACTGCCATCCCCACTCATGGGGGGATGGATGGCTGCCACTACTACCATCCCCACTCATGGGGGGCTGGATGCCTACCACTACTGCCATCCCCCCCATAGGGGGCTGGATGCCTACCACTACTACCATCCCCACTCATGGGTATGGCAGTAGTGGACAGGCATCCAGCCCCCATGAGTGGGGATGGCAGTAGTGACAGGCATCCAGCCCCCATGAGTGGGGTGGTGGCAGGCATCTAGCCCCCCATAGGGGGCTGCATGCCTACCACTACTACCATCCCCACTCATGGGTGGCTAGATGCCTGCCACCACCCCCCCACTCATGGGGGCTGGATGCCTGTCCACTACTGCCATCCCCACTCATGGGGGATGGATGGCTGCCACTACAACCATCCCCACTCATGGGGGGCTGGATGCCTACCACTACTGCCATCCCCACCCATAGGGGGCTGGATGCCTACCACTACTACCATCCCCACTCATGGGTGGCTAGATGCCTGCCACCACCCCCCCCCACTCATGGGGGGCTGGATGCCTGTCACTACTGCCATCCCCACTTATGGGGGATGGATGGCTGCCACTACTACCATCCCCACTCATGGGGGGCTGGATGCCTACCACTACTACCATCCCCACTCATGGGGGCTGGATGGCTGCCACTACTGCCATCCCCACTCATGGGGGGCTGGATGCCTGCCACTACTGCCATCCCCACCCATAGGGGGTTGGATGCCTATCACTACTACCATCCCCACTCATGGGTGGCTGGATGCCTACCACTACTACCACCGTCACTCATGGGGGGCTGGATGCCTGTCACTACTGCCATCCCCACTCATGGGGGTATAGATGGCTGCCACTACTACCATCCCCACTCATGGGGGGCTGGATGCCTACCACTACTGCCATCCCCCCCCCATAGGGGGCTGGATGCCTACCACTACTACCATCCCCACCCATAGGGGCTGGATGCCTACCACTACTACCATCCCCACTCATGGGGGCTGGATGCCTGCCACTACTGCCATCCCCACCCATAGGGGGCTGGATGCCTACCACTACTACCATCCCCACTCATGGGGGGCTGGATGCCTACCACTACCACCATCCCCACTCATGGGGGGCTGGATGCCTACCACTACTACCATCCCCACTCATGGGGGGCAGGATGCCTGTCACTACAACCACCCCTACTCATAGGACGGGTAATGCATGACACAACTGGCATACTCCCACATAAGGACTGTCTGTAAATTACATCCCACCCCCAACACCATGACAAGCGTGTGTGGTCTGTGTCAAATGCATACAACACTGAACATGACATTGAACATACAATGTGACCACCTAACACATGTGTCACACATAATTGTCTGTGTGGCCTACACAATGCAAGCAGACCATGAACACTGTGGCAATGTGGCCCAAAGCCCCATCACCACAGTGCCCAAAAGGTAAGTGTGTGCTCCATAGCTGAAGCACATTTTGAACAGTGTGGCAATGGGGCCCTAAGCCCCATCACCACAGTGCCCAAAGGCAAGTGTGTGCTCCATAGCTGAAGCACATTTTGAACAGTGTGCAATGGGGCCCTAAGCCCCATCACCACAGTGCCCAAAAGGTAAGTGTGTGCTCCATAGCTGAAGCACATTTTGAACAGTGTGGCAATGGGGCCCTAAGCCCCATCACCACAGTGCCCAAAAGGTAAGTGTAGTCCTGGTAAAAGCTGCTAAACCAAAAATGCAGGGATTATTCCTGGCCACACAACACCAAACACTACAGTGGCATTGTAGTGCTTGTGTCCCATAGCAACATAGATTGTGTGAGGCAAGCAGTGCAGTGCCAATGACACATCATTCTAGCTTTGTGCACACAAACATCAGCCATGGGGGCCCACATTGTCTACATTCACAAATAACACAATGACAGAAGTGAGCATCATAATGCAGACCCACATATCTGCAGCAATGGACACACAAATGTAGATATCCTGTGGAGACTGTAGATGTCATGTGAACAAATACCATACCATGGCAGCAATGGGACATACTAACCATGATCAATGTGCTGACTGATGACCTAGCAGTCCCAGGGCCAGCAGGGGAAAGCCAACAAACAACATACAGCCAATGGCAAACTAAAGATATGCCAATGCAGTGGTGCAAATGCACAAACACAAACAGGCAGACTCACACTACATATGATACACAACAGGTGAGGGGGGTTGTGTGCCAGTGTCCCCAGGCAAACACACAACACATGAGGAGGCCAGATTCACTAATACACAGATGTCAACACAGTCACATACAAAACTAACTCAGGGATTGGATTCCTCTATGTGGGCAAACAGGCATTGTGAGATGAGAGGGAGCCCAAATTACACATGTCACACAAGCTTGTAGGAACAGCAACAAACACAGCAAGAGACAGAACCACCACAGCACTCCCCCCAGGGACCCCACATTGTGGTGACACTAGCCTGCATGACAATCACACTGTGATGGTAAAGGTAGATGTCACCCACACTGTGAACCACAGCCATGTGTCCTGAGCAACAAACTACCATCACACCTATACAAGCACAAAGCACTCAGCATGGCCTGCCAGCCAAGGACAACAATGAGGTAGTGCCCCAGCCGTGCAACAACTCACATTTGCACACACTCAACGCCACACACCTTGAACTCCACCAATGTGCAGCAGTGAAGCTCACATGGACTGCTGACATTGCACATGCACCCATGAAAATCCCAGGGGTGGTGGGGGAAATAAGGTGCAGAAACCCATCACACATGGCCAGTCAACAATACTTGTGAATGTCTGACACACTGCACAGTATGCCGTACATGGGTATGACGTGAAATCCACCCCAAACAATGGGATCCTGGCCATAGTCACACACCAATGAAGAAGCCAAGCTGACCCACAAAGGACACACATAGACAACTTCCAACATTGCAGCTCTGACCCTGAGGAGTGGCAGCAGTCACACACACAACGTGTCACAATCACTGAAAGCATACACAAACAGAAAATCACATTACTCGTGTAACCAACAAGTGCCAAGAGGAATCTTGACTGTGTCCCATCTGTGTTTGCCCACATCCCCAGCCCTGACAACAAAGACAACTAGGGATGACAACCTCATTAACATTAGTTTGCCATGCACCCACATCCCGGAGAAACCAGGTCCAAGATGCTGGATGAACACAGAACAACTCAGCAAGCATCACAAACAGGAACATCCGTAGGGACACAGCCTGTGTAGGAAAAGGAGAAGGGTACACGCACAGACATGCCTACACAACACACAACACGGGCACAGCCTATATCACGGAATCACGCACTGCCATGAGGGCACTCTACTCCTGTGGAAGGTCAGCTGTGCCAAACCTTGTCTGTGCACGACTCAAACATGTCAGCAGAACACTCGGTCAGTGAGTCAACAACTACAACACACTGAAGGCTCTGCTAATATCAGCCTGGGCATGGGAGTGTCACGTCAGTCATCTGCATACACCCAAGACACGTGTCAAGCAACTTGCACTGTGTACACAGATGAGTCCTCCAAATTTGATGTGCTAAACTGCATGTCCATTGGAGACGGGCACACAGTCAGGGTACTAGGAACATTGGACAGTGGTAAGCCCACCAGATGTGCATCAGTGTAGGACAAAGATGGTAATCTACAAATGCTAAACGTACATCCCTGTGTCAAATGCTGAACATTACACCCTCAGACTGCAGCAAAGGATGCTATAGATCCAGACTAGATTAGGACACATATCCCATGGACCACATGGAGCCCATCACAGCAAAACTTCATTTACCTGATCTGAACACTATTACAACAGCAAATGCATGATTCCACACATCTACATCATGTACCTCCAAAGATTAACCACAAGTAAACAAAAAGAGGCTTTATTCAGCAAGTGT
This sequence comes from Calotriton arnoldi, assembly GCA_963921515.1. NCBI lineage: Eukaryota > Metazoa > Chordata > Amphibia > Caudata > Salamandridae > Calotriton > Calotriton arnoldi. Next base: position 4,612,529 of record CAWUFW010000033.1, read on the forward strand.
GCAACTCAAATCAAAAATCCAAAATAAACTAAGGCCAATGGCCAGTCCAAATATACAGTCCCAACAGGCTGATGTGTGACAACTTGTCAACAATTGCTTGCCTGCACAGGTACGGACAGGGGACATCCCCCTTGGAGGGGCATACGAGGGGCAGGCCAGGCACCGCAGGGACAGGATCAGGGGATGCCAGAAGGAGGCAGTGAAGGGGAGGTGGGTGCAGGAGTGTCACCGGCAACTGCAGTGGAGGTGTCTGACTCAGGGGGCTGGCACCACCGCAGGGCTCAAGTCAGATGGTGTTGGTGCTGCAACCACTGCAGTGGGCTGGTCAGATGGAGTGGACTGGGTCCCCAATGCAGTGCCCGAGTCAGACGGGGTGGTTGTGGACTCCACCGCAGTGCATGACTCCAAGGTAGTGGAAGGGGGGCAGAAGAGCTGGGCAGGACAGAGGGGGGGGACACGGTCTCCACACCAGTGGCACAAACAGGCAGAGCGTCTGGTTTGGCGGTGGAAGAGCAAGTGGCAGGGGGGGAGGGCCTAAGCAGTTTGGGGATGCGGTATCAGTGTGTGGGGGAACCTGGGGCAGGGTGTGGCGGTGGAACCTGTGGAGTGGTGGCCTGGGGGATGGAGGTGAGAGACTGGGTGGTTGACTTGCAGGGCGGTGGCGGGGTCTTGCTCTTCCGGGACTGGGGGGACTTGCGGGTGGGGGCTCACTCTGCCTGCACCTGGGGGAGGGTGTCCGGGGGCGAGGGGCACTCCCTCTGTGTGGGTGGACTTCCTCTTCCCCGGTATGCTGGATCAGCGGGATTGGAGGGGAAGAGGCCGAGGTCACTGAGGAAGAGCTGCTGATCAGGTGGGGTTGCAGGTGAGGCAAGGGAAGGGGTCTTGGAGGGAGAGGATCTTGAGGATTGCGGAGTGACTGTGGTTGCCTGTGTGTGTGTGTGTTCCCCATCCCCTGTGTCTGTGGTATCAGTCCCCTGAGGATGCTTGTGTGCACGTCTTGCCTTTCTCTTGGGTGTGTCTGTGCTGCTCGTGTCTGTGTGTTTGGGTGACTGTGCAGGTGTGCATGTGCTTTGGACAGGTAGGGGGCAGGAAGTGTGGATGGGGCAGAGGTGGGAGGGGTGAGGGACTGTTGGAGGAGGGACACTGCTGCCATCAGGGAGGAGTCCATGGACTTATTGCTCCTCTGTAGGGCAGACATACCCGTCGAGATGCCCTCCATGAACGACACCAGCTGTGTCAACAGAGTGGTGTGTGCATGGAGGACACTCAGCATTGCTGTCTGCCCTACATGGAGCTGCCGAAGGAGGTACACAGACTCCTCACTCAGGGCAGCAGGGGACACAGGGGCAGGGGGTGCGGTGCCTGGCACGAAGGAGACACGCTCCCGAGTACGGGAGCCTCCACGGACCTCAGGAATGGGAGCCAATGGGAGGGCAGTGGTGGTGGTGGTGGTGGTGGCGGGGCCAGACAGACTAGCTGGCCTTTGGTGGCTGCTGAGACCCGCCTCCACAAGGGAGTCATCCTCCGAGCTGCTGTGGTCCTCAGCTGAGGTGGATGGTGCTGAGGACTCCTCGGTGTGGCTCCCCTCGCCCTCCGTGCCACTGGGTCCCTCTGACCACTCGTCCGATGCTGACCCAGTCTGGCTCCGCTGCTCCTCCTGGTCCGTGGAGCTGTCCCCTCCTGTGGCTGTGGATGTATCTGCAAACAATTAGGGAAACAGACAAACATCAGTCACCTACACTGACCGCACACACCACAGTAAGTACAGCACATTACAGAGCAAGCCCTGGCATCCTTAGTTGAACATTGCCTAAAGTCCCCACACAGATTCGGGAAGCCAATTGTCAGTCTGATGGTCAACCATGGGACTCACACCCCTCCTGCCTTTGCACCCATCTGTCTGGTGCCTGTCTGATGGTAAGACCCCAGTGCGGACACATGCACCACCTACACAGTTGTTGGACATTGCAGGGAACACAGTGAAGTATGTGAACATGCACATATCACATCTCTTGCCACTGAGTCAGTGCAGGTGTCCGGATAAAGGGATGGCCAGAGTCTAAATAGAAATGCATGTGATGCATACCAGCACCAGACACCTTGATGCACCCATGTCCGGATAGTCAGTGCCACAATGGGGTGCATGTTGCACATGTCACTCCCCTGCAGGATCAGTCTCAGGAAGTTTAATGCCATGACACAGGAATGCGTGCAAAGTCATACATTACTGTCTCAAGTCACATGGCCATGGCAGCCAGCCAACAACAGTCTGCACTGTGTCACAATCCGAGGGCATGGGGAATGCAAGTTATGTGACTGACAAGTGCACATGTCCATCCCCCAAATACCACATCATCTGTACTACTATTTGTCCACGTTATACCAACTGGACATATGGGGGACATGAAACACAACTCTCTGAACATGAGCACCTCACAGTGTGCTGTGAATGACAACACAGCTGCCTGAAAGTCACAGTCGCAAACACCTGTGTGCACAGTCAAGTGATCAGACACCTATAAGTCACAGAAGTATCGTCTATCATGGTGACATCTCAGATGGCATGCTGAGCCCTAACCCATAAACATACCAGTAGTCCTGACAACGAAGATACAGCACAATGAGACAGAGGCAGACACCTGAGGGTACATTTCACTGATCTCAACATGCCAGATGATACACGGGAGTGGGAGTACAGAGTGTATTGCATGCCCTGGAGTAGGCATGACTGTCCAGCTCCACCTGTAAGAGGGATGAGTCCTGGACAGTAGGCAGGTGGCTAAGCATGTGTGACACACTGGATACACATACTCCTGAGGCCCAAACATTGTTCCCACCAGCAGCATGGGTGTGTGCCAAATTCCCCAGGGACATGTGGTGAGTCAGAGCAGCAAGCGGACCACATATCAAAGTTACACCCAGATCACATGTCAGAACTTAGGCATTGTGTAAGCAATTGAGCCACCCATTAATCGCACAACATAGTCACGGGAACAAATGCTGTCCCCCACCTTGAGCAAAGCAAAATGCAATGACACAGTCCCCAAATGACACAATTTCCCGACTATAAGGGCCACACATATGCGTATCAGAGGAGAAGTGGGCATGTCACAAATGAGGGACATGGGTCCTGGACCACATGACTGATGTACTGTGGAAGTTTAACCAGGCCAGAGGAGGGCACATAGCATGTCAGACAAAGTGCACAGTGCAGTCATGGACTCACCCCCTCCTTGCTGCTGTCTGTCCTTCAGCTGCCCATCCAGGTCAGGGAAGACCACCGCCAGGATCCGGAGCATGTGGGGGGTCAGGGTCCGGTTGTCCGCCTCTCCTGCGAGGAGGCGACAGCTTCAGCTGGACCCTTGCGATCCTCCGGGCCCAGCCACGAAGGTCCTGCCACCTCTTCTGGCAGTTGCGGATCCTGCGCCTGTAGACCCCCAACGGATCTTACTTTCCGGGCGATGGTCAGCCAAATTTCCTGCTTCTAGTGGGCATCAACCTGTGAGGATGACAAAGTGAAAAGGCCATTATTACACATGCAACATATACGTGCATCACACAGTTGGATATACATGTCTCAATCACAGGGGCATATGATGTACACAGGCAGTGCAACAATGGCTATGAACAGTTTGCCAGCAGTCACTACATGGTATCATTGCATGGGAAGTAAACCTAGTTGGAATGCACTGTTACTGCACTGTACCAGTTCAGTGCATGTAACTACACACTTTGGGGTGTGACAACTACTCAGTGGGCATGCTAGCCAGTGGTGTGCACACTGAAAGCCCTGCTAGTCAGACAACATGCACAATTAGTGAGGCAGTGGACAGCACACTCACCTGCTCCCCTGGTTTCCCATACAGCTTGCTGTACTGTGGAAGGAGGCTGTCCTGCAGGGCCTGGTTCTCCTCAAGGCTGAAGGCTGGGGCTCTCTCCACAGTACGTGCCATTGCAGGAGCCAGAGGATGCATAAACAGCAGAAGTGTTGGTGGCAGATGTCGTCCTGGAGCATGTAGTGCAGGCAAGTGAGCTCTCAGGGGAACAGCCAGCATTATATGTGTGCTGCAGAGGCAGATACTGTCCCATGTGTCCAAAGTGATAGGTCCAAGTCGTTTGCATCTTCTGAATTTGACCAATACATGGAATAGCAGCACTAATACACGCCCACAGCATCCTTCAAATCTTCAACTTCATGACACCCATGATTTTGCAACATTGTTGTGGCTGGCCAACTGAATTCACTGCATCAGACTCGTTGGAGCTTCGAAAACGCGTCCGTTGCCATGCCAGGCTCCAGCCAATGTGTGCGCACCGTTCTTTCCATTGATGTACAACGCGTACCAGGCATACAACGAGTACCCGCTCACATACAATGCAATGGGCCGACCGGGCACACCGATCGGTCCATTGCTGTACAACGCGTACCAGGCATACAACGCGTACCCGCTCACATACAATGCAATGGGCCGGCCGGGCACACCGATCGGTCCATTGCTCTGCACAACGCGTACCCGCTCACATACAATGCAATGGGCCGGCCGGGCACACCGATCGGTCCATTGCTGTACAACGCGTACCAGGCATACAACGCGTACCCGCTCACATACAATGCAATGGGCCGACCGGGCACACCGATCGGTCCATTGCTCTACAACGCTGTACCCGATCACATACAATGCAATGGGCCGGCCGGGCACACCGATCGGTCCATTGCTCTACAACGCAGTACCCGCTGACATACAATGCAATGGGCCGGCCGGGCACACCGATCGGTCCATTGCTGTACAACGCGTACCAGGCATACAACGCGTACCCGCTCACATACAATGCAATGGGCCGGCCGGGCACACCGATCGGTCCATTGCTCTACAAGCGTACCCGCTCACATACAATGCAATGGGCCGGCCGGGCACACCGATCGGTCCATTGCTGTACTAACGCGTACCAGGCATACAACGCGTACCCGCTCACATACAATGCAATGGGCCGGCCGGGCACACCGATCGGTCCATTGCTCTACAACGCGTACCAGGCATACAACGCGTACCCGCTCACATACAATGCAATGGGCCGGCCCGGCACACCGATCGGTCCATTGCTCTACAACGCGTCCCTGGACAGGTCACACGCATATGTCACCATGCTGGTCACTGGTGAACCTATGCCAGCCACATTTACTTTCCAGGGACTCAGGGGCACACCTACAACACCACACCCAGTCCACACTGTATATAAGGCATGTGTGGCAGCATAACCTTATCTGTGTATGGGGGTGAACATGTGGATTTTGGGGTGGCACTTGGGGGCAGACACACCCAGGCTGTGCACGTGTTCATGGGGACAGGGTCCTTTGTGTGTTGTGCACCTGACCACTGTGGTGTGCAACTTTTCATTTCTGAGCATGTGTCATGGTCACAGTTCCAGGTTGTGTATGTGTATGACATGTCACATACCCCCAGGCTCACATGTGGGAAGGCATGTACGTCACAGGGTGGCCCATTCCAACAATAGTGATGTCCCTCCACAGTCTGTGTGCATGTTGTGTATCACATGTCTCTGACTCCATGTGCACAATGGGAGACAGTCTCCACATCCACGTGGTTTGTGCATGAACTTTGATGGTGTGTGTGTCACAGACGTCCATGTCTGTTGTGCAGAGGCTACAGGGGCCACTACCTGTGGGTGTCATGTTTGTTTTTCTGATGTGTACATGATACGCCATGTCATGCCAGTGTCCATGTGGCAAGACAGGGTCCCTGGGAATCTACCTGTCAATGAGCTGTGATGCCTGTGGAGCATCTGTCCAGACATGTCACTGTGGTATGTGTGTGGAACGTGAGAGCAGTTAATGGGTACTGTGACACAGCCTAATGGTGTCCCATAGCACACCCTGGAACCTGTTGTCAACACTTGTTAAACAGAGATGTTAGATGATGTCCATGTAGGTGCCATATATGTCCAAACGGAACGACACACACATCAAGTACTTGTGTTTGTTAATGATGTATCATGTGAAATTGAGTATGGTGAACGGCACATAGGTGGGGTGACTGACAATCTTGCTTTCTTCACCTATGCACTGCAGGGCTCCTGCTGTCCATCGACCATTCCCAGACCTGGCAAAGATGGTGGAACGTGACAGCATCCGACGGTACCGCTTCACCAGGCAGCTGATTGAGGATTTGGCAGTGCGGTTGGACCCACATTTGCAGCCTGGCCGGCCGTATCCTACAGCGCTGACCCCTAAGGTGAAGGTGATGGCAGCCCTACACTTCTTTGCCACCGGTACCTTTCAACACACTGTGGCAACTACTGGTGGGATGTCACAGACTATGTTCAGCCGTGTGCTACGCGATGTTTTGGGGGCAATGTTGAGATACCTGAACCAGTACATCTATTTCCCAACACGTCAACGACTCACTGACGTCAAGAGTGACTTCTATGCCCTGGGGAGGATGCCACATGTAATTGGCTCCATTGATGGGACACATGTGGCTTTGATACCACCACAGGCACATGAGCAGGCATACCGGAACTGTAAACATTACCATTCGATCAATGCTCTGGTGGTATGTCTTGCAGATATGACCATCTCACATGTGTGTGCCCGTTTCCCCGGTTCGGCACACGATGCCTACGTGATGAGGAGTAGTCGCATCCCGAGGATGATATCACAGATGCCGAACCAGCGTGCCTGGCTTGTTGGTGTGTACTGAGTTTGTACCATTGTGTGTGTTCTGCTATGTTGTTTTCCGCACACATTTTCAAATCGGCTAATGTGCAATTGTCTGTCTGTAGGTGACTCGGGATACCCCAACATGCCGTGGTTGCTGACACTCCTCAGGAACCCTGTGACACCAGCCCAGATGCGCTACAATGAGGCACATGGTCGGACGAGGAGGGTGATTGAGCGGACCTTTGGTCTCCTGAAGAGCCGCTTCCGCTGCCTGGACAAGACAGGAGGGGCCCTCCCATATGCCCCAGCAAAGGAGTGCAAGATTGTCATCGTCTGCTGCATGCTACACAACCTGGCAGTGCGGAAGGAGTTACCTCTCATCCTGGATGACGATGACCAACGTCCCCCACCTGTGGAAGATCCTGGCCTGGGTCACGATGCCAGTGAAGATGATGATGATGGTGAGTCCGCACACAGCTCATCACCAACTTCTTCAGCTGAATGTGAGTCTCCAGAGGGTTGTAATGTCAATGATTTGAGTTTGCATGATATGTGTGTGTGGTGCTCTGGTGCTGTTTGAGTGTGGCCATGTGCTACTTGACTGGATGCGTGCAGCGATGTGTCCTTGCAGGTGGTCTGTACTGCCCAACAGTGTTGACATGCTAACTTGGTTTTGTGTAGTTATCTCGTGACATGTATTAGACATGAGTATTGCCATTCTGTGCTGTTCTTCAGTGGTTTTGACTGTGTGTCATGTCTGTCCTTCACAGGGTGCTGCCGGAGTTGTCTGATCAACTTGGATCCCCCGAATCCATGATTCAACTTCCAAGGTGGAAGCAGTCATTTCCCTACAGGTGATGTGCCACACACCCCTGGACTTTCTATCTTCTGCACTTTTTGACTTTGTGGCCACAGCCAGGTTGGATTAGCTTGCATTTGTAGTGGAAACAACATGTTGCAAATGTGTAATAAACCTGTGCTTCACTTTGGGATGTGCGTTGTCTGTAGTCACACATCTGACTGACATTTGCTTACTGCACCTGTAGTCTAGTTGACAGTGACTGTGAATAGGTGGCGTGTCTGTGCATTCCACTGTATTTCGTTGCAACATCAGTACAGGTGATGAGTCTGATGGCCCTGGTGTGTATGTGTTGTGTGGCCCTAGTGGTGTGTCTCCCTCATATGTGTCACGTCGCCATGACTGACATGACGGTGTTGGACTTGCTGTAGCAGTTAGCATGCACAGTGTCATTTAGCAGATCACCATCTACATGACAAAAACCACTTTGGAATCACAACAGAGGCAGATATGGTGTATTGGTGAGTTTATTTACATACAGGTGTGAGGATGGTGCACAGGATGGTGGGTGCTGTACATAGAAATTGGAATCCAAAGTTCCCATGTGAATTGGAAGTCTTGGTAGCTGAAATGTCCAGAGTAAAGTCCACAGTCATCTGATAAATTTGGCCAACTAGAGCTCCCCATGTCATGTGGGAGAGTTGGGTTAGCTTCGACAGGGCGTGCAGTTTGCACACAGAGGAAAAGTTCCAGAACAGGTGTTGGCTTCCTGGGGGATGTAGATGGCCATCGGCCTCTCTGTTTGGCCTCCTTGGACGGCCCCTCTTCTTGGGGGGGGGGACCCTCAGGTGCAGGCTGCGGCGGTGCAGGGGACTCTCTGCCAGAGTCCTCCTCCCTCCCTGTGGCATTTGCAGTTGTTTCAGCAGCAGTTGTTGTGGGCACACAGGGAGGTGAGGCCATGTTGGTGCTGATCTGGCGGAGGCATGTCAGTATGTCCCTATGCACCGCTGTCAGTTGTACCAATGTGTCCCACTAGGACTCCATGCCAGACATGTGTGTCTCGACACGTGACATGTGTGTCTCAACATGTGACATGTGTGTGTCGACACGGGACATGGGGGAGTCCAAGCGGGCATGATGGGCAGCCTGCTGCTATTGTATGTCCTTGAGGATCCCCACTACTTGGCTGACCTCTCCGGTGCTAGTCTGGTACGCATCCGCGATGCGTGCCAGTTGTGGGTCATCATGCAGTCCAGACCCCTCTGCAAAGCCACCCCTCCCACCACCCCTGGCGACACGTGCAAGACCTGCGGTGGCACGCACAGGTGACCGTGGGCCCACTTGGGTGTTGTTCCTGGGCTCGTTGTCACCAGCTCCAGTTTGGGCCCGGGTCCCTGCGCTGTTGTTATCTGTGGTCCTTGGTCTGTACGTGTTGGCAGGGGTGGCCTGTGTGTTGGCAGTTGTTGGAGGGGTGGGTGCAGGGTTGCAGATGTTGGTCCTGCTGGTGCTGCATGATGACTCACACCGGAGGGTCCAGCTGGTTCTTCGCCATCCGAGGAGTGCAGAGGCTGATCCACACCAGTGAGCTCAGTGTTCCCCGGAGCCTGGGACAGGGACTCCTCCTCGTCTGCTGCAGTGTCCCCATCATCACCTGTTTTGGGGCGAGACACAGATTGTATGTTATGTTTCTACTGGCATTAATTGTTCAAACACCTGACAGTTGTGACAGTACCTCTGGATGTGGGCCAGGACATTGCATTCTCCTAAATTGTGACAGTCAGAGAGTGATATTGGTGTAGCACATTGTCCTGCCAACCTGTGGCATGTCAATGTGAATGTTGAGGTGTGTGCATGACCAGCATTGGTGGTATTTGGTTGCCATCCAGGCCTCCTTCTCCCCCAGCCCAGTTATCCCACCATGAAGCGTGCTTCCATTGCAGGGAGTGCAAGTTGTCTTTCAGGATGTCAGTCAGTGGTGTCCTGCTGTTGGTTGTTGCACAGTTCCCAGCAGGGCCTTGTGCTCCCCCAGCAGTACCCAGTGTCAGCCATCTTGTGAGTCCTTTTCCACTCCCTGTGATGTGAGCATGGTTGAGAGTGGTGTTGATGGGCCAATTGTGAGGGTGAGCAATATCTGTGCCTACAACTCCCATCATGCTATTGCCTCCACCCCCTTCCCAGCATGCCCATCCTTCCTTCCTTTTGACTCTGCTTCCCTGTGGGGTGGGGTGCCTGTGCTGACAGGATGGCTGGGAGTGTTGTCCTGGCAGTTGTTTGGCTACGAGTCCCAAGAGTGTCCCTGTGCTTCACACAGCATAACCCAGGGTGGTGGTTCTTTGTGGGATCTTCAGTTAGGATGTGAGGCATTGCATTCTCCCAGGTGGGTTATGTGGAGTTAGTGTTGAGGGGGTGTGTGAGGGGAGGTGCTTGTAACTATGGTCAGTGCTGTGAGTCCTCCTTCCCACCCAGCCAGATATCCCACCATGGAACGTGCTTCCATTGCAGGGAGTGCAAGTTGTCTTTCAGGATGTCAGTCAGTGGTGTCCTGCTGTTGGTTGGTGCACAGTTCCCAGCTGGGCCTTGTGCTCCCCCCAGCAGTACCCAGTGTCAGCCATCTTGTCAGTTGTTTTCCACTCCCTGTGATGTGAGCATGGTTCAAAGTGGTGTTGATGGGCCAATTGTGGGTGTGACCAATATCTGTGCCTACAACTCCCATCCTGCTATTGCCTACACCCCCCTTCCCAGCATGCCCATACTTCCTTCCTTTTGAGTGGACTTCACTGTGTGGGAGTGTGACAGCAATGGCAAGATGGCTGACAGTGTGGTCCTGTTGTTTGTTGGTGCCCAGTTTCCAGCAGGGCCTTGTGCTCCCCACAGCTGTGGCCAGTGTCATACATCTTTGAAGTGGCTTTTGACTCCCTGTGAGGTGTGCATGCTTCAGTGCTAACTTGCTGGGCCATGTGGGTGTGAGATGTTGATCTTTGACTACCACTCCCATCATGCTATTGCCTACACCCCCCTTCCCAGCATGCCCATCCTTCCTTCCTTTTGAGAGGACTTCAGTGTGTGTGAGTGTGACAGCAATGGCAAGATGGCTGACAGTGTGGTCCTGTTGTTTGTTGGTGCCCAGTTCCCAGCAGGGCCTTGTGCTCCCCACAGCAGTAGCCAGTGTCAGCCATCTTGTCAGTTGTTTTCCACTCCCTGTGATGTGAGCATGGTTCAGAGTGGTGTTGATGGGCCAATTGTGGGTGTGACCAATATCTGTAACTACCACTCCCATCATGCTATTGGCTACACTGACTTGACCAGCATACACAGAATTCCTTCCTTTCAGTGAGCTTCCTGTGAGGTGGTGTTCTAGTGGTGGGTAAATATCTGGGAGTGTTTGTTGGTTCTATTTGTGCCACTGCCTTGCTGTATTTGTTGTTAGGTTTGTAGATGTCATGACACAGTTACATATCACTATGAGATGGCAGGTATTGTGTTTGTCTGACTAGCATTCACATCTTGGGATGGATATCTTTTGGTTGCTGTGTATTTGCTAAGTGTGCATGGTTTGCCTATCCCCTTTACTGTGATGTGTGTGTGTTGTCACACCATATTGTGTATATTAGTTGTGTACTCACCAGGCTCTGGGATGTCTGTTAGTCCGTATACGCTCACTGGTGGTAGGATGGCCCGCACCTTCTCCTCCCAGGGCCTGAGGTATACTGGTTTTGCAGGAGGGCCACTGCCGGTGTGCTGGCTGAGGAGGTAGTCCTTTTGAGTAGGTCCCTGACCCTCCTGCGCACATCATACCACCTGTTCTGGATGTCTTCCTTTGTGCGCAAACATGGTGATTGTGCGTTGACCCTGTCGACAATCCTCGCCCACATCTTGGTTTTCTGCGACATGGGGGTCTGTTGTACCAATGTACCAAACAACTGTGGCTCTACCCTGAGGATCTCGTCTACCAGGACTTCCAATTCACAATCTAGGAACTTATGGTTCTTCTTTGGGGGCATGGTGATGGGTGGTGGTGGTGATTGATGTGTGTGTGTGTGCAAGTGGGGGGTGTGAGTGTAGGTTTAGCTGGGTGTGTGTGAGGGTGCTATTTGTAGGTGTGGTAATGGTGTGTGGCTTGTGTGATGTATGAGCTGTGAGTGTGTCTGTGGTTGCTGTGTGATGGTGTTCTGTCTGGCAGGTCAGTGGAATTTGCAAGGGATCATGGTAGGGATTTGTGGCCTTTATGTAGGTGGAGTTGGAGGTGTGTCCTTGTTCCATTTTTTTTCCTCCCTGTATTTATTGGCTTAGTGGTTGCTTGTTTGGCCCTTTTTTCCTAATTTTTCCTTGGTGTTTTTGGTGCATGTAGGAGTCGTTCTTGTGTCCGAGTAGGACGCTGCAGTTGTCTGGTGCGATCTTGTCCGACTCGTTCCCGCTGTGTGTCAGGTAGGTTTCATATGCGGCGTACGAGTCGGTCGCGTAGTATTGGGTTGCTTCGGCTGGGTTTTGTATGCGTGTCGGTCATACGGCTTGTGCTCCGGGCGAGTCAGTCGTGTTTTGCACGCACAGCATCGTACTACGCGGGTCGGAGTTCACGGGTACGTTTCGTTCGGGTTCAATCCGAGTGCGTGTCGGTCGGTTCGTTTTGCGTGATTTCCCGGCCGGATGGCTTGTTTCCGTCCGGCTCGGTCGGTCGTTTTGTATTCCGTCCGTGTCTGTCGGATTTCACATGCATTTCATCGTACTACCCGGGTCGTACGGCGCCGGTCCGAGTCGGTCGGACTAAATTCCTGTACCGAGTCGGTCGGTATGTTTTCCGGCCCGAATCGAAATCGGCCCCTCTGTGTGTTGGAGAGCTCTCCATTGACGCCATCAAAACACTCATCAGATCCCACAAGTGTTAATTTTTTTGTTTTGTTGCTTGACTTTCTTCGTTCCAAATAAACAGCAGAGTTGGACTCTTTAACTTTTATTTTTTTGTTTTTAAAAAATGAAAAACACCCCAAAAAAATCAGAAAATACAAAACATATATATAAAATTCTTCAAAAAAAAGAAGAAAAAAAGGTTCTAATGGAACTACCTAAACTGGTTAAAAATAGAAAATAGTATGTAGTGAAAGTGATTGCTTGTATGAATGAGTGTATGATCAATATTAGAGTTGATTGGATAAGTGCAGGGATATGCCTTAGTGATTGGATGAGTGTATGGCAAGTACCTGACTGAAAGTATCAGTGCAAGGGTAATGCCTGGGTCATTAGGTGAGTGCATAGGTAGTGCCTGAGTGCATAGGTAGTGCCTGATTAAATGCTTGAGTGCAACAGTAGTGCCTGAGTGATTGCATGACTGCATGTGCAGTGCTTCAGTGATTGCATAACTGCAGGGGTACTCCCTGGGTGATTGGAAGAGTGCATGGGTAGTGCCTGAGTGACTTTAACAGTCGAACAGTAATGACTGGGTGCTTAGATCAGTGCATAGGTGGTGCCTCAGTAAAAGGATGACTGCAAGAGTAATGCCTGGGTCATTGGATGAGTGCATAGCTAGTGCCTGAGTCATTGGATGAGTGCATGCATAGTCCTTGAGGGAATGGCTGAGTGTTCGGGTAGTGCCTGAGTGAATGGTTTAGTGCAACACTAGTCCCTGGGTGATTGTACAAATGTGTAGGTAATACTTGATTGATTGCATATCTGTATAGGCAGTTCCTCCTTAACTATATGAGAGCATGGGTAGTGCCTGAGTAAAAGCATGACTGTAAGAGTAATGGCTGGGTCATTGGATGAGTGCATCAGTAGTGCCTGTGTGAAAGGAAGACTGCAAGGATAATGCCTGGGTTATCCTATTAGTGCAAGAGTTATGCTAGAAAGAATAGATGACACACAGAGCTAGTGTTTCCGTGAAAGGATCACTGCCTGGCTGATTACAACAGCAACATGATGCTAATTTCCAAATAATGTAAAGCATCAACATTATTTATATTAGAAACAAATAAGATATAAATAAACTTTAAACATTTTTTCACCTTCTCATCCATATTATTTTATGTATTCTTACCTTGTAAGTAATTTACATACATTACTGAGTAAGAGTATTTTAGAGTAGTATTGTCCTAAACAGCATTAAAGCTGTTTTCAAACTTCACCAGTAGCTACTATAAACAAGAAGAAGAAAAACTGTTATTTAATGTATTGTTTTACAGAAATGTATAACATTATATTTTCTAAGAACATAAATTTACAATTACATAACATTTTCAGTTTCCCTTTTTGCTGTTCTCAGATTCCACTTAACTTCACCATACACAGTGATTTCAATGTAGTATCATCATTTAACAGCGGGGAAAAAAACAATCAAATTGATTGTAGAAAAAAAAACACATCAGCGTAGAGCATCATTTTCAATATGTGTAGCTATGTGTTTTTCTATGTACACTTTGTTAATTACTTCCTTCATCTACATTAACTCTTTTATTTATGTCAAATACATTTCCCAAAATGTAGACTCTCATTTACATCTGGTACAATAAACACAACAAATATATAAACTATTTCCTCTTAAACACAGTTTTCCAAATCCAATATCAATTACTGCAAATAATATTCCAAACACAAATTATAAATCCTAATTGTTTGCAGTGCTGTCTACTTTCTGTTCACATCTTCCCAATAGGCCGAATGATGTATTCAAAACTTTGGCTTCAAAAATATCAAATATGAATTTGGTAATTCATAAGGCAATCTAGGTTTGAATTCCAAGTGGGCATCATTGCAATGTGTCCATCCTTTATTACACTTTAAATACACAGTATAGTGTCCAGATGTTGAGTAGGTCCACCATGGAAAAAATAATAGCCACTGCTATATAAGTTCTTCCTGAAATAGATATTTGACTTCCATTAAAATTTTTAATTTTGGTTTCCAATTTTCTTCCATTTGCTCTACAACGTTGTAGCATTAAAATGAGATATTTTCCAAATCTTTCTATATGTAATATAGACAACATCTCTGATCTACAATGCGAACACTTCATGTCCTGATTGGCTGTTTTTATCAATTTGTTAAAAGGTACTGATTTGCAGTCTGGTATCTTCAAGTATATGAATCGTTCTGTTTGTATTTCAGTGGTAGAAGTAAATGAACACTCTTCACATTTATGATCCCATCTGTAACTTAGTCCAAATAAGTTTTCAATCTGTATTCCTTCATGTTCTAACACTCCAAGCATAAGCATTAGAAATTCTTGTGCATCTTGTTGTACATTAAGAGTAGATGTCAATGAACCAGTACATATATCCAAAAGATGCCGTACGCCAGTCGCAGTATGTATGTTACTTCTGTCAGTTACCAACTGTTGAAATACATGATGTAGTAAAGAACAGAATCTTTTTTCATGGTTTCCCATGATTTCACGATGAAGATCTTCTAGATGAAACACAGCATTCAGAATCACATTAGCATAGCAGTTGATACCTGAACTATTTTCCAACTGGTATCCTACAATCTCATCAACAGTTTCCATTTTCTATTTCTTTACACCTTCAAGTTTCTCTTCAATAATGTTTTTTTTTCAACCTCAGTTGAATGTTTGACATATTTCCTTTTTGGACACACTACACGTTTCTCATATATGGGATATTCACCTAAATCAGGTGTATAAAGTCTTCTTAAACAATTATACTCTCTTACACAATTTGCATCAGCACTAACCTTTTTCTCATTGAAATCTATCAAATACAAACCAGACAATGTTCTTACTCGAGATAATGCTACATATGCCATTCCCTCTTTGAACACTGTACTTTCGATATTTACAAAAGCACTGTCTATACTTAAACCTTGAGATTTATGAATAGTTACTGCATATGCTAAAGACAGAGGAAACTGTTTTCTCCGAGCATACAAATCTTTTACAAGACGTACAACACAACGCCCAATCTGTCTTACCGCTTTAATCTGATCAAATTTTATAATCAAAAATTCTATTCCATCTCTGTTCTGAAATTTTACAAAATCAACAACTTCCCATTGCGCCATTTACTAAACCTTCTTCTACATTCAAATTACGGCGTGAAATTACCCGACAGTTTATACATACATGTAAAGTCTTTTCTAAGCCTGCAGTTTTAGATACAGACTTTTCCAAAGAATGCAATTTAGCCTGTAGTTTCTCTGTGAGAAGAATAGTCACTCCCTAGTGTTCAGTTTTATCAATAGGTTCAATTTCCACTATTTGTTGTTTTTCCAGTTTCAAAAGTTTTTGATTAAATGTAGATTACTCTTCCAGTGTAGGCATTAGGCAAAGTATAGACTGCTTTTCTCCAAGCATGTTGTACATTACTTCAGCTGCTGCGTTTCCAGTTGTAAACAAGTTCCTTAATAGCCGACTTTCTAAAACTTGTTTACCATGTTTTGTTAAGACATTAATTCTTATGTCTTGAAGAATATTTCCATAATCTTCATCACTTGCTTGTCACATATTCTTAATAAGCTCTTTATATTCAAAATGTAACCAAATGTTCACATTTCCAATATTTCCCAAAGATTTACTAGTGTCTTCATGGACAAGTGTTTTAAAAACAGGTTGTCCTTTTACAGGAGTTAGTTGTAGTAGATCTCCGAATACAATTAAATGTTTTCCTCCAAACAGAACTTCGTAATCTGTTTTTAAAATCTGTTGCATTCTCAAGTGTACAAAGGCGAGCATTAAGTTTGAGACCATGCTCACCTCATCAATGATTAAAAGTTTCATTTTCTTCAGTACTCTTGACACTTCATAACAAGCTTCTCCAGATAGCTTTTGATATTCCAATTTACTATCATGGTAGCATAAGTAATCTATGTAAAGTAATCCTTTTACTGTTGTGTGCTGATAATCCAGTTGGAGCTGTTACAACACAAGATAAATGTGATTCTGTAGTTTTCTGTAGATAACTGGTCAAAACTTTAATTAAGAAACCTTTTCCTGTTCCAGCTTGATCACTGATGTACATTAGACTAGGTTTAAATGATGAAAATTGACATTCTTTTTTTTCATGCGGCAAACCATGTTCTATCTGTTGTGTCACTTGTAGATATATTTCTTTTTGTTCAATATTTAGTTGTTCTTCTAACTTTTCCAACAGAATAATATCCTGTTGTGCTTGTTGCATTGCAGTTTCTACCTCATTCATGGATATTGCTGCTTCATTTTGGATAATTGGTTGTCCCAGTGGATCTTGACTTAGTGGACCAGAACTTTGACTATCTTGAGAACTGTCTCTAGCTATTTCAGCTGCAATAGTACTT
This sequence comes from Calotriton arnoldi, assembly GCA_963921515.1. Lineage (NCBI taxonomy): Eukaryota > Metazoa > Chordata > Amphibia > Caudata > Salamandridae > Calotriton > Calotriton arnoldi. The sequence continues at coordinate 4,629,265 of CAWUFW010000033.1, forward strand.
TCTTGTTCAATCTCATCATTTAACATTTGTAGATATGTAGGGAAAATTGTGCATTGAATGCTATCTTTACTTGCATTAAAAGAATCTTCATAGCAGTCGAAATCTCCAAGTAATTCTGTTTCACTACGCCATGGCTTGAACAGTTGCAGAAGTGCTAAATAGAAAAATTTCCTCTTTCCTGGAGTATTAACTGACTTTTCTGTGGTTAATAATATTTCCTTTGGCATGTTTTACTAAACATCCGTCACATCCAATTACTGCATATTTTTCTTCTTTTATATTTTCTGTAACTTTTCTTTAAAGCTGTAATGTTGAAGTATTTCATACAGACATAGGTTTTCCAGATGTGGACTCCTTTTGGGATAGTATGTATCCAACATATTAGTTTTAAGAATATCTGTACTTTCTGGTTCATTCAATGCTAAGTGTTCGATTTCTTGTAATGTTTTCAATACTCTGTTTCATGTGGAGGCAAGACCTAAACTTACCCAAATGATTCCTCTTGACTTTGAATATAAACTAGCAGAGCTCAAGCGATCTGAACATTCATAGAATCCAATCTCTCGATGGGAAAGCATTTTCAAACTAAAGCTGTACAATTTCTTGCTAAGATTCTTCTCTTGTGAAATTTCTTCCCACATTTCTTTCATCTCTGTCTTTTCAGATTTGGTTATATATGAAGTAACATAGCGAGCAACAGCAATTGAATTATCTGCAACATATTGAATATCCATGTTTGCATTCCACATTTACAAAATCACTGGATTGTAGTCATTAATATACTTTGAATCTTCGGTTCTTTTTAAGTTGTATGTATTCTTCTGAGATTTCCGAGTTATTGTATGCCTTACTGCTGACATAAAACTATTTACTCTTCCTTTAGAAATTATTGGACGTGGGAATCCAAAACGACATTTTGTATGAAATTTCCCTTTAGACTTGTATTTTTGTTGACAATATTTTCCACATCGGTGACTTTGAAACTGTAAAACTTGTTGTCTCAAGCTTTTTTCTCCTCCTTCTCTTGGAATGGCACAGGTAACATAATGTTCGATAAAAGACAAAACACTTTCATCAGTATCAGTTTCAAATTTTGGAGCATTCTTTAGCCATAATAACATTTGTGTATGAGAAGCAGCTCTGGCTTGGTACTCTTTTTGCCAAAAGAAATCAGTAACTTCTCCAAGTGGAGGAATATTTCTATTGCAGATAAATGACATCATACTTTGAAACCTATGGTTAAAATACCTGCAGACATTTACAGGATCCTAGGAACAGAGTTCTCCAGGTGTCTTCAATTCAATATTTTTTACATTTGAATTTGCTTCTCATAGAAATTCAAGTAAATCTTCCCATGCATATTCAGCACAGCTAAGTGTAACAAACCATGTAGGTGTACCTAAGTTTCTTAACATACATTTAAGTTCACTAGGACGAAGAAACCAATATTCATTGGTACCACGTTGACATGCCATCAAATTAATTAACTGTGATTCTAAATTTTCATCTCTTTGTTGAACTTTGTCCATGAACTCTTTTGCAGAAACATGTGGAAGATGAACTCCTGTTTTTAATATTTAGTTCACTGCATATGAAAGTGCAGACAAATCACTTTCAAACAGAAGATGAAATATATATGGAATGCACTGTCGAAATCTTGGATCTTCAGAGTACAATCTTGTTGAGCGGTATTCTGAAGTTGGAATCCGTACAGTTCTCTCATCAGATCGTCCACCTTCTCCCGTGGGGAACAACTCTGGAAAACAACAAGCTTCTAAACTTTTTTCCCATACACTCATGGGAGTTCCCTTGGCTTCCTTCATTTGAAATAACTCAATACTGTTTCCTATCACTTCTTTTGAATATAGAGGATGTATAGTATAATGTTCATAAATCTCTTCGCTCCTAGACTTATCCACTTTTTCTATTTGGCCACTTGAAATTTCTGTTTCATCTCCTAAGCATATTACCTGTTCATCAACATTTACATTCTTATAATACATATTATTCTGTGCCAGATATAATGTAGCCGTTTGAAGTTTATTAAGATCTACAAACTCTTGCCATATTTTTGGACTCTTTGTTGGTACACAATTAACTAGAATAACTACTGGCTCATTTTCCTCCCTGTCTACACCAACAGTTTCAATATTTTTCTTAAAATCTAAAGGTAAGTACACAACTCTTCCTTTCAGACCTCTTTGTAAATCTGTTGGAGGCAGCTTACCTGTTTTAGGCTCCAGAAGAACTATAGCCTGAAATGGGTACACAGATTGAATAAGAATGGACACATATGCATTCAAATCTGCCAGTTCTGGAGGAATAGCTACCAACTCTATGTTGTTATGTACAGCTCTAGCTGGCATTTTGTTCTCTGCTAATTTGTTGTAACAATATTTACAAATAACTTGATCAGTAGCTAACTGAAACCGACCTTCTACCAACAAATAAACACCAAATTGCTGCCACTTATCATTGTTTTCCTGTACACTTTTTAAATATAAATCTACATTCCTAGTTTGACTTCTATAATGAGTAAGTCGACAACAAATACAAACATAGTTTGGTTTTTCACATGCAACTGTCTTAAACTTTGTAATTTCTCCTGCAAAGTCATCAATACTAATGTCTTTCCCATGTTCTTCAACACCTACACTTATCAAGCTCTCACTTTCTCCACACTCCTCTTGTGAACCAAAAAAAGACACTGTATATCATCACAAACTTTTTGTACATCTGAAACTGAACCGTGAAAAGAGCTGTGTTCATTTCACTTAAACATAATGCAGGAGTTTTCACATAGTAAACTCTCCTTACTAACTTCCGCATTTCTGAGTGGTGTACTGCTAACATTTTGAAATGATGAAAAGTACTTTTACACACTTTTCTTGAAAGACAAGCCAGAGAATGACCCTGCAACGTACTATTTTTTCTTATTTTACATGGATCTAGTCCTTGTAACATCTTAATCCTCTGTTTAAGACTTTTTTTTGCATACGCTCGTAAATAATTCGCAATATGTCAATAGATTCCTGTTGAATACTGCAAATACTGCTACAATCCCACTTAAATACAGGACCTTGTGTACGCTTCCCTTGAACTACTTCAGCTATTACTTCTTCCACAGTCCTAACAACCATTTTTTCTTTAGGAATGGGACAACCATCTTTCATCTCATAGCATCGACCACTAGTATCAACCGCATGCATTAATGTGTTTTGTTGAAAATAGCTTTCTTCATTAAAGAAAGACTCAGTAGTGGAAGTGTGCTTCCATTGACCAGTAAAAGTTGTACAAAAGTTACTTCTATTAACTAGTCTTTTTCTTTTGCTTTTCTCCTTCATAAACACCATTGTTTTTTCCAATGTTCTCATTCTCTTCAATATTAATATAAATAATTTTCGTTTCAATTCAAAAGCAATATCTACTACACTTTCAATTTCTTGCTTCTTATGCGCTGTTAATCTTTTTATACTCCTTGCAATGTTTTAATAAATTTTGATTTACTCTACTTCAAAACATTCGTATACGAATGAGTTTAAATAGCTTTTCTCTTGTTTTACCATGTGTTGTTTTTCCAAAAACTGTTTTTTTAGCGGGATTTGTCTTCTTCTCCTTCTGCTTTGCTGTAAAACTTTCCTTTTTTCTTTCATTTTTACTCTGTTTCTTTAATGTCTCTGTCTTAAGAAAGTGTTTAGTGCTCTTACCAGAACAGACTTTATCCTTGGTAACATTTTTCTGTTTTTCTAATACACTCTCCTTACTTTTGTTTAAGTAGATCTGTTTTTTTTGTTGTCTTCTCTTTTCATGTTTTCTTGCCATCTTCAATTTGTGATCGAAACAAAATAATTTTCTAAAAAACAAAGAACAATTTCAATTATTTGTGACATGAATGAATAATTTTAAATTAATTACATATTAATATTCATATTAACTAGTAAACAATTACTTACAATTACATTGCTATTCTCTTTATTACAAATAAAAAAACAAAACTATAGAAACAAGCAAGAGAACTCCAGAAAGAGGGCAAAAAGGTGCTAAAGAGAAAGAAAGGGAGAGAAAGAAAGAAAAAACTAATTTAAAAACACCAAAAAGAAATACACAAAGAAGAACACAGCAACTAAAAATGTAAGACATACAGAAAGAGGCAACACACGTGCACAAAGAGACAATAAGAGATGCACAAATAAACAACAGAGGTGCACAAACATGCAACAGAAGTGCACAAAGAGACAAGACAGATGCAGAAACAGGAAAGAAAAGTGCAACACAGGGAACACGGGTACACAAAAAGGCAAAAGGGTTGCAAAAAGAAGGAAGACAGCTGCAGAAAAAGGAAACATAAATGCTCAAAGAGGCAAGAGAACTGCAGAAAGAGAGAAAAGGGATGCAGAAACAGACAACATGCGTACAATGAAGAGATGCACAAAAAGGAAAGTGATGTGCATAAAGACAAAAGACAAGTGCAGAAACATGTAACAGAGGTGTACAAACAGGCAAAAGAGCTGCATAAAGGGGAAAGAGGACTGCACAAAGAAGGAAAAGAGGTGCAGAAAGAAACAAGAGAAGTACACAAAGAAGCAAGAGAGGTGCAAAAACAGACAAGAAGAATGCACAAAGGATCAATACAAGTGCAGAAAGAAGCAAGAGAACTCCACAAATTCAAAACAGCAATCTTTGCAATGTTACTCTTGTAACTCTCAGCATATTGTTGAAAACATACATGCATGCGTCTCTACCTTTTAGCAGACGTATCATACAAATAGTAGTATACCTGTACTACACACGTGTAGGATGTTCAGATGCAGAACACATATGAGAATACGTTTGCACGTAGACACATACCTAAGTCACAAGACCATGCAGACCTTTAAACTTGAAAACTGCACTTCCCATTCCAAGAAAACACCTAAAATTATACGGCATACTCCAATGATACCTTTCCACACACTCATACAAAAAAGCCTAATGACTAATCCCTCTCCCAGCATGTCTTAAACCTTGCATATCTTGCAGCTTCACTATTCAGCGACTACTCAGAGTGTTGGGCCTAGCCAAATATAAAGCAGCAACCCTTTGCATGTCTCTGTTGTAAGTCTCACCATATTCCTGAAAGCATGCAGGCATGTGTCTGTGCCTTTTCCTAGTGCCATGAAACATAAAAGAAACATACAAATAAATGTATACCGGTGTTTTATTGGTCTAGCGTCTTCAGGTGCATAACACGTGTGAAAATACATGTAAAAGTACAGACATAACTCAGTCACAAGTCCATGCAGTCCTTTCAACTTGACGGACTGCACTTCCCATTTGAAGCAGACACCAACATTTATAAGACATACTTCAAGCGTACCTTTCCACAAACTCATAGGACGTACCCTAATAACTAATCCCTCAGCCAGCATGTCTTAAACCTGACTTTTATCTTGCAGCTTTACTATTCAGCAACAACTCAGAGTGTTTGGGCTTGCCAAATATAAACCAGCAACCCTTTGCATGTCACTTTCATAACTCTCACCATATTCCTGAAAGCATACAAGCATGTGTCTGTGCCTTTTGCTAGTGCCATCAAACATAAAAGAAACATACAAATAGATGTATACCTCTGTTTTATAGGTCTAGCATCTTCAGGTGCATAACACGTGTGAAACTACATGTACAAGTACAGACATACCTCAGTCACAAGTCCATGCAGTCCTTTCAACTTCATAGACTGCACTTCCCATTTCAGGCAGATACCAACATTTATAAGACATAAAAGGGGGGAGGGAGCACAGTGCCTCTCATCTTAGCACAGTTCACCTCATTGTATTCTGGTAAATGCAGTACGCTTACTTTCAAAGTTGCTGTAGTTTTTCACCAACGTTGGTGCAGGTAGTGCTGTTATCTCTAGGCAAGTGTTTCTGAGTTTAGCCCTTTATCAGTAGAGAGCAAAAGTAGTAGGGAGCAGAGAAAAGTTATCAGGGGTTGCTGAAATGGTGCCCAAGTCTTCCCAGCTCACAATACCTCACGACAGGCACACAGGTGCATTCCAGGAGAGCTCATCAGCTTGTTCGCTCAAGGGAGCCTTTTAAACACAAGGGGGGAGGGAGCACACTGCCTCTCATCTTAGCACAGTTCACCTCATTGTATCCTGGTAAATGCAGTACGCTTACTTTCAAAGTTGCTGTAGTCTTTCACCAAAGTCGGTGCAGGTAGTGCTGTTACGTCTAGACATGTTTCTGGGTTTAGCCCTTCATCAGTCAGTAGAGAGAAAAAGTAGTAGGGAGCAGAGAAAAGTCATCAGGAGCTGCTGAAATGGTGCTGAAGTTTTCACAGGTTACAGTACCTCTCCACAGGCACACAGGGGCATCCCAGGAAAGCTTTTGAGGTCGTTGCCTCAAGGGAGCCTTTCAAACACAAGGGGGGAGGGAGCACAGTGCCTCTCATTGCAGCACAGTTCACCCCATTGCATCCTGGTAAATACAGTATGCTTACTTTCAAAGTTGGTGTAGTCTTTCACCAAAGTTGGTGCAGGTAGTGCTGTTATCTCTAGGGACGTGTTTCTGAGTTTAGCCCTTCATCAGTAGAGAGCAAAAGTAGTAGGGAGCAGAGAAATGTTATCAGGGGTTGCTGAAATGGTGCCCCCACATATCATTAACAAAGCCCTGGGGAGGTGGTGGTCCCCGGGGCTGCAGGGCCCCCACAGGCCCCTGCATAATAATCATGCATTGCCCCCGGGACCTGGCCCACTCGGTGACTTAATAAAAACGAAGCGCCGTAGACCAAGCTTCATATTTTAAAATATTTTCATCAGGATTTACGCACCCTAAGCGTGCCCAAATCCCGCCGAAAATATTTTTTTAAAAATCTTTTTTTGGCCCTGGGGGTCCCTGTAGCACCCCCTGACCGTGCCTAGAGGTTCAGAGTGTTTCTACCCAGCCCCCTTTTCTTGTTTTTTTATGTTTTTTTACCTTTTTGCTTCTAACTCGGTTCAACCGAATAACAAGATGGCTGCCAACATGTTCTGGTTTGAAGTGTTGGCAGTCAATCAGAGTCAATCTCGTGCTCTGGAGGGTTTGCAGATCCACCGCGCCCACCAGATACTAATATTTTTTTTAATATGAATTTCTCAGGAACTACTGAAGGGATTTACTAGGCCTGGGTGGTGAACTTCGCTCCGTTCGCGGAGTATTCTGCACTCCGCAGTCCACGGAGTTCGTGGAGTGCAGAAAACTCCGCTTCGCGATGTGCAGCGGAGTTTTTGCCCCGCTCGCAAACGGAAAGTTTGCGATTGCGAACGGTAAGTTCGCGAGCGCGAGCTGCCGCTCAGGTAGAATTTCTACCCAAGCAGCAGGAATACCAGCACAAACTGCAGTTCGCACTGCACTCCGCCACTCGCGGAACTTCGCAGAGTTTTTTGTAACTTCGGGGAGTTCCACGTAGCAAAACTCTGCAAACTACGCCCAGGCCTGAGATGTACACCATTTAACAAAAAGAGTGCTTTCTGAACCCAGAGCTACCCTTTTGCCAAAATTGGTGTAATTCCGTTCAGCAGTTCGGGCTGTAGCCGTGTCTAAAGTTTCCTATGGAAATTAACATGGAGAAAACATGTTTTGGGACCCCCCCTTTTTTCTCAACCCCCACTTGACGAATCACCCCAAAACTTTTAAGACAGGAGCTCACCAGGGCGTCCCATTAGTTTTGAAAATTTTGCAAAGATTCATCAAACGGCGCCAAAGATATTGGCAAAACAAAAAAAACTTTTCCTATGGAAACTAGGTCCTAACTATAACTACCTACTGGCGACCGCCAGTAGGTAATTTATAGATCAATATTCTGCCCAAGCTCACTATTTGCAGCTAGCATTCTTAAAGCCGCAACATACTCCTCCTCAGACTCTTCCCCAAACTGTTTTCTCTTAAAGAAACTATGACGTTCAATCATTATTTTTGGTTCTTCAATAAACTGTTTTCCAATCCTAGAAACTTCCTCCTTGAATACATCTCATGGAACATCCTCACCTTCTGGAGCGAGAATTGGTTTCAAGTTTTCAAAAATTTCAATGGCAGCATTTCCCCAAAAACTGAATAACAGCGCTAGTTTCCTTTGTGCCTAAAATACCCTTCCATCTATAGCAACCAGATAGTTCTTAAAGGTTTTAGACCATTGTTTCCAAATTAACACTGGTTTACCCGGTACTTGTAAAAATATCGAAGCTTGATTGAACATCTGCGAATTAACCATGACACACTGTAAATTATAAAGCCAATACCCTTTGAACTACAAGCAAAATGGCAATGTATGCCAAAACACAAACCTACAAAAAAATGTATCAAATTATATTTTTAGGTCTTGCCTAGGCAGCGCTTGTGCTGTCTCTTCGAGACATGCTGTATTCAGGATATGTGCATAAAGCTCCGCCTACTTCCCACCCATCTTTTTAATTGGCTCCTGTCCCTGTCCTTTGTAAATGGTGGATTTTCATTGGCCATTAGGCATTGTAGTCTCTCCTTAGTACCACCCTGTCTCTTTTTGTAACCTCCCATGAGGACACCCCCTATTACATGTGTTGTTACGCCCTAGGTTTTAATTACAGCCTCAAGGCACTACTTTCTTGAAAGGCCTTCAGACAGGACACTCACTTGGTCCTAAACAAGGTTGACAGTGGTTAATTTATTCGCTAGCACATCTCACATTTATATTAGACCTTCTATAACTTTCCCTTCATCAGCTCCACATAGAGTACAGCCTAATCCGGAATTAATGTAATAATTCTTTTGTCACATTTCAAAGCTACTAATTGTATATATTGAATGTACTGTGGTACTGTCTTCCATGCAATGCATTATGGGTAGGGTGGATTTACCATATCTTCAAAGTTTATGATGCTCACTAGGGACCTCTAGGCACAGCTTGCGGTACTGCACCTACACATTTCACATTTATATTAGACCTTCTATAAAATTCCTTTCATCAGCTCCACATAGAGTACAACCTAATCGGAATTAATATAATAATTGTTTTGTCACATTTCAAAGCAATTAGATTGTATATATGGACATAGCTATTTGAATGTGCTTGTGGTACTGTCTTGCATGCAATGCATTACGGGAGTACCATATGTAACCAAAAGTTTGATGTTCACTAGGGACCTCTAGGAGCAGCTTGAGGTACTACATCTAGACATGCAGTGCTTTGCTCACTAGGGACCTCTAGGAGCAGCTTGCGGTACTGCAACTAGACAAGCAGTGCTGGTGCCTTGCTCACTTGGAACCTCTAGGAGCAGGTTGCGGTACTGGCAGTGATGGTGCCTTGCTCACTAGGGACCTCTAGGAGCAGCTTGCAGTACTGCACCTACCACATCTCACATTTATATTAGACCTTCTATAAATTTCCCTTCATCAGCTCCACATAGAGTACAACCTAACCTAATCCGGAATTAATATAATTCTTTTGTCACATTTCAAAGCTACTAATTGTATATATGGACATAGCTATTTGAATGTACTCGTGGTACTGTCTTGCATGCAGTGCATCATGGGTAGGATGGATTTACCATATCTTCAAAGTTTATGATGCTCACTAGGGACCTCTAGGAGCAGCTTGCGGTACTGCACCTACCACATCTCACATTTATATTAGACTTTCTATAAATTTCCCTTCATCAGCTCCACATAGTACAACCTAATCCGGAATTAATATAATAATTCTTTTATCACATTTCAAAGCTACTAATTGTATATATGGACATAGCTATTTGAATGTACTCTTGGTACTGTCTTGCATGCAATGTATTATGGGAGTACCATATGTGACCAAAAGTTTATGATGCTCACTAGGGACCTCTAGGAGCAGCTTGCGGTACTGGCAGTGCTGGTGCCAGTACTAACCTCAGGGTCAGACTGATTTGCATATGGCCATGTCTGAACTGGGGTGGCGGAGTGAGCTAAAGAATGATGATGGATTAAACCCAGATCAGTTGACTGGGGGTGAGTGCTTGCAATGTTCAACACTCCGTCCATCATCCCCTTTGGTTTTGCTATGTTCGCCCTAAGTTGGCAGGGTATGCCCAGACTTGGGTCCCTTGCTCACTTTGCCACTGGATTCAAGATAGCCTGGCTGATGACAGCTGTAAGCCAGAAACCGGTTCCAGGATGCTTGTTTCCGGTCCAGGGAAGACATGGCTTGGCAGTTCGGGATGGACTGTTCCCATGAGGCACAGGGTCAGACTCATTTGCATATGGCCATGTCTGAACTGGGGTGGCGGAGTGAGCTAAAGAACGATGATGGATTAAACCCAGATCAGTTGACTGGGGGTGAGTGCTTGCAATGTTCAACACTCCGTCCATCATCCCCTTTGGTTTTGCTATGTTCGCCCTAAGTTGGCAGGGTATGCCCAGACGTGGGTCCCTTGCTCACTTTGCCACTGGATTCAAGATAGTCTGGCTGATGACGGCTGTAAGCCAGAAACCGGTCCCAGGATGCTTGTTTCCGGTCCAGGGAAGACATGGCTTGGCAGTTCGGGCTGGACTGTTCCCATGAGGCACAGGGTCAGACTGATTTGCATATGGCCATGTCTGAACTGGGGTGGCGAAGTGAGCTAAAGAATGATGATGGATTAAACCCAGATCAGTTGACTGGGGGTGAGTGCTTGCAATGTTCAACACTCCGTCCATCATCCCCTTTGGTTTTATTTATTTATTTATTTATTTAACTCATTTATAAGGGGGATCTCTCGGCGCCCGAGAAGGAGGCAAATGAGGGAGGAGTATAAAATTCACTCGTTAGAATAGCCAGGTCTTGAGCAACTTTTTAAATTGTGGAAAGTTTGGGCAGGCACGAAGATGTTCGGGGAGCTCGTTCCAATGTTTGGGGGCCAGATAAGAAAACGCACGACCCCCCATTTTAACTTTCCTTATTCTCCTGCCACAGAGCAGGCTACGATTACTGGATCTAAGTTGTCGCCCAGGTTGGTAGCGTTCAATTTTGTTAGTCAAATAGGATGGGCCCAGACCGTGCAGGGACTTAAAGACCAGGCAGAGTAGCTTAAAAATGGCTAATTTCCTCACAGGAAGCCAGTGTAAAAGGCGCAGGAGAGGGAGGGAGGGAGTTCGTGCTGGTTTGTTAAGGGCAAGACGGGCTGCGGTATTCTGCACCACCTGAAGCTTGGATAGCAGGTCCTCCCTAATTCCTACCAACAAGGAATTGCCATAATCAAGGCGACTGATAAGGAGCGACTGGATAAGGAAAGATCTTTCTAAGTAACCGCATGGTCCCGTAACAGGTTCCTGCGAGAGTATTTACCTGATCTTCCATTGAAAGCTTATTGTCTATTCTGACCCATAAGTTCTTAGCCCAGCCCCTAGGGGCAGGTGCTTCTCCTAATTCTGTCGGCCACCAGTCAGCGCTCCACAGTTCTTCAGCCTTGCCGAACAACAAAATCTCCGTTTTAGAGGAGTTGAGTTGTAAAAAGTGCTTCCTCATCCAACTGGCAATACTCGTCATTCAGGAAATAAATTTAGCCTTGGTTTCTGCGGGGTTGTTCTCAATGTGTACTATCAATTGCGTATCATCAGCGTAGGAGATGGTTTCAAACCCATGATTTCTGATGATAGAGGCCAAGGGAGCGACATAAAGATTGAACAGCGTGGGGCTCAGTATAGAGCCCTGTGGAACCCCCTTGTCCACTACAGTTGTATGTGACACAAATGAGTCCAACTGAACACATTGTGTTCTGTCGGATAAGTAACTCTGAATCCAGTTAAAAGCCGGGCCTCTGACACCAATCTCTCGAAGCCTGTTCAACAAGATACGATGAGAGATGGTGTCAAAGGCCGCCGACAAGTCAAGCAACCCTAACATTGCCAGTACTAACCTCTCCACAGTGGGCAGACCCTTAAATCGCTCATCCCAAATTGAAGAAACTTCACATGGCATGAAACGTTGCTATCGTGGTGTGAATATTTTATTCCAAACATAATACAAAGCCCACTGGTGAAGTGCGGTGCAGCACAGCCTCCAGCTCAGCACCTGTTAATACAAACAGCATTCCACATTCCATACTACATCACAAAAGAATCTAATTTCGCTTTCGAAAAAAAAAAACCCACAACCGAGCTTTCTCAGGGGCTGCTCCTAGAATATGGAACTCTCTCCCTCCTGACATCAGAAGAATCCCCTCTCTGTCTCGCTTCAAAAGGATGCCAAAAACATTCCTTATGGGCAAATTTCTCGCTTAAAACTTGCCTCTACCTCCACAACAGCTTTGATCTACGGCCATTTACTGCCTCCTTCTGGATTATCTACCTCACCCCCTTCAGAAACGTGGGGCCTTGTCACGAACATTGACTAACGCAATCTATAAATATGTTATCTCGTCTTGAGTACTTGGATATTTTAATCTGTAAATACGTGCCCTACCTCCCTTCTAGATTCAGCACCCTGCCTCTTTCATTCGTTCTGTAACTTATGATGCTATGCCTATTCTGTACATGCCTATGTCTCTCTGTAAAGCGCTCTGATACCCTAACGGGTCTGGTTCGCACTCTATAAAACACAAAAAAAATAAAAAAATAATGATGTTGTAAAACTCCTAGCAACAGAATGGCATGATGTGATTACACACATGCATGGAAGACTAGTGTCACCACTCTAAGCAGACGCCTATCTGATCGACGTGTGGCATCTTTACTTTGGCTTTCTTGCTCTGAGCTGATGATGCGTTCTCACATCATCAGCTCATTGGATGTTGCTGAGTTCTTATCGGAATATATGGTGTTTATTATTGAAAGAGGCATCAGCTGAAGACCAGCTCCTGGGCCCTTAGTACCATGTAATACGATCTTGTCATGCAACATTGAACTGTGATATTATAGATTTATGTGACTTGCAGTTTTTGGACACCACAAATTTTGCCACAAGTTACCTAAGGTACTGTGTGTCTCACGTTTGGTTTTGTCCCATTTATCTCATTTTGTTATTTCTATGGGAATCATTTTTTTTAAAGGGCCCAGAAATGCTGCTGGTTAAAGTAAAGTCATTATCAGAAGTTCAACATTTTGGAAAGGAGATTCATCAAGGTGAAAGTGGTGGAGATTGGTACAACAGTGCTCCTGTTGGGAAACCTCGCAGAAGTCAATGTGTCAAGCGGATTCCCAAAAGAATGTTGAGTTGAACTTCTTGTACTTTTGTTACACACATTTTGCAGGAAACTGCAATTTTGTATACATTGTTGCTACAAATATTTTCTATATATATCTGTATCAGTCATTTTAAGTGCTTTCTTATTTTGTTTGATGTTTGCATTATTATTTCTTCCAGGGAAGAGGAGTTATGTGGCATCTTCACATTCTCTTTTTGCTCTGAGCTGATGATGCGTTCTCACATCATCAGCAGCGGCGGCTCCTCCGTTAAGGCAGAGGAGCATTCCCCCACTGCTTTTTGAGCAATACAGAAAGGAAAAATAAAATGATAATAACACAATGTTATTATCATTTTATTTTTCAGTACTGAGCCAGGGCGGGGCTGGGCTGTGCTATACTGACGGACAGTAGCAGCCAGCAGGGAGGAGGAGTGGTGGGTACCATAAGTGCGCATGACTGTTTGGCTGGCCGTCTTAGCCTGTCACATGTCAGTGCTCCCCACTTTTTGCTTTCTCTTCTGGTGAAGTACCAAAGACCTTGCGAGGTTTATTCTTGTCAATTCAAATATAAAGTGTCATTGTGTAATTCGGCAACTACACTCCTTGAGCTTGATTAGATTCACTTATTTATGGCATCAAATCTCAAGCTTGCCTAAGTTAGAGGTCGATTTAAAATCCCCTATTCTCTAGGCTTCCAACCGCCCACTATCTGGCTTTAACCAATGGCAAGTTAGGGCAACTGTGCAAAAATATTGCAGATATCAAATAAATATAGAGTGCCTGTGCTTCAAGTAGTTTCTGAGTAACTACCAATTTTAGAATTATTGTGACAGGGAGACTGGGCTCTGAAATGCCAGACATCTCGCAGATTTAAGCTAAAGGATAAAAGCTTCTGTTCCTAAGATGCCAATGCTCCAGATCTGTTCAGGTTTAATGCCAGTCCCCATTATATTTTTCAATGGAAACACCTAAAGTGCTAGTGCTGTACAGTACTTGGGATAATGATTGTAAGGAGAGTGGGCACTGAGGTACCAGGCTTCTCATTGGCAGTCCCTCAGATGTATGTTCCGGCGCTGCTCGTGATCTCACCCTCCTCAATCTCTGGCTGTGCAAAATAGCAAGTTAGACAGTTGCGCAAAAATTGATAGATGAAAGGTGCATAGATAAATTGCTTGGGGTTATTTTGGTCAAGTACCAGTCCAAAGTGCATTGATTGATAGAGGTGATGAGGGCTGCCATTACCCTTGGTACTTTATATAATAAAACCTGAAAGGTGAGCTCTAAACTACCTTTATCCTTGGTACTTTAAATAATGAAACCTGAAGGGCGACCTTTGAATTGATATATATAACTATAACATCCCTGTAACCTTTGGATATATATATATATATATATATATATATATATATATATATATATAGTAATTTATGTTTTTCACTGAAAAAACCAAAGGTTACAGGGACATTATAGTTTGGCTCACATTTCACTCGCACAAAACCAGTGAAATTCAGTAGTTATTGTTACCTAAGCACTGCTTATGATCTCACATATTACATCACTCATGACATGGTCAGTGACATCACTGATGGCATCTCAAATGACATCACTGATGACATCATCCAGTGAGTGTGTATGTTTTCTCAAAATGCATGAGTGTTAAACATATATGCCAAGGTACTAGATAAGATAAAATAGTATACTTTCAATTAGTGATACTATTTCTAACATATATTATGTGAGTGGCGGTGTGACTGTGTGTATCTGTGTGTGAGTGGGTGTCTGAGTGCCTGTATGGGTGTGTGAGTGGCAGTATGGGTGTATACGTAGGTGTGTGAGTAGCTGTGTGGGTGAGTGAGATACTGTGTGAGTGTCTGTATTGGTGAGTGAGTGGGTGTGCCAATAGATATACGGGTGGATGAGTGGGTGTGTAAGTGGGTGTCTGAATGGATGTATGAGTGAGTGACTGGCTGTGTAAGTGACTGTGTGGGTAAGTGAGTGGCTGTTTAAGTGAGTGTTTGGTTAAGTGAGTTGGTGTGTGAGTGGCTCTATTGTAAAGTAAGTATCTGTGTGAATGGATGTATGGGTGAGTGAGCAGATGTGTGAGTGCTTGTATGGATGTGTGAATGGGTATGTCAGTGGTTGTGTGGGTGTGTGAGGGAGTGTGTGAGTGCTTGTATGGATGAGTGGGTGGCTGGGTTGAAAGGCTGTATGGGTGAGTGAGTGGGTCTGTGAGTGGCTGTATAGGTAAATAAGTGGGTGTGTGAGTAACTGTATGGTGTGTGTATGGCTGTGTGAGTGGCTGTATGGGTAAGTCACTGGTTGTATGAGTAGCTGTGTGGGTGAGTGAGTGATTGAGTGAGTGGCTATATGAGTGAATGAGTGGGTGTCTGAGTGGCTCTATGGATGAGTGAGTGGTTGTAGAGTACTTTATGGGTCTGTGAATAGGAATGTGAGTGGTTGTGTGGGTATATGAGATGTTGTATAGGGTATGAGTGGGTGTCTGAGTGCTTCTGTGGATGATGCCAACAGTGATGCCACCAGTGATATAATTTGAGATGTCATCAGTGATATCACTGACCATGTCATGAGTGATATAATATGTGAGGTCATAAGCAGTGCATTGCAGGAATGTAAGTTATAGTTAGCTCAGCTAACTATAACTGCTAAATTTCACTGATTTTGTACAAGTGAAATGAGCCTAACTATAACGCCCCTCTAACCTTTGGTGTTTTCAGTGAATTTCTAAGGTTCTTTAAATTCTATTTCCTAACTATCACATCCCTGTAACCTTTGATTTTTTTCAGTGAATGTCTAAGATTTTTTTAAATGTTGTTTCCTAACTATAACGTCCCTGTATCCTTTGGTTTTTAAGTGAATTTCTAAGATGTTTTAAAAAAAAATTCTAACTGTAACATGTAACCTTTGAGAGTAAGTGTGTGAGTGAGTGCATGAGTGTCTCAGTGGGTGTGTGAGGGAGTGCATGAGTGTTTCAATGGATGTGTGAGTGGGTGTGTGAGTATCTGAATGGGTCTAGGAGTGGCTGCATAAGTGTCTCACTAGGTGTGTGAGTGGGTGCATGAGTGTCTGAGTGAGAGTCTCAGTGGGTCTGTGAGTAGGTGTGAGAGTGTATGAATGGGTTTGCAAGTGCCTCCATGAGTGTGTGAATAAGTCTGTGAGTGAGTACATGTGTGTCTGAGTGGGTCTGTGAGTAGGTGCATTAGTCTCTGAGTTGGATCTGTGAGTGGGTGTGTGAGTCTCTGAGTGGGTCCATGAGTGGGTGAATGAGTTTATGAGTAGGTCTGTGAATGGCTATGTGAGTGGGTCTGTGAATGGGTGTATGTGTCTGAGTGAGTCTGTGACTGGGTGCATGAGTGTCTGAAAAGGTCTGTGAGTAGCAGTGTGAGTGACTGTAAAGGTCTGTGAGTAGGTGCATGAGTGAGAGTCTGAGTGGGTGTGTGAGTGTCTATGTGGGTGTGTCCATAGCTGTGTGAGTGACTTGGCCACAAAGGAACCACACCTGCCCTTTTATCCAACAAGAGTCCACAGTTTTCCACAAAATATCTACCCAAGTGGATCTTCTTTCTACTGGTTAATTACTAAGTGCTACCTCTTTGGGTAAATGTCCAGTACGTATTCTACATTGCAGCTGTGTAATGGAGCACAAGGAAATGTCACTAGTGACCTTGTGTGCGTTTTGGCAATGTGTTTGTTCCTGGTGCATCTTTATCCAGATATATATTATAACATGAATCCTCCTAAAGAGAAGACAACAAGACTACAAAGATGTAAATCTCCACCAAACAAGGGTCCTACCTCCTAACTATATGAAGTAAGTGCTTCTTTGTTTGGTGGAGATGTCCTCATATTACTCGGCATCAAGAACTCCTCACCAAAATCGGTATGTAACACGCTGGGGAGGCCGCTTGTTAAGCTGTCCATCATCCTGGCAAAAGGCAGGAAGACCTTTGGATACTACTAAGGTGGGCGGGGCCAAAGAGGGAAGCATCCAAGTGATTTCCATATTTGCATACTCCTAGCAATTTAAAGGGAGAATCATGGACTTTGATCTCACCAGACAGGACAACAAAGAACCCACTCGTCACAGTCACATACAGATTGTGCTCCAATAGATCAACGATGCAATCGCCTCCGTGAAGGATTTCAGATCTTTTTCAATATGGCAGAAGAATGAGACACATGAGAATGAAGGAGTGCAGGAGGGAGCCATGAGGAGCAGGCTCAGGAGGGGCAGGGCAGAAATGATAATTGAGCAGCTGATACAAATTCCTGTAATTATAGTCCGTCATGCAGTTCAATAGAAGCACTCCATTGTAGTGTCCTGCTGGATGCAGGCCCTCCCTAGGGGCAGTCCGTATTCCTACCCCACACAGATGTCACCAGTCAGGTGACCCTGCCAATAAAAGTGTCTGGGTGCACATGCCCTGGGCCATTTATGCACTCACTACAACGGCATCTATGTCGTTATTCTACTTAGCTTGTAGACTTAGCCACAACTATACCACATTGGCAACCAGGCAGTCTGGACTCAACGTGCCGCCGCAACTCTGGCACGACAGTGCCTGCAGCATGCCATGCCCCTGTCTGCAGAGGTGTCTATTTACTGTCCACACCTACCAACATCGGTCCTGGTGAGAGGAGTGGGGAGCAGTGCGCTCACATACAAACGTAAGCCAAGTGTTCAATCCCCCGGCAAGATCCCCAAGGTAGGAGGAATGGATGAGCACAGCAACTAGTAGTGAGGCAGGACACAGGCACTCACACAGTGAAAGGGAGTGGCCCAAGCATGCCCACCCACACACATAGCCCACGTCAGCTGAGCTAACGGATGAGATCAGCCCAGGTGGAAGGCTCCAGGCTCATGCCTTCTCCAGGGCCGAAAGACAGTAGCATACTTGAAAATTAACAAACTAATCACAGTACCCCGCACAAACTCACAGTGTGTGGATAGCAGCAGGAACAACCCCTCACTCACGTCCACGCTGCAGCAGAGACCGTGGCTGTGAAGGAGAGCAGAGACTGGAATGAAGATTCTGCATACCCCTAGTGTTCCCCTGGTGCCAATGCATGCTGTCAGGAAGCTGCCTTTCTGTGCGGCAGTGAAAAGAAAACCGACTGACCCCATGAACGGCTCGAATACAGAGAGGCCAGAAGGTAGGAGAGCGGTCAGGTGACCCCACCAATCCCACTTAGGGCAGGAGAGCAGATAAGAGGGGAGCCTGCTTCTTTACAGTAACCGGGCCCAGCTTGTTAACCCACCACAGGTACTGAAAGTGCTGCGTGCCCCCTAGTAGCAGGCTGCCACTACTTCGAGAGTAAGAGAAGACCGTGTGGCTTTCCCGCGGCAACCCAGCACAGCATACATGAGACTAAACCGCCCAAGGCCCATGACCTCCAGTGAATTACAAGTCTAGCCAAGCAGGGACACTGAAGCAGCAGTGCAGTCACAGCACAAAAGGAGTTGGCATTGAGCCCTTGAGAGATGAGCTCTGAGTGCAGAGAAGCCAACAAGGAAGGGTGCTGAAGTTTTGCCCTGTCGCCCCAGCACAGGGCTAGAGACCCAGCATGAGCAGACTCTAGATACTGCCTCCCTCATAGTCACCGGGGCTCAAGCAGCAAACCTGATACGGGTGCGAGGAATGGTCTCTGGTGGCCGCCTGCTGACATTGCTGGGAGCTGACTCCCCAGGAAACCCCAATGGCACCAGCAAGCACAGAAAATGAGGAGAGCACCGCAGCTGAAGAAAAGCACACTCACACCAGATGAGACACCCTCCAGTAATGGCAAGAACTGGAAGAACTGCCCAGGTATGTGTGCTCCCCTGTGTGGCCCTCAGAGTACTCAGAGGCTCTTCTAATAAGCCAGCAGAATGACAAGAACTGTCCCAGCCATCTTGAGACCCACTGCCAAGAGAGCAAGCAGGTAGCTACAAGCCTGACACCCAGCCCCACCAGCACTCAGCCAGGTAGTGCCTCACCAAAACTAGGCTGACAAGTCATGGGGCCATTAAATAGAGTGAAACAACAAAAGGAAACTGCAAGAGGTGGCACAATGGCCATAGCTGGTCGCTAGAGGGTGAAATTGGGTAAATCCACAGGAGAACAACAGGGAAGAACTCCACACCCCCCCCCCCACAGCCCACAGAAGTCCAAACAAAAGACTGTTTGGGGCACCAATAAAGGAAGACCCTATGGTCCAGCTGCCACCAACCAGTACTGAGGAGGCTACAGGAGGAAAAGGGAGGTGAGCGCTCTGATGTTACAGCTGCACGATGGAAACATGGGAGCATCCCAGGAAGGCACCCAGATCACGAGGTGCGACCCACTGAGTGCCACCCACTAAAAAGACCGAGAATCCCAGAGACATCACATTGTATGTCTAAGACTGCCAGATGGACACAGACCCAAGGAGAAGAAGGTCCATGAGGGAGGAATGTGTGACACGTGGCATGATACCACACTGACCCAGATAATTAGAGGGCCAGACAGCAGGGATACCTTCAAGGCAAAGGGCTATCCACACACATCTACCCATGGAGTAGGAATTCCAAGAAAGCCTTGGAAGATGGGACATGCGATGTGTGGCCTGACGCTAAAGCACTAGAGAAGCAGTGGAGAGTCATATCAGCAATTGCACTTATCATCACCAGGCCGGAGCCTAACACCTGAGGTCGGTGGCCGGATTACAGAGACAGTATACCACTGAGAGGCCCTGTTGGCCAGTTCAGACCAAGGTGCATGCTGCTGCACCACCCAGAAGAAGAGACTCCAGCAACAAAAAGTCTCAACACCGTCATTTGGAAAGAAGGTGCATGCTGAAGCACCAAGGAGAAAGGAGAGAGAGGAGAAGGAAGTGTGCTCTTGGTTCACACTAAGAAACCAGATGACTGACTAAGCACAGAAGGAGGGAAGATCAAGAGTGGCCAGGCCTGAAGGCATGCTTTAGAGGACTCGAGCCACAGATGGAAGGCATCAGTCTACATGAAGATGTAGCTCCTGTGTCGTGCGTCTTCACTACCACCCATGGAGCATTGAACAACCAGAGTGGAATCCAACATTGTCGTCATACTTACAGGGAAGTAGCTACAATGACCACCTGAAGAATCAGTCAACACATGACCATCTGCTCACCATGATCCTGGTAGCGAGAGCATGTCTTCACCACGACCCATCTACCCCTGCAGTTGCATGAGCGAATAGGCAGAGGCTCCTCGCCGGCTTTGCAGGGGCCGGTCGTGGCACACACACAGCCCCAACACAGACCACATGCAGTCTGAGGTGAAACAAGCACAGCCTGGTTACAGCGCAGCAGGAGAACTGAGGGTAAGCCGCAAGTATGTGCAAACCAAGTATCTGCCCCAAGCCCAGCAGGAGAACCGGGAGTAAGCCGCAAGCTTGCGCGAACCAAGTCTCTGCCCCACGCCTCCCAGCATAACCGTCTAGAAATTGTAACCATTGGCTCAGCTACTCATAAAATCTGGGCTGAGAGATGCAGATGCCTCCACAAAGAAAGAATATAAGCACCTTGCCACCATCACCAGTTGTCGACGAACCAAGAATGAAGGCCTGCGAACATCAAGGCAAGTCATCACCACTTATCGTACCGGTTACCACACAACTGGTAATCCCATCTTGGCCAGCTCCTGTCTTGTGCATCATCACTACCCCCCATGGAGCACTGAACAGTCAGAGTGGAATCCAACATTGTCATCATACCTATAGGCAAGCAGCTACAATGACCACCTGAAGAATCAGGCAACACGCGACCACCTGCTCACTGTGCCTGCATTCTGATCCCGGTTAGCAAGAGCATGTCTTCACTAGGACCCATTTACCCCTGTGTTTTCACAAGCAACTAGGCAGAGGCTCCTCAACGGTTTTGCAGCGGCCAGACGCGGCACACACACATCCCCAGAGCAGACCACATTCAGTCCTGTGGCAACCCATCCAAGGGGCCTCCACAAGCATGAGAGATGGACTTAACACTGCCCCACTGATGGATGCCAGGAGGAGGCAAGGACTGGCAGCGAGACTCCAATAGGTTGCATCACTCCAAGACTAACTTCAGCGAATTTATCAGCACCACCCGTTAAACTTTTCAATGGACTCTGACAATGGTCCTGGTGCATTTTGGTTTTGAATTGTTAACACCAACCACAAATCATCTGGAGCATCAGCCACGTGGACCAACTACACACAACGGACATGACTCTGGTCGGCATGCAGCCAGAAGGTCCTTGATGTCTCTAAACCAGTTTTCGTGCCCTGAACCACTCCGGTTAAATTATGAATGCGAGCGGAGATGTCCTGTTGGAGCAAGCTTCATCAATCCATATGTGCACTACTGTTGTGCTGATTGACTCTACACACTGATGGACTACGTGGTATCTAGTTTATTTTTGTTGTGTTTCCACAGTTTGGGTTTGTTTTTCTTTCTTTTGGATTTTGGGAGGAATGTAGTGTACTGCTGGACACTTAATTATGCAGCCCCTCCCCAGGGGCAGTCCTAACACCCACCCCACACCCATCCAACACAAGCATCACCAGTCAGGTGACACCGTCAATAAAAGGGGCCAGACACACGTGCCCTGGGCCACCTATGCAGTCACTACAATGGTGTCTGTGTCATTATTCCACTTAGCATGTGGGACTAGAGACTACTACACCACATCCATTGGAGGCAGAAAGATAAACAGTAACAGCCAATAGCGTCAGGTGAGACAGAAATAGTATTTTGCGCTGAGCCAAGATGTGATTGACAAAGTAAAGTAGTTAAAAGAGGTAGATGGAAAACCCACTCAAAGTACATTAGAGACAATAGGTCTGTTTGGTGGCTGGATTGTCAAAATTCATATCTAAAAAGTTCCCAGTTTTAACACGTGGCGTTTGCTTGTGGTCTACTGCCACATTGTGGCTAACTCCTGATATTACATTTAGTTATTTTCCTACTAATGATTTGGAAGCTTGATGATGTAAACTGTAAAAGTAAGGAGGACTAAAATAATGGGCAAGAGGCTAAAAGGCAAAGATTTGTGTTGGGTGAAACAGCACCTTATCTATCATTCATCCAAGATTGTTAATGGTGCTGGCAGTGGTGCAGATGACACAGTCAACAGTCTGGCAGTTAGTTGTCCAATTTTAGGTTTTCTTGAAACCAAATGAGGGGGCTCAAGGCTTCTAAAACAGCACTCCCAGCTCATACAATAACTCAAATTAAGTTTTATCCGATTTCTTCATTTGAAACCATAAAAGCTTATACAAAAACATGTAAAAAAAAGATATTGTATTGAAAAGTTAAAAACAGTATACATATATATATATATATGCAGTGAATCTCCTTTCGCGGTCTCTTGCTCTGACCGCCGAAAAAACGGAGTATGGACCCAAACTGGATATAAAATCAATCTTTATTCAGCTCCTCACAACTCCACAGCATGACGCGTTTCGATCCCTGAGGATCTTGATCACATGACGCGCTCACACAGAAGGAGGTACCATTAAATACTTTTTTTGTGATTTCTCTTAAAGTGCCATACACCCAGTTTTGTTTGCTCAGAAATGGCGGACCTCACTTAACAATGACTAGATTTTAAATTAATGGTTTTATATATCTATTAGCTGATAAAATAACAGAAGAAACATCTAAAACCAATTGATGTTAAGAAAAATCAAGAATCTTAAAATCAGACATATGCAATGCACTATAAAAGCAAAATGTTCATTTTTTAAAAAAACATAAAATGTATTGTTTTTCAATGGAAGCAATTATTACCAATCTCATAATAATACCAAAGATAAAACATTCCTATATATAAAAATTCCTATATATAAAAAATGTTGAAAACATGTCCAGGTCTAAATACCTTTACGTTATTTGTTTTCTACAAGCAATCAAAGTGCTATTGTGCATACAGTACTAAAGGAGTCGCCAGCCCCATTGGCAAACAATTCAACTGGGAATGTGATGTCAGTGCAAAAATACAAATAGATAAAGTGCTAAGTGCCATAAAAAACCAAACACTTCTAATGTGTCACCATATACATTAAATACCTAAAACTGTGTGTAATAATAAAAACAAGGAGACTGGAAGCGGAAGCCTGAAAGAATTAATCATAGACGTAATGTCTGTAATGTCTTTTTCTTTTTTTCTCCTTTCAAATGACTATTGGTGCATTTCCACTTCTAAAACTAATTATTTGTAGTTTATGGTGCAGCTTTTGACTTGTTTTAACTACTTACGCTCATCCTACTGCTAAGAAATTGTCTGACTTCATTCTAGAGACAAGTATATAAATCCGCAGTTTGATTAAGGCCCCCGGATGCTTGGTATCTAAATTGAGAATGTATTTTGTTTCCAATTGTCTGAGGGCTTTAACTCTGTCACCTCCCCTCCTTCTGATAGGGATACTGTCAATAATAAAATATTTCAACAAAGTGGGATCTGCATTGTGGTTCTCTTCAAAGTGTCGGGCTACCGGATATGTTTGGTCACGGTTGTTAATCGCCCTCATGTGCTGGAGTACCCTCTTGTGTGCCTGTAGTATAGTACTACCTATATATTTAAGCCCACAGGGGCACTCCAGCACATATATGGCATGATCCGTTTTGCAGGACAGAGACTTGGTGATAGGGATATCTCTTGAATTAAATGGTGTCTTATAGGTAGTAGTGTTGATACCCTGATTGCATGCCTTACAAGTCTTACATTTATAAAACCCCTTACGTTGACTGAGCCAAGTATTTTTGATTGGGCCCTCCAAGTCATTTCTCACCAAAGTATCCCTCATCGAGGGTGCCCTACTGAATGTTATGGCTGCTTTCTTGGGGAGGAGATGGCCAATAACAGGATCTCCCAATATAATTGGCCAGTTCCTTTTAATTACATTCTTAATGGTACGGCCCTGCTTACTAAATTTGAAAATGAACCTGAATGCGTTTTCATCTCCTCTATCAGATCGATGCCGTTTGACTGTGTTATCAAGGAGGGTTTCCCTACCTATTTCATTACTTTTTTGATAGCCCTGTCAATACAATTTGGTGAATATCCTCTTGCCAGGAATCTATTCCTACTGGCCACCTGAGCCTCATCTAAATCTTCCTTATTACTGCATATACGTTTCAGCCGCAACATCTCACCAAAAGGTATGCTCTGGATAAGGTGGCTTGGATGTGCGCTGCTGGCATGCAATACCGAATTGCCAGCAGTAGGTTTTCTGTGTAATGTGGTATGCAACTGTCCTTCCTTTATATACACTTGTACATCCAAGAAATTTACAGTTAATGGGCTAATGTCTGCAGTAAAATGAAGATTTAAATCATTATCATTTAGTTTTTGTATAAACGATATCGCCTCATTTTTAGCTCCTTTCCAGATCACAAATAGATCATCTATATACCTGACCCATTTTATAACATTGTTAGTCATTTGTATGTTATATTGTTTATGGAGGACCAGCTCCTCCCACCATCCCATGTGCATACATGCATAGCTGGGGAGAAGCTGGCCCCCATAGCAACGCCACGTTGTTGTTGGTACAGAGAATTTTCAAACAGAAAAATATTATTATTTAAACAAAACTCAACCATATTGGCCAACATTGCACTGTGTTGATCATAATCAGAACCTCTACGTGCTAGATAATGTTTCAAAGCTCTTAGTCCATCTTGATGTTTTATAGAGGTATATAAAGATGTCACATCCAACGTGATTAGCAGGTAGTCATCTTGCCAGGCTATATCTTGAAGTTTAGAAAGAAAATCACCTGTGTCACGAATGTACGAGGGCAGTCCTTGTACATGATTTTGAAGGAAGAAATCCACATAACGTGACGTCTTTTCTAGTAAGCTGTTGCATGCAGATATGATTGGCCGCCCTGGGGGCTTAAAGGGATTTTTGTGCACCTTCGGTATGAAATACATTACTGGGGTCACGGGATTTTCATTTCTCATATATTTATGTTCATCCTGGGTCAGAAGCCCCGCATTTTTCCAAGCTATGAGTTTCATTCCGTAACTGTTATACATGTTTTTGAGAGTTTGTTGGTCACACCGGAGATAACACTCTCTGTCCTTTAGTTGCGTCAGAGCTTCCTCAATGTAGTCTTTTTTCTCCACAGTACAAGGTTACCTCCTTTATCTGAGTTCCGGATTATGATTTCATTATTTTTCTTTAATTTACTCATCAATTGTCGATATTGTAGAGTACTTTTATTAGTTTTCGCTTTGTTGTTTACCACATAATTCAATTTTTTGATACTGCTTATGACTTGCTCATTAAAAATGTCAATCGAATCTCTAAGCGTAACAGGATTAAATGTTGAGCGAGGCTTAAATGGAGTAATATCCTTCCGTGATACAGGGTCACTATTTTCCTGTGTTCTGATTTCACTTTCTTTGGCTAAATCACACAATGTTTCTAAGGTTGGCATGTCAGTTGTTGTTAAGTTTAACAATGGGGAGCATGTCGGCTGAGTATTATGGACTTCATTTCTACCCTGGTTCTGCTCCGTTAGAAGAAAGTATTTTTTGAGTTTTAATTTTCTAATGCTTTTAAATAGATCCATCCTTGTAATTGCATAGTTAAAGGAACTCTCGGGGCAATAGGATAAACCAAGAGCCAAAAGCTGTTTCTCCGCCTCACTAAAAGTGACATCAGTAAGGTTAATGATAGTCTGGCTACACATTGCTGATGTTGTGTTCACCGTCTCCAGTTGCGCCTTGTTTGTCTCCTCTTTTGCGGTTTTTGCTGCTGTGCGTCGCTGTTTGGCTTGCCTTCTTTCCCTTCGTTTGGTTGTTGGATTTCTATTTGCCTGTTTCTGTTTCTTGGGCGCAGGGTATCCCTGCGCTCGAGGCATAAAAATCCACTTCATCTTCCAAAGGAATATTGACTGGTACTTGCCTCATTGCCTGCATTCGTGCCTCTGATTCGGTTTCACTTTCCCGGCCTGAACTTAGATCTGAATTTGAAACTAGTTCCAATACTCTTTCAGGTTGAGACTGACCAATGGAGGGCCCCTGAGATGTTCCGCCATATTTGGATATCTTTAATTTATCATACTTCTTTGCAAAAGTAAATATGCGACCGCATTCGTAATCCATGCGATCGCGATGGAATTTATAAGCCTTCCTTTCTCTTATTTTGTCTTCCTCTTTTTTTATTCTTTTCATCATTTCTTCCTTCAGCTTTTTCAGTTCTTCAAGCTGTCCCATTGTATTTAATTCCTCATTAAGAACCTCGATCTCAATCTGGATTTTAGCACGATCTGTCTCCGCATATTTGACTAAGATAATCATGAGTTTCTTGGAAGATTCTAAATTTGTTTCTGCCCATTCTTTCATCATTGATTTATCCGGTTTTTCATAGCTAGGGGCTAGTAGGATGCGTAGACCACGAGGACTCTCCCCACATCAAGATACCGTTGGAGGGATTTACCCTCCCACCATTTACTTTGTTCACTTTTCATCAGTCTCTCTAATATCTTTACTTTATCTCGGAGACTGGTATTCCGTGAATTTGATGGTGCATTGTGGGTATTGTAGTTTAGTGTCGGTGTTCTGCAGTCATTGAACATATCTGCTGCCGCTTCCTCTCTCTTTTAGCGCGTCGGCTGACATTGTGTTACTTATGAGCTTAGTTGTGAATATTATTTGTTAGATAAGCCGAATCGGTTAAGCGACATGAATAGTTTCCTCGCTCCCTTCGTGCTTCCACACACCTCCGTACCCAGCTGCCTGATGACTATCACATACAACCACAAGGTAACTGCGCCCCACGGGTCCTCCGACACGCGCTCGCTTACCTTTACTGTGGCTGTAAATTGTTCAGTGCTTTCCTGCTGGGGGGCTTTGTCGCCGATAATCCTCCCGGATTGAAAACATTTGACTTGAGCCCAAGTCTGGAACCTTTGATGGCGGCTGTTGCCCAAATGCCGGAGGGGTCCGTAGTTAACCGGAGGTTTCCAAACCGGTTACTCGTATGCAGTGAATCTCCTTTCGCGGTCTCTTGCTCTGACCGCCGAAAAAACGGAGTATGGACCCAAACTGGATATAAAATCAATCTTTATTCAGCTCCTCACAACTCCACAGCATGACGCGTTTCGATCCCTGAGGATCTTGATCACATGACGCGCTCACACAGAAGGAGGTACCATTAAATACTTTTTTTGTGATTTCTCTTAAAGTGCCATACACCCAGTTTTGTTTGCTCAGAAATGGCGGACCTCACTTAACAATGACTAGATTTTAAATTAATGGTTTTATATATCTATTAGCTGATAAAATAACAGAAGAAACATCTAAAACCAATTGATGTTAAGAAAAATCAAGAATCTTAAAATCAGACATATGCAATGCACTATAAAAGCAAAATGTTCATTTTTTAAAAAAACATAAAATGTATTGTTTTTTCAATGGAAGCAATTATTACCAATCTCATAATAATACCAAAGATAAAACATTCCTATATATAAAAATTCCTATATATAAAAAATGTTGAAAACATGTCCAGGTCTAAATACCTTTACGTTATTTGTTTTCTACAAGCAATCAAAGTGCTATTGTGCATACAGTACTAAAGGAGTCGCCAGCCCCATTGGCAAACAATTCAACTGGGAATGTGATGTCAGTGCAAAAATACAAATAGATAAAGTGCTAAGTGCCATAAAAAACCAAACACTTCTAATGTGTCACCATATACATTAAATACCTAAAACTGTGTGTAATAATAAAAACAAGGAGACTGGAAGCGGAAGCCTGAAAGAATTAATCATAGACGTAATGTCTGTAATGTCTTTTTTCTTTTTTTCTCCTTTCAAATGACTATTGGTGCATTTCCACTTCTAAAACTAATTATTTGTAGTTTATGGTGCAGCTTTTGACTTGTTTTAACTACTTACGCTCATCCTACTGCTAAGAAATTGTCTGACTTCATTCTAGAGACAAGTATATAAATCCGCAGTTTGATTAAGGCCCCCGGATGCTTGGTATCTAAATTGAGAATGTATTTTGTTTCCAATTGTCTGAGGGCTTTAACTCTGTCACCTCCCCTCCTTCTGATAGGGATACTGTCAATAATAAAATATTTCAACAAAGTGGGATCTGCATTGTGGTTCTCTTCAAAGTGTCGGGCTACCGGATATGTTTGGTCACGGTTGTTAATCGCCCTCATGTGCTGGAGTACCCTCTTGTGTGCCTGTAGTATAGTACTACCTATATATTTAAGCCCACAGGGGCACTCCAGCACATATATGGCATGATCCGTTTTGCAGGACAGAGACTTGGTGATAGGGATATCTCTTGAATTAAATGGTGTCTTATAGGTAGTAGTGTTGATACCCTGATTGCATGCCTTACAAGTCTTACATTTATAAAACCCCTTACGTTGACTGAGCCAAGTATTTTTGATTGGGCCCTCCAAGTCATTTCTCACCAAAGTATCCCTCATCGAGGGTGCCCTACTGAATGTTATGGCTGCTTTCTTGGGGAGGAGATGGCCAATAACAGGATCTCCCAATATAATTGGCCAGTTCCTTTTAATTACATTCTTAATGGTACGGCCCTGCTTACTAAATTTGAAAATGAACCTGAATGCGTTTTCATCTCCTCTATCAGATCGATGCCGTTTGACTGTGTTATCAAGGAGGGTTTCCCTACCTATTTCATTACTTTTTTGATAGCCCTGTCAATACAATTTGGTGAATATCCTCTTGCCAGGAATCTATTCCTACTGGCCACCTGAGCCTCATCTAAATCTTCCTTATTACTGCATATACGTTTCAGCCGCAACATCTCACCAAAAGGTATGCTCTGGATAAGGTGGCTTGGATGTGCGCTGCTGGCATGCAATACCGAATTGCCAGCAGTAGGTTTTCTGTGTAATGTGGTATGCAACTGTCCTTCCTTTATATACACTTGTACATCCAAGAAATTTACAGTTAATGGGCTAATGTCTGCAGTAAAATGAAGATTTAAATCATTATCATTTAGTTTTTGTATAAACGATATCGCCTCATTTTTAGCTCCTTTCCAGATCACAAATAGATCATCTATATACCTGACCCATTTTATAACATTGTTAGTCATTTGTATGTTATATTGTTTATGGAGGACCAGCTCCTCCCACCATCCCATGTGCATACATGCATAGCTGGGGGAGAAGCTGGCCCCCATAGCAACGCCACGTTGTTGTTGGTACAGAGAATTTTCAAACAGAAAAATATTATTATTTAAACAAAACTCAACCATATTGGCCAACATTGCACTGTGTTGATCATAATCAGAACCTCTACGTGCTAGATAATGTTTCAAAGCTCTTAGTCCATCTTGATGTTTTATAGAGGTATATAAAGATGTCACATCCAACGTGATTAGCAGGTAGTCATCTTGCCAGGCTATATCTTGAAGTTTAGAAAGAAAATCACCTGTGTCACGAATGTACGAGGGCAGTCCTTGTACATGATTTTGAAGGAAGAAATCCACATAACGTGACGTCTTTTCTAGTAAGCTGTTGCATGCAGATATGATTGGCCGCCCTGGGGGCTTAAAGGGATTTTTGTGCACCTTCGGTATGAAATACATTACTGGGGTCACGGGATTTTCATTTCTCATATATTTATGTTCATCCTGGGTCAGAAGCCCCGCATTTTTCCAAGCTATGAGTTTCATTCCGTAACTGTTATACATGTTTTTGAGAGTTTGTTGGTCACACCGGAGATAACACTCTCTGTCCTTTAGTTGCGTCAGAGCTTCCTCAATGTAGTCTTTTTTTCTCCACAGTACAAGGTTACCTCCTTTATCTGAGTTCCGGATTATGATTTCATTATTTTTCTTTAATTTACTCATCAATTGTCGATATTGTAGAGTACTTTTATTAGTTTTCGCTTTGTTGTTTACCACATAATTCAATTTTTTGATACTGCTTATGACTTGCTCATTAAAAATGTCAATCGAATCTCTAAGCGTAACAGGATTAAATGTTGAGCGAGGCTTAAATGGAGTAATATCCTTCCGTGATACAGGGTCACTATTTTCCTGTGTTCTGATTTCACTTTCTTTGGCTAAATCACACAATGTTTCTAAGGTTGGCATGTCAGTTGTTGTTAAGTTTAACAATGGGGAGCATGTCGGCTGAGTATTATGGACTTCATTTCTACCCTGGTTCTGCTCCGTTAGAAGAAAGTATTTTTTGAGTTTTAATTTTCTAATGCTTTTAAATAGATCCATCCTTGTAATTGCATAGTTAAAGGAACTCTCGGGGCAATAGGATAAACCAAGAGCCAAAAGCTGTTTCTCCGCCTCACTAAGAGTGACATCAGTAAGGTTAATGATAGTCTGGCTACACATTGCTGATGTTGTGTTCACCGTCTCCAGTTGCGCCTTGTTTGTCTCCTCTTTTGCGGTTTTTGCTGCTGTGCGTCGCTGTTTGGCTTGCCTTCTTTCCCTTCGTTTGGTTGTTGGATTTCTATTTGCCTGTTTCTGTTTCTTGGGCGCAGGGTATCCCTGCGCTCGAGGCATAAAAATCCACTTCATCTTCCAAAGGAATATTGACTGGTACTTGCCTCATTGCCTGCATTCGTGCCTCTGATTCGGTTTCACTTTCCCGGCCTGAACTTAGATCTGAATTTGAAACTAGTTCCAATACTCTTTCAGGTTGAGACTGACCAATGGAGGGCCCCTGAGATGTTCCGCCATATTTGGATATCTTTAATTTATCATACTTCTTTGCAAAAGTAAATATGCGACCGCATTCGTAATCCATGCGATCGCGATGGAATTTATAAGCCTTCCTTTCTCTTATTTTGTCTTCCTCTTTTTTTATTCTTTTCATCATTTCTTCCTTCAGCTTTTTCAGTTCTTCAAGCTGTCCCATTGTATTTAATTCCTCATTAAGAACCTCGATCTCAATCTGGATTTTAGCACGATCTGTCTCCGCATATTTGACTAAGATAATCATGAGTTTCTTGGAAGATTCTAAATTTGTTTCTGCCCATTCTTTCATCATTGATTTATCCGGTTTTTCATAGCTAGGGGCTAGTAGGATGCGTAGACCACGAGGGACTCTCCCCACATCAAGATACCGTTGGAGGGATTTACCCTCCCACCATTTACTTTGTTCACTTTTCATCAGTCTCTCTAATATCTTTACTTTATCTCGGAGACTGGTATTCCGTGAATTTGATGGTGCATTGTGGGTATTGTAGTTTAGTGTCGGTGTTCTGCAGTCATTGAACATATCTGCTGCCGCTTCCTCTCTCTCTTTTAGCGCGTCGGCTGACATTGTGTTACTTATGAGCTTAGTTGTGAATATTATTTGTTAGATAAGCCGAATCGGTTAAGCGACATGAATAGTTTCCTCGCTCCCTTCGTGCTTCCACACACCTCCGTACCCAGCTGCCTGATGACTATCACATACAACCACAAGGTAACTGCGCCCCACGGGTCCTCCGACACGCGCTCGCTTACCTTTACTGTGGCTGTAAATTGTTCAGTGCTTTCCTGCTGGGGGGCTTTGTCGCCGATAATCCTCCCGGATTGAAAACATTTGACTTGAGCCCAAGTCTGGAACCTTTGATGGCGGCTGTTGCCCAAATGCCGGAGGGGGTCCGTAGTTAACCGGAGGTTTCCAAACCGGTTACTCGTATGCAGTGAATCTCCTTTCGCGGTCTCTTGCTCTAACCGCCGAAAAAACGGAGTATGGACCCAAACTGGATATAAAATCAATCTTTATTCAGCTCCTCACAACTCCACAGCATGACGCGTTTCGATCCCTGAGGATATCCCAACCATCCATCCAACTCCGAAGAGAAAGTGGCACGTACTCATGATCGGTATGAATAGGGCTAATTTATTTTGTTCAGGTCTCCCACGACCCCGCAATAACAGAGAGACGCGTTTCGCCTGCGCAGCAGGCTTTATCAATCTAATTTGGCGCGGTAGATTCAAAACTATATATAGCCCTCCCCTCTAGTACAGGCATTGATAGACATGGAGAACAGACTACACGGGTTAATCCATGGCTGGAAAAAACATTCTATGCATGTTAAAATAGGTAAAGTGAAAAGTGCAACAAGTCAATAAATATAAATAGCAGCATAATGCAAAGCCACCCTGTTTTGTCAATAAAAGATGTTGTCAGTGCGTTCTCAGCCTGGGAAAAGAGCATATAAATATAACATTCCTAAGTGAATTGGTAATTAATAATAGTACGGCACCAAGCTCTCAAAAATATGCAGTCCACCCAATACTTCTTCAATATATATATATATATTTTAATAACAGATAAAAACTACAGACACTTTTATAGCACCATAGGGTATTCATGTTAAAAAATCTTTCTACATCTAATCACATTCTTTATAAACCTTATCATAGAGAAACGTATATATTTGTTAGATAGAGACTGTAAAAATAAGAACGCAGGTTGACATCGTCTAAACCCATAAAGTCTTAGTATCGGCAGGATCCAACTCTTTTTCTGTTCACTATAGAACTTACAGAATAGAACAGTATGCATTGTTGACTGTAGTGACATATCATCACAGGGACATTTACAGAGACATTGTGACCAATGGTTCATCTCTGGAAAACTGATCAAAGGATGGAATATGTCCAATCTAAAACGTGTTAAAACAAATCTGTCTTGTGTCTTCTCAATGTTTTTTAAATATGGGTGCATATCATAAGTGACCAGCATCATTTGATTGTTACAGAGACTCGGGTTCATCAATTCCGTAGACAATCTTAATTCCTCGATTAATGATAAACAATCAATTTTAAAATTCTTTCTACCAATGTGTTCTAGGGATTCTGAAAAAACTCAGGTTGGCCCATGCCACTCATAAACTTTTTATTATAATTCAGCCATGGTATTTGAAGAGCAAAGTGAGATTTAAGACAGTGCCTAATAATATCACGATTGAGGGTAGTTTTCCCAGTGGACCAGATCTTGTGCCACAAAAGAATAGGCTGGATCTTAATTAAATCAGTTAAAAAGGATAGCCCGAGCTCATCATGGCAGACATAGGAGAAACAGCTACTTGTTACCGCTAGGAGATGTCTCAAAAAGGCATTCTCGACCAATTGCGGGTGCTGGCAGTCAGTATACCCCCATACTCCTGCCCCGTATACAGCTGTTGATAGACACTTTAGTTTATGGATGATTAGTAGTTCTTTGGGAGGTTTTCTGTAGTACTTTTCATAAACAGGAGCTTCCTAGCACTAATAGCCTGTCTCCACAAACCATCTTGATCAAACAAAATGCCCAGGTAGGAGAATGTCTTTGTGAAACCAATCCTCACGTCTTCAATAAATATATCCCGACATTTTAAATTCCTTTTCCCACACTTCATGATAAAGGTCTTATCTTTGTTGACTAACAAGCCTAAGTTCTGCATATAGTTAGTAAAGCTTGTTAATAAGCTTTGGTGCCCCACAGGAGTGCGGGCCATGAACACAGCATCGTCAACGTAGAGGAGGCCGGGAATCAGTTGATGACCGATTTGTGGTAGATCACGACACTGTTCGACCCATATACTTCCCAAGCTATTAATGTACAATGTGAATAGGAAGGGTGTCAGTATGCAGCCCTGCCTTGCCCCTTTCTATACTCTGAACGATGTAGTACACTCTCCCTTAGCACCATACAGCACCCTCGCTCTGGTTCCAGAATATAATTGCCTAAGGAAGTGTAATAGGGGTGGGTCAACTGCAAAATCAGCCATTATATCCCACAGTTTATCAAGCTCCACACAATCAAAGGCCGATGTTAAATCTAAAAATGCCAGAAACAAACTACCCTGCTTGGCCAAAGTATTTTTCCCGATTAAAAGCTTCAGAATTAGGTCCCTGCTCAACTGTCCCTATTCCTGTACGAAAACCAAACTGCAAGTCAGATAAAAGTTCATTGGATTCAGCCCAATTCTTAAGCCTATTCAATACAATACGTTCTGCTACCTTAACTAATGAGTCCAATAATGAAATCGGCCAGTAACAGGCAGGATTAAGTCGATCTCCTTTCTTATAGATTGGTGCTATAAGTGAATCTGACCAGGGTTCTAAAAATCTTATGCTACAGCATGCTTCCAAGACCAGTATCAATAATGTGGCCCCAAGTACAAGATTAGCTTTGAAAAGATGCACAGGTATACCATTGGGACCAGGTGCTTTTCCCCCTTTGCTCGCTTTTAGTGTTTGAGTGACCTCTTCCAATATAAAAGAAAGGTTGATGGGATCTTGGCAGGGGACATTGATAGGAGAAGGTGTCAATAAGGAGCCGGAGACACTCCTTTTCTGCTTCAGGTTTTTATAAATATTAGAAAAATGGGTTGCACATTCCATTTCGCCTATTACAATATCCAATCGGGGGCCATCCATTGGTCTCAAGAAAGGGCATTTATCGCATGCCAAAAAGCAGTGTTGTCATTATTGATGCTTGCTTCATGCAAGGACTCCCATGCTTTCTCTCTCAGCCCTTTTATCTGTTCTTTTAAAGCTTGTTTGTACTTCCATCTAAGCATCTTTATTTCCTGCCTTCACTTAGGGGTCGATTCCGATCTCGGTGGGAAGGCCTCCGAATCGGATTCGGCTTTACCGGATCCGAGTCGGAGGCTTTGTTTCCGACCGAGTCGTACAGAGGTCCGGACGCCCAAGTACGATGCGAATGAACGTGAAATCGCAGACCGAATCGTTTCCGGGTCCGAACCGCTCCGTATGACTCGTTCGCACTCGATTCGTACCGCGCAATGGAGACGTTTTACAACCGAGCCAGTACGATGCACGATCCGGACAGCCGGATCGAGTCGGAGCCTCCAACACGCAAACTCTCTGGGAAGCGGACTTCGGGGGTCCGTGCTGGACCCCCCTTCACCCGTAGCCTTACGAGTCGGACACAGGGGGGGACCCAAGGGTCCCCCCTATACATGCATGTATGGTGCGGATGGCACCAACGCATACCCACTACAGGGGGCACCCTTTTGCGCAACGTACCCATTCAGTCAATGGGAGCCCATGTACGCGTCGTACGACCGGCTCCCATTGACTTCAATGGGAGTCCGACTGAACCGAGTCCGTCAGCATGCGGCTGCATCGTACTCGCTCGCTTGAAGCCAAGGGGCACGAATCGGTCGGAAATCGCTCCGGGAACGTGTCGGACGGAACGGTTTCCGACCAGGATCGGAATCGGCCCCTCAATGTGTAAGGCATCTTTCAGTTTCTTATGGGTCTTAGTACATATCATGTCAAACCACCCTTGCCTGTGATTTTTTAAATTTCTCTTTATCACAGATAGTTCCTCCTTAATCTCTTTCGCAATTAATTGGAAGGCTTCTAAAACTTTAACATGATTCAATGTATCATCCGGACAATCTGCAAAGGCCTTATTGTATGTATTCACTAATTGCTCTAGAAATTTATCATTGTCAATTCGTGACCAACACAGAGAGTAACCATTATTTCTAGCAAGCATGATGTCATCAATTTGATATGTGTTAATGTCCATCGATTTTTTTACATCATCGAGCAATGCAAGACACACACTATGGGGAAAATGATTTTTTAGAGTTACTGTGTGTAAACCCTTAACCCTGGCTGAATATCTATTAGACAATAACACATAGGGGCCGATTCCGATCTCGGCCGGTAGGGCACCGAATCGGATTCGGCTTAACCGGATCCGATTCGGAGTCCTCTTTCCCGACTGATTCGTACGTGCGTCCGGCCGAGCGAGTACGATGCGAGCGCACGCGTAATCGCCGACCGACTTGTTCGCGGGTCCGAAGCGCTCCGACCGACTCGCACGGACACGACGCGCACCGCTCGATGGAGACGTTCCCCGGCCGGGCAAGTACGATGCGCGCCGCGAGCAGTCCGACCGTCTCGCGCCGTCCGGCTCGAAAGAGCAGTCGGAGCCGCACTTTGGGGGTCCGTGTCGGACCCCCCTGTACGCGTAGTCGCGCGAGTCGCACACAGGGGGGACACATGGGTCCCCCCTACCTGTGCATGTACGCCGCGAGTCGCTTCGAGGCGTACCCGCTGTAGGGGGCACCCTTGTTCGCCTCGCACCCATTGGGTCAATGGGAGCCCGCATACGCGTTGTACGTCCGGCTCCCATTGACTCAATGGGAGTCCGACCGACTCGAGTCCGATTGCATGCGTGCGCATCGTACTCGTTCGGTCGGACTGCCAGAGTCCGATTCGGTCGGAAATCTCTCCGGGTCCGGCTCGGTCGGAGAGATTTCCGGCCCGAATCGGAATCGGCCCCATAATCTATAACAGTGTTTGCACGACTCCCATTAAAGGTTCAGTTAAATGGAACTGGAAGGGTACATAATTCATTACTAAATGCTAGATCATATTTAAATAAAAATTCATTTAGGTTGTCCCTATAAGAGGTATGTGGGAAGAGGGTATAATCAGTTTATTCGCTAGATGTTAGGCCACATATTTTTCCTGAGTGGGTTACTAGTATTAAAATCCCCGCCCCAGAGTATGATCAAGTCCTTGGTGGTACCACTCTGAGTATGCTCAAGATCGTTGCCCAATTGTCTAAGGAGTAAGCATACTTCCTTGATCGATGCATAATTATAATAATTCACAACTGCTAGTAAGCAGTCAGAAGATAATTCGATGGTGATTACTTGATACTAGACATTGGCCACTGCCAGGTTTATTTTAGGGTTCAGTGACTAAATATCGAGGGACAGAATATCGACTGTCCAGAATATCGATGCCAAAATATCGAGGGACAGAATATGGAGTCCCTATCTACAAACAGGTAAGTACTAAAATATCGAGTACAAAATATCGATGTTTAAAATATAGATAACTAAAATATCGAATTTTTTAAATGTATTAAAAATAATATAAAAGTAATTAAAAAATAAACACAATTAAATAAAACATAGTTAAAATAATGTAAAAGAGCTTAAAATGTAAAAATAATAAATGTAATGTAAAGAATTTTTTTAATTTTTTTTAATATATATATATTTACTTAATAATATTATACAATAATTATTAATCTTAATTATAAAATATTTAAAACATTATTAAAAATATATTTACATATATATATAAATAAACATATTATATAAATATAAAAATAAATAATATATAATAGTTTAAATAATAAAGTACATTTTTTATGTTAATTAAGAATTTACACTACATTAAATATAACAAAATTAAAAACATTGCATAGCTAAGGAAATAAAATTAGTATTCACACTGCAACAACTGCAAAAGTAGGGAATTTGTTGGATAGCGGGTGGGTACAAATTACTATTCCGACTCCAGCGAGTGGAACAGTAGGAAAAGTGTTGGATAGCGGGTGGGTAAAAATTACTATTCCTACTCCAGCGAGTGGAACAGTAGGGAAAGTGTTGGATAGCGGGTGGATACAAATTACTATTCCGACTCCAGCGAGTGGAACAGTAGGAAAAGTGTTGGATAGCGGGTGGGTAAAAATTACTATTCCTACTCCAGCGAGTGGAACAGTAGGGAAAGTGTTGGATAGCGGGAGGGTAAAAATTACTATTCGCACTCCAGCGAGTGGAACAGTAGGGAAAGTGTTGAATAGCGGGAGGGTAAAAATTACTATTCGCACTCCAGTGTGTGGAACAGTAGGGAAAGTGTTGGATAGCGGGAGGGTAAAAATTACTATTCCCACTCCAGCGAGTGGAACAGTAGGAAAAGTGTTGGATAGCGGGAGGGTAAAAATTAGTATTCCCACTCCAGTGAGTGGAACAGTAGGGAAAGTGTTGGATAGCGGGTGGGTACAAATTACTATTCCCACTCCAGTGAGTGCAACAGTAGGGAAAGTGTTGGGTAGCGTAGTGGAATAATTGAGTAGACCCACTCCTACAATATAATTAAAATTAATTAACAAATAATTAATTAATAAAAATATATTTACCTTCCAACATTTTCCCCTATAAACGTCACCTCCAATAGTGTAAAATATTAATGAATGAACATAATTAATTAACATCTAATTAATTAGCTAATTACAATTAAGAATCAAATTAATAACTATCATATCTAAATTAATTAACACAATTAAAATGATAAAATAACTTTGAATAAATAATATTTTAAAATTATTAAAATTTGAATTAAATTTAACTTAATTCCCACCCTACTCCCCTATCAACACTCAACACACTACTAAAAAATGTACATAATTAACATATTAATAAATTAATTTTTAATAATTAATATGTAATTAATTACTAATTAATAAAAAAGTAAACAATTTACATAATTATCAATTAATTTAAAAATATTATTATTCACTTTTTATATATTTAATATTAAATTGATTAACTTAATTAACAATAGTAATTATTAAACAATAAATTATTAATTAATACATTATTAATTTTTATAATTTAAATTAAATTACTTCCCACCCTATTCCCCTATAAACCCACAACCCGCTACGGAACTAATATACGCAAACATTATTAAACAATAGTTATTATAAAACACTAAATTATTAATTAATAAATTATTAATTTTTATAATTTAAATTAAATTACTTCCCACCCTATTCCCCTATAAACCCACAACCCGCTACAGAACTAATATACGCAAACATTATTAAACAATAGTTATTATTAAAAACTAAATTATTAATTAATAAATTATTAATTTTTATAATGTAAATTAAATTACTTCCCACCCTATTCCCCTATAAACCCACAACCCGCTACGAAACTAATATACGCAAAAATTAATTCACATAAAATCCATTACTTTAAAAAAATTGCAACATACATTAAAAAAATATTATATATTTTTAACACATATACTAACATATAAAAGAATTAAAAAAAATTCGATATAATAAAATTCGATATAATGACATTCGATATTACTTACCTAAATATCGATATTTTTTCCAACTATATTATGTCTTTTCTATATTCTGTCCTCTCGATATTTTGAACTCGATATTTTGTCCTTTCGATATAAAAAGTTCGATATTTAGGGGCCGATTCCGATTCAGGCCGGAAATTACTCCGACCGAGCCGGACCCGGAGAGATTTCCGACCGAATCGGACTCTGGCAGTCCGACCGAACGAGTACGATGCGCACGCATGCAATCGGACTCGAGTCGATTGGACTCCCATTGAAGTCAATGGGAGCCGGACGTACAACGCGTACGCGGGCTCCCATTGACTCAATGGGTGCGAGGCGAACAAGGGCGCCCCCTACAGCGGGTACGCCTCAATGCGACTCGCGGCGTACATGCACAGGTAGGGGGGACCCATGGGTCCCCCCTGTGTGCGACTCGCGCGGCTACGCATACAGGGGGGTCCGACACGGACCCCCAAAGTCCGGTTCCGACTGCTCTTTCGAGCCGGACGGCGCGAGTCAGTCGGACTGCTCGAGGCACGCATCGTACTTGCCCGGCCGGGGAACGTCTCCATTGCGCGGTGCGAGTCGTGTCCGTGCGAGTCGGTCGGAGCGGTTCGGACCCGGGAACGAGTCGGTCGGCGATTTCGCGTGCGCTCGCATCGTACTCGCTCGGCCGGACGCACGTACGAATCGGTCGGGAAAGAGGGCTCTGAATCGGATCCGGTTAAGCCGAATCCGATTCGGTGCCCTACCGGCCGAGATCGGAATCGGCCCCTTAGTCTCTACACCTTATTTTAGATCTCCCAAATGTGGACGGTGTCACTTAAGTATGGTATCTCTTAAATCCATTAATATGTAATGGGCCCACAACCCAAGTTTCCTGCAGACAAAAGATACTAAAATTGGTAACAAAATCCACCCATTCTGACATAACAGCCTTAGTACACAGTCCTGCAACATTCCAAAATAAGACCTCAATTAAACCACATACAGGAATGTTTGTTGTAAAAGGACCAATATTTGAGAAGAACAGGGTTATGTATAGGTGTTGGAGGTTCTACAGGAGGAGTGTTTTCAGGTATCTCACAAGTTACTAGCGCTTCCCTAATAGGGACAAAACAGTTAATTGAACTACCTCCAATACATTCGGGAGCCATAGGGTGTTCTGGGGCAAGTCAATCTACACCAGCTAGCATTGCCAGACTATTGAAACGGTTTTTAACCGGTATGTTATAAAGGACCCCGTATGGACATCCCGAGTTTGGAACCCCCATTACCTCAAACAACCTTCTAGTTAAAGCAGCAGAGCTCAGAAACCCAGGGCAGCAGTTGCCTCTTTGTGTTACCATACCCGGAAGTCAAAAAAACATAGCACTACCTCAGAGATTTTTCAAGTTAATGTATGGGATGACGACATGGAAAATAAACATCCAGACACCTTCTTCCCCGAGGCGGCGCAAAAAATGGGACCATCACTGTCGCGATATCACCAGGGTGTGCTTTAAGTACACTGATAAAAAATCTCTGTTATAAATGCAGGAACATGGCAGGTTGACAAATCAAATGATTCTGTAATAAGGGAAGGTGACGTGGGAAACTTTGACATTACTGAAACGTTTTCCATGCTGTGAAATTAAGGAGCCAACAAAACCAAACACATGAAACAACCATATCTTTTTGCATGATTAAAAATGGGCACTAGCAAGAGAAAATTACATCTGCGTTAATAAGATGACATATATATATATATATCAGAGTCCAACCTTCCACTCCGAATACTGCGACCTCTCTCCCCAAATTCGTCTGTACATCTTAGCCAGTTGCTCTGTGAAACGCTGCGGCAGACGCGTTTCAGCCTTATGGCTTTTCTCAATGCCGGTCTCACTACTGGGTCAATGTCACCTGGGGTTAATAAGCTCGAATATCCGCTCCCCTTGGAGCACAGTTCAAAACCCCACCTGAATATTTAAGGTTGCAGGGTCCCATCCTACGGCCTCACAATACGCCTCTCCACCAGCTGCTCTGTGACGATACGCATAGCTCCACTGGGAACGCCCATTAAGTAATTGACGCTCCAACACACAGTGGCATCCCGATCCATGTCGACCCGCGGGCCACACATCCATCACGGCAGCCGTTGAGAAGTGGACATAGATACAAGGCAAAATTCACAGGTAAGACCCCTTCATGCAGTTGAATACTGCGACCTCTCTCCCCAATGCAGAAATGCTTGGTTTTATTCCTTTAACTGCTGGGGGGCTCCGCGTTTTCATATCATGTGAACTCCAAAGTTTTGCCGGCTGCACGCGGTGCGCCTGATCGAGAGGGCGTGTCAGCTGCCAGTGCCCGCAATACTGGTTTAACATCAAAGTCCAACCTTCCACTCCGAATCAAGAATGGAACTGACAACGCTTGGATGAATCACATCGTGAATTTATTAAGCCCAAATTCGTCTGTACAGCTTAGCCAGTTGCTCCGTGAAACGCTGTGGCAGACGCGTTTCAGCCTTACGGCTTTTCTCAATGCCGGTCTCACTACTGGGTCAATGTCACCTTGGGTTAATAAGCTCGAATATCCGCTCCCATTGGAGCACAGTTCAAAACCCCACCTGAATATTTAAGGTTGCAGTGTCCCATCCTATGGCCTCACAATACTACATAAATAGTACATACATACATATACTAGAAGATGAAGAATCACAAGAAACAAACAGCCAGCCAAGGCAAAAATCCGGATCCAAAAGGATACAATGAGTCACAAAGAAATGAAATATTCAAGAAATAAGTGACTCAAACAGATGGACTCACCAAAGAACAAAAATGTATTTCCACTACAACGTTTCAGCTTTCGCCTTCCTCAGGTAGTACAAGATGGTTTGCTCAGTGGCTGCACAGATGACACTGCTGGATTTTCAAAAAGCATCATGAGTGAAGATCATGGCTGCATCCAGATGGACTACATCACTGACAATACCACCCGACTACTGCATATCTCAAGAGATCTCAGGACTGCATTGATTACACATTCCAAATGGAATTTTGGCTCATAATGCATTTTAAAAATCCAGCAGTGTCATCTGTGCAGCCCCATCTTGTACTACCTGAGGAAGGCGGAAGCTGAAAAGTTGTAATGGAAATATATTTTTGTTCTTCGGTGAGTTTCCATTTAGGTGCGTTCAGTCAGCTCTACGGGGGACACTTTATTCTGCGAGGTGAAGTAATCTACAAGGTATCGCAGCATTACTTCCTCTCTAAAATTTATTCAGTGCATTTATATCTCCGAGGTACGGTGACTGTGGGGCGCTTTGGGTGAGAGGTCGCTTTTTATGTATTTTGCTGCATGTAGTCATGATGATTTTGCTGCCAAAGTGTTTATGCCAGGTTGTTCCTCTCAGGCTTAATATTCTGTAGACCATTTTGCTGCCCAGTAGTATGTTTCTTTATACCATTTTTACAGGACGTTACATTCAATGCATATTTGTTGCCTTGATGTAATAATACTGTTTTCTTCAATAGTATGCTTACTTTGCCATGATGTCATGACTGATGATTTCTCTGAGCTTGTGTGAATTGCTACCGGTGCGCAAGTTTTTCTGTCCTCAATAGTATGTTTACTTTGCTATGATGTCATGAGTGACGAGTGATATTTCTCTGGGTTAGTGTGAATTATTTACTGGTTCACTAGTTTTCTGTGCGTGAGAATGTTACTGTGTTTCTGCTACATATAAGTCTTCTGGTGACAGTGTGTTTTTCCACCTGTGCCCAAGGTTCTTGTGTGTGGAATCTGCACCTATTTATTGTCACGTTGGTTTAATTTTTTTCTCTGTTTTTGGCATGCAAGTTTTCCTGTGCGTGAGAATTTTACTGTGTTTCTGCTACATTATATGTCTTCTGGTGACAGTGTCTTTTCCTACCTGTGCTTGTGCGTGGAATCTGCTCTTATTTATTATCACGTAATTTATTGCTTTTACACTAGATGCCCTTTCCCTGGGATGACATGTGGGGTGTCAGCCACCCATTGCTTGTTAATGCACTAGTGGAGTGTAGTTCACCCATTCATTGCTTTTACACTAGATGCCCTTTCTTCAAGGATGACGTGTTGGGTGTAAGCCAACTATTTATTGCTTTTACACTAGATGTCCTCTCTTCAGGGATGACTGTGTGGGGGTGTAAGCCACCCATTGCTTCTTTATGAGGTTTAGTGGTTTTCAGTTTGGTCTGTGAGTAGGAGAGTCCTGTATTGTGTAATTGTTTTCGGGAGTGCCTTGTTGGT
Source organism: Calotriton arnoldi (assembly GCA_963921515.1). Classification (NCBI taxonomy): domain Eukaryota; kingdom Metazoa; phylum Chordata; class Amphibia; order Caudata; family Salamandridae; genus Calotriton; species Calotriton arnoldi. The sequence goes on from CAWUFW010000033.1 coordinate 4,672,535, forward strand.
GTTTGATGTTGTGTCCCTTACCTCTTAATTGTTGGTGTTTTGTGTTATCTCTCATTTTATGCTAGTCTGGCGAGCTGGTGTGTTTGGGTGGTAACATGGAGCATCTTGTTTGCTCTGTATGTGTTTGGTATGCGTGTGGAGGGGATTTATTTTTATATTGTTCCTTCCTTATTTGGATGTTATTGTAGGACTGTTTTGCTCCATCTTCAGCCCTTTATTTTGCAAGATTTGATCTTAATTTAATTCCATTGTTTCCATCTTGCATTCATATTATTATTTTCATTTGCTCTGTAAAAGAGGAAGGTGTGTGTTACATTTGGTGTATAATAAAATGCGATGTGTCCATTTTGCATATTGCAATATTTTCTGTTTGCATTTTGCTATTTCAATATTTTCATATTCGAGTTCCTTTATGTAAGTGCGATGTTTCCATCTTGTATTCTGTAAAAGCGGAAGTTGTGTTGTATCTGGTTTATTGTATTATGCATCTTTCCTGATTCTCTGTTCCTTGCTGCTCAGCCAGTATGAATGTGCTGTATTGAATGTTGGTGTGCATGGTGATGAATGAAAGGCTAGGGTGCCTGTGAGATAGAGAGTGTCAGTTGGGGTATGGGCTGAGCAGCAGGGAGGCTGCTCCTGGTGGGGCTAACTACAGAACTTACTAGAAGACCATCCTAAGAACTAAGATCAATATACCTTCCTCATATCTACATCTCGGCTACTGGATTTATTCATCATAATATGTGACATTTTCTTTCTATAATATGCAAGTCAGTCTTATTGAACACAGCATACTCATTTTGCTCTTCAAACACAACCATGCACAAAGGAGTGTCATGGGCTGCAAAACTAGAAACAGGAACAGATAATATCTGGCAACTGAACTGCAGACCGGGAAATCTGGAGTCATCTCTTGGCTTCTACACTAGGCCAAATTGTTTGGAACCAGGCAAACAAATTGACCCCCTGTGGGCCTCATTTTCCGTAAGTGAAAAGCTTTGAAACATCAAGAAGTGTTACGGTTCAGTGTGTGATAAAAATCTGCATACATAGATGGGGCAATAGAATATATAGTGGCTATAGTTCTGGTTGAGTTCAAATTTTATAAGAAGAATATTTTATTGATTGCTAATAACTTTGGTCCTGTGTGACAAACATGCATAAAATAAAAAATAAAAAATACTCTTGCACAATCAGCACAGCCATGCGCTTTTCAAATTAGTATAACATAACATAATATAACATACCTTTGAACCTGTGACGTGTTCATGTATTCTAATGATAGAAAATGACATTATTCCATTCAAAGTACCACAGGGATTTTTTCTCAGGTGAACAGCAAAAGAAAGTTTCTAAGTGGATTTATGCCAAATATGGACTTGCAGATAGCTCTTGGTCTGGTTTTGTGTTTAAGAACCCACATGCAAATGCAAAGGCTTATCAGACATTTCATTCTTTAGGCCATTTTGCATTTCATGTTCAAGGAATCTAAACAAATACAATATTGTATTCAGTTTGATAACAATTTCAGAATTTCATGTTCAAGGAAATGAAACAAATGCAATATTTGTATTCAGTTTGATAACAATTTCAGACTTTCTGTGCACAAGACATCATTGTAGTCAATAATGCTATTATTATGCTGAGCAGAAAAAATATTCTGAGCAGAAATAATGTAAAATCTAAAAAATGTTAATGACGCTGAAAGCAGATGTATTGTTTAGTGTAATTCACCTGTACAAAATAAAAATACAACTTGTCATGCTTAGAATGTATTTCACCAATTGCACACAGTTTGTAACCTTAGGCTCTAAATATAATATACTACTGTTGTTCTGAAAAACATAATATAGTAAGTACTACCATATATATTTTCTTAGGAGCCTGCTGCTTGTGCTGTTGATTGTTGCTTAGTTTTGGTTCCACCTCGTGCCTCCTTCTTTCACCATCCTACACTTCCTGCCTCTGTATATCTCTCTGGCAGGTTATTTTTCTTCCCTGCTTTCTGCCTTTGTTATGGTTTTCCTATCTTTCTCTTCCATCTTCATTCTCTGATTTACTCTATCTTGCGACTTTTCAAAAATAAGTCCCCGTCCAAAACGTGAGTGCTGTGTTCAATGCCTGAACCCACTCAGTGCTTAATTTGAGCTGGTGGTTCCAGGTGGAGCCCACCGGCATTCATTTTTATGAACTGGCCCTTTTTTTTCCCTCATCAGCATTTGACCTAGAACAAGAGAGAGCAAACATGCAACTGGGAAAGAAGGATGAAAAGAAAGACAGAAAAAAGGGACAAAGGAGAAACCCACATGAGTGGGATAAAGGAGCCTGGAGTGTCTGGAGGTAGACAAAAGAGGCATGAGGTAGAATCAAGACTATGCAGCTTTGGTATTCAGCACCCCAAGCTTCAATAGTGCTGGCTGCAGGCTTCTGAGCTAAACGTTCGGCTCCGGCACTTATTCTTTTACAAATTAAGCACTGCAACCAGTAGAGCAAATTAAGCACTATTGTGTGTGTACCATATTGGTTCCAGACTGTAATAAAAACCAAACTGTGAGATAATGGGTTTTTGGTTGACTGGGGTGTGAGCTCTGGTCAAGCAACAGCCATGATCCTTGCAGGGTAAACCACAAAAAGACATTAAATTAATCTGTGCTTAACCCTAGGTAGCTTGGCACAAGAAGCAGCCAGGCTTAACTTAGAGGCAATGTGTAAAGTATTAATGCAGCAAACAAACAGTAATAAAGTAAAAACACAACACAAGAAAAATCCAAAATCGATTTAGAAAAATAGACTATATACTTTAATAAAGTATTTGACACCAAAACAGCAAAAATCCAATTAGTAGAACCAGAGATATTGATTTTTAAAGAATTAAGTGAAAATAGCAACAAAAAGCACTAAGTGCCACCAAGGGATATCTGGTCGCACTGGGTCGGGACAAAGTCAAAAGTCCAGGCCCACCGCAATGGAGCGCGGGCTAGCTACAGGGACCAGATTCCGCTGAGCGCAAGTACCGTAGTCCTGGTTGACTCGAAGTCGATGATCATGTCGACGGAGAAGATGCGGAGTGCAGAGGGAGTGCTGCACCAGCGTCGATCCACACGTCAGCGGCGATGCACTGGTCCTGGTCATGCAACAGGGGTAATGCATCGGCTCTGATGAGTGGGTTGCTGCGATGCTTAGTTTCAGTTTTGTCGTCGAGGCTGTCGTCAATGGTGATGCGATGACTTTACTTTAGAAGAGCACAGTGGTGGTTCCAAAGGCAGAGCAGTGTCTCTACGGCACGCAATAGCAGCAATGGCGCCGGTTCTGGTCCACGCAACAGAGGCAATGCGCCGGTTCCAATCCGCACAGTATCGAGGATGGATCGATGCTTACTGTCTCTGTCTCCACAGTAACAATGATGCGTTGGTACTGCTGAGCAAGCACCTTAGGCCCACTTCCAAGGGTCTAGGACTGGGGTGGCACCACTTGGCAGATTCACAGAGGACAGAGTCCAGGTGCAGAAGCAAGATAGTTGGAAGTCTGTAATGTCCCTGAGACTTCAGATCAGGAGGCCAGCTAACTAACCCTTGGAGTCACTCTGGGTTCTAGGGGGTCAAGTGATGCAGGTCCAGTCCTTCTAACCCAGACCAGGAGAGTAGCAGGCAGCCGGTCAGCACAGCAAGAAAGCAGTTCTTCCAGAGAAGTAGTCTAGCAGAGTGGCAGTTCTTCAGCAGCACAGCAGTCCTTCTTCCTGGCAGAGTATCCACAGGCCCAAAAATGTACCAAAGTATCCACCCTAAATAGAACCGGTATGGGATTGACCATAATTGAGACTCCCAAAATCCTGACCATGACCTTGCTCATGTTGTCACAAATGTTCAATAGTAAGACGCAGAAAAAAACATATGCTTGTCATTTGCCTCAAGATAGCCACATCGTCTACACCCAGGAACCTGTTTTTTGCGAATCTCGCAATCTTTTGAGGGAGTCCACAAGATCCTATTGGGTGTAAAAAAGTGATTCCTCTTTAAATGAGCCGGCTTAACAGCATGGTATAATAGCTTGAGGGATACTTGCCACAGATGCTGCAACTCTGACCCTGGCATCCTGCCTTCCCAAATCAATTCCTAGCCTTCAATTTACTTTCCTCAGCATTCACAAATATTCAGTACCATATGGAGACCTCTTTTTTATAGGTCGTGTATCCTGCAGTCTTGACTTGATCTTCCAAAGGCCTCCATTGTTCTCTTTTTCACTTATATACCACAATAGCAATTGTACATATTTAAATCTTGAGAGCCGTCCCTTTGTCTTACCCATCAGTATCTCCCATGGTAGCAATCCTGGACAGTAAGAAGTTCCCCCCACGTTGCTATACCAGCATCCCTCACAGGAAGACTCAAGCTATCTAGTAAGCATTCCGGGGTTCCAGGAGAGTCCCAAAAGGTGAAAAATCTGAATAATATTTGATACCCAAGGACTTCCTAGTTTTATACCATAGCCTGAGAGCATCTTTTAGAATCTTCAGTCTAACTTTTAAAAAATATTTAGGATCCCCAAACCTATATAGAAAGCAGTGGGTTCCCAGATCCTTGATCAGTGCCGTCAACAACTGGCTCCAGGTTGAACTATCCGGGGTCCCTAACAACGTCCTATAATTCTTAAACTGAAACACATCACAGTACTTCCTCAAATCAGATAATGCCAGGCATCCTTTCTCCAATCTGTGCCTCAGTTTCTTCCAAGCCTGTCTTACTGCCCCAGAGGCCCAAATGAAAGTTGTTAACTTCCCCTGGATCTTTGCAATTAGTGTTTCAGAGAAAGGCAGTGGGACACAATTAAAAAAGTATGCCATTTAGGTAGAATACTCATTTAGATCAAGTTTACCCGCCGGCATATTGTTATTGGGAGGTTTCTCCACTTAGTGAGCAACAAGCCAATTTCTCTAGCGACCTTCCCCAAATTATGAGCCGGAATTGCCTCCCGATGATGGACAATAGAAATACCCAAATATTTAAATTCTAACTCTGTCCCCCTCTCCGCGCCTAATATATTCCAACACATGATGTCTGATTTATCTTTATTGATGGAATTTCCGGAGAAGGACCCAAACTCTTCTGATAACTCCTCCCCTCTGGGAAGGGTGTTATCTGGGTCTGCTATATAAATAATCAGATCATAGGCATAAAAAACTATCTTAGTGCTGAAACTCTGTGATACCAAAGAAATCACTTGTTGATCTCCCCTAAGCAATTGGGCAAATGGCTCCATATAGATATTAAAAAGGAGAGGAGAGAGGGGGCATCCCTGCCTGGTACCTCTGAAGATGCTAAAACTCCTAGTGAATGTCCCATTGAGTAGAATACGGGCTGATGGAGCTCCGTACAGTGTTTGGAGGGTTGCAATTAAATTGGACTAAAGTTCAGCACCTTCAGGACTTACCACAGGTGCTCCCAGCAGACTCTATCAAAGGCTTTGTCTGCATCTAATGTGAATACAGCCAAAGGAACGGAGTAGACAACGGCAAGATCGATTGTACCGTTAAGCTGTTGTATACGCTCATAGAACTACCATTTAGGGACAAAGCCTTTCTGATTTAGATGGATTAATTGGGGAGCCAGAATAGCCAGCCTACTTGCAATAATACTAGTAAACACCTTATAATCGGCATTTTAATAATGAAATTGGCCGATATGAGTCAGCCTTCTTGGGGTCCATAGCATGTTTCAGGTACTACAACATACAATTGCTTGGATGTTTCACAGCGGGCCTCACTGTTCTATCTGTTGCTTCTTGCAAGAAGGGAGATTAATAAGAACCGGCTTAATCCTACACCCCCTTTCATGGAGACATGGTTAAAGGCTGTATATCGGCTTATACAGAGGTTTATACTATCTGGGACGGTTTTTTGAGATGGAAAGGAACGATCAATATGCAAACCTAATCAGTACTATGATTACACCAGGGTGCCAATGTGATCCGGGTTTTTGTAGCCCATCTCGATGGCCATGGCAATCATTGGCACTAGGATTGGTGCCGGTTTCCATCGTGTCTATGCTTGTAGTAATAGTTGCCCGGTGATATGAAGACAACAAAATAAAAAATAAAAAAAGTGTACTGAAGTGGAAGGGTCTGAGGTCCAGTTCTTCTACCCAGTGGTGCCTTCGAAATGGGAGACACTTTGAACAAGGGTCTTTGAAGGGCACAGAGGTCCTCCCTTCCCGCCCTGGCTCCAGAGTCACTACCGGGGGTATGCAGCCCTTTTTGTGGGCACAGGACACAGCCTATTCAGGTGCAAGTGTGAGGCTGTGCCCAGACACTCCCTCTCTTCCTGCACAGGAAGAGTCATCAGAATGCAGATGTATGTAGATGGGTATTTCAGACACACCTAAGCCCCTATTGTGTGTGGCTATCTAGCGGGAATACACAAAGTCCAGCTGTTACCCTCTCCAGACGTGTATCAGAGACAGGCTGCAGGCAAAAAGAGCCAAGAGCAGGAAAAAGCCAACTTTCTCAAATTGGCATTTTCAAAATTGTAATAATAAATCTGATTTTGCCATTAAAGAGGATTTCTCATTACAAGTCTGTAGGTACCAAACATGACAGATCTACTCCCTCTTTGTTGGATGGTTGGTTTATTAGTAGATGCAGGTAGGGACCTACCACTAGCAATAAGACTTCCAATGCAATATAAGGTCCAGCCAAGGTCTCAATACATAAGCCCGCGACTCAACCCTTGATAGCTGGCTGCGAGCAGGCAGGCTTAACTCAGGAGACAGGTATGTAAAGCATTTAAAAACAGCAATACATTAGATAAGTGAGACACTACACACAATAAAAATTCCACACCAGTTTATAAAAATAGAAAATATTTGTATCTTTAAAATGACACCAAAACGCCAAAAATCAAATATGGGGAACCGGAGATATGATTTCTTAAAGATCAAACACTTTCTAGTGCTTTAAAACATATATCATCAACTTGGGACAACTGGTTGTGCTTGACCGGGACAAAGTCAAAGTTTGAGGCCAACCACGATGGAGCCCTGGTTGGATACACTAAGGGGTTGATTCCGATTCGGGCCGGAAAACGTACCGACCGACTCGGAGCCGGAATTCATTCCGACCGACACGTACCGGTGCAGCCCGACCCGCAAAGTACGATGAGAAGCGTGCAAAGCCCGTCCGACTCGTATGGAACACAAGCCGAACGACCGAGCCGCGCGGAAAATAGCAATCCGGCCGGAAAACCACGCGAATCGAACCGACCGACACGCACCCGGAACAATCCCGAACGAAACGTACCCGCGAACTCCTACCCGCCAAGTACGATGCAACGCGTGGAAAACACGACCGAGTCGCACGGAGGACAAGCCGTACGACCGACACGCATACAAAACTGCGAGCCGAAGCAACCCAAAACACCGCGACCGACGCGTACGCAGCATAGAAAACAGCACAAACACAGCGTGAACGACTCGGAGAAGCTCGTACGAGACAATTGCAGGGCCGGACTCGGTCACAAGAACGTCTCCTACATGCACAAAAAGTACAAAGGGAAAACACACAAAAAAAGGCCAAACAAGCAATTACAAAGCCAATAAATACTGGGGGGGGGGCAGGGAACAAAGACACACCCACAACTCCACCCATATAAAGGACACAAATCCCTACCATGATCCTTTGCAAATTCAAATTACCTGCCAGCACTCAACAGACAGCAACCACACACCCACAGCTCATCCATCACACAAGTCACACACCATCAGCACCTCAACAAATAGCACCCTCACATACACCCAGCAAAACACACACTCACACACCCTCACCTGCACACCAACACACACATCACTCACCATCACCACCCATCACCATGCCCCCAAAGAAGAATCATAAGTTCCTAGATAGTGAATTGGAAGTCCTGGTAGATCAGATCCTCAGGGTAGAGCCACAGCTGTTTGGTACACTGGTCCAACAGACACCCATGTCGCAGAAAACCAAGATGTGGGAGAGGATCGTCGACAGGGTGAACGCACAATCACCATGTTTGCACACAAAGGTAGACATCCAGAACAGGTGGTATCACGTGCGCAGGAGGGTCAGGGAGCTGTTGAAGAAGGACTACCTCTTGAGCCAACACACCGGCAGTGGCCCTCCTGCCAAACCAGTATACCTCAGGCCCTGGGAGGAGAAGGTGCGGGCCATCCTACCACCAGTGAGCGTATATGGACTAGAAAACATCCCAGAGCCTGGTGAGTACACAACAAATGTACACAATATTGTGCGACAATACACACACATCACTGTCAAGGGGAGAGTCAAACCATGCACCCTTAGCAAATACACAGCAACCAGAACAGAATCATCCCAAAATGTGTATGTCAGTCAGATAAACACAACACATGCCATCTCATAGTGATATGTAACTGTGTCATCACATGTACAAACACAACTACAACTACAGCTAGGCAGTGGCACAAATATAACTAACAAACACATCCAAACATGTAGCCACCACTACAACACCACCTCACAGTGAAGCCCACTGAAAGGAAGGAATTCTGTGTATGCTGGGCATCAGTGTAGCCAATAGCATCATGGGAGTCGTAGTCACAGATATTGCCCACCCTCACAATGCGCACATCAACACCACCATGAACCATGCTCACATCACAGGGAGTGGAAAACAACTGACAAGATGGCTGACACTGGCTACTGCTGCACTATAAATAAGTGCTTGCTCTATCCTAAGCAATTGTAAAATCCCGACAGAACCAATTGTTTTATTTAATCTTGTCAGCACAGGCACACAACCCCACATGGAAGCAGAGTCAAAAGGAAGGAAGCATGGGCATGCTGGGAAGGGGGGTGGAGGCAATAGCATGATGGGAGTGGTAGTCACAGCTCAACATCCCCCACCCACATGGCCCAGCAAGCTCACACTCAAGCATGCACACCTCACAGAGAGTGGAAAGCCCCATCAAAGATGTCTGACACTGGTGCTCTGTTGTGGGGAGCACAAGGCCATGCTGGGAACTGGCCACCAACCAACAGCAGGACACCACTGTCAGCCATCTTGCCATTGCTCTCACACTCACACACAGTGAAGTCCACCCAAAAGCAAGTAAGTATGGGCATGCTGGGAAGTGGGGTGGAGGCAATAGCATGATGGGAGTGGTAGTCACAGATATTGGTCACCCCCACAACTGTCCCATCAACACCACCCTGAACCATGCGCACATCACAGGGAGTGGAAAACAACTGACAAGATGGCTGACACTGGGTACTGCTGTGGGGAGCACAAGGTCCTGCTGGCAACTGTGCACCAACCAACAGCAGGACACCACTGACTGACATCCTGAAAGACAACTTGCACTCCCTGCAACGGAAGCACGTTCCATGGTGGAAAATGTGGCTGGGTGGGAAGGAGGACTGACAGCACTGACCATAGTTACCAGCAGCTCCACTCACACACACCCCTAACACAAACTCCACACAACTCACCTGGGAGAATGCATTGCCTCACACTCCAATCAAATATCCCACAAAGAACCACAACCCTGGGTCATGCTGAGTGAAGCACAGGGACACACATGGGACTTGTAGCAAAACTAACCCCAGGATAACACTGTCAGCCATCTTGTCAGCACAGGCACACAACCCCACAGGGAAGCAGAGTCAAAAGGAAGGAAGCATGGGCATGCTGGGAAGGGGGGTGGAGGCAATAGCATGATGGGAGTGGTAGTCACAGCTCAACATCCCCCACCCACATGGCCCAGCAAGCTCACACTCAAGCATGCACACCTCACAGAGAGTGGAAAGCCCCATCAAAGATGTCTGACACTGGTGCTCTGTTGTGGGGAGCACAAGGCCATGCTGGGAACTGGCCACCAACCAACAGCAGGACACCACTGTCAGCCATCTTGCCATTGCTCTCACACTCACACACAGTGAAGTCCACCCAAAAGCAAGTAAGTATGGGCATGCTGGGAAGTGGGGTGGAGGCAATAGCATGATGGGAGTGGTAGTCACAGATATTGGTCACCCCCAAAACTGTCCCATCAACACCACCCTGAACCATGCGCACATCACAGGGAGTGGAAAACAACTGACAAGATGGCTGACACTGGGTACTGCTGTGGGGAGCACAAGGCCCTGCTGGCAACTGTGCACCAACCAACAGCAGGACACCACTGACTGACATCCTGAAAGACAACTTGCACTCCCTGCAATGGAAGCACGTTCCATGGTGGGATATCTGGCTGGGTGGGAAGGAGGGCCGGATGTCAACCAAATACAACCAATGCAGACCATGTACACACCCCAACATTCACATAGAAATGCCCAAATAATGCAGGACAATGTGCTACACCAATATCAACCTCTGACTGTGACAACTTAGGACAATGCAATGTACAGGCCCGCATCCAGAGGCACAGTCACAACTGTCAGGTGTGTCAACCATTGATGCCTGCAGAAACATAACATACATTGTGTGTGTCTCCCAAAAACAGGTGATGATGGGGACACAGCAGCAGACGCTGAGGAGTCCCCGTGCCAGGCTCAAGAGGATACGGAGCTCACTGGTGTGGAACAGCCTCTGCCCTCCTTGGATGAAGAAGACCTACCTGGCACCTCCGGAGCAAGTCATCATGCAGCACCAGCAGGACCACCAGCTGCACCCCCTGCACCCACCCCTCCAACGACTGTCAACACACATACCACCCCTGCCGACATGGACAGACCAAGGAGCGCCACCACCACCAGCACAGGGACCCTGGACCAACGTGGGGCCATGGACACCAACACCACCAACAACCCCCAAGGGGGCCCAGGGTCACCTGTGCGTGCCACCTCAGGTACTGCACGTGTCGCCAGGGGTGGTGGGAGGGGTGGGAGACATAGGTCGCTGATCGCAGAGGGGTCTGGACTGCATGATGACCCACAACTGGTACGCATGGCCGATGCGTACCAGTCCAGCACCGGAGAGCTCAGCCAGGTAGTGGGGCTCCTCAGGGACATTAAACAGCAGCAGGCTGCCCATCATGCCCGCTTGGACTCACACATGTCCCACGTGGAGTCCAAGTGGGACACACTGCAAGAGATGACGGCGGTGCATAGGGACATATTACAATGCCTCCGCCAGATGAGCAGCAACCAGTCAACACCTCCCTGTGTGCCCACAACATCTGGTGCTGAAACAACTGCAACTGCCACAGGGAGGGAGGATGACTCTGGCGGAGAGTCCCCTGCACCGCAGCAGCCTGCACTTGAGGCTCCCCCCCAAAGAAGAGGGGTCGTCCGAGGAGGGGCAACTGAGAGGCCGATGGCCATGTGCAACCCCCAGGAAGCTAAAACCTGTTCTGGATAATCACCTTTGTGCGCAAACTGTTCACCCTGTTGACTGCAACACAACTCCCCCACATGACATGGGGAGTACAAGTTGGACCAATGTCTCAGATGACTGTGGACTTTATACAGGACATTTCTGCTACCAGGACTTCCAATTCATCTAGGAACTTTGGATTGCAATCAAAATGTACAGCACTCACCATCCTGTGCACTATTCACACACATGTATGACAATAAACACACTAATACACCATACCTGCCTCTGTCGTGATTCCAACGTGGTTTCTGTCATGGAGATGATGACCAGCGAAATTACACTGTGCATGCTAACTGCTACAGCAAGTACAACACAGGCATGTGAGTCATGGCAATGTGACACATATGAGGGAGACACACCACCAGGGCTACACAACAAATACACACCTAGGCCATCTGACTCATTGCCTACACTGATGTTGCCAGGAAATACGGTGCAATGCACAGACACAACACCTATTCACAGTCTTTGTCAACTAGCCCACTGGTGCAGTAAGCAAATGTCAGTCAAATGTGTGACCACAGACAACGCACATCACAAAGTGAAGCACAGGTTTATTACACATTTGCAACATGTTGTAACCACTACAGATGCAAGGTAATCCCACCTGGCAGCGGGCACACAGTCAACAAGTGTAGAAGGAAGGAAGTCCATGGGTGTGGCGCACATCACCTGTAGGGACACGACAGCTACCACCCTGGAAGTCGAATCACGGTGTCGGGGATCACAGTTGACCAAACGACTCTGAAAGTACCCTGTGAAGGACAGAAATGACACACAGTCAAAAGCACTGAAGAACAGGACAGAACTGCAATACTCATGCCCAATACATGTCACAAGATACCCACCCAGAACCAAGTTAGCATGTCAACACTGTTGGGGAGTACAGACTACCTGTAAGGACACATCGCTACACGCATACAGTCATGTAGCCCATGGACACACTCAAACAGCACCAGAGCACCACCAACACATATCATGCAAACTCACATCATTGACATGACATCTCTGGATACTCACATTCAGCTGAAGAAGTTGGTGATGAGCTGTGTGCGGACATCACCATCATCATCATCATCACTGGCATCGTGGTCCAGGCCAGGATCCTCCACAGGTGGCGGATGTTGGTCATCGTCATCCAGGATGAGAGGCAACTCCTTCCGCACTGCCAGGTTGTGTAGCATGCAGCAGACGATGACAATCTTGCACACCTTTGCTGGGGCATATGGGAGGGCCCCTCCTGTCTTGTCCAGGCAGCAGAAGCGGCTCTTCAGGAGACCAAATGTCCGCTCAATCACTCTCCTTGTCCGACCATGTGCCTCATTGTAGCGCATCTGGGCTGGTGTCACAGGGTTCCTGAGGGGCGTCAGCAACCACGGCATGTTGGGGTATCCGGAGTCACCTACATACAGACAATTGCACATTAGCTGAGTTGGAAAAGAGGGTGGAACACTACATTGCAGAACACACACAATGGTACAAAGTCAGTACACACCAACAAGCCAGGCACGCTGGTTCCGCATCTGTGATATCATCCTCGGGATGCGACTACTCCTCATCACGTAGGCATCGTGTGCAGAACCGGGGAAACGGGCACACACGGGTGAGATGCTCATATCTGCAAGACAGACCACCAGTGCATTGACCGAGTGGTAGTGTTTGCGGTTCCTGTATGCCTGCTCTTGGGCCTGTGGTGGTACCAAAGCCACATGTGTCCCATCAATGGAGCCAATGACATGCAGCATCCTCCCCAGGGCATAGAAGTCACTCTTCACGTCAGTGAGTTGTTGGAGTCTAGGGAAATAGATGTACTGGTTCAGGTATATCAACATAGCCTCCAAAACATCGCGGAGCACACGGCTGAACATGGTCTGTGACATCCCACCAGCAGTCGCCACAGTGTGTTGAAAGGTACCGGTGGCAAAGAAGTGTAGGGCTGCCATCACCTTCACCTTGGGGGTCAGCGCTGTAGGGTATGTCCGGCCAGCTTGCAAATGTGGGGCCAACCGCACCGTCAATACCTCAATCAGCGGCCTGGTGAAGCGGTACCGTCGGATGCAGTCCCGTTCCACCATGGTTGCAAGGTCAGGGAATGGTCTATGGACAGCTGGTGCCCTGCAGTGCATAGGTGAAGAAAGAAAGATTGTCAGTCACCCCACATATGTGGCATTGAACACACTCAATATCACATGATACATCATTATGAGGCACAAGTACATGATGTGTGCAGTTCCGTAAGGACATGTATGGCACATACATGGCCAACATCTAACATCACAGTTCAACAAGTGGCATCAATAAGTCCCAGCTTGTGCCATGGGATATCATGAGGCCGTGTCACAGTTCCCATCTCCTGCTGCCACGTTCCAAACACACCCCACAGTGACATGTGAGGACAGATGTGCCCCAGGCATCACAGCTCAATGACAGGTAGATTCCCAGGGACCCTGTATTGCCACATGGACACTGGCATGACATGGTGTATCATGAATACACCACAGCAAAACAACCATGACCCCCACAGGTAGTGGTCCCTGTTGCCTCGGCAGGACAGACATGGACGTCTGTGACACACACACGCACAACATCAAAGTCCATGCACAAACAACGTGGATGTGGAGACTGTCTCCCATTGTGCACATGAAATCAGAGACATTGTAAACACAACATGCACACAGACTGTGGAGGACCATCACTATTGTGCCAATGGGTCACCCTGGGATAAACATACCGTCCCACATGGGACTCAGGGGGTATGTGACATGACATACACATACACCACCGTGAAATGTGACCATGCCACATGCTCAGATATGAACAGTTGCACATCACAGTGGTCATGTACACGAAACACCAAGGATTCTGTCCCCATGAACACGTGCACAGCCTGGGAGTGGCTGCCCCCAAGTGACACCCACAGAACAACATGTTCACCCCCATACACGGAATAGGTAATGCAGCCTTACATGCCTTAGGATACAGTTTGGACAGGCTGTGGTGTTGTAGGTGTGCCCCTCACTCCCTGGGAAGTATATGTGGCTGGCATATGTTCACCTGTGACAGGCATGGTGACATATGCCAGTGACTTGTACAGGGACGCGTTGGACAGCAATGGACCGATCGGTGCGCACACATTGGCCATTGCATTCAATGTGTGCGGGTACGCGTTGTATCCTGGGTACGCGTTGGACAGCAATGGACCGATCGGTGCGCACACATTGGCCATTGCATTCAATGTGTGCTGGTACGCGTTGTATTCGCAATACGCGTTGGATAGCAATGGACCGATCGGTGCGCACACATTGGCCATTGCATTCAATGTGTGCTGGTACGCGTTGTATTCGCAATACGCGTTGGACAGCAATGGACCGATCGGTGCGCACACATTGGCCATTGCATTCAATGTGTGCTGGTACGCGTTGTATTCGCAATACGCGTTGTATCCTGGGTACGCGTTGAACAGCAATGGACCGATCGGTGTGCCCGGCCGGCCTATTGCATTCAATGTGTGCGGGTACGCGTTGTATCCCGGGTACGCGTTGAACAGCAATGGACCGATCGGTGTGCCCGGCCGGCCCATTGCATTCAATGTGTGCGGGTACGCGTTGTATCCTGGGTACGCGTTGAACAGCAATGGACCGATCGGTGTGCCCGGCCGGCCCATTGCATTCAATGTGTGCGGGTACGCGTTGTATCCTGGGTACGCGTTGAACAGCAATGGACCGATCGGTGTGCCCGGCCGGCCCATTGCATTCAATGTGTGCGGGTACGCGTTGTATCCTGGGTACGCGTTGAACAGCAATGGACCGATCGGTGTGCCCGGCCGGCCCATTGCATTCAATGTGTGCGGGTACGCGTTGTATCCCGGAGTACGCGTTGAACAGCAATGGACCGATCGGTGTGCCCGGCCGGCCCATTGCATTCAATATGTGCGGGTACGCGTTGTATCCCGGGTACGCGTTGAACAGCAATGGACCGATCGGTGTGCCCGGCCGGCCCATTGCATTCGATGTGTGCGGGTACGCGTTGTATCCTGGGTACGCGTTGAACAGCAATGGACCGATCGGTGTGCCCGGCCGGCCCATTGCATTCAATGTGTGCGGGTACGCGTTGTATCCCGGGTACGCGTTGAACAGCAATGGACCGATCGGTGTGCCCGGCCGGCCCATTGCATTCAATGTGTGCGGGTACGCGTTGTATCCTGGGTACGCGTTGAACAGCAATGGACCGATCGGTGCGCACCCATTGGCTATGGCCTGGCCTGGCAACGGACGCGTTTTCAAATTTTGAACGAGTCTGATGCTGTAAATTCAGTTGGTCACCCACAACAATGTTGCAAATTCATGGGTGTCATGAAGTTGAACTTTTGAAGGATGCTGTGGGCGTGTGTAAGTGGTGCAATTCCATGGATTGGCCAGATTCAGAAGATGCAAACGACTTGGACCTATCACTTTGGACACATGGGACAGTATCTGCCTCTGCAGCACACATATAATGCTGGCTGTTCCCCTGAGAGCTCACTTGCCTGCACTACATGCTCCAGGACGACATCTGCCACCACCACTGCTGCTGTATCTGCACCCTCTGGACCCTGCAATGGCACGTACTGTGGAGAGAGCCCCAGCCTTCAGCACTGAGGAGAACCAGGCCCTGCTGGACAGCCTCCTTCCACAGTACAGCAAGCTGTATGGGAAAGCAGGGGAGCAGGTGAGTGTTCTGTCCACTGCCTTTCTAAATGTGCATGTTGTCTGACTAGCAAGGCTAACAGTCTGCACGCCACTGGCTAGCAGGCTCACTGAGTAGTTGTCACCCCCATAGTGTGTAGTTACATGCACTGAACAGGTATAGTGCAGTGACAGTGCATTTAAACAAGGTTTTACTTCCCAGGCAATGATACCATGTAGTAACTGCTGGCATACTGTCCATGGCCATCGTTGCACTGCCTGTGTACATCATGTGCCCCTGTGATTGAGACATGTATATCCAACTGTGTAATGCACGGATATGTTGCATGTGTAGTAATGGCATTCTCACTTTGTCATCCTCACAGGTTGATGCCCACCAGAAGCAGCAGATATGGCTGACCATCGTCCGGGCAGTGAGATCCGTGGGGGTCTACAAGCGCCGGATCCGCAACTGCCAGAAGAGGTGGCAGGACCTTCGGGGCTGGACCCGGAGGATCGCACGGGTCCAGCTGAAGCTGTCGCCTCCTCGCAGGAGGGGCGGACACCGGACCCTGACCCCCCACATGCTCAGGATCCTGGCGGTGGTCTTCCCTGATCTGGATGGGCAGCTGAAGGCCAGAGAGCAGCAAGGAGGGGGTGAGTCCATGACTGCATTGTGAACTTTGTCTGCCATGCTATGTGCCCTCCTCTGGCCTGGTTAAACTTCCACAGTACATCAGTCATGTGGTCCAGGACCCATGTCCCTCTATTGTGCACTGCCCACTCCTCATCTGATACCCAGGTGTGGCCCTTACAGTCAGGGAATTGTGTCACTTGGGTACTGTGTCCTTGCAGTTTGCTTGACTCAAGGTGGGGGACAGCATCTGTTTCCCTAACTCTGTGGTGGGCATCATGGGTGGGTCCATTGCTTACACAATGCCTGTGTTCTGACATGTAATCTGCGTGTTACTTTGATATGTGGTCCAATTGCTGAGCTGATCCACCACATGTGCCTGGGGTATCTGGCACACACCCATGCTGCGGGTGGGAACAATGTTTGGGCCCCAGGAGTGTGTATATTACGTGTGTCACACATACTTAGCCAGCTGCCTACTGTCCAGGGCTCATCCCTCATTCATGTGGGGCAGGACAGTCATGCCTACTCCAGGCCATACAATACACTCTGTACTCCCACTCCCGTGTATCAGCTGACACGTTGTGCTCAGTGATATGTCCCCTCAGGTGTCTGCCTCTGTGTCAGTGTGCTGTGGCTTCGTTGTCAGGACTGCTGGGGTGTTTCTCGGTTGGGGCTCAGCATGCCACCGGAGATGTGACCATAGGAGACGATACTTGTGTGACACATAGGTGTTTGATCACCTGACCGTGCAGACTGGGGTATGCGAATGTGAAGTTCAGGCAGCTGTTTCCCATTCACAGCAGATTGTGAGGTGCTCAGGTTCAGAGGGTTGTGTTACAGGTCTCCCATATGTCCAATCGGTATGACCTGGACAGATAAGGGTTCAGATGATGTGGTGTGTGGGGGATGTACATGTGCACTTGTTCAGCTCCAGGACTTGCATTCCCCATGACCTACTATTGTGACACAGTGCAGAGTGTTGTTGTCTGCGCTGCCCTGCCCATGTGACTGGAGACAGTGATGTATGACTTAGCAGGCATGCCTGTGCCATGGCATGTGACTTCCTATGAGTGATCCTGCAGGGGAGTGACATGTGCTACATGCACACCATTGTGGCAATGGCTATCAGGACATGGGTGCATCATGGTGTCTGTCGCTGGTATGCATCACATGCATTTCCTATTTGACTCTGGGCATCCCTTTCATCCGGACACCTGTACTGACTCAGTGGCAAGAGTTGTGATGTGTGCATGTTCACATGCTTCACCGTGTTCTCTGCACTGTCCAACTACTGTGTAGGTGGTGCATGTGTCCACACTGGGGTATTGCCATCCAACAGACACCAGACAGATGGGTGCAAGGCCAGGTGGGATGTGAGTGCCATGGTTGACCATCAGACTGACAATTGGCTTCTCCTGTTCTGTTTGGGCACTTTTAGCAATGTTCAACTAAGGATGCCAGGGCTTGCTCTGTAATGTGCTGTACTTACTGTGGTGTGTGCGTTCGGTGCAGGTGACTGATGTCTGTCTGTTTCCCTATTGTTTGCAGATACATCCACGGCCACAGGAGGGGACAGCTCCACGGACCAGGAGGAGCCGCAGAGCCAGACTGGGTCAGCAGCCGAGGAGTGGTCGGAGGGACCCAGTGGCACGGAGGGCGAGGGGAGCCACACCGAGGAGTCCTCAGCACCATCCACCTCAGCTGAGGACCACAGCAGCTCGGAGGATGACTCCCTTATGGAGGCGGGTGTCAGCAGCCACCACACCCCAGCTAGTGTTGCTGTCCCCGCCACCACCACCACCACCGCCCTCCCATCGGCTCCCATTCCCGAGGTCCGTGGAGGCTCCCATGTTCGGGAGCGTGTCTCCTTCGGGCCAGGCACCGCACCCCCTGCCCCTGTGTCCCCTGCTGCCCTGAGTGAGGAGTCTGTGTACCTCCTTCGCCAGCTCCATGTAGGGCAGACAGCGATGCTGAGTGTCCTCCATGCACACACCACTCTGTTGACTCAGCTGGTGTCGTTCATGGAGGGCATCTCATCGGGCATGTCTGCCCTACAGAGGGGCAATAGGTCCATGGACTCCTCCCTGACGGCAGCAGTGTCCCTCCTCCGACAGTCCCTCACCCCTCCTGCCTCTGCCCCATCCACACTCCCCAGCACCTTACCTGTCCCAAGCACACACACACCGGCACAGGCACACACCAGCACAGACACGAGCAGCACACAGACACACACGCCACAAACAAGACGCACACGCACGCACAGTCAGGGGACTGAAACCACACTCACAGGGGATGGGGCCCAGGCACACACACACGCATCCACGAGCACTGCGCAGTCCTCAGTTGCCTCTCCCTCCAAAGCCCCCTCCCTTGCCTCACCTGCAACCCCAAAGACACAGCGGCTCTTCCTCAGTGACCTCGGCCTCTTCCCCTCCGATCCAGCTGATACAGCATTCAGGGGGAAGAGGAAGCCCACCCACATGGAGCGGAGTGCCCCTCGCCCCCGGACACCCTCCCCCAGGCGCAGACCGACTGACGCCCCCATCCGCAAGTCCCCCCGGACCCGGAAGAGCAAGACCCCGCCGCCGCCCTGCAGCTCAGGCACCAAGTCTCCTTCCTCCATCCCTCAGGCCCCCACTCCACAGGTGCCCCCACCACACCCTGCCCCAGGTTCCCCCACCCACAGATACACCATCCCCAAAAGGATCAGGCCTTCTCCCCCTGCCACTTGCTCTTCCGGCCCCACACCCCCGCTGCGCTTGTCTGTGCCACTGGTGTGGTGACGGTGTCCTCCCCTCTGTCCTGCCCACCTTACCTGATCCCCATTCTCCTCCCCTGGAGGTAGGCACTGCAGTGGAGTCCACTACCACCCTGTCTGACTTGGGCACTGCAGTGGGGAACCTGTCCACTCCATCTGCACGGTCCACTGCAGTCGTGCCGGCACCCACACCATCTGAGTCATGCCCCCCAGTTGTGCCGGCACACACCATGTCAGACACCTCCACTGCAGTTGTCAGTGGCTCTCCAGCACCCACCACCCCTTCCCTGCCTCCTTCTGGTGAGCCCTGATCCTGTCCCTGCGGTGCCTGGCCTGCCCCCCGTATGCCCCTCCGAGGGGATTGTCCCTGGTTTTTATCAGTGCAGGCATGCGTAGGGTGACATCTGCCACTGTCACCCTGTTTTGACTTTCATGATGGACTGGCCATTGGCCTTTGTTTATTTTTTACATGACTTCAACTTTTGAACCCACATATGCTGAATAAAGCAACTTTCTGTTCTCTAGTGCTTTTGCTTCTGATGTACATGATGTTGATGATGCTAACCATGCCCTTGCTGCAGTGATGGTGATATTTGGTCTCATGAAAATGAAGTGTTACTGTGCAGGAACCCATGTGGTCCAGGGGGAATGTGTCCTATCCTGTGGTGTATCCATGTCATCCTTAGCAGCATCTGAGGGTGTCATGTTTTCAATATTTGGCAATGGGATTTCCTACTTACATTAGCAATGTCACATCTGTGGCTTCCACCCCTGCACATCTGTTGTGCTTGCCATTGTTCAATTAGTCTACTTCCCTGACCGTGTGGCCATCTCCACTGGACATGCAGGTTTGGGCATCAATGGGGAAGGACTCATCTGTGTTGTCAGTGCAACTTGCTATACATGTGTGTTGGATCTGTGCTGATGATTTCGTTGACACTCCCATGACCAGGCTGATGTGACGGGAGCCTTCATTTGGTGCTAATTGTTGACTGTGTGACCAAGTGTTCTGCTGACATGATGGAGCCCTACTGAGGCGACATATGGCACAGCTTTCCTCACACAGGAGTGGAGTCCCCTCATGGCAGTGTGTACTCCTGTGACATCGCCTGCGCCCAAGGTGTGTGTTGTATGAGCATGTCTGTGTGTTCACTTCCATTTTGCTGTGCATGCTGGGATCCCTAGTGATGTTCCTGTTTGTGATGCTTGCTGAGTTGACCTATGTTCCCCCAAAGTCTTCTCCCTGGGTTCTCTGTGATGTGGGTGCATGGCACATTACTGGTCATCAGGGTGTCACCCATAGGTGTGTTTGCTGTCAGGGCTGAGTTTGTGGGCAGACGCAGATGGGTCACAGTCAGGATTCCCCTTGGCACTTGTTGTTTACACCTGTCATGTGATTTCCGGTTTGTGTTAGCTTTCATTGGTTGTGACACGTTGTGTGTGTGACTGCTGGCACTCCTCAGGGTCAGGGCTGCAATGTTGGTAGTTGTCTATGTGTGTTCTTTGTGGGTGACCTTGGCTTCTTCATTGGTGTGTGACTGTGGCTGGGATCCCATTGGTTGGTGTGGTATTGCCGTCATGTCCATGTACAGCGTAGTGTGCAGTGTGTCAGACATTCAGGAGTCTTGTTGAGTGGCCATGTGTGATGTGTTTCTGCACCTTGGTTCCCACCACCCCCTGGGATTGTCATGGGTGCATGTGCAATGTCACCAGTGCATGTGAGCTTCACTGCTGCACATTGTTGGAGGTCGAGGTGTGTGGTGTTGAGTGTGTGCAGATGAGAGTTGTTGCCCGGCTAGACCCCTGCCTCCATGTTGGCCTTGGCTTACTGGCCGTGCTGATTGATTTGTGCTTGTGTAGGTGTGATGGTAGTTTGTTGCTCAGGACACATGACTGTGGTTCACAGTGTGAACGACATCTAGCTTTGTCATCACAGTGGGATTGTAATGCAGCCCAGGGTCACCACATTGTGGGGGCCCTGGGGGTAGTGCTGTGGTGTCTCTGTGTCTTGCTGTGTCAGTTGCTGTTCCTACATGCTTGTGTGACATGTGTGATTTGTGCTCCCTCTCATCTGACAATGCCTGATTGCCCACATAGGGGATTTGGATCCATGAGTTACCTTTGTGTGGCACTGTATGCACATCTGTGTAATTGGTATTCAGGCCTCCTCATGTGTTGTGTGGTTGCCTGGGGACACTGGCACCCCCCTCACCTGTTGTGTTTGATGTGCAGTGTGGGTCTGCCTGTTTGTGTTTGTGCATCTGCACCACTGCATTGGCATATCTTTAGTGTGCCATTGGCTGTATGTTGTTTGGTGGGTTTCCCCTGCTGTCCCTGGGACTCCTAGGTCATCAGTCAGCACAATGATCATTGTTTGTGTGTCCCATTGCTGCCATGGTATGGTATCTGTTCACCTCACATCTACAGTCTCCACAGGGTATCTGCATTTGTGTGCCCATTGGTGCAAATATGTGGGTCTGCATTCTGATGGTCACTTCTGTCATTGTGTCATTGATGAATGTTGACAGTGTCAGCCCCCATGGGTGATGTTTGTCTGCACATGGCCAAAGGTATGTCTTATTTGCACTGCACTGTTTGCCTCCCCCAATCTATGTTGCTATGGGACACAAGCACTACTTTGCCACTGATGTGTTTGTTGTTCTGTGACCAGGAATCATCCATGCAGTTTGGCAGTTGCAGCTTTTTCTTTGTCAACACTTACATTTTGGTCACTGTGATGATGGGGGTTTGGACCCCATTGCCACAATGTTCAAAATGTGCTTCAGCTATGGACCCCACACTTACATTTTGGTCACTGTGATGATGGGGGTTTGGACCCCATTGCCACAATGTTCAAGATGTGCTTCAGCTATGGACCCCACACTTACATTTTGGTCACTGTGATGATGGGGTTTTGGACCCCATTGCCACAATGGTCATGGCCTGCTTGCATTGTGGGGGCCACACACATTTATGTGTGGCACATGTGATAGGGGGTCACATTGTATGTTCAAAGTCATGTTCAGTGTTGTAGGCATTTGACACAGTCTACACACGCTTGTCATGGTGTTGGGGGGATGTCTTTATGTTGCATTCTTTATGTTGGTGTGTGCTTGTTGTGTCATGTATTAGCCATCCTGTGAGTGGGGGTGTTGTTGGTGGTAGGCATCCAGCCCCCCATGGGTAGAGGTGGTAGTAGTGACAGGCATCCAGCCCCCATGGGTAGAGGTGGTAGTAGTGACAGGCATCCAGCCCCCCATGGGTAGAGATGTTAGTAGTGACAGGCATCCAGCCCCCCATGGGTAGAGGTGGTAGTAGTGATAGGCATCTGGCACCCCCTGGGTAAGGGTGGTAGTAGTGACAGGCAACCAGCCCCCCATGGGTAGAGGTGGTAGTAGTGACAGGCATCCAGCCCCCCATGGGTAGAGGTGGTAGTAGTGACAGGCATCTAGCCCCCCATGGGTAGAGGGAGTAGTAGTGACAGGCATCCAGCCCCCCCATGGGTAGAGGTGGTAGTAGTGACAGGCATCCAGCCCCCCATGGGTAGAGGTGGTAGTAGTGGTAGGCATCTGGCACCCCTGGGTAGGGGTGGTAGTAGTGGTAGGCATCTGGCACCCCATGGGTAGAGGTGGTAGTAGTGGTAGGCATCTGGCACCCCCTGGGTAGGGTGGTAGTAGTGGTAGGCATCTGGCACCCCTGGGTAGAGGTGGTAGTAGTGGTAGGCATCTGGCACACCCTGGGTAGAGGTGGTAGTAGTGGTAGGCATCTGGCACCCCTGGGTAGGGGTGGTAGTAGTGGTAGGCATCTGACACCCCCTGGGTAAGGGTGGTAGTAGTGGTAGGCATCTGGCACACCCTGGGTAGAGGTGGTAGTAGTGGTAGGCATCTGGCACCCCCTGGGTAGGGGTGTTAGTAGTGGTAGGCATCTGGCACCCCTGGGTGGAGGTGGTAGTAGTGGTAGGCATCTGGCACACCCTGGGTAGGGGTGGTAGTGGTGGTGGGCATCCGGGCCCCTATGTGTATATGTGGCATTGGTGATGGCCATCCCGCCCCTATGGTGCTGCTGTTGCTGGTGTAAGTAATTTCTGCATCCCTCTGTGTGTGTGTGATATGTCGGGTACGTGTAGTTTGTGGTTGGTGTCTGACTTACCTTCTGCGCCGTACGCGTCCGTGCCTGTTCCGGTAGTAGATGTAGAATATTGGTAGGATCGGCACGATGGGATTCATGGTTGGTTCGTCTCGTTCGTCTTTCTCTTTGCTTCGCCTCGTCCTCGTCGCTGGCGTGTTCGTCTCGTAGCCGTGGATCGTGTTGTGGCGCGAATCGGAGCTTATGTGCGCCTCTCCCGGATGCTTTGACGTGCCGTGCGTAGCGACGGGTTCGGCGCGTACGGGAAGCGCATCGTACTTGTCCGGACGGACGGGGCTGCATTTTGGCTTCCGTGCGACTCGATTCTGCGTTTACGGATCCGGCTCGGTCGGGGAACAGGACCTGGATTGGGTGAGTACGACTGGGTCGGAATCTATGCTGTTGTGCGCATCGTACTTGCTCGTTCGGAATAATGTGCGGATCGGTCGGGAAACAGGCATTCGCATGGCTTTTTTCCCGACCGAATGGTGTTAGGTGCGCCTCCGACCGAGATCGGAATCGGCCCCTAAGTGGGAGGCCCTGGTCAAAATGTTACCTTCGATTTTAGAAACATTTCTGGAGGATTTTCTCTCTACGTTTTGCTGTCCCCTCCAGCAGACTGATTTTGATGAGACGTCATCTGATTGCTTCCCCGCGAGGCCCCAATCAAATCCTGGAAGTCTGGAGCTCTGGAGCTTTCAGCAGAATGAACCTGAAATCCAGGCCAGGTTGCAGTTGAAGGTAGCTGGCTTGAGTCTTGACGTTGAGTCGGTGCCCTTATGGAGCTTTTTCCAAAAATTGCTCCAAACTTCTGGAACTTCTTCCTGAAGTTCCCCTTGAGGGTTCAAAGTGTCCAAAACACAAATTCAAGGGTCTAGAAGCTCTGAGATGGTCCTTGGAATTTTGGAACTACAATTCTGCACCTGGCCAAATCCTCAAAAGTCCACTGGACACACTCCAGGCTGGGGACTTCTTGAAGGAGATGGTGCTGTGAAGCTCTGTTATCTGTTGCTTTCAGGGAGTCCACTTCTTAATCCTTTTTGAAGCAAGGCAAAGTCCTCAGGGCTGTAGTTCCAAGTGTGCAGCAGCAGCAGTCCTTCAGATTGGAATCCTTTAGGGTGCAGACCAGGGTACCAGCAGGGCAGTGATTCTTCTCCTTGTAGTTTCAGGCAGCAGATATGAGTTGCTATGAAGCACTCACATATTTATTCAATGATCTGGGGCGATAAGCAGGGGGGCACCCCTGTCCAATGAGGTGCAGGATGCCACCCAAAAGCATGACAGCTTCCTCCAAAATGTGGCATATTCTTGTTCCACAAAGCACTGCACTTTAAAATTCAAGATGGAGAATTCCTCTCCAGGAGAGTAAGACCTGGCTAAACCAACCTTATAGTGTGGCTCATTTCCATTAACACTCCCCCTTCAGACCTTCAGCAAATTCCATTCCTGGGCCTGCCATCTATCTGGGGGTAGGGGGATACAGGAAGAGGGGGTAGGCCTGGCATTCCTTACTGTCCTGCTCTCTTTGAAGCCCAGTTTGATTTACCCAGCCCCCGTCCTGGCCTGTTCTCTGCAGCTGCGCAGCTCCCCCATCAGATAACCTCTGCTCTATGCAGGCCACTTATCACCTCATCAGAGCAGCTTGGCTAAGCCTGTTAAAGCTGACCAAGAGGGGCTGATAGAAGGCTGGATTTTGGCTCACAGAAAAGAAAGCCCTTTAACCTATTTTCTGTATTCGGCATGATAAATTTTAAAATGGCAAGTTGTTGGATTTATCATTACCAATCTTTTAAGTCCTGGAATGACATTTTTAGCTCCTTCCTATCGATATTTATACTTAAATATAATATTCCAATGTTAGCCTATAGAGCTAAGTATCTGCAATGGGGAAAAACGAAATTGGCAGTTTTTCCCTCACCAGGACATATAAAACATCTTTTATAATGTCCTGCTTATAGTTACATGGCACCCCACCCTTGGGCACCTAGGGGAGACCTTAGGGGTGAAGTATATGTAAAAATAAGATAGATTACCACTTTGGAAGTACCTTTAATTCCAAAGTTGAATTTGTATATAATTTTCTTTTAAAGCAGGGCTGCTTTTAAAAATGACAGCAGGCAACAAAGTAGTGCACCCTCCAGTGCAGGAAATCTACTGGGCCCCTAAACCTCCCTGCCCTATTAAACACTACGGACTTATAGGTAGTTTGAATCCCCCTTGCCTTGTTATATACTAGGGACTTACAGGGGCCCAGACCACAGTCAGAGTCAGTTACCACCAGTATCAGTCAAAAAATGGGGGTGAACGGGGGCAAAAAGGTTTATTTTCTCACACTCTCAGTTAGGAAATATAGCTTATTGAATGTAATCCTCAATGTTGTCCTATGAAATGGACTCACAGTAGTGAAAATGAATTTGGGAGTTTTTCACTACCAGGACATGTAAAACTTAAAAGTACATGTCCTAACTTTTACTTAAACAGCACCCTACCCTATGGGCTACCTAGGGCGTGCCTTAGGGGTGTGTTATGTATAATAAATGGGGAGTTTAAGGCTTGGCAAGAGGTTTTAAATGCCAAGTTGACATGGCAGTATGACACTGCCTCAAGAAGCAAAAGATGGAGGGAGAAGTTAAAGTTCCACTCAACTTCCCTTAAATGAACATGTAAAATCAAAAGGAGTGGAAGAGTTGTGTTGAGACAGGGGATGGGGAGGGCAACACCAAAATTGTTGTGAGACCCTCAACAGTGTTGATCCGCCAAAGGCATGTCTCCCGTTGGCATACTTACCCACTGATCGTTACATCATTGGGTCTTTTCCTCCACCAAGAGGGATTGTCTCTTGAATCTGAGACCATATGGGATATACCATGTGAGGAAAAAAAAGTTAAAAAATACCTCCTACCTTTAGAAAGGACACATTTTATAAAGAAGATCAAAGGTAGTGGTATGATTAACAAATGTGAGATGTGAAAAGAGAGGTATTAGGTGTCTCTCACTTCTATCTCTGGAAGAACCAGGTCAACATGTTTCAGCCAACTTTGCGCCCTATGGGTCGATGGCTTTCGTCAGGACCGAAAGGTTGTTTTATAAGATCCCTTTGTGAAGTCAAATTCAATCAAATCAAATGGGACACTTTCCCTCCAACTTTTGAAGTTTGTTTCTTCTTTTTTGCTCATATGGGACTCTTTCTCCAGTCCTAGAAGGAGGCAAAAAGACACGGAGGACAATGTCTTATGTATTAGAATCTAGTACTGATGTTGTCCCATATTTATAATAATGCATGCACCCAATGATTTCTATAAATGTGTATTTTTGCTCCATTAAATGCAAACATCTTCAACCCTTTTGGGGTTGTTCCTCTATGTGAGCAAATGTAATAATTGCTCATGTATCCATACTAGGATGGATTTTAATTTGGGAGGGCTCTATTATCAAAGCCTCTTCTATGCATATTTTGGACAACTTATGCTGTGTAGATCTCACTGTATTTCGAAATGATAAGGAGTTTGAGTCTAGGTAGATGTAAACATAGACATTGCTTTGAAAATGAACAGTAAGAGTAAAGGAATCTGTGACCGCAATGTTACGTACGTTGTTTTTAAGGGAGTGAAGTAGTAAAACATTTCCAATTAGTGCCCCTTTAGAAACTGGTAGAAAACTGTCATTATCTGATCTTGAAACAGAGGTTGATGTTTGCTGATGCCCCTGGGGTATCTACAATAGCGACCACCTCATGTACTATTCGAAAGTCATTAAGATTGCACTTTTGTCTAAACATTCGGTTCTACAGGTGTAATGGAACCTTTTTATCTTATAGAATAATCATAAATTAAATGGTGGTTGAATGCAGGTATCATTTATTGAGATCAAAAACAAAAAAGCAGAAAGATAAGAGCGGCTTTTAATCATGACCCTGGGGGACTTAGAGCAGTTTTGTCATGCCCCCGGGTGACTTAGAATAATGTTATCCAATCTAATAACTAAGGGGCCCATTAGGATGGCGGGCAGAAGCACCACCGCCGTGCTGGCGGATGCAAAAAGCACCAGTTACCGTCCGCCCGCCACAGTACACACGCCCGCCCAATTAGGATGCGAAAAGACAGCCAAACACCGCCCGTAAGCCAGCTACGCCCTCCGCCATCAAAGTGCGCCCGTCCACGGAGCGGCCTAATGGAGACACAATGCCCGACGAAATCACGTACCGCCCGGCGTACAAATTACGATGCCAGAACCAAACAGTTCCCCCGGCTAAGAGACACCGCACGTGAAAGCAAGGCGGAAAACCGAACGCACAGTTCGGATAGCAAAGAGGCGGACCCCCGAGCATGAATCCAGCACTGCAGGCCCTCCCCATGCTCTACCTGATGCAGCACCCAGGAGTCAACGCACCGCGGCGACGCAGGTAGGCAGACACACAACAGGGGCACGCAAACAGCGCACACAGCGCAAGGGTGGGAAAACTGTATATGGCCCCCCGACAACCCTGCGTGGACACGACACATCCACCACTGCACCCACACATGCGTACAACGCAGAGGCCAACGGCAGCGCAATGCATGCGCCGCACTACAAACAACACAGGGACACAACAAAACACCACACACACCAGCACCACCCAGAACGCACATGTCACGTGACAGCCCTGCCACAGTCATGTCCCCAACCGGCAATTCACTGTCGCCAACCTGACGTCACACAAGTGACCCGAACATGTCAGTGACGTCACGCCACATTAGGACACACCCCTGTGTGCAAAACACGGCGAAGCACACAGCGGAGGCAACATCACCCAGCAGAATATGGACCCCGTCCGGTGAAAAGGTACGCCAGTACCACACAGAAACTACCGATGCCACCCTGCACCCAATAACAAGACATGCAATACGTAACATCAAAGATACCGGGGACAGACAACAGGTGGGACCAATTATAACACAAGGCCCAACGTATAGCGGAAACGCAGCCTGCTGCCCACACACGGGAGAGGAGACAGCACCGAATGACCTTCCATTCCCACTGTGAAACCACATCCCGACTAAACAAGCCGGAGACAACAGTCATTGCACCAAACAAAGCCCAACACAGGCATGCAGAGGGAAGCGGCCACAGGGCAGATAGCGCATAACACCAAAGAACATTCACAACGGAAAGAAGAAATGATAACACTCCCCCATGTGGTTCACATGCAAGTTATCTGGAAGGAGTCAGACACCACTGACCTTGACCATTCAGAGAAGCATGTGGGATGAGGGCCCGTGTCCTCCGCACAAGCCAACATAACACAAGTCCTGCCTCCCTATGACCATTACAGAATTCCCAGCAACATCGGAGGTTGCACTCTGCAGACTGCACAGACAGCCGGAGCACGCCACCACAGCGCCCTGCAGCAAAATGGCACTTGCACCACACCTACCCAACTACGCCGGACAGATCAAGCTGTACAAACATAACCTGATACAGATATTGGGATGTGACAATCCTGGCCTTGCTGAACGTAAGTTACCGACTAACTTACCGCATCGCATTGTTCAGCTGCGTCATCCCCGTCTTCTACTGTCGGAGGTGTCCCTTCTACTATCCTGTGGAGTTATGTCTCTCCAACCCGGCATGTCCAAGGGCGGACCTGCTACAACTATTCAACCCCCTGGACGCCCATGACAGGGTCTGTTCAGCCTATGGGGGCATGGCGTATGTGGCGACTATCGGACCCACACTGCAATGGGACCACTGTGCCTCCACACGACGGATAATGGATTACAGTTACATCGAATGCCATCCAACATGTCCCATCATGCTCCTACAAGGGACAACTCACGACCAACACCTTGACAGCCACCATCCGCTACATTGGATGGCAACCATGTCCACCACCAATGCCATGGAAGCCCTGCTGGAAGGTATTGCATTCCTGACAACCTGTCAATTCGTCGGGCCCCGTCGCCATACCCCCAATTGAGCAATGATGTCCCACACCGTACCCATGCTTGGCTTACGCACGGACTAGGCAGTTACCAGTACAACAACTATACCATGCAACCTGCAACTGACACCACAACAACAACTACACTGCCATGACATCTGATACTTCTCGGGACATGCACCCTGTTCCTCATCACATCCAGTAAGTCTGCATGAACAGGGGGAGGCAGAGGCATGGGATTTGTGTATGGCAATCACATGGACAGAACTGCACGTACAACCATGCCATGATATGGATCCTGCGCCCATGAACATATGCACCGGTCAGTGGACAGTAATCGTCCTGCTGTAGTATGTGAGAGCTGTCACCTCACCTCCCTCTGAACGTCCGTGCCAGGAGCTTTGCATGGACACCAAGTGCATCCACCAACAACATGAGCCCAGTGACTGTGACATGGCCAGTACCCACCACATCGCAACAACAAGTGGGACGCCGTTGCATGCACGTAAGCCCATGCCCTGATGTCACCTCCATGCACGTGTGTATGAGTAACTATAGCAGCAAACCTGTAACATGGAACTGAGATGCACTGTGCCCATGATGACAAGCGGACTGGTAGGCTACATGTATACTGTCTGTGTCAAAGTCAGCAGCACCACAGTAATTAGCAAATGTACATTAGCACACCAACGGCTAAGCAGTTGTAACTCTGAAGCCCACATCCCACAGTCAACAACTAATCACTGTACCCCTACACCCTATGCTATGTGTAATCATGCTGAGTATATCCTCCACATGCACTTCGCTGCCAGTAGTGTTCACTATACTGCATCACAGAGGACATAAGTCCCAATACATGGCTTGAAGCAAAAATGTGTCTCTGCTGATTCATTTCACAAGTACGAATGAGAGAGGATGAGAGTGTGTGAAGTACACGGCAGTCGTGAGATGACCATGTAGTCCACTGTCATTGGATGTCAACGCAAATGAGTAGCACAACTGTGGGAGACACACATGTGTCATGTGAAGCGGGAGTTACGCATGGCTCAGGTGGGTGGGTGTGACGGGTAGGTGCGCACATGCAATGTTGAAACACGCTGTGTTGGGAGGACTCAGGAACAGTACATTGGCGCACTCCTGGGAATCTGTAAAGACCACCTGTCTGGTGATGAATGTGAACTCGTGTGTGCACAACAGGCGGGCACACGATCAATGCCGCATCAAGTGTAGACGTCAGCCCACCCTCCGTGGACATGCCGGATACTGCTGCGCGTCCGCCAGGCCCTTGCCAAGGCACTCACATCCCCTGTCGACCTGGTGTATCCCCAACATTGTCCACTTGCACAGGCAATCCAGGGCACGGGATGGCAGTAGAGCATGGTGGGTGAGAGGTCATGGCGCGCTCATCCTGGTCACATCACGCAGGCAACACATCCACAATGTGTAGTATGGCACAAGTCAAATGGAAGTAGTGGGGGACGCACACATCACAAGCAGGAGTGACGTCACGGAAGGTGGCTCGCACCATCCCACCCATTGACAATACACCCACACACGTTACATGCCATTGCAACAGAGAAGCCAGCGCGTGCACAAGCAGCTCCAAGCTCGCCCCAGAGAGGCCAAAGAGTGAATGTGTGGGGCCATGAGCTCCAGTTGGACGCGGACTGGCCCGCTAGGGCAGCTACAGCCTCTGTGTGTTGCAGGTGGTGTATCCGGACTGCGGAGCCTGTCATGCATTGTCAATGTTGCCCGGGTCTCGAGTCGGGGCACCACGCATGTGGACGGCGTCCCGCCACTTATTATACCGTGAGATAGACCACTTGTACAACTGGACCCACACATACACTCCTTGGCCTCTCTGGGGCGAGCTTGGAGCTGCCTGTGCATGCGCTAGCTGCTCAGGTGCAAACGCATATTGGGGCGAGCGAGGGGAGGCCATGAGGACAGTGCAAAAGTTGACTGTTTGATTTTCAGCCAGTTTAAGGAATGACCCTGATGTGGTCTGAAAAAGACGTGTCTCGTGTGTATTGCAACTAGTAGATCAGCCGATGAACTACCCATGTCTTGCATGTAGCCCCGCACCCAGCCCGCCCACTCGACACATTAAAATGAGTACCAGCACCACATACTACCCATTCTAAGCACTGACTGGGGGTGACAACCATTGGACAGTCTTGTGTAGTCCACCCACGCGTACATGTGGGCCCTCCATGATCCATGTCACCTGCGGCAAAGTGATGTCATGGGCAATGACGGAAGTGAGCAGAGCTGTCTGCCCCACGCACAGATGGTGCATCAGCTCAACAGACCCAGCACTGAGTGCAGCAGGGGTCACATGTGCAGGGGCAGTTGTGCCTGGTGTGAAGGCACATGCATATAGACAGCACATCGAGCAATGTGTAGCCTGCCCACATCTACTGTCCATTGTCAGGCTGACCTAGAAAAAGATCACAAGGCAACACATCTGTGTGGGTGTACCCACTGTGACCAACACTGCGCAACCATCAGCGTACTCGCCCTGTGCATGGCCCACCCCGCAACGAAGGTCACATTCAGTGCCACTATCTCTCACACACATCCCTATCACGAGTCATGGTGTGTCCAATCGACAGTGCAGAGTAAGCGCTCATCCGGGGGTCCTGAACAGGAGACACATGTAACCCACTAGGCAGTCTGTGTCGGCACCTACTGGCAATGTGCAGTCAATGTGCAGGCCAGGCCTGCTGGGACTGAGAAGGGCAGCATGGCCCCAGCCTGACTTCCACACGACCAACAAGTGCACTGAGACCTGCATTGCCAATTGTCTGTGTCACTGGATGTCTGACATGAAGTTGCCATGTACCACCACTCGGGAGGGACAGACAGGTCAAAGCGCCCGAGAGCTCACATACCCATGCCACCTGCAGCCAGCATGGTGAGCAGTGCATGTTTGTACTCCACAGGCTCTGACTCATAGTGCTGCGGAGCAACGACATGTGTGTCCCCCACATGCACACCCACACACACTGCAGTTGTCTCTCACACACAACTTTCGCAAGGAATAGCCATGTGCAGTGTGCGTGGAGCACGGAATCCAGGTTCTCCAGCTCCTCGCTGGTGAGTGGACCTGGACATGTCCTCAGCGTCATCCACGTGTAGGTGGAGTGGTGGCAGCAGCAGGTGTTGTCGAGGGGTGCCAGGCTGCAGTGCCAGGTAGCTGTGGTTATGCCTGTCCCACTCACACACACATATTACCCCCTGGGGCCGTTTCAGTGGGTACAAGCTGCTGCAATTCGTGTACCATGTCTGGCAGCTTCAATTGCAGACGTTGGCCTGCTCCCAGCTGGCCATGGACGCCTACCTCCACAGTGGAACACGCAGGGTGCAACCCCGAGGGTCATTGGAGTTGGCCGTAAGGGCCTGGCCCATGCCGGGTACAGTCCGCTGATGCCATGGTGCACCACACAGTATAATGTGCGCAATGCATCTGCAGGTGTGGCCATGATTTGCGTGTGGGTGCAGGTCCACAATGGACAGGGCCACAACATGCTGTGTGCATAGGCAGGGACGGCCAGTGCTCAGCCTCCACATGTCTGTAGGCACATCATCATGTACACATTGGCATGGGAGCATGGGATATGCATATGCACACACATGCCATCTTTCACTATGTACATCTGCCACTTGGCACGTGCAATGTTACGTGTCACTTGTGATGTGTAGTTGCAAGCACACAGCTGTGTTGGCATGGGGCTGTCAATGTGTACACCTGTCAATGTTTCTGGAGGTGTGATCCGTACAGTGCTGTACATAGGGTGCAGTAGGGACATCAATGACTGTCTCATATCCCCTCGTGCCACAGGTCCCACTTGTTTTGGCCGCTCAGCCTGTGTCCATAGCGTTGTTGGTGTGTGCCCTACACACCCAGCCTCGGAAGCAGTGTGATGCACAGCAGCTAGTCATGTTGCCGTGGTGTTGCAGCTTACCGAATATGCAGTCTGTTACCATCAGCATGCCTTACAAGTTGTTAAGGCCTAACTCCCCATGTGCATGCTCATAGCAATGGTGTGTGTCACTGCCCATTGCTATTGGTAGGGGACCTGTGTAAGTGTATTGTGGCTGTGCTGTCCCTACTTGTCAGCCGTTCTGTCATTCAATTGCCTGCTCAGTCATTTATGTTTTGTGTATGTGAATATGCCATGTGGCGTGTTGCTTTGACATGTGTCCACTTCCATCTTTCCTAGGCGGAGACCAAACATTCATCGCCCCTACCAATTGCTGTCAGACATGGTGGATGTGGAGGTCATCCGCAAATATCGTCTGGACCGACCCACCCTGCATCGTCTATGTGCCTTGTTGGAACCCCACCTCCGTCCTCGCAGGGTGTATCCAACAGCATTCACCCCCACGGCTAAGGTGATGGCTGCACTGCATTTCTTCGCCACTGGGTCATTCCAGCACACAGTGGGCAGTGGAGGTGGGATGTCCCAACCCATGTTCAGCATGGTGCTCAGGGATGTACTGTCAGCCATGATGCTGTACAGGAACAGATACATCCGCTTCCCCAGGGCTCGTGAATTGGCGGCAGTGAAGGGTGCATTCTATGCTCTTGGACCGAATCCCCCACGTCGTTGGTGCAATAGACTGCACCCATGTTGGCCTTGTTGCACCACAGGCCACTGAGCACCTCTACCGCAACCGGAAGCACACGCACTCCCTGAATGTGCAAGTGGTGTGCCTTGCGGACATGGTGATTACACACGTGTGTGCGAAATTCCCAGGATCGGCCCATGACGCGCACATCATGCGCAACAGCATCCTACCACGACTGATGACCAATCTGCAACATGACCGTGGCTGGATTGTTGGTGAGTATGTGGAGTAGTGTAGCGTGCTGGCTGTGCGATGCTGTCTTGTGTCCAGTTGGAATTGCAACGGTTCTCTGTGTCCCTCACACCCAGGTGACTCTGCTTACCCGAATGGGCCCTGGCTGCTCAGCCCATTACGACGTCCTGGGAGCCCAGCTGATGTCCGCTACAATGAGGCACATGGGAGGACCAGACGTGTGGTTGAGCGGACCTTTGGCCTCCTCAAGTCCAGGTTCAGATGCCTGGACCGCACCGGGGGCGCACTGGCATACTCCCCACAGAAGGTGTGCCAGATAATTGTGGCTTGCTGCATGCTGCACAATCTGGCGATCCGCAAGCAGATCCCCCTAATTGTGGATGACGGAGATCAACCAGGGCCCCAGCCTGCAGACCAGGACAGCTCCAGTGAAGAGGACAGTGGAGAGGATGAAGCTGTGAATGTGCGTCAGCAGCTCATCGCCCGCTACTTCACTTGACGGTGAGTGACCATGTACGACGGCTGATGTAGCTGTAGTTGTGCAGGTGTATGTGTGCTCTGTCACGGGGGCCTTTTGTTCACTGAGTGCTGTGTGTCAATGGTCCATGTCCAGGTTGGTATGCCACTGACAGTGGCTGTAGCATTGTGCCCTGTTGCTCTGTGAGATGTGTGTGCATTGCTTGTAGTTGGTGACAAGTACTGTGTGATGAGTGTGTGACACACTCATTGAATGTACTCTTGTTCTGTTTTTCACCCCTAGGTCCCTGCAGCCTCTCCTGTCCCATCGACATGCCACACAGCAGATGCATTTCTGCTCATGGTGGCGATTGCACATCGTTGAATAAACCCAGGACACATAAAGCAGATTGTGATCAAGGTGTATTTATTTACAGCGGTGACATGTGATTGTGTGCAAGGTGATGACAAACGTGGTGCATGCTGTGACAATGAGTAGACGGTCATGGCTGCGTGATGGTCAAGGTGTACCCATGAAGTTCTATGTCCACAGTCCAACAGACACATGCCATTCACATGGCAGTGTGGGGTAGGATCGTATTACAAGTCAATGCAGTAGGTGGTCAAGGTGGCTGGCTGACTCACTGGCGTTTGGTGCGGGCGAAGTCCTCTCTGGACACCTGTTTCCTCTTCGGACGGCCCCTTCCACGTTTGGTAGGGGGTGTTGATGTTCCGCTGGTGGTGGTTGAGGAGTGCTCACTCGCTGTGGACGCAGGGGAACGCGATGCTGCATGAGCCTGCGCCACAGCAGGTGGTGGCGGAGGTGGTGTTGCTGGCCTTGCTTGTGCCCTCCCCCCACCACCAGCTGGCCCATGAGGGCCGCGATTTGGGCCATATGGGCGTCCATGGACCTCAACACCGCAAGGACCTCCCGCGTGTCGCTTGCCGACCTGGCCCATTCGCCTTGGGCCTCTTCATAGGCCCCAAGGACTCTGTCGATTGGCGGCAGGGCTTGGCTCCCAGGCACAGTTGGCGTTGGCCTGGCCCTGCTCCTCCTACCAGTACTGCTGCCACCGACCTGCCCACTAGCCACATTGCTCACCACGGTCCTCGCTCTGGCTCCCAGGGTGGAGCCCGACGGCCGTGCCGACCCTTGCGCAGGGGCTGTGGCGAGGGATGGCGTGGTGGTGGTGGTTGCGGCGGTGGTGGTGGTTGCGCGGCGGTGGTGGTGGCCGCAACGGCTGTGGCAGCAGGGGTCTGTGACTGGTCAGCAGCCCTGGGTGATGGGTTGGTGGGCAGGAGGGGCCCTGGGGAGCGGTTGTGCCCTGCCACTCCAGATGGGCCTGCTGGGTGGTCCGTGTCCGGAGAGGTGTCCAGCTCCTCTACATCCGTGAGTCCGGGTCGGGGGCTTGCGGACTGGCTGTGCTGGCTGCTGTCACCCTCTCCAGCATCCAGCAGTTCGGCACCTGTGGGGAGGATGAGATGGGTCATTGTGTTGCACCTAACAAAGCATGTATTGGTTGTCTGACATTCACAGTTCGTGCACTGTCGTGCACAGGTTTCCCAGTGGCGTGTGTGTGGATGTACGATGTGTGTATGCGTGGGCTAGGCAATGGGTCTGTGTGATGTGGACATGTGGCATGGGACGGATTAGCAATGCCGATGGGTGTGTGTTGCTATGCTCCTACATTTTGTGGCTCGTGTGTATGCGTGCTCCAGGACCATCGACGATGTTGGGTTGAACGATGGTTTAGGGAGAGGGATGGAACGCTTAGGTACGCTGATGCCAAAAGGGGTACAGCCCCTAAACGCTCTTGGGTTGAAATATGCTTTTGGGGTACATGCTGTGGGTAATGGGTGCAGAACGTGACATGTGTTCTGGCAACGTGACAGTGCATAGACAAAGGTGTGTGTCTGTCTCACATGGCCGGCATTATCTGCTGACTGTTATCATTCATGGACATCACATTGGTAGCAATGTTGTGAGTTCGTGCTTGTTGTGTGCCACACGACGTATTGCAGATGGGCCAATTCCTTTGTGTGCGTGCTGCCCTGGTACATGTGCATCAGTGCTGTGCTCTTGGGGTGTTGACTATATTATGTGTGTCGTTACTCGCAGTGTGACGTGCGCTTCAGTCACTGCAGGCACTTGATTTGTCATGGGCAGGTATCTTTGCATGTCTACTGTATGAGGGCCAGCTGTTCGGATGTCATACCTTTCATGACACTGTGGCTGAGAGGTGAGATGGATGATATGTTGAATGTGCATTGTGTGCCTGTGTGTTTCATGGGTCCAGTTGTCTTTGTGTGCAATATTGTGGTTCCAAGCTGTTACTTCTAGTACGGTCTGTCTTACGTGGGCGTTGTTGTACGATGTGTGGGTGACAGGCAGTGAGGACTACATGGACAGGACTTCGATGGTGTTGCTGATGTGTGTGATGGGTGGCACAGTGCCTGCCGTGTGGGTCTGTGCTCCAGTGGGACTTGTACATGCAGACGTGGCTCCTTAGGTGTTGCTGTATCTGTGATGGGTCATGTGGGGTTTGACTCTGTTGAACATGTCCGTGTGCACATTGGTCTCATGATTGTGACTGGGAGCAGTGCTGCGTGTTCCTCTGCTACGTGACATGTCCCATGTGTCAGTCGTAGTACAGTCCTCATGCCTACAGACGCCCCGCCCTGTACATTTTCCCACCTACAGGTTGTTTCTGAGTGCGCAATGCAATGGATGCCACATGGTACTGGGAGGGAGGGGTGCTCCACCTTGCTGGTCTGTGGTAGTGGGGGCCTGGTGGGTGTTTTACTTCAGCTGGCCCCCTCCGACCCACTGTCTTTGTGTTCCGGCTACTTACCTGTTACTTGTCGGTCAGTGCAGCTATGGCGGACACATGGATGTGGGTGTGGGGAGTGCTCATTCTGGCGCATCTGGAGTACAAGGGGACCTGGTGGGAGTTGCGGTGCTGGCTGACTGTACACATGCCCCCATGGTTTTGTTAGTTGGTAGCTTTGGGCTGAGTGTGTGTGAGTGTCTGTTGCATTTGTGGGTGATGTCTTGTGTATTGTGTACTGGACATGGGGGTGTTTGTCCCTAGGAGCTATGGCATGGTGGTAGTGCATATGATTACATAGTGGTGTGCTGGTATACGTTTGTTTGTACTTACCAGCCTCCACTCCCCTGGTAATCCGGTGAGGATCTCCGGATGTATGATGACTCGCACCTTCTCCTCCCACGCCTTGAAGGTCTTGAATAGCGCGGGATTCCCTCCGCCAGTCCTGGCAGCCAGCTCTCGATTTTTGGTCTCCTTCTTCTTGACCACGCTTTTGAGGTCGTTCCACCTTTTGTTGATTTCTCCTCTGTTGCGTGGAACGTTCCCGACTGCATTGACCTGGTCTACGATCCTGCTCCACAACCGGTTTCTGGTGGATAGTGGTGTCTGTTGGACCTGGTTGCCATAGATTTGTGGGTGCACCTTGACGATCTCGTCGACCATGACCGTCAACTCGGTGGCAGTGAACTTGGGCATTCTGTGTGGTGCCATGGTGTGTGTTTTGGTGTTTGTGGTGCTGGTGCGGTGTGTGGTGTGTGATGTGCAGGGGGTTTGTGTTGCCGGTGTTTGGTGGTGGTGGTGATGGTTGTGATGGGTGAGTGTCTGTGGTGTGCTGCTGTCCTTTCTGTCTTGCTGTGTTGTGTGCTTTCGTCCTCAGTTTGTAATGTTGCAGGGGGTTGTGGTCTGTGAAGGGGCTGGTTTTGTACTTACCTATGTGGGTGTGTCATGATGGTCTGTTGTTTTCAGGTGTGTTGTGGCTGGTGTTCTGGGATTTGTAGTTGATTTGTTTGTCCAGGGGGGGGGGTGTTTCAGGGATGTGTACTGTGTTTGGGTTTTTGTGCGTGGGTTGCTGTGTGGACTTGTTAGCCATGTTGTGTGTGTTTGTTTTCGTCAGCGGATGGTCTCTGTGCATGGACGTGCCCGCCAGGGCTTCCGCCGTGTCCATTTTCGTCACTGTTGTTTGCGCTGGCGGGCGGTGTATTTGTGGATTTCCCTCGCTCATGTCGGTACGATCCTAATTTAACGGGCGGTGTCTCGGTCGTCAGGGCGGGCGGTTTTGGCTTGTCGTGCGTCTTTCCGTCCGTGGCGGGCGGTTGGACTTGGACTCGGACATGGGCGGGCGGTTTTTTCTGTTTATTTTCCGCATCCGGCGGTTTTCG
This sequence comes from Calotriton arnoldi, assembly GCA_963921515.1. Taxonomy (NCBI): domain Eukaryota; kingdom Metazoa; phylum Chordata; class Amphibia; order Caudata; family Salamandridae; genus Calotriton; species Calotriton arnoldi. The sequence goes on from CAWUFW010000033.1 coordinate 4,711,503, forward strand.
GTTCGCGGCATCGTAATTGCTCGGTCGGTATTCAGACGGTGTAGGCGGGCGGATTTTCGCCACTGTGGTTGATGGCGGATTTTTCTCCGCCCGACATCGTAATGGACACCTAAGGTTGATGTTCACTGGTACCCCTGGGGTATCAGTAGTAGCAACTAACTCGTACTATTTTAAAGTATTTAAGATTGTCCTTCGTGTAATCATTCTGTTTTAAAGGTATAATGGAACCTTTTGATCTTCAAGAGTGATCACAAATTAAATGGTGGTTGAATGAAGGTGTCACTAATCGTAATATATGCGATGTGCTCTTAATGTTGTAAAACAGTGTTTTCTTGGGAGAGAGATACATTTTTCGAGTCTCTTTTTGTCTGTTCACTTATAAATTCCCAGGGAAGTATGCAATCTAGATGGGCACCCATTTCAAATTACTTATGTCCAAGGAATATTGTCATTGAGTCCTTTATGGGCTGTGCCTAGATGGTAGACCCAACTCTGTTCTTTTTGTAGTAAGTTTCTTTCAGCATTTGTGTCTACATAATCTAGGGTTTCCGAAATCACACACCTCAAATCCTCAGTTGAGTGTTGCAGTGATGAAATGGTTGCTCATTTTTGTTGTCGCTCTGTTGCACCTTATGTTGCTTCTGTGCTCACAAATGCGTATCTTGACTTTTCTACATGTTATGCCTATATATCTTAAGCCACAAGGGCAGGTGATCATGTAGATAGGGTGTGATGTATTACAATTCCTGTGTCTCTTTAAAGTCCATATGAAATTTGGTGTGAGGTGTAGTACTTTTGTAGTTGCTGTTAGAGGGCAAACTGAACAGGTGCCACATGGATAGTGTCCTGTAATGGGAGGAAGTCCTAGCATTGTTTAAATTGTTTCCTGCCTTACAACTTTCTTCTTTGGTCGGGTGTGAATTAGATGAAACCCTAACGTTCTTTTGTCTTTTATGGGCACTGCGTGGTGTAGGCTAATTCAAACTGCCCAAGTTTACTATTCTCCAGTTCATACGTACTAGGTTTTTTAAGAGATTAGATGCTGCATTAAAGCTTGTTACACATGTCAGTGTTTCTTGTTCTTGAGGTTTTTCTTTATTTTGCAGGAGTACCTCTCTATGTTGGTTCTTTACCCTTTTATAACTTTTTGTTAAGATCGGTTTAGGATAGTTTCTAGATTTCTAGTTTTTTAGTTAGGGCCTCCGGCTGGCTTTGAAAATGTCTTCTTAGTACAGTTACGCCTCAGGCGGAGGTATTGGCTGTAAGGCAGGTTTCTTTTAGAGACCGAGGGTGGAAACTGTTGTATAGTAACAGGGTGTTCTTATCTGTTGGTTTGTAATATGTCCTTGTGCCGATCTGGTGATTCTCGATAAAGAGGGTGATGTCTAGGAAGGGAAGAGTGGTGTTGCTTATCTGGCTAGTGAACTTTAGTAACCTGTCGCATGTATTCAGCCAGGCTACAAAATCATGTGCAGATGTTGTATCTCCTTCCCAGATAATTAAAACGTCATCAATCTAACGTTTCCATAGTTTTATCCTAGGCTGGTATGGATTGGTGTTTGTTAGGACATTCTTTGCCTCACAATCACTGACATAGAGTCCTGCCAGACTTGGGGCAAAGGTACTGCCCATCAAAGTCCTGTGGAGCTGAAGGTACAATGTGTTTTCATACTCAAAGTCGTTTTCAGGTAATGCCAGTTAATGCCAGTAGACAGCATTCCAAGACAAAGTGTCTTGGAGTTCTGTATTGCCATTCTGTTTTGTAGAGTTTTTGCTCCACGGTCTCTGCTGTGGTACTCTGTGGCAAGCTGGTATACAAGCTTTCGATGTCAAGTCCGATGAGTAAATTCATCTCTGGGTCAAAAGAAAGATCTTGTAGTATCCTCAGGACATCTGAAGTACCTTTTTGCTATGTGGGTGTCTTTTGGACTATTGGCATGATAAAATGGTCTGTGAACTGTGAAAGTGGCTCCAAAATGGCGCTAATACCTAAGACGATCGGGCGACCTGGTGGGGATCTCTGTTCTTGTGCATTTTCGGGGGGGAGTAAAAGTATGGTGTGCGTGGTTCTTTTATGCACTAGAACTCTGCCTCTTTTTTAGATATCATTAGTTCAGCTTCTTCTACCATGATGCTGATGGTTCTCCTAAGTCGGTCTGTCGGGTCTTCTGTGATGATTCTATAGTGTCTTGTGTCACTGAGAAGGTCCCTGCATTGTTTGACGTAATCTGTTTTCTTAAATAAGACTATTCCACCGCCTTTGTCTGCTGTTTTTTTTTAAAATTCTTTTGATTGACCTCAGTGCAGGTTATTAGTACAGTTGAAACAATAATTGACAACATTGCATCAAGATGTCTATGATAAACTATGTCCATCCCTCTTCTTGTTCATGTGCCGTTTTTGAGGCTTAATTGCGAATTGGACCTGGTATGTTCTTCAGCTCTCCTCCAGCAACAAGCCCCGGGGGGACAGGGAACATATCCCTCCCTTGTACTGCCTTTTCAGCTACCATGGCCCAATCCATATCTTTGCACCACTCGGCTTGTGTTGGTGTAGGCTGCGCTCCCCAATGTTTCGCGATATTGCGCTTCGCAATCATCATGCCTAGTGTCGCCCGGTCTTGGTTTTTACGACTAAGGTCTGTGGCCTCCCATATATTGAGAAGGCATCTTTTGGGTTCAGGTGGTACAGGGGCCTTGCATACCTGTGTAATTGTATGCATGATTGTCTCCCAGTAATTCCTGATTTTAGGACAGTCCCATAAAATGTGGTAGAGTGTGCCTGTTCCTATACACCGTCGCAAACAGAGCTGGGAATCAACTTTTCCCATTCTAACTAGTGTTTCCCTGGGTAGGTACATTCTATAGAGCACCTTGAGTAGCACTAAGCGCAGTCTAGAGGGTATTCCTACCTCCCGCGGGGACTCCAACGTTCCTGCCAGTCGTTGTCATCTAGTTCCCCAATGTCTTTTTGCCATTTCTCACGGAGGCATTGCATGGGATCTGGCAAATTATTCATTAATTTTTGATACGTTAGGGAGATTGCTTTACGGTCCATCCGTTCTGTAAGCAACCTGTCCTCCAGGGGTGATGCTTCTGGGAGGGTCGTGTCTGCCGGGATAACTGCCATGAGTGCATGCCTGATCTGTAAGTAGCTGAACGTTTCCGTTGTGGCCATGTTGTATTGTTGTTGCAGCTTTTCGAATGGGATAACTTTCCCCTTATCCCAGAGATCACCCACCCTTGAGATTCCTATAAGATCCCATTTTTGGAATCCTTTACAACTAATCAATCTACCCAGTTTCCCAGTCTCCCAAAGTGGGGTGAACTGCGTCATTTTGTTATGCCAGCCCAGCTTCTTGTGGACCGCGTGCCACAGGTGGACCATTTGTGCTGTAGGTCCAGAGAGACTTGTATTGTTTGCTTTGGTGTATAATGCTCGCTAGGTGCCCCCTTCACCCAGGATGTGCCCATCCATTCGAAATGCGGGGTCAGCCTGAGGGCTGTGTGTCCAGTGGTTAAGGACTATGAGCTGTGAGGCCCAATAATACACTTGTATGTGCGGGAGAGCTATACCGCCATCGTACCATCCCCTGACTAATTTATTGGTGGCTATGCAGGGTGTTTCCCGTCCCATAGCAGGTTGCGTACCTCAGCCTCTATTGCCTTGAAATATGTCTGTGGTACACGGAATGGTGTGTTCTGGAGGGCATATAGAAATCTAGGTAAAACCATCATCTTAAAGAGTGCAGCGAGCCCTAGTAACGTTAATGGAAGGGACCGCAAATGTTTGACATCGCTTCGTAAGAGTCTCAAGGGTTCCTGGAGGTTCCTATTCATGAATTCCTCAGGGTTCGTTGTGATGAAGACACCCAGATAGCGGAAACCATCTACCACCACCCTAACCTCACACTCCTTGGGCATCTTTGGGGGCGGGCCAATAAGGACATACAAAATTGATTTATTCCAATTTATCGTGTACCCAGAATACTTCCCAAAGTTTGTGAAAATGTTCATTATTCTTTCCAGGGAGCGCGTTGGTGATGCCATGTACAGCAGAATGTCATCTGCATATAATGATATCCGGTCTTCCCAGTCCGCAGTCCAACGCAGTCCCCGTATCAGGGGGTACCCCCTTACCCACGCCGTGAGAGGTTCTAGTACGAGAGCGAAAAGGATTGGCGACAGGGGGGATCCTTGTTGTGTCCCTCGCCCGAGGGCAAAGGTTGCTGATAGTCTAGCCTTGACCACTACCTGTGCCAGTGGCTTTGTGTACAGAATTTGGACCCAGGACCTGAATTTAGGGTTGAGCCCCATGCGCTCTAGGACTGCGAAAAGAAAGGTCCATTCAATGGTGTCGAAGGCCATGCGGGTGTCCAAGGAGAGGATGACAGCCTCCTCCTGGATGGTGTTTCTACGTCCCAATACCCCATGAAGACGACGTAAGTTAAGAGCTGTGTTCCTGCCCGGCATGAAGCCAGATTGGTCTGGGTGTACGAGTTTGGTAAGGTATGGTGTCAATCTGTTGGCAAGTGTTTTAGCCAGTATTTTAAATTCTGCATTAAGCAGTGAGATGGGTTGTTATGAGGCACACTCCTCCTCCGGTTTGCCTGATTTGCGGATTGTGACTATTGTCGTCAGACACTGCTCTCTGGGGAGCTCCCCAGCCTCCATGCTGGCCTGGTACATTTCTATAAGGTGTGGTGTTCATTTTGTTGCTGTTATTTTATACAATTCAATTGGGATGCCGTTGACTCTGACGCCTTTCCTGACTGCATACTACCTATAGCTGAAATTATTTCTTCTACTGTGAGGTCACCCTCGAGCTGCAGTGTCTCTTCTGCAGTGAGTGTGGCAATGCGGATGTCTTTGAGGAGTTCAGCTGCTTCTGATGCTGTAGCTGTGGTTACTGGGGTATAGATTTTAGCATATTATTGTGTGAATGCTTCTACAATATGTTGCGGGTCTGTGGTTAGGTTCCCTGAGTCGGTCTGGAGCCCAGCCACCTACCTGTCCGCTCGGTCGCTTCTATCTAACCAGGCAAGCAGTTTACCTGCTTTGTCTCCTACCTCATAGATCTTGTGTCGGGCAGTTGCCTGTCTAGTTCTGGCTTCCTCCCACATGTGTTCCTTGTATTCCTGCTTTTTGGTGTTAAGTCGATGTGTGTTGGAGTCAGAGGGGTCTTGAGAGTGTAGTGCTTCTAAGTCCCATACTTCTTGTTCCAGGGCCTCCGTCACTCGCTTCTACTCCTATTTGTGGCCTGCTATGAGGGAGTTGGCTTGTCCCCTGATTACTGGTTTATATGCTTCCCAAAGGGTGATTGGGGAAGTAACTGAGTGTTCGTTTTCTGTGAAGTAATATTGTGTGGCCTTGGAGAGGCCGTTCCGTATTTGTGGATTTTTAAAGTACACTGGGTGTATAGAAAATGTACAGCGTTGGCTTTGAGTTTCTGCGACATAACTGGCCAGGATAGGAGAGTGGTCCGAGATGCCCCTTGCTAGGTGGTGCACCCCATTGAACCTAGCCAATCTGTCTGCTAATGTGAGCACGAAATCTATTTGTGATAAACTATTATGTGCTCCTGAGTCAAACGTGTATTGTCGAAGTTGTGGGTGTTGTGCTCGCCAGACATCTACGAGTCCCATGGCGCCCAGGAAGTCAGAGAACTGTGACGTGGTTCGGGCCGGTTTCTGGGGGGGGGGTGAGACGGTGTATTTGGTCGCACGGGGTTATATTGAAGTCCCACTGTTGGACTTGGCCCTTTTTGCAGGGTCATCCCTGAACTTTTTGCCTTCCTCCTGTACTTTTTCTGACCTGTTTTTGTTGGTTTTATGACTCTGGGCACTTTACCACTGCTGATCAGTGCTAAAGTGCATATGCTCTCTGTTATAAATTGATGTATGGATTAGTAACTCCATGATTGGCTGGTTTGGTTTACTTGTCAGACCCTAGTACAGTGCACTGTGTGTGCCCAGGGCTTCTAAATCAAATGCTGCTGGTGGGCTTGCAGCACTGGTTGTGCCACCCACAGAAGCAGCCTGTAAAGTGTGTCTCAGGCCTGCCATTGCAGAGCCTGTGTGCAGTCTGGTACTGCCATGTTGATTGGGCAAGTGCACCCACTTGCCAGTCCCTAAACCTTCCCTTTTCTGCATATTAGTCACCCCTATGGTAGGCCCAACGGCAGGGTGCATTGTAAGTATAAGGTAGGACATGCCCTGGTGTGTGTGGCATGTCCTAATAGTGAATTACAGCCATTTTCGTGTTTCACTATTGCAAGGCTACCTGTTCCCCATAGGCCAGAATGGGCAGTTTGATTCTTACATCCTATAATTCTAACTGACCCAGGGAACATGGTAGAAAAACGAATTTAGTATGCCTGAACTCAGAATGATAAAATACATCTTTTAGTGAAGTTGGTTTTAACATTCTGGGGCCGATTCTGATGCGGGTTGGAAAAGCTTCCCGACCGAATCGGTTGGGAAATGGTGTCCGACCCACTCGGATCGGGAAAGTCCGACCGGCGGAGTAGGATGCATCCGGATGCTTCCTGATACGATTTGGTTGAACTCCCATTGACTTCAATGGGAACATTTGTTCCTAACCGCATCAGAATTGGGCCCTCGGTCGGGAAGACACGTTCCCGATCCGATTTGGAAGGAGCAAATGCCGTTAGGAGGCCTTCCTAACCGCATCAGAATCAGGCCCTCGGTCGGGAAGCTTTTCCAACCCGCATCAGAATCGGGCCCTTTGTGTTTGAAAATACCACTTTTAGTAAGTAGGTATTTTCTTGCCTAACTATCCAAGCCTGCCTCTGCTAGGTTGTGTATTAGGATCACTGACAGAATATCGATTACAAGAATATCGACCTACAACAATATCGAAGTAAAAATATAGAATGCCAAAATATCGAATCCCTATCTACAAACAGGTAAGTACAAAAATATCGAATCCAAAATATAATTGTAAAAAATATAGTTAGTCAAAATATCGAATTTTTAAATATCTTAAAAGTAATGTAAAATTAATGAAATAATATATATACTTAACTAAAACATACTTAAAAATACTTAAATAACTCTAAAATTAATAAATAATTAATGTAAGTAAAAAAAAATAAACATAAATTTTTATTTTTAATACATATATATATTAACGTAATATTTATAAAAATATTCAATATTATTAGCGTAGGATAGCGGGAGGGTAAAATGTACCATTACCACTCCAGTGAGTGCAACAGTAGGGAAAGCATTGGATAGCGGGAGGGTAAAAATTACTATTCCCACTCCAGAGAGTGCAACAGTAGGGAAACGTTGGATAGCGTAGGGGTAAAAATTACTATTCCCACTCCAGAGAGTGCAACAGTAGGGAAAACGTTGGATAGCGTAGGGGTAAAATTACTATTCCCACTCCAGAGAGTGCAACAGTAGGGAAAACGTTGGATAGCGGGAGGGTAAAAATTACTATTCCCACTCCAGAGAGTGCAACAGTAGGGAAAGCGTTGGATAGCGGGAGGGTAAAAATTACTATTCCCACTCCAGTGAGTGCAACAGTAGGGAAAGCGTTGGATAGCGGGAGGGTAAAAATTACTATTCCCACTCCAGAGAGTGCAACAGTAGGGAAAGCGTTGGATAGCGTAGGGGTAAAAATTACTATTCCCACTCCAGAGAGTGCAACAGTAGGGAAAGCGTTGGATAGCGTAGGGGTATAAATTACTATTCCCACGCCAGAGAGTGCAACAGTAGGGAAAGAGTTGGATAGCGTAGGGGTAAAAATTACTATTCCCACTCCAGTGAGTGCAACAGTAGGGAAAGGGTTGGATAGCATAGGGGTAAAAATTACTATTCCCACTCCAAAGAGTGCAACAGTAGGGAAAATAATGATTTAATATTTTAATAAAAATAAAATAATTATCAATACCAATAAAAAATTAATTAAAATGACTTACCAATTACAAAATATTTAATAATTAATTCTAAATACCAATAAATATTATTTCTTAAAAATTAATTACCTATTAATAAAAATGAATTACCAATTAATGAAAATTAATTACCAAATAAGAATTAATTAACAATAAATTAATAATTAATACCAATAAATAAAAATAAATAATTACTGAATTACAATTAAATTACTTCCCACCCTATTCCCCTATAAACCCACAACCCGCTCTGAATAATAAATTAATACAATTAATATAATTATCAATTAAAACATTTATAAAAATGAATTACCAATTAATAAAAATGAATTACCAATTAATAAAATTAATTACCAATTAATAAACATTAATTACCAAATAAGAATTAATTAACAATAAATTAATAATCAATACCAATAAATAAAAATAAATAATTACTGAATTACAATTAAATTACTTCCCACCCTATTCCCTATAAACCCACAACCCACTCTGAATAATAAATTAATACAATTAATACAATTATCAATTAAATCATTATTAAAAATTAATTACCAATTAATAAAAATTTATTACCAATTAATAAAAATTAATGACCAATTAATAATTAATTAACAATGAATTATTTATCAATACCAATAAATAAAATTTAATAATTACTTAATTAAATTTAAATTACTTCCCACCCTATTCCCCTATAAACCCACAACCCGCTACAGAACTAAAACGCAAAATTAAATTAAATATAATTAATAATTCCTAAAAATTAATATTTAATTTACTATAATTAAATTACTTCCACCCTATTCCCCTATAAACCCACAACCCGCTACAGAATTAAATTACGCAAAAATTAAATAACATAAAATTCATTACTTTAAAAAAATTAAAACATACATTACAAAAATAATACATACTTTTAACACATATACTAACACTTAAAACACTATAAAAAAATTCGATATTTTTAACAACTATATTATGACTGTCGATATTTTGACAATCGATATTTCTTACCTGAATTTCGATATTCTTAACCACTATATTTTGGCAATTCGATATTCTGTCCATTCTATATTTACAACTCGATATTTTGGCAATTCGATATTAAAAATTCGATATTATGTCTGTTTACCGTGTATTCCATGTCTGGTTTGTGAGTGACAGGTGCTGGGGGATTCCAGGAGACAGGGTGAGTCAGCACAGGGCTGAATAGAGAGATCTGCATGGAGATGGGTGGGAGGAGTTGCACCTGGGACCTGAATAGGTCTGTGCCTTCCCTCCACAATGCTGGCTCCACCTCCTGTGGTGCGTCTGATGTCCCTGGCCTACTCTGTGAAAGGAAAGAAGGAGTCTTGTCAACAAAGTGCTCCAGGACTGACCAGAACTGGTTTGGACTAGGCAAAGGCCTCTCTGCCTTCAGAGAACAAAGGGAAAATTAGTATGAAAGAGGGGACCCAAACCCCAGAACTTTAGATCACTTTTGGGAAACAAGAAGAACCTTTGCTGAGGAGAGGAACCAGAGAAACTGAGGAGGAGACTATCCCTAAGCTGAGTGCTGTTTGGGGGATTGGCCTGCAGTGGTTGCCTGACTGCCAAAGAGAGGAGAAAGGAACTTTGTGTGTACTTTCATCAACTTGTCAAGGATCTCCAAGGGCTTGAGATAGAGCTTGCCTCCTGCTTAAGTCTCAGGGACAACAGACTTCACCAACCAGCTCCCCTGCCTTCCCTTGCTGGGAATTGAAGTGCCTGCTGTTGAGCTGGACCTTCTGAGAGACTGCGTGTTGCTGGGAGCTGGAAGCAACTCAAGACGAAGAAGCGTGATGCCGCCGCAGCCGTTGTCATCGCATCCCCGGAGAAGAGTGTCGCCGTCGCAGCAGAAGCCGTCGCATCACCGGAGAAGCGTGCCGCCGCTGCCGCTGTCGCCCTCGCATCACCCGAAGCGCCTCGCATCACCGGAGAAGAGTGTCACCGTCGCAGCAGACGCCGTCGCATCACCGGGGAAGAGCGTCGCTGCTGTAGCCGCTGTCGTCACATCGCTGAGAAAGCGTGCCGCCGCTGCCGCATCGCATCACCGAGGCGCCCCGCAACCCTGGAGAAGAGTGTCACCGTCGCAGCAGACGCCGTCGCATCACCAGAGAAGCGTGTCGCAGGGCCTGTTGTGGCTCAGAAGAATCGCTGAGTCGCCGCACGGCTGTCGGGCGTGCATGCATCGTTGTCGCATCAAGAAGAAGACGCCATTTTGTTTCATTGCACCGGATCTTCATCGCATCACGGCGCTGCTGGTCGCATCGCCACGAAAGCGCAGTAAGAAACTGACGCATCACCTCCCCACGCGGAGAAGAACCGACGCATCCCCTACGCAGCAGTAGGGACCCGACGCATCACCGTTCTTGCATGTAAGGAACCAATGCATCACCTTCCCTGCAACACTTTCGTTGTATAGCGTTACGCATCCAAAGGTACATTGAACTCAAAGTGTCGCATTTACCATCTAAAGAGAACTAAGGTATTGCTACCATTTTGAAGTACAGTAGTGTGGATTTTTGTCGTTTGTGGTCTTGTGTTAAATCTATATAAAAGATACTTATTTTTAATATACAACCTGTGTGGTGTCCATCTGTAGTGTTGTCACTGGATTACTGTATGTGTTCACAAATGCTTTACACACTGCCTCTGAGATAAGCCTGTCTGCTTGTGCCAAGCTACCAAGGGGGTGAGCAGGGTTTTTTTTAGGAGTGTACCCCCTTACCCTGACTAGACGCAAGGGTCCCTATTTGGTTAAAGGTGCCTACCTCTGCCAACTAGAGACCCCCAAATCTAACACCCACCAATTATCAGCTCTCTTTCCGGCAGTTTGAGTAGGAAAGTGCTCAGTGCAGGCAAAGCTATCGTATGTAGTGCTGGAGGGATGTAGACTGTTACTGTGTTAATGGGTTGTCCCTCCCATTGGCCCGATATCACTGCAAATCTACCTTGTTCGTCTGTCCATGTCTGTTGTATAATTAGGGGAAATTGTTTCCTGACTAGGATCCCTACACCTCTCGAACCAGAGGTGAAGGCGGAGTGTACCACTAGTTTAATACCCAATCTGTCGAGAGCTAGTGGTGCCCACCAGGTGGGTCTCCTAGAGTAGGACCACATCTGGCGTTTGTCGTTTGACATATTGTAATCCCAGCCCTCTCTTCAGTTTGTCCTTAACTCCGTTCACATTCCATGAAAGGAGCTGAAGGTGTATGTTGCCTGGTGGATTCTGCATTGTTCATGAAGGGTGTAAGATACGATTGTCTGATCATCATTGTCACCCGCTCCCTCTGTGGTAATGTATTCGTCAGGATGGTGTTGTTGTTCTACCAAGGGATGCATTTCGTGTCTGCTGCTATGTGTGTCAAACTACTATAGCTAATAATACTACTCCTATAACTCCCCGCCCCCTTCCCTCCCCCACCCTGCCTCCCTGCATGACAGACTTAGAACTACCCGCCTCCCCAATAGTGCAGAGTGCCTGTCATCCCCTTCCTGGTACCTCTTTTGAGGGAGCTTTCCGATTATCCCCCCTTGTCAACTCCCCCAGCAAAAGTACATTCGTGCGGTAATGAACTATCTTCATGGAAGTCTCTTGTAGTCAGTCGAGGACCCATGTCTTTGTGTCTTTTAGATATTGCCCTCCCCAAGTACCTTGTGGGTTCAGTTCCAGTTCTCATCTGAGGGAACTTCAAGACCGGTGGCGTTTTACCTTCGTTGTCTCTGATGGAGTTCATCCAATCTGGGGCTAGTTAGTATCCTGTGAATTGTTAGGGGTTTACTCTGCCGAATTCGCGAGGTTGTCTTCAGCGTTTCATTTGGCGTTTTCTTCAGCCTCTGGTTGTTTTGATGTAGGTGAGTGTCTGTTATACTTTCTCCCGCCTCTGCCCTGACTAGTGACTTGACGCCATCCCTCAAGCCATTCCCAGGCCTCCCCTGTGTTATGAAGAACCATATGTTCCCTTCCGCTTCTACTCGGAGTTTCGCGGGGAACAGCATTGAGCATTTAAGTTCACGTTGTCTCAGTTCCTTTTTTACCTCAAGAAAGCTGCGCCTCTGCTTTTGTACAACCGCCGTATAATCTGGAAAAAAGGTTATTGCACTTTGGGCATAGCGCATCGGTGTGAGGCATGGGCCGTTTGGAGGATTATGTCGCGGATGCAGAATTTAAAGATTCGAGCCAGGATTGGTCTGGGGGGGGGGGGTTGGGGCTCCTGGTTTGGGTCTCGGTGAGCACGTTCCACCGAGAAGTAATTTGATAGATCCCGGGGTTGCAGATGGTTTTGAATTAGGTCTTCTACAAACAGATCAGTTCGCTGGGCCTTCTGCTTTTTCCGGAACCCCAATAATCCTTACATTGTTCCGCCTTGAGCAGTCTTCATAACCAGTTTGGCGGTGAGCATCTTGCTTGTGTCCTGCAGCTGCCGGATTTGGAGTTTGGGGTTGTCCGTGTCTTCATGCAGGGCAGCGGTTGTTTTCTCCACCTCCGTGACTCTTGCGCTCATATTTTTAAGGTCCACTCGAACCAGTGAGACAGAGACAGAGTCTATACGAGTTTCCAAGGATGTATGTACTTTGTTAAGTGTGAACATAATATCTTGAAGCGTAATTTCTGGATCTGCCGGGTCTAGTTGCCCTTTGGTCCATGCATATTTGTCGAGTTTTGTTTGGTGCGCATTGCGTGGCCCTCTACCCCCGTCATTCTGGGAACTATGTCGATATTGCGCTGCTCTGCTGTTTCTGCTCAGGAGTATTCCCCGCTGCCTGCCTGTGGGAGAGTAAGGCCCCACGCGGCCTTTCGGTTTTCCTACCTCAGTTTGTCCCTTACGTGCTGTAATCCAGTGTAAAATGGGGCGAGGGGTCTGACTTCTGGTGCGTTTCTGCTTCGGCTGTCCCAGTCCCATCCGCCTCAGAGATACCCAAGGTGTGGCCGCACTGAGTAATTTCTGTTGTGATTCAATTCAAAGGGTACCCTGGGGATGGGTGCACCAGAGAGGTCCAAGGGTGAGGCTCTAAGGGCACTTTGTCTTTTGCTACTCGCAATCCTCCGCTGCCAACTCAATACTGACTTACTTCCCTGCCATCGGCGACTGCGGCAGGGAGAGCTGTGACGTCCTGGTGGACAATGCCCTGCGGGGTTACTACTGCTGCGTGCTATTGTGTTTTTTGCCGATATGTTCCCTTTGTTGAAGGCTGTTACGCCCAGACTCTCTTATGCCGTTCACGGAGGGGGGGTCCAACTCCACAAGTTGCCATGCGGTATTACCCCCTTCCTGGGTCTCCAAGTCTGTTGCTGTTGGCGGTCACGGGGGGGAGGCGACCTCGCCCTCCCCTCCCGACTTATGGAATATTTAGTCCCTCCTCAGCCTCCGGAGGTTCAAGCGTGGCCAGGGAGATCCACCCACCTGCTGTTCCCGTAACCTCCAACACTGGGAGGTAGCTGGCAGTGTTCAGCACTCCGGCTCCGGAGTGCCCAGAGGCCCCGGCTTCTCTTTGTGCGCAGGTCGCAGTCTCTCTGCCCACCTCCGGCACTTCTACCGCTGACCTGGGCTCATTCACCTGATTTCCTGGCCCCCTCTGGTTGCATTTGAGCTCGGCGGCTGATGATGCTGCAGATCTCCTCTTTATATCCCGTACCTCGGCACTTGGGGGCGCGTGACGACGTCCTCGGCTTCGGCCCTGCCCTCACTCAAGGCCCCAGCTTCACGTCGTCATCTGGGCATCGATCTTCTTGGCAGTGCTCACAAAGTATTCTTGGCTGTTCCGGGGATTCAGCCACTACAATTTGGTCCCGGCAAGTTCCGCTTCCTTTTCCGCCTCCTTTGGAGAACCGCAGTCGAATTTTTGAACGGATTTATTGAGGGAGTTAGTTATGGGGAATCGGAGCTACATTAGTCGGCGGCCATTTCGCTCGGCAGCCGGACATTCCCCCCTTGGCTGCTGTTTTTTTATAATACTCTCATCTTGGGTCAGAACTGTTAGGGCCTGTCTTTCTGCTGTAGTCATGTTGTTAAATGGTCTCATTGATGAGGTGTCTATGTTTTCGATTTCCTTAAAGACGGCTTGCTCAAAAGTCAGAATTTCTACCGGCATTGTGGAATTTGGGAGGTTGAAAGTGGACTTAATTCTCAGATTAGTGTCTCGATCATCTGAGGGTCCTTCCCTATTAGAAAAAAGACTTTTAGTTTCATTTTGTGTGTAAATTCCACCATTTTGCCTTTTAGGCAAAATTTATCAAATTTCGGAGTATGGACAAACCCCAATCCTTTGTTTAGGACCGAAATTCGGGTGTCTGTCAGTATCTTCTCAGTTAGATTAAATATTAACGAGTGCTGTTGCTTGTTCCCGGATTCTGTTCTCTGGTCTTGCCCCTTGTTGACATCCCTGTGTTTGTCTCCTCCCACCTGACTTCTTTTCTTCTTCCTCGCTGCTGTTGTTGGCCCTTCCCTAAAAAAGGTGGTATTTGTAAGGGAGGGAAATTGTGAGGGAAGTTCAGTTGTGGGTTTCCTAAGTAGGGATTCATCCAACCTCCGAATTGAGAGGCAAAAGGTTGGAAAAAAGGGTTGGGTTGGAAAGGTGTTTGCCAATGTTGTTGCATCCTCGTCCACTTCCCTGGTTCCTGCCTCTAAACCTACGTCTTCCCCTATTGTCCTCACTGGTGTCCCAATTGCTAGAGTCTGTGGAGCTTCCTCCTGAGGAGTCATAGTCTGTGGTGTCCCTTTCTCCTTCCTCTGGTGGTTTAAAATCATCATTTGAGTAAGGGTAGACTTTCTCTTGGGAGAAATTTTTTAAATCCTTTCCTAGTTTTTAGGTCTCGCCTACGCAGCGCGCATGCGCTGCAAAAAAGACCTTTTGCAATCGATTCACTTTTCACCCTAAAAACGTGCACGCGTTGCATTGCTTTCAATGGCAACGCGTGCACGTTTGGCGATTCCCTTGCGGGAGCGAGCAGCTGGCGCCATATGTTATCAATTATCGCGCCTTGCTGCTCGCTCCCGCAAGGGAATCGCGCAGGCCCCCTCCTTTCTCCCCTTGCTGCTGCGCGAGGCGTGCGCGCTTGTTTTTAAATTTTACCAGTCCCAAACTATCTACTACAGACAAACACCCCAAGCTCGCGGCTTTTCTTGCATAAGTGGAGGAGGGCCGGAGGGCACCTCAGTGCTGATATGGAGCGGCGCAGTTCTCTTCAGTCCGCAGCTGTTCGAAAATCATCAGTTTCGAAAATCAGCTAATTCCCATTGAACACAGCGCACCGGTTCTTGCTTCCCCCACCTACAAGAACACCAAGCCTATCTGGGTGAAGTTGTCGATCTCGGAAGAATGAAAGATGCAGGTGCGCGTTTCATGGCGTTTAAATTTAGGAGATCAGTGGCACAGATCTTCACAGCAGGTACTCACCGCGTTATTGAGTATTACAGAGCCAGACTTTTGTTGTGACCCGTCATGGTACCCAGCTCCATGTGTGACGCAGACAGCTGTTACTTACACATTAGGAATCGGAAGGAGGTTAAGCTGGTCTCTGATCTGCTGCTCTCAATCTCATCACACATTTCTCATGTTTAAACTGAAAGCCGCCTTTCAAACAGTCCTGAGGTAGGCACTAAATAATTATTTAACAGCCCGCCGCATTTGTCAGTGATCAAGGAGTCTGGTGCTTGCTCTACGGGCAAACAAACACCACTGGTGAAATGCATTCCAATAGAATCGCCTAGCTGAGGGCTGCCTTTCTCTTCAGGCTAAATCAGCCATGAAAATAAACAATTTACAGTGCTTCTAAATTAATTACAGTTTTCACTTCATCTTTAAGGAAGCAATCGCTCTTGCAAGAGGAGAAATGCATTGCGATCTTAGGTGTGAGACAAGAATAATTATTCGCAATATTTACATGGACTTTGCGGTCATATCACTCGCCTGTTAGAATAAAAACAAAACTTTTCACATCCATTATCCAACACGGAAATTCTGCACATTGCTTACTGTATCCGATAACAGCGGTCTCCCTTCCCTACTGGTTTTCTTATCTGCACTCGGATACATTTTCTGGCAATCTTGTGACTAATTTACAGTGCATGTCAACAAATCAAACAAGCATTTGCAATGCAATAGGTCTCGCATTTACGCGAGTTTGAGCTATTGGCATTGTAAATAGCAATGCCTTTATTTATGTTTTGGTTTTTAAAACATAAATAAAAGGCATTGTCATGTACAATGCCAATAGCTTAAACTCTCACAAAAGCGAGACCTATTGCATTGCAAATGCTTGTTGTATTTTACTTTGTGTTAGGAAATCCTTCATTTCTGACATATCTTTATTGATCTCTTCAAGTCTCTTCTTGTAGAATGTGATATGCACCATGCTTTTTAGTTTTGTTTCTCTGATTTGAATCTTGATTGTTAATGCCTCGGATAGTCTTGTGGCTGTTTTTATTATCAAGACCAGCCAGTCCCTGGTGCACCTCCAGGATATGGAGGCCCAGTCTTTTCTAAAAACCTTGTCAGTTAGGACAATATGTGGGGAATTTTGCACCCATAATCCTTTTGGTGCTGTATTGGCCCTCAAATACTCAGTCATCATGAACCCATGGAGTGCAGTTTTGACCTGTTCCTTTTTAAGTTCTGTGAGTGATTCCCAGTCCTCTGTTTGCGATAGCACTTGTGTGACATTGAAATCTGAAATTAATGATGGGCCTGTCAAGATGGAATCAACTTCCTCCTCAGTGTATGATAACCCTTGATTATCTGCCATTGTGTAATTTGAGAGTGACACTGTAAAATGCTGAGTTTCTCTTGAAGAGAAGGAAGGAGAAAAAAAGAGAAAGAAGTAGACGGGGGGAGTTTATAAAGGAAAGAGATCAGCATAAATTTGTAGAAGATCCACTTCGTCCTTGTGGGTTATTCGTTCAGAGGGTTTCTTGTAACTCCGTCTGGTGTTTTATCTTGTATCTCAGGATGTGTAGGAGTATCATTTGCACTCTTAATCCTTATCTCCCGCAGCTGTCTGCTGCTGTCATATCTCAAGAATCAAATGAGGGAGGGAGAAGTTAAAGTTCCACTCAACTTCCCTTAAATGAACATGCAAAATCAAAAGGAGTGGAAGAGTTGTGTTGCGACAGGGGATGGGGATGGGGAGGGCAACACCAAAATTGTTGTGAGACCATAAGACCTGTAGAACTGAATGTTTCGACAAAAGTACAGTCTTAATGACTTTCGAATAGTACATGAGGTGGTCGCTATTGTAGATACCCCAGGGGCACCAGCAAACATCAACCTCTGTTTCAAGATCAGATAACGTCATTCTAAGTCCCCCAGGGACATGACAAAACCACTCTAAGTCCCCTGGAGTCATGATTAAAAATCCACTCCCGTCTTCCTATTTTACCGATTTGGAACAACTGGCAAGGAACACTGCTATAAAAGCTGGCAGCTTCCCCAACTTGCTTTCAGATGCAGGATGGAGAGGACGTGTCATGGAGAACACACTGAAGGACTAAGGTAAAGGGGAAACTACAACTGTAGGGTGACTCTCCACAATAGGCGGAGTAATTTTGAAACACCTTTCACTCCTTTATCTATTTATAATCCTCTAATCTCCAATTTTTATAGCTTCTCCTCTCTAATGAAAGGAATAGTGATACCGTGCCTCTGCCCAGACCTATGAAAACCTTCCAAAACAGAAACTAAGGTATGCTGCTGAAGCCTTGCAAGACAGTTTTCTGCCAGTTTCTAAAGGGGCACTAATTGGAAATGTTTTACTACTTCACTCCCTTAAAAAACAACGTACGTAACATTGCGGACACAGATTCCTTTACCCTTACTATTCATTTTCAAAGCAATGTCTATGTCTACATCTACCTAGACTCAAACTCCTTATCATTTCAAAATACAGTGAAATCTACACAGCATAAGTTGTCCAAAATTCGAATAGAGGAAGCTTTGATAATAGAGCCCCCCAAATTAAGATCCATCCTAGCATGGAATACATGAGCAATTATTACATTTGCTCACATAGACGAACAACCCCGAAAGGGTTGAAGATGTTTGCATTTAATGAAGCAAAAATACACATTTATAGAAATCATTGGGTTCATGCATTATTAGAAATATGGGACAGTATCAATACTAGATTCTAATACATAAGACATTGTTCTTCATGTCTTTTTGCCTCCTTCTTGGACTGGACAAAGAGTCCCATATGAGCAAAAAAGAAGAAAAAACTTCAAAAGTTGGAGAGAAAGTGCCCCATTTGTTTTGATTTATTTTGACTTCATGAAGGGATCCTATAAAACAACCTTTCGGTCCTGACGAAAGCCATCGACCCATAGGGCGCAAAGTTGGCTGAAACATGTTGACCTGGTTCTTCCAGAGATAGATATGAGAGACACCTAATATTTCTCTTTCACATCTCGCATTTTTTAATCATACAACGACCTTTGATCTTTTTAATAAAATGTGTCCTTTCTAAAGGTAGGAGGTATTTTTAAACTTTTTTTTCCTCACATGGTGGATCCCATATGGTTTCAGATTCAAGAGGCAATCCCTCCTGGTGGAGGAAAAGACCCGATGATGTAACGATCAGTGGCTAAGTACGCCAACGGGAAACATGCCTTTGGCGGACCCACACTGTTGATGGTCTCACAACACTTTTGGTGTTGCCCTCCCCACCCCCGTCTCAACACAACTCTTCCACTCCTTTTGATTTTACAACTATGACACTGCCTTCAGGCTGTAACGCAAGGCCTGGGGCAAGCTTTAGAGAGCTACTTATGTGGGTGATACAACAAGTGCTGCAGTCCCACTAGTAGCATTTAATTTACAGGCCCTTATTATATGGTATACCACCCTACAAGGGACTTATAAGAAAATTAAATATGGCAATGAGGTATCTGCCAATCAAACCATGTTTAGAGGAGTGAGCACAAGCACTTTAGCACTAGTTAGCAGTGATAAAGTGCACAGAGTCCTAAGGTCAACACAAATGAATTCAGCAAAATTCAGCAAACAAGCAAAAGATTTGGGGAAAGACAACCCTAAGGCTGACAGGTCTAATGCAAACCAAGGATCTGCAAAATTACAGAGCCACCAAGACAGCCTCTGTCTTCAATCTATTACATATTTAGCTCTCTTAGAGCCATAGGTCCTCGCTGTTTCACATACTGCTCATTAAGGTATTGCAACATTTGAATGTGGCAATGGTCTGGAGTCTTGTAGCTGAGTTTTTAAAAATATTTATGATTTGCCATTGAAACTACAACAACGTTTCTCCTGTCTTATGTCATCTGTGAGGACATCTAGAGGTTAACAGTGGTACTGCAGACCTGCAAGTGTATTTAATGTGTATGACAATATTGTAACTACAGGATCCTTGGAAGTCCAGTGAAAGGACATCTAGATGCTGGAAGTGACACTGAGGCCATGCAACTACTTACAGTGTCTCATAAGACATCAATAAAGTGCAAGCAACTCTTCATCAACCTTCCATTCCTATGTGGATCACTGAAAGAATATTGGAAACACAAATATCGTGTGGAAAGAATATTGTGTCAAAAATATTGAGGATCAAAATATCGAGAAGGTAAGTGCAAATAGGCAAGTATAGATTTACTATGCTTAACTCCACATCTATGTACCTTGAAGATATATATATTGTCAAGGTACATATATGTGGAGTTATGTATAGTAAAACTTTACTTACCTTCAGAATATTTTTGACCGCGATATTCTTGACACAATATTTTGTCCACAAGATATTTCTGTTTCCGATATTTTGTCTGCACACCTCCTATGTATATATATGATCTGTGAAGATGTTCATAATGGTACTAAAGCTTTCAAATGCCTTTAACATTTGTCAGGATACGCGTCACTTATGAATGCAGCTACAGCTGCCTGATATAGCCATGCAACGTAAATTGGGTTGGAACATTATTTATATCATCAGCAGGGATGAGTTAGGTAATGAAGAGTGCATTGTAAGGCTGCTATGGTTGTGTATTTAACCATAACTACTGAATATCTAGGTTTTGTGTCGTAACCATAATCAGGGTCGGACTGGGACAGAAAAGAGGCCATGGCACCAAAATAAAAGTGGCTCACTTTACCCAATTAGATAGCTATAAAAGTGGACCATGTTTGCAAATTAGGGCAGTTTTGAACTTTTAGAGACACGCTGTATCAGTGTTTTGCAAGATATGGGCGACTGCATGGATTTGAGCTTACCGCAGGTGATGTTTGTTTTAACATCAGGGAAATCAACAGCAAAAGCCAACCCAGCAGACCATAAAATAGACCCACAAACAGCCAGACAACTAGCCCACACACTGATCTGTCAGTCCAGACATTCGGGCACTGCCTGATTGCCCTATAGGCCAGTCCGATCCTGACCATAATGCCCCTTTATCTGAAGTTTTTAAAGTGAATATAATACTAATATTGAAAATATAAATGATTCCATGTTATAAATGTAATTGTCTTGTGACTCAGTTATGGCCTGATGATGATTTCTTCAGCTTTTAGGCCCAAGCCAGATCCCTGGCTCAGCTTTGATTTTGCTTCCTCTATGAATTTTGTGGCCTGCTCCTCACCAGTGCTTAATTTGAACCGGTGGTTTCCGGTGCTAGGCACCTTGGGCGTCATTTATGAGGTTTTGACGTAGGGCAGCACCGCAAGGAATCTTGCAGCGCTGACCTACGTCAAAACAAAAGGGCAGGAATGCACTGTATCTATGTGATACGATGCATTCCTGTCCTTTTCCCCAGCCCCGGCACACAATGGGCTGCCGTGCGCCAACGCAGGCACCCTTGCTCAATGGTGCAAGGGTGCCTACGATGCGGGGCTGATTGATTTTGTGCAGGAAGGGACACCTTCCTGAACAAAATCAATCAATTCAGGTGATTTCCTTTTCTATGTGTGCTGCAAAATGCAGCACACATAGAAAAAGGAAAGCACGAGGAGAAATTAAAACATTTCTCCTTGTTGCGCCTCCCTAACGCTATCCTTGGGGTGGCATTAGGTTCTGATGCATTCCTAGGTTAACGATTTCTTGTAAAACTGGGACTGTGTCAGGCTCCAGGGGTGTTGCGTGAGAACACCCACAGCAACACCCATGGAACTCCCATTTCACACAGTTTTCTGCTTGAAAAAGGCACATATTTATAAGGCCATGAAAAGCCACATAAAGTGGCTTTCCATAGCCTTATAAATATACCATGGCACATTGTGTCACCGGAATGTAAAAAAAGTGACGTTCCGGTGGCGCAAATGTGCCGATAGGGCCTCATAAATGAGGCCTTTCATTGTCAACACCAGTGCTTGAGACAGTCTGCCACAAGGTGGCACTGACCACAGCACAATTAATTATTAATTCAATATACATAAAAAATGACTATTACCTTCTGCCCGAGCCCTTCTTATAGCTTTGGGGGCCTGAAATAGTCCGAATTGTCACACTTGTACGAGTATGATGGTTAGTAGTTGTGTTGTTAATATCATTGGCAGCATGGCAGAGGGAATGTATGGTGCAAGCTGCATTGGCCTCCTGACGAGAGCCCTGGCACTTATTTTTTTTTACGAATTAAGCACTGCTCCACACTCTCCCCTTTGTTGAGGCCAATAACCAAAACGGTATCATTTGTTTATTTCGCAACACACCTGAGTCCGAGCTGCGCAGGGCAACAGAGTTGATGTCTCTGACGATTTTGAGCCCATTCCGGCTTCCAGTGAGTGTCTCATTTCATAATCTATTTATTTAACTTGCCTCCCTTCCATTAGAGCATCGTTACAGCAGTAAATTGTGGCTTGTGAGACATGCTCCAGAAGGATGTCCTACAGCCAACGTGAATTCATTTAATTGCAACCTTAATCTGCAGGAAATGTATGGTGCGTGAGTGCTCGTGATTACCGCTTGGGCTTGTTGTTCATTACCGTGTTTCAGACATGTGCAACTGCACGGAGAAAGGAAACATTTTTACTGCTCTTGAAAATGCAATGGAAACTCACATCTTGTTCTTTTCTCTTGGTACTAAAATGTATTTGTAGATTCATGCCAAGATTAATGTGTAATCCGAGGGTCACAAGTCTGAATCTAGTTGAAATGGCTCAGCCTTTCATCATTTCGACACCCATGCATTGTGTACTAATTTTTTACACTGCTACAAAATAGCAAGAATTTGCATAGATTCGTGCAATACAAAACACAAGCTACCGCTAATAATCTGGGCAGAGGAGTATATGCACTGACCTTAATGTGAGTGCTTGGAATCTATGCCAAAAAGTTGTGTTTTGAAGCCATCTCCCTTTTGTCTGTAAATCATTTAGCCCTCTTTCCTTCATGCTTACTTTTTTTCATATTTTTCAGTTTTTCAAATTACTAGAGGGCCTTTCCTGTATCCCCTTTGAATTAAATCATTGCTCACTTTGTACGAGGGAGAGACTGACAACCCCGCAACCCCTACCAAATCCACTCCTCCCATTATCTGGTTGCTTACCTAATTTTGGTTTACGTGTCTAAAATGAACAACTGGGAGTAAAAGAAAAGATAATGGAGATTCTAGAATAATTTCCTCAAAACATTTTTCATGATCCAGAATATACTCATGTACTTCAACACTATAGTAACAGAACCAGGGAAGATTGTGAGACAGAAACCACATAGAATACCAGAGGGCAGGAGCATAGACATTGCACAGAAGGTACAGAACATTTTAGAAATGGCCATAATTGAAGCATCCAATAGTACCTGGAATTTGCCTTTAGTGTTGGTACCAAAATCTGAAGGTACCATCAGGTTTTACGATTTGGGCTGTATTTGGTTGTCTTAAGAGTGTGGCCTCTGGGTAACTGGTGGCATAATCCATCATGCCTAATATGAATCATTGGCCTTTTTCGAGGGCAAAAGGGGTCCTATTAAATCCATCCATACTCTTTTAAATGGTTCATCTATCATTGGCAAGAGACACATAGGAGCCTTAGGGAGAATATAGCTACTATTTTCTGGCATATTTCACACTCCTTACGATATTGAAAAATTCGGGCAAAGGTTCCTGGCCTGGAAAAATGCTGAAGGATATTATGCTCTGTTTGTTTTCTCCCTCCTAAAATGTCTTGCTAATAAGTGGATAAGTGTCAAAACATTACATTTTCCCTGAAGGGCTGAGGCACTTTGAATTGAACTGGGTCCCACCACCCCTTTCTGTATGATAGGTTATTCCTTAAAAAAAAATACGGTCATACCCCTTCAAGCCCATCCTCCTTAGCTTTAGTTCATTCCTCTTTTAACACCATATCCTTCCTCTGAGCAGCACAAAAATCCTGATCCCCTTCCCAAATCTCATGACTAGATAAAATGGCGAGGGTAGTTTGTCCTTGTTTCTTGTCCATTCTTCTCTCTTATCAACTTTTATTAATTTTCCCTAATGGGACTTCCAATTCTTCTGAGGCCTATGGGGCTACTAACCACCAATTGTCCAATTCCTCTAACACACTTTTTAATAGGGTTTCAAATTCGGGATATTCAGTACCTAATGTTACTGCTTCAGGTAACTAGGGTACCTCGCCTACTCTCACTATTGTTGACTAATTGGTTCCCTCCTGAATAAGGACTTGTACAATGAGATAGTCCTGCTGCTGCCCATGCACACACCTTATTTTAATGTTTTTTGAGGGATAAGCATGTCTGAATTCAAATATTGTGGGTGAACCACCGATCATTTAGAACTTATGTCTAGCAAGGCATCAACATGATTGCCATTAATTCGTACAGAACAGTGATATTGCACTGGTGGCCTCCCCATGTAACAAACAGACCTTTTTATCTTCCCAACCTCCATAAGTTCTTCTTCTTTTTTTCTTTGGACTGAACCTAGCAGTATGTCCCTCATTGCCACAATCAAAGCACTGAGGTACTGGCTGTAACAAAGTGTTCCTTTGTGACTCTGTTGTAGTTTAATGTCTACCTTTGTCTCTGTTGAGGACTTTACCTCCCTGCTAACCCCTGTGGGTTTTACTTTTCTCCCACTGACATCTCTGTGACTCCTTCCTTCTTGATTTTGGTTGAAGATGGAAGCAATCTCAATAGCGGTAGCCAAGGTGAGATTGCTGTGTTGTTTTCACCCATCTCTGTATTTGTGGTTTGAGGGCATTCAAAATGCTTCAGATACATGTTCTCTAAGATTTCTTCTTTATAAGCAATTTCGGATTTTAGCCATGTTTCTGCTAAATCTTTGATTAAAAAAGAGCTTGTGGAGATTCTCCCAATCTCTCTCTCTTGTCTAATCTTAAATGTTTCATTGCCTATACCCAGTCTTTCCAAGATACTTTTTTTTATATCTACATAAGGTGTTAGACCCCGGAGGTCAGCAGCCTTATTGAAAATCAAATCAGGATCTTCTCCTGCCATATGTTTCTGTAGAACTACAGAATGAAATGTCGGATTGCTCCTCTGCTGTCCCAAAGCCTATGCTAGTTTCCCTATAGCTTTGGGACACTTGACTAATTCCCTGGGTTTGCACTTGAAGTGTCTGTTGAAAGAATTCCCTCTTCTCCTGGGGTGTATGGATAAACCGCTCTAGTGGCCATTCCAGTTTATGTTGTCATTCAACTAATTTTATGGATTTCAGCCTCTGTTTTCTAATCCCACTTCTGACACCACTTTGTAGAGGGGTGCTAATAATTATTTACGCAATATAGGCTAATATACCAATCTTCCCAGTTATTATACACACTAATTATACACTAATATACACATCTTCCAAGTGATTTGATCAGTTAATTTATTTTTCACACTTATTGTTAGTGGTATGTTACAGTTGAAGTTCTTTTCCAGTACTGACATTTTTATTGTTGCATTTTCCTAGGGCTGGACAGCCGCTCGCTCTCCCGCTTGCCGTCCTAGGAGAAAACAAAAACAACACCAGGCGAGTAGTGGGAAATGACATGCTGAAAAATAAAGAGAGGGGGAAAGAGGGGGTGGGGGTTTGTTGGGGGAAGAGTAAAGAAAAGGGGGAAAAACCGATATGCATTTTTAGCTGAGACCTAGGGATCTAATTTGTGGGTGATAACTAGATAACTAGGTCCTGGAGTTCCATACTCTGGGCACCTGATTCCCACGGGAAGAAAATGTTTTAATTATTTCAATTTAATGGTCATTATTAAATTGGTCATACTCACAGTTCAGTGGCCAATACTCTGTTGGGTGGGTGATCGATGACCCCACATCTATTCCTTTCTTCCCTTCAAACAATCAAAATAAAAAATATATATAATAAAGTAAATTAGAGGTAACTTGTTCAGCTTCGCACCTATGAGCCGGTACTGTTTTTTGTATGTATTGTTGTCTTGGGAAACAAAAATATGACCCCCTTTTTCACTCTGTCGGGTAGGGTCTTAACTATGCATCATATAACATGTGGTTAGGTTTCCCTTTTACGCCTTTGTTCTTAAGTCTTGAGAGTCAACAATTATCCTCCTCTTCCAACTACACCTAAGACCGGCGCTCACCTAGTATGGCCACAACCCTCCTGGGTTGTGGCTGGGTTGTGGTAGGCAGCCATGTCTCCATCACAGCTGGAGGAGGAATCCATCACTCTTCCAACTAGTAAGATCCCTCTTCGTCTTTGCTCGCCTGGTCATCATGGCTCATCTCCACTGGGTTCTCTGCAGGTCTTCTTTCTCCACTCTGTGTCTCAGCAACCTTTCTTTTCCTTCACCTCCACGTTTATTTCACCTCCTTTTGCATCTCTCTCTCTCTCTCTTTTCCTTCACGTCACTCCTCTCCTTCTTGTTTACTGAATGGATTCGTGTTTAATCGTTCTTCCCTATCGACTGCCTGTCTTCTTTTAGTTACTTCTTATCCTTCTAATTGTCCCTGACATTGTCACTAGTCTCTTTCTAGGCCCTCCTGACCTGTGTGAGGTTGCAGCTGCGTTGGATGGCAGGTAAGTGATGTTTTCCTCCTCCTTACCATGCACTTTACCTCAATGAGATGTTTACTCGAGTGCGAGCAGTGCTTCGCTCAGGTCCTTACGGACAGAAGCACTCATCTCTTAGCACGCCAGACCGTTTTAAACTTACACCTCACCCTAAGAAAATAACCAGGAATGCCCCCTCCATTTTGAACCATATTCCACGTGCAAGTTAGTGAGACGAACGAGCCCTCCAGTCATTCAGGCGCATGCACGTCCAAGGTAATTCTGAAAACAGTGTTGCCAAATGATGCACTTTACACTTCAATTCTCAAAGAATCTGGTAAAAAGAGGCTTTCCAGAAAGTTCTTTATAGACACTCATGAATTAATCAAATTCTCCATGGGATTCCTATTCTGGTAGAGGGGGGTCACTCCATCAAATAAACGTTTGGAAAATGAGGCCACATTTCATTTTACAGAACAAATTTCATGTAAATTGACTTACAGGCAGTTTTGTATGGGGCACTAGGGCATTACAAAAACGTATCCATCCCAGAAATATTAGGGGCTGATTCTCTCAATGTATCTTTCCTTCTTTCCCTCACATTTCTTTCATCTTGCTTCCCATGTGTCTTTCCTTCAAACCTTTTTATTTCCTCCTTTTCTTTTATCTTTCTTCGATTATTTTTATCCAATTTTCTTTCCTTCTTTCTTTTTATGTCTTTCTCGCCATAATTCTGAACTTGTTTCCATTTTCGATATTTCTTTCCATCTTAACTCCTGTCCATCTTTTTTCTTCTTTAATTCTTATTTCTTGTCCATCATTTTCTTTTTGTTTGGACCGTTTTCATTTTTCTTTTAGACCTTTTTCATTTTCTTTCTTTCTCTGTTGCATTCGTTCTTTCATTTCTTTCAGTCTGTTTAACATGTACTCTTTACTTCATTCTTTCTTTATTTGTTCTTTGTTTCCTTCCTTCTTTCTATTCATCCTTTCTCCACTCTTCATTGCATCTTTCTAACCTCTGTGCCTTCCTTTTCTCTGTATACCATCTTTCTTTCATTGTTCCCTTTCTTTCCTTTTGTCCTTAAATATTTCATTATTTAGACACCATTACCCCATCTTTCTCTTTATAATTGTTGTCCTTTCCTTTCTTTCTTCTCTCAATCCTTCTTTCAGTGTTTCCCATCTTTTTTCATTTCTTCCACCTGCCCACTTTTCTTTTTGTCCTTCAATCCATCCATCCATCCACCCATCCATCCTGCATGAATTCTCCTCATCTATCTATACTCCTCTCCATCTATCTATCCATCCATCGACCTACCATCCACCCGTCTGCCCGTCCATCCATCCACACATCCATACATCCATTTACACTTGCTTGCTTTGTGCTGTCTTCTTCCATTCTTTCCCCAACCCTTAGCTCCTTCATACTGTCTTCTTGCAAAGATATTTATGAGCTTCTGTTTGGAGACCAGTGCCTCAGATCAAAGTCAAAGGAGCTATAAACAGACATGTAAATGTTGTAAGGTACACAGAACTGCCTAGTAGCACCCAACACCTGCTCAAACTGATAAAGCAGGGGCTCATGATGCCCATCAACATCCGTACAGCAAAAAACAACACCCTTCAGGCCTATAGTCACAGTGGAATATTTGCTATGAAACTTTTGGAACACATCTTTTGTCCTCAAGACGACAGCACAAACACTTCCTCTAAAGGACACACCTGGCACATGCCGGTTTTCCACTCACGCAATATCCGGCTTACATGTCATTTTGGCAAGGTACAGGTGCTACAATGTCACATAAATGGTAGCTGTGCAGTGTACATGTGTCAATGACAGTAAGAATAACATATATAATAATAGTGATCAGGCGTATCCTGTCCCAGACCAGTCTGTACCTGGTAACACAAAGAAGTGGATTTAGATTACAAGAGGTGCTCGGTGTTGGGACGTTCACTGTACTGTTCCCTCCCCTTTCTGGCGTAAAGCAGAACGCTGTGGGTCTTTAACCTTCTAATTGGTGTTAAACATAGCTATTAGCAGGACAACCCTGCAACTAACAGTTAAAAAGTTGAAAGGTCTAGCTCAGTGCTCAAAAATCTTTTGGGAGGCAAGAAGATACATTTAGTTTTGTTTGTGTAAGGTTATTATTGTGTTAGGTGGCTATTTCCAAAGAATATTATTGGCAAAGATGTGTGAGACATAAGAGATAGGAGCAAGCATCTTTTTAATAGTAGGGTTTGTAAAATTAACACTCCACTCGCGAAGTGGGCAAAGCTCACAACTTTTACAAATGGTTAAGACGCAAGGCTTGGGTACTTCGTCCAGCTTTGCTTATAGGAATAATTTGCTGCAAAAATATTTATTTGTTTTTATGCACATTTTTCAAAACTTTGTGGAGTTAGGGTAGGAGTACTTTAGTACCTTTACCTACCTCTGTTGAGTAGTTGTCCCAAGAGACATTTTCAGACTATGGTCATGGTCTTCATTGAAAGTCATAAGATTCATAGAATGAGAGCAAAACCAGAGCTCTAGGCTTCTAGGTTGTAGCAGGCCGGAATACAGGAAGGCTCTGGGGAACTGGCGATCCTTTCCAGCCATTAATACCTATTTAGCTACATACAGTAATCTCAAACTTCTTCCTTGCAAACCTAATTGGAAATTAATTTTTTGCAATGGTTTGACAGCCTTTTAAAAAGAAGCACCCACAGCCACCCAATGACCACCCTACAGCTTTTGTCTGTACTTTTTTTTAAATTACATTTCTTTTCAAAGAATGCTGACGTCAGCAGTATTTATCTATTGCATTCTCTTCCAGAGCCAGACTGCTAAATAATGCACTCATCCGACAGAGGAACGGTTATATGTCACTGCCACACAGACAATTACAATGTAAGTCACTACAACAATGCCATTACATCAGGGTCAGTACATTAAAAGTCAGACGTACCAGTTACAACTTCGAAGGCAGTTTTTAAATGAATATATATGTATATTTATATATATTCACTGAAGACATGGTAAAAGTGGCATTATCGTTAGGTGTTGAAATGAGACGTGAGCTAAAACTCAAACGCTGAAAGCTGGCGTATTTCAGTGTTCTTTGTTTTTTTGTTATGTTAGTGTTAGAAATTGGGTTACTGGTTGACTGGGGTTTAAGCCCTGGTCAAGCAATAACCACTATCCTAGTCAGGGTAAGGAGCAGGCAACCCTAAATTAACTTGTGCTCACCCACTGGTAGCTTGGCACGGAGCAGTCAGGCGTAAAGTGGAGGAAGTGTGTAAAGTATTTGTGCAACACTTCAAACAGTAAAACAGCAAAAATACCACACAAAATACTGTCCAATCTCACTTTTAAATATAGAGGCTCAACTGCTAGCCAAAGCCCTGGCCAACAGACTGATGCCCCATATGGTAGACCTAGTTCATCCTGACCAGGCTGGCTTCATGCCCCATCATGCCATGCGCCATACCAACCGACGGGCCCATAGTGCATTAGCCCTAGTGGATCGACTGGCACGTCCCGCAGCCTTACTCTTAGCGGACATCGACAGGGCATTTGACCTGCCACCTGGAAGTACCGGTTTGCCTTCCCCCAGCGGCTAAATAAGGGGCTTAGGGGTATATTCACAAGAACGTGTGATAACTACCGCAGGAGTAGCGTAACGCAACTTTCAATATAGCAGCCTATTGCAGGAAAATAACCCTGTGTCAATGTGGAATTCACAACAAGGCGGTAGCATGCGATAGTCACCAGATAATGCGTCAAATGTCAGCGTGAAAATCAACGCCACGCCGAAAAAATGCGAAACGCGAACGCCAAAAAACATGCGATGAGGCCAATCGCGGTACAGAAATCAGCGAACACCAGCCACAGGCCTGCAAATCCCACGCGTCCTGCGGGAAAAAGCACCATAAAAGAAAGGAAAAAAAAAGCCCAAAAACAATTCAAACTGCGTAGCAACATGGATGCACCCGGACCGAGTGCAGAGGACAAGCCGAACACCACAAGCCCCACGGAGGACCAGCCAGGAACCCCGCGTTCGGGGAAGGGCAAGGACAAGAGGAAGAGGAAGACAGGGTTCAGTCCACAGGAAGACCGGATCATCGTCACGGAGGTGACCGAACACCATCAACAACTGTTCGGCACCTCCACTGCGGCACTGGCAAACCAAACCGAAATATGGCAGGCCATCCTTACCAACGTCAATGCAGACGGAGTGTCGAGGAGGTCACTTGAGGAGGTCAAGAGGCGCTGGCATGATCTGAAAAGGCAGACCAAACATAAGCTCGCCGCCAACAGGGAGGCAGCAACGGCGACTGGAGGTGGGAGTCCTGCGACACAGGAGGAGCTGGATGAGCTGGAGCAAATGGTGGCCACAGTCAGCAGTGAGGAGACGGTGGCAGGATTGGGGGGCCTGGACACAGCACGATACGACCTGACCCAACAGCAACAGGGTGAGTAACGACTAGGGACGGGGGGGACGGGGGGAGATGGGCACAATGGCACACATGCACAATTACGTGGAACATGTCCCTGATTGCCTTGGCACACTGAAGCACACATAGAAACGCCAAGTAGGCCCCCATCCACAATGTGCACAGAGGGGCCCCCCCTATCACCAATATCACAACCGACCCATGGTGGAGAGGTGTGGAGAGGTGTGGTGTAGCGGCCAGGGCAGCTGACTTCGGAGCACAGGGCTTCACGGTTCAATCCCCGGCTCCGGCGGCAGCTCAGCTCAGCACCATGTGACTCTGGGCAATAGCTCACTTAATTTCCACCACGGCCCCCAGCACCTTGGGACCCGTAAGGGTGAGTAGTTCGCGCTTTACAAATACCCATGCACATGTGCAGAATCCAGCAAAGCAGCGGCTCTGTGACCCACACTGACTATGCAAGCAACACTGCCTGTCCGATAGCATGGCAGCAGCCCAAATAAAATGACATGACCCACGAATCGACATGGAGGTAGCCCAGTGCGGATCACATCCGTAAAGGAGCAGGTCACACTCCGACATGTCCAAGTGCACCCACAACCCATGCTGTACAATACACGCAGCAGATGAACAATGCACCAGGCCACAAAATCTGTCCGAGAGCACATATGACCGAATTCAAAAGCAAATCAGGCCCCGAGAAGCAAACAATTCAAAGGCACCCCGCCTCAGAGGGAGAAGGCTACACGAAATCAGAGCTGCAGGGGCAACTGCCCCACAATGCAGCACACACACATAGCAATCACTGAACATCAGCAATGACGGCAATGTGGTACAAAGTGCAACACCAGCACCACAGGACAGAGCTCACAACAGGTTCCGCTGGTGCGTAGTAACTGTCCACTCACATCTGGCATTGCCTGACACTGTGTGATGATAATGTACGGGTACTGCCACACATCCGTCATGTGTTCTAAAAACACACTGACTGCCATCAAATAGCCAGCTCCCCCAAAACATTCACAATGTACATTGGCATGCAGTCTGAATGTAAACATCTGCAAATCATCAACATACATGTGAAACTCTGTCAACCTGCATCTCCCCTTTACATTGCAGAGGGACAAACAACACCTCCTGCAGAGCACACTTCCCATCATTGATGATGAAGAGGACAACCTGCACATATGTCAAGACACCCTCCAATGGATAATGGACAGCCTCTGCACCCCACCCCCAGGAGCAGGGCAGGCCAGCTGCCTCGAGGTGACCCCACCACCTGCACAGACCACACATCAGGAAACACACACCACCACGGCTGTCTCCCAGGACCCCCGACCAATACATGGAATTCCTACGGCATGTGTTGGGTTGCCAGGTGGAGTTGGCTGATAAGCTGCGGGTGGGTTTCGAGCTCGTGGCAGCCAAACTTGATGCCATACGTGGGTGTCTGAGTCACATCAGGGACCACGTACAGTCCCTATCGGACACCCCCTGTACGCACCATGCTCCGCCACAGACCTTGGCTGACCTCGCTGGTGCCATGAATCGAATACAGGAACTGTCAGGTCAGACAGGCACCAGCCATGACAGCACAGAGTTGGCACAGATGTGGAGGTCAATGGAGACCATGGAGCAGATGCAGGCTGGAAGTATGTCTGCCATGGCTGGACAGCAGCGAGTAGTAGCTGGGAACTTCAATGCCCTGCAGTACTTCATCTTGCCATTGCTGCCACTGAGCCGTTCCCAGATGACTGCAGCGGGAACATCGACACACACAGCTCTGACCCCTGATGTGTCCGTGGCACACTGTGATGCTGTCCCATCACCTACGCAGTCTGATGTGTCAGTGGCACACAGCGATGCAGCCATCACCCCGCCACACACACCGGACACACCGGACACAGAACCTGTATCAGGGGAGTGAGAAGGGGATGGGAACTACTGTGTGAGGAAGGAGGCAGTAGCATCCATCACCGCCATATGGCCTGTCCCTGCCTGGTTATGACCTAGGCATCATGCCCTGGGAAATACCTCCTACTGACCCCCGGAACACTCTGCGACATTCACCCGGACCCCAACACGGACTGCCATTTCTTCACCGCTGGCCAATTACACAGCAATCCAGCTGCGGACTGCACTCTCCCTCTTCCAAATCACTGTGCAATCTTCAAAGGACTCTGGTTGGCCCACCACTGGTCTTCCATGTGATGTGGGCTTGGATGGCCATGTACAGCTCCAGCTCCGTCAATCACCTGAATGTGAATAAAACATTCTAAATCACACAGATGTGTCCTCACTATGTTCACTCACGTATGGAAGTATGGCTGGATGTGGGGACGATGATTGCACATGAAGGTATACCCTGCGCATAGCATGTGTATCCCTGAGACACATGGCCAATTGGATGACTGTGAAGGTGAGTACTAGCTGTGTCCCCATTGCACATCAACAACAATCACACAACCCCCCCAACGTAGGCACACGTCCATGTGTTGAATAGGGCTGTGTGTAGGACTGACCCAAATGAAAGCAGGCCAGGAGTGGTGTCCTACACAACATGTGACAACAGAACTTCACATCGCATACCTACTCACACACATCTGTGTGGACATATTCTGTAGTGAGATATGACATTGCTCCACATGATCAGTGGTTGGACACCATACTCACATTGCTGACGTCACATAAGTGCACATGTCGTTCAGCACATATCCAAAAAGAATGTCTGGCTCACAGAGGTGTAGCTTGCCAAAGGGACACACCCACATTGCACATGCGTCAGTCAGTTCCTCCCTGTGTAGGGACGATGCTCTTTGTGGCACACGAGTGGACAATCTAAACAACACACCTCACAGTTAGACACCAGTGGAGTGGCATATACTTTATTGGCATGTGCGTGTCAGTACGGACGAGGCAACGGCACAGCAGGCAGGGACATGCTTAAGACACTTACACGCAGCATGGGTACATGTCGAGGTCCAGACAATGTCGGGGCTAAAATGGACAACATTCATCACGGATGGCAACGCTCACAGCCCACCTTGCCTTGCTGGATGAGTCATGTGTTGTTTGGCGTCTGCCCATTGTCCCGTGTGAGGGGGCACGACTCACTGCACATGGGATCTGCATAGTGCTCTGCCTCCGGAGTGCGCCGATTGTCTGCTCTGCTGACAGTGATCAGGTGTGAGGGTCCGACAGGTTCACATGTCGTGCTACATTGCCATGTGTGTGCTCTCCCCCAACAGTGTGTCCAAATTGGCAACGTTGCCAAACGACGCTGTGTTTCTCCGACCATGGACCTGCGTCACCTTGCACAGGTGTGTGTACACACGCGTTGTTCCACGCACATGCATCCAGAGCCCGAACGAAGGCAGACGTGTCCTCTGTTGTGGTGGGATATGTGAGCAATCCCCACGATGCAACAAGTTGTTGGGCCATGTGCTGTGGGTGGCAATCGGATGTGGCTGCAGGAACGTAGTTACTCGTCCATGAATGCCCGTGCAGCTTCCTGTGCAATGTGTTCCAATAGTATGTCGTTGTCGTGTTCAAGGAACACCAGGGTGAGCCAATCCATTAGGTGGTCCGGGCAGGTGTGCTCAGCCCACGCCGTCTCACCGATCCGCAACACAGCCCAATAGGGGAGCGCCTCGATGTGGTCACTGCACACGAGAAATTGTGCAATCTCCCATGCACAACTACCAATACATACGCAGTATGTCAAGGCATCCCATGCACGGCTGTCTAGGTTACACTCCTGTTGGTGATCCAACAGGGGGCGCAGACACAGGTCATAGTCCAATTCATCAACAGTTGTGTTGGATAGGCAGACATCCATGGGACACTCGAATGTGCATGTTCGGCAGTAGAACCAGGGCTGGACGCAGGTGACGTGGGCAATGCGGAAGCTGAGCCTGTAACTGATCCGCAGCACTGCCAGTGGCAGTGCGCCCAGTAGTTGCAGCATACGTGCATGGTACTGTTCCACATGACGGGGGTTGTGCATGTGCCCGGTATGGCCTGCCATTGCGTTGGTGTGTCTCGTGAACCGGCACTCTTCTGAACTGCGGCAGTTGTGTGGAGGATATGCCACAGCTCTGAGCAATGATTTGAATGTGTGTGCAACGTTGTGGGTACTGGGTTGCTGTTTCCGTGAGTGTCAAGGGCATCCCATGCGGGGGTACCACAGGCAGGGGCTTCTGTGTGTGGGCTGTGGATAAGTCGGATGGTTCATTTGCGGAATGCGTGGTGTGGGAGTCGTCCCCATCTGCCATTGCATCTCTATCTGGGTGTTCCAGGCGCGTTCTGGACCAAGGTCAGAGGTGCAGGTGTCCTCCCGCCTTCTGCATTGGGACAATGGTGCTTTCATCCCTGATGTTTGTCTGACTGCTACTTCCGTTTTCGGAATGTGATGTGGCTTTGGCGCTGAGATTGGGACACTGCCTTGGGCTCATGGTGTACGGATGGCGATGCACACACACATGTTGGCATGTGGAGGCAGGTGCCCGAGCGGCCTTGTGCTGCTTGTGCTATCTCACTCCGTCTCTCTCCCTTGCTCTCTCCCTCTCTTTCCTTTGTTGGGCACATGGCACACCTTCTTCTCTTGGATTTTGTCTTCCTGGCTGTGTGCTACGAATTGTCCAGTGAGGAGCCGCTAGGACTCATCCTAAGGGTTGTTTCTGCTTTTGTTTGTATAGTGTTTTGTGTTGGTGATTGCATTGCTGTATGACTGATTCTCCACTTTCTGGCCACGCATGTATGTTTATTTTCCTGTTTGTGCGACATCAGGCAAAATGTTTGTTTTGGTATTCGTGGTGTTGGTGTGCAGTTTCTCAGTCCGGAGTTGGGGGTGGTCCCAGGGGGGGGGGGTGTTGCGGGCCTGGGTGTGGTGTCGGTGGGTGTTGTGGCCCTCTTGGGTGTCCGTGCTGCATGTTCAGTTGCTCGTGGGCATCTGTTGTCCTTCATGTGTGGCTCTGGGCTGTGCTCCCTTTTGTGGTGCAGGCTATGGTCGGACTTTACACCAGGTCAGGGCAGGTGTAGATTTCCTGGTGCTAATGCGGCTTATCGTCGGTTTTGTGTTTTTATCGCCGATGTGGCTGGTCATTGTGAATGTTGAGGTGTGATGTTGTCTCGCCTTTTGGCACGGGAACACCCACTCTGCATCTCATTAGCGGTATTTGCGGGGGTCCTCTGTGGCGATGTTTTTTGCGGCTGCTATCACGGGTAAACTGGTGCTGTGGGCTGTTAACACGGGTTTGTGAATGGGGAGGTAAATTTATCACGACTTTGGCTGCGATAAAGTGCTGTTAATTGGGCGATAGCTCCTTGTGAATATGCCCCTTAGATTTTTATCATACATCCAACTGCTATATACAGACGTGATGGCAGTGGTTCGTGTAGTGGGCTCAGTCTCTGCTCCGTTCCCTATCTGGCACGGCACAAGACAGGGTTGCCCCCTGACGCCCCCCTATTATTTGCCCTGGCCATGGAGCTGATGGCTGCTTGGGTGAGAATAGATGCCCGGGTCAGGGGTTTTGAATGGTCCGTAGAAGTGTTAGAACGTATAGTATTATATGCCGATGATGTCTTGTTTTTCATTACAGACCCAGCTACTTCCGGCTCCCGGATCCTGAGGATAATTCAGGTTTTTGGGGAGACGTCGTGTTATAAATGAACATTACTAATCGGTACTGCTGCCGCTGAGAGGATCATCAGATGACCTCACTTGGGCCGTGGAGCTGTCCATAGTAGCAGACGCTTTTCAATACTTAGGGGTGTTTCTGGCATGCAGCCCAAAGGTCTTGTGGGACCGTAACTTGGCTCCATTGACAGATCGTGTCAAGAACGAGGTTAGAGCATAGTACCAACTACCTCTGTCCCTTTATGGCCGCTCTGCCATCTTTAAGATGGTATCCCTGCCCCACCTGCTATACCATCTACAGAATTACCCTTACCCGGTTCCCACCACATGGTTCCGAAAGATAAATGCGATTTCTATGGGGCGGAGGCGCGTCTCGAGTAGCACTACGTACCTGCTTCCAATGCTCGTATTGCGGAGGCATTGCAATACTTAATCCTACCATACTGCTTCGCACTTGCAAGTAATTAATGACGGGTGGTATTGTCCAAGAGGCGACCCAGCCTATTCTCTGGTGCAATGGGCTATGGGTGAACCATTCATGATTAGGTTCCTATATAGCAGTACAGCTGTGGGCTCCCTCCCCCCGGGCACAGGTAGCGGGGCTGCATGGCTTCCAAGGCTGGGATCGTATTGGTATTTCTACTCTAGGGGATATGATGCGGGCCTTGTTCTTAAATCATTCCAGGACCTCCAATCTGAATTTTCAATGCCTCATACTCAATTCTATAAATACCTGCTGTGCCACGCCATGACCCCATACACCTCTAATCTTTCGACTCTCCCGGATTTCAACCCGTTAGAGGGGAAACTTCTTATGGGCGATCCTGGCAACCATAAAATAACAAAGATTTATCAATCCCTGGTCACTAATAGCCCTAAAACTTTAGATACCCTCTGATTGGCATGGAAAACAGACCTGTGAGAAATAGATGATGATGACTTTGCAGAGGCTCTGGAATCACCCCATACAGCCGCGATCTCCTCTCGCTAGCATCTCATCCAATTTAAATATCTTCACAGAGCATACATAACTAGACACCGGCTGTAGTGTATGGTACTTATTGACTCCCCGAATTGCCTGCGATGTGATTCTCAGGATGTTACGTTCTTGCATACAGTATGGAGCTGCAGCGTTCTGACCCGTTTTTGGAGAGGGGTTGTGCCTTGCTTGTGCCTTGCTTGGCCGAAGTTCTTGGGTGGGAGATTCCACTGGCCCCGAAACTATTACAATTACATAGCACAGAGGGGATAGGTGGTAACAGATACAAGTGTCACTTATTATTTTTTTAGTCTTACCCTTGCAAAAAGGGATTTTGCCGCCAGTGGAAAGCCACAGATCCACCTTTGTTGGGTGTCTGGAAGAAGGGTATGCACTTCTGTATGGGCCTCAAGGGCACAGTGCTTAAGGCACGAGGGTGTCGACAGAAACATCCCAAAATATGGCAGTGCTGGGCAGACTATCGTGGATTGACCCTAGAGCCTATACGCTCTGTAGACCTACAACTAGTAGCTGAAATTCGACAATATGGTCGTGACTATAGAACGAACCCTCCAGCTTTTTAAACTATAAAAATGTCGGGATATGGGCTGTGGGCTGGGTGGGCAGGGGAGGCACCGTAAGGTTAATATGCACATGTTTATGTTTCATTACTGTTTTTTCTTTATTCTTATTGTTTTGTGGTCTTCTCACCGGGAATAATGTTGTATTAATTCCTAGGCGATTTAATGTACCCATGTCTGGTCCTTCGGACCTGTTTTCCTTGGCAAAAACCCAATAAAGTTTGTTCTGAAAAAACAATTCCACACAAAAGGATTCCACACTAGGTTAGGGAATAGAACCTAATTTAATGAATAAAATAAGATCAAAA
This sequence comes from Calotriton arnoldi, assembly GCA_963921515.1. Lineage (NCBI taxonomy): Eukaryota > Metazoa > Chordata > Amphibia > Caudata > Salamandridae > Calotriton > Calotriton arnoldi. The sequence goes on from CAWUFW010000033.1 coordinate 4,749,302, forward strand.
CAACAAAATTCCAATGGGTAGGACTTGAGTTATGAATTTTTAAAGAATAAACTATAAGATAGCGCTTACAAATAGGAAGCTCCAACTGGGGATATCTGGTCGCGCAGGACCAAAGTCAAAAGGTTAGGCTGGCCACATTTGTGCACGGGCTGGACAAAGTACCTTAAATCCTGGTCCAGAGTGTTGCGTGGATCCAGGTCGAAGAAGCACCATTCAGCTGAGCCTATGAGTCGGTTCCGAGAGGCAATGAGGCTGCGGTGCGAGGTCCTTTTGCGTTGGCGTTAAGGATCCTGTCAACGGGCCTTCGGATACGAAGTCCGTGTGGAGGATGCAATGCGCAGTCTAGGCGGTGCGTCAGTTCCAATGAGTGATGAAGTTACAATGTAGAATTTCGGCATTAGCGTCGAGACTGCCTCCGACGAGAGATGCGAGGACCTGGGCCAGGGATGCCTCACGCCTTCAGCGATGCGTCGGTTTCAAAGACTGCGAGAGTGATACGGGCATTCGCCACAAGGTCCAATTTATGCAGCAGTGGTGATGTGTCAGTTCTGCTTGAGGATGCTCCACTGAGCCAAGGAGATACGTCGGTTCGGCTCAAGGATGCGCCACTCATCAAAAAAGATGTGTCGGTTCCACTGATAAGCACCTTAGGCCCACTTCCAAAGGTCAAGGACTGGGGTGGCATCACTTGGCAGGATTGACTCACAGATTGCTGAGTCCAGGTGCAGAAGCAGGTTGGCTGTAAGTCTTTTATGTTCCTGTGACTTCATATCAGGAGGACAGGCACTAGCCCTTGGAGTCACTCTGGGTTCAAGTGATGCAAGTCCAGTCCTCCTCACCCAGGCAAGAGGGAAGCAGGCAGAAGGTCAGCACAGCAAAGCAGGAGTTCAGCTAAACAGCAGTCCAGCAGAGGGCAGTCCTTACAGTAGCACAGAAGGCCTTCTTCCTCGAGAGACCTCACAGGTCTAGAAGTGTACTGAAGTGGTGGTGTCCCAGTTGTGCCTTTGGAGTGAGAGAGACTTCAAAGACATGACTTTGAGTGCACAGAATCCCTGTACTTCCTGCCCTGGCACCAGACTCACTACAGGAGGGTATGCCTCCCTTTGTGTGGAGAGGACACAGCCTATTCAGTTGTAGGTGAGGCTGTGTCCAGCCCCTCCCTCCCATCCTGCCAGGATGGCCCATCAAGTCACGCCTATGCTCCCATTTTGTGTGGCTGTGTAGGAGGAATACACAAAGCCTTACTGTCAACTACCCCAGACATGTGATCAGAGACAGGCAGCTGCCACCAAATGGCTAAAGTAAGACATTGTCAAGTTTCTAAAAGTGGCATTTTCAGAATTACAATTTAAAAACCGACTTCACCATGAGTTGTGATTTTAATTGTGTTTCCAGAGACACCAAACGTAAATCAGTTATATCTTCTCATTTGGAATTTATACCTCTAAAATGTAATAAGAGAACTCTAATGTTATCCTATGGGAGAGATAGACCTTGAGTTTTTCACTGCCAAGACATGCAAAACTTAAAAAGGTACATGTCCAGCTTTTTAAATACACTGTGCCCTGCCCTTGGGCTGTCTCGAGCTTACCTTAAGGGTGACTGATATTTCTTAAAAAAGAAGGTTTGGTCCTGACAAGAGGTTTATCTTGCCAGGTCGACATGGCATTGTAAAACTGCACACACAGTCTCTGTAATGGTAGGCCTGAGACATGTTTCCCAAGCTGTTTGAGTAGGTGGTACAATCAGTGCTGCAGGCCCACTAGTAGCATTTCATGTACAGCCCCTGGGCACCTGTAGTGCACTGTACTAGGGAATAATAAGAAACTTAAGTGGGCCAATTGATGATAAGCCAATGTTACCACATTTTAGGGAAAGAGCACAAGCACTTTAGCACTGGTTAGCAGTGGTAAAGTGAGCAGAAACCTAAGGCCAGTAAAAACGAAGTCAGCAAAAACACAAGGTCTGAAGGAAAAAAGTCAAGGGAAACTACGCCAAGTATGTCAAGTTTAATAGTTAGTTCCTGTCCCATTCTAACACCTAAATATAACATTATTTTTCGTAAATTTCTTGTTTTTTAAATATAAGTTAAGGTCTTAGTACCAAACTTACTATGAAATCACTTTGCACTTTATTTTTCAGTGACAATTTATATATATATTTGTCTACCAAAATGTTACTATTTTAAAATTAGGGAACTGTTAAGTGACAAAGAAGATAAACAGATGTGAAAAGGGGATACTGTACGTATGCAGATGTCTCCCTTTTAGCTATTTTAGTCACTTTAAAAATACGTTAGGCCTCGAATTACTAAAAACCCGTACTTCCCTGCATATATTTAGTCTGCTGGTTTCATACAGCTTCTATTCAAACAAAATGGCGCCCAGGAGCGCTACACTTTTCTCTTGAATACAAAATGTTAGCACTTTAATTGTTCACTACGACGTTATGGTGAAGTTTCAGTTTATTACTAGGGAGTTAACAGAGGCTGTTAACTCCCTAGTGTTGGAAGTACATGTTTTATTGTTCATGTCAGAATGTTTCACTGAAATGGATGAGGAGGGTATTTGAGAATTTATAGAAAATGTGTCCTCGTTTTAGCTTTCTAGAGCACTAATCAAATTTCCTAAGACAAAAAGAAATCCCTCATTTTGTTCATTTGTAAAGGAAGGCTTTAGAGCTTTGATGGCAACAAGATGGCATTCTGGTGTGCCACATTTTTTGTCATAAATTCAGAATGTTAGCGCTCTAGTTGTTCATTAGAACACTTTTGGAAGTTCCCATAGAACAACAGAGAATCAACTGAAAGGCTGCTGCTGCTGTTGGAAGTACATATTTAACTCAGAATATCAGACTTTATTCTCACATGGCTGAAGAAGATAATGTCAAATTATAGAAAATGTGTTCTCATTTTAGCTTCAGGTGCACCTTCCATAACCTCTATGAGAAAACCATGAGAGAAAACTGTTTTTTCTCAAAGAAGTTTTGTCAAATCCCAGCAGACGGTCAGAATTCTTCGAAGGGTAAAATCACCTGAGAACTCACAAGAATTCCTAAAATGAGTATAACACCATGATCAAATGATTTTTATTGTGACTAACATCTGTTATCACCCTTTATATTCACTCCTTTTTGTGACCCTTACACACCTGGCACTCAGGACAATGCCTTTCATGGGGACCATCTCCCTGAGTCCTGCAATGGCTGCCACAACATGTCCAAATGCCCCTTGTGGTTGGGGTGTGCTCACCCTGCCCCTTAAATGTTTTTTCATTCATTTTCAGAACCCAGAAACCATATGACTGAGTCCGGTAATGACTGCCATGAATTATTGTTCATGTTGTGGCAAGCCAAATAGAATTTATTAGTACTCTTTAAATTGACCAATCAGAGCATATCTGGACACCAGAGTCTACATATACCGAACCTTTTAACCCTTTCATGCCCAACATGAGCCCTTCTTTAAATGCTAATTTCTCAAAAACTGGATGATTACAAAAGAATGATTACTCAGTAAAGTTCTAATGTTTACCAAATTTGATGTAATTCCTTTCAGCCATCTATAATATATTGGAGAGAAAACAATTAATTAAGAAAATAACATTGGAAATAACACTTTTAGACCCCTCCTTTTCTTGACACCTGCTTGGTTGCTTGACAGATCAGCATGAAAATTTCCATGAGGGAACCATGATGGATCAACTTTAAAAAAAGAAAACTTTGTGCAGATTCATCAAACGGAACCAAAGTTATTTGCAAATCACAAAACACTCCTCATATGGAATTTTTGACCAAACTATAACTACAAAATGGCACTGTGTAAGATATATATATATATATATATATATATATATATATATATATATATATATATATATATATATATATATTATCTACGGGCGGTCATCAGTAGGTACTTATAGGTAGGACCGAGTTTCCATAGGAAGTAATTTTTTATTTTGCCAATAACTTTGGCGCCATTTGGCAAATCTTCACGACATTTTTAAAACTAACACAACGCCGCTCAGTTCAGCTGCAGTGCTGAAAGTTTTGGGGTGATCCGTCAAGCGTTGACAGAGAAAAAGGGAGGGTCCCAAAATACATTTTCCCCATTGTAATTTGAAATGTCATTAGTGATGTCATCAGTGATGTCACTGGCCATGTCATGAGTGATGTAATATGTGAGGTCATAAGCAGTGCATTGGGGGCGTAAGCTATACTTAGCTCAGGTAACTTTAGCTGTTGAATTTCACTGGTTTTGTATGAGTAAAATCTGAGTCTAACTATAAAGTCCCTCTAACATTTGTTTTTTTTAAGTGAATTTCTATGTTTATTTCAAATTCTATTTCCTAACTATAACGTCCCTGTAATCTTTATTTTTGGGGTGGGGGAATATATATATATGTATATATATATATATATATATATATATATCTATATATATATATATATAATTAAAGTGCTGCATAAATTATGCAAAAAGGAAGCAAGGTAGTTTCCAGGTTTAAGTGGAGAGCAGCTCCTATATAGAGCACCCTATAACACCAGCAAACACTCTGCATCTGCTCACCACAAATGTTCGCTTTCTGAACAAAGATTTTTGGCCTAGGATTAGTGCAGTGCCATCCATGCTGAACTAGAAAGTGACAAAGTCTTCTGCCATTTTTACAGTAAACTTTTTAAGCATATGATTAGCTAGTGCTTTCCATGCCGAGCTGAAAAATCACAAAAGCCTCTTACCACTCCAGGCACAGGATTGCTGCTTTGGATTGGTAAAATACGATCCAAAACAGCCTGGAATGAATGGTATTTTTATGGACTACTCTAAGTTAATTGTATTGATTGTGATAATAGTTTTCTGTTGAAGGAAATATTTGTAAAATCTGTATTTGTGTGTGCCGACAGTACACACCAATTATTGTTTATACATTCCCTTAAGTGGTTTCGATTGGAGTGGGAGTAGTAAATATGACCCCTTCAGTGGCCAACGCCTTCTCCAAAGGGGTTTAGATCAACGTGGGTCAATATTTTTGATCCCTTCAGTGTCCAACACATTCACCAAAGTGTTTACATTGGAGTGGGAATAGTAATTTTGACCGCTTCAATGTTCAAAATGTTCCCCATAATGGTTTATATTGGAGTTGGAATGGTAAATATGATCCCTTCAGTATTCAAAATAAATGTTCCTCAAAATTCTTTAGAATGGGATCAGTATTTTTGACCCCTTCAGGGCCCAACACATTTCCCAAAGTGGTTTAGGTTGGAGTGGGAATAGTAAATATAACCCCTTCAATGTCCAACACCTTCCCCTTCAATGTTCAAAATGTTCCCCAAGCTAGGTTAGATTGGAGTTTGAATAGTAAATATCACCCCTTTAATTTGTAACTGTTTATTTAGTGTAGTTCAGTTTTGCGTGGGAATAGTATGTATTATATTTTTATTGTACAAGTATTCCTAAAAGATTTTAGTTTAAGTGAGTCTGCTATATTTTAACAATTTAATATATAATTTAATTGATAATGTATTGTAGAGAGAAATAGGGATTGAGTTATTGTATGTTTTGTAGTGTTGGTAGGCTTGTAGTGTTTGTGTGTTTAGATGTTTCAAAAATACACTTGTATAGTTGAACAACAATTTTATTTATAGGTTTTAAAGAGATTTAAACATCTACATATGTTTTTATTTTTCACATATAACTTTACAAACATTAGGAAAAAACATTGTTTCACATACTTTTCCTGTTAAATGCATTTTACATATTTATTTTGTTATGTTAATTAATGTAGTACAGTAATTTGTAATATAACAGATGCCTTTATAGTTCACATTGTTACATACTGTTTCATACAATTTATAATCATTTTACGAATACATTTTTATTCGCAAATAATTAATAGACATTTTTGCAATAATATGTTTTTTTTTTTTTTAAACTTATTTTTATTGGCATTTCTTATACTGCAGTTCAATACACAAACATTGAATAAATCTACAGATAGCATCTTCCTTTAAATCAACATATTCCTACAAAATATATCGTCCCAGAGGAGCTCTGAACAATGGCTCACATGTTTATCGCTGTACTGCATTTTAATAATCAGGTGAATAATGTCCTCAATGTCGCAATGTACAATGATATCATCATCTAGTATTAGATATACATTTCGTCTGAGTATTTCACATGAGTGGCCGGTGGTTTTGCATTAGGGTATGACAAAATAACTCAACACAAATAAGTTTACTTTTTTTAGAAAGAAAAACAACCACTTCTATAACAAACTTAAACCTATGCAATGGAGCGGTATAAATTAGAAATCAGCTATTCGTATCTGGGGGAATCTGAGCATGGGAGTAGAGGGCTCACCAGGGCGTAACAAATGAGAGGGAAGAGCTCCCCCCCAACATTATCCAGCATTTGTCTGATCCCTTGTCTCCACATATAATAGGTCGAGGAAAGCAGCGTATCCACCCTTGCCTTTACAAAGGTAGGAGCAAACCATCAGGGCTCAGTGTCATCATTCGAATTGTCTCGCTCTCCTTCCCCTTCCTCCTCACTAGTGTGCACCGGCTGGTCCAATGACATCATCATTTCCTTCCATAAGTCAGCTATGGGGCATCTCCGCACTCCTCTAGCTTTCTCCCAGCTCAATGCTCTACCCTCAGCACCCGCCCAGTTAATCACATCTTGATTCCAGTGTTCAACTGTAGGTCCCTTCGCAGACTTCCATACTAACGCTATTCTGCGCTTAGCAAGACCCAGGGCTAAGTCGATTAATCTATTCCCAACCTTACCTTTCCGTTGTCGAGGAAAGAGCCCCAGCAAGCACACCCGGGCCGTAGATGCCAACTCCCTCCCCAAAAGCATATGTATAAAATCAGCATCAGGGTGGGCGCACCTCGGGCAGTTTCATATACCCCTTGCATAGGTGATGTTGAGTCGGTGAGGGGTCATGTAGGTCATATGAATGACATTAAATTGTATATATTTAAGGTGCGTGTTGCGGGAAATCTTCTTGGGGGACTGCAGAATTTTACCCCATTCAGCATCAGTGATTACGCCACCCAAAATCCTTTCCCATCTCCCTCGCAAGGCACCCAGTGGGTCCAGGGACGCTGTAAAGAAGGTAGCATAAAACCACTTCACCTGGTGTCCAGCCGTGCCCAGGGTTATCAGTGCATGCAAGATTGGGTGGGTCTCAGGTTCCTCCCTTTCCTCCCCCACAACTGCCCAAAAGTGTGTATTAGAGCTTCATAATGTAAAAACTGCCCCGGGGGAAGACCACTACTATCCACCAGTTCTTCAAAGGGAAGGAGGTTTTTTTCCAGGTAACAGTCTCCTACATTTTCCAACCCTACCTGTGTCCAAGACACCAAATAAATAATGTCATGGGAGTGCCGTGCGGTAGACCCACAAGGGGGAGCATAGGGGTATATCTCGGGGCTTTTTTAACTCTGTCCAGTGATCTCTTCCAGGCCTGTAACGCGGTGCGTTGTAACACTGAGTGATACGGGGTGGGGGTACTCGGGACCAATAATTTAGCCAGCAGCAAGGTTCCAACAAACATGTGCCCTCCTCATTCACCTCCTCTAACCACTGCCCCAACCATTGCAGTTGGGCAGCCAACATATAAAGCTCGAAATTTGGTACTCCTAGTCCGCCTTCCATCATGGGGTGCTGTAACGTCCTCAAGGAGACTCTCAGACGCCCACTGTCCCAGACTAATTCTCTCACTAATTAGTTTAGCGGGCGAAACCAACCCGGTGTCATCAAGACTTGGGAGTTTGACAAAATAATATAGGAGCCGGGGTAACATTACCATCTTGGAAAGGGAAATTCTAGCCATAATAGGGAGTTGTAGGGTGCGCCAAAACTGAACACAGGATTTGAGTGACCTCACTGCCCTACCTAGGTTACCCTCCCTCAGATCCTCCAGGGAGTGAAATTCCTCGATACCTAGGTACTTAAAGGAGCGGGGAGCCCACTGTATTTCCAGCTGTAAAGCCTCCGGTCTGGGTAGTGGTCCCATTATGGGAAACAGGTATGTCTTGGCCTTATTAACCCGTAGACCCGATATTTGTTCAAAGCTCTCTAAGATCTGCATTGCTGCCGCAGTGCCATTCACTGCATCCCCAAATAGAGCAGCAGGTCATCCGCATAGAGCGAGATAATATTTATCCGAGCGGCTCTATCGCCAATGCGAACAGGAGGGGTGAAAGAGGGCATCCCTGTCGAGTGCTTCGGAAGATCCGATACTGAACAGAGATCGCCTTGCCCGTTTTGACCCTCACAGTGGGAGACGCATAAAGTAGCCGAGCCCACTTCACCCAATTGTCTCCAAGGCCCATTTGCAGCATAACCTCAAAAAGGTATTCCCAGCTGATCGTGTCAAATGCCTTTTCCAGGTCTATTGACAGCACTGCTGCCTCCTGGTCCCAGCAAGGTCCTTCATGGTACAACACGGAGTAGAGTCTCTGAAGATTGTAAGAGGTACAGTGGGAAGGAATAAAGCCATTCTGGTCCGGATGGATGAGGGCTCTCATGTGTGGGAGCAACCTACTTACCAGGAGTTTACTAAGAATTTTAAAGTCTAAGTTTAACATTGAAAGGGCCTAAAATCCGTCACTCTGGCAGCTGTCTCTTTGGTTTTAGGGAGTGGGATCACAAGTGCATCCCGTGTCGTATCGGGTAACTCACCCCGTTCCAGCGAATCGGCATAGAGAACCTCCAGTCTTGGCGCCAGGCTAGCGGCGAACCGCTTGTAGAATTCCGCCGGGACGCCATCCGGTCCCGGCGTTTTACCCGTCGCCATGTCCCCAATAGCTGCACGAATTTCGTGCACTGTCACCGGGCCTCCCAGCTCTTCCTGTGCCCGGCGGTCCACAACATGAAGTGGCAGGGGTCCAGGAAGTCCCTAATAAGGGATGGGTCAGCTGTTGCCGCGGCAGTGTACAGTTTCTCATAATAACCATGGAAAGCACTATTAATATCATCCGGGCTATAAAGGAGCTCTCCCGTTTCCTGACGCAACTGGGTGATAGGTGATCCACGGGTTTCCGGTTGGATCAGCCATGCCAGGAGTTTTCCGGCCCTCCCCACCTCCCTTTGCATCCTATCCAGGTAGTCTTTAAAACTATGACATCGAAGTCGATTTAGTACCTCCTGGTATGTCGCCCTCGTCTTCTGTAACTCAAGCAGGGAAGCGGGGTCAGCACCCTGAGCATTGTCCAGTCGGTGTAATTTCTCTTCCAGTTCTAAGATCTCACCACGTATTTCCCGGTGTGCCCCAATCGACTGTCCCATACAGTGCCCCCGCACCACTACCTTAAAGGCCTCCCATTCTGCCAAGGTAGAGGACGCCGTATGTGTGTTCATGGAGAAGTAGGACTCAATAAGCATCGTCAGGGAGGACCAGTATACGACATCCTCCATTGCTAGCGGGTTAAGCCTCCAGGAAGGAATCGGAGGACGCCTCCCTAAGGGTTGGTAAAACAACAATTGTGGGCTGTGATCAGACAGGGTGCGCCCCAGATATTCTGTATGTGTAATGGCGCTAGTAAGAGTCGGCACACAAAGAAAGGTATCCAGCCTAGTGTGCACCTGATGGATCGGTGAAAACAAAGAGTATTCCCTGTCTCCCTCGTGTTGTCGTCTCCAGATATCGACTAATCCCTGCTGTTGGATCCAATCCCGGAAACCCGCGGCTGTGCGGTGGGACTGCGCCCCCGGGAGTGACGGGTGGGAATGGTCAGTCACAGTGTCCGCTACACAATTAAAATCCCCCCCTAGTAATACCTGCCCATCCATATGCACTGCAATTTTGGCCGATAGTGAAGCCAAGTACATGACCTGATCTTGATTGGGCATGTAAATGTTACCTAGCGTTATCACTCACCCAGCCAGTCTACCCACCAGGAAGATATATCTACCCTCCGTGTCTATCATAGAGTGCGTGAGGTCAAATGGGACACCGGGCTTTACCCATATCAACACCCCTCTCGAGAAGGCCGAGAAAGCTGTTGCAAAGACTTGCCCCCTCCATCTTTTGCGAAGTTTCCCTACTTCGCCCGCGGCCAAATGTATCTCCTGAAGAAAGGCGATATGAATATCCCTGCGTTTCAAGTAGGAATAGACATTATTCCGCTTAGCCATTGTCCCCATCCCTCTTATATTCCAAGTCAAAAACCTTATGACATTGTGCGTTTGCGCCATAGTAACAGTGAATCACACGCCCGCCACCCAGCAAAGCCTCCCCCGGCCCACCTCCTGAACTTATGTTGAACCGCTCCATTCTGCAAACAACCAAAAAAAAGAAAAAAGAAATTAACCTAGCAACCGTGTTGCTGAACAACTCCCGGACCCCAGGCAGTCTGGCAACGGCCAGCAGCCCAAACATTGTGTAAAACATCGAATACTAGCTGAGGCCCAGTTCCGAAGAGGTAGGGGACTCAGTGGGGAGTGGCAAAGATACGGGTACTATCCAACACGGGTAGAGTGCCCAAGGCGCACTGACCCAAACCCAATGTGGTCTAATTCTGGCCCCCGGCAGGCATCAGGGGTCTCTTCACCCCCCCAAGGAGTCACTAATAGCCTCCAGGTGGCTTCTTCATCAGATGATCTCGTCCGCTGTGTTGGGGGTCACCACTGGTAGAGTCACACTGCCACTATGAGAGGAGTCTGATTCTATCCCCTTAGTTTCTCTCGAGGAGCGAGTCCCAGCCTCTGAAGGGGGTCTCTGGTCCTGCATGATGGCCGCTACCGCCTGCAGGGCCTCAGCTCTCTCTTTTTTGGTTTGTGAGGATGTCGGTCGGCTCGGGCCCCCCTTCTGGGGCATCCCCAAGGCCTCTTCTTGGTCTCACGCCTCATGGAGGCCACCGCTTGCACCTGTGCCAGTTGAGGAGCCCCAGTTTTGTACGCTTCTAACCATTCCCAGGCTGACTTGGGGTCATCACAAAAGTGTGTCTTTCGATCTAGGAGTATGCGTAGTCGAGCAGGAAAGATCAAAGAGTACTGGTGCCCTTCCTCTCTCAGTGCTTTCTTGACCTCCAGGAAGGAGGTCCGTTTCCTCTGAACGTCTAAGGTGTAGTCAGGGAAGATGGAGACTCTACTATTACCTACAGCATATGGGCCTTCCGTCCGGGTTTTTTGTAGGAGGGTATCTCTGTCCCTGAAGTGGAGAAGTCTAGCCACCACTGGTCGTGGAGGACGGCCAGGCGCCGGAGGTCTGGCCGGAACACGGTGCGCCCTCTCCAAGGTGTAAAAAGTCGATAAGCCCTCGGGAGCCACCACGGTGCGGAGTCATTGCTCTAGGAAGGATACCATATTGTTACCCTCAGTGCCTTCGGGTAGACCAAGAACTCTAATATTATTCCTCCTGTTACGCCCCTCGGCATCCTCTGCTCTCTGCTCCAGGGTGCGGACACGCTCCGTGAGGTCCCCCATCTGCGCCACCAGTGATTGCTGCGCCGGTTCAAGGACTGTGATTCTGGACTCTGTGTCCTTTACTCTTTCTGCTAACTTCTTGTGCTCCTCTCTAAGTAGGCCGAGGCCCACCGACACCATGCTGATGTCTTGATGAAGGGTGGCCTTGGTGTCAGCTATAGCCTCCAAGATTCTCGTCAGTTGCTGCTGTACTGGGTCGGCCAGGTCGTTTTGCGCTTTTTCTGGGGCCGATTCTTCCGTTTCCTGGGAAGTCCTGGCCGGTTTCCCTCATGGTTTACCCCTGACAGCGGGACAGTCTCTTCACCGCTTACAGGCTTTCGTCAGTCAGCACTGTCACACAATTCGTGCCCCTCGTGGGTGTATGTATAAGCCCCACCCTGGTCGCGCCACCTCAGGCTCCCCCCAGCGGCACTCGGCCCATAAAAGATCACTCAGAAAATGTTCGGTGGTCAACCTGTCCTCACAGGCACTCCCGGCAGCCAGCGCGTCGTTGCTGCTCAGGTGCTTCTCATCCAGTTTGCCGCAGGGCCCTGGTGGGTTATTCACTTGAGACCACCCTGCTCTCCCAAGGCCTGAGGCAGCTATCAGGGTACGGGGCCCGCAGTGTTCTCGTTTCTGGTGGGGCCAGGCTCCTTCGTGTGGCCAGACCGGTCGCAATACTCAATCCTAGCAACACCCTGTCGTCTGGTTCTTGGTGTCCCACCTCACCTCGGATATCCCTCATGGTGGCATCTCTGATGTGGCACAGCTAGCAACGCGGTCATCCGGTAGGGCAGCGGGGCACCCAGTAGCCTGCCCGCACCTCCGGTGGCCAAAGTCCACAGGCACTCTCTTTTCCTCCACCCGTCCGCGGTGGGGTTCCTCCACACAGGTACTCACAGGTTCCCAAGCGGACCGGGGACCAGACCATCAATCCAGGGATCCAGTGTGTGGGTCCCGCACCTCTCACGGTCTCACCTCAGTCCCCCAGAATGTACAGGGACCCACCGTCTTCTGCCCAATCACCAGGTGTCTCAGCAATGCAACCAGATTACAGCCCGCAGTCCAAATGGCCAGAGTTCACCGGTATGCTCCCACCGGTGCCTCCCCGGAGCGGGACTCCCTCTCGCGTACCCTCGGCCTCCAGGTGGATCAGAAGTTGGGCAGCCAACTCATGGTTTCACAACGTAGGCCTCACACCGCTCAGGGGCCACGTTTCAGCTCCCCAGGAAGTGCTGCAGTCCGGGCCACTCCAATATGCACCCGGGGCCTCAGAGTCAGCCGCCAGCTCATGGCGCGCAACCATGTCGCTCTTCAGTCCCCTCTGTCGTCGGGTGTCTCCTCTCCTCCGGCTGCACCGGCACAGGCCCTCCGATGCCGGACCTCGGTGACTCTGGATCGCTGCAGCAGACTCACTGCGATTCCTCGGGGCCCGCAGCCAGCACTCGCGGGGGCCCTCTCTTCAATCCTGCCCGGCAGCGGCTCCACAGAGCTCTCAGGACTTGTCTCCGGTCCATCACTAGTAGTTATGCCGCCCTTTAGGGAGCAGTAGGCCAGCTCCACTGATGCGCAGCATTCGAGCGCGTCGGTGCCCTCGGGGCAGCGGGATGCTCCCCAGTCTTCTCCTGAGGGTCTCGGATCTACGGATTCGTTCCGGGGTGAGTTTTTCATGCCCCGTCCGCCGCCGGGGTAACAGGATAACTACGGGCCGGTGAGGAGCTGCAGGCTCACACGACCGCCATGTTCGGCTTCCAAGCTACGCCCCAATAATATGTTTCTTTTAATGTACATTAATTAGTACTATTAGTTTATTTTAAGAATTTTATTTTACTACTATATATATAATCATAAATGATTTTTAACATGTTCATTGCATTATTACACATTTGTAAACATTTTTAAAATAATTTTTTAACACATATTTTATATTTTTAGTAATTTTTTAAAACTTTCCATTGATTTCTATTGGAATGGTATTCTATAATTTTCATTTAGCGGACATATTTTTAATCCATTGATCTATATTTTTTAGTCTATTGAGATCATTGTTAGGCGATTTCAGTTCCTGTAGGTCACGATTCCCTGCTGCTGGTCATTGGGTAAGATAAGACTACTTTTAAGTTCTTATTCAGGATTTTGGGGGTAGGGGAGATGTGGCTAGGGGTAGCTAGGGTGGAATAGTGGATTGGTTTGTTGTGCTAGTGCAGATTTGTGTTAGGTTGTGTTTTGTAGTAACAACATAGCTGTAGTAACCCCCACACTGCACGCGATACTGAACATGGGCGCAGGACGCCACCTTATCACATGGATCTATAGATCCATCATAGACCTCACGAACGCACCGATAACACGGCTACGATCAAAATGGGAGGAGGAATTCGGTCGGGCACTGCACGATAATGAATGGCTCACAGCCTAGAGCACCATAAGAAAGTTTTGCGCAACCAGCTGTCGTGTGGTTTGTGGCCTCTTGGCCTAACTTGGCTTGGGCCTGGCAGCCATGTTGCCTTTTTCGCACACGTTATTTTGTGACTTTGTTTTCCAGACTTTGCTTGTGCCTGGCTATTTTAGATCTGTCTGCCTTTTTGCCTTTCACCTTTTCTCCTGTTCCCTGTGGGTTTTGTCTGCACAACATGTACAAGGTCGAAAAACAACGTCCCTTGTTCTTGCTGATCTGGCCAGTCCCTCGCACCTAGACATAACACTACGTACAGCTGCACTGGAGAAATTCGTGTGCCTTTTAATATTGTGATTTCACTGTATAGAGGCACTTGGAGAAATACCTTTCCAGAGAGAAGAGCTGTGCTTGTCTGATGATGTAAACCTTGCATCTAGATATTGAGGTATGAGGGTCTGCCTGACAATGCCCAGAGGTCTTCTATTTTTATAATAAACTAGTTATTAGCACGGGGAGGGTGGACAGGCCATTTAGCCCTATATCCACTGTCTTTATAAAATGCTGTCCCCGTTTGTATTCTATGGAATTGTAACCATGCTTATTATTTTAGCATTATGCATTATGCTGATAGTACTGGCACGTGTACTGTACCTTAGAGCACGATAGTTAAAATAAACATTTTAAACTGTTAGATTTGGGGGTCTCTAGTTGGCAGAGGTATGTACCTTTGTCCAAATAGGGACCCTTGAGTCTAGTCAGGGAAAGTAGGTACACTCCTGAAATAACCCCTGCTCACCCTCTTGGTAGCTTGGCACGAGCAGACAGGCTTAGTTCAGAGGCAGTGTGTAAAGCATTTGTGAACACATACAGTAATCAAGTGACAACACTACAAATGGACACCACACAGGTTATATATTTATAAAAATAGGTATACTTTATATAGATTTATCACAAGACCATAAACGACAAAAATAATCCACAATACTGTTAAGAATACTTAGTTCTGATCAAAAAGGCTTAATTCAAGGTTCTGTGCGAGTCAGTAGCCTCCTCCGGCTACGGCGATGTCGAGAACAAACAGAGTCTAACAAATCCAGCTGACCGCGTCGAGACGGGCCAACACAGCGTAGACAGACTCGGTCACAGTACCTTTTACTTGAAGCGGCAGGCACGGGCGTGCGAGCCGGATGGCTGTTCGTCGCGGTCGCGATGCAAAAATGGAAGCGTTGCAGGACGCGTTGTCCCTCGATGCGGTGCAGGCAGCGGCTCGTTGACGTCGTCGAGACGGAGTCGGTGAGACCAGGGCCGTGCGTTGTAGGGCGAGACGGTGCTTCGGTGCGGTGCTGGCAGGTTGCGGTGCGGCGACGGAGCTGGATTCAGGAGCTGGCGTCGATCAGTCCGGACAGCGGTGCGAGTCCTGCGGTGCGTCGCAAAGCGTGCGAGCGGTGCCCAACTCCGGTGCGGTCACAGGACTCGAACTCAGCAGCAGTGACCGTGTCGGTCGGACCAGTTCGATTCGGCGTAGCGAAGCGTTGCAGGACGCGTTGTCCCTCGATGCGGTGCAGGCAGCGGCTCGTTGACGGAGTCGGTGAGACCAGGGCCGTGCGTTGCAGGGCGAGACGGTGCTTCGATGCGGTGCTTACAGGACACCGAGTCGGTCGTGAGAGTCGGTCACAGGTCCCTACCTCTGCAGCCACTGAAACAGAGTTTCCAGCAGCAGTTCACAAAGGGGGTGAAGTCCAATGGTCCTGGGACTTCGGTCAGGGGGCAAGCTCTCTTCCAAGCCCTTGGAGATCCTTCACAAGTTGATGAAAGTCACAGCAAAGCAAAAGTTCCTTTCTCCTTTCTTTGGCAGTCAGGCAAACCACTGCAGGCCAATCCCCCAAGCAGCACTTCAGGCTTAGGGATAGTCTCTCCTCAGTTTCTTCTTGGTTCCGCTCCTGAGCAAAGGTTTCTTCTTGTTCCCAAAAGTGATCTAATTTTCCTGGGGTCTGGGTGCCCCTCTTATACCCTGATTCTCTTTGTTCTCTGGAGGCAGAGAGGCCTCTGCCTAGTCCAAAACCAGTTCTGGTCAGTCCTGGAGCACTTTGTTTTTCTGACTCCTTCTTTCCTTTCAGAATGTGGGGCAGAGTGCTCAGCCGCCCGGCAGGAGGTGGAGCCAGCATTGTGGAAGGCAGGCACAGCTCTATTCAGACCCAGGTGCAACTCCTCCCTCCACTCTGGATGCAGATCTTTCTATTCAGCCCTGGGCTGACTCACCCTGTCTCCTGTAGCCACCCCCAGCCCCTGTCACTCAATCTCCAGACAAGGAATACACAACCTAGCAGAGGCAGGCTTGGATAGTTAGGCAAGAAAATACCCACTTTCTAAAAGTGGTATTTTCAAACACAGAATGTTAAAACCAACTTCACTAAAAGATGCATTTTATCATCCTGAGTTCAGGCATACTAAATTCGTTTTTCTACCATGTTCCCTGGGTCAGTTCTGACTATAAGGTGTAATAGTCAGTCCGCCCATTCTGGCCTATGGGGAGCAGGTAGCCTTGCAATAGTGAAAAACGAAAATGGCTGTAATTCACTATTAGGACATGCCACACACACCAGGGCATGTCCTACCTTATACTTACAATGCACCCTGCCCTAGGGCCTACTTTAGGGGTGACCAACATGCAGTAAAGGGAAAGTTTAGGGACTGGTAAGTGGGTGCACTCACCAAGTCGACATGGCAGCCCTAGGCTGCACACAGGCTCTGCAATGGCAAGCCTGAGACACACTTTACAAGCTGCTTCTGTGGGTGGCACAACACGTGCTGCAAGCCCACCAGCAGCATTGGATTTACAAGCCCTGGGCACACTCAGTGCACGGTACTAGGGACTGACAAGTAAACCAATCATCCAATCATGGAGTCACTAATACATACATCAATTTACGATAGGGAGCACTTGCACTTTGGCACTGATTAGCAGCGGCAAAGTGCCCATGAGCATCTAGTCCAGCAAAAACATATCGGCAACAGTGGAGGCATTACGAAAAAATGGAAGGGAGACCCACGCCAAGGATGCCAGGTCTAACACGTGTCCCCCCAGCTGAAATGTGGGGAGAACTATCCTACCCCTAGGGAGTTCTCATCGCTAAGGCGGAAAAATCTGGACAGTCCATCAGCATTGGCGTGTTCTGTACCAGGGCGGTGTTCCACCGTAAAGTCCATCCCCTGTAGGGAAATGGACCACCTCAACAGCTTTGGATTCTCACCCCTCAGCTGCATCAACCATCTGAGGGGCCTGTGGTCTGTCTGAACCCGGAAGTGAGTCCCAAACAGGTATGGTCTCAGCTTCTTCAGTGCCCAGACCACAGCAAATGCCTCACGCTCAATAGCACTCCATCTCTGTTCCCGGGAAGTAACCTCCTACTGATGAAGGCTACAGGTTGGTCTAGGCCCTTCTCATTGATCTGTGATAGAACAGCCCCTACACCATGCTCTGAAGCGTCCGTCTGAACAATGAACTCATTGGAGAAGTTGGGTGCCTGGAGCACAGGCGCCGTGCACATGGCAGTCTTCAAGGTGTCAAAAGCTTTTTGACAGGCGTCAGTCCAAATCACTTTCCTGGGCTGCTTCTTGGAAGTCAGCTCTGTCAAGGGGGTAACAATGCTGCCATACCCCTTGACGAATCTCCGGTAATACCCGGTGAGTCCTAGGAAGGCTCTCACCTCTGTCTGGGTCTTGGGGGCTCCCAAGCCAGAATGGTATCAATTTTCGGTTGGAGGGCGCCACCTGGCCGCTCCCAACCTGGTGTCCCAAGTACACCACAGAACCCTGCCCAATCTGGCACTTACTCGCCTTGATTGTGAGGCCTGCCCTCCGCAGCGCCATCAACACTTCCCAGAGGTGACGCAGATGTTCTTCCCAACGGGAACTGAACACTGCGATGTCATCCAGGTAGGCGGCACTGAAATCCTCCAGTCCAACCAACACCTGGTTGACCAACCTCTGAAAGGTGGCAGGGGCATTCTTCATCCCAAAGGGCATCACCCGGAACTGGTAGTGCCCATCTGGTGTGGAGAATGCTGACCTCTCTTTGCCCCATCAGTCAAGGCGATCTGCCAGTACCCAGACGTTAAGTCAAACGTGCTGAGGTACCGCGCAGCCCCTAACCGATCTATGAGCTCATCAGCTCTGGGGATGGGGTGGGCGTCAGTCCTGGTGACGGAATTGAGTCCCCTGTAGTCCACACAGAACCGGAGTTCTGGTGTGGCACCAAGCGCGGCAGCCTTTGGAACCAAGACCACTGGGCTGGCCCAAGGGCTGTTAGAGGACTCAATCACCCCTAGTGCAAACATCTTGGAGACCTCCTCCTTGATGCAGGCTCTGACCCTGTCAGTCACCCTGTAAGCCTTGTGCTTCACAGGAAGACTGTCCCCAGTGTCCACATCATGGACGCACCAATGAGTGACACTGGGAACCAGGGAGAACAGGTCAGGGAACTGTCCCAACAGTTGGCGACAGTCACCCTGCTGCTCAGGTGTCAGGGAGGTAGAGAGGTTTACTCCCTCCACTGATCCATCTTGCTCTCGGGCTGACAGGAGGTCAGGAAGAGGCTCGGTCTCCTCCTCCATTCCATCATCTGTAGCTAAGAGCATGCCCACTTGAGACCTCTCCAAGTGGGGCTTTAAGCGGTTCACATGCAGGACCCGCAAGGGGTTTCTGGGAGACTGCAAGTCCACCAAATAGGTAACTGGACTCTTACGCTCCACCACCGTAAAAGGGCCGGTCCACCTGTCCTGGAGCGCACAAGGCTCCACAGGGGCCATGACCCACACTTTCTGACCAGGCTGAAGCTCTACCAGAGTGGCATTCTGGTCGTACCACCGCTTCATCTCCTCCTGGCTGGCTTCCAGATTTGCCTCCGCAAGTTCTCTGAAACGCCTAGTCTGGTTCCTGAAGGCCAGCATGTAACTGTATACATCCTGGGGAGGTTTCCTGGGAGATTGCTCCCAGCCTTCCTTGACCAAACTCAGAGGTCCTCGCACCGGGTGTCCATAGAGGAGCTCAAAGGGACTGAACCCTAGAGACTTCTGTGGCACCTCCCGGTATGCAAACAACAGGCATGGTAAGAGGACGTCCCATTTACGCCTCATGGGTTCTTCCAGACCCATAATCATGCCCTTGAGGGTCCGGTTGAATCTCTCAACCAGCCCATTTCCTTAAGGGTGGTAAGGAGTGGTGAACTTGTAAGTTACACCGCACTCCTGCCACAGGGACTTCATGTACTTGGACACGAAGTTGGTACCTCTGTCAGACACCACCTCTTGAGGGAATCCCACACGTGAGAAAATTCCCATCAGTGCCCGTCCCACCACGGGGGCCGTCACTGTCCTCAGAGGGATGGCTTCAGGGTACCGGGTGGCATGGTCCACCAAGACCAGGATAAACCTGTTGCCCATGGCTGTCTTGGGGTCCAGCGGCCCCACAATGTCAATACCCACCCGTTCAAAGGGGGTGCTGACCACCGGGAATGGCTGGAGAGGAGCCTTGTGCTTCCTCCCACTCTTTCCACTTGCCTGGCAAGTCTGGCATGTCCTGCAGTGAGTGGCGGCACTCCTGCGCATCTGGGGCCAATAGAAATGGGTAACAAGCCTGTCAAAGGTCTTGTCCTGCCCCAGATGTCCCGCTAACGGTACATCATGAGCCAACCCCAGTAGGAAGGCTCTGAAGCGCTGGGGTACCACCAGCACACGGGCTGACCCAGGCTCAGCAACCTTAGGCTCTGAATACAGGAGACCATTCTCCCAGTAAACCCAATGTGATCCAGACTGATCACCTGCTGCCTGGTCTGTGGCCTGTTGCCTCAGACCCACGAGAGAGGGGCATGCGTTCTGCTCCTCGCAGAACTCTTCCCTGGAGGGTCCTCCTTCTTGCTGCCACTGGGTCAGCTCAGGTAGGTCCCCCAGTTCAGCTACCTGTTCCCCTGTAGGCTCCAGGGCATCCCCCTCAGGGTCTGCCTCCTCCTGGACCGTGGGAACTTCGGGGGCCGGTTTCCCGCGCCCCCTGCCTCCTCTCTCTTCGGCAGGCACCTGGGCCTCCCTCTCAGGCTCCAGGTCCTCTTGAACACCTTTAGCTGCCATTGACCGGGTGGTCACACATGCCCAATCAGGCAAGCCCAACATTTCTAAATGCGCACTCCGCTCCACCTTAGCCCAAGGTGAGCTCTCCAAATCGTTCCCTAACAAACAGTCAACAGGCATGGCTGGCCTCACAGCTACTTGAAGAGTACCCGAGACCCCCCACTCAAAGGGAACCTGAGCCACCTTGCAGTGACTCTCTGTGTTGTCAGCGGCAACAACCGGATAGAATGCATCGGGGATAACCTGCTCTTTAGACACCAGGTGACACTTGACAGCTGTCACACTGGCTCCTGTGTCTCTCAGAGCCTCCACCCTATGGCCATTGATGGTCACCCACTGCCTGTATTTCTTAGTGTTCTCAGGCAGCGGGGTCCTAGGGACCATCTCAGAGTCTCCTAATGAGACAAGGGAAAACACTGTGGGATCCCCCCACCTTGGGCACCCAACTCCTCCCCAGGGCTACACTAGCCAACTGCCGGGGGACTGCACCAGGGGTGCTGGTTTTCCATGCAACGGGCAACGAGGATCGTTTGCCTTGTGGCCAGGGGCGCCACACTTGTAACACACCAGTGGTCCCTGGTGAACAGGGGGCCTGTCAGGGCCACTGGCTTCTTCTCAGGGGGAGGCTGGGAACCTTTCCCTTGGTTCCCTTGGGGTTTACTTTGGGGCCCTTTATGGAACTCCCTCTGTTTACCCTTGTCCCCCCACTCTTCTGCTGGGGACCCTGCCCACCCTTGGCGGAGTCTCCCACGTGACCCTTGTGGACCCGGGTACTCACCCAGCGGTCCGCCTCTCTCAGCAAGCTGCCTAGGGTTAGTCAGCTTACTATCAATCAGGTGCTGGCGTAGCTCAGGAAAACAATTACCGGACAAGTGCTCCCAGGCAATCAAATCAAAGAGCGCCTGAAAATCAGTCGCTTTGCTACCCTTCACCCAACCATCCAAGGCTCTGCAAAAGAAGGTCACATATTCAACCCAGGTACTGCTTTCAATCTTTGCCTATAAAGCTCAGGGGTCAAACCATACCTAGTCATTAAGGCATCTTTCATGTGGCTGTACGAATTATAGACTTCAGAGGGTAAATCCAACAAGGTATCCCGCCCTTCACTGAGGAACCGTCCCCACAACCCCGCTCCCCAATCCTTCTCAGGGACCCAGTGGGAAGACATGGCTACCTCATAGGCTTTGAACCACTGCCCAATGTCATCATTTTTAAAAAACTCCTTCACCACATCTTTGGGAATATACACCCTAGCTTCAACAGGCACAGGCGGTACACTGCCACCAGAGGGAGTAATCTCTAAGCTCTTGGCCTTCAATTCCAACTCCCTCAAAACTTTCTCATGTTCAAACTGCATTTTCTTTTCCTCTAGGGCCAATTTCCTAGTTTGCATTTGGAATTCTAACTGCCCATTCAGCTTGAGCTTGGTCAGCTCCATTTCGTGCATCCTACTCTCTTTCCTGTCCTCCAACTCCTCTGGAGACAGTCCTCTGGCAGAAACACTGCTACCTACTGGGGAAGGTGGTCTTTTATCCCCTAGACCCAATAGCCCCTCCAGCTGCCCTTCTGCATTCTCAGCCCCCTCCACAGGGGCACTCCTTGATTCGACCCAGGCCCTCAGCGCCTTTTGGAGGTCCTCCTTCCTGGAGAGTCCGGTCATGGAAACTTTAAACTTTTTGCAGAATTGCCTGAGCTGCTTAAGGGTGTAGCATTCTAGCCTCTCTTCTTCCCAATCACACTCAACAGAGGCTACTGATGCTGGTTTCTCCATAGTGACTGAACTTGGCATTTGCAAAAATAGGAAATCCCAGAAAAAATGCTATAAAAGTATGTGGTTGCGTTTTGGTCTGCACTCACTAAGTAGTGTTCACCAATCACTGTACATGAGTCACAAATGCAAGTCCAGAATCCTCACCGCTGACCACCAATGTTAGATTTGGGGGTCTCTAGTTGGCAGAGGTATGTACCTTTGTCCAAATAGGGACCCTTGAGTCTAGTCAGGGAAAGTAGGTACACTCCTGAAATAACCCCTGCTCACCCTCTTGGTAGCTTGGCACGAGCAGACAGGCTTAGTTCAGAGGCAGTGTGTAAAGCATTTGTGAACACATACAGTAATCAAGTGACAACACTACAAATGGACACCACACAGGTTATATATTTATAAAAATAGGTATACTTTATATAGATTTATCACAAGACCATAAACGACAAAAATAATCCACAATACTGTTAAGAATACTTAGTTCTGATCAAAAAGGCTTAATTCAAGGTTCTGTGCGAGTCGGTAGCCTCCTCCGGCTACGGCGATGTCGAGAACAAACAGAGTCTAACAAATCCAGCTGACCGCGTCGAGACGGGCCAACACAGCGTAGACAGACTCGGTCACAGTACCTTTTACTTGAAGCGGCAGGCACGGGCGTGCGAGCCGGATGGCTGTTCGTCGCGGTCGCGATGCAAAAATGGAAGCGTTGCAGGACGCGTTGTCCCTCGATGCGGTGCAGGCAGCGGCTCGTTGACGTCGTCGAGACGGAGTCGGTGAGACCAGGGCCGTGCGTTGCAGGGCGAGACGGTGCTTCGGTGCGGTGCTGGCAGGTTGCGGTGCGGCGACGGAGCCGGATTCAGGAGCTGGCGTCGATCAGTCCGGACAGCGGTGCGAGTCGGGCGGTGCGTCGCAAAGCGTGCGAGCGGTGCCCAACTCCGGTGCGGTCACAGGACTCGAACTCAGCAGCAGTGACCGTGTCGGTCGGACCAGTTCGATTCGGCGTAGCGAGCGTTGCAGGACACGTTGTCCCTCGATGCGGTGCAGGCAGCGGCTCGTTGACGGAGTCGGTGAGACCAGGGCCGTGCGTTGCAGGGCGAGACGGTGCTTCGATGCGGTGCTTACAGGACACCGAGTCGGTCGTGAGAGTTGGTCACAGCTCCCTACCTCTGCAGCCACTGAAACAGAGTTTCCAGCAGCAGTTCACAAAGGGGGTGAAGTCCAATGGTCCTGGGACTTCGGTCAGGGGGCAAGCTCTCTTCCAAGCCCTTGGAGATCCTTCACAAGTTGATGAAAGTCACAGCAAAGCAAAAGTTCCTTTCTCCTTTCTTTGGCAGTCAGGCAAACCACTGCAGGCCAATCCCCCAAGCAGCACTTCAGGCTTAGGGATAGTCTCTCCTCAGTTTCTTCTTGGTTCCGCTCCTCAGCAAAGGTTTCTTCTTGTTCCCAAAAGTGATCTAATTTTCCTGGGGTCTGGGTGCCCCTCTTATACCCTGATTCTCTTTGTTCTCTGGAGGCAGAGAGGCCTCTGCCTAGTCCAAAACCAGTTCTGGTCAGTCCTGGAGCACTTTGTTTTTCTGACTCCTTCTTTCCTTTCAGAATGTGGGGCAGAGTGCTCAGCCGCCCGGCAGGAGGTGGAGCCAGCATTGTGGAAGGCAGGCACAGCTCTATTCAGACCCAGGTGCAACTCCTCCCTCCACTCTGGATGCAGATCTTTCTATTCAGCCCTGGGCTGACTTACCCTGTCTCCTGTAGCCACCCCCAGCCCCTGTCACTCAATCTCCAGACAAGGAATACACAACCTAGCAGAGGCAGGCTTGGATAGTTAGGCAAGAAAATACCCACTTTCTAAAAGTGGTATTTTCAAACACAGAATGTTAAAACCAACTTCACTAAAAGATGCATTTTATCATCCTGAGTTCAGGCATACTAAATTCGTTTTTCTACCATGTTCCCTGGGTCAGTTCTGACTATAAGGTGTAATAGTCAGTCCGCCCATTCTGGCCTATGGGGAGCAGGTAGCCTTGCAATAGTGAAAAACGAAAATGGCTGTAATTCACTATTAGGACATGCCACACACACCAGGGCATGTCCTACCTTATACTTACAATGCACCCTGCCCTAGGGCCTACTTTAGGGGTGACCAACATGCAGTAAAGGGAAAGTTTAGGGACTGGTAAGTGGGTGCACTCACCAAGTCGACATGGCAGCCCTAGGCTGCACACAGGCTCTGCAATGGCAAGCCTGAGACACACTTTACAAGCTGCTTCTGTGGGTGGCACAACACGTGCTGCAAGCCCACCAGCAGCATTGGATTTACAAGCCCTGGGCACACTCAGTGCACGGTACTAGGGACTGACAAGTAAACCAATCATCCAATCATGGAGTCACTAATACATACATCAATTTACGATAGGGAGCACTTGCACTTTGGCACTGATTAGCAGCGGCAAAGTGCCCATGAGCATCTAGTCCAGCAAAAACATATCGGCAACAGTGGAGGCATTACGAAAAAATGGAAGGGAGACCCACGCCAAGGATGCCAGGTCTAACATAAACTATACAGTGTCTCTTATTACGCACGTTGTGGACAAGTATGAGTGAGTTATGAAAGGGTGTTCTTGCTCCCGCGAGTCTTGAGAGAGAGAGACCGTGTTCTGGGTTGTCTAATCATTGGTAGCATTGTTGCTAATGAGACGCTAAAGCTAGTCGGATTGGGATTGTGGGTACTAAGGAGTATGGTTGGCTCACCACTATACTCCGAGGTCCTATTATCCTGTGCAAAGCTCTGTGTATGTGCAGAATCCCCGCAACATGGCGCCACCAATGAAGTGGGCTGCTTATCTGCGAGACGCTTGAGTAGTGCTTGTGCTTGTCCACAACACCCTTCGCATACGTTTACGGAAACGGGTGTGAGGGTGATACCTCCTATATTGACGTTTTTATAGGTTCTTTCAAGCTTGAAGTTGTTAAAAGGTGTTTAAACACAACCCTATATTGTGCTGCCTCTTACTGCTAGGTTGTCGAATATTTTTAGCCTTAAATGGCTGTCCAGATTGCGGCACATAGCCGCGCAGCGCTCAAAGCTTATTTGGCAGCATATGGAGTGCCTGACGCGGGTGTCGAACTGATCTTTGTGGTACAAGCGGATCCTGCTTACCACTTTGAAGTATTTTACTCTTGGATCACCTTTCCGGCAGTGGATGGGACTGACAATACGTTCCATGAATATACAGCCACCGCACTTCCTAATGTCTATAGGCCTTATCGGAATCTTGAAGTACCACTCACGGCATGGCAACACCATGTGTGGTTTGATGGCGCCCTCCCCCAACCGGTTACAACGGTTCGTTTAGGCCCCTTATCGATTGAAGGGGCCACTTGGCCTGTTTTGGCCGGGTATACCCCACATCCGCGTTATATGACGCTTGCAGTCGCTGAACTGCGTGATTTGCATTCGTCTTTGATATGTGTGCATAGAGCCTTAGTACAGTATGTTACAGGCATTGTCCAGGCAGCCCCGCCTGGAGTTGCAGTGCATCCAGCTGGACCGGGCGGTGTAACCATAAGTCCCGTCATGGTTAATTCAGTGATGGGCAAGCGCCCACAAAATAAGGACGATTTACCTTATTGGCTTGCAGAGAAATTTGACCAGCTGGAGGCCGTTTTTCCAAATACTTCTCCTGTGGACAAACACAGGATTTTGACGATTAGTTTGCCGAAAGATTTAATTTACCGAGTTGGCAGATTGCAACAACTGGGGTAAGGTATTCGCAGCGGTATATGCGAAGTGTTTCGGCACTACTTCCATGATAGTTCTCCCCTCTGTAATTAAACGAGTGCAGGATGAGCATGGCCCTGAGGCGGCTGTGGAATTAGGGATGAGACTGGTGGGAGTGTTCGATGTAGTGGCTGACCTAATCCTTGCTAACGTCAAGGGTGATGCAGTTAACTTTCAAGTAGCTAATGCTTTGGCTTTGATCCCAGAACCGGACAAGCCACGCGAATTACCGAAAATTATTGCACAGGCTTACAAAACCATTGGCCGTAATAGCCTGGGAGTCAAGCCTTTTGCTGAAACGCAAACACAATCGCAACCACAACCAAAAACTCAATCTGAGAAAGATGAGAAACCGTTCTTTACTAAAAAGAGCTGGAGGTTGAAAAAACAGGGTAAGCAACAGCAGAAGAAGCCAGGGTCGCGAGGCGCATCCCCGGTTTCCGTATCTTCTGAACGCACATATGATTTGCGCGATAGAGCGAGAATAAAATCTCAAGAGAGATTCCAAGTCCCTGATCCGCGTTCTCCTCGTTCTCCACAGGCACCAACGTCGTCACAGACTGGTGGAGGAGATCACCAGGATAGAGGCAGGGGTCGTGAGGCCCCGCCAGGACGAGACCAACCTCGACAACAAGTACGAGGGAAACCAGAAGAATTTCAACGTTCTCGCCCACAGTTTCAGAAGAAAAAAGTTGCAGCTGTAACAGTGAGGTATGCCACAGACGGTGAGAACGAGACTCCTGAATTGGACGTGGGCAGTAACGCTGCTAGACAGCGCCGCAGAAGTTACCATAGTGCGGGAGGCACTGCGTCCTCATGTGGAGGCGACAGCAACTGAAACATTCATTACTGTCGAGACAGCAGACACCAGAGTGGCACCCCCTGACAGACTATTTAATATTGTCATTCAAATTGAAGGTGACATTGAGCGTGTTATTAAAGGGATTTTTTGGGAAAATCAGACCTCCTCGTACGACATTTTGTTGGCAGAGGCGGATTGACCGCCCCCATTCGTACTTGCTGCTCATAGAGGGGAGGAGGTAATCCTTCCGAGCTTTTCTCGTCATGTCCCCACGGACAAAGCGGAGGCTCTCGCAGCGGAGTGGGCTGTGTCCCTGGCTCCGGCGTTATACCGGCGTAATCACGTGGGCTGGGATGAGGATTCTCCACTCCATGATATTCCTTTGCGGTCGCTGCCGCAGCCACAACCCCAATATCCCATCCGGCGGGAAGCTAAAGGTCCTGTTTCAGACATTCTGACACAGTTAGAATATCAAGGAGTAATAGAAACATGCGTATCACCAATGAATAATCCCCTTTTCGCGGTTTCTAAACCCGATGGATCGTACCGCCTAGTTTTGGATTACCGACATTTGAACTCTCATTGTCGGACCTTTGCGGTACAAAATACCCACAGTTCTGCGCTTGTAGACAGACTTGTTCGTAAAAAATATAAAACGACACTTGACCTATCCAATGGATTTTACACGCACAACTTGTCCCCGGAGTGCAGCCAATGGAGCGCTTTCACTTCCGGTGGGAAACAATTCAAATTCCCGCGTTTACCCATGGGCTACAAGAACAGTCCGGGTGTCTTCGCCACCCGTGTTGTCTCTTTGTTGGACAGCATAGACCCAGATGCGTGTTCGTACGTTGACGATATCTATCTGACAGACGACGAATTATGGCCGCATCTTTCCTGAGTAGACCGCATTATTCTTGAGTTTGCGGTCTTGGGATACAAATTTAATTTTGCCAAATCTCACATTGCTGAATCTACCGTTTTGTTTTTGGGCTATGAGCTCAGCAATGAAGGTAAGGGCTTAGCACCCCATTTTCTGGAGAAATGCGCGATCTTGTGCCCTCCAACCACACTGAAGAAGCTTCAGTCATTACTGGGTTTTCTAAACTTCGGGCGTACTTACATTCCCGAATATGCCCAGCGTATCAAGCCTCTCTATGCCTTGATACAACCTACCTTTTCGAAGTCATGCTGGCTTCCTGAGCATTCCTCTATACTGCAATCTTTACAGTCTGATCTCCTTGAATCTAAATTCTTGTTGACACGTGATAACCACACAAACCTGGTGATTAGAATTGTGCCAGGGACAGTGGGTTTCACGTACTTAACCTTTAACGAAGGTGACACAGTACCTATTGCATACAAGTCAGATCTTTACACTTCGGCAGAGTTGCGATTTTCCTCTGTGGAGAAAGTTTTGACAGCAGTGCAAATGGCGATTCTAAAGGAACGCGCACTGGCACAGGGAAAACGCATTTTGGTGGTAACACCTTATCCTGCCCTTGAGGCAGTGACGAAAGCCAGTGTACCGAACTCTAAGGCTTTGCACCCCTGTTGGATACAATGGGCTACATCTCTGACGTCTCCGGATGTCACGTTTATCTTTGATTCTTCACTTCAGACACAGGAGTATCTACAGTATGAATTTGTTCATCCTCCTCCTCTGTCTTTGCTACCGCTTGAGGAGTACGAATGTATTATCTATACCGATGGTTCGGCACAACAGGCCACGGGATCCAAGCATGCTTATTCAGCAGCATGTGCTATTGTTGCGGGTACTATGGTGAACGGTGAGTTCAAACAGACTGTAGTGCACACTCAGGCACTAGGAGACAGTACTGCACAATTGGCCGAGCTGCGCGCTTTGGTGCTCGCCCTTGAGTTCGCTAATCCAGACGTGACAACTCTTATTGTGTGCGATTCTTACTACTGTGTTCAGTCTTTTAATGACAATCTATTCTTTTGGTCACAAAATGACTATAGAGATGCTAAAGGCAGTACAATTAAGCATAAGATGCTTTGGGTTCGAGTGGCAGAATTGAAACAACATCTGCCTCTCACACAGGTGATTCACACTCTTGGCCACCAGCGTGTGGGCGCACACGCTGTCGGTAACGGTTTGGCAGATGAAGCTGCCAAGTCAGCAGTAGCCACGTGCACAGTAGCAGCAGTTACAAGATCAATGACTAAAATAGATAATGATATTTTGGCAGCTATTGCTGCAACAAAAGAAGGTGCTAATTACCCAAGGGGTTTCCCTTCCAAATACTCTTATCAATTAGGTCCTGAACAGGCTCCTTACGTAAGAATTCCAGACGTTGGTGATCGGCTGATTCCCAACGCGGACAGCAGACTTTCCTTGATAACAGCCGCTCACGAAGGCATGGCTTCGGCCCATGCTGGAGTGTCTGCGACGGTTTCCATCTTGCAGCAGCGTTACTGGTGGCGTGGTTTATATAAACAAACCCGTACTTATGTGCTTTCTTGTGACGTTTGTCAGCAAATTAAGCCTTCCATGGTTACACGACCGCCACAGACACCGCTCTGCATTTCTAACAGACCTTTTGGGTGTGTTTACCTGGATCACTGCGGTCCATTTTCTTCTGACACTGCATATAAGTACATCTTGGTTGCAGTGGATTCGTGCCCACGTTTCATCTGGGTCTGGCCACAACGGATTGCTGACGCTCGAAATGTCATCAGGGATTTGCGTGTCTTTGTGGGAATTTTCGCCTGCGGCACCTTCCATTCTGACCAAGGTCCAGCGTTCGCCTCTAAGGCTTACAAGGACGCAATGGGGTCACTGGGGGTGCAGGTGAAATTTTCGTCTCCATATCGGCCTGAGGGCAATTCGATTGTTGAACGAATGAACCGTGACTTAAAGCAATCCTTGACAGCTAGAGTTTTAGGTACTGGCAGGAACTGACTGGCCCACTTGTATACCGTACAACGTGCACTTAATAATCTCCCTAGAAGACCTCTGGGTGGGTGGACCCCATACGAAATGCTCTTTGGCATACGAATGTTTGTGCCCGACCTTGATGGTCTAGACATGGCGGCGCAATCCGCAATCTTTAATGTAGATAACCATTCAACTATGTTACAGGACTTACAAGAAGCCCGAGACAAACTTGCAATTGAACATTTACCTCCAGCCACAGACGCTGCTCTGCAGATTCCGGTTGCCGGCTGGCTTCCGAAAGTTGGAGACCTGGTCCGAGAGAAAGTGGAGAACAAAAAAGAATTTGGCCCCTCTTATCGTGCACCTGTTCCAGTCCTTGGCTTGAAGGGTACTCGTACAGTTATTTTACCACCGCTTCCTGGTCGCAAGGAAAACAGACACATCTCAGTGGAAAATGTCAAGCTACAACATCTGGCCGATCCTGAATAGTGTAACACCAGCGGTCTCTTGTCCAGCCATTTACAGGACAAATGTTTGTGGCCTTCCAGCCAGAACGGTCACGGATGTTGCTATTGAGTTGGTAGATGTTCCTGATCGCCTGCTCGACAGCCCGGCTTCCCCATGCAACGAGGAGACCGAGTATACCTACCCCGCCACCGAGTCCGTGGCACATCTGCCAACAACGCCACTGAGCCCAACACGTTATTCCTTTGACTCGGATTCCACCTCAGCACTTATCCCGTCCAGATTCAGTATTTTTGTATCCTGGTTCAGAGACAATTTTTTAATTCCACCATGGACATACATCTGGTTGGTACTATTCCTGATTTTTCTGTTCATGTCCATTGGCTTTTTGACAGTTTTTTTCTTACTCATCAATGGTCACTATTTACCCGAACGCTCTGCTGTGAACAGTGTCGCTGGAGCTTTGGCTCCGCATTCTTCATCTCACATCATGAAGCGTGACCACACATTTGTGAACATTTCAGCGTTTCCAGTTGCTGATGGCATCGTATGGGATGCAGTAAATTTCCAAATTCATGGCCCAACTGAGATTATTAATGTACCAAATGTCCTCCGTGTTTCAATGGGTGATGTCGTAAAAAGTAATATTCATTCTGACGATTGGGATGTACATGCTGTCGAATCGTTATTTTCTGATTTGAAATATTATGCTGCTTTTAATGCTGAGGATTTGTATTTAAATTCTGCAAGTTATGCCGACTTATATTGTTACCAGCATTGGGGCAACCACTTTCTCCATAAACCAAGTACCCTTCGGGGTCCTTTTAATTACACCCAATGGGAACATTGTCCGACCCCTTTGCCAGGCAGCTCCCAGACTCTTAGAAACAAGTTTACTTATTTTACTGACTTTAATAGATCTAACCCTGGGTCCTATTATTTTAAATTGAACACTTCGTCCACTCAGAAAATTATGTTGACCCACACTAAATTGCTGTATTCAGGTTCCTTTTTGAACGCCTTAGCTGTGGGTGGATATGAGCACTGGCGGGATACCATTGACTTGAAATCTATTTGGGGCTCCAGAGCATGGCAGGTGCAAGGCACAGAAGCATTACACCGTGCTTGCCTTATCCCGGCCCAGATTTTATTCTTAAATCAGACCATCTATCAAACAACGTGTTGGGGTTTGGCTACGTCCAAACAATTAAATGCCCCATCCATTCCGGTATTGTCTTCCACTCCCAACTACAGCTTGCAGTTCAATTTGTCCCTTACGGATTTGCAAGTTTTGTTTCAGAACAATTCGTTTAACGTATCTGAGTTTGTTCAGTCGCCCTGGTTGGCTTGGCCTATGGCATCTAATGCCTGCCAACTATGTTTTCATGACAGAGATCCTGGCTATAAACAGGATAGGCCAGACCCCAGGTTTTCTGACTCTCGTACTGTTACAACGTATTCTGTTGGTAAATTGTGTAAACAGTGGTTGCAGCATTCTTCCTTAGATTCTGTTAAACAACATTTATCCCTCCTATCAAGCAACATTGATCTGTCAGATTTTGTGCTGGGGCCTCGTGGTCCTCGACCTAAGAGATTCATTTACGAAACTTACAATGAACTCTGGAAGCTTTCACAAATCGAAGCTGCTTCCCGTCTCCGGGAAATAGATCAGGCAAATCTGGAAAAGGTACTTGCTGTTGTTGACAATAGTATTAATACCCTGTCTTCCCGCATTTATACATTGGAGAATATTGTTTCATCTGTTGTTGATATTGTACAAGATGATGTTTCTGTGTTATATCATGGTCAACACCAATTGCATTCAGTAATGCAGTTTGCATGGACTTTGCAAACACTTAAAATGGGTAAGGTTCCTTGGCACTTTTTAAACACCTCTGCCTTATTCTTACCTTTTAATTTGACTGAAAAACAGCAGTTCATGTCCATGAAGGATGCAACATACACTCTGTTACATATCGAAAAAATAGAAGCTTTACCATTCTCTGTGGCGGAATTGGATTCTGCAGTGTGGTTAGTACACGGGGTTATCGCATTACCTTTTTCTTTATTTGAATTCAGTTCATGCATGAAGCATTATCCTGTGGGCCGCTTTCAGCCTTTAGGAAGTGCTTTCCTGCATGAACTTTGGTCCCTGCCTTTCATGTATAAATGTCTTAGGGACGGGAAGGAAGTTTTTCTCACGGGGGAGTTATGCGATTCTACTGTAAGCCATTCCCTTGTTTGCAAACACATTAAATTGCACGGAGCTTGTAATGTTTCGGCTCCGAATCTTGCTTGTGTTTTAAAGGGCATTCCTGCTCCTTCTATCTCTCCTACTTTCACTGTGCTTGCAAATGGTAGCTATCTCCTTCTAAATAATCAGGACTGCTGCGGCATGCTAGCCGGCATACCATATATTATAACAGCTTCCCTCAGGGTTGTCTGCTGCAAAAATGTGCTTTTTCCTCCTTTGCACGACATCGTAGATAGTTCTATTTGGCCTTCCATTCCAACTTTGAAAGCAGACTTCAATAAATTGAGCAGAATAAAGGCGCTATTATTAAATCAGGAGGTTATGCTCACATCCGCCCGGGAGACATTTATTCTCCAGGTGGCGAGTACCCACAGTGAGATACAGGCCCTTTTGAACACAAATCTCCCACAGCATTTCGGTGAACTGATTCACCGTATTTTCAATGCATCGCGCACTGAAGGACTTGTGCACTTTTTTAAAGTTGTGGGTTCTGGCCGTGTTACCTCCTTTCAAACAATCTTTGGTGTAATACCGGCTTTTATTCATTCCATTTTTTCCAGCGTCTTTGGCGGCTTTCTGTTGATCCTCGCCTTGGCGGCTGGTATATTGCTTTTGGTCTGTTTGCTATGCAATGGCTGCACTTCATGGGGCCCTCCTCGACCACGGTCGCCTGCGGGTGCTCCGTGAGCGCATCCTCGCTGGGTTCGGCGTCCTACCATTGGCGACACTTGGAGTGTCCTATAGACTTTCTTTTCGCTTTGTTATTTCACTTGCGTGCAACCTGTGACGTCTTGCATCCGATGTCCTTTCTCATGGTCCTTGGATTATTGCCTCTCCAATACGTCTCTGTCTCACCCGGATTTTGTCCAGTTGATGGGTCCCTTAGCGGCCCATGAGCAGGATTGTTCCGGTGCTGGCTACATGGCGCGTGCGGCTGCACTTGGCATTTTGGCACAATGGGATGTCTGGGCGGCTGCTCAGTCTCTCCTGCAACGAAGCTATATTGAGTATCACGCAAGTTGTCCCGCAATGCTGATCGCTGATCCCCATTATGAGGAACATGAATGCAGTTTTGGACTATTGAACTGGATGGCGTCTCTTTTTTCTGACCATTCCAACGATGTCCTTTTGGATGGTGTGGCGTTTTTCTGCACTTACACACTGGATTAGTGGGCATCCAAGTTCGGCGCTCTGCCTCCATGGAGTTTATTTTTTGCTCATATGTTTTTCCTTTTTTTTCTATTATTGTCCCTCGTGGGGGACTATTCCAAAACCGACGTTTCCGTTCTGCTCCATCTACTTAAACTCTGTTTTCATCCTATGTCTTCATCAATGGACTGCCCAGGGGAGGGTGTTGTGTGGTTTGTGGCCTCTTGGCCTAACTTGGCTTGGGCCTGGCAGCCATGTTGCCTTTTTCGCACACGTTATTTTGTGACTTTGTTTTCC
Source organism: Calotriton arnoldi (assembly GCA_963921515.1). Lineage (NCBI taxonomy): Eukaryota > Metazoa > Chordata > Amphibia > Caudata > Salamandridae > Calotriton > Calotriton arnoldi. The sequence continues at coordinate 4,782,650 of CAWUFW010000033.1, forward strand.
AGACGTTGCTTGTGCCCGGCTATTTTAGATCTGTCTACCTTTTTGCCTTTCACCTTTTCTCCTGTTCCCTGTGGGTTTTGTCTGCACAACATGGACAAGGTCGAAAAACAACGTCCCTTGTTCTTGCTGATCTGGCCAGTCCCTCGCACCTAGACATAACACTATGTACAGCTGCACTGGAGAAATTTGTGTGCCTTTTAATATTGTGATTTCACTGTATAGAGGCACTTGGAGAAATACCTTTCCAGAGAGAAGAGCTGTGCTTGTCTGATGATGTAAACCTTGCATCTAGATATTGAGGTATGAGGGTCTGCCTGACAATGCCCAGAGGTCTTCTATTTTTATAATAAACTAGTTATTAGCACGGGGAGGGTGGACAGGCCATTTAGCCCTATAACCACTGTCTTTATAAAATGCTGTCCCCGTTTGTATTCTATGGAATTGTAACCATGCTTATTATTTTAGCATTATGCATTATGCTGATAGTACTGGCACGTGTACTGTACCGTAGAGCACAATAGTTAAAATAAACATTTTAAACTATACAGTGTCTCTTATTACGCACGTTGTGGACAAGTATGAGTGAGTTATGAAAGGGTGTTCTTGCTCCCGCGAGTCCTGAGAGAGAGAGACCGTGTTCTGGGTTGTCTAATCATTGGTAGCATCGTTGCTAATGAGACGCTAAAGCTAGTCGGATTGGGATTGTGGGTACTAAGGAGTATGGTTGGCTCACCACTATACTCCGAGGTCCTATTATCCTGTGCATAGCTCTGTGTATGTGCAGAATCCCCGCAACACAGCGTTTCAAAAATATTCAGTTCAACATACTACATCGAGCGTATCTTACACCGGCAAGGCTCAAACGTTTTTATCCCGCAACACAGTTTGAATGTCCACGCTGCCATCTACCCGAGCCACTTTTGTGCATATGCTATGGACTTGTCCCACATTGCAGACCTACTGGCCAGAAGTACAATCCATGATACAGACAATCACAGGCCTGACGGGCCTTGACACATGGGAGGCTAGCGCCCTGGGGATATTCAAACGCCAGAAAAAGAAAAAGATAGAGATCTGATTCGCGGTACTGGCCCTGCTCCTAGCAAAACGAAGCATCACATTACATTGGCGATCACCTCCGATAGAAGCATGGAGGGGGCAGTCATGAAATGGGGAGCTGCAGAAGACGCAATCAGACTAAAGGAGGCACGCGGAACGCGGCGTCACCCTAAATCCATGGAGTGGACGATGCTTCTTCACAGTTTTAAACAGGTACACATGACTCCCACGGAATATCCGGCAGCCACTCAGATGGCGCCAAGCCCCACAGCGTTTCACACCTCACAAACAGCCGCCTGAGTGGAACCTACCCCCCCACCCCTACTTGAGTTCCGTGCGCGCCTCGGTGGGAGAGATATACCTGGTGATACTCAGACCAGCGAAAACAACCTGGTGCCATAAGCCCTGAAAACCCCAACCCCTAACCCCATTCCCCAAGTTACACCCTTAGTTGATTTATTGAAACAGACATTTACAGATGAGCCACAACAACAGCAGAGATACACTAATGAAGATCAAGAACCAAATAGTTTACAATAAGACCAAGTCCACTCTTAAACACACATGCTGTGTGCGCCGGACAATGCATGCCCAGACACTCATCCAACTTAACTGTACTTTATTCTGGCAATGTAACGTTCTAAAAGATAAACAATCACAAATGATGATGTAAGATGTATACTCTGTCTGAACCTGAAAAATTCAATAAAAAGGTTTAAAAAAAAAACATAGCTGTAGTAACATGCATATATTATATGCAGTGTAGTTACTTTAGTTACTTATTTTTATGACATGAATATAATTTGTAAATGTGCTTTATATTGTTTATGTTTTAGGGCTGTGTATTATATGAGGGTTGGTATGTTGTGTTCTTGGAAGCATGTGTTTAAAGGAAACTATTTTAATTATATTTTAACCACGACTACTTTTTAATTTCCTTTTATTTTTCCTTTTTGCAGTGCCAGTTTTTATGTGAAGTTTTTATGTTTTTTAATAGTTTCCTAGGACTGTGGAATAATTTTGTGGATTTACTTTTTGGGTGTTTAATTTATGCATTTTTTGTGGTTACTTTTTCTCTGTTTTGTGGGATTTGCTTATAGAGGTTTGGAGAAGTATCATGGACATGAGCTACAGAACCATAAGTTGATGGGTTTTTTTTGGTGGGAAATGGTTGCTATGGTTTTGTGTTATGAGTTTGTTTTGTATTTTTCTGTCATTTAAGAAATTGTGTGTTTCAATGTATTATTATATTAATTTTGCTGCATTGGATTAATGAATATATTTGTTATTCTGTTTTATTTTATGTATTTTTATTTATTTATTTTTTTACTATTTTTATTTATCATTTTTATTTGATATTGTTCGATTCAACATTTTAAGTTACATTGATTAAGAAAAATAATTTAAATAATATTTATGAATAAATATATAGCATTGTTTTTTGTAGGTTCACATTGGATCTGAATTTAATTTGGATTTGTATGTGTTTATGGTACAGTTCTTGCTAAGCTTTCTAGGTAGTAGAAGCCTTTGTTATTTATAAAGTGTCTTACTTTGAATTGTAGCATTTCATACATTTGGATATTTTAGGTTTAATTTGTTTTAAAGATTGTTCTGTTCTTGGCTCTTGGTAGCTTTGTTCTTTTTTATAGGATTTCTAGGAATTTTTATAGGGTAGGATGTTATTGGTCTAATGTGGCTTGGACGTTGTGTCACCCTTCCACTGCGTTGTTTATTTTACCTTGTTTACGAATTGTGCTGTCATAGACATTCCACCATGGTATTAGAAATTTGGGTTGGTGCCTGTGGCCAGACAAATAGCGCATTAGAGGACTTAGGGCCTGATTAGGATTGCACCCTAACGGAAACAGGACCGCCCGACATGATGTCGGCTGTCCCGACATTGGCATTATGATGCGACCGTCACCATGGCGGTCGCAATGCCTATATTTTGTATTGCGGCGTGTGCTGCAAGACAAAAAGGGGACACTGGACATATCCCTGCACTATGTGGCAGGCACCATGCGGTGCCTGCCACATGGTGCAGGGATTTATAGGGGGGCACCTTAGGTGCCCCGCCAAAACTCCAGCTCAGGGCCACAGGGCAAGGAGGGGCCAGCTACGGGCCCCCCAAGTCCCTTTCTGCCTACCTGGTCACGGCGGGTTAACCGCCACTGACAGACAGGTGGAAAGGGATATCAAAATCCCTACGGCAGTGCTTGGCAGGCACCGCCGCCATTCTAGGGATAGCTGGCGGTCCGACAGGCAATCAGAATCATTCCGACTGTCGGAATGAATGACCACCACGCATCCGCCCGCCATTGTTATATGGCAGGCGGCAAACTTGCGCAGTCTCTCACCATTGTAATCAGGCCCTTTGTTTTTGCTTGTGGGTTTGGTTGTAGGGAGATTCTATAAGGAGGTCATAGTGGTTAGCTACTTCTGTAACTGGTACATATGCTGCTATATGCTAGGGCTATTCATTTTTTAAATTTCTTAAGCAAATAGGCTGTTTGTTGCATATTGCACATTACACGTATGTTAGAAATGGGATCTCTAGTTGGCAAGGGCTTGCACCTTTGTCCAAGTAGGGACCCGTCTTCCTAGTCAGGGTAAGGGAGTTACACTCCTAAAATAACCCCTGCTCACCCCCTTGGTAGCTTGGCACGAGCAGTCAGGCTTATTCTAGAGGCGGTGTGTAAAGCATTTGCACATAACCAACAGTAATACAGTGTAAGCACTACAAACTGACACCACACCAGTTTAGAAAAATATCCAATATTTTTATATACTTTAAAACAAGACCAAATACGATAAAAATCCACAGTACAGTACTTTAAAAATGATTACGTTGCAAGATAACTTCTTCTTTGCAGGAATATTTCAAAAACAAAGTTCGTACGAGTCGGTAGCTCCGTCCGAGTCTACCGCGATGCTGAAAACCACAGAGTCTAACAGTTCCAGCCGACCGTGTCGATACGGGCCAGCAGAGTCGTGAACAGACTCGGTCACAGTACCTTTCTCGTTGTGGCGGGCACGGAGTGTGCGAGCCGGTCGGCGTACGTCGCGGTTGCGGTGCAAGATGGAAGCGGTGCAGGGCGCGGTGTCCTCTCGATGCGGTGCAGGCAGCGGCTTGGTGACAATCGTGCAGACGGAGTCGGTGAGTCCAAGGCGTGGGGTGCAGGGTGAGACGGTGCTCGATGCGGTGCTGGCAGGTTGCGATGCAGGCGACCAAGCCAAAGTGCGGGAGCTGGCGTCGGACAGCGGTTCGAGTCGGAGCGGTGCGTCGCAAGCGTGCGAGCGGTGCCCCAACTTCGATGCGGTCACAAGTGTTGAGCCAGTTGCAGCGACAGCGTCGGTCTGGTCCGGCTGGCACAGTGAAGCGATGCGATGCGAACTGCGGTGCCCACAGGTCACGGTGCAAGCAGCGGCTCGGTGGCGAGGGCGTCGGACGTCGTCGTCGGTGAGACCAGGGTTGCGGTGCGAGATGCGGACGGTGCGGTCTGCGGTGCAAACAGGACAGCGGGCCAGCGATGGAGTCGGTTGACGGAGTCGGTTGCGGTTCCCTTCCTCTGTGGCAACTGAAACAGCGGTTCCAGAAGCGGTACCCAGAGGGTTGTGAAGTCTTTGCAGTCCCTGAGACTTCTTAACAGGAGGCCAGCTCGGTTTCAGGCCCTTGGAGATTCTCAGCACAAGTAGTAGAAAGTTCAGTCCAGTCCTTTCACTGCCCAAGGCAGAAGCAGCAGCTGCAGGCCAACCCAACAGAGCAACAACACAGCAAAGGGGCAGTACTCCTCCTGGCAGCTCTTCCAGCTCTTCGTCTTGGCAGGTTCCTTGATTCCAGCGAGATCTAAATTCATGGGGTCAGGGCCCCAATATTTATATCCCAAATTCCTTTGTTCTCTGAAGGCAGAGAGGCCTTTGCCTAGTCCAAACCAGTTCTGGAGCACTTTGTTGACAAGTCTCCGTCCTTTCTTTCAGAGAGTAGGCCAGGGACATCAGACGCACCACAGGAGGTGGAGCCAGCATTGTGGAGGGAAGGCCCAGCCCTATTCAGGTCCCAGGTGCATCTCCTCCCACCCATCTACATGTAGATCTTGCTATACAGCCCTGTGCTGACTCACCCTGTCTCCTGGCATCCCCCAGCCCCTGTCACTCACACTCCAGACAAGGAATACACAACCTCGCAGAGGCAGGCTTGGATGGTTAGACAAGAAAATACCCACTTTCTAAAAGTGGTATTTTCAAACACAGAATGTTAAAACCAACTTCACTAAAAGATGCATTTTATCATTCTGAGTCCAGGCATACTAAACTCGAATTTCTACCATGTTCCCTGGGTCAGTTAGGATTATAAGCTGTAATAATCAAAACCGCCCATTCTGGCCTATGGGGAACAGGTAGCCTTGCAATAGTGAAAAACGAAATAGGCTGTAATTCACTATCAGGACATGCCACACACACCAGGGCATGTCCTACCTTTCACATACAATGCACCCTGCCCACAGGGGTACCTTGGGCCTACCTTAGGGGTGACTAACATGTAGAAAAGGGAAGGTTTAGGGACTTGCAAGTGTGTGCACTTGCCAAGTCGACATGGCAGCCCCAGGCTGCACACAGGCTCTGCAATGGCAGGCCAGAGTTACACTTTACGGGCTGTTTGCGTGGGTGGCACAATCCAGTGCTGCAGCCCACCAACAGCATTTGATCTATAGGCCCTGGCACTCTCAGTGCACTTTACAAGGGACTGACACATAAATCAAATAGGCCAATCATGGAAACACCAATCCATAACACATTTTATACAGGAGCACTTGCACTTTCCCACTGGACAGCAGTGAGGAAAGTGCGCAGAATCATTACACCAGCAAAAACAGAGTCAAAACCAGGAGGTCAGAAAGCAAAAAGTCAGGGGAAACACGCCAAAAGATGCCAAGTCTAACACATGTCCCCTCCAGCTGAAAGTAGGGAGAACTACCCAACCCCATTGGAGTTCTCTTCACTAAGGCGGAAGAACCTGGACAGACCATCAGCGTTGGCGTGTTCTGTACCAGGACGGTGTTCCACCGTAAAGTCCATTCCCTGTAGGGAGATGGACCACCTCAGCAGTTTTGGATTCTCACCCCTCATTTGCATCAACCATCTGAGGGGCCTGTGGTCTGTCTGAACCCGGAAGTGAGTCCCAAACAGGTATGGTCTCAGCTTCTTCAGTGCCCAGACCACAGCAAAAGCTTCCCTTTCTATGGCACTCCACCTCTGTTCCCTGGGGAGTAGTCTCCTGCTAAGGAAGACTACAGGCTGATCCAGGCCCTCTTCGTTCAGTTGTGAGAGCACCGCTCCCACACCATGCTCTGAAGCGTCAGTCTGCACGACGAATTCCTTGGAGAAGTCAGGTGCCTTGAGCACGGGCGCCGTGCACATGGCTGCCTTCCGGGCATCAAAAGCTTTCTGGCAGGACTCAGTCCAGATCACTTTCCTGGGCTGCTTCTTAGAAGTCAGCTCTGTTAAGGGGGCAACGATGGTGCCATAGCCCTTAACAAATCTCCTATAGTAGCCGGTGAGACCTAAGAAGGCTCTCACCTCTGTCTGGGTCTTGGGGGGCTCCCAAGCCAGAATGGTGTCAATCTTGGGTTGTAGGGGTGCCACCTGGCCGCTTCCTACCTGGTGTCCCAAGTACACCACAGAACCCTGCCCGATCTGGCACTTACTGGCTTTGATCGTGAGGCCTGCACCTTGCAGAGCCCTCAACACTTTCTCAAGGTGCTGTAAATGTTCTTCCCAGCTGGAACTGAACACAGCAATGTCATCCAGGTAGGCGGCACTGAAATCCTCCAGCCCAGCCAACACCTGATTGACCAACCTCTGAAAGGTGGCAGGGGCATTCTTCAACCCAAAGGGCATCACCCGGAATTGGTAATGACCTTCTGGGGTTGAGAACGCTGATCTCTCCTTGGCCCCATCGGTTAAGGCAATCTGCCAGTACCCAGACGTTAAATCAAACGTGCTGAGGAACCGGGCAGCTCCCAACCGATCAATGAGCTCATCAGATCTGGGGATGCGGTGCGCGTCAGTCCTGGTGACGGCATTGAGCCCACGGTAGTCCACACAAAACCGGAGTTCTGGAGTGGCACCGGGCGCAGCAGCCTTTGGGACCAAGACCACTGGGCTGGCCCAAGGACTGTTGGAGGGCTCAATCACCCCTAACGCCAACATCTTAGAGACCTCCTCCTTGATGCTGACTCTGACCCGGTCAGTCAACCTGTAAATCGTGTGCTTCACAGGAGGGCTGTCACCTGTGTCCACGTCATGGGTACACCAGTGAGTAACACCGGGGGTCAGAGAGAACAGTGGGGCAAACTGTCCCAACAACTGGTGACAGTCCCCCTGCTGCTCCTGAGTCAGAGTAGGGGAGAGGATCACACCTTCTACTGACCCATCATGCTCCATGGTAGACAGGAGGTCAGGGAGAGGCTCACTCTCCTCTTCCACCCCATCATCTGTGGCCAAGAGCATACTCACTTCGGACCTCTCGAAGTGGGGCTTGAGGCGGTTCACGTGAAGGACCCTCAAAGGGTTCCTTGGAGCCTGCAAATCCACCAGGTAGGTGACGTCACTTTTGCGCTCCACCACCTCATATGGCCCAGTCCACTTGTCCTGCAAGGCACAAGGTGCCACTGGGGCCATGACCCACACTTTTGCCCAGGTTGAAATTCGACCAGAGTGGCATTCTGGTCATACCATCTCTTCATTTCTTCCTGGCTTGCTTCTAGGTTCGCCTGAGCGAGTTTCCTGAAGCGGGCAGTTTGGTTTCTAAAGGCCAGCATGTAGCTAAACACATCCTGGGGAGTTTTCCTGGGAGCTGCCTCCCAGCCTTCCTTTACCAAACTCAGAGGTCCTCTGACAGGGTGGCCATACAGGAGCTCAAAGGGGCTGTACCCAAGAGACTTCTGAGGCACCTCCCTGTATGCAAAGAGTAGGCATGGCAAGAGGACGTCCCACTTACGCCTCATGGGTTCTGTTAGACCCTTGATCATGCCTTTCAAGGTCTGGTTGAATCTCTCCACCAGACCGTTTACTTGTGGGTGGTAAGGAGTGGTGAACTTGTAGGTTACACCACACTCCTTCCACAGGGATGTCATATACTTGGATATGAAATTGGTCCCCCTATCAGAAACCACCTCTCTGGGGAATCCCACACGGGAAAAGATGCCCATTAACGCCCGGCCCACCACTGGCGCCGTCGTTGTCCTGAGAGGGATTGCCTCCGGGTACCGGGTGGCATGGTCCACCAAGAACAGGATGTACCTGTTGCCCATGGCTGTCTTGGGATCCAGTGGCCCCACAATATCCATCCCTACCCTTTCAAAGGGTGTTCCAACAACAGGAAAAGGTTGGAGAGGAGCTTTGACCTTCCTCCCACTCTTACCACTTGCCTGGCAAGTTTGGCAAGACCTACAGTGTGCATCTGACTGCCTTCGCATTTGGGGCCAAAAGAAGTGGGTGACAAGCCTGTCAAAGGTCTTGTCCTGCCCCAAACGTCATGAGCCAGACCCAGTAGGAAGGTCCTGAAGCGCTGGGGTACCACCAGCACATGGGCTGACCCAGGCTCAGCAACCTTAGGCTCACTGTATAGGAGACCATTCTCCCAGTAGATCAGATGTGACCCGGACTGATTACCAGCTGCCTGGTCTGCAGCCTGCCGCCGCAGACCCTCCAGAGTAGGGCACTCGTTCTGCTCCCTGCAGAACTCCTCCCTGGTGGGACCCCCTTCTTGCTGCCAATGGGTCAGCTCAGAGATGTCTCCCAGTTCGGCTACCTGCTCCCCTGTAGGCACCGGGGCGTCCCCTCGAGGTCCGCCTCCTCCCGGTCCGTGGGAACTTCGGGGCCGGTTTCCCACGCCCCCTGCCCTTCCTTTTGGCAGGGACTTGGGCCACTGTTCCCGGCTCCAAGTCCTCTTGATCACCCTTTCTGGCTGCCATTGACCGAGTAGACACGCATGCCCACTCTGGCAACCCAAGCATCTCCAAGTGAGACCTGAGCTCAACATCCTTCCATAAGGACTGCTCCAGGTCGTTACCTAGCAGACAATCTACAGGCATGGTAGGGCTCACAACCACCCTCAAGGGACCTGAGACCCCCCCATTCAAGGGAACCTGCGCCACCATGCACTGGCGCTCAGAGTTGTCTACAGCAACTACTTGGTGGAATGCCCCTGGGACTACCTGCTTCTCAGAGACCAGGTGACACCGGACTGAGGTCACACTGGCTCCAGTATCTCTGAGAGCCTCTACCCTGTTCCCATTAATGGTCACCCAGGTGCTATATTTCTTTGTGTTAGGGGGCACCCGGTTTCCTGGGACCATCTCACTGTCCCCTAGTGAGACAAGGGTCATTTCTGCGGGATCCCCACCCTCCTGTGGGCACCCCTCCTCCCCAAGCGCTACACTAGCCAACACTTTGGACTGTCCACCGGTGGGTGGCTGTGTCCCCTTTGGGCACTTGGGGTCCCCTTAAAGTGACCTACCTGGTCACATGCATAACACTTGCGTGGGGCCGGTCTCAACAGGCTTCCCTGTAGAGACCCCTTTCTTCTTATCACCGGGGGCTGGGGACCTTTACCCTGGGTACTAGTTTGGGGCCCTTTAGAGAACTCCTGTGCTTTACCCTTGTCCCCCCACCTTTCTGCTGGGGACCCTGCCCACCTTTGGCTGAGTCTCCCCCAAACGCTTTCTTGTGGACCCGGGTACTCACCCAGCGGTCCGCCTCCATAGCAAGCTTCCTGGGGTCAGTTAGCTTACTATCAACTAGGTGCTGGCGCAGATCTGCAAAACATAGACTAGACAAGTGCTCCCATGCAATCAAATTGTAGAGCCCTTGAAAATCTGTTACATTACTGCCCTTCACCCAACCATCCAGCGACCTACAGAACATATCCACACATTCCAACCAAGTGTTGGCCTCAGACTTTTTACTGGACCTGAACTGATCCCTGTACTTCTCAGGAGTGAGCCCATACCTAGTGAGGAGAGCGTCTTTCATGTCAGCATAGGTGAAGTCCTGCCCCTTACCCAAAGCTATCAGAGTGTCCCTAGCTTCCTCTGGAAAGAGAGGCCACAACCCCGCTCCCCAGTTCCTTTCAGGGACCCCATTCATATGAATAGACGACTCGTACCCTTGAAACCACCTTTGTATGTCATCACCCTTTTTGTACTCTTTACCTACATTCTTGGGGATGTGTACAATCCTGTCTGTGTGTGCTGAAGAATTGCTGCCACCATCTGAGCCGGATCTACCCTTTAGCTCCAGCTCCTTGATCATTCTCTCATGATCTAGTATCATTTTCCTTTCCTCCATGGCTATTCTTTTCTCTTCCCTCTCACTTTCTATTCTGAGTTTCTCCAATTCAAACCTCCTTACTTCCTGCCTGTCCTCCAGCTCCTCTGGGGACAAACTACTGCTGCCTGGCCTGGAGGGTTCCCCCCTCCCAAAAGCACATCTACCCTAGGAACAGGCTCCTCCACCTCTCCAGTGAGATCACCAGATTGCCTACTGGCACCTCTGGCTGCTACCCAGGCCCTCAGCGCCTTTTGTAGCTCATCCTTCCTGGTGAGGCCTCTGACCTGGACTTTCAGGTTCTTGCAAATCGATTTTAACTCCTTGACATTGTAGGCTTCCAATCGATCCTCCTCAAAGGCAATTTCTACTGATGCAATTGATGATACTGTTGATTCAGGCATGGTGAAGTAGCAAGTTCAAACTGGCAAGATCAAAAATAGGCCAAAAAGAAAAAGAACCTGTATGTGGTACGTAATGGTCTGCGATATGGTAGTAGTGCACACCAATCACTGTAAGTCAAGTGCAAACACAAGTCCTATCCTCACCGCTGACAACCAATGTTAGAAATGGGATCTCTAGTTGGCAAGGGCTTCCACCTTTGTCCAAGTAGGGACCCGTCTTCCTAGTCAGGGTAAGGGAGTTACACTCCTAAAATAACCCCTACTCACCCCCTTGGTAGCTTGGCACGAGCAGTCAGGCTTATTCTAGAGGCGGTGTGTAAAGCATTTGCACATAACCAACAGTAATACAGTGTAAGCACTACAAACTGACACCACACCAGTTTAGAAAAATATCCAATATATTTATATACTTTAAAACAAGACCAAATACGATAAAAATCCACAGTACAGTACTTTAAAAATGATTACGTTGCAAGATAACTTCTTCTTTGCAGGAATATTTCAAAAACAAAGTTCGTACGAGTCGGTAGCTCCGTCCGAGTCTACCGTGATGCTGAAAACCACAGAGTCTAACAGTTCCAGCCGACCGCGTCGATACGGGCCAGCAGAGTCATGAACAGACTCAGTCACAGTACCTTTCTCGTTGTGGCGGGCACGGAGTGTGCGAGCCGGTCGGCGTACGTCGCGGTTGCGGTGCAAGATGGAAGCGGTGCAGGGCGCGGTGTCCTCTCGATGCGGTGCAGGCAGCGGCTCGGTGACAATCGTGCAGACGGAGTCAGTGAGTCCAAGGCGTGCGGTGCAGGGTGAGACGGTGCTCGATGCGGTGCTGGCAGGTTGCGATGGAGGCGACCAAGCCGGAGTGCGGGAGCTGGCGTCGGACAGCAGTTCAAGTCGGAGCAGTGCGTCACAAGCGTGCGAGCGGTGCCCCAACTTCGATGCGGTCACGAGTGTTGAGCCAGTTGCAGCGACAGCGTCGGTCTGGTCCGGCTGGCACAGTGAAGCGATGCGATGCGAACTGCGGTGCCCACAGGTCACGGTGCAAGCAGCGGCTCGGTGGCGAGGGCGTCGGACGTCGTCGTCGGTGAGACCAGGGTTGCGGTGCGAGATGCGGACGGTGCGGTCTGCGGTGCAAACAGGACACCGGGCCAGCGATGGAGTCGGTTGACGGAGTCGGTTGCGGTTCCCTTCCTCTGTGGCAACTGAAACAGCGGTTCCAGAAGCGGTACCCAGAGGGTTGTGAAGTCTTTGCAGTCCCTGAGACTTCTTAACAGGAGGCCAGCTCGGTTTCAGGCCCTTGGAGATTCTCAGCACAAGTAGTAGAAAGTTCAGTCCAGTCCTTTCACTGCCCAAGGCAGAAGCAGCAGCTGCAGGCCAACCCAACAAAGCAACAACACAGCAAAGGGGCAGAACTCCTCCCTGGCAGCTCTTCCAGCTCTTCGTCTTGGCAGGTTCCTTGATTCCAGCGAGATCTAAATTCATGGGGTCAGGGCCCCAATATTTATATCCCAAATTCCTTTGTTCTCTGAAGGCAGAGAGGCATTTGCCTAGTCCAAACCAGTTCTGGAGCACTTTGTTGACAAGTCTCTGTCCTTTCTTTCAGAGAGTAGGCCAGGGACATCAGACGCACCACAGGAGGTGGAGCCAGCATTGTGGAGGGAAGGCCCAGCCCTATTCAGGTCCCAGGTGCATCTCCTCCCACCCATCTACATGTAGATCTTGCTATACAGCCCTGTGCTGAGTCACCCTGTCTCCTGGCATCCCCCAGCCCCTGTCACTCACACTCCAGACAAGGAATACACAACCTCGCAGAGGCAGGCTTGGATGGTTAGACAAGAAAATACCCACTTTCTAAAAGTGGTATTTTCAAACACAGAATGTTAAAACCAACTTCACTAAAAGATGCATTTTATCATTCTGAGTCCAGGCATACTAAACTCGAATTTCTACCATGTTCCCTGGGTCAGTTAGGATTATAAGCTGTAATAATCAAAACCGCCCATTCTGGCCTATGGGGAACAGGTAGCCTTGCAATAGTGAAAAACGAAATAGGCTGTAATTCACTATCAGGACATGCCACACACACCAGGGCATGTCCTACCTTTCACATACAATGCACCCTGCCCACAGGGGTACCTTGGGCTTACCTTAGGGTGACTAACATGTAGAAAAGGGAAGGTTTAGGGACTTGCAAGTGTGTGCACTTGCCAAGTCGACATGGCAGCCCCAGGCTGCACACAGGCTCTGCAATGGCAGGCCAAAGTTACAGTTTACGGGCTGTTTGCGTGGGTGGCACAATCCAGTGCTGCAGCCCACCAACAGCATTTGATCTATAGGCCCTGGCACTCTCAGTGCACTTTACAAGGGACTGACACATAAATCAAATAGGCCAATCATGGAAACACCAATCCATAACACATTTTATACAGGAGCACTTGCACTTTCCCACTGGACAGCAGTGAGGAAAGTGCGCAGAATCATTACACCAGCAAAAACAGAGTCAAAACCAGGAGGTCAGAAAGCAAAAAGTCAGGGGAAACACGCCAAAAGATGCCAAGTCTAACAACGTAGTACAGCTTTTTTAGGGGTGTCTGCAAATGCTTTGATTGAAATGGTTATTGCAGCCGTGTATAGCTGAGTGGGTGTAGATTTTTGAAATAGTTTGTATTATTGTTTGTTCAAAGTCTATTATGATTTTGTGGGGTTAGCAGTTGTTAAGCCTTAATTTATTTTGGTTTTGCAGTTCGTTGTAGGTAACAATTTGCTTGTTAAGAAGCATAGCGTAAATTAGGGCTATGTTACTGTTATGATATTTATCATGTATAGTGTATATCTGTCTGAATGGTGGAGGGCATAATTAAAAAGTGCCATCCATCATTCACATTTGGGTTTGGCTTAGTCTAATGACGTTATTTTGTGTTGCATATATTATTATTCTCCTGTCATTATTTTTATTTTCGTACAGGAGGATGGCTTCCTCAGTATGTGTAGTAGTTAGATTTGTAAGGAATGTCTATGTCTTGGTATCTTCTGGGTGCAGCACGAGTTTCTCCTCCAGATCTTTTGGTTCCTTGCTATTAATCTTTTTAAATTGGGGATTCCTGGCATTTGGCCTGTGGTGTGGTTTGGAACTGTGGGGAATATATTTTTTAAGATTCTTATTCTTGGTTCCTGGGAGCTAGTGCTTGCTTCTCTCAGGTCTTGCAACACATGTATTACTTCTATATGTGTTATATTTGGTGGTGGTTGTGCTCCCTAACATGAATTACAGCATTATTTCTAGTTGTAGCCTCCCATAACAAGTTTTAACATAATATTTAGTACATCTCTAAGGTATATTCGTTTTGTATATGTTACATTTTTTTATGATATTTTGTTACATTTTATTTTTTTGTTCAATATTATGGTATTTTATATATTTTTAACAGTGATATTTTTGTTATCGATATTTTCGTTTTCCTAGTTTCTGCTTTTTTTAGCAATGTTTTGGTCAGTTGATATTTTGGTGGCGATATTGTGTCATATAACCCTAAGAGGGTCCAAAATGTACCAGGTTGAGCTGCTACAGGCATCAGGCATTCATATGTCTGTGCTGTATCTCTGCAATACACCATGGTCACTCCCCCATCCCATTTCTACCCACGCTTTGCCAATAACAATGTGCTACTAAATCTCCATACAGAACCAGAGACTTCCCAAGTATATCCCTACACAGCCAGAAGTGGAGCGGGTCAAGTGTATGCATTGATATCTTAAAGATTTTTGGAGATCCAAGCAAGACAATTTTGAGGACCTATGTTCAGAACAACAAAAAATGTATTACATATCTTCACCTAAATCAATCCCTCTTGATGCCAAAAAGTTTTGAATTGTATGTTAAACTTTCAGAAATGGCAACATCTAAAAACAACTAAAAGCTCAAGCTGCCTGGTGCCTACCAGCCAAATAGAATCAAAATAAACCTTGATTGACCATTGATGTAGACATTTACTTTTACTCTTGGGTCTAGATTTTAGTCTTTCAATAACAATACTTTAAGTGTTATTCAGTGATAAAACAGCCTGTTCCTCCCATTGCAGGAAAGACACCATAAACGTGATTTGGTAAATATTTAGTAGAGTAGAGAATAATAAAATAATGTATATGCACATCGAGCCTGGTGTTGGAGCTTTAGCTGGCAGATATCTGTAATCACAAATAAATCCTCCTTCACAAATAGAATTCTTGCTGCAACAGTGAAAATCAATGCACTGCTCCAATTATTTTCATCATTTCATCTGGTGTAATCTGGCAGGAGGCCTCCTGGTAAAGTGAATGAGTCCGACAGAATACACACCTGGAAAGAGATTGGGAATGTCAAAGTCTTTTACTCTTTCTCCATAACAACCTCTCTACTTCTCTCTGTCTGTGTCTACCTCTGACTTTAATTATTCCATCCTCACAACTCTCTACTTTTATGTATTTACCTCTCCTTCTTTACCTCTCCTGTCCCTCACTCTATCATTTCTCTCTCCCTACATTGCTCACTCCTCTCTACTGCTCCCCATTCTTTTCTAACTCCCTATAAATTACCCTTACCTCCAATTGTCTTACTTTTCTTCAGCTCTCTCTACATTTCCTGTCTGTGTATGTCATTTTCTCTACTTCATATCTCCCTCTGCCTCTCTATCTTGTTGTATCACTACGCTCTCTACCTCCCTGCCATTAAAACCCTGCCCTTGTCGCAACCTCACATCTCTGTCTACCCTGTGGCTACCTCTGTCTCCTTTCTCTATCACTGTCCATGTTGCCTTCTCTGCCTCAAGTATCTGTCTGCCTCATGCCTCTTTCCTTACTTCACAATATCTCTAGTAACTCAACACTATGGGGCCGATTCTGATGCGGGTTGGAAAAGCTTCCCGACCGAATCGGTTGGGAAATGGTGTCCGACCCACTCGGATCGGGAAAGTCCGACCGGCGGAGTAGGATGCATCCGGATGCTTCCAGATACGATTTGGTTGAACTCCCATTGACTTCAATGGGAACATTTGTTCCTAACCGCATCAGAATTGGGCCCTCGGTCGGGAAGACACGTTCCCGATCCGATTTGGAAGGAGCAAATGCCGTTAGGAGGCCTTCCTAACCGCATCAGAATCAGGCCCTATGTTTATCTAGCTATACCTATCTTTGCATCTGAATGTACCTACACCATGTCTCTACCTCTACTTTCTCTACCTCACTTTTACCTCATCACTTTCAATATACCTATCTAGCTGTCATCCATTACCTCACCTGTCTCTACCACTCTCTGTGCCTATGTTTATATCTCTTTCACTCTTCCCTCTCTCTCTCTACCTGAACTATCTCCTTCCTCTCCACCTCAGTAGTCTGTTTACAACTATCCTTATTTTATCTCTCCACCATCTACATCATCTCTGCCTCAACTTATCTCTTACTCTCACATATATACCTCTCTCTTCCTCTCTCTGCATTTCACTTCTCTTTAGCTCTTTAACGCCTCTACCTCACCACTCTCTACTTTACCCGTCTCTTTACCTCATTTCTCTCTCTCCCTCATTTCACACTGTACCTCAAATCACTCACCCTTCCTCTACTAAACACTCAATTTACCTCACCAATAATTCACTAACTCACAATTACATCTCTCCACTGTATATATTCATCTCTCTTGTTACCTTACTCCTTTCTAGCTACCTCTCTTTCTCTACCTTTTTTTTACCATTGACACCCCCTCTCTATTGTCTCTGTACCTCCTTCTCTATTTCAACATACCCTCTCTATTTCACCTCTCTCACTGCCCTTCTCTCTCTTTCACCTCTATCACTGCCCTTCTCTCTATGCCCTTCTCTCTTTATGCATCTCTGTACCTCACCTCTCTGTCTCTAGCTCCCCACTTCCTCTACCTCACCCTATCGACCATTGTCTATCCCTCTTAGTTTAGATAGTTTTATTTTGCCATAAAATCCATAAAAATATAACATCTGTACATAATCAGTAGTCAATCATCTAGGAATAAATACATTTCAAAAAGTACCATTGAGCTCTTAAAAACAGAGCATGTTTTAAAAACCTCCCCACCGAGTACATAGCAATGCTAGGTAAAATGTGGAAAGAAAGCCACTTGCCAGTTGTACAATTTTAAGGCCTGCAATAATGGTTTAAGGTATTAGACGCTGGGCAATTTATAGACCACACAAGAACATAAAATGCATCATGGTTTGCATGAAACCACCATCTCTAAATCCACATAAAAGATTATGTTTAATAGTGGTCGAAACAAAATACTTCAGTAAACCGGGGTTACACCAAGTTAACTTGTTGGACCGAACCATGGATGAGGCTAGTTCACAGAAGAAACAGTTCGTTAGTATGACAATTGTTTATTTTTTTTATACCACAAATTTTATAGATTTTCAAAAGATTTAGCATTGTAATGTGTCGGCATTACAGTCGTCATGTCAAAGAAAAACATATACAGCATTAGTCGTCTCAAGCATATTAGTATGACAATTGTTACCTATACAAATCTCATCTGCATACTCAAAAAGATTTGGGCAACCAATCAGATTACAGGCATTTTTTACATATTTTAGCTAGATACATTTATCAATAATATTCAAGCTAAACCAATCTTGGATACTTTCTTGACACAGCTTCGCTGCATTGTTAGCCCAAATTGATAAGAGGAACCAGCTCTATCCTGTCCTTAAAATATTGCAAACCCAACTCTTTGTGATAGACAAAAAGAGAGATAATGTGTGTAAGCTCCAGCAATTTCCAACAAAAGTGATTTTCTTCCATTTGCTACACCTTAATGTTTACTGTTCCCCAAAGTCCTGCAACAGAGACACATTTGCTCTAATAAATGTGGATCACCCATTTCTGCAGTTTATTAATTTTGGTGATGAAATTGGAAACTGCACACCCAAATCCATTCCAAACCGATATAATATTTTAGACATTTATTGCATTTTCTTCAGTTTTCATTGTTTTCAATTCTCCTAATCATTTTGTATGCTTCTGGGAGATAAAGTAGACAGCCTGTGCTTACTGTCCAAGGAGATTTCTGCACAACCATATTCCTGCTGTTCATCAGTGAGGGGAAATCCATTGCCCACCCGTGTCTGGACGAATACCTGTCCAATTTCCTTACACTCTAGTATGGCCACATACACAAGGACATAAATCAACATAGATCTGGTTGATTAATCAGTTGCAGTAACATAGTATTTCTTTGTGTTTCCACTAGGAATAGTGTGGCTGCTTACTGCTTCTTCAACTGTTGTAAAGACATGAACTGTCAACCAGAGAAAAAATTGGCTAAATGTGCTGCACTCATTTTAATGAGCTGCAAGCCTTGGGTTTGTACGTAGTGATGGCAAGAGTGACTGTTTGGATTTGCTACATCTAGGTAAGTGTTAATGTACCCACCCAAAAGTAGAGTGTGTGAATTTAGCCGGAGAAATGTTGGCATCACATTCACATAGAACTGCAAATTATCCAGATTGGATCTGATAATCTTCAGCAACACAAACAATATGCCTTCCAGTGTGCCTTGCACAAGAGAGTGACTGTGCCCATCAGTCACAGTTTGAGTGTATTGAAGTTCCAGTCCTTTGTGTATCACAATAGCTAATCCCCATGCGCAAGTGTTGTATGGAACGTAATATCTATATGTACGCTATTTGCGGGCATATTAAACATCATCCATAGGGGAAAGATGTATTCCTTGTAGAAGCACGACCTGTAGTCTGTGTCAGTCCACGTGTGCTGGGACATTCCTGACCTTGTAAAAGTGATCCAGGCTGCATATAATCAAGATCATAAGTGAGGTATTCAGCTTAACCTAAAATACCCCCCCTTCCCACCACCCACACTGAAATACTCAACCTTGAGCAAAAAGGACCCAATATATCAGAACAAAGAGAGTTTTTCCAATGCGATACAAACATGGGTTTGATGCCAGCCACACTTGCACTCACTGTGTCCAACCTGGGGCACCAATCATATCCTTCCTCTGCCTACCTAGTAGACAAGGTGAGCAAATTTCACAGGGCAGTGTCCCTATCCACGCCACATCCCTTCCTGCGACTCTACCTGTGAGTATCAGCAATACACCTCTATATTTTATGGGGACATATCAAGTTTCGGGAGCATCTACCAATTTGGGGCCTGGTGGTATAGAGATACACATACATATAGATCATGGCTGGCTAATGCCAGACCTGCGTTCATAGCCTGAAGAGCCATCACAGGGCAAACCTGCAAAAAAGAAGAATCTATAAGAAAACCCAAATGGAGACTGTAGGCGAACAATGAGAGTGATGTTTCTAGCAGTACAAGGAGCTCTAGATAGTTCTCATGAGGACTGCAAGGTTGAGTTAATTCACTCTCACTAAAGCCAGCAAGGAGCTGCACCAGTAATATTCTCCAGTCCATTCTTTTTGCCAGTGCTTTTAAGTGGCTTAACAAATGGCGTGGCTGCCTTTGAGTACATGAAAATGTGTGATTTTCCTCCTTTAGTCTTGTTAGATACAGCATTGTATACTTCGCGATAAGTTGTTCTAGCTTTTTGGCATTCGTAATCACCCTTCTTGCCTCCTGACCAACAAATCTCGGTAGACTGATACTGTTGTACTACCATAGATCAGGTTACATTTCTCATGCTAGCTAACTGATAGCGTCACAATCTCTGCAGTTTTGACGGCATGCTATGATTGGCTCAGATGGTGCTCTTGGCAGCAGCCTCGGGGCCAACGAGTGGTGGGCTCTTTCAATGATGAACATATTGGAGAAATGCAATCAGCCTAGCAGGACTGTTCTCTGCAAGACCAGTAGCTTACAGCATGGCTGAAGTAAGGTGCCTCTGTTCCTGAAAAAGGTCAATTGGTTGTGTTACATCTTCATCTGGCTATACCTATCTCTGCATCTGAATGTATCTACACCATGTCTCTACATCTACTTTCTCTACCTCACTTCTACCTCATCACTTTCGATATACCTCTCTGCCCCACCTCTCTCATTACAGGAAGACAGCAAACCATCAGGCAAGCAATTTCCAGGGGAATCTGACACCCCAAAAAAGTGACTGGAAATGTCCAGCATCTGTCTCAAATAGCACCTAACATGCTTCTAGTCAGCTGAGGCAGGCCAAAGCAGGCCCTGCTGAGGAAGGCACCCACCCCCGCCCAGGCAGGAGCAGTGCTGACAGTAGATTCTGACTGATCCTAGACCCTACCAGGCAGCTGCTTAGGAGCAGCCGGAGGATCCTCTTACTCACCACATTCTACCAACGCCACTGTTCTCAGGTTTTTGGAATATCTGGCATACCCCATGCATTTGGCAACACACAGGATCCTATAAGAGCCTTAGGTCCAGATTACTAAGGTGTCCAGGACTTCCTGCAGCATTGAGAGAGCAAGGTCCAGCCAGAAGTATTGAGTGCTCTTTCAGCAAGGCCCAAATTTCAATCTCCTCCAGGACTGTAGAGTGACCGGCTCTCGATGTTACAGGATGGGGAACAGGCCACCGATGAGCATAAAGGCACACCTGCTATGCTAAATGTCCTACCAACTCCACAGCCCAGCCAGCTCGACAGCACAAGCACAGCACCTAACCCACAGGCTTGCCAGTGAATGTTGCCACTGCTTTTGATGTTACAAGGAGGCTGCATAATTTGCAGTTCAGGCAGCCGAAGAGGGTTCACCAGCAGCATGTCTTTCTCAAATGATGTAAGCCCACCAGGGCACCAGCTAATCATTTTCCCCTGGGCTACCTAAGGAGGCGATTTTATGCCTGAGCCCTGACTGGCCAGACAGATGCCATTAAGAGCAGAGCGCAGTGCACAGCTTACCTATGCTACAGACGTAGGGCCTTCTGGGAAGCCTGCTCGCTGATACCTTGTAATCAATCTTTATTTACGAGTAACATAGCCTTCTTACACCACAGGCCGTGTGGCTGAACCTGAACTATTAGATAAGCAGAACTGTGATTCAACCAACAAAGAATGAACACACTCAATCTACAATATACTTTAATGTCTCAGGGAGGTTATCCCCTGAATTCAATCTATTTCGAATTGATAAACTCTAATGTCCTTTAAGCTGTGCTGCCTGGCACAGCTCTACCCTTAGGCAAATTAGACAAGGTTATAACCCTAAATAACCTCCCTTTTACAGTTACATTTAATGTCAATGAAAGAGTGAACATGAAGCTAACTGAAAGAGCCAAGGTCAGTCATTTTCACATTCATTCTTCTTCTGACATACTATTGATATAGCGAATTTCCTCATTTGCAAATTAAACGCATTTAACAGAAAAGTGCAGAACTTCAATGCTGAAAAACATGCACAAATAATGCAAACATTTGTAGTAGGTAATCCTTTCTAGACATTAAAGGCACATGAATGATGTAACATAATGTATTGACTTAAGTTAGCTTGACTACTGATGCCATGTTAAACTCCGATTTTACACGTTAGGGATGCGAGGCCTGTTTTCGTGTTTAAACTGTTGTTTTTGCACAAGATGTGTTCCTCTTTCCACTGCAGATGCTGTAATTTTCCAGAAGCCTTCGGTTAGCTAGAGAATAGGCATTTGTTAGACAACTGATAGTGAGGTTTTCACAGATGGCAGGAAACGCGACTCATGGGCAGAACTGACTGAATCTCAAGATTTGATCAAAGTAACAAAACAAGGACATGATTTCATAGTGCATTATGAAGAGTGAGAAACTAGGGAGTTTACCTGCTCCCAGGCATTGTCGGGGAATGTAAGATTTGTTGCTATTTGCAATTTGTTTCGCTAGAATATTACATTTGGGAGTGTTCCATAGATGAGAGGCCTTCTTTCAGAGAGCTTCCCTTTCGCACCCAAAGACTAGGTACGGAGAGCTTGCTGTAGAACTTAGGAAGCAGATCTTAGGGATGCCTGCTGACTTTGAGCTGAGAATACTTTCCAGCTTTTGCTTATTTCTACTGTTTGAGTTCTAAGGCTTCATGCTTATGCATTCTTATTCCCTCATCAGAGCCCTTCATTGGGTTTCTGAAACTGACAAATTACCTTGCCTCTTAAAGATAGGATGGGGAGAGGATGTAGCCTTACGGCTAGAGCTGCCGACATTGGAGCTGGGGAACCAAGTTTGAGCCTCAGCGTCGGCTCAGCATCCTGTGATTCTGGGCAAATCACTTAATCTCCCTGTGCCTACCAAAACTGAATGTGTCCTTGTGTAACGTAACTGGTGCTCATGTAAAGCGCTCCAAACCCTTCGGGTCGAGTTCGCTCTATATGAATCTGCAAAAAAAAAAAAAGATAATTGCCCTTTATGCCCAATACCCCCATTAATTTAGATTACGGGTTTTCCTATATGGAAAACTAGTGTTGCATTGTCTCTATTTTATTTGTAATTCTCACTAATGTGGTATTTTATCTTGCCTTGAAATATCAACTAATAGAATATTTGCATCTATAACAATGATGACTAAATTTAATACTTGTTAAATGAAGAAATCGTTTTGAATTAATTTGTTAATAAAAACTCTTTAAACTCACACCAAATCTCTTTATCGATTCTTGAAAAGTCCCAATTGGACTTCATTGTTCATAGTGTTTGATGCAAATGATTGTTCCTTATCATCACTCCTTGGTCGCGAACAACGGTCAATACGACTGATGGCGGGGGTTATTCGATGATTATACTCGATGATTGAGATACAAGAATTCCCGCTCCAGCATTAAACTACTGAAGAATCCATCACTCTTCGGCCTTGTCAATGTCACCATTATTAGATCAGTGCCTAAGAAGGATCCTGGGGCTATTCGCACACAAATATGCAAGTGTCTTCTTCGCGCCCTGCTTCTGATGTGACTAGGAGCCAGCAAAATTCCCAAGGACCTTTGACCAGGGAGCCGAGGCCACATGTTAATAGTTGAGGAAAAGCCTACCATTAACTATGGAAGGGAGACTTGCTGGAGAAATGTAATTCCTCAGAACCTTAACTGGACTCCAGAAAGAGATCAGGGTGTTGTGTCCTTAGAGGATGCCGGCTTCTCAATGTCAATTCAGAGTCCTCCACACAGGGCCCCCCATTAACAAGAGCAGCAGTGCTGGGGGTCGGTTTTGTTAAGCAGCAATGCTTCACACTTGCCCCGCCCGACCCTGGGTGGGGGCCAGTCCGACAAAATTGCCAGAGCTGCTTTGCGTTCCCAGTCCGGCCCTGCCTCCACAGCCAGCTTCACCTCAACATTACACATGGTTCAGCCTCTCATCCAATGTGTATGACACTGTAGAGAACAATCAGACAGCACACTACACATTCACAACACTGGTTACAACTACAGCATATATTCTTCTGGGGTACTGCTAGATCAGAGGGTGTAGTGCTGATTACTGGAATTGACTAGGGACTTTGACAGATGGTGATGGCGCTGGATGGGCTGTAGTGGTTTAAATGCCCTGTCTGCCCAAGTGCACCGTCTTTGTTTTTTCTGCTTAGGCTCAGTGTCTGTCCAGTGACCATTTGTTATGGTTTTTACATTTTTGGTTAATTGCAGTTTCCCTTCCCCTTTCTTCGTTCCACCTTCTCTTTTTCCCCCATTATGTCTTTGCTTTCATCCTTAACTGTTTTACATACTGTGGTTATTTCCTTGTCCTTGTTCTCAATCACTAGCAGACCACTAGCTACCATGGCACCACTGCTGGTAGTTATTACTGCTATGCTTGGTATAGTGGACGTATCCTCTATTTCTGTTGCATTGGGCAATTACATGTCAGTTGATGTACCGTTCTATGTATCATGTATCTTATTGTCATACCTTCAATAAAATGTGTTTAAAAAAACAACGAAAAACCCCACAGCCTATATTCATTTATCAAGTCAATAAAAAGTTACATCTGTATAAACGACATAGCAAGGCTGCCATGGGTCCAGGTGTAAGCAAGAAAAAGGGCCCCTTAAACTGCTGCTTGGAGTAGTAAAATACAGCAATTATCAGGGTTCAAGGGGCCTCTCAGGACTCTGGGCCCTTGTGCCACTGCACCTGCTGCACAAATGGTAGATATGCCCCTGATCTGTATATAAAAATGTACTGATCAGTCTTGGCTTCCCTGGCTACCTCTCTTATGCCTGAAGCAAACTGTTAGTGCGTAGAAAACGTTTATGCGTGTTATGGATATTCACGTCACGTCACGTCAGGTCACCTTACCAAGGACAGTGTTCCATGGTGAATGACCTGTGTGTGTGTAAAGCTTACAGAGAATAATAAAAATAAATGCAGGAAATAAAACATGTAAATTGTCATAGTGTAAAAGTAAGTCTAGAGAAACGCACCTCCTTATTGTATCTTACATCAACAAACATTGCGTAAAAGCACTTCCTGGTTACCTCACCAATTTGGAAAGACAGTCTGCCCTGTTCCACTGCAAACATGACATTTTGGCAACAAGCTGATTTAACGACCTTGAATATTTGCCCCAGTTCTGTATAATTTATTTCAGATGCCATCATTGTGACCGTTTAAATTCCACAAAAACCCACATTCACCAAGTACTCAATATCTAACAGCTACTTCCACCTACAGCTTTATTTTCAACTTTATAGCTTCTGTCAGTGTGTTTCATTACCTTAGTGTAGCTGAAAGAGGTTGATTGTTGTGATCAAATATTCATGAGCTTTGGCACTGCTCTCCTCTCCTCTCCTCTAGACGACCTTTGTTTTATTTAGAGGAAGGTGACACTCCATTCCATGTGTGCTGATTAGTAACACACACATTACAGCAGCACATTATACTTTCACAGGTTTTCTGTACAAGGGCGCTGTACAATAATTTCATGTTTCTGAAAAATGGTTGCATATGTATACACCTGTCTAGGAATATGGCATGCAGCATTAAGGGATAAAAGCAGCACATTATCCTTTTCATATTTTAAGAAACAATGACACATGCAGTCCTCCAAAAATGCAAACTGAAGTCAAAATGTAGCATTGTCTAATTCAGGGGGCCTATCGTGATGAGCTGTGCTGACTCAGCACAGAACCGAGCACCTGTTTTATGCTCTTACATTGTGTAAAGTGAATCCAATGTATCCACTATTTCTCTGAGTTAGAGCTACATTTTCAGACTGCACAGTTCAGAAACAGTGAGCAGGGTTTGCCCTTTTCGGTTTCTGATTGGTTTGTCTAAAATAATGCTCTAACTCAGAAAAATATCACATTGAGGGGGATATTCTCAAGAACGTGCAATAATCTTCGCCAAAATACGTTAACGCAATTTTTCACATCGCCGTCTATCGCGGGAAAATAACTCTGTGTTAACGTCGTATTCCCAACACGGCGGTAACATGCGATAGTCCCCCGACAACGCGTTAAATGTCCGCGATAAAATTACCTGGACGGCGATAAAAATCTAAACCCGAACGTGAAAAAACCCCAACTGCGATAAAAAATTCCGCGATAAGCAGCGCCAGGCCTGCAAGTCACACAAGTCAGGCGGGAAAAACCACTATAAAAGCGGCAAACAAAAACACAACCAAGACACAAACAACCGCGAAGCACCATGGAGGTAGCCGGAGCAAGTACAGAGGACAACCAGAACCCCACAAGCTCCACGGAGGACCAGCCTGGGACCATCATTGGGGAGACGGTGGCAGGATTTGGGGGACCGGACACTGCACAACATGACCTGACCCAACAGCAACAGGGTGAGTAACGACCAGGGACTGGGGGGACGGGGGGAGATGGGCACAGTGGCACACATGCACAATTAAGTATAGCACATCTGCGGACAAACCATGCCCAAGAGTCACAACTCCGAACAAGAGACCAATTTACCCAAGTCCGCAACATCTCAGCACTGTATAAGCACAGAAGTGAAAGGCACACCGCCTGAAAGGGATAAGGGCCAGCCAAATCAGAGCTGAAGGGGCAACTCACCCACAATGCAGCACACACACATAAGAATCAGAGCACCTCAACATTGACAACAATGTGGTACAAACTGCAACATTCACACAACAGAACAGAGGACACAACTGCTGCCGCTTGTGTGTAGAAAATGGCCATTCGCATGTGGCATAGCAGGAAACTGTGAGATGATAATGTACAAGTACAACCTCACATCCCTGATGGTGCAGAAATGTCAACTGTCCCGCATCAAATTGGCATCTCCTCACAAACAGTCACAATGTACATTGTCATGCAGTCTGTATGTAAACTTGTACAATGCGTGAACATACATGTGAACACAATGTCAATCTGCATCTCCCCTTCACATTGCAGAGGGAGAATCAACACCTCCTGCAGAGCAGACCCAACAACACAGCACTGATGATGAAGAGGACCACACCAACATCTACACCGATGCCCTCGAACAGCTCATGGACAGCTCCGGCACCCCACCTCCAGCAGCAGGGCAGCCAAGCTGCATCGATGAGATCCCACCCCCTGCACAGACCACACAGCAGGAAGCACCCACCACCACGGCTGTCTCCCAGGACCCCCACGACCAACACATGGCATTCCAACGCCGTGTGTTCGGGTGCCAGGAGAAGATGGCTGACCAGCTGCGGGTGGGGTCCGAACACATGTCAGCCAAACTAGATGCCATACGTGGGTGTCTAAGTCCCATCAGGGACGACTTACAGTCCCTAATGGACACCCACTGTCCGCTCCATGCTCTCCAACAATCCATGGCTGACATCGCTGGAGTCATGACTCTGAGCCAAGAACAACTGTCTAGTCAGAGTGGCTCCAGCAGCGATGTCAGCCGGGAGTTGGGACACATAAGGAGAATGATGGAGAGCTTGGAGCGGATGCAGGCGGAAAGAATGTTTGCCACGGCTGCACACCAGTCAGATGTAGCTGTGATCCTCCATGCCCTGCAGATCCTCGTCATGGCATTGCCACCACAAGGCCTGGCGCGGATGAATGCTGCTGCTACTACTCCATCCACTTCTCCGCCCCCTGAAGTGTCAGTGCCACACACTGCGGCAGACATTCCACTTCCGGCCCCTGATGTGTCACTGCCACACAGTGATGCAGACAAAATACCACCACCCACATGTGAGGCACCGGACACATCAGAGGACGGAGATGATGATGAATCGGGCTTTGTGGTAAGAATGAAGTGGTAGCATTCATGTCCGCTATATGGCCTATTTCAGCTTGGTTCTGCCCTCTGCATCATGCCCTGGAATAACACCTTCCACTGTCCCCTGATACACTCAGCGACACTCACCTTGGACCTCGACATGGACTGCCATATTTGGTTTGGTTACCAATGACACAGCAAGCACACTGCGGACTGAAGTCTTCCACTCCAGATGAACTTGTCAATCCCTAAAGGACTCCGGCTGGCCCTCCACGGGCCAACATTACAAAGTGGGGTTTGCATGGACCTGTACTGGTCCAGCTTCAACACTCCACTGAATGTGAATAAAACATTCTAATTCACACAGATGTGTCATGGCTATGCTCAATCAAGTATGAAAGTATGGATGAATGTAGGGACAGTGATTCCACAAAAAGGTACTCCCTGGGTAATGCTATCAGTGCGCATGTATGGCCGTGACCCAGATAGGCAATGAGACACACATTGTCATTCAAACCAACACTCATCACAGTTGAATACAAGTGAAGGTGCGTAGACTTTATTAGCATATGCGTGTCAGTACGGGCAAGATTAGTGCCACAACATGCAGACCAATGCAGCAGTCTGTCAGAATGAGGAACATTGCCAAGCACCGCTGACCACTCCGGGGGAGTGCCTCACCTTTCACAGGTGTGTGTTGTTCGGCGCTTTTGTCCGCTCATGTATTCGGAGTCCAGGCGAATGCAGCCATGTCCACTGTTGTCGTGGGATATGTGACCAGATCTCCAAGATGCAACAAGGTGTTGGGACATGTGCAATGGGTTCCAATCTGTTGTGGCTGCAGGTACGTAGTTACTCGTCCATAAAAGCGATTGCAGCTTCATAGGCTATCATTTCCAACATGAGCTCGTTGTCGACTTCATCAAACAGGACGGCGAGGCCATCCATTAGCAGGTCCGGACAGATGTGCAGTGTCCACCCCCTTTCACCAATTAGCACTACAGCCCAATAGGGGAGCGGTTCAATGTGGTCACTGCACACGAGGAGTTGTGCAATCTCCCAGGTCCAGCTACCAGCATGAATGCCAAATATTAAGGCATCCCATAAACAGGTATCACAGTGACACTCCTGGTCGTGGGCCAACAGGGGGCACACACACATGTCAAAATCCAGTTCAGCTACCATCCTGTTGGATAGGCAGACATCCATGGACCACTCGAATATGCACGATCGACAATGCAACACAGGCTGAACGCAGGTGATGTTGGCAAGGCGGAAGCTTAGCCGGTAACTGATCCGCAGCACTGCCAATGGAAGTCCCCCAAGTAAATGCAGCATACATGCATGGTACAGTTCCATGTGACAGGGGTTGTGCATGTGTCCGGGATGTTCTGCCATTGCGTTAGTGTCTCTGGTTGAAGCGGCACTGTTCTGACCTGCGCCAGTTCTGTGGATGAAATGCCACAGCTCGGATCAATGAGTTGTTTTAGTGTGCAACGGTTGTACGCCTGGGATGGTGTGGGAGTAAGTGTGAAGGCCATTCCATGCAAGATAACTTCGAGCAAGGACTTCTGTGTGTGGGGTGTGTATACGTTGGTCTTTCGTTGGGCTGTGCGTAGTGTGGGAGTCGACATCAGCTGCTATAGTATCTGTCAGGGGGTGCCGGGCACATGCAATTCCGAGGTCGGAGGTGCAGATGTGCTTCCGCCTGATAGTTCAGACAAAGGAGCTTTCATCCCTAATGTTAGTTTCTCATCTGCTTGCATTCAGGACATGTGAAGTGGCTTGTTGGGGGTGGGGTGGGATGTGTGCGACTTTGGGATTCATGTTTGACATGTCTTGCATGTGGCAAATGTGCGGCATCACTGTGTGTTACGTTGCCTCACAGCTGCTCCTCCCTCCCCCGAGCCTATTTACTTGTGCGCGCAGCGCGGTTGCATCACTTGCACTCCTACGGCACACCATTGTCATGCCTGTCTGCGCATGTCCACAAGCCTGACAACCACACTGTAATGTTGTCCGTTGAAGGTGGGCGGCCACGTGAGTGTAGGCCTATGGTAAGGATAGGGCGGACACAGATGTAGAGTCCATGCGTGGCTGAACTCACGCTGCGAGTAGGTCTAGGCATTTAGCTCTTGCTGCAGCATTACAGATACACACAACACTTGGCATGTATGGGCCAAGACCCCGAGCGGTCTTGCACTCCTTCATTTCTCCGTTCGTGCGAGCCCGCCCTCAGGGTGCATGCTACATTGCAACATTGTCGATTGCGGGCAGGGTGGCGCCGACACTACAACAGAGACACACGCATTAGTTACTTCCTTGCCCAGGCCAGAACTGAACCACGCCCAGAGCCCCGGGCAAATCCTTCACACCCCTACGCTGGCCTGGCATACGCCGGCCCAGCCCACTTCGCTTACGCTTACAGGGGGGACGAAAGAGCTACGTGTCCAAGGTCTTAGACACTGCCTGAGGTGACATGGTTGCATCCGCAGTCCACAGCACAAGGTAAGGTGGTAGGGCCCTGGCCCATCATGCATACATAATGACCACAAGGACACACTTAGATAGATAGTGGAACTGGCTATGGGCACGTGCGCCCAGCCACTTTTTATTGCCAGGGTCACATGTCCAGTGACGCCTGTGCTGGATGGGTGTGGGGTGAGTGTAAGCCAGCACTCAGGGAGTGGTTGGTGCTGGCAACAACTAGAACAGTGATCTTCATATTACACACACAGATTCAATCATAAAGGGTCCATGACTTGCAGTGCACTGAGGTAGGGGCACCAGATCTGGAACCACACACAAAAGATTCAAACATAAAGGGTCCATGACTTGTGGTGCACTGAGGTAGGGGCACCAGAGATGAGCGTGCTCATGTGAAGTGATTGTTAATCATTGTGTCCCTTCGGGATATTCCCGCTGCAGCGGGGTGTGGTACACCTGCCTCATCTTCATCATAATCGTCCCAGGTCTTCCCCACTGCCTGAGGCGACATTGTCGCGTCAGCTGTCCACAGCACAAAACTCAATCATAAAGGGTACATGTGTTGTGGTGCACTGAGTTGGTGGCACCTGAAGAACTCAGCGGGTGCGCAGCCTGCGATGATGCATTGTCCGGGCGGGCCGCACTGATAGCAATGTCTGTTGCCTACTGGACTGCGCCATTAATAAATCAAGTCTCAATTTGAATTGTGAGCCCTGCTGACTGCAGTGTAGGCCGGAGGCAGCGGTCAGAAAGGGCCCACAGCCACGTGGCGACGACTTGTGGTGCACTGAGTTGGTGGCACCTGAAGCGCTCAGCGGGTGTGCAGCCAGAGATGATGGCGTGTCCTCGCAGGTCAGGATTGGATTGGATTTGTGAGCCCTGCTGACCGCAGTGTAGGCCGGAGGCAGCGGTCAGAAAGGGCCCACAGCCACGTGTCGATGACTTGTGGTGCACTGAGTTGGTGGCACCTGAAGCGCTCAGCGGGTGTGCAGCCAGAGATGATGGCGTGTCCTCGCAGGTCAGGATTGGATTTGATTTGTGAGCCCTGCTGACCGCAGTGTAGGCCGGAGGCAGCGGTCAGAAAGGGCCCACAGCCACGTGGCGATGACTTGTGGTGCACTGAGTTGGTGGCACCTGAGGTGCTCAGCGGGTGTGCAGCCAGAGATGATGGCGTGTCCTCGCAGGTCAGGATTGGATTTGATTTGAGTGCCCTGCTGACCACAGTGTAGGCCGCAGACAGTAGTCAGCACACACATAACTCTGCGGTGCTGTGCCGCTGGGTGCGCTGGGGGCCTGTGTCGCGGACGCCAGTGATCGGCTGAGGAGGCTGGCGGTAATTGCGGCGGACTCGTGGCAGGGTGAGGGGCGCCTCCCTGGCAGACGCGTTGGCCATCCAGTAAGTGAACCACGCCCAGAGCCCCGGCCTATTTATTCACACTCCTACACTGGCCTGGCGTACGCCGGCCCAGCCCACTCCGCTTACGCTTACAGGGGGGACGACACGGGTACATGAGCGAGGTCTTCCCCACTGCCTGAGATAAGATGGTTGCGTCCACTGTCCACAATACTGCACACACCAGCAGTATATGTCCACATGGACATGTCTGTGCTCTGCATACTGTAGTCTGTCCAGCACATCACCGCCACACTTGGCATTGTGTTCCTTCTTATTCATGGGTGACTTGCCTCCTTCACACATACTTGGTTCCCACCTCTCCCCACATTCTGCAATTGTGTGGCTGAGGGGCCATGCCATTTTGGGAAGGTCAGCTGTCTTGTTCTGCGCTGCCTCGATGGTGGTCCGGGGGGGGTGGGTCCTGGAGGTGGTGGCGGTGGCTGTTGTGGCCCTCTTGGGTCTCCGAGCTGCATGGTCAGTAGCTCCATGACATGTGTTGGTCTTCAGATGTGGCTCTGGGCTGGGCTCCCTTTCATGCTGCAGGTTGTCGTCCTGCTTTACACCAGTAAAAGACAGGTGTTAAATCCCTGCTGCTAACGCGCCTTATCGCCTGTTTTTGGGTCGCATCGCGGATCTGGCTGGTCGTTGAGAATAAGTGGTGTTTTCGTGTGTTTTTGCACGGGAACGCCTACTCTGCATATCATTAGTGTTAGTTGTCGCTCTCATCCGTGGCGATGTTTTTTGCGGAGGATATCGCTGGGAAACTGGCGATATCGGCAGTATGCACCAGCTTGAGAATAGGGCGATAAGTCTATCGCCACTTTTACGGCGCTAAAGTGCCGATAAATCGGCGATGACTCCTTGAGAATATGCCCCTGAATGTGCTGCCCCCAGGGCAACCTCGAACTCGTGCTGCCCTGCGGGCAGTGTAATTAAGTGAAACACAGAGAGGCTTTAGAGCAGCTGCTCTGTGTTTCACTGTTCACTGTGCGCTGTGCAGATGGCAACCCACCTGCAGGGCACAAAGGCAAAGGAATTCCCTCATTTGGATGGGGCCGTGCCCCTATGCAAATATGGGAACACCCTCTGGTGATAGTGCTGGAGCTATATGTGCGCCAGTGTTATCTGTATTACTGAAAGGGCTGCAGAAGCATCTGTGGCCCTTTTTGTAATACCAAAGTGCCCCAGGGGGCGCAAAGCGTGCGCACATGCCCGTTGCTCCCCCGGGGCACTTTTCATAATTCGACCCCAGGAGTGCATCCATACACTATAAATTAAAAACATTTCTGAGCTGCTTTACTTTCGCTTTCAAGAAGGACAACTAGCAGTTTTTCATTGTTGTATTTGCTACACTGATACTATATACATTTTTAAGTGTTTATGATGCTAGCATTTTCTTAGAGAATTGAATTTGAAGATATGAGAGGCCCAAGACATTCGTTTTTAAGCTTTGTTGTCTGTAGAAGTATGTGTGTAAATTATTGTGCAATTTGTAATTTGTTATATATGCCAATTCTGTCTTCCGTTTATTGAAAGATTGAAAAGACAGTAGTTGAAGTGATGCACCCCGATGAATTTGGCTTTCACATTTTGCTCTGACAAAGGATCTGCAGAAACAAGCACTACAGATCTGACGCCTCCAGAACACATGTGACAGTGAATATGTTTTTGATGCACTTTATGAGTGTGTTCAGACATTGGATTCATTTTTTTTTTATTTTAGCTCATGTGCGCCTACTTAATCGCCCATTTGCCTATTCCCTTCTATTGTAGAAGCCTCCCGTATTGCCAGAATACACAGGTTTTACTGGTTACTGTCTTTTCATATGTTCTCCCTGTTCATTATTAGTCCAACTTGAATTTGATAAATTGGACCAGTGTGGCTGTATCATTTGTTCTGTTTATAAAGTAGACGAAGTTATTTTTGGGCATGTAGTAATGAATTCAGGATTACAATATATAGGTGTTTCCTAATTTGTTCAGGCATGTCAACCTTTTTCGAAAATAACCTCTAAACTTCTTTTAGCTTTACAATTGGTCCGATAAAATAGGTGGTCCGATAAAATAATCCTGGAAAGCATAAGAAACAAATACATTTTTCCATCCTGGCGTTTTAAATGATTTGCCTCATGAGAACCATGAAATGTTCACAGGTAGAATTTTCTATTTAGCAATAGAGGCAGCAGTTGAAACATCAATGATTAGTTTCACGAGTCTATGTAAATTAAAAGCAAATATTTTGAAAACAAATTTGTTGGAAAAATGGAAAGTTACTGAACTTCACCTCAAATGTACTCTGGTACCAATAGTTACATGGTGAGTTCTAGGTGCACCATCCTGTGTTTAATAGATACTTAAAAGCAACTGGTGAAATGAAATGTGGTTTAATATATTATGCATTTCCTTGCCTGTGATATAAGCAGACTACCTTTGACTATTGGGCTTCACTTAATTATAAAGGATCCCTCAATAATATGCTCTTATTTTTCTGATCAGCCATGCAGTTTTTGAGTTCAATGACAAACCTATAGCAGAGTAATACACAAAGTTCTTATTACGTTCTTCAAATAAACTTTCGCAGGATTTCTTCCTTCCAACTGCTGGATGCAACGTGCACACCTTCTTACGTCACCAACAGATGTCTCTCTGAAGGGCCACTAAATGGAGAGAGCAGCCAAGCGGCAGAATGAACCTCCAGGCAGACAGGAGAAATCCAAGTGGATAATAGGAAAGGTCCTGACTCTCATAAACACAGGACTGGAACGATGAAGACTGGATCTAATGCTGCAGTATTCTTGGTGATGTATCTGAAGGAAAACCCTAAAGAGAGCCAGAGTCCTAAGGACAGAAAAAAGAGGAAACGAGGAATACAAGTTACTAGGAGGAAAAACCCGCCGCTATGGCTATCAGAGAGTTTGTGATGCATGGTACTGCAGGTTTCAGCTCCTAGAGAAACAGCATATGAAGACAGAAAAGAAGCTGGAAGTGACACACAGGAAGTTAATCTGCCATGATGGATTGGGAAACTCACAGATATGTTATTAGCAGAGGAATTATTACTGGGTTTGGGAAGACATGTTGTGTCACTTCCTGTTTAATGGACAGAGCAAACATAGATTGTGCCATATTGTGCAAAAGCTTGAAAAAGAAAAGCAGTCAGGTCTCCTGCACCTGTGCAGCCAGAACACACTTTTGCAGGACCAACTCCCATTAAATCTTCCCTCCTACCTCACTACACAAGACTGTGCAGCCAACCTCCTAACCCAAAGACACCTAGGCCCTGATTCTGAGTTTGGAATTTTCTAAGCCCTGCACAAAACTCTGTTTGCTCTGGTGTTGGAATTCCAAGTTGGTTGGTATTTACTGCACTCAGGGGCATATTCACAAGGAGCTATCGCCGAATTAACGGCACTTTATCGCAGCCAAAGTCGTGATAAATTTACCCCCCCATTCACAAGCCGGTGTTAACAGCCCACAGCACCAGTTTACCCGCGATAGCAGCCGCAAAAAACATCGCGACAGAGGACCCTCGCAAATATCGCTAATGAGATGCAGAGTAGGCGTTCCCGTGACTAAAGCCGAGACAACAGCACACCTCAACATTCTCAACGACCAGCCACATCCGCGATAAAAACACAAAACAGGCGATAAGGCGCGTTAGCACCAGGAAATCTACACCTGCTCCGACCTGGTGTAAACTCGGACGGCAGCCAGCACCACAAAAGGGAGCACAGCCCAGGGCCACATCCGAAGGACAACAGATGCCATGGAGCCACACATCATGCGGCCCGGACACCCAAGAGGGCCACAACACCCACCACCACCACCACAGGACCACCCCTCCCTGGCACCCCCCCGACCAAAGACATGCCACATCAGCCACACCTAAACATGTACAAAATATTCCGCATGATGCCGCACAATCACAACTGGTGACATGGATGTGTCGTCACAGAAATGACCAGCACACATTCACTTTCGAAGCAACAAATGAAACTTTATTAAAATGAACAACGAAATGAAATGAAGACACATGGCCGCTCCCCTCCGGACAATACGTAGGTCACAACCTGTAAGACAAAAAACATGATGAGAAGGTGTGTCCTGCGCACATCAGAGGACAGAGAGAGAGCGAAGGAGAGAGAGAGGAAGAGAGGGAGATAGAGGAACAGAGGGAGAGGGAGAGAGAGAGAGAAGAGGAGAGAGAGAGAGGAAGAGAGGGAGGGAGAGAGAGAGAGGAAGAGGGAGAGAGAGGAAGAGAGGGAGAGAGAGAGAGAGGAAGAGGGAGAGAGAGAGGAAGAGAGGGAGAGAGAGGAACAGAGGGAGAGGGAGAGAGAGAGAGAAGAGAGAGAGAGAGAGAGGAAGAGAGGGAGGGAGAGAGAGAGGAAGAGGGAGAGAGAGGAAGAGAGGGAGAGAGAGAGAGTGCCGCCCTGCGCACCCAGGCCACACTGCTCACCTGCTGCCACCGGTGTGTCTCCAACCACGTGCCGGTATGTAGGGCAGTACACCAGGTCACACATCTGATTCAGAGCCGTCAGCTGAAACAGAGCCCAGATACATGACTGGCACAGTACACACACTTGCACAAGACAACATCGCCTGCCCGCCCATGCACACCCAGGCAGAGGCACCCCAACGTCTCCCGCCGCCCATCGGAGCATGCCGGCCCATGCACACCCAGGCCTCAATGCTCACCTTCCGCCACCGGCGCGTAGACAGGAGGTCCCACCACGTGCCGCTGCAAGCCACAAGCCCGGGCCCGCGGACATGGCACCCTCCACATCATGCAGCCCCGCTCCGCAGGCCACCAGGTCACACGTTTGGTGCTGGGTCTTGATTACTCCATGGCAGAGGACATACCAGTGCACCCGGCACCATCGCAGGCTGCACACCCGCTCAGCCCAATGGGTGCCACCAACTCTGGCATCCCGGAAGCGAGGCCACGTGGCGGTAGGCCCGCGCTGCCCGCTGGCTCTGGCCTGCACTGCGGTCCAGCAGGACACACAAAACCTGAGCTGTCCGGACCGCCGAGACGGGGCATCATCGCAGGCTGCACACCCGCTCAGCAGCTCAAGGTGCCACTGACTCAGTGCACCCAAAGTCACTGTCCCGTGGCGGGGTGCCTGTGCCGTCCGCAAGGCCTCTGGTGCCACTAACCCTGTGCAACCCCAGTCTGCGCCATGTGGTGGTTGGCCCGTGCCATACTCACAGGCCTCGGATGCCACTAACCCTGTGCAACCCCAGTCTGCGCCACGTGGTGGTAGGCCCGTGCCGTACTCACAGGCCTCGGACGCCACTAACCCTGTGCGCAGCAACTCATGGGCCCTATATGAGTGCGAACCGTGGGGCGTCCGTCATCCAGTCACCACCGGAAGAGGGGAATGTGACGTCGTCGGACCCTTATGTTGGCGGAGTCACATGGCCTGTGACGCCTGTGCCGGATGGGTGTGGTGTGTGTGAACACCTATCCTCAGGGAGTGGCTGTGACATGCTGATGACTAGACCACTGACCTGCACACCACCAGCGAGTACGGCTGCGACGGGTAGCAATGAGGGCCCCCCTCGGGGCGTAAGCGGAGTGGACTGGCCTGCCGTATGCCCGACCAGCGCAGGGCTTGCAACAATGACTCGTGGGCTCTGGGCGTGGTCCAGTCCATGTCTGGACAAGGAAGTGACTGATGCGTGTGTCCCTGCTGCAGTGTTCACGGAACCCGCTACACAAGATGCAATGTTGCACCCCCTTACTGGCATCCCACAGGATGAACAGGATGAACATCATTGACGCAAGGGAAGGCACTGTCCCCACATTCATCCACACATCCACACAGGAATGACGTAAGACATTACACAGCAGTGCGTCACTGGATGTTTATTTGCACATCCAGTGCAGTCATGCAGCTGGAGCGGTACAGGGCAATGCCGAGCACACCACACAATATGGACACGTGAAGGGCCAGCCAGTGTCCATCCCGGGATGACGTGTACTGCGGAAGAGGAAGGGTACAGTCCGCAGTCTGTCCGCTGTGTCATTGGTCGTCAAACAGCATGTGGCAGTCCATGTCGCTGTCCAAGGTGAGTGCCTCGGAGTGTTTCAGGGGTCAGTGGTAGGTCTTGAGGCCATGTGCGGCACCAAGCAGAAACAGGCAAGGTGGTGGTAATGGATGCTAGTGCCTGGTCCTCCTGACCACAGTCCCATCCACGTCCTCGTCCCCGGGTGTGTGCCCTGCCCCACCTGTGGGTGTTGCAGTGCCGGCTGCGGCACTGTGTGGCAGTGACACATCAGGTGCCGGAGTGGATACGCCTGCCGCACTGGGAGGCACTGACACACCAGGGGGCGGAGATGTGGATGGTGTGGAGGCAGCAGCATTCATCATCGCCACGCCTTGTGGCAGCAATGCCATGACGAGGACATGCAGGGCACAGTAGATCCCAGCTACATTTCGCGGCGGCTGCCATCCTTTCTCCCTCCATCCGCACCATGTCCTCCATGAGCCTCCGCATGTGTGCCAGCTCAAGGCTGGGGCCACTGTGAGCGGACAGGTATTCTTCCCTCCACGTCATGACTCCAGAGATGTCAGTCAGGGCTCGCTGGAGACCATGGGGCGGACATAGACACCCAAGGATGGCGTCCAGTTTGTTAGCCATGAGCTCGAACCCCTCCCGCACCTGCTCGGCCGTCTCCCTCTGGCCCTCCACCACACGGCGTTGGAAGGCCATGTGTTGTTCCTGGGGGTCTTGGGAGGGTGCTGGGGCTGTGGGTGCCTCCTGCTGGGTGGTTTGGGTGGTGGGTGGGGTCTCATGGATGTAGCTGGGCTGCCCTGATCCTGGAGGTGAGTTGCGGAGGTGGTCAATGAGGTCTTGGATGGTTTGGATGTCGATGCTGGTGTTGTCCTCCTCCTCGTCATCAGTGAAGAGTGGCTGTGACTGCTCTGCAGGAGGTGTTGAAGATGCCCCTGCGATGTGAAGGGGAGATGGTGTATTACAATGTGTCCACATGTATGTAGCCGCATGGTACAGGTTGACATTCAGACAGCATGGCATTGTACATTGTGACAGTGTGTGGGTCTGGGCGAGGACCCAGAGTGATTGTGGGTGTGCACTGTGCCCTGATTGCTTGTGCATGTGTGCCATTGTGGCCATCTCCCCCCGTCCCCCCAGTACCAGGTGGTCACTCACCCTGTTGCGGTTGTGTTGTGTCCTGTCCGGTCCCCCGACTCCGGCCACAGTCTCCACACTGATGACTGTCGACACCAGCTCCTCCATGTCATCCAGCTCCAGCTGTGGTGCTGGGCCCCCACCTCCGGTCTGCGTTGCTGCCTTCAGGTTGGCGGAGAGTTTATCCTTGGTCTTCCGCTTGATGTCATTCCATCGCCTCTTGACCTTGTCCATTGTCCGCTTGTGCTCTCCGACTGCATTCACCTTGTCGACGATGTCCCGCCATATTCCATTTTTGGTGCCCAATGACACGTTGGAGGTGACGAAGATTTGTTGATGGTGTTCCATCACCTCCGTGACTATGATCCTGTTCGCCTGCGGACTGAACTTGGTCTTCCTGGTCTTCTTGTCCTTGCCCTTCCCTGTCCCCGAGGTCCCAGGCTGGTCGTCCGGGGTGCTTGTGGGATTGCGCTGGTCCTCTGCTCCTGCTCCGGCAGCCTCCATGGTGCTTGTGTGTGTTTTTTTTTCCTGCTTTTATGGAGGTTTCTGACGCCTGCCAGGTGTGTGCTGCAGGCCTGGCGCTGCTTGTCGCTGGTTTCCTCATCGCGCTTTGGCCCATCGCGTGTTTTTTGGTGTTATGGTGTGTGTTTTTATCTCCATCATGGTGGTTGTCCGCGGTTTCGGCAGACTATTGCATGGTACCGCCTTGTTGTAAATTCCACGTTGACACTGGGTTATTTTCCCGCGATGGGCTGCGATAATAAAAGTTGCGTTACGCTACTCTTGCGGTAGTTATCACACGTTCTTGTGAATATACCCCTCAGTAATTACCAGGTGTGTTAAATACCAAACCCTTTGTTAAATTCCATCAGGTCAAAACTACCAAAACTTAACAAGTCAAAACAATACAGTATTTCTCATTCCATGAAGATTTTGATCCATTGAACACCAAAACCTTCATGTTATTCACCAAGAACTTGGACTATATGGTATTTATTGCACCCAATAAATAACACACCTGGGGTATCGTTATTTATCAAACGCAAAAAATAGCACTTTTAATCTGGCAAACTCGGAATCAGAGCCTGAAAGGGAATATCCTTGTAGCCTTAGTAGCACTATCACACTGCATGTCATTTTCACTTTTGTTTTCTCCAAATAATGACACTTACCTTAGTGCGTGTTTTGACAAGGGCTGGGAGATCATCTCTAAAAAATTCTCTAATAGTTGCATATCATTCAGAAATCCTATAGAATACAGAACAATCTCAAGAGTTATGTGATATACCGCAATTTCCCTTGTAAATGTATTTGTCTTATTATGAAGAACGTAATCCATCCGAGCAAAAAATATTACTTTGTATGACACATTTGACTTTTACCAAATCTTTAAAAACATACATAATGTAATACACAGAGAAGTATCGCCTTTAAAACCTGTAACGTGTCATTAGTTCTGCAAGCCTGTCTTTGTAAAAATTGGCGTTTTTAAAAATGCCTCCACAGTCATAAAAAGTGGCATGTAAACTGTTTATGTACAATTGATCACATAAACCACAGGGTATGTACCTTTAAGGAATCTTAAACCAGGTCCCCTCTATGTAATCATAAGATTAGAGACTATTTTGAACTTCGTGAAAAATCTTTATGCACTGGGTCCACAATTTATTGCAAATACGTTTATAACTCATTACTATTTTCTGTAATTAATACATTGTTCAATTTATGCAGGTGGGAAGAATCCGCACTCATTTTTGGCAACTGGAACTTATTTGTTGTCATCACACTTTAACCTAACTCAAGAGAGGAAAAGGCCTAAGTGGGATGTAGAAGAATGAAGAGAAAGCTAGGAAAACAGTGACAAAGTGAGAACCCCGAGAGGAAAAAGAACCACCTGAAAGAACGAAATAAAAAGACCGTAAGCTAAGATGGTGGATGACAGAGGAGTGAGATGGAACGAGATGGAATCAAAACTAAGCAAGCTTGGTTCTTGCCACACAGGCGTTCAGCAGGACCAAAGACGGGATCTGAATTTCACAAATTAAACACTGAATCCATACACTAGGTTATAATTAATAAATAGACAATGCTTAATCACTCTAAAAATAGCTTTTCTCACATTATTCTTTATACAACTCTTGCAGTTGTGTTTAAATAGAGTGTGAGAGCTTGAAGATCTGCAGGTACCTTTGCTGCAGCTACTTCACATCATTTAGAAATTGCGCTAAAGATCATGACTTTGTCCCCTTTTAAATCACTGTGTGTGATTGCGTCATCTTGTGATGTGTTTAATGACACCCAAAACAATAGCATTGCCCCATAACCACTAAATATGGCTTCAGAGAGTCCAAGTTCCAATGTTATGGTCGGTGTTGGGGCTGATTGACATAAGTACATTGGGGGTTCAATAGTTGACTTCGTAGTTCCTTTAAGCCAAAGAAGTATGACATTAAGGCACGTTTAGCGCCATATGTAGGATCGCTGCTGGACTAGTTCTTCTCATGCTTGCTGAGAAATCAGTATATTTCTCTCACTTGCAGCAGTTCTAAAACCATACCACCATCCATTACTAGTGGGTAAAGCCGTGTTATCGCTAATCAAATGCATTTCCCAGACCTTCACAAAATGCAAAATACATTGCAAACTCATTACATCACAGGAAAAATGTCAAAACAAAATGAAAAGGTGTGTTAACACCCATCATATAAATGAATATTACAGTGTTTGTTCCAGTAGTTATCATTACCATTATAAAGCTTCATGCTTTTTTGTTGCCCAGAAACACCTCTCATAAATACACATCTGCATCAACAGTCACCTCATGTTAATATCAACTTACTAGCCAGTCAATCAAAATGCAATGTCTTGCGTGACTAGACTATAGAAGAGCATCTCTTGAAGAGTTGAGTACGGCAGAACCTCCCCCATGCTTTCTCAGCAATAATGTGAAAGGAGCAAGGGTGCTGAAGGGCACTCTGGGAAAGGATAGGAAAGTCCTATGGAGTAGTGTGAAGGGATTCTATTTACTATGCGCCAGCCATGGTGACGAAGAATGGGGGATGGAAGACTGCTGCGGGAGCACCTTCCTCCCCTTGAGTGACACTTCTGCTGGCAAACAGAAGCCCTCTCTGGCCATTTCTGCCAGAAAAAAACCCAGAAAAGTCGCCCTGTTTCTTTGGTGTTCCATTTTTGTGCTTTATCCTTCAGATGTAAAATCAATTAACTTCTTTATTTAACGTGTTCCAAGTGCATTGTTCGTGCTTAATCTAAGAATCCTTGTTACACCTTGCAGTCCAGGTGATCTGTGGTAAAGCTGTGGCAATGTAAGGAGCTGTGGTCTGCGGTCTCTCTTCCTTTGTGACATATGGACAACTGCATTTTCTTGAGGCTCAATAAATGCCACCCTCGCGTGAATTCAAGGAAGGGGAGTTGGTCTAAATGGAATAAAATACAAGCATTTGTATGGCAAAGACTGGCTTTAATGGTCTAATGCTTGCAAAATTGCTTTTGTACATGCCTGCCGGTCCAGGCTATACCACATTAGAGGCAGACTTAATGGCTTTGCTCTCTGGGGGAGCAGACAGTACTGGCCTTGCAGTGGGCAGTGTGACCTCTGTAAAATGA
The DNA here is from genome assembly GCA_963921515.1 of Calotriton arnoldi. NCBI lineage: Eukaryota > Metazoa > Chordata > Amphibia > Caudata > Salamandridae > Calotriton > Calotriton arnoldi. The sequence continues at coordinate 4,824,191 of CAWUFW010000033.1, forward strand.
ATAGAGTCTTGGGGGAGGGGGAGTAGGCAGTGTCCTGGGGCAGAGTATGATGTCCAGGAAGAGGGCAGTACACAAGTATTCTGGGGACAAGTTGTCAGCATCAGCTGAGATGCAGTGCACTCTCTTGAGGGGGTGGGGAACATGTCTGATCTTCTGGAGGCTTGAGTGTTGTAGTGTGCCCTGGGGGACGTGAATTGATTCATACTGAAATATTATGGTAGACATTGACCTAGGGGCAGTGTCTGGTGTCATGGAAGAGTACAGTAGTGTGCATTGTGGGACAGTACACAGTCAGTGTCTCCTGGAATACAATGAACCAGTTATACCACTCTTGAACCGGGGCAGTGGATGGTACCCTACGGGGAATAAAAACAGGGTTGCTTTGTGTTTACAGGCATGTATGAGGTAAAGAATTGAATGTGTGATTATCCAGTGTACCTTTTAGATGGAAAATGCATTGCAGTGCAAGTAGGAAGGAGGAATGATACACCAAACATCCAACAGGATGAGATGAGGAAGAAGTAGACCTCTAGAGGAGCCAAAGTCCTCTCAATGTGCTTGTTAAACACTTAACTACATTGGATGAACCATTCTTGTCCCCTGCAGTACCTCCACAATGCAGTGGAAGCGAATGGTTTGTTCACTACACAGACAAGGAAAACCCTTCTAGAGTTTGCACCAGAAGAATGTTCTTTTTAAAAAATGAAGTTGGGACATGAGATAAAAGCTTCCCATACATTCCAAGTTAAATTTTTTCTATTATATGATGAGCAGTGTGCACTATTAGGTGCAGCCTGCTTTCACTTTGTTCAGTGCTCAGGGTCGTAACTCTGCTCCGTGAGCTATGATCAGTGTGGGAGGTGTAAAAAAATGGAGTGGGAGCAGCCCATCTGTGAATCTAGCCATGACCCTACCCTATAATGAATCCAGCAATCCTGCTCTCCTGGCGGGAAGACTGGGAGGGTTTAATCCCAATCTGCCCCACTGGGGGGCAGAAAGTCCATACGACACGTGGGGTATTATAACATAAAAGGAAGTGGGGAGGGTGTCCTGCCCAGGCATCCTGTCATGCCCCCTGCTCATAATAGGCCCAACAGTCTTTCGTCCCTCCTTGGGGAAAGATTGGGGTGATTTACCCCAATCCTTTCCCTGGTGGGGCAGAAACCCGCTAGACACCAGGGATGTTATTTCCCAAAAATAAGAGATGTCGGCCCGGCATTGAGCTGTGCCCCAACCCTATAATGGGGCTACGTTTCTCTGTCCCCCACAAAGTAGAATGGACGGTTCACCCACAAAGTGCACCCCCAGGGGGAAGAAAGCCCACTAAACCCACAAATGTCTGACACTGGGAGGCAGAAAGCCCACATGATGATTTAAAAAAATAAATAAAATAGCAGTGGGTTCCAGCCCATCCTGACATCAGGCCGCACCTCCATTCCTAAATCTCCAACAGTATTTCTGACCCTCTAGGGCAGAGAACATCCCGATCCTTATGGCAAATGACACGACGTTTGGATTCTTTTGGGCATACTTTCGACATATGGGCTGGCAGAGAGGGTGTACATCCCAATTTCCTCCCACTTGATATGGTGAATGTCTGCACTATTTGGGCTCTGTTTATTCGTGGGCTGATTACATGAATGGACCAAACCAATGACTATGCGAAGAATACACTGACCTTACATTGTGACAGATTTGATCAGTTCCTGCCAGGGGTGATAGGTCCAGCTACACAAGTGGGAGTACTGTTTTTCTAGGGGGTGTGGGAATACAGAAGAGTATAACATTTGTTATTTATTATCTATTGAATTTCTTTTCAATTTTGGCTTCCAAATGTAAGACAATGAGCAAGCAAGAACACATTTTGCAAAATGTCCTGTGAAACACATGATAGTAAGACTAACCTCAAATTCAGATCTGTACACATAACTACTATTCATTAACATTGTGTGTAGGGCAGATTAAAAAAAATATGTTTCCTTCATAACCATTTTTATTCATTAGATTTTACCAAACAAATTGATGCATGGGTGATACGGAAAGAAACATCATTATAAATTGCAGATCAGTTGTTAGCTCTGAGTACTGCATGTTTTTAGGCAACCATCAAACAATATTTGATCTTGCAACAAGAGGGGTCTCACAGATGTAACCATATATTACTTTAGTAAATTGGCCTTGGAGCAACAATTACTGATGATAACCTTGTCACCTATTTCTCTATTTTCCTATTTTTAGGTTAGCCAAGAACTTTTGATTTTACAAACATTATAAGTATAATGTACTTACTTAAAGGGGCTTTTAGCCTGCTCTTTTCATGCATTGGTCTGTTGTTGTGTCTGTCATTTACATTTAACTTACGCCCACTACAGCATACAGCATGGTGCAATGGGTTAGCCTACTTCAGTCACTGGCTAACTTCACTTTGAGTGACTGCATTTAGCTCTTTCACAAGGAGCACATCCACACAAAAAGCTAGTTGCCTTCAGTGCCAGTGTTTTTGCTTGTACTCAATAACTACTTTAGTGTTGCAGTTGTGATTAGTGCAAAAAGAACAGATGATGGACGGAATGCTGAATTAATCAAACATTCACCCCCAGTCACAGATCTGTGTTAAACCCATCATTTTTTTTGCACGCCACGCCAGTTTAGACCTAGCCATATGCAAATCAGTCTTGACCCTGTTCCCCATGGGAACGGTCCAGCCCGAAATGCCAGGCCAGGTTCTCTCTGGACCAGAAACAAGCATCCTGGGACCGGTTTTGGGGTAACACCCCTCATCAGCCAGGCTAGCTTGAATCTGGTGGTGTAGCGAGCATGGGACCCACATCTGGGCATACCCTTCCCACTTAGGGCGACAAATGCAAAAAGAACAGATGATGGACGGAATGCTGAATTAATTAAACATTCACCCCCAGTCACAGATCTGGGTTAAATCCATCCTTTTTTTGCACACCACGCCATTCCAGTTTAGACCTAGCCATATGCAAATCAGTCTTGACCCTGGCTGATGAAGAGTAATACCCCGAAACCGGTCCCAGGATGCTTGTTTCCGGTCCAGGGAGGACCTGGCTTGGTAGTTTGGGCTGGACTGTTCCCATGAGAAACAGGGTCAAGACTGATTTGCATATGACCCTGTCTAAACTGGGGTGGGCTGGTGAGCAAAAGAACGATGGATTTAACCCAGATCTCTTGACTGGGGATGAATGCGTAATTTATTCAGCATTCTGTCCATCATTTGTTTGCGTAGCACTTTTCGCCCGAAGTGGGATGGGTATGCCCAGACGTGGGTCCCTTGCTCACTGTGCCACCTGATTCAAGCTAGGCTGTGCTGATGAGGGGCTATACCCCGAAACTGGTCCCAGGATGCTTGTTTCCAGTCCAGGGAGGACCTGTCTTGGCAGTACGGGCTTGACTGTTCCCATGAGGAACAGGATCAATACTGATTTGCATATGGCTGGGTCTAAACTGGGGTGGGATGGTGAGCAAAAGATGGATTTAACCCAGATCTCTTGACTGGGGGTGAATGCATGATTTATTCAGCATTCCGTCGATCATTTGTTTGCGGAGCAGTTGTGATTAGAGCCTGATGTTATAGCAGGATGATTTCTAGCAGCTCTTCACAGCACAGGACACATTCCAACTTGATCAATTCCTGCCTCCTGCTAATGATGTTGTATATTCCGTTTGGAGCTGCCTTTTTTATCTGATTGCTGCCATTTCAGACTAAACCAGATTGTGCCCATTTGAATCTATTCTTTATCAAGTAATTCTCCTGTTAGAATGCATGCAATGACATGCATTCATAACTGCACTCCTGCATGTATTTTAATTGAGGACTTCAGCTATACTTGTAAACCAAATTCATATGGATGTCCTGCTTGTATGTCTTTCTAGTTCGCTTTCAGTGTTCTTGTATGCCTGCTTATATAGACATTTAGCTATTATATTACTAATTGAATCTGTGCTATCTATCTATCTATCTATCTATCTTTCCGAATTCTATCTATCTATCTTGGCATCTCTGTCTTACTGTCTACCTATCTTCCTCTCTATGTATCTATCTACCTGTCTATCGTCTTGTCCGTCTGTGTATCTATTGACCCACCTACCTGTCTGTCCTGTCTATCTATCTATCTATCTATCTATCTATCTATCTATCTATCTATCTATCTATCTGTCCAACCCTCTCTGTCTTTGTGAGTCTCTCTATCTGTTTTGCAAGACTCTCTATATATCTATATTTTCAACATTATCTGTCTATTCGTAAAAAAGATTTACAAAACCATTACTAAAAAGCATTAGCAAAGGCAAGAGGCTGTCAGCCAACACCAGATTGATTGGCTTTTTTAGGTCGGTGTTAGTTAGACCTTTTGGTTTTACTAAAATTATGTGTATAACACAGTTACTTATAGGGGTTTTCAGCCATACTTCATCTATAAGTCTGTTAATGTGTGATCTACATTTTTCTTCCTCCCACAGCCCGCTTTAGCTGTTGTTTGACTTCACTGTGACTTACAACATGCTTCCCTTTCACAACGAACCACATTTACACACAAAGTAGTTGCCTTTAGTGACAGGGAGTACTATGAGAATGCGTGCCTTTTTAGACCAAAACAATATTTTTTCCTTTACTCAATCTTTTTTACATTTATTTATATATTTATTTTATTTTATTTAATGAGTTTTATATAGCGCTGGCTAGACCCGAAGGTATCAGTGCGCTTTACATAAGGTTCCACAAAGTTGCAAAATTACATCTGTTACAAGTTACATAATATACCAATAAAAACATTTAAGTAGCATAGAGGACGAGGTTCATGGAGTAAAGAAAGGTAAGGGGGTAGGGAAAAGGAGTAGGGGGAGATACGTCGGAGAGACGAAGGGAAAGTCTGTCCAAGGTCCGGCTGGGTAGTTGAGGGCTGAGGGGGAAGTCCATAGCCCATCTCCTCAATAGCTATCGGGTAGCTCCACCGGTCATCAGCCAAATAGCTAAGTCTCCACGGAAAAACATTAAAGAAGACGAGAAGAAAGGAGCATAGAGGGAGAAGGGGGAGGGGTGAAGGGGTGGGAGGGGGGTATGACGGAGAGACTAAGGAAAGTCTGCCCAAAGTCCGGCTGGGTAGGTGACGGCCGAGGGGGAGTCCACAGCCCATCTCCTCTTTAGCTATCAGGTAGCTACACCGGGCATCGGTCAAATAGCTAAGTCTCCACGGTCACGGGAAAGATCCCAGAGTAAAAGTCCAGAAGGGTGAGCAGGATCAAGGTCAGGTGAGGGCTGTGATCAAGGTCGAAGGCCAGTTATATTGTCCAGGAGTAGTAGAGCATCATGGAGCGACCCACTGAGGCGGCCATCTTGAGGTCAGGCACGGGGATTGTGTCCTTGATGTATAAAATCAGTCGGTCCCCAATAATCTCAATAACTCGAAATGCATAGGGGGTGTGATCTATGCAGTGGTGCGGCAAGAGGACAGGGCCCGTGTTCGCGTGTTTTAAAAGGGGGCGAGAGTGTCACTCCCCCTCCAGCCGCAACCGTAACTCAGAGGTAATGAGGGCAAGTGAGTAGAATAATGCGCAGCGAGCACCCCAGGGGGGTTGGCCGGTAAATCGGGATGTGGGCCGAGGGTAGCGGGCCTTCTCAGAAGGACAGAAACGGAGGTCAGCGGCATCAGAAAGAATCATTCTCGGTCCTGGGAGCGATCCCACAGCTAGCTCCCTGAGCGCCGTCTTGGCATCTTCGCTAGCGGGGAAAGTCATTGATTTATTCGTGAGGGAGCAGCACATGAGTGGAAGGGCGATCGCCGTGCAGATTAAATGGTGCACGGCGGGCGCCAGTGTCTGCTAATTCTCCTGCCAAGGTCCCGATCTCCGCAAAGGGATTCAGCAGCGAGACAGCCGCAGGCTCAGCTCGTAGTCCCCTCCCCCTCCAGCCGCATCCGCACCTTACCGATGTTTCGGACCGGAAAACTCCTCGTTTAGGCAGTCTTCCTCCCATGGGGGCCGGTCGGCAGATCTAAGCCTCGGGAGGAAGGCAGAGAGTCCACCACCAAGTGCTCAAACGAAGACGAGCAGTATTACGGCTTCTGCCCTCGGGGCCGGTTTCAAGGCCCTCCGGACGCCATCTTGGCACTCGATCATAAGGGGGTGTGTCGCAGCTCATTTCTCGGCTGATCAGTGTTGCAGGATCCGGCAGTATTCCGATTACAGGATTGGTGATTCCAGTGAGTTTTTTATGCGGCAGAACGCCGCTCCGGGAACTTATGTGCGGGTCGCCACGGAGCTGCCGCTCCAAGCTCACTTCCCTCTTGACACGCCCATGACATCCATTGATGAGGCTGCAGCTGCTTTCCCACCAATAACATATTGCAAAAACCATGACAAAGTCAAAAAGCTGGTGGACAGCATCAGATCTCTTGGCTTTGCCCGTGATTGTTTTACATTATTTTTTATTTCAGTGATTCCTTTTTTTGACAAAACCTTGAGCGATATACACAACTGACTATTTGTGAATTTGGGATTTTGTATTCACCTTTCTGATGTCGCTCATGGTTTTCACAAATGTTTCCACCACAAACTACAAGCAGGTAAAATATCAATAAATAGGAAAAATCAACTACAACCAAGAAAAATGCAAAAACTATGGAACAAATTGTGATCTTATTTCACAACTCTGCCTGTTTCTGAAACCAGGAAATAAGGTGATCTTAGCACAGCACACCTTCTGTTGGAACCCTTATTTAGAAGAAAATCAGTAGCTTTGGAGTAAAAAAAACTGGTAACAATAGGTGCTGAAGACATCTGTTATGTCAAGCCGGGCCTGTAAAATAAGCTTACTTCTAGGGATGGCCATTCCTGCACATAGTTGTCATAAAGACCAATTTCATAGAGCTATGTAGGGAGTCTAGGTGGTTTAAATTACTTTCCCTGTATGGAATTTATAAATATTGTCTTAGTGTATTTTCTTGCTCAATGCTAAACCAATGCTACCAAGTAGTGCCGGTCTCAGACATGTAAAGCCTCACTCTCATGCCTGGCATCATAGATGAGAAATTCTTGAATAGCTTGCCTAGCTCTGAAAGTCTACATTTTAGTATCAGTTTGAAGGTTGAGTGTGTACTGTTCCTCGATTTCAGTATTTGCACCTGCATAGCTCTCTTGTTTCAGTTTTGCCAAATAATCTCCAGTGGATCCCTGTGTATGAATACTTCTACATTTGTGTTATGTACTTTTATACTTTAACTGTTATGATGTTAGGGGATCCTCCTTATCACCTGGCTTTGCGATTGACATATTATTTTAGTTATTGTTAGGAAATATGTTCAGGCTTCTAATTTAGTAAGAGCTGAGATATCTTTGACAACCATCTAAAAGGAGTTCCTTAACCTTCTTACATCCAGTTGCCCATCGCACCTCGTTTCGTGGGTGGGTGAAGTTGGAAATATGTTTCCCTACATAGTACATGTATTGCAGGTGAGAATCACTCTTGTTACACAAACTACATTTTGGTATTCCATGTGTGACCAGCATGGCACACAAAAGTCACACCAGATAACAATGGCTGAGCAGAATGTTTTTCTTGGCTGTGGTACTCTTCAGTTTGAGAGTCCCAGCGAGACATTTTCTGCTCTAGCCACTCTCTTGTCAGACAAAAATTACATGAAAAAGCATAATAGAAGAGAGAAAAAAGTATACAAAATACGTGTAGCTCAATAAAGGAGAATTACATGAGATTTTGCATCTTTAACAAAAAGTCATCCCCACTAAAAAGTCTGGGACTCAACATGCATGCACTTATGACCCTAATATTGCAGGTGAGTGTAGGGCTTAATATGTACAAAACAGAACCTTAAAACTATGCACATGATTAAATATCAATCAGTAAACACAAGTATCCGCGAGCCTCTCAGTCTGGTATTCCTTGTGAGAGACGAGGAGATACCTCTGACATGTATCAGTTGTGATTAGCAGAACTTTCTCAAAAACATAAAGGGGGATATTCACAAGAAATGGCGAAAACTATTGCTAACCTCAGTTAGCGTGCGTTTTCTTATCGCCGTGTACCGCGGGGAACTATCGCCGTGTTAGTGGCGTATTCACAACACGCCGCTAACAGGCGATAGTTTCCCCTACCGGGTCAAATGTCCGGCGATAAGGTTAGCGTCACGGGGATAAAAATCATCACGCTAACGTGAAAAAAGTGGCGATGGGCCAATTAGCGACCAGGAACGGCATGCAAATTAGCGCCAGCGCAATTTTTCTCACGTTAGGCGGGAAATACCAGTATAAAACGCCCGCCAAGCAGCCCAAACATCCAAAAAAAAAAGAAGAAACAATTGAGAATAAGCATGGAGGAAGCTGGACCAAGTACAGAAGCCAACAACAACCCCCCAAACACCCAGGAGGACCAGCCAGAGACCCAGGGGAAGGGCAAGCAGAAGAGGAAGAGGAAGTCCCGGATCGGTCCGCAGGAAAACCAGGTCCTGATTGCGGAGGTGACAGAAAACCAACAACTTTTTGTCAGCTCCACAGTGTCATTGGGAACAAAAAATGCAATATGGCAGTCCATCGCTGCCAAGGTGAATGCTGTCGGAGAGGTGAGGAGGACAGTGGACGACTGCAAAAAGCGCTGGCATGATGTTAAGCGCAAGACCAAGCTGAAACTTGCAGCCAATCTCAAAGCAGCAATGCAGACTGGAGGTGGGAGTCCAGCGCCACAGGAGGAGCTGGATGCGTTGGAGGAACAGGTGTCCCAAGTCATCAGCGAGGAGACGGTGGTTGGAGTTCCGGGACAGGATACTGCTCAACATGACCAGACACAACACCAACAGGGTGAGTAACAACCAGGGACTGGGGGGACGGGGGGAGATGGGTCTAATGGCACCCATGCACAATTAAATATATTGCAGTGCACACCCAGAATGACTGTGGATCATGTCCCGGATACCCTTGGCCCTGGTGACATAGACAAATATCACCCTACTCACACAATACATTGCAAGACACATATTGGTGGGCTCACAGACCTGGAAATGTGCACATAAAAGTCCACAACACGCCGCTAACAGGCGATAGTTTCCCCTACCGGGTCAAATATAGTCCAAGTATCATATCAGACCACAAAATAAGGGCTACATGAAAGAGCAAAAGGCCACATTGATTGGAGATGCAGCAGGGTGTCTACATGGCCCCCTGCCTCAACACCACGCATATGCATGTTCCCGTATGTCTGAGTCGTGTGCAAGAGTGTGCATCAAGGGTGACACTACTGTACATACACTATCTTGCACACAACTCAGACACACGGGTACAATGGTGCTTGTGTGCTGACATTGCAGGCGGCATGCCCACTCATGCACATGATCAGTCACATACACACTGCATCCTCATTTTTTGCGCAGAGATATGCGGGCCGGGGCAGACCAGTCATATATGCGTGGTGTTGAGGCAAGGGGGCCATGTAGACATCCTGCCACATCTCAAGTTAATGTTCCCGCTTGCTCGTACAGGAGATGCAGTCCTGTGTACACCAAGTGAGAAAGCATCTAGTGAATCTGCATACCATAAACACATGCATTCTCACAACAAAGTGATCCTGTAGCCTACTGGCTAAAAGGTGCATATCCCACAATGCACACAATCAGCAGACCTGAGTCAAAATGTGATGTAATACAATGAGCAGGGGGGAGATGCCTACAACACTACAGTGCATGGACAATGCAGTTCAGGAATGTGTCCCCCAAATATGTACCACATGACTTGTCCTTGTGCCATACTCACAGAACTACAATGTCCCTGTACAGATGTCTTACAACGTAAGTATGACAACAAGCAAGGATAGCAAAGTAGCACCAAATAATGACAAGTAGCAAAATTGCACCATCACCCCTTAGGTCAAATAGCACTCCTCCACTATCAAGTGTACACATCTGCCATACAGAAAGCTGCATTCCACATCAGTCCTGTTGTGAGTTGCCCATTACACCATTATGTGCATGTAAACCTATCAGTTTGGTAAGTCAACAGTGTCAGTTAAAAAATAGGCAGTCATGGTCCTTATCACCCACACGCAAAGCCCGGCATTCAATATCCTGAACCATTACAGCAAGTATCATCCATGTGAACATCTGCGTTGCAATAACACAAACACACATCACCCTGCCATTTGCATCTGTTGGGAGGGGGGCGGAGACAGGGCCTGAGCACCACTAATACGCCTTAGTAAATCCACATCCATCAAATCCAGGCCCACACGTGGGGTCAACATTGAGTGTAATGGGTGTTGACACTGTCTGTACAGCCAGCATAAACAATGGAAACTCAACCTGCACCATACTCACAACGGGTAAGCCAACAGGAGGGCAGTAAGCAATGCATGCAAGAAAAAAGTTGACTGACGACATGCACACTAGATAAAACACAATAGCCAAAGCTAGCTGGATGCACATGTGTACCGCATTGTGCAGCACACATAGGAACAGTAAGTAGGCCTTCGTTGCAAAGGTGCATAAAGGGGGCCCTCCTCACACATGACTATTCCCGCACCAAACCCATGCACATGTGCAGTACCCAGCAAAGCTGGCTTCCTGTGAGCCACTGTTGTATTCCGCATTAGGTGTCCGTATATAGGTTTTCCTGAAACATGTCCTTATATAGGCACAATTCGCATTGCCCTTATATAGGCATAAGATCCCAGTCCTTATTTAGGCATTAGCCATGCTATCCAAATACAGGCATGGTCACCTACATCCGTCCACCCCAACGTCACAACGAGTTCTTAGAAACCAGACCCTTAAGGTCTTGGGAGTTCCTCTAGCACAGGATTATTGATTTCTCCAAGAACTCATTTATTATGCATGAACCGCTATTCCTTAAGGGTTCATTCCTGACGTCTTCCTCTGCCCGACTTTACGTCAATACTAACATTCCAAGGCACCTACTGGGTATAAATATACCTTCCCTTGCCCAAGCAAGTAGGAGGAGACCTCGACTTTAGAGGAGCCCGTATCCCGGCCTGACGCACTGACAAGAAACGCTGTCATCCCTGCTCGCAGAGAATCCAGCTTCCAGTGTTCTGACTCCCTTCGCGGGGTGTTAGAGTTCGAGACCCGGAAAGAGATTCCCACCTCTCTCATTCTCAAGGTATGGAGCTGACTAGAACCTAGAGGGACTCTTGGCATACCAGACTCTTGGCATACCAGAGACTTGGCATACTATAGCATACCATACTATAGAATACATCACCTACTTCTTACCTTGCACTACAGTTAGGTTAGGTACACTGGGGTAGAACTAGTTAGAGAAGCATCTTATGAGTACTTGCATTTTTAGCTTATGTTATTTATGTATATGAATATATGTGTCATAGCTAAAAGATAATGCTAGCGCAGTATTATTTCTTTCTACTGCTTACGCTGTACATAATATATCTCGCATACTGTCTTGTGATTGTAACAGCTCATATCTCTTACACGAGAAACAAGACTGTTCAATAAATCCTTTTATTGAAACGCCCGTCTATTCTTTCTGTGTAACTCTGAAGAAACTAAGCATGCACGATTAGTTGAGTGAAACTGTTATCTGTTGTTTCCACGCTTCTGAGAGTGTTCCGAATCTAAAGGGAAACAAAGTTGTCATGTTTATGCGGTTGCCAGAAACTACTCCCTTCTTGTTTACAAGGAGTTTCTAGTGGCCTCTGAGTTAGCTGGCACAAAGTAATTAAGTTTAATATACTCGATAGGGACATACTGACCTCAGTCCTATGTCGAATCTATAGGGTATATTATTCCAATGCGCAGAGCCTATTAGGGAAATAGGAACTACACTACATGGCGTCCAACGTTTGGTAAGGCACTAATTTAACGCTAGATAATGAGTAACTCAGTCATGCTTTTCTCAGAGACCCCTACTCACATACTCCATAAGACGTCTGGAGTGGGTAGGATTAAGTATCCGCCAAAGCTAAATAGGACAAAAATCCTATATATTAGCTGTTTGGTTTGTTCAACGTTGAAGGATACAGTGTTCCAAAATATTGTGCACTTTATCTTTTGTTTCCTTGAAACTTGTTCTACATTTTTCAAAAAACAATGTCCTTGAACGGGGATACTGCCACCGAGAACGGTGTAGCTGCGGCTGATCCAGTCGTAACAGCTTTTAACTTTACAGGTTTAAATGAAACCGATGAGGGCGTTATAAACATCCCTCCAAACTTAAGGAGAGCCATCACTCTAAAACTTATAAAACACGGCCTATCACCAAGAGGTGGTAGAACAGTTTTCGTGATAGAGGCACACGAATCCTTTCAGTCAGAGGTATTCTATTCATGGATGGTATTCCCAGAATCAAATCCAGTAACAAAAGTGTTTCACTTCCTAAAAGAAGATGAACCACCAGAGGAATATATTCCTTTCGAGGATATTGAAATTCCACTCACATACCAGGAGCATAATCTCTGGTTTAAAGGCGCCCTAAAACATCACAAAAACATTACCAGGCTCGGTCCACTAGGTAGACCAGGAGCAACATGGCCGATTCTAGCCGGCTACACACCTCATCCTGACATTGAAGAGATGTCAGACGAGGAATTACTTACTCAACTACAAGAGTTAATAAAAATGTATAGACAATTAGTCCAATATGTCATGCGGACTTTCACAGTCCAACCACCAATGACCATTCCAATTCAAACCCCTCAACAGGGGAATACACTAAAAATTACTCCACAAACTTTACACGCAGTCATGGGTAAAATGCCCACAAAACGTGAACAAATTCCATTCTGGATAGCTCAAAAAATTACTCAAATCAAAGCAGTATTTCCAAATACTAGCCCTTATGAGAAACACAGAATCCTAACAATCTGTTTACCAATGGGGATCACACCACAAGTGGAAGACTGCACCACTTGGGGCGCAGTATTTGCTGCCATCTATACTAAAACACATGGTGTTCCATCAATTGCAGTAATACCAGATGTCCTGAAACAAATTCAAAACGAATACGGGGCAGAGCCTGCTCTGAATTTAGGTCTGAAATTACTGAAAAACTTCGACCAGGTCTCTACAATAATATTATCTAATATTAAAGGGGAGGCAGCATCAGTGGCGATCCGCCAACGCTTAAGGGAATTTGATGTAACAGAACATCAACATGAACTATTTTATTTATTTGATTTATATATATCGCTGGCTAGACCCGGAGGTATCAGAGCGCTTTATATAAGGATCCACAAAGTTACAAAATTACATCAGTTACAAGTTACATCAGTTCCAAGATAACATTTCCAGAGCGTCGGAAGACGAAGTAAATGGAGCTTAGAAGGGAAAGGGGGTGGGGTATAGGAGGGAGAAAGGATGGAGATAGGATGGATGGAGAGACGAAGGAGAGTCTGCCCAAAGTCCGGTTGGGTAGGTGACGGCCGAGGGGGAAGTCCACAGCCCATCTCCTCTATAGCTATCAGGTAGCTCCACTGGGCATCAGTCAAGCGGCTAGGTCTCAATGAGAAAACAGTTAGAGAGCAAAGATGAGGAAAAAATGGAGCATAAAGGAGAAAGTGGGTGGAGTAAAGGGGTAGGGGGAAGAGTACGACGGAGAGACGAAGTAAGGTCTGCCCAATGTCCGGCTGGGTAAGTGAGGGCCGAAGGGGTAGTCCACAGCCCATCTCCTCTATAGCTATCATGTAGCTCCACCGGGCATCGGCCAAAAAGCTAGGTCTCCGCGGTCAGAGGTAGGTTCACAGATTCGGTATCCTGAAGGGTAGGACGGATGGGGGATGAGTTTGAGGTCTGGTCGAAGTCCGGTTTATTCTCAGATGAGTAGCACGACGTGGTAGGGAACACAGTGGCAGCCATTTTGGGGCCAGGCAAGGGATCAACAGGTAGTAACAGGGAGGGCTCAAAAACTTGCTAGCCAAAAGATCATGGAGGTCCCCATGCCCTTCACCACAGACCTGGCCTTGGAGAGCATCCACCGAAGAACCAAGAGTATGCAGCAGCAGCTCAGCGCGTGGAACACGGACATGCTTGAAACATGCAAATTAGATGGGATCCATCGCTACCTCAAGATCGAATGTGGGTATGAAGCACTCCGGGCCCCCTCTGTGCAGAGTCCGATGATCAGGCACAATGAGTCAACGGGCGCCACTTCCAACACGGCAACCAGGAAGACCGGGGCAGCAGCGCGCCTTCCACCAGTCACGGCCGGCGAACTCCGCTTCCGAGGGTCCCCACTGCCTCCCAGGGCTATCCTTAGAAATTCTTTTAGGGCCTTATAATTGAATTCCTGCTGATTAAGTCTTCCTGAGCACTTGCATTTGGTGACTGGCAGGGGTGAGGTGTAGTACTGCAATTTTCACTGCTGAGCGCTGTCAGTGCTTGTTGGTCTATGGGGAAGGCACAGAGCCCCTTCTTCTTTAAATCCCTCCTGCTGCGCTGAATAATAGAACAATCTTATGCAGAATTAGGCAGAGATAGTTTGGGTGGAAAACCTTTGAAGCCAAAACTATCTGAAAGTCCTGAGAAGGACTCTATTAAACAAAATCCTACATCTTCTAAAAAAAAGTGGGAAACTAATAAACAAAATTCAAACGAGACACGTTCTCAATCCCGAGGTAGGTCTCCTCAAAAGGAGCCCTCTGAAAGGAGGTATAACCTCAGGAATAGGATAATTTAAGAAAACCTGACAGGTATCAAGATACTGATACACGTTCCTCTCGTACCTTTCAGATATCGTCACAGACATCAGAAAGAAGAGGACGGTCAGAAACAGAGAAGAACGCGTAAAATCCAAAGACGATAAACACGTTCAGAAAAATAAATCAAGACCTCAATTCACAAAAAAGAAGGTAGCAGGTCTGAAGATCAGACATGCCGAGGATACTGAGAACACAGCTCAAGAACGGAGAATGGGCTCAGACAATGCTGGACAGTGCAGCAGAAGTAACAATAGCTCGCCAGAACCTGAAGGAACTTCTGGAGATAGTGGACTTGAATGAGTACATCACAGTAGAAACTGTAGACACCAGGGTTAGTACTCCACAAAAGTTATATGAAATAACACTCCGAATGGAGGGAGACATACCAAGAAAAGTGAAAACACTCTTTTGGGAGAAACTTTCAAGGGGTTATGATATACTTCTAGCAGAAAAAGACTGGCCACCACACTTTGTCAGGGAGTGCCCACATGGCGAGGACATTATTATGCCAGCCTTCTCCAACCATATTCCAATTCACCTAAAATATACTTATGCCAGGAAATGGGCAGTTGCCCAGGCCCCAGCATTATACAAAAATCATGTAGGATGGGATGAGGACTCACCTCACCATAAAATACAGCTAAAAAATCAACCTACTGCACAAAGGCAGTACCCAATTAAGCAAGAAGCTAAAAAACAGGTCAGGGAGATCTTAGATCAACTTGAATACCAAGGGGTGATTGAAACATGCACCTCCTCAATGAACAATCCTTTGTTTCCTGTATCCAAACCAGACAATACATATCGTCTAGTTTTGGATTACAGACACTTGAACACTTGTTCCAAAACATTTGCAGTGCAAAATGCACATAGTACAGCATTAATGAATAACATTGTGCGTAAAAATTATAAAACCACATTGGACATTTCAAATGGTTTCTTTTGTCAAAACATAGCACCTGAAAGCAGGTACTTAACAGCTTTCTCAATAATGGGGACCCAGCGTCAATTTTATAGACTCCCACAAGGGTTCAAAAACAGCCCGGGGTTATTCTCAGCAAGGGTAACAGAGTTACTACAAATTTATGATAATGAGGCATTGTCATATGTCGATGACATCTATCTGACAGACGATGACCTGGATAGGCACTTGAACAGGGTGAGTACCATTATATTGGGCTTCGCCTCTGAAGGCTATAAATTCAACTTTAAAAATCCTGAATTGCCCATCTCAATGTCCTTTTCCTAGGATATGAGCTTTCAAGTGAAGGCAAGAGCCTGGCAGCTAACTTTTTAGAAAAGTGCGCGCTGCTCCAACCTCCAAAAACGCTGAAGAATTTACAATCCATCTTGGGTTTCCTAAATTTTGGAAGAACTTATATTCTGAATTACGCAGAAAGGGTTAAACCTCTCTACGAATTAATAAAACCTGAATTTTCAACAAAACATTGGACACAAGAACACACAGAAATCCTGCGTTCATTCCAAGCTAACATGTTAGCAACAAATCACTTACAAACACGCGTAAATAAACGCAATTTAGTGATCCGAATAATTTCGGGACTATGCGGATTCACCTATTTAACATTTAATGAGGGTGAAAAAGTACCAATAGCATACAAATCACATTTGTATACACAAGCAGAAATGCGCTTCACTTCAACAGAAAAAATACTGACAACAGTTCAAACCGCTGTAGCAAAAGAAAGAGCTCTAGCTCAAGGGAAACGAATTATTGTCGTAACTCCAGTACCAGCCTTAGAGGCGGTTACAAAAGCGAGCATTCCAAATGCAAAAGCTTTACATCCTAGATGGATACAATGGGTTAATTCTCTTGCTGCAACAGATGTTGAATATGTTTTTGATCCTGATTTAAAAACACAAGCGTTCCTGCAATATGAACATGAATGTCCTCTGCCCACTGAAATTTTGCCTCTAGATCAGTACGAATTTATAATTTATACTGACGGATCAGCACAACCCGCTACAGGGAGTAAGCAAGCTTACAGTGCAGCGTGCGCAATCGTTAAAGGTCGGATGCGCGATGGTAACTTCAGACCAATGGTCACTAAAACTCAATCTCTAGGAGATTGTACAGCTCAGTGAGCTGAGCTACAAGCATTCAAACTGGCACTTGAAAATACAGATCGCGAATTCCCCACACTTATAGTGTGCGATTCTTTTTACTGTGTTCAGTCGTATAATGAATATATACAGAATTGGCTTGAAAACGGGTTCAAAGATGCAAAAGGTGGCACAATAAAGCATAAAACGCTTTGGGAACAAGTAGTTCAGTTGAGAGACGAACTACCAAAAGCTCACGTGATACACACGCTGAGTCATCAACGTGATGGCGTTCACGTTGCAGGGAATTCATTGGCTGATGAAGCCGCAAAGGGGGCTGTTCAGACAGCTTCCGTAGCTGCGATCACTCGTTCAAAAACGAGAATAGACAGTGAGATATTGTTGGCTGTCAATGCTTCAAGCAAAGGCAGTGGTGCAGCGTTACCAAAGAAATTTCCACTCAAGTACTCTTATGTAATTGATGCGAACAACGTTCCTTTTGCTCGAATCCCTGGAGTGGGGGATAGGGTAATTCCAAACATGGAACATAGATTAGGACTGATCCTAGCAGCACATGAGGGGATAGCCTCTGCCCATGCAGGTGTTTCTGCAACAGTATCTTTACTAAAACAAAGATATTGGTGGCCTGGCATTAGGAAACAGACCAAAAACTATGTTTGGAATGTGAAATATGCCAACAGATGAAAGTCTCCACAGTGAAACGTCCTGCGCAGACACCCCTGTTGATTTCAGACAAGCCATTAGCTTGTGTTTACCTGGACCACTGCGGTCCCTTGCAAAGGGACGGTAACTATAAATATATAATGGTCGCAGTGGATTTGTGCTCAAGGTTCCTATGGATATGGCCTCAGCGCTCGGCTGACGCTCGAACTGTTATAAAAGATTTGCGAGTCTTTATCGGCACATACGCAATTGGCACACTACATTCTGACCAGGGCCCTGCGTTTAGCTCTCGGGCTTACAAAGAAGCCATGGCCAGTTTGGCGTAGAATTGCGGTACTCCTCTCCATTTCATCCTGAGGGAAATTCTGTTGTGGAAAGGAAAAACCGGGACATAAAGCAGTGTATCACAGCTAGAGTATTAGGTTCGGGTGATGGGTGGGTCAAACATCTTTATGGGGTCCAACGCTCATTAAATAATTTGCCAAGAAGTTCTCTAGGGGGGTCACTCCATATGAGGTCCTATTTGGGACAAGAATGTGGGTTCCTAATCTCGAATGTAAAGGCACAGTGGTGGAAAATAAATCCTTTGATATCAAAGATCGTTTGGCTGTTTTACAGGATCTAAATGAACCAAGATCGAAACAAAGCAACGTGTTCCTGAAGCCAACCACCACTGGGAAAATACCGGCAGTCCCAGCAAGGCCTGTCTGGATCCCAAAAGTTGGGGATCTAGTCAGAGAGAAGATTGCGGACAAGAAGGAATTTGGACCTTCTTACAGACAACCAGTACCTGTCCTAGCCGTCCACGGAACAAGAACAGTACTTCTGCCGCCCCTTGCTGGAAAAAAGGAGAAAAGATTTGTGTCAATCGACCTCATCAAACCACATTATGTGGCCAATACTAAATAGTAGGCCTCGTGGACTCCGACCTAGTAGCAGACGCACTCCTCTCGCTACTATCCAAGAGGTTCAGACTGAAAGACTCATAACCATCGAGAATTCAGTAGTAAAAGATGAAGGACTAAGCAACAATGCTATGGAACTCATCCCTCTTGAAACTCAAGTAACAGTTCGTCCAAATACACCTGTCTACACCAACGTAACACGTGATCAACTGGTCCCAGCGATTTCTACGAATCCTGATGCAATTTCAACAATTGACCGAACTGCTTCTGGCTATTTCATTAACTTTGATACGTTTTCTGAGGATCCGAGTGAGCCTGCAACGACGCCAGCCTCAAAAACTTTCAAACAACAAGTACAAGACCTTTTTCATTTTCTGAAAGAGACTTATCTGGTTTCATCATGGATTGAAATATAGATTATTTCTGGAATATTTTTCTTTCTGTTTTGGCTAGCTTTGGTTATGACTCTTAGCATGCTTATAAATGGCAGATACATTCGTATGGACACTGAAGTAAAAATGTGAACTTACTTTTAAAACCACACAAATCTTCCCATCGTGAATCAAGAGACTTGTCAGCAGTGAACATCACAGCTGTTCCTGTACAGGATGGTATAGTTTGGGACAAAACCGATTTCGACATATTCGGCCCGACTGAACTTTTGAAGATTTCACATTTATTTAAAATTTCATTAAGTGACTTTATTACCTCCAGTACCTATTGTGATGATTGGGACTTTGAGACTGTTAATGACATGATGTCTGATCTAGAAAGGTCTGCTGCATTCTCTAACAATTAATACTTAGAGGGCTCATCAGACTACGAACAGCTTTATTGTTACAACCACTATGGTCATCATTTCTTGCATAAATCTGCAACACCTAGAAATGTTTTTATGTTCAACCAATGGGAACATTGTCCTACACCACCAAGGGGTAGTTCAAAAACGTTTGCAAATAAGTTTCCATATTTTTCAGGGTACAATATATCTGATCCAGAAACATTTTACTATAAGAATGTAAACAAAACAGGACAGAAAATTATGTTATGACACTGTGCAACAAACGTCTTGCCTTGGTTTAGCCAAGATCAAAGACATGAACACACCTTCTGTACCAACACCTGCAAGTAATACCACTACACAGGGAGCGGTCACAGTAGACACAATACTACAAAACAACAGATCAGATCCTGATTGGAAAAAATGGTTGCTCTGGCCCATAGACACAAACATCTGTCAAGAAAGATTCCTGAATAGAATACAGGGCTTTACTATTCATAGGCCAGACCCACGTTATGTTCAACGACAACATCCAGGGGTAGTAACAACATACAGTGTAGGAAAATTGTGCCTCGACTGGTTACAAAAATCTACACTCGAGGATGTGAAACAACACTTATCTTTACTTAAAGAAGACGCAGACCTTAGGGATTTCTTGCAAGGACCTAGAAAACCGCGTCAAAAACGTTTCATATATGCCGGCATTTATGCTGCTTATAATGAAATATGGAAGGTTTCAGAGGCCGCAGAAAGAATACGTGAGCTTGATCGTATTAACTTAGAGAAATCTCTCACTGTGGTCGACAATGGGTTAACAACTTTGTCATCCAGAATTTATTCACTGGACAACATTGTATCCTCTGCTATAGACATACTGGAACAAGATTTAGCCATGTTACAACAAGGCCAATCTCAGTTACGTTCTATTATGTTATTAGGCTGGACACTGCAATCCTTGCGTGCAGGCTATGTGCCTTGGCGTTTTATCAACACGTCGTCTCTGTTTTCAGAATACAATCTAACAGATAAACAGATCGAATTGGCACAAAGGGGAGCAAAATATACAGTGCTGAGCATTGAAAAACTGGAAAAATTACCATTTACGGTAGCCGAAAAACTAGCTACATAATGGCTTATCCATGGCAAAATAACTCTGCCTGTCACTACTTTTCAATTTCAGTATTGCCTCAAACAAATGCAAGCAGGCAAATATGAAAGGTTGGGTAAAGAATACATTAAGACATCCTGGGATTTACCTTACGAATACAGATGTTGGAGTGGGGATCGTGAAGTGTTTCTAAGCGGTACACACTGTGAAAGTGCACTGAGCGGATCTCTCATATGTCAGGACATTTCTTTACACGGGGCTTGTAATGGTTCTGTGGCAAACTTGTCCTGCCACCTGCAGGGTACACCAGCTGCTGTGATTAATCCGACGTTTGGCCAACTTTCTAATGGGAGTTACCTCATGTTGAATGATCAGAGTTGCTGTGGCATGTTGCCAGGAATCCCATATCTGGTAACGGTTGGCTCCAGGGTTACTTGTTGTATGCAAGTATTGTTCCCCCAAATAGACACAGTCAGGGAGTCGCCTCTATGGCCTTCATTGAATGTTTCTTTTATACGTTTTGATACTTTAAGCAGAATGAAAGCCATGCTTTTACAACAGACCGTGCCTTTGACCTCGGCCAAAGAAATCTATGATTTACAAATTGCAAGGACCTCGGCTGAGATACAGGCTTTAATTCGTACTAACTGCCCTATACATTTCGTAGAAATGATGGGACGTATCTTAAACATGTCTCATACGAGCGAGATTGTACATGTATTTAAGACCATCTGTTCAGGACTGTTAGCACCTTTTCAGGCAGTCCTCGGAATCATTCCAAACTTCGCACATTCGGTGTTTGGTGGTGTGCCATTAATTCTAGCACTCGTTACAGGAATCCTGTTTTTATTCCTACTACTACGCTATGGCAAGCCTATCAACCGGCGTCACTCCCAGCAATTTGGAGAAAGCTCTCCTAGAACGGAAGTGCCGTGAGCGCATAGTGCAACTTTTGGGCATACCTCGTCTATGGGAACTTAATACAACATGGTTTCTGTCATTTAGACCAATCTGGCAAGGTTGCATCTTACCTGTTCTACGCTGCCTGCTTTGCGGTGAAGAATGCGTGCTAGACATCTGTCTAACACTCCCATCAGTCATGCCAATGGATATCGATACTCTGCTGGACCAGTTAACGGCCCATGCTCTGTGTTGTCCCCAGAGGCTACCAATCCTAAAGACGGCATTCCTTGAGATCTCACAGATGCTTCCTGCTGCTGCGTAGGTACGAGATGGATCAACAGGCACACAGGTAACAACGGACGCGAACATTGCTGCGGCATCCTATGCTGAAGGCGATGCTTCACATCTCTGTGCAGTTAACCTTCTAAATGAGGTATTCCAACTGTCACCGACATCGGTAGACGATCTTTTGTCTACAGGAATAGATGATTTCATGTTTACACCAGACCCATACACTGACTTTGATTCGGCTCACAGTGTACCAGGGAAGCAATGAATTTGGCCTCCATATTTTCAAAACAGACCAAAACTTGGAACTCTTCCTGAAAATTGAATTTTTTTCTCTCTCTATTTTTGAAAATACATGGCAATTCAATCTGCTTACAGCAGAACTATTCATATAGAACGGACTTCTTTAATTACTTCCAGGGACACATTGTCACCTTATTTACCACAATTTCATTTAGTACCATGATATGAAATGGCTTTGATTTTTGAATACTTGTCAACCATTTCATCATATGTATATATTTCTGTTTATTCATTCATGTTGCATTTTATTTATGATATATGCCCAGAATGAAAAAATGCTTTAAATGTACAGTACCTATTGCATTACATGTTTTCTTTAAAAAAAAAAAACTTCTTTTAATATGCTTTTAGAAATGTTTTTAGCAACATGTGGTACTCAGTTTAATGTTTAGCATTTAATGTTTAGCATTTAGTATTATCGTTCATTCGAAAGTGGATTGGGTGTTGTATTCCGCGTTAGGTGTCCATATATAGGTTTTCCTGAAACATGTCCTTATATAGGCACAATTCGTATTGCCCTTATTTAGGCATAAGATCCCAGTCCTTATTTAGGCATTAGCCATGCTATCCAAATACAGGCATGGTCACCTACATCCGTCCACCCCAACGTCACAACGAGTTCTTAGAAACCAGACCCTTAAGCTCTTAGGAGTTCCCCTAGCACAGGATTATTGATTTCTCCAAGAACTCATTTATTATGCATGAACCGCTATTCCTTAAGGGTTCATTCCTGACGTCTTCCTCTGCCCGACTTTACGTCAAAGCTAACATTCCAAGGCACCTACCGGGTATAAATATACCTTCCCTTGCCCAAGCAAGTAGGAGGAGACCTCGACTTTAGAGGAGCCCGTATCCCGGCCTGACGCACTGACAAGAAACGCTGTCATCCCTGCTCGCAGAGAATCCAGCTTCCAGTGTTCTGACTCCCTTCGCGGGGTGTTAGAGTTCGAGACCCGGAAAGAGATTCCCACCTCTCTCATTCTCAAGGTATGGAGCTGACTAGAACCTAGAGGGACTCTTGGCATACCAGACTCTTGGCATACCAGAGACTTGGCATACTATAGCATACCATACTATAGAATACATCACCTACTTCTTACCTTGCACTACACTTAGGTTAGGTACACTGGGGTAGAACTAGCTAGAGAAGCATCTTATGAGTACTTGCATTTTTAGCTTATGTTATTTATGTATATGAATATATGTGTCATAGCTAAAAGATAATGCTAGCGCAGTATTATTTCTTTCTACTGCTTACGCTGTACATAATATATCTCGCATACTGTCTTGTGATTGTAATAGCTCATATCTCTTACACGAGAAACAAGACTGTTCAATAAATCCTTTTATTGAAACGCCCGTCTATTCTTTCTGTGTAACTCTGAAGAAACTAAGCATGCACGATTAGCTGAGTGAAACTGTTATCTGTTGTTTCCACGATTCTGAGAGTTTTCCGATTCTAAAGGGAAACAAAGTTGTCATGTTTATGCGGTTGCCAGAAACTACTCCTTCTTGTTTACAAGGAGTTTCTAGTGGCCTCTGAGTTAGCTGGCAAAAGTAATTAAGTTTAATATACTCGATAGGGACATACTGACCTAAGTCCTATGTCAAATCTATAGGGTATATTATTCCAATGCGCAGAGCCTATTAGGGAAATAGGAACTACACTACACCACACTGACAAAGCAAGTGACAGTGCATGATGAATAGCATGCCTGCCCACCCAACATATTAACAGGGTGCAGGCCACGTCACTGAAGTGCCTGAGTGTGGACTTTATTCTTAAAGGAGCAGGTCACACTCTTACACTTCCTCATGTACATACAACCCCTGACGTAAACAAGACATCAGCTGCCAAACAATGCACAAGTGTCCCAACTCTGACCAAGACCCATATTTAGCCCACCTTGCAACATCTCACCATTGTAAAGGGACATGGGTGAAAGGCCCACTGCTGGAAAGGGATAAGGGGCAGCAATACCAAAGTTGCTGGGGCGACTCTACCACAATGCAGTGCGCACACACACATCAATCTGAGCTACTCAACATTGACTACAATGTGGGACAAACTGCATCACTTCCACAACTCAACAGAGGACACAACTGGTGCCGCTTGTGTGTAGAAATTAGCCATTTGCATGTGTCATAACTGTAAACTGTGAGATGACAATGTACAACTACAATATCACATTTGTGATGTTGCACCAATAATCACTATCCGCAAAAAAACATGCATCTCCTCCCAAACTGTCACAATGGACATTGTCATGCAGTCTGCCTGTAAACTCATCCAATGCATGTTCATACATGAAACACACAGTTAAACTGCATCTCCCCTTTACATTGCAGAGGGAGAAACATCACCTCCTGAACAGCAGCCTGTCCCACTCTTCACTGATGAAGAAGAGGAATTCGCCACCATCAACACGGACACCCTCCAACAGCTGCTAGACTCACTCAGCACCCCATCTCCAGGAGCAGGGCAATCCAGCCGCGTTGTGCAAACCCCACCCCCTGCACAAACCACACAGCAGCAAGCACCTACCACCACAGCTGTCTCACAGGACCTTGAGGACCCACTACTGGCATTCCAACACCGTGCGGTAGAGGTCCAGCAGGAGATGACTGACCAGGTGCGGGTGGGGTTTGACAACCTGGTGGCCAAACTTGATGCCAGACGTGGGTGTCTGAGTCCCATTCGGGACCACCTACAGAACATCACACACACCCACAGTCCGCTCCATGCCCTCCGACATTCCATGGCTGACATCGCTGGAGTCATGACTCAGAGACAAGAATAACTGTCCAGTCAGAGTGGCTCCAGCGATGGCAGCCAGTAATTGGGCCGCATGCGTCGAATAATGGAGAACATGGAGCGGATGCAAGCGGAACAAATGGCTGCCACGGCTGCACATCAACGCAATGTAGCTGGAATCTTCCATGCCCTGCAGCTGATCATCACTGCATTGCTGCAGCAAGGTTTGGCACAGATGAATGCTGCTGCAGCTTCTACATCCACATCTCCACCCCCTGATGTGTCAGTGCCTCACAGTGCTGCAGCCAATCTACCACCAAGCCCATGTGAGGCACATGACACATCAGAGGACGAAGATGTGGATGAATCTGCATTTTTGCAAAGAAGAAAGCGGTAGCATTCATCTATGCCAAAAGGCCTGTTTCTCCTTGGATCTGGGCTCAGCATCATGGCCCGTAACATCGTCTTCCACTGTCCCCGATACACTCTGTGACACTCACCTTGGACCTCGACATGGACAGCCATATCATGTCTTGTTCCCAATGACACTGCAATCAGCCTGCAGACTGAACTCTGCCTCTTCTTCAGGACATTTCCCCCCAAAATTACTCTGACTGGCCCTCCACTGGGCATTGATGGAATGTGGGGATTGTTTGGCCAAGTACTGGTCTAGTCTTCACCAATGTCAACAGACTTGTAAATAAATATTTGAACTCACACAGATGTGTGTTGTCCATGATCAATCAAGTATAGGGTCTCTAAAAATGTAGGCACAATGAATCCACCAAGGAAAATAAGGGAAATGTACATGTTTAACTGTGACCCAGATAGGCAGTGAGATGACCGGGTATGTGTGAACTAGCTGTGCCCTCATTGCTCCAATACAACAATCTAGCAACATCCCAACTTAGCCCCACGTCCATTAAGGAAATAGGCATGTTTGCAAAAATGTCAAAGTCTGTTGCAGGCCACAAGTAGTGTCCCCCTTTAAAATTGCTAAAAACTATCTCTTGCTAGATCTACTCACTCACTCTACGGGGTGGACAAAGCCTGTTGTGATGGTGCGCATTGCATGTCACATCCCAAGATGGTGCACACCATATTCACGTTGATGAAGATTCGTAAGGGCACACGTCTACCATCCACAATTTGAACCACAATGTCTGCCTCAGTGAAGTAGAGTTGGCAATAGGGATTCACCCCAAATTGCAAGGCGTCAGTCAGCCCCTTCCTGTGGACGAACAATGCTTACGATATTAGGAACCCTCTCATGCTGTGACCACTGTGACCGGATAGGGCAATGTGACTCGGGATGTGTGGTGCACTGCACGTAGCATATAGTCAGAAGCAGTGCCACCATTTCAAGGATGGCATCACTACGAGCCAATGCCAAAAGTTACAGCTGGGAGAAGTGGCCATGACACGGGCATTACAGGGAGCAATGCAACATTCCCCCTCTTGTGTGCTGCAGAACAGTGTGCCCGCCCAAAAAATTCACCAGGGACAAATTCAAAACTTTTCAACTTTAGTGATTCACAATAGGCATTTAGGAGAAATGAAGTCAGTACATCTAACTGTACTACTCCTAAATGCCAGTTGTGAATACCGGAAAACGTAAACGCATGTCTTACTCTCAGATGACTTATGTGAATCAGGCCCACTGTTCTGCCATATGCAGTTCACAATGGACCCACAGAAAGACTACTACTTGCATGGCCCGGAGGTTCAGCCTCCATGCTCAGCAACATATAATTCAAATGAATCTGACACACTTGCACTACGCAGCAAGTGTGCCAAGGTCTGTGCAATGTAAATGGACTCAGCGCCAGGAGCATGTGAGATGCAGGGCTATGACGCAATCTGTGGTACCCGGCGCATACATCCATCTCCATGATGGATAACAGTAGCTACTACAATATCCTCTCAATGCCATGTCCCTACGTTGTGTTGTAAATGGGCAACAATGTGCTGTCCAACTCCGTGAGTCAAACTTAAGATGTATAACTTCACAAACTACTGCCCCTAGACTAGGCCGTAAATCCTACTTGCCACCCTGTTATCCATGCAAGTTTACTGTGCTCACGTCTAAGGTATCCTGACACAATCCATCCTGCTAAGTAACATGTCATGACCACACTTACACATTCAACGGAGTGTCCAGTGATGATATGAGATGCATACAAGGTGAAAAGCCACACTCCACCACATCACCCCTGACTTAAGTGCAAGCAGAAATCAAAACTAGTAACCATTTATTATAAAATTACAAAATGTATCTTTCCTAAACTACCAACAACATAACTACTACTAATCTAAACTAAACTAACTAGAATAAAATGAAAAAGTACCTGAACTATCTACCCTAACTAATCCTAAACACGCAACAACATATCTAATACATCAACCCCCCTCCCACCCTTAAGACACATCATGAGACAGGACAAAGACATCTAAGCTATACACAGACTAACTACACACTTAACCTACACAAAGATATATTTTTTGTATTTTTTAATAGATTTTTTAAAACAACAAAGACATCAACCCCCCACCCAAAGGAAAAGGAAACTTATCCCCAAATACTATATAATAATAATAATCTAAAACTACCTTAAAATCTAACACTACCTATGCCTACACTAAAACTACACTACCTAACACATAAAATACTTACCTAACACTACCTAAAATACTAGATTAAACATTGGGGGAAGGGAGAAGAGGGGGATGGGGCTCTACATGGGTAGGCATCATGGTAGCCCCAGGGCTTTCGTAATGTCCTCCATGAGCCTGGTCTGCTCGGACATCTCCCTCCTAATCTCTGCCAGCATCACATTGTTGTCCATCAGAGTCCTCCTGTCCCGCAAAGTGAAAGTCACAACCTGATCGGCAGGTGCAGGTGCAGGTGGCATTGTCCCCTGTGTGTGTGAGGTCGTAGGGGGATGGGACACTGCCTGTCCACGCTGGGAGGGTCCTGGGATGGCCTGTGTGCCACTGCTTCTCCCATGTGTTGCTACCTCGGGCACAGACTTCCAAGTGCCAGCTTCCCGGTCTTCCTGGTACCTCCGTTCCATGTTGCGGTACCCTTTTGCGGCCTTCCTTATGTGAAGGTACCGGTCCTTTCTCACCTGGAAGGCGTGGGACTCCTCTGGCGTCATGTTGTCTGTAAAATATGAACAATGGGAAATTGTGAGTCCTTTGGACTATGTCAATGTTCTCCATTCAAATCTGGCATACAAGATCACTTAAAAATGGGTGCCTACACTCTGGCTTAACTATGTGTATCCAGAGAGTGACCTGCACAACAAAATGTTGAATCCAGGATCAGTGACTACATGCTGGGGAGACTTACATGCCAGTGCATGGCATGGGACATGTACAGTCACAACCAAATGAGACTGTCAGTGTCAAATGATGGTGCTGTGACATACCCTGACTGAGGGTGACATGTACAAGGAATCAGAGGAGGGAGGCATTATCCCTCCGTGTGTAGCGCCACCCTCAACCTCTCCTGCAACACAGTGCAGCATCATATGTACGATGCTCATGTGCAGCCCTGCGTGTCCCATAGCGACTGTGTGCAGTGCATCAAGTCTGCGCAAACACAGGCACTCTTGTACAAGAGTGCAAGGGTGTCTGTGTGCAGGGGGGGGCTTGTTAATGTGTAGGAAGGTTACCCTACCGGCACAGGAGCAATACTGGGACAGCCCTACTCACACTTTCATCTGTGCTGCATCATGCAGCACACATGGAAACACGTCAGGTGGCTGAACACTGACTTGTACATGAGGCGCTGGGCCTCTCTCCACCACTACTTCACAATAGGTGACGCGTTGCTGCCCAGAGGGGGAAACATCATTTCATATGAATTGTCAATCATGCATGTCTTGGATCCACTGTTGTCACTCCGTAGTAAATTTCACTACGCAGTCCTTCACAACGCAAACTGTTACATGGCATTCCCCATTGTAACATCAACCTGGAGTCATAATGGTTATTGTGTTATAATGGGCAATGCATTCTCACAGATAGCGTTGTAGAGGCCTGCATTGTAAAATATATGGCACAGCAATAAATGCAGGACTAAAGCATGCATGGTAAATGCATGCGGAGTAATGTCACCAAATTGTATACAGAGGGGCTCATTCACCTGAGCCAGAGTCGACCAGGGAATTAGCCCAAGGAGGAAGCATGACAACGCCATTACAGTGGCCAAACATGCCTATGTGATTCTTTGGGCCATCTATGCTAGGTGTTTGTGGAACATGCCATTGATATGCTTGGCACAGAACTACGCACTGCTACTTCTGTGAAGCTGGTATGCAGCATACTTGCGAAATTACTTTGCCGACCTGTGTCTGAGCACGCACGGCCTGAAAACCACAGCCTCCTTGTGCATGATCGGGCACACTTGCACAGTCATCTCAGTCAAGG
Organism: Calotriton arnoldi; assembly: GCA_963921515.1. Lineage (NCBI taxonomy): Eukaryota > Metazoa > Chordata > Amphibia > Caudata > Salamandridae > Calotriton > Calotriton arnoldi. Next base: position 4,853,108 of record CAWUFW010000033.1, read on the forward strand.
ATGAACATGCATTCCATGTCTGCTGATACTCATCAGCTACACCACTTACATGTCTCTTATCCTATCAGTGCACTCTGTCATCCACATGCATGTGCTGTAGTGACAGAACCCATAGACCTAAATTACATGTGTATCACTGACTGGGGATGTGCAAAGTTACAACTGGAAGACAAATGCACAGCTCCACCTTAACCTACTGATTCATACACACTTATGACTTCAACAAAACATCGTCACACTGTAGGCAAGGTACATGTGATACACACCCATACTGCATACTACGCCGTCGCTTGTTTTAGCCAGCCATTCATGACACCGCACTATGCCAATATATGATGTCCGAACTCACCAGTGGCGTGTGGGTCCTTGAACTTGTCGATGTCCCCCTGCGTGATGAGAGGTCGTTCAGCTGTGAGACATAAAACCCAATATGTGTTGGTATCAGACGTGAAATTACATGTGTCATATTCATCATACATATCATCACCATTACAGACAATGCTCCGTAACTGTACTGTTGCGTAACATGTTTGCTAAATGATTGGGTCTACTTTGCCTGCCATTCACACAAGACCTGTGAATGCTGAGTCGCGCCAGACAAGACGACAATGCTAGCAGACTTGCGCAATCTAGTTGTGTGACACATTCACAAGGCCCCATTTCTACACGCAACATGATGTTATACATGCTCTGTGTACGATTGCATTGCTGCCGATCGCACAAGGCTGTTTCATAGGTGTTGGTGGTGTATGACACTCTGGAGATGTCCTATTACCTTTGAGCTATTGTACATGTTTAAAACATTGTCACACGGAGCCTATGTACAACGGAAGCGTAGCAAACGTACCAGTATTCATGTGCACAGCATTTGTACACTTCCTTTTGTGCAGCACACAGGTCCCAGAAACAATGCCTTGGATTGTTCATGTACAGTCACCCTTCCTGTGCACAAACAATCTTTGTCCTGCATGCAGTATTGCACAATGGTGCCAGCCATGGAACTCGGTGCTAAGTGTTGCGCCAGCACAGTGGATAACACCAACCTGCACCCTATGCTTGTCAATATGATGCAGCGTTGTGTTTCTGATGTGCCAACGTTAGGCGTGAACGCATGACGTCTCCCGCCTCACTCTGCCACATTTTTGCACTTGGACACCAGTGTGTCACACACGTAAATTCTGGCTTTACATTACAGTGTTCATAATTAAATTTGGAGTTTACACTTACCACACTGTAGGCCAACGATGACTCCCAGGTGATCCAGCAGGTCACCCTCACGGGCCAGGCAATCCTGCCAGCGGCGCTTCCATTGGTGCACAGTCCGTTCCACCCCAAAGACACGCTGCATCTGCGCCCGCACGCGCTCCCACCTGACCTTCCGCACCTTGACGTCATATCCGGAGAGGATACGGCCTCCCATCTCCATCATCCGGGGCAGGTAAAAATTTATCAACCAGAAGATGCCCCTCAATGCCCCCTCGGACATCCTGCCCTCCCTGCCCACACCCACCATCTCCCTGCACACACCTAAACCCACTGCCACAAATCAAAACCCAATATAACAGACCCAACAACTACAAAGTAAGTTAACTACCCCAAGACAAACACCCGACAAGACTGAGGACAAGAGACAATAAAACACGTTAAAAAAGTACACCACACTTCACAGGGACACTATCGACAGGACACAGGACACAGCAACACTCTCCAAATCACCAATCTTCAGCACACACCACCAAACACCTCCAGCACTCTCCACAATCACCAGCAATGTGCTCAAAAGAGAAAGTGAAAGTGCACAGCACTCCTCCAGTAAACAGGAAGCATGCAGACATCACTTCCTGTGTGTTTGCGGCCCGTTTTTTAAAATAGCGATGAAAATCTGCACGCAAAAAGGCTTTGGGGTAACATTTCGTATAGTTCAATGTGTTTAGCGATGTATTTTCCATCGCTAGTATGAAAAATACATCGCATTTTCAGAAATGCGGGCAGTTTTGCCCGCTAAGTGCAAGTTCTTACACAGATGAACAGTCTTAGATGAAATTTCATTTCTTGTCCCTAAGAACACCATGAAGAGCTATATTTGACCCCAAATGACAACCAAATTTTCATATTTGTCCCCAAATGACACCTAAAATTTCCTATGTGACCCCAGATGACACCCTTAATTTCATAATTGAGCCCAAATGACACCCTTAATTTCATGATTGACCCCAAATGACACCCTTAATTTCACAATTGCCCCCAAATGACACCCTTAATTTCATAATTGCCCCCAAATGACACCCTTAATTTCATAATTGACCCCAAATGACACCCAAAATGTCATATTTGTCCCCAAATGACACCCTAAATTTCATATGTGACCCCAGATGACACCCTTAATTTCATAATTGAGCCCAAATGACACCCTTAATTTCATAATTGACCCCAAATGACAGCCTTAATTTCATAATTGACCCCAAATGACAGCCTGATATTCATAGTTTACCACTATTGACACCCTATATGTAATTTTTATCCACATATGACACGCTGAACAGTAGAATTTCGTACCACATTTGACACCCTAACATGTCTAGTTTAGAACAAATGTCCCCCTAAACAGCATCTCTGTTCAGAGGTGACATATCCACCATCAGTTTAAAATTGTGATATTGTTACCACTTAATGTTACACTTACACTTGTCAGAGTGATGTACTCATGCAGAGGAGAAACATGCACGCAGGGTATGTGTGTAGTGTTTTTTGTTTACATATACTGTGCTTGGGGTCATTTTGAACTGATATATGATTGCTAAGGACAGTCACGATGTGACGTGCTCAGGTGAAGAAATTGTTTATGATTCTGTTCCTTCGGGCTGTTCCTGCTGCAGAAGCTGTGGGGTGTGCTCCACCTGCCTCATCTTCCTCATCATCCTGGGCATCGTCCGGTGCATCTGGCACTTGGATCCATGGGGCATTGGTGCGTACACATATATTGTGCAATACACAACATGCTATGATAATCTTGCACACTATTTCTGGGCTGTACAACAGTCTTCCACCTGTGATGTCAAGGCACCGGAAATGTGACTTTAGCACGCCAAATGTGCGCTCCACAATGCCCCTGGTGCATCCAAGGGCCAAATTATATTGCCTCTGGGCCTGGGTGTTGGTGGCTCGGAGGGGTGTCAATATCCATGGGGTGAGTGCATATCCTTGGTCACCTGTAACATGTAATGGAGAGATGTGTCCATTAGTAGTTATGCATGCTGTGTGGGTAGTGTTAATAGTTTTTGGGTGTGTGATTGGTGCTACTTTGGGATTAATGTTTGCCATGTGTAGCTTCTGACAAAATGACCAGCATCAATGCGAATTACATTGCCTCACAGCTGCTCGTCCCTCCCCCGTGCATTTTCACTTGTGTGCGCTGCACGGTTGCATCACTAGCACTTCAACAGCGCACCAATGTCAGGCCTGTCTGCACATGTCCGCAAGCCTGACACCTACACCAGCAGGGTCCCTGGCTCTCCTAACGTCTAGCTCTACCACTCATCCGCACTCCTCGCAGTCAACGCCAGGAGAACGTTTAGATGCCAATAGGCCATACCAGATACGGCTCACATTCTGCTCAGCTGCTGCCGCTGCCACTAGACCTTCCCCACCGCCCAACACCTGCAGTTTTCGATCCAGACCTGCCACAAAGCAACAGTCAGCGGCACCCTCACCTGCAGGGCCCACAGAGGGCAGGAACGATTCGCAATCACCATCAACATCATCACACGCCATGTCATCTACTCCATGGACTACGTACTCATCCATGAGTGGAGCTTCCACCTCACATACCACAAGAACTCCAAATCCATTACCCTCTGGCAGATGCTTGCTAACATCGAACTGAGCCAACTCTTCTCAACACTGAGCCACAAGGCAGGGCACACCTTTGACCCCATCTTCACATGTGGAAACTGCGTCCACTTCATCAACACCACTCAACGCCCATGGTGTGACCAGCACAGCGTACACTTGCTCGTCGTGATACCCCATGACACCCAGCCGGCGCCACACAGAGTTACTGGAGCAGAGTCACCGAGGATCTGGTACACTCCACCATCAACAGCAACACCCACACCGCTGCAGGCAACGCCAACAGCCCTGGCCGGAATTTCCACACATGTATCTCCAACTCGGCATACACACTTGCCCCAATATGCAACTCCAACATACAGCGTGCAATGAATGCCACCTCGGTCACCAACAACATCCAAGATGACAGATGCATCTGCAGATGCCTGGAGTAGAACTAGAGCTACATGAAGGGAACCATTGGACATCACCACCTACAAGGACACCTAGCTCATACTCTCCCTCAACAAGGCACCCACACACACCAGACTGGGGTTCCAGGGAGGATTTCAGCTAGTTGCAACATGGATGTTCAACAGCTGGGGGGTGCTCTACAAAGAGGAGACATTAGTCCTCATCCTCGTGAACACCCCATCAGCATGTGGCAACACCTGGTGGGCCACCGCCTTCGGCAGCCCCCCCATGACAACTCTAGGTACCTAGGCATCGTACTCGACTACTCCCTCTCCATGTACAAACAGGTCTACGCAGTGGCCTGCAGCTGCTTCGACAGTCTCTGCATCCTCCATGCTACCTTCTCATGGTTCCCACCCCCGTCAGGTAGGACAGTCACCAACGCTGTCATTGCCATCAGGCTGGACAACGGAAACGCACTATATGCCCACATGGACATGTCTGTGCTCTGCACACTCAAGACTGTCCAGCACACCACCGCCACACTCTGCCTTGTGTACATTCTTTCTTCGTAGGTCAAGTACCTCCATCGCACATACTTGGTTCCCACCTCTCCCCACATTTGCAATTGTGTGGCAGAGGGGCTATGCCTTTGGGGATGGTTTGTCTACATGGCTGGCCCCAGTTACCACAGTTACTTGTGTTGTTGTGTCTGGTAGGTGGGCATTTTGATTGGCATGTTGTATGTGAGTTTGGAACGTGTGCATTCTCACAGTTGTGAGTTCCATGATTGTGGAGTTGAGGTGTGTGGTGTGTTCAGTTAGTACTTACCAGCGAGCAGTGCATTTCCATATGTGCCATCCTGAAAGCGCTGGTTGATGATGGACTGGCGGAAGATGTAGGAATCATGCACACTGCCTGGGAACTTGGCTACGACATTGGTGAACAGGCCCCGGTGGTCCACTATTGCCTGCACATTGATGGAATGTGTGTGCTTTCTGTTGCGGTATATGTGTGCAGTGTCGGCAGGAGGCACAAGTAGGACATGTGTGCAGTCAATTGCCCCCAACACATGCGGGAAGCCAGCTATGGCGTAGAACCCTTGCTTGGCCTCCAGCTGTTCCTGTGCAGTGTTGGGGAAGTGAAGGTGCTGGGGTATCAGGCTGATGATGCCATCCAAGACAGTTGTGAGGAACTTTGATAGGGCTGACTGTGAGACTCCTCCGACTCTGGCAGTTGTTGGTTGGAAGGTACCAGAGGCCAACATGTGCAGCACAGCCAGCAGCTTTGTTTGTGGAGGGATGTTGGTTAACCGCTGTGTTGGTGCCGTCAGCCTGTGGGCTATCTGGGTCAGGATGCAGAGGATGGATGTCCTTTTGAGCCTGTAGTGGGCAATGACATCCTCTGGCGTTAGGTCTGTGAGGCTGAGGCGTCGGCGATGGACCCGCTGTCTTATTCGGCGCAGCCTCGGTGGTAGTCCTGGGGGAAGTGGCAGTGGCGGTGGTTGTTGTGGCCTTCTTGGTGCTCCAAGCTGCATGATTAGTACCTCCATGGCATCAGTGGGTCTTCAGATAAGGCTCTGGGCTAGTCTCCCTTGTATACTGCTATTTATCACCATTTTTAAGACCTCCTTTTTCTGGTCTTAAGTTCCAGCAGCTAACGGGCCTTAGCGTGTGTTTTTTATCGCATCGCCGGACCGGGCGATCGGTGAGAATATCGCGAAGTGGGGTTAGCGTGCGTTTTAACACGGGAACGCCTACATTGCATATGATTAGCGTTAGTTGTCGCTAACATCGTTGGTGATGTTATTAGCGGCCGCTATCGCCAGAAAGCTGTCGCTAACGGCTGTTAGCGACAGCTTGTGAAACGCGCCAATATCGCCTTGAGAATATGCCCCAAAATTTCAAAACAGATTTTGCAAATAAAAGCCACTTTCATAACTATACTGCACACATTGTTGATACGCAGGTCTTTGATATTTAGCTATCTACGGGGGGGTGGAGGGGGAAAGGTGTAGGGGTTTGCTGGGGCGCACGCAGGGAAAATATTATTTAAAAAAAAAATCTTACTTGACACAAACTCCTCACTCCGGTCCTCATCTCGACTCGGAACTGGAACCGGATGCTGGAACTCCCTTGCCCAATCCAGCTGTCTTAAGACAGCGGGGTTGAAAGGTTTAAAGTGCGCATGTGTGGCTGGCCGTCGAAGACGGCCGGCCAAAAAACATGTGCATTTTAAACAGTGCCGTACCAGCCTACCCTCCTCCCTGCTGAGTGACATACTTCTGTCACTCAGCAACGCCCCGACCCCAATCCTGACGCTCAGCTCGGGGCGGGGGATGAAAAATAAAATGGTAATTAATTACCATTTTATTTTTCATCTTTGGGAGGATTTTTATGTGGAGCGATACTCCTCCACTCTAACGGAGGGGCCGCCCTTGAGCAGCTTTGGAATAACATGAAGTATGTGAAAAATGTAAACCAAATTCTATATATTATGCTAATGATGAAGAAAAAACAGTTTTTAGGGCAACTGAATAAACCGTAACTACAGAAGCTAGGAAAGTTTTCTCGTAGAATAACACTATAAAGTTAGATACATTTACACAGATAATAAAATGAAAAACTGCCGGAGGCTCCCATAAAAGAGCACCCTACATGGGTAAAGGATATGTTTTTATTTATTTATTTATTTTAGTTTGAACATAAAATGCTGCACATTGCAACAGGCCTGCTGTACTAAAGGCCATTGGAAGTTTAGATGGTAAAGAGACAGTTATTTGAGTAAGATGCATGTTGGATATCGGTTGACTGACAGCACATACTAGAAAAACATTTACAAACGACATGCTGGGCAGCATACTATATTATACAGATATATCTATTTGGTGGTGCCTGTACACATACACCAAACGTGCATGCAGCAGGAAGGAGGACAAAAAGTAAAGTAAAGGTACTTGTTAGGGTAAGGAATTGTATCAAGACCAAACAGACTGCAAGAGACCGAAAAACAAAATGGTGGGCGAGTAAACAAATGCTCGTTTTCCAGTAGAGGTGTGCGCAGGTTATGCCATCAGCTAGCTAAGGAAGCCAATGGCCGTTGTGCTGATTGATGTAAGAACGACTCTGCAATCCAGTGTAAGAGGGGCTTCAGCATTGGAAAGGGCAAATATAGCCTCCGGGTGTCCTAGAACCAATCCCCATGGAAATGAAGGAATATATAGAGGCAGACAAAAGGGCAAGATGTAACACTTAATAAATTACTACAAAACCTAGAGAATTAAAGTAGGCAGCATTGAGAACCAGTCACTTAAGGAAGCAATTAGGTCAGGGCTTTAAGTGGGCAGGGTCAAAAGGAGGTGCTGAGATGGGTCCCTATCAGGCTCTACATTTTTGCCCTCACCCTCGGTGAAAAAAAAATCTTAACTCTGCAGCAGTACCACCCTTCACTGCCTGTGATGTAGCAGGTGCAATGGGCTTTAATAAAGTGTGAGACAGGGGCATTGTGCTGCCTGTGACCAACCCTCGTGATGAACCTGCGGAGACCAGTTCCATACATGCTTGGGAACATGCAGGCACTCTATATGTACATTGCCTCGTTCCTGCCTTACTCTGATTATGGTCTGGATAAACTGCATCCATATCTATGCTGTAATGTGACAGCATTTGTGAGTGTTAGCTCCAGAGATGTTTACGACCTACATGGGAACACATCACTTCCCAACTGTTGTTAAAGGGCTTTGTAATTATTAGGCTTTCTAGGTACTTTGCTCCTAGAGTTGTTTGAATGATGTTTTCAGTGAATATTTCCATCTACTTTATTGAAGAGGAGAATTCACTCCTATCTTCGGTACTGTTTTATGTTTATTTGTACTCAATACAGAGGATGTGTGGGCTATGGCTCTGTCCTGTATTGTGAATGAAACAGCTGGTATCAGTGGGCATTTGTTAAACTCAAAAGTATTATTTCTGTTTTTGATTAAATCTGCTTAAATTTGTTCATTATTATGATTGCCAGAAGTTATAAGCTGCCCTTCTTAACGCTATAATTGTATTATAATTGCATTGATCCCTTTACTGCTATCTCTTTTGAAAACTTTAATAAAAACTGAATAATTATCCAATGAGTGATTGTGATGAGTAACTTTATTGCATGAAATGTGAATTTCTTTTGAGCTGAATATTGCCATGCTTTTGTTAAAACCTTTATTGTTCTACTTCCCCAGTGACAATGGATTCGGAGAAACAAATCATTCATAAATATTCATAAAGTTTTAAAGGAGTTAATCTGATTCCAAAAAATCACAATAGTACTGGAATTCTACAGTGGCGTAGCTAGTGGAGTGGGGGGGGGGGCGGGCTGCCCTGGGCAGCGCGAGTTTTTGGGGCGGCGGCCTCCCCCCGCTATCACCTGCCGTTTCGGGGCAGCAACAGCAAGCACCCCCTGCTCCTCAATGCTGCCACCGCGGGCGGCAAATGCAAAGACCGCCACTGGCGCCCATAGGGCTAGCTACACCACTGGAATTCTACACACAAGGTGGTGCAATAGAAGGGTGACACACACTATTGCGTGGTGAGTGCTCTGTGGACAGACAGGGTACGCCGCCATGTTTGTAGTAGAGTTCCCTGGCCACCAAATACTAAATAAGGCTGTTACTTTCTAAATGCACAGGATTCAGTGGATCCACTGCTTTCAAAGGCCCTCCTTTCAATTATAAGGATTTGTTATTTTGCCCTTCATGTCCTTCTTTGGTACCATTGATCTCATTGTTTATCTAATGAGTGTTCATCACCAATATTCTCAATTGTCCTAAAGCAAGAAAACATTTTACAGATATGTTTACCTAAAAATGTGTATGTATACCTGTGTTTATTTAAAATAATGTATGTATGTTTTTAAAGAACGTATGAACAGTTAATGAAAAAAACCATCAAACCTGCTCAAACCCACTGAAATTCGCCAGTTATGATATTCAACACACAATGCATGAGACAGCTCATGTTGCCTGCCATGTTTAACTTTTGCCTGAGTACTTTTTTCCCTGTGCCATTGGCAAATGTTTTTTTGTGAATGGTGGGTGATGTAAGGTATGGCATGAGTTGCATAAAATAACTGGCAACCTATTGTGGTTTTGTGTGTTTGAGCCAGAACCATAATTCAGAATTTTACTGTGTTTTTTCATTGAATTTCTATCTAACATTTTTATATTGCACTTTATTCCCAACCCTCATTGTGCATGGTCTTCGGCTTGCAGCCAGGTCCTGCACACAGCTGGCGGCCAGGCCCTGTGCCCAACCTGCCACGATGGCTAACGCCTCCTGCGCATGGCCTTGATCCGTGTACCACCGGGGTTATTTTAGAATATTTTTTTCTTGGTAAACATTTTTTAGAAATTACGTATGTGGTGCACCAGTGTTATGATCGGATGGTACTAAGTTAGTGTAGCCCATTTTGCTGAGTTTGAAGTGCCAGTTCTACAAGCAACACAATTTTCAACTTTGTATCTAAGTATAAAGACAAGGAGTAAGAATTATTTCAGGTTTTTAAAAGTCTTAGAAGCTGCTTTGTGTCGCTACATTTCAGTAATAAAAGTAATGACATTGAAGAAGTGATTGATGAAATATCTATGAAGAGCGAGGAAGCCTAAAATGCGTCACTTCGCATTTGCTTCTGATGAGCAAGAAGGCAGTGAAATGCGATCTGTTTCGACACTCAGTGGCAGCTCGCAGAGGGAGTGCTGCGGGGCGGTGAGGCGGGGCGGGGGAGGGGCAGGGTGGGGGGGTAGTGAACTCCGACATACGGCGGAACGGAGTAAAGTAAGTAAATAAATAAATAAAACAATTTACCTTGCGCGCGCTGCATCGCCGAGTTGGTATATATTGTAGTTCAGGAGGAATATATTGGTTAGACGTTATTCAGCCCCATGTCAGGCTGGCTCACGCAATCTCCCATTCTCTTGTTTGTCTTGTCTTACCTCATTCCAATCTTTCATCTTCTTCTTAACCATATCCTTAACAATTGAATCTCAAGTACAAACTACAAGAGAGTACCATAAAGCATCACTGAACACTTCCACTGGAAAGACATTGCAAAATCTGCAGATAGACAGGTGGGCTGCGAAACCGCCCTTCTTACAGCAGCCTACCTGCCTTATGTCCTCTTCCCTGCTACTATGGTGGAGAATTTCGACAAAAGTGCTTCGTCAAGAATGTAATGCTAGGCAGGCCCCCATGTTCAGGCGGCCTTCTCTGCATATTGTTTTGTTCTGCAGAAACAAGCTCTCTAGTGGTGGTTTCTTACTGCAGAACCAAGAATCAATGATCCTGAGGCACAGAGAGGTTTCTCGCTGTGCGTGGAGGCTGTTGATTATTTTTACATGCCTGGGACCACCAGCCCTTGTGGTCATGGCAGAAAAGTGAAGTTTGCAAGGCTTCCTTACGTAGACGGTTGTGGCTTCTCACTTTCACAGGCTTGCAGTCACATGGTGTGTGGGCCTCCAGTCAGAGATTTCTGGCGGAAGAGTATGCTGAAGCCCATCTTTAAATGAAACAGAGGTAATGTGGGTTTGGCTGGGCTGACCCGTGACGTTTTATGGTGGCGCTCGTGCTCCACAAAACTCTAAATGAAGCCTTAACTTTATTACCTATAAAAAATGCAATGCAAAATATAGAACTTGGAGAATAACTATCCCAAAGTGATTTGTTACCTTCTCTTCATCCAGATAATCCCTGTCTCAGCAGACCTTAGAAGAAATTGAGATATGGAGTTGATGTAGCAGAAATCGCATTTTAATTGTAGGTTGTGCATTATAATCACACTTGTAGACTGCACCCGCATATAATCTTTTGTTGTATTAATGTGAAGTGTTAGGATTGTGAAATGTAATAACACGAAATCGTGATCTGCTCTAGGCCATTGAAAGTGAATATAACTTAACATAGAAAATGAATGTAACTAGCTGAAAACATTAACGTGAAGAACTTGTGTTGTGCAATTGACACCTAATCATGAATTAAATGTGTCTATTAGTCATATAGTTTACATGTAGGTAAATGCATTAATTGAAGGTGCCTTAATGTTATGCAAATTTGTGAAGTTCATATGATGCTTTCTTATGTTAGCCGAATCTTGTAGGCCTGAAACTCAGTTCCCTGGAAAACTCTCGCTTTAGAATTAATAGTTGAATTTCATGTGTGCTGTGGAATTTGTTCTTTCTCACGTTTTGTGTTGCAGGTAAAAGAAGCATTCTTGTTAGCTAGAAAAATGTCTTTGTTTTACTAGTCAGGCAAGGAGAGAAGAAGTTACAATCGAGTGGCTTGAGTCGATAAAGGAAGGTCGTTGTGCTTCACACATGAGAAGGTCTGGGAACCAAGGCCAAAACATATCGAAGGAAGAGCCCTGTTGTCCCGTGGAAATTTACCTTCAGGATTGTACCCAGAGCGTATGGCGTGATCTGAACTGAATTCTGGGAAGTTATCTATGAATTATGTGATGTGAAAGTAGGGAAATGCGCCACTTCTTCTTTTGCCTTCAGAGAGAGAGCATCTTGGAACAAGCTCTGCTTGGTAGCTTTATGCTACGCTGTCCCGTACTATGGAGAGACCTCTAAGGAAGACTCCACATGCTGACACCTTTTTACCCTCCACCTGGGAAATGCTAAGTAGGGATGTCATCTTAGCGTTAGAGTAGGGATAGACTTATGCTTTTTATTCATCAATCCTCAAATCCTCGATGCAGGGAACTCATGCTTCTTGATCTTCTGCATTTTACTTCTTGAACTAATTGTATTACTGATGCTACATCGTCTAAATTGGATGCACAGATTTGGCTTCATGCTAATTCCAAAGTATTTTTACACCCTCGTGTTGAGATGTCTCTATGTTCAGTTATTTTTGGCTTTGTAATAAATCAATTAACCATAAGTTGTCTGTGGTTACTATGGGGTCGATTCCGATTCGGGCCGGAAATTTCTCCGACCGAGCCGGACCCGGAGAGATTTCCGACCGAATCGGACCCGTGCAGTCCGACCGAACGAGTACGATGCGTCCGTATGTTATCGGACTCGAGTCGGTCGGACTCCCATTGAAGTCAATGGGAGCCGGTCGTACAACGCGTACGCGGGCTCCCATTGACTCAATGGGTGCGAGTCGGACAAGTGCGCCCCCTACAGCGGGTACGCGGCGAGCGATTCGCGCCGTACACGCACAGGTAGGGGGGACCCATGGGTCCCCCTGTGTGCGACTCGCGCGGCTACGCGTACAGGGGGTCCGACACGGACCCCCAAAGTACGGCTCCGACAGCTCTTACGAGCCGGACGGGCGCGGCTCGGTCGAACTGCTCGCGGCGCGCATCGTACTTACCCGGCCGGGAAACGTCTCCATTGCGCGGTGCGAGTCGAGTCCGAGCGAGTCGGTCGGAGCGGTTCGAGCCGGGAGCGAGTCGGTCGGAGCGGTCGGGATGCCCGGACGAGTCGGTCGGCGATTTCGCATCGTACTCGCTCGGCCGGACCCGCGTACGGTTCGGTCGGGAAACAGGGCTCCGAATCGGATCCGGTAAAGCCGAATCCGATTCGGAGCCCTACCGGCCGAGATCGGAATCGGCCCCTATGTGTCTCAGGGAAGTATTGATCCATTAATTGGCATTTTAACTACTTTTCTCCCCTTCACACTTTCATGCTGCGAAAAAGAACCATCGGATTGTGAGTCTAAAACAGGTCCAGAACTTATGGGCCCAGCCCTTTCAGAGTCTGCGCTTTATGAACAAAATAAACATTCAATTAAATAACAAATATTAATTCAATTAAATAACACATATTCTTATTGTCAAAAATGACGATGAGGAGATATGTCGCTGGATCAAAACTTTATAACTAGTATTCGTGATGTTCTGTTGTTCATGTTAAGACTCGCTGTTAGATTTACCAAAATTTCTCCAGAGTTAGCTGTAAATAGTGCCTCCGTTTTCTATCAATCCGCCATTTCCTTTGCACCCCGGAAACACTGACAAATGTTTCTCTCCTCCCCGTGCTGTTTATCTCTCACTCTCTCTCAACAGCAGTTTCTGTGCACACCTCCCTTACTTTGTATCCTTCCTCAGTACCAACTCTGGCATCTCACCAACTCATCATTTCATGCTGTCAATCACACCAAGTCATGTGACCGCTTACATTCCTCATTAAGTAACCAGGATCAGTTTCCATTCCTTTCCTCCCACCTGAACTGCTGAAAGTCCCCAGTTTCTCTGCTGTCAGCAGCATTTTATGACCCACCTACCAGCGAGAAAGTAATGAAACCATAAATCTGATATCTCTTTGCACTAATTGTGTCCCTGAAAGCGGAATACCTGCTACACCAAGGACAGGCCGTCTGTCGTACCGATCAGGAGACCGTGTGAAGTGATGTAAACACAACGGGACACGCTGCTTGTCCGAGTTTAAAATACCCCGGCGCACATTGAGTCAGGGATTAATCTTATCCCCGAACACATTGCGCCCATCGCTTCCTTTCCAGGGGAGACTCTGCTATCGTGTTTCACACACATCCAGCTGCTAAGTTTGGTTCCATCATGGCCGCGACTCAGCAGGAAGAGACGCAGAGAGGAAAGTATGATGACACTGGACAAAACACACCAGGAGTCACGACTGTGCAGGCTTGTCTTTTAAACCTTGCATAAAAACGGCATAAAAGTGAACACATGCTCACACACATACTTCTACACAACGGTGTCGGGACTGTGACTTTGTAGCTGTGGGCGAGGCACATTTTCTACTGGAAGCACATTTACTTGATCACTAATAACTTTAGTGCCCCACGGCAAATCCGAGGGACACCCTTGAGTATTAGTGTATTTTGACTTAAGGAGGCTCTCTTGCTCTGATGGTGCAGTAGAAGCTCCCCCCCTCCTCCAATGAATGCTGGCGCCCACCGCCTGCAACCACCAGCACGAATCAACCATAGTGCTGATTTATATTTGTCATTACATCACTGGCTGACTGTAATGTAACACTACCTGACGTGCAGTAAGGCTATTCGATTACGACACTGAATATTCTATCAACCACATTTTGTTCTGTAGTATATTAGAAAAAAAATGAATGTGAGAGGCATGAAAAAGTATGTTTATATTTCTTAGAGAATGATTTGTTCCAAAGTAACAGCATTTTTAAAAGAGGCTCAAGAAAGAACTGAAACATTGCTAAACGTATACATTATTTGTTACAAACTTTTGGAATATTTCCTTTTATTACGCCTTTTTAGAATAAAGTGAAACAAATCCAAACTTTAATCTTGTAGAGATAACTAGTAATCGTCCCTGAATACCTGCTGCACTATGTCACAGCGACCAAGAGCCCATGTTACATGGTTAAATCGTTTTTTTGATTGCTAGCTTTCAGGGTTGCTAAACAGCCTGCCATGGGACCTACCGTATGACTAAGATGTTAGAGTATAAATGGTCTTTCATCCTACATTCTTAATAAACTCTTTATGAGCCCATTGGTGGTTGTCGGACCAATACATTTCACCTACACTATTTGCTTTTGAGTTATTAATTTTCATCTGTTTATCATTTTTAAAGTTTTTACATAAAACGAAAACAATACAATTATTTAAAACATTATATTGTCACTTGATATAATGCCAGAGAGGGTATAATACTTACCAGTGCATATTCATTTGGAAATGCACACATCCGACTACTGCAATGTCTTTTACATGTAAGGAGATCTTGTCATAGAGTATTACAGAGTAATTAATTAATTCTGAAGATGAAGGTGCTCTTATAGGCCTTTCTCAGCCATGACCCTAGAGTGATATTGTGTCTGTAACAAGGAAGTATGATCTAGGAGCAATATACTTATTGGCATGTGATTTGGACATAACCTCCTGGTCCTCGTCCTTTTCATCATGCCAGTCATTACTGAATGAGTTGCAGCCACGTAAAATCAATGAGTCAATGTGCTACTTTACAAGAGGCCCCGGGGGCCTGACCAACTGTATGGACCATAAAGTCATGCTTAAGCAATACCGGAGCTTAGTCAAGCTACGCTAAATATGAATGACACACCAAATTCTACAGCTTCACATCATTTCCAACCATCCCCAAGTCATTTGACTGTTACCCCCCACATTATACTTGCCAGTGGAAGAGGTAGAAGGGGCTGCCAATCTGGCAGCCCCTCAAAGTCACATGATACTCACCCCAAGACTTCAAGATTGAAAGGCTTTTAATAATGTATGGGTCTGAGCACTAGATCATCTAAAAAAAGGAATAAATAGGGCAAGAAATGAGTCAAGTTATACAAATCTATGCAATCCATGGCCAATCCTGACCCTTGGGAAATGGGGCGCATGTCTCAAAAGCAGAAAAACCAGGCTGCCTTCTGGGTAGTTGGACCTTCTTTAAGCACCTCACAAGTGATTGGGAAGGTACAAAGTTTTTGGGTAGAGAAAACTGTTGCAACAGAAGATGTTTCTCGGGAGACCATCTGACTCATTCTTTAGTGACAAGAACAAGGGTGAGAATGACAAAGTAATCATTTCTTCGTTTAAATCGAGGAAGACCTCTTGTATTTGCGACTGATTGAAATGTGAACTATTACCACACACATCTTACACCCTTCACCTCCAAATGTTTTCCCTTGAATGCATTTATTTATACCTTCTTTCTGTATTGCATAGTTAAGCAATTATTGATGTGGTTATTTCTTTTAGATGTTATCCATGTTCATCTTTCTTATTCTATAGTGCTTGATTTTTGTGTGAGGCTGTAGTTATTTATCCAATTATTACAAGGCAGTGCATATTCATGTTGAACATGACAGATCATTTTGCTGATGCCATCTTCATGTGCTGGCTTTGGGTAATGAGGAAGGATATGAACAAGTCAGAAGATGCAATAATGCTACCCAGCACTCTGTGTGGATAAGTAACTTCAGTACATTGATAACCACATGATTTTGATCAGTTTCCAACATTCAATTTCGTTTGAAGAAATTATCAGTGGTCCAAAGTGCAGTTTGTATTAAATCATTTATTATTTCTCATAAAATCGATCTGATTGTTGCCAAAGAGAACCTCTGTCATGAAAGCCAATGCGTCTCATTCTCTTGGGACTTCTTCAGGGCTTATAAATCCATGTCATTATCATGGCCTCACTGAGATACCCATCAAGCTGCCTACTTGTCCAAATAAAAAACGTTTTCAGAAATGTGATACCTCATGGTTTTAAGCCATTGTCTGTAGTCGTATACAGACAGTCTTTATGCTCCAAGTGTAACCAAAAGGCAATCAATTCAATCTTCAACAATGTTGCCCACTAAATTGCACTGTGGTCAAAGGCCCTGATTTCGACTCTACCATCAATTAATGTATACCAAAGAGATTGAAATAAATAAGGAGATGATCCCTTGTCTCATTTGTTGAATAGGTTCTGCCTTCCTCGTGCAAGGGTAGTTCCACCTTCTCTCGTCAACATAGAAGCGTCTTGTCAGTCATGGAATAGCATAGTTTTTATGTATCCGGTAACTAGTTTCCCAATCTTTTTTCTGGGGAACCGAAAGCTAAATGACGCAACAGATGACTGCATCTTTCGGGTGAAGATTGTATTTATTAATGGAGCTATGAATTATTAGGCGGCCCCAGGAATATTGATGGGAATCTTGAAGACACGCAATATTATGACCAGAATATTGAGGCCGAAATATCAAGAAAAGAAGTAAGTTGAGATCTCCTATACCTAATGGCACATATATGTATCTCCAAGATATATTCCTTCAAGGTGCATAGATGTGAAGTTGAGAAGTGTAAATCTATACTTCCTCTATATGCACTTAGCTTTAGATATTGTGTTCCTCCATATTCTGTCCATGATGCTCTAATACCATGATATTCCTATGCTTGATATTGTGTAGTACAATTGAATTGTGAGTTTTGCTCTCTATTAAAGGATGCATTCTGATTATCACTCAGATTCGGTATATGTCTGCAGGTTAAAACATACAAATGCAATAAACTGCAGTTCAAAAATCATCCACTAATATATAGCTGCATATTTCTAAAATCACATTAATGTGTTATAAAAGAGTATATGACACTCATGACAACTTTACAACTGAAATATTAAAGAAGAAGAAGAATAGATGCCCACCTTAGCTCTCAAGTACACACAGGGTGCATGCTTTCACTTTCCAGGATCAACTTATAGTATCTGCAGCGTCGCTCGTGTCTTTGCTGCACCTGCCAACGTTCATTGCCCGAATAGTGAGGGTAAGTGACCAAACCTGTATCTTCATAAAAACCCTGTATCAGAAAAATGCCAGATGAACTGTCAAGTAGCCCAGGCTCTAAATGAAAGACCGCATGTTTATCCAACAGTTCCCACTAGCATCTGTTAGGCCACTTAGTTGGTCGCTTGTGGTAAGATTTTGTGCCCTTTGCGTAATGGGTGCAGAATAGCTCCCTTCCAAGACTTGTTTTTCCCAGAAAATAAGAGTACATTGCACAACCACTCGGGGTAGCTCTATAATTGATTATTACAAACCTTATTACATATCATGTCCTCTGCAAGGACACAGCTATCAATAGTGCAGAAGGTGTACTGGCACTAGGGTCCTAGAGATGTCAGGAGTTAACTGCTCCCCAACTATAGCTGTTTTTCTAACATGTCAACCAAGTATTGGGGTGCATTTTCTTTGCTTACACGAAGTCACATGAAACCCATATTGGGCCATTGGTCCGCTGAACTATAAAACAGATGCGTAGTACATCTTGATGCCTTGAATAGTGAATGATTGCAATAGAAATTTAGTGAGCAGTGCAGTACCAGAAAACATGTAATTATGATAGACAACGCTTAATTTGTGCTGGTGTTTGTTGGTATTTAGAGTTGCTACGTATTTCATGGGACCATGACACTTTGAGGCAGATTTACCAACATTTTGCACCGGGTTTACCTCACAAAGGTGAGGCAAACCATTACAAAATGTTTATTTGAGTTTTACCTTAAAGCGCAAAACTTGTTTTGCACTTGAAAGGTGCCTGCAAGTAATGCAAAACAGTGTTTTCTCTGCTTTGCATTACTTTGGGTCATAGGGGTGTACCATAGATGGTACATGGGCGTTCCCATGCAACCACTTATGGTTTTTGATGCAAAGCCTATCTACTAACAAAGGTAGAAAGGACTTCAGTCCCAAAAAATAAAAAATACCTCTTTGAGGCGGGCGTTTAAAAAGGAGAAATATTTGTATTTCTCCAAACTTTTCTGACTTACATGTGTGCTGCAATGTTTAGCACACATCCAAAGTGGGCAAAGTTTTAAAGTTTGTCTAGGCATAGCATTTTGTACTGAAAGGATAACCTTCCAGTAAAAAAACAATGTTAGACATGAGACAGACACCTTTGCACTATGGTGTAATGGTGTGTGTGTGTGGCGCTAGGTGGCTTGATTGCATGCCAACACTAAGAAGAGAGCAGGACAGCACCATATCATAGTAGATATGGTGCTGTTCTGCTCTCTCCACTGCAATGTAACTCAACATAGCAACTTTGGCTGCGCGTTGTGTGAGTTTTTAGTAAATCTACCCCTTGGAGTTCACTTCTTTTGGAAATGTGATTGAGGTGAAGCAGAGACAGTTTGTTCTTCTGATTATTGGCATGCAGCAATGAAGTGTAAATAGACCCCGGGCTAAGAAATGCTACTTGCTGTGTTGCACCTGACATGTCACAAGCCACTACACCCACCCCATCAGCCAGTGGCGGCTAGTAGGGAATGGGGGTGGCGGGGCTGGGGGGTTAGAAAATATTAAGAAAAAAAAACGCACTTACCTTTTTTTCCGGCCGCCACTCTCCTCCGCTTCTCTGCTCATCCTGACTCCAGTCCAGAAGAAGCTGCAGGAAGCACCCGGGCACACAGGTTCCCCTGAGCCAATGATCTGAGCGCCGTGGATCAGCGCTCAGATCGGACACGGAGCCTGTGCATATTTCCTACCAGGCTGTCCATTACAGCCTGGTGGGGAATATGCAAAGTGCGCATGACTGCTTGGATGGCCAAAACGGCCGGCCAAGCAGTCATGCACACTTAGGGGCCAATTACGAGTCTGGCGTCCAAGGACCGTTAGACTCGGGGTGGCGCGGCGGTGGCATATCCAGCCACCACCACACCAGTGGTCCAACTGCCCGATTACGACTCGGGCAGTCAGACTGCCAGGGGACAGCCTGCTCTGCCAGAGAACCATGGTTCCCTGGCGTAGGAGCAGCTGTGAGAGGCCGCAATATGCTTGGCGGGACGGCCACGGTCCCGCCAAGCATATTACGAGTTTCCTCTCCACCAGACTTTGCATGGAGGTTCCACCGCCATGAAAAGTCTGGTGGAGAGGAAACAAAGGGAGGCCTACAGGGCCCCCTGTGCCTCAAACACATGTGGTTGCACAACATGTGCCCCCCTGTGTGCATGCACATAGGTTCCTGCATGGCATGGACTTAACGAGTCCATGCCGTGCAAGAACCTCGTTGTGTGGTCCCATTGCTGTGCCTCTTTTAATGGCGGTGCCACCTTTAACAGAGGCACCACCATAGGACCGCCACGCCGTCCGCCTGGATGACTACTGTGTAGTCGTAATAGGGCGGGCAGGCAGTGCAGCATTTTGCACCGCTGCGCCACCCCTCCGACGAAAACTTGTAACTGGGGCCTTAGTGTGCATAGTCCACTCCTCCTCCCTGAGCCACCAGCCCCGCCCCACCCTAACCCAGCCCTGCAGCAACTAAAAATAAAATGATAATAACGTTCAGTTATTATTATTTAATTTTTTCCTTTTTCACTTCTCTAAAAGCAGTGGGGTGATGCTCCTCCTCCTTAGCGGAGGAGCTACAACTGCCATTAGCCCAGAAACCATGATTCCATTCCATCATCGGACCGGCTAGATTGAGGTTTGGCAATGCTTGTCACACAGTGCGGGCATGCCCCTAAGGCAGAAGAGAATGCAAGAGAGAGCCTCACTATTTTTGCAGCTGCAGTGCTGCCCACTTCACCCGTCAGGACAACACACACGTACTGATTCCCCCTGGGCTGACTCAGTTGGTGTGGAGCAGGCTATATATCTTTAGTCTGGCAAGCTATCAGCAGCTCAGGCCTGGCATGTGGGTATGAGCATTGTGCTGAGTGCAGCATCTCTGTACACCCTGTCCTTGCTGCTGCCCATGCCCAGGAGTAACCCATTTTCTTGACACCTCCTTTGCCAGGATGAGCCTAAAGGCCCTGGAGTTCCAGATCCTCTGGGACTTTGAACTGCGCCCCCTAGCAAGCCAACACACAATACACCAAGGCAGGAGAACTGGCAATAGGGTAACCACCTCCCTCCAGGTCATTACAGACACAGATTCCAGTTCTGGACGTTTGTGTGATAGCCTAATGCATTCTGGATGTTGTAGTTTCTTTTGGCTTACATTGAACGAATTGACTAACACGTGAAATCAATGATATGTAACTGAAAATTTCAGAACTGGAGAAAGTGTGCATAATGATATGGAGTGAGGTGGTTTCCATATCTGGCAATCCTTTTGGTGCCAAAAGCACTTAGCAGGCAGACAGTTAACCACAGCAGCAATGCACACACAGTCCTCACTGGTCAGGTTTGTTCAGACCAAGAGATAAAAGCTGTGGGCAGCTGCACCAACTTGTGCACCAGGTCAGTAAACCAAGGTGAAATCTGGCAAGTGGATTTGACCCCAGCTGACTCACTATGCACATCTCACTGGCACCTAAACAGAATCAGAGTAGAGGCCACGGTGGGCTTATTACCTCTCTGTTGAAGACAACCATGGCATTTGCAGCGCATCTAGATAGAGAGAGTTACAAACATGGACCTTTCCTATTGCACTGTACATGATGTAACTGTATTACCTAATGAACTGTACATGATGCTAGCATTTTATGTAGTTTGATCAGATTATAATCAATAGATTGAATGCCTTTAAGGTGAAGGTAAAAGTGAAATAGTTTTGTTTAGTAGCGTAAATTGAAAGTCTGATGCTTTGTTGTTCCTATTGCTCTCTACAATGACTGAAAAGCATGTATTTTAATTGGAATTTTGCAAAAACAATTCAATATGATTTGCATTCATTGTGACGTTGTGTGATAGCTCATGCCCACTGACCTGTCATAGTATCACCACAGCAGGGAGTTGCTGACTCTCAGTTTAATGTTGTTCTAACACTGTTTGGGTTGGTGCGAACACCCATAGCTGCAAGGTGGCCCTATGTCTTGGGTATCATCTTAAGGCAGTTCTTGTTTTTGCATTTTGGGGGTTTTAGTTTTCCTTTTAACATTATAAATAAGGGCTTAAAATTCCCACATTTTAATTGTTGTCGGCTACAAAGCCAGACTGACAGCAATACCAACAACCATTTGGAAGTTAATAATCCTTGGGATGCCACACAACTATTAGTCTTGCCCTAGGATAGGCTACGTTCATCACAGTAATCAGTAAAATTCTTTTTAATCATGCTTTTAAAAATATAAAAAGAGAAGGTAGTCTATTAGTTGTATCAAGGAACTGCTTCTAATTTTCTGTTTTGAACTTGAAATACAGCTAAAGGGTACAGCCAACTTGTGTTTCTCCCCCCCAGTCCCAGGCTTTCTCTGGGCTGTATTTAGATATATGAGCATAAGAGCATGATTCAAAGAAACTTACAAAGAGGAACCAGATAGATACCACAGGCATACGGTGAGTCCAGTTAGCATAAGACCTGGGGTGAGGCACACAGATGAGGCACAGCACTTGTCAGACAGTGTATGATTAGTCAGATGTGTAAAGGTGGGTGGTCTAGCGAAAAGAGTGCATGTCTCATGCAAAAAGCTGGTCACCAAACAATAGTTAAGAGTGGTACAGAGAGGCTATCAATTGGGTTTATAAGCTAGTCAATGAACATCTAGGATGATTACCAAAGGTTATTAGAATCTGGATTTTAAAGTTGAGAAGACGACAGGTGGGGATCTGGCATCTGTGTAGCAAGACACAGAACGGTTAAAAGGGAAAGTCAAAAGCAGAGTAAAAAATTGTATGATCTATGCTCTAAAAGGAAAAGGGTTTGTTGCCATTAGTTTCATAGGTAAGGGTGAACAAAGCTGTAGGCAAAGAAAGAAGCAAGGAGGACATGAAGCCTATGTCAAAATGCTACAGAGCTTGACAGGATTACTACCTAAAAGTAAGGCCGGGCAGTAGCCAAAAGGAGGTTCTATGCTTGTAACAGAGAACAATCCTTTATGCAGTCTGACGAAGACAGGTAAGAGGCTAGCGTCAGGTGGCATGATGTGGCCTAGAGGCGTTCTGTCCCTGAAATGGAGGGCCCGCTATCTGAAGTAATTGAGCGTGGCCCAAGAGCACATCTGACCCAGAGCCAGAAATAGTGCAGAGTAAGACGTGTGCTGCCATGCATGTGCTGCCATGCCATGTTTGGTGAGTGTGTTGGTGGTAGGGAAACATATCATCAATGCATTTTTTAAATCATTTGTGTGTATAATAATAGTCAGATATAGAGAAAAGAATAAATATAAGGCGGAGGAGCGTCGCCACACTGCTTTTAAGCAGTGTAACTAAGGAACAATAAAATGATAATAACGTGATGGTATTATCATTTTATTGTTTGCATCTGCTTTGCTCCTAAGTGTGCAATGGCGCTTTGCATGTTCTCCACGCAGGCTGCATTACAGCCTGCGTGGAGAACATGCCCAGGCCCCCAGTTCCCGTCTGAGCGCCGAGCCACGGTGCTCAGACAAATCACAACGCTGCATTGCAGTGTTGTGATTGGTCTGTGGAGACTGGGTGCTTACCAATCACAATGCTGCCTTGCAGCGTTGAGAGTGGTCAGGGAAGCCTGGCAGTGCTTCCTGGTTCAGCCGAGTCCAACGGAGGAGAGACGTGGGACCCGGCAATAAGGTAAGTGATTTTACTTTTTTTTTACATCCAGACCCACCACCCCCGATCTGTGCCAGCCGCCAGTGACAAAACCACTGAAATTCACCAGGTATCTCAAGTAACTATAACTCCCCAGATTTGAAGTGTGAGGGGCCTGGAAGAAAGAGGGTGGGGGGCTGCTCAGGAAAGCCCTTGCCCTGCAGGTGAGAATGGGCTGGCACAGCCTGCAGGCCCGGGTGTTTGCTGTGGGAATGCGGAGAGGTGGGATTGCACAGGCTTGGAGGGAAGGGCCTGCTCTGGAAAGCAGGGCTCTGCGGGCGAGAGTGGGCCGGCACCCCCTGCAGACCCGGGTGTTTGCCGAGGGAATGTGTACCAGGAACAGCTGAGCTGGTCCGGCTGGGAGGGAGGTTCGGCGCTCAGACAGCCGGGCTCTGCCGGGGAGGGCATGCACGGAAGGAATGCAGAGAGGTGCGGCCGGCAGATCACCAGTGTTACCTTCTCTGGAAAGCAGGGCTCTGCGGGCGGGCAACAGCCAGCACTGTAAACCATCTCTATTTCCACTGTAAGAGTACGCTGACAGTGTTATAGTGAAACACTTCGTCACGGAGCCTTCTGATTGGATGAGCAGCACGTCCTGCTCTATAAACCAACCTATTTATATCCGGCCCAGCTGCGGAAGCAGCGCCCCTGATACCTCACGTCTCACAGCGGCTGTGGCGCAGAGACATGAAATAATGCGCGCCGGCTGCAGGGAGATTTATTTCAAGTGCTGAGTGGGAGGACTTGATGAACAGCTGCGCTGCCAGCCTTCTGGAGAGGATGAGCTCTGGAGGGGAAAATGATCCCCACGCAGGGGTTTGCTTGAAGTGCGCAAGAATGAAAGGACTCTGCAAACTAAAAGAACATTTTTTAAAAACCAATACGACGCGGGTGGACCAGGCACCGCCAGAGCAACATTGTTTGGAAAGTAATGCCAAGTGGAGGCAGACAGGAATCGAGAGAGGGGCATAATTCAAGAAGAAACAAACTGTTAACACGAAGATAACGCAAAAAAAACAAGCGCTGAAAGACAAGCGCGGCCGACGCGCACTCTGGACTTTCGGGTACGTTTACGTGCTTCTAGGCAAACCCAAGGGGGTTTTGAGTGGAGCGGGGCCGGCAACGCCACGGTGGGGCTCAGTGCATGTACAGCGTTTACCTTGCGGGAGCGAGCAGCGGCGCCATCTGTTTCCAAAGCGCGAGCGTGATAATTGCAAACAGATGGCGCCGCTGCTCGCTCCCGCAAGGTAAACGCCGTACATGCACGAGTGCTCACTGGAAACAGTGCAGAACATGCACGAGTTTCCAAAAAAGTCCGGAGTGATTCCAAGAGGTCACTCCAAAGCAGCGCTTGCGTGCTGCGTAGGCGAGACCTAATTTTTTTTAAAAAACACTGCTGATCCTCTGTGAATTCACAGTAATTAAAAAAAAAAGTTTTGGGCCATGGGGGCTGTCCCTCTTCCCCCCTCTATTTTTTAACACTTATTTTCAGGACAGGGGAATGAGTTACAGAGTCCTAAAATGACTGCCGCCACATCTTTGTTGATGTGGTGGCAGCCCATCAGATCGTATCTTGAGACTTGTCTGCTCTGCGGATCCACCACGACGTGAAACATCTATATTTTTTAAACCTTAATTTCTCAAAAACTACTGATTAGATTTATACCAAATAATAAAAAGCATATTTTCTGAACCAAGATCTAGCTTTCTGCCATATTTGTTTTAATTCCGTTCAGCCATTTTGGCTGTAGCTGTGTCTAGTTTTTCTACGGAAAAATGAATGAGGAAAACACGTTTTTGCCCCCACCACCCCTTTTTCTCAGGTCTCATTGACGGATCACCCCAAAACGTTCCAGTAAGAAGCTGAGGCAGATGAACTTTTTTTGCAAAGCTTTGTGAAGATTGGTTAAATGGCTCAAAAGGTTTTGGCAAAATAACAAATACTTTCCTACGGAAACATGTTCCTAACTATAGCTACCCAGTTGTGACTGCCACTAGGTAATATAAACACACACAAAAGTAGTTAAGTACGTTTTTAAAATCTGTCCACGTACACCAGATATATTGGAGAGGTCAACTCGGCTGTAGAGAGAATAAAATCAATGCTCCTATTAATTGTTTGGATCTCGGGGAGCACTAAGAAACTTTATTGAAGGGGGGCGTGGCTTGCAGCCCAAGATGGTGGTTGCATAAGCGACGTGCTCCAGGCCCGGTACGCCTAATCCAATAATAATGCGCCATCCCGTCCTTGTCGGACTGTTGGCAGAGACGCTGGGCGTAACTTAAAGCAGGCGGAATGCGGAGTGGACACTGTGAGGAGCTATACTAGACTGTTCCCCGAGTTCTGGCCCGCGGTGGACCCCGGTGACGCGGCAGGCCTAGATTGTGGGAGTGGCCACTAATGCAGCGGGCTTTCCTGAGGCCTGTGCGAGGAGAGGAGAGCTTGGAGACGGCGTGCGTATGCACGCAAAACCCCGGATCCGGGCCTGGGAGTGCCTGTCCGGAGTTGGCAACCGGAGGAGCCCTGCACCGGCCTGCGGTGGACCGTGATGCTTGGAACACCCCCTGCAGCACTGTCTAGGCGGTGGCGACGGTCCCGTGGGATGATCGCGGGACTGTCTCTCTCTCCCCCTTCCTCCCCTCCGAATGCGATGGTAATATTTTGGAGACGCGCTCCTGGGGCCACAGCCGGGTGCAGCTTTGAAAGGACTCGCCCCCACGAGCAGTGAGTGCCCTTTCTGTGCCAAGTGCTCCAACTGGAGCGGAGCGGATCACACTGCCATAACTCCGCAGCGGTCCCGAAACACTGTGGCTGACGTGGGACCTGGTTGAGATACTTTACTGTGCAGGGCCAATATTATCGCAGAGTGCAGATGCGGCCCAGTCTGTGGAAGTGCCGCAAGGTACTGAGGGGACAGAGGACCAAGTAACCGTAAGTGTCCGGGGGTTATGATATTGCGGGGCTAACTTGAGGAAGGACTGCGGTGTGATACGGAGGGTCTGGTGCGGAGACGTCGCCCTATCCCGAAGCTGGTGCTGGATGGGCTGTAATCAGTACGGCGCAGCCCTACAGGTGCGTCTCTGGCTGTATGCAATCAGTGTTGGAAACCGGTGGGCCCCTACAGTGACCTGCAGAACTCCACAATGGCTGCCAGACATCAAGGGGACTGGCACTCGGGGAAATCTGTTGCTGCCCCACATTAACAACGCAGCTGCTCCAGAGACCGAGGGTGGCACCGCGCCCCTTAGCCCCCTCCTGTTTTTTCCCCCCTCTGGGTGTGGTCCCAGCAATTTGGAGGCGGTGGGCAACGACGATATGGGACGGCGGCTCACTCCCTTATAGAGGGGGCTCAGCAGTGTGAATACAGAAGTGTGTGAAGGGACGTCGATCCTCCTGGGAGGCCCCCCCTCTGTAAACTGCCATCATTTCTTTGGGTGCTTGGGCAAGGGCGAAGGCTCCAGGGACCATCACGGAGGAGATTAGGCCCCCATTACAAGGAACAGCCCGAAGTTATTCAACGTCCATACCCCATGAAATAAGGGCCTATACTCCTTAGTAGGCTGCATTGAACTGAGTACTATCGCAAACTGTGAACTGGGAGGAGGGCACCGATCCCTCATCAACATCAGTCGACTACTACAGAGGGCCTTGTCTTTGCCTGTATATACGCTCAGCAACTAAAGGGTACAGTGTTTTGATTAGTGATTTGGTCCAACGTATAGACACATAACACATAACCGATCTGGCCACCTGCAATCATGGGCAGATGGAAGACTAGAACAGCCTCAAGATCCGGGAGGGCTGGGTCTCGCTCACCACCTTCAGAGACCTCGTCGGGGCTCTCTCGGCAGGCGGAGGAAGGGGCCACATCCACTCCCCCAGTGGATAAACTAGACATGATCCTGAAAGAAATCCGCGACTCCCGATCTGCGATTGAAAACCAGTTGGGCACGATCTCAGTAGAACTCAATTTGCTCAAAGACGATCACAGAAAATTGGCTGATAAAGTCAAGACCACTGAGCAAACATTGGAAACGGTAGTGCCCCAGGTGAAAGACCATGATGAACAGTTAAAACAAATGCGCCAGCAAATCGAATCCTGATGATGCAGAAGGTCGAGCTTGGCGCAATAACCTCAGAATCGTGGGCCTCCCGGAGGGAGCAGAAGGCCCCAACCCAACAATTTACATAGAAGAGTGGCTGAGATCCAATGTGGCCCCTACAGGCTTATCCGCACATTTCACTGTTGAGCGGGCCCATCAAGTCCCCACACGTCGACCCATACCTGGCTCAAACCCCCGTCCAATATTGGCCAGGATTTTGAATTATAGAGATTGAGACCACGTGTTACAAGCAGCAAGGGACAATGGCCCGCTACAAGTAGATAGCACCAGAATTTCCATCTTCCCGGATTACACACTAGCTGTCCAGCGTAAATGCTTTTCGTTTATGGAAGTCAAAGCACTGCAGAGCAGCGGACCTTACATTTGCATTGCTTTTCCCAGTCAAATTGAAAATCATTTATAATCAACGTTCCTTATTCTTTGATACGCCAGACAATGCGTGGGACTGGCCGGACAGGAACTTCCCGGATACATTACCTGCCAGACGTCCAGAGACATCACAGCCGAAATCACAGCGTGGCCCCCTGAGGCGCAGAAAGGGTCTCCTAACACAGGCCACGGGGTCCAGTCCCCCACCTCGCCAACTAGTAATGGAGGGTAGGCAAGAGGCCCTCCAATCCGCCAAGGCCTTCCACATTTCTCGTCCGCCTATCAGTACCAGTCCTTCAGATGAGGTGAACTCTGACTCTGACTCAGGAGGAAGTGTGGCATTATTCCCATCAGAGAACACGCAGCTAAGTAATGACCCATTGAGGTGACCCAATAGCACATATGGCAGAACTATGTCCCCGCATAGTTTGAACATGTTACACAGGCCCTACAAACAGTCCAGAAATGGTTCCAGTGACTCTCTAGCCAGTATATACTATACTATAATGTGGATATAGCATTAGGGATATACGAAAGGAATGGTTTGGCAAGTCATGTGGCCCGGCCTGTCCTGGGCACATCCACTCATCATATAATGTTTTATTCATGAACTGAGTATGCAGCTTACCCCACAGGCGAAAGCAGTTGTTTAAAGTGTACTATGTCAAATTTTCTTGCACAGTTTGGTCGAGCTAAGTTAAAGCGTTGGACCCAGTATTGGGATAAGGTTGTATTGTTTAAATTGTTGCCGCACTGTCCACTCATGGTCTGGGGGGTTGTGATCGTGGGGGGGGGGTTGAGGATGCCCTTACAAGTGATTTTATATGGTGTCGGTCGCCAAATCTTATACTATCATCTCCTGGAATGTTCGGGGGATGGGAGCAATCCATAAACAACATAGAATAGCTGCACAACTACACCGCCGTAAAGCTCAAATAGTATATCTCTAAGAGACTCATTTGATATCATCAGAAACTTGTAAATTACAGAGACGCTGGAGAGGTCAACTTTATAACTTTATGCAACAGCATTTTCCGCCTTTTCAAGAGGAGCTGCAATGTGGTTACGGGCCGGAGTTCCCTTTTCCCTCAGCAAGAGTAGAATAGATGAGCAAGGCAGATATGTGTTTCTAGGGGGGGCCCTAGATGGCAAACAAGTGGTATTGGGTTCCATTTATGCTCCAAATGTGGACCAGGGTGCTTTCTTATCACGAGTATCACGGGCTCTCTCAGACTGGTCTCAATACCCATGGATATTGGGGGGGATTTTAATGCAGTATTTGATGTACATCTAGACCGATCCCACCCTCCCCTACCGAACACTAATGCAACAACACAAGATGCTACTCTGATTCGTTGGGCACAGGGATGGAGCGTACTTGATGTCTGGAGGTCACAACATGTTAATATGGGGGAATATTCTTATTATTCCCACCCGCATAATTTGCACACCCGTCTAGATCACTTCCTTTGCACACCAGATTTATTCCCGACCATTAGACAAAGTACTTATCTGGGTAAAACCATATCTGATCATAATCCCATAGAATTATCACTAAACTGGGGCCGTGTCCCCACACCGATCCCAATGTGGCGGTTACATCCCTTGCACTTGGAAGATCAAATGTTTCGCGCTACATTAGCAGCAACGATTACCACATACTTCGACGAAAATGAGGGCACAGCCACGACCAGATCTTTGGAGTGGGAGGCTTTTAAAGTGATGATACGGGGGGTCTCCATGGGGTCCTTAGTGGGAGCCAAAAGGGAGGTAATTAGGGATATTACAGATTTAGAAGATACCTTACAGACACTGGAACTGGCAGCCCAAGCAGACGCGAAAGGGGCAGAAGATCTACAAGAAGCTAGGATAAAATATGCTGAATTATTAGAACGATTACGAACGATTGACTTAAATACATATACACTACGCACACATGGTGAAGCGGATAGGGGAGGGTATTACTAGCGCAACTGATCAAACCCCATCCAACTCCCAAGCCCATTCTAGCGATCTATAATACCCATCACACATTGATCACTTCCCAAGCTGAAATAAATAGGAATATTACACAAATCTTTATACGACAGATTCCACTGCTCTCTTTCTCGGAGCCATAGAACTCCCCACTATTTCAGATTCAAACGCTGAAGAATTGGCAGACCCGCTTACCCCCGCAGAGATCCGTAATGCTATAAAGGCATTGGCCCGTAATAAGACTCCGAGCTCGGATGGGCTCCTTATTGAATTTCATTCAACTTTTGCGACACCATTGATTCCAAATTATTGCAACTTTATACCACCTCACTTACAGAGGGCTCGCTGCCCCCCACAACCAGAGAGGCAATAGTCACTTCCTTACTGAAACCTGATAAGACCCCGACTGATCTCACGTCATATAGACCCCTATCAATACTTAATACTGAATACAAAATACTCAGTAAAATCTTAGCGTCATGACTACTCCCCCTGCTTCGCAAACTGATACATAAGGATCAATGTGGGTTCATACCCAAACGCAGCACCTCACTAAATATTCGCCTTTTACATGCCCTGATACATGCAGCCTCTGAACCAGCGCCACTAGCGGGATGTCTGTCATTAGACATACGTCAAGCTTTTGATACCGTGAGTTGGCCATATATGCTGGCCGTATTGGCCAAGTTTGGATTGCCCCCGGAATACTGCAATTGGGTAAAATTGCTTTACACCGATCCCACAGCCCGTGCTAAGACGGGTGCAACCATTTCTTCTGCATATCATGTCTACCACGGAACACGTCAGGGATGCACCCTGGCACCCTTATTGTTTGTATTAGCATTGGAGCCCCTAGCGCAACATCTGCGTCGTACCATGGCCCCATATGGAATCCCACCAGGTGCGACAATCCACTCCGTATCACTTTACGCCGACGATGTGCTACTATATTTTAAAGATCTAAATATGGACATGCAACCCATAGCTACCGTGTTTTCACAGTTCGGGGAAATATCCGGTTTATATCTTAATGCCTCAAAATCTGTGGCGTACTCCTTCTATGACACTTATAATAGACCCTATCTGCGGTTTGGCCAGTTACAGTTCAAATTGGAGGCCACGACCTTCAAGTACCTTGGAATACACATTTACAGGACCAGTGCAGACACCATAGATGGGAACGTGGTTAGAGCTATTAATTCCCTCCGCTCTCAGGTTTCGTTCTGGACTACTTTGCCGTTAACGATAGCAGGCCGTCTAGCAGTGTCTAAAATGGTTATGCTGCCCGGACTCCTATAGCATTTTGTGAATCTCCCTGTTGCCCTCCCGACATGGATTTTTAAAACACTTGATACCTTATTGGCGTCTTTACTTTGGGGAACGGGTCGGCATAGATTAGCCTCGGCCAAAATGCAGCTTCCGAGCGCCGCAGGAGGTATGGGGGCTCCTGATTTTAAGGCGTATTGCATTGTCGGGTAACTGCAATGGCTAGCATACTAGTTGGCCGGTCACAAACTATTTGAAATAGGTTACTCCCCTGACCGGCTGCAGCTTGGAACGCTACAGGCATTGCTCTGCCCCGGAGCTGACAGGATGCGAGACCCCCCCTTTCTCCTGCATATTGCAATACATTATTGGAAAAGGCGCCAAAATATGCTAATTCCTGCCCCATATGCCCCAAACATTCCACTCTGTGGCCTGCCCACCCGGCGTGGAATACTGTCAAATGCTAGGTTGCGGAGCTGGACACAGGCCGGAACGGAGACGGTGGGTGACTTATTTTTGTATGGTAATCTGAGGCCCCATGACGAGTTTGTGCGAACCAACGCAGTACCAGACACTTTATTCCTCACACACGTGGCAATTACACAGTATGCTCACAGATATTGGTTAGTGGACTAGAAAGAACCCCCCACCTTCCAATTATTGCGATCCATTCACATAATGGGTCACGGGAGCCACCTGGTTATACCGTGGACTGAGGGAACATCTAGGTACTTCGCTACTAGCCCTTCGGCAAAAATGGGAAATGGCGCTGGCTAGGGAATTGGAAGATAAAGAATGGGCCTTAGCCCTAGAACACCCTAAGCGGTTTTCACGTAATT
Source organism: Calotriton arnoldi (assembly GCA_963921515.1). Lineage (NCBI taxonomy): Eukaryota > Metazoa > Chordata > Amphibia > Caudata > Salamandridae > Calotriton > Calotriton arnoldi. Next base: position 4,884,875 of record CAWUFW010000033.1, read on the forward strand.
TCCGACTAAAAACAATACAGCTATTAATGTTACATAGGGCCTACCTCACGCCGCTGGCAATACAGAAAATGTACCCTACTGCTTCCTCGGACTGTCCAAGATGTTCTCGTCAGGAAGCCGACTTTATCCACATGTTATGGGCTTGCCCCACATTGAGAGAGTTTTGGTCAGAGGTCACGCGAAGTCTTACCCAACTTACCGAGCGCTCCCCTTGGGCTACTATAGAGGCCTGTCTTTTGGGCCTTTTCCCTCTCCCAAGGAAGGCAACTTTACTGCACAGCTTTGCGGGATTAGCCCTGATGCTCGCTAAAAGATTAATCACACAACGCTGGAAATCCCACACAGCACCACGTGAAGGCAAGTGGAGGGAGGAGGTTATTTGATGGGCCACAGCCGAAAGGGAGGCACTTCAGCGTGAGGAATATAGAGGACTAAGGAAGAAGCCGATCTCCCTGGGCTGGGCTCAGCTGATAGAACAGTTTAGACCAGAGACGGGTGAAGAAGCAAAGGGTCCCCGGAACACTCCGAATGATCATATAGGTAGTGCCTGATTCCTGACTGTAATGTGAGGTGGAAATATATGTCTGTTTCCTTCATCCCCCCCTCCTCTCCCTCCCCTCCTCCCCTCTTTCCCCCCCACTGTATTAGAACGATTACCCCGAATGACTACATTCTTGAGCGTGGACGATTAGATCACAGTGGCAAAGTTTAAGGGAATGTTTTTGGGAGAGATGTATTGTGGGAGGGACTTTATGGGAGGATTTAAAAGTTTCTTTAAAAACATAGATATATATGCTGTTACACAAGGGTTGGTTTGTAAGTACGTATTTCCCTTAGCTGTAGACAAGAATAGGTAAGTACTGATGGAAAAACTACTAGATCTGTATGATAACATGTGAATTATTGTATACGTTTTAAGAACAATGTTAAAAAGAAATCATTCAGTAATGTATAATTTGCTTGCAAACCTGGATACTTAATAAAGTATGTGTTAAAAATAAAAAATAAACGTTATTGAAGCAGCTTCTTTTGGCATTGAACTAGTCAGTGCTAAAACTCGGGCAACCTCTAGATTTAACATGCTGCTTGTATATTATCTCAGCTTCTTAGCAAATTGCATAATAATAATACATTGTGGGTGACGTGTTTGTGTCTGATATAATTTACAAACATGAGCTTGGTAAAACAGTATTAAATTACACAATAGGTACATTAGAGACATCACAAGGCTGTTGTGGTAACAGAGTGTAATATAACATTACTGTAAATAGAAATATCCTTTGTGCGCTTTATGGAAACATTCAAAATACAATAGTTGAAAGTACAAGGAAGGTCATAAGGTAAGGTCAGTAGTGTATACATATAGAATAACATGGATAGGACACGTAGGTCATGGCGGTGAGCCATTTGTCAGGATGATATAGTATTATTAGAGAAGGAAGTTAAGTTATTTGGGGAGGTGAGGGTTTTATTAGCAAGGTTGATTAGGAGGTGGAGTCTGTAGTGAGTAGGTCGACTGGCATAGGCATGCGGTGGCCTTCTAGTTAGGTGAGGCCCCACAGTACTAAAGCATTGTTGATGTGAATGAAATGAAACAGGATTTAAACAGCACACAGCCATTCAGAAAGAGTGTTCTGGCGCTATTCACAGTTAGCACAGAGGAGGGGTGCCAACTGACTGAGTAAAAAGCCACGTTTTTAATTTCTTTTTAAACTAACCCTCAGTGTCAATTTGTCATAGATATAAGGGAAGGTTGTTCCCACAAATGTGCAACAAATCCTTGGTTAGTGTAAACAATAGTGACTCTCAACTGCTTTGTTGAGGCCATTCCAAACCAGGTCCAGTCTTAAAATCGATTCCATCTTCTTTCTCCTCAAATTGAGCTCACAGCCACCATCACATGGTTTTTGTGGTATTTGTTCCATGCCAAAAAATGTACTTTTAAAAAAATATGTTTGTGTTATTTAGCAATGTGTTCTATTAGCAGTGGTATGATGTCAGTTTAATGACTGAAAGATTCCTCCCAAACCTCTGCCATAGTTCCTTTTAGCCTGGATGAAGTTAGTGATTTACACCAGTAAAGGTGGTAGAGCCCCTGGACCAGATGCAATTCCCGTGGATTTGTATAAAGCCAACATCACTTTATGGGGGCCCCTTTTGACCTTAGTATTGAGGGCATGCTGTAAAACTGTTTTTTTAACAACGTGGGCAGAATCAGCTATCGTCCCAATCTATAAAAAGGGACACCGTCAGAACCCAGCATGTTATACGCCGATTTCCCTCTTTGATTCTTTAGTGAAGATAACAGGTCACATTATTTTGAACAGACTACAAGACTGGGCGGAAACACACGATATACTGTCACACCTACAATACGGTTTCCGCTCTGGGATTGGCAAAATAGAGCAGAACCTCAATCTAAGTATGCTAATCGGAAAGTTTGTTAACATCAAGGAGGGGAACATCTACTTAACTTTTGTCGATCTGTCTTCGGCCTTTGATTGCGTTATCCACGCCAAACTATGGGCAATAATGAGAGATCCGGGGGTGGAGGCACCGATTATCAGCTTCCTGAGTGATCTGTCCTCGGGATGCAAAGCCAGGGTTAGATATGGCACCAGGAGAGAATGTACTGAAGCTTTCAGCGTGGAGAGGGGGCTGAGAAAGGGCTGCGTCCTAGCTCCTTTTCTGTTTTCATTATATATAAACAGTGTGGGTGTTTCGATTACTGCATCTTCCAAAGATCTCCCACAAGTAGGAAACCTCCCTTTTCCTGGCTCTCCTCTATGCTGATGTCGCTGTTCTCATGGCTCGAACTCCACTCAGCCTACAGACCTTGCGATCAAATTTTGTTGAATTCATGCAGGATGTTAGCCTGTTGGTTAATCAAACAAAAACTTTTATCATGAAATTTGGGAAGAAAACCGCTAATTGCTGAGACATAAAAAGAAATGGCACCAACATCGGTTTTACTAATAGCTTCTCATATTTGGGGATTTTATTTGATAAAGATGGTTCATGGAACCAGGCCATCACTAGCAGGAAGCTACATTTAAAAAAAGCTTGCATGGCTCTTAGAAACTTTTCAAGACGACCGGGCTCTAATCCACCTGGGGTGATGATCACGATCTATAAAGCTAAATGCCTTAGTGTAGCACTTTACTTTGCGGGTGTGTGGGGGTACAAAAAATGTACGGCCTTGCAAATGGTAGCGGTTGAGTTTTTTAGATATCTTCTGGTTACCCTTAAAAGTGCTTCTGTCCATGTTTGCCATGCTGAGCTGGGAGCTTCATTTCTTATAGACCTTATAATGTTGCAGCTCATTCTACTCTGGTATAAAGTCTGGACCTCAGAACATACTGGCCCAAATCGTGCCATAATCAGGGATTGCCTAAAGTCAAGTTTATATTCGCGCATGCTGTGGCTGGCATATATCCAAAGTTTCTTTTGTGACTTAGGGCACCCTGATTACTTTGAGAAGCCAGAAACATTACAACTCATTAGTAGAAAAACTCTGAAAAACAAAGTCATGACACACTTGGAAAATCTCAGATTGATTATTGAAATTCCAAAGCCTAGTGTTTTAAAAACCAACTGATTTTAACCACGTTCGAAATGCAACCCTGTCTTAAAGTTGCATTAAATCCCAGGCATTGGTTTCTCTAGACACGCCTTAGATTGGATATTTTCCATCACTTAATCAGTTTTCCAAAAATGAATGATTGGCCCACAATACCATGCATGTGGTTTCTTTTTTGTAAATGTTATAGTCATTTGAGGAAGCGCTATATCGTACAAATTATAAGATCGCTTAATTTTACACAATGCCGCCCTGCATATTTTTATCTGCAATTATTGCCTACTATGGAGATATGTTGTGGTATGTCATGTTTTCTTTGGGCCGTCTTTTTTGCTAGAAAGAATATTTCTCTTGCCTTCACTTAGTATTGGGACAAAGCTTATAAACCATCTATGGATTTACGAGACGCGACTCATGCTTTTAAGAAGACATTTTTAACAATCGCGTATTTTATCGTACCTGACTTTTTTTATAATTGAATTTGAATAATGCACTTTTTGGACTGGATAGTATTGGAGTACATGGCGGACCCTATCTTTGAGGTTCTTGTTCTCCTCTCTTGTACTAGTCCTGTTTAATCTCGGCCAACTGTGACATTGAAAATTGTGTTTAGGTTTCTTTTAATTTGGACGTATGATGAAATTGCCGATCTAATTTTTATTAATGTAAACTTATTTTTATCTATTTCCAAACTATTGTACACTTGTACTAGCATTATTGATATAGCATGGATTTGTATCAGATTTTATGTCCTTTTATGGACTTTTTTAACCAGACCGAATAAACATTTGAATGACTGAAACGCCGTTTTAATAATAGTGGTTTGCATACATGCAAATATATGTACTCTAATTGACAAAGTTAGCTTAATTCCGTACTAATAATTTTCTAAATAGGGAACACATTTTACAGAGCTTTTTAAACGGCAATTCTCCCGAGACTTGTATCTTAACTTCTAGTATTGCAAATTAGTGCTTTGCACCTGTAGCTAAACATATTATGTGACTGCCTGAGTTATTTTCTCTTTCCTGCTCTCATAAATTCACCATCCCAACTGCAAGCATTAAGGATGCTGTGGTTTATGTGACAGCAGCTTCCTTCCTGGTGAAGTGGATGGCAGCACTTGATAGCCCTATTTAAAAAGGATTGCATGACATTGCTGTTCGGATAATTATTCTTACAGCACAAAGGTTCAGGGTTCACTTCTCAACTCCCGGCTGGAGTCTTGCAACATCTCTCAAGGATGAGCATTTAGAATTACGAAGGATATCATCGCGAGACACGTTACGCTTCACATGTTGAATTTCACAAACGTGTTTTGTGAACACTGGCAATATTTGAAGTTCAGAATCTAACCCCATTGTCCCACATTAATTAGAATGGCATTCAAATTATGTCAAGTGCAACATGAACTAGTTTTATGTTGTGTGCGAAGAACGTGCCAAGAGTTTTATATGCATAGTCTGAGGCAAGCTGTTTGAAAAAAGACCTTATTTACACATTGATCCGACACAATTGGTCTGTTTTTCTAGCTCTAATTTTTACACATGCTGTTTCCTGTTAACTAGTGCACGCTATCTTCACAGTTTCTTTATAATGAATGTATGTCTTCCGCTGGTACAGCATGACGATTCTGTTGAATTAATTCTCTGACCTTTGTGTAAACATGTTGGTGTTTGCTTGGCATTTCCATTCCAGCTTTGAGCAGCTAAGCTCCGAAACAGACATAACCAGCCATGGCACTAGTGTTGCATGAATGAGATCGTCTCCAAATAGCGTAGCGCAGGTGAGTGATTCTTAGCATTATCTGACAAAAGATGAATGAAATCACGGTGCACATTGTTATGTTATGTAATTTTGTAAGTGCTGCTGCCCCAGAAACAACTCGTTGTGGCGCTGAAATCTAGAGGAACTGCGAGGAGGAGCTATTGAGTGAATAGACAGGTTATAATTTTTTTCCTAAACTGGATTTCAGTTTGGGATTTGCAGATATTCAGGGGCAGGGAGTTCCAGAGAGCAGGGCTAAGTAGCTGAAAGACCGGCCACCCTGTTCCTATACTTTCAATCCTAGGAATAACAGCAAGAAGGTAATTGGCAGAGCGTAGCTTTCGTGCAGGCTGATAGACAGTGTCCCTGCTACAGAGAGCTTTGGGGCCATTGCAGTGAAAAGCCATGGAGAAGAAACTGAGGGCCAGATGTATGGAAAATCACATTTGCGATTTCCAAATTGTGATTTTTAGTGAATTGGAAATCGCAAATCGGTATGTACGGACGCTGGCCGCCCTGAAATTGCGACTCGGAAATTAGTCGCTTCTCAAAATAGGAAATCGCGATTTGTGATATCCAAATATGTCGCAAATAGTGGGTGCGGCTGTGAATAGCGACTACATGGAAAAATTGAGAATCTGCTTCCTGGGTCAGGGAGATCACCCCTGAAACAGGAAGTGCAGGATCCCAGCAGCCAGGAAGGGAGGCAGAGAGAGGATGGATAGCTGCAGAGCAAGACCAGTGATCTGAGGACCCAAAACGCCAGTCACTCAACACCAGGAATAGCCAGCCAGGAGCAAGAGAACAAGGCAGAGGGCAGAAAGTGAAAACTAAAGTTTTCAGAGCAGCAACTCAACATAGTCACTGAGGAGTGCTGCAACAACCATGACCTCCTGTTTGGCCGGGCATCTATGACTGTGCCTGGTATTTCCAAGCACTGTGCTGTTTATCCAGGATTAGATGAACAGCAACCATTTGAAACTTAACTGTGACAAAATAGAGGGTACCACTGTACACTATTATTTAAATGACAAAGAGAAAATGAAAAAGAACCTGCAAGTGCTGTTTTTTATCAAAAACGTACAAAATATATTTTTATTGATGATGTACAATAAAGTAACATAGCTCATTCATACTGTCCCAATCGTATCAACTATCATACCTCATCCAAGATTAGACTCCATACGTAGACTTGATAACGTGAGGTGGAACTTTCTATCCTGTGACTTTGCTATCAACATAAATAATTATTTCTATCTTAAACCGTCTATCCGTACGTAGACTTGACAGTGTGAGGTGGAACTTTTTATCCAGTGACTTTGCTATCAACATAAATAATTATTTCTATCTTAAACCAGTTCCCTCAATGCGGTTATCCCCACATGGATGAACCCTATTAAGCACTTAGCATCAAATCTATAGTGCTCTTTTTAGTCACAGAACATCCTTTGTACAATAGTGTACGGACGATCAAGCTTGAATACTGTATCTTTAGGAAGTGATCCAGCTGCACCATCATGAGACGCAGTATGGTCATTACCAATGATACATATGGGATATCATCGCTGTTACAGCTGTGGCCTTTTCCTGACGAAGGCACCTCTTAGTGCCGAAACGCACGTAGAACATTACTAAAGTCAATTGAATTTGTGACACTTTGTTTTTTCTTGATTATACATGTGAAAATTGATTATCACAATAATGTTGCTATCAATCCTGTGATATTGTTTTTAATTGAGTCTAATCTTGGATGAGGTATGGTAGTTGATACGATTGGGACAGTATGAATGGGCTATGTTACTTTATTGTACATCATCAATAAAAATATATTTTGTACGTTTTTAATAAAAAACAGCACTTGTTGGTTCTTTTTCATTTTCTCTTTGTCATTTAAATAATAGTGTACAGTGATAATCTTGATTGTGTTGCCTTAAGTCTTTACATTGATTTGTTGATCCCTGCCTTAAGGAACTCTTACCCTATTAGCAGGGGGCCTCTTTCTTTACATTATACAAAATAGAGGGTAGTCGCCAAAAATAGGGTTGACCTCTGGAGTCCCTCCTTCTGGCCCAATGAGATGGGTTCACTCACCGCCCCCCACTAAGAAGTCAGTATAAAGCCTGGGCTTTATTATTGATGAGGGGGGTATCTCAAAGCAGCAGATTGGTTCAGTGACTTCCTCCTGCTTTTTCTAACTTTGCAGGATTAAAAAGATAAAGACATTTCTTACCACGGACGCCTTAGTCCAAGTCATAATTGCCTTAGTCATGGCAAGAATTGACTACGCCAATTCCCTCTATCTACGTCTTCCTAAATAGTTTACCCACAGGGTCCAGTTGATTCAAAATCAGGCCGCTCGACTGATCTATCAACTTCCCAAACATTGTCACATTTTTCAAGCAAAAAAAGATTTTCATTCAGTTGCACAAAGATCCACGTTCAAAGTATGTAGTACCATCTTTAAGGCCTTTCACACGAAAAGTCCAGCTTCCATCAAATCTCTGTACCTTAAGTATTCCCCTACTATAGATCTGAGATCCACTCATCTACCTTATTTAGGCATCCCTCAATTTAAGAGGAATAGGACCGGTGGTCTTTAGTTCTCAGTCACCACTCCCCGTGTCTGGAACTTGCTGCCTCTAAGACTTAGGACCAACTCCATTTATGCAAAATTCAGACAAATGCTGAAGACCTGGATATTTAAGCAAGCTTATAAATAAGTATCCTGAGCCTTGCTGAATCAGTTACCTAGTGCCAAGAGATCGTCGGGTAAAAGTGTGCTCTATAAGCTGCAGTAATATAACATAACAACATAACACAGAAGTGCATGATATGGGCGAGGATGCAGCAGAAGAAAAATGCTGTAGGTGTGCACAGCGCTCTGTAGAAGAGATTCGCAATATGTGGTACGATCTCCCTTCACACATGAAGGAAAAGGTTGCAACATGCCGGAGCGAGTCCTGTGCCACAGGAGGCAGACCCTCAACTGCACCACTACACTGGAGGCAATGGTGGAGACCACCCTGAAGCCAGAGGCTGTTGTTGGTTTTGCCAACCTAGACACGTTTGTGCCTGTACCATTGCAAAGTAAGTGCATAACTTTAATTATGGCAACATTTCTGAGCTTGAAACTGGTGTCCGCGTGCATGTAAAGGAAACTTTAACAGACATATCAGTGTGGGATTGTGCCATGTCCAAAATAGCCCTCATGGTGCATTATGAGACTCGTAGTCATAAACAAACACAATGTAGTCAGTGTCAGACATTTGTAGAACAAATTTGTGCAACCAATGATAATGTGTTCCTCATGTAATGTTTTTAATTGTATCTCCATTATCGAATTAGAAGCACCTGGGGAAGATATTGAAGGCGCAATAGATGGCGGTGAAGAACAGGCACAGATGGTGGAAGAAGAAGCAGTAGTGCTGGAGAGTCTGCCCACAATACCTCATGGCCACTCCAGCAGTGTGTCCTTCTCCCCACAGCCACCATCAGAAGAGGCTGAGGATGCCATACAGCCGCCCACTCCAACCCTGCAGCCAGTCATCAAGCCCTGACAGCAGCGCTCCACTGTGCATGCCCGTAGGTGCCGTCACACTTCGCAAGCTTCTGGGTCTCAGGCGGCTGCCGAACAGGCAGTGTATGGTGGGCTTGATGCGTCAATGCTGCAGATTCAGTATCTGCAGCACAAGCAGATGAAAATGGTTAACTGAAAATTTCAGTCAATCCAATGGTCCATTAATGTGGGGTTCAGCACATTGGCCAATCAGTTGGCAGACAATCAGGCCAACATGGACACGAACATGGACAAACTGGCAAGTGCCCTTGAGAAACTCTGCACTGAGACGTCAGAGGACAGGAGCACTCAAAGGCACACAGAGAGGAGTAGTGCTGTGCCTATGGATGCCATGGCCAGGGCCATTGTAAGGCTTGCACAGGCCACCACTACACTATCAAAGTATACAGTGATGCTACAAGTGGAGATGGGCCACTTCAGTGTGGAGGTCTCGAGGGGCCTTGGCCAGATAACTGCTGCAGTAGAGGCAATCTAAACTGCACAAAATACTATTGGTGTGGGTGCAGAGGCTCCTGATAGTGAGTTGTCCAGAGTCAGCAGCATCTCCGCCACAGATGCTCGTGTGCTGCAACACACTAGCAGCCACACTTCTGCACCTCAGCATGGTTGCACGTCACATACCAGATGCACTCCCCAAAAATAAATGAGGGGATTGGCTATATTTGGTTTTACTTTTGTTGTCGGTGCTGTAACTGTCAAAATTCATGAGAATGACAGCTTGTCTGTCAACTGTTTAGTAACACCTGCCATTACAGGTAGCTTTACTTTGAGCAAACAATCAAGTGTGGTGCATTTTGTTACAGTAGTGTGGATATGAGAATGTCTTTCCTTGTGAAGTAATGTGTAGCAATGTGGTCCCTGCACCTTCACCCCTCTACTACTCTGCTCGGCTCTCCACTGTTGGCTGATGAACAGGTGAGCCAGGATCCTCGTCCTCTGAATTAGATTCGCACACCTCAATGTGTAGGCCTCTCCTGCAGGCAATATTGTGTAGGATGGTACACATTGCTACAATCTTACAAGCGGTTTCTAGTATAATTGAAAGGCCCCTCCGTACTCTTATAGAGGCAGCAAAAATGAGATTTTAGAAGTCCAAATGTCCCTCAATCACAATCCTGGTGCGACGATGTGCAGTGTTGTTTCGCCTTCTGTTTTCGGTGTATGGGAGAAACGTAGGGTGTGCGGATCCAGGGACGTAGGGCACACGCACTGTCACCTGAAACACAAATATTAGTGTGAGATAACATACATATTGTGAGGATTGAGCAGTTACATATCAGCATTTACATTAATTGTCAGTCCCTAATATGCATCCATCATCAAACTCCCCACTTTCCAGTTGTCTGTATATTCTGCTGTGCCGATACATGAGACAATGTCAGATATTAAGTTGGCAGGGTATGCCCAGACGTGGGTCCCTTGCTCACTTTGCCACTGGATTCAAGCTAGCCTGGCTGATGAGGGGTGTTACCCCGAAACCGGTCCCAAGATGCTTGTTTCCGGTTCCGGGAAGACCTGGCTTGGCAGTTCGGGCTGGACTGTTCCCTTGAGGCACAGGGTCAAGACTGATTTTCATATAGCTGGGTCTGAACTGAGGTGGCGGAGTGAGCTAAAGAAGAATGATGGATTCAACCCAGATCTGTGACTGGGGGTGAGTGTCTGAAAAGTTTCAGCACTCCGTCCATTATCTCCTTGTGTTTGCTTAGATATTAAGTTGTGGACATTGCAAACCACTTGGATATTAATAGAATGCGTTTTTTTCCCAATTCCTAAAAAGGTTTTCAAGATGCAATGCTGGACATATGGGCACGTGTACCATATATACACCCAATGACCTGGGGAAATGTTGCTATCCTGTAAAAGCTGCAATTTGGTAATATGCTTTTCCTCATCATTCCTGGGCATGAACATGTGGCAGTGGATGTTGAGAAGCATGGCACCGAGGAATGAGTGGAAGAAAAGTGAACGTGCACTTTACGACACGCCACCTGCAACAGCTACCATATCATAATAACTGCCAGTGGCTAATAGGTGTAACAAGCACAACACTTGGCCATGGGTGGGGATGGAATGCTACGCAGAGTGCTGCTTTCTAGGTGTGGCTTTAAACGGGCAATTAGCTCCAAAATGTCAGTGCTACTTAGCCTGTGTTTGTCATATATCTCTTTCTCTGTTCGGTCAAAAATGTTCAGCCTGACACTGAATAGCCTCTTTTGTCTCCGCCTTCTTTTCTGCTTAGCAGCTAGTATGCGCATCCTCCTTGCTGTCACGTACAGGGCAGCCATTGTGGACAGCCATGGTGCATTCTGGGTCTGCTTTTATAGTTTGCACCCAGTTACCACCTGGTCAAATTGCGACTATTCAGTCGTTTTCCCATTCTCAAACTGCTTTGCGACTGTTTTGCAAGTCGCTATTCTTTTGTACATCTGTCCCAGGGAGCCTTGAATTTAAATTGCTTTTCGATGGGGAGCTGGTGGGGAGTCAGTGATGGTCCAGCAGTTGTCTGGAGATGGGGCAAAGTTTGGAATATTGTGTAAGAGTCTGGCTGCCGAGTCACCACTTGGAGCCTCTTAATTAGCGCTTGGGGGGTGCCAAGATGTAGGAAGGTCCTGTAGTCTAAGCCAGAAGTGATCAAGGCTTGGAATCATTTTATTTTGCTGTGGATATAACTTTCAGAGAGGATCACCAAGAGGTGTGAATCGTGTGTAAAATAATTTTTCAGGGTTGTAATATTTTGTTATATGTGATGTGGATGCTCTTGGTGACTTAAAGTGAGAACATTCTCGTGCCAGCTTGTTCTGAGGCAGTCATCATTGAATGTTATTCTGTCGATGTGAGAGTATGCATTAGTTGGTTCTGATAAGAGTTAGATCTAGGAGCGCTGTTGGAGCTGACTTAATTTCAGGTTTGCTACAGAGCTTTCAGACAAGTAAACCCCTTGGGTAGTTCTTGGAGTTTGCTTCGGACACCAAATAAGTGACACTGAAGGACGGTATAATCCCCTGACATCATATGACATCAGCAGGTAGGACTGAATGAGAGAGGGATCGGATGGTTCACTGATAGAATATCGACCCCCAAACATATATCCCCATACACAAATATCAAGTTATAAATATCGATGTAAAAAATATTGACATCCTATATTAATAATGGTAAGTACAAAAATATCGGGAAAAAATATTGATGTAACAAATATAGTTGTACAAAATATCGATTTTAATATATGTATAAAAAATAACATTAATTATATTAAATATTAAAATTAACCAAAAATAAATTTGATTTAATATGCATTTTAACAAATATAACAAATAAATGTAATTAAAAAATGTAAACATACGTACATAAAATGTAATATATATACATTTACTTTAAAACAATTAATAAACTATTAATTTTAATTTATTTTATAATTCTATGTATGAAAATTTACAAATAAATATATATATATATATATATACATTAATAACATAAAATCTAATAAAAAACATTATATTATAAATTAAAACGTTAAACTATTTAAAAGTCTTTAAACTTAAATTTTCCACTTCAGTGAGTGCAACAGTAGGTTAAGTGTTGGATAGCGGAGGGGTAAAAATGACTATTCCCACTCCTGTGAGTGCAACGGTAGGGAAAGTGTTGGATAGCGGAGGGGTAAAAAATACTATTCCCACTCCAGTGAGTGCAACAGTAGGGAAAGTGTTGGATAGCGGAGGGGTAAAAATGACTATTCCCACTCCAGTGAGTGCAACAGTAGGGAAAGTGTTGGATAGCGGAGTGGTAAAAATTACTATTTCCACTCCAGTGAGTGCAACAGTAGGGAAAGTGTTGGATAGCGGAGGGGTAGAAAATTCTATTCCCACTCCAGTTATTGCAACAGTAGGGAAAGTGTTGGATAGTGGAGGGGTAAAAATGACTATTCCCGCTCCAGTGAGTGCAACAGTAGGGAAAGTGTTGGATAGCGGAGTGGTAAAAATTACTATTTCCACTCCAGTGAGTGCAACAGTAGGGAAAGTGTTGGATAGCGGAGGGGTAGAAAATTCTATTCCCACTCCTGTTAGTGCAACACTAGGGAAAGTGTTGGATAGTGGAGGGATAAAAATTAATATTCCCACTCCAGTCAGTTAAAAATTAAAAACAAACAAAATATAACCAACACAAAATATAAAAAAAATAAAAATGAAAAATATATAAAAATATTTTAAAAATCTAAAAAATAGAAACATATTAAAATGTTAAATAGATATGACAAATACCTAGATATATATTATATTAAATAAAAATGTATTTACAAACAAATAACTATTTTTAATTAGAAATTATTTATAAACAAAAACATTAATTATTACATAAATTTAATCTTTTTTATTCCCTATCCGCACAATTCACAACACACATCTAAATTAAAAAAAAATGTACCTCTATAATTAACTATCAATTAAAGAAATATTATTAATTAAAAAACAAATTAAAACAGATACAAATTAATTTACTCCCCAAACGTTACCCCTATAAAACCAAAACACACACACACAAAAAATAAAAAATTACCCTTATTAATTATCAATTGATGAATTAATATTAATGATCAACTAATTATTAATTTATTAAACATAAATTACTTTCCACCCTCTTCCCCATAAACACCACAACCCACTCCTAAAAATCATTACACAATTTCCATAATTAATTTTAAAGTAATAAATTAATATCAATTAACAAATACTTAATAATTAATTTAAAATAAATGACTTCCCACCCTTTACCCCTATAAGCCCCACAACCCGCTCCTAAAAAAGACACAATTTACATAATTAATTACCAATTAATTATTTAATAATAATTAACAACCAATTAATAATTAGTTAATAATAATTACTTCCTACAATTAGCACTATAAAATTTTAATTAAATAAATATTATCATTAATTTATGATTATTAAGGGGGTCATTAGGATGGCGGGCAGTAACGGGACCGCCCGCCTGCCATGCGGTGGTCCCGCCACCCTAATTATGATGCGACCGCCACCGAGGCAGTCGCATCTGGCGATTTAACATTGCGGCGGGTGCTGCAGCCAGCAATGGTAAAATGCCATGTTGTGCATTTCCATGCACAACGTGGCAGGCACCGCGCGGTGCCTGACACCTTGTGCATGGACATGTAGGGGGGTTATGGTACCCCCAAGTGCACCCCCACCCACCCCCCCGGGGACCCGCAACGGGGCCCGAAAGCAAATCCCCGCCAGCCTTTCCATGGCGGCATCGTCGCCATGGAAAGGCCTTGAAATCAACACATCATAATATGGATGACGGTGCCTGCTAGGCACCGCCACCATATATGAGCCCCAGCTCCGCCCGGCCGGCAATCGCAACAATTGCCGACCGGCGGAAAAGCGGCGGATGGACTTTCCGTCCGCTGCGATACCCACCGCCATCGTAATATGGCGGTGGGTAATTCACATTACGATGGCGTGACGGTCGGCGGTGGTGATTGTGACGCCATCGTAATCACCCCCTAAATTACTTCCCACCCTTTACCCCTATAAACCCCACAACGCACTCTTAAAAAAATAACACGATTACCACAATTAATTACCAATTAATTATTTAATATTAATTAACAACCAATTAATAATTAATGAATAATAAATTACTTCCCACAATTAACACTATAAAATCTAAATTCAATAAATATTATTAAATAAAAAATAATCATTAATTTATTATAATTAAATTACTTCCCTCCCTATTCCCTATAAACCCACAACCCGCTACGGAACTAAAAAACGCAAAATTTAATTAAAATAAAATAAAATTGATAACTACTAAACATTTAACACATATATATTTAAAAACAAAACATAGACCACATACATTTAAAATACATACTAAAATACATAACACTAATTAAAAATCGATATTTTAGACAACTATATTTTTTGCAAACGATATTAATGACTTCGATATTTTTAAAAACGATATTTCTTACCTTAAAGTCAATATTCTTGACCACGATATTCTTGCTGTCGATATTTCTGTGTCACGATATTTCCAACTCGATATTTGTGTAAGTCGACATTTCCAACTCGATATTCTGTCTGCATACCGGATCGAACATGTGTGACTGTTTGTCATCAAGTACAGAAATAGCTAGATTAGAGCATACCATTACTAAGGACTCCAAATTATCCCTCTGTATGGTGTTTATACCACAGAACAATGATTGCTTTTAAGATGAGTAG
Organism: Calotriton arnoldi; assembly: GCA_963921515.1. Taxonomy (NCBI): domain Eukaryota; kingdom Metazoa; phylum Chordata; class Amphibia; order Caudata; family Salamandridae; genus Calotriton; species Calotriton arnoldi. The sequence goes on from CAWUFW010000033.1 coordinate 4,900,044, forward strand.
TCTCCCAGAGAAAAGTGTCTTCTTTGTCTTCATGGAAAAGGTATAAGGTGTTGGTTAGGAATTTATGTACACTCTGAAGTGATCATGTAGTCGCTATGCAGCAAGGAATGTGGTGTGCAGGCTTTAGTGATATTGTCTCTTTGGAGAGAAGGTCATAATTCCACAAAAAACGTGGTGTAATATCCAAACTGGATTTCTGTCATGGTGAGAAAATCAGAGACCGAATGTATGTAATGTTTTATGTTTGTATAAAGTTGAAGAAATGTTTTTTTTAATGGCATCATCAAGCTACCTTTGGGATTTCACAGGCGGAAGATACTCAGACCGTCCTTAGGTGTTGACTGGGTTTAGAGTGCTGGGATATCATGAGCCAGGAATCTCCAAGTCTGGTCGCTATCCCTGCACCTAAATCTGGCCATTGCAATCTTTTGTCTCTAAAATGGGGATTAACCATGATGATCTAGAACTACTGGGTCCCTTCCCACTGGTTTTGCCCGATTTTGGGGACAAACCTGCAGACACTGAGGGGCTTGGTGTGAGGGTCAAGGGTGGAAAAAGTGTTCAATGGGCAGGGTACCCTGTGCCTGGCCGGGGGCATTGCACACGCCCCCATCCTGTGAGATGAGGTTAAGAGTAGGCTGGGCTAAGCTTATGCACACAGCCCATGCCAGGCCCACATGCAATTTTATTGTCTGCTGTTTCACACTTGTTCCACTCGCCTAGTGTTCCTGCACCTCATAAACCTGAGTGTCGGTGTTCCTGTTCCTGGTATTCCTGGGTGTGGAAACACTGTGATCAACCAGAGTCATATCATCTCCCGTTGACACCACTCCACCCTTTAGTCCGCATAGTTGTTTTTGCCTTAAAGAATATTACAATTAGGAAGGTGATCACAGCATGTCTGTGGAGCTGAATGAGTAGGCACTCATCAGCAATATTTGCAAAACCTCTGATTAGTACAGTTTCTATTAAGAGTTTATTGTCTTAACATTTCCATGTGACTGATTTAATAAACATCCATAGGTACAACACCAACACTGGTGCTGTTCTTATTGTAATTTCTAAATGGTATCTGAGCTTTTTGTGGCCCTGGTTACCTTTCAGACATGTTTAAATCATCACTTATGGGCCAACATAATTTACATGTTAACACGTACAAATGGCATCAACTTGTTTCATAATAAATTGCCTGAGCCCCCTGAGACAATTACATGCATCTTCATCTAACTAGATGCCTACTGATGGTTAATACTCAGCTAATACTCAGAAGACTCAACGGAAACTCCATTAGTTCCTCCATCACTGAGGCTTTTATATAAACCTAACTCACACATTTTGATTGCATCTATGAAGAGCTTCTGGTGTCCACCTAAGTCTACCCTTCTATAAGCAATGCTAGCTGACTTTTTCCATCAACTATACTGTGTACTATACTGTGTACTCACCTTAGCAGTCACCTATAACATATCTCTTATGCGCATTGTTCACAAAAACCTAAATAGAAACATCTAAACAACTAAATAGATTTGTGGTTAGATGTGCCAAGTGTGTATAGGTATGATCACAGATTAGTTGATAGAAAAAGTCATCTAGCATTGCTTATAGAAGGGTGTGCTTACCAACAAGTGCCAAAACCAGTTTAATGAAAAATCTGTATTTTTTGGATCCATTGGATATTACTACACTCTGTAGATTGGTTCAAACGCTTCACAGCTATACCATAGATGTCAGTGTTAGGCTTTTCAAGACCTCAAATCAGCCATGTGTTCTAACAAATTCAGTAGCTCCTTAGAGTTTCTTGTGCTCCAATATGGTTTTTAGATCTGGCCTTTGTGACTCCAGGCTGTTTGTTTTTCATTCATTCATTAACTTTATTTTACGATCTCAGAGATCCAAAAAAGTGCATCACAATATAAAATATATTAAAACACCAATTAAAATTAACCATGTTTAAAGACTAAAAACATATAAAAGAGAAAAACCATCATAAATTTTGGGCTGGGCATTATACAGTATTTCATTTCATTTCCACAATTGGCATATTAGCTAGAAGAGGATCACTTCATTAGCTTCCCCCGCCTTATCCACACAGCATGGAGAAATCGGGAGATGCCAAAGGCTATTAGTCTGCTTGTATCTATTGACAGTTGCCTCAAAATTTCTAGGTAATGTCCCGGGCCAATAGCTTTATATAGGGGTACAATCCATCTTTTTCTCAGTATTATATAATAAGGACAGAAAAAGAGTAAATGAACAATTGATTCTTGGGAAGATTTACACGCAGGACACAGATCATCAACCAGTATACTCGTGCACCACCTTGAACAAAAAAGTTTGGTAGATAAGGTCTTATACCTAAACTGTAGGAACAGCTTTCGGGCCAGTGGTGGTGTAATTTCCTCAATTGTTACTTCAAACCATGGAGTGCATTTATGAGATAAAAAAACTTGATGGACAGTTCTACTTGATCCGGGAGTAGTATTTTTTCCCAATACATTTTTTTCAGTTCCACCCTTGAGGTACCAATCATAGTTTCTGGGCTCGACCAAAAGCTTTCCATCCCTACTCTCCCTAATAGAGCACGTAAGTAAGTAAACCACTTTAAAGATTCTGCCTGAGGGAATCTTAAGAGATCCTTTAAAGCCTCACGGTAAGGCTCCAGCTCAGTTACCGTCCAGATCCTATACCAGAATGATAACATTTTAAAATTTACTACGTGTTTTACTTGTTTTTGTGCCAAATCCAAGTAAAAAGGGACCAGGGGTGTGCTAGCCGGGAGGCCAACCTATGATCTGAGGAACCAATTTTCTACTGTTGATAGAGCGGCTTGGGAAGTAGAACCCCACAACTCCGCACCATAGAGTACCCCACCCAGGACTTTGGTGTTATAAATCTCAAGGGCGGGAGCAATCTGCCTGGAGACTGTCCTCTTATGGATTTTGCTTATGTTTGCGGACTGATGGATAAGTTGTAATTTTGATTTTTCAACCTGGGGACTCCAGTTAATTGATGGGGTAAGCCGGATACCCAGATAATCAAATTCTTCAACTTGCTCTAGGATTGTACTACCAGCCCACATCGGTCTAGTCTTCACTGCTCCTCTGCCCTTATTTAAAACCATAAATTTGGTTTTTGTTTCATTTAAACTAAGCTCTCTATCCTTACAAAACTTTAAAAAGTCATTTAAGAGTTGTTGAAGCCCTTGTGGTGATTTCGAGATTAACAGGGTATCATCGGCAAAGAGTAATGCCGGGACTCTTCGTGACCCTATTTTTGGTGCATCGCAGCCATCCATGTCTAAACACTCAACTACACCATTTATAAAAGAGTAAAAGAGTGGGTGCCAACACGCATCCCTGTCTTACTCCGCGTTTGACTGGGAAGGTTTCTGTTACTTGGTTGTTGGGACCCCATCTCACCTGTGCAGAATTCTCTGAGTGTAAATAAATTAAAATGTTTAAAATATTTATCGGGATGCCCATCTCACGAAGCACCCTCCAAAGTTTTTCTCATGAAACTAAGTCGAATGCTGTGCGCAAATCGACAAATGCTACATAGAGCTTACCACCCTTCACAGCCACTTCTTTCCAGTAAATACAGATTAGGCGAAACACCTGGTCCAATGTACTAATTTTAGAGCGAAAACCCGCCTGCAGATCGCTCAAAATGTTATCTTCCTTTATCCAATTCTGGACCCTGCCTAAAACCTGCTTACAGATTTTTTTTTGGAGCGAATCAATAAGACTTATGGGCCTATAACTCAAGGGTGAGGATCTATCCCCCTTTTTAAAAACAGGAACTATTTCTGCTATCGTCCAGGAAGGTGGGATGGGAGCGCCTTGCAAAATCAGATTGGACATCAAGTTTATATATTGGCTCCACAGCATTCTGTCTTCCCTATACAAATCATTGGGTATTCTGTCTGGGCCAGGGGCACGAGATGGCACACAAGATGAAATTGCTGTTAATGTTTCTTCAAGAGTGATAACCAGGTTTCCCTCATCGTGAGCCCCAGGTGGGGCCCACTCCTCCAGGGCCTCCCTAGCTATACAGGAGTCATCTCCATAGAGGGAGCCAAAATGCGCAACCCACTCCTCTGGTTGGACTGTGTATTCGAGGGTGGGGCGTTCACCCCTAAGCCAACATGCAGCGTTCTTCCAGAACCCTTTGGAATCTCGATCTACTAAAGCAGTATGTAGAGAGGTCCAGAGCGAGTCCTCCCACTCCTTTTAGCACCATCAGTGGCTCTTTTATACTCCACTCTACAGGTTGAAATTTCTGCTTGGATCCCTCGCTTAAGCGCACCAATAAGCGCCCCTTTGCCTTCCTACAGTGTGAATTAAACCAGGGACTCTTGGTGCCATGCTTACTACCACTACATTGGCCCCCTTTACCACTTGGATTTTTGGATTGACTCAGTAAGCCTCTTACCTCACTAAAGAACAAATCATGGGAGGGCCCTAGGTTTATAATGGCTTCATTTGAACAGGAAGCGCTCAGGTCATTAATAACTTGCCTTGCTTTGGCCTTTACTATTTCTAGGGTTTCTGGATGTCTCTCAACCCATGCCCATCTCAGGGCTTTCTGATCATTAGCACTAGTAAGTATACCTACTTCAGGATTTGTCAGAGTGTTTGATTTAAGTGGCCCCTCTATAGACAAGCTAATAGCAAAAGGATGATGGTCACTCTCCGATCTTTTCACTACTTCCATGTCAACCAGTAGGGGCCAGAGATTAGGGGTAATTAAACAGTAATCAATTCTACTGGTTTTGCCCGGCCTATTGTAGGTGTGTTCCCCATTGGGGTCTGACTTTGACCTACCATTAATAGCTCTAAGCTCATGCTGGAGAGTTAGCGCAAGCACTTGGGCTGCTCTCTTCGACCATCTTACTGTTGGAAGATCTAAGGGGGGAATAGACCATAAACGATCAAAATCCTCCATTAGGTCATGAGGAGTTGAGGTAAGAGGTTCAAAGGTACAGTTAAAATCTCCTGCTACTATGGTTGGGATGTTATCAGAATACTTCGACAAGACATCGTCTACCTTGTGGATTGTGTCTGTGTCGTCATTTGGGACACCTACTCTGTTATAGACGTTAAAAATTCTAACCTTCCACCCACTAAACAGGATCAATGCAAGAGCCAAGATAGAAGCTTTACTTTAGCCCCTAAATTGGTTTTAACCCAGATTGCAAGACCTCCAAAAGGTCTACCCTGTTTTTTCCTCTTTGCATCAATTGCATAAACTGAGTAACCATCTCTATAGGGGGTAGCCAAGCTCCAAGTTTCCTGGAAGAGGATTAAATCATAGGAATCCACGAAACTACACCAATCAGGGTCCGATTGAAGCTTCTGGATCCCAGCAACATTCCACACTAGGATCTGGAAACCAAAAACAGAGATAATCCCCTCATCCGGGTCGAGATCATTAACCGGAACACAATCTAGACTAACTGCATACATATCAGTAGCCAAGGGGAAAATTACCTTTGGAAATTCATTTGCCGTGCTTCGGTTTGTGCTAATATCATCAGGACCATCAGCACAAAGGTCAGTGTTCAGTGTAGAATTTACTAATAACGAGGGGTTTAAAAGGGGAGATAAAGGATCCTGCCGGAAATCTGATAGCATATCATAATCTGATTTCAGTCAATGTTGGCTACTTTTTATCCCACTAGGGCCGGGACAAAGATCTTCCCTGTGCAATCTGGGCGATGTTGTTCCTTCTTTGAGTGGGTATTGATATCTGATCTCGATGGAGGTGTTAGAGGGGGGGAGGGTACGGGCATCAATTGACAAAAGCCCAGAGATCATGGTTCGTCAAAGAAACTAACTACAATTGTGTCTTTTTTTCCCCCCGGGGTAGATAGTCTACTAACACATCTAATGTCATCCCTTATGATGGAATAGCAGTGACGGGATGACCTAAACCAGTGGATAACCTTATTTGTTAGGGAGCCTCATGGCCTCTATCTGAGGGTTTTGGAACATTTATGAGATAGATTGTGCCTTGACTGCCCTTACCCTCCGGCCTTCTGTACACTCCATCCCTTACCACCCCCAAACCATGTGAGGCTTCATGGAATGGCCTACGTATACAACCCTCATCCAGAGTCACCTCCCCTCTATCTGGGTATTTGTGTCCCAGACCCCCACAGGCAACTCCCTGGGGGGGACAATTTAATACTCTCTGGTTCCAGCACTTTGAGAGGGGTAACTCTTCAGGTGATAGGGGTTGGGGGAAGGAATTTGGCGATGGAGCTCTAGTGTATTTCTCTACCTGCCCATGGTGTAATTGCTTCACGCAACTATCATTATCTACAGACGGTATTGCTAGTATACTATTAGGGGGTAAGAAACTTGCTTCTCTCCCAATACCATCGATGACTCCCTGCGAGAGACTCCGAACCTCCCCTCTGAGAGCAACCACTTCTTCTCTTAGGGATTCAAGCAAGGACCTAAGCACAGCCAATTCGTTAGAAGGGGCACCTCTGTCTTTGGTGGAATTTGGCTCACAGGCTTCGAGGTCATCGCCCTCTAGTGCATCAAATCTGTTGTGACAATCTACCTGAACAACATAGGGTATAGAGGAAGGCCCACTAGTTGCATCCCGGGGTTTGTCTATTGACAAGTCTAACTCCTTCCCCTTCTCCTTAGACAATCCCTTTTTTTTATTACCTTTCAGTTTAGAATGAAACATACGTGGGATTGTCTTGCCCGGGATAAGCTTGTGTTTCACAATTTGTGCAGTAGGGGGCGGGGTGAGCCCGATAGCCCAGCCCCAAGATTAGCGACCAGCTCACCAGGCAAGTCTTCAACCACAATGGAGGTATTTATTTGAGAGTCTGCTATCTCCTGGCACTCTGATAGAATTAATTCAATACGATCCATGCTCTCGTGACAGACTGTGCCAGGGGATTTTCTCTTTTTTTTAGCATTAGCAGGGTCACTAACCCGCTCCTGACCTTTCCTTTTACCCATCTGTCATAAATACCCAGATAGATATTTTACTAAACAGCAAACAATTAATCAATTTACAATTTGGCTAGAGAGAGGTATTTAAAAGTATATGTTGGAGACAAGGCAAACAATAGTCTATAGAGAGTCTAGCAAACCACCTTACATTCCCCATAGGCTACAACAGCTGAGATACAATAACATACAGTACCATAAAGACTCAAGGGTAAAAAAGCTAGCAAACTGAAAACTCATAAGACTTGCCCCACACATTAAAACCTCAGAATAGTCAGTAATCAAGGCCAGTGAAAACAGCTTCAGGGAAGGAAACCCGCCAAATAAGTTTCTTTAGACAGCACGGTACCTCCAGTTCACAAGTAGATTAGAAGATCAGAGCCATAGCGTGCGCTGCACAAAATCACAGGAGGAAGATCAAGGGGGGTGGCCCTGCCCTGCCTCTTCCTGGCGATGACGGGCAAGGACGGACCCGGGCTAGCCCGCGCGCGTCCCTCGCCGCGGTGGTGACTCGCGCTTTTAGCACGTTTGGGCAGCGACACTCCTCCCCTCCAGGGAAGGATCCTGGGACAGGTAGTCCCCAGCAGCAGCAAGTGGCAACAAGTGGCAGGCTCTGGGACAATTACATGCATCTTCATCTAACTAGATGCCTACTGATGGTTTCTGCAGCTAATACTCAGAAGACTCAACGGAAACTCCATTAGTTCCTCCATCACTGAGGCTTTTATATAAACCTAACTCACACATTTTGATTGCATCTATGAAGAGCTTCTGGTGTCCACCTAAGTCTACCCTTCTATAAGCAATGCTAGATGACTTTTTCCATCAACTATACTGTGTACTATACTGTGTACTCACCTTAGCAGTCACCTATAACATATCTCTTATGCGCATTGTTCACAAAAACCTAAATAGAAACATCTAAACAACTAAATAGATTTGTGGCTAGATGTGCCAAGTGTGTATAGGTATGATCACAGATTAGTTGATGGAAAAAGTCATCTAGCATTGCTTATAGAAGGGTGTGCTTACCAACAAGTGCCAAAACCAGTTTTATGAAAAATCTGTATTTTTTGGATCCATTGGATATTACTACAATCTGTAGACTGGTTCAAACGCTTCACAGCTATACCATAGCTATACCATAGATGTCAGTGTTAGGCTTTTCAAGACCTCAAATCAGCCATGTGTTCTGACAAATTCAGTAGCTCCTTAGAGTTTCTTGTGCTCCAATATGATTTTTAGATCTGGCCTTTGTGACTCCAGGCTGTTTGTTTTTAAAATAAGATTGACACATATTATACATACATAGAGGGGCTTTGGGTCAATAATCTTTATTCATTGGTCAGTCAAGTTGTCATTAACATTTTGCTTATGCCTACCCTAGTATACTGAGTCGGGCAATGGGTCAGCCCACTCCATCCATTGGCTCCTCTTACTGTGACTGATGGAATTTTGCTTGTGAGCAATGTACACACCTACCATAAAATCCATCCCCTTCAGTACCAGAGCTAGTGAGCCAGTGTGTCCTTTAAAAACATTACTTATTCTATTAAACTATATATTTTATTTTTTTCAATATGAAGGTTATGGGGCAAGACTTTCAAAACAATGCAATGCCAGCCTTTGCAACATCAATGGTTGAAACAGAAATAGGACTAACATGAAGTCCATTCATCCAACCATTAAAAATGAAAATGCAGCTGCCCTATTTTATTATTTTTCTAAATTAAATGAAGATCAATGCAAGTTACTACTATAGGGCTTACATGGACCTGTAATTGTAATTATGTTTCATTTCTGAACAGTCAGCAATGCTAATATTTCTAAACAAGGTTAAATGCTTACAAACTAATTGAACACAGCTATAATGAGATGTTCTTCTGTGGTGGCTGCAGTTCAAAGATGTCAATGCCTATTCACTGAGTGGAACACACACCCAGCAGATGCTGTATTAATTAACCGTGCTTCAGCCTTTATTTTAACAACATTGATATGCAGGAGCTCCATATGCTTCCAATTTCTTAGTGAGTGAAATATCCAGCCCTGCAATAGGTTCACGCATGTGGCCTATGGAGCCTATCACCTTCCGTTGCTCCAGTGCTTACATTTTAGGAAGGGTGAGCAGCCGGGCATCCAAGGACACTGTGACTTAGCCTTGCTTAACACTGCCAGTCTTTTCTTGGGATTGGTGAGCCTATTCTCGCTCTGGTGACTGTGGTGCTTCCATACAAATCATGTTACCTGTATGGTACTTCGAACAAGATGGGCTGGGTTAGCGCATCACTTTTCCCCTTCTCTGTTAAGTAGGGCACTAACGAATTTGCAGGAGTGCAATTCCAAAGGTCCCCAGGTCCTACAGGGTGGTACTTAGAGACTCACGGGTTGTCAGGCAGAGGCCAACATCAAGGTCCAGCCCAGATCCAGTTGCCCCTGGTCAGTTGGGTTCTACCAGGAAAAGGCCTCTTGCATCTCGTTGTCTCCATGTGGCCACACAGGAGGTCTGGCAGCTAACCCTTGGAGTCCAGTTTGTCCTGGGTACATGAGGGAGCATTTCCAATCCTTCAGGGTTCCTTTCAGGTCAAAGACAACAGGTCCAGTCCGCAGGTCCAGAAAGTGCTCTGAAGAAGGTGCCTGGGGATGCCACATTTATTCCTAGCACTAGCTAGTGGTTGGGGGTGACTCCTGACTCCTCCCTAGCCAATGAGGTAAGAGTTCCAAGGGGTAATTGTACCCACTTTTACAGCAGTTACTGTTTGCCTTACTGCAAACAGGCCCAAAATGTCTTGCGTCTGGGCATTTTCAAGATGGTGAAAGCCTACGACCACACTAAACTAAACATTTGCTATGGTAATTCTAGTGTCCTTCTACATCTAAAACTAAACTCTAGTTTGAGACAGGTACTATACTCACAACAAACTCTGAGACAGAAGTCTGGTAGGACAAAAGCAGGGTCCTTCAGCAACCAGACAGCTGATCCACAAGAATTATTTTGGCACCCTTCTCAAGTGTTACACTTGGCTCAACTGACCTGTCAAGAATGGTTTAACACTGTAATGTCAAAAAGGATGCCCACAGCTCCCACTCTCAATATTCTGTGGCGTTCAGAGAAATTATCTCTCCCATTCAGTTCAGACTATTGTTTGCTTCTGGGAGGCATTTCGGACATTGTTCGTGCCTGTTTAAGGCAGAGCACAGGCTGAGAGCTGGCAGAGGCTTATGCTAATTAGCCTTCTGACAGTTCAGACAAGTAGAGGGTAATTTTCTAAATGTTACTTTTCCTTAATATTTATTAAAATCCAACTTCACAATTTAAATAAACTTAAAAATAGTGGTTTACTTATTTTTCTAGCTGGTCCTATTCCTGAGATGTAGTGTTAACATTTTAATCTGTAGCTTGGTTTTCTACGTAGGACAGTTAGGCCTGCCAGAGTGAAAATAGCATTCGGATCTTGGTACTGTAGAGACATGATAATATTAATTTTCTACTTGTCCCACTTTTAAATACCATGGACCCTACCTTGTGGGCTACAAGGCGTACATATGAGTAATTTACTAATATTTAGAAGGGCGGTTTTTTACCTGTCAAAAAAGGTTATTTTACCGGGTCATACTGCAGTTTTTATACTGCGGCTTTCAGGCTATGCAGGGTAGGCCTAAAGCCATTTTTGTTTGCCATTATACTGGATGGCACAATAGGTGCTGTAGTCTACAAGTGGCATTTAACTCCCAGGCCCTGTGTGCACTTTTTACATCATATACTAGGGACTTACAGGCAAGCAAATGTGCAAATTGGGAATAAGTCAATGTAACCCTATTTAAAGAGGGGGCACAGGCACTTTGCTAATGGTCAGCAGTGATTAAGCCAACAGAGTTTCACAGCCAGCAAAAATGTAGGGTCCAGCAAAAGGTGGAACATCCGAGTGAGCATGCAGAATATATATTACATTGATAGCATTATTTCTACTTAGTTTGCATTTTCTAGTATGGCGTTCTTGACATTATCGTCAGACAGCACAAGCTGTATTAAAAAAGAGATTATTTTTAAACAATGTTTTGCTGATGAGCTTCTCATTCATGCTCTCTAACAGCTTCATCTGATAACAGAATTTGTGCATCCTGATGTAATAAAGAAATCTTCTCACGGTTATAGGCAAGCAGGTCTCCAGCAAAGCACCTCTCTCTTCCATTGTTCTGTCGCCAGGGAGAACAGCAAACAGTGGCTGTGTACTTTGGTAATGATAGGAGCTGGTAAAATAAAGTACTAGTTCTCAGATATATTGAGATTATTGCACAACAAGAAACAATGCCATTGTGTATGATCAAAGCATCTCTAGGCAGGAGTTGACTGGCACATGCTTCTTTGCCCCTGTCACAAACCACACATTTCATTTTTAAAGTGCCCATGATCTTCTGTGACCAGTCGCACTACAGTGCACAATTTACTCAAAATCACCCAACTTGGTTTACAGGGGTCCAGGAATTGGAGAACAGGTCTCCCACTTTAGCCATTAGAGGACAGAGACTCCTCTTACAGCACATAATCAAATAAATCAAGATAAAGCATGTTGATTCTTGCCTGTGTGTGTAGTAGCGTGAATACTCATAATTTACTTGCAGCACAGAATAAAATAATCTGTCGGCTTCTGTCTTGAAAGTTATGGCCAGATCTCTAAAGCCAGCCTTCAACATGCTGGTATAGCTTAAAATTATCAAGCCCATGTGCGCACTTCAATTACATTTTACTGTCACAATGCTTAACATGAATATTATTTTCTTTATTAGAGTTGCTTGATTCAACACGTTTGCAGCTTGGTAGCTCTGTCAGCAATACAAGTTACAATCACCTGAACCAATGATAGTCATCTTTATCAAAATCGTATTTATTAAAGAGTAGCAGAGTCCTGTAGGTTTCCAGCCTGTGACCTATGCTTACAAAGAACTTTTAAAGCAGATGCATTTACTAGCTGCCATTATATTCTTGCTACATTGGTGTGGGGTTACACTTTTTGTACAAAAAAACACACGTGCTGCTGTAAAAAACAATTGCTGCTGTTTGAACGTTGGTGTAGAAGTGTAACTCCAGGAAACCTGCAAAAACCTCACCACTGCTGCATGGTGTAAATAAGTGTCATTTTAGGCCTAGCCTTTTAGGCAGCGTAAGCTCTCACCGACTATTGCTTTAAAACAGAAATCATACATAATAAACTTACAAAGAGGGCCTTCCGGTTAGCATGTTTAGTCATTGGTCTTTAAATTGTCAATCACATTTCGCTTTCACCCACAAAAGTATACAGCATGGGGCTGTACTTTACCCATTGGCTGCCTTCATGTCGCCCACTTTACCCATTAGCTGCCTTTCAGTGACTGCACAAAGCCTGTTTGCACCTTCTTAAAGCCAGTTCCTTTCTTTTCAGTGACAAAGTTGGTTCAAAGTGTGCATTTTTATTTTATTTATTGTTTATATTAACTTTAAATACCAGCTATTTATTTTGCCTACACTCCTTTTTAAAGTTTATTTTGTAAAGTGTTCAAGTGACTATGTAACATTGTAGCTGTCTGTGATTTAGGTGGTGATTTAGTATTGACTCTTTCATAAGGGATACTAATAAAATGCATGGCATAACTGAAGAGCTTGTTGTATTAAAACATCACTTACAAAACAACTGCATTGCTGAATGTTTTTTTAAGTTTGAAAAAAGTTTAATTAACAAATTTGCAACAAGTTGTACATAGATACAATACAAAAGTACCAACATTAATTTAACAACAAGTTAATTAAAACTATTAAAAGTAAGTACCATATCATGTCAAAATAAAATAGGTTGCATATAAATAATTGATAGAATAACAAAAAAAGAAAAGAAAAAGTAAGAAAAAGAATGCAAGAAATATCAATGGCATCTGTTAAAAATGAAATAAAGGAGAGTGAAATAAAAGAGTGCAATTATAATGACATTGTAAACATATCATCAAATAAAGTTTATAAAAATATAATATATACAAAAATTAATTAATACAATTCATGGGGGTTTGGTGACCTCTACCAAGAGACGTTGGGGTCGAGGAAAAGATCGAGCACAGGTATTTAAGAAAACTGTAATAGGTGACCAAATATTCTCTCTCTTAATAACAAGAGAAAGTGGGTTGACATTTGTTCTATCTAATCGGTGATTATAACAAACACTATACCACCAGGCTTGAAAAGAAAGTTGAGTAGATTGTTTCCAGTTCTTAGTAATTTGTTGAAAGGCTACAGCAATTAACAAATCTAAAATGGTGGTTTTATATGTATTGTTCTGCCAACCCTCTGTAAGACTTCCAAGAAAAATCAAAGAAGATGAGTAGGGAATGTCTGCATGAAAAATAGTGTTGACCACACGCCTAATGAAAATTTAGGTGTAGGCGGGCATGAGAAAAGAATATGATATAAGTCTGCACAAGGGGCATTAAATGACCAACAATTAGAGGAAGAATCAGAGTTAAATTTGTGTAAAGCATTTGGGGTAATCATGAGTCTGTTGTATATGAAAAAGAGAGTTTGAGTGGTATTGGCAGATCTTGATGTTTTATGCAATATCAACCAGATTTTATCCCAAAATGTGAGGGACCATGAAATCTGGAAATCGTGTTCCCATTGGATTTCAACTTCTGTTTTATCTCTGTGTTCTGGTATTTTGGTGATTATTCTATATATGGAGGAGGCATTTGGATGAGTGGATAACACTAGAAACAGTGGGCTATTGTTGGTTGGGATAGGAGTCTGTGATGTTAGTGATGCCAAAGTAGAAGGAATACTTCGAACGAGAGTATTGAATTTATTACGAAATGTGTTAGGGAGATTGTATAGCAATTGTGCCTGTGGAAACGTAATGAAAGAGTCACTTGAACGGAGTAGATGTATCCAAAGTAGAACTTTATCTCACCTTAACTGCCAAAAAATAGGTTTATTATTTATTTTTGAGAAATTATTTTGCCAAATAGAAGAATGAAGAAATTGTTCTCTAGCTGAAAGATGTGAGAAAAATATTGGTCTTCAAAGTTTATAGGTAGTATTAAGAATAGGGGATGATAAAAAGCGTGTTTTTGAGAAAATAAGAGGCATTCTTTAAAAGAAAAGGGAGATAAAAGGATGATTTCATATCTTTCCACAAAGGGGTAAACTCTGAAAAAGCGTCTGGTAGACATTTGGAATTTTGTTTAAGGAGGAATGCTGCATGGCAATTTTGGAAATCAGGGAAGTTTACACCCCCTTGATATTTACTGCGCTTAAGTTTGAGAAGGGACACACAAGGTTTTTTATGATTCCAAAGAAAGGAGGAAAGAATAGAGTAGATCTTTTTAAAGAAGTAAGCAGGAATTTGACACAGTTGATCATGCCACCCTGATCAACCGTGTCTCAGCCATAGGCATCGGGCGAAAGGCCAAAGACCTTCTGTCCTCTTTTCTCTCCAATCGGACCCAATCAGTCAGTATGGGTGATTATGACTCATCAGTTTTCTCTCTCCCCTGTGGAGTTCCGCAGGGATCGTCGCTAAGTCCAACTTTGTTCAACGTATATGTGACAGACTTAGCACGAGTAATTAAATCCTTTGGAATGAGCCTCATATCTTATGCCGACGACAAGCAACTGGTGCTTGCAGTGCACAAAGACGGGGAGGCAGTGGCGGCTAGCTTCCATGATGGCATGTTGGCCATTAGCTCATGGATGGCAAACAACTGCCTCAAATTAAATTCAGATAAGACCAAGGTAATGGTCTTTGGTAACCTTGCCCCTGGATGGTCTCCGACCTGGTGGCCAGCTGAACTGGGATCACTCCCCACCCCTGTCAAGAAGGCCAGAAACTTAGGCATTATATTTGATGAGAGCCTATCCTTCAAACAGCATGTCAACGCAGTGGTCTCCTCATCCTTTTATGTCTTAAGGATGATAAGGAAATTACTACCTTTCCTTCCGACTTGCACTGGTAAAAAACTCATCAGTGCCCTAGTTATGTCAAAAGTTGACTACTGCAATGGCCTTTTAATCAATGCCCAAGAAAATGTTCTGAATAGGCTGCAACTGATACAGAATGCAGCCGCCATGATACTGTCAGGTACTCCAAAGTTCAAGTCAATTTCTAATGTGGTGCGCCAGCTACACTGGCTGCCCATAAAAAGCAGAACTAAATTTAAAGCGCTATGCATTGCTTACAAGGCAGTTCACGGTACAGGACCTGAATACCTGAAAAAAGCTTTTCTGGCATATGCGCCCAGCAGAGCCCTGCGCTCGGCAGATGCCAACCTTCTGATCGTCCCCAGAACTAAGAAAGTTAACTGGGGTGACAGAAGATTTATAGTGGCCACTGCTAAACTATGGAATCTGCTCCCCCTACAAATTAAGACCAGTCCCACTTTGCTATCTTTCAGAAAACAAGTAAAAACCTGGTTATTTGAGCAATAAGGGGCCCCCTCCTCTTTTTCCACACAGTCCATAGCGCCGAGACACCCACGGGTATTTGTGCACTCTAGAAATTGTTAACATAACATAATAAGAAGGGGAATGGCAGAAATGGTATAAAATACGATAGGATCGAGCATCCTTTTAATAGTGTAGCGTTTACCCCACCATGACAAATAAAGAGGATGCCATTTAGCAGTTAAACTGGATAAAGTGGCAATAACTGGGTTAAAATGTAAAAATATTGTATGTTTAATAGAAGGTGAAAACCAAAGTCTTAAATACTTAATCTTATGAGGACTCCAGGTAAATTTTGAAGAAGAAAATTCCTTTTTAAAACAAAAAAATGTTGAGGGGAAGGATTCCACATTTATCATGATTTAATGTATAACCGCAAAGAGCGGAAAACGTATCAACTTCCATAAAGAAAAGAAGGAGTAAGGAATCAGGCTTAGAAAAAAGAGAATGTCGTCAGCGTAGACTGACATTTTAGTGTGTTGATTACCATGTTGGAAACCACGTATACCAGATTTTTGCCTAATATTTGTAAGAAAAGGTTCTAGTGCAAGAATAAAGAGAAGCGGGGCGAGAGGACAGCCTTGTCCTACACTGCTTTTCAATGAAAAAGAAGGAGAGATGAGACCATTTGCAAAAATGAACACCTTTGGAGCAGTTTACAATACGGCTATATAGGAAATAAATTTGGGACCAAAACCAAGCCGGGAAAGTGTATGAAAAATAAATGTCCAAACCATATGGTTGAAAGCTTTTTACGCATCAAGCAAAATAGCCGCTAATGAGTGCATATATTTATTGGATTTACTTAATATGTTAAATAAAACCCTGGTATTATCAGAAATGCATCTACCTTTTATTAAATCCGATTGTTCTTTACCAATAAGAAGGGAGAGAAAAGGATCTAACTGAAGAGCAAGAATCTTAGCAAATATTTTATAATCAGAATTTACTAAAGAAATCAGTCTGCATTTCTTACAAAAATCCGGGTCTCGCCCATCTTTAGGAATGAGGCAGATGAGCGCTTCTTGAAAAGTACCATCTGTTGTTTTAGAGGAAATAAAATGGGAGAATAGACAAAGAAGTTTTGGAAATAAAAGTTTAGAAATCTATGAGTAAAATTCAGTGGGGAAAGAATCTGGACCGGGAGCTTTACCTGTTTTAATCAATTTTAGTGCTTGGGAAATATCTTTAAGAGGAATGTCTTTTTCTAGTGAGGAAAAATGTATAGTAGTGTCAAAATCTTTCTGAATGCAGGATGAATATTGTTGTATGGCAGCAGAGTCTGGGGTTGATTCAGGAGTATAAAGCGCCGTATAATATGATCGAAATTCATCTAAAATGTCAACATCTTTAACAAGAGGTTGGGTAATTGAATTAAAAACACTCTCAATTCTAGTTCCTACTTTTTTGATTTTTAAATAATTAGCAAGTAATTGACCTGCTTTGATTTGGCCACCATAATATCTAGCACTACCATTAAGACGGTAAGAGGCAGCATTTCTCTGTTGAGAATTTGTTGTATTTAAATTTCTCAACAATAAATTATTGAGGTCAACCTCAAATCTAGTAGAAGTATATACAGTTTCCAAATGTTTCATGTGTTTCCAGATATCAAGGGCTTTCTGAGAAGTAATTTGTTCTTTTTAGAGACATAAGAAATAATGAAATCTCTAGCTGAAGCTTTGAATGTTGTCCCATATAACATAAAAAGGAATATTAGAGGATGAATTATGGATAAAGAAATCTGAGGCAAAAGCTTCAAATGTGGAAGTAAAAACTGAGTCTATCAATAAGAATTGATTGGAAGTAATTCCATAACTAAGATTACTGAAGCATGGTCTGAAATCAATGTAGAGCCAATGTCTGCATGGATGATAGTTTGCGATAATGGCTTGGAGACTAACAAATAGTCAATTCGGGATTGTGATAAGTGAATAGGAGAGAAAAATGTTTACTCTCGCAATTGCGGGTTACATAACCTCCAGGAATCGACAAAAGATCTCTGATCAATAAGTGAAGTGAATTGTTGATGCATAGAAGAGGGAACAAAAGTTATCTTAGAGGAAGGATCTAAATAAGGATCTAAAACTAAATTACAATCACCACCAAATATAACATATTCTGCAGAAATAGACATTACTTTAACTGAAATAGCAGACCAAAATGCATTATCAACTTTAGTAGGTGCATAAATGTTAAATAAAGAAATAGGAACATTATTAATCCAAAGATGAACAATTACCCAATGCCCTTCATCATCTGATTCCTGGAAAAGGAGGTTAACATGAAGGTTTTTGTGACAATTATAAGAACACCATTTCTTCTGCCGGAAGCAGGTGATGTAAAGACACTTCCCACCCATTGACACTTAAGCTTTTGAACTTCAGAAGCAACCACATGGGTTTCCTGTAAAAATACGATATCTGCTTGAAGTCTTGCTAAATGAGCAAGTACTCTTTGCCTTTTGATTGGTGAACCCAAACCTTTGATATTCCAGGACACAATATGCAATGTAATTTAAACAGTTTAAAAGATATATAATACAGATGATAAATATAAGAATATACCTTAAAGAAACACTCTAAAAAAAAGATGGAAAAATAGAAAACAGATAACATAAGCAATAGGGATACATAGAAGAAAAAAGTATAGAAAGAAAGAAAAAGAGAAAAGAGGGAAAAAGGATAGAGGAAAGAGGAACAGACAGAATCCATATAAACGATAAACAAAATGACATACCAGGAATGCAAACAGAAATCAAGGGTGGTAAAGCCACATTAGGAAGATGACACAACTGACTGGAACTCCGAGGCAGGTCAATAGGGAGGATAGACCACCAAAACAGACTAGGGGTAACGATGATCACGTGTGTAACAGCACCTAATAAAATCACAAAAGAAAAACAAGTTATTCAGAACAAAATACAAACAGGTACGACATTAACAAGTATAGAAGTTTGAATGAAATTAGTTAAAGAGTATTCAAGTGGTAGACAGTCTGGCGACTTCCATTTCTTCTTCTTTACAGTTGTCTAAGAACCGTTGTAACAAATCAGGATCCTCATAGGACGTAGTCTTATTTTTATAGGTCACTTTAAAAAGGCAAGGATGAAAAACTCCAAATCTGGCATTAAGATTCTGCAGCGCTTGGCGCATGTTTAAAAATGTCTTTCTTCTATCTGCCATCGCTTTAACATAGTCCTGTGAAAAGAACAAAGCAGAGCCTTGCCATGAGAGCCGACCTTTGAACCTAACTGCTTGTAAGACCTTTAGCAAATCAGTGTACTCCAAAAAATACAAAATGACACCTCTTGGTTTATGAGAAGAAGAAACAGAACGCGAACTATGACCTAAACGGTGTGCTCTTTGAATATTTAATAGTGGCGTTTCAGGAAGACCAAGAACCTTTGGAAGAAAGGATTGAAAAAGGAGATAGGGTCAGAGCCTTCCAACCCCTCAGCCAAACCATAAATACGCAAGTTATTCTGCCTGTTGCAATTTTCAAGTTCTTCAACTGGTCTTTTACGATGAGAGATTTCCACTTGAAGAGGAGGAACTTGTTTAGCAGCAATTTGAAATTAATTCATCCGTTGTTCTAATTGGACAACTTTATTATCGATAGTAGATCACTTATCATCAAGATTATGAAGTCATTTATTTGTTTCCTCCACATACGGTCAGAGAGCTCGTATCTCTTCTAGAAGTACTTCCATAGATATAGGTGGAGGAGATTGAGCAGGTGAAGGCATATCTTCTTTAACCCATTTGGTTGAAGAAAACATCGAGGAAGAAGCAAGATTAGAAGAGTATTTGGTAGTTGGAAGCAGAATATTTGATGTTGATTTTCCTGACTGTGAAGGTGAAGTGCCATCTTCCAAGCCTTCCATGTTTTCCTGAAGTATAGAAAATGGATTATAGTCCACCAAAATGGGAGATTTAGGTCGTATTGTTGAGGTGGCAGAATTGCTTCGATGAGGCTTTGTTCTCCCCATAAACACTAATACCCAAATGGCAATAAGGTCATATGTGTTGAAAGGATAGTAGCAGACGGTCAATTATTATTGAAAACAAGTTGGCAAGAAACAAATATTAACATTCAAAGAGATGCTTCATGTGAAAAAATAATTTAAGAGAGCTAAACAATAATATTATGGCAGTAAGCCACTTCGTGTCACTTATAAAGCACACACATCATGCAGCAGACCTCACAAAATGCAGCAAATATACTTTTAGTAAATCACAGATGTTGGATGAAGAAGTCACTTGGAGAATCCTCAAGACATCATTAAATAATGAATAGAGACACTCACACTGTGCTTCATATTAAAAAAATGTATGTGGGTGGGAAGGCACTGTAAAAAACAAAATGGCTAGTGTACCTCCTGACTGGAGAAATGCACCGGCCGAAAAGAAGAGAAAGCACGGTATTCACCACTTACCGCTGGATAAAGAAGGCATTTTCCCACTCAGTGAGTGTATGCCAGAAAAATGCGCCGGAAAGAACAAGGTCGGGAAACTCCAGCCAGCGAAGAGATGGAAGACCCTCCAATACCACCAAGGAGCTGCACTAGCCTGTGGACATCTTCTACGGCATCAAGCCACGCCCCCCAAAATTATATTGCAAGGATATAGCAAAGTTTAAGTTGTGGCTTGTTTTCATTTTTCTTGTTTGTGCAAATGCTTGCAATAAAAAAGAAAAAAGAAATGTTCATTACACCTGCCAGCCAAGGCCAGTCCTATTGGCTTTACCATTGCTTGTTCTACTTTGTCTTTATAATAGTGCTAGCTTAAGAAGTGTAATGAGAGTAAACACGCATTTCTATTTATTAAATGAAACCACATAACACAACTCATAAGTCAATGCCTTGTAACAATGAAAGCAATTGAGCCTTTCCAGTGATAACTGTTGTGATATCAGCTCCATACCAGCTCCATTAAACAGGTCATGTCACTATTACTTACCTTATCGATAAGAAATATATCATATTATCCTAATATAGGTTTAGTTATCCAGCCCTATGCTTTATTTTACTCACCCACATTTTGGTAACTATCCTCTCATTTCTGATTACTTGTCTCCCCTGGGTTGCATGCTGTATTCTGCACCTTCTGATGTACAAAGTAATGTTGGGATCCTTAATGAAGGTAAGTTCCCAAGTAGAGAGAGACAACCTGTTTGAAGCAAAAGTAGAGACACTGTCCTCAGGCCTCTTCCCCACCCTCACCTTCTTTTTGAGTGCAATTTAGTCAATACTATCTATCCAAAATGGAGGTGGGGGCGAACATAACTGTAATCAGGAAGATTTGGAGCTCGGCTAAAGGAGACAACCAGTAAGTAATCATGGCATTAAAACCACATCCCATCACAATCATGATGCTGTACCAAACCCTTCCTAGAGAACAACCACTGATCAGCTATCATGTAATTGAATCTGTAGTCCCCTGTGCAGGACTTTTCTGAATAGCTACCACAGGATTCATGTGTGCCAGTGCATAGGCCAGGGAAATTACAAATCTGACCCACCTACGTATGGTGTGTTTACATAACAAACTGACGTTCACAAATAAGGGCTTAGAGCCTCTGAATACATTGATCAGCTTAATATAAATTCTCAATGGACATCAAAGATGTGAGGTAGAATCTCTCTTGGGGACTTTGGAGCTGTGCTTAGCACTTGGAGGATGTACATAGTGGGACAAAAATGTGCCAGGCTCTAAAATCGCCTTGTAAGGAAACAATCTGAGATGAGGGTTGATCATCTCTATCACCTTAAATCTGCTAGATGTCGGTCAGATGTGATTGTCACTTGGAAAAAATTATCTCATTGTTAAGAGGTTAATAGATTTGTTTTGTAAGGGCTCAAAGTGAGCTAATAGGAGAGCTGTCTTTACAAGTGGTGGACACCATGATGGGCCTTAAAAAGCTATGGAGCAGACAGATGGCGCAAGGATCAATGCTGCACATGTTCTACCGTGCTAATCTAAATGTCCTAGTGGCTGTTATTTGAGCTCCAAGAAGGGGATATTCCCATTATATAAAGAGCATAAAGGGGTTACATTACATGTCCCAGGGTGCAGGTCTTTCTGCGCAACTGACTTAGCTACATGGCTCTAGAGCTTGAGATAAAGTGCTAAGGTGTCCAGTTTATAATTATGACCGCTGGAGTCCATATTTACTAAGGGCTTGCCTTGCCCTTGCGACACATATAATTTATTAGAACATTGGAATGTTGGGAGCTCCATTGAAGACAATGGAGTTGCTCTGGGCTTATAATGGCTGGTATAAGCCCAGCGCTCCAACATTCCAATGTTTGTCTTTTTGTTTCTCCATTTTTAATTTAGAATATTCTACCCTTAGTGGGTGGAATGTTCTAATAGCCTTTTAGCCCTTCTGCCTCAGGCTATACCGGTTGTTAAAGGCCCTCTCCCTCGTTAAAGGTCCTCGCCTGCGGCTCGGGCCTAAAACTCGGGATCAGGGCCTTTAACAGCCGTATAGCCCTCGGCAGCGGGCTATAAGGCTATATTATACTACGCAGAGCCACATTCTCTGGCTCTCTTTAGCATAGTAAATCTGGAGTAACGCAAGGCAGGGCAAGTTGCTGCCTTGGGATACTCTGCCCTGGGAAGGCGTTCCATGGGTGGAGCGTGGATGTTCCCACACATCCACCCATGTTTTTTGACGCATTCCTAGATTTACTAACAACAGTAAACCTGGGAATGCGTCAAAATGCTACGCCTTCCCAGGGAAGGCACAACGAGGAGAAATATGCGGGAAGGTTGATAGGGTCTCGAGGATCTAACTGACTTGATCTGAGATGTAAGCCACATGGAAGAAGGGTCTGCCTAGGGAGACACGGCATGAAACAAAAGAAAAACTTGTTTTTGTACATTTCTGTTTTGAGAAAACCAGTAGAATCTGCTGTGTGGCACAAGCCTAGTGGAGGATGTAAATGCCATGAAGACTACGAGTTGTGTAGATTTCCAGGTGTGCTCACTGCTGATTTGTAAATTTTCAAAAATGTCTAAATCTACCCCAATTACAGGTGGGAGTCTATGATATGCAGATTTGAGATGGAATAATAAGAATAGCATAAACATTTTAAATCTTTGACACTGTTAAAATGCAAAGTTAGTTTGAATGTTCCAAAAGAGGGATTAGAAATGCGAATTGTCAGCTAAAACCATACCCAAAAATAGGAGATTTAACCCAAAATGTAAAAGTGAATAGACATTCCTCACATCAAGTATTGAGATCGATACAACAACAATGAGCGGAAATAAAGATACAACTATAAAAAACAGAACAACATTTATGTCAATCTATTTCCTCAATAAAGACGAGTTTCGTTAATTGAGTAATTACTATCCACACCTTTGTAAAAATGTGATTTTTTCCAATGGTGATAATTCAGATTAAACAAATCAGGTTTCACAACATGTGCATGGAATCAGAGGGAAATGGCTACCCTACATTATGAATTCAACTCAAAGGAGATATTCTAGATGGCTCTCTGTTCGCATCCTGGACAGTGGCATTGTAAGGATTATTGGGCCTTGGATGAAGCATCTTTTTGGGCCTCTGGCGGGATCAACGTTGAGTTTATTTTCTGTATTTCTAATTCAAACGCCTAATGACAAACATTATAGAATTACTTTTTAGACTTTTAGAAACGTGACTTCGGCCAGCCCATTAGTCCCAAATGATAATGTGAACGCCCATTGATAAAGCTATTTCTTTTTGCTCTTGGGTTTAGTATTTTGCGTTGAATTAAGTTTCTAACCAGCCTGTTCTTCCCATTGTAGTAAAGACACATTAGGGTGGACGTTTTCTGGGTTAGTGCATTGTATTTAAAGAAGCCATGTGTACATAGCGCTTGATATTTTAGATGTGATTCCCTGATAGTCATAATCATAAAGACAACCCCCTTCACAAGTGCATTATTGCTGCATCAGTGAAAATCAGTTCACTACTCCAAAGATGTCCACCATTGCATCTACCCCGCTTTGGCTAGACAGTGACCTCTGACTCAGTTGTGTAAGAGAAATTGGAGGGGAGAGAGATAGAACACCGACAGTGAGGTACAGAGATACGTTTTGGAAGAAATGCAAAGCAGGTGTAGAACAAAGGTAGTGAGGGATAGGGTAGAGAGATAGGTAAGGTAAAGAGAGATGTAAGGCGACAAGAGAATGGTGAGATAGTCTCAAACAACGATACAGAGAGTTAGAATAAGAAAGAAGCAGTTAGCAAAGAAGCAGTTAGCAAAACAAAAACAGCAGGAGAAAGGTAGACATTGGAAGACGAAAATGTAGAGAAAGAGGTGGGGCAGAGTGAGAGGCAAGGTTAAAAGACAGGTGGGTTATACAGAGTAGAGGCAGAGAGAAGTAAAGGTGAACAGGTAGGGAAGTGGAAGGTAGAGGCAGTGGAAGGAAAATAGAGGGACAAAATGGGAAGAGGTATAAAAAGACAGGTCAAGTGAAGGAAGAAAGAGGCAGAGAGAAAGATAGAATGGTGAAAGGTAAAGAGAAGAGGTGAAATGAGAAAAAAAGTTGAAGTAAAGAGACAAAGGTAAGGTAGAAAAAGGATCTATGGTTAATTCAGAGATGGGAAGAGATGGCAAGGTAGAGAGAAAGTAGTAAGGTACAGAGAGACAGAAATGGGAACATAGAGGTGAGATGGGTGAGGTAGAGAAAGAGGTTGGGTGCAAGGTTATGTTAAAATAAATAAAGAAGAGCAGAGAGAGAAAGAAAGAGAAGGTTATGATAGACCAAAAAAGAGGTAGAGAAAGACAGAATGCGAGACAGAAGTAAGGTAGTGTGAGAAGAAAGGCGAGGGAAAAGAGGTAGAAGGGAGATGGAGAGCAGAGGTAGCAAATGAATGATAAGGTAAATCAAGAGGTTAGGCAGTGAGGGATAGGTGGAGTGGAGAGAGATAAGGTAGTGAGATAGATGTGAGGTAAAAAAAGAAATGAGGCAGAGAGATAGGTGAGGTAGAGAGTAGTGAGGTACAAAAAACGGCATAAAGAGACTGGTGAGGCAGAGATAGAGATGAGGTATGGAGAGACAGAGAGAGAGAGAGCAGGAGGTAATGAGATAGGTTTGAGAGAGAGAGAGATGAAGTAGATTGGGAAGAAATTGAGAGAGGTGAGGAGGAAACGGAGAACTTAGGTGGAGAAAGAGGTGTGAGGTGAACAGAGAGTTGAGGTAAAGAGATAGGATAAAGAATTACAAATTTAGAGTTAGTCACTGAGAAAGCGTTAGGAGAGAGGTGCAGACAGGTGGAGTAGAGACAGGTGTAATGAGAGTGCAAAGAGATAGACATATGTGAGGTAGAGATAATTAAAATGGAGAGATAGGAAAGGGGATGGAAGAGGAAATGTGGCCTAGTGCCTCGAGCTGCAATCTTTGAAACTTGGGGACTCAGGCTCTAATCCCAGCCTTGGACTGCATCTCAACATTGTGTGAATCTGGGCAAATCACTTAATCTACCTGTGCCTAAATGTGTGTAAAATGTATTTCTGTTATCCCCACTTGATGTGCACGATCCTGTAGATTGTCTCCCGATCCCTCACATCAGTGGAGCTGGAACAATGTTCAGAGTGGGGTGCTGCCATCGGTAAATAGACATAATATCGAAAAAAATATATAGAATGGACAGAATATCGAATTCAAAATATAGAATGGACATAATATCGAATGGACATAATATAGTGGTTAATAATATCGAAATGAAGGTAAGTAATATCGATTTTCAAAATATAGAAGTACATAATATAGGCATTAAAAAATATCGAGTTTTTAGTAATATCGAATTTTTGTAAGTGTTTAGTATGTTAGTATATGAGTTAAAAATGTATATTATTTTTGTAATGTATGTTTAATATTTTTAAAGTTACGACATTTATGTAAAATTATTTTTGCGTAATTTAGTTCTGTAGCGGGTTGTGGGTTTATAGGGGAATAGGGTGGGAAGTAATTTAATTATAGTAAATTAAATATAAATTTTTAGGAATTATTAATTATTTTTAATTTCATTTTGCGTTTTAGTTCTGTAGCGGGTTGTGGGTTTATAGGGGAATAGGGTGGGAAGTAATTTAATTGTAATTAAGAAAATATTTATTTTTATTTATTGGTATTGATAATTAATTTATTGTTAATTAATTATTAATTGGTAATTAATTTTTATTAATTGATTAATTGATAATTATGTTAATTGTATTAATTTATTATTCGGAGCGGGTTGTGGGTTTATAGGGGAATAGGGTGGGAAGTAATTTAATTGTAATTAAGAAAATATTTGTTTTTATTTATTGGTATTGATAATTAATTTATTGTTAATTAATTATTAATTGTTAATTAATTTTTATTAATTGGTAATTAATTTTTATTAATTGATTAATTGATAATTATGTTAATTGTATTAATTTATTATTCGGAGCGGGTTGTGGGTTTATAGGGGAATAGGGTGGGAAGTAATTTAATTGTAATTAAGTAATTATTGAAATTCTTTTTGTGTATTGATTAATTTATTGTTAATTAATTATTAATTGGTAATTTTTTATTACTTATTACATTTTTGGTATTGAAAATTAATTGGTTGTTTAATTAATTATTAATAGGTAATTAATGTTTAATAAATAATATTTATTGGTATTTATAATTAATTAATTATTAAATATTTTGTAATTGGTAATTCATTTTAATTCATTTTTATTGGTATTGATAATTAATTTATTTTTATTTAAATATTAAATCATTACTTTCCCTACTGTTGCACTCACTGGAGTGGGAATAGTAATTTTTACCCCTACGCTATCCAACGCTTTCCCTACTGTTGCAGTCACTGGAGTGGGAATAGTAATTTTTACCCCTACGCTATCCAACGCTTTCCTTACTGTTGCACTCTCTGGAGTGGGAATAGTAATTTTTACCCCTACGCTGTCCAACGCTTTCCCTACTGTTGCACTCACTGGAGTCGGAATAGTAATTTTTACCCCTACGCTATCCAACGCTTTCCCTACTGTTGCACTCTCGGGAGTGGGAATAGTAATTTTTACCCCTACGCTATCCAATGCTTTCCCTACTGTTGCACTTACTGGAGTGGGAATAGTAATTTTTACCCTCCCGCTATCCAACGCTTTCCCTACTGTTGCACTCACTGTAGTGGGAATAGTAATTTTTACCCTCCTGCTATCCAACGCTTTCCCTATTGTTGCACTCACTGGAGTGGGAATAGTAATTTTTACCCTCCCGCTATCCACGCTTTCCCTACTGTTGCACTCTCTGGAGTGGGAAAAGTAATTTTTACCCCTACGCTATCCAACGCTTTCCCTACTGTTGCACTCACTGGAGTGGGAATAGTAATTTTTACCCCTCCGCTATCCAACGCTTTCCTTACTGTTGCACTCTCTGGAGTGGGAATAGTAATTTTTACCCCTACGCTATCCAACGCTTTCCCTACTGTTGCACTCTCTGGAGTGGAAATAGTAATTTTTACCCCTACGCTATCCAACGCTTTCCTTACTGTTGCACTCTCTGGAGTGATAATAGTAAATTTTACCCTCCCGCTATCCTACGCTAAAAATATTGAATATTTTTTATTAATATTAAGTTAATATATATAAATAAAAATGTATTTTTATATAACTTTTATTAATTATTTATTAATTTTAAGGTTATTTAAGTATTTTTAAGTATGTTTCAGTTAATTATATGTATTATTTTATTAATTTTACATTACTTTTAATACATTTAAAAAATTCGAAATTTAAACAAACTATATTATTTACAACAATATTTTGGATTCGATATTTTTGTACTTACCTGTTTGTAGATAGGAATTCGATATTTTGGCATTCTATATTTTATCCACTATATTTTTGCAGGTCGATATTTTGGCATTCTATATTCTGTCAGTGATCCCCCGGCCTGCGAGCTGCGATGTCGGCATGCTGTTAGTGCCAGGACAGACGCCTGAGTGAACCTGCGAGAGGAGCACTACAGTGCAGGTACCTGGGGCTGTGAATGGGGAGGCGGCACCTGCTCACAGAGTAAGTGCGTATGAGGAGCGTGTGAAGTAGAGCCCCTAAACCACTACTTGGCGTGTGTTTGTTACGGCTACAGCAGAGGGCGGAGGCTCCACTGAGAAGTTGAATACCACGAAGAGGGTCTTCGGGAGACATGCGGAGCGCCTGCATAGAGACAGTCCATTTGCAGACCCGGAGAAGAAAGACAAAGCGAGGCCCCAGTATAAAGGAACAGTGCAGGCCCACAGAGTGGTGAACACATGGTGAGAGGACAACTGAGCCGGCAAGAAATTTGATAGACAGCAAGAAATTTGATGAGAAACTGTAGCAGGGACATTACAATACTCCACCAAAACGAGGCAATGGGGCTACATAAGAGGAGCTGAGACAGAAGCTTGGGAGCAAAGGACAGTAGACGGAAGAGAGAAGGGGGAGCCGCCCAAACGTAGCAGGCTGGTGGACAGAGGCGTACCCGGCGCTGCCGGTTGCGATCAATCAGGGAGAAGGGGCCTGACGAGACCGCCGCGTTGTGGTACACCACGAGGCCGGAAGCGGCATCTGGCCCAGAACATAGTGGCAAGCGCTACCTGTAGAGGAGAATACTACACAACTTCCTCCTTACACCGAGTGAACTGAAGGGGCTGTCTGCTGGTTCCATCATGGGTAAACCCCGCACCAAGTCAGTGGGTGCTCCCCGGCGCAGGAAGAAGACTCCCAGGCCTGGGAACAATCAGACACCCAACCACAGCTCCCGGAAGACCCAGTGCAGCTGCAATTGACCAAGATCTTAGCAGCCATTGCAGACACCAAAGCTGCCCTTCACCAAGATATCAGCACGGTTTTGGTAGGGCTGGGGCTCCTCCGTAATGAACATCAAAAGCTATCGGAGCGGGTCAAACTTGCGGAGGTAACAATAGCAGACCTGGCCCCGACACAGGCGGCGACGTCGCACCAACTCCGGGAATTGGCAACCAGAGTGGATATACTTGAACGTAGAGCAGAAAACGTGGAAGGCCGCAACAGACGCAATAATATTCACGTAGTGGGCCTGCCTGAAAAAGTAGAAGGTGAAGACTTGATCAGTTACCTTGAGAACTGGCTCCAAACAGTAGTGGCGCCTGAAGGATTGTCCACTTTCTATACGCTGGAAATGGCGCACCGGGTCCCTGGGAGACCTCCGGCGCCGGGTCGGCCTCCGCGCCTGGTGGTGGCTCGACCCTATAAGGACAGGGATCTGCTCCTGCCGAAAGCGAGATCTGATGGCCCATTCATGGTGCAAAATAGCAAAGTCTCTATTTTCCCAGACTACACGCTTGAAGTGCAGCGGCGAAGAGCGTTCTATCTGGAGGTAAAGAAAGCCCTAAGAGACGAGGGTCTCCAATACTCCCTGATGTTCCCTGCCCGCCTGCGCATTATATCGGATGGGCAATCCCATTTTTGTGAAGACCCCAAGGCAGCCTGAGCATGGTTGGATGCGTACAAAGCTGGAGTTCCAATGGGACAGGGACACCAGACGGAGACCAAAGAAAACGACACGGGAGAGGGCCCCACAGGGAAAGATCAAAAAAGCCAAACCCCTCACAGACTGAGAGGGAGAGAGCGGCAGCGCTTCAGGCGGTTGCAGACATTATGAATATCACTGAAGCTTCCCCTGGAGCCAGTTCGAGCTCAAATAAGGAGACAGAGAGGTCAGACTCAGAGGCCTCTGATAACAGCAGTGTGGTGTTGCCGAAGGTTACCCCAGGGACGGCGGATGACATTATTTAAGGACAGGTTGGAGGGAAGTGGGGTATGATTAATCGAGAAGGAGGATTGTAAGCAGATGGGTTATGGGTGGGCCAAGGGGGCCTGGTCAACCTGAATAGGGCTGGTGTGGAAATGGGTGACTTATTAACTTCCGGCACTGGTTGGATTCCCCCGCCGGGTGGGTGCCGCAGTGGTTCCTGCCCTACAATGGAGTATAGAACTTATGACAAGGTTTGGGCGGCCGACCGTTGTTGACCTGCTCTGGGAGAAGGGAGTTGTAAATTACGGGGAAAGTTTGTGGTTCTTGTTTAGTTTAAGTGCCAATGTCCTTCCTGTTTGCCGAAAGTGGTCAAGAGTAGGCTTCTGGGAGGGAGGTGGGAAACTAAGACTTCCCAGATACTTAGTTAACATGGCAGTGGATCCCAGAACTGTTATGTTCCTCACTTGGAATGTGAGGGGGCTGGGCTCCATGAATAAAAGATGGGCTGTGCATGGTTACCTGAGGAGGGGGGGGTCCAGGTTGCCCTGCTCCAAGAAACACACTTAACACAAAATGAGGTTACAAAACTCCACAAACGCTGGAGGGCGCAGATCTATGCCACAGGTTATTCGGCATTTGCCAGAGGTGTTCTGGTGTGGATAAGGTCTGGTGTTCCTTTTGAAGTCTTTAAAACCAAGATAGACAAAGAGGGGAGATATGTGCTATTGCACGGGAAGTTAAATGGTAGGGCCATAACAATTGGAAACATATATGCCCCAAATTTCGAGCAGATGAATTTCTTACAGATGTTCTCCGCCCACCTGGCGGATATGCCGCTGGAATCTATAATAATAGGGGGAGACTTTACTTGTGTACAAGACGTGGGGCTAGACAGATCACACCCTCCCTTGCTGGGGGCACAACCGCATCGTATGGCAGCAGGGTTTCGCGACTGGAGGGATCGCTGGGGCCTAACAGATACCTGGAGGGAGCAACATGCGTCAGTCAGAGAATACTCTTTCTTTTCATCTATGCATCAATTACACACCCGGTTAGACGCATTTCTTTGCACCGCAGACATTAACGAAGCAGTCACGCATACTGAATACTTAGGGCGCACCTGCTCAGATCACAGCCCATTACTGCTTTTTCACCGCCCTTTGAGACATAGACCCCCGATCACAATATGGCGGCTTAGATCGGAGATGCTAGAAGATGGTCCCTTTAGGGAACCCCTGAGCTCGTGCATCAACACTTACTTTGCCACAAATGTGAGATCGGCCTCCTCAGAGCTGGTAGAATGGGAGTCTTTCAAGGTGGTAATCCGAGGCCACTGCTTGAACCAGTCGGTGGGAGTACGGAGGCAATTGTGCAGAGAATTGGATGAGATAGAAGGGCGGCTGCACAAGCTAGATAATAGGCAAGGGATAGAAGCGACAGCCCCGGCTGATTTTGCAGACGCTAGAGCCCAATATAGTGAGGCGTTAGAAAGACTCCGGAAATTTGACTACTGAGGCTACATGGCCAGAGCACACGATGAAGAGGGCAAATCAGGCCGGCTACTGGCAAGGCTAATTAAACCTGAGACACGCGGCTCCCAAATAATACATATTAATAATGAGGTGAGTGACACTTTACATAACCCAGATGACATAAATAACCTATTTCGACAATATTACGAAGCGTTATATAGGGCCCCGCACCCACCCCTATCAGATGACATCGAGCAATTCCTGGCACCATTGCAATTACCAAGATTAGAAGAGCAACATAGGGAGCCCAGTGACACTGGCGGAAATAAAACACACTATAGCATCCATGGCAACGGGAAAGACTCCCGGCCCAGATGGCTTGCCAGCAGAATTCTACTCTGCATTCGGCACTAAGCTGGCACCTCACCTGGAAAAACTGTATGCCGTATCGCTGGAGCTGGGGCTGCTCCCTAAATCTACGCAAAGTGCTGTCGTAATCCCGCTCCCCAAGACTATACCCCCTGGGACCAGAGTAGGAGACTATCGGCCGCTATCTATGCTCAACCTAGATTTTGAAATTTTGAGCAAGATGTTGGCAACAAGACTACTTCCCCATAATACATGTTGACCAAAATGGATTTATTCCCTTCACAAAATACGTCATATAATCTCAGACGGTTATATTCAATCCTGTACCACCCAGATGCTAGTACGTTTGAGCAAGCTGCAATCTTGTCGATAGACCTGGAGAAGGCTTTCGATACGGTTAGCTGGAACTACCTCTTGCATGCATAGAGCAGACGGGACTAGGCGAAAAGTGGGTGCAATGGGTTAAAATACTATACAGCTGTCCTACAGCTAGGGTCCAAACGGGGGGAACACTCTCTGCACAATATAGAATCTTTCGCGGCATGAGGCAGGGCTGCCCTCTG
This sequence comes from Calotriton arnoldi, assembly GCA_963921515.1. Classification (NCBI taxonomy): domain Eukaryota; kingdom Metazoa; phylum Chordata; class Amphibia; order Caudata; family Salamandridae; genus Calotriton; species Calotriton arnoldi. The sequence continues at coordinate 4,931,628 of CAWUFW010000033.1, forward strand.
TCGCCGGTGCTGTTGCGCTGGCGATGGAGCCACTAGCGGCTCTATTCCGCCGAGGTGGATCGGGGCTGGGGCTGACCCTCGATGGGAGACAGCATATCGTCTATTTATATGCAGATGACGTGTTGTTATACTTAGAAGAGGTGGTGGCCGGGTCGGCTACAGCTTTGCGCATATTGGACGGATTTGCAACTCTATCGGGGTTGAGAGTCAATAGAGCGAAGACTTACCTCCTTCCGGTGGCGGGGCAGCTCCCATGACCCAGTGCCCTCCCGGTTGACCTTCATTGGACTCCAACTACATTTAAATACCTGGGCATACAGATTTACGTGAAGGTAATTTGGACAGGGCATTGCGCTCGCTTAGGGCCTGTGTAGCGTTTTCGAGCTCACTCGGGTTGCCTCTAATGGCACGGGTATCGTTGACTAAGATGGTCATGCTGCCCATGTTGCTTTACTACTTTGTGAACCTCCCTCTGGTGCTGTCCAGGGGCTGGTTTGCTCCTCTGGATTCGCTGGTATGGGATTTAATATGGGGGGAGGGACGAATGAGAATGTCGCTGGCGACACTGCAACGTCCAATACGCAATGGAGGGCTGGGGGTGCCCAATTTTGTGTATTATTATCTGGCTTCTCAGCTGCAGTGGCTGGCCCAGTGGCTTGAGGGGGCTAATGTAGAGGGGATATTCATGGGAAGGCTGGGAGTTCGCCCCGCCCTGGTGCTGGCCAAGATAATGGACCACAGAGTCCCAACCCCCTACCAGCACACCCTACAGGCCACTGCACTACAGAGTTGGAAGAAAAGCCTAGCCAGATTGCCTGCGGCCCCTAAGTACTCCCCTCAGCTCCCCTTGGTAGGCCTACCCCATGGAACCTCTCGCAGCACCTTCACTTGAGATAGGAATTGAGATAGTAGATATCGGGAGGGGACCTTGATCCCCTTTGCGGAGCTAGTGGAGCAATATGGGCTGCCGGTGAGCCAGTTCCCAGGCCCTAGTTTGCACCATTAGAGACCTATGGGGGGGAGGAATGGAACCGGAGACACATCCTCTGCTCCACACGTTGTTTACCCTGGGAGGTGCCAGCCACCAAGCTTAGTGGTTATACACGACATTAGTGGAGGCATCATTGACGGCACTGCCCAGAATTAGGGAACGATGGGAACTGGCCTTAGAAGAACAATTCACAGACCAAGAATGGAATAAAGTCCTGGCGTCCCCCAAGACCGTTTTGCGTAATGCGAGGCTGAAGTATATTCAGTTTAATTATGTCCACATGACATACTTGACCCCCTTCAGAATCAGAGCGATGCATGGAGGGGAAACACGGCCGTGCCCAAGGTGCGCCCAGCATGACGTGGACTTCTTCCATATGGTCTGGAGCTGCCCCACATTAACCTTCTTCTGGGGGCAGGTGGTCCAGCAAACTGGCGCGACATTAGGGAGGGACCTCAGAAATACAGGGGAGGCGTGTCTCTTAGGTCTTTTTCCATGACCACCGAAGCAGAAGGTGGGAAACAAATTTGTTGACTTTGCCATGGCCCTTGCAAAGCGACGAATAGCAATGGCGTGGAAGACAAGTAAGGGACCAAAGATAGAAAATTGGAAAAGAGACCTCACGAATTGGGCAGAGGCAGAGACAAGAGCACTCATTAGAGAAGAAGCGAGGGGGATACGCAGGAAGCCAATAGCGGAACAGTGGAAGGAATTGATGAGAGAGTGGGAAACCCTGGGCCTCGAAAATGCTGAGATGACAGACGATGACACAGCGGCACCCCAAAGCAAAACACCCGCTCAGTCACAGGAAGTAGCGGGGCAGCAGAATTAGACAAGGGAAATTTATGCAGAGGTGGGAATATACCAGAAGAAAGGATATTCCTAGGCCATAGAAGGAGCCCAGTGGCGACCAAAATCAAAATTGCAGATAAGGACACCCAGAGCGCAGACCCCACGCATATGCGCAGACCCTCCACAGCATGGATTAGCGATAAACAGACCACGGGCGGGGACGGGTTAGGTACGAATTATAAGGCACGAAGGGCCAGATGTACGACCCTTTCATTTAGCACCTCGCAATTTGCGACTCATTGCGAGTCGCTAAATGAAATGTACAACAGTGTTATTACACTGTTTTGCGATTCCCAATGGGGTCGCAAATTGCGAGGCTCATTAATATTAATGAGCCTCTCGCAATTTGCGAGCCCATTGGGAATGCCAGCCCTCCCAGGGATGGTGGCCTCCTGGGCTCAGCAGACCACCATGTCTGGGACGGCTTTTTAATAAAGCAGCTTTTTTTTAAAAAATGCAGCCCGTTTTCCTTAAAGGAAAACGGGATGCATTTAAAAAAAAAAATGAAACGTTTTCGTTTCATTTTTAAGGAGCAGGCAGTGGTCCCTGTGACCACTGCCTGCCCTTAAAACTATTTTTAGAGACAGTCACAAAGTGGAAGGGGTCCCCTGGGGACCCTTCCAAATTACGATTGCATTACCACCCTCTTGAAGAGGGTGGTAATTTCTGCAGTGTTTTGCGACCGCAATTGCGGTCACAAAACATTCACACATAGCATTGCGGACGCTATTAGGAAGGGAACGCCCCTTCCTAATTGCGACTCGCATTTCCTAAATAGCGAGTCGCAAATAAATTGCGACTCGCTATTTAGGAATTGTACATGGCCAACAGTGATTTTGCATGCGAAAACGGGTTCGCAAACCCGTTTGCGCATGCAAAATCACATCGTATATCTGGCCCGAAGTTCTTATGTTAAGGTTATAACAGGCATAGATAACACTTGGAGTTATATATATAGAGTTATAATGAATGCAAAGTACGAGAAACACGATGCAGGTTGAAAAAGGATGAAACAACTCCGGCAAAAATAGAGATTGTGTAGTCCAGGAAAATAAAAGTGTACACTGCAAGATGCTGTGACATTATGCAGTGAAATATTGAAGTCCAGATACCAAACATGGATTGAACATAGAAACGTATGCTGTAAATACGAATAGATGTAATAGAAAATGTATCCTGTACTGTATATTGCATAAATGTGAAAATGCCAATAAACAAAGTTGAAAAAAAACCAAAAAACAGTTTCACCAAAACTGGTAAGACCTCATACACATTTGGGAACACCTCTGAGGGACAGCTAGAGAATAAAATGGGGATATGTATTTCCTTCAGTACATTGTATGGTGGTTGAGGAAAATTTAAGAAGGAGAAAGTTAAATCAACATAATGAGCCATGCCAAACATAGCACCAGGAAAGCCACTGAAAAAAGAGGAGACATGAAATCATATTATGAGAATCACAAGTAAAGGGTGTACTGGAATGTCTGAAATCTCACACAGGGTCCAATTCAAAAACTGCATTTTGTAGTACATAAAGTAGTACTACTGTAGTACTACTCACATATTACAAAATGCAATTCACAAACCTTCGGGTGGAAACCTTGGACTCTGCATATCCTATCCTATCTTTTCTGGCTCTTAGGCCCCTACCATGGTGGTGGAGATCTCTGCACACACAGCTATACGTTTTTGTAGGAAATGTGGACAAAAGAAAGTGGTTACAAAATGGGAAATATTTACTATTAAATGGGAGAGGTTTAGAGAAATTCAAGGAGTTTGGGAGGCACATTCTACTACTATATTTAAATTATTTTATTATGTAAGACACATTTAATTTGGGGAGTTAATGTGTTGTAAAAGTTTATTTTATTATCTCCAGGGTAATAACATATCTTTTAAATTAATTTACATTTATAATATTCATTAAAAGATGTATTTTTTTTTTTTTTTTTAGTTATTACATTTCTATCCTATGGCAGTGGTTTCCACCCTGGTGGCAGACATGCCTGCCAAGTAGACAAAATGCAAAATATAATCATAAATTACTTGTAGTAACTTTAGAGTTGTAAATACAACCACAGGACACTCCATCACCTTAGTTAAGGGGGTGGAGACATGTAAGTCTTACACCTATGGTGTAAATCCCCACTAGGAAATGGAGAATAGCACACAAGTGGAGATTTACCCCTAGATGTAGTAGTAACTATACACAAGAGTGAATAGAGACGTGTACCTTTGTGAATCAGGCCCAAAATATCCAACTTGAAATACCCAAATAATTTACTGAGGCTGTGACTTTGCTGAAACATACCTCTACTAAAAACAGCATATAATCAAACAAACTTTTAAATGATGAAAAATGTCAAAATAATAATGAGAAAAGTAGCTGTGGAGCTTCTAGACAGAAGGGACAGATAGTATTGCATGTAGAAAATGAAACTGAGAGCAACTAGGTTTCAACACAGTGAGCAAAGGCAGACAGACATTGTAAGCAACATTTGTCCTTTTATGACACATTCCTTGTCAGTACATTCCCAGGCCTGGGGAAAGGGAGATTTTACGAATTCTAACCTTGTGCTGCTGTTCTGAATCTGGAAATCAATCACTGCTCTTAGGCCCAGTGCTTGGGGAAAAATGTTCTGCCCCCTCCTTGTAATGGCCTTGCTTCAGACACCTCCAGTTCATCCTTAAGACTAACAGCCTCCACTAGAACAGGTTTTAAGATCCCCAGATGGCTCATACTCACTTTTGGACAGCCCTAAGAGATCATCATTTCACACAGTTGATTCTTCAACATAACATGACACTTTGGCTCAGAGACCATTGGCATGCTTTCAAACACAACAAACAGGCCATCTCAAACTCGTAGCCAAGCTGAAGTAATCATTGTTTTGCTTTGAGACACCTCCTAGTGCACTCACAAACTCCTCCATCAGGCACTGAAATTACCTGAACCACCTATCATTAATCCTCAAAATACCCTTAGATATGCTAAGGCTCAAACAATCTTCAGACAAACGTTTTGATTATTACCTAACTCAGCCAGCCTTCACCCTCCTTCAAATACCCATCATTGGATCCCAACATATGTCCCTAAGAAATCCCCAAAGGCCCACATTCTGCCTAGAGACTTCAAAGCAGGGTTTCAGAGACCCTGAGTCAGACAAGGACACCTTACCTCTTCCTTAGATCAAACCCAGGCCGCTGTCAGGAACCCTGGGGAGATGTCCAGAAAGTTGCCAGCCTGCCCATTTAACACCTTAATTTCACCTTCAGACACCCCGAGCTGTTCCTCAGCCTGCCTTCAGACATCACCATCTGGTACTGAAACAAAACAAGTGTGCTTCAGAGACCCTTGGTATGCCTTTTGACACTTAAAAATTGCCATTAGAATACATGAGTGTGGTTTCAGAGATGCTGTGACTGACCCTACCCTCCACGGGCCATTAAATGCTCCCAGTTGACCTATAGAGATAATTAGTGTGACCCATGCTACCTCAGTAAGGCTTCAAGAGACTCTGGACATTGCCTTCTGTCATCCCCAGTTGTTTATAACACTCTACAAGTCAGCCCTTAGAGAATCTAAGTGTACCCTCAAACATCTCTAGGAGGCTCCTTAAAAGATCCAAGTTGCAGCCTCAGCCAAACCTCAGTTCTCGCCTCCAGATGTAGTCAGCTGTTTTAGAGAGCCTTATCTAACCTTCAGACACCTCCATTTTGTTCTTAGACACCAGTTCAGCTGGCCTGCTTGTACTCTCAAAGATCTAATCCTCAGTTGGCCAAACATGTCCTGATTTTTGGTAACATGGAGGGGCTAAATATTACTTCCCCACCCCTCTTTGACTACTTCTCTGCCTGTTTACTTTCCGTTCCTGCCAATGCTTTCATGACCGCTGAGAACAGGGGAGCAAGGGCAGTACCTTTGGCTCATTTGAAATGATGTCCATGAACAAATGTATGATCAAACCAAATGACCGCTGAGAACAGGGGAGCAAGGGCAGTACCTTTGGCTCATTTGAAATGATGTCCATGAACAAATGTATGATCAAACCAAATGGGGCTCTTAAAAGAACTCTTGAAAAGAAGGTGGGTTACATTTGCAAAACTCTGCAGAAGGCAAACTATTACCAAACAGTGGAATTCAGCTAATTAGCTGGAAGGCTTCAAGAACAAAAAGACACTTTCTCCTTTTCACAAAAAGACAAAAGACATATGGTCAGTGTTTGAAGACACCCATGGCACTTTTCACCTGCCAGCTGCTCCTCGTAATATGAAAAGTGCCATGTTGATGGACAGCAATGCCTGCTGATTGGTGATTCTTCGTTGCTCAGTCTCATAGCCTGTTACTGTCTGCGGAAGAGCAGGTGAACCTGCATTTGAATGGGTCATGCAAATCAAATCTGGCCAGTGTGGATCCTGAATATCGAATACAGAATATCTTGGGACACTAATATTGTAGAAAAAATATCGAGGGGCAAAAATTCGAAAGATAAGCATGTATACACCTTCAGGCACCTACATACGTGCACCTATATCTTCAAGTTACCTTGAAGTGGAGTTAAGAAAAATACATCTATATTTCCCTATAAGCATTTTCCTTTTGATATTTTGTCCCTCGATATTTTGTCTATGATATTAGTGTACCACGATATTCTTGTACTCGATATTCCAGAGCACAATCAATCTGGCCCACACCTGCCACTGCAGGCTACTAATGCGGGATCGCCATTCAGTTGCCAGGGTTGACAAATCTTACACTAAACAGGAGCATAGCAGTTGTTTACTGGTCTAGTCGTATGTGGTATAAATAGGGGGCACTGCTGGATCCTTGAGTCCTGCAGCGAGTTGGATGGAGGAGGCTAGGCAGATGGGAAAACAGTAATCCTTCCCCACATATCAGAACAGAGTGATTCATTTATGTAATCTATCTACATCTGAGTAATGCCACGCGGCAGACACATTTGTCATTTATTTCCTAGGCAGAAGCACTGCGTAGCATGATGTGACGCAGCGATTAGAATATTATTATTATAATCATTGACATAATCTGCAGCTAATCAGGTTGCAGCCAAAGCAGAGCTCACCCACAGGAAATATCTGGTCTGTAAAAGTAAAAGCAGATGTTTAGCGAGAGTATTGCTGTTGTCTGTTTATTAAACTCTGAGCCTCAGATGGGCATGGAAATGGAGATGAGATGCTGCTTGTTGGTTTATTTGTGAGTGGTGGTTGCACATACATGTGCACGTGACATTTGTTATGCCAGAGGTGTTCTTATTGTGTGTGACAGGCTGTATAGTGCTGTGTGTGGACTGTATCTATGCATATGATTGGTCAGAATGCTCTAAAAGTCTGCATGCAGAATGAGAGATCACAGAATATTCAGGAGCATCAGGAGAGCTGGGATTATGACTCAGAGTTGAATAGGAAAGACAATTGGAAGAGGTGGTATAAAGAAGTGTGACAATGAAAGCTCTGACCCCACACTACAATATTTTTAATATATTCTAGTCAGGTGTGAATCTGTCTACAATCACTGGGGGCTGGGGGTGGTGCGCCCATTGCATCACCAGGTAACACTGATTGATCTGTCTGCTTCCTGAAGCAGGTTAAGAGCTTCACAGTAAGAATATAGGCTTTGCCTGAACACCTGATGGCTGTTTAAATTTCAGAGAGCTTTCAGCAACCACAGAAGGACTGAGCAGGAAGAACTCTGATTGACATATATTTGTAGAAACAAAGACAACGGAAAGGCCTAGAAGAATGAACAATATGTTACAATTTGTAGGAATCCGGATCACTTATAGAAAGTACTTGGAGGGAACTACATCTATAAATCATATATATTTCTCCCTATCATTAGGAATGGCTACCAGGGTGACCAGTAAAGCAATGCTATGTATAAAAAAAATATATGGTCCCTTGACAGCATTCACTTTCAGTTACTGTGACCACTTCACTCCATGTCATTACGAATGCTGTCTCCAGTCCTAAACCTTTCAACTACAACTCATCGTTTTCAGGTGTGTTAGTCTGTTTTGCTCAACACAAGGCTAGAATGCAAACAATGCATTAGGTTATCGCAAGAACACCCAGGACTGGAAATAGCATCCATAATGACCAGGAGGAAGGTGGCCACACTACTTTAAGTGTATGTGGGTTATGTCACACCTAAAATCAATTATGTCATTTGTACACAACCATCATATGAAGAAATATTTAGAACGGTGCAAATGTTTATGTTTAAGAACACTAAGGGCCTAATTACAAGTCTGGTGGTCTGAGTACTGCCAGACTTGCGGGGAGGCGGCGGTGGTAGTCCAGCCACCGCCGCACCGGTGGTCTGACGACCCTTTTACAATTAGGGCAGTCGGACCACCATTGCACCGCCGCAACCTCCAGGGATCAGAGATCCCTGTCGGTTGCACGGTGGTCTTGAGGCCTCAATATGCTTGGCAGGACCGCCGCGGTCCCGCCAACCATATTACGAGTTTCCTCTCCACCACGGTTTTCCCTACAGGGTACCTTGTTGCCTCAGGGCCTTGGGGTGAATGCAGGGGGCACATGTTGTGCCCCCCATGTGCATGCACCACAGTACCTGCATGGCATGGACTGCAGCAGTCCATGCCATGCAGGTACTGTCTTTGATGTTCCCGTTGTGTTGTCTATTTCATAGGCACCGCCGTGGGAACGCCAAAGTACAGCACACACAGGTTTGGCAGTGCGGGAGTGCGTTGGTGGTGTGGTGGTCCCACTCCAGCACTGCCACACTTGTAATCAGGCCCTAAGGCCTGTTCTCCAGGTTAGAGCCAGGTTAAAAATCTGTATTTCCAGCAAACCAGCATATGACACATCTTTGTCACAGAATGAGAAGCAGTGACACCATATAGCTAGAGGGGAAGTGGACTGGAGAGTTGCAGTGCAAACATGCTGGACAGGATCTATCCTCTTTTTGTACTGTTTTAGGTCCAACACAAAGAGGATCACAAATGACAACAGAATTATGCATTCGAGGAAGCACAGTCTAGTCTTCTTAAATAGAGTTAAGCTGTTGGAGAGAATCTTAGCTTGTTCTCCAACTTTTTCCACTTCTCCACCCTATTCCATTGTCCCAACTCCACCTAGTCTGCTTTCTTAAGCCATCCTTTACACCACTGTCGGTCGTTCCCTCTCCATTTCTGCTTCATTGCTTTACCACTTCAGTAACTGGGTGCCGGTCAATCAAAATATCATTGAATGTGTCACAAATTCTGTTGATAATTTCAGACATGTGTTGACTGCTTCTTAAGTTGCTCATGGGATATTGTTGATAACATAAAGTAACCCTTCTTTCCAAAAAACAGAGATGTTTCACACCTTTTCAATTTCCCTTTAGCATCTTATGAGCTGTGGACAGAGCTTTACTTCCCTATATACCTCCAATTTGACCTTCAATGCAGCACTTATCAATGGTATAACCTTGCCCCTTAAGGTTCCCACCAAGGAATATTACCTCAAAGTGTGACTTCACATACCTTCATTCTTTCACCCTCTTCATCAGAGGCCCGGACATCTGTCCTAAATTTGTTCAGTATACCAGGTCACCCAGTATCTTATGCAACAGTCATTGGTAAATAATGTTGATTCAGCTTCACATGAATCATTCTTCCAAAAGGCTGCTGGGTCCCTTTCATTGTTCTCCCCTAAGAGGCAACTCAGATTCTCATTCGATTTCTTTCTTTGCTTCTACCGTAAAATGTCATCTGCCTCAGACAATCTACTTTTATGTATCCTAAACATCCTGATGTGCCTATCATATGTGATGTCAGTATTGTATGTGCACCCACTATTAACCAGTGCTGGGAGCAGACAATGATTTAGTTGCAGGACTTTCCAAAAGTCAAATCTTTGTACGTTGAACGTTGTTTACAATTGCTCTTAGGTCATGAAAGTTAAATCCTCAAACAACTGGACTACTCATCTCAGGCCCCAGCTGCTCTGTCCACCCAGTATACCATCTTATTCTCTATTTTTAAAATGATCATTGATTCAGATGATGTAGAAGAGGAGCCACTAAGTTTACTTTCTTATAGAGAATGAAAAATATTCCTCTTCAGTGATCCATGACTGAGTTAATGTGACTCAATCTTTCCCCCTGCATAATATGGATGAGGGCTTTAACTGGTTTTGCCTGGAAGGCCTTGTATTCTGCCCTCTTGAAGCTTTCATAAAAATGCACTCGTGCTAGTTGAGCCAGTCTTGCAACTAGGATATACCCCCTCAAATTTGGAAGCTGTGGTTCTTGCAACACACTTAAACTGACCTATGTTTATTTTTAGCATCGCATCCCACATAAAAAGCGCTTTAACTTAAATTCCATTTCTTATAAATTAATTTGGAATCTTACAATTGAGCTGAATGTAGTTAATCTGGTCAGTTGTTATTATTTAAACAGGTGTGATCATTTACATATAGCATTGTTTATGCCTGCTAATAATATCCCTTCTAGTTGCCTACGCACGTGCTCTTCAATGCACCTTCAGAAACTGTGACAGTTTCTTTATATTAACCAGTGTGTAGTTATGGATCAGACGTAAATTCCATCAAGTCTTTGTGTTATTTGCCTGTCACTTTGGACCCCATGGAAGGGGCCGCACCAAATCTGGTAATAGGTACATGTATGCAACTAAGGTCTGTTATGCCACTTTCGTGCAGCTACATGCAGGGGAATAAAGTTAAGGGAGACAAAATAGATGTGTTTTTCCACTTTAGCTCCTATAGGGAAAGGGGTCGGGGGCTCTTGGAGAAGTCACACACAATATGCTCTCATGGTGGTTGCAGGAAGTATTGATGGCCTCACTCGCAAAGAGCCTCTGCCCTTGTGGCCGAGGCTCAACAGTCGTGGGGTAGTCTCTGCACCCAGGGTAGAATCTCTGCAATGAGAATTCTCATTGAGAAGTTTCCGCCCTGAGTGCGCAGACTCCCCACCAACTACGGGGCCTCTGTCACGAGTGTGGAGGCCCTTTGTAAATCAGGCCCATCGTTTTTAATATTGTGATACCTAAATATCGTTGCAAGACTATCATTACTAAAAGTATTGTGTCACAGAATACGATGGGCAGCAATATTATGTTTTGGTATATACCATTGTTTTAAATAAAATAGTTTTATTTAATATCGTTGACTTAAACATGGTTGCAAAAAATATCGTTTTTTGATTAATTTAATATATAATAGTAACAATATTATTTTTAGGTGTTAGTATTGTTAGTATAATTGAACATATCTTTTTTAAGAAACGTTTGTAATTTTTATTAATTACTAGTAATTTATAATATATTAGTGAGTTGCTGGGTTTGTAGGGGAATAGGGTGGGAAGTAAATGAAATTGAAATTCATTTAATTTTATTATTAATTAATTTTCTATAGTAAATTAAATATTTAAATTAAATAAAAAATTTGTAAATTGTTTAATAGTTATTTTAGGTATTTAAGTATTATTGCTTATTTTTGATGTATATTGATATGTTTATATTTTTGTTAGTAATTTATATTTTAGTAGCGAGATGTTGGTTTCATAGAAGAATAGGGTGGGACTTTAACTAAACTACAAATAGTTTTACGTTAATGGTAATTATTTTTATTGCTAATTATGTAATTGGTTATTAATTAATTATGTATATTGTATGTTTTATTTGTTGTATTAGTTTTTTTTCTTAATTTGACAGGATATGCAAATGTTTATATTTTTGTTAGCAATTTATATTTTAGGCACATGTTTCTGGTTTTGCTGAGGGATATGGTGGAAAGTTATTGAAATTATAAGCTTACTAATAATAATGTGTGTAAAATATGTTTTTAATTTATTATATTTAAAAGTTTATTTTAGGTTAAGTAGTATTTTAAATTATATATTGCTGTATTTATTATTACTACTATGGAATTTCTATTTCATGTACTCTTACATGCCTTGGTGAATCACCAAATCATTGTTAGCAAAAGAGTAAAGAGGGAATAGGCCTTTCTATTTGTACAGGATATAAATATTCCCGGCTATTCCTACTTTATTCCCATTGTAGATGTTTTGATACCAATTCGCATTGGCATGGTACGATTTTATGTACTACAAATGCTTCTATGTACATGCCCAAATGTCTTCAAAGAACCTGACATACCCAGATGTTCCAAACACTTGAGGTGATTTATAATAGTTAAATATATAAATCACTCATGGTCACTGGAGTTTGGAGGGTTAAAATGAGTCATGGAATTTCAAGTTATGAAGTCAGGTGAGTCAACTTCACAAATGTTTTTAAAATTAGGAACTTGTAGCAGTTTGTATTAAGTAATGAGTTAGGCAAATATATAGAATGTTAGAGCACAAGATGCTTCTCTTGCCAGTTTTCATTTCTCTCTGTGATGTAATGTGGAATGTTAAATATTTCTACGGAACTTAGGCAGTTGGTTACCGGCCGTCCACTTGCGTGGGCACTGCTCCGCTGCTGGTGACACTTTATATTGATTAAACTCCTCTCACAGAGGATCCGGTTCCGCCTGTCATTACTTCATTTTTGGCGACGATTTGTATGTCCTCAGCCGTGTCGCATTCACTGTGTGGAGTGCATGTTCACCAGCTTTTGATTTTTACCCTCGCTGAGTGTTCAGGTGGTTAGGGCAGCTTGTGGGTTGTTCTGCCATTCAGCTGCAAGTCCCCAGAACACTCTCCAGTGATTCCCGAAATTTGTCCTGGAAAAGGACACATTTGGAAGGATATCGTTGTTAGCCCATATGTTATGCATCACTGACGCACACTTTTCACTTTTCTCCTGCTGTGTGGAGGGACTTGGTGCACGCTTATGTCTTTAACCACCCTGCACCTACGAGCTTAGCGTGCCACCATCTTTGTGTGTCACTTCTTGTGCATTTTTGCTGATTTCACTTCGCCATGTCAGACTTGGTAATTGACATGGGCTGAGGTCACCGGTGTGTATTTGGCAGCTGTGGGGCCTTTACTTGCTATGCATGAGGTAAGCTGGTGATCATATTTTTGTTAACAAACAATATATAAACAAGAATATATTTTTGGACATGAACATTTAGTTGAAAATTAAAACAAAAGAATTTGCTCCTATCTGGATTTGAGTGTTGCTCCTGTCAGACGAACTTGATATAAGCCTGCGTTGACTGTTTCTAGTCTACTCTGTAGCCTCTTTTTGCACAAACATGCAATAATATTGTAATTCTCCACCTCATTTACTTTAGAGTCCAGGAGATCAACTCATGAAATGTAAGAAATGGTTGGGCCTGCTAATAATTTCATAATTGCCATTGATGCTAATAGATTTTCTGCATCTAGAAAAAAAGGTCTATTACTTAATGCTATAGGTGCTGTTTGAGCACTTACCAGTTATCCAACTCTTCCTGTTGCTGAGAACTTTGATGAGTTTTGTGAGGCAACTGACAGGCTCAAAGTACATTTTTGCGTTGAACCTAATGTTGTTATGGAGAGGGTACATTTTTATTCACGGCATTAAGCGAACAATGAGTCTATTTAAAATTACATGGCTGCCTTATGCATTCTAGCATCCACATCCAATTTTGGAACCTTGACTGCTCAATGTATCTGAGATCAGATAATTATGCCTTGTGCCAATCAGAAGATCAAGGAACAACTTTTACGGCATAAGAATCCCAAGCTTGCTAGAGTAGTAGAGATTGCCAAGGGTATAGAGAGCTCTGTTAGGTCATGTAAGGCACTTAGGGGCATATTAGCAAGACCCACGTTAAAATTATCGCCGTTTTAGCGGCAGGAAACTGCTGCTAAAACGGCGATAATGGGCTTGCTAATATGCGTTATGGAATTCCAATAGAAGCCCAGGTTAGATGTCCTGCACATCTAACCTGGGCTTCTATTGAATTCTATAACGCATATTAGCAAGCCCATTATCGCCGTTTTAGCGGCAGTTTCCTGCTGCTAAAACGGCGATAATTTTAACGTGGGTCTTGCTAATATGCCCCTTAGTGAGGATAACCATTCAGAGAACGGTACCTCAATCAGATTCTCTAATAAATCCAAATGTTCCAGTCGTGGATGCAATGTACATGCCAACAAAACATCATGTCCAGCGTTAGCCAAAGATTGTTTTAAATGCGGTAAATCTGGCCAGTTCACTGTGGTATGTAGATCTCAACATAGTATAAATATGTTATCGGAGAATATAATGAAGAATCTACAAGAATCTGTGGAAAAAGAAAATATGACTTTAATGATGGCAGATTGTGATATGAATAAAAGTGATATGGATGTTCTTCTTACTGCTGTGGATGCGGACTCATGTAAACCTCTGACATGTGAAATTGCTATTGATGGGGTAAAGTCACTGATGTTGATTGATTCAGGATCACTTTTTTTTTTTGGTACCAGAAGCATTTTTCAAAGAACATTGGAAGAACAGAGTGCGTGCAGAACATGACATACAGGCTTATGGTTACGGTAAATCTGTAATCAATATCATTGGTTATTTGGCGTTTTCTTTTTCCATGTTATCACGTATAATTTTAGGAAAGGTTTATGTTGTCAAGAACGGTCAACATCTTCTGGGATGGAGGCAGCAGAGGAATCTAGGCTTCGTTCTTGATTCTTCTGCTGAGATTCCTATTTACTGTATGTCAATTCACCAACAAGGTATTGAAAATCTAATTTCTTGTTACAAAGATATTTTTAGGAAAGTGCTGGGGATGGTAAAAGGTTTTACCCATTAGATTACATTGAAATTTTGAGCACATCCAGTTAAACATAATCTTAGGAATGTGCTTCTGAGTGTTAGAAAAGTACTCAGTATGGAACTGCAACAGTTGCAAGCTGATGGTGTCCGAGTGGGTTTCTCCAATTGTTTTAGTGAGAAAAAAAAAATCAGGTTCTTTGAGGTTGTGTGCAGACTTGAGATCCCATAATAAGCAAATAACGGTAGATTGTCATCCTCTACCTAAAATTCAATAATTATTGGCCCAGTCAGAGAGTGCAAAGTATTTTACGTCTTTGGATCTTAAGCCTGCATGCCACCAGATTGTGTTGGAGGAAGGCTGTAGACAACTTACAACTTTTATCACACCTGATGGAATGTACAGGTGTGTAAGCAATCCCTTTGTATTAGCCTCGGCTGTGTCTGTTTTCCAAAAATTCATGTTTACATTGTTCAAGGGAATGCAAGGGGTTATGGCTTTCCAAGATGATATTTTGGTGTTTGCAGATTCTATAGACTTGCATAACTCATGGTTGTCAGAAGTTTTATCAATTTTACAGAACAGGGGACTCACTCTACAAATGGAGAAATGCAAATTCCTAACTCAAGAGGTGGAGTATCTGGGAGACAAAATTTCTGGGAAGGGAATTTCTCCTAAGACTAGTCTCATTCAAGCCATTGAGAGGCTAGCCACAACCAAAGATAAAAATCAACTGTGATCATATTTGGGGTTGTGCGAGTTTTATTCCAGGGTTGTAGATAAGTTCTGACACATAGCCCTACCTTTAAGAGAATTACTTAAGAAAGGTGTGAAATTCTTGTGGTCCACTGTTAATCAGGAAGCATTTGCTAAATTGAAGAGTTTGATAGCCAAAGCGCTACTGCTTCTACCTTTTGATAAAAAATGTAGCTGTTGCTTGTATGTGGACACACACACAGGGGCTTTGGGGGCAATGCTGAATCAAAAATACCAGAATGTTGAGAGAACATTTTGCTTTTGCTTCGGAACTTCTGCCATGTTCCAAAAGTAGATATCCCAACATTGAACAAGAGGCGTTAGTATGTGCTTGGGCAGTGGACCACTTCAAGACTTATTTGTGGGGTAAAGGATTTACTATAAAAACTTACCACAAACCATTAGTATCCTTACTCAATAGCAATGGTACAGAGAGAGCATCTGCTAGACTTGTCAGAATTTTATCAAAGATGTAGGAGTACAACTTGCAAGCCGACCATATTAGAGTGGTTGTTAATGTTGTTGCTGACTGTTTGTCAAGATTGCATGATGCAAGTAATAATTCAAGGGTAGAGTCAGTTGAAGAGTGTGTGGTGGCTTCGGTTGAGGAGAGTCTGACCTTATTTGGGGGTGAGTTATCTAGAGCAGCATGGTTGAGCAGTTGTCAAGTTGATGATGAGCTCAGTAATATCATGAAACAAGAAAAAAAATATGTTGAATGAGAATGAGATGGATCACTGACAGAATATAGAATGCCAAAATATCGACCTGCAAAAATATAGTGGATAAAATATAGAATGCCAAAATATCGAATTCCTATCTACAAACAGGTAAGTACAAAAATATCGAATCCAAAATATTGTTGTAAATAATATAGTTTGTTTAAATATCGAATTTTTTAAATGTATTAAAAGTAA
The DNA here is from genome assembly GCA_963921515.1 of Calotriton arnoldi. Lineage (NCBI taxonomy): Eukaryota > Metazoa > Chordata > Amphibia > Caudata > Salamandridae > Calotriton > Calotriton arnoldi. The sequence goes on from CAWUFW010000033.1 coordinate 4,947,843, forward strand.
TGTAAAATTAATAAAATAATAAATATAATTAACTGAAACATACTTAAAAATACTTAAATAACCTTAAAATTAATAAATAATTAATAAAAGTTATAAAAAAATAAAAATACATTTTTATTTATATATATTAACTTAATATTAATAAAAAAATATTCAATATTTTTAGCGTAGGATAGCGGGAGGGTAAAATTTACTATTATCACTCCAGAGAGTGCAACAGTAAGGAAAGCGTTGGATAGCGTAGGGGTAAAAATTACTATTTCCACTCCAGAGAGTGCAACAGTAGGGAAAGCGTTGGATAGCGTAGGGGTAAAAATTACTATTCCCACTCCAGAGAGTGCAACAGTAAGGAAAGCGTTGGATAGCGGAGGGGTAAAAATTAATTCCCACTCCAGTGAGTGCAACAGTAGGTAAAGCGTTGGATAGCGTAGGGGTAAAAATTACTTTTCCCACTCCAGAGAGTGCAACAGTAGGGAAAGCGTGGATAGCGGGAGGGTAAAAATTACTATTCCCACTCCAGTGAGTGCAACAGTAGGGAAAGCGTTGGATAGCAGGAGGGTAAAAATTACTATTCCCACTACAGTGAGTGCAACAGTAGGGAAAGCGTTGGATAGCGGGAGGGTAAAAATTACTATTCCCACTCCAGTAAGTGCAACAGTAGGGAAAGCATTGGATAGCGTAGGGGTAAAAATTACTATTCCCACTCCAGAGAGTGCAACAGTAGGGAAAGCGTTGGATAGCGTAGGGGTAAAAATTACTAGTCCGACTCCAGTGAGTGCAACAGTAGGGAAAGCGTTGGACAGCGTAGGGGTAAAAATTACTATTCCCACTCCAGAGAGTGCAACAGTAAGGAAAGCGTTGGATAGCGTAGGGGTAAAAATTACTATTCCCACTCCAGTGACTGCAACAGTAGGGAAAGCGTTGGATAGCGTAGGGGTAAAAATTACTATTCCCACTCCAGTGAGTGCAACAGTAGGGAAAGTAATGATTTAATATTTAAATAAAAATAAATTAATTATCAATACCAATAAAAAATGAATTAAAATGAATTACCAATTACAAAATATTTAATAATTAATTAATTATAAATACCAATAAATATTATTTATTAAACATTAATTACCTATTAATAATTAATTAAACAACCAATTAATTTTCAATACCAAAAATGTAATAAGTAATAAAAAAATTACCAATTAATAATTAATTAACAATAAATTAATCAATACACAAAAAGAATTTCAATAATTACTTAATTACAATTAAATTACTTCCCACCCTATTCCCCTATAAACCCACAACCCGCTCCGAATAATAAATTAATACAATTAACATAATTATCAATTAATCAATTAATAAAAATTAATTACCAATTAATAAAAATTAATTAACAATTAATAATTAATTAACAATAAATTAATTATCAATACCAATAAATAAAAATAAATATTTTCTTAATTACAATTAAATTACTTCCCACCCTATTCCCCTATAAACCCACAACCCGCTCTGAATAATAAATTAATACAATTAACATAATTATCAATTAATCAATTAATAAAAATTAATTACCAATTAATAATTAATTAACAATAAATTAATTATCAATACCAATAAATAAAAATAAATATTTTCTTAATTACAATTAAATTACTTCCCACCCTATTCCCCTATAAACCCACAACCCGCTACAGAACTAAAACGCAAAATGAAATTAAAAATAATTAATAATTCCTAAAAATTTATATTTAATTTACTATAATTAAATTACTTCCACCCTATTCCCCTATAAACCCACAACCCGCTACAGAACTAAATTACGCAAAAATAATTTTACATAAATGTCGTAACTTTAAAAAATATTAAACATACATTACAAAAATAATATACATTTTTAACTCATATACTAACATACTAAACACTTACAAAAATTCGATATTACTAAAAACTCGATATTTTTTAATGCCTATATTATGTACTTCTATATTTTGAAAATCGATATTACTTACCTTCATTTCGATATTATTAACCACTATATTATGTCCATTCGATATTATGTCCATTCTATATTTTGAATTCGATATTCTGTCCATTCTATATATTTTTTTCGATATTATGTCTATTTACCAGGCCGGGCAAGCCGCCATTAACGTCCTCGGGACTGCTCCATCAGGTACGATTAGCCAGTCGCTCCCCAGCTCCACTGCAAGCAGTCGCCGCCTCCAGCCGCCCTCCGGAGCTCCCGGCATGCAGCCCTAGTCCGCCAGGCCCGCGGGGGCAGACCGCCCGCTCCTCCGATTCCACACTTCGGTCCGGTGCAGTCTCGCTGCACCGCTGCCTCTCCCGGCCTCCTTCTCACAGGCCCTGGGTGCGCGGCCGCAGTCTCCGCTTGTCTCTACCTTATAGGCGAGTTACGGCAAGGATTTTCACCCCTCAAGGTGTCTGGCGCCTCTCTGCCTCGGTAGGATTAATTACGGTTGCCCAGTGTGGCCCGGTCCTCAGGATTCACAGGATAAGGAACGGGCTGGTGCGGAGCTCAGGGCTCACGCGTCCACCATGTTCCGTGGTTAGACCACGCCACCCCCAGTTTACGTGAAACTGTTAAATGCATCTGCACATCCATTTGAAGAAGCAGACAAACAAAATAACTGGTTATGGTGCACAAACCTACACGCCTTTCCAAGTGGCTGAATTCCATGGGTGATACCTCCTGCAGGTCCTTTTTTTGCCAAACCATTTTGTCAACTACACTCTTTTCAGGCCATACTTTTAACGTTAAAAGTGATATGAAAAGTCCTGGAAAGCACATGCAGTTAACTAAAATGCTAGGACTGGTTTAACTGACAGGATGCTTGACATGTCTTTCCTGGATCTTTTCTGTAGACATCCCTCAAACCTCTGGATGTATCAGTTTCTTTTGTGTGTGCTGTGCTTTGCCATGGTTGTTGGGTAATCTGCAAGTGCACGTTTTAGGCCAGAATGTATCTACAATTGCTGCAGCGTGGCATTGTCAGATTAAGAAAGCCAGAGGTATTAAATACCAGATACCATAGGCAGAATACCATCTGACTAAATCATCTAGTCTTAAATATAATTTACAAGCATATTGCTGCATTGCATTAAACAATGACATATTATGGTATTTGTGTGCACAATATTCTAATAAACAAGACAGATTAAGGTAAACACATTGCATTCTCCCTGCCTCTGTGGTGTTCTTTTCTGCAGCTGTTAATTTGAGCAGTGTTTTAGCACTTCTTACCACTGGAGTAAGGCTTAATGTTTCATAATGTCACCTTATTTGAATGCGTATGCATTAAATCTTGATAATTAGTTTCAACACATGATAATATATTGCCTTAAAAGCGCTGCTGCTATCTGGTTTAAACCAAGTAATGCTGTTAGTTTAGTATGCAAGATTCAGATTCAGTGCAACTAAGTGGCACTATCTAGAGTGGATGGAGAGAGCTCCAGAAGCAAAATATTGTTTCCCCTGGAGCATGGTACATCTTTGGACTGATAGGGATATTACTTGTATCATATTCTGGTCTCTCTCATTAATTGGAGAATGATGTGTGGAATCAGATGGCCAGATTACTTGAGAAGGTAGGTGGCCAGAGTGGCCCTTGCGAATGATACTTGTCAGGTAGTTCAAAGATCCTGATTCGCATTTATAGATTCAAAATGTGCTTCTTTTGTCTCTCACAGTGTCAAACAGCAGTCTTTAAATTGTTTTTCCACAGTGAAGCTTTTCAGGTACTGGCTGATGTGCAAGATTGTAGAAGCTGCTTTCCAACCTTAAGCTGCTTTGGTGCAGTGTTGCGGTGATATATATACATCAATGTTTTCATTATTTTACTTTTATGATACCTTTTTCATGTATATTAATGTAAAGATGTACTGTAATGTAATGATATTTATTTTAATATCTTAAAGGTTTTCTTTTATTTGTATTTACTTTTTTTTAGGCAGCACTTTGGTCTTTTAAAAGCACTCAGTATTCTGATATATTTTGTTAAGGTACCTAGGGGCCCATTACGATACCCGGCGTAAATAAATCCGCCAGGCATGGAAGCGGCAAAAATCCGCCCGCACACACCGCCTGAACACCGACCACGCCATTACGATTACACAAACCGAAAACCGCCATCGGCGGAAAAAGCACACAAAATACCGCCCGCCAACGTCCGAGTCGGAGTCAAACCGCCCGCCACGGACGGAAACACGCACGACAACACAAAACCGCCCGCCCTCACGGCCGACACACCGCACGTGACATTACGATCGCACCGACATGAGCGCGGAAAAACAACAAATATACCGCCCGCCAGCGCAAACAACGCCGATGAGAATCGACACGGCAGAAGCCATGGCGCCAACGTACCTGCACAGAAACCATCCGCACACAAAACCAATAGCACACAACATGGCCAACAAGTCCACACAGCAAGGCACGCACAAATACACAAGCACAGTACACATCCCGAAAACACCCCCCGGACAAACAAAAAATACAAAGGCCAGAACCCCAGACACAACACACCTGAAAACAACAGACCATGAGGACACACCCACATAGGTGAGTACAAAAGCAGCACTCCCACAGACCACAACCCCTTGCTACATTGCAAACCAGAGAGGAGAGGAGAGGACACAGTGACACAGCAAGGACAGCAGCACACCACAGAAACGCACACATCACAACCACCACCACCACCACCACCAAACACCACCACCACCACCACCACCACCACCACCACCAAACACCGGCACCACAAACCCCCTGCACATTACACAACACACACCGCACCAGCACCACAAACACCATGGCACCACAAAGAATGCCCAAGTTCACGCCCATGGAGCTGACGGTCATGGTCGACGAGATCATCAAGGTGTACCCACAAATCTATGGGAACATGGTCCAGCACACACCACTAGCCACCAGAAACAGAATGTGGAACCGGATCGTAGACCAGGTCAATGCAGTCGGGACCCTGCCCAGGAACAGAGTCGAGATTAACAAACGTTGGAATGACGTAAAGAGCCTGGTCAAGAAGAAGGAGGGCAAAAACAGAGAGCTGGCTGCCGTCACTGGCGGAGGGAATCCCGCGCTCTTTAAGACCTTCAAAGCGTGGGAGGAGAAGGTGCGAGTCGTAATCCATCCGGAGATCCTCGCCGGATTAGCAGGGGGAGTGGAGGCTGGTAAGTACAAACTAATGTATACCAGCACACCGCTATGTACTCACATGCACTACCACCATGCCACAGCTCCCAGGGACAAACACCCCCATGTCCAGCACACAATACACAACACATCACACACACATGCAACAGACACTACCACACACAGCCCAAACCGAACAACTGTAAGATGCGTGGGGACATGTGTACACTAAGCCAGCCACGTAACCACCAACAGGTCCCCAAATATGCCAGAAGCGCCACAACGAGCACCCACCACACCCATGTGTCCGCCACAGCTGCACTAACCGACAAGTAACAGGTAAGTGGCAGGAACACAAAGTGCAGTGGGTGGGACGGTGGACAGCCCAAGTACAACACACACCAGGCCCCAGTCCCACAGCACAGCAAGGAGGAGCATCCCCCACACCCCACAGCCACGTGTCAGCCACCGCAGTGCACAACGACAGCCGAAAGACAGACATCACGGTCCACAGCAATCGGTGTCAGTGGGTGTCCAGCCACCCCCACGACCCACAACACCCCCCACCCCCACAGACCTGCAACATGGAGCACCCCCGCTTAGAGCCATGTGGCATCCAGTACAGTGCACGCACGAACAACTTGCAGGTGGGAAACTGGACAGGGCTGGATTACTGGAGGCATGAGGACCATAACACGACCAACACATGGGACATGTCACGTAGCAGACGAACACGCAGCACCGCCCACCGTCACGAACAAGTGAACAATGTGCACACGGACATGAACAACAGACTCACACCCCACATGACCCATCACAGACATAGCAACACCCAAGGAGCCACGACTGCATGCACAAGCCACACTGAATATAGTCCCACACGGCAGCCACTGTGCAACTCATCACACACAACCGAAACACCATTGAAGTCCTGTCCATGTAGCCCCTACTGCCTGTCAACAACACACCCCACAACTACGCCTATGTAAGACAAACAACACTAGACGCAACAGAGCGGAACAACATAAATGCACACGAACACCACTGAACCCATCAAACTCACAGACACACCATGCACATACAACATACCATCCATCCCATCCGTCAGCCCCAGTCTCATGAAAGGCATGTCATCCGCACAGCTGCCACACATACAGCAGTCATGCTAAGACACATGCCCATGACCAACCATGTGCCAGAAGTCAATGAAGCGCACGCCACACTGTGAGCAACAACACACAACATGGGCCACACCCCCCCGAGCACTGCAGTGATGCACATGGCACAGGGCAGCACGCACACCAAGGAGATGGGACAACTGCAATACGTTGGCTGGCACACAACTATCACTCACTCATAACGATGCGTCCAATGCCATGTCCAGTAATCACAACAGACAGCAAATATGCAGGCCATGTCAAGCATGCACACACCTCAAACCATGCACTGTCATGCTGCCACAACACATGTCACGTTCGGCACCCATGGCTCACAGCATGTACCCCAAAAGCATATCCCCTCCCAAATGCGAATCTGGGGCATGGCCCCCATGTTGCCATATGCGTTCCTAAGCGTTCCATTTGAACCCCAAAAGCATATCCCCTCCCAAATGCGAATCTGGGGCATGGCCCCCATGTTGCCATATGCGTTCCTAAGCGTTCCATTTGAACCCCAAAAGCATATTCCATCCCAAATGCGAATCTGGGGCATGGCCCCCATGTTGCCATATGCGTTCCTAAGCGTTCCATTTGAACCCCAAAAGCATATTCCATCCCAAATGCGAATCTGGGGCATGGCCCCCATGTTGCCATATGCGTTCCTAAGCGTTCCATTTGAACCCCAAAAGCATATCCCCTCCCAAATGCGAATCTGGGGCATGGCCCCCATGTTGCCATATGCGTTCCTAAGCGTTCCACTTGAACCCCAAAAGCATATCCCCTCCCAAATGCGAATCTGGGGCATGGCCCCCATGTTGCCATATGCGTTCCTAAGCGTTCCATTTGAACCCCAAAAGCAAAGTACAAACCAGACCCAGGATGGGCCAGGATCCCGCATACACCAGAGTCACAATAAGTAGGGGCACAGCAACACACCCATCGGCATGGCCAATCCGTCCCATGCCACATGTGCACAGCACACAGTCCCATTGCCAAGCACACACAACTACAGATGCTACAGCCACACACACGCCTCCGGGAAACCCATGTACGAGATTGCACGAACTGTCAATGTCAGACGACAAATACATACTTCGCCAGGTGCAACACAATAACAAATCTCATTCTCTCCACAGGTGACGAACTGCTGGATGCTGGGGATGGAGCCAGCAGCCAGCACAGCCAGCCTACAAGCCCCCAACGAGGACACACGGATCTGGAGGATCTGTCCTCCTCTTCGGACACGGACAACCAAGCAGGCCCATCTGGTGTGGCAGGGCCCAGCCGCTCCCCAGGACCCCTCCTACCCACCAACCCATCATCCAGGGCTGCTGAACATTCACAGCCCCCTGCTGCCACTGTCGTTGCGGCCACACCCACGGTCATTGTGGCCACTACCACTGCCGCAACCGCCACCATCGCCGCACCGACCACCACCGCCGCCACCACCGCCACGTCTTCGCTGGCACCAGCCCCAGCGCAGGTGGTGGCCCGGACGACTGGATCCACCCTGGGAGCCACAGCGAGGACCGTGGTGAGCAATGTGGCTAGTGGGCAGGCCGGTGGCAGCAGGACTGGTAGGAGGAGCAGGGTCAGGGAAACGCCAGCCTCCCCTGGGAGCCATGCCCTGCCTCACATGGCCAGAGTCCTTGGGGCCTATGAAGAGGCCCAAGGACAATGGGTCCGGTCTGCTTCAGACACGCGTGAGGTGCTGGGGGTGCTGAGGTCCATGGACGCCCGTATGGGCCAAATCGTGGACCTCATGGGACAGCTGGTGGTGGCGGTGAGGTCACAGCCAGGGACAGCAGCTCCCCTCCGCCACCACCTGCCGGGGCGCAGGGTGGAGCAGCAGTGTCCAGTTCCCCTGCGTCCACAGCCAGTGATCACACCTCAACCACCAGCATGTCGCAAGCAGGCACCCCCCTCGCAAACGTGGAAGGGGCCGTCCGAAGAGGAAACAGATCTCCCGGGAGGACTTCGCACGCTCCAGACGCAAGTGAGGCAGCCAGCCAGCCTTCCGCCAGCCTTCCATGACCAGCCACTGCATTGACTTGGACTACGATCCCACTCCACACAGCCATCTGGATGGCATGTGTGTGTTGGACTATGGACATAGAACCAGTGGGTACACCCTGATCATCACGCAGCCATGACCGACAGCTCATTGTCACTGCACGCACCACTTTTGTCATCACCTTACACACAATCACATGTCACAGTTTGTAATAAATGCACCTTTTTCACTAACTGCTGTTTGTGCCCTGTGTCTTATTTGTACGGAATACAACGGCCACCTTGGGCGGAAAGGCACCTGATGCGTGGCATGGCATTTGAATCCGGAGGGCCTGTAGGGACCTAGGGGTGGGAGACAGAACAGGAGCACATTCAATGAGTGTGTCACACACCCATCACACAGTACATGTCAACAACTACAAGCAATGTACACACATCGCACAGAGCTATAGGGCACAATGCCACAGCCACCAACAGTGGCATACTACCCTGGCCATGGAGCGTTGACACACAGCACGCAGTGAACAAACGGCCACCCTGACACAGCACACACACACCTGCACAGATACAGCCACATCAGCCGTCGTACATGGACACTCACCGTCAAGTGAAGTAGCGGGCGATGAGCTGCTGCCGCACATTACCAGCTTCCTCCTCTCTGCTGTCCTCCTCACTCGAGCTGTCCTGGTCTGCGGGCTGGGGCCCTGGTTGATCTCCGTCATCCACGATGAGGGGGATCTGCTTCCGAATGGCCAGATTGTGCAGCATGCAGCACGCCACCACTATCCGGCACACCTTCTGTGGGGAGTACGCCAGCGCACCCTCGGTGCGGTCCAGGCACCTGAACCTGGACTTGAGGAGGCCAAAGGTACGCTCGACCATACGTCTGGTCCTCCCATGTGCCTCATTGTAGCGATCGTCTGCTGGGGTGCGAGGATTCCTCAATGGACTGAGCAGCCATGCCCCATTCGGATACGCAGAGTCACCTGGGTGTGAGGGACACAGAGAACCGTTGCTAATCCAACTGGACAGGGGACAGCATCGCACAGCCAGCACGCTACACCACTCCACATACTCACCGACAATACAGGCACGATCCTGTTGCATATTGGACATCAGTCGTGGCAAGATGCTGTTGCGCATTATGTGTGCGTCATGGGCCGAGCCTGGGAACTTTGCACACACGTGGGTGATCACCATGTCCGCAAGGCACACCACTTGCACATTCAGGGAGTGCGTGTGCTTCCTGTTGCGGTACAGGTGCTCAGTGGCCTGTGGTGGAACAAGGCCGACATGTGTGCAGTCAATGGCTCCAACGACGTGTGGGATTCTGCCAAGGGCATAGAATGCACCCTTCACTGCCGCCAATTCACGAGCCCTGGGGAAGCGGATGTACCTGTTCCGGTACAGCATCATGGCTGCCAGTACATCCCTCAGCACCTTGCTGAACATGGGCTGGGACATCCCTCCTCCACTGCCCACTGTGTGCTGGAATGACCCAGTGGCGAAGAAATGCATGGCGGCCATCACCTTAGCCGTGGGGGTGACAGCAGTCGGATACACCCTGCGGGGACGGAGATGGGGTTCTAACATGGCACACAGTCGATGCAGGGTTGGCCTGTCCAGCCGAAACTTCCTAATGACCTCCGTATCCTCCATGTCTGCCAGCAATTGGTATGGGCGGTCAATGTTCGGTCTCCGCCTAGGGACAATGGCAGAGGACACATGTCAAAGCAACACGACACATAGCAATTTCGCATACACATCACTGACATGACTGAGCAAGCACATGAGCCACAGCCCAGCTGTCAAGCTGGGACGGCACGGCCACAATACACTTACACAGGTCTCCCAACAATGGCAATGGCTAGTGATACAAACCACTGCCATGTGCATGCACATGGGGATCTAGGCCCCAATGACTTGCGGGGCGTGCTGATGGGGACTGACTGCATATCTGTCAAGCGGCAACGCCACAGCAACATGAATGTCTGCTGAGCATGGAACTGCTTCCGCGGCTGGATGAGTATGGCACACGACGACGACGATGTGGGCACAGGCTGAGCGGCCAAAACAAGTGGGACCTGTGGCACGAGGGGATATGAGACAGTAGTAGGTGTCAGCACTGCACCCTATGTACAGCACTGTACGGATCACACCTCCCGAAACATTGACAGGTGTCCACATTGACAGCCCCATGCCAAGACGGCTGTGTGCTTGCAGTCACACGTCACAGGTGAGAGGTTACATTGCACGTGCTAGGTGGCAGTCGTACATAGTGGGAGCTGGCATGTGTGTGCATGTGTCTCCTGTTCAGGATCCACCAGATGGGCGCTGACTCTGTACTGACCATTGGACACAGCATGTTCCGTGGAAGGCTTGTGTGTGTGGGATGGTGGCACTGGATGTGCCTCCGTTGGGTGGGGGGCCATGCACAGGGCGGGTACGTCGATGATTGCGCATTGTTGGTCACGGTGGGTGCACCCACTGAGATGTGTTGCCCTGTGTTCAATTCCTATGTCCGCATGATGATGGACTGTAGATGTGGGCAGACTACACATTGGTCGATGTGCTGTCTATATGCATGTGCCTTCACACCAGGCACAGCTGCCCCTGCACATGTGACCCCTGCTGGACTCGCTGCTGGGTCTGTGGAGCTGATGCACCTTCTGCGCGTGGGGCGGGCAGCTCTCCTCACTTCCCTCATTGCGCATGTCATGACTTTGCCGCAGGTGACATGGATCATGGAGGGCCCACATGTACGCGTGGGTAGGCTACACATGATTGTACACTGGTCGCCACCCCCAGTCAGTGTTTCGAATGGGAAGGTTGTCGTGCTGGTGGTATGTTCGATGTGGCGGATGGGCGGGCCTAGGTGCGGGCTTACATTCCGGACATGGGGGGTAGTTGGATTGGCGACTAGTTGCAGTACACACGGGACACGTCTCTTCCTTTCCACATCTGGGTCATCCCTTGTACTAACTGACAGTGATACAGTCATCTTCGCCCCAGCCCTCATGTCCTCCCCTCGCTCCCCCAATATGCATGCTCACCTGCGAGGCTAGCGCTTGCACAGGCAGCCCCAAGCTCGCACCAGAGAGGGCAAGGAGTGTATGTGTGGGTCCAGTTGCACGAGTGGGCTGTCTCAGGGTATGATGTGTTGCGGGACGCCGTCCACCTGCGTGGTGCCCCAAATGGAGACCCGGCCTGCATGGACTATGCATCACAGTCTTCGCCTTCCGGATCCGCCACCTGCAACACCCAGTGGCTGTGGCTGCCCTTGCGGCCAGGCCGCGTCCGTCTGTGGCTGATGGCCCACACATTCACTCTTTGGCCTCTCTGGGGAGGGCTCGGGGGTGGTGGCGCACGCGCTTGCACTTAGTCGCAATGGCATGTGGCGTGGTTGGTATGATGGGCAATGGATGGGATGGTGCGAGCCACCTCCCGTGACGTCAGTGCTGCTCGTGCTGTGGTGCGTCCCCCTACACTTCCATGTGACTTGTGCCATGCTAGACGTTGAGGTTCTATTGCCTGCGTGATATGACCAGGAGGAGCGCGAGGAGACTTCTCACACACCATGCTCCACTGCCATCCCGTGCCCTGTATCGCCTGTGCGGATTGACTATGTTGGGGTTACACCTGGTCGACTGGGGCTGTGTGTGCCTTGTCAAGGGGCATGGCGGGCGCACAACAGGATCCAGCTTGTCCACAGAGGGTGGGCTGAGGTGCGCCTGGTACCGCTTTGTACGTGTGCCCGGCTGCTGTGCACACACGTGTTCACTCCCCCGACAGGTGTCCTCTCACAATGCCCAGGGAAGCGGTGGTGTACTGTTCATGACCCCTCCCAACACGGTGTGCTCCAACTTGGCATGTGCGCATCTACCCGTCGCACCCACCCACCTGAGCACTGCGTCCATACGACTTCACACGACACATGTGTGTCTTCCACAGTGGTGCTACTCATTTGCGTTGACATCCAATACCAGTGGACTACATGGTCATGTCACGACTGCCGTGTACTTCACATACTCTCATCCTCTCTCATTCGTACTTGTGAAATGAGTCAGCGGAGACAGTTTTGGTTTCAAACATTATATTGAGTCTTCTGTCCTCTGTGATGCAGTATAGTGGACACTACTGGCAGCGGAATACATGTTGAGGATATACTGAGCATGATTGCAAATGGGATAGGGTGTGGGGTTACATGTGATTGGCTGTTGCATGTGGGATGTGGGCTTCAGAGTGACATCTGCTTGGCCAAGGCTGTGCTAATGTACATTTACGTATAGCTGCGGAGCTGTGGACTTTGACACAGACGGTATACATGTAGCCTACCAGACCGCTTGGCATCATGGGCACAGTCCATCTCAGTTCCATGTGACAGGTTTGCTGCGGTTGTTCCTCATGCACGCGTGCATGTGAGTTGACATCAGGGCATGTGCTTGCGTGCATGCAGCGGCGTGCCACTTGTTGTTGCACTGTGGTGGTTACTGGACATGTCACAGTCACTGGGGTCGTGTTGTTGTTGTATGCACTTGTCGTCCATGCAAAGGTCCTGGTATGGGATTCCCGGGGCGGGGGTGGGAGGGGTGCAGCACCCACAGACTCCAGGCGACCTATTCATGTCCACTGAGCGGTGTGTGTGTCCATGTGCGCTGGATCCATGTCGTGTCCTGGTTGTTCGTGCAGTTCCGTCCATGTGGGTGCGATACACAGAGCCCATGCCACTGCCTCCCACGATGCATGCAGTGTTCCTGGATGTGATGGGGAACAGTGTGCATGTCCCGGTCATATCCGATGTCATGGCGATGTCGTTGATGGTGTGGTTACAGTTGCCGGTCGTTTGGAATGGCTGTTGTGGTGGTGACTGGCCAGTCCATGCGGAAGCTAAGCATGGGTGCGGGGTTGGACATCATAGGTCACTCGGGGAACCTGCGTTGTGGTCCGACGTATTTACAGGTTGTCAGGTATGCGATGCCGTCCAGCAGGGCTTCCATGTCATTGGTGGTGTACATGTTTGCCAGCCAATGTAGCGGATGGTGGCTGTCAAGGTGTTGTTCGTAAGTTGTCCCTTGGAGGACCATGATGGGGCATGCTGGGTGACATTCGATGTAGCTGTTCTCGATGATCCGTCGTGTGGAGGCACAGTGGTCCCATTTCAGTGCGGGTGCGATGTTGGCCACATACGCCATGCCCCCATAGGCAGAGCAGGCCCTGTCGTGTGCGTCCAGAGGGAGGAGTAGTGGTAGCAGGTCCGCCTTCAGACATGCCGGGTTGGAGAGGCATATCTCGACGGGATGCTGGTAGGGACACCTCCGACAGTAGAAGACGGGCATGACGCAGCTGAACAATGTGATGCGGTAAGTCAGTCGGTAACTTACGTTCAGCAGGGACAGGAGATCGCATCCCAATGTATGGCACAGGTTGGTTTTGTACAGCTTGAGCTGTTCGGCGTAGTTGGGTAGGTGTGTTGCGGTTGCCATTTCGCAGCGGTTCGTTGAGGTGGCGTGCTCCAGCTGTGTGTGCAGTCTGCAATGTGCACGCTCCGGGGTTGCTGTGAGCTCTGTGTAGTCGTGGGGAGACAGGACTTGTGTTCTGTTGGCTTGTTTGGAGGACACGGGCCCTCTTCCCACATGCTTCTCAGACAGTTCAAGGTCAGTGCTGTGTGACTCCTTCCAATTAACTTGCATGTGGCCGACATGGGGGAGTGTTTTCTTCTTTCTTCCCCGTCCGTTGTGTGCTTCTGTGATATGCGCTATCTGCCCTGTGGTCGGTCTCTCGGCATGCCTGTGTTGGTCTATTCTTGGACAATGGCTGTATTCACCGGCTTCTGTCGTAGGGCTGTGGTTTCGGAGTTGGAATGGAAGGTCATTCAGTGCTGTCTGCTCTCCCTTGTGTGGGCGGCAGGCTGCCTTTCCGCTCTGCGTTGGGCCTTGTGTGTGAATGTTATTCTTGGGCCACCTGTTGTCGGTCCCCGGGCTCTTTGGTGTTCCGTTTTATATGTCTTGTTCATATGTGCAGGGTGGTATGGGTGTTTCTGTGAGGTACTGGCGTTCCTCTTCCCGAAGGGGCCCTGCTTCTCCTAGTTGGTGTTGCCGCCGCTGTGTGCTACGCCATGTTTGTTACACTGGGGTGTGTCCTGCTGTTGCGTGTCTTCACTGACATGTGTGCGTCGGTTGTGTGGCGTTGGGTGTTGTCCGTGAATTGGGCGTTGGGGACATGTCTGTGGCCGGCCTGTCACGTGTCATGTGCGTTCGGGGTGGGGCTGATGTGTGTGCTGCTTGGTTGTGTCCCTGTGTCTGTGTGCGATGCATGCATGGCACTGCGGTTGGCCTCTGCGTTGTGCGCATGTGTGGCGGCGTCATCGGCGCTTTTGGGCCGTGACGGGGTGGTTGGTTACTAGTCCCAGGTGGTGTGTACACATGTGTTCTGCGATGTTACGATTTGGCCTGTGTGTCATATGTGGATGCGATGGTGGATGTGTAGTGTACACGCGCTGGTGGGGGGTTGTCCGCTTTTTCCGCCCTTGCACTGTGTGCGCTGTTTGCGTGCACTTGTTGTGTGTGTGCCTACCTGCGTCTCCGCGGTACGTTGCGTCCTTGGTGGTGCATCAGCAGAAGCATGGGGAGTGCCTGCAGTGCTGGATTCATGCTCGGGGAGCCGCTTCTTCGTTGTCCGTGCTCGGCATCCGTGTTACCGCTTCGGTTTGGCGTACGGTATCTCTTGGCCGTGGGAGCCGTTTGTTTGCGGCATCGTAATTTAGGCGGGACGTGTTTCGTCGGACGGTGTGTGTCAGTTGGGCTGCGCCGCTACATGTACGGGCGCACTTTGATGGCGGACGGTGTTGCTGGCTTGCCGGCGGTGTTTGGCCTACTTTTCGCATCGTAATTGGACGGGCGTGTGGACTGCTGCGTGCCGGCGGTAACTGGTGGTTTTTGCATCCGCCAGCACGGCGGTGGTGCTTCCGCCCGCCATCGTAATGTGCCCCCTAGATGTGGAGTTAAGAATACTGTGCTTTCCTATATGTAGTTACTGTCATAATATTTTAGAGTTTTAGGCCACAATAGTTTGGTACCCCAATATTTAGAACTCGATATTTCAGTGGTATACCTTGTGTTTCTTTGACATTTCAAGTAGAGTTGCATTTTACTCTGCAGAAGCTGTTTGTTATTCTGCAGTTGATTTATTATTTGTTTGTACACTTGCTTTACCTCCTTGAAAACTGGTACTTTTCATTTTGCCTGAATTCTTGCAAATGCATGTTCAGTCTGTTACTGCTTTATTAACAAACATTTCGTAGATGGCCCCTCTGCCTCGGTTAGAGAAAGAAAGGTTCTTAGAACTTGGGCATTTGATTTATAACAAATGACTGACATTACAATTTCAAAGTTAAAGGTTTTGATTGGTCCACCCATTCTTTCATATTTTCTACTAGATCTAGATAATATATTTTCATGGGAGATCAAACTCAGAATTTTACCTCTATATGCAATTTTAGTTCAACAACATTTTGAGTAAAGTGACTTGCAAAGAGGTGACACATCCCATAAACAGTCACCAAATGTCTGGTTGTTACTAGTTGTTGTAATTTTCAATCAAAGATCACCATTCCTAAATGCTGATACCTATAAGTGACTCTGATTTATGATTTCAAAAAACAGGACAAGGCATGACTTCCCTTTCTATTGAATAAGAGCATTTTTGATTTATCCAAATTGATTTCTATACAATTATTTTGCCATTATGTTTCAAATTCGGAAAACCGGTTGCAAGCCCATTGAGTTTGGTCCATTATTTTTAGATCTTATGTACACATAGCATTCGTACCACTTTATTGTCTAACTTTGGTGTAAATGTTCAATTACTCTTCAGTAGACTTGGTAAATCTTCTATTTATAATAAATAAATAAAAGAATAATACCTTACTTAAGACAGCCTGTCAAGGCATATTTTGTGAAAAAACTCCTCATATTTTTACTGTAATCCACGTATCCAAATAGAACTGTAAAATGTGTAAGAAATTGAGTTATTGGTTGAGAGGAATGGAAGTCCCATTAAGGAAATAACCACAATCCATTTCAGGGTGAACCACAAAACTCTCTAAATTGAGCTGTGCTTAACTCTCTGGTACCTTGGCACAAAAGCAGTCAACATTAACTTAAAGGCAATGTGCAAAGTATTTGGGGGCATATTATCAAGGCGGCGCTATGAAATTATCGCCGCTTTTACGTCCGTTTTCGGGCAAAAAGCGGCGATAATTTCATCGCCTTATCAGCAAAGACACGCTATCGCGTGTTTTGCTGACTTTTTTTTTTTAACAGACTTTATTGATGACTTTACTACTTTGTACAATGCAAGGAGTATTCTACAGAGGCAGTCTTTTGTATTTGTAGTAATTACAGCATATATATTACATACAGATTCCGTGTATTTCACTCTGTGTGATATATATAAACCAAGGACAATGATCTCCAATGACATCGTTGTTACTAAAACGTTAGAATTTCAACATAGATATTGTCAGTATAAAGCCTCCATTATTTCAATTAACAAAACGAACCTGTTCCATCGCGTCCCCCTCCCTCCCTAGCCCGCCCACCCCGACTCCTGGTCAGTCTTATTTCAGCTTCTGTGGTATTCAAGATAGGTCATTATAGGTGTAACACTCGAAGGACTGTAGTGTCCTTGGGTTATAATGTGTGGGTCTGGGTCTCTGAACCTATAGATGAGCGACATTGTGTGTTATGGGGTTGGGGTATCCTGTGGGGGTAATAAGTCGAGTGATTCTAGTTCAATCAACATAGCCTCCCAGTCCATCGAAATGGGTTGCTTTCTCAGCCCTCTCTCTTCTTATGTGTTTTGCTGACTTAGCGCCCGTTTCCAGCACGCCTAACTTTGCATCGCTAATGAGATGCAAAGTTGGCGTGGCTGTGAAACCAACCAGGGAAAATATCGCGAAGGCAGCTTCGCGATATTAACAAGGAAGGGTAGCGATTTTTAAATCGCGTAAGTATGTCTTAACGCAGGAATTTAACGTCTGTTAAATTCCTGACTAAGGCATACTTAACATGGGGGTGGATTCTGTGGCTAAGACCACAGGCCCTATCATCTAGGATATCGCCGTTTTCCACCATGGAAAACGGCGATATCCACACTATCTCTGGAATTTTTATCGCCTCGGCGATGCGCGTTGTTGATAACGCGCTAACCGGGCGATAAATTACAGAGATAGCCGGCGATAAATATGCAAGCGCTAAGCGCGCTTTGCGATATTTATCGCCGGCCCTTGTTAACCCCTTTACCACGGCGAACATTCCACCGCGGTGCGGCGGTTTAAAGGAGTGGGCGGGGCCGCGTCGGCCAACGGACGTGCGCAGCACTACCGAGGTAGTGCTCGCGACGGCCGTTGGCCGACGAACGCAGCGAAGGGGTTAATATGCCCCTTAGTCAGCACACAAACAATAAAAAAGTGAGAACACAATGAAAGAAAAAACCCTAACAAATTTAGAAACAAATATAGTATATTTTTAATAAATAAAATGACATAAAAATGAACAAAATCCAATCAGATATATTTATGTTTAAAGTTTTTAGTGAAAATAGCATGAAGGAGCACAAAGTGCCACTCGCAGTTATCTGGTCACGCATGATCAGGAAAAGTCACAAGCTCAGGCTGACCGTGATGGAGCACGGGCTGGATACATGGCCCAGGTTAGTCCTGATGAAAAGTTACCTTTTCATTCCGGTGCAAAGAGTTCCATTCGTGTTGGAGGAGGCCATGAGACAGAGGCTTTTGGCATGAAGAGCAAGTCAAGCATTGCGGACAGTCATTGCTGTAGCGCAAAGAGTCCGTCGTTTCTGGAGCCTCACTTTGGATGATTGCTGCTGATGGTTGCTGTCAGAGCGAAGTACAGGTCATGCATTGACTCACATCATGGACTGTCACTGTTGGCATGAAAGGCAGGTCTCACCAAAGTTCGCATATGCGGTCATAGCGGGCAGCAGAGTTTTGTTGGTTGTGAGGAGCCCCAACCTCAGGATTTTCACCTTCTTCTTTAGTAGCAGTCATCACTGATGCCGGCGAAGGGTCCAGGACTTGGGAGGCACCTCAGGGATTAGAACTCGCTTTGCAGCAGCCAGCAGCAGGGCACAGGCAGGTCCCGTTGCAGCTGTTCAGCTGGGAAGTTGCAGGGAGGCCTCTGGAAGCTTGCGTGTCCCTTTAGCTCACACAAGTGGTCAGCCAAGTGACCTTTAGAGTCACTTTGGCTAGCCTTGGATCAAGGTATGTAGGTCAAATCTTCTTCTTCAAACAGCAAGACAGTCCTTAAGCAGCAAGGCTGTCCTTATGTCATCAGGGCAGTCTGTCTTCTGAATCTTCCACAGGTTCAGGAGTGTAATGAAGAGTTGTTCTGAAGATCCTATATTTATACCTGGTGCCAGCCTTTGTGTGAGGGAATCCCCTGACCTAGCCCAAAAACTGATTCTGGTCAGTTCTTCGCCTTTCCCCAGTACAGGCTCCAGACTGTCTTGGTTGACAAAAGTCAGGACACACATGGTGGCAGGGTGCTTTGTGTGTGCTGTAAGCAAAGCCATTTGAAGAGTAAGTAAGGCTGGGTGCGGTCAGTCTCCAACCATCCTGTAAGCGTGGTCCATCCTGTCTACACCTAAGCCCTTTTGTCTCACTGTCTGGAAGCAATATACAAACCCCAACAGCAAAGGCATTCACAGTCATGTGACTCAGGACACTGACAGAAAGGTACAGTTGGTTGGGACAAAAAAATGCCAACTTTCTAAAAGTAAAACCCAGATCAGTTGACTGGGGGTGAGTGCTTGCAATGTTCAACACTCCGTCCATCATCCCCTTTGGTTTTGCTATGTTCGCCCTAAGTTGGCAGGGTATGCCCAGACGTGGGTCCCTTGCTCACTTTGCCACTGGATTCAAGATAGCCTGGCTGATGACGGCTGTAAGCCAGAAACCGGTCCCTGGATGCTTGTTTCCGGTCCAGGGAAGACATGGCTTGGCAGTTCGGGCTGGACTGTTCCCATGAGGCACAGGGTCAGACTGATTTGCATATGGCCATGTCTGAACTGGGGTGGCGGAGTGAGCTAAAGAATGATGATGGATTAAACCCAGATCAGTTGACTGGGGGTGAGTGCTTGCAATGTTCAACACTCCGTCCATCATCCCCTTTGGTTTTGCTATGTTCGCCCTAAGTTGGCAGGGTATGCCCAGACGTGGGTCCCTTGCTCACTTTGCCACTGGATTCAAGTTAGCCTGGCTGATGACGGCTGTAAGCCAGAAACCGGTCCCAGGATGCTTGTTTCCGGTCCAGGGAAGATATGGCTTGGCAGTTCGGGCTGGACTGTTCCCATGAGGCACAGGGTCAGACTGATTTGCACATGGCCATGTCTGAACTGGGTTGGCGGAGTGAGCTAAAGAATGATGATGGATTAAACCCAGATCAGTTGACTGGGGGTGAGTGCTTGCAATGTTCAACACTCCGTTCATCATCCCCTTTGGTTTTGCTATGTTCGCCCGAAGTTGGCAGGGTATGCCCAGACGTGGGTCCCTTGCTCACTTTGCCACTGGATTCAAGATAGCCTGGCTGATGACGGCTGTAAGCCAGAAACTGGTCCCAGGATGCTTGTTTCCGGTCCAGGGAAGACATGGCTTGGCAGTTTGGGCTGGACTGTTCCCATGAGGCACTGGGTCAGACTGATTTGCATATGGCCATGTCTGAACTGGGGTGGCGGAGTGAGCTAAAGAATGATGATGGATTAAACCCAGATCAGTTGACTGGGGGTCAGTGCTTGCAATGTTCAACACTCCGTCCATCATCCCCTTTGGTTTTGCTATGTTCGCCCTAAGTTGGCAGGGTATGCCCAGACGTGGGTCCCTTGCTCACTTTGCCACTGGATTCAAGATAGCCTGGCTGATGACGGCTGTAAGCCAGAAACCGGTCCCAGGATGCTTGTTTCCGGTCCAGGGAAGATATGGCTTGGCAGTTCGGGCTGGACTGTTCCCATGAGGCACAGGGTCAGACTGATTTGCACATGGCCATGTCTGAACTGGGGTGGCGGAGTGAGCTAAAGAATGATGATGGATTAAACCCAGATCAGTTGAGTGGGGGTGAGTGCTTGCAATGTTCTACACTCCGTCCATCATCCCCTTTGGTTTTGCTATGTTCGCCCTAAGTTGGCAGGGTATGCCCAGACGTGGGTCCCTTGCTCACTTTGCCACTGGATTCAAGATAGCCTGGCTGATGACGGCTGTAAGCCAGAAACCGGTCCCAGGATGCTTGTTTCCGGTCCAGGGAAGATATGGCTTGGCAGTTCGGGCTGGACTGTTCCCATGAGGCACAGGGTCAGACTGATTTGCACATGGCCATGTCTGAACTGGGGTGGCGGAGTGAGCTAAAGAATGATGATGGATTAAACCCAGATCAGTTGACTGGGGGTGAGTGCTTGCAATGTTCAACACTCCGTCCATCATCCCCTTTGGTTTTGCTATGTTCGCCCTAAGTTGGCAGGGTATGCCCAGACGTGGGTCCCTTGCTCACTTTGCCACTGGATTCAAGATAGCCTGGCTGATGACGGCTGTAAGCCAGAAACCGGTCCCAGGATGCTTGTTTCCGGTCCAGGGAAGACATGGCTTGGCAGTTCGGGCTGGACTGTTCCCATGAGGCACAGGGTCAGACTGATTTGCATATGGCCATGTCTGAACTGGGGTGGCGGAGTGAGCTAAAGAATGATGATGGATTAAACCCAGATCAGTTGACTGGGGGTGAGTGCTTGCAATGTTCAACACTCCGTCCATCATCCCCTTTGGTTTTGCTATGTTTGCCCTAAGTTGGCAGGGTATGCCCAGACGTGGGTCCCTTGCTCACTTTGCCACTGGATTCAAGATAGCCTGGCTGATGACGGCTGTAAGTCAGAAACCGGTCCCAGGATGCTTGTTTCCGGTCCAGGGAAGACATGGCTTGGCAGTTCGGGCTGGACTGTTCCCATGAGGCACAGGGTCAGAATGATTTGCATATGGCCATGTCTGAACTGGGGTGGCGGATTGAGCTAAAGAATGATGATGGATTAAACCCAGATCAGTTGACTGGGGGTGAGTGCTTGCAATGTTCAACACTCCGTCCATCATCCCCTTTGGTTTTGCTATGTTCGCCCTAAGTTGGCAGGGTATGCCCAGACGTGGGTCCCTTGCTCACTTTGCCACTGGATTCAAGATAGCCTGGCTGATGACGGCTGTAAGCCAGAAACCGGTCCCAGGATGCTTGTTTCCGGTCCAGGGAAGATATGGCTTGGCAGTTCGGGCTGGACTGTTCCCATGAGGCACAGGGTCAGACTGATTTGCATATGGCCATGTCTGAACTGGGGTGGCGGAGTGAGCTAAAGAATGATGATGGATTAAACCCAGATCAGTTGACTGGGGGTGAGTGCTTGCAATGTTCAACACTCCGTCCATCATCCCCTTTGGTTTTGCAACTTTCTAAAAGTGGCAGTGAAATACCACTTCACCATTAAAGATGATTTTAAAGTACAATTCATTTGAGTGTAAACAGTATTTTTCTATCTGTTCCCAATCTAAAGTTAGCACTTATTACATGTAATAAAGTAAGCCAGTGCTAGGCTATTGGAGAGATAAGCATTGCAACAGTCAACTGACTTTAGGTGTTTTTCACTTGCAAGACATGTAAAACTTAAGTATACAGGTCCTAATTTTTAAATACAATTCTCCCTGCCCTCTGAGCCTTTATGGCCTACTGTAGGGGTGACTTTTAAGTATTAAAATGGAAGGTTTAAGACTGGCATGCAGCATGTTTGATTATCAGACTATAACATTCTGGCCACGTCACCCTGATCCATTGTTCATTGTACACATTAAAAATAAGGAAACAGAACAAACATCACAAAAGTCAAAATATTGAACACCAGAAAATTAACAAAATTATAAATAAAACAAACATTACATTAAACATACATAAACATATGAAAATAAGTCAAAATAAAATGAATATACATTAAATATTTAACAAAAACACTAACAAGCATAAAACACTTGTCTCAAAAAACCTATCAAATAAAACGTAACAAATAGAAACACTTTTCTAATTAAAAACAGTATTTAAAGGCAACAAAACAAAAAACGATATGTTTCCTAAAAGACAATCACAGCAGGACAGCATCATGGACATCAATTAGGAGTCGCCAGGGATCTCAGCTGCAACCCTTAGTTTGCCACTTGTGACCCCTGGCACTGCCCTTGCAACCCCTGTCCTCAGGCGTGGTAAGGGCAGTGTCAGAAACAGAAGCTAAACAACGCTCTAATGAGCCTCATTTACTTTCTCTGCCCCTCTGCCCCTCAGCTACAACGTGTATCTGGGTGTCTACTGCAGCCCCTGAACATGTGAAGGGAGCATGAAATACAGAGAATTAAAGAGAGGTGGTGATGGAGGAAAAGACTAGTGGGGGAAATAACAAAAGGAAGAACAGGAAGACAAAGATGTGAATGTGAGAGAGTGAAACAGAGAAAGGGATTAAAGAGACACCAGAGAGAGGGGACAGGTTTGGGAGATATAGACAGATGTGAAAGAGTTAGGGCCTTATTACGAGTATGGCAGTCTTCAGGACCTCGGTACTCATGGTGGCGGTCCGAACACTGCCACACTGCGGGTCTGCCCACAGTATTCTGAGTGTGGCAGTTGGACTGCCACAAGACCACTGGCTCCATCGGGATCAAGGATCACGCTGCACCGACAGTCTGCAACCTGCATGAATATGCTGGCGGTGCTGCTGCCTACATCACGAGCATATTACGAGTTGCCTTTTCACCGTGCTCTTCATGGCGGTGATTCTGCCATGAGAAGGGTGGCGGAGAAGCAACTAAGGGTGCCCTAACAGGGCCCCCTGCTGGATCTGGGCCCGGGGGTGCTTGCGGGGGGACACATGTTGTGCCCCCCTGTAATTGCACCCACATTCCTGCCTGAACGTGCTCCAGGCGCTGTCACTGCGGAGGGCTGCATGTAAGGTGCTTATATCAGCCTAACTGGCCCCCGCAGTGAGACCGCAGCAGCACTGCCCACCTGCCATGGATTACACTCATAATCTAGCAGGCGGACGCACCATGGCATTGACGGTCCTCCTGCAGACGGAGCGGTGGCGCTGCCACACGAGTACCACCAAAGTCATAATAAGGCACTAAGATAAGTAAGAGAGATAGGTGATAGACATATCGATAGATGACAAAGAGACAGTTGCAAGGCAGAGAGAGGAGAGGACTGGTGAGAGGGGATGTATGTTTGAGGCATGAGATAGAGAGAGAAAAAGATAGTGAAGATAGAAAGAAAGAGAGGGGGAGACAGGCGAGAGGAAAATGAAAAAAGATAGCTGATGATACATAACTGAGAGGCCAAGGGAAGCAGAGAGAGAGAGAGCAAGTGGTGACAAAACAGAGAGGTAAAAAAAACAAATGAAATATTGGGAGATATAGAGGTGATATTGAGGTGGAGATAGGTGAGAAAGAGATAGACAAGAGAGTAAGAGAGGTGAAAAATAAACTGAGCAGCTGAGAAAGTCAGACGAGAGAGGGGAAGGCGTGAGATATTATAAGGAGAACATTGAGAAAGACAGTTGAGACAGAGAAGGAAACAGGAGAGGTGAGAAAGAGATGACAACAGGAGAGAGCAAAAATAAAGACTGACAGTTGAGGAACAGACAGCTACGTGAAGGGTGAATATCGGTCAAATGCAATTTGATATCACTTCCTGTAATGTCACCAGGATCAAATTGCATGTGAGGTCACTTCCGCTACTCCAGCATTTAGGTGAATCAACATCCATGGACAGCATCACTCTCCCAAATTGCAAACCTACAAAAGAAAACACCTCAACAAACCACTAAATAATACAAACAAAGTAGGTTTAACAACAATTGAAAGCTAACAAAAGTAATAAATAACTGGAACTATGATCAGATAACAAATAATTAAAACTTTGGCTATGTATTTATTTCTTCAAAATACAGGTCCTCTACAAGAAGAAAATAACACTAAGGGGGCGATTATGATGTCGGTCACAAACTCTTCCGACCGAATCGGTTTCAGAATCGTGTCCGACCGAATCGGGTTCTGCGAGTCCGACCGACCAATTACAATGCTTCCGAACATCGTTCGGTCGGACTCGCATTGACTTCAATGGGAGCCTGTGTTCCGAAGAAAAACACAGGCTCCCATTGAAAAAAGGGGTGGTTGGGGAAAACCTTGCACCCTGTGATGGGCATCCCATGGTGCCTGCCACACTGTGCATGGGTGTAAAGAGGGGTCCCATGGGTAACCCCACAGAACCCAATCGGTGGCCTACGGGTGACCCCTGAAAGTCAGATTCCGACAGCCGTTTCGTGTCGGCCAAACCAATTCGGAGTGGTTGTCAGAATCGGACATTGTAATCGCTCCGTTGTAAACAGTGTCCATAGAGCTGTACGATTCGGCTCCGAACAATTAGGACTGTCCGAATGCCGTTCAGAACCGAATAGGACAGCCCGAACAGTTTCCTTGCATCGTAATCGGTGGGTCGGAAATGTATCCGATTCGGTCGGAAACATAGGTTCCAAATTGGATTCTCCGAGTCTGAATCCCGTTCCGGGCCTTCCCGACCGCCATCATAATCGGCCCCTCAAAGGAAAAGAAAACAAAGCCACAGACAACGAACTACTCAAAATATAAAAAGACCAGAGCACAAAACTAAAATGAAAGTAAAAATAACACTTTAACATATTAGAAAAAATTATGTAAAACAGGCAAACTACTAACTAAATTTTGAATTAAAAAATAAACGACATAACTAACAAATCTCTTTCTCTCAACAGACTGCAAAAAAGAAAACTGTAATTAAAACCAAAGAGGCTTGCAAAGCAAAAATCTACAACTAAAATGAAGTAAAGACAACATCCAGAACAGAAATTAAAATGTGCACCTGCAACAGAAAATGTTAAAATAAATATATCACAAATTTAAAAACAAAATAATAATATATATGTTCTATACTATACTAAAACCCAAAGATAAAAAGTAAGGAACAGCAAAATACAGTAAATACAGTGAATCCCAAAAAGAGTGGCTGTTATTAAATTATAGAGGATATACTGATAGTAAGAAGAGCACCACTAGTGAAAAAAAGCTGTGGAAATGCACCAAAAATTATTCAAACAACTGTATGGCAGGGCTACCACTAAAAATAAACTAATTTAAAGCATTAGGAAACATAATCATTCACCTTATGTTACTGAAATAGAAGTCAGGAATATTTTACAATACATTAAAGTGGCCAGTAAGAGCCAACAGGAATGATAATTTAAAATATTATAACAAACGTTCCAGAACAAGCATCAGATCAACTCCCTGGTCTACCAACCCTAAAAAGATTAATTGCCAGAACACATAGATTAGCCAGGGAAACATCAGTAGCACCTAAACAGTTTTAAGATATAGACATACCCCAACAATTACTAATCATGCATTGAAAAACACCTTCTTACTATATCACAAAACTTACAAATGAAAGATGTATCATTTATGCTATCAATAACAATTTGCTAGCCTTAAGGCAATGTAATATTTGGATGATGGATATCACTTTTAAGTTGTGCCCTCCACCATTCAGTCAAATATCCATGTTTAGAAAATGTATAGAATCTAAAACAATATACTTTACAAAAACTATATTAATATACAATGTATACTATAAATCCCATTAGTGTATGCACTTACCTAACAAATAAAATGCATATTGAAAGAAATGTTTAGAAAAAGTATATAACAATAAAATCTAAAAAATTATACAAAAACTATAATAATAAACAAACAACTTATACTATAAATTGTTATAACATTTAATGTACAACACAAAAAACAAATGCAAACAGTTTATGGATTCCACATTTACTATTCGCAATAAAAACATAGCCACCTTAGAGAAAGTATTCTACTTTGAGAAAAGTGTAATTTAGTACTTCCACGCCTACCTTTACCACATTGGGGGAAGTTTTGGCCTTTCGGTGGGTCACACTTACTACTCCTACGTCAAACTTAAGCACATTGGAGATAGTGTTGGACCTTGAGAGGGTTAAATGTACTATTAACAGTCCAAACATAATGAGATTGGGGAATGTGTAAGAATGTAGTGGAGTCAGATTTACTATTGCAACTCCAAACTTAACCACATTAGGGAGAAAATTAGACTTTGAGTGGTTCATTTATACTGTTCCCACTCCATACTTAACGACATTGGAGAAAGCGTTGGACTTTAGAGGATTTAGATTTACTATTCCCATTCTGAATTTAACCACATTGTAGAAAGTTTTGGACTTTGTGTGGTCCAGATATACTATTCCCATTCCATATTTAATCACACTGCAGAAAATGCTGTGGGGTGCAAATTTACGATTTACACTATAAACTTAACCACACTGGGGAAATTGTTGACTTTGGAGGGGGTTCAGAGTTACGGTCCTCACTCTAAACTTTACCCGATTGGGGAAAGTGTTTGACTTTTAGAGGGTCAAATTTTCTATACACACATACTTAACCACACTAGAGAAAGTGTGAACTTTGAAGGGTTCAGATTTACTTTTCCCACTCTAAACCTAACCCCACTCTAAACCTAACAACATTGAGGAATGTTTTGGACTTTGTGTGGTTCAGATATACTATTCCCACTCCATGCCTAATCACACTGGGGATAATGTTAGACTTTAGGGGGTTAAAATGTACTGCTCCCACTTTAAACTTAATCACATTGGGGAGAGGATTGGACTTTGGGGCGTTCAGAATTACTGTCCCCACTCCAAATGCAACCACAATGCAGAAGGTGTTGACCTTTGGGGGGGTTCAGATTTACTTTTCCCACTCCAAACTTAAACACACTGAGGAACGTGTTGGAATTCGGGGATTCATATTTTCTATTCCTCTTCAAACTTAACCACAGTGAATAAAGTGTTGGGATTTAGGGGGTTAAAATGTACTATTCCCACTTCAAACTTAAACATACTGGTGAAAGTGTTGGACTTTGGGGAAAGGGGTTGGGAATTACCATTCCCATTGCAAACTTAACCACTTTAGGGAAAGTGTTGGGCTTTAAGAGGGTTAAAGTGTCTATTTCCATGCCACACTTTACCACATTGGGGAATGTGTTGGATTTTGAGAGGGTCATATTTACTATACCCGCTCCAACCTTACTCACATTGACCAAAGCATTGGACTATGGGGGGGGGGGGGATGGGAGTAGCTGTACTATTCAGAAAAAACTCTGTGTAATGCACCTACTGCACATATGCAACAAAATCAGTGTCCTTTCCTACCTTCCACCAAGAATAAATGCACTCTAAACAACAATGGCGCTCTTTCACTGGCAGAAACAAAAGTTTGAAAAAATTGTTAATGGATACAAGGAGGATAGTGTGGCATCAGCATACTAGTGAAGTGTCATTCTAATACTGTCTGGGATTCACAAGCAGACAAGGATCCCAAACCGCTCTACATTTGTGTTGAAGTGAAATAGGATATAAATAGAAAAATCCCTAGACACTGGCACAATGAGCAGCTCCTTGGTGTTAATATATACTGTATTATAAGCTATGATAAACATATGAAGAAGGTGGATGATCTGATGCATGACCCCACAGAAAGCAATGTGGTTCTAACCTCGAGGTCCAAATGACCATCATGAATATTTGGAAATTGGAGTTCCCCAGGCCTCTCAATCACATGTTCCCAGGTATTCAGGATGAAAGACTTGTAGGTTGTTGGCATATCAGATTTCAGGGGTGTAATACTGTAGAATGTTTAATGTTTATAACTCACCAGTTGATGTACTGAAACACTCTGAAGTGTTAACAAAGCTAGAATCTTTTTTAAAAGTACTCAATTCGTTAAAGTTATGGTGGTGACATGGCTATGCTAATCATAGGGCAATTTAACACCCCTTTAGAAGATGCACTTCCCCATCCTTTGAACATTGTGTCTATTGATCGTGGCCTGGGTATATCTGACCCTACTACCCCCAATGAAGCGAACCCCAATACTCTTAAAAAACAACTATTAATGATTAAACAAATTTGAGACCAGATAATGGTAGATTTAAATCAGATATCCCTTCTAAGTTTAATTTTGTAATGCATGACTCGAGAAGGAGGATCAACTACATTTTAGTGCCATTTCTCTTTGGCCAAACGTGTGTGATTTCCAAGTTGTTAGAAGAATCAAAGATGATCACAATCCTTTAGTTTTAACTTCTTGGGGTGATACTGAAAACTACCTTTCAAGAGTGATCAGGACTGGTAAACTTAATGATGTAAGTGAGTGTTTGAGCAAAATTAGACACAGTGTGAAATGGGATGACAAAACTATGCTCACTAATTCTCCTGACCATATTGAGGTCTTCATTCTCTTCTTTTAACAAATAAAGAAAAATTGGTCAGAAAAACTGTCTAATAACAATCTATGCAGTGATTTATTTGTTCATTTACTTTATTATATGGGCATTAGATTTTCCAAGCAAACTAAGACTTATGGGGTGAGGAAAATTAATTGGTAAAATGCTAACTGTCATGAAGCGAAACTCAGACTACCACTAGCAGTCAAAGGAAATTCACACTTATCACCCTTTGATTAAACCCAGTGTATGGCTTATTACAAAAGCTTCTTGAAAAGAAGAAAACTGAAAATGCAGTTCTCCAGCGAGAAAACCTTCAGAACTTTATCATAAATAAAGACTGGAAAAGTGACTGGTCATAAACATTTAAATTATTAAATGATCCAAAAAATCATGGCGAAAGTCTCCTGACCCAGATTTGGGGCCTATTGTGTTTTTTTCATTTCATACAGAACTATGGATAAACCCTTGCTGGCCTCAATTGTGTATGTCCCAGATTAAGCCCTGTTTTCCCCTCCCTGATATTACTGTTACTAGGGGTGGTGAAATAGTGGGAAATACAAGTTTTGGGAGAATAACATGCAGGAATTTCTATAACAATTCCTGCATGTTTTCCCCTAGTCTCGCACACAGAGATTTCAGCTGCTTTCAGCAGCCATATGAAAAATAAGAACTTGTAATTCCAATGGGAACCGCAGCTCACATTAACAGGCCAATCAGAATTTACGGCCATTCATAATGGGGGCCCTATATCTCTTGTTTGATGAGGTACTGACTGCAGGAGTTGTGCTACCCTCATGAAGAGCTGCCAGAACTGTTCCTATTTTTAAAATGGGAGACAGGATGGCTCCATAAAATTACCGCCAAATCTCCCTTTTGGATAGTATTGGCATGCTTTGTGGTAAAAAATTACCATACAAATTAACAAGCAAGCTTCAATGAAATAAGGTACCATGTCAAGCCGGGTTTCAGGCAGGCTTAGGATCAACAGAACAGGCTTTTGGCCTTTCTGGTCTGATTATGAAATATGCTTCCTTCAATCAATCAATCAATCACAGAATTTGTAGAGCGCACTACTTACCCGCGAGGGTCTCAAGGCGCTGGGGAGAGGGAAGGGGGGGGGGATGCTGCTACTGGTCGAACAGCCAGGTCTTGAGTAGCCTCCTGAGGTGAGGTGAGCTATTTTTACTCTTCTTTGACCTCAAGGCTGCGTTTGACATGGTAGTCTGGTTTCTTATTTCAACTACAATCAGTAGGGATCTATTCAATACTATCTTTCAGCTCTACTCCTTTAATACAGCTTTGGTAATGTAGGGGAATCGACAAGGCCTTTTAATGTAATTAAAGCAGTTAGACAAGATAGTTTCCTGGCTCCTGCTCTTTGTAATAGTTTTATTAATGATTTGTATTCATGTTTAAAAGGCCAGACTGGTAGTTACCCTAATGCTTTACAAGTGGTTGCTGAATTTGATTAGTTGGGCCTTTATTTATTTGACTGGGGAACTTGGAATGCACACTTATTGAATAATTCTAACTTTTTAATAAACTCTACTCAGGTATATCCTCCTTGAAGGTTAAATTGATAATAGCCCGATAACTACCCACTTAAAAACACATTGAGCTAAAAAAGAAACAGGCACTTTATATCAAGCCAAACTTTGGGACTGTGCTAAATTAAATATTTTGTTACCACCTCAGAATGATTTCCTGAGAATGATTTGTTGCTTGCAAAACCACTCCCATAAAACTATTGTGGCTTGAGCTTGGTGTTAGGAATGTGACATACACTGACTCTGATAAGCCTGTTTTCTCTTGGGTCAAGTTGCGAAATAATCCAAATACTTTTCTTTATCGGGACAGTCTGAATAATCTTTTAAAATGCGACGGTGCTCTTAAACTTCAATGGATTGCAAATGTCCGAAGGACACTTTGGATATTAGTTTCATTGAATGTTAGACAGAACCTGCTTTATTAATAAAGATAGTATTCCACTAATAAAAGACACATTTTGGGTACACTGTCTTTTGAAAGATGTAAATACATTATATAAGCCTCAACCAAGACAGAGTTACCCCAATTACGCCAAAAAGGGTCTGGGTAGTTTAAACTTCAACAACAAGAAATCCCTTATGTGCTGCTAATTTGTAATTCACATTATAATCAAAGGGATATGCACTGAACAAAACCTCTTTGCACAGTCAAAGCGAGATATATATTTTTTAACTGAATCTAATGAGTAGACAATTCCTGGATTTCCTTAGTACATTAAAAAGATCTTTATTCAATTTTCTCCAAAAA
Organism: Calotriton arnoldi; assembly: GCA_963921515.1. NCBI lineage: Eukaryota > Metazoa > Chordata > Amphibia > Caudata > Salamandridae > Calotriton > Calotriton arnoldi. The sequence goes on from CAWUFW010000033.1 coordinate 4,978,910, forward strand.
TGTCTTAGTTAAAATCTTTTCATTTATAAAATACAATCAATTTGGTTATCCAGATAAACGATTTGTATTCCTAATGTAAATAAAGATCTTTTTAATGTACTAAGGAAATCCAGGAATTGTCTACTCATTAGATTCAGTTTAAAAATATATATCTCGCTTTGACTGTGCAAAGAGGTTTTGGTTCAGTGCATATCATTTTGATTATAATGTGAATTACAAATTAGCAGCACTTAAGGGATTTCTTGTTGTTGAAATACATTATAGAAGACCACCTTGGGCCCCAGTTTTTATGTCAAAGATTGATGCTGGGAAACGTATTTGGGCAATATGATCTCCGCCCACATGCCTAATTTATAGACAATATTCAGTCTCGGTGTTTTACTCTTCCTGTGTTCGTTTCATCTCAAATTACTAAAAATGTGGTTGAAACATTTATTGGGCAAGTTTAATGTTAAGCAAAGAAGAGAGTCAGTTAATCTATGTAAAAATGCTGTTATTTTCATACATTCCGATGTTGTACTTCAAATTACATGTTTCGTCCTGGTTAAGGGGGTCACAACTAAACAAAACAGTTTTTTGTCATCCATGATTCTTCTTGTTCCTTCGAGACTAGTGGCCTGTTGTACAAAGATTCCTAAAAAGAAATCGTAACTTGCTTCAAATAATGATTAGCAATTTTTGATTTCTTATTAGGAATCTACTAAAATGGATTCGGAAGAAGTGGGTGCAATTTGCACACTGACTTCTACCGAATGCGTTGATATTTTGTGAAGCAACCTATTGATTAATAGGTTAGTTCACAAAATACTTATCCGTAGACGCTTGCAATTCGAACTACCTCATTCATATTGAGGTATGTTGCAAATTGCGACCCACTACAATTGGTTAGAGTCACAGGCATGTTGGCCTGCTTGAGTCAGCAGACAACCATGTCTGTGATTGCTTTTAAATAAAGATTTTTTTTTATTTATTTTTTTACCACTGCCTGCTTCTAAAAAATATTTGTAAAATTATTCATTTTCTTTTTAAACACATCCCATTTGGTTACCATCAATGAGGATTTTCTGGTAAAATATTAATGTTTTGCGACTGGATTTCTGTCACAAAACATTTACACATAAGTCAAGGAATCGATATTTGGAAGGGACGCCATTTACATACCCCCTTATAAATACTGATTCTGTATTTAATCTTGAAAACAAATTGCGATTTGATAACGTTACCGAATCGCAATTTGGGTTTTGTACATCAAAAAGCCATTTTGCGTTCTCAAAGGCTGAAATTGACCTTTGCGACCATAAAATCACTTTGTATGTCAGGCCCCAGGTACCCCAATTAGGAAAGCATTTGAAAATGCTGATATTTCATTGTCGATATTGTATGTACTTTTATATAGTAGAGGTACATTGTATTGAATTTGGTAGTTTTCTGCATGATCGTTTTATGGAAAATGTACTTTTCTGAAAAAAAGTAACTGAACTGAAGTTGCCCCTGGCCTAGTTCTTCAGGTATCCACCACCAATCATGTTTTTTCCCTTGTTCCCCTCCCTTCCCTACTTTATGGCACTCTGCAATGGTTTTCAGAGCCTTGTCGGGGGCTTTACCAATTACCCATAAATAAATAAAAAATGTTTGACCTGCAGGAAAAACTGGTGTAGGAAATTGGGATATTAGTTTTGTGGCCTGCACAAGTAATAGGTCCACAATTTCACCTTACTGGGAACCAAGCACCCCATTGCAGTGCCTGACTCTCTCAGGGTAGCGAGACAGAGCAGTCCAAGGCCTACTCAGCGGAGGTGGTGAGGACTTGTATTCACTTTTCACTAGCGTACAATAATAACACTCAATAATTGATTGTCCAGTCACTGCTTTCTCTTTAGAAAAATGAAAATTACATTTATTGCACACACACGACTAAATACTATGCATTAATTTACAAATATATACATAAGGCAGATGGAAAATATCATAGATGACATTGCATAATCTCCTTTGACCCCCCCACCCAAGGTGTCACACAAACATATAACGTAAGTCTACTGGCTTGGTCAATGGTTCAAGAGCAACAAACTACATGTTAAAGACATCATTTTGTACAAAAATGCAATCATCAATCAATACTAATCATGGGCAAATGCACTTTTTAATGTTAATAAACAGATGACCTCCGATCTGCTGGGGTCATGCGGGTAGCCCACTTTCCCGTGGCCCAGCCGATCTGCCCCTCGCAACCAGCCTCATTCTTGCGGGAGCCGGCAGCCTTCCTTTCCCTCCCCGCTCAGTGTGGGCAAGGTGCAGACTCCAACAGTGGCCACTCCGCTCCCCCCAGACAGGGGAACGGGGACCAGGTGTGAAGCAATGCCATTGGGGGGCACGACAGTGCTCCCCCATCCTCTTTGGCTTCGGGGGCCGGGGTCCCGGTCCTCTGTCCAGTACATAGGTGCGTCCCGAGGCTAATAGAAAGTCTGGGGAGGGGGCCGCACCTGGAAAAAAAATAATTAATCAAACTTGCTCCGACCCCAGGGCACTGACCCACCCCAATGGTAATGACATGAAACGCGGCAGCTCCCCACGCTCTGCTTTTCTTCCAAAGCTCATAGGTTGCCAATCTTGAAAATGCCATAACTCAGGCCTCATTGGGCAGATTTGGACGATCACGATCTTACGCTTATTTTATTCCTGGTCGTGAGCTCTAGTCACCATAAGCAGTTTTAGCAGACTTCCTCACCTCCAAAGTGGTGTAATCTACAGGGAACTGGTTCTCCTGGCTCCCTGCGCCAGCCTCCCTCCGTGTCTTTGTCTCTGGGCACAGAAGTCTAGGGCATTCCCCCAACTGGTCCTCAGCGGGTGTAAGGGGGGCAGCCTCACTGGCCCTTGAAAAGGCCCACTGGTCATGGGGTCAACTGAGCAGTCCCCTTGGTCCTATCTGGGCATCTGGGGGTTCCTCCTTCCAGTTCTCCATGGCAGCCCCAGGGTTTAGCAGCGCAGAGCAGAAAAACACCAAACAAAAAAGAGTCTCCCCCTTGTGCAAGAGTTTTTAAAGGGGAGTGGAAGGTTCCAGAAGCCAGTCACCCCCGGTCAATCCTAGGGTGCCACGTTACCTCTCCACCCCTGTCCCACCCCTCCTGCACAGCATGCTGGAACAGTTTAAGATGGCGTCATCCAGGAGTCACTAGTCACATCTACTCTGGGGGCCTCAGCGCCACCCCTCACTGACATCCCTGCCAGGGCCTTTCTCACCAGATCTTTAAAGGGGGAGCCCCCTCCTGTGTTGGCTCCAGAGGTCCGGGCTCCCTCCTTTGTTCATGGGCTTGGGCAGGCCCATCTCTGGTACAGTGTGACCGCTGATTGATTGATGCAGATCCTTCAGCCCAACCCTTTCCTCCTCAGGAGCTAAATGGAGCACTATTAATTGCTCCCGTTGTGTGGGGAGGCTTTTGTTCCTACAGCTGGAAAGAAATGTAATCAATCTGGCACAGTAGGGTGACAAAAGACCTGATCCTGAGCTGACCCAGAGAAATATGCCAATTCTGGATGACCCATAAGTGTTAGAATAGAAATGATTTCGTTTATGCATAATTGTGTGTAAGTTAGCATTTGCGGCACCATTTTCTATTTGGACGCCATTTTGAGTCATAATCGAAACCAACTCTTTGTGGATTTCGAGAAAAGGCCTCTGTTAAGTTTCTCTTCCCCGAGGTTGGGTTCTGCTTCACTAATGAATAGACTGTTCTTATTAGCGCATGCCTTTCCCACTAGATAGAGGCCTTCTCCCACTTGTCTAGTGGCGGGCATGGGCAGAACGACCTTGAGTAGTAGTGTGTGCCCGGCCTTAGAATCGAAACGTATTCTCTGTACTTCATTGTTTAGCTGCATCTGCTTGGAAAATTCCATTATGGGCCTGCCTTCAATGGTTCTGAAATGTACATAATGTATCTCTATGCTTGCTGATGTCAGCACTCCCAGCAAATGGGCAGACTGGGCTCCACTCTGAGTGTACCTGAAATAAATAGATATTTGGTTTGTATTCTCTACTGTCTGACCGACTCTTCATTTAGTATGGAAGGCTGGGAGGTGGTCTTGTGTGACCCAGGTGACCCGAATCAGGTCACTCCTTTGGGTGAGTGACCCATTCCCTTCCGCGGACGGGGGGGGGGAGGTCGAGGCCATCGTCGGGTCGGACTGACGGTTCAGGGATCCCTGTATGAAGAGCATTTATTGCTCGCAGCTGCCCCTTCCGTCCTGCCGGACGGTGCCTCGACCAGTGGTCATCCCGACTGGAGTCCTAAACGGCAAAACCCTTGGATCTGACCATTTGGTCTGAAGGGTCGGCAGTGGAGAATTAGTTCGCTTGACCTGCATATATCAGGTAAGTTTGTTTTGGTTCTTTGTGGATACAGTACCATTTTGGTTTGAATTTGGTACGGTCTGAGGACCGTCTTTGGGGTAAAAGCCTCAAGCCTTCGACACCGTCAAACACGACAACCTACTAGACCTCCTGAAACGCAGAATGGGACTATCTGGATCGGTCCTAAACTGGTTCACTTCCTTCCTTCAAAACAGAACACAAAGATTCAAGATCAATCAATCTTTATCCGAGCCCACCCCAGTCACTTTAGGAGTACCTCAGGGATCATCCCTCTCCCCGACACTCTTCAACCTGTTTATGGAACCACTCACCGAGCTTCTCAGCTCCTCAAATGTCCACTATCACATGTACGCAGATGACACACAACTCTACATAAAGATCCATTCACTTGAGGACATCAAATCCCTCAACTCAACGCTCCTAAAAACACAGACCTGGCTGACCAAAAACCACTTAAAACTAAACACCCTCAAATCCCGAATTCCGCTTAATCGCTCCCCCCAACCAATCAACCATCATCCGCGAGTGGATGAAGCACCTAACAGCACTCGACGGTCAACCTCTCATTATCGACTCTGCGAAATCCCTGGGAATAACTTTGGATAATAAGCTAAATATGCAGAAACACATCAGCGAGGCAACTAAAGGAGCACATTTTCAGATGAACACCCTGAGAAGACTGAAACCCTTCCTACCCGCAAACGACTTCAAACAGGCAGTTCAGGCTCTAGTAATCCCCAGAGTGGAGTATGGGAGTGTCGCTCTTTGCGGCCTTCCCAGATTGACGACGGCCCCGCTAAGACCCTCAATCAATGCAGGCGCTAGACTCATCACAGGCTCCAAAAGAAACTGTCACATCTCCCCTGACCTTCGTGCCCTCAACTGGCTACCTTTTGAAGCCAGAATCCATTTGAAAATCGCCTGTATGACTCACAAGGCATTGCATCGCAAAACCCCGAGATACCTAGCGGAGAAATTGGTGCTATCGGGTGGTAACAGAACCACCAGGAGCTCTTTTAATCTTCTACTGAAACCACAACGTTTTACCAAGAAGAAAACATACAACCGAACCTTCTCAGGAATGGCTCCCAGGATTTGTAATGCCTTGCCCCCAGAAACGAGACAGAACGCGCCTGCGTCATTTTTCAAAAACGAAGTTAAATCGATTCTCTTGGCCAAATTCACTTGAACTATTGAAACATCTGTGTATATATTTGCTAGTCTGTAATAGTTAATACTTCTGTTTTTATCCTAACCTATATTATTTTTATGTATACTTCTGTCACCTATATTTGCCCTGTAAAGCGCTCTGATACCCGCAAGGGTCTTGTTCGCGCTATACAAAACTTTCAAAATAAATAAAATCATTTGCAATTGCTTTGCCAGGCATAAATAGTGAACTTGTTTTCTTTTGAGAATGCCTGGGATCAGTAAATTGTTTTCTTTGTGCTATAGCTGTTCTGCAGATGCTCGATTGGAAGAAGCGCAGCCGGTGCCTCCAGAAGGCCCTCCAAATTTTGATATGTATGTGAAGCATGGTTTTGGCCCTATTATGTTTAGTACATTATGGCACAAATATACTAGGGACAATGCCGATTTGCAGTGGCCGTTGACGGGCACTTTTGATGAACAAAAGATTGGGTATTTACAGGAACAGTTATTTAAGAGACGAAGTAGACAATCTATGTTTGATTCCCTCAGAACGTGGCAGAAAGCAGCTAGGCAGAGACGATAGAAGGCGGAGAAAGATGTACGGAAGGGTAAGATGCAGACACTGACTCAGAAAGCTGTAGCATATGATAAAGTAAAACAGGAAAAGGGAGTTGAGTGTGAAGATAGGAGATTTCGATTGCATGTTGATAAATCGTATATGGCTCAGGAGGAAAAAATGACACTTTTGTGGAGGAATTGTTAGACACCCGACCCCCACCCCCATATGCCCCGCAGAGGATATATCCCACTGTCCCTGTGCCATCACTGCCGCTTGTTACAGCTGTTCCCACTGTCCCTGTAGCTACTGCTGTCGTCTCGACGGCTGTGGCTTCGGCTCCTCCTCCTCCTTCTTTGCCTTCACCATCTGCAGCAACTGTGACTGTTAGTACACCAAGCACACCTATTGTTTCAGCATCCCTATCTCCAGCTCTCACTCCCCCGGCGCACCCACCTGCGACTATCCTACCCGGTGCTTCTGTTGCTTCTCCATCTTTGATGGTTCATTTCCCAGCATTATTGGGTGCTGAGACACCAACACATGGATTTGAGGATGGAGATTTGATCAAATTTAGTGAGCGTATGGGCCCTTTTGTACGGTCTGCGGTGGGGGATGATGAGAAGAAGGTAGTAGCTAATCAGGCTGCGCAGTGGGGTCGTAATCCCATTTACAGTGTGGAGGATGTTTGGAGTGTGATGAAAGATTATGAGCCTTTTATACAGCAGCATGCTCTTAAACATATGTCCTCTATGTTGATTGGCCTTTGGCAGCAACATTTTGGGGATGATGCGCCACAAATTTTATTCAATAGTAGAGACCGTGTGTATGATAGTGGTTTGGACCCAGGCCAAGTTTTTGGGAACATTACCACATTGGTTGCTTATAGAGATAGGTTGCATGACAAGAGTCCTACCACAGTATCTCAGTTTCCGATGCGAGAGGTTCATCCCATATATCACCCAGAGATGCCAGAGTTAACGGATCAGCGTGGTAATGTCACTCGAGCGGGGGTAGCGGCCCGGTTTCAAGAACAATGGGTTTATACTCCGTGGAAGAGAAGTGAGGTTTTGTCCCTTAAGACTCATTTGCCTGACCCTAGAAAAAATCCTACTGCTTATTATAAAGAATTGACCGAAGCCTCCTCTTCTACGGTAATGACTCTTGCTGATATTGAAATGTTTTTCGGTCTTCTTGTTTCGGTTGATATTTGGAGGCAGGTTCATACTCAGGATCATGTTGTGGAATTGGGTGGTACATGGGATCAAATTAAAGCATGGGATCAGGAAAGAAAGCCAGGTAATAAGCCCCGAGCAGGGATACTTGCTTTGCCAGGCCGCATTATTACATATATGCATTCTCTTATTCCGCCGAGGAAAGTAGATTGGGACAAGTTGATGGCTTGTCGACAAAAGAAAGATGAGAGTGTGTCTGATTTTTTCACTCGGTTTGAGAATACATTTTTGGATTACAGTGGGCAGGATCTTTCTATTGAGGGAGGTGTTCGGCTGTTTGTCAACAGGTTTGTTTCTAATTTACTTCCGGAAATTGCGACTCGTTTACAGGCTTCTGAAAGTACCTGGTTCACCTCTTCCCCTTCTGTTATTTTGAATATGGCTCAATATTATGAACATCGGGACAACGAGGAGAAAGAAAGGGCAGAGAAAAAGCATAAGGATTTAAAGACAAAGGTGTTGTTGCAACAAGCATTTAGAGGGAATGGTAGAGGACGTGGTGGTTCTGCCCGACAGCTTCCACACACTAGTAGGCAGCCAAACATGGCGCCTCTGGGGCCGAATCAGTGTGTATATTGTAAGGAGGAGGGTCACTGGCGTAGCGAGTGTCCCCTGCTTTTGCAGAAGGTGGCAGTCCCTAGAGGGCGTGGTTCTTGTGGACAGGGTGGGGCTGATAGGGCTCAGAATGCTGCAGCCTCACAGGGTCGTTTGGATAATAATTATTTTGATGACCCTCGCGAAGGGCAGTACTACCATGATGACTATGATATGGATGAAGCGACAGGGATGTCTTATAGCTAGGATTGCCAGGGACAGAGTGGGGGACCAGTTCCGATACCTGAAGACCAGCGTGGGCCTTATGTGAAAGCGGAACTACAAGGTTCAACTAAGAAATTTTTGGTGGACACAGGTGCGACAAAAAGTTCTGTTTCTCAAAACATGGTCCCTGGGGCGGCGCTGTCTGGCCATAATAATGTTTCGGTAGGTTTTTCAGGTGTACTGGTTGTAAGCCCCATTTCAAGACCCCTTGCATTGACTATTGGTCCTTTTACTGTGGATTCTCTATTTTTGCTGACATCTAATTGTGGTGAGAATTTGATGGGATTGGATTTGTTGAAGAAATTACATGCTACTATCTATTGTTCCCCGGAAGGTGTTTATATGACGATGGGCCCAAGTGTGAGTACCAAACAGTGCCTGTCTCTCCCCCTTCCTGCTGAATTTACTGATGTGCCACCCACCCTGTGGGCGACAGGTGATACAGATGTAGGGCTGTTGCATATACCACTGGTTTCGATACAGGTCAATGACAATGCTATTCTGCCTCATATTCCCCAGTATAAAATACCACAAGTAGGAGAACAAACCTTGTTACAAATTATTCAGGATTTGATCAAGAAAGGAGTAGTGGAAGAGACGTCTGCCAATATTTGTAATGGTCCCATTCTTCTGATACTTAAACGGACACCCTCAGGTTCCCCTGATGATCATAAAGATGTTTATCGTTTTGTGATTGATTTGCGTGAAGTTAATAAAATAGTGGTTCCTCAGTTTCCAGTGGTTCCAGATATTACTACGCTTTTGACAATAATTCCTTCCACTGCTACATTCTTTTCTGTCATTGATTTGAAAAACGCATTTTTCAGTATTCCTATTCATCCAGATAGTAGATATATGTTTGCGTTCACCCTAGCTGGAAGGAGCTTTAGATTTTGTCAAGCTCCTCAGGGCTATACTGAGAGTCCCAGTATTTATAGTCAGGCTTTAACCCCTTGACCGCGATCGGAATTCCGCTCGTATGCTGGACATTCCGATCGCGGGTGGGTTCGTGACGAGCTCAGCTCGTCATGCGCACAGCGCTACCGCGCAGCATGACGAGCTGAGCTCGTCATGAGCACGGAAAGGGTTAAAGAGTCAATTGGATTCCTTTTTGCTTCCCTCAGGTAACATATTGGTGCAGTATGTTGATGACTTGCTCATCGCTTCTGATACTGAGCAGGGTTGTAAAGATAGGACAGTTCAATTATTGTTGCATTTGGCTCATCATGGACATAAGGTTTCCCTTTCTAAATTTCAGTATTGTCGACAGGAGGTCACCTAATTAGGTCACCTACTGTCAAAGGAGGGTAGGAGGTTGACCCCTGAGCGCATCAGTACCATTGTTAAGATGCATATTCCACAGACTCAGAAAGATGTGCGTGCTTTTATAGGTATCACTTCCTACTGTCGGCAGTGGATACCTAACTATTCTTTATTAACCAAACCCTTGCTTGCTCTAACACGAAAGAAGTGCATGAGCCTTTGCCTTGGACGCCCGAATGTCAGCAGTCTTTTGAGCAATTGAAAACTGCGCTTTGTTCGGCTCCAGTACTTGGCACCCCTAACTATGGCAAACCGTTTGTGTTGTACGTCCATGAGATGGCTAGTTGTGCGCTTTCTGTTTTAACACAAAAATTTGGAGATAAGCAACGGCCGTGGGCTTATTTCTCTGCTGTCCTTGATCCAGTCGCGAGAGCCCTCCCGAGTTGTCTAAGAGCACTCGCGGCTGTGGCCACTTCAATCAGACAATCAGCTGGACTCGTGCTTGATACTGACCTCACAATTATGGTACCCCATGCTGTGGACACACTTCTGAATAAGACAAAGACACAGCACCTAACAAGTGCATGTCTTACTGGTTATGAATTGACATTGTTTTCTAAGCATATTACTATTAAAAGATGTGCCACTCTGAATCTAGCCACGTTACTACCCCTCCCTTCTGAGAGTGATGAAGTCGATTAACATGATTGTGTCTTCCGGACGGAAGAAGAGATGAAAGGATGGGTAGATCTGACTGATGTTCCCTTATCTGACCCACAAGGGGAACTATATGTCGATGGCTCTTGTTTAAAATTACCAGATGGCACTACAACTGCGGCTTATGCTATCACTACACTGCGTACAGTAGTAGAGACATCCTGTGTTCCTTATCAGTCAGCGCAAGCTGCTGAGCTAGCTGCTTTAATTCGAACTTGTGAGTTGAGTGAGGGGTTGGTTGTCAATATTTATACTGACAGCCAGTACGCTTTTGAGGTCGCCCATAATTTTGGGTGACTCTGGGCTTAGAGAGGTTTTCTCACTTCCCATGGCACCAAAATCCGGCATGGGCACCTTATATTGAGACTTTTGTCTGCTTTGACGCTCCCTAAGAAGTTGGCCATAGTAAAGTGTAGCGCCCTCCGGAAGGTCACCAGTGTTGTAGGTAGGGGAAATGCCTTTGCAGATCAGACAGCTAAGGAAACGGCTCGAACAAAGATGAAAAGAATGTTTATAGCAGGTCCGGCTAGGTGGGAGCTTGAGATTGTCATGTTTGAGGACACTCTTGAGAATGTAAAGGAGATACAAAGCGAGGCCACAGTAGAAGAATTAGTAATGTGGCAGGAAAGTACAGCACAATTGAATGATGAGGGATGTTGGATCGATAAGTCAGGGAAGCAGAGATGGATGTTGCCAGATGCATGTGTTCTCCCTGTGGTTACGATGGCCCATGGCCCAGCTCATATCAGTGCTAAGGGTATTTGCAAGTTGTTAGACCCTGTATGGCAACATGATAATATTCCTAGGAGAGCTGCACATTTAGTGAAGTACTGTATGGTGTACATGATGCACAATCCTGGAAAGGATACCCCTACACCGTCTGGTAACTTTGCGCCGCCCACTTTTCCTTTTGCAGTTCTCCAGATGGATTATATCGAACTGGAGAGATGCAATAATTTGAAGTATGTTCTGGTGGTTATATGTGCATTTAGCAAATGGGTTGAGGCTTACCCCACCAAAGATAATACTGCTATTACGACTGCGAAGGTACTCCTGAAGGAGTTCTTTCCTCGTTTCGGCTTGCCCAGATTGATTTGGAGTGATAACAGAAGCCATTTAATGCAAAAGTGATTCAATTATTTGTGATGGTTTGCACATAAAGCAGAAGTTTCATGCTGCCAACCATCCACAGTCAGCAGGTTTGGTTGAGAAGTACAATGGTACTCTCAAACTGGCAAAAATTCAAGGGGACGACAGGGTTAAAATGGCCAGATGCTTTACCATTAGCTCTTTTGTCAACCAGAGCGACAGCTCATTCCAGGACAAGATTGTCACCGTATGAGGTCGTGTTTGGACGCCCGGTAAATATCTTGGGTGTCCCGCGCCCTCAATGGTTTTCCGATATTGAGTACCCATTGTTAATTGATTATCTTGGCCAGTTAACCGAAAGTTTGCGTTCTATTCACCAACAGGTCTGGGATACCCTGCCAGCTACACCAGAGGGGCCCGGGCACGACATTCCACCTGGTGACTTTATTTTCATCAAGAACTTCCAGCGGAAGAAAAGTTTGGAGCCGCGTTGGAAGGGGCCCGTCCAAGTCCTTCTGGCCACACGCACTGCAGTCAAGGTCGCTGGCCGTAAGAATTGGATTCATGTGACCCATTGTCGCAGAATCCCTTTGCCTTTGCCTTACGACCAGTGGGTGAAGGATGGAGTAGGAGACTCTGAGTGTGTGACGGTGCCTCGGTTTGTCCCTTTCAGTGATGCAAGGTTGACCTGGATGCAAACAGACAAGGAAAATGATGATGTGCTGAATGCAGCTGTTCCTTCGAAATACAAGCTATCCAGGAGCCTCTTTTTGTTGATCCTTCTGTGCCTGGAGTCACTAGGTACAATTTGCGCCCTCGGTTGGGGGACGGTGCATCCAAGGAAAAGAAAGATTAGTTAGGGATGGACTGTGTAAGTTAGGGTGTACATTGCTATAGTACCAACGGAGCTAGTTCAGGTTGATGAGAGTATTGTGCATTGTTTGAACATCAGACAGGACAAATAGAAGTATACCGTGTAGGTATACCACCGTGGTCGACATGGGATACGAGCTTAGGACAGAGCAAGCTCCACCGCCGGTGCTCAAGAGCGCCAACGTATTGATGGACGATAGGAGCCTGTACCAGTGAGGCTCTGATGGACACTGGGAACTTGCATATTTTTCTTGAATATTGCCCTATTTCATTATTCGTTATGCATCCCTTTGGTAGAATGGTTGCAGAGGAAGAGCAGCCAGCCTTCTTACTGCCCAGCACAATATGGTGTGGACTCGTAAACAAAAGTTAACATGTGTTGCTCTTGTGATTTTGCTGTTGATCATATTATGCGGTGTATCATAGGTTTTGGAAAATGACCAAAGTGTAGTTTTGTGTAGTAAGGGTAAGGTTACCTCCCCAACAAGAAGCAGAAGAGCAACCCCGAGCAATGTATTTCTAGAGACACATAAGAGGTTCTTTGGAGAAGGGACAGCTTGTTATCCCACTCAATCTGTCACCAGCCTATGGACTGCGTACCCTCTATCACTTGTAAATTATACGTATACTCGGCCACCTGATTTTGTAGAAGTGAAAGGAGTGTTTGGGTTTGGTTATTCAGGGCCATGTCTCTATTATAGAAAACCATTGGGGGAGGGTTACCCTGGTTGTGATGATAATACGTACTGTGATCATTTCTATATGGAAAAACAGAATGTAACTTTGGTGGGTTGGCATTACAAGGAATTGACAGTTCCCCGAGAAGCTGGTTATTATCCTGCTTGTTGTCCGATTATCAACAGTACTTATACTTCGTTATATATAAATTGCTCTGGGATAATATTGTATAAGGAGACGTTCCCTTTGGTGAAGCCAGAAGACCCCAGTACCTTTGGGTGGAATTCCCGATATTCTGCTGTGGATTATGATAGACCGATTTATGCACACCCAGGTTTTTTCTTTCTGTCTAATGGAACGCATTCTAACATTCATAACGGAACAAATGATGTGGCACTAGGGATGGTACTGCCTTTGGGTGTACCTTGCAGACATGCGAAGCCTAAAGTAAGATGGGTAAAAAGAACGTTGACTAAAGAATTCTGCGAAGGGGTGACAGACATAGAGGTCAATAATTATAGTAATGGCATCACTTTTGGATACATCCTTTCCTCTATTTTCACTTTGGGTGGTACTTCTATGGCTCGAGGGGCGAAAGCTAGAGAATATTTTCGATGTAAGCTGCAAATATTGTCTAACTCCACAGTAGCAGCTTTGCGTGATATCACTACCCAATTGGAAAGTATGCGAATATATTCCGAGCAGACTAGATATGCAGTCGATTTCATCCTAGCCAAGAGTGGTGGTGTGTGTGCGGTAGTAGGAGACCAGTGTGTAGTCGGGATCACAAATATGGAAAAGAATATTACCCAACACATTTTAGACATTCTAGAAAATGCTAAAGGAATGGAAAGTGGGAACTGGAGTTGGTCTCTTTTTGGCAGCTGGGGTTGGATCCTTGAAAAGGTGATTTATTTTATTGTGATTTTGGTTTCTTGTGTTCTTGTTCAATGCCTTCCCTTCTGTTGTTCTTATTGCACCACCCTTCTCACTCCTAAGAGAAAAATATCAAATCATGATACCAATGCTACAATTATGATTCAGAAAGAAATTGATGACCTCATGCAGATAGATGAGGGCATTTTCGAGGCTTCTTCCCTCCTTACCGTCTCCCTTCCTGATGTTGACAATATGGGGTGTTCATAAGAATTGTACTCATGCATTACTATTTTCTTGCAATGCATGTTTTTTGCTATTATTAGAAAATGTTTAGCTCATGCTAAAAGGAGGGTCTGTTAGAATAGAAATTATTTAGTTTATGCATAATTGTGTGTAAGTTAGCATTCGTCGCACCATTTTCTATTTGGGCGCAATTTTGAGTCATAATCGAAACTAACTCTTCGTGGATTCCGAGAAAAGGTCTCTGTTAAGTTTCTCTTCCCTGACGTTGGGTTCTGCTTCACTAATGAATAGACTGTTCTTATTAGCGCATTCCTTTCCCACTAAATAGAGGCCTTCTCCCACTTGTCTAGTGGCGGGCACAGGCAGAACGACCTTGAGTAGTAGATAGTGTGTGCCCAGCCTTAGAATCGAAACTTATCCTCTGTACTTCATTGTTTAGCTGCATGTGCTTAGAAAATTCCATTATGGGCGTGCATTCAATGGTTCTGAAATGTACATAATGTATCTTTATGCTTGCTGGTGTCAGTCCCTCTGCAGCACTCCTAGCGACTAGGCAGACTGGGCTCCACTCTGAGTGTACCTGAAATAAATAGATATTTGGTTTGTATTCTCTACTGTCTGACCAACTCTTTATTTAGTATGGAAGGCTGAGAGGTGGTCTTGTGTGGCCCGGGTGACCCGAATCGGGTCACTTCCTTCATAAGTTGTACAGAAATCTTTTTGGAACTCCCACATTTGATGTTCTTGCACAGGTTACACCCCATTTTGACATATCAATGGACTTTGTAGGCCAAAGGGAAGTGAAATTGCACTCTATAGTAGTATGCCTCCTAAGTGTAAAATAAAGTGTCACTACAGACAAAACAGTAAATCACACTAACTTTCCCTATTAGTGTACATTAGCATTATAAGGCCTAGCCCAGGTCAATATCTAATCCTCCTGGGTCCCCTCTGCTCCAGGCTACCTGTGAGCAGTTACCAGGCTGCGCACAATGGTAGTCTCATGCACGCAGCCCACACACGTGTGCACACGTGTTCATGTGCAACCAGCCAAGTGCCCCTTACCCTTGATCCATCGCAGCAGCCTTATCTTAAAAGACGGACACTCACGGTAAACATGCACAGTCCATTTGCCATGTGATTACTGTGGGTGAGACACATTAGTAAAACTCACCCATAGAAAAAAGTCCAAAAGAGTGTGATCCAAAAAACTAAAAAATCCGGGTGTACTGAATGGTCGGAACTCAAGTGCAACAACTGGGATGTGGAGGGCATAAAGAACCACCAGCAAAGGCACCTGTCTGCTGATTGGCACAGTTCAGCTGACTTTATTACAAAGCTCATGTGAAAGTGAATTCTGCATGTGACTCTGGTGGTAGTATCATGCAGGAACAAATACAGAAATGTTACACCATTCTCTAAACCTTGTAATCTGTTCCGCTGCTGTGCTTCTTAACCCTTTCTAATTCGTACCTGTTCGCAAATTTCTTTTAAATGTTATTTCTGTGTTCATTACTGTCTGAGAAGAAATGAAGTTAATGTGCATCAGGTCCAGTCTGAGGCAGGTCAGGGCGCGCTCTCAGATGTTTCCTATTCATTAGTATTAATTGCTGAGGAGAGGAGTCCTCCATGGCTGCGCGCCAGCGACTCTGACCAGACAATTCTCCCTGAACAGTGGAAACATGGAGCTGGAACGTCATACCGGATGGCGTGCTGCCACGCGGCAGGGAGGTGCGTCACTCTTTCCTGTGTTCTCGAGCTATCACTGAGCAATTCGGATGGAATACAATGACTGTTTTCACATACACTATCTGGCCCTCTCAGAAACCAGACTTTTATTTACTATAAATAAGGGAAAAAACTCCTTATGAAGATACCAGGTAAATGTTTTATTCCTGTCGCTCTAAATAAACTTTCCACAAAATCTTAGGGCAAAAAATGGGCAAGGTCATTTACCCCGCTCTTAACGCCTTACAAGGGCTGGTGTGGACAGTTGCTGGGGAAGCTTTCGTGCGTTTTTGTCTGTTTGACGTTTGGTTCATTCTTACATTTCCGTCGGTTCTTGCAGCTGAGAGCCCTTGTTCAGTCGTCACTGAGCCTGCTCAGCCGTGTGTTATGTGTATACAATGCTGAAGGTTACATGTTTGTTCTGCTTGGTATTAAACACAGTCTACCTGCAAAAGCTGTTCTACACAGGAAAAGCCACAACTATTCAAACACCATTGCACTTCCACTTCCACGATGCTTTGTGTAAACAGGCCTTATTTTTTTAGGAAAATAATAACTACTGGTTTATATACAGATTCCCATCAAGTTGGTGTGATTTCGAAGTGATATAAATTAGATTTCATTCCTGACCTCATCTCAGTGGTATCCATTGTGTTTGACTTTGAAAAATGAACGGGTTGCTTGTCCCTCGTGTTACACAGTTGTGCCCTCACAAACGCTCAGGGGGGCCCCTTTCAGACTTTGGAGCAGAGGCCTCCTGCCAGGTTGGTGACATGCCGGCCCTCGCATGGACTTCCGAAATCACTGAATGCAAGGGTCTCACCCGCAGGACACACTAAACTCTCTGGCAGGGTAAGCACTGTAAAGAAATGCTAAGAAAAGTAATACAATGTCTATGGGGAGTTCCTTGTCCTGGTAGCAACCATCACTAACAGCCTGTGCGCCTAGATCCTGGTCAGCCACTAACACGTGTGACAACAACATGATGGCATATTTAAAAGAGATTTAAAAAAAACTCTTAACTCCCCAGGTTTAATTTGCTTTCCTTAAAGTAGAGGAGACATAGAAAATGTATGTATCCTAAGTGCTTGTTGTTTTTATAAAATTGACCTGTCCTGTTTGTCTACCGAATAACAAAGATGAACATGAGGGCAGCTTGAGGACCCCAGTTAAAGCTGAAGTTGTATTGTGTTGAGTGGCTTATTAGGAAGATTGGTTCAAACATCGTATTTAGGTCCAGAAAGTGTTTCTTCCCGAAACTTGACTTAATCGATGCTTTTTTTGCTTTCCATTTCGGACTTAGATGAAAATGTAACTATATGGATCCTGTTGTTTCTTTAGACTTTGGTAAGCACTCACGCGCAGAGTTGAGTAATTCACAAACACGTAGGTACAGTGCACAGGTTTGAGAATTCAGAGCTGTCCTTCTGTTTCTTTAACTGTCCCATCTTTCTGTATTCACACACAAAGTTTTCACACATGCAGTGTAGCATCCAAATATCCCGCGCTGCATTGCGCAGAGAGAAAACAGGGCAAAGCCATATCTTCTAAGACGGTCCTACTCCTGTTGCCATCCTGGACGACAGCGCCCAAAGATGCTGCATTCCACAATGCACAGCCTCGCACCACGGCACAAAGATGAATGTCCAGCGTAGGCTTTGTAGTGGACACATCGCCTTCCCTTAAACGTTCCTATGCATTGACGACCGCAGAAGGGTCAGACACATTGGGGGGCAGATTTACAAGCCCCTTGCGCCACTTTTGCGTCACTTTTCCCATGTTAAAAGTGACGGAAAAGTGGCGCAAGGGGCTTGTAAATCCGCCCCTGGATGTGTACTGGGCACTGTAGCACATTTATGGGCAAAATAAAAGCAACCCCTTTGCTTGTGCCTGTGTCCATTGGGCATTAGTTTCGTTTTTGGTGCAAACTGCGGACAGGCTAGTCTAGTAGATCAGGTGTTAGCAGTAATCCACCCCAAAAGTGCCCTACATAGTTAGCACTGTGAAAAGGCTACAAGCCCATCACAAAATAACCTTTTTCGCTAGAAAGTAAATCACTGCTTCTGCTCTGTGCCCCTTTCTGCAGGTGCAAACATTTGTACATCTGGGCTGAAGAGTTGAGGTAGGACAGTGGCACGACAGTACTGCTTATTATAGACGGTTGTCTCTTGGGCTGCATGCTCATATTCAATAAAATTGTTTGCAGAGGGACAGAAGAGAAAAGAGCCAGATAAAGATACCTGCTAAAAATCACAAAGCTTAGTTCTACCTCAACAAAAAAGAAAGGGACATAAGTGAAAAGGTCAACATTTCAACAAATATCTCCACATGCAAGCAGATGCCAGGTTTGTAGGAGACCAGAAAGAACATGGTGTAAGGCCACTGAAAATTACATAAGAGGTCTACATAAACTCCTATGGACATCTGAGAAAAGCAAAAGTCTTAACTCACATGCTGGTGCACATCTGCAGATGAGGCTTTCTCAGCTCCGGTGCTAGAATTTTCATAGCCCAAGGCAAATTATGCTTTCACCTGGTACCAGGGAGATTTGTAGGCCATTTGAAGCAATCTCCCATTTGATGCAACCTGCTGCCTCCTGTGACCATTTGTGGTTTTGTTGTAAAGCAGATGCCTGCAGTGGTCTTAATGTAACTATGGCTCTACTTGGTAATTTTGTATCAATATATATCACCACACTCTCCCTCATGGTCTACATTGTCATATGGTTGCCCTGAAACATTGGAGCAATACATTTGAGAATCAGCCAGGCCTTGTCTATCATTAAAACTCATAATATTCACAGTTTTTGTGCCATACATTTGCATGAAGTAAAGCTTAAATTTACTTAATGCATCTACTTGTATGCAACTAGTTTGTCATTCATTAACATTTTTGACGTTGTGGAAAAGTTGAGAAATGAGACTGGACAAAGCAAAAACATGGCAACCCTAATCCTCCATGGTAAAAACAGTATGTCAAGCTTTTGGCTCATCTTCAAGGCACTGACCCTTAGAAATAAAGCATTAACAGAACCCACTCTCATCCCAAAGTGTTTGCAATCATTCAGCTTAGAAAAGAGTATCAGAGATTGTGGGAGTAATTTGCCTCCTTGCTGGATGGATGTAGGCCTGTATGATGTCTGCATACTGTGTCAGCCCACAGGTGTGTTTGTTCACGAACATCCTGCTTACTCTGTAGATAGCAGGGTTGTAACATTCACCCAATGGGTGGGAATACTCACAGGCATTGCCTTGAGACAAGAGGCAAGTAGCTAGAGGCAGCTGCATGTGTCTGTGTCACTATGTTAAACGAAGGCTTCTGCTTAATCAAGGACATATTTTGTGTGACTGACATGTCTGGTTTACTGCGAGAGAGTGGCAGAGACTAAGAGACAGTGGAAGACTGCAGCTAGAGCAATATTAGCTTACACCACTGCACGTTGTACTTCTCTAGAGAGTCACTATAGGGGATCCAGAGCCTTGGCAGGTTCCAGGGGCTTCCCTGAGCTGGACAGGGCAGTGCAAGGCTGGCCTGAGAATCTACTGGTTAGTCTTGTTGGTAGATAATTGCCCCATTAAAAAGAACAGTCCAACTAATAAGCCATGATGGAGCTGTAAGTGGGCTGTATGTCTGAATGACCACGTGAATTAGCAAGCCTGTTGGTAGACAGGGTAACAAGGGCAACCAGGACTATCCCCTGTGCTAGGCTGTAGACAAAAACAGTGGCTGACAATAATTCAATCATTCCTTTCATCACTTTGTTGTTTGTTGCAGCCCACATCATGGGGCAGGGGAAATAACAACTGTTTTGAATTCTGCGGCTTGCGAGAAAATGGTTATGCTGTTCCTATGCCAGTTCATAACTCAGAAAAATGAACGTACCAGGAAATTAATAACATATTTCTACTATCAATTAGTAAGTTGATATATGGAGTAAATGGGCTGTGCCCATTTCAGCCCCATGGATTCCCGCTTTTTGACTGCCCGGTTGTGGACTTTTACTGTGAGTGAGCCTCACCAACTGATTCTAACTCATAGTAAACGCTGTGGAAATGGACAGAGAGTGTTAAACGCCAGTGTCTGCCTTTTAAGATAGGGCTGCTGCTGTGCTGCTAGAGGAAGAGGTTTTGGGCTGGTTACACAAGAACACATGAGCACACATATGAGCACACATGTGGGCTGGGTGTATGAGACTACGGTCTAGCTCAGTCCAGTATCTGCACACTGGTAGCTGTTGCAGAAGGGCCCCTTTAGCGAATGGTACTGACCTGTGTGGGCCTTATAATGTGAGTGGGCATTCATAGTGTACATCCGTAACGCTTATCGAAAGGCTGCATCATCATACATTATACCTTATGGGCAGGCGCGTAACACAGGCCCCGCAACCCCCGCGGTGCACGGGGGCCCCCAAGCTCCAGAGGGCCCCCTCAGCACAGTACTCCGGCTGGACAACTCCTGATTGAGGCCGGAGGGGGCCGCTCCACGTACCTTGCAGGGGGGCCCCCTCAAGTTTTGTTACGCCACTGCTTATGGGTGAAATCTGCAACACCACACAGTTTCGTCATACTTAGGTCTAGTCATACCGATTATGTATGAATCTTTGGGTAAACATGTACCCTGAATGCAGAGTCACTGTCACTTTTGTGATAACCGTACTCCTAATGAGACTTTGAGAATCTTTTTATTTCTCTTGCTCAGCTATAATCTGATTCCAGGTCTTTGCCCCCCCCCCTCCTGAGTCAAGTGAATTACTCTGCTGCCCAGCAAGAGAATCAAAAGCCTTCCTACACAAGTGAGCCATTAACAGTGCTTGACCCAGTTCCTGGGAAAGGAGGGGGTGGGGACGAGATCTGCATGTGGTAATTGACTCTTCACATTGCATCTGGCCTGGACAATCCCAAGCCCACAGAAACATAAGAGGAAGGCCTCTGGAGTCAAACACAGGAGGGTTCCCGTTTGAAGTGTTGGTAGGAAAGGTCAGGCAGTTGTGTCAATTGAAGATGGGGCTGAGATTCTCAGGCAGGATCTTTTCATAAACCACTTGAAGTTGTTACCCATAAATGGCTGAGCAGAAGGGTAGGGGAAAGGGTGTAGTGATGATTTGGGACCTCAGGATTGGGCAGAGATGCCTACCTTCTAGAACTTTCCACCCCCTCTTAAAAACCCATGAACAAGAGAAAGACTATTGAGAAGACACTGGACCTGGGGCTGTGATGCTGAAACATTGCTCAACTGAAAGGGAGAAGGCCTCTGAACCTCTGCAAGGATTAACTTTGGAACTCTGAAACTTCAGCTGGCACCCAGAGATTAGGATCAGTATCAACAAGGCCAGTGGCCCTGGCCCCAATATGGCCCCTGTTGAACATTTTTGTTGATCAATTCTTGGCCTCGAGGACCTTATCTCCCAGGGCTCAAAACAACAGAAACTGTCCGTGAGGACCCTATCTCCCCAGGACGGAGCAGAAAATGGGCACCACTGCGCTCCATCAATGGAAAGCCCCTGGGGAGAGCCAAACACTCTGGAGCATCGCTGGATGCTTGCACCTGCTCCCGTGTCTGTGTGTGGGTGGAGCAGGAGGCACCCAGTACATCAACCCCTCATCAGCACTGATCGCAGGTGGGATACCAGAGAATGCATGTTCTTCTCACACAAGGGAGCTAGAGAACGGGTGGGGGAAGATGAAGGAACTGACTGGGCAGCGCAGGAGTTGGCTTCCTGTGGTGTCCCCACTAAAATGGCATGTGGGTGCCCCATGTGGTAATGGGGACAGTTGCAATAAACAAACGCAGTGCAGGCCCACATTTAACAAGAAATTCTTGTGACACAAGTGGGTATTTAAATATGCACTGCTGAGTCTGAGGAGCGCTCCATAAACCCCGAGAGGGATCATTATTTTGGTTATTTCTCTTTGTGGTGCCCCAGGAAGGGCAGGAGCACCACCAACAAAGAAAAACCTGTTTGTGGGGCTGCCAGGAGCCTGGCAGTCCCCACAGGAGCTAGCAAATACATTTACTCATGTCACTCTACGTCTCCCACAGTGAATGTTGGTAACCCCAGGAGAGCTTTCTCAATGATTCAAGCACTCTTGGATCTGGGACTTTTTCTCATAGGCTCTGGAGTGTAGGAACCCCTCTCTGTTGGACCTAAAGCTGCAGTTGATTTAGTTTAAAGTAGAAAAAAGACTCATAAACATCTTTCATTATTTCAGGAATGTCTTATTGACAATGGATTGGTATATATGTTTTAATGACGAGTAATATAAGTTGGTACATCCTTATTGAACTCAATGGTGTTCTATTCTTTTATTGTGTCAGAGTTCAATTTCTGTCAATATGGTGACACCCTGACAAAGACAGAAGGCCTGCCTTTTTGCTAATGACACTCCCTTATATTGTGGCCAGTCTAATGGGGTATTGTTCTTAAAGGAAAGGATTTATGTGTAGCATGTCATTAAAGTGTCGCCAAAGATATTTCCATCTGCCTGTTTGTAGATCTTTGTAAATTAATGAGTAGTATTTAGTAGTGTGAGTGTAATCTAGTACTTTTCTTTTTTATAAGAAAAAGCACTGCTTGCACAATGATTTATTGAGTGTTGTTGTTGCATACCAGTGCAGAGGGGTACTAGCCCACACCACTTGTACTGCTCTGCTTGCTACCCTGACAGAATCAAGTGGTACAGCGGGGTACATAGTTCCCAGTAAAGAGAAGGCTGCAGACTTATTAATTGTGAAGGAGTAGGACACTTAACCCTGCACACTTTTACTCCGTGTGCCATTACCTTGCAGTTTTTACACCGCAAAACCTTTTACAACGCAGGGCTTTACAACGCAATCAATTACAACGCATTCCCCATTACAACGCAATTTACTATTCTAACTCCACCGTGGCGTTACTTCGGGGAATGCGTTGTAATAGTTTGCGGTGTAAAGCCCTGCGTTGTTAAAGATTTTGCGGTGTAAGTAGGTAATTTATTGTATTTGATTAATTAAAACCATTACAAAAATACACGTTAAAAAAAAAATCATACTTATTAAGACAAGAGAAATAAGTTTCTGAAAGCTTAAAAGTCTCTATTGTGAAAGCCCCTTGTTCGGCTTCTTCTGAAGAGGTTCAAATGTCTGTGCTAAAAGTTTACAGTTGTGTAAGTTAAAACTTCCTTAAGGGGTTTTTGCATTTGCACGGAGCGCAGCACTTCCTTGCTTAGATTCTACTAGTGACAGGAATTTCACTAGTTTCCCATTTAGCTGCGGGTCCTTGGAGTCGAAGCATGCAATCACGACCTGTCTCCGAGTTCGAATCCCTCGTCCGTTAAAGTGCACTTTGAGTAAACCTGCCCTTTCCGCCTTTAATTTAGGGCAGGGGCAGATTAGGGGCCAGATGTACGACGGTTTTTGCATGCGCAAATGGGTTTGCGAACCTGTATGCGCATGCAAAAACCAATAGGGGTATGTACCATTCCAAAATTGCGAGTCGCAATTTATTTGCGACTCGCTATTTTGGAATTGCGAGTCGCTATTAGGAAGGGGCGTTCCCTTCCTAATAGCGAGCGCAACCCCATGTACAAATGTTTTGCGACCGCAATTGCGGTCGCAAAACACTCACAAATTACCACCCTCTTCAAGAGGGTGGTAATGGGGTCGCAAAAGGGAAGGGGTCCCCAGGGGACCCCTTCCCTTTGCAAATGCAGGGGAAAATATTTTTAAGGGCAGGCAGTGATCCCAGAGACCACTACCTGCCCTTAAAAAATGAAACGAAAACGTTTCATTTTTTTCTTTTTAAATGCATTCCGTTTTCCAGCATTAAAAAAAAAGTGCTTTATTTAAAAGCAGTCCCAGACCTGGTGGTCTGCTGAGCCCAGCAGGCCACCATACCTGGGAGGGCCTGCCATTCCCAATGGGGTCGCAAATTGTGAGAGACTCATTAATATTCATGAGCCTCTTAATTTGCGACCCCATTGGGAATCGCAAACAGTGTGATACCCACTGTTGTACATCCAAAATAGCGCCTCGCAAATTGCGAGTCGCAAAAAACTCGCAATTTGCGAGGCGCTATTTTGCACGTCGTACATCTGGCCCTAGGTGTCCCATGTCCTCAGTACCGTTCCCACATAGTCTGCATGTGTTGCCACATTTCTCCCTCTGCCAGGGTGGGAGGTGCGGAATGGCTGGCAGGATTCCTAGCCTGTATTTTAAGAATTGTTCTTTGGTCTTCCTGGAATACCCCAAATTGAAGTATGCCTGAGACCCAAGTGATTTGTAGCCATTCAGTGTCATCCATGCATGGCTCCTGTGGACAAAGGCAACTTTGTCTTCGACAAGGGAGATTTTCTTGATTACCTTTTTTACTACTTGCTTAAGGGGCAAATGGGTAGTTTGGGTTTCCAATAGGTCGGCTTGCCCGGTAGTGGCAAGTGAGTCCTCCAGATACTTTCTGGCCAGCGAGTTGGATATGTTGCAAAGTTCTTGCCAGAGATGATGGTTCAGTGTATTCTGGGGAGAGTTCCTAATTTTGTGCCAACACATTATGTAGAAACCTTGCCTTGCCAGAAGTTGTTTGGTTAGGCCGAACTCCAGTCGAATCTGTGCAGGTGAGGCGTAAGTTGGGAGGTTAAACATAACTCTATAGGCCCTGGCCATGGTGGTGTCCAGCAGTTTTGCATCCCTGCCCCTCAGTGCTTTTCTGCCATAGGTGATGTAGGGTAGAATTTTAGTTTGTGCTACCCAGAGGAGAGGAGAAAGGATAGGCCCTGTAAGTTTTGTTTTTAACTGCCTTAGTGTTGTTGCTGTTGCTATTGCCATCCACTTCCTCCGGATAGCCTCAAGTTGGATGGCGAATTGGCCATCATCGTCAATGGTTACCCCTAAGTATTTGTAGGCAGGGGTGTTCTCAATTGGGGTAGAGCCGTGTTTGCCATTGATTGTCAAGGTTTTTGTTTTGTTGATGGTCACTTCTAGGTGATTTTCCGCTGCGTACTCGTGCATTTTGTTGAGTAAGCGTTGCAAGCCGACTTGAGTGTGGCTTACCAGGACAACATCGTTGGCATACGAGATACTGGAGATGGTTTTGCCACCGAGTCATGGTGCGTGCGCGTTGCAGGTGCCGAGTGCTGATGTCATATCTGCTGTGTACAGGTTGAACAGTGTTGGTGCAAGCACACATCCCTGTTTAAGTACTTTGGTAGTTGGTATGCGCCTCGAGAGATGAGTGCCGTTACCTAATTTTACCTGTATCCATGTGTTGGTGTGGAGATGAATTAGGAGGTTCAAGAGAGATGGCGGGATTCCCCAGAGCGCCAGTTTTCTACACAGTCTTGCTCGGTTAACATTGTCGAAGGCTGCCTTGAAGTCGATGAAACAAAAGTGAATTGCCTGTTTGGATGATTTCGCCTTGTCAATAAGCAATGACATGGTTAGTATGTTGGTTGATGTTCCTGTGCCTTTGCAAAACCCTGTTTAATGAGGGGGATTATTTCCTTCTCCTTTACCCAGTCCTGGAACTCTGTCAATAATGTACCGGCGAAGTATTTTGCCTCTATGTCTAGTAGTGCAATCAGAGGATAATTATTTTGTGAGGTTTTGTCGCCGGCCTTATAAATCGGGGAAATTATAGAGCCCTTCCATGAAGCAGGTAGGAGTCCGGACTGTCTAACGGTATAAAAGAGGGGGGCAGTATTTCTGACCAGTACTCAGGATCTTGTTTAAAGAGAGCTGGTGGAATCCCGTTTGGCCCCGGGGCCCCTTCCCTCCTTCATTTTGAAATTTGGTTCTTAATTGTTATTATCTCAATTCCCTTTTCCTCTTCCTCTAGGTTCCGTTCAGTTTGGGTGGGATGGATCGGTTGGTTATCCAAGATTGCTTGAAATCCAGATGTTTGCTGATTAAAGTGAGATTCTAGGGGGCGTGGCCAAGATGGCGTCGCTGTAGGACGCACTCTCGGAGCTCTCCGCTCCCACCGGGCCATCTACCGCGATTTTCACAGCCATATGACCCAGGGCGGAGCGGCACCAGCCCATCAACAACGCTGCACCACCGTGTCACTGAGGTGGGGGCGGCTAAGCCCGGCAGATGGGTGCACGGTCGCAACAATCTGCGGCACGTGAATCTGTGGAACGCCCGGGAGGGTTGGCGATCCCTCTGGCGTTTGCGACACGGTCTGGGCAGCGCTCGGCGGCTCCCTACTCGGCCTGGGGGCTGCCACAACGTGTCCTTGAGACGAGGCTCCCTCCTGCACAGCAGCCCACGAGCCGCAGCTGACCCGGGCGGGAGGTGCCCTTGGGCGCGGCCATCACGCGAGGTCCCGGCTCGGCAGATCGGAGCAGGCCACAGCATCGGAGGTGAGTCAGGGGAGGGGCTGCAGCACCAGCAGCTACTAGGGTGCCCTGCCGCCATCTCGCTCCACGCGGCGTTCCCCCCCGCCCAGAGGCCTGAGCAGCGGTGTGTACCGGCCTGCCCAGCAGCTCAGCAGAGCCCCGGTTGGGGTGGAAGACCTGGGGGCTGACTTGGCAGCGCAATTGACATGGCTACGTGTTGCCTGGAGTGGTCAGGAGTGCACCTGGTCCACAGAGGTGGCCACGGCGCTGGCAGAGGTGCAGGGGCTCACTGTACTACGAGCGGCCCCCGGGGTGGCAATCAATGAACCTGTGACTGAGCCCCGGATTGAGATTGCCACGCAGGACCCCGGTTTTGCGAATCCGAGAGGGCCGCGGCATTGGAGGTGAGGCCGGGGAGGCGCCATAGCACTCGCAGCTCCTGGGTTGCCCTGTCGGAACATCGCTCTGCATGGCGCCCACATGGGTGAAGACACATCCCTGCAGCGTTCTGGCCGGTGTGACCGGCCACTAACGCGACTAACGCGCTCACGAGGGTGGCTCGAGTGATCGGGAGGCTGCCTGGGCTGTAGGAGCGATCACAACGCGAGTGGAGGTGCGTGGCTGGCAGAGTTTCTCTGCTGCCTTGATCCAGGGGCCCCTGGGGTTATTGATGAAGATGTTGCCTTCCCTCGCCCGGAGCTGAGGAGGAGTGGGTCCTCTGCGGGAGCGGGGCGTTCAGTGGC
Source organism: Calotriton arnoldi (assembly GCA_963921515.1). Taxonomy (NCBI): domain Eukaryota; kingdom Metazoa; phylum Chordata; class Amphibia; order Caudata; family Salamandridae; genus Calotriton; species Calotriton arnoldi. Next base: position 5,005,564 of record CAWUFW010000033.1, read on the forward strand.
AGTCCTTTGGCTGTGGTCCTGCCCCTCTGCTCTTGCCCCCCGCATCCCACGCTTACCACTCAGGGTGCGCCTGCCTCCCCTACAACAGAGACCCTTGCACGGGCTGGACCATGGCCGCCCTTAAAGGCAGGAAAGACAGGTCGGTGAAGGACCTCCTGCTCAAAACTGCGCAACAATCAGAGGGCCAGCCCGGACCGGGGCATGCAGACGACGTGGAGGGCAGTGACAACCCAGAGGCCCCGATCAGCCGCTCTTACCTGGATTCACTCTTCTCCTCTCTTCGTGATGACCTGTCCACCATGAAGCAGGAACTGCGGTCTGACCTGCGTGAGGTTAGGCGAGACCTGGACTCCCTGGGAGAGCGCGCCCACACACTCGAAGAGCACGAAACGGGCCGCGATGAAGAGATTGAGCACCTCCAACAAGCAATGCTGAGTCTGCAGGACCAGAACCGAGATCTACAGGCTCACACCGAGGACCTGGAGAACAGGTCCCGGCGGAACAACATTCGCATCCGAGGCCTGGCACACGCAGAAGGTGATGGCGACATTGAGGCGCTGGTCGCGGGCCTTTTTCGTTCTATACTTGGGGAAACCGCAGAGTTTCCGATCCAGCTGGACCGCACTCACAAAGTGGGACCTAGGAGAGCGGCACCTGCTCCTCCTGCGGACATACTGACCTGTGTCCACGAATACCAACTGAAAGAACGGATCCTTCGTGAGGCCCGTGGCCACCCGGACTTTACGTATCAAGGTCAGAAACCTATGCTCTTCCAAGATTTGGCCGCGTCTACTTTGCTTAAACGTAAATCCTTCAGGCCGATCACACTCCACCTCAGGAACTCCAGCATAAAGTGCTCTTGGGGACATCCGTTTAGGTTGATCTTCCATTACCAAGGGGAACTGAGGCAACTTAGATCATTTACAGAGGCCTGCGCGCTCCTGGGTATTGAGGAGCCCGCGCCGGACGAGCCTCCCTCGGACTCACGCCCTCGCAGTCGCCGGAGCGGTCATGGATGGACCACCATTAAACCTCCCAGCTCGGCAGCACGCCCTGACCCGGACACTATAGCCAAGGAACGGCAGGCGGTCCTGTCGACTCTCGCAAGAACGCCAGAGGACTGATCCGAACCTTGCCCCAGTTGCAGCTCCCGCTCTCCTAGTTAGTTTGAGATAAGCTGCTGGTCTTGATATTGATCTTCTGGGCCTGCCTGGTGGGAGCGGGGACTTGTAGGCCATTGGTACCCCTTTCTTCACTTCTTCCAATGAGCAGGACGCTCAGGACATTGACTCTCGTAGTTCTAATTCATGTTGTTTTTGTTTTCTTGGGGGTTATGTTGTTTTCATTGTTGGGGTCTCCTCCCCCTTGCTGCGCTCCTCTCGTCTTGGGTATGACTGGGCGACGCTTCCATATCGTGGGTGTCATGTATGGGGCTTTGCTTTTTTCAATGTTGAGGTCTCCTTCCCCTCGCAGAGTTCCTCTCATGTACACGTGGGGTAGCCACTCATGTCTGTCATCAGCGACCTACACGGGCTCCTCCGGCTTACTGACAATTGCGACCCCGCTGGCCCTTCGACACTTGCAGCACACGGCGGCCCCCTCACTCTGGATAGATGGGTGTTAAGATCCTGACATTAAACGTCAAAGGGCTGAACAATCCAGTTAAGCGTAGGGCTATCTTATCTTACTTGGAAAATTCCGGGGCCCATATCTGTTTACTTCAAGAGACCCATTTGTTGCCCAGCGACACTCATAGAATGCGCTCTAGGGCCTTCCCTCAACAGTACTACTCCTCCCTCTCTTCCAAAAAAGCTGGGGTGGCTATCCTAGTAGCCCGCTCGTTCCCTGGGAGGGTGGAGGCCAAGGTGACGGAGATCAAAGGGCGGCTTCTGGCACATTCAGTGACCATAGGGGGGCACACCTTCACTCTGGCCTCTATATACGTCCCTAACGAGGGTCAAGAGCCCTTTCTGCGCAAGGCGATAGGCGACTTAACTGCCGCACCTGACCGACAAATCCTTCTCGGGGGCGACCTGAATATTGTATTCCATGGACAGACTGACCGGTCAGCACAAAGACAGGGACAGACAGGGGCCCTTGCTAGCGTGCACCGCCAGTGGATGCATGACCTAGGATTAACGGATCTATGTCGGCACTTCCACCCTCACACGCTCGACTATACGTTTTACTCAGGAAAGGGTGGGAGCACACTGCTGACCTCCCAGCACAGTTCGCCCCTTAGCATTCTGGTAAATGCAGTTGGTAGTGCATGCTTACTTGGTATTTTGCTGGAGTGTTCCACCAAAGTTGGTGCAGATTAGTGCTGTCATCTCTAGACACATGTGTTTCTGGATTTTATCCGTCATCAGTAGAGATCAAAAACGATTTTCTTCTGGGGTTGCTGAGCAGGCTGCCACAATTCTTACAGGTCTCAGTACCTCTCACAGGCGCACAGGTGCATCTCCACTAGCTCGTCAGCTCAATGGCTCAAGGGAGCCTTTTTAAACAGGAAGGGGTGGGAGCACACTGCTGACCTCCCAGCACAGTTCGCCCCTTAGCATTCTGGTAAATGCAGTTGGTAGTGCATGCTTACTTGGTATTTTGCTGGAGTGTTCCACCAAAGTTGGTGCAGATTAGTGCTGTCATCTCTAGACACATGTGTTTCTGGATTTTATCCGTCATCAGTAGAGATCAAAAACGATTTTCTTCTGGGGTTGCTGAGCAGGTTGCCACAATTCTTACAGGTCTCAGTACCTCTCACATGCGCACAGGTGCATCTCCACTAGCTCGTCAGCTCAATGGCTCAAGTGAGCCTTTTTAAACAGGAAGGGGTGGGAGCACACTGCTGACCTCCCAGCACAGTTCGCCCCTTAGCATTCTGGTAAATGCAGTTGGTAGTGCATGCTTACTTGGTGTTTTACTCACATGCCCGGGGAACATACACCAGGCTGGACTACTTTTTAGCAACCCATACTCTCCTCCAGGTGGCACAGACCTCAGTCATTGAGCCTCAGGCACTCTCGGACCATGCGGCCCTGACTACGACATTGCTGTTCCCCCCTACATCTAGACCGTCATACTCCTGGAGGCTTAGAGACACCCTCCTACACAGGCCTGAAGTCGTAACCCGCCTCACACAGATGCTGAAAGACTACCTAGCCATGAATGACACGCAAGACACCTCCATTGTTTCACTTTGGGAAACACTCAAACTAGTAGCCCGGGGCGACTTCATAGCCACATCGGCCGTGGACAATAGAGCACGCAGAGAGAAGAGGGACGAACTTTCCACACAGGCGCTTGAGTTAGAGGGGATCCACAAGAGGACAGGGGCCCCCCGAATCTGGAGACAATTGAAAGCTGTCAGGGCACAACTGGCCAGCCTTGATCTTGACAGAGCAGAACATGCTGCGCTCCACTTGAAACACGCCTTTTACACTGGGGGAGACAAATGCGGCCGCTTACTGGCCCATAAATTACGCGCACAAAGGCAGGCAGCGACAGTCCCACTCATTTATTCTGATGAGGGGGTCGAGGTAACGCGAGGTGAGGATATAGCGAACACCTTCCGGGATTTTTACGCCAACCTGTATACCGCACAGTCTCTACCTGACCAGGTCCCATCTGCTTACATACAAGTCATAACGCACTCCAAGCTGACGGCTGACCAAGCAGCGTCCCTCGATAGTCCTATTAGAGTCGAAGAAGTTATCTCGGCCATAGCCTGTCTTAAACTCCTTAAATCCCCCGGCCCAGACGGCTTTACTGCCCTTTTTTATAAAACTTTTTGCCCGCTTGTAGCTCCTGTATTAACACGCTTATTTAATGCCATTGACGACCATAGGGAGCTACCGCCCACGATGCTTCTAGCGTCTGTGGCGGTCTTGCCCAAACCCGGCAAAGATAATAGATACAGCGCCTCCTACAGGCCGATTTCTCTCTTGAATATTGACTTCAAGATTTTCACGGGAATACTCGCAGCCAGACTAGGGCCTCTTATGCCGGGATTAATAGAACCCGACCAAGCCGGATTCGTCGCGACAAGGCAATGCAGCGACAACACTAGAAGGTTGTTGCATCTCCTAGATAAGTCCCATCGACAGTCAGTGGAGCGTGTTTTCCGATCAATAGATGCCGAAAAGGCCTTTGATAGGGTCCACTGGCCCTTCCTAGAGACCGTCTTAGAGAGCTTCGGATTAGGTCGCCGCTTTCGTCAATGGGTCTTTAGCGGGTACAGCCGCCCATCGGCCACTGTCAGAGTGAATGGCTTCACCTCTACCCCTTTTACTATCACCAGGGGCACGCGCCAGGGCTGCCCGCTCTCCCCCTTATTATTTGCTCTTTATATGGAGCCACTGGCTCAACGGGTTAGAGAGAACCAGCGTATACAGGGGATGCTTTTTGGGGGGGAACGCTATACGATCAGCCTTTACACTGGAGTCTCCACATAGCTCAGTTCCAGCGTTCTTGGCTGAACTAGAGGCATTTGCAGCCACCTCTGGTTTTAAGGTCAATGTAGCCAAGTCCCAAGCACTAGGTTTTTCCCTGACGCAGACCACTCTCACAGCGTTGTCCCAGGTGTGCCCAATTAGCTGGGATCAAAAGACTATGCCCTACCTTGGTATAACGCTATACCTATCCACGGCCGAAACGAGGTCCTTGAATTACTCCCGGCTACTGCGCCAAACCAAACAGGAGCTCAAGTGGTGGCGACCATTCAATCTCTCCTGGTTGGGTAGAATAGCAGCCCTCAAGATGAGCATACTTCCCAAAATACTATATATCTTCCAGACCCTCCCGGTGGAGCCCCCCGCGGGTGTTTTAAAGCAGCTACAATCTGAATTTAACACCTTCGTCTGGGCAGATAAGAGGCCGCGAATACGTAGAGACCTGGGTTTTAGACCTCATGATGAGGGGGGACTGGGGATCCCTGATATTGAGCGTTATTACAAAGCGACCCAGCTGCGGATTCTATTGGAATGGGCTCAGCCAGAGTCTGAAAAGAGCTGGCTATTTATGGAACGTGCGTTGGCAAAAAAAGCCCTATGGAAGGTCCCGTTTCTTCGCAAGGCTTCCAGACCCCCTGGGCTATATGGCTCCCCTATAGCTCGTGTCACGCTGAAAGCATGGGATGCCACTGCTCTCCGCAATGGCTTGATGTCTTTTCCCTCGCCCCTCACCCCCATCACGGAAAATCCGGATTTCTCCCCAAGTCTTAACTGGGAGGCATTCTGTCAGTGGGACACAGCTAGACGTAGGTCTATCGGGTTTTTTTTTTATCTCGACGGCCCTCGATCCTTTGAGGACTTTAGGTCTGACTCCCCCATACCGGAAACTGAACGCTAACATTACATGCAAATCAGACATTGGGTTCTGCAACCACAAATCCGCCCGGGAGCGGAGAGGCTCCTCACCCGATATTAGCGCTGGCTACTTTCAAAGCACTCCTCCAAACGACTGATCACAGAACTTTATCACATCCCACGCCCCCCAGAATCAGCAGCTAAGTCGGCAGGACAAAGACGGTGGGAGGCTGAACTCGGCTGGGCCCTGACACCTAAAGAATGGTTGGACGTTTACTATAGAGCCCGTCACTCGGCACGCAAATCATCTAGCATTGAAACCGCCACTAAAATCATGACTTACTGGTATCTCACACCCTCCCGACTCCATAAACGTGACCCTGACCGCTCCCCTACTTGCTGGAGGGGATGTGATGCTGAAGGCACACTCTTGCACCTCTTGTGGGAATGTCCAATCCTCACCACATACTTGTCGCAAGTGCTAGACGAGATAGATGGCCACTTCGATACCACGCTCCTACGCTTCCCCGCATATGTAGTTCTAGGAGTATCAGATATACTTACCTTTCCCCTCAAGTCTCGCAGGAGTAAGCAAATGGGTATAGCCCTAGGGGCGGCACTACAGAACATACTGTCACATTGGGGCACAAATAGAACACCAATGGTGCAGGGGTGGCTACATCGATTATGGTATGTAGCGCATCTTTTTCTCCCTTCAGGGCGACGGGGCTTCTTTTGCTGAGGCATGGCAGCCCTTTGTCGCTTCGTTGTGCACTGAGTTGCGGGAACTGTCCTGCCCTCGATACTTGCAATTGCTCCGCCTTCCTGAACTGGGTCAGGGTACAGACTAAACATCGCAATTCAGCCTATGCAGATGCTGGGTCTGTGTTTTTGATCTGTTGCCGGAACGCGTTATACGGGGGAGAAGACGGGAGGGGAGGGTGGGAGTAGGTAGGGGGGGCGGGTTGGTTCATCTGGGTGTTTGTTTTTATTTCTGATGCCCTGTGCAGCACTGTCATATCTGATGGCCTATGACCTAGGCCTCCCTATTCACTGCGTCTTGTTTGTTGACAATTCAATAAAAAGATTTCAAACTAAAGTGAGATTCTAGAAAGGTTGTCCATGAGTCCTCTGTAATGTATGAGCCTTCTGTGCCGGGTTCTGTGATTCTGTTTTGATGTTGCGATGAGGGAAGGTCTGAATTTCCCGCTGACGTTGTTGATGACCCATGGGACTTTCCCTGTGCCTTGACTGGGACTGGATTATCACCAGTGTTTTCCCTTTTTGCTTCCTTTGTCTCTGGAGTCAGTGGAGTTGGTGATTGGGCAGGTCTGAGCGCTGAGGGCTCTTTTGCTGTTGTGGTTGCGTTGTAGTGAATGCTCTGTGGTTGTGGTGGGGTTAAGTTGGGGATTGCCTTGTCCCATGAGTGGGCCCCGTATTCCGTCGGGTTTTTGTTTGGTGCCCGCGCCTGTTTAAGTTCCTGCGTGAGGGGTATCTCCCTTTTTTCTGTCGCCGATAGGAATCGGCTATGGTTGTGTGTTGCTGAGTCTGTCTGACTGTATTTTTGATAACTGGTGTACCGGTTAAGCTGCCCAGAGCCTCCGTGTCGGCCCGGCAGGGAGCTGTTGCCGGTTGGTCCGCATTCAGGGTTGCTGCGCCTGGAGTTTCCGTTGGCTGGTTAGTTGTTCCATGTGCTGTTGTTTCGTGTGCTGTTATCACCCGTGGTTGTTTTTTTAGTGTCAAAGATGAGGTATACTGCTGCGTGGCTGGAAGTTGTTATTTTATTGCGGCCTTTCCTCTGAAATTGGCGCTGTTGCTTAGCGTTTTGAGGTGTGGTTAGTTCCTTTTGTGGCTGATTTGACGCAGTGGCCAGGACCCCCCCCCCCCGGGCAGCTCACTGGATTTGAAGCAGTAGGGTCTTTAACCGCAGGGTCCTTTGTGATTAATTTCTTGGGTGCTGCTTTTTCTAATTTAGCGATGTCTTTTTTGTTATTTGGTTCCTTTGGTAACCCCTCTAAAAGTGTCGACACAATTGAGGGAAGTGAAGACAATTTGTCGATGATGGGTCCGCAGCTACCGCTCAATTTGGCCTCCTGTTGGGCTCTGCTGATTAGTGAGTTTAATTGCCCCAGTTTTTATCTATCCCCCCTACAAAAAGAGCCAAGGTGTTGAGTAGTGTCAATTGCAGGTCCATTTTGTCGGACTGATAGTGCAGAGCGTCAACAGTTCTTTGCATCGTGTTTAGTAAAGTGTCCCAGGTGTTAGAGGATCGGCTCGACGAGTCCGTAGTGTAGGTTATGGGTCTGTGACAAGAGGGGGGTGTACTCTTGGCACCTTTGTGGACCTGGCCTTGTTCTGCACCTATACTGCCCATATGTGGGGGCAGTTTTTTTGGGGTGTCCAAGGTGTAGGAGGCAACTAGGTCGGCCCACTCCTGGGACCCTATGTAATAGAGAGCGTCGTGCTCGCCACCCCGGGCTTCTGGGGTCGCTTCTGGGGTTGCTTCAACCCCCCGTAACTTCCGAGTGGTCCATTACAGCCTTATTTGTTTGCAGCTGTGGAAGCCGGTCTGGACAGTGTATTAGGAGATGTGGTGAGGATGGCACATTCAGTTGTAGTTCACCTAAAATGTCATGCACTGGCCCTTTTTCCATTCCGGCAAGTCCCAGTGCTCTTTGATTTTCTGTGCGCTTGTCATAGCCATATGCTGTGGTTCCCGGGTGGATGGAAGCTTGGGGTATTACACCATCTCTTCTCTTGCTGGGTTGGGTATACAGATGAGCCGTAGGGTCTAGCCTGTGAGACGGTTCCCTAGAAAGTGAAGTGGGAGAAGCTTGGGCAGCTTGGGTTGGAGAGTTGACCCGTTCTTCCTCTGCTCTTGTATGTGGAATGGTATTGCTGCATTTGGTAGGTTCCACGGTCTTTTCCGATGGCTGTGGGGCAGCCGCAGGTTGGTGAACGGGTGGTGAGGCACTAGATTGTGCTGCAGTTGATTCAGTGGTAGGCTGTAAAGGGAGAAGGGGATTTTGGAGGCCTTGGATTTCGCCACTAGAAGAGAATATGGGGGAGGCTGCGTCTTTAAGGAAGTAGAGTTTTGAATAAATTTTTGTTTGAAAGAGATATGGTGTAGGCCTCCCCCCGGGGGAACACCTATCTCCGAGTGCCCTGGTGGCCCCTGGTGGCTGCAGAACTGAGCCTGAGGGGATTACCTCCACTAGGTCCTCCACTAGGTCCTCAGAGGAGGTCTTTGGTTGCCCTGGTGTTCCCTTTGCATTTAGATCTCTGCGGCAGGGCGAGTGGTTGGCCCCTGTTCCTTCCTGACCTCATAGCAGTGATCGTGCTGGGCCTCCTCTAGCCTGATGGCTTGAGGGCTGTGTGCTCTGTACTCTGCGCTCTGTGCCGGCTTTTTCTTCCTTTTTTCATGGCGCAGTGAGAGGGAGGGAGGGAGGAGGGGGGTGGCGGGGGATGGTGGGAGGGTTGTAGGGTTGGGGGTTTAGGTCGAAGACAGCTGCCTCCCAGTGGCTGCCAAAGACCTGGTTGTCGCTCCTTCCCCACTCACTGGACAAGAACCTCGAACCCCCGCTGTCTGCTCCACATGCGTGCGCCGGCCACTATAGTGCACAGCTCCCCTCGGTGGGAGATCCGAGAGGATTCGGGAGGGCTCCTGCCCCCTCGTGGTGTCACTGGTCCTACAACTGCCACTCCCGGTATGCATACTTTTTGCGTTCTTTTTGTCCCCCAAGGAAGCTCCAGGAGAGCTGAAGTGCTATGATCTGCTGCAGGTCTCCAGCGCAGTAACAAGAAGGGCCTGGAGGGGCCTGAGAGCGAGAAGAGGGCACCACTGGGGAAGCCTGTGGTGCCACTGGATGTAACTGGATGCAACTGGACACAAGCTGGGCTCCCTGCAGAAGCCCACAAGCCACACCCGGCGTTAGCCGAGCCGCTTCCGTGGGCCCCTGGGGCTCCTCTCTTAGCAGCAGCGGACTAAGGCTGCCACGCTTGTGCCCAAGTGCGTCCCCTACGCCAAGCCGATAGAGCCGCTGGCCACCATGCGCTTTCTGAGTAAGCAGAGTGGGGAGTCCAGATCTCGGGACTCAGTGCGCACTGCGGCCTCAGTGTGGGGTGGAGCGGCGGTTGGAGGCTTTTGGAAGCCGGCACAGTGTAGGCGGCAGTAGCGGTGGTCCTCAGTGCAACTCCCCAAGGCTGCTCGGCTCCCGGTCCTGTCCTCGGCTGCACGGCTGCTCGATTGCTCCTGGCAGTCGATTGTCGAATCACTGGAGCTTTGGTCGGTGCTTTGCCTTGAAAGTTACTGTGCGGCTTTCAGAGGCTCTGGCGGTTTTGCTGCTTGCACATCAGCTGCTGAAGGAACGGCTGGTAGGAATGTCCTGAGTCATCTGGGTTGGTGGGTAGGTGGGTGATCCTTGAATCCTTAATCCTTGATTTCCTTGAAAGCCCTTAATGTCTCTTGAAGACCTTAGATCCGGTGTGGTCGTAAATGTACATGCTCCTCCTATCCGGTGCAGCTCAGTTTCTTTCTCCTTCTCCCCTCCGCCTCCAACTTCAGCCCCCCCAGTTGGACTCTCTGGGTATTTTCTGGGGGGGGTCAGGAGTCAGCGAGGTGTGGGCGGGATCTGCATGGCGTCCCGGGGGCCTCTGGAACAAGGAGGGCAAAACCGTGGAGCAAGGGGTAAAGGCAGCGAACTGGGTGCAGCCGCCCGACCCGCAGGCTGCACCAGCCTAAAGCCAACCGCCTCCGCGAGTTTTCGGGTGGGGCTGCAGGCTCTAGCCTTTGATGCTTTTGAAGCCTTTGAAGCCTTTGATGCCGCCGCTGTCCTCATGCTGCGGCTGCCGGGCAGAAATCCCCCGATATTTCACTGGGGGTGGAGAGGGTCACCAGTGTGAATCGCGGGCACTGGCGCCCTCAGCGGGGGGGTTCTCCCATGCTCACCTGCTCAACCGCTCTCCCGCAGCTCCTGTGGTTCCGCGGCTCCTGCTGCTCCTGCCGTGAGCACAAATGCTGTTCCTGTGCTGTGCTGCTCCTCCTACGTGCTCCTCCTACGTGCTCGCCTGCTCTCGCCTCACTCCCTGCTCTCACCTCACTCATTTTGCGGTGTAAAAACTGTGGGGTAATGGCACTGCGGAGTAATGCATGTGGGGTAAAGGATGTTTCCCGATGTGAAGTACTCACATAACATTGCAACTACTAACCTGTTTCCTTACAATATTAATATATATCAAAGTATGTCTGAAATATGCTAGGGTCCTTCTAGAGGTCTCCTGATTACCAGATTGTTATGAGTGTTGTTTAATTAAGCTGTGCTGTTTCAGTTTCCAGAGTGCTCATCGTATATTTGTGCATTTGTTTACTCAAGTTCCACATCTGAGATGGTGCTCTGATAGACCAGAACAGTAGTGCTTAATATGTAAAAAAACATAAGAGAAGGTGCCCAAAGTTTTTCTTAGAAGGCTACCACCCACTATCCCCTACTGGCACCACACCCTTCCCTCACTGACATGGGCCATTGTGTGCATAGGGTGTTCAAAAGCTAGATGGCAGTGAGCAAGTGAAGCGAGCGGGACAGTTTCCCTCAAGGAGCCCCCCCCCCCCCAAAAAAAACCTTTCCCTTGGCACTTTCCTTATTTCAAAGCTTTCCCATAGAATTGAAATGAAAATTGGCACATATGTAACCATTGCTCTTTGCACTCCACAGAAAGGTCAAGGATTGGATGAGCATGTCCTAAGAACGCCCTTACTACACAGTGACTGGCACTACTGAAACTAGCACTGCATTCAGATTATACTCCAGAGCTGCCATTCATGCGGTTGTGTACACCCACCCACTTCCTGAACTCACTCCGACGCCTAGAGACAACTCAGCTTCCAGTATGTGTTAGAGAAGATTAACATGAAAAACAAAACTACAGAAACACAAATTCTGGGAAAAGAAAAACCTTTTAGGAAATAGGGACACAAATCATGCAACATGAAGCAGAACATGTGAAATGTAACAATGAATGAATGCATCACTGTAAGAAATTGGGTTACTGGTTGAGGGGAGTGAAACTCTTCTCAAGCAGCAACAACAATTCTTCTCAGGTTGAAGTCACAAGCAAACCCTAAATTAACTTGTTCTCGACCCACGGGTAGCTTGGCACAGAACAGTCAGGCTTAACTTAGAGACAACGTGTAAAGTATTTGTACAAAACGTCAAACAGTAACACAGTGAAAAAACACCACAAAAGGATCCCACACCAGTTTAGAAAATAGAATACATTTTAATAAATAAAACAAGATCAAAATGACAAAAATGCAATCATTACAATGGGAGATATTCAATTTTAAAGATTTTAGTAAAAATAGCGCCAAAATGCGTAAAGCCCCAACTGTGGACATCTGGTCACGCAGGGCCGGGACAAAGTCACAAGTCCAGGCCAACCGCGATGGAGTGTGGGCCAGCTACAGGGGCCCAGTTAAGCCCGCTGAACAGAGTGCCTTCAAACCTTGTTTGCAGAGCGTTGCGAGGATCTACGTCGAAGAGTCGTCGCACAGTCAAAGTGATGCGTCGGTTACGTGATGCAAAGAGTCTCCGGTGCGCTGTCCTGCTTCGTCATCAAAGATCCCATCAGCGAGGGCTTGCGATGCACAGTCCGGAGTCGGGGATGTGTCGCGCAGTTGGGACAATGCATCAGTTTCGAGGAATTGCAAGGCGAAGTCCGATGTTGTTGTCAAGTCTGTCATTAACAAGAGATGCGAGGGCCTGCACCAAAGATGTGTTGCACAGCCTTTAGAATTCTTTTTGAAGACCCCAGGCATCCCCTTCATCCCTGCCCTGGCCTAGCTAGTCTGGGGTCACAATAGACTAGTGACAAACCCATGGTGAGTGTGCTGAGACAGAACCTTTGTGATGTGCGAGTGTGGTAGGTAACAGCTCCTCCCCCTCGTTAACTCAGAGTGGCCCATCCTGCATAGTCACCATGAATTAGGATTTTAAATTCCAATTCCAGAGACACCAAACATGAACTGGTTAACAGTTCCCATTTGGAAATTAAACTTATAAACTGTAATAAGGTAACTCCAATGTTATCTATAGGAGAGGTAGTCCTTGCAGTAGTGAAAAACAAATTTAAGAGTTTTTCACTACCGGGACATGTAAAACTTGAAAGTACATGGCCTATCTTTTAAATACACTGTACCTTGCCCTCCGGGCTGTCCAGCGCCTACCTTAGGGGTGACGTGTATTAAATGGGTAGGTTTCGGCCTGGCAGAAGATTTATTTGGCTAGGTCAACATGGCAGTTTAAAACTACACACACATAGGCTGTAATGGAAGACATGAGACATGTTTAAAGTGCTACTTAAGTGTGTGGCACAATCAGTGCTGCAGGCCCACTAGTAGCATTTGATTTACAAACCCTGGGCACATGTACTGCCCCTTTACTAGGGACTTACAAGTAAATTAAATACGCTAGTTGGGTATAAGCCAATTCCATCATGTTTTAAGGAGAGAGCGCAACTACTTTAGCGCTGGTTAGTAGTGGTAAACTGCACAGAGTCCTATGGCCAGCAAAAACTAATTCAGCACAAATGAAGGAGTGAAGGCAAAACACCTGGTGATGACCCTGCAGGGAGGGTCAGGTCCAATAATCACTGACTTGGATTACCTTCATAGTCCTTGCATACATTTTCAAGAAAGAAATAATTGTGTTTGCTTGTAAAGTTGAGGACTTGAATTACAGGGCCGAGCAGAGGCCCATTTCAATGTCTGTTTTTAAATACTATCAGTGTTGAGCACTCATACCACATAAAACTCTGACTTACACACATTCACACTCACATATACTCATTCTTGCTCTCTCACACACACAAAAACCAACATTCTCTATTTATCTCTCTCTTTCATTGTCAGGCTGCAATATCAGACATCCCATTAATGTTGTGTAAACAGGGCAGTATCAGTCTTGCACTGTTTACACAATATTATCGGGCTGTCATAAAAAGTCCCGGTCCTCTAAAAGTAGTGCTAGTGCGCCCACCAGCACCCATCGACACAAATCAACCTTTGCAGAACAGCTGAATTTTTTAGTGGTGCTTCTCAAATTTTTTTGGGCTGATAAATATGACAATCATTCTGGTTGAATATGCCAATGCAGCTCAAAGTGACAGTGAGCAGTATTGGGAGGGAAATGCCCCTTGCATGGTGTATATTCGTGGTCCTCTGCCCTGTGTGCCCGACTACGAGTATCTAGCATCCTTGTTTCTGATTATGACCCTAGCCTCGCTCTAATCTGTTGTGTGCACAGAGGACACCTAGGCCCGTCGTTTGATATGAGTGAAGTCCTGAGCATATATTGTGACCTAGATGGGTGCACCAAATGTGTCCTTATTGTGTAGACAGTGTACTGCTATCTCTGTCATGGGTTTAGCACAGAGAGCAGTGGTGACAGCATATCTCGTTTGTGAATCCAAAGTTGCGATCAGACATTTTTAATTGTGTCACTGGTGCGGAGGTCCACTGGCCCACTTGTTTAAAGTTCCACTTTCATGCAGATACCCAGGTCCTACTGCTAATATCCGAAGTGAATGTGTACATGTTCTGTGCTTGTGCCCTGCATGGTACATGTATGGTGTGTGTAAGTGAGCCAGAGTAACGAAGCCATGTGGGATCCATTTTGGGTGCCACAAGCCTGACTTGATGCACAAGATTTCCCTAACAATGGAAGTGTATTTCTGACATTTCAGAAGCTGAAGGAAGAAGACCTAGACACATATCCTGCCTGCTTTCACTGATCCACCTGTGTTTCACGTTTCAAGTTCATTATGACCGAGTAAGTGAGTTCTCAGCTCATTACTCAGAGGACTGCTGTGCAGCCATAGTTGGTGTTATCCTGGCATCAGTTTCCCAGAGATGATCACCAGAAGCTACCCCTTCCTTAAGAGCTGGTCACCTGTCCTGAAGTACCTAGAAGCTAGCCAGCCCGCTGAGAAAGGAAAGGAGCCTGTCCAGGAGGAACGAGGTGTAGCATGACCCTGGTGCACTGGGTCTGCAGAAGAGGGAGTCTGCCTAGAGCTGTGTGTGTGCCCCAGGTGCCATAGGCCCAAGGCTCTCCACTGTGATTCCTGTAGGAAATCATAAAGCTGCGATGTAATCTGAGCCACTGTGGCTGAAGTGTAAAGTTGTGGCATGACCTGAGCTGCTGTGCCTGCACAGTGAAGCTGCAGGTTGACCTCAGCAGCTGTGTCCAAATCATGAAGCTGCCGCGTGAAATAAGTAGCTACACAACTAGGACCTCTGCATGACATGAGTGATGGTGCCAATCCAGCCAGCGAAGCCTGTGCAAGGCCTCCTGCTTGACCCTGGCCTGTGCGTGGTCACTATGATCCGGACCCTATCATCCCCAGCGTGCTGCACCTAGCACCCACCAGGTCACTTATGAGAGATCCAAGACTTCTCCAAGCAGCCTTCTGTTACCGCAGGAGCCACTGCATCACCATCAATGTGACTGCCAATGAGGCAGAGAAGAAATACGGGCTCACATTCAGCCCGGAGAGAGTACAGATGAGCATAGGAGGCACAGAGTGGCCATCTGAGAGCGCCAACTGATCGTAGATTGGCACAGTCATTCATGAGGAACAGTGAACTGAGAGACTGTGTGTATGAACAAGAGTACAGGTGTAATCAGCACCTGAGCCTAATCACGGTAGGTATTGACCTGGGGAGGGAACCGCCTGGATCATAAGGGTGGAACAGGGCAAATAGAGGGAAGAGGCGCAGATCTTTTCCAGCACCAGAACACTAAATTGTATGATGAACATTCTTTTATGTGTAGTATTTAGGTACAGTGTGCATTAAAGTGCTTTTCTTCTTGAAAGTGAAGCACTGGGTTGGGCAATCATTTTTATACTAATGCGTATTTCTTTAGTCATGAGCTTGAGCACCCACACACTGCCTCCCTCAGAAGTCTGTGCTATCTCACAATTCCTAACACTGAGAAGTGCTGAATGGGCGTTATTTGGCCTTGTTTGCAGAGCCACAGTAGAATACACCCCGGGACATCAAAGACAAACAACCTCAACCCCTACGATTGAGGACCAGTGATCCCTTTTTGCCAATTGACCCCCCCCCCATCTCCAAATGGCTTCTAACAGGCAGTGATGCCTAATCTGCCATAGATGCACATTGTGTCAGTAGGGCTGTTCACTATCTCTGAGTATGTTTACTTTGCTGTTCTCACCACTTGGGGGTTGATTTTTGTGCTAGGGGTGCTTAGTGTGCCAGAGGGCCTTCGAAGTGTGTCAGGCTGCTGCACAGTATCCAACAGCTGCCTCTTTAGCATTGTTCAGATGCTAAGGTTGTTGTTTTTTTTTTTTACAAATCTTTTCATTGATGACAGCTTTAACACTTTACAAACATTGCAGATAGGTAATCACGGAGTACATCGACAAAGGGCCACACTTTAACAAAACCTGTTCTTACATGTGTACTTTGGTGACACTTTCCCCCACCCTTATTATTCATTATACAACGCACCGTGACGCCCCTCCACTCGCACACATTCCCTCTGTATTCGTTCCACTTTCCCCATATTTGTGACCACTTTTTGGGACAGCCCCTTGATTGGTATACTGTCCTTTCCATTAGCATGCACCAGTCCATATCCCTCTTCCATGCAGCGAGTGTTGGTGTTTCCTGAGAGTCCCATAGTCTAGCTATATCACGCTTGGCCACTATCGCTCCCAGTGTCACCCAGGTCCTTTCTTTGCTGTTAAGGTCAGTGGGTCCCCACATATTTAAGAGGCATAGTCCTATCTTGGGTTCTATTTTAATATTCAGTACTTCTTCCATGCACTGTATCAGCGCTGACCAGTATCTCCTAATGTATGCACACCCCCAAACTATATGGATGAATGTGCCTTCTTGACCACGTTGTCTCCTTCACTCAGCATCTGCTCTGTAGCTCATTTTAGCGAGCACCGAACCTTATAGATAAGTTCTGTACAGTATTTTTAACTGTACAAGTCTTAACCTGGAAGAGATTGCAATGTCTCTGGGGGAAGCCAAGGCCTCCAGCCATTCCTTGTCCTCCATCTCCATAACGTCGTGCTCCCGGTGTGCACGGAGCTGGAGGAGGGGGTCAGGTGTGTTATTTATTAGCTTCTTATAAGTCAGTGAAATGGACTTATTCAGCATATATTCAACGAGGATTCTGTCTTCGAGTGGGGAGAATTCTGGAAGCAACTCCCCCCCCTTGGGATGAAAGTCCGCAGTGCGTGTCTTACATGCAAGTATCTAAAATGCTCTGTGTGTGCCAAGTCAAATTCTGTTTGCAGCTGTGCAAAGAGAATCATGTCTCCTTTTTTCCACAGATCTCCTACCCTGAAAATCCCTATCATATCCCATCGGTCAAAACCCTTGGTGTTTCTTGAGTTACCAAACCTGTCTGTGTCCCAGAGAGGGGTAGCCTGTGTGATCCTCCCCGCCCATCCCGTGCTCTTGTTGACTGTGTGCCATGTCTGGACCACGTGTGCCGTTGGGCCTGTTAAGTGTAATTTATTGGGCTTGGAGTAGAGTGCTCTAATAAAATTTCCCCCTGGGAGAAGCCACCTGTCAATTTGATATCCAGGGTTGCCTGGGGTCTGTATATACCTTGGTTTATGGCTGCCAGCTGTGCCGCCCAATAATATCTTTTGATGTCAGGGAGTCTGATTCGTCTGTCATACCACCCTCTTATTAGTTTTGGAGTAGATATACAGGGGTTTTCATTCCCACAGGAGCTCTCTCTGTTCACTTTCAATAGCTTTAAAGTATTCTGATCGTATAGGGCGCAGTGAGTTTTGTAGGATGTATAGAAAGCGTGGTAAGGACATCATTTTAAATAATGCGGCACGTCCCAGTAGTAACAACGGGAGCGACTTCCAGTGTCTGACATCGCTTCTAAGTCGCTGCAATGGGGGCAAGAGGTTCCGCTCGTAATACAATACCGGGTCTTTGGTGACGTATATACCCATGTATTTGAATCCCTCGTGTGCCTCTGCTATAGTAGACCCTTTGGGCAGAGAAGGGAACTTGCCCCTTAGCACGTAAATAACTGATTTGGTCCAGTTTATGCTGAAGCCCGAATATTTCCCAAAGTTGGTGAATATATGTAACGCTCTATTTAAAGAGGCGCCCGGTGCTGCCAGGTATAACAAAATGTCGTTGACATATAGGGAGATGCAGTCTTCCCAACCCTCTGACCACCTGAGTCCCCTCAGAATTGGGTCTCTATGTATCCACATCGCCAACCGTTCCAACATTAGGGCAAAGAGCAGCGGGGACAAAGGGCAGCCATGCCTGGTTCCTCTCTCGAGGGTAAATGCTGGAGATCTTCTATGGTTGACTACCACTTGGGCCAGCGGGTCTCTGTACAGGAGCTAAATCCAGCTCAAATAATTGGGGCCAAATCCCAGTTTTCTTAGGACTGAGAACATGTATGGCGATTCTATTGTGTCAAACGCCATGGTGGCGTCCAGGGACACCACCACCGCATCTTCTCGCAATGTGTCTAATCATCCCATGACTGCGTGCAAGCACCGCAAATTGAGGGAAGTATTTCGTGCCGGCATGAAGCCTGATTGGTTAGGGTATACTAGTTTCGTAATAACCTGCAGCAATCGGGTGGCCCACAATTTCGCCAAGATCTTGACTTCTGCATTAAGCAATGATATTGGGCGGTATGAGGAACATTTACTTTTAGGTTTGCCACTTTTATGAATGACAACTATTGTGGCCAGTCTTTGAACTGCTAGAAGTACCCCTTGTTCTTGGCTTTCTAGGAACATCTTGGTGAGATGTGGCGCTATTTTACTTGGGGCTAGCCTGTAAGTTCAATGGGCAATCCATTGGGGCCCATCGCCTTCCCTGCCTGTAGATCTCTTATGGCCCGCTCAACCTCTGTGCTTCCAAGTTCGCTGTCTAGTAGAGAGTGATCCTCTGCCGAGAGGGTGGGGAGGGGCATGTCAGACAATAGGGAGTCTGCCTCGGCCTTCGTGGACGCAGTGTGGGATTTATAAGTTTGCATATAGTAGTTTCCGAATTCATTTGCAATCTCTTGAGGGTCCCTCAACTGGATGCCGGATTCATCTGTTAGTTCTACTACTAATCTGTTCGCCTGTTCTCTGCGATCTAGCCAAGCCAACAGTTTACCTGCTTTGTCCCCTACTTCGTAGATTTTCCTGAGTGTGGCCCTATGTTGTGACTGCGCTGCGTCTGTGACTATGGCCATGTATTCTTTAGTTTTTAGCTTTAGCAAATGCTTGGTCTCTTCTGCGTCACCCTCGTGAACCCTCCTTTTGAGCTGTAACATGTCCGTTTCTAATCTGGCAAGGAGTGTAGCTTTCTCTTTCCGGGTTCCAGCAATTTGGGAGACCGCGTGGTCCCTGATCACTGTTTTAAAGGCTTCCCAAAGTGTCCGGGCGGATTCTACAGATCCCTCATTCTCTTGGAAGTAGAGCTCCACTTCCTGCGTGATTTTCTTTTGGACCGTTGGGATCTTGAGGCACCAGGGATTTATTGGAGCTATTCTTCCTGTCTGCGATTATCCCACACCTATCTGGGCCCAAACAGGGGAGTGATCCGAGATGCCCCTAGCCAAGTGTCGCGCCTCTTTAAATTGCCCAAGCTGACCTGCCGGCACCAAGACATAGTCAATTCTTGAGAGGCTGTTGTGAGCACCGGAGTGGAATATATACTGTGTCTCCACAGGGTGGAGTGCCCGCCACACGTCCGCCAGTCCCATAGCTCCCATAAAGTCGTGGACCTGAGTTCTCGATGGCGGCACCTCCCTCGGGGGATACTTGTCAAGTGTTCCCGACACGATCGAGTTAAAGTCACCTCCGATTAGGAGCATTCCCTCAGGAAGGGTAAGTAAAAGATCTCCCAGGTCCTTAAAGGCTGGCTTGTGGAGGCCCGGCGGCACATACACAGATACCAGTGTTAATATACGGCCTTCCCATCTTCCAGTCACTGCTGCAAACCTACCCTGCTTATCCATCCATGTGCGGTCAATTGCTATCAAGAAACTTTTCTGAATCATAATTCCTACTCCCCTGGATCCAGAGCTAAACGCTGGGTGTGTCACAAGCTTGTATCCCCACCTGGTCAGCGCCCCGCATGCATTCCCCATCAAATGTGTCTCTTGCAGAAGGACCACGTCTGGTGAGTGTCTCTTGAGATATTGGAGCACTATCCCCCTCTTGAGCTTGTCACCCAGTCCATTCATGTTCCAGGACAATAGCCTAATACTCTGTTTAATTGACAACCCCAAATATGCTGCTGTGAGTTGCTTGACCTGGCGCGGGAAGTCCCGCGAGGGCTGCATGTCCCCCCCGCCGTCAACAATACCCCTGTTTCGGATAGTGCCTGATTGTTATCGTAAAGTGTTCGCGAATGGTGCAATCCCTTCTTCTGTTGTGAGTGTGTGTCATCTAAGCTGTGTGTGAAACTTAACAAAAACCCCAGTCCCCCCTCCCTGCTTCCCAGCAATCTGGGCTTAAAACTGCCCATGCCCCCAACTGTGCAGAGTGCCTGTCGCCCCATTTGAGACCTATACTAAAGTGGTGGGGGCTGCAACCTCTATACCTTTTCCCACCGCTGTTACCTTACTAAAGGCGATTGTTTTCATGCAATTACAGTAATTTTGATAAGGAAAGTCACTTAGCCAGTGTTGCAGACACTTGTCGTCAAGCCTCCTTGCTGTGTGCGTTGATCCGGTCCCACTGGTTACGACCATACGACTTGTAAATTACCAAGGCCGATTCACTGTTCTAAATATCTGGTCTTATTTCGCCTGTTGACTGACCCGAGCGAGCCCCCGGGCCCAAATGTCGTCCGGGGGACACCTCTCTTGTCTGTTGGGATCCGCCGCCTCTGGCCAGCCTCCATCCATCTAACCATTCTTGTGCAGCTTCTGGTGTGTCGAAGAACTATGTCTTTCCGTCGGCCTCTATTCGCAATCGTGCCGGGAACAACATAGAGTATTTGAAACCTCTGTCCCAGAGCCTGCTTTTGATTCCCAGGAGGGAGCGTCGTTGCTTCTGTACGCTCCCGGTGAAGTCTGGGAAGAAAGTCACCACGCTATTTTCAATGTTGATAGGTGGGGCAGTGCGGGCTGTTTGCAGGACGATGTCGTGATCTCTGAAGTTGAAGAGTCTCGCCAGTAGAGGCCTTGGGGGAGCTCCAGGTTTTGGTCTGCCTCCTGGAATGCGATGAGCCCTTTCCACCGGGAGGAAATTGGATAAGGTCTTAGGTTGGAGATGTTTAGTGATTAGTTCTTCAATGAAGAGGTCAGGAGTGGGCCCCTCCGCTCTCTCCGGCACCCCAAGGATCCTGACGTTATTACGGTGAGACCTTCCCTCGTAGTCGTCCAGCTTGCTTTCCATCGCTTTACTCACTGTCTGGAGGTGTTTGATCTGTTGCTGCATGGTTTTAGAGTCTTGGCAGAGATCAGTCATAACGCCGTCCATTGTTTTAATTTTTTCGCTAATCTTCTGAAGGTCTGCCCTAAGGAGTGTCACTTCATTCGTTATTGAGTCCATTCTGCTTTCGAGTGAGGCTCGCACTCCTGTGATGGAGTCCATGATGTCTTTTAACGTAGGGTCTTCTGTCTCTTGTCGCTGCCCCGGCATCACCTCAGACTTGGTCGTTGCGTCTGTGTCTGCGGTCTTTGACATGGCGTATTTGTCAAGCTTTGTTTGGTGGGTGTTTCGTGTTCCTTTGGTCCCGGACATCTCACTTCTTGTGAACCACAAGAGGGGGAGAGAGAGGTCTTTCTGTTCGAGTTCCCCCTTTCCACCGGAATACTGCCCGTCGCCTGCCTGTGGAGCGCTGTTCCTGCTGGCTCCAAGCGGCCTTACGGGGTTCTCGTAAGGGGGGAAGGTTTAACGTAAGTATTCTGGTTCTGCGCCAGGAAATGGACCCAGGTCAGCCCCTTCACGCTGTAGAGTACTTGCTGTTGGCCATGTGCTCAAGGTCATGCCGGTTGCACTTTTCAGCCCGAAGCATTATGGAGCTCTCTGGGGGATCGGGTCTCTGGTGTCCTTTACCGCTGGCTCAAGAGGGGGCCGATATATCTCATCGTCTCGATGCTGCTTTATTCCCTTTAGCAGCCTCCGGGTACTCCAAGCCAAGTCGTCCGGAAAGAGGGATCCGCCCGTGCAGTCCGCAGTCACTATCTTTCCACTGGGCGCTCTCGGGGCCCGTCTCGTGGGACCCCCAAATGTCCTCCCCAGGGGAGCTCCAGTAAGGTGTGGTTGTCAAGGAGCTGTTAGCCACCTTTTCCTTCTATCCCCAGCGTGTGGACGATCACCATTTGGCCTCAAAGCCCCGCAGCACACGGGCCGCGGGCCGATAGTTCTCCGGTCCTACAATATATCCCAGGCGCAACAGTCTCGGACAGGAGCCTTTAGGTTGCTTGATGGATGTCAGCTTCCGAATCTGCAAGGAGGGCCCGCACCTCTATCATCACCCCTCCACAATATCTTCTCGCTCTCACCAATGCCCTCGGAGCAGGGGCGAGCGATATCAGTATGCGGGACTTGTATCGGGCCTCCTGGGCGAGGTCGGCGAAGCGAGCCGGAACCAGCACAATCCCCCAGTCGAGCCCTCCAAGCGGCTTCTGTTTACCCTGTCTGCTCAACGCAGGGTTGTCGATAGGTGTAGGCTTATTGCTGCCGCTTTGGGGCACGGTTGCGGCGCGTGTAGGCGTCTGCGTGACTTACTGCGATTCTCGGCGCCTCTGCAATTGGACCCCGGCGGTCCCGCTGGTTAATGCAAGGTTGTGGCATCCGGCTATGCTTAGGCCCCAGAGTTCCGCTCGACGTTCCACTTCTGTCCGGGCTGGTTTCCTGCCTTCGGCCGCCGCGCTGGGTTCCCTGCTTTAAGGGCTACATGTTTCGTTGCATGGATCGGAGCTGTGTGACGGATTATTGAGCGGCGGAGGTTGGAGAGTTACGGAGCTTCTTTAGCGTGCGAACATCTTTGTCGACGCTTGGTCACCAGATGCTAAGGTTGTTGAGTAATGTCTAGGGCTGTGCCCTATGGGCCTGAGATTGATCATATGCTAGGGTTGCTGCTCATTGTTCCAAAGCATGAGCTCATGTGTCAAGGATTATGTTCAACGTACTCGAGATCATGCTCATTGTGTCTGGTGTAATTCTTTTTGTGCCATTACTTTTGTTTGTGTATCAGGACGCTTTCCTATGCCTGGGATGGGTCTTCTGAATGGTGCTGCTCATCAGGTTCAACGTCTGGAGCTTTTCAGATAGGGTTTCATGGTGTAGCCCATTGGTGAGGGCAGTTGCTCATACATAAGTGCTGGGACGTGTATGCCAAGGCTGATACTTGGAGCAAGACTGCAGCATCTGCCATTACTCATGCATAGGATAATGCTCATGTCAGGGTTGTTGTGTTATCATCTCCTGTTGAAGTAAGGTCAGAACATGTACACCATGATGCGCTGTCTGCACACTAAAACACACTGCAGACCCCAAATGGGTAGGGGTTTCTCTGACCCATTTATCCAAACCACAATAAGCACATACGTCCCAAGGAGGCAGGTGCCAAGTGCCCCAAGAGCATGAGTGAGATAATCAGTTAATCCTGGCTTTCTAGTTAGAAGCACTTTGAATGAAGAATATTGTAGGTCATAGTTACAAGGTTAAAAGCAAACCTTTAAGCCCCGTAATGGAAAAGCAATTATTGGACCACTTGCTGCTTTTTATTGTTCTAGTCATCCCAAAGACGTGGTTGTACAACATTAAGAGGAGTCGGTGTCTCGATGCTGTGAAGAAATAATGAAGCACCGAAGGCAAAAAAAGAAAGTATTTCTACCATTTCCATCTAGGGGCGTAATGCAGGATCCTGCAGCCCCTGTGGTGCAGGGAGGCCCCAACCCTTCAGAGGGCCCCCATTCAGCCCAAGGTCAATGACTATCTGTGAGATATGGGAGGCTAAGGGGCCTCTCCTCACTTTCGGCGGGGGGGGCATCATTCTGCGAAAGGTTTTTGCAAAATTCCAGTTGATTTATATTAATTTACAGTCATTAAAGAGGGCATTTGACCAACAGAAACTATCAGACTTTCAATGTGCACCACTACTGCCTGAAGCTATTACATGTTTAGCTACACCTTGAAATCATTTATTTGTTGCTTCTGATGCGATTGAACTAAATAAAATAGTAGCTACTAATTAAACTCAGTGCACACAGCATTGTCACCACTCACAGTAGCATGACTCTAGACCTGACAGCTTAAAAAAGATGCCACCGATGCCCTTGGGTGTATTCGTACCCTTTAATGGACATTGGCTTCTTAGAGCCTCCAAAGACTATCAGAGTTTTCAGCACGCCTTACCTGCCACCATGTGATATCAGCTCTTCACTGTGTAATCGTGAAAAGGGAATCCAATATGATGTTACACATGATGCTGCACCATGTGAGTTGGCAGGTCTGTGACTCCTGGGCTGAACATACTTTACTAGTGTTGACAGGTGACTGATACTGCTGCAATTGGTGGTCCACCAGCCAGTTTCTTCTGGTGTTGAGTCAACTGGCAGACTGTGTAATGAATGTGCTGTGCATGGGCTTATTGGAAAGTCCATACTCTGGGGCTGTTGGGCTCAGGTATGTAGGGGAGGTGGCAAGGACAGCCAGTACTACAGACCCGCTTGCCTGATTGGTACAGGCAAGCTGTAAGCACTCTTCACTCTGATATTTTTTTAGCAAACATTTAGCCTGAATTTTAGGGGTTATTTTAATTTGTTGTTTATCCTTGGTGTGTGTGTGTTCAAGTGACTTTTATTTTCTGGCCTCTTTCCGGTCCTCCGTGGTCTTTGTTGGGACCGATTGCAGCAGAAAAAGCACCAGCTGCCCCACTTCCTGGTTGACTTTGTTGGTCGTGGCTCCCTGCCCACCATTTTGAAAGTCAGCAGTCTAGTGCTGATTCGGGGGCATTTAATAGGGGGTTGTCGACACGCAGCAGATGCGTGCAGCGAGCTTGTCACTGCAAAATCAAGCCCGTCTGCTTCCATCTATGCCAGAATGTTACTGTTGTATCCCTTTAACTTTTATGTGTTTATTAGAACATTGGAATGTTGGGAGCTCCATTGAAGACAATGGAGTACTCCCTGCTTCTACGGGCCGGTAAAGGCCCCTAGAGCAACATTCCAATGTTTTACAAAGGCCTCTCGGAGCTCGAGGGGATTTAAATCCCCTCGAGCTTCGAGAAGCCTTTGTTTTATTTGTTAGAACATTCTGTCCTCTAGTGGCAGAATGTTCTAATAGCCTTATAGCCCTTCGTAGCAGGGCTATACCGGCTATTAAAGTCCCGGTCCCTTGTTAAAGTCCCTCGCCTTCGGCTCGGGCCTTTAACGCGGGAGCGGGCCTTTAATAGCCGGTATAGCCCACTACGGCGGGCTATAAGGCTATATTAATGAATGTTTTTAAGGTTCTAGTTCTGTTTCCCTGGTGTTGACTGTTGTCCAGTTGGGTATTCTCTTTGGATTCCCTACTGTACAGCAGGGTCTCCAGCGACTCCTGCCTGCTCTTTGTGGGGTTTTTTCCGTTTTATCTTTGCTCAGGGAATAAAACCTTTTCCTTGGATTTTTGATATCTACTTGTTTTTATTTATGTTGTCATCTAATACAACAGTTACCAGGAGCTAGTACCCCTGAGCCTCTTGCCATCGAGGTCAGTGACTCAGCTAGAATTAGCTACTCAGCTAAAACACTTTACAATATAAGTGACTCCTACATATCGCTAGTAGACAGGCGCTGTTTAAATTGTTTTCCCTGCTGCCGGAGGGTCCACTGACTTGCTATAAATGCAGGGTTTCCTGCTTGGGGTACACTTTAAATGCCAATAGTTTGGGAAATAATTTACTGACACTATTTCTAAATCCCCATCTACTACTAAGACTGATGTGTTACCTCGAGGCTCCGCTGGCCTAAACAGCTTCCTCTCCAATGTTATTTCTCTACCCAAGCATGAATTTGAACTTTGGGATCTAATTTCTTCCTTGACTCCAGAGGTATGCTTTCTGACAGAAACTTAGATGTGCTCGACCACCCTTCCATCAGTCACACTTGCTCTCCCAGGAAATTACTGCATGTGTAGACTTGATAGAGAGACCAAACTGGGTGGAGGCATTGCCATTGTTTTTTAAGATATGATCAAGGTGTCATTTGTTGACACACTAATGGCCGACTGGATAGAACTAGATATTTTTAAATTAGAGGTTCCCTTGGGAGACTGCTGTAAAGGAGCTCTAATCTATCGCCCGCCAGGCCCCAAGAAAAATTTCAGTCTTTACCTAACTGAACTTATTGCTACCCATGTATTATGTGCACAACACTCTCTTCTGCTGGGAGACTTCAATTACCTTGGGAAAGATCTCTCTACTAACGAGGTAGCACCATTTATTTTCTGACATAGGATTGTTGAGACTGCATTAGGAAATTAAAGGCCCCACCTATGCAGCAGGTCATAGCTTGGACTTAATTTCCACTAATGCTAATGATCTACGTTGTGAGTCTCCCTACCTCTCACCTGGACAGATCATTTCTTAATCCAGTTGCAGATTCCGAAATCAGACGGAACATTTAAACCCAAAACTGGAGGCCATAAAACTATGCAGCAGTGGAGTCTGGTGACTCCTGACTCCTTTTCTAATGCATTTGATCATCCAGTGCCTTCTTCAGACCCCAAAAATAATTTTGCCTTAATGCAATTTAACAAATACTTAAATAAGACTTTCAATAGTATTGCTCCCCAAAACAATGGAGTGAACCTTCCATCTAGACTTCAGACTCTTTGGTATACTCAGGAGCTGAAACAGGAGAAATCCTCCTGCAAAAAGCTAGGAGGCATATTGCGGAAAACTAGATCTCAATTCAATAAAGACGCCTTCAGATTAGCACTGTTTTCCTACCATAAGTACATTAAATCAGCCCAGAACGTTCATGTTATTACCCAAAAAGAGCAGGTGGGTAATTCTTCTAAAGAACTATTCAAAATCCTTAATGATTTTGTTAATCCTTCTGCCTGTTCCCAAACGATTTCAGTCTTACAAGATCTGTGAAACAGCATAGCAGATTTTTTTGTGAATAAAATTAACAAAATTTACTCAAAATTTACTCTGCCCACAGTTCGGTATAATGAGACACTAAACTGCAATGCTCCCTGCCAAATTGGCACCTGCTCACTAGAGAAATTTGCGTCATTTACTCTTGAGCAGATTCAACAAGCTCCAGGTAAAGCCAAATCTGGTTCTCCTTTGAACAACATGTCCTCCGTGGATTTTAGCCTTGCTTTCGCACCAGTTGGCTCCTGCCATAATGGCATTGTTTAACCTATCCATAGACACAGGACAATTCATTGTGCTTGGAAGTTTGCACAGGTTGTTCCCATACAACAAAATGCCAATGTTGACCCGAATAATTTTGCTAATTATTGTCCTATAAGACTTTTGTCATTAGTGTGCCTCCATCTGTGCAAAAGGGACCAACCACATATCTCAACCTTGAATCACACAATGGGTACTCCAACTTGTGTAGTTCAAGTTGTGTAGTTCCTAGCACAACCCTTTGTTTGCTTAAGTGTAACACTAGTGCTTAACTTCAGTGTCTCAAGAGAGGTAGCTCAGTCTCTTGATTTCCCAAGATTAGCTCAACTTGTTATCTTTTTTTTATAACACTCTGATAACAGTGGCAACTCAGTACCAAGGTATCTACATTGTGTAAGTCAAAAGTATTAATGTGGAAAGGGTACCCCTTTAAAACATAGCGCTGGCACTCTATTACCCAAATGTTGTAAAATGAAAATATGATGAAGTGGGCAATCACAAATATGTACACCTTACAACTACATTGTTGTTCCCAAAGAACAGCTGTCCAAGGAAACTATTGGGTGCATGACATTCTGTTTATTTTCTGAAAAGTAATCATGAACATGGTTACCGACTGCTTCTCATGAGTATAGTCATTTTCTCTACAACAGTGGGCATGTCAAATCCTTGTTTTTCTACAACACTGTCACAATTAGCAATGGTTTCAAATGGCAACTACATTTCAGATTCTATATAGAAATTGCAATAAGAACAGCATCAGTGTTGATGTTGAACTGATGGATGTCTATTCAATCAGTCACATGGAAGTGTTAAGACAAACTCTTAATAGAAACTGTACTATTGAGAGGTTTTACAAATACTGCTGATGAGTGCCTACTCATTCAGCTCCACAGACATGCTGTGATCGCTTCCTAATTATAATACTCTACAAGGAAAAAAAACACTGCGGACTATCGGGCCGATTACAAGTCAGGTGGAGAGGTATCAACGGGAGATGATACGACTCTGGTCGATCACAACTAACCAAGTGCTTCCACACCCAGGATTACCAGGAACGGGAACACCCACACTCAGGCTTACGAGGTGCAGGAACAACAGGCGAGTGTAACAAGAATGAAAAAGCAGACGATAAAATTGCATGTTGGTTCTGAGAATGGGCTGTGGGCATATGCGCTGCCCCGATTCTTAACCTCATCTCACAGGATGGATGCGTGTGCAATGCTTCCCGGCCAGCCACAGGCTAACCTGGCCCTTGAACACTCTTTCCACCCTTGACCCTCACCCCAAGTCACTCAGTGTCGCAGATTTGCCTCCAAACGTGTGGGAAGGGACCCTGTAGTTCTAGAGCCTC
Source organism: Calotriton arnoldi (assembly GCA_963921515.1). Classification (NCBI taxonomy): domain Eukaryota; kingdom Metazoa; phylum Chordata; class Amphibia; order Caudata; family Salamandridae; genus Calotriton; species Calotriton arnoldi. The sequence continues at coordinate 5,033,597 of CAWUFW010000033.1, forward strand.
ATGGTTAATCTCCATTTTGGGGAAAAAAGCTTGTAAGGGCCAGATTTAGGTGAGGGAAAGTGACCAGAATTGGATACTCAGTCAACACCTAATGTAACGAGTATCTGAGTATCTTCCACCTGTGAAATCGCAAAGGTAGATTGGTGACGTCATAAAAAAAACATTTCTTCAGCTTTATACAAACAGAAAACATTAGATACATCTGTCTCTGATTTTCTCACCATGACAGAAATCCAGTTAGGATATTTCACCACGTTTTTTGTGGTTTTCTGACCTTTTCTCCAAAGAGACAATATCACTAAATTCTGCACACCACATTCCTTGCTGCATATAGACTACATCAGTGGTTCCCAACCTTTTGACTCCTATGGACGCCCACTGATTCACTACTGGAAGTCGGATCACTGACAGAATATCGATGAGAAGAATATCGACCTACAAAAATATCGAGGTAAAAATATAGAATGCCAAAATATCGAATCCCTATCTACAAACAGGTAAGTACAAAAATATCGAATCCAAAATATAGTTGTAAAAAATATAGTTAGTCAAAATATCGAATTTTTTAAATATCTTAAAAGTAATGTAAAATTAATGAAATAATATAGATAATTAACTAAAACATACTTAAAAATACTTAAATAACTTTAAAATTAATAAATAATTAATGTAAGTAAAAAAAAATAAACATACATTTTTATTTTTTAATACATATATATATTAACGGAATATTTATAAAAAATATTCAATATTTTTAGCGTAGGATAGCGGGATGGTAAAATGTACTATTACCACTCCAGTGAGTGCAACAGTAGGGAAAGCATTGGATAGCGGGAGGGTAAAAATTACTAATCCCACTCCAGTGAGTGCAACAGTAGGGAAAGCGTTGGATAGCGGGAGGGTAAAAATTACTATTCCCACTCCAGAGAGTGCAACAGTAGGGAAAACGTTGGATAGTGTAGGGGTAAAAATTACTATTCCCACTCCAGAGAGTGCAACAGTAGGGAAAGCGTTGGATAGCGGGAGGGTAAAAATTACTATTTCCACTGCAGAGAGTGCACCAGTAGGGAAAGCGTTGGATAGCGGGAGGGTAAAAATTACTATTCCCACTCCAGTGAGTGCAACAGAAGGGAAAGCGTTGGATAGCGGGAGGGTAAAAATTACTATTCCCACTCCAGAGAGTGCAACAGTAGGGAAAGCGTTGGATAGCATAGGGGTAAAAATTACTATTCCCACTCCAGAAAGTGCAACAGTAGGGAAAGCGTTGGATAGTGTAGGGGTATAAATTACTATTCCCACTCCAGAGAGTGCAACAGTAGGGGAATAGAGTTGGATAGCGTAGGGGTAAAAATTACTATTCCCACTCCAGTGAGTGCAACAGTAGGGAAAGCGTTGGATAGCGTAGGGGTAAAAAATACTATTCCCACTCCAGAGAGTGCAACAGTAGGGAAAATAATGATTTAATATTTTAATAAAAATAAAATAATTATCAATACCAATAAAAAATTAATTAAAATGACTTACCAATTACAAAATATTTAATAATTAATTCTAAATACCAATAAATATTTCTTAAAAATTAATTACCTATTAATAAAAATTAATTACCAATTAATAAAATGAATTACCAAATAAGAATTAATTAACAATAAATTAATAATCAATACCAATAAATAAAAATAAATAATTACTGAATTACAATTAAATTACTTCCCACCCTATTCCCCTATAAACCCACAACCCGCTCTGAATAATAAATTAATACAATTAATATAATTATCAATTAAATAATTATTAAAAATTAATTACCAATTAATAAAAATTAATTACCAATTCATAAAAAATTAATTGTCAATTATTAATTAATTAACAATGAACTATTTATCAATACTAATAAATAAAATTAAATAATTAATTAATTACATTTAAATTACTTCCCACCCTATTTCCCTATAAACCCACAACCCGCTACAGAACTAAAACGCAAAATTAAATTAAATATAATTAATAATTCCTAAAAATTAACATTTAATTTACTATAATTAAATTACTTCCCACCCTATTCCCCTATAAACCCACAACCCGCTACAGAATTAAATTACGCAAAAATTAAATAACATAAAATTCATTACTTTTAAAAATTAAAACATACATTACAAAAATAATACATACTTTTAACACATATACTAACACTTAAAACACTATAAAAAAATTCGCTATTTTTAACAACTATATTATGACTGTCGATATTTTGACAATCGATATTTCTTACCTGAATTTCGATATTCTTAACCACTATATTTTGGCAATTCGATATTCTGTCCATTCTATATTAAAAACTCGATATTTTGGCAATTCGATATTAAAAATTCGATATTATGTCTGTTTACCAATGAGATACTGAGTGATTCTGTTGTTTTAGATTTAGGTTCATAATTTTCCTCTTTTTCAGATACTAAGAGGACACTTCCTTGTGAAAACGTTTCTACTGGTTAGTGTGAGTTACCTCTTTGATCTTATGGTCAAGAAAGGGTGGAGTGAGATGATTCTATTGCTACATCTTTAGGTAATAGTTACTTTGAGAATGTTTCCACACCAACAGAATGTGAGGATTCTTGTCCAACGGTGGAAGAGGTAATTGATTTTAAACCTCTATGTCAACATAACGTTGATAAGGTGTCCACACCTGCAGGAAAAAATAACCCCGAACCAACGGTGGAAGATGTAATTGAGGCGGTGTGCAGACCCAAGAGAGAAATTACTCCACCTAAGAAATTTGAGTATTTTGTTTTAGGTTAACTTTTGTTATTCTAGTGTACCAGATGTTTATTCATGATGGTTCCTTCAGGGTTATGTGTTATTTTTACAATATTATCCTTGTTCTGTTACTTAGGATACCCTGTTTATTCTTCTTTCTCTAGTCATAGGGTTCGCCTTTAAAAATTCCATCTTCCCTGTGCTCTAGTTTGCTATCGTCTTTGTTTATTTTATTTTTCATTTAGTTTTGTTTTTGTTCTACATTTCACCTTTGTTAAGGAGGGAGAGGTGCAGTAGTTTGTATTCAGTAATGTGTTAGGCAAATATGTAGAATGTGAGGGCATGAGCTGCTTCTCGTGCCAGTTGTCATTTCTCTCTGTGATGTAATATGGAATGTTACATTTTTGTAGGGAACTTAGGCAGTTGGTTACCTGTCGTCCACTTGCGTGGTCACTCCTCAAATGCGTGGTTACTCTTCAACTGCTGGGGACACTTTATATTGAATAAACTCATCTCACATTGTCGTTATGTCAGAACTAAATGAATAAAGGGGAATATTAGTGGCAGTGAGAAACTGCTTGAACTGCTACAAAGACCCTTTACACTGCTCCTCTGGAGCATCATTCGTGGCCTCCTGAACTGTCTTTGTGTGGTCATGTGAAGGGTAACCCTTTCTGCCCCCACACTATCCCCTTCCCTTCCCTTCTCCCTGCACCTTGTACATATCGCCAATGAGTGATGCCACAGGATTTTGTGTCGTAGGATATCCTAAACATAGGACATCCAGTGGCAGGAAATGCTGCCTTGCCGTGGTAGAGGGTGTGTTTATATTCATATAGGGTGAAATAGGGCAATATCAAGCAACATCACAAATGGCAAAGTTCTGAACTTTGCCCAACTTTGGGGGTGAAATTAAAAAATCACCTACACCTTCCTTGGATGTGAAATTGTTGTTAGCTAATAATGTATCATATCATTCTTTAATGCTTTTATTGTTATAACTTTGCCCATTATTTGCATGCTCTCTAGTGTCTCTTTTAGTAGTGGGCGGAAGTTGTCCTGTGCTCTAGTGTGTTATATTTATGTTGCCATATCGCTTATTATTTTGACAACCATCTAGAAAAAAAGATGTTTGAAAAGAAAAACAAGCCTAAATGTGGCATGCTTTGCCCGTAATTTGAGTGCGCTTTTGCCCCTTTTTGGTAGTTGGCCATTATTGTCCAATGTGTTATGTTTCTGTTGTCTTAATGCATCTTATTTTGACATTGATCATAAAAAAGACGCACCTGCAGGGAACTCCAGTTTCCACCAGCTTTTGTGGCAGGAGCCGCTTCTGCGACCAGTGACCTTTGCCCTGCCCTGACTCACTGCCGTTTCGTGCCTGGAGGCGCTCAAAAGGGGCGCGCACCTCCCGCGCCACGGGACGCACCTGCAGGGAACTCCAGTTTCCACCAGCTTTCGCAGCAGGAGCCGCTTCTGCGACCAGTGACCTTTGCCCTGCCCTGACTCACTGCCGTTTCGCGCCTAGAGGCGCTCAAAAGGGGAGTACACCTCCTGCGCCGCGGGACGCGCCCGGGCAAAGCCCGGGCCAAGGGCGGGCCCGTCATTGCCAGGAAGAGGCAGGGCAGGGCCACCCCCTTTACATCTGTCTCCAGATCCGTGTTGTTTGCCGGCGATTGTTCCGTGAGGTACTGTGTTCTCTGTTTTTGTACTTTTCACTCATTGGCAAAACACAATCATTATTCAGGACTATATCACTGGCTTTTGAGGACTATCCATCCTCTTTCACCCTCTTTCAGGCAGTCTGCCTGGCAGATCTCCCCATAGAACCTTAAGCCCATGCCCATGCTCAAACGGTCTGCCTATTGTTTCAACAATGTTCCAAAGACCAGCCCTCAAGAGGACACTCATAGTGCCACAGAAGCCAATACCAGACACCCAGGAGCTCTCTCAAACCCCTATTACCACCCACATTTGTCCCGATCCTAGTACCCGGCAGCTTGAGCCTGCAATTCACTGTACAAATAGGTTCCTACCCCTACAGGATCTAACAGACGAGCACAACGGTAATGCACCTTTGTCGCCTCCCTTACCCGTTGTTACAACCAGCTTAGAACACAAACTAGAGCCTGGGGACACTCATTCCCTCATAAATGCACTTAGAGCAGACATAGGCATCATGAGATCCATGATAGAAGGTCTTACCACCCTAGTCAAAACACTACTGCAGATCGATCCACCACGCACTCAATATAGTGCCTCTGCACAAAGCTGTTCCTCGCAACTCCCCCATAATGCTTGTGCGACACAAAAGCCAGTCCCCTTTACAAAAGGTAGCATTCCTCACGGCCCCATTTTACACCATCTCGCTACCTCTGCTACTTCAGCTAGAAGTCAAGCCCCCTTTAACCCCATAGTAAGGAGAGCAAGTAATTCTAATAATACTTTCCCACATAAACCTAATAACTCAGTGGCCCCACAAGACCCCCTAAACGAATTCAGGGACACACTCTCACGATGCGGACAGTCTCTCTTCCATGGTGGTCAACATCAGCGGCCCGCTCTAGCTACCCCAGTGATCACATGTCCGTCGCAAGCCAAGAAAATCTATATGACTAATGTCCCAAAAATGTAAGTAAAAAATGATCATGAGAGTGAAGACTCTCTGAAATCAATAAAGTGATCCATTGGATCCGCCACATTAGGGGCTGTCGATCTGTAATCAGAGACGACATTTCCAGGACACGGAGGTGTACCTCTTCAATCTACCCACTAGATTATATTGAGGTGACCCTTAAGGGGACTGAGTTGGCGGAAAACCTTCACGCCCTTGAATTTCGCACTTGCCCCCCTGACGGGTCCTCTATCCAATTCAGGCACTCCCCCTCACATGAGCACGTTAAGACACCAGCCTTGCAATCACTAACCTGTCAAGTAGGCGCCTCCTCGCTTGAGGACAACGACTGACTACAGAATCTAGCTCCACAACACCCTGATTCTTCATTACTATTTCTAGTCCCAACCACACAGTCAGCCCCCATGACATCCCACTTCCCTATAACACTTCATGTTGCAAACAGGATAGCCCCCAACGCGTGCGGGGCTAGTATAAGTAAACCACCTACCCCCGCTCAAGAAGAGTTGGGCAACTGTACTTTCATGCATCTAACTTTGCAATCACCAACTCATTTGTCAACCAACAACCCCATCTCTACCCAAAGTACTGCTCTTGGTCCTACACTCCACAAACAACTAAAGATCTTGTCATGGAATGTGGCAGGACTAAATAGCAAAATTCCACTTCCCCATTAAAATCAATTAGTGGAAGGATTCGACGTCTGTGTTTTCCAAGAGACGTGGAGTCTGGTCTCACTACACAAAGCTGGTTACACTTGTTTTTATTTACCCGCAAACTCAATAGGGAGGGGGAGCCCGTCTGGGGGCTTGATTACCTAGGTAAATATCGCCCTTGATTGTAGAATCACTTTTCGAACAAGTTCAAGCCCAGACATTTTGTGGCTAAGCATTAGGGGGCCAAGGGGTGGAACCCAAATTGAACTCTTCAATGTCTATGCGAGAGGGACAAAAGGAGGCAGGCCCTCACCTACTATCTCAGTACTGGAGGAATGCCTAGCTAATTGCCCACCCCATGCCAGAGTTGTGGTTGCAGGAGATTTTAACTGCACCTTTGAACCCCTAGACAAAGAAGACCTAATGGGATAAGAAGAACACGATAATAGATGGGCAGTCCCCCAACTAGACCTTCCCCCAGTCAAGAGATGGACACAACAGGTGCTCCAACTCAATGCTATCACTATGGAATATGGTTTGAGGGCAGTTAATGGTAGGTCGCCATCAGACATACAAGGCGCTAACACCTATAATAGAGTTAGCTGCCCGTCCCGGATTGACTACATTCTACTCGACGTGAAATTGTGGGGGGAGCTGGTTGACATTATTGTGGGTACCACTACAGAGAGCGATCATAACCCTCTGTGCTTAACTCTGAAACCCCTGTGGGAGTCACCCTATTACCAGCTGAGTAACTCACCATTGATAACTACCAGGGAGATAGTCCCCTCAAATTGTAAAAAGTTCTTAAAATGGCAGAAGGTAATCCTGCATGACACAAAGATTGCCGGCATTAAACATGACTTAGCTGCAGGAACACTTGAGCTCCAGGTCGCTATCCGTAGCGCAACCAGATTGGTGGATGTTCCTAGGACCCACACGCACATTGTCAGCCAAATTAGTGCATACTTCGAAGTCCGCAACCCGGGCAAAAAACCTAGCAATAACATTAAGGAGCCGTATTCGTGGTTCACCAAAAACTGTAGGGAAAAAAGATTGATTTTAGCTGCAGCTATTAAAGAGAAGAATCAGTTGCTTATAAAAAACTGCTAGAAAATCTTATAGTGCAGCACAGCGGGAGGCAAAGATAGAATGGGACACATCGCGCTGGCAACAGCTCAAAGAAGCATGCTCATCTAAAGATACTAACCTGTTTTGGAAATTGGTCACTTGGGGGAGTAAATCAGGTGCATGCCCACCCGTAAACCATATTACTGGCCAGTTATGGCACGATCATTTTAGAAAGCTCTATTCAATACCGGAAACCACCCCACCTGTTGAACCAGACGATTTAAAAGAGCCCCCTGTAGAAACAGAGTGTTTTAACCTAGCAGAGAAAGAAGCTGCAATAAGCAAAATAGTGCCCTCTAAAGCAGCGGGACCAGATGGCTTGCCAGGCGATCTTTTCCTGGCCGACTCTTCGAACTGGGCACGTTACATCTTACTCCTAGCAAACGCAATAGCTAATGGAGCCCCGGTCCCAGAGTCATGGAGGGCTGCTGAGGTGGTCCCCATCTATAAAAAGGGTGTTAGGACGACACTTCCAATTATAGACTGATTAGCCTGATTGATGCTATGCAGAAGGTCTTCGGTCGAGTCCTTCTGCATAGGATACAATCATGGACTGAGGATGAAGCTATCCTCTCCCAGTATCAGGGAGGATTTAGATCAAAGACTGGGACGATGGATCAGGTGTTTAGACTCCTTCTTATTTATTGGAAGGTAGTGGTGATAGGCAAGGGCAGTCTCTATCTCGCATTTATTGACTTGAAGACTGCCTTTGACCTGGTCCCTAGATCCAAGCTGTTGATGACACTCAGAGAGATGGGCATCCCCCCTTTCGTCCTTAATCTGCTGATCCGGCTACATGAGGGCAACTTCGCCCAGGTCAGATGGGGGGCGCAGGGACAACTAACAGAGCGCATCCCTGTCAATAGAGGAGTATGACAGGGCTGCGTTCTAGCTCCAACCTTGTTCTCCCTGTATGTGAATGGGGTAGTCAGCTTCCTTCTAGAAGATCCTGCGGACTCGCCTACCCTGGGGGGCAACAAGGTACCAACCTTGTTGTTTGCAGATGACACCCTGCTGATATCTAAGACCCCAGCCGGGCTACAATGCCTACTCGATAGATTTAAGCTCTTTTGCGACAATCGGGGGCTAGTCATAAACAGCTCAAAAACCAAATTTATGGCCTTTAACTGCCATAAGTCATATAGGAGCAGTCCTTTGCTGGATGGGGTATCCCTGGAAAAGGTAGACACCTTTGATTACTTAGGTGTGAGACTCTCCGACAAAATGTCCTGGAGGCCCCATTTAGCAAAGATGCTGCTGGGACATAAGCGAGTGGCTGGAGCAATAGGGAAACAGCTTCGCCTCTCGCACACTAGGCCGGTAGCCCCTGCCCTCCAAGTCTATGATGCTAAAGCAGTTAGCTCTGCTCTCTATGGAGCAGAGGTTTGGGGATTTGACAAGCTCGACGATCTTTGTAGATCCGAGCATACATTTCTTAGAGATCTGGTGATGTTACCTAAAAGCATTCCTCTCACCCCTCTACTGCTGGATATGGGCAGGCGGTCGATTGGAGACATAGCCAGGTTACGCCCACTACTCTTCTGGGCCCGCATTAGGTGGACCCCAGAGCTTCTCCCGTATGCCGAAGCCCTCACTGAGATTATTCGCCTAGACACTGGCTGCAAAATAGGCTGGATCTCCAATGTTAAAAAAATGCTGCCAGCTATTGGACTCCAAGCCCATTGGGATAGTCAGGAATCCCCAGGGAGAGACGAGCTTAAATGATTTTATTGGGAATGGGTGGACCAACGGGAGATCTGCAAACCTAATGTGGGCAAATTAACAACAGAATTCCATTCACACAAACAAACTAGATATGTCAAGCCCTTTCTTGACACAATCCAGGCCTCTAAGGACAGGATGTTGTATATACATTTTAGGTTTGGAACTCTCCCTGTTCGCGAGACGACCGCAAAATGGCACTCATGCAACGAGACATCAAAAGATTGCCCATGCTGCGGAGCCCCGATAGAAAACATTGCCCATGTAATGTTCGCCTGCCCGGCATATAACACCTCGCGGGCTAAATGGCTAAAATTGATTTGTCAGCAACTGAGCACACGGGACTACCATACAGCCCTGCGCATTCTTAGGTCTGATCCCAGACCCCTTTTTGCTTGTTGCATAGCAACATTTCTTGGCCAGGCATGGCTTATTAGGCGTAAAGCCCTTTCGAGAGTGGCACAGCCTCAATTTGAGTGAGGTTGCGATAAATCTGTGCTACGACCTTAAGTCTGCTCGGCCAAATATAAAACTACTCCCCATGCACAAGCACTTTATTTGTTATTCTTTGCTGCTATCCCAGGGAAAATCCATAAAATTCTTCAGCAAATTATCAATCACCCACAATACTATGAAGGTTGACTATCATGATGAAATTCTACCTGTTTTTATTCAGCTTTTTATTCTATATTTTTATCCGATGCACTAACTGTACTTTTTTACTTGATGTATTAACTTTTAGCTATTTGAATATGTAAAATGTATTACTGTGCCAAAGGCCCAATAGGCTATTATGCTGTATTGTTTGTTTACACAAGTTCATGGCACTGTACGTTTGTATTTCTCTTTTTAAAAAAATGTATTTTTATAGCTTTTATGACATTTTCTGTCGAATAAAGCTTATACAAACAAACAAACATAAAAAAGACACTGGAAAAGAAAAAAAGCCTTAATGTGCTATATGTTGTTGTATGATGGAGTGTAAGAACTGTAAAATATTAAAAGCAATGTGGCTTTAGGGGTCATACATCTTGCAGACAGAATATCCTGCTCCACCTCAGGTATCATTACAGAGTGAAAAACTGTATTTGGTAGGTACTGTACAGAAGAAATGTCTAGATTAAGAGTGCACTGTGTTGTTATATTAATTGCAGGCTGTGCTAGAATAATGCTGATATGATGCCATCTATTCTATTGACACTGTCTCCTTCATCAGGTGCACTATTATTTGGGTCTTCCTGGCCTTTTGTATCCTGATATTTTGTTTATTATATATATATAACTGTCAGCCAGCACAGACATGTATTGGAGACAGGCTGCTAGGCACACAGAGCAGTAAGAGCAGAGAAATGTTATAAAAGTGGTATTTCTGAAATGATAATATTAAATCCAGCTTTACCACTAAAGAGAATTTATCACCACCATTCCAAAGATATGAAACATGATGTAGCTACTCCTTTCTGATCAGGAATTACAGCATATAGGGCCAGATGTACAACCCTTTCATTTAGCGCCTCGCAATTTGCGACTCATTGCGAGTCGCAAATTGCGAGGCACTAAATGAAATGTACAACAGTGTCATTACACTGTTTTGCGATTCCCAATGGGGTCGCAAATTGCGAGGCTCATTAATATTAATGAGCCTCTCGCAATTTGCGAGCCCATTGGGAATGCCAGCCCTCCCAGGGATGGTGGCCTGCTGGGCTCAGCAGCCCACATGTCTGGGACTGCTTTTTAATAAAGAAGCTTTTTTTTTTTTTTTTAATGCAGCCCGTTTTTCTTAAAGGAAAACGGGATGCATTTAAAAAAAAAAATGCAAGGATCTTCAGCTGTCTCTACCCATCCTTCCAGGAAGACACAGCGCACTATGATATGGGCCCCATTTCCGAGGCCCACCAACACCCCCACTGCCCGGCTCCTGCATCGGCACTGGCGCTCAGAGTTTTGCTGACACCCTCGACTCATCCCTGCATGGGACTGTGGCATAGCAGGACATGGGGGGATACGCATAGTCGACCTGCGCTCTCTCGTGGGCCACTCTAATCAACATAGCAACATAGCATCTTGCCTGAGAGAAACCTTAGACCCTCTTCCTAAGCAGTACGGACTTGAGGGCATTACTTGTTTAAGATACCAGGCAGTAACCTCAGCGAAGGACCCCCGATTGGAGTGGTATCGTTTCTCTATGGTCTAGCAAGACCGCCATGAACAATCGCAACTAGGAACATTGTAAGAACTATTTTCCTGCATCGTAGAAAAGCTCATAAATTGAAAAGCACTGCTTTTGCATTCATTTTGTGAATTTTCATATTTCGACTCTACTTAATGGATTTTTGTCGTTTTGGTCTTATTATAATCAGATAAATACTCTTTATTTTTCGAAACTAGTGTGGAGTCTTTTAGTGGTGTTTCATTGTGTTACTATGTGTGTGTGTTGCACAAATACTTTACACATTACCTCTTAAGTTAAGCCTGAGTGCTCTGTTCCAAGCTACCAGAGGGTGAGCACAGGTTAATTTAGGGTGTGTATTTAACTTAGCCTGACTAGGGTGGTGGTCCCTACTTGGGCAGGGTGCAAACCTCTGCCAACTAGAGACCCCATTTTTAAAAACGTGCATTTGCCAGCAAGCCACTTGAGACTGTTCTTCGGCTGCTGGGGACACCGCTTTCATCCTGCTGAGCCCTGGTGGGACAGGAGTCCCAGGGTTCCTCCACTTCAGCGCCGCAAGTCTAACAAGGTGCCTGACATTGCTCCACGGGACTACTAGTCCCAGCATCCCCTGCTCCTGCCACAGGTGCCGCAGGTGAAGGGGAGGCGCTGGTCATCGCGCTTATAGCGCTGCCTCTCCCCCCACGGCGCAGGAGACTGTTCTTCTGCTGCTGGGGGCACCGCTTTCATCCTGCTGAGCCCTGGTGGGACAGGAGTCCCAGGGTTCCTCCACTTCAGCGCCGCAAGTCTAACAAGGTGCCTGACATTGCTCCATGGGACTACTAGTCCCAGCATCCCCTGCTCCCGCCACTGGTGCCGCGAGTGAGGTGGAGGCACTGGTCATCGCGCTTATAGCGCTGCCTCTCCCCCCGCGGCGCGGGAGACTGTTCTTCTGCTGCTGGGGACGCCACTTTCATCCTGCTGAACCCTGGTGGGACAGGAGTCCCAGGGTTCCTCCACTTCAGCGCCGCAAGTCTAACAAGGTGCCTGACATTGCTCCACGGGACTACTAGTCCCAGCATCCCCTGCTCCCGCCACAGGTGGCGCGAGTGAGGGGGAGGCGCTGGTCATCGCGCTTATAGCCCTGCCTCTCCCCCCGCGGAGCAGGCTGCGCCCGGGCAAAGCCCGGGCCAAGGGCGGGCCCATCCTTGCCCGTCATCACCAGGAAGAGGCAGGGCAGGGCCCCCCCCCTTTCGCCTCTTATTCGATTAAAGAAGAGCTACTCATTACTGAACAAGGTACTGTGTCGACTTGCGATAACCCACCCTTACTTGGAGAAAAACTGTTTATTTTTAAGACGTTTAAAAACTTGTTACGTGGGGGAAGTCTGTGTTGTATCACTGCCTTTGACTTTTGTCCCGATAGACCTAGAAGTATTATTGTGTTTAACCAAACCACTGACGGCGTAACCATGGGAAAAAGGAAAACCATGGAAGGAACGGGGGAGCAAATGGAGCTTCTGGCGGGGTGGGTAAGGGGAAAAAGGCGAGGAAAACCATTAAGAACACTGCTAACAATTGTGTGATCGATAGAATTGAGACCTTAATCACAGAATGTGAAGGGATACTAGTAGCTGAGTTGCCAGCGCCTACTGGTGTCACCAAATCCCCACTTGAGAAGAGTTGCAGCCAACTTCGCCCAGCTACAATACCCTCAATGTTCCAGAAACCCCCCGCAATTATGCCTCATGTAGCAGTGAGGCTAATCAATTGGTGATAGGGCAACAGGAAGTCACTTCCCCCCAGCACATTAATCCAGTGATCCACGATGCTGCGAGTCATTCAGAGACTTCTGTTATCATTTGTTCTAATCGATTTGCAGCATTGGCTGATGCGCCTGACTGCTTTGGGGAGCCAGCATCTCAACGCCTAACCCCAAGCCTTATCGAGAGTACCCCCGAGCTAGCAGGAACTGACGCCCCCACACCTGAAGACTCTATGCAGATCATCAGCGTGCTCAGGTTGGAAATTGGCGCAATGAGGCTGATGATTGAAGAGTTAGTGGCCAGAGTCAAACTAATAACCCCGGAAAGCACATTACACCAACCAGCTGTCAGCTTGCCATCTAATCCCCATCTCCAACGGGCACTTACAAATACACACAAAGAAGGAGTTATCACACATAAAGGTCCCTTCCCTCTCTCAAAGCATGTGCCGATCAGGCCCATAAGGCACCCACTCATAGACAGGCGGGTCCTTCCCAAGCCATCGCTCCTAACAGCCAGGTAAAACAACCTTTTTCGCAAATTAACACAAAGCACATCAGACCCAATAACACATCAGTAAATTCACATTTGTGTCCCAAAGATTCCTGTCATTTAGACAAACCATCTATTTCTTCCCTTGCGCAAACACGAATAGTCTTCATGGTCAATGTCCCCAAGCTTGATTCGATGGTGGCCGCGAAAATGAAGACTCTTTAAAAAACAAGGCTATACATTGGATCCGCCATGTCAGGGGTTGCCGATCACTAATACGGGATGATATAGTCAGGGCATGGAGATGCACTTCCCATAACCAATCCCTGGACTGCATCGAACTTACCCTGGCTAAGCCCGATCTGGCCGAAAATCTTTTGGCATTAGAATATCGGACTTGCCCTCCAGGCTCTTCAGCTATTCAGTTTAGACGTTTTCCAATAACTGTTGCTGCTAGGGTACAGGATAATACATCAGAGTTGCCTGTAGAAGGGGGGACTTCACTAGATGCAATCGATTGACTGAGAATTGCCCCCACCTCACACTTTGAATCACAAGCCATTCTTTATAATAGCAACTTAAGAACCCCTCTAAGCATACAACGTCCGACTGTTCTTGATCAATCACTTATCAATCCAAGTCCTACTGATCACATTAGCTGTCACACCAATAAGTTGAGGGATAAGATGGCAGTTATAAACATGGACACCCACATGGACATTCCTGGTGTTCCCCCTGTTTTATTGCCCCAGACCCAAGTAACTCTTTTACGTGAGCCAGCCCTCATTCCGGCCCCTTACTCCCAGCTTAAGATCATTTCCTGGAATGTAGCCGGGCTTAACAGTAAATTGCTATTGCCTGACTGGAACGAACTAATAGAAGGCCAAGAAATCTGCCTCTTTCAGGAAACCTGGAGTTTAGTTCCTCTTTACAAGTCTGGTTATACTTGTTTTTTTATACCAGCTGTTACCATGGGGAGAGGGCGCCCCTCGGGAGGCCTTACTATTTGGGTCAATATCGCTCTGGGCTGCAGAATCACCGAACGTTGCTGTGCGAGCCCAGATATAATGAGGCTCACTATCAACGGAAACAGAGGAGGTGTAACCCTTGAACTGTTTAATGTATATGTAAGGGGACAAGAGGGGGAGCGTCTTCATTTATTGTTTCATCCTTGGAGCAAGAGCTATCTAGTTGCCCTCCCGACTCACATCTTGTGATCGCGGGGTATTTTAATTGCACGTTCGAGCCTCTTAGCACGGAGGACATGCTGGGGCTGGAGGAAGATGACGCAAGATGGGGTATTCCACCCCTAAGCATTGCCCCCATTAAAAGATGGTCTCGGGTTGCAATTCAGTTGAACGCTCTTACTTTGGAATTTGGGTTGAGGGCTGCAAATGGCAGAACACTGTCGGATGCTGTAGGGGCCTGTACATATAATAGGGTCAGTTGCCCTTCGCGCATTGACTACATCTTAATAGATGCAAGACTGTGGAGAAGCACGATTGACATGGAAATAGTCCCTACTATCGACAGTGACCATAACCACTTTGTCTGACTATGAAGGTCCCCTGGTTTTCCTCTTGCCCTGCCCTTGGTGCAAGCACCATCATGTCGACTAAGGAAGTGGCCCCTTCCAACTGCAGAAGATATCTCAAATGGCCTAAAGTTGCTGCTAATGAACTAAAAATGGCTGGAATCAATCGAGTACTGGTAGAAAATGTAGCCGATTTGCAGGAGGCATCTTGTAATCCTGACGCCTCAAAGAAGGCTCTGGGCATTTATGTGAGAACTGTAGAGCAGATGGGGTCTTTTTTAAAAATAGCTACTGGTTCTAACTCCCACAAAGCGCGCCCAAAAAATGGGCAGACATGGTTCTCCAATGTCTGTAGACAAAAAAGGAAAGCTTTAGCCCTTGCCATTAAAAGTAAAAATTGTCCTCGTGTTCAATTTGCTAGGAAGGAGTATAAAGTAGCGTTGCACTGTGCAAAACTACAGTGGGAAGAATCCCACTGGCAGGATCTAAAGTACGCTAGCTTAGCAAAGGATGCTAATTTATTCTGGAATCTTGTCAGGGGGGCTAACAGAAAAGACCCTGATCTAATCCCCAATCATATTTCGAGCCAAGACTTGTTTGATCACTTCAGGAAACTCTATACGGGGACAGATACAATCTGTCAAGAAGGGCCTTATGACCAGTCAATCACCCGCCTCACCCCAAACATTTGCGATCATTTTACGCTAAATGAAGTAGAAGCGGCAATTAAAAGAATAGTACCGTCAAAAGCTCCTGGACCAGATGGTCTTCCGGGGGATTTACTTCTTGCGGACCCTAGTAATTGGGCTAGATACATCACGCTCCTAATTAATTCCATTTCTAACGGATGCCCCATACCCGAATCGTGGATGGGTGCCGAGGTGGTGCCTATTTTCAAAAAGGGAGCTAGGGAGGACCCTGCCAACTACCGACCTATCAGTTTGATTGATGCTATCCAAAAAGTAGTTGGCAGGGTGCTGCTACAAAGAATTCAACTTTGGGCCGAGGACGAGAACGTCCTCTCCCAATATCAGGCAGGTTTCAGGGCCAGAACTGGGACAGTTGACCAGGCGTTCAGGCGGCTTCTCCTTTATTGGAAGGTAGTCGTGATAGGTAGAGGCAGTCTTTACCTTGCTTTTATCGACCTGAAGACTGCCTTCGACCTGGTCCCCCGAGATCGGTTGTGGGAAGTCCTGGGTGAGATGGGCATTTCTCCGTTTATTCTTAACTTGCTGGTTCGATTGCATGAGGGTAATTATGCACAAGTGAGATGGGGGTCACAAGAGCAAAAAACCGATAGGATTCCAGTGAACAGGGGAGTACGCCAGGGCTGTGTTATGGCGCCCACCCTGTTCTCCTTATACGTGAACGGGGTGGTTAGTTTCCTTCAGGAAATTCCAGCTGATGCCCCGGCCCTGGCAGGAGATAGGGTACCCACCCTCCTGTTCGCAGACGATACGCTGTTGATCTCCTAGACCCCGGTAGGGTTACAGAGACTCCTGGATAGGTTTCAGCTCTTCTGTACCTCCAGGGGGCTGATTATCAATACTACTAAGACTAAATTGATGACATGCAACCCCTATAAGCCTTTTAGGCATATTTTTACCCTGGGTGGAACGCGTTTGGAGAGAGTTAGCACGTTCGATTACCTGGGCATTCGACTCTCCGAAACAATGCATTGGAAACCCCACATCAACAAGATGCTCTTGAATCACAAACGGGTGGCAGGGGCAATAGGCAGAGAACATCGCTACTCACAGAGCAGACCTGTTGCCCCAGCGCTTACGATCTATGCCGCAAAGGCAGTCAGCTCGGCCCTCTACGGTGCCGAACTGTGGGGTTTCGATAATGTGGAAGAGATCTGTAGATCTGAACACAAGTTCCTGAGAGAGTTAGTGTCCCTTCCCCGAAATGTCCCACTCAAGCCCCTGATGAGTGATATGGGAAGACGCTCTTACAGAGACATTGCTAGAGCAAGACCTCTGTTTTACTGGGGCCGCTTGCTGCGAACTGCCGAACTCACCAAATATGCTGCCGCATTTAAAGAGGTAATCAATCTAGACGGCAACCACAGGGTCAGCTGGATAAACAACGTTAAGAAACCAGTATTTGCCCTAGGCCTTAAAGACTCTTGGGAAGGCCAGAATCCACCCAGTAAAGATGATCTCAAAAAAGTATACTGGGCCTGGGTCGATACACAGGAACTCAGTAATCCCAGAGCAGGAAGGATGACAGAAGATTTTTATCAGTTTAAGCAGCACATACTTCTGGAACCATATTTAGATTTTATCCAGAGTCCAAGAGATAGGGCACTCTACATACAGTTCAGGGTTGGCTCCCTCTTGGTTCGCGAGCTATCTGCAAAATGGAGTCCCCCCTCATCAGACAATTGCGGGTTGCCCCTGTTGTGAGGCACCAAAAGAGAGTGTGGCCCACATAATGTTTGCATGCCCAGCATACACCCGGGCTAGATCAAGATGGCTAAAACCGATCTGTAGACAGCTGGGTACCTCGGATCACTGTGTTGCTCTGCGGATTCTGAAGTCAGACCCAAGATCCCTTTTTGTCTGTGGTGTGGCAAAGTACCTTGGTTGTATTTGGCTTGTCAGGTCCAAATTCCTACGCAGGGAGGTCTGATATTATATTGCGATCCCTTTTTTATATTTTTCAAATGTCCTCAAATAGCCTAAAAAGATGTAATGTTGTTTTTTTTTTTTACTTCATTTATTTAGTTTTATTCACTAATTACATTTTACTATTTATTGAATGTACGAATGAACTCTCCATTTTGATTTTGGGATTAGCGTGCTATTGTTAATAACTGCTAACAAAATGAACAATTGCTTATATATTATGCCCTGATGGAATGTACATACCTAGTTTTAATCAATGTTTTTATGATAACTTGTATCTTTTATTGCTGGATTATAAGAATGATGATGCGTTTATGATACTTGTTATCGAAATAAAGCTATTTGACATATTACTTGTTACAACACAGGCTGTAGTGTGCTGAGTGTTATACCTTTTGCAGCCATGCCACAGCAGTAAGTGATGTACAGAATGCAATATGGCCCAATTAAAACCAAAAGAAAATAACAGAAAAGGGTATTTTACTTTGAGCCTACATAGGCTACTTATTTCTAAGGGTAACATCTATAAATTTACATCAAAACTGCTGTTAAAAGGATTTTATACAGCATCACACCAGACTTCTAGGTCCACAAGGAATTAAAGCCAAAGAACACTTTTTTTTTAACTTCTAGGCAGAATCTGACAGTACTTTGTCATCACTCGTTGGTTAAGCAATTGGAATATGGGGCATGCAAGCCAAGATAAAAACAAATACACATAAATATCACCAAATGAAAGTCACCAAGACCTTGTTCATGAACTAGATCTTAATTTTGAAAACTGGATAAAGAAGGTGCACTCAATAATGTGTATGGTCTGAGACAATGATAAAAAAATGTATGTATAATAGAGGCAGCCCCATCCTACAGATACAAATCAATAGAAATACTGAAGAACACAGAATATGTATGCCAATGCTAAGGTCAACCTGTTTCAACCCCTCCTATCAAATTAATGGATCACCATCAGAAACCTCAGGTGGGCCGTCTGTGGGATGCATCATCAGAGAAAAGGAATTCTTTTTACTAACGCCTAGGGTTTACCTATGACCTCTGGAACCTTGTAGCATAAGAATGAGTCACACGATCCCTCTTGGCTACCCATGAAAAAATCTTGTACATCTGCTATTCCAGGTGATGCTGTAAGCATTAGACACATTTAACTATTCTCGCTTAATAAGCCCATGGCTCTCTTCATTTAGTATTCTTCAACAAATCAATTATTTTATGGGATACTTATGTATTTATGACTGACACGTTCCCTGTGTTATTGGATGGGTGTCCTATACCTTACCTGGAAGTATAAATTGATTGGGTACAGATTGAAGGATACAAAAGACATATCACTGCAAGTCAAAAGCTTCCATTGAAATATAAAGTTCACAATGAGCATAGAAGAGCACACTAATTACTTAGTATTAGAGTAATAATGAAAGACACAACCTTTGGTACAGACTGGTCTGTAAAAGAGAAACATTGCAACAACATATTGCATGCATTAAAATGTATCTGCAATATACAATGACATCACATTTTATAATTGTTAAAAACAGAATAAAATTAATAGCTAGAAAATGTTAATCTTTAGCTTATCCTGAAGAAACACCTGGTACAGAATCGTCAAAGCATAAAAGGATTTCAAATGCTGTCACCATGCTAAGTAGACAACTAAAAATTGAATGCATTGTTCTGTGTTTTTGCAATGTTTTTGAATTTGATAAACTCTAAGACAGATTTTTCTGGAACCCAAATATCTACTTGAAAGTGACATCGAAACACAAAAGGTAGATTAGTAAAACCCAAAAGAACACCAGAGGGAAGTTAAGAATGACTGTTCATAATGGATTAATACCCCCATCATTTCCACACCCTAAATGTTTTGAATTTAACAATTTTCATAAAGGAGGAAATATACCACTCCTACAACTAGCAGAACAATTAACTTACATAATGACATCACCGATGATTCAACATAAATTATGTACAGCAATAAATGCCAATGTGGACTTTACTACACTTGCTCGATGTAACTAAAAGCAAAACTAAGTGGAATGAGCACAAATCAATTGTAAAACTGGATAATTTAAAATCATCCGCAGATCTACACTTTGCTGAACATAGGCATCCAATTTAGTGGTTCGATATCAGATTATCACCAAAAAGAAATTCTGACAGAAGTATTGTGTTCTACATATTGTTTACAAAAATATCAGCACATGGGATATAGATTTCCAATGATAACCTACAATGGGGGTGACATGTTTGTAAATGATACTTAGGACACAGTATTTTTGTCACATGATGTTTTAGTTAAAATGTTGTTGTACCATACCAATTTAAAAGAGACAGAGAAGAAAAATTACTACAAAGAGAGACAAGTTATTTAGACCCATAAATCAGGTGCTCTAAAAGGACTGCATTTGAGAATATATGGTTGTGTACTTAATTATCCTGTGTTTTTCTGCTGCATTTTTGCAATGTCAAAGTATTGTTTGGTATTGTGGTTGTTGTGTTATGTTCTGTTTTGAATGTTGAATTGTGTTTTACACTATTGTGTTTTAAATTGTTTTGTTTTGTTGCTTTGTGTTTATTTGTGTATGTTATTATGTTGTGTTCTGTTGTTTACTTTAGAAATGTCAAGAAATGCTTCTACCTTTAGTGAAAATATATATTTATATATTTTCACTGAAAAAAGCAAAAGTTAAAGGGACGTTATAGTTAGGTTAAAATATCTAAAACATAACATTTTAAATTAACAAATCCATTGAAATTCACCAGTTAAAAATATCTCAAACAACTATAACTCATGTTCTAAAGTAACTATAACTTGTGCTCACACCATGCACAGTGTTGTTATCAACGATGTAATCTCAGATGTGATTAAGGATTTTATGAATGCAGTCATTGAACATGAATGATGTAATATCTGAGGGTACAAGCAGTGCATGTTGAGGAGCCAACCCTGCACCCCCATGCGCACCCAAGTCCCCTCCATGCACCGCCCCTGGGCGCCCAACCCTCCCATTCACACAGGCCGCAACCCCCCTCAGCCAGTCAGTGCACCCAAACCTCTGCAAGTGCCCAACCCCAAACCAGGCGGCGTGGGGTTGGGCACATGGTTTGCCCTGCAGCCAGGCCCTTTGCTCAACCCTCAACAAGCACCCAACCCCCGTGGGTGCCCAACCCGTTTTTAATTTTTTTTTCTTAGGTTTGTGGATCTGTGGATCCACAATGATTCTGCAGTGGTGCCGCGTTGAACATCGTGGTGTATCCCTGAAATGGTGAAAAAAAATATGTTTATTTTTTTCCCTCTGGGACCCACCGCACAAGGACCAATCGGTCATAGTACTCCTACCCTGCCCCCTTACATCCTACTTTATTTTATTTTATTTTCTAGTACTCAGTATCATGCCCATTAGTCCTATGATAGAGGCTGCAACTTTTTCTCCATGTTGCGGCCAGCCAATCCCAATGCGCAGTACACCTCGCAGACCCACCATGCTTAATCCCTGTCAACCAATCACAGAGAGGAAGAATCCACAGATCCTTTGCATTGGATCAGCACCATGTAATATACATACATTTGGAGACTTAATTTCTCAAAAACTACTTAACGGATTTACACCAAATCACAAAAAACATGCTTTCTGGACCAAAATCTAGATTTATGCAAAATTTGGTCTAATTCCGTTCATCCGTTTTTGAGGTATAGCTGGTCATGAAGAAAATGCATTTTGGGACTCATACTTTTTCTCAGCCCCTACTTGATGTATAACCGGAGTTGAGGTGGTTGAGACTATTTTGGGAAAGTTTTGTGAAGATTTGTCAAGCGGCACAAATGTTATAAGCAATATATATTTACTGAAAAAAAGAATGTTATAGAAAAAGTCAGTTAAAAACATACCATTTCAAATTAACAAAACCACTGAAATTCACCAGTTATTATTATCTCAATTAACTATAACTTTTTCCCTAAAGTAACTATAACTTGTGCCCCGCCATTCACAGTGTTATCAATGATGTTATTTCAGATGTTGCTGTGATGTTATCAATGATTTCATTACAACTATTAGGTAATTAACAGTCTCCCACCACACCTTGCCAAAGATCTCTACGCAAAAAAGATAAGAGAGTTGGTGGTCTCTGCCCATAGGTTTATTTTAGAGCATTTTGCAGTAAGTGAGTGGTACTACAAAATGCAGTATGTGCTTAGGCCTTACTGTGTCTTAACTGAGTGCTCCAGTGCTCACTTTATGTGATACGGCCCATCGTCCA
Source organism: Calotriton arnoldi (assembly GCA_963921515.1). NCBI lineage: Eukaryota > Metazoa > Chordata > Amphibia > Caudata > Salamandridae > Calotriton > Calotriton arnoldi. Next base: position 5,055,346 of record CAWUFW010000033.1, read on the forward strand.
TGGAATTAGAGACACAGAGCACATTCCTTTTAATATGAACAGTTTATTTTTGAGAAACTTTGCTTAGTTATGTTTTTGAAAGCTTGAATTTAAAAAACATGAAGAATTTATAAGCATTAATTAAAGCTGTTTGCAAGTAAATAACTATATTTCAATAACATTTGAGGTGTTTGAGATGAGAGAGCTTTGTTTTCACACTTGAAGAATGCCACTTGAAACAGAGGCATGCACGCTCTGTATAAGGTAAATTAAAAGTATTTTGCCAGCAACCAAAGAAGCACAAATGCTATATGAAAAGTGTTTTAAATTCGAATAATAATGAAAGTTCAGAATTCCATATCATTCCTCTGAAAGGGCCGGGCCCACAAGTTCTGGACCTGTTCTAGAGACACAATATGGTTCTTTTTAGCAGCATGGAAGCGTAGAGGGGAGAAGATTTGTTAGTAAGCCGACCAATTAACTTAGTAACCACAGACAACTACGTAAAGTTAGTTTGATTTATTACAAAGCCAAAAACAACTGAACAAAAAGGCACCTCAAGATGAGAGTGTATAAATACATCAAAATTAGCATAAAGCTAAATCTGCGGATCCAATTAAGACGACGTAGCATAAACAATATAATTAACTCAAGAAGCAGGCTGCAGAGGATCAGAATGCATGAGTCCAAATTTCCCTGCATCGAGGGTTGGTGAGTGAAAAGCCTTTTTTTTAAAAAATTCTTTTTATTGGAATTTCATATGAAGAAACATATGAGCTATAAAAACAGTGAACATAATACCTCAATTTTCACTATACGACTATTGATACAGCTGTTTTTCAGTGAGTTACAACATCCACAGACCATCGTTTTGGAGTTTACCAGCATAATGAAAAGCATGCATTACGGCGGTACATCACAGTCAAGAAGAAAGTAAAAGACATTTGGCCTTTCAGTACTATACATCCTGTCTAGCCACCAGATACCCTCACATTGCAGATCATGGGCACTATCTCTTTGCGCAAGTAGGATTATAGAGCGTCTGTATCAGCAGTACAGAACCAATTTGTAAATGGGGACCATATATCTTTAGGGCGGGATTGTGCCGGTAGAAGTTCCCAATAACAGGTTAATTGGTCTCTGCAATATGTAATGACCTTTACCCAAGCTTTTGTGGTTGAGGGGAAGTAGCGCCCCAGTGTACAAACCCCAGCAATGCCACCAGTGGGATGCTAGGCAAATTCTGCTCAGTAATATATATATATATATTTTTTTTATAACTCTTTTTATTGAAAAGCTCAATAGACAGTATAATTACATTTGCCAGTGCATGCACGTCGGGTATACTTCCACATTGGTTATAAGAATAAATGACATGGTGAGGAGGAAATCATAATACAAACAAGGAGAAGTCCACATAAAACAATCAGCATTATTTAGTCGGCCAAGTTTTCTCTGGCTTCCAGTGGGCCCTCCAATGTCCCCCTGTATGCCCGCCATGGCGCCCACACCTTCTCCCATTTCTTTATGCACCCTCTACTTTTATAGACTGTTTCCTCTGCCCTCTGGCACCAGCCCATATCTTTTTCCCAATCGGTGACTCAGTAATATTCTTTGTGTGGTACAATATTTTAGACCAGAAGTTAGCTATTGGCCGGCACTCCCATGCTAGATGTATGAAAGTGGCCTGGGGGGTCCCACACCGCCAGCAGTTTGTATCTGGTCTCAGCCCCATACGTTGTAGTTGTGTCGGGGTACGGTAAAGGCGATGGATGTATTTAAAGTGAATTAGCTGCAGACGATCGTTAGGAGACAGTTGTTCCATTTGCAGCAGAAGCCTCACTGTTCGTCCGTAAGAGCCTCTCCTATGTCCGCCTCCCATGCTCTGCAGGATTGTGGTACAATAATTGGAGATTCCTTTTGTGTGATGGTATAGATATGAGTCACCAGCTTTCGGCCTTATTCTACTGCAATTACGTTTTCTAATGCCAGCAGTGATGGAGGAGTGTTTGGGAATGTGTTAAATCTACTCCGGCACGTTGCACAAAGCTGATAGTATAATGGTGTGTCTAGCGCTGATTGAGGTGTTGAGCTTCACATTTGTTGGAGTGTTAAGAATTTGTCACCTGGATACAAGTCCTGACCAGTAAGGGTTTTGTGTGATTGTGCACGCGCCTGCGCCTTTCTGTCCATGAATGGTGGAATCAATGGATTGTTCGCTAGTAGTATTGATGGTGCATATAGTACGTCTGTTTTTGCCCATTTGCGGAGCCCATCCCCAGGACCAGGGCAAGGTTTCAGCGGTGTCAATTTCGTGTCTCGGGCATTTGTGTGTTTGGTATAATGCTGTATTTAAGGGGAGTGGTGCCACTCTGTCCACTTCGACTGCCACATGTGGCTGGAATGGTGTGGGAATCAGCCAAAAGTGTAAGAATTGTGCCCGGGCACTGTATGCATAGAGTGCAAAATCAGGAGCACCGTGCCCCCACCTGTGCCAACGGCAATGTGAGTACTTCCCAAGAAATCCTGGGCTGTTTCTCTGCCCATACAAGCTCGATCATTATGGATCTATGCCGTTTAAAAAATTGTGCTGTGATTTCACGAATAGGTACAGTAATTTTGGCAGGATAATCATTTTTGTTATGGCGATGCGGCCTGTTAAGTACAGAGGCAGAGTCTTCCATCTCCTAACTCGGTCTTCTATCCAGTCCACTGCCCTACCGTAGTTGGCCGTCCAGATCTCTTGTAGGTTCCTGCTGATCCAGACGCCCAAGTACCGCGTTGGGCCGTCCGCCAAGGCGATCGGGTATTCAGTGTCAAAAGCGAGTGTGCCTGATGGTAATGGATTGATAATAAACTTCCCCCAATTGACAACTATCCCCGACATGCCCCCGTAACGTACTAATTCTCTTGTCATGGGTGCAAAAATTTCCCCCGGTTCTGTCATGTAAAGGGTAATGTCATCTGCATACATTGACACAGACAGGCCTCTGGTTGTGAACCCTATCCCACGATTTGCATGGTGTTGTCTTAGCCTGGCCGCTAGTGCTCTGTATCTATCGCGAATAATTGGAGTGACAAAGGACACCCTTACCGGGTGCCTCTGGTGATTTTTTGGGATCAGATATTAGCCCGTTTACTTTAATTCTGGCAGTGGGCAAGGTGTAGAGAAGCTTAACCTGCTGAATAAACAAGGGGCTCAATTCCAACCTGTAAAGAAGAGTGAACAAGAATTTCCACTCCAGAGAGTCAAAGCCTTCGTGGACTCTAATAGTGCTGCTATTGCCGAGACGTGAGGAGCGAGATAATGTAATAAAGCGAAAATTGTCCTCAAGTTATGTGAGGTGGATCGACCCGGCATGAATCCAGATTGATCCGGTCGTACGATTAATGGGAGTAGCGGTTGTAATTTATTGGCCAATAATTTGGCAAAGATCTTAGCATCTAAGTTGATTAGTGAGAGCGGTAGGTACGAGTCCCATCTCGAGGGGTCTTTGTCTGGGTTTAACAGTGTGATGATAATAGCCTCGCGCATGGACTGTGGTAGAACCCCGTTTTGTGAGGCTTCTTGATATACCGCTAGCAGATGAGGGGCAAGCAAGAATATTCTTTATAAAATTTGGACATAAGGCTGTCAGCTCCAGGGGCCTTGTCTGCCGGTAAGCTATGAATTACCTGCCTTATGTCCTCCGCCGTAAAAGGGACATCAAGGTATTCTCGATGTGCCCTGCTTAGCCACAGAAGTTCTATTGAATCTAGATATTCTAACAATTCGGATTCAGACGGGTCCGACTGAGAAGTGTATAGTTGTGAATAGAAATGTCTCATTGTGTCCAGGATCTCTGATGGCATACATGCCGGCGGTGCTGCGGGAGTGAGAAGTTCTGTGATAAATGTGGAGCTTCTGGGTGGCTTTAGGAGATTCGCCAGCGTCTTCCCGGATCTGTCCCCTTCCCCATAGCGGCGTGCCAGTGCGTGTTTATGTAAAACTTTCGTCTCTCTTTCAGCCTCTTCCTGAAAAGCTGTGAGTTTACCACAGATTTGCCCTAGTACCGAAGAAGATGGGGAATGAAAGTATTGTAATTCCAGATTGCAGATCTCCACTTCTAACCTGCACAAGCTGTTACGGATATCTCTGAGTACTCCTGATTGTAGGGCTATGCAAGAACCCCGAATCACCACTTTGAAGGCCTCCCATGTCATCCCCATGGAGTCCACTGAGCCCACATTTTGTTCAAAATATTCTATTATGTTTTTCCTAATCTCTTCCCTGAGTACTGGGTCAAGCAACACATTTGGGGGAAGCCGCCAAGTGAAAGGCTGAATATATGGTTTCGGTACTGAGAATTTTATCATGACAGGAGCATGATCCGATAGTGTGCGGGGGTGGTGTGTAACATCGGTTGCCCAGGAGTGCAGGTCTTTGCAAGTTAACCAGAAATCTAGCCTGGACCATGCTTTGTGTTGTTGCGTTATGCATGTACCCTCACAGGCTATTTGGTTGAATATACGCCATGTGTCCAACAATTGATAGTCTACCATTATGCTTTTCAGGGCAGCGGCTGCCTGCAGATGGGGCATGCGGGAGGAGCTTGCTCTATCGACAAAGGGTGATAATACTACATTAAAGTCACCTCCCCACAATATTGCAGCGTCACCCAATGTATGTACCTTGTGCCATACTTGATAAAAAAATTCGGGGCAGTCAGAGTTAGGGCCATACGTGTTAGTAATAATGATCTGCTGGCCATAATTTGCATCACGTATTAATATAAAGCGTCCCTCAGGGTCCGTAACCACTTGCTGCGATTTCCAAGGGATTCCTCTCTTTATCAGAATTGCCACCCCACGGGAGTAGCTAGAGTAGTTGGACATGTGCAACTCCCCCCATCTATTTGAGGTCAGTCTGGAGTGGGCTGTGTCTTTCAGGTGAGTTTCCTGTAAAAGGCAGATGTCTGCTTCGTGTCTGATGAGGTAAGAGTGTACCAATCTGGATTTTCTATGGTCATTCAGACCGCGCACATTCCAGGTAATGCATTTTAATGACGACATCTAAGCCTGTGTGCCGCATATATTCGTGTTTGTGTAAGAGTATCGGTCTTGATGTATAATATTATCTATAGCATGCTGTGACCAAAGATCTGGTTTTCCTCCGTGTCTGGTGAATAAGTCATGTGAATTGCATAGACATTTTGCTAGGTCTGACAGCGATGAACTCACTGGCAATGCATTCTGCGGTAAAAAACAGTAATCATTAACATTCCCAGCCCTCCCCCCACCCACACCAACCCCCCAATCAGGTTGAGTTATCATTCCCTTTAACCGACCCCAAATGTGAAAATGCCCTGTGTAGATTAGAGCTGTTGGGAATTATCCCGGGGGAACATAGGGTCACCGGCATACTCCCCTGCCAGTTTTGACAGGGTGGCCGAGCGCAGTACTGACCTAACAATTACATGAAACATTCTACTATATGTGAAACGAGAGCAAACATGAGCAGTACATAAGCATTTCTAGGAAGGTAGCATGAGGGCCTAACCAATCAGGTGGGGGTGTATGCAACCAATCCCCTACAAAGCATGCTAACCCACCCCTGGACCGGTGCTGTCTAAAAGTGAGAAAAACGACCAGAACAAAGGGCATTATACAATACAAGTCAATCATTATCGCTTAATTGCCCACTCAACGATGCTTCTCTCACTCTGTTCGGACTCTGACATTTCCTTGCCGCCTCCTTAGCAAACTTGAGCGCTGCACTAGCGTCTGTAAATATTAGGGGTCTGCTGCCGGTATTAACACGGAGCTTGGCAGGGTAAAGCAATGCGTATTTGGTGCCAGTTTTTTTAAGCAGTTTTTTTGCCGGGACAAACTCTCTGCGCGCCGCCTGGACCGATTGGGTGAAGTCCAGATACAGGGTGATGGAGTTGCCTTGGTATTGGATTGATCCCTGCTCACGGGCCATTCTTAGAACAGTATCTCTATCTCTGTAATTTAGTAGGCGATCAAGGATCGGACGGGGTTGGGCACCAGGCGGCGGCCTGGGGCCCAGTGTGCGGTGGGCTCGCTCAACCAGAAACATAACAGAGAGATCTTTTCCAAATAGATCTTTCAACATAGCTTCAACATATTTCTCCATGTTTGTAATGTTCGATGTCTCCGGAATCCCCGTGATGCGTACATTATTTCTCCTCGACCTGGCCTCAAGGTCTTCATTTTTTGCTTTATGAGGTTAAGGACTTTATCCATGCGTAGCATTTGCTCGTGCGTTTCGGTTTGACGGTCATCGGAGTCTGAGACTCTAGTTTCGAGTGTGTCAATTCTAGCTTCTTGATTTTTTACCCTTTGAGTTGCTTTGTCCATCCGTGCCGCCATGGAGTCTAGTTCAGAGTCAATCGCACGCAGGCTGACTTTGACCTCCCTGCACATGGACCTAATGTCATCTTCCTGGTCGGTATCCATTGTTGTTTCTGGCACCATGTTAGGTGGTGCAAGTCCACCCTCCTGCTGTCGTGTCGACCTCTTGTCGAAGTTTAGTTTGGGCTGCTTAATGTCTGTTTTCCCCATGATATTTTTCAGTTGAGTCCTAGTTTGGAGTAACACTGTGACGATATGCACCTGACAGGCCCCGTCCCCAATCAGTCAGCCCGGTCTCTCTGTGTGCCCCTTCACTTTGCTGACTGGGTTTTGCACATGCTACTGATGAAGCACTTCGATTGTTCCTGGTTGCGTCTTTAGAGCAGTTGGAAACGCACGCAGTGAGGATCCGCAACGTTGTCACCATACACTTGAGAACAGGCAGAACAAGAGTAGGGCAGGCACACAGGGCGCACGGCCTTACAATGTCTAGTGCAAGTGGGGATTGATGGCGCCCTTTATTGAAATGCGGCTCTCGGGGCACTTAACAGGCCACGCGTAGGCCTCCACATGCGCTCTGCAGGGCCCCTCAGCGCCCAGCATGCTATGCAATATATTTGACCTCTCCCAGACACCAGCGGGCCCGTGTGTCAAGTCTCCCTGGGCTCCTGGGGGATCACATGCAACCAGAGGGAGGCCGCACCGGAGGCCGCATCGGGGGCCGCGCCGGCCCAAATTAACCGCTGGCTCATCCGCCAATAACTGCGAGGGCCTCAGCACGCCACCAGGGGAACAGCAGCGGTCCAGGCAGCAGGCCTGCGTAGCCCGCCCAGCAGCCACGCGGTGGGACTCACCAGACAGTCGCGGTCCGCCGCAGCCTGCCGCCTGAGGCCTCCAGCGCTCAGCCTCGCAGAGCTCCCGGCCCGCCCCGGCCTCTGAGCCCACCCCAGACGGCTCCGCAACAACGCCCAGCGAGGTCAGCAGGGGCACCGGGTAAGCGGCAACGCCAGGCGTGCTGTCACACAGCCGCAGGGGCGCGCACCCCAGGCCGCCGCAGGTCCACAAGGCAGGTCAGGCAGTCTATCCCCAGCTCCGCAGTCTCCAGATTGCAGGAGTGTGTGCCCCCGGCAGCACAGCAATCGCTCGATCCCGTTTCAGTACAGGATGGTTAGGATTGTCCGGATAAATGACGGATATTTTAGGCTCGGCCAACAGAGCCCCTTCACCAAGTGGCCATTTTGCAGCTTGGCTTGGCCACACTCCCCGAGTGAAAAGCCTTAAATCTATCCCTACACTATCTCTAAAGTGACATCCCTTCTTAGGCATTGTCAGGAAGAAGGATAAAATGGTGTCAGCATGTGGAGTCTTCCTAAGAAGTCTCTCCACAGTCAATGGGTCATGTAGCATAAAGCTACCAATACAGAGCTTGCTCTCAGATGCTCTCTCTCTCCAAAGGCAGAAGAAGAAGAAGTGGGCTCTTTCCCTACTCCCATCACCAAATTATTCATAGATAACCTTCCCACGATTCATTGCGGATCACACCATCTGCTCTGGGTACAATCCTAAAGGTATTTTTCCATGGGACAGCAGTGTTCTTTTCTTGCAACATTCTGTCCTTGGGTCTCAGGCCTTCTCCTGTGTGAAGCACAATGACCTTGAATTATCCACACAAGCCATACGATTGTAACTTCTTCTCTTCTTGCCTGACTAGTAAAACAAAGACATTATTCTAGCTAACAAGAATCCTTCTTTCACCTGCAACACAAAACTTGCGAAAGAACAAATTCCACAGCACACATGAAATTCAAACTTGTTAATTCTGTTACGAGAGTTTCCAGGGAACTGCGTTTCAGGCCTAAGAAATTCAGTTAACATACAAAACAGCAGATGAGCTTTACGAATTTGCATGCGAAATAAGGCTCTTTCAATTAATACATTTATCTACATGTAAAATGACACAAATAATAAACACTGTTAATACACAAATAATTGTCAATTTCACAACACGAGTCCTTCACGTTAATTTTTTTGCTAGTTACATTTACTTTCCATGTTAATTTTCTCCATGTTACCTTTTAAATGGCCTAGAGGACATTACGTTTCAGGTTAATATATTTCAAGTTCTAACACGTCATGTTACTACAGCAAAGGATTATATGTGGGTGCGCTCTACATGTGTGATTGTAATGCACCCCTACGAAGAAAATGCAATTTCCGCTACATCAGTTGCCCCCTCTGATGACGTTGAGTCATCACAAAACACTCTAAATCCCTGTAGAGTAGACTGATCTAAACAGATGTCTTAGGTAGTCTTCTCCGTCTGAACTGCTCTAATCACTTCAAATTCTCCTAATGACTGTCCTGCAGTATTTCCACCCTTCTCTCTCTTTCCCTTAAGGAGTTCTCCACTTGCCTCTCTTTGTGCCATTTGTATGCTCTTACCATACCTATGAAGATGATAACACAGACTGCAACAAATATAATTGGCTTCAAGATGTATCCAAGAATTCCCTTTCCTAAGTTTGCAAACTAACTTCCAACTGCACCAAATTCTTTTCCGATCTTGTACTAGACTGCCTCAGCTGCCAGATCATGTATCTCATGATGTTTCTCAGTGATCTTACTTATATATCCCCTCAAATCTTTACTGTTATCAGGGATATAAGTACAACACTGTTAGACCTTCAGCATCCGACAGACTCCGCCTTCCTTTACCAGTACCACATTTAATGCAGGACGGTTTTGCATCACCATCGCCCTTATCAAAGCCATTTCCCCATCTATGAGAAGCAATGACTGAGCTATGTTAATCGACAACTTATTCACTTCGGTAGACAACTTCCTGATCTTGACGTGGTTCAGAACCACCTCTAAACTAGGTATCATTGCTCCAAATATGTCTCCCACAGCTTCACCAGCACTCAGTCCACGTTTTTCTCTATGGTTTGATTTTCCCCCCAAACCTTCCAGATCTTCTACATGATATAGCTTTGGAAACACAACTGCCACATAACAAGTACCATAACAATTGTTCAGAAGCCAATCATATGCATTCTTCCCACACACAAAATATACTCCTGGGACCACTTGTACAGCTTCTTGCAAAAACATCTTCCAAGGACTATTGACTAGAAAGATATGGTCACACACACTTTGTCCCCAAATACAGTGTCATAACGACTCTGAACTTGACGTATGCCCAGCTTGCCTCGTTGTTCCCAATCTAAAGCTATAGGACCATAGCTTCCCTTAGACTTCTGATCTAACTCCTCTTTGGTCCATTCAAACTTACTATCCTGTTTGTTAAACTTAACAACTAGTCCCCTAAGTCTATCTTCTACTTGATCTACAAATTTCTTTTCTATGTCTGTTAATATGCAGGTTAGGTTATGTCTATGCGCGTAAGCAGTGTCTAATGTTACTGTGGGTGCAAAATATTTTCCCATTCTCTCCTCCTGCTTATAATAATTGTATTTGTTCAAATGTTTATAGACTGGTATTTCTGAGAGTACCCCATCATAATTTGAGAAGTAGTACTCATAATGACCTTTTCCATAAAACATACTAAGGAGCACACTACAATGAATACCATACGCCAAAGGTAAGTGAAGGTACCTAATCTCTTCCTCACCCGAAGCACGCAATTGCATACACACAATCTCTCACTTCCATAGTATTGACATATTATTAAAGCAACTTAGCATAAGCGTTCAGCGTATAATCAACTTTAAACAAATCTACATGAAGAAAGCGATTAGTTTGTTCTATTAAGCCCTTATCAGACCCTAATGTACCCTCCTTTGAGGCAGCAGTGGTAGGTGTGGATGTCCCATGTACCCCCACTCCCAGTTCCTCAATCTTGTGTGTGCTTAAAATGGACTCAGTGATGACCACAGCTATTACAATGACTACTCCTACGATGAGTGTACTTATAATACATTTGTGCCTACGATTCGAATTTCCAGACTGTAAGAGGATCAATCACACAGTCTCTTTTCTCCGCCTCTTATTCACATGCAGCAAAAGTCTTTGAGCAACTTTTCCTTGACTCTTGGAAAGTTCTTTTAACAGTCTTTGCACAATATTTACACAGCTTGGAAGACTTGCCTAGCCCTCCTTCTTCTTCAAAATGGAAAAGTCCCTATTTTTATTTTTATTCCACTCGGGCCTAGGTTATCTTCTTTCAAACAGCTTATTTACAGTACAAAAGTTCAATTTACATCTCTTATGAGATCAGAGCAAATCTCCTCAATGACTCGTTGTAACAGTTTAGCTCTCAACGCTACAATCTCTTGAGGCGACTGTGGAGTTCCAAAGCTTGGAAATTCAATGTCTTTCTGAATCAGAGTCCGTAAGCCACTCAACCTTGGTAGAAAAGGCACAGTTAATGGCAGAAGTGCATTAGCCTCAATTCCAGGAACTTTCAACAAGATCTCGACAATCAGTATCGAAATCTGCGACCTCGCTCTCCCCGGCATGTATAACCAGATAAGTCCACTCGGGAGAGGAATATCTCCGATACAGCACTCTTATTCTTCTGGATCTCCTAACACTTCCTGCGGCTTGCTCAACATCACTTAGATCAGACTCCGAAGATTCACTTATCGGTGCAAGTTCTCTTTCAGATGCCAGTCTCAGATTTCTCCTCCTTTGTCTCACAGGCCATGTTTCATCTGCAGCATCCTTCTTCCTTTACTGCACACAACCACTTTCCACACCAGGTTCTTCTGCTGAGTCAGACTCTATACCACTCGCAACGTTACCGTCTCCCTCAGAGTCTATACCAGGGTCTTGTGCAGCTTGACCCACCTCAGCCTGATCTGGTGAGTATCCAGCCTCTTCAGGAACCTCCACAGCTTGGCTTGCCCTCTCCAGTGACCTCTCAGTCATGGCTAGATATACTTCTGGGAGAGGAGCTGTTTCATCGGAGGGACCTGTGACTCGTCGGGTATGGGAAGCATGGATCCAGTTGTGTACTCCTCCACACTTCACAGCAGTATTCGTCACCAATATCACCTGATATGGTCCACGCCACTGAGAGTCAAGACAATTGTTCCTCACGTGCTTTCGAACAAGCACCCAATCACCTGGGCTCAGGTCATGGCAGAGGTCTTTTGAAGTCTGTGCAGTTGCTGCTTCAACCTGATGAGACACAGAACGAACCACATCAGCCAATCATTTACAGTAGTCAAGGATCAAGTCATCTGTGCTACTGCTCAATGCAGTGCAGGCCCAGCAGGCAAGCGCATCGCTCTTCCCATTAAGATTTAATGTGGCGATAACCCAGTTCTCCTGTCAGGAATGCTGCGCAAGCTCATTAAAACCAAAGGCAACACCTCGGGCTGTTGCAAAGATGTCAAAGCACACGCTTTTTAAAGTCTCGCCTTTAAAGTTCCGTTGATCTGCTCCACCATGCCAGATGCCTCTGGCCTGTAACTACAATGCAGTCTTTGATCCACACTTAGGGTGGTACACAACAATTTCATGACTTCGTTAAGAAAGTGCATTCCTCTATCCGACTCCAATGTAGTTGGAAATCTGAATCTAGGAATGAGCTCCCTCAACAATAACTTTGCTACTGTGAGACTATCACACCTTCTAGTTGGATAAGCTTCCAGCCATCGAGAAAAGATGCACACAACAACCAAGATGTGTCTCCATCCATTACACACAGACATCTCAACAAAATCCAATTGGATCTGATTGAAAGGGCCCTCGATCTGCCAATGTGATTCAAGGCAACAACTGTCTTCTTCCCCGCATTCATTTGTTGGCACGTGACACACCGATGACACACTGCTTCTGCATTCACGCGAAACCTCGGATTGAACCAAGTCAGCCTGAACAATCTCACCATTGCATCCCTTCCTATGTGAGCTGCACCATGAATTTGCCTTGCAATTGGGTTTAACAGATAATCAAATAACACTGTCATTTTCCCACTGCTAACAACCTGCTCTGATCCAACCCGCTTGTTCCTGGTCTGTGGCTTCCATTTGCAAATGCCTGACTTCATCCCATGTGTCTGCAACAGCTATCATCATGCTAAGTTCAGTCTTCTCTGCACTCTTGCCAATGTATTTCCCATTGAAAATACAAGCATGTGTAGCACAGAAACAAGCAACTTCGTCTGCATATCTGTCCCCTATGGTAGCAAAGTCGTCTCCTCTTCCATGGGCTGCACATTTAACAACAGCCACTTCCCTTGGTAATTGCAATGCTTCCAGAAGTTGTCACACATATTCTCCTTTCCTAACTGGAGAACCTGATGACGTTAGGAACCCTCTCTGTGACCATAGCTGTCTGAAGTCAGGAACCACACCAAAACCGTACTGGCTATTGGTATAGACGGTGACTCGGATGTGTTCAGAAACTCGACATGCACGGGTCAAGGCGATGATTTTAGCTACCTGTGTGGGGTGTACTCCCTGTAAGCAAGCAGCTTCCACCACTCCAGAGATGGTACGGACAGCAAATGCTGCTCTCAAATTACCTTCATTGTCTCCTAGGCAGGACCCATCAACAGAAAGGACTTGATCGGGATCAGACAATGGCTCATAGACAATGTCAGGTCTCAGCTTGGTGTAAAGCTCAGTAACATCCATACTGTCATGGTCTTCACAATCTTCCCCATCAGCACTTGGAACAGGTAACATGGTAGCAGAATTTAACACAGAACAATGTTTCAGGGTCACATTCTCGGCAGCAAGCAAAACCTGTTCATTTCTTGTCGACCTGTTATTTGTCAAATGCTGTGTTTTGGTTCTCGTCATCAGGAGTTCTACAGAATTCAGTACATATACATTAAGAGGATGACCCATCACAATGCTCTCACATCATTCAATACTGACACCTGTTGCAGCAACGGATTTGAGACATCCGGGCAACGCTGAAGCTACAGGATCTAATGTAGCTGAGAAGTAGGCCACTAGTCTGCGGGCACCTCTGAGCGTCTGGGTGAGTACAGAAAGAGCACAACTCTCTCGCTCATGACAGAATAATGAGAATGCTTTGTTGTAATCAGGAATTCCTAAAGCTGGAGCCCGACACAGGCACTCTCTTAACTCTAGGAAAGCAAGCAAACAGTCATTATCCCAAGGTAGCGGATCACACACATCCTTGTGGGTCAGCATCTGCAAAGGTTTTGCCATCAAGGAGAAATTAGGAATCCATTGTCGGCAGTAGCCAACCAGTCCCAAAAAGATCCTGACCTCTTTCTGGGTACTAGGCAAATTCATTTTCATTATTGCCTCTACTCGCTCTGGTGACACCTTCCTCTTGTCTTTTTCGATTCGATGACCCAAACACTGTACTTCATTCAGACAGTACTGAAGTTTACTCGGATACACCTTATGCCCATTGTCAGCCAGATAGTTCAGTAAAGCGATAGTATCATCCTTACACGCCTCCCTTGTTTCAGATGCAATGAGGAGGTCGTCTATGTACGGGACTAACACTGAGTTTTGGGGCAGAATCATACTCTCAAGGTTTTTTTTCAGTACCTGATTGAATATGGATGGACTTTCAGTATACCCTTGAGGGATACAACACCACATTAAGACACGATTCTCCAGACAGAAAGCAAAAAAATTGCCTTTCCTCATGCAATGGGATGGAGAAAAATGCCTGTCAGAGGTCAATCACTGTGAACCATTCAACCTCGCAAGGAATTTGAAACAGGATCACAGATGGCTTCGGTACCACGGGACAACATGGAATCACAATGCTATCGACTTTCCTAAGGTCCTGAACAATTTGATATTTCCTGCTCGGCTTATGCACTCCCATGATAGGCGAATTGCACGGGCTTCCCATGATCTCCTTTAGAATGCCCTGCACAATCATGAACTCAATTACAGGTCTAATTCCTGCCATCGTTTCTGGGGTCAGGTTGTACTGAGGTGTTCTTGGAAATTCTGCATTAGGCTTAATCTGTATGTGGACTGGCTCGACTCCTCAAATCAGTCCGATTTCCTCCCCAGAGAAGTCCCATACCACTGGAGAGACGGGTTTCTCAAATCCAACGGCATGTCTTCCACTGTCAGTAAAGGAAACATGGCTGTGTAGTGGTTCTGATTAGCCAGTTTGAAATCAATGTCCTCATCATTTCAATGCAATTTGATTCCCTTCGGCATACAATAGATGGTACAATTCAATTTGCAAAAGAGGTCACGCCCTAGCAAACAGACTGGACTCGAATCACACACCATGAACTGATGGTGATCCTGAAAGGATCCGATTTTCACCGGTACATCTTCCATCAAAGAGTTTGTCATTCTTTTGTTTGAGACTCCTACAACTTGGATCAATTTTCCCCAGAGGGGCAGGTTTGGGACTACTGTAGATCTCACAGTAGAACGGGTAGCACCAGTTTCAATCAAGAATGTAATGTGATGGCCATCTTAGTCTGCTTCTACCTCTAAGACTGCGCTAAGTGTACAGTCTTCCTCCCCCCTCAGGCACCATCATAAGGACGGGTCCCGTCAAACCCATCCAGCGCTTCCATTAAGGCATCTGATGATAGGTTCGATTGCCCTGTGAGATTCTCGGAGGTTGGGGCACTTGCACTCACTGGTTCTGATTCCCTCCTGCTTTAAGGGATCTTGGTCTAGTGACCGTCGGTAACTGTTTTACCCCATATGCCACCTGCACGAGTTCTCCTTCCTGCACCTGATTCGCAGAGTTAAGGGAATATAGCATGTTACTACGCATGCTATTACATCGCGTTCTATTACAACGCAGTTGTTACAATGACCGCGTTGTTAGACTGCGATACCTTTACATCGCAAGTCATTAGATCGACTTGCTGTAGGGGGCGCGCTGGACTTAGGAATATTATAATTTACTATTCCAACTCCAGCATGCGCAACAGTAGGGAAGGTGTTGGAATAGTAAATTATACTATTCCTTAAGTTAGAGTGCCCCCTACAGCAAGTCAATCTAATGACTTGCGATGTAAAGGTATCGCGTTCTAACAACGCGGTCGTTGTAACGGCCGCGCTGTAAAAGGAACGCGATGTAATGGCAACGTTGTAAACGCTGTTCCCCAGTTTAGGCAACACTCACGCTTCCAATACCCGATCTTGTGACAAAAAAGACTTGCAGGGTCTTTTTCAGGGTCGCAACATCTATCCCTGTCTTAGGATATATAGGGACACCTCTTCCTCTTCCCTGTCCCATCGGTCCTGCAACTGATGTAACTTGGACAGCTTCTGGAACATTCCCTTGACCGCGAACTACCATTCCCTCTTTTGCCTGTACCTGCTCTCCCTTCTGTGCATTTCGCATTTGAACCAGCATCAACTTCTCCTTTATTCTCCTATGCTTGGAATCCACCTCGTCACTGCAGTTCCTGCCGTACCGTTGGATTTCGTCCACGGACTTGTTTTGCCAGCATATTAAGTGTTGCTGGATCATGAGACTGATTTCCGTCCTCAGTCCTGTCACACATTTTGCTACAAATTGGCCCATATCCTTAGGCTTGAGTGTCTCTAACCCACTGTACTGCTTAAAGGCTTGCAATAGCCTTTCGTAATAGGCATGCACTGACTCTTTAGGTTCCTGGGTCGTTTGATCTATCTTAACCCAATCGATGTCTTGAGGGGCTATTTTGGACTGCAACCATGTGATCACCTGATCGCACTTTTTCATAACCACTGGCGTAGGACCATGGTTTACTGGAGCCCTCTCTGGCTCAACAGCAGGCGTCTCAATAGCTATTTTACAAGCACACCACAGATCACTAGGAACCACAACACCTTCGGGATCTTAACAAACCGATCGACTTGTTTGTACCACTCAGCAGGTTTCTCACTTAGCCTGGGGAAATCATTCGTAAATGCAGCTAGGTCACCTCTACTCCAAGGGATATGCACATACCCTCCACTATATTTTAATCAAACAAGGGAACCCGCAAGGTAGATAAGGACCTTGGGTAGCAATTAGTTACAAAAACAGAGGTCCTTAAAGAACAAAATAAGGTTGCGATAAATATAGACTAGAATCAGCTCTATATTCAAGATGTCCAGCCGGACAGTAAATTTAATGAATCACAAAAATTCAGAGCAATTAAGAGCACAGTAATAGAGTGGGACACAGTCCTGCGTCCTACAAAAACACAAAACAATTACATAAGGACAAAAAACATTTCAGGCAAAACAAAAGTAGCTTATGGCCAATATAATTAATAAGGGCAAGCTTTCAAATCAACAGTTACTGCACTTGTTTTAACACATTGGATTAACGTGCAGACTGTTTAACCAAGTCGACGACGTTTCGATCCCTTTTAAAAAATAATAGGATCATCATCAGGACGGGTATTATACAAGCCTGAAACAATACACTGCCTCAGTCTTAGGGATTATGGAATTGGAAGAACTGGAAGGGTACGGTAAAACCGGGCAACTGTGTGAGCTCGCAGGTAGCTATTGGTGTGCTGCAATGAGCGGGCCTTGGTGTTGGATTTTGAGGTCAAGGGTAATTGTCAAGAATTCTAGCTCGGGATAGCTAGGTGGTGGGCAAGAATAACACAGGAGGCCCGGTGATATGATGAATGTGAATCCGATCGCGTGCGCAATGGCCATACCATCCACTAGGCACCTACCGTAATGGATATGCCTCCACCTCCAGTGTCCCTCCTCCTGGGGGTGGTGTTTCCCCTGTCACCTTCCTCACACTCTTCTTCCTCGACCATCTTTCCCCGCACTTATCCAGCATACGCCAAGCCCTTGTTCCTACGACCAACTCTCGGATATGTGTCTTCAATCCCTCACTCTCTTTTCCTCCAGCTCCTGGTCACTTTAGTTAAGCCTATGATTTCCCTGTAGCATTTTCGTTCGAGATAAATCTACTCCATACCTCTGAGCTAACTTTGACAACTACTCGTGTGCTCGTCTTGCCCTTCGCTACAAACAGGTCATCTGGCTCCTAGGTCTCCATCCTATCCAAAGGTAAATTACTGCTGATGATCTCGTCTACCTCAGCCTTCAACCTCACCACATCCAATAGCTTAGCCCTCACTACAGCCTTAATGGTAACATGACTTGATGCATTATTCTTACTCTCCTTGCTATTGTTGTGGTCTTTCAACCAGAATTCCAAGTCTGTAACATCTGAGACATGCTGACTTCCAGCGGCTCCCTGACTCGTACTTGCTTCCGAGGCCGCACCAATTGGTCCTCTCACTGGAGTCTCCCACACCTGTAGGTCGAACTAGTGCTTGTCATAGGTATAGGCTGTAAAGTACTGGAACCAAAGCATACTCCTGAAGGATCAGCAGTAGCTGCCAATGGGGTACTAGATTCTCTAGGCACTAAAGATGGGCAATTCCCACTCGTGCGCCCTGTTCTCCCCAATCCAGTCCCTTCAATTTGTAAGGGCTGACTCTGACTAAGGCTTCCCACTGAGCTCGGGTCGTACACAGGAACAACAGGACCAATGGTAACCGGAACTGTAAGAGCTTCCAGTATCCGTAAAGCAGCGTTAACTCCATTCTGGTTCTATGCCTCCCAAGGTGAACACTCCTGTCCCTCATACTCCTGCGGATATCCTTCCCACAACTTCTGTACCAGGACCCACCTGAGCTGCTGCACTTCCCACGTTTTCTGCACTTCCAGAGTCTTGCCCTCTGTCCCATGATTGTGGACTGTAAGGAGGAGGACGCTCAGATAACAACCCATCCAACAAGCTGTCTTCATTGTCACTACTTTCACTTTCATTTGTCTTTTTACTCCTGTCCTGGGGACCTCCCTCTTCTACCAGCACTGGATATAGCCTTTCTCCTTCTATGGTACGCACTCTCCATTTATTAAGCTGTGCGTCCCATTGTGCGTTCTGGTATGACCTCACAGTTTTCTTCATCTGCCCTTCATATTTCTCCCTCTGTTTAGCATGTGCTGCACGCATCCAAGCATCTAACGCTTCAAATTGTGTTGGTCCAGGCAAAGGTCGCAACGCAAGCATTGCTCCTCTTAACTGATGAAATACATCCAGCTGATATGAACCAAAGCGTAGAAATGACAATTCACCCGCCTTCTCAGTGATCTTATGCCAATTTTGAAGCCAAATTATAGTATGGAGCCCAACTTTTATCACGATATAATGTTCTGGAGTATCCTCGGGTGGCGCCTCTTCACCCACTCGAGTAACGACCCCTTCATCACCCCTGAACAGATCTTGCAATACCCTAAAACATTGCATGGTTTCAATTGCAATTTGTGGTTCAAAATATTACACGGAACAATTATTTTCCAACTACAACTTCCGATGACTACCAACCAATCCCAGGATGGCGATACACTAACCAACCTATCGCAGCGCGACGCTCTCTGACATCACCTTCCCTCCTCACAGCGGCTCACCCTCCTTCACAATTCCTCTGCAAGCATTCACTCACACAGTCGTCTTAAAATCCGTAATCGTCTGCCATCTAAAAGATCGATAGAATTCAATCATCCAAGAACATTCACACACAGTTACCCTTGACCTACGTTGGTCACCCGAATCAGTATAGCTCACCCCTCTACACAAGGTCCACTAAACGATTCCTATATGTCCCATTCATGCGAAGTTCCCTGTCTTAGGTGGATCTAACAATGACGTCTCATGACAACTCCTCAATTCTTTGGTCAGACAATCATAATCTCAAACTCGGTGTCTTCTGCACCTTTAATATATCCCAGTATTTTATGACACTTCGGGACGTGCAACTCCAAACTCAATCCTTGGACCACATCTAGCCCGAAACCACATTCACTCAACTCTCACACCAACTCCGCAAGACATCACACAATCGAATCATTCCCGCAATCTAACACACAACATACACCCTAATAATACTCACTCCTCCGCTCGTCGCACCATCAAACTCCGTCAGTCTCCACCGGATTCCGTCGCCTTCCGTTCTCGGTCATTGGGCTCTATTTTGGGCTTTTAAGGTTCTAGGTTCCACTTATTCTAGACTAGTTCCAGATTCTCCCCTCGCTTCATGTGCTAACCATCCTACACTGCTACCAACTGAAAGGGCCGGACCCATAAGTTCTGGACCTGTTCTAGAGACACAATCCGATGGTTCTTTTTAGCAGCATAGAAGCGTAGAGGGCAGAAAATTTGTTAGTAAGCCAATCAATTAACCAAGAATCCTCTTGGACACATAGTAACCACAGACAACTATGAAAGTTACATATACTGATTGGATGAGGGGCAATATAGTTGAGAGACAAGTTTCACAATTAAGCACAGAAAGAAAGGTCGTCAGCATGGAGTCTTTTTCGTTGTTTTATTCTCAGATGTGCTTGGTATGTGATCAATTGGACCAGCCAACGCGTTTCGCCCAAACATGGGCTTCTTCAGGGCTGTAATGGCATACAATGTAGAAATGTTTTAAAGAACTTTTTTAAAGAACTTTCGGTCTAAGACCACAGCATTTAGTGCACGAGTGGACAGGGAGTCATAGTTGAAGAAAAAAGGGAGAGAAGAAATTTAGTGCGCTAGTGTAAAGTTGGAATAAAGGAGGGGGAGGCGAAACAGGAAGATGTGTTGGAAACACAAGTGATTCCGGATGTTGGTCCGGCGGTATGTGCTCACTGTGGAGAAAGAAAGGAAGCTGTGGAGAAAGAAAGGAAGCTGATGAGACCCCTCAGAGGATTGAAGGTGAGCTAGTGAGTTTGTGAGATAATACCACCGTTTGTGAATCTTAATCTAAAAAGTGCATTACTCAAAGTGATAGTTTTGCAAGATGTGCCTGTTATGCAACTCGTAATGGTAACACCGTTTGAAGAGGGTGGTTACTAGTCGACACCATGTTCTCAGTCGGGTCTCTACAAACCTGAATTCATGTAACTATGTTAGTTTGGTTATCTATGTATTAGATAACGCGAAGATCATAACACATTGAATGTTATTGTGTATTATTTCAGCGTAAATGTGCTCTATGAGTTGGTAGCACTTTTTGTGGTCTTTCCTTTAAAATGTTCTCTCCCTTTTGATTATTTCTCTCATCACTACTCTCTTACTCGTCTCTTGGCACTCGGCACCTATTTAATTATGGAAGGTGATCTTAGTGAGGGTTTACGGTCTAGTTTTTACTTTCGAACTCCTGATAAATGGACTTCCGGGTCGTAACGGACAACCGCTTCCGGTTGATTGAAATCCCGGGAACTATCGGGACGCGTTGGTGTACTCGCCAATTGTGAGTTTCTTTTCTTTTCTTTTGCGATCCTTAGTATATATTTAAAATGTTTTGGTGGAACTGTGTCCACCACTCGGGTTTGCAATCGAGGTCATTGTCGTTTTCCTCATACTTTTCTAGAGCTCGTAATTGAGTTGGTGTAGACGGCGTATTTTCCGTCTGTTGATGGTTTTAAGGACCCCTTAAGACGAGGAGCGCCGTATTTAAAGGGATATACGGGCTGTGCAAGGGCACTTTGGACATTATACGATATACAGGATCCGAGGTAAGAGATGGTAGTGGATTTAATGGGAGGCTATTTAGTAGTAATCTCTTATGGGGAATTGCGGAGTCTGTTTTTCAATGTCTTGACTGACAGGGACAGGTTACTGATATGACATACTGTTTCTGTTTGGTAACCACAGGACTTGAACGAGTTGTTGTTGTAAGGAAACAACTGTAAGACGACCCCGCCGGGTTGGAACTATCACCGGCCAAGAGGTGAGCCGTGTAGTATTTTGGGCTCATTTCTGATCTTGATTTGATACGATAAGAACCGTTTTTAATGGTGTTTGTTGGGATTTTTTAAGATTATCTATCTTTTTGAATGGGTTTTCAGGTCTGAATGGTTGGTCAGATCATAATTGAGGTATGTTGCTTCACTTTTATCAGGTGGCGGTTTTTCACTATTGCATAGGTGGTAACGGGCACAGGGTGTTTTTTATGGATTCATTGTAATATATTATCTCAGATGGCTTGTGGTATAGTGTTTGGATTAGGGCATACGGATCCTATGTCCAGCTGTTCTCCTGTTTTAATGATATAAATATCTTTGTTTTTAATTTCACATGGTTTGACTATGGACTAAGCACTTCTTGGCTCTCTCTATCTTCCTCTCTCTTTCTTTCTGTACTGAAGTCCTGTTAACACAGAGACTTATGTGCCGATCTCTTTCTTAATAATTGCTGCTATGGAATTTTTTCCATTTTTATATACATATGGTATTAGATAAGTGTTTTAATGTGAGGTGTAATTTCTCTTTTGGAATATGTTAACACTGTATATTGTATGTTGGTGCATATAGAATGTGACATCACCACTTTTTGTTGTTCTCCAGCCCTGAAGAAGTCAAGGGTCATTACCCACTGACGAAACACGTGTTGGCTGGCTTGAGAAAAATATTCTGAACATTAAAATGAACTATAACAGCTGAAGAATTCATGGTTTTTTTACCTTTGGGATAGTGATTTTCATTACCCTGTATAAAGTTGTTTTTCGTGTGCATAGGATTGGTATCATAGTTGCTTTGGACCCTTGTCCTGGTTTGGGGGTTTATGGGATTATTCCCCCACCTATAGCACCGTTAGAATTGTCAATTAGGTTGAACTTATCACGTTATTAGGTTTAGCGCCATCCTCTCTACCTGTGAGAATTAATAATCCCCTCCAGTTTTAGTTTTGAAATATACCATATTTGGGTACAATCCATACTTTCATAAAACTGCACAGATCAATTTACTTACCAAAGGCACAAATACATGACTCTGCTGTGTTAAACATCCAAGTCAAATGTCATTGTCTCAATGTTTGTAGTTCAAACGGTCACTTTGAAGCGGCTGCCCTGGCCGCAAAAACAAAAACATATTTTCTTGCGAGGCAACAGAGAAAGAAAGCGTCATTCAGTACAAATATTATGATTTGCATAGTACAAAAGCAATCTAGTAAGATAAATTGGACTGAAGAAGAATGCAGAAACTTTCACACCCAGACTGAAATTGTATTCGGACTGAATGATGTCATGCATTTTGCTTTTAAGAAAAAAACATATTATGGACATTTAAAGGAAACATCACTTTGTTTTGGAATGGTTTCCCCGTAGGAGAACCTTAAAGGTTAACTTTATTGGCAAAAATACAAACGCCTTTGTGGATCTTGTGAAGTAAGTTACAAATTGTTTTCATTTTGTATTAAATATTTTTTTCTGAACATGAAACACTTGCCATGCACTGTAAAGTGGAAGAAGCAGAGAACATCGCAGCCAGCTGAGCACAGATGAACCAGCTCCTCCCGCCATTTTCCACCCTGCTGTTTCCTGGATGTCGGCCGAGATACAAGTCGTTTGATAGGATACATCATCTCCGTAGGCGGCTAATCCGAAAGTATTCTGTGTATTATTCCACGGCTGTCGGCGAGATCAGAGGAGAGGTCAGTTACAGGGCTGGGAAAACATTCCTGCAGGACTGCTGAAGGATGCAAAGACTGAGTGAAGCTCACAATGTGCCCTCGTCTCACACCTAGTCTGGAAAGAGGTGTGTCACATGTACAGAAACATCACTAGACTTTCGACACGGAAGGGATTTTGCACTGTAGGCTCTTCAACGTATGTATAATCATTGGTTTAAAATGTGTGGCAAGCGCCCCAAAGTTTGTGCCATGCAATTCTAAGCTTATGTTAGGGGACAACATCCCTTACGGTTAGGTATAAACGCGAGCTATAAACAAACCTATTCTGTGCCGTTTACGGACAATGCATTCCAGCACGGAACACATTTACTACCGTGAAAGCATCACTGTGAAAACATTACATTGTCACTGTGAATATTGTCAAACAGTGGTATCTCGAGGACTTCATGACCTGCCGAGTGTGTTTACCACAAACATCGCCTTTATGTCTGCTTCTCGTCTGAGAGGAAATATCCTTGGGTGGTGGCGGTTTTGTTCTGCAGGTCACACCACAGGCCGGCTTCAAACACACAACCTCATTGTTTTGCACGAGATGGGACTTGTCGCTGTTCTAAATCAGCCTTGACATGACCCAAAGATACGGGCATCACCGGTAAATGGATGCACTCCGTTGAAGCACGCGCCCATACTTGATCCAAGAGCAAAATGTAGTTGTCTAATGCTTGGGCTTAATGCAGAGTCTATTTATGGAGCTCGGATAGCACAGTGCACTGAAAATGTGCAGAGTTCACTTGTGCAAATGGCAAAAATTATGTACCATAGTATTAACAAAGCATCATGTACCCATTATGCAATTGGCCATGAAATATTAATGATACTGTATTTGCATGACACCAAACACAATTTAGTGTTGTGCCACAGTGCAAAAATTAGTAAGTGATGTCTAGCATGGTACTTGTAGACACACCCTCTAGAACACTTGAAACGGCTGTGTCCTGTCCCCACACAAAGGATTGCATACTCTTCTGGAGTGAATCTGGAGAAAAGGCCGGGCCTTGTGTACTTCAAAGCATCACTTTGAAGTCTCCTTACTTCAAAGGCCCAACTGGGTGTATGTACTGGTGCTCTAACACCACCAAATCAGAACACTTCTGGAAATGAGGATATTTTACCAGGGAGAAGGACTGCTGTGCTGACAGGAGGAATTGCCACTTTGCTGAACTGCTTTGCTGTGTTGGCCTGCTGCTTCTTGCATGGGAGTGAGAAGGACTGGACCTGCATCTCTACATCCCAGAACCTAAGTACTGTCCAAGGGCTTGTTGGCTTGCCTCCTGTTTCTGAAGTTAAAGACTTCCCCTCAACCTGCAACCAGCACCTAGACTCTGTCTGCTGTGAGTCTGTCTCTGCCAAGTGGTGCCAATCCAGTCCTGGGCCTTTGGAAGTGAGCTGAAATTGCTGCATCTGTGAAAATCTACACATTAACAACGTTGCGCGATCGGAACCGGCGCATCTCCCTCGACACCGGAGCATCGCTGCTGCTGCACGGACTGCGAACCTCGCATTGCCTCAAGGCTTTGCTGCATCTTCGACGCTGCACGGCTTTTCGCCGACACATCACTTTCAACACAGCAGCTCGACTTTGATGCATCTCTTCGGTGCTTCTCACATTCTGACCCTCGACACACCTACGATGCTGCGCAGCTTGGAACCAAGGCCTCGCCTTCCTCGAAAGGATTCGACGGTGACGCATTGCTTCTGCTGCTCCCTGCATCATCCCCAGCGTCGACACATCCAAGGTAATGTTTCAGCGGGCCAAGGCTGGTACCTGTATCCGTCCTCTGCTCCATCGCGGTCGGACTGAACTTTTGGATTTGACCTGGTCAAGTGCGACCAGATAGCCCCGGTTGGGGCTATTTGTTTCTAAGCACTACAAAACAGTTTATTCTTTAAAAATTCATATCTTAACTTCTGCTTATTGGATGTTTGTCATTTTGGTCTTGTTTTACTCATAAAAATATCGGCAATGTTTCTAAACTCACATGGAGTCCTTTTGTGGCGTTTTCACTGTGTTACTGTGTGTAGTGTGCACAAATACTTTACACATTGCATCTTAAGTTAAGCCTGACTGCTCTGTGCCAAGCTACCAGAGGGTGAGCACAGGGTGTTTTAAAGTGTGTTTCTGACTTACCCTGACTACGATTGTGGTTCCTGCTTGGACAGGGTGCGTACCTCTTCCAAGCAGAAACCCAAATTCTAACAGGTTTGTTTTGGTGGCTACACCTGCATCCCCGTCAGTGGTATTCAGAGCAAAAGATGGCCTTGTAATTTTAGTTTCCACCTTATTTCCTGGCTTCATTTCTAAGTGCTTTACAGATTTTCCCTTCTGCCAATTTATTTAATTCACAGTAGAGGATATTCCTGCCTTACTGATCATTAATTTTTATAATGATGTTTTGATCAGACTCGATCCAAGGTGATTCCTGGCTGGAAAAGGATTTGGATATTTTTATGCATAAATACAAAAGGGATCCTTCAATAATTTGGGGGAGGAGGGATTTTAATATTTCCACTTGCTTCTATCCTGCTAGGAAAGTATGTGGAATAATTGATGATAAATGTGATGGGCTAGTTCACTTTGTACATAGTGGTTATGGAGAATCTTTAAACTATATGTTAGATGCAATGTGAACATTGTAGAGTCCCTCTCCCTCACTAACTCCTCTTCCAACATTTATTGGTAGGGGTGCCTGGCCAACAATAGATCATATCATCTCCTCATCAAACCTATTAATATCTTGTGTCAAGCTTCAGCTTAGGGATAACTGTATTCGCGACCACAATCCTTTGATACTAACATCACTGGCTGTATTACGCCAGGAACCTATAGCAGTGACCGTCCAGAATAACAAAATACATGGGATCAGGATAAAATGATCAGGAGTTAATGGTGATGATTTTACTGGTACTATAGTTACTATTTGTATTCAGGATATAATGATCTGTTTAAACCCAGTTACAGATTATCCACTGTAAAACAAGCTCTTGTAAATATATCGAGAGCTGTGAATTTGTTGCTAACAATACCAGGGCAAGGTAACACCTGAGGTCCCAAAGGATGGTTTGATAAGACACGCACAACTGTTAACAGAAATTTGAAAATGGCCCTCCACACAAAACCAAGGGATAGTGTAAAAATGTAATTATTAAGATCAAAATATAAGCAAGCTCTTTTAGCCAGGAAAAAACAACTACAGGAAGAAACGTAGTCTAAATTGTTGCAGGCTTCTGATACCATGCCCATTTTTAATGAAACAAAGCGCTCCCTTCAATAGATTCTGTGATATCCTCACACAACTGGATAGATCAATTCACTATGATTTTCAACCCCCTGCATAAGGATATTACTTTACCTGATAATGACCCGTTACCCTTGGAGACCAAGGTTGTTTTTAAAGTTAAGAAAGTTATATTAACTCTAAATAAAAGCACTAATGCGAAGGATGCCATCCAAGACGGCTCACCGGTGGGCATATATAAAAACCTTCTTAAACTATGGTGTCCACTTTTAACCATGGTTTTAAATGCAGCAGGAGCAGTTTTTTTCCCCACCGTCATGGTCAGAAACAGTAATAATCCCTATTTTCAAGAAAGGTAACAGAGGACATCCATCCTTCTATTGCCCTATATCCCTCCTTGAGTCCTTGGTCAAGCTACTAGGGAGGTTTATTCTTGAGAGACTTGAGCTCTGGGCAGACGATCAGCATATATTAACTCAAGCCCAGTTCAGTTTTAGGAACAGATTGGGAACCAAAGAGCAAGCACTCAATCTTAATTTGCGAGTTGGAAAATATATGAGGGCAAAAGGTGGTACTCTGCATCTCTGTTTTATGGATTGGAGCAGCGCATTTGACTTGGTCAATCATAATAAGCTTTGGCTCAGCATGAGATCATTAGGAGCGCAGGAGGAATTTGTTATTTTACTAGCAAGGTTGTGCGCAAATCTAACTGCGAGGGTACGCTATGGCCTCAAAGGGGAGTGCACTCCATCTTTTGGGATACAGAGGGGCGTAAGACAGGGCTGCTCACTGGTTCTTTTCCTTTTATATTAATGGGTTGGATGCAGACCTTTAGGCAAGATATCGCGGAAGGTCCCTGTGTTACTGCATGCAGATGATTCTGTTTTACTTTCACAAAAATCTAACGGATTACTAAAGGTTATTGACACTTTCACTGATTATAAGGTTGAAAGCAACCTAACAGTTTATATGAAGAAAGGTTTGTCAATGGTCTGTGGGAAAGAAAGGCATAAGTCATGTCCACATTATGTACATGGAGAGCACATAGCGAGAATTTCAACGTTCTCGGATTTGGGCATTCAGGACCTCATTTACAAACTTTTGGCGTAGGGCAGCACCACAAGCCTTCTTGCTGTGCTGCCCTACGTCAAAAGAAAAGGGCAGGAATGCGCTATATCTCTGAGATACAGCACATTCCTGTCCTCTTTCCCAGCGGTGGCGCACAATTGCACCAAGGCAGGCACCCTTGCACAATCCTTCGTTGTGGGAATGAATGTTTTTGTGCAGGAAGGGACACGTTCCTGCACAAAAACAATCAATGGAGGCACTTTTCACTGTCTGAATGCAGCACTTAGAGAAAGAGGAAAAAATCAGGAGAAAAAAAGTTATTTCTCCTTGTTAGGCCTCCAGCTTTTGACGCATTTCTAGGTTTACAGAACGTTGTAAATCTGGGAATGTGTCAAATGCCATGGGTGTTACAGGGGAACACCCACCGTTACGCCCGTTGCCCGCCTCTCCATCAAAGGAGGCAGCGCAGCGAATTGTACTGTGTTGCCTCACACCATATCTACAAGGCCATGAAAAGCCATGCAGGGTGGCTCTATGTGGACTTGTAGATATAGCACTGCACTGTGCATTGCCGGAACATCAATAAACTGACATTCAGGAGGTGCACAGGGTCTTGTAAATGAGGCCCTCAGTTTTCAGACTCATACACGTAGACCAACCATAGAAAACATGTTAGTACAAACCAAACAAGATCAACAGGAGTCTTTAGATTCGCCCCTAAACTGGGGTCTAAACCAATAAGAAAAATGTGGGCCATATACAAAAGCAAGTGCCTTTCTGGGGCCCGATATGGGGGAAGATCTTTGGGGCTTCAGTGCAAATATGATTATTCAAAGGCAAGAAAATAAGTTTCATAGACGTTTATTAGCCTAGCCACATTCCACCTCTGTTTCCAGTATCCATAAGGAGATAGGTATGTCTCACATTGAAGATATTATGTATTTCAAACAAGCCCGGTTATAGAGGGCGGTGTGGTGTAAACCTGAGACCTCGTTTACTAGAGACATAATAAAAGATTGTTTCACCGTGGACCATGCTTTTGAGATCCCTTGGCTTTACAACTTTTGAGCTATTTTAAACAAGTTTGATGACTGTGATTTTTCACACACTCCGATGGCAATAACCCGCTACTCAAAAAAAACAATCTTAAGTTGTTGCTTATGGAAAGAAAAGATCAAGAGAGAGTGGGTTTAGAGCAGAATGTTCCACTATTGAAATATATACACCACATTGAATATTCAGACGGAATTGAACCGTAGTTGCTTATGGTCTCAAATATGCATCATAGTTTTATCTTAACGCGCTTTCAACTAAGCCTTGGACATCATATGGTGGACTTTCCTAAAATGAGTCAAAGGAACAAGGAAAAGCACCCATGCCCCTGTGGCGGAACAATGCTACAATCTACGTAGCACATTTTCTATTCTGTCAATTTTATTTGAATCCAAGAAAGTGTTTTTTAAAGCCACTTTTTATATCTAGGGACATTATAAATTATAAGCAGCATTGTTATATCTTAGTAAACTGGATATATTATTGGTATGTAATGCTGTAGTAAGTTATGTATTGCGCTCAATTCAAATCAGAAAATGTTTCACTTATTTGAAGAACATGAATTTTGAATCATTTAATGTTTAATATTGACTGTCATATCTGGTAAATTTGTATAACTCATTGGCGGGTCATGAATTAAAAATTTTCTGATGTTTTAGATTGGTTGTGTTATGCATTTTTGATAATTGATTGTAATTATTTGTTTTACTGTTGTTCTTTTATGGTTTACCTATTTGTAAACCGAATAAAGATGAATTGAACTGAATTGAGGGGTACATTTTAGTTCACTCTTTAAGTGTCACCTGGTCAAGGGTAGCAAAAGTGGCAATGAATATTGGTACTACAAAATACTCTAAATATGATCATTGCGCTTGTAAGCTGTATTTGAGTGATATGGTGGAAGTAATAAAATAGTGGACTTTTTTGATGGTGGTGGGTCTCAAAAGGCCACAGTTGACTGATGTGAAAAAGGTTCCTGCTCACAGACAGAAGCATTCTTCAAAGGTGGGGCAACCCGATACCCCTACACCGATCTGGTTAGATCCAAAGATATCTGTAAAGAACACTCCCTGGGACATGATTTCAATATAATTCTAATATCTTTAACACATTACATAAATAAAGGTTGTACTATGAATCTCTTTAACCACAATGAATTATCAAAATATTTTTGGAGTAGTATTTTATGTAGGGATACTCAAAAATAAACAGATAGAGAAAAATGAGAAACTTTTATCACATTTTTTTGTTATAAATAATATATCAATACAAATATAGTTTAGAAAAGGTTTTCTTTCCATAACACATAGATATAGCCACATACAATTTACAGAATTTGCAAAGCGATTTCCTGCAACAAGACTGATTATCAATTCTCAAAGACACTGTAATGATGCATTAAATTATGGTGTCAGCAAAAAGCTTTATACCTTAACAGGACAATTCCAGTCAAGGTCGTCAACGTTTCAGTTCCAAACCCAATTCATCAATAGAGTCATCATGAAGATTGACACATGATTAGCTCTCTTCCAGAAATATATTAGAAATATATACATGCATATTATACAATAAAAACACAATTTACCTTATACAATTAAATTAGAGTACAAGAAATTATCCATATTGCAGTAAACAAATAAAACCAAATTAATTTTGAGAGTCATAAAAAGTTTGAAATTAGTCATAATTTATAGCAAGCAGTTTTAGATTTAAATAAAAAGAAACATCTGTATTGCAATCAATGATTGAAGCCGAAGTACTTTTGATACTTGATCCTCTGAAAGTAACAACAAAAATTTCAAAAGAACACTTAATCATAAAGTCAAAATGTGCATACTACCTCATTTAATATAATAAATTGAAAACAAAAACGGCTGTAAAAAATCTCCCAGTTATTCAGATTATGACTGAAACTGATGATAGCTGACTGGGGATGATGAAGCCGAAGACCTCCGAACCCCCCCGCTTCCTCCTCCGAAATCAATCATGGCTCTGCTGACTGTCTCTTCTGCGCCTGCGGACCCTGACCGTTAGTTGGAGAGCACCCTGGAAAAACATACTGGAATGTTTGATAAGGTTCTACAGGCTATCCAAGACTCAAAAGCTACTTTGGAGACCCAGCTTGGGGCCATTCGGGTGGAGACAGGGCTCCTACGGGCGGACCATGCTAATCTGAAGGAGAAGGTACACGATGCAGAATCCTCTCTGACCACTAAGGGGCCTTCTCTTGTAACTGAGCATGACAAGGTGAAGTTCCTACAATCTGAGGTGCGTGATCTCAGGGCCAGGACGGAGAACAGGGCGGAGCTCCAGGTGCAACAATGTCCATTTCCTGGGCTTTCTTGAGAAGGTGGAGGGTCCCAATATGGAGCTATTCCTTGAAGACTGGTTGACGCAGGCGGTGCTGGCAGGGTGTGTTTGTAAATTCTTCTCAGTGGAAAAAGCGCATCACATCCCTGGCTGCCCCTGGCCCTGGGGGCTCCTTCCCGCCCAGTGATTGCACACCTGCTCAAATATGGCTATCACTTATAATGCATTAACATGGAATATTAGGGGGATGGCGACTCCGATACGACATCACAGAATTTATGCCTACCTAAGGCGCAGACATATTCATATAGCTTGTCTACAAGAGACGCACCTTACTGCTGCTGAATTGAGCAAGGTGTCCAGGATATGGGATGGGCAGGTGATAGGTACTGGCTACTCTGCGTTTGCTAGGGTAGTTTTATTTGGATAGCCCCTGAGGTCCGCTTTGTTCAGGGCAGATCAGTGGTTGACCCAGATGGCCATTCTATAACATTGAAGGGGGCACTGGATGGGCGTCCATTATCCTTAGTGTCACTATATGCACCTAACAGACTCCAGTGGGACTTTCTTTGTACACTCTGTCCAGCTATGTTCTCTGACCCGCAGGCTCCTAGCCTTTGGGGGGGGAGACTTTAATTGTGTGCATTGCACCGAGAGAGATAGGTTGTTGCCCCCATTGATGGGAACCCCAGGCTCTACAGGCCACCAAGAGTTTCCGACACTGGATGGCCACGGCACAGTTACATGACATCTGGTGGCTGGGGCACCCGAGGGACACTGAATATACATACTATGCCCCAGGACATCAGGTGCATACTAGACTGGATTATGCTTTTTTCAGTGCAGAGATGTGGTCCAGGTGCAGGACTCAGAGTACTTGAGGCGAACGTTGATGGATCACAGCCCCTGTAAAGTGGCATTTACCTGGGGGGGAGGGCAGAGCTCTGATCCCAACCTGGTGATTTCAGGCCGCGGCGTTGCATGAATCGGTTTATAGGGATGGCATAGGCGGCCACCTAGCTCATTATTTTCAATAGAATGATGGCTCCTCCAGGTCTAGAGGCGTGGAATGGGATGCCATGAAGGTTGTCATGAGGTGGCACTGTATTAAGACGACATGGGGGAACTTAGGGCTGTCATGGCCTTTGAGGTGCACCTCTGTTCTGCCGAGATAGAATCGGTAAAGGAGGTGGAGGCTCGTGAGTGATTGTGTGTACTGAGGGGCAATGTAGAGAGGAAACGCCTCGCCTCACTGACATTGACTATAGGGCCACTTTGACTAGGCAGCACGCGGATGGAGATAAGCCTGGCAGTACGCTGGAGTAGCTCCTGCGTTCTGAGGTCCCTAGGACTGTTATTGGGATGATTCTCACTCCCACCGGTGAGATCGAGAACTCCCAAGCTGCAATTTGTGAGGTTTTCGCACAATATTATGAGTCATTATTCCCCCCCCCGATTCTCCAACAGAGCATTTATTGCTGAAGCTGTCCTCCCTCGCCTCAATCCCCTGCAGTTTCAGGAACTCAAGCAGTCTCTACAGATTGAAGAGATACAGGCGGCTGTGAGTCAGATAGCACAAAATAAAGTCCCGGGCACTGACGGATTTCCTGTTGAATATTATGTCACGTTGTCTGAAGCCCTTATTGTTGTGTTACCTAAGGCTGGTAGGGACCCCCTGGAGGTGAACTCTTATCGACTCTTATCAATGTTGAACATTGATTATAAGGTCCTGAGTAAGCTGTTAGCGAATCGCCTGCTGCAGATGCTCCAGACATTGGTGCACAGCGACTAATGTGGTTCATACTCCTAAGGGCCACCTCTGGTAATATCTGTAGGTTGTGTCACATCAAGGGGCAGTCAAGGGCTCTGCGGGGCTTTCGGTGGGAGTTTCCCTCGACTTCAAGAAAGCTTTTGACACCCTGGGGTGGTCCTATCTTTTGCTAGTCCTAGAGTCCCTGGGGATGGGCTCAAGTTTTTGGGCTGGGTTAGGCTGTTATACACGGAGCCGCAGGCCAATGGTGCGGACAGGACGTTATACCTCTTGTCAGTTTCCTATTGGCAGGGGGACTCGGCAGGTGTGCTCACTATCACCCATAATTTTTGCTTTGGCTATGGAACCCTTGGCCGCCCTGCTCTGAGCCAGGGGACTGGACTGGGGTGTGACAGTGGGCCCTCGCTGGCACATGGTATCCCTATACGTGGACATTGTTTTGGTAAATCTGCGTGAGCCTGTATGGGACCTCCCAGCTCTCTTTGGCTTGTTGGATCTCTTTGGGGAGATGACGGGACTTCTGTTCAATTAGGGTAAGTCATGTATCTTTCCTCTGTGAGCGGCAGGCCTGGAGGAGATGGGGAGGCTGGAACATGGCCTTCTCCCGTGTCGTCTGGTGATGTTCCGGTACTTGGGGGTTAATGTATATAACGCGGATAGAGACATCCTGGACGGTAATCATGACAGGACCTTGGTGGCTTTACAGTCGGTGGGATTTTGGACTCGCCTGCCCCTATTCCCTATGGGCCGGGCTTCTATAGTGAAAATGTTAATATTACTACGCCTCCTCTATCTCTTTGTGGCGCTGCCTAAGGGTTCCTACCAAGGCCTATTTTAGGGACTTTGGGAGTCTCCTGGCTGATTTAGGATGGAGAGAGGCACACAAGCGGGTCTCCATTCGTACACAGCAGCGTCCTTTGATGGAGGGTGGTTTGGGAGTACCGGACCTAGAATGCTACTTTGCGGCGGCGCAATTAAAATGGCCCATGCAGTGGTTGGCGGGCGACATGGTGGGCAAGGGTTAACTGATTAGTGATGAAATTCGCAGCCTCTGAATATTGGAGTGGTTGGTGTCACCTGAAGGTCCCACTAGAGCAGGGATACTCAAAGTACAGCCCGGGGTCGGCATGCAGCCCTCCTGACCTTTAATTGCGGCCCTCTTGTGGACTGCTGTTCATTTCACAGAGCACAAACATTCAGAAAACTGTGAAAGAAATGGGTTTTCTTTATTTAGACGTTAACTGTAGTAATGGAAAAGAAGGTGTCCTGGACAACTTATCTTTAGGAACACCTTTAGTTTTAAATACATCTTGCACTAAACATGTAAAAACATGATAAACTCTCTGCAAACTTCAAAAAAGTGTATTTTATTAGCATGCATGTGCGTTGCTTTGACTTTAATTCTTGGTGCATGCGAATAGAGAGTTGGTGGCAGAAAAACGGCTCGTGTTGGCTCGGTTTGTTGTCCAGACACCATGCATCTGTTTCAAGCCCCCCCACACCCACCTTTCACCACACCGATCCTTGCCCTGCAGGCATCGGAGTGGCCCTCGGGCATGCCACAGACAGTACTTTGCGGCCCCCGTGGATATGTTTGCGAGTACCCAGGCCCCAGGGGAGTGAGCAGACTGGCGCACATTGCGAAGAAGTGCTGGAATAGATTCATTCATCCTAGTCGAGGTGCACCGCCGTATGCCCCTCATTTGCCATTATGGAGCATGCCTGGGTTGTGGTCCCTGATGGATGCCCACCTTGGGGTGAGGCCAGTGGCGGTGCGTCCATTAGGGCGCTGGGGCGTTGCCCCACAAGCCGCCCACGCCCGCAGCTCCCTCTGCGTCTCTGAACTTAAGTAAACTCTCAGTTTACTTAAGTTCAGAGTCACCGAGGGAGAACTGACAATCATGTCAGTCAGCATGACGTGGGACGGCGTCATGTTGACTGACAGGCATTGTCAGGGGCAGGCAGCAGCACAAGTGCGCATGAGTGGGGAAGGTCGGCGAATTTTTCCGCCGTGCCCACTCATGCGCACTGGTGTCTGCTCAGGCTGGCGCATGCCCATTAGGAGAGCGAGGGTTGAGCAAAGGCTCAAACCTCGGTCTCCTAATGGGCGGCGGGCGGAGAGTAACCGTGCCCTAAGTCAATCCTGGCGCTGCTCCAGCGCCAGGATTGGCTGAGAGGGGTTGCCACTTGCCAGCACTGCAGCAGTGATGCGGCTGTTGAAGGCGCCAACGGACCAGAGGAGAGGCGGCGCGGACCAGGTAAGATTTTTTTTTTATTTAAAACCCCCCCACCCCCGCGCGACACCCACCTCCCCGCATCCCCCCCCGCGCGAGCCGCGACTGGTAAAGGTTAAGGGTGGGGCAGGGTATTCCTTGGGTGGGCCTGGCCCACTCTCTAGAACCGGGCCTGACTGCCCTACTCGAACACCGCAATCACACGCAGCAAAGTCACCTTGTAGAGCAAACTCAGTTGTATATTAAATCTACTCGTAGTGCACTAGTGTCGTACAGCGCTCCGACGCCCAAGATCAAGAGGTCTGCTTAGCGCTTTTCATAACTGCTTAATAAGAACAATGACAACGAAGAAATAGAATGGTTTTTATAGGGTCCACAGAGCCCTCAGTCACCTCTAGGCTCTTAGCGCGAGACAAAGATCACACATTACATTAGTCAGGGTTGTGCTCAGTTTACAGATTGTGTGTAATTGCAGCGAGCTGCTTCTGGCTTCTGTTCAGCTGTGTGGTAGATAGTAAGCCTGTGGTTCGCGGCGGTGTAACCGTTGCACTGAGGTTACACTTGAAACAATGGCGCTGGCAGTGCCTGGAAGCCCTCGCTGCCCCATGTTAGGCGCTCGCACTCACTCACGCACTCCGTACTTCTCCTCGGTGGTGAGGGCCCAGGGCGCCATGGTGACCGGACGGAGGGTCTCTGCTCAGGATTTGGATGCACCACTCCCCCTTGGAGCCTTCGGCCTCACGCTTCCTCTTCAGAGAGATGTGCAGTAAGACACACTGCTCGTGCGGCGCGCACAGGCCTGAATTGAAACCCCTACTACACAGTTGGGTTAGTTAATTTTCCGTTCAAGGGGAGGTGGGTAATGAATTGACTGATACTTGTGAGATACATTTTTTTGTTTGTACGCTTGGATTTGACCTTTATTGAAAAGCACACTTTCTTTTGATTTGATTTCCTCCTCAGTCCCGACTGTCCACAGCGCACGTTTTCTTAAACCTTCTTGAAACAGCTGCTCTCTGAACTTTACAAAAAAGTTGACAGCTGTGTTAACTTTAACCATTTAACCAGGAGTAGCTTTTCCGTTTTGTTTCAAATTCATACAAAGTTGCTGGAGGGCATTATGAACTGCAGATAATTGTAACCAAAATATTTCCTTCAGCTGGTGTTAAAAATTGCATGTTTTAAAGCATGATCTGAATTTTATTTCTCCTTATTCTGTTACGTCAGCACTCGTTGTCTGTTTAATATTCAGAGCCTCGCTCTGCCCACTGTGTATTTATTACTGTTTTTTTGTTCTGCTTGAACAGCACATATGGTGGCTGTTGATTTAAGTCTTAATAGAGGTTGTCTCTGAACACAAAGCAATAGAGGAGAGAGAAATGTTAAGTGTGTGTAGGGCATTGCACTGTTTATTACAGCACATGGGGTTTCTGGAGATTGTTAATAGCACTTAAAATCTGTGATGGATTTCATAATCTAGCACAGATAATTAGAATGTTGTATAAATGAAGATAGGTGCGGGGGGGTATCAAGTATGTGGGTGACCGTGTCCCTGTTACGGTGCATTATGCACAAGCCGTTATGCTAATTTAAAAGATGTGGTCATACCCGATTGCTTTATTAAAAGATGAACGGTCACTGAAGTTTTCTAAGAATTTACTATCACTGCTTTTGATATTACCCTGTGAATAGAAATAAATAGAAGCGTGGCTACCCCTGGGAGAGAAATAAGTCTTCTTCGTTCGGAGAATCTGAAACGTACATTTGCTTTGCAGCGTTTGCCTGTGAGTCCTGCCCTTGGGTACATAATGTCATGCGCCTGTTTCATAGCAGATTTGGGATTGTAGCTGTGGACGGTTTTGTAGATGGCTTGAGGTTTGGGGATAAATGTAATTCATTACATTGTTATGCACTGTCATTATTAGAGACTCGGTCAGAGGGACGACTTTCCATTTAAAGCAAAATAAAAGGAACCCAGCATATAAGATTAAGGGGCAAGCAGCTTAAATGATAATGGAAGGGGGTCTGGTGTGTACTGAGAGAAGCTCGCAGCAAGCAGGCCTGACACACTACTGATGCCTGTAACCTTGCAAAATCTCAGCAGAGCACACAGTTGGGCTTTCCTTAACTTAGATTGCAGGTTTGATTGTATAAAAATTTGAGGAAGCTTTGTAAAGTTAATCTCTGTACTTCTAAATTTGACCCGTTGTGGACGTTGGGAGAGTTATCTTTATCTGTGTAATTCACACAGTGCGCTAAAGTACAGCTCAATATTGTAAACAATTTTATCAAATAGACCCAAAAATAAATTTTCAAATGGTGCTCTCTGAGGGCCGGATCACAAAGCATTTTCGACTGGCGCTGCTTCACGTCTTTGGTGGTAAATTAAGGCAGCCCTTGTTGCAATCCATATAATAAACACAGGTTTCTAGAGCTGTTCATATGTGAAAAGAATATTTGTGCACTTAGGTTATGTGGTCGTCAGTCACCTTCCTGCTTTCTCACATTTGCTTGGAAATGCACCATTTGCAAACTTTTTTCAAAATTTTCTCCCCCAAACCCCCCGTAGGTGGTTCAGGCTCGCTCGCTACGCTCGCTCGCTACAGTGCTGTACACCAATTGTTTTACGCCCCACCACTTTCAAATGTCACCAGCCACCACTGGGTGAGGCGGGCGTGAAGTGTCTCAGAGACCTGTTCACAGACAGGGAATTGTGCTCCTTTAAGGAATTGCAGAACAGTACTGGGTTGGGTGCTGGCCAGTTGCTGACGTATAATGCCCTGATCCTTCAGATAAGAAATATTTGGACGATGGGACAGGAGACCCTGCTGTGTATGATGGACTACAATTTATACTGATGCATGGATTGGGACGTAGAGCTGTTATAGTCCTATATACCGTGCTACAGGCAGTAGATACGAGTCTGGCGCTGATTAGTAAGCCCAAGTGGGACGCATACATGGGTACTGAGTTGACCTCTAAATAATGGGGGATGGCACTTACACAGGTGAAACAGGTTCCCCACAATGCTCGCTTGAAGTTTACCCAGTTTAATTACTTGCATCACACTTACATCACCCCGCACCGTCTCTACATAATGTTACCGGGGGTGACTCCAGCATGTCCAAAATGTGGCCATTGTGATGCAACTTTTATTCACATGGTGTAGGAATGCCCCCCCCCCCCACACCCCGCCGTTGCAGACCTGGGGGCAAGTCATGGCTCATGTTTCTGAGATTATTGATGTGCAGTTACGGTAGATCCTCTAGTTTGCCTATTAGGTACTACGAAACGTACAAGACGCACCAAACATTACTTGAAATTCGCTGATTTAGTCATGGGTCTTTTCAAGTTGCTGATAGCATTGTCATGGTAAACCCTGCAGCCACCTTTCATTAATTGCTGGCTCCGGGTGGTACTGAATTGGGAGTCAGCTGAGGCTGATGTTATGGCCAGGGAAACACGTGTGAGAGGCGGGGTTGGGAGTGGCACACTTTAGGACACCTTTGTTCTTAAATTACAAGATAAAATGGACGTCACCGCTTGAAATGGCTGGATCAGAGTCTCAGAGAGTGCTTCTAATTCCCTGGTTTACACTGCCGTTGCTCCGCCTGGGGCCCATAAGAGGGTTTCGATGCAGAGGCTGGGCATCCTCTAGGTACCGACTGTCCCCCATCCCACTTTACTCTCCTGCCCGACCAGTGCTGTTGGTTTGCCATGGCAGCCCTCTATTGCTCCCATTGTTGTTTTTTCGTTTCGTCTTACACACTTTATTGGTCATTGTGACCATGTGAGTACCATTTGCAGGTATTGTTATATGTAGCAAAATGTACTGTATACTGCTCCCTCCCCTACGTGGGAACTGATTGCAATCTTTGAGTTCTTGGGACGTTGTTCTTTTGGTATGATCCTTGAGGATGCCATGTACGTATATTCAGTTATGTGGTGTTTTTCATGTTATATATGCTAATGTGGGCAATATGTCTATTACACTATGCCACTGCCTTGATTATTGCTGTACTGTCATGATGTCTAAACTCCAATAAATAAATATTTAAAAAAAAACATTTTATGACTGAAACCAACAATGATAATGAAAAACTCAAATTAATTTCGAAATATGCAAAATGAAAGCTTCTGTAAAAATGATAAAGTATTCAAGGAGTCAAGACTCTCTCAAGTGCCCTTGAAGTGAGTCCTGACTTACCTTCTGGAACAATGTCCTTAAGCAACTTAACCCATGTAAAGGTTTAGAAAAGATGGTCAATCAACGTCATCCCAGCTGTTAACTCCAATGCTACCCAGAGGAACATAATTGGCACGAAGGCTAAATAAGTAAAGCCGGCAAAGACTAGCCACAAGCATAATAACCAAATATAAAGTACACTCAGGTGGTGCCACTATTGGTCTGTAAATAATAGGATACTTTAAGCATACCTAACGTCAATTTAACATTTTATTTTGTTTAATCAAAAAAAACAGCAACAATTTCTAAAAACTTTTTGTGAGTGAAGATTCGCTGTCACTAAATACATTGGAGGCTAGATGGACATACTGTGATAGTTAAAACACACTTGTAACCACAAAGGTCCACATTGCTGACAGTTAATGAAAGGAAACCCAAAAGGTGAATATTTATCACTAATAGAAAACACAAGTAAAATGTAAAAGAGGAGAGAATACAAGGAATATGCCTCTTTAGAACACATGCCTTTTCTCCGCATGCAATTACAACGCGGTCGTTACATCGACTGAGTTGTAACAACGCATACCATTACCCCGCAAGTCGTAACAACGACTTGCTCTAGGGGGGGCTGGATGTTGGAATAGTATTATTTACTATTCCAACTCCAGTCTGTGCAACAGTAGGGAAGGTGTTGGATTTTAAATCCAACACCTTCTGCCCCCTCCGCAAGTCGTTGTTACCGAATACAAGTAGCACCAGAAAAAAGATTTTTGGGTCACAGGCCAAAGTGCACCTCACATTTTTACTTAAGACACAGAGAATACCATTCAACCTTCTAGTTCATTCCTGTAAGTTCACTATCTAGTGTATGCATCCAACAAATTTCCTTGTAGGTCAACATTTTTTCTACATTGGTTTCACTCTTTGCAATGAATACTGTGTCACTTTCTTCTACTGCATTTCTTATGGCCCCTGTTGCATTTGAGTATAAAGCCTACTGATGTTGTTTTGCCAATACACTGCAGATCACAGAGGCATTTGATGCTATAAAGAAGCCACATTTTTGGACCAAGAAGTGGTGAGGTGCATCCATTTTTTCTAAGTTGCCTGTTTTCAATTGTTTGCAATTCATGGTTTTCTTACAAACAGCACAGTGGCCACATATAAAATATACTGTTATATTAACCAGTTCCTGTAATGTTGCCAGCGTTTGGGGATAGAATCCATTACCTTGGGCTCCAGTAAAGCTGTAGCAGATAAGTTTGATTATTTTGGGCCTTTTAAAGGCAAAAATAGATTGTTCGCTGCTAAATGTATAGGTATATAAAACAGTTGTTTAGAATGCATTTTCTAATGTCATTACTAAATGTGCCAAACTTCACGCAAACACTTTTATTCCCATTTTCTCAGTTTTTAACTTCTGACGGAAAGCTCTGTCCACATACAAGGTTCATTGTAGAGAATTTCTCAGAAACCATAATGGGTATCTGTGGCGTGGAACCTCATGCTGTGTGAGGTCAGCCATAGAACCAAGTCAGAGCACACTGGGGGTTTGAAGAACCCGGGCTTGGTGACAGTTGAGGAGGACTTCTATTTGGATGAGGTGTAAAGGAATAAACACATTTTCTTTACCTCTTTATCTTGTTGTCCTGTCGTGTTTCTACACCACAATTCTGGTGACGATTGATGGGATACGGCGTGGAACATCTCAACAAGACGAGTGGTCGTAGTCCGGTGGTAACGCACAGAAGGTGTGCTCCTTCACCAACGCTTCGAGGGAATCTTTGAACCATCAAAAAGGCTTCATGTGTGGAGTTGCGTTGGAGGGGTCCGACGTGTGAAATCATTGAGCTCCGTTGAGTTCAAGTGTGTCGTGCTGTTGAAACTGCGGGCAGACTGTTGTTGAGTGTGTGTGCCCATCGGTTTCAGGTACATGTCATTTTCTTTTTTTGGTGCTTTTCGCCCTCTAGCACTGATTCCCTGCACAGCAGAATTAGGGAGCGCAGAGGAACGTCTATTCGCCCTCTGGCTCGGCTTTCCCTTCTGATTTCAGTGCGCATGCACAGAGCCACACAGCGGAGAATGATCTTTGCGTGTTAGCAACATTGTGAGTTTTTTTTTATTGGGATGTTAACCCCTTGGCCGCGGCGGTAATTCCGCCGCAGCGCTGGGGGGGCGGGGGGTGAGCGCAGCGCCGCCATGCTCGTGACGGAACCACGCCGTCATGAGTCACGGGCGAGCTGTGCTCATGACGGCGTGGTTCCGTCACGACCCAGGCCACTCACTAATTCGCCCGCACAGGCGGGGAATCAGTCCCGCGTGGGCGGAGCGGCCGCAGCATGACGGAACCACGCCATCATGAGCACACGCCGCCCGTGGCTCATGATGGCGTGGTTCCGTCATCCGCAGGGAAGGGGTTAAACTGCTGAACTACGTTAGTGCTTTTACCTTGAATGGGCTTTAGAGGCATTCATGTTGGAGTGTGAGAATCGCGGAGGAACTTCAGTTTCGCCCTCCAGTTTTCATCTTATAAGAGCCATTGTTTCTTTGTTTTTGTTTTTTTAATGGGACAAGTTCAGTAGTTGAACGGTGATTATTAACAGCAAGTCAAGTGGAAATTACCTAAAAAATTAATTGTAGGTGCTCCCTTGTACCTTTTTTGTACTTAAATGTTACAGTGAAAGAGTTCTGTATTTGGAACTAATCATTTGAGGTGACTTTATGTGGCCATCATTTCTACTTTAGTGCAAGTTTACAGGGTTGTTGCTGGGACTCATTTTTTTTTTAAATTAATTATTTTTTTTAACAGGCTCAGTCAGCTTTAACATTACTTTGTGAGAAGGGATGTGGTATAAAGGGCTTCCACTTATCGTCATAAAGCAAAATGTTACTGCACCACCGTTCTTTTTATCTTCTCCTGGTGAGCCTGTAATTAAGTGGGCCAAATGGAAGAAAGTGTTTTTCAATTACGCACGTGTGTGTGGGACAAATCTGAGTGCTGAAAGAAAACACGCTTTGTTGTTACATTGTTTAGGGGCTGAGGGGCAAGATGTCTTGGAAGATCTCCCTGAATTGCCGCTAACAGAGGCCCGTGATTTGAATGAATTTGAGATTGCCATTGCTAGATTAGATCGTCACTATCTCCCTAAAGTTAGTACCATATTGGAAATATATCATTTTGGTTTACGTTCTCAGGGCCAAAACGAGTCAGTTGAGGAATTTGTCACAAGTTTAAGGAAGCTGGCTTCAAATTGCAAATTTGGTTCAACAATTGAGGATAGAATTAGA
Source organism: Calotriton arnoldi (assembly GCA_963921515.1). Taxonomy (NCBI): domain Eukaryota; kingdom Metazoa; phylum Chordata; class Amphibia; order Caudata; family Salamandridae; genus Calotriton; species Calotriton arnoldi. The sequence goes on from CAWUFW010000033.1 coordinate 5,097,235, forward strand.
GATCAATTTCTATTACGTTGTAACAGTGACAAGATTCGTGAGGAGTTGTGGATGAAAGATGAACCACCTTTAGAGGAAGTTCTTATTGTCGCAAAGCGTGTTGAGCACATGATGAAGTGCGTGGGAAAAATTAAAAATGACAAGACTTCAAAGGCCATGGAAAAGGAAGAGACTACTGATGTATGTGAAGTCAGAACTCAAAAGTATAGTAATAAGAAAGTAGAAAGTGATGTGAAAAGCCCCAAAAAATCAGTTTCTGGTTTTAATGGTACTTGTTTCAGGTGTGGGATGGTAGGTCACATGGCTAATGATAAATTGTGTCCTGCTTGGTCTGAAACCTGCAATTTCTGTGGCACCAAGGGTCATTTTAGCAAATGCTGTCGCAACAGGAAAAGAAGAGGATTTAAAACCAAGACTCAGGAAATTTGACAGGAAATTTTACTGCAAGTGGGAGATGGACTGTTTCCCTCTGAGGTAGTTGGCATAAATGGTAAGCATATTTATATGAAGTTTGACTCCTGCTCTTGCATTACCATTGTCTCCAATGAAACTTTGCTAGAATTGTTTGTGGGTGGTAAGGAGTTGTTACAGATGGATATACAGCCTGGAGGTTATGGAGGTTCAAAGATAGAGATGCTGGGGTATTTTGAAGCTGACATAAGCTTAGGTGATAAGGTGACGTCAGGGAAGATTTATGTATCTTCTCGAGGTGATAACCTTTGGGGTGGGTTCATCGGAGTGAACTAGGAGTAAGATTATATCCCAACAAAGTTCCCCAGGTTCAAATTGATGAGGTATGTCTCAGTAATGATAACTTTGTAAAGGATTTTGGAAGTCTTTTTCAAAACAAATTGGGGAGGTTAGTAGGGTATAAGCATAAGATCAAGCTTAGAGCTAATGCTTGTCCAACAGTAGCCAAAGTTTGCAGAGTTCCTCTGCGCATGCAAGCAGCGGTGGAGGATGAGTTGAGGAGATTGTGTGATTGTGGAGTGATTGAACCAGTGGAGGCGACAGAGTGGTTGGCTCCCATTGTTGTGGCACGCAAAGGCAATGGTGACATTCGCCTTTGTGTGGATTTGCGTGCTCTCAACAAGGAGGTAATTGTGGACAAGTTTCCGCTGCCAAATATTGAGGAAATGGTAACGACTTTCTCTGGGGCACGGATTTTCTCAACTCTCGATTTGGTGTCGACCTATCACCAGATTGAACTTCATGACGATTCACAAGATCTCACTGAGTTTGTTACCCCATCTGGAACTTATCGTTTCAAGAGGATGCCTTTTGGTCTGATTTCAGCTGCAGCGGTGTTTCAGAGGGTCATGGGTAAGATTCTGAAGGGGTTGTCTGGAGTAAAATGTTATCAAGATGACATTCTCATTTTTGGAGCATCTGTTAGTGAACATGATCAAAGGGTGAGGAGTGTTTTGAAGAAGTTGCAGGAAGCAGGTTTAACTCTCAAAGAAGGAAAAATGCAAATTTGGTGTCTCAGAAGTCAGTTATCTGGGATACAATATCTCTGAGTTTGGAATCAAGCAACGTCCGGAACTTGTGGAGACCATCAAATCATTGGAAGTTCCAAAGTCAAGGGAGGAGCTGTCTTCTTTTCTTGGCATGGTTGAATATTACAGCAAGTTCATTAGAGACTTTGCCAGTAAGACGTTTTGCATGAGGAAACTGTTAAAAGAAAATGTGGAGTTTACATGGGACACACAATGCACCAATGAGTTCACAGTTGTGAAACGAGAGTTGAATAATGCTCCTTGTTTACAAGCATATGATCCCCTGGGTGACACACGAGTGGTATGTGATGCCAGTTCTAAAGGTTTGGGAGGTCTAGTAGTTCAGATCAAAAATGGAAAAGAGAATTTGATAGCCTGCATGTCACGGACTTTGAGGGATGCAGAATATCATTATTCTGTCATAGAGAGGGAATCGCTTGCTGTACATTGGGCCATCAACAGATTCAGGCAGTTTTTATGGGGCATCAGATTTACTGTTCTTACTGATCACAAGCCTTTAGTAGAGATATTTTCAAAGAAAGGGCTTGACTCTATCTCCGCACGCATCAGGAGATGAGTAGTTAGCTTGCAGGAATTCAGTTTTGATGTGCAGTATGTTCCTGGAGCGGGCAATCACTCTGCTGATTGTTTGTCCAGGTTAGTGAATGTCTCCATTTCTAAATAAGCGAGAGTAATGACACAAATGAGGAAGAGGTAGTGAGTGTGTGTGAAGTTTCTGAGGGAACTATCTCTGAAAAAGAGTGGCTGGACGAATTGCATCTAGATGAAGAGATGTCTCAAGTTATTCGAGTTGTGTGTTCGGGCAAACCAAGCATTTCCGAGTTGGGATGTCACAAGGTGAAGTGGGGTAAGATTCTGGAAGAATTGGCTGTTGACAGAGGGTTTTTGTTGAGAGGGACAAGATTGATTCCACCCATGAATCTGAGACAGAGAGTGTTACAACTTGCTCATGAGGGTCACATGGGTATTGTAAAAACCAAGGGGAGACTTCGGAGAGATTTTTGGTGGCCCTCCCTTGATCATGATGTTGAGTGTATGGTAAGGTATTGTATAGAGTGTGTAAGTTGCGACAAAGTTCTCAAAACCAATCAGTTACCCATGGTTTGTCGTGTGCTTCCCAAATGCCCTTGGGAGGAGGTTGTGATGGACATTTTGGGCCCTATAAAAGGGGAACACGCCACACCCTACATTATTGTCTTAATGGACTTATATTCCATGTGGTTCGAAGTGTCATGTGTGCAAGACATTTCATCCTCGGCTGTGATCAGATTTCGTGAGGGTGTGTTCAAAAGAGAGAGTTTTCCCAGATATTTGCTCACGGATAATGGAGTACAATTTTGTTAGCATGAGACTGAATCTTATTTGAAGAAGAGTGGTATTGAACACAAAAAATCTGCCTTGTACCATCATGAAATCAATGGTGACATAGAAAGAGTGATTAACCCCTTGCGTGCGCGGCGAATTTTTGCGCTGTGCGGGCGTTTCTATTAGTGGGCGGGATTTGGACGGCTCCCGGCCATCGTGTGCACACGCCCACCGTGACGCATGACGGCCGGGAGCCGTCGTGAGCATGCAAGGGGTTAAGACTTTGAAGGAAGGCATACAACTTGCGAGGGTCAATAATCTGAGTTGGAAGAATGAGTTGTCCAATAGGTTGGCTGGCTATCGGTTCTCTCCGCATGGTTCCACTGGTAAATCTCCTTTTGAATTATTCAAAGGATGAACTCCTTCAACAAGTATGTGTCCTGGTTGGATGTTCTGGAACAAGGGCTGTATTGATAACACTACAGGGGAATGGAGGGAGAAGATTATTTCCCAACAGAAGAGAAAGGAAAACTTTGACTTCAGCAATTGTGTGAGAAATGTGTTGGTTAATGTGGGTGATTTCGTAAAAGTTAGAGCACCCAAGGGGTGTTCAAATTGGTCCAAGTTTACAAAGAAGTTGCAGGTGATCAAATGTTTTAAAAATGCTATCAAGACACATGATGGTCGCATTTGGAACAAGTCCAGAATTGCTGTTCTCAGGCATCCACTTGTGTCTTCATCTCCTATGTCATCTAATTCACAACATGATGGTTGTGGGTTGGGTGGTTCAGGCTTGCAGGTTGCTCATAGTAGTGTTCCAACAACACGCAGGAGGAGTGTTAGAGAAATCAGGAAACCGTCATATCTTTAAAGATTTTGTAGTGTAATGCTGGTGGTTGGAAACTTTCCCAACTGTTTGCTATATTGTACTTGCATGTTATTTTCATGTGCTTTAACAACATTGTTTTGTTATGTTTTGGGAGTGGGTGTTGGGATTTCGTTCTTGTTTACTTCATCATTCTTTGTTTAGTGTGGGAGGGAGAAGTGTGGCGTGGAACCTCGTGCTGTGTGAGGTCAGCCATAGAACCAAGTCAGAGAACACTGGGGGTTTGAAGAACCCGGGCTTGGTGACAGTTGAGAAGGACTTGTCGTTGGATGAGGTGTAAAGGAATAAACACGTTTTCCTTACCTCTTTATCTTGTTGCCCTGTTGTGTTTCTACACCACAGTACCCTCTCTCTTGTCATATTACACTCAATATATTGGCCTCTGAAAAACAATAATCTTTGTTGGTGCAATAATGGGGAACCAAAGAAACAGACCAAAATGCAGGTTGTTTCTCAGGTTGTGCCAGGTATGACTGTAATATGTTAATAAGGTGTTCCATTCTGTTTGTTTGCAGTACAGAGACAAATTTAATTAATCTGCTGAATGGATTATTCGTAAATCAAAACAACAGATTTCCTGTCCATTATATTACATAGTAAAGGTAAGATTGTTTCTCTGTTCATTCAACCATGGAAAAAAAAATTTCAGTTCCTCATAACTAAGTTTCCAAAGGCCATTCACTTCATCTGTATATCTTTGCCATATGGTAATGTTCTTAAGAAAGGAGTTGATTTTTTATCAATCATTTTTCAAAATCTGCCATAGAAATATCCACCATATATGGTGCAAAAGATACTCTTTTGGCAATCCTCTTCTACTATACATAAAATTCATTCATAAGCAGAAATAAGTTGCTGTTAAGTGCTAAACGAGAACACTCCACTGCTGGTACTTGATGTGGTCTAGGCCTAGATTTCTAAATGATCAAAAAAAGCTTCTTTTGGGGATATAAAGTGAAAAGAAGACTACTGGAAGGATCAAAGTCATAGTTTTCACTTAGCTTAATAAGTGCCAAACTATCCTCAGTACGTTATTTTTTGGGGGGCACAAAAGATTTAACAAGATTCCAATACACACTGACATCCCGCTACTATAGCTCTGCCTGGTAGAAGGACAGAATTGTTATGAATTTTAGACAGTATATGGATAATGTGTATCGGCCTATCAGGATAAGTAAAGAACAAATATTCCCTGTTGCTCATACCCTTCTCATCCAATGTTTTCTTCATCAAATCAGCTATTTAGATTGACCGTTAAGTAGATTTGAAAAATAATTGTCGTTACTGTATTGACTTCCTATCTCATTTTCATCTCATTTTCATAATCTGAAAAATCATGTAGAACAATCCCTCCCCTTTTATCTGCTGGCATTGCAACAATCTGATTATTATTGCCACAGCTTTTCAGTGTTAACATGTTCTCCATACTCAAGTGGAAACCCATATACGTTTTGTGGTATACAGGTCATCCAACGTTCTCAGAATCAAATTTTCATAGCTAAAAATCTAAAGGTTGGTCTGTCGCAGCTGTTTGCAGCACTTTGCGCCCCTTACTATCATGCAAGTACCAGTGCAAGCCTTTAGTAAATCTAGGCCTTGGTCTTGAGCATTTGCATTAACCATTGCATGATAAATAGTAAGTATACTATTGCGAGCGAAGAGCAAATTTAGCTGTCAAAAAATCAGTGGATACTTGATCGATTGCTCTGTGGATGATAACAAGAGACTCAACCTTTTTCTGCTTCTTGTAATGAATCTCACTATAGCAATCTAAACCATCTGCAACAGTTTATCAGGGAGACTATGGTAGAATGAATTACCAAAGTCCAGCTGTGATTGCATCAAGGCATTGACTACAGATATTATGATGTGTCGAAGGGCCATTTTGATGGGCTAACAGGCATATGATCTTCAGATTGGGCAATATAAACTTGGTACATATTCATCTTAGCAAAAGTTCTCCTCACTGCACCCTCTTTCTCAGGTTATTTGATATCTAGGAGATAATGCTGGATTTCAGCATTGCGATAACTGTCACTAGAGACAATTGAGCTTCAATAAAACATCTTATTGTGGAAACTATTTGAATTAGGCAAACCCCAATCCCTTATCCGACCACATGCAGGTGTGAGTCGTCCTAACCTTTTTCCCAATACCACTAAATAAAGCCATAGTCAAACTTCAAATATCGTCTGACTTTTCCACCATTTCCTACAGACTTGGATTGGATCCTATTGACTTTTAAATACACAATTGATTAAAATATCTTTTTTTAAACAACTTTAAAGCTAATTTTAATCAAGTGTTTGTTATTCTATTTTGTCAAAATTTTTGTAGTATTTAGCGAATACACTTTTACTTTCTATAAATTTATCTGCACCTTATATTCTGTCCATACTGAACTGTGTTGTGTTTAATTATTAGGTTTTGCACCTGCTGGAGTAAACCCTTCACCTGGCTGCCACTATGTCATTGGGCCACCAGTTCGTAGTGATAGCCTCCCATCTTATTCAGGGCACTCACCATACCATGTAGGACTGTATCTTTAAAAAGGGCAGGCGGTCTTTGGTCAAAGGAGTGGAGGTGGCTGATCTGGCAGGTTAGTGGTCTGCCTGTTAGTCTGCAAATCAGCTTGAAATCTTGTATTCTTTCCAAACTACAAAACGGTGAGAGGATAGAGATATTTGGTTTCCCTCTCTGGATCCTTCTTGGCAATGGTGCTGTGGGAGTCAGTAGCAGCTGTTACCGCGCATCAGTGCGGGGGAGGGTTGGCGTGGAGGGGGGGAGGGTTAAAAAAGAAAAACGGAAAAAAATAAAATAAAATAAATAAACTTACCTTGCCGGCGGCCGCCTCTCACCTGTTCTTCTTCCACGACGGCAGGAAGCACCCAGGCTTCCAGAGTACTCTAGCCAATCATGATGCTGGTGATGCAGCATTGTGATTGGTCTGAGTGACGTGGATCGACGCTCAGATTGGGATTGGGGATCTGGGCATGTTCGTCACCAGGCTGGTCTTTGCAGCCTGGTGAGGAACATGCACAATGCACATGAATGTTTGGCTGATCCGCGACGGCCGGACAAGCAATTATGCGCATTTGAGCAGTGCCTACCACTCCTCCCCTGCTCTTTGGGCAACGCAGCCCTGCCCCGCCCCGCACCTGGAGATCAGCGAGGGAAAAATAAAATGATAATAACCTGGCGTTATTATCATTTTATTTTTCTTGTGGTATGATGATCCTCCGCTTTAGCGGAGGAGCCGCCACTGGTGGGAGCTATCCACTTTGCTAACTTACCCCTCCTGGTGTTTTCTTATAGGCGGGAAGGGAAATCTACAGGAGAGAGAGATTAACAACAAGAGGATAGAGGAATTGCTTACTGTTTAGAACTTGACGACTGTTGGGGAGCAATACTACAAACCTGCTTTTGCTGAGTTTCTTTCAGGGAAGGACAAACTGGCGGTCACTGCAGAGTGTCTACCCTGTCTGGAATTAGGTTTTGCATGCGTGGAGAATGTACTACGTGACAGCATACCAACACTGAACTACACTTACCAGCAACCATAAACTCTTTCATAGTTTGGAGAGATGGCATTCATCTTGAATATTTGGGTATGGCATCCCTTGTTCACCACTGCAGCTTTGCTAGGCAACCATGATAGAGTGTCCTACAGCCAGAAACTTGCTACATGGATCTTGGATTTCTTTTGTCAAGAACCGCTTGCTTTCTTTTTGATTAGTATTGTCTCTCTGTCTCTAAGATACTTGAGCAGTAGTTCTGAAACGATCCTAGGTTGCTGTTAGCGCCATCTTAAATCTGTGTATCCAGTTTCTTTCACGTTCCCCTATTTCTTCCTGTGTTCCTAACTGACACATTATAATTCAGCACCTTGGTTGGAATAGGTGGACGACTGGGATTATTGGCTATCTTTCTTTTGAGGAATTACACTATTATCCTTATATCTTAGCAAATAAAGCAGGAACTGCATCATTTATGTTCCCCTTCATCGCAGTCAGATTCCATCACTGCCTATGACAGGTATTATCTAAATACTAAGGTGCCGATTACGATCTCGGTCGGAAAGCCTCCAACCTTAGGTTGGAGGCTTTCCGTCCGAGAACGTCGGTTTCACTTCCGAACGCCTAATTACAATTTAGGCGGTCGGAAGTGAAACCGGCCGGCCATTCAGGCTGGCTGCCGATGGGCTCAAGGAGCCCGTTGGCCAGATGGAACCTGCACGTAATCCATATGGATGGCGTTTTACGCCATCCGGATTACAATGCTCAGTTTCCGGCAGGCTTTCCATGCTGGGCTTTCCGACATGAAAAGCCTGTCAGAAAGCAAGTTTGGGGGCCTCTAGCAGGACCCCCTTCAAACAGCGGCCTACGGTTAGTGCCCCCCTGTCCACGGGGTTGCCACGTGGTGCAGGGATGAACACAACCTCCCATTTCCCTATGGGAGCTTCTGCTACGGTCGGTTTGCGGCCATAGCACATGCTCCCATAGAGAAATGTGAATATGTGACCGCACCATGAGCGGTCGCATCATAATTAGGAGGTCGGCCCTGTTTCCGCGACAGAGTCGGACGAATGCAAGTCCGCCCGACATCGTAATAAGCCCCTAAGAGTGCATGTATTGCTTGTTTGGGTGCTGGGGGATCAAGGCACCTGGGACCACATGTATTAGAAAAGCATTTTGCGATTAGCAAATAGCGATTTTTACTGAATCGCTATTTGGTAATTGCAAAATGCTATGTAAGGAATCGCCAAAGATTTAGCGATTCCTTAATATTACCAAATAGCGATTTGGAAAATAGGTAATCGCTATTAGGTAATACTTTTACTTTCGTTCCTATGGGCCTAAAAGGCCCATAGGTGCGAATGGTTTTGCATTAGCTAATTTGCGAATACCTAATTGGTAATCGCAAACTAGCTAATGCAAAGCCAAGGATGCCCGGGGGCCTAAGGCACCCCGGAAGCACCAAAAAACTAAATGTGCACATGTAAAGGGCACACATGCCCTAAGGGCATGTGTGCACTACATGGCACTTTGCAAAATGCATTTTTGTGCATTTTTCAACATTTGCACATGGTTACCATCGACTTGAAGTCAATAGTAACAGCATTTTCCTAAATGCACAGTTTGCATTTAGAAAATGCTTGGTACATGTGCTAAGGGAACCACAATTTGCGATTCCCTATTTGTAGTTGCAATTTTAGGTAATCGCAGTTTGTGGGATTACCTAAAATTACGACTACAAATCCTTTCATACATCATGAAAGGCTATTTTGCATTCACAAAGGGCCGAATTTTGCCATTTGCACCATTTGCGAATGCAAAATTGTTTCATACATGTAGCCCCTGGTTTTGTGCCCCATTGTCTGTTGAGAAGACAATTACATACAGATCCAGAAAATGCTACGAAATATTATGTATTATTTATGATATTGGCTGGTAAGTTCTAACTTTCTTTACTTTGGTATTTAGTTGTCATTATGGTACTTATCATCATGGAATACTTGTACAAATTACATCTTTGGCCTAATTTTTTTTCAAATCTAGGGATATTGCAAATCAATTGTGGTATCTATTTCTATGCCACTGATCACCTTTCAGACATGCAGGATGGCATCTAAGCACCAGGACCTAAAGACTACATGATTTTGATCTTCTCACATTCACCTTTTGGACATATACAACATTTTGGACAAACCGTTCCCACCCTAGAAAGGTTCTGAGGTTTTTTCCACTGGAAAAAGAAATATGCTCTACCGCTGGGGAAAGAGTTAGGGGGTGACTTAGCACTTTCTCTGGACTTTTGTATGAGCAAATGTGCACCTCTAGAATTGTGCGTGTGAAAAAATGGAATTCGCAATTGGATTGCAGGAGCAGTCTAGGGGCCAGATGTAGGTAAAATCAGTTTTGCGAGTCCTTAATAGCGATTTTTAGCGAATCGCTATTAAGGACTTGCAAACTGCTATGTAGGTAGGAATCTGCGAATATTTAGCGATTCCTACGCATTCCTTATTTGCGACTCGCAAATTGCGAGTCGCAAATAAGGAATGGCCTCCCAATCATCCCTATGGGCCAAGAGGCCCATAGGAATGAATGGGAATAGCGTGCGCAATTTGCGAGTACCTAATAGGTACTCGCAAATTGCACATGCAATTTCAGGGATGCAAGGGTTCCTAAAGGACACCCTGTTGCACCCCTGAAATGTGCAGGTGTGCACATGTGGCGCACATACATGCCCAAAGGGCATGTATGTGTGCCACATGGCACTTCGAAACATGCATAAAATTGCATTTATAAAAGAAATCGCAATTTACCACCAACCTGAAGTTGGTGGTAATTTGCGATTCCTTACAGCAAAATCGCAATTTGCGATGTCTCCCAGAATAGCATTTAGGGAATCGCACATTGCGATTCTCTAAATGCTTGCGCAAAATAGGGAATCGCAAATTTTGCGATTCCTTATTTTGCGAGTGGGTTTCTACTTACCTGCATTGCACACAGCTAAATTGCGATCGCAAACGCTGAAATTCTGCGACTTTCAGCATTTGCGACCGCAATTTTGCTTGCTACATCTGGCCCTAGGTAAATTACGACAATCACAGTTTCCCGTACATATTCTTCGAAACAGCTATAAATTCCAAATATTGTAAATGTACTCCAGTTGTAGGTGCAGCCCTACAGGCGTAGTGTTAAGTCTTTTTGTGAGAATCCTCAGGGTTATTGTTGTTCTGTGCCTGCTGATTCAGTCACGCACACCTGAATTTAACAGGCTGTGAAGAAATAATCCCATATGCTGCCCGAAAAAGGTTAATCTGTCTAGCACCAGAGAGAGTTCTGGTGCTGTGGGATCTGTTGCATGGTCTCTCAGGGCACATACATGATACACAGCTTCTTTCAATTCCAGTCACGTCTCTTTTTATACAAATAGTTATCGCTGCTGTAGCATGCACACTTTCTGTGACTGTTTCAGGCTGTTCCTCTCATTCTCTCTAGTCTTTCCACGCGGTTCTCCTCATACGTCATGTGTGCTTGTCTAGCAGTTTCTTAGTATCACGTTGAAATTAGCTATCGCCTCTGTCCCTTTATATTTCGCGCTTCCTTATCTCCTTCCGTCTCTTTCTGACTTCCGGTGTCTTAGTATTTCTCTTCACTCCCGTCTCTCTTTCCGTCTCTTTCTCCCCCTCGCAGTATTTTTCTTTCTAGTGTGATGTGCTTTGTTTATTTACCTCTCTTTGTAGCTTTCCCTTCACATGTTCCTCCCTAGTATAAACTCGGTGGACATCTGTTTAGCATTCTCTCTGAATGTCTTTCTCTTTGAGGGTTGTGGTTCTCTATCTGTCTCCCCGTGGTTTCCTCCACACGTGGCTCTCTTTAGATTGTGCTTTTGTTTCTCTCTTTGTGGCATTGGTGCGTTTGTCTGTTCTTCTTTTTACAACTTGCTTTATACTTCTCTCCGCAACCCCTCTGTTTCTCGACCAGCTGCCTCTCCAGTGACTCCACAATGAAAGAAGCAGGTGAAACGGTGTCAGCTACTATCATGCAATTCATGGGGGCCTTCCTGCTTCTGCCTGCTTAGGCCTATTTGTGAGGCCTGTCATAGGATTCTACTAGGAATCACAGCTACTCACAGTAGTTGCATGGACCTAAACATATTTATTCCTGTGATATATGTACTTTACGGTACATATTGATATAATTGTTTCAAACACGATGGCAGAGCAGGCTGTAATAAAATACAACTGTGTAATTTCCTAGAAACGTGTCCTCTCTGTTGACATTTTCCCCGAGGAGAGATGGAGTGTCCTAACTTATCATGTTAAATTAATTTGTTGGCACTGAAATGAATAATTTACTAATGTATTTGTATAATAAGTAACAAAGGCGCAGTGAGACGGCGAACAAAGTTTCCATGGTCTAATGGATGTCTGTTCATTATTTTTCACTATTTGAATATCCCATTGATTCCTCTGATCTACAGATACAATCTTCATTTCTCGCTTTGATTTAACAGGTTGCCATCATCAACTGGGTCCCAACGGAGATCAATACCCATATTGGTACCAATCAGACAACAGCAAATAGTTATACTACCAGAATATCGAGTTTTGAATAAAGGTGCTACAAAAATATCATAGCCAGAATATCGACTACAAAAGTACATGTATATAGTATATATAGGTAAGTACACATTTACTATATAAACTCCATATACATGTATCTTGGCAATAGATATATCTTTACGGTTGTTACAGCGAAGAAAAGTAAATCTAAACCTATGTATACTTACATTAATAATATTTTGGTAGCCACTATTCTGGCTATGATATTTTTGTGCTAAATCAATAGTGTTTTTTTCACAAGATTTTTGTAGTTCGATGTTCTGACATACTAACCACTGACATCAGAAGCCACAGTCATGAATGTCACACGTAAAATACATCACGCATCTCAACATTTTAACATTGGAGAGATGTTAAATGGAGTGACCCATACATTGCTTCTCATTTCTCTTCACAATACATTTGATTTTATGCTCAAACCAATCTGACATAGGGCGAATGAATCACTGAAGAAGATAGTTCACTAATACAACTGAAAATACAAGGGGCCTGATTTACAACAAAATGATGCAGCGCGGTGCTGCAATTCATTTTGCTGCGCCGAGCTGCGTCATTCTAAAAGCACAGGAATGCGTCATATTTACAACAATAGGACGCATCCCTGTGCTTTCCCCTGCGCTGGCGAACAATTGGCTGCCATGCGCCAACGCAGGCACCCTTGCGCCATGGTGCAAGGGTGCCTGCGTTGCGGGGATGATTGTTTTTGTCCCTTCCTGCACACCTTCCTGCACAAAAACAATAATTGATTGTGTTTTCCTCTTCCTATGTGTGCTGCAGAATGCAGCATGCATAGAAAGAGAAAAAAACGAGGAGAAATAAAAGTATTTCTCCTCGTTGCGCCTCCTTACACCTCCCCGGGGGAGGCGTAGGATTCTGACGCATTCCCAGGTTTACGAAATGTTGTAAATCTGGGAATGCGGCAGAATCCATGGGTGTCATGTGGGAACACCCACGGAACACTCATGGCACGCCCCTCTCACGCAAAGTGATGCGAGAAAAGGGGCTGTATTTACAAGGCCATGAAAACCAACGTAGGGTGGCTTTGCGTGGCCTTGTAAATATGGGGCAGCACACTGCGCCACCAGTGCGTCAAAAAAAGTGACGCACTGGCGGAGCAAAGGACTTGTAAATAAGCCCCAAGATACCTAGAAAAGGCTTGAGCCTTCTAACAATGCATCTTTTGCTCTGGCTGAGTCCATGCAGCATGATAGCCTGGGAAATATATCGACCCTGGAATCCCTTTAGGATCATTAAAGTCTAACTTTTTCAATGAATACAACTGAGAACAAGGAAAGACTTTAAGCTAAGCATTCTCCCTTAGGACATTTGTATGCAGTGCAGGAGCCCTTGCTTCAGATTTGTTCAATATTAAGAGCATCATTGAGCGTTTATTGTATAGGTTCCAAATGGGTGGGGCAGTGGAAGCAATGCTTCGGCCAGTCCAGCACAGCCAGCTGCCAAATTTACAGTTTACACCCAGGCAAATGTTATTTTTGTTTTCCAAAACAGCTCTCATCTCCAGGGTGGTAACTATTTCTATGAATGGAAATAGTGACAGCTATGGCGGACCAGTCAGCACTTTTTTATTGTATGAAGAAGGAGCCTCAAAGCATTCCTGATGCATTTGGAGTTTTCTACCAGTTCGTTTGGTTCATGTGTGAATTTTGCTATGGGCTGGATACCTTCTCACTGAAGGCCTGCTGAAATATATTTGCTGCTGCGGAGAAGGTCCACGCAAGAGAAACCTGTTTCTTTAGCCCAACAAAGTCAAACCTTGGAGGGATTAGTTTGGGTGGTTGATCCCAGTCCTCTGGAGAGTGGAAGTCTAAAATCTATCAAGTTGTCATCCTTTCAGAGGTGTTAAGAGAGGTACAGATAGACACAGCTAAAAGTCCCAGGACCTCAGGAACAGCACTTGAAGGTGAACACTCACTCCATCAGAGGCCACCAGCAGGGTCCAATTCAGTTCCAGTTGCAACTGATCAGCTGGACACTTCAGGAAAAAGGCCTCTTGAAGCTTGTTGTGTTCGTGCAGCCGCAAAGAATGCCAGCCAACTGACCCTTGGTGTCCACTTCTTTGAGTGGGAGCAGATCCCGCCCTTGAGATTTCCACACAGGTCTGAAACAGGAAGTGAAGTACTACTGCAATCACACAGAGAACATTATTCCCAAAATCAAAGATGGGGAAACCCTTGCTCCACTTGTGAAGTCCCTGTGTGCACACCCAGAGGTATGGCCTCAAGCAGTCCCCTCCTCAGTTCTGGGGGTTGCTTTCACTCACTGGGTTTGGTGCCAGCTTTGCTCGGAGGACAAAGGCTGGTCCTCTCTAGGTGTCAAATGACATTTGCTTGTGATGGGGCAGGTTCCTTTGAAGTTAATCAAGTTTGTGGGTCCACCCCAACTGGTCTTCCTGTCTTGAAAAGAAAAACACCTCTCCACACCCAGGCCATTGTCCCTGCTCTGGAAGCACTTTGCATATCCTATTTTGTCGGGTTGACTTTTATAAACATCTGGAAGTGTAAATATCACTTATGTGAAGTTCTCCTACAGTATGATCAACGTGAGATATTGAATAGCAGTTGGGGGTCCCGGAACAAACACCCCAGTTAGGGCCTGTATAAAGTATGGGCAATTCAAATTATGAATTAAAACCCAACTGAGTGTGTTGGGCACTTCAAAAAAAATTGTATATTGTTTTTTCTTGTATGTAATTGTTTCTTGTGTATATGTTGTAATTTGTTGTTATTTTTATTTGAAAACAACTTGTTAAGGCCAAATACCCAAGAATTGGCCTATATATACTGTATCTACATTATGTGTTGTTAATATCGAGAATTTTGAACGTTTTAATTAAAGAAATGATATCATACACATTGCTTCAATCCTTTGTGTAATATATTTTTGGGTTGTATGACGATACCACGGATGCGATTACATTGTATGCCTTAACAACGTGGTCTTTACAACGACCGCGTCTTTACCACACATGCCTTTACCATGCATACCTTTACAACAAATTTAGTTGTAAAGGCATGCTTGGTAAAGGCATATGCATGGTAAAGGTTACACCCCAGCCCCGAGCCCTAAAACCCGGCCCCCAGCCCTGAAAACTACCCCGACCCCAGCCCTAATAACACCCCAGCCCCCCACCCTGAGCCCTAAAACTGGCACCCAGCCCTAAAAACTACCCGACCCCAGCCCTAAAAACACCCCAGCCCCCAGCCCTAAGCCCAAAAACTGGCCTCCCGTCCTAAAATCTACCCCTACCCCCCATCTTGAGCCCTAAAACCTGGCCCCAACTCTGAAAACTACCCTGCCCCCAGTGCTGAGCCCTAAAAACAGCCTCCCCGCCCTAAAAACACCCCCACCCTGAGCCCTAAAACTGTCCCCCAGCACTAAAAACGACCCAACCACCCATCCTGAGCCCTAAAACCCAGCCCTAATAACTACCCCTACCCCAACCCTGCCCAGGAAACTACTCACAAAGCCCCATCCTGAGCCTTCCCGTTGCCCCACCCATTCACTCAGAGTCTAGAGCGGTGCCTGTCTTTAACACGCATATGCCTTTTTACCACCTTTACAACGAAAATCGCTGTAAAGGCATGCGTGGTAAAGGAATATACGTGGTAAAGGCAAGCGCGTAACGCTTGCGTTGTATTGGCACACGTGGTTCAGGCTGTGTGGTTAATGCTGTTTCCCATATTTATTTATATTTTTGTAGATATTTATGGTTATTGGGGGTATTCACTGTTGATTGCAATAGAAAATTGGCATAATTTAGGAGTCAAAATCCCAGGTTAAATTCCTGCTTATCTTCATAGATGCGTGAATATTCAAATGTTGTTATAGAATTTTTCAACACAGCTTATTATCACTGTTAATAATATTTATAGGTTGAGAGGATGAACAAAGGCAAAATTACTTCTCTGGTTTCAGCTTATTGTCAGTTATCGTTTTGTGCTAGGACATCAGTGCGATCTGCTCATACTCATGATTTAACGCAATAAAGAATATCCACTATGCCGGTGGAAGCTTTCAAATAAACTGCTTATATATTTCTCTAATGTATGACGTTTTCCCAATCCACTATTACTGCCAGGGGTGCATCATTTGTTGTAGCCTAGTCAAGAATAAACAGTGTCTCATCTGTGAGGATTGGTAGAGTCTGTTTTCTCAAACAAATTATGACATCTTTTTATACTTGGAAAGTTTTCAAAGTGATTACAAAAAGTATTCAAGATATCTTGATTTCTGGCATTCAGTCAGCCATGCTATATATTTCTTTCTACACTTATTTTCTTTTAAATCTATGTCAGTGAATATATGGGTTCAAGGTTTATTGTAAAATCTGGGAGAATTCTACCCACTTAATTTCAGCACCCATATTGTCCTATTGGATAATGTCATCCACACTGAAATGTCATATACACTAATCCTCAACTTTTGAGATCAGACCACTTCCATACTCCAGGAGGTATCATTAATACTGAAAAAGGTACCACAAGTGCAACAGCTTTGTCATACCATACCCACTGCCCTTGGGTTATGAACAATTCAATGCCCATGAAGGAACAAAGGGGCAGAAATTCTATTATGTCCACGACTAGCAGCATGCCCCTATTGAAGATACAGTCAAGACAAACTACATAAACATCACCATGCAGTTAACCTTAAATGATCAAAAACTGCCATGCACACTGGAACAGGGAACGAATAAAGTATTGAGGAAGTAGCACGACCATCTGCAAGAGTTGTAAAGATCACAAGTCCTTCTTAAGTTTTCACACTACTTCTGCTCCGACATTACTGCTGAGAGGCATACTGTACAGGACATGGTTTGATACAATAGCTTGGCCTGATACTGCCCCATTGTCTTTTACTAGTTGAACTACCATCTTAGAATGCTGAGTTTGTTTTGTAATTGCTGGGGACTGAATGCAGAGGTGATTTAAAGTCTCAGTGTGTCCACAGGGAAAGGCCCTCACTCTCTGCTGCCCCAACATTATTAGGCCCTGCCAGACAGCCATACACCATTCCATACTGTTGGAAGGAGGACGGTATTACACTAAGGGTAACGTTTGCCATCTTTGCATCTCCTTTAGATTTCTGGGTCCATATTATGTATAGGGTCAGACCAAAGACCTGATTTAGATCTTGGCTGGACTACCGCAGTTCTGCTGTGGCAGCGATCCCAAAGTGCTATGTCAAGCTGACGGCAGTCCGCCCACCGTATTTAGATGTTGCGGCAAAAGAAAGGAGACCACAGCGGTGGTGGTCTTCTCTGCTGGCTAACAGTACTCTGTCGCTGTCATTCCGGCAGGTTTGCGACGAGCAGATTTAGATGTTCCCGTTGTACTGGCAGTGTCATTGCGGCGGTGTCCTGATGGAGTGAGGCCATGGTGGTGTGAAGACAGATAGGTGCTACTCGTCTTTTTCTTGCTACACAGATATGTTTTTAATGTGTCATAATGTATATGTAGACAATGTGTTATGCCCCTTTTTGGTACATATTGCATGCCACACAAACAACATACACACACTATTGAATGCACACACACAGGCACCACAAGCACAACACCCACAAGCACCACAACAACATAATTTTTTTTAAGTGTCAATACAGGTGTGTTAATTTTACCTTCATGAAAGGGAAAATGAACACTACTGCATTACGCCTAAGAAAAATGTTGCGTGTAAGATCAATGCAGAAGTACACGAGGCTACAGCAAATGTCAATACATGATACATAGGACAATTGTACAAGTAGCTTACTGTAGATCTTTGTGACAATGGAGTCATTTGGCATCACAGTGAAGTTGGTGCAGCAAAGGAGGGACCTGGACGATGGGGTACAAGATGGAAACGAAAGCGAAAAGCAGGAAAAAAGGTACATTTTAACCTAATTTCTTTCGATTCCGCCAACTCAAAGTAGGAGGGATTCCCACCACAGTTGTCACGACGGAAAGGCACATTGCAATCGGGATAGTGGAAATATGGGCTGGAGTCTTGCTGACAGCCGCTTCTGCCTATACTCCCGTCGACGTGGTTGAGAATTCCTGGCAGAGTCGGCTGGACTCTGGTGGTCTTTCGTCTATGGACCAGCCAACATCTGAATACGGTGGGCAGACAGCCAAGTCAGCCGGCGGGAAGATCGTCAAAAAAAACGACAGCGGTGCCTGATTCGCCAAGATCAAAATCAAGCCCTTAGTCGGTACACCCTATTACAGATAATGCACTGTTCCCATGGCAGCTGGGAACTTATGTCTGCCCTTACAGAGGGCATTACTGAAAGACGGGTTGGCTGTTAGAAGCAGCGAAGCAGCCAGTTGGTCTTTTACTTGGCCTGTGGCAGGGTGGCCTAGCTTTGAAAGGGGGACAGAGTTATCACTTCAAGCGGGTACAGTAAGTGACTTAACCCCCTTACAGGGGGGATTTCCAGGGGTCCAAAGAGCCCCTTTTCACCCTTCCAAGGTTCACCCTTGGGGCGGCAGTGCAAGTAACTGTGCACCACCTCTTTGTGGCACACTGTTCTTGCAGCCCCTTACAGCTCCTTTGCCTCCGTCCCTGCATCTATAATATGCAAAAAGAACAGATGATGTACGGAATGCTGACCCAATCAAACATTCACCCCCAGTCACAGATCCATTGTGGTTTTGCATGCCACGCCATTCCAGTTTAGACCCAGCCATATGCAAATCAGTCTTGACCCTGCTCCCCATGGGAACAGTACAGCCAGAACTGCCAAGCCAGGTCCTCCCTGTACCAGAAACAAGCATCATGGGACCGGTTTCGGGGCATTACCCCTCATCAGCCAGGCTAGCTTGAACCTGGTGGCGTAGCGAGCACGGGACCCACGTTTAGGCATTCACTTTCCCCTAATTGGCACATTTAATTTACTTGTAAGTTACTAGTAGATGGTACAGCATGGACGCAGGGCCTGTGAATTATAAGCTACTAGTGAGCCTGCAGCACTTATTGTGCCACTCAATGAAGAAGCACTTTAAAACATGTCTCATGCCTGTTGCTGCAGCCTGTAGTGTAGTTTTAAACTGCCATTTCGACATGGCAAAATAAACCTTTTGGCCTAAAACTTCCCTTCAATATTTATAAGTCACCCGTATGGTCCCTTAGACCCTAACAACTCATAGAACAGGGTGCATTGCAGTTAAAAAGTAGAACATGTGTATTTAAGTTTTGCACATGTCCTGACCTAAAAAAAAAAACTAACATTTATTTTCCACTGTTGTAAGATCTGTCTCTCCCATTGACTAACACTGGTTTACCCTATTACATTTAATGGAAACAAAGGGGCATTACCAAAGCAAAGTGGACAAGATAAAGTATTTCACAAACTAAGAGGTATATCCGACACAAACATCCTACATCTTCCACCGGAAGCAACACCCTATACGATAGTGCTAGCCAATGTCCCCACGCTGCTCGATGGCACCAAGGAACACTGGTCTTCTCTTAAAAATAAAGCACTGTCCCTGTTAATCTCTAGATCTGGACTCTCTTCCCCACTCTTTACTGAATTTAAAATGGTTAGACGGGTTGGTTGGTTAGGCAGTTCTAAGAAGCTACTAGGGGGTGACTGTGTGGTGCTATCATTTGGGTCGTCCAACCTTGTTCAAACATTACTGGATAGGGTGGGGAATCGGACAGTTGAGCAAACAGGGATTCACGTTTTACCATTGGGGTTCTTTTACAAGCCTCCTAGCCATAAGCATTTGCCATCTAGAATGGATGGTGGTGAAGGTTGGAACCAATCTAGATATAATATCCCAGTGAACAACTACTTTGCGGCCCTTAGTACTATGGAGGACATAGATTGACTGGAAACATCTAAAGATGAGCCACATGAGAGAAGGGCAGTAACTAGAGGCATTGACACTTCTATGCTTCATATGCAAGGACCAGCAGAGAGCAGGGGAGACAGAAGCGGTGAAAGGAACGTGACATCGGGTAAATCTCCTCTCAATAAACCCAAAGAGCTACGTTCAGAGATCTATAATGTCCAACAGTTGGCGAATCCACATCCAACAACTGTAGAGGCTCAGCAGTCCTCAGTCAGGAGTGGCCATAGGCCATTTGTTGGGGAGTCTGAAATCTATAGCAACCGTATAAACCTCTCATCGAAGCTTAAAATATTATCTTGGAATGTGGCAGGTCTCTGCTCCAAAATAGACAACCCAGAGTGGGGGCCTTCATCCAAGACTTAGACATATGCATGCTGCAGGAAACTTGGATCAGGGTGACAACCCATAGACCTGGCTACGTAACTTACAGCATACCCGCTACATCAGGGGGGAAGGGCAGACCATCTGGGGGACTTATTACTTGGGTTGCCACACATCTGGGCTGCACAGTGAAGCAGGTGGAGACTTCATCTAGCGACATTCTCTGTGTTATTCTGAGTTCTCCAACTGGCCCTAGGTTAGTGCTTATTAATGTATACTCACGGCCAACTGGTTACGGGCAAGAGTCTTCTACCCTTGACAAACTATCATCATTCATATCCACAGTCATTGATAATGACATAGTGATTCTGGCTGGTGATTTTAATTGTCAGTATGAACCACTGAAGGACCTAGAGGCTGACGAATTAAACGAGGAGGACCTGCATTGGGCTATTCCAGTGGCCAACGCCCAGCCAGTACGGGCATGGACACCACTAATTGTTCAGTTGAACACCCTCACCCTGAAATATTCGCTTAGGGCGTGCAATGGACGTTCCAACTCTGATAGTCCGGCAAATTTCACTTATAACAGGTTGGGCTCCCCTTCGATCCTAGACTACATTATGGTGAATTCTAAATCTTGGCATCGGATGGTCAACTTTAAGATTGTCCCTAGATTCGACAGTGATCACAACGCTCTGATCCTAGAATTGGTCTCTCCATACATTGTAGAAGCCTCCAAGGATCACCTGTTGAAAACACCAGGGCCAATCCTATCCAGTTGCAGGAGAAGAGTAAGGTGGGGCACCCTATGTGAATCCCAAAATAGATTATCCTCACTCTACCAAATAATCTTGCCCTATTTAGAGGTTGCAATCCAATTAAACGAGTCCAGTGATCCTGTTCGCCCACTTAGTAAAATAGCAGAAAATCACCAGGGATTATTGGTGGCTCTGATGGATAGCTTTGTAAAAACAATACAAGTAAAGGTAGGTAGTGGTCCCAGACATCCCTGGTACAATGGTAAATGCCGAAAGGCTAAGACAAACTTGCTCAAAGCTATTAAAAGTAATGATAAGCTGGCGATTAAGGGAAACAGGATACTATATAAATATGCAATCAAACAAGCTAAAAAGGAGTGGGAAATAGAAAAGTGGGATAGCTTGAGATACGCTCTAAACAGGAGGGACATGACGACTTTTTGGAAATTAATAAGCTCAGATACAAAGGAGGACAAACATGCTTTCGAACCAAACTTGGGAGCTGAGGTCTGGAGGGTACATTTTCAGTCACTTTACTCCAATGTAGAGGGTACTCCTGACCAAGCCGAAACCCCTCCCCCCTTATACATCTAGCCGGCTTGGAAACTCCGGAAATTTCTCTAAAAGAGGTAACAGCCGCAATTGCTCGAGTAATACCTGCCAAGGCCCCCGGGTTAGATAATATCCCCGGGGATCTTTATCGAAATGAACCCAGCGTTTGGGCTCCCTACCTATGGAGTATTTTTAACGCTATACTACAGGGAATGGAGGTCCCAACAACATGGCTAGGGGCTGAAATCATCCCCATATTTAAGAAGGGTTCACCCCTCCATCCTGCAAACTATCGGCCCGTTATCCTTATTGATGTTGCACAAAAAATCTTTGCTCGAGTGCTCCTGGACCGCTTGCAGATTTGGATGGAGGAGTTTTCCATTCTTACTCCCTATCAGGCCGGTTTCCGCACAAAAATGTCCACAATCGATCAAGTTTTCAGATTGCAATTATTGCACTTGAAAACAGTAATCTTGGAGGGTGGCAGTCTCTATATGATCTTTGTGGACTTGAAATCGGCCTTCGATTTAGTTCCTAGAGAAAAACTTTGGGCTATTCTTTCTGACCTAGGGGCGCCTCCGTATCTGTGCGAGATCCTGAAAAGATTGCATGTGAACAATTATGCCCAAATTAGAGATGGGAAGAATGGAGATCTCACTGATCGTATACCCATAGAGAGATGGGTGAGACAGGGGTGTGTTTTAGCCCCAACCCTCTTTTGTCTTTTTATAAATGGTCTAGTGGGAGAATTGGCAGCGGGAGGGGACATAGATGCGCCTAAACTAGCGGGCCGCAAGGTACCTGCCTTGATGTTCGCAGATGATACCCTCCTGCTGTCAAAATCACTGATGGGTATTCAAAGGGCTTTGGATACCTTTTATCTATTTTGCAAGAACAGGGGCCTGGAAATAAACACCCAGAAAACAAAATATATGGTGTTCAATGCAGGCCACTCAAAGCGTCCTAATCCACAACTTGCCGGGGAATTTCTAGAGAAAGTCCCTGCTTGTGACTATTTGGGCTTAACCATCAACGAGAAAATGGAGTGGGGTGATCAAATCAGGAAGGTCAGCCTAAAGTTGACGCAAACATCAGGGGGCCTTGCGAAACAACAGAGGAAGTGTGTACACAAGATGCTGGGGCCGGTGTTGGAAATTTATAAGGCCCAAGTTTGAGGGGCTGCCATGTATGGAGCCGAACTATGGGGACATAGGCCAACCAAACAACTTTTAAGGATTGAAAACTCATTCCTTAGACAGTTGGTGGGTCTTCCCAATAGCACCCCTTTAACTCCGCTCCGAATGGATCTGGGCGTCAGCCCAATGGCACAGGAGGTTGCGCTCAGACCCTTACTTTACTGGCGCCGCCTATGGAGCACCCCAGAGCTATCCATGTATAAGGAGGAGTTGAGGGAGGTGGCCAATATCAGGGGGGCAAGTAAAATTCCTTGGCTCACCTATATTAAGAACTCTTTTGTAGCCATTGGAATGGGAGACCTATGGGATTGCCCGGAAGAAAGTTTTTTGGTGACATCGAGAAAGGTCCTGATAAAAAATTTCAAGGATCACCATCTCAACTTACTCCAGAGGGGGCATAGGATAGGTAAACTTACTAAATCTTTTCTAGACGTCAAATTTCAATATCTCCTAGAATCCAGCATTGATGACATACAGCCGTCCCTAGCTAAAAAACTCTACATGCAGTTCAGGCTTGGCGTACTCCCCTTACGTGCTGT
This sequence comes from Calotriton arnoldi, assembly GCA_963921515.1. Classification (NCBI taxonomy): domain Eukaryota; kingdom Metazoa; phylum Chordata; class Amphibia; order Caudata; family Salamandridae; genus Calotriton; species Calotriton arnoldi. Next base: position 5,120,305 of record CAWUFW010000033.1, read on the forward strand.
TACCTACAAGTGGGGGGGTAGTCCGACGAAAGATTGTCCGTCTTGTATAAACTGTACGGAGACCGACCTGCATGTGTTGTTTTTCTGCCCCACCTACAAGGCTATAAGGGCTCGTTGGTTACGACAGCTTTGTAGAAACCTTGGAACTTCCCACTGCCTACAGGCCTATAGAATCCTGAAATATGATACTGGCATGCCAATTGTATACCCTGTTGCCCGTTATTTGTTCTCAATGTGGTGCGCTCGCCATGTAGTCTTAAAGAAAGATTGCCTACTCTTTGCATCTCTTAAAATTTAGGACATCGTTTTTAGTTTTACCTTCTATTACATTCGATTTTGTATTTTATGATTAAGATACCTAATGTTTATTAAGCTATTCGATATTGCAAATTTTGCTAACTTTTTAGATGTTTTTATCTTTTTATTAGCATATAAATAATGTTATATTGATAAATTTTAATGAACTTTTAATTGTTTTATCTTTGCTTTTAAGGTCTTATAGGCCGAAATAAAGTATTTCTTTGACTTGACTATTACATTTAATAAGTGTTAACTTTAGATTGGAAGCATATAGATATATGCTGTTTACACTCAAGTGAATTGTAATTTAAAATCCTCTTTAATGGTAAAGTCATATTTTAGGTCACAATTCTGAAATAGCCACTTTTAGAAAGTTAGCAAACGTAATGGGGCAACCCAGTGTCCCTCAGAACCTGGGTATACGTATAAAAATAGAAAAATGGTTCTGTCGGGGTTTTTTCAATTGCTTAGGATAAGTAGCTGACAGCTTACTTCCAACACATATTAATGATTTGAAAAAGAATAATAAATATGTAGCATACACCAAAATTAGAATTCAATTTTGTATTCCGAAAAAATAAATCAGACAAACATGGCTGTCGCAATTTACAATTTCAATTGCAATGTGAAATACGTGACTGTGGTGAAAAAGTGACATGTGGTGATTGGTGATAAAGACAGTACACTATATACAGAAATGATTGAACGTGCAGTAGAGGGGGGGAGAAAAATCTTTTCAAATGTCCTTATTATTTTTGCACATATGTTGCAGGACCCAATGAAAAATAGAACTGTGATCCTGGGCGTTGTGTGGACATATACAGTACGCCGACGTTTCGACCCTAAAAGTTGCGCAAAGGTGGGATGCGTCAAGTTGGTTCCTCGAGGAAAGCCACAGACGGACGGATGTTTCTCTGCCAGATCACGAAATTCACCGGACTGGCATTTAAAACAGGACTTCAAACGACTGGTGCAAGTCATTTACTGAATAAGCGCTCCAACCGGCTGGTGGAGGTTCATGTGGATTTTCGCAAACCCATATTTTGAGTTGGAGGCAATTGATAATCTGCCTTTTGGCTGCCCATCCCCCCTCCTGCCTTGAAGAAGACCCACCTTGACGCATCCCACCTTTGCGCAACTTTTAGGGTCGAAACGTCGGCGTACTGTATATGTCCACACAACGCCCAGGATCACAGTTCTATTTTTCATTGGGTCCTGCAACATATGTGCAAAAATAATAAGGACATTTGAAAAGATTTTTCTCCCCCTCTACTGCACGTTCAATCATTTCTGTATATAGTGTACTGTCTTTATCACCAATCACCACATGTCACTTTTTCACCACAGTCACGTATTTCACATTGCAATTGAAATTGTAAATTGCGACAGCCATGTTTGTCTGATTTATTTTTTTCGGAATACAAAATTGAATTCTAATTTTGGTGTGTGCTACATATTTATTATTCTTTTTCAAATCATTAATATGTGTTGGAAGTAAGCTGTCGCCACTTATCCTAAGCAATTGGAAAAACCCCAACAGAACCATTTTTCTATTCTTATACTTTTAGAAAGTTAGCATATTCCTTGTCCCAACCATGTGTGCCTTCTGCCAGTGTTCTGGGTCACATGACTGTGAATGGCTCTGTTGTTGTGGTTTGTGTATTCCTTCAAAACTGTAACACAAAGGAGGCTGAGGTGTGGGCAGAATGGGCCATCTTGACAGGATGACTGAGGAGGGGCCATGCCCAGCACCACTTTCACTTCAAAGGGCTTTGCAATCTGCACAAACAAAGGAAGATGACACCAGGCCTGCCCTGCCTTTTGTCAGTCCCCAGACAGTTTGGAGCTTGGACAGGAAGAACTTTCCAGAACCAGATGTGGGGGTAGGACAGGTAGTCACCCAGCCCAAAGGCTGGCAGCAGGTATAAATGGAGGACTTCCAGAGCCACTACTCAGAATGCTCCTGGACCTGTTAAAATTACAGAAGAAAGACTGCCCTGCTGCCTGAGGACTGTCCTGCTGCTTGAAGGACTGCCTTGCTGTCTGAGAAGGAAGATTGGACTGCTTCTTTTCATCCCAAGGTACCCAGAGTGACTCCAAATGTCAGTTGACTGGCCCCCTGTGTAAGCTACAGGGACACAACAAGCTTGAGTGGCCTTCCTGCAACTGCCGAGCTGACCTGCTGCAACTGGACCTACCTAGACATGCAAATAGACCTGCCTAAGGCCTGCTGCTGTCCTCTGCTGGAATGAGTCCTGATCCCAAAGAGGTGCCTCTCAGGTCCTGGACCCTTGGCAGAGTGTACTCCTCCTGAAGTGAAGGTGAAAATCCTAAAATTTGGGCTCCTCACGATCGCGAATAGGCCCATTCCTACTGAAACTCTGCTGCCCGCGATGACCGACAACATGAAGCTCCAGTGAAACCTGCTCTTAACACCGACAATGACTGTCTGCGGTGACGAGCATCTCAAGACCTGCACTTCGCGCTCCTCGATGCCCAACCAGCTCGACACACTACAGCTACAACTGTCCAAAATGCCTGACCTGCTCTACAAGCTCCAGCGACGACTGTCCGCAACGCTCAGCTGCCTCCTCGCTGCCTCCTCCAACATGACCGCAACTCTTCACACTGGACTTAGAAGGTAACTTTTCAGTGGGACTAGCCTGGTCCCTGTATCCGACCTGCTCTCCATGGTGGTTGGCCTGAACTTGTGACTTTGCCCTGGTCTATTAACATCAAATGACCATGAGTGGTGTTTTGTGCTTTTAGTTGCTCTTTTTATCTACAAACTGTCTCCAGTTCTGGGGATTGGATTTTTGTCATTCTGGTATCATTCTATTTATGTGGATATGCCCTATTTTTAAATAGATTTGGGCTTTTTCTTGTGCTGTGTTTCCACTTTATTACTGTTTGTATACTCCTTAAATACTTTGCACATTGCCTCTCAGTTAAGCCTGACTGCTTTTGTGCCAAGCTACCAGAGGGTTAAGCACAGGTTAATTTAGTGAATTTTGTGGTTCAACCTGACAAAGAATGTGGTTGCTACCTGAGTGGGGCTTCCACACCCTTAATCAATAACCCAATGCCTTACATTTCTAATTTGAGAATAAAAGTAATGTAGCAGGATGTAGCAGGGGGCCCTATAATACATTCATTTTAGGTGATCTGTAAGAGTGCTAGCCATAGTTCACTAGTGTCCCATGAACAGCCCTTAAGAAGGTGGTCTTTTTCTGTAAAGCAAAAAACAAATGTTCCGGGTGTCAAGGCATTTTTGTCCCTGTGCATCATGGTCATTTTTGCCCTCATCTGTTTCAGATCACCATGCTTTGTATGGTACTTCTGTCCATAAAAATGAATGTCAAAAGGCCTGCCCTAAGTAGGGTGGATCTTCTGTAATCCATAGATGGCAAATTGGTCACAAAGGTTTCCAACAGAAGAGCCAGCTAAATCTCTGCTGCCATAAACCTAGCTGTTCCCCCACTACCACTAAGTGTGTTGGGGACCACAGGTGTGGGCCCTATGTAAGGCAATAGAAGCTTTAATTTACGTTCTATTTTTTTAACTGTGTACATCATTTTCTTGCCCTCCGACAACTCCAGATCCTAGAGCAACCCATCAAATTTCTGATATTAAACACATTTTGAACTAAATGAGAGGTGCTAGAGAAAAAAGAGACAAGGAAATACATTTTTAAATTCCAGCTAACATCTAACCAAATATTCAGCTACACATTATCGTTTTTTGATGTGGTGTCCACCATATTGGCATTAGCATGTCATAATAGTAGTTCACACTCCCACATGCTGCACCAGTACTCTAGTAAACTCTACTACAATTCAGGTTAACTTTAGTCACATATGAAACGTGCATCTTATTGTCTGACAACAGTTTCTGTTGCTACAAAGGTTTGCTGTAGTGCTCAAAATGTTACATCAATTAAGGGAGGCCCCAATGACTCAGTAATTTAACAGTATCAGATGTCACTGTAAACTGGGACATACGTGCTTACACTTCCTTCTTATGTTGGGTTAGAGCCAATTTGTTCTTCTCAACAGAGAAGCTGCAGGAATCCAGAAAATACTTCAATCGTTTCTGCTAAATTGCTCATGGTTGAACCTAGTTCACAAACTAAATTTCAACCTGCATGTCTGTATTATCAACCTCATTTGAACTTGAAGAGCTTACATCCTCGCTCTTTTCATATCCCTCCGGCATTTCTACAAATCTTAATTTATTTTCTCCGGGCCTCTTTTCTAAATCCTACACTTTTTCATGCATACATTCTAATTTAGCTGAATGTGAAACTATCAAATTATCCATCTTGGTTAACAATTGACAACCTATAGCTGTCTTTTGTCCTTTAAGTGGTTGTGTATTGTTGAAAATCTCATAAATTTTTAGCGGGTGGGAAACTGCTCTAACCTGATATGCTCATGCATCAAATGTCTCTTCAACGATTGTTTTGATGAAATATCTTTCTTCTTTGGGTATTTAGAGTTTTGCTCCTTGACTTTCCCCTAGAATCATCTTTTAATAAGTGTTTACCCCTTTCACTTAGCCCTGTATCTGAATTGGAGTTTCTAAAGACTTGGCTATCCTACTTCGCCAGTCCTCTGCCCGAATTTCTTTGCAAACAGGGCAATGACTTGGTATGTGAGAAGTAGGGCTGTTGGCTGACTGGGGTGTGAGTCCTGGTCAAGCAACAGCCACAATCCCTTGCAGGATGAACCACAAAAAGTCACTAAATTAACCTGTGCTTATCCCTGGGTAGCTTGGCACAAAAAGCAGTCAGGCTTAACTTAGAGGCAGTGTGTAAAGTATTTATGCAGCAGACAAACAGTAATAAGTTGAAATCACAACACAAGAAAAAAATCCCAAACCAATATAGAACAATAGAGTAAATAATAAATCAATACATTTTTGGACTCCAAAACAACAAAACTCCAATCAATAGAACTGGAGTTATCAATTTTTAAAGAATAAAACTGTATAATAGCAAATCAAAGATAAAGGCGCCAACCGAGGACATCTGGTCGCGCTAGACCAGGTCAAAGTCAAATGTTAAGGCCGACTGCGATGGAGCATGGGTCGGGTACAAGAAGTGAATTGGGCCAGGTCAGCGCTTACGTTCAGACTTAGCACATTTATAAAGAAAAAGTGTCCTAGAAGGTAGAAGTTCAGCGTGGCAAGGCTGCAGAAGTGTTGATGAAGGAGCTTCGTCGTCGGATAGCCGTGAAGCGAAGCCACAGTGAAGATTTTTATCTTCGGACTTAGCTGCTGAGATGGAAGTAGAAAATCTCCAGCGGGACGAAGCAGGAGGCTGTAGCCGAAGATAGTTCCACAAGGTCGGATACCTCTTTGGCCGTGGATCACTGGAATGGATTTACTGCTGCAGAGAAGAACGTCGCAGGAGAAGCCCCAAAGTCAATCCGACCAGCAATGCACCTGGGTGGATAGGCAAGCAGGTTGGTCCCAGATTCCTCCTGGTTCTCAGAGTCCTCTGTGGCCAAGTTTTATCTGGAAAATGGCCATATGGGCACCTTTAGCACTACAAGCAAGGGTCCAGGAGTGACTGGAGACCTCTTGGGGGTTCAGGACTCACTCAGGCTGGGTCCAGGTTCGGGTTCAAGATGGTGGGAGCCTATTATGTCCCTGTAACTCTGAACAGGAGGCCAGCAAACTAGCCCTTGGAGTCACTTCTGGCAGTCCTAGGTGCAGGTGAAGATGAAGGGCTCAACTGGAGGGCTGGCCTCTGAGGGTTCAAGGCAGGCTCCAGGCAGCAAAGCAGACCTTCCAGGTACAGCAGCAATCTGGCAAAGTACACAGCAGGTCACAGCAGCAGGCTGTCCTCTGAGAGTCCTTCTGCAGGTCCAGTAGTGAACTGAAGTGTGGATCTAAAGGTCCTATTTTTATACCCCGGTGTCCCGCTTCTAGGAGGTGGAAGAAGGTTCTGAAAAGGTTCTTTGAATTGCATTGGTCTCCCTGCCTCCCTTGCCCTGGCTCCAAGCTGGCTGCAGTGACAATACAGGCCTATTCAGGTGCAAGTGGGGCTGTGGGGCAGTGCTCAGCCCCCCAATCCTGCAATTTGACGGCCCATTGAGGCTCAGCTAAACCCACTATTGTGTGACTGTCCGGAGGGAATTCACAAAGTCCACCTGTCAACTAAACCCAGGCAGGCACAAAGGACAGGAAACTGTCAACTTTCTGAACGTGGCATTTTCAAAATTGTAACAATAAATTTGACTTTACCATGAAAGAGAGTTTATCATTACAATTTCATAGGTTCCAAACATGATTATTAAATGTAATAAGGAATCCCGGATGTTATCCTATGAGAGGGGTAGGCTTCACAGTAGCTAAAAAGGGATTTGGGAGTTTCTGACTACCAGGACATGTAAAACTTAAAAGTACATGTCCTACCATTTAATTACACAGCACCCAGCCCTATGGGCTACCTAGTGCCTACCTTACATGCAACGTATATGTAATAAAAGGGGAGTTTAAGGCTTGGCAAAGGATGTTAAATGCCAATTCGACAAGGCAGTGCAACACTGCATTCAGGTTGAAATTGAAAGCCTGGGACAGGTTTTAGAGTGCGACTTAGGTGGCTGCCACAATGAGTGTTGCAGGCCCACTGATAGCATTTAATTTACAGACCCTGTGTATATGGTCTACCACTCTACAAGGGACTTACAAGTAAATTAAATATGCCGATTAGGTATATGCCAATCAACTCATGTTTAGGGGAGTGAGCATTAGCACTTTAGCACTGGTTAGCAGTGGTAAAGTGCACAGAGTCCTAAGGCCAACAGAAGCAAAAATCCAGCAAAAGTAGAAGTAAGCAAGCAAAACGTTTGGGGAAGACCACTCTAAGGCTGACAGGTCTAACACTGTTTATTACATTTAAGTTGTCACTGTGTTATAAAATGCCTGTAGAAAAACATTAGACTGATCATTTGTAAATGGCTCTGAGACTGAGTTTGCTTTGTCCACATCACTTTTGAACACTGTTTTTGGTCCTTTCCTCAAGACCTTAAGAAGGTGCAGTTGTCTAAACAATACAAAGCAATCTTGGATTCTTCTGCCCCCCATCTACCAGTTCTGAGCTCGGTGGGTCCTCTGCACACTATCTTCAATGCTCATTAACTAAACTGATTATAAAGATGGATCTATGATGAGGTTTGAGGCCATAGTGTCCAAGGATGAAATAACAATCTTGTGCTGGAATTGGATATTTAGTGTTCTTAAGCTAGAAAAAAAGGATGGACTGGATTTTCTACCTCTGAAATCCGTGCTCCCATTAAAACCCTCTTCTTTACTTTAAAGGGACTCATGGGGAATCCTCATGGCTTTTCTCCAACACATGTTCATCCTTTGGGTAGGTATTAGTGACCTCTCTACATGGTTGCGTGCACGTTTAACAAAATGTTCTGCTGCTGCACCTGGCAATATTGCAAAAATAAATAATTTAGAAAAAGCAGGTACACAAGGGAACAGGAAAGAGATCAAGAGAACCTAAATCCGTTTTAAGATATGTGATCTTGCATTCCACTTCTTACCAGGTTGATTTATGGAAGCTAAACTTCCTTTTAAGAGGTACCCATTCAATCATGTCAGTCGAGGTGAGAGCAAACCGCATTACCTGGATCTTGTATAGAACATAGGGTCTCTCGGGTACCCCTACCTAATAGCCCACAACCTATGGGGGTTCTATACATCTTTTAGCAATATTTTGACCACGGGTGTCACCAAAAGTGTAGATACCTCTGACATCAGAAAAAGTAACAAGGTCCAATTTAGCCTCTGTATTCTGCACAGTATTCTATGCCTCCCTCATCTTCTGGTACATCTATTGATGCAGCATGATCTTTGCATTGAGTTAACCCTAAACATTCTGCCTCTCCTCCTTGAGAGATGTGCAAATACTGTTGAGATCTCAGATGGATCCACCATCATGTCAGCATTCCTGGAAAGAATGCTCATGAGTTCTTTGCCCATTCTATTTTTTGGATTTTCGTGAACTTTCCCCAACCCACAGGCCAATACCTTCTATTAGACTTTGAGTTTGATTTCAGGCTGCAATGCTGCTGTAACCACAAATATTGCTTGTAATCAAACCAGCAACGCACAAGTTGGAAGAAAAAACATTTCCGTTGGTGGATCAAGACAGTCTGTAGCCACTCAGTACAGTTACTTTAAGTTCTATTTATTAAAACTTTTACATATTTTACAATACTAAAAACATAACCAGATGATCCACATTGAGGGCAATCAGCAACGTTGATATGAATCACATGGCCAGTTAAGTTTAAAAATAGTGGCAGTTCCAGGCCCTGTCTTCAACATGCATAAAGGGGCACACTGCTGGGCAATTCAGAAACCAAGAGTTCATCGAACTAAGTCCGAAACCAAATAAACATCTGCAGAATAAGGAAATATAAATGTGCATTCTGCATGATTGGCACACGGGCTTGTGTCTGGAGGGAATAGAGGAGCCTGCACATACAATTTCCAATCTATTGTGCCCTCATGAACCTCCTCAGTCATTGTTTTAAACACGTGTCGCTTCGGCCTCCATCAATTCTTCCATGTCAAATGACCATTTCTCAATTTCCCTCTCCATGCAAGTATTGGCAATCAATACTTCTTTTGGCAAGCAATAATATCAATAGGAAATTTGGATTTTTCTTAATCCCTACTTCTTTTTGGTTTTGGCCCTGTCAGAATTCAGTCATGGACCTTGGAAAAAATGACACACTTAAATGTTTATAACACTTTAATCCAGTACTTCTCCACCGTGGGGCATTCATTTCCATATCATATTAAAAAACTCCACTTGACCTATTGTATATTTTGGACAGAGATCCACTTTTGAATTATCAATCTATGTTTTAAGATGAATGTGGTGTATGTTCTAAGGAGAACCTTAAACTGTGGTAATTTGAACCGAGAGGAAACATTTTGCGTACATAAGTCCCCACAGTCTGTTTCACAGTCCAACTCTGCTGCTTACTTCCACCATCTATTGAGGGTGTCTCCATATCTGCTAATAGTGCTCTGTCTGATGTAGTGATATATTTTCCACCCGTAGACAGCTGTATCAGTTAATGCCTCAGTCTCCAGGAAAGACACCTACATGTCCCCAGCTGCCTTCTGTAACCTTTAATGTGAACAACTGGGTGTTTGTAATGTTAAACATGTCCTTGGTTTCAGTAAAGGTTAGAAATTTCCAATTCTTTAGCATGGTGCCCTACAGTATAAACTTCCCACTTCACCATTTCGACCAAAAAGTTACCCTCGAAGTGAAACAGGCTGGACCTCCATCTTTTGCATCTTAGCTTTAGAACCCCTCTCTTTAGCCTACTCTCTGGTACCTCCATTACCCAGTCTAGGGAGCAGACTATCTCGTCTTTTGAATATATCCTTAGGTTGAATGTACAAATAGTCATAAAATAAATACACTGTGGTAGCCTGAGTGTTTTCACTTACACTAACTAATATATTATGGGTAGAGGCAGGGTGATACAGAATGCTATTGAATTCACCAAACACTGTATAATACAGTTGACACTCAGGGGTATATTGATAAGAATTGCCGCTAACCAGTTTTTGCATTAGTTAGCGGCAATTTTCCTAACTCTGTCTATCGCCGAAAACTATCGCCCTATTATCGACGTATTTACAATACGTCACTACATGGCGATAGTATCAGCTAGCTGCGGCGAAAACTGCCGCTAACACTAGTGCCAAGGAGATAAAAAAATTGACGTTAGCGAGAGAAAAGTGACGAAAGGCCACTTAGCGGCAAAAAAATCTATGTTAGTCAGCCCAATGTCACTTTTCAGCCTCTAGAGGCAAAATAGCCTGTAAATACACCTCTAATGAAAAAAATAAAATAAAAACAATGGAATGCTGAATGGAGCAGCCAGGGCCAAGTTCAGTAGAGGTCAACAACCCCACCAAACCCCACAACAGCCAGGATGACCAGCCAGAGTCCCAGGGAAAGAGGAAATGCAGAATCAGGGCCTTATTTATGAAAAGAGGTGCATTGCTGGAGAAAAAACAGTGATGCAGCACTTTGTATAGCGCCATCCTTGCGGCACCATGGCAGCTGATGCCTGAAAGCGCGGACAGTCTCCGGGGCCCAGAGGCCTCGCTGGGCCTGCGTCTGAGACCCAGAGTGGGAGGCAGCGGTGCTGTGGAGTCACTGCGGCACGGTGGAGGCGGGCAGCGTCAGGCCCAAGCCTGTGGGCCGTGGCGGTAGACATTGTGGCATTGGTAATCGCCCTTTCCTGGTGGCGAAGTCTGGTAGGTCGCATGGAGACACGTTGCTGACCTGTGTGAGAAGACCGCCTGGTGCCCTTTGGAGCTGTGATCGGTAGAGGCGCTCCTGCGCACTGACATAGGGAGGTCTGCATTGCATAACACGCGCCACCACTACACCGGGGTGGATGGAGGAGATTGCCAATGGTGGTCTGCGACTCTCTGCATCACAGGTCAGAGGATGTTGCGCTGTTGGATGCTGTGGAGGGTGAGGCCCCTGAGCTAATGGGGCCCTGTTGCATCACCTACATCTGGAGGTTCCCCAGCGGATTTGGCAGCGACTGCTGTACCCAGGCTTGTGAAATCCTGCCTGGCTGAGGCTCCTGCTTGCTGTGCCACAGATTCAGAGAGAGTGCGGTGGATTGAGCCCTGGTGACGATGTCCAGGTGAGGAGAAGGTGGGACATGGAGCGGAGGAGGTGACGATGTCCAGGTGAGGAGAAGGTGGGACACGGAGCAGAGGAGGCCCGGGGGTCGGGCCCAGGCCCTTGGGCGCGCAATTTAATCTGCCGTCACTCACTGGGGCACTGGAGAACACAGAATATGGTTGCCACTGTTAGATCGGAGGAGGCGACCGGGTGGTGCTGCCTTTCCTCACCCCCTGGTAGTGAGCTCTTGGGTGTACGGGATTATCATCGGTGCCACCCGAACAAAGATTCCTGGCTATCATACACCTGACTGGAGGACAGGGGCCGGCTGGCCAAACTGCACTGCACCGCATGTCATACAGAGTGCCTGGGCGTCTTGAGCAATGATGTACCACCTGCAGGCGGGGCGGCGTCAACATTTGGCCGCTCCTCTGTGTCGGTGAACCGAGCGGCTGGGGATCGCTGGCCGCCGGGGCAGGTGACAGTGGACAGCCTGGACTCCAAACTAGACTCTGTACTCGCAGTGGGCACCTCCCTTGAACAAACGGACAATTCCTTTGACAGCCACATAGACAAAATCACAGTCGGCTTCACCCTGGAACGGGCAGATCATCACAAGCTGAATTACAAGGTACACAACATTGAGCAAGAACTGGCCAAAGTCCTCCCCGAGTACCCTGAGCGCAGTGTTGGGGTGTAGCAGCTAATGGCACATGTGAAGTCACTGGCAAGAGCAGTTGAGGATGCGGAGGGCAGCTCCCAGTGTAACAACGTGAGGGTATTGGGTCTGCCTGAGGGAGCAGAAGGGGCTGATGCAGTGGCATATACTGCGACATGGTTGCATGACCTACTGCCAGCAGGTGCACTCTCCCCATTCTTTATTGTGGAGCAGGCCCATCGAGTGCGGGTGAGCTGCCCGCTGCTTGGGACAGGACCTAGCCCCTTTCTCTTCTGCCTCCTAGAGGGATCGTGACACTGTCCTGAGGGAGGTACGTAAGATGGGGGAGGTGATAGTGGATAATGCCACAGTTGTTTTCTTCCCTGACTACGCCACAGGGGTGCAGAGGCAAAGGGGATCATCTCTAGTGGTTAAGCGATGCCTCAGAGAGTTGGGCATCAAATACTCCCTCCTCTACCAATAAGGGCTGCGAGTGATCTCAGATGTTAACACGCAAATCATTGACGCAGCTGAACAGGTCTGGATCTGGCTGAAAACCACTGGTTGCCATGTGCTGCGGACAGGGAGTGAAGGGTCTGCGCAACAAGCTGTCATTCGTGGAGCCAGTCATACTGGGAAGCATAGGTGGAGTAGGCATCTCCGCCACAACTACAAGCCCCCCCCAATCTGCAGCAGGTTATCCAAGAGAGGCAGAAGGAGCTGCATGTGGTGCCAACGATGCACAATCACACTCAGAGACAGGATCGCAACACATCCCTTGAAAGCACCCCCAGTGACGTGGGCTCCACTGCAACATGGTCATCCGGTGCGGAGTCCATGCAGCCCCCGAATGTGACTCCTCAGACGGCAGATAACCTAATTTAAAGGGTCTCTGGCTTTCTGTGGTTCCTAGTCTCCAGCTTCCTGTTGCTGAAGTTCCGGTCTACCGAGGTCAGCACTTAGAGGGGATCAGGTCCAGTCATCACCCAAAGGGAACGGAGCAGTTGTTCTGGTGAGCGATGCATGTCTGGGTGGTGGTGGTGGTCTCCTTGGTGCTCCTAGCTGCAATGGTAGGAGGTCCATGGCATCATTGGCCTTGCCAAGGATGAATTGTGGGAGTTCTACTATTATACCTAGCGGCACTCTTGCAATGCTGTAACGTCACTTGTTTGATGTTCCGGTGGTGCAATGTGCCACAGCATGTTTACAAGGCCACGTGAAGCCACTTTACGTGGCTTTTCATAGCCTTGTAAATATGTGCCCCTTTCACATATTAAACAGTGTGAAAGGGGCGTTCAATGGGTGTTGCTGTAGGAGTTCCCCCATCAAACCAATGGAATCTGAAGCATTCAGAGGTTTACGAGAAACCGTAAACCTTTGGAATGCAACAGAATCTAACACCACCCCAAGGGTGTTTTCATTTCTCCTATTTTTTTCTATGTGTGTAGCATTCTGCAGCACACAGAGAAAGAGGAAATACCCTTGATTGATAGGTTTTGTGCAGGTAGGTGTCCCTTCCTGCACAACATCTATCATTCTGCAATACAGTCACCCTTGCACTATGGTGCAAGGGTGCCTGCGTTGGCGCATTGCAGCCATTGTGCGCCAAAGTAGGGGTAAAAGACAGGGGGGCTTATTCATGAGCCCCTTGCAACAGTTTAACGCCGTCGGAACGTCATTTTCTTGATGTACTTGCAGTGTGAATTTTGCACCACATTGCGCCATATTTACAAAGTGGTGTATCTAGGCATATGCATGACCTTGTGAAGCCCTGCTCCACATTATGCCTTCATCAGGTATGATGTATGCAGGGTGGGCGTTCCCGCACAACAAAGCCTTGTAGGAGTGGCGTTAAGTTCTTGTAAATATGCCCCTCAGTCTCCCATGCTCAACAAAACTCACTGACAAGGCATCTGAATGAGTCCGTCCACTGCTCTGACAGCAGGATTGGTAGCTGCCAAGCCTCTAAAATGTGCAATTCACAAAAGGAAAATAGCATCAATGTATGTCAATTTAAGAGTAGGCCTAAAACTAAACCCAAATTATCTATCTCATTGACCAGTCTGTGAACCACAAACTAAAGTTGATGGAGATACACAACTCACAGTGGCATATTATTTTTATGTTACCCACCACTAGGCCACAGACTTGTATTTTTGTGTGAAGTGGGTGTGAGAAGTTGGCCTGGTATATGCTGTCCCCTTGTTATAGTGGGCACCTTGCATCAGTCCAAACGACCTTTATTGATGATAGGTTTAAAGACAACCTTTATTGAAAGCTATCCTAGTGGTAGCTATGGAGAGCAGCCTTCAGGCTAAGTCTTGAAGGAGTGTTAAGCTGTTTGTTTTACCAGTCTATAATCTCATGAATGACCAAATGAAAGGAGAACCACACCAGGTATATATATAAAATATATGTATTTATGACTAAACACTACCCAATAGTCTCTTTATGAGGCTAGAGGTCAAAGTACACAAGTTACAAGTCGAATAGAACAGTAAATTAGCACAATATACGATTAGCCCTAGGGGCGTACCAAACCATATATTAAGAAAGTGGTATAAGAACCACGACTTAAGTAGACACAAGGCCTAGAGCCTGTAGAATCGCTGGGACACCAAGGAACCACCCAAGGTAGTGACGCAGGGGACCCACGGAGGCCGTGTGCAGTGTGTGAACACAGCCGCGAGCTCCGTTAAAGTCTATGGGAAAGTCGCGGTTAGAGTTTTAAAGATTAAGGACACTTAGAAATGGATTAGGACCAAACCCTCTTGGACTTAGACAGTTCTAGGGTCAACACCCACGGGAGCACCGGAGTACTCGAGTTACCTCACCCAGGGAAGCCGGGTGCATAGGTGTCAAATGGTGTCGGGTCGCGTCGTCGATTTCAATGGCAGCCTGCAGAGAAGTGCTGCTGCCGGGAAGATGCGAAGTGTCCGAAGAGATCCAAGCCTGGATTGGAGATGAGAAGAACCTGAAAGCAGAGGGGACAGAGTCTGGGTCACTTGCCAGTGACCAGGCGCACGATAGTCGAATGCCCACCGATGTCGGGTGTTTCAGGTGAAAGAGGTGAAGCTTGACTCTTCAGCCACGAGGCCCCGGAGGTGTCGACAATGACCAGGAGCTGGATTCGAGCTGTCCCACAAAGGATGTCGAGTGCTGCAGCGTTGGTGTCTGGATTGAACACAACAAGCCTTGGCAACAGTAACCCATGCAGAAAAAAGAAAGATACTTCTGTGCAGACCAGCAAGGTCTGAGGGACTCACCACGCGGTGGGGAGTCAGGGCACGTCTGGAGCAACCAGGGAAGCCCAAGGAAAATCAGAGTTACCTTCACAGGGACCCACCAGTCAATGGACCAGGGATCGCAAAGGGGCCCCAAGTGGAAATGCAGGAATCGGGCCCACAGAACACTCTTGGAGTGTAGGCTCGCAATCTTCGGTGCAAATGGTGCTCGGGGCCTGGGCTACAAGTAACCCAAAGTAGGACTTCAAGAGACGTCGAGAAGTCAGTGCACTAGCAAATGTGCACGGTGTCCAGGAGTTCCGGTTCCACATCACTTGTGAGGGCTGCGGGTCTCAGCTTTGCTGGGGACTCGGGTCAGCCTCTGAGAAGTCTGGAAATCCTCTTCCTGGGCTGCAATTACTTCAGAGTCCAGCGAGAGCTTCGGAGATGCAGACCGGCAAATGCTTTGTTGGTGCCTGCCAAGCAGTTGCAGAGTTTCGTCCAGGGATATCTAAAGTCCTGTTGCCAGGGGTTCCTTACTTATACCTAAGAAAGGGGTTGGACTAACTCAGGGGACCCACCTATGGGATGGTTTGGAAAGAGGGGTGGCTACACCCATTTCCTTTGTCCAGTTTCGTGCCAGAGCAGGGGCTGGCAGCCCCTGCAATCGGTTTGAACTGGGGTATGCACGAGGACACCAAATGTGCCCCCAGTGCAGGACTTCAAAGCACTCTTGGAGTGCACCCACCCAGCCCCAATCCACTAAGGCCTGTCTGGGAGGTGGTAACACCTCCCTGTGACAGGAAACCTATTGTCCAGGCCTCCCCTGCCGGAGTTTCGGTCAGTAGCAGGAGGCCAGACTCGTGTCTGTGGCTGCGGCATCCATTTTGTGATGCCAGGGCTCTGTTTAGTTGGTACCGGGTATACCGGTGCTGTCATGTCTCTCCCTCTAGAAGGGTGGGATCATACTACCACACCAGTTACATCCCAAAGTTAGCATTTACCGCGAGGATATAATGCACTTAAGAGTATATGGTCAGGCTGCACCACAGACAACCCCGGAGAGGAGATTCCGAAGGCTGCAGAGGGGCTCTGCTCATGCATGGGCACCCTCTCACATAAAACCAAGCACCCTGCCTTCAGGATTGATAAGGCCTGCCATAGGGGTGACTGATAGGATTATATGTGCAGTGATAGGGTGAGATATAGTGAACCTATATCTCAGTAAGGGGTGCATGCACCACCTTACTCAGGCTGCTGTAGCAGTCCTGTGGTGTCATTTTGGAAGGCTGCCCAGGGGTGGCATAATACATGCTTCAGCCCCTGGTAGGCCTCTGGGGTACCTATTCCCAGGGTACATAGTATACCATATACTAGGGACTTATAAGGGTACCCCAGAATCCAATCTGAAGTGTTCTTAAGGTACAAGGAATCAATTTAGAGTGGAAGCAGCTAGGCTGGGGTCCTGGATAGCAGGGTCCCAGCCAGACTAAAGTCGAAAAACAGTGTAACATCAGCAAAAAAGTGGGGGTAACCATAAGAGGCAGATCCTACTCTCCTACAGTGGGGCCACCAGGGGCTCCACCACTAGAGCAAACAGTAATATGGAAGAGGGTCAAGCCAGGTCTCATGCCCTCTTAACTTCCCATTCCTTAAATACAGAATTACCTATCTGGACTCTCACCAATGACTTAGTGAAGCACAGCTTGATTCTATGCACTATCACCCAGTTTGATGTATTTTAACAAAGCAAACATAAACAGCCATGCAATCGTGTTAAGTGCTTTTCAGGGTTCAAAGATATTATCTCACATTCTGAACTGTAGGAGGATGACCAGCATGTTTGCTTCCAACAATACTACTGAATATCTGGTAAAACTCCACCAGTGCCCTATCACTGCTTGGTACCAAACCAGTTGCCAAGTTACACATCACCACTAGCATCTCTGCCTTATCTCATGCCGTCTTTAAAACATTTTTATATACTTACTCCAACTTTGGCCTCACACTGTCAGTTAATATATCAAACATTTATTAGACAATCAGGGACTGGTGCTGCGAATACCATTCCTTAAGATAGGCAATGAAGAGGTCATTTATGCCATGATGCATATTGAATAGGAGTTATCAACCATCGTAGGTTGGTCACAATAGTGTAGGGCTCTTCTCTTTTAGGCAGCCAGTGTCATACGGACTTATCTCCTTGCATATGGAACCTTTGCCTATGCTGCATTTTATTAAACCTCACCAGCAGCTCTGAATACATTATCCTTTAGCCGTCAAATCCTTTTATCTTGGCAATTGATCACCTTCATGATATCTTTCCTCATTCCACATGATTCCCCACTGCAGATCCCTCCAACTATCATGGTCATAGCATCCCATTCAAGGCTCATTCCAATAACCAACCCTTAATTTGTTTAAACAAACTTCGACCAGGAAACACATGCCTAGTCGTTGTACACAGCATCCTGAAACAGCATTGCAAAAAGTCTCCATTCCCAAACCCTTGTCATCATGAGCATTGATTTACCAAAATGCCAGGGGGTAGCGGAAGTGACATCACATACACTTTGACCTTAATGACATCACAAGAAGTGGCATCAAATGACCCTTGCCTCTGTTGTTTCCCAGGAAGGCATGCCACATGACCCTCACATCACACTCACACACTATTACACCCCATTACACACATTCTTATTCATTCTCACACCGGTTCAAAATGTTAAAGTGGGAGTCACTATCCAACACAAATCCTGATTGTGTTGGATAGTACCCCAAAGTAATGCAAAATTGCGTTGGGCACTCCTTTCCTTTCTATTCGATCAAGTGGGCATTCCATGGTTGGTGATTGGTTTTTCCCATGTAACCACCCATGGGTTATGATGCAACTCCTTATCTACAAACATTGGTAGATAGGAATTTGCAGCAAAATCTTACGACTCTTCAAAGTATGCATAACAAGTAGAAATTTTTCATTTCGCCTCGTTTTTCCAACTCTGTATGTGTGCTGCATTATGCAGCACACTACAAAGTGGGCAAAGCCTTAAAGCATGCTTTTGTACTCGAAGGAACTCTTTCCAGTGCAAAACCTATGCTTCAGAGAACGCACACACCCTTGCAATACAGTGCAAGGGTGTGTGCGTTGGTGCATGGCCGCCAAAAGTGCACCACCACACAGGGAGAGAAACAATGCACCGCATCTTAGAAGATGTTGTTGCTCAGATATGAATTTACCTTATAGAAATGAAAAGACAAGAGGCATTTGGCAAAACAGGAACAAGTTGGTTTAATTCAATACAGCGACCGGGAGAGTCTTGACAGAATGCGTCTGAGGAAAGTATCTCGATGTACTAAGTTTTGGCTGGTATTATATACATCTTGTGAGGTACAATAAAGTAATTTTGGCATTCCTGAAAAGCATCTCAGACGTTAAATTAACAAGCTTGGGCTTCAGATAAGGACACAGATGGCTCTCGACCTCTGGGAGAGCTAGTGTGGGCCAGTGTCTATGTGTCCAGATGTCTGGCATTAGGAGCGAGTAATCACTGTGTGTGGTGTGCATGTTGTGTCCTGATAGGTTGAGTGTTTCTATCTACATGTGATATCTTACTTTGTGGTATTTTTGGGGCATGCAAGCCTTTGGCCAAACGTGTTTTATTTGGGCCAACTGCTTCGGACCTGTTTGTGGTACAACTATCTATCTGTGGGATCGATCAGAATTTTCCCTTGGCGTGCGTTTGTCTTTGGGTTAAAACAGACCCCACCTGTTACCTGTTATTCGATAGACTTGGGTGTCGGTCGCAGGACCTGCCTGACCACGTATCTCTGACTTGGGGTTGATGGGGAGGTCACCTTGGGTAAATCCGACAGCAATGATGTGAGTTCACTGGAACTCCTAAAATTACTATGGCAGTCACTGGTATCATTTTTATCGACAGTGAAGGAAGTGACCCGATTAGGGTCACCCGGGTCACTCACGACCACCTCTCAGCCTTCCATATAAATGAAGAGTCGGTCAGACAGTAGAGAATACAAACCAATATATGTTTATTCATATATGCTCGAGCGGAGCCCGGTCTGCCCAGTCTCTTAGGAGTGCTGCAGAGAGGGACTGACATCAGCAAGCATAACGATACATTATGTACATTTCAGAACCAATGAAGGCACGCCCATAATGGAATTTTCCAAGCAGATGCAGCTAAACAAAGGAGTACAAAAGGATAGGTTTCAATTCTGAGGCCGGGCACACATTATCTCCTACCCAAGGTCGTTCTGTCCGTGCCCGCCACTAGACTAGTGGGAGAAGGCCTCTATCTAGTGAGAAAGGTATGCCCTAATAAGAACAGTGTATTCATTAGCAAAGCAAGGCCCAACTTTGGAGAAACTAAACTTTCCACAACCCATTTTTTTGAAGAGGCAAGAAGCAGTTTCGAGCATGGTTCAAGATGGCGGCTGAACATAAAATGTTGCCGCGAATGCTAACTTTACATAGAACAATGCACAGGCAAAGTAACAAAAACATTTTCATTTCAACAGACCCTCCTTTTAGCATGAGCTATCTATTTTAGGAACTGATCAAAGAAAATATAACATGTTCGAAGACAAGAGAACATTAGTATTAGAAGCTGGTCATAGATTCAGGATCAGAGATGGAGGCTGCAAGGAAAGAAGTAGTCTCAAAAATACCTTCATCAATCTGCATCAAATCATCAATATGCTTTTGTAACATAATTGCAGCATTAGTATCATGAATTGACAATTTCTGTTTGGGAGTGAGGTTATTAATAGAATAGGAACAACAAGCTGGGAGACATTGTATGCAGAGGCAACATGTGAAGAGAACACCGGAAACTACGGCTAAGAAAGTGAGTATCTTCCAACCCCAGGAAGTTAACGTGTTTCAAAACCACCCTGACAGTATCCAAGTACCTACTTCTTGGTGTATTTCAGCAGATAGTCTATGTAATTTTTGTATAGCTGAATAAACATTGGGAGTGTTATCAGGTATGTAAACACAACAGCTGTTGCCAGTGACGCGACAGGCCTCTCCCCTATCTGCAAGTATAACGTCTAGCACCATCCTGTTCTGCAAAGTGACTAATCTCGTAGCCTGGAGCTCAGCAGTGATATTTGTCATTATCCCAGCAGTTGTATTGATAACCCCCTCAACAACTCTTGTCAGCTGACGAATTTGAAGGCTATTAGCCATGGGGCCCCAATAAGGTAGTAAGCCTTTCACAGCGTCCCCAAATTGCTGTGCGGTGGTGTCAGTCTGATCTATATCTTTCGTATCAACAACCCTCTTGACTTGGGACAGAAATGGACTTCTACGTTGCAGTTGGTGAGTTTTGTGATAGTTAAACAGGGCAACATATACAGGGGGAAGAAGAAAAGAGAGATAACATGTACCAGACCACCCCCTCGGGAGCCAGACGTGAGCTTGTGATTAACAGACAAAATAAACATTATGGGGTAGAATCAAAGGTGGACTATTAGTCGTATTCAATCTGTAGGTAAAATTACATGTACTGTCCCCCACCTTTATCCCCCTAGTCCCCGAACACAAAAACTAGCTGTCGTATTAACCACCGACACAGGTATCGGCTTATCTTTGGTAATATTGCGACCTTGGAAGGATTGAAAGTACTCAGATGTGTTAAACCGTTGGAAATCAGCCATTTCCATTCGAAACCAGGCATTATCCTTTACTTTAGGATACGTATTCAAACATGACTTTGAGGACAATGTGCTGACGGTCTTATGGGGGTAAACCCTTGGTAGAAGTGTAAATATTCAGTCGCAGTGTGAGAATCAGAAGATGTCATACCCAAAGTAGAAAGATGAAATTGGAAGTACACCAGTTCAAACAATTCGTACCAACCATTGCAACTGCCAGTATATGACAGTGGCATCGACAACAAATTGTCGCTCTTATGAGTGACCGAAGGAAGTAACCCACAAACCCAACAATTAGTGGTATTGGACACATTATGAGCCTGATGCAACATTTGTATAAATACATTGTCTGTGTAGGACTTTCTATGCGCTTCTTTGTGAGGGGCTAGAGTAACAAAAATGTGTTCAGAGGGAGCGGGAGTTGTACCAACCAAGGAATGTACAGAAAATTTCTCCTCTAAAAACCAGGATATTCCAAGTATTGTTGCTAGTGCAATCACAAAGGTTATATGCCAATTATTTTACTCTTTGTCGACCAACCCCTCATTGAACGTAATGGTGCAAAGGGCTGTTCCTCCTCATCAATAGGCCGGCCAAAGGGATGCATAATTAAACAAGGAGAGAAGTGCCACAGGAATAATGGTGCAACAAAAATAATAGTAACGGTAAGTGTTCCCAGTGTCCGTCAGAGCCTCACTGGTACAGGCTCCTATTGTTCATCAATACGTTGGCGCTCTTGAGCACCGGCGGTGGCGCTTGCTCAGTCCTAAGCTCTGGATGTATCCCACGTCAATCAGGATAAGGTACCCCCAAAGGGATACCTTTTGAGCTATCCTGTCCAAAGTTCGAAGACAAATCTCACATCACCCTATACTAATTCCGTTGGTATTATCACAAAGTACATCTGACTTACACAGTCCATCCCTATCTAATCTGACTTCTCCTTCTGTGCACCGTCCCTCAACCGAGGACGCAAATTGTACCTGGCAGCCCCAGGCACCGTTGGATCGACAAACAGCAGCTCTTTAATAGCTCGTATTTCTGGGGGGACCACTGCATTTAGCACTTCATCATTTTCCAAATCCGTTTGGGTCCAAGTTAGCTTTGCATCACTGAAGGGGACGAACTGAGGCACCTTCTCGCACTCAGAGTCCCCTATGCCGTCCCTCACCCATTGGTCATAGGGCAAGGGTATCCTGCGGCAGTGGGTAGCGTGGATCCAGTTCTTTCGGCCGGCGACCTTCACAGCAGTTCGAGTGACCAGGAGGACTTGTTAGGGTCCCTTCCAACAAGGCTCCAAACTCTTCTTCTGCTGGAAATGTTTGATTAGTATAAAGTCTCCAGGCCGAATGTCGTGTCCGAGCCCCTCTGGTGTAGTGGGTAGGGACTCACAGACCTGTTGGTGACTAGAACGCAAATTTTCAGTTAACTGGTACAGGTAGTCAATTAACAAGGGGTAATCAATATTAGAAAACCGACGAGGTCGCGGGACGCCCCAGACATTTGCCGGGCGTCCAAACACGACCTCGTACGGTGACAATCCTGTTCTAGAATGTGCTGTTGTTCTTGTCGACAAAAGAGCCAATGGTAGAGCATCTGGCCATTGTAACCCTGTCGTCTCCTGAATCTTTGCCAATTTCAGTTTGAGAGTGCCGTTGTACTTCTCAACCAATCCTGCTGACTGTGGGTGATTTGCAGCATGAAACTTCTGTTTTATGTGCAAACCATCGCAAATTAACTGAATGACATTGGCATTAAAATGACTTCCGTTATCACTCCAAATCAAACGGGGCAAGCCGAAACGAAGAAAGAACTCCTTCAGGAGTACCTTTGCAGTCGTAACAGCTGTATTGTCTTTAGTGGGGTAAGCCTCAATTCATTTACTAAATGCTCAGACAACTACCAACACATACTTCAAATTATTACACCTATCTAGCTCGATGTAGTCCATCTGAAGGACCTCAAAGGGGAAAGTGGGTGGTGCAAAATTACTGGGTGGTGTAGGTGTACCCTTTCCAGGATTGTGCATCATACACACCATACAGTATTTCACTAAATGTGCAGCTGTTTTTGGGATGTTGTCATTCTGCCATACAGGGTCTAACAACTTGCAAATACCTTTAGCGCTGATATGGGCTGGGCCATGGGCCATGGAGACTACAGGCAGAACATATGCATCTGGCAACATCCATCTCTGCTTTCCTGACTTATCAATCCAACATCCCTCATCGTTCAATTGTGCTGTACTTTCTTGCCACATTGCTAATTCTTCTATTGTGGCCTCGCTCTATTTCTTTCACATTCTCAAGCGTATCATCAAACATCGTAACTTCAGGTACCCACCTAGTAGGTCCTGCCACAAACATTCTCTTCATTTTAGTGCGTGCCATTTCCTTAGCTGTCTAATCAGCAAAAGCATGCCCCCTCCCTACATCGTCAGTAATTTTCCTATGGGCTCTACACTTCACTATTGCCAACTTCTTAGGGAGTGTCAAAGCAGACAAAAGCCTCAATATAAGGTGACCATGTTGGATCTTTGTACCATGAGAAGTAAGGAACCCTCTCTCAGCCCAGAGTCGCCCGAAATTGTGCGCGACCCCGAAGGCATACTGGCTGTCAGTATAAATATTGACAACCAGTCCCTCGCTCAATTCACAAGCTCCAATAAGGGCGGCTAACTCAGCTGCTTCGGCTGACTGAGAAGGGACTCGTGATGTCTCTACGACTGTATGCAATGTAGTGATAGCATAAGCAGCAGTTGTAGTGCCATCTGGTAATTTGAAACAAGAGCCATCAACATATAGTTCCCCTTGTGGGCCAGATAAGGGAACATCAGTCAAGTCTACCCGTCCTTTCGTCTCTTCTTCCGTGCTGAAGATACAATCATGTTTCTCATTTTCATCATTTTCAGAAGGGAGGGGTAGTAACGTGGCTGGGTTCAGAGTGGCACACCTTTTAATCGTAATGTGCTTGGCGAACAAGGTCAATTCATAGCCAGTTAGACGTGCACTGGTGAGGTGCTGTGTCTTTGTTTTATTCAAAAGTGTATCCACAGCATGGGGTACCATGACTGTGAGGGCAGTATCAAGTACGAGTCCAGCCGATAGTCTTATGAAGACAGCCACAGCCGCGACCACTCTTAGACAGCTCAAGAGGGCTCTTGCGACAGGGTCAAGAACAGCAGAGAAATAAGCCCTTGGCCGTTGCTTATCACCAAATTTTTGTGTTAAAACAGAAAGCGCGCAGCCAGCCATCTCATGAACATACAACACAAATGGTTTAGTATAATCTGGAGTGCCGAGTACTGGAGCCGAACAAAGCACAGTTTTCAATTGCTCAAAAGACTGCTGACAGTCAGGCGTCCAAGGCAGAGGCTCATGCACATCTTTTAGTGTTAGGGCGAGCAGGGTTTTATTAGTAACGAGTAGCCAGGTATCCACTGCCGACAATAGGAAGTGATACCTATAAAAGCACGCACATCTTTCTGAGTCTGTGGGATGGGCATTTTAACAATGGTACTGATGTGCTCAGGATTCAATCTCCTACCCTCCTTCGACAGTAGGTGACCTAAATAGGTGACCTCGTGTTGACAATACTGAAATTTGGAAAGGGACAATTTATGTCCGTGCTGTGCCAAATGCAGCAACAATTTAACTGCACTATCCCTACAACCTTGTTCTGTGTCAGAAGCGATGAGGAGATCATCAACGTACTGAACCAATACATTACCTGTAGGGAGCGAAAGGGAATCCAATTGGCTCTTAAAGGCTTGACTATAGATACTTGGACTCTCAGTATAGCCCTGAGGACCTCGACAGAATCTAAAACTTCTGCCAGCTAGTGTAAAACCGAATAGATACCTGCTATCTGGATGGATGGGAACACTGAAGAATGTAGTCTTCAAATCGATGACAGAGAAGAATTTGGCAGTAGAAGGAATCATTGTTAAAAGAGTAGTAATGTCGAGGACCACAGGAAACTGGGGAACTACTATTTTATTAACTTTGCGCAAATCAATAACAAAACGATAAAAATCTGCATGATCATCGGAGGAACCCGAAGGTGTCCGTTTTAGAAGGGGGAGAATAGGGTTATTACAAATATTAGCAGTCGTCTCCTCAACCACTCCTTTCTCAATCAAATCCTGTACAATCTGCAATAAAGCTCGCTCACCTGCCTGCGGTATTTTATACTGAGGGATACGAGGCAAACTAGCATTGTCTTTAACTGTGATCGAAACCGGCGGTATCTGTAACAGTCCCCCATCTGTGTCGCCTGTGACCCACAAAGTGGGCGGCACATCCTTAAACTCAGCTGGAAGGGGCACATCTTTGGAAAGACACTGTTTAACGTGTGCCACATCCGGACCGATCGTCATGTAAACACCGGCCGGGGAGCAATAGATCGTAGTATGCAATTTCTTCAACAAATCCAAACCCATCAAATTCTCTCCACAATTAGATGTCAATAAGAATGGCGAATCCACTGTGAAAGGACCAATAGTCAATGCAAGAGGTCTTGAAATGGGGCTCATAACCGGTACACCAGAAAAACCTACCGAAACATTATTATGGCTAGACAGAGCCGCCCCAGGGACCAAAGAACGAGAAATAGAACTGTTTGGTGCACCTGTATCCACCAAAAATTCCTTAGCTGAGCCATTCAAATCCGCAGTAACATAAGGATCGCGTTGGTCTACAGGTATCGAAACTGGTCCCTCACTCTGTCCCTGGCTATCCTAGCTGTAAGACATTCCTTTCACCTCATCTGTATCATAATCATCATGACAATACTGTCCGCCCGAGGGTCATCAAAGAAATTATTATCAGAACGACCCTGTGAAGCCGCAGCATTTGGAGCCCTGCCTGCCCCACCAGCTCCCCGACCCCGTCCATGAGAACCTCGTCCTCCAGTGACTGCCACCTTCTGCAACAACACAGGACAGTCGCTATGCCAGTGTCTCTCCCCCTTACAATACGCACACTGATTCGGCCTTAAAGGTATAGTAGTCGGCTGCCTGATAGTGCGTGGAAGCTGTCGGGCCAAACCACCACGTCCTCTACCATTCCCTGTAGAAACCTGCTGCAACAACACCTTTGTCTTCAAATCCTTGTGCTTCTTCTCTGTTCTCTCCTTATCCTCATTTTCCCTTTGCTCATAATACTGTGCCATATTCAAAATAACAGAAGGGGAAGAGGTGGACCTAGTGCTTTCGGAAGCCTGCAATCGAGTCGCAATCTCGGGAAGCAAATTGGAAACAAATCTATTAACAAACAACCGGACACCTCTCTCAATAGACAAATCCTGCCCACTGTAATCCAAGAACACATCTTCAAACCGAGTGAAAAAATCAGACACACTCTCATCTTTCTTCTGGCGACAAGCCGTTAACTTGTCCCAATCAACCTTTCTCGGTGGAATAAGAGAATGCATATACGTGATAATACTGCCTGGCAAGGCAAGTATCTCTGCCTTAGGCTTATCGCCGGGCTTTCTCTCCTGATCCCATGATTTAACTTGATCCCTTGTACCTCCCAGTTTCGCTACAAGATCTTGTGTGTGCACCTGCCTCCAAATATCAACCGGAACCAGCAGACCAAAAAACATTTCAATGTCCGCAAGCGTCATTACTGTTGAAGAGGCAGCTTCAGTCAATTCTTTATAATATGCAGTAGGATTTTTCCTAGGATCAGGTAACTGAGTCTTAAGAGACAAAACTTCACTCCTTTTCCAGGGAGTATAAACCCATTGATCTTGGAAACGGGCCGCCACACCTGGTCTAGTGACAATACCGCGCTGATCCATTAGCTCTGGTATTTCGGGGTGATATATAGGATGAACCTCCTGCATCGGGAACTGAGATACCGGAGTGGGGCTCTTCTCAAGTAGCCTACCCCGGTAAGCAATCAACGTCGTAATACTACTAAAAACTTGACCAGGCCCCATATTACTGACATATACATGATCTTTAATATCATATAAAATCTGTGGTGCCGCATCTTTGAAACACTGCTCCCAAAGACCAATCAGAGTAGCAGACATATGCTTAAGGGCATGCTGTTGTACAAAAGGCTCATAATCTTTTATCACATTCCACACATCTTGCACACTATAAATAGGGTTTCGGGTCCACTGTGCAGCCTGGTTAGCCCCTACCCTTTTCTCTGCATCTCCCACTTCAGATCGCACATACGGACCCATGCACTCTTTAAACTTCGTCCAATCTCCGTCTCCCAACCCGCGCACTGGTGTCCCGTCACTCAAAGAAACCGGGGGCTAAAAAACCAGGGAAGGAGAGACAACTGAAGTGGTAGGTGTCAGTGAGGCTGAGGGCTGCGTCACAGGGGAAAAAGCTGGTGAGAAGGATGCTGAAACAATTGGCGTGAGGGGGGTGCTAACAGTCACAGTGGCTGCGGACGGTAAGGAAGCAAGAGGAAGGGAAAGAGGAGAAGGAGCCGATGCCACGGCTGTTGAAAAAGCAGCAGTAGATTCAGGAACAGAGACAGTAGAAGCAACAGTAACAGGCAGCTGTGAGGGCAAGGGAACAGTGGGATATATCTTTTGTGGGGCGTACCGAGGTGGGGGTCGACTATCTAATAATTCCTCCTCAAAAGTATCATTTTCTTCTTGAGCTACATAAGATTTATCAATGTGTAATCGAAACCTCCTATTTTCACATTCAATTCGTATCTCTTGTTTCTCCTTATCTTGTGCTACAGCTTTCTGAATCAATGTTTGCATTCTCCCTTTTCGCGCCTCCTTTTCCATCTTTATTCGTCTGTGTTTAGCCTCCTTTTGCCACGTTCAAAGAGAATCAAACATAGACTGCCTGCTTGGCTTCGCAAACAATTTCTCCTGTAAAAACCCCATTTTTTGTTCATCAAAAGTGCACGTCAACGGCCACTGCAATTCGGCATTGTCCCTCGTATATTTGTGCCATAATGTACTAAATATAATAGGGCCAAGACCATGTTTCACATACATATCAAAATTAGGAGTGCCTTCCGGAGGCGCCGGCTGAGCTTCTTCCAATCTAGCATCTGCAGAACAACAGCGACAGCACAAAGAAACCAACTCACTTATTCCAGGCATTTTCAAAGAAAACAAATTCACCATTCTATGCCTGGCAAAACATTTGCAAATGTTTTGTCCAAATGACGGCCCTTAGACCGTACCAAATACAAACCAAAATGGTACCATATCCACAAAGAACCAAAACAAACTCACCTGATGTATGCAAGTCAAAGCGAAGTTATTCTCCACTGCCGACTCTTCGGACCAAACGGTCAGATCCAAGGGTTTCGCCGTTCAGGACCCCAGTCGGGATGACCACTGGGCGAGGCACCGTCCGGCGGGACAGAAGGGGCAGCTGTGAGTCACAGGAACTCTCACATGCAGGGATCCCTAATCCGTCTGTCCGACCCGACGATAGCCCCGACCTCCCCACCCGTCCGTGGGAGGGGAAGGACCACTCACCCAAAGAGGTCCCTGTTCGGGCGCCAACTGAAGGAAGTGACCCGATTAGGGTCACCCGGGTCACTCACGACCACCTCTCAGCCTTCCATACAAATGAAGAGTCGGTCAGACAGTAGAGAATACAAACCAATATATGTTTATTCAGATATGCTCGAGCGGAGCCCGGTTTGCCCAGTCTCTTAGGAGTGCTGCAGAGAGGGACTGACATCAGCAAGCATAATGATACATTATGTACATTTCAGAACCAATGAAAGCACACCCATAATGGAATTTTCCAAGCAGATGCAGCTAAACAAAGGAGCACAAAAGGATAGGTTTCGATTCTGAGGCCGGGCACACATTATCTCCTACCCAAGGTCGTTCTGTCCGTGCCTGCCACTAGACTAGTGGGAGAAGGCCTCTATCTAGTGAGAAAGGTATGCGCTAATAAGAACAGTGTATTCATTAGCAAAGCAAGGCCCAACCTTGGAGAAACGAAACTTTCCACAACCCATTTTCTTGAAGAGGCAAGAAGCAGTTTCTAACATGGTTCAAAATGGCGGCTGAACTTAAAATGATGCTGCGAATGCTAACTTTACGTAGAACAATATACAAGAAAATTAACGAAAACATTTTCATTTCAATAACAGTCTCAACATTGTGCGTACAGTTGTCATAGCGTACATTGATATTGTCTTTACTGATATTGACATAGTTATACATTCGTAAATCATGGCGTATATTGATATTGCTTTTACTATTAACAACATTGTCATTCATGCATAGATTATGGCATACATTGACATTGCTACTGTTGGTATCATCGCTTTTGTGCAGGCATAGATTATGGCATACATTGACAATGCATTTATGGGCATTGACATCATTGACATTGTCATACGGGCACAGGTTGTGGCATATGTTGACATCGCATTTATTGGTATTACCGTTGTCGGGCCTGCACATATCATGGTACTCATTGACATCATATTTACCATTTCCAACAATTTGATGCGTTGTTTCTCTCTCCTTTGACGCAAGGCAGGGCAGCATTTTAGTGCAGCATTGCCTGGCTTCAAAGAATCATAAATGTGGACCACAATCTCACACAATCTCATTTTCTACATGTCCCTGACTCTCAGACACTTTCACTCACACACATGCTTATATATACAGACACATGCTAACACATATAGTCACCTTAAAATATGCTTAACCCCCTGTTAGCTTGGCACAAGAGCATTCATGCTTAACTTAGAGGCAATGTGTAAATTATTGATGCAGCACTTAAACAGCAATGAAGTGATAATACAACACACGAAAAATCCTACACTAATTTAGAAAAATAGAATACATTTTAATAAACTATTTGACACCAAAACAACAAAAATACAATCAGTAGAACCGGAGATATGATTTTTTAAAGTGCCTAAAACATCAAAGCGCCAAATGCAGACATCTAGTCGCTCGAGACCGGAGCAAAGTCAAAAGTTATGGTCGATCGCAATGGAGCGCGGGTTGGATATACAAAGTGGATTGGGCACAGTCCCCGCCTACAATCGGATTTAGCAAAAAAGTTTGAAAGAAAATGTCTGAGAAGTTAAAATTCAGTGGGGCAGGCAGCTGGCGGTGTATGAGGAGATATCGTCATCGGGGAGCTGCTGGACAAAGTCAGAGTGAAGATTCCTATGTTCAGACTAAGGGCCTGATTATGAGTTTGGTGGTCCGTGGACCGCCAAATCCACGATGGTGCATCAGTGCGGCTACCACCGCACAAGCAGTCCGACCGTCATATTATGACTCCGGCGGCTGGACTGCCATGGGATCGTTGCAACTGCCAAGGACCTGTGATCCCTGGTGGTGGAGCGGCGATCTGAGGCCACAATATGCTTGGCGGTGCCACTGCAGCACCGCCAAACATATTACGAGTTTCCTCACCCTCAGCGCTCTGATGGTGGTGCTCACACCATGAAAATGCTGGCGGTGAGGAAACTAAGGGGGCCCTACAGGGCCTCCTGTTGCCTCTGGGCCTGGGGATACAAGCAGGGTGGCACATGGTGTGCCCCCCTGTGTGCGTGCATCCCCTTTCCTCTGGTGCCCCATCCACCTGATATGAGGGAGTTTTGGGGGCTAGCTTCCCATGCCCCATGCCATTCCCTGTCTTGCAAACTGCCTTGGCTAATTTCCAGACTCCAGGCTTCCTCGACTCCCCTCCTGGGCAGCTATGGACCGTGTGGTCAAGCAGACTCACTCAGGCAACCATAACATCTTCAGGTGTGACCGGAGCTCCACTTCTTTCCAGGCAGTGTCCTCTAAGTCTTTGTCTAACAGAAAATGCACATGCGTGGCAGGGCTCACAGCTACTTTAAGAGAACTTGATGCCCATCCCCCACACAAAGTTAACCAGAGCCACTGGGTAGGGACTCTCATGGTTGTCTGCTACTGCAACCTGGTGGAATGTGTTAGATACCACCTGCTCCGAGGACACCAAATGACACCTTACCATAGTCATACTGACTCCTGTGTTGCTCAGAGCCTTCACCCTCTGTCCATTGATGGTGACCCACTGCCTATACTTTGAAGTATTGTAAGGCATGTAGGCTTTGGGCACCATCTCCTTGTCATTAAGGTAAACTCAGCTGTTCCCCCTATACTAACTTGGGTCATCTCTTCCCCAACTGCTACACTGGCCAACCCTTGGGTGTTGCTATCTTGGGACACTTTGGGTCCCCTTTGGCATGTGTCCAAACCTGTAACACTCATAGCACTTGGGGACAAACTTTACATTGTTCTTCTCTTCAAACCCATCTTTCTCGTGGTCAGATTGGCGCTGGATCCCTTTCCCTGGTGAACTTTTTTGGGGGCCTTGAGAGAACTCCTTATTACTTTTATATCTCTCTATTTCTTCTGGTGGAAGCCCCGACCACCCTTTTGGGAGTTCCCCCAGATAACTTTGTGGGCTCTAGTGCTGAGCCAGCGGTCTACCTCTTTAGCAAGTTCCTTGTGGTCAGATCGCTTACTATCAACTAGGTGTTGGTGCAGCTCTGGAAAACAATTGCTTTGTGTGAACAAATTATACAGCTCCTTGTAATCACTCACATCAGTGCCCTACACCCAAGCACCCAGTGCCTTGCAAAAAACTTCTGGTTGTCCCTAAACTTCTACCTATACTTTTCTAGGGTAAGCTCATACTTCTGGTAAGAGTGTCCTTCATAATGGTGATCCAGCGCGAAGTGGCCGCGGTTGGATATTTTACACACAATAAACTGAATTTTTCACCGGGCCCATATACTTTTATCCAACTGCCATCATTTGCATTTCCCTTGGCCAATTTCCCGCTGGATGGGGGTCAAGTTTTTATAATTCAATTAAGTTCAGATTAGTTAATTTCCTGTAACCACAAATCGATTACAATATCATTTCAATGTCTAACTAATCTTCACGAATCAACACTCTTCCGCTGGTCAATGGACCATTAGTTGAGTTAGTTGATGGTGATATTAACAACTTTTTAACTAAACTCTTAATGAAATAACCACAGACTCTGAATAATAATAATAATAATAACTTTATCTAAACTTTCAGTCATTAAGTTGAACGCTTATCAATTACAATTACACAGTGCAAACTCCATCTTTCTTAAAGTGGGAGAGAGAACAATCATATAGCATAATACATTCAATTACACAAGTTCATTCAACAAAATCAAACGCATAAGAGTGGATAGATGTAGAGACAAAGGCACATAATAATAATAACATTTACAAAGAAATATGCAAATTTTGGATAGAATGACATTTGCCTAATGAAGATATCTGGGAAAACCACCCCTCTGGCCAAAGGACTGGTGGGGGTCCCCTGACTTAGGATCAGGAGACAAAGACTATAGGATAGGTTCAGGGCAGGTCTGATACTTACTAGATTTTTCTACAACCCGACGCACCAGGGCGATTCCCTCTCTTACACTCTCTCCCTCCTCGATATTCTTCCGCAATCTTCCAATCTAATCAGGCAGTAGTATGGATCTTCCAAGTCTGCTCTCGTCTCTCTCTCTCTCTCTCTCTGTTCAGCTCCCAGCAGCAGCAGTTCCCTCACAGCTCCATTGAATCACCTCTCTATCAGCAGCGTTGTGAACATTTACTTAATTCAAGTCACTCTAGTTATAGTCTTTATTTCTTCATGTCCCACCCTCAAGTGTTGCAGATTTGCTACACTACTGAATATGATTGGACAGGGTTAGGGGTGTCTTCATCATACCAGGCTGACGTATTCACTTTTATTAGTAAACCCTATTGTTTGTTAACCCCGCCCTTCTACTCATTCATATAATTTGTTTGAAACATGCATATTTTGTTGCAAATGCCATAACTCATTTAATATAGGCTTCATAGATGACCGATTCATCTTCTTCTTTTCCCATCCTTTCTGTCCTTGGATCTTGACACTCATTCAGTTCCCTCTCTGTCACTGGGTCATTTCATGGACTCATTGAGCATGCGTAGCTTTCGCCATTTTCTTTTTCAGTCATGGAGTAACAGGCCCAAATGTACACTATTAATAAAGGAATCATAAACAGATGTTATTTTCTTAAACATGTAATTCTCGCTGTTCATCACCCACTTCTACTCTATCCCATATAATTATTATTACTCTTGGGCAAAAGCGTTAATAGCAGCAGCTTTTGTTTAAATCAAGCAAGCATATGGTGGGCATGCGGTACCTCAAGACCGCGTTCTGAACTTTCTTGCGCATGCGTGATATTTTCCCTCTCAAAGCGAGTTAGTCACGTTACTTATGCGTAATTCAAGTTTGCACATGCGCAAAGCGTTTTTGCAAGTTAAAGCGGGTTTTATTCGTGCTGCATTTTATTTCTCATTAATCCAAGCATGCGTAAGCTTTTCTCCCCATGTATCTGTGTTGGGTGTATGTTAGTTTCGTCTTATTTACTAAATTAATGATTAGTGAGAGTTAATGAAGGATTTAATCGAGCAAGTTTCACTTTTCTCGAATCCTTGCTCCATCAATCCCCCCTCTGATGGCATTTTTGAGCCATCATAAAAATACCCATCATTACCAAGTGCCAACTTTTATTCATTTAATTTTTTAGTATCTTCCTTTCTTTCTTCTAACTCTTCAATTTTCCTTTTCATGCCTACTCCTTTCATTTTATCATATAGACTTCCTTTCATCTCCTCTAATTCGATCTCTTCTCTATTTCTCTTTCTTCCCATTCTTTATTTCGGCTATCATTCTTGCTTTTGTTTTATTCTTGCAACATCTATATTTCATTATCATCATCAGACCTATTATTGCTATGGAATTTACTGGTATTAGGATTTTCCCTAATAGACTACTCCCTAAAGTGGAAAACCAACTACCTATAGTGGAAATACTTTTACTAAGTCTTTCCCAAACACCGTCAACCTCCAGTTGGGTCAAATCGTCATGAATCTTTGTAATATTCTTAATATATCCCTCAATACCTTTACTTTTGTCTGGGATGTATGTACAGCAATGTTGGACTTTCAACTGCCACAGACTCCACCCTCTTTTGCCAATAATATATCAAGTGCAAGTAGATTTTGCAAAACCATAGATCTAATTGCAACCATTTCGGTATTAATCAGAATCCCCCAGCAGTATCTGTCGATAGACGATCAACTACTGTTGACAATTTGCGTATCTTATGTGAATTCAGTATGACTCCAACTGACGGTATCAGTGCACCAAATATATCACCTACTATTTCTGAGAAGCTTGTTCTTTTAGTTCGTTTTAGTCCTCGACTTATTACATCCATTTCATTGTTCTTAGTAATGTGGTGCACTTTTGGAAATACTATCCCAAGATAACAACTACCATACCATTGTTTTGGCAACCTATAATAGGAATTTTTTCCACACACATAATATATTCCCGGAAAAACAGGATCAGTTCCACCTTTTAGTCCCCATCCCCCCATGATTAGGAAGGTGTGTTCACATTCACTAGAACCAATGAAAATGTTGTTATAGTCTGTTTTTAGTCTATGTAGACAGAACTTTCCCAACTTTGACAAATCTAGGGACATTGCAGCATGAGTCTCGCCTTTCTTATAGTCCCCTTCCTTATTAGCCCATGGAGGTACATGTGACTTCTGTTCAACAGCCTTCTTTTGAAAATCCTGTCTTCTTTCCTCTACTAAATTTAGAAAATCTTTTTCTTCATCTCGCAACATTCAGGTTAAATTGTTCTTATGCGTATATGTTATGTCTATTGGGTTTGTTGTTAGGAAAAACTCGCCCATAAATTCTGCATCTTTAGCACTAAGCACTGGGTTTAGGTTTCTTCTAATAGGAATCTCTGGGAATACTAAATCCATGTTAGAATAATAATACTGCAATTTGCCTGTTTTCTAGAACAGACTGGACACAACACTACATGATACACCATATGTTAAAGGAAGATGGTGATAAGTCACCCCCTCCGAAACAGACAAAGGTAATTTCATGCAAACATAGCAATCACTCACGTCCATTGTATCTACATATTCAAAAAGAAGTTTAGTAAACACATTTAATGATGAATCACTATTTGATCTGCCATGTTGATACATGGTCTCGTCTATTTGCTCTAAATTAGTGGTAGTTGTTCCTTTAGTACCTGTATTTACTTGATCACTTGTATTAGTATTATTTCTGTCGTTATTTACCATCAAAATAGGTATCACAACTGTTAGCAATAACCACATTAACATTAGTATCAAAATACTGCACAAACAACATTTAACACATCTTCGTTTTAAACTAGATTTCGGATGTTCAGTCACTTCTGTTTCTGCCATTTTAATTTTCTAAAATTTATTAATCTCTAAAATTTCTTCTAAATTCTAAGTTTAATTTAAAACTAGAATATATTTTTATATATATATATATATATATATATATATATATATATATATATATATATATATATATATATATACTAAGCTTAGTGTGATCCCACACTTCAACAGCTTTTCGTCTTTTGCTTTCCCCTTTATCTTTAATTTCTTTTCTTCATCTGGTTCTTTTATCCTCTTCTTTATTTGTTTGTCAAATTTCCACCTTCTGTGTCACAGTCTTTTCTCTTAAGGTGGTCTCAATTTTCTTTCATCACTTCTTTCATTAGTGACATTTTCTTGTTCTTCATTTAGATCAAGATTCTCAAAGTCCTCAAGGATAATATAGGTCCATTCAGGGGCCTTATATTTTCTATTTGGAACTCTCACTCTTGTTGATTTTCGTAAAGATTTTCTTCTTGGGTGTTCTTCTTCAGTTTGACTTGATATTTCGTTTACTTGTTCTAATTCTTTCCCTGTTTTTCTTTTCAAAACATATCTCAGTCCTTTTACTCCACTTGGCCAGTAATCACCCTTTCTGATTCTCTTTGTTTGCACTGCTTTTTCACCTTCTTTGCCAATTTCTAACGTTCTTTTATTTTCTTTTTCTTTTAGTTGAGCCTGTTCTGGGCTTTCTAATTTTTGTCTTTCTGTTGATTGAATTTCTTCTTGATCTTTTAGTTCTTCTTTTCCTGATTCTGATTGAGCTTGATCTGAGTTTCCTGCAGCAGGTTCTTATGTTGACTGAATTTGTTCTGAACTTGTCAGTCTCTCATTTTCTTCTTCTTCTGATTGAGCTTGATCTGGATTTTCTGTTTCAATTCCTTCTGGTCTTTAAATCTCTTGCTCTTCCTCGGCCTCTACAGCAGTCTCTTGAGACCCAGTATCCAGTGCCCACCCTACTTGACTTGCACTTGGTTGTTCATCATCGATACGTTCTTCAGAGCTTGTTTCTCTGATTTCTTCGACTTCACAACTTTCAGCTTCTGGTTCTTTTCTTTGTTCTACCAGTTGCTGCTCTTTTCGTTCAGGAGGACTTGGGACTCTTTTGGTATGACTGGCATGTATCCAATTTGGCAAGCCAAAACACTTCACTGCTGTTGTTGTGACCAATATAATTTGAAGCGGCCCTTTCCACCTGGGTTCTAAACACAACTTTCTTGTGTGCTTCTTTATCATAACCCAGTCTCCTGGACACAAATCATGAGCTTGATTCGGCTGTGTTGTGGTTGCATCTTCTCCAACCTGGTGAGACACAGAACGTACCAGATCAGCTAGTCCTTTACAATAGTCCAACACTAGATCATCAGTTATAGTCATCAGTTTGTTTCCAGGTACAAATGCTTGTCTCATTGCTCTCCCCATAAGAATTTCATGAGGACTCAAGCCTGTCCTTCTGTCAGGGATGCTTCTAAGGCTCATTAATACAAGGGGCAAAGCATCAGGCTATTTCAATGAAGTGGATGCACACACCTTTCCTAACCTGGATTTTATTGTACCATTTAGCTGCTCAACGACTCCAGATGCTTCTGGTCGATAGGCACAATGTAGTTTCTGCTCAATTTTGAAAGCTGTACAAATTAATCGAATTATCTCATTGTTAAAATGAGGTCCTCTATCTGATTCCAAAGTGACTGGAAATCCGAACCTGGGGATGAGTTCTCTCAGGAGTAGTTTGGCAATCATGAGACTGTCGTTCTTTCTTGCTGGATAAGCTTCCACCCAAGGAGAAAACAGAGACACAATGACAAGGACATACTTCAGACCGTTGCACGGCGGCAACTCTATAAAATCAAGCTGCAGTCTTGTAAATGGTTCTTCTGCCTTTCCTATTTTTCCCCAACTGACAAATGTTCTTCTACCTGGGTTCTGCTGTTTGCATGTCAAACAGCGCTGGCAGAGACTCTCTGCAATAAGCCTAAACTTGGGATTGTACCATGTCTGCCTAAAGTGTCTAATCATGGCATCCCTCCCAATGTGTGTAGCTCCATGATATATTCTTGCCATTTGTGATAACATACTGTCTGGCATTATCGGTCTTCCATCTGGACACACCCATACCTCATCATCGGTTCCTCTTGTGCAACCTGTGTTGATCCAGAATGTATTTTCCTTTACATCTGCCTCATCCTGTAACTGTCTAACTTCATCCCATGTTTCAAAAGCAGAGAAAAACATTAGTTGGCAATTGGTAGTTTCTTTTTCCAACCCTCTGTTCAAAGCCATTGTATTTCGAGCACAAAATTGTGCAACTTGGTCAGCATATTTGGTGCCTTGTGTCACATAATCATTTCCTGACTTATGTGCGGCACACTTGACCACTGCAATTTCTTTTGGCAATTGTAATGCTTCCAACAGTTCTTTGACATTTTTACTGTTTCTGATAGGAGAACCTGAAGAAGTCAGAAATCCCCTTTGCATCTATAATTGGCCGAAGTCATGCACAACCCCAAAACCATATTGACTATCTGTGAATATGGTTACTCTCAATTTTTTCCCAATTTTGCCGGCTTTTGTTAAAGCTACCAATTCAGCTATTTGTGCAGACTTGACTCCTTTTAAACAGGATGATTCTATTATAGCAGATATAGTACAGACAGCATAGGCAGCACTCAGTTCTCCATCTTGTTTTCGCAGGCATGACCCATCAACAAACAGTACATAATCTGACTCTCCCAATGGGACATCAAAGATGTCCGGCCTGGGCTTTGTACACATTTCTGTTAGATCCAAACAATCATGATCAACTTCTTCTTTTACTTCTTCACAGAATGGGTCCAGCAACAGGGTTGCTGGATTCACTGTGGTGCATCTTATCACACTTACATTTTCAGCACCTAGGATCACTCTTTCATACTTAGTCAGCCGACTAGGGGTCAAGTGCTGAGTTCGAGTCCTTGTTAAAAGAATCTCGACAGAATGTGACACATAAACCTTCAAGGGATGTCCCATAACAATAGACTCACTCTGCTCCAGACTCACACAAGTAGCAGCTACTGCTTTTAAGCAGCCAGGCAATGCTGATGCCACAGAATCCAGAGTGGCAGAAAAGTATGCCACTGGACGTCGCATCAATCCTTGTCTTTGGGTTAACACTGAAAGCGCACATCCTTCCCTCTCACAGCAGAACAAAGCAAATTATTTTGTATAGTCAGGCATTCCTAATGCTGCTGCTTGACACAAACAATCCTTCAGTTTAATGAATGCATCCTCGCTTTCATCATCCCATTCAATCGGATCCATCACATCTTTTCGTGTCAATTTTATTAGAGGTTTTGCAAGCAATGAAAATCCACTGATCCACTGACGACAGTATCCAATCACTCCCAAAAACATTCGTACTTCTTTCTAAGTTTTAGGCAGATTCATCTGCCGAATCACTTTTATTCTCTCTGGTGTCACTTTTCTAACTCCCTTTTCTATCTTGTGTCCCAAATATTGGACTTCTTTTTGGCAAAACTGTAATTTCTCTGGTGACACTTTGTGTCCACCTTCTGCCAAATGGTTCAGTAAAGCAATTGTGTCTATGACACAAGCCTCTCTTGTCTTTGATGCCACCAGTAGGTCATCAATGTACTGAACCAAAACCAAATTTCCTGGCATAACCAATGTTTCCAAATACTTTTTCAAGATTTGATTGAAAATCGAGGGACTCTCTGTGTACCCTTGAGGAACTCGGCACCATGCCAAAACACGGTCCTCGAACCAGAACGCAAAGAGATATTGGCTATCTACATGCAAAGGAATCGAAAAGAATGCTTGGCACAAATCAATCACTGTGTACCAATGTGCATCCCAAGGTATCTGATAAAGAATTACTGCTGGATTTGGTACTACTGGACAACAGGGCACTACTATCTTATTAATTTTCCTTAAATCTTGCACTATCCTATATTTGCCACTGGGCTTTTTAAGTCCCATGATTGGCGAATTACAAGGACTACCCATTATTTCTTTCAAAATACCTTGTTCAATCATTTGATCAATTACTGGAGCAACTCCTGCTTTTACTTCTGGACTCATTTTGTACTGTCGTGTGTTTAGATAAATCACACCTTCTTTCACCACTATTTTAATTGGATCTACATTTGCCATCAGACCAATTTCCTTTCCTAAAAAATCCCACACATCTGACCTCACTGTGTCTCTCAATTCATCAGGCAGACTGCTTTCAGTCAGAAGTGAAAACATCTCATCCACTTCTGTTCCTTGTTTTGCTAGCATCATCTTGAAAGCGATATCTTCATCAGGTGTTTGAAAGGCAATACCATCAGGTGTACAATAGATGGTACAGTTCATTTTACATAACAAATCTCTCCCTAACAAATTAACTGGACTTGAATCACACACCACAAATCGATGCATGTCTTTGAAATTTCCGATATTCACTTCTGTTGGTTTAGTAACTGGGGTTTTTATTTGCTTATTTGAGACTCCTACAACCTGGATAGTTTCTCCCGAGAGGGGTAGGTATGGAATTTCTACTGCTCTCACAGTAGAACGGGTAGCACCAGTATCCACTAGAAAAGTGATGTCATTACCTTCCACTTTTCCATTAACAAATGGACCTGACTGATCTACCACCAAGGATGCGCCAAGCACGCATTCTTTCCCCCCCCTCAGGCACCGTCATTGAGAAACATCCAAATCACACTCATTACTGTGCATCCAATATTGTTGAACCGTTTGTGTATTCTTACCACTCTCCCCACGAAATCCGGTGTTCACACTGTATCTCTGAACTTGAGCGTTCATACAGTTGGGCATAGGGGCTTGTGGCACCTGTAACTGTGGAGTAACTACCTGTTGCTGCTGGTTCACAACCACCTCATTCTGCATCTGTGGATTTAAATTTTGATTTACCCCATTATTCTGTTGAACGTTTCTACACTCATTCTTCCAATGTCCATGCTTTCCGCATGCATGACAAGGATACTTCTTTTTGCTTCCTCTCTACTCATTCGTCCTTTTACTTTATTCCCATTCGATCCTTGACTATTCTGATTTTGGTCATTCGACTGGTTATCATTTTGAGAACCAGTACTTGCCTCTTGGTGTTCTGCCAACTTCACTTGTGCCCACATCATCTTTTCTTTCAATTTTTTATGTTTTGCGTCAATATCATCACTGCAATACTTTGCGTACTTCAAGATGTCATCAATGGGCTTACTCTGCCAGCAAAGCATATGCTGTTGAATCATCTGACTAATTTCTGATCTCAATCCATACCCAAACCTGTACACAAAATGTCCCATATCCTTATCACCAATATTTTCAAATCCACTATACTGTTTAAATACCTGTAACAACCTTTCGTAATACGCATGCACTGACTCTTTTGGTTCTTGAGTTGTTCTATCTATTTTAACTCAATCCGTTTCTTTCGGGGGAATTTTCCCTTTCAAGACAGTAATCACTTGCTGATACTTTTTCATCACTTCTTCTGAAGGTGCACCTGTCTTTGCATCTCTTGGGTACTCTTCAGTTGGCCAATCAGCCGTAATCTTACATTCTGTCCACAAATCAGTTGGTACCACTATATCAAACAGTCCATCCAAATCCTTTAATAATACTTTTGAAACTTTCACAAACCTCTCTACCTGCTTGTACCATTCAACTGGCTTCTCCCTTAATCTGGGGAAATCATTCATAAAAGACAAAATATCCTGTCTAGACCATGGAACATGAACGTGTCCACCACCGGGAACTTCTCTCATTGGACACACTCTTTCAACCGGTTCTGTTTCTCTTAATGGGAATGCAGATGCTTCCTTTGTAGCTGCCTCATCCCTTTTCCTTGTCCATCTACCTCTCCATCTGTCTGCATCTCCCCATTTCTTTAAAATATTCATTAATTCTTTGATCTGTAATGTCCTTCTTGACGCATTCAAACTCTCTAAATCCTTGTCAGTAAATTCTGCCCTATATGGTTTCTGCAATAATGTTGATTTTTCTACATCCCTTCCAAATTCTGAAGCAACTTCTACTATTTTCTCATGCAAATTCTTTGCTCTCCATGTTTTACTTTTGCACAAAAACAACAATTCATCATCTCTGCATGTACCTAATCTCTCCGGGCTTATTGTACCAATGATCATTTTTTCCAAATCCACTTTCAACTTGGCCACATGTATACTTGGTGTTTGAGGTTTCTTTTTGTCTAATCCTTTCGCCCACTCCTCTAGGTCTTCTGGTGAAACTCCTTTAGAATTTCCTGCGACTGGAGTGTCAATCAATCCCTTTCTCCTCTTATTCATTGGTGAACCTCTTTTCGGGGTTTCAGTCACCATTTCAATATTAGGGAGATCTAGTAATGAGATATTTGAATCACTCTCACTGGTTAGATCTTCTGACATTGCTACCTCTTTTCTAACACTATTTTGTTGTACTGTCACTGTTTGTAATCTCGGGGTGTCTCGTTTATCCCCATATAATGGAATAACCGGACCTATCGTCACTGGTACGGTCAAGGCTTCAGCATTTAAACCTAACTGATTTATTTTCTGAATTATCTCTTCTTTTGTTCTATTTAATGCGTCTCTTTCCTTTTCCTGTAACAGTCTTGTAACTGTTGGATCATATAAGACTTGTGGAACCAAGGGAGTTCTCATCATTGGTGCACTTGGAGTTGCCTCTCCAGCACTTTCTTGAAAAGGCGGAGGTCTTTTAACTAAAATGTCCTCTAATAACTCATCATCAGTTTCATCACATTCTGTTCCTGTCATACCTGTGTGTTTCATTTTTTCTTTGCATTTACTTCCTACTTGATCTTCAGCCATCAATACTGGATACAACCCTTCTGTTACTACAGCTCTTCTCCATCTTTTCATCTCATCTCCTCGAGTATCAAATGGATATCTTGGAAAGAATCTTCTATTTATTCTTCTACCTCCTCTGTATTTCTCTCGCTCAAATGCCTCAACTTCCCATTCCTCCAAAGCTTCATACTGCGTTAACCTTGGGCTAGGTTCTAATGAATTCATCTGATTTCTCAAATTCTGAAGAATCCTTACATTAAACGTACCATTTTCGGGAAAAGCTACAACACCATCACCTTTCGTATATTCCACCCAATTTTCCAACCAAACACAAGTATGATATCCTCGTTCCAACATCATAAAAGAAGCAGGCGTATTCGGGGGTGGCATAAGAATC
This sequence comes from Calotriton arnoldi, assembly GCA_963921515.1. NCBI lineage: Eukaryota > Metazoa > Chordata > Amphibia > Caudata > Salamandridae > Calotriton > Calotriton arnoldi. Next base: position 5,162,325 of record CAWUFW010000033.1, read on the forward strand.
CCTTCTCTGGTTACTACGCTTATCCTTTTTAAAGAAATTTTTGATTTTATTAATCAGCTTCATTCTTCCAATTCCTGTAACTAAGTTGTTTCAGCAAGGTAAAACTATAAACTCTTCCGTATTCTCACGTATCCTGTTTCCCAACACTTGTCCTATACCAGCGCGACTCACACCAACAGTCCAATCAGAGCTCACTACGTTTTCTCTTACTCAACCAATACCTGCGCGGCTCTTGTCTGCCAACCAATCAGAGCTTTCCACACACCCACTTGTCTGACCAATACCAGCGCGGCTTTTTATGACGTCAGTATTAATCCTACTACTGACCCTCCCTTTATAATCGGCACTTGTTACACGCCCGCTGTCTCAACCAATACCCGCGCAGCTCTCTGTGACGTCAGTATGACTCCTGCTACTGACCCTCCCTTCACAAGGTAATACGGCAATGTATTTTCTAAACTTTCTTAATACATTTTCTGATAGTAACAACGTACAAACAGCGCTACTCTGTCTGCTCCGCTAATTCAAAGATAGTTTATTCACTTGCTTCAGAGAGAAAGTACTTCCTTACACTGTGAGTAAAAACCACTGTTTACCCTTCACTTAAGCTCGGGGAGGACCTATTACTCCTCTAGGGATACTCCTCTTTCGGGTAAGGCCAAAGTTTCACAGGTGGACCCTTCGCTATCACTCACTCTCAGCTTTTTTACGATATAGTCCCTAATATAACACCGACAGCCCTCCGTAGCTTTTAGGTATTATGACAATAGACGAGTAACCTTTTGCAGTGTGATTTCCTTACCACACGCTTCAAAATTCCATTCCCGGGATTCCCAGGTATCTCTGTACCTGTACTTCCAGACAACATAGAACAGGACACTAACTTTTCATGTTAAGAACATATAGTCAATAATCAATAATCAATAATCACCAAACTAATCAATAATAACCATAACTCTGCTACCAGAAAAACTGATCCAGCGCGAAGTGGCTGAGGTTGGATATTTTACACACAATAAACTGAATTTTTCCCCGGGCCCATATACTTTTATCCAACTGCGATCATTTGCATTTCCCTTGGACAATTTCCCGCTGGATGGGGGTCAAGTTTTTATAGTTCAATTAAGTTCAGATTAGTTAATTTCCTGTAACCACAAATCGATTACAATATCATTTCAATGTCTAACTAATCTTCACGAATCAACACTCTTCCTCTGGTCGATGGACCATTAGTTGAGTTAGTTGATGGTGATATTAACAACTTTTTAACTAAACTCTTAATGAAATAACCACAGACTCTGAATAATAATAATAATAATAAGTTTATCTAAACTTTCAGTCATTAAGTTGAACGCTTATCAATTACAAGTACACAGTGCAAACTCCATCTTTCTTAAAGTGGGAGAGAGAACAATCATATAGCATAATACATTCAATTACACAAGTTCGTTCAACAAAATCAAACGCATAAGAGTGGATAGATGTAGAGACAAAGACACATAATAATAATAACATTTGCAAAGAAATATGCAAATTTTGGATAGAATGACATTTACCTAATGAAGATATCTGGGAAAACCACCCCTCTGGCCAAAGGACTGGTGGGGGTCCCCTGACTTAGGATCAGGAGACAAAGACTATAGGATAGGTTCAGGACAGGTCTGATACTTACTAGACTTTTCTACAACCTGACGCACCAGGGCGATTCCCTCTCTTACACTCTCTTCCTCCTCGATATTCTTCCGCAATCTTCCAATCTAATCAGGGAGTAGTCTGGATCTTCCAAGTCTGCTCTCGTCTCTCTCTCTCTCTCTCTCTCTGTTCAGCTCCCAGCAGCAGCAGTTCCCTCACAGCTCCATCGAATCACCTCTCTATCAGCAGCGTTGTGAACATTTACTTAATTCAAGTCACTCTGGTTATAGTCTTTATTTCTTCATGTCCCACCCTCAAGTGTTGCAGATTTGCTAAACTACTGAATATGATTGGACGGGGTTAGGGGTGTCTTCATCATACCAGGCTGACGTATTTACTTTTATTAGTAAACCCTATTGTTTGTTAACCCTGCCCTTCTACTCATTCATATAATTTGTTTGAAACATGCATATTTTGTTGCAAATGCCATAACTCATTTAATACAGGCTTCATAGATGACCGATACATCTTCTTCTTTTCCCATCCTTTCTGTCCTTGGATCTTGGCACTCATTCAGTTCCCTCTCTGTCACTGGGTCATTTCATAAACCCATTGAGCATGCGTAGCTTTCGCCATTTTCTTTTTCAGTCATGGATTAACCGGCCCAAATGTAGACTATTAATAAAGGAATCATAAACAGATGTTATTTTCTTAAACATGTAATTCTCACTGTTCACCACCCACTTCTACTCTATCCCATGTAATTATTATTACTCTTGGGCAAAAGCGTTAATAGCAGCAGCTTTCGTTTAAATCAAGCAAGCATATGCCGGGCATGCGGTACCTCAAGACCGCGTTCTGGACTTTCTTGCCCATGCATGAGATTTTCCCTCTCAAAGCGAGTTAGTCACGTTACTTATGCGTAATTCAAGTTTGCACATGCGCAAAGCGTTTTTGCAAGTTAAAGCGGGTTTTATTCGTGCTGCATTTTATTTGTCATTAATCCAAGCAAGCATGCGTAAGCTTTTCTCCCCATGTACCTGTGTTGGGTGTATGTTAGTTTCGTCTTATTTACTAAATTAATGATTAGTGAAAATTAATGGAGGATTTAATTGAGAAAGTTTCACTTTTCTCGAATCCTTGCTCCATCAATGAGATATATCATCCTGTCCCCTCTCCCTAAGGCTAACAGTGCATCCCTTTCTTCACTGGGAATGTGCTTTCAGACACTGCCCCCCCACCCCATCTTCCTCAGGGCCCCTGTACATTTCTAAAGCCCCCTCATAGGCCTCAAACTATTTATCTATGTCACCCCCCACAACACAAAGTTAGGCACCAGATCATCCGAAATAGGGATCCTCTTGTCTCCAATGGACACTGGGTAATTGCTGACACCACTGTTGCTGGACTCTGTTGCTTGTTTTACTTTGATGTCCAACTCCTTCATGCTCACCTCATGAGCCAGTAATAGTTTATTTTCAGCCAAAGCCCTCTGAGCCTCAGCCTTCTCACTTGCCAAGGCTCTCTCTGCCTCCATTTTTTGTTTGCCGATCTGCAGCCTGAATTCTCTCTCAGCCCTCCTGTCTGCCAACTCCTCAGGGGAAAGGCAGCGGGAAGACACACTGCTCTCTGCCCTGGAAGAGGGCTCCTCTCCTGTGGGCAAGCTGTCCTCCTTCTCTGAGTGATGCAGTTCAGGACCTTCCCAGGCCCTCCCCATGCTCTTCCATACCCTCCTCCTCCTCATCCTGGTCCATTCTTGTAGCTCGCAACTGGTGGGCTTCCTCCAAGGCCCTAAGAGCTTTCTGAAGCTCTAGCTTATGGGAGCTCCTCTTTGGTGGAGGCCCCTCTCCTTGCGGAATTCTCTCACATAAACACATTCTCAACCGCAAGTACGCACACAAAATACATTAAAAAAATGTTTTACTTACCACAGCTGCCACCAAAGTTGGGCTCAATTACAGTAATAGTGAATAATAGAACATTATTTACTATTAGTATAAAGCAAAGTGGGCTGAACCACAGAAATGTGGAGCTTCCCTGGTGTTCTTGGCACTAAATTTGCCACTTCTGAGGGCAGGGGTCGCAAGAGGCAAGCCAGGTGTCACAGCTGCAACCCGTGTCAACCCCTAAATGACAACCATGAATGTATTCTGAGCTCTAAAAGTTCAACTCAATCCTTTCCATCTACCCCTGCCCTAGCAGCTCCCAGTCCTCAGCACAACAGCTTTCTCAGGCCCACTATTTTCACAATTTAAAAAAAAACTATTTTGCTCTACTTTACTTATGAGATCAGCTATAGGAAGTGTTGGGCATTTGGTCGGCTCAGGAGCTAGACTACTGGAACTTTCTGCGTTTTAAATCATAAAGATAGAACTCCGGACTCGCTAATTTAAAATACAAAATGCCAGAGCAGACCTATGTCTTACTAACATTACTGCCCAAGACAATCACTTGCGATGGGCAATGAGGAGTCGAATGAACAGCTTTCTCTAGGACGTAAAAATTATTTTAGATGCAATCTGCGGCCCTTTAAACCCAGCTTGAGAGCGTTCCCTCGTGGCTGTAGAAACCAGGAACAACTCTCCTTGGCGGCCCTTCCTCTTCTGACAGTCCTAGTTCGTTGCATAGCCTCTAGGACTTTGCACCTTTTGTCCAAGCCTTAGCGCCTCAACAGCATATTTGCTGCTGAGCTCCTACAGGATGGGAATGGGGTGTAAATGTTGCTTCCCTTCAATGGCGCAGCATTTGGGACCTCCGAGCCAAATAAGGGTAGTGGCAACGGTCAACAAAGTGCAAACTAGAGGTAGCAGGTGCTGCCCCTCGAGACCCCCGGTTGACATCCACCCATCAAGGTTAATTTTTTAGAAGAAAATAGTACACTAATAGTGATAAGCGCACAACTGTTTGAGTTTGAGAATTTGAGAAATTAAATTAAGGACCGAAAGTGTCACCTAACTTGTGGCAATTAGAAACTGCATTTCAAATAAGTGCCTCGAATGAGGGACATATAAACATCCTCCAAGAGAAAGAGCATAGTCATAACACAAGACTAGGGTTTCTCCATGGGTGAACAAGGCGGTGTGACGATGCTGGACTCAGAGTCGCCACCTCGTGTATCGATTTGCATCCATCAATTCCCAGTTGACCTTGAAAGAGCATGGTAAGAAATGCTGCATTTGTACAATTAAATAAATTAACACAATGCAAATACCTACATTCGCAGTCTATGCATCCCTTATGCACACTCCTTCTAAATACATTATGAGTTATTCTCTAGACTTATTAAGGAGACTCTCACCCCTTTGGGTTTGTTTGTGACAAAATTATCGGTCATGGAAGATCAGTGATACTGTATCTGCCAATCAGTATTCCTGGCCTGCTGCCTCCTTGACACTAGTTTGGAAATGCACAGCTGATTAAGAGGTTAGAGCAAAAGCCGCCATTATGGGATTGCTGAGCAAGATCTGCTCCTATAATTTATGAGCGGTGCGTGACAGTGCCTAGCCTGCAGCAGCTCGTGGCTGCGTCTCCACGTACAGGCACT